>OZ038373.1:97152175-99652175 GCA_964036015.1 Leptarthrus brevirostris
ACGGTTCGCCACTTTTCGAAGGGGTCGTTCAAACATCACGTAACGCAGTTAGGGGGGGGGGGGTGTGAACCGTTAAGTTGCGTTATAGGGGGGGGGGGGGTCAAGCAACGTGTTACGTAACATTAAGTTTTTGCAAAAATTAAAAGTCCTACCTCGTGACTCACGGCTCAGTTTATAGTTTCTAAGTGTACAGTGTGGCAAATAACCACAATAAGCCACAAGTCCACAATGTACCACGAGTCCATAGTTTGAACTCTAAGAGTCCAACCGTTGCAGTAAAGCAGAACCACCTAAACTGCAAGCCATAAACTTATGAATTTCACGCACACATATTAAGGCCAAAGTGGGCTAAAATAATCATCTGAGTGTTACGTAACGTTTGGAGGGGAGGGGGCGTGAAACGTTGCGTTGCGTTACAAGGGGCCGAGGAAGGATCAGAAATCTTCAAAAACTGTGTTGCGTAATACTTGAATGGCACCTAATCTTCTGGGATCACTCATCAACAAATATTTTAAGCGAACGCAGAACATTTTCGAACCGCTTAGAATCCCGCGGGACTAGTTTGCAGAGTCATTGACGTCTGTAAATTTCTTCCATTATGTTCCCAATTATACGATCCCATCGTGACACTTGTCCTTCCCGCAGCACTAGCAACAATATTGTCATTCCCAGAGAAATACGAGACTTCCGTTCTGAACCGACTAAAAAAGTTAGCAGAAGCAGTTGAATGTGTCCGCTTCCGCTGGCAGGAACTCTAGTTAATAACAGTGTTTGCTACGGAACCGCAAAAAAAACGTACCACGTTGAAAGCAAAGCAATTTAGTAGTTCATGAATTATTTTGGTCACTGACTTGAAAAGATCAGTTTTGAGAAAACGCTGTATGAAGTTTAAAGTAAACGCCAGATCGGATCGAATTTTAAATCCGCCTAGGTGTACGTATTTTGAATAAAAATATATTGAAGTAAATTTCTCTGATCTTGTATTCTTGACCCGGCACCTTGTTTTGACTGAGTATATCTTTAGACTCAACAAGTACAGTTATATGTTTTTATGATTGAATGGTTTTTTTTTATTTATATTTAGTTTTTTTAAGTATGACCGGGCATATTTCGTAACGCGTGGACAGATTTTGGTGATTCTTTTCTTTTTTTGTTGGGTAGTGATGTGGCCAAAGCCTAGGGGACAACCCTTTGATGCGCTAGCTAGGGTAAGGGAAGTGAGGAAACTTGGATGTCTTAGTTTTGCATTGCTGCCAGACAACAGCCCAGAGACGGAGTGGATTATTTTAATTTCTTAATAAAAACTCAGGATGAGACCTGGTCTCGAACCCGGTACCCATGACATGGTAATCGTGCCGCTCAACGAATTGATCCAACTGATGTATAGAGATTGTTTCACCATTGGTACCTCGACAAAAATTTATTGCGTGGGGTGTGAGAGGTACCTACTACTATTAGAAAAATTTGGAAGTAAGGTGAGGTGGGGGAGGGGTAGAATAAAATCAACAACAATTTTATGGTGAAGGAGTGCAGGCAAACTTCGTATAATGTTAGATGATTCGTTCATTGCTGATTGACGTATCTATTTGGAACATGACAAAAATTGTGACTTGGGGTTTTCACCCACTCCCACTCTCGTGGGAGGTGAGCCGACACCTACTGTCGTAAATAGTAGAACGGTTTTGATTCTGTTGTTACAGAATTCGTTTTCTTATTACGAAATGCTAAAAATTTTAAACCTCGAGTAACTCCAGGAAGAAAATTTTGATGATTCTCTATACTGTTGGTAAGAATTTTATATCTGACTTGAGGGTATGAAAGAGTTGCCATGACAAAATTGTTAACATGTTGCGGGATTTAGATAATTCTGTTTACTTTCTATAGAGCGCACTGCACCTGCTTTGCTTTCTTTCGTACGCACATCTAAAGACACTGAAATGTGATAAGCAAAATAGTTTAAAAAAAAGTTAAACCGACTTCACAAATTGCGCTACAATGCGTAAAATATTATTTTACTTTATATACATTACAACATTTTGAAGTCGGTGAAAATTAAACAAACAAAACAACTAAGCAACCGCAATCGAAGATATTATATAAAACTACCTAAAATGTTTAGCTCAGGGGTCATAAAGAATGAGTATTAAATACTTTTGTTGTAGTTGTTTTGTTTATTTAATTTGCACTGACTTCAAAATGTGTTTATGTCGCAATATCGTAATATTTTTTGAACTTCTGAAAGTCTTCTTAAAGCCTACTGACCATTTTAATTTAAACTTTGCAAGCTTATATTTAATATAACAAGCCAGACGCTGAAAACTTAGTCAAGTTTTTCAATATTCAGGATTTAATTTCCGAATTTTTAGAAGATTCCTATACTCTTTTTTTTTAAGATCGATTAACGAAAAACTTTATTTTATGGCTTAGTCTGTTTTACGACAGTACTAGTACTATTGAGTTGTCATTGTTACTAAATAATGTACGTAGAGGGCTCCTTTGACTATTAGGTCGATTTATGCATTGAAAATTCGAATAAAATTTACGATAACTAACATTTATTATCATGCACCTTTTCAAAATAATCACTCGGTTCCTGTTTATTTTTATATAACTTTTAATTGAATAGTGGAATCCTTAAGTTAAAGCATTTTTAATTCTAGATTCCCCACAGACCAGTAGTGTATATCATGCTTGATTTCACACCTTTACTTCTTATTCCTGACAGAATGGCTAACTCTCTGAAACTTCCTTATCATAAAAGACTGCCGTGCCCGTCCTTAAATAAAATTTAAATAATTTTGGGTGACAGTATGGGAAAGTTTAATGAACTCAACAACTGCTGATACAGGACAGTCAGTGTTAATCTAATCACTGGCATCTGGAGTAGTCGTGTATTATAAAATCTTGTATTCATGAAATAATCTAATTCATGAATTTTATGCACAGTTCACCATTTCATGCTAGTAGTTCTAGCATAGTTCAAGGGACTAGTGAAAACATGGTTCTGGGACTTTTAACTCTAATATATTTCCGGACAGTCGCAAAATTGAATTTTCACAAATATTTTTGTATACTCTTGCCGCAGTAAATTGTAAACTTCATAATTGCATATTCATAAACGACCCGAATGTTTCCCTTCCCTACTTGTGTGTAGAATAATTCAGGCTGTGTATTGTGATTTTCCAACTGTGTGTTTGCGTAAGATTTTTGTAGCGAGTTAGTGCATTAATTAGGATGTTTTTGTGTGCAAGAATTTCGTAAAAATTTCAACTACTGCAGAGGAAGTTCTCTACTTTAAAACTTTTGCGTAATTTTCCCTCAAGGTGCTACCTGAATACGAACTGGCTTTTAAAGCAATGCTTTACCTTTAGTTCCACTACATAGCAAGTTCTTGGTAAAACACGTCTCTAAAAAAATCGTTTTTATAGTAAAAAGTAAAAGTAAAGGTATTTTGTACATCGAGGTAAATTTACCTTTATTTTTGTTATATCATTTTATGAATTTTTGCGTTTCCGACATTCATTTACACAAGCTGCTTTATTCCATTCAAGTACGTTAAAAACTTCTTGATCTTTTAGAAATGATACCATCTGCAAAATATAATGCGCTATTCTTAAAAAAGTTTTTAAGATTATTTATTTAAAAAAAACAAAAACTAGTAAGTATTTATTTGACAAATGTTGGAGCCAATGGGCCTTACTTGAAAGATATTAGTAATTCAATGGTCTGGTCGTCATCTTGGAAATTTCGGTCGCTGGTGACCCTCATGAGGCTACAACCAACCTCTGTGTCAGGCATGTGCGAGTCTCATGGAATTCATCGTGTTAAAGGCCCAGGCAATCCTTACCTCTGTTTTTTCTTGTTCTCTGTCGGACATGGAGCTTAGAACTGTTGAGAAAATAAATGGCAGTGTCTATTTACCACCCTAAAATTGCCGTGTAATTTACGGAATAACACGGAAATTACACGGAATAACACGGAAGTACACGCAAAGTAAACAGAAATACACGGAAAGTACACGGAAAGTTCACGGAAAGTACACGAAAATTACACGGAAATAAGACGGAAGTCCAAGTAAAAACTTCACGGACTACACGGAACTACACGTAAGTACACGATAAGTGCAAATAGTCACTTCCATATTCATATTACTGGTAATAGTTTATCACAACCTGTTCTAGATACAAACCTGGCGGGGATGGGGGGGTTTGGCGCGGCCCCCAGTTAAAAAGCAACTAAAAGCCGGATGAATACACCTTTTCCTCCCAGAAAGTCTAATAAAAAATTGACGGAACGCGTACGCCGTGTACTTTCTGTGTATTTCTGTGTACTTTCCGTATCCACGGAAATTACACAGAAATTACACAGGTTGAGCGACTACCATGCCATCGTTCCCGGGTTCGAGATCAGGTATCCCCGTGGGTTAAATTAAAAAATCCACAAAATACATTCAAAATTCCTCACTCCCCGTACCCTAATTCCCTTCCGGACAAACCATTCTAACGCATCAAAGGGTTGCCCCCTTTGATTTTTTAAAATATTGATTTATTTATTGTTCGCAATGAACTTTAAATGTAGTCATATTGGAATCGTGCCTGGCTGTGTAAACGTAAAATGCATTGTTTGGCTTTACATTGAGTTAACCCTTTGACCGCATTCGACGTATCGGAACGTCATGCATTAATTTGGCCAAAGTTGCACATGACGTTCTGATACGTCGTTGAAAATGAGACAATATTTAACAATATGTTGATTTCAAAGTAATTTGTATCAGTTGCAACGGGAAAAATAATTTCATTATCAAAGTGTATCTTGTGCTATGCTGACCCATAATGTCACAAATTAGCGACATATTTTTTGAAAGTGATAGCGAAAGTTTAATTGAAAAAAGTCATTTAGGTCAATCTGACGAAGAATTTTTTAGTGATTATAGTGGCTTTCAAAGTGAAGATGATGAAAACTATAGCGAACTTAACAATGATAGTGGTGATGATAGTGAGATAAAACCAAGATGCAAAAGACGTACAAGATACTTATCAAGCAGTGATAGTGAATCTCCTCCCGAGGAATTAGATCAATGGATTTGGGAAGAAAAAGACAATCCACCTAATGTAAAACGGTTTCGTGAAGTGCCTGGAAAAAATCCTTCGTGTCTGCGAAGGTTAGGTGCTAATCATAAACCTTTGGATATTTTGAATGAAGTCCTAAATGAAGATTTTTGGAATAGCATAGTGGAAGAGACAAATAGATATGCTAGGCAAATAATTGAAAAGGAAGGTTTTGAAAAAAAAAAAAGATACGAAAGGTGGGTGCCCATAAATTCTAACGAACTAAAAGCATATATTGCATTATGCAATTTTGAGGGCTCAAGTGAAAAAACCAAAGTTGGAAATATATTGGTCAAAAAGGCAAATTATAAGTACTCCAATTTTTTCAAACTCTATGCCACGTAATAGCTTTTCGATATTTCATCTTTCTTGCATTTCACAGATAATGAAAAACTAAATACAAACGATAAAATAAGAAAGATAAGAAATATTGTGGATTACCTAAATAATATATTTTCTTACCTTTATACTCCAAATAATGAAGTATCTCTTGATGAATCGCTAATGAAATTCAGAGGTCGAATAAGTTATATTGAATTTATTGCCAGCAAAAGAGCACGTTTTGGTATAAAATTCTATAAACTCTGTGAATCTTCATCTGGTTATTGTTCTCATTTCAAAATCTATGTCGGCCAAGATAAATTAACGGGAAGTGATATACCTGCTTCCGAGAGTGTAGTCATGGAAATGGTGCAATCTATTTTAAATAAAGGCTACACGCTATACATGGATAATTGGTATTCATCGCCTCAGTTATTCCTAAAGTTGCTGAAATATGATACGAAAGAGATAGAAAAGATGTGTATATACTTAGCACGAAACATTCAAATGCTAATTTAGTAGACACTGGGAAAAGGCAAAAAACAAAAGATGGTGATGTCAGGAATATTATAAAACCATCATGAGTTATTGAATACAATAAAGGTATGAGAAGGGTTGATAAGCATGATCAACAACTAGCGTGCTTCCCGGTAATGAGGAAATGTGTAAAGGGATATAAGAAAATGTTCTTTATCTCCTAGATATGGCCTTTTACAATGCATATGTTTTGCATTCTAAAATTACTTGCACGTCTAAAACAGGCATTGTTTCCTTTCGTTTAAATATTGCTGAAGCAATATTGGAAAATATCACATTACCAAATTATAAAACCCGTGGACGTCCTGCAACTGGCGATACACCGCTTCGTTTACAGGCGAAAAATTGGGCACACTTCCCTGAATATATTCCACCAACCAAATGCAAGGAACACCCTCAAAAGAGATGCCGTGTTTGTTTTAAGAAGCAAATTAGAAAGGACACCACCTGGCAGTGCAAAGAATGCAAAGTACCACTGCATTTACCCAACTGTTTCGAAGAATCCCACACTCTTCAAAATTATTAATAAAATTTGCTTTTTATTATAACATGAATTTGTTTGTTCCTAAATGTTTCTTTTTTTGCAATACTAAATATTTAAGGTTATCCCAATATCATACATGTATTAAATATATCATGAAATAAATGAATTCTTGCATAAAATATGCTGTTCTTACAAATTACTCTATACCCCAAAAAATTAAATGTGCTCCAAATGCAAAAAATTATTCGAATAAATGTGCACCCAAAGGGTTAATGTTTTCACTTAATAATGAACCCTATTCATATTGCGTCTTAACTCCACTTGTACTCTATGCCAATTTTGACCGTATTTGTATACCGCGTTTTATTGGGATAATGAGGTACGTATCCGATTCGTGGTTTTTGTCCGTATATTTTGCTTCCAATGAAAGGTCTACTGCATTAATAGTACGCATTTTGAAATTTTTTTCAACTTTCACTTATCTAGTTGTTGGGAAAATTCTGACGCTTCAACGCCACCTTTAGTGGTACTCTGCTACCATCTACGACAGATAATTATTATTGCTGCAATGCTGCATGTTTAATTCTCCAATGTGAAGAGTACATCTACAAATGTAGTGCAACGAGCTTGCCTCATGTTCTCAGGCAAATCACAAAAACTAAATATCTGCCATCGATTTTTTTTGCTATAAAACATGACAGAGATTATTTACTCTTGATTTTCGTAATGGTTGCTTGCATAGCCTACACCCGGTCAGCACCCGGTAGTAAATTCGCATCGGATATTTTCATTCAATTTTCTCTTAATATATACGTAAATGTGTACATATTTGAAAGTGTCTAATACCTTTTCTTCGATACCCATATCCCTGTGTAAAGAAGAAGAAAAATTACAATTAAGGGTGAGGGAAATGGTTTAAGAGATTGAGTGACAGAAGTATCGATGTACGTCTCGTTTGAAAGTGAAGTGTTCATTCAAAATTTACGTGGAGGGTATAGGGGTATGAGCGACTTGAAGCTCTTGCATCGCGCATTTTGATGTGTCTACAAGGAATCAGACTACTAATCGCGTTAGAAAAATGACCGTGGAAATAGCAATAGAAGCGTCAAAGGCAACCAACATTCCATCGATTCTCGAACTAGGCAGCCTTCTCAGAGATTGTGGAGATGTCAATAAGTTTTATAGGCTTTCCTTAAATGTTATCTAACACGGACAATGCGGTATGTCCGGTCCCTGCTCAAATATGGGAATTATATTCGAGTCTAGGCCTGATGTGGGACTTTAAGAGCAGCGCCAAGTCACATGAAATGAAATATTTCTTACGTCTCTGTAAAAAACCCAAGCAGTTCATCGCATATTTAGCGATTTCAAATATATAAGAGTGCGGAATATCTCAATACCAAAGATGTTTAAAGAAGTAAAATTCAGTATATTCCCTTCGTCGATTGAAATAGGTTAAGCGTAGGCTGAGTGTTATTAAATCATTGAATTTTGGATGCGCTAACCATAACATGATTTTCTCTGCCTCAAGCAAGGTTCGTAGAAATCTCGTTGTTTAATGATATAAACATGCGATCTCGTTTGGTTTCTGTAGAGTTTCCAATATAATTCATTACAGAATCAAAAGAGTACGTACGTGGAATCAATGGTACGAAACTATGAATAATAGAGACAAAAGGTCATTCATTAATAAAAAGAAGCAATACATTGGGAAAAGAACTGAACCCTGAAGGGTTGATGTAACTCCATCTAGTCTTACACGGATCAAAAACTGTTAAATAAATAAATAAAACTATACTATGTGTATAGACAAGGAAAAACAATGTAGGGTGTTTTCGATTTTGCTTCTGGGTTAACCCTTATCCCTTGAAGAAGCAAATGCGTGTTCGAGATTGCGGTGGCATGACCCGAGTTATGCTTCGGATTGTTCGTTTTTGGTATATTTTAACCTTGGTGCTAACACCGATTGCCCCTGGTTTGGACCAGGAACAGCTGTGACACTACTAACCCAAAAGAAGTAGATGAGTAAAGTAAACTGGTATTGTGCTTGCGTGCTGCGAGTTTTTATATTTAATTATTTATTTTTACTGTTCTGTTATAATAAGAATGAAAATAAACCCAAAAATCTTTGCAGCTTCCATTCTTTTTATTTTAAAGAGGAAAATTGTACTTTCGGATTCGTCATGTAGCCTTTCTTCTTCTTCAAAATACTTATTTTCATTAAATTAATGCTGCAGTAAACCAATAATTGCTGAAATTGCTGCTTTTTTATTAATCGCCATAATTTTCAGTTGGATTTGACAGCGGGTGACAATAATAAACTCGAACACAGGGTTTAACACTTGGAAGCAGATGACACTTCGGTGCAGGGTCACAGTAACTCCAGTTGTCCCCGGTGTTATGTCTCGGTGGCAAAATCGAAAACACTCGTAATAAGTTAGAATCCTCTCGTCTTTATTTAGAAAGGTTAACCATTTTTTTTGTTAAATACGCGTTAGTAACACGTTAGTACTTTTCTAGAAGCCGAATATACCGACATTTGTTATAACAAGTAATATCTCTAAAAACAATCGACGGGCATATTCTTTATTTTTGTTGCACAATGTCATTTAAAGGATTTTAAAATAAGCGCAATAAGGATCCTTTGAGTATTACAATATAAAGCTAATATGTGGTATAAAGTTTGGCTTATAAGAAATTTTAAAATCCTTAAATGAAGTGAATTTTGTGAAAGTATTGGCTATGTACTACAAACAACATCGAAAGGTATTTCTCTAGTACATAGAAACTGGGTCATTGAAAACAAACACAAATTTAAGAATGAAGAAGTTTTTTATTGGACTTTAAAAAAACAAATTTAAATAAGCAAAACAATAATTATGAGTGTTCTCCCATTTTTTCGTTCGAAATGTCCTATGCCACTTTCGATGCATGCCAATGCCCACCTTCTAATTCCTGATAGGGGCCAGCCTCTGATCTCGCATAACTCTGGCTATTAAAGATTTGCAGTTAAAGGAATGGGTCTATTAAATTGTTGCCGATGATACCGCACCATACCTCGTCCGACATCATCCTAGAGGCGTTGCCGACTTTTAGAGCGCTTCACCTCCATAGCCTTGGCCCAGATTGGTGCAGCGTACAATCGTATTGAGGTTACCACTTTAGCTAGAAGTAGTCTTCTCGGTGGCCTAGGTCTTTCGATGCCTGGTATCATACGCGACAGTCCTGCTATTACCTTACCCACCTTTTCACCATTAAACTACATGTGTTTTTTTAAATTTAACTTATCATCTACCATCACTCCGAGGTTTTTTATGGCCCCTTTCGATGTTATTTTATGATCTCATACTCTGACTCTCAGGACTTCTCTTTTTTTCGACTACTGATTAGCACGACTTTCGACTTATGCTCTGCCAGCTCCAGCTTGTGGGTCTTCCACACTCTTTTAATTGTTTGGATGACTCGTTGGGTGCCTACACTACGTCGTCCAGATTCTTGGCGATAACTGCGACTGAAATGTCGTCAACGAATCCCACAATTGCCCCCCGCCCTCCTCCTCGGGAACGTGACCCTTAAAACGTCGTCGTACATTATATTCCATAGGAGTGGACCCCGCAAGAATCCCTGCGGGGGTTATATGGTATTCCTATGGGGCTTCTTCTGTATCATACCAAAACTTTGTAAAGATTTCTTTAATAAGCTTCCGAATATACTATAGGTCATTCAGTTTTTGGAGAGATATCATTATATGTCCTCAGTTAGTAGAGTTGAAAACGTTTTTTACATCGAAAGTGATGACAGTACTTCTTACGACCACATTTCCACCTCTTCCCCTCTATTGCGTTTCAGCCAGATTAACAATGTTGTCCATTGCATCAATGGTGGAACGACCGACTCGAAATCTATATTGATATTCTCAGAGACCTCCTTCAGCTTCTCAGGGATCAACCTTATGTATATGATTCTCTCCAGCAGTTTCCCCATTGTTTCGAACAAACATATTGGGCAATATGAAGACAGTTATGGTGATACGGTGGTAATCCGCCTCGATGAATAACCCTCTAAATTTTAACTGAAGCTACCCCTAATCATCTGCGACTTGTCTCGTGCTTGTTTCAGGGTTTCGCCTGACAAATTCGATTTATTTCTGATCGACGTCGGCAGAATCTTTCGATGTTTCTCTTAACTTTCGAAAAGTATGCGAAAATAACTCTCCTTGGTGTTCAAGTCAATTAGGGTATCTGCTTTGATATTCCAGTACACAGTGGCGGATTTACACATTTGTCAAGTATAGGGTGTTAAATTTTTGTCGCCCTTACACCAACTATTTCAGGTTCTAGATTATTTTTACAATCCTACAATGTGGTTGAAACTGCAGAAGAAATAGTTTTTCGGTATATTTCTGAGCTAATCAAAGCTCAATAGGCTAGCTAATAAGGCGGGGTAATGTGCGCTAGTTACACAATAATGGACATTCGGCGAACGTAATTAATTAATATTTATTGCACTTACAAACAGTTAAAAAATAATAAATTCAATTAAGTTATGAAAGTTACAATACCTTTTTGCGCGATTTTTTGTTGGCAAAATCATCGATGATATCGTCGTATGTAATCTCGTTTATTTATTCCGACTCGATGCAAAAAATAGCTAAACCGTTTTTTTTCTTGAATTAAGGTCGATCTGAGATAATTTTTTACGCTTTTAAGACAAGAACAATTTCTCGCTGGATAAACGTTCTGCAAATTCGGCTTTCGCAGAACCGAAGATAGACTTTCGAATGATCCAGAAACTGGTTTTACCAAAATTTTTTTCGAAGGAATGTGGCTTTGAAAATGTATGCATTCTTGAACTAAGTCAGTCTTTAAATCATTAGAATACATTTCTTCAAAGGAAAGGGCTTTTTTCGTAAGCGTTGATGATGACAATTCACTCATTTTGGTCAGAAATGAAAATATTCATTGAACTTGTAGGCTTCCTACCGTTTTTCTGATTCGGATACGAGTCTGTCAATGACGACGACAAATGTGGTAACCCTGAAAGTATCACTCGCGGTCCTTTTCATTTCTTCATCATACATTTTTTTCTTTTCAGTTGTCTTGTTCCCATGTCTTTTGTGTACTGCTTCGACACGCTAAAAACTTGCGAAGAGATTCTTAAAGATCGGCTACTAGTAACCAAATCTACGGTAAAAGCCTGCACAGATCCTTGATTCAGAAACCATGCAATATGACTGGCTAAAAAGGGATCGAACTCAGCTAACAGTTCCAAAATCATAAAATAATTTCCGTTGTGTGGATCATCGAACTTTTTAGTTTTTCCTCTAAAAGCGACGGCTAAAGCAAATCTGTCACCAAATTTGCCGCCCCAAAAATCTGCCGCCCTAGGCTCAAACATACTCATCCTGCTGGTAAATCCGCCACTGCCAGTACAGCTGCTCTATCGTTTCTGCCAACTACCCTATAAAAGTTAAATATATCCGCGTATTTCCCAAAAATATATTCTCCCATTTTTTTATTTCCGTAGTTATCAATTTGGTTTTCAACTATGATCGATATTTTTTCTGACTGTGCAGTGCAGAAAAGCTAATACCCCAACGACCTCTCCACAATTGTACCACTGCAGGTCACTTCCAAAATCAAAAAAATTATTTTACGCTTAACTAAAATTCAACATTTTCCCAAATTTTTTCCGAAATTCATGTAACTAGTACAACTGTTTTTTATTTTTATTAAATTGATCACCTTATTACTTTTCCAAAAAGGCGCAATTTGGCAAGGTAGAGAAAGAATTAGAAAAACCGTATCGTTAGAAATCCCTGACTACCTAATTATTTTATTGCACTCTAGGTTAGAAATTCTTGAAATAAACAAAATTATTAAGACAAAGGGTCAAAATGTTTGTTTGGGGTACTACAGAGGTAATTAATTTTAATTATTGCTGGAAAAGGGTAGGTTAGGGTGGCGGCTATCAGCCCTACAGCCGATCAGCCTCACATAGACCTATAAATGGTCCGTTGTGATAAAAGGAAAAGGGTAACAAAACTGTAAGTCTAATTTTGTTTACATTCAGTTAAAGTTTGGAGGTTTATTCATCTAGGAGGATTACATGCTAATCATCGCATCTTACTCCAAAGTCTACCGGAAGGATATTCGGAGAGAAGATTAAAATTTTGCAGTTGTCTTTCCTGTGAACGAATGAATCGCAGTTCCCAGAGGATGGTATCACAGTATTCCATAACCTTCATCTGGTCGGATATTAACCCAATTAGGACAAGGGGACCTCCTTGTAACCCAAATTTTGAGCCAGTGTTTGGGCTGGTATCATCGAACCCATTTAATAGGAGCATTTATTTTGTCGCCAGAGCTTAATACCCAAATTTATGCGAACGTTTTGGAGAATACACTGCCATATCTACTAGAGAACATCTCTCTGGAGAATATTAGGACAATGTTTTACCAACATCATGGAGCACTAGCACATTTTAGTATGATTCTAAAGCCAATTCTGAATGAAAAATTTCGCACCGCCGGCTTGGGCGAGTGCACAGACTCCTTGCCATGATGGATTTTCACATCTTACTCCACTGGACTCCAATGAAGGATGAGATTTACTCAAGGCTAGTTAACAAAACAGAGAATTTAATTAGAAGAATTGGGAATTAAGCTTCGAAGATACGGGAGAGGCTAGCTAGAAGACGCCCTAAACAGGGAATTAGAAAAAGCTTATTAGCGTGCATCGAAAGTAGCGGAGGACATTTTGAGCAGCTTTTGTAACATACTAAGATTGATCGCAATAAGTTTCGAATTGAAAAAAAAAAATATTTTAGGATTAATTTGAGTTTAATTTCTTTACGTTCCAAATTTTTATAATATTTCCAAAAATGGTTTCTTCGTACAAATTTCTATATCCTTTTTCTACCTGGACATGTTGTACCTATTTGGAAAAATAACAAGATGGACAATTAAATAAAAGTAAAGAACAGGTATATTAATTCACATGAATTTCGGGAAAAATTCGGGAAAATGATAAATTTTAGATAATCGCAAAATATTTTTTTCACTTTTTGAAGTAACTGTATCTGCAATGGTTGTAGTTAGATCAACATTGTTCACAATTTTGGTAAGGTCATTGGGGTATTACCTTTTTTTCGTTTGTTTTAAGTTGCTGCGTCGATCAAAAGTTACAAATAAAATAATTACGTGCATACCACAAAAATTGCAAATTTATGAATCATCCTGGATCTCCCAAACTGTTGAGATTTTACACACCATATCTGAAACACCCTGTATATCTTATGTTTGTACCGCACACCTTTGTATTAACAGAATCTCAAAAGTTATCCCATTTCTGCTTCGCTTAAAACCTTTTGTTGCGGTTTTATTCCGTGTTGTAAATGTTTCCCAAAAAAGCCGAAAATCAGATAGTGGCTCCCAATTATGTTAGCATGAACTCACGAAAAAGGTTAAGCATTTAAGCCAATTCCTCTTTCCCCAAAATACTTGGAGAACAAAAGAAAGTGAGCATCACAATTCATGAATCACTAACTCTCGAGTAATGTAATTTGCTGGCCAGAGGAAAATCCTTTAACTTTTGTACCTAATAACCAAACGGAATTTACAAAAGCTTTTGCCTGAAATTCGCATTTCCCAATGACCCCACTTTCGGGGATAATTTAATAGTCCCGCAGATCTGAAAGTGGTAATTATTTATGTATGAGGTTAATGGGGCTTGATACTTTAGCAGTCCGCCCTTTTAATACATTTCCTGCAACAGGAATATTATAACGTTTTTTGTAAGTAAGAATATTTAACAGATATCTTTTTTGATTTATTTTCACAACTTCACTTCTGTTCTTCACTATATCAACTTGCCTGTAGCAAAAAAAAAACCTGCTTAAATGTACGTGCACCATAAGCAGCTTCTTAGTAAATGACCTCCGGCTTGAGGTCAGACCAATATGATTCTCTATTTAGTTTAACCGCTTTTCTATCTAATCAATACTGAAATTCATAGAAGTCTCTATATCTTATAAATTTTCCTTAGGAAAAGGAATCGTCATCTAGGAGCCAGAAATACTTTCCGTTTCAAAGAATTGGCGCCCAATCATTTTCCCTTTTCTCGATTCAATTACATTTCCTAATGCCGGCACATGGAGTCTCAGTCCTTTCTCCTGGATTCTCGTTTGCCGAAGTTGTGGCGGTTAGTGGAAAGTAATGGCTGTCAGGGTGAATATACAAGCAAAATCCGATAGCTTTCCCTTGTAATCTTTCCTAAACTAGACCTCTTATGGAGAAGAAAACTTTCTTGAAAGGTGCCATGTCTACATTTTATGACAATGTCAGGATCGATGACAATTCTTTCTTTGCTTGAACTCTGGTTACAAAAATATAAGGGTTCCATAAAAAGAGACATTTAGATTCATACATATACGTGTAAAGGTATTATATGATGTTTATGTGTAGTGAATTAGTTCAAATAAATCGATTTTAGACAGCACAAATTTCTGCAAAAATCGGATAAGAGGTTAGGATGTCTGGAAGCAATATTATAACCAAAATCCTGAAATTCTTAAGAAAACCACAGCTCTTCATTAAAAACATTAGCGATAGAATATATAATAATACATAATTAAACGAATAAAGGAGGTACGAAGCTTTTAAGCAACGATTTTTTGACGTATGTACTGGTATTATTAACAATTCAATTTTTGTTGCATTTCAAAGTACATGCAAGAAACTTTGGAATATATTATTACCCTAAAAAAATACCGGCAACGTACGATTCACACGCACCGAGGTGTCCGTACCTTGGAAGGTTGCTGATTAAAAAAGACTGTGCTAGCGTTTTAGTGTTACTATAATATTTACATAACCCTCTATCAGAGCTCTAGTTAGTTGAGATTTTTCAATTTGCAAACGTCGTTGATAGAAGGTGCGATATTTTTTAGACAGTTTTAATCATAAGCCGAAACCTACGCGACATAAAAGAGAATGCGAATGAAGTCCTTTCATATAATACCCCACTTGACCTAGTAACCCCACATTACAATTTTGACCCCCCGCCTCCTTTTTCTGCCTCTTGCAATAAAAATAAAAATATTTTTAAATTTTTTTTCATTTGCAGCAAAAGTGGGCAACAATTATTTAAAACTGTTCTAAATTTAAAGGCTATAATATTAGTAGTTCCTGAAATAAGTGACTGGGACAGACAGACAGACAGATTGAATCGCACCATAATTGTCCCCTTTTTACCGTTTTACAACGGAAATCTTATAATACAAAATGAAATATATTTAATTATCTAAACCAGAAAAAAGTGAACTGAAGTTAACGCAATACTATACTAGTCTTTGTCGAGCCAACGTTTTGAAAATATATTTTTGGTGTAGGCTTCTCAGCATCCCTTTAGGGTTATTTGGTCGTTTTGTTCAATTAGCTTTTGTTTTCGAAATGTTGCAAAATTCGCAAAGATGTGAAAATTAAAAATTCATATCTCCGATTTTTTATAGTAAGATTAATTTGAAAATCCTTTAAGAGGCTACACTTGCCTAATCGACATAAGAAACCCGTAATTTCAACATCCTTTTTGAGGAACATTATAATGACGACAAACCGAAATAATATGGTTTTCCAGCTAAAATCGCTTGTATTGCAAAATTCAAAACGTTGTAACTTTAACGATTTTGATTCGACTTGGATTGGATTGAAAAAAGATTACGATTTGGATATGGCAAAACGGCTCCCCGAAGGAAACTGAAAATAATCCCCAAAATTTCTTTCGAAAATAAATCCCCAAATTCAGTAAAACAGGTCCCTGAAGATGGGGAGTTAGAAACTTAGTTCATTTTGAAACTTGGAGATTTGAAAGAAGTCCCCAAAGCAACTAATTTAACAGATTAATTAATCCCCCAAAATGATTTTGGCTAGGGAAGTTATTTCATTAGGTGATTCACCTTCTTCGAACTGCAATTAGAATAATAATTTTGGTATTTTTTGCTGAAATCAGTAGTATTAGTGCTGAATTTACATTTTCCGATTTATATCAAAATTATCACTTTGATGACATTCCGAAGTATTTTAGATCCTAAATATTGGGGTGTTATTTCATGTTTTTGGGGGTTACTCCATTTTTATTTTTCTAGGGTTAGATCATATGAAATAACTTCCATTGCGCAATTATTTCATACAGTCGACAGAACAGCCAACATCTATCAATTTGTAGTCAATAATTCTAGATTTTTTTCGGAATTTTTTCATTACGGACCTGTTTTTCTTCGACTTGGATTTAAACTCAATATGATAGTTCTGTTAGATCACAAAGTTAGTAGCCTATTTTAACATAAACGTAGCAGGTTAGCCAATTTATCCAGATTCGTTTGCTTTGCTTAATGTTGGGGAGTTAAGTCAACCCCAAAGCTACCTCAGTCATGAGGCAAAGTAATTGTACAAATGTTTTACAAAAGTGCTTTGCTTATAAATGAAAGCTGATTAATGAAAGTAGTAGCCTGGTTAATTTATTCATAATTTAAACCGCGATTGTGAAGAAACAGTGTGAAGGAAATTATGAAACGAATTGGGCAGTGAAGTGAATAAAGACTATAAAAATTTTTGATTGAAAATAAGTGTCTTAATTAATCTACTGAGCCCAACTACGTTAGAATTGATATCAGAGGTGGGATTAATTCAGAAAGACTAACAAGTGGACTTAAAAAAAATTTTGCGATTGGGAAAGCAGTAAAATAGCAGTGAAATAATGCAGTCGATTTAAATGTGGGTAGCGAATTGAAGGATTTACGCGTTCAAGACTTGAAGAGGGAATTGAGGAAATGCTTCCTACCTACCGCTGGAAATAAATGTGCCCTGGTCGCATTGCTATGGAAAACGAAGGAAAAGATCGAGAAACTTTTATTTTTGAAAACGAGCTTAAAGAAGAGGAAAATACTGTAAGCATGACAGATCTTCTTATTGCGCTGATGTCTCAGATCAAATCTTCCAAAGAAAAACAGGATTTGTCTGCATCTGAGTTGAAGGTAGCCATGGAACAACAACAAAAGTCGTGAACGGCCGAGTTGATATATGAGTTAAAAGCATCAATGGACGGACAGAAATCATCGATGGAAGGGTCCGTAAATCAGTCAAAAGTGTCGCGTCGATGGAAAAACAGAAGTTGTCATCAGACGAGTTGAAAGCATCAATAGAGACGGCTCCTAGTGGTCAACGATATCCTGATCTCACTTGAAAGAGATGGGATAAAGGTGGTGGCTTATGTAGACGACCTGGCCTTACTGGTATCAGGAAAGTTCCTAAGCACCATGAGCGAGTTAATGGAAAGAGCACTAGGTAAACTCCACAGGTGGACGAAGGACTGTGGTTTATCGGTCAATCCTCAGAAGACGGAGACAATCCTATGCACAAAGAGGAGAGTGATCGAAGCCTTCGAACCACCTAAACTAGCGGGCAATACCCTAGCAATGAAGACCCACACTAGGTATCTAGGTGTCATACTCGACTCCAAACTAAGCTGGGGCATGAACATAGATGAACGCGTGAAGAAAGCGTCAATAGCGTTCTACGCCTGCAAGAGAATGTTTGGCAAGAAATGGGGTATAAGCCCTCGTATTGTCCACTGGATGTATAGTTAGACCTATTCTTACCTATGGCAAAATAGCCTGGTGGACCGCTCTAGAGAAGGAGAGCAATCTTAAGAAAACAAACAAGATTCAAAGAGCTGCCTGCTTGGGCATCTCCGGAGCTATAAGCACAACGCCAACGGCTGCAATGGAGACTATGCTCCATCTCCTACCGCTCGACGTCCACGGCAAAAGTATAGCTGCACGCAGTGCCGTAAGAATGAACGAGTCCAATTGCTGGAAGAGCTCTGATAACGGCCAGAGCAGTATACTAAGGACTTATCCGGGAGGCTATCTGCATGCGAACACCGACTACACCGTCCCACTACTTAGTTTTGGGAAGGCCCTCTCCACAAAAATCCCAACTAGAGAAGAATGGGAAGAGTGGGGGGATGCCACCGGTGCAGAAATATCGGTCTTCACGGATGGGTCTAAGGCGGAGGACGAAGTGGGAGCGGGGGTCTTCTCGGACTGCCTAGGCATATGCAGTAGGTTCCGGCTACCGGACCATTGCAGTGTATTCCAAGCAGATATCTTGGCCATAGAAATGGCGGCAGAAATAATACACGGACGCCCAAACCTACCAATGGGTAGCGACATATGCTTGTACATCGACAGCCAAGCAGCTATCAAGGCGCTGGACTCAAACTTAGTCAGGTCACGGCTGGTCGGCAGGTGTCTGGCTGGTCTCCGGACTTTAGGGGCGAGACATAAGGTAACTCTATGCTGGATCCCTGGGCACAGTGGTGTTTAAGGAAATGAGGCAGCTGATGAGCTGGCAAAGGAAGGATCACATTTGGATAATTCCTCTATTGACAGATCGATCGGCTGGCCGCTAGAATCAGTAAAGAGAGAAATTGACCTTAAGGCTGTTCAGCTCGCTAAGCAGAGATGGAGTAATCTAACCACATGCAGCCTATCAAGGCAGATGTGGCCTGAATGGGATTTGAGGAAAACCGCGTTCCTGCTAAACGGAAGCCGGATAAACCTCCGAAACATTGTGGCAGTTATTAGTGGCCACTGTCTTTTCGGTAGACACGCAGAACGTCTGCGCGTTCCCACGAATGACTTCTGCCGGAGCTGTATGGACGAGGAAGAGGTGGAAAGCATTCAGCACTTACTCTGCGAATGACCGGGCCTAGCAAAAAGAAGGTACAATGCAATGGGCGCGTACTTCTTAGGTGGCATGGGCGATATAGCCGGCATCGGGCTGAAGCAGCTCCTAAGGTTTATTAACAGCTGCGGCTGGTTTTAGTCAAACCCGGCAATCAGGCACGGTTCCACGGATGTGGTATCACAACGGACCATTTATAGGTCTATGTGAGGCTGATCGGCTGTAGGGCTGATAACCGCCAACCTTACCTAACCTAACCTATCACTAGAGACTTCGGCAGCAGAACTTAAAATATCTGTTGAAGAAGTAAAAGTTGAAATTTAAATTTCTGTACGATAAACTATATTTCTGGAATAAACTATAGAAAAGAAAATGGTAGCACTTAAGTCGAACATAGAGAAACGATTATAAGAAGTATAATTTTCTGGATAGTCAAACGTTAAATAAATAAAGATAATATCAATGCAAATAGAAATGATCTAAAGGGTGTCAAGAAGCGGCGATCTTATCCCCGTACGTAGCTGTAAATAAGAAATAACTTTCTGATGGTCAAACTCCCTGGTAAACATGCGGATTACAATTCGAGACAGCAGCGGCAACGAATTTGTGGACATACGAGGAGAAAGCTGCAACTATTATATAATTTTGGCATTTAAAGGTGGAGCCGCAAAACTGTTACAAACTTTCTCTGCGGAGCAAAAGTAAAGTTACACATGCTATACACATGCTCCAGAATTGCGATATGGCTATCAACACGTGCAAGAGGATTACCGTCTTCAGCTACGGAGTCAAGAACATGAAACTACAGAGACATTGCAGGAATTATGTACAGATATAGGAAGGTTGAGACATTTCGCTTATCCCACGTTTTACCACTATTATGTCAACGACTAGCTTAGATTTTGGTTTGCGCTGTGGTCTATGAAGCAGCAAAACATACCCGACGGTACCGTCCACCTGAGAGAAGTAAGAAAAATAGAAATTACCTGCTGGCCAATAAATACCCTGGTCAACCGTTGCTGTCATCTTACATGCTGCTCGTGCAGTCAAGTGGGTGATCTCCGACGATATCGCTGGAAGAAAAGCATACCAACTCTTCTGGAATATGGTATTAGGCAGGCTCGTTGTAAAGAATGCAGCAAAAGATTACGAAAAGGTAGAGATGGGCGATACTGTATCGATATACCGGAGTATCGATATTTTGCTTTCATTACTTCGACGTTTTGTAATCGGTACTACCAGCCCCTGATACTACTGATCCTCGATACTTTTCTTTCAATACTCGAAGTATTGACAGCCACAGTACACACCGTCTCATTATTTGGTGTATGGGTCCAATCTCTCCTCGTGTGGCAGTATGCAAAAGCTAAAAATAGTTTTCTATTGAAATAAAAATTTATTGTTCTTTATTTTATCTGCGTTTTTAGTTTTTCTTGCGAAATTTCAAATTATTCATTTGCTAAAAAGATATATGATATCATCCGCTGAGATGCGTTTTCATTTGAAACAAATTATCAATCAAATGCATATATCTTTTGAGCAAATCGATATTTTGATATTTCTCAATAATAAAGTTGTCTAATAAGATAATAATTCTAATTTCTATGCAATTTCTACACCATATATAATTTTTTATCCATATGGTTCCAATGTTTTTGAGT
This sequence comes from Leptarthrus brevirostris, assembly GCA_964036015.1. Lineage (NCBI taxonomy): Eukaryota > Metazoa > Arthropoda > Insecta > Diptera > Asilidae > Leptarthrus > Leptarthrus brevirostris. The sequence goes on from OZ038373.1 coordinate 97,173,033, forward strand.
ATCGATACTTCTTCAACGGTATATTTGTATCTAACTACCGAAAGATGCGGATATATTGCAATGTCAAGTATCGATACTTTTCAATTCGGTTCCCATCTCTACGAAAAGGATTTAGATTGAAGAGAGGTACCGACTGGAATATTGAAGCTACATTGCCCCTCCGCAAGCATATGTGTTGGTCCTGCTATCCGGCTGCAGACACCCGAAGCCATCGAGGTCAATCACGTCAATGGCGATCAACCAATGAATGAAGAACGAAGACAGGAAAACAAGTTTAAGAAATTATAGCAATACAGGACTTAAGAGTGACCTAAACGTGTGAGTAATGGGAAATTGTCACAAGATGAGAAGCTCAAACGTGTACCGAGACTGAGTGTCATGCCTCTATCAAGCCTAGGAAATCAGAAATTGCAGATTGTGGATAGAGCATTGGAAGATTTCGAGAAGGCTGTGAAAACTTCACCGGAAGAAAAGCCTGAATCAACGAAGGAACTAGAAGTTCAACAATGCAACATTAGCAAGATATTCTAACGAAATGGAAGGACGCAGAAAAATGCATTCGAAGTCTCCGTTCTCAGCCGGAGTGGGTTTCGTGGTATTACAGGATCTTCAGCTACATAAAAGGCAGCTGGAGAAGCAATGTGTAAGCAAAAGAACGACAAGGAGACCGTAGATGATGTATCTGTATAGGGACGGGACGAACATCTCTAAGGGGGAGTTGTGTAACGTGACGAGTTTGGCCACAAAAACGGGAATAGTGAACTGTGTAATGAGCTTGTCCCAGGTGGACAGAAATCAAGAAAATTAATTGTCAAATGTAAGCAGTCAACGACGACTCGATCCTGAGGTAAATATATAACGTAAATATCTAGAACTAAGTAGCTGAATTTTCTAGAATTAAACTAAGTAGTGTAATTAGTTCTGAATAGGAGTCTGGGTAGTTAAATCGTGATAGTTTACATGCGATTGATACAGTGAAGAGTAAGTTGTGATTTAACTAGTGAAGAAGCAAGTTTATATTTAAGTAAAGTTAAATGTTGTATTGAAAAATCACAGTTTGAGGGATATTGTGAAACGAATTGGGGAGTAAAAGGAATAATTACTGTTAAAATGAGTAACTGAAAATAAGTGTTTTAATTAATCCGCCGAGCCCAGAGGGCCCCAACTACGTTACAATATACTATTGTTTTAAATAATAAAATAAATAATAATTATAAAAAGAAAAGGCATCAAAAAATACCCAGGATTTTTTTTATAAAAAATATGCAAAAAAATTTTACACAATTTAATATTTTTTTAAATAAAAAATATTTAAACACAATTTTGTTCTTAAAATTCTGTACCAATTTTTCATATTTTGACAAAGATTCGTAGTGTTCATCTGATTCTTTAGAGTTTTTAATGTAAACTGTATTAAATGTTAGGTATCTAAGGTACAAAACTCTTAAAATCTAGAAATCTTTGAAAACATTTTTTTTATAATTGACTCAAATTGATTAAAATTTGTTTTTAAATTGTTTTTACAGAAATCAATACGATCGTAAAAGACGAGAACAACGAAGACGAAAAAATAAGGCAAATGGTGCCTTTCCAAGGAAACTTTACTATATCAACCACAACTAAAGCGACAAGTGGAACGTCAACGACTACAGCGGAAGCTACTGTACCTGCCAAAATCTCAAATGCCTTAATAACTGCAGCAACAACAGTTAGAACTTATCTAGGAATGCAAAGCAACATTACTTTAAAGTCGGGAAGATCAAGGAGTGAGAGCCCAAAGCTTATTCTACCAAAACCACAAAAGACCGATGCTCCCATGCTGAACTACATTTTCGATTCCTTTTCAACTGCCAACAAACACCACCATCATGACCAAAGGTAATCATCAAATTGTATCTCTTTACATCTCATGCATTGATGAAAACGTTTTTGCAGCAGAACGTAAGACATAATGTTGTAGTAAGTAAGGTTCCCTGAGTACCTTCTTTGAATACCTCTATCCAGAATGCACCTCCCAGGGAAGGAGATCAAGAACAAAACACGTATAGTGCGGTTTTAAACATTACATAATTGCAGGGTTTACGTACCTCCAGAGCTATCTATAAAATGGGGCACATCAAAAGGAACTTCTACTTTGCGGGAAAACTCGTATTAGCATTGATTCGTCTTTACGCCATAAAAATATATTTCTTAGAATCAAAAGTGGGAAATCTCTCGGTTTTCCCTTTACAAACTGATAAAAGATACTGACCGAAACATTATTCTAGATAATCCCAGTTGCCCTACAGCATGTAATCTTCCCATCCCGAGCAGCTGTTCTTCTTGAAAATAACTAAACGTAACAATATTTCGGTAAGACGCTAAAAGCCGAGAAAACAAGTTTTACATTAAATTGCCCCATTTCGCCCAATCTCCCCATCAAGTATTATCTTTCGTTTAACTTTGGAGATTTATCAAAATATTTAACTTAGTCGCTTACGTGTCCAAACGCAAAATCCAAAATGTATTCGATGGCGTAGTATTCTACTGGAAAACATTGACATTAATTTCAGTATGGCTTAAAAAGCACTTTTTCTGAGAAACAATTCCACCCCCGCCCAACCCCATCATTGGAGCTTAGAATGAAAAACTTCAAGAATTGAGGGTGTGTCATCTTCTGAGGTAAAGCTTCTTATCCGAAATTAGCTTGAGAGCTTTCAGGCGTCTGAGTCGGGAGAGAGTTCTTTTGCATCACGATTAAAAAATTCGAGTTGTTTGATAAGCGGCTTTTATGCCTTTCAATATGAAGAAATTCTGCCGTGTTAGGAAGGAGGACATCCCAGATAACAACAAGATTCCATCCATTGTAGAACTCCTGATGTTGTCGGTTGTTGTCGAAGTGCGCTTAACAGAATTTCAAGCCTTAGCACGGTGAATCCTCCCTGGGCCGAATATATTTTAATGGATATTAAAGTACTCCAGAGAAGAGCTAACAACGTCGACTTTTATGTAAGAATTTGTGACACTTTTAGCGGTATTTAAAAATTTATCACCAACGAATTTTTAGATAAGTTCCTTAAGGAAATCTTTATTCTCTGTCATGTTTTACATGTCCTAAGGGATTTTCTTAATTTTCCTTCAAGATATAAGGAATACACTGTATACTTTATTCTGAGTGGATGTAAAGATTAGGGGGGATTTATGTCAAAATCTATTTCCCTTTAAAGAGAAAACGTAACCTATTTGTATTGTCTTAATTGCCTGCATGTGCCTAGGTTAAAAATCCCTTTTACGATACTTTTTTATAAATATTAAGCACGATTTCATAAAAATCTTCCCGCAACGATAACAAACTGAAGCTGGCTTAATTCTGAAATGCTTAAGTTGAAGAAGAAGTGAAGTTTTCATGACACTGGCAAATTCTGTTTGAATATATAACAAGGCCTTCAAAATTAAAATGATAATTTATGTATGTCATTAAATATATCTTATATGGTTCAGTAGCAACTAGGAATCATTATTATATTTTGGGTCAGTTCGTCCGTCTGTTTATGTTTCACAACCCTTCCATCCTCCGATTTACTTAATAAGATAAATAAAACTTTATGTACGGAGTTAGATTGATTACGGACTTAGATTGATTGAAAGGATGGATGTTTTGTAAGACCAAAGTATCACATTTTTAAATATGTAATATTCTTTTCACTTACTCCATTGGGTCTTTATTTATTGATTTATTTGAATTCAGTCTTTAGATGGCTATCTTGCAGACATAAAAGTTAATTTTTTTTAAATTGTTAAGAAAAAAAAGAAAAGTTCTATCTGACGTTTTTAAAAGTTTGTTATATGCCTATGACCTCAAAATATTGTATACTATTAATAGTGATTTGAATTGCGTGGATAATATAAAATGACCTCTTTATTTATTTATTTATTAACAAGTTCATCAGTTACTGATTACTATAACAGAGAGAAGAAGAAAAAACATAGTCAAAAACAATCAGCAAAAGACAAAGCAAAATTAAAAAAGTTCAAAAACTGATCTTACAAAGTTATCACATTACCTTTACTACAACTAGTCCGAAACAGCTAGCAGTGCACAAATATTACAAGAGTAAGGTGAACGAGAGGACAGAAAAGAAATAACAAATCAAAGCCTTAACTAAGCCGACCCTAGCAAGGCTCCTAGATAGGTAATGATTTAGAAAAAGCCGACTTTAATGGAATTGATCCGTGACTACCATAATTAGTGCGATATCGCGGGATGTGGCCAAGGTCATGAATTCTCAACGAACGCGCCGGAAACGAAACATTAAAAAATCATAGTCAGGCAGTCGAATGCAAATACAATACGAAAAATTGTGCGTCTGTTCCCAAATAATCCAGCTATTCACGTGCGGAGGCAGAACAGGGGGGTCGTTCTATCGAAGACCAGGAATAGTGAATCTAACGAATCTTAGCTAAACCGCATCAATGTCGTATGTGCCGCACAAAATAGAGACCAAACAGTACAATCATGAACCAAAATTAGCCTGACGTAAGTAAAAAGATTGCCTCGTGATATACAGATTGTCAAATTCATTTCACCACCTTTTAAAAAATCCTAGGGTTGCATTAGTCTTATTAACTGTTGCATCAACGTATTCTTTAAAGGCTAAACGAAATAGGAGGGCACAATCCGCTACGTCAGAAGCCATATGGAAAATTTTATCGTCGTCAGTATAACAAAAACAGGCTAGCACCATGAAGTGTACGATGAGACAAGTAGGAACAGAACCAGTTAAAAAAAAGAGAGGAAAACCCAAGGAAATGATTGGAGTGATTAATTTTATCAAAATCAGCAAAACTGTAGTCAACCTGCCTAACAGACTCAATGACAGAGATACAGAAATTCGAGAACTAGAGTAAGTTCATGGTAGTTGCTCTACCTTTTACAAAACCGTGTTGAAAAGAGCCAAAAAACGATTTGCAATGAACAAAATTAAGGCTTCGAAATGCAGAACAGGTTGGCAATGGGTCTATATTTAAGTTGTTATCCTTTCCATGTAGAGGAGGTCTTCCGGGGTTTAGAAAAGACACCACGATGATTGGAGAGATGCAATAAATAAAAGAGAACAGGCATAGTTTACGAACTGCAATTTTTTAAAATCGAGGTAATGATGCCACCAGGACCATCCGAAGGACGACCAAACTATCAGCTAGGTGACCTCCAACCGTAGCCTCGTCGAACCTCAAATCCTTGTGCTCAAAAGATGTCGGTGAAAACCTCCTCAAGTTATTAAAATCCTTAAAACTAGTATTACAGTCGCTTTCCAGGAAAGTTCAAAAGAAATAGCCAAAGGGGTTGGCAACCAAAAGAGGATCGCTACTACTCCAATCAGTGAAACTTAATGAAGAAGGGTTCGTGCAGATGCATCAGGCGCAAAGACAATCCCCGTCATAGGCACAGCAGGCATAGACCTCACAATACTCAGGGGTCTCAGGTGAGATCAGGTAATGACTAATCTGTCGTGATCACGGGCCTGGAAAAAGAAGGGGACAAATCGGGAACAGTACCAATATCAACCTGTAAAGATGCGCCGGAACAAAAGACTATCTCCGTTTGCACTATCCTCGAAACAATAGAGTCCAAAAAATTGCTCTGATAGTAAATCAATATACTTAGATAAGCCAATCACGGTCCTTGCAACTAAGCTGGTCAGGATTGCAAAAAGAATGGGCAGACTCAAGAGACTTCAAGCGAAAGTAATGTAAATTGGTCCAGGCAACGTCAAGGCCAATTTACACTGCTCATCATACGCATAGCGAAAAAGCTTCCAGTTATGGGAGTGAGACGTAATGTCAGTGAACAAAAATTCTGCGAAAACTTTCAACTTATCAAAAGCCAATTTTGGGAATCTTAAAATAAGACAAAGCTTTATCGTTCGTTTAGTAAACTGGTGTAACACTTCAGACGTCTTTCCGTATTTTCGGCAAAATATATTTCTATATATATATATATATATATATATATATATATATATATATATATATATATGTATGTTCTTTTTTCCCCTAAAAGTTTAAAAATAAATAAAAATTAACTTCTCTGTAAATTTTTTATTATTATTTGATCGGATTTGTAAGTGTATATAAATGTAGTTCTTAGTCTGCAAGATAGCCATCTGAAGACTGAATTCAAAATAAATCAATAAATATAGACCCAATGGAGTAAGTCGAGAAAAAATTGCACCTTTACAGGTGTGAGTACATTTTCGCTCTGTAAAATATTCATAATCTTAATCAATCTAACTCCGTCCGTACATAGAGTTTTATTTATCTTAATAAGTATGTAAATCGGAGGATGGGGGTTGTAACATACAAACAGACAAATATTTAATGATATACATAAATTATCATTTTGCTTTCATTTTGAAGGCCTTTTTATATATTAAAACATAATTTGCCAGTGTCATGATAACGTCATTCTTTCTTCAACTTAAACATTTGAGAATTCAGCCAGCTGCAGTTAATTAGAATCGTGCTTAATATTTACAAAAAGGTATCGCAAATGAGATTTTTTACCTAGTCACATGCAGGCAATTAAGACAATACAAGTAGGTTTCGTTTTCTCTTTAAAGGGAAAAAGATTTTGACAGAAATCCCCCATAATCCTTACAGCCACAAGGAATAAAGTATACGGTCTATTCCTAATATCTTGAAGGAAAATTAAGAAAATTCCTTAGGACATCTAAAACATGACAGAGAATGAAGATTTCCTAAAGGAGCTTATTTAAAAATTCGTTGGCGATAAATATTTAATTAGCACTGAAAATGTCACAAATTCTACATAAAAGTCGATGGTGTTAGCTTTTTTGAAGAGTATTTTAATATCCATTACACCGCCACCTGCTAAGGTTACAATTGGTGGAATATTGGTAATGTCCTCATAACTAATACGGCAGAATTGCTTCATATTAAAAGGCATAAAAACCACTTACCAAACAAATGAAATTTTTCAATCTCATTGCAAAACCGCGTTCTCCCAATTCAGGAGTTTGAAAGCTCTCAAGCTAATTCTCGATAAGAAGCTTTACCTCTGAAGATGACACACCCTCAATTTTTGAAGTTTTTTATCCTAAGCATAAATGAAGTAAAGGAAATGGCTAATGTTTTAAATAAAAAGTTCTTTTTAAGCTATACTGAAATGAATTTCAAGATTTTTCGAATACATTTTGGAACAAATGGCACGAAAAATAGGGGCTAAGATGGTACACAAAATTTAAGCTCAAATATATCATGATATATTTCCTTCGATTGAGCAAGAATTAGAAGATTAAGCTGCACTTCGCCAAACTATTTCACAAACTCGGTACAAATAAGATAAATTTATGATTCCCATGTTATGTGGACATTAACGTGAACGTATATTTCGTTATTCACAATACAATCAGCAATTTACGAATTTTAGGCTCTTTGGTAACCCCCCTATAAGTAAGTGCTTAGATCCACTTTTATAAATTGTCGTTATGGAAGGTAGTTTCCAAAATGAGTTATATGCTTTATTTAATATTCTACGATTGTCGCTATCAGAACAACATTATATTTGACAGATGCATATCTATGAATAAACAATGGAGTAAAGTTCGCATAAAACCATAATCTTCTCAAAGAACCATATATCCTTCCCATAAATTTTACTGCATGCATGTCCCATGCCAGAGTAGAACCAAGCACTATACCTAAATTATTAACCGAGTCAGAGTAAGAAATAACATTATTATCCCGATAAATTGTCCATTTGCATTAATATTTGTAGTTCCTACTAATTATAATAACTTGAGACTTTACAGCTGTTTATTTTAATTTATTTTTCTTCGGCCAATTCAAGACAACTAGATCGGCATTTATTTTGAAAATACTAAAAGATATATCGTTGTGCAAAATGGATAATGTTGAACATCATCTTCGTACATCTCTCAGTTAGAATTAAAGTTCAAGAGAAAAAGGTTCTATGTGGCTCCCCTGATGCACACATGAGGAATTATTAATTTCGTTAGAGAGTACAGCACGAAATAAAACGCGTTGGGTGCGACCAAACATATAAAATTTTTTTTTCATATTGATATGGCCAAAGCTTAGGGAATAACCCTATGATGCCTTAGCAGTGCTTCAGCTGGAATGGAGTTAGGGTAAGGGGAATAAGAGAAATGGAATATCTTGTTTTAGCATTCCTGCGAGCTAGGTTGTAGGATTTTTTAAATTTATTTTAAAGCTCGTGGGGAGACCGAGGCTGTAACCCTGGAAACATGGCGTGGTGATCATGCCACTCAACAAACTGATCTTACTCACTTGTTTTACTTCCACATAATAGGAGTGTGTAAAGAATTTTTGGGATGGTGATCGCTCAAAAATTTGAACGCTAAAAATTTTTTGATGGATGTTTCGACTCGAAAGTGTGAGCTGGTCATCATCAGCGTGGTACTCACACTTTCCACCACGGACATCCATGACGGAAGGTCTAAACAAAAGGAAGGTCCATCAAAAAATTTTTAGCGTTCAAATTTTTGAGCGATCACCATCCCAAAAATTCTTTTCACACTCCTATTATGTGGAAGTAAAACAAGTGTTTTTACTTTTTTTCAAAATGAAATAACTTCCACCAAGAGTCTTTTGAAAGGAAACTTTCTGATCTAACTCCATCTCCTCTGTATCTCGAACACTGGAAGCAACCGATTGATCCAATTAAGTCTCCTCTGTTTCTTTGTCTCCTGAACTCCGTCCAATGAGCGAAGACTAAAGGAAACCCTAAAACTGATAATTTATAAATAAGATTTTGGTGATTGATTCTGTCAAAGGCCTTACAAAAATTCGCGTAAATGCAGTAAACCTGCTTAACTTCGATAATTGGTATACAGAAGTTTGAGAACTATAATAAATTGGTTGTGGCAGATTTACCCTTCATGAAACTAAAAAAGAAAGAGCCTAAAAAAAAGGTTTGCAATGGAAGTAAGAAACGTCTCAGCACATGGCCTCAAAAACTTTGCCAATTAAATATAAATTGGCAATAGGAGGATCATTAAAGATATTACAATTGTTGGCTTTCTCATAAAGGGAATAAGAGTAGACAATTTTCGAAATCTCAGGATTTTGTGCTTTAACAGTCTGCTCTTCTTAATTTCAACGTCCGGTATGCCTACGCGACCCGTCGATCTCCTTGGGATTTCCTGCATCGGGACAAACCCTAATTTTGCTGCTTCCAAAGGTGCCTTCTTCTCGGAGACTACTTTTATGGCGAAGTCATACATCGCTTTTTCCTAACAGTCCAGTATTCTGACGCCATGCTTTCGTCTGGACCTGTCGCATACCGGCACGCTCCCTGACGAATTCTTGAGGACAGCGATGATAGCGGGCTTGGAAAATAGTTACTCCATAATTTTCCACTGTCACTTGGAAAACCGACCGTACCGATCGCTTTTGTCAATCAACGTCAGCTTTAGGTTATTCATCACCACCTCACTTAACTGTCTCGTTGTTGCCGCATTCTGAACTTTCGTCGATACCGGTTTTGGCTTCCTTTTCAATTTTGTAGTGGCCTTACCGGATCCGGGCATAACTCTTTTCGACTCGTGCCCATCCTCTATCCACCTACCCCTCTTATTCAGCTCTCTTTTCCTTTCCTCCACTCTTTCTAGTACCACTATTTACATGGAATTTCAGTGTCAGCATCCCATCCAGCACGGAATGGAAGAGCAATGAATTCTTTAATTGCTAAGACACCGTCCTATTCCGACGGCTCAAAGATGGACTGTGGTGTCGGGCGGGTGTTTTCTCCGAAACTTCAAACATATCGAAGTCGTATAGATTGCCGATCAATGCAAGCGTATTTCAAGCGAAAGTGCTTGTGATTCTGAAAGTATGCTCTCTGCTCGGACTCAGTGAATCTCCAATATCCAATGACGAACGTTGGTACTTTTACGCGCAGGCTGCCATAAAGGCACTTGAGTCACCCATTACCTCAAAGCTAGTCAGAGTCTGTAAAGAGGAACTGACCTCTCCAGGAGATAGACTCAACATCATCATTCATTCAGGACAGAGGACTTGGCGCTCCTTATAATACACGCTGTCGGAGTTGGTGCGATGTTAGCGAAAAACAAACCGTGCTTCACCTTCTATGCAAGTGCAGTGAATGCAATGAAACTGTACTAAGATCTAATTAGCTATTACTATTTTTTAAAAAAGGTAATAATGAGAGAAATTAAGTTATTATACTTACTCCAGTATATGCTGTCAATAAAAGTTGCATGAGGCCTTTACTTAGAGTTCCTTCAAACTTCTGACCGTTTGTCAAAATTGAGATGATCGTCTTCCGGTTAGATAAACTTCTCAACTTAAACCATTGAAAGCCATAAATACTAGCAGCGAATTTATCTTTCTGTAAAGTTAATTTGTCCAAATCTGAATAGCAGTAGTATATTAGCAAGCATCCAAATTGCTTTTGTAAAGAAAACAATATTATTTTTACTGCTTGGATAATTCAGGTACATCATCTGCCAATAATAATTGGGACGTGAACATTATAAAATTTGCGAAGACCTTCTTGAATTTTTTAGGAAAAGTAATTTCTTCGCAATGAATTTTTACTATGCTTATGTATCTAGATTCTTCTTCACATATAGCAAGAATAAAAACTTGGAAATTTCCTTGAAGAAATAGGCGGCAGGTCGTGCTTTAAATAAACTCAAGAACTACACTTATTTCTTATAAAAAAACCCTAAGGGATATTCAAAACGGGTATTTGAATCCAAAAATAAAGCAAAAACTGTTATCGTGGAAACAATAACAACACAAACAAAGCGGTTAGATTTTGATATTACTAACATTTTCCGATTTGAAGAATTTTACACTGGAGGCGTTCAAAAAGCTCAAAAATAGAAGCTTAACTTATGGCCTCGATGTCAATATACTCTCAGAAGAACCTTGTTATCACTTTGAATCTCAGCAGTACACTGACGCTAACACAAAATGCCCAATATAAGTTTCCTTTACAAGAACAGAAATGTTGTATGAATATTCCAATAGTCTCAATTTTACATCCGTATTCGCTAAGTCATCAATAGTTGAAATCGAACTAGTTCCTTGGTAACTAACAGGTGCAAAATAAATAAAATATGGGGAACCAGCGTTATACACATATAATGATTCAGGTGTCCTTACGTGCTCTAATTTCACATGCACGACCATTGAAAAGATAGCAATTAATTTATACGCAAAACTATACATATAAACTTTTTGTCCATTTTATAGTACATCTGGTACTTTTTCCAATTTACCCACGGTTGGGCAGAGTTTAGATTTTAAAAACCCCAACTTATCTCCAGTTTTTACTAGCCGAATAGAAATTTCGAGCCAAACAAAACTTCTCGAGAACACATCCAGCACAAGGAAATATTTAGAGAAACTGATTATGAACAGCTTCCGTGGAAGCACCCTTATGAATGAGGAATCAATGGGAGGATGTACTACCCATCGGATATCCGAAGTAGGAATGGAAGAGGAAGAAACAAAGAAATTGTGTACCTACTGCACACAAGGTAAGATGGGCAGTAAAATCTTTTAGCCCAGATAAATAACAGGACAGAGATTGGATTTACCTCATCTTGTAACAGCAAGGAGATGACGGACTTGCCAAACGTTTTAGAGCGTGTCTAAAGTTTAGTTATACTCCCATAAATTGGAAAATGGCAAACATAATAATCTTACCCAAACCGAAAAATATTGACTATAGCACATCAAAGCCTTACCTCCCTCCTACTGAAAAGTCTGGAAAGACTGGTTGAATGGCAGCTAAGGAAATAGAAGAGATGTCAACAGGCTTATATGAAAGGAAATTCGGTTAACTCCGCTCAACACAGCCTTGTTCCACAACTTTAAAAGGTGTTGATGTAGAAGGAAGTAGCGTTGGGCTACTTCATAGATCTATAAGAGTTGATAAGACTCTAAGCAGTTTGAGGGATAAGTTGGAAATAAAAGCATAATCAGCCGAATCAAGTCCACGCTGGAAGACCGAATCATTAAAGTAAGTTTCGAAAATGAAAAATTTAATGCGTTGCTGAATAGAGGTATTATTTTACCATTCTTATGGCTGATTGTGATTGATGAATTAATTGAACCCTTGTAAAATAACGGTTTCTGCGTTATCTGTTGTGTATTGGCAACATCAGATTAATAATAAGGAATTTCTAGGTGTGCTGATGGACGAGAAACTAAATTTGACTAGACACATATGTACATGGAAAGCTTTCTGAACGTACAGGATTGCGATAGAAAAGATAGCGGTCTATCTTATATCATAATCAGCCCCATGGTAACAGCCCCATGGTAACACCCCCATCAGCCCCATGGTAACACAAGGAACGACAATCTGATGAAAAGCTATGCAGGTGGATAGAAACTAGAAGATGATGTACTAAGCCCAACGTAAGCGCTGTTTAGGCATAAAAGGAACTACCAGGTCAATTTAAACACTACTCCACTGGAATTCCATGTTAAACAGGTGGTACTTAACTTGACCGCACGTCTACGCCTGAATAAACTGTGGAAGAATAGGGGCTTACAAAACCTACATGAAAAGATCGCCCAAGTCTGCAGCGGATATGCGATCAAAAGATGGTTCGGGAAAGAAGATTGTGATAAGGACACGGGCTGAGTAGCTAATGGAACGGGGATTAAGATCCTCTAGGATAGGAATATGTATCGATCGCCGCGCATTCATCAAATTATTTTAGCAAACGCCCCGGTCAAATATAGAGGTAGAGGGACGTAAAAGCCCCCTAATGGAGTTAGAGTACCCAAACGACCTTATAATATATGTGCCAGGGCACTGGGGTCATCCCTAGAAATGCCACAGCAAGCGAGCTAACGCTGAAAAGAGCCAATGAAGAAGCTCAACATGAGCATCCCCATCCAGGAGATCAAAAAGGAGAGCCTGGAATGGGTAACGAGACACAAAGAAAACTGGGTGGGATCCGGCATAGATATAAAAGCGTTTTGAGGGAACTCTCAAATAATATGAATCTAAAAAGATTATCAAGCTGAAAAAGACCAAATTAAAACTCATGCCAAAAAAATTGGGGTAACGAACTCCAACTTGTACAGGGGATGTGACTGTATTTCACGATCTCTTTTTTCAGTTATATTTATCCTTCAAACATTTCTCTAAACTAACTAACCAATTCTTTTTAAAACTTCTGAAATTTCGCTTATTTCAATTCAATAAAGCCAGAAGTTATTGACTTTTCGCAGTCTTGATGTTTGTGCATTACTCACCAACTTATGTTCTCTGTCATATTACTTGGTGCCATTCAACACTTTATTTTAAGGACCTCTGGGAAATATTTACCAATTTTCGACTATCCAACACCATTCTATTGGAGGTGAAACTGTTATACCTCAAAATACTTGGTATTGCTTTGTTTTGAAGTTTATGTAGACTTTCAATAAGTGTGTTATTATATATAAACTTTTATAAATTCTTATTTCAGTGAGTGCATATATCTTATTACGAATTCTCAAGAAAATAAAAAATTGTTGGCACTCTTTTCACAGATGTAATTAACGTGTTCGTGGAATTTAAGTTCATTGTCCAGTAATTTGTTCATTATATCAATGAATACCCCATTTATGTATACATATATCTTCAACAGTTAAGATATTTTTTTCCATTTAACCATTTAAAATTATTATTTTAACACCATATCTTCAAAGTTTCTGAAACTAAAAGCCTAAGTGCTCTTTTAAAATCTAAGAACAATGTAATAATATGTTTGTTATTTATTTACTTCGTTTCCAAATTTGGAGACGGAGTTGGATCAATACTTTGAGCGGCAAGACCAACATGCCATGGGTCCCGGGTTCGAGACCAGATGACCCCGTGAGCTTTTATTAAGATATTAAAATAATCCACTCCGTCTCTTAGCTGTTGTCTAGCTCGCAGCAATGCAAAAACAAGACTCAAGTTTCCTCACTTCCCTAACTCTAATTCCCTTCCGGTCAAAAAAATGCTAATGAATCAAAGGGTTGTCCCCTAGAATTTGGCCACATTGTATAAAAAAAAACATTTACAACACACTGTTATACACGTTCAAAAGGATGTTCTTTCCTAAAAGCTGATCGAAGGAAAGCGAGTTACTGTTCAATTGTTCTTTTAGTTACTTTTTACAATTTGTTTCAGTATTCTTTACAGCGTTTACAGCGAGTTTACAGGACGGAATTCTTTACATTTATTGTTGTATTGCTTTACGCTTATTGGTGTTCTTTACATTTTAGGTTGTTTTGACGGAAGTTATTACTGAATCTTTCCAATAGTTTGAATTCATTGGATTTATTTATTATTTCCAACAATACCAACACTTTCTCAAAATTCGGTTCTTCTTTTGCACTGTTATTTTTCCACTTTTAGATCTATTAAATTTAATTCACGGAATCTAAATATCGATCGAATTACTTATATTTTATACAGTTCTTATAAAAATACAGTAAATATTTTAACTATTTCTTTAGTATCAGCGTATTCAAATTCATTGAAATAAAATTTAGCTTCTATCCTTCCGACTGAGCAATTCTACTACTTGTATTCTTTACCATTACCTTTATCTCGTTTTGATTACTAGTGCTCTTATATTCGTTCCAGGATCTTCAAAAATTAAATATCATATCTATTTGATATTTTGATTTTTTAAAACCCTCAGTTCTGAATGAAGCTAATTGGTCTCATCAGTATTCAATTTTGCTTTTTTTAAATTTCGGTGTAATATTTTTTAGAATATTTTCAATATTTTCTGCGTTGTTATGAATGCTGTTCAAACAATACCTATGGTACTTTTGCCGTGAAAACTTTTCGTTTTTATGATATTTGAAAGTCATTATATCCCTGACATTGTGATAATATTTATCTCACCCTTGGATATATCGGTTGACTCATGATGTGATATTTTTATTTATTTTCTAATATTTCGTTTATAAACCTCATTTTTAAATAAGTTAAAGTCATTTTCTATTATTATATCTTTTGCTTATTTTATAATTAATTGAATATTTTTATTTAAAAAATCACAAAATTTTCCTTTAGGCTCTTTGGAGATTTAAAAATAGCACAAATCGATAACTCGACATATGTATGTTAACATATTTACTGCTGCATGCTAACAAGCAGAACTTTAAGACCATATAGACAACTGTATCATTTTATGATTACAAACACTATCACATTAACCTTTCGGTCAAATATTTTATACTTGTGCTCAATTTGATAAAAACGTGTGTGCCCTGTTACTCTGATTTCTCTCGACTCCCTCGAAAAAAGGCGTAATATCGCCATAAAGTATTTTTGTTCGATATATTGTAGGGAACGATAAACTCGCCCGAATTACTGGAGGCCGTCAACATCTCGATCCCGCAACCCTCCTTAAGAAATCGAGACATCCTGTACGTCCCTGGTCATCAAACTCTATATAGGATGCAGGAGCCCATCACGTCGATGTCTCGCCTCTTTAATCAACATTTCGCCAATTTCGACATGGACTTCTCTAGGCTGCGGTTGAAGGGCTTACTAATTCACTTAGAATATATAACAACAGGAAAGGCCCTTATCTGTGAAACAGTGTACGTGTGATCGGCATTTGGCTTTCTGGCGAGGTGAGGACGGAGAACTCTTCTCCTTAGTTTGCGAACTGTCAAAGTTATTACCGTGAATTGTCCAATGGTTTAACAATTTTGTTTTGTAATTCCAAATAAAGTTCCGAGTGTTTTTTACTCTTTATTTTAGTGCAATATATTAGGAAACTTTAAAGCTAATAGTTTTCAACTATACAACTGTCGACACTGTACTTTAATAGTGAAATTGTTTAAATGAAGTGCGCAGTTTTGTGTTGTGCAAACAATCGGCGTTGTACACGTGGAATATCGTTTTTCAGGGAAGTTTTTGATTAAAATAATGTCTTGTTAGTTTTTAAGCTTGATATAATTGCATTGACACGCTAAGAACAGCAACGGAACGTAAAGAGAAGTGAAGTTTTCTTGGCGTTCTTAGTTTGTTTACATTTTCTAAGATCGAATTTTTGCTTCTCCTTAGCTAACCCAGTGGCTCGTGATTTAATTTTTATAAAGGGACACTAAAATCTCAAATTCGTGATTAAAATTTTTTAATTTAATTTTGTGATATAGATTCGCTAAAAAAAAACAATCGCAATTCCTTGAGGCAATTGAGCTTCGGAAGGGTGTACGGCCCTAACTCGTCGTCGGGAACTATTTTGAACTTCTGATAAATCGAACCAGGTCCCTGACATCAGTGGAGCCTAGCTCGGTTAAATCTTCAAAGAAGGAGTAACCCAGAAACTGGATCCTACGGTTGGCTAGGGCAGGTTAGTTGCCGAGGAGTTGAAGTATGGTTTCCTCTTCATCTTCGTCATGGCAACTACTACAGACGTGGTTTGAGGGCGCGCCCAGTCTATCGGCGTGTTTGCCTATGAGGCAGTGACCTGTGATAACGGCCACGGTACTGCTAATTGTTTTGCGTCCGAGTACGATGAGCTCCCTTGACCGTTTAGGGTCGAGCTTTGGCCATATCTGTCGGGTAATCAGGTAGGTGTGCTCCTCCGGCCAATTAATTTTTGCAATCCTGAGAGACTCCAGTTAGAGTTCCAGTTTGCATGCGGTCAGCGGTTTACCCAGCTGGTGGTAAATGTCCGAATCAGGACGAGAGATACCAATTCTCTCTAGTTCATCGGCTCTGCAGTTGCCCGGAATATCACTATGTCCAGGCACCCAGATGAGTCGCACTTTCAGATGCTCAGATATGGCATTTAGTGCTGAGCGACATGTTATAACCGTTTTGGAGGTTCTGTATACTCCCGAGAGGGATTTAATAGCGGCCTGACTATTTGTGCAAATACATATATTATCTGTGGGTAGCGTTAGATGATTCAGGTGGTCCGTAGCTACCTTTATAGCCATGATTTCCGCTTGAAACACGCTGCAGTAGTCAGGCAAGCGGAATGAGACATCGAGGTCCAAATGTTCCGAGAAGATGCCTCCACCCACTTTGCCTTCCATTTTGGAGCCGTCGGTGTAGAGATGCACAGACTCCCCCCCCATTGGGGAGGACCTTCTTCCCATTCCGATCTGGTGGGAAAGAAGGAGTCAAATAATAAAAAGATAATACATAATACTACCTCAATGTTTTAGATCACGGGATCATAATAAAGGACGATTAGATGCTTTTGTTGTAGTTGTTTGGTTTGTTTCTTTTGCAACGACTTCAAAATGTAATAGATTTAAAATTAAAAATTATTTTTGCTTTTTAGCGCATTTTGTGAAGTCGGTTCAACTTTTTTTTTAAAAACTATTTTTAAAAATATATTTTCATCTCCCTGTGTGAGTCATATATCTCACTTTAATTCTCTTGGATGCTCGTGACGCCCCTTACCCTCCTCCCTTTGAATACGCTCCTAGGGGGCACCACTGGAGGGGTTCATCATCAAGTAAACGGATATAACTTGGCCGTTCTTCCAACTTTTGTGTTTTGACTGAAGATTTATTTTTTATTTTTGAAAGTATGTATAGTTATGTCGATAAAGTTGACTAATTCTTATCTTTTGCACGGTATACTGACTAATTATAGCTTTCTCTTTCAGATATGGTCCACATTTCGAGGATATTGTGACAGATGGTAATGTAACAAATATAACGGTACAAGCAGGAAGCACAGTTTTTTTGAATTGTCGAATAAGCCTGCTGCAAGATAAGACTGTAAGTGCACATCAACATTTCAGATTTAAATTATTCCCTTAAATTCCTTACATGTCGAAATTCCGGACATAGACTTCATTGTCATTCTGTCACACATCAATATTCTGGTGACAATTTCCAAGACTTCAAGTGAATTTTTCTGCTCCTTTCAGGTATCATGGGTAAAACGAAAAGCGAATGGTGAAGATGCCCTACAATTACTAACAGTGGGAATGCACACATACAGCGGAGACAGCCGCTACACCATGGAATTTCAATACCCGAATAACTGGAGACTGAAAATAGCGGTTGCTAGAAAATCAGACGAGGGAACCTATGAATGCCAAATTTCAACACATCCGCCGAGAGTTATCCAAATAAATTTGCATGTGAATGGTAAGATAACAACTTTCTGTTTGTCAATATCTAGGTCGGTGTCATTGTTGTTCGCAAGATTTACGCCGAAAAAGGAATTAGTAACACACTCACGATAACCCCAAGTTGATAAACTTTTTTACCGTATATCAACTACTTAGTCTCGAGGCCAGAGATTGTCGCTTTGTTAAAACTCAAGGATGTGATAAAAAGCGGCAAACTCTCAACGGAAATCCGGTATCAATGTACAATATGAAAGAATATCCTTTGTTATCGAGGCATTTGATCCCTTGAATGGGTAATGGGCTTTCGGTTCGCAAATCTTCTTACGAAACAGTTTTCATCAGTTCCCTTTTTCAATATGCTTTTGGTTTTCCTTTAAATCTGAAGAAATGCTTCGGGTGCGGCTTTCCACGTCTTAATGCTCATTTTAGAGATTGCCCCCGCATCCGCTGACAAGGATGTAAATCCATATATCACATCCATTTTTCATCTCAGTTATCCCTTTTTCTGTTATTTTTTTATAAGTAAATACATTTACTTGGAACGCTTAGCTCGTTTGCGGCTTTCATCGGTGGATACATAAGTTTAAATTTTTATGAAATTATGGAAAGGGTTTTGAAGATTTATTATAAAATATTCAATATAAGTCTTGCAATAATATGATCATTGTTAAATTGACCTAAAGGGCTTTTGTATGTTTAGTTGAAAGGAAAAAAGGTTCTTTCAATGTTGCTTTGTAAACTCCTTCGATTTCTCAATACGTTAATGTTCATCTTTCATATATTTCTGTCTTTCTTTGCTGAACTGTTTTGGGAAAGAATTTTCATAAACATTCGTAAAGGCAATAATTTTTTTTCCTTTTTAAATAATAAATTTGCCATACAGTCTTCATACCAAATTCATTTTAACCTTGATTTAATCTTTCCTCGAAAAAGTAAGTCAGTATACATATATATTTATTTCTTCATCATCTTCTCATATTGCCAGACTTGATTTCTTGAATCTTCTTAGCGCTAACTAGAGTAATCCTACTAGTATTACCCTTTGCGCATTTTCGTGCAATGCGAACTTACAAATGAAAATTGGCATCGCTTCGCTTTCGCATATACATACATAAGTACAAATCTGTTGGTACAAAGAAATAAAAAGATAAATTTCAGCCAAATTAGAATCACACTCGCCATCGGGGCACAGTGGGAAGGAATCCGATTCTAGGAGGACAAAAATCTTTTTCTTTTTTAGAAAATTCTGAAAGGTTTGTTGTCGTTGACCTCCTTTTCATAAAGCTATGCCGAAAGCTACTGAAAAAAGGTGTACAATGGAAATAAAGTACATGGTATACTTACGCCTCAAATATCTTAACAATGCAGCATAAGTTAGCAACAGTTCGATAATTGGCTACATCTCATTTGTTGCCCTTCTGATGAGGAGGAATAATATGAGTCCGAGTCCGAGGAAATGACGTCAAGTGTGTAAAATCCTTGAAACTAATATCACAGTTTTATCGCAATTAGCGGTTTTAAAAAAGTCACTAAAAGATTTGCAGTGGTTAAGGGATCATTATCTTCGTTATACCCTAACTTCGGCGAAGAGGGGTATCCATCAGTCCTACGTTTAGAATCCACAAATCTCTAAAACTATTTGGGATAATTACGTAAAATTGCTTTCATTATTTCAACAATAGCTATTGTATTCTGATTATCTTAAATTTTCGGATCTGCGTGGTCGTTATACATCTGAGTCCGAGGTTGCATATCGGAATTATCTTAGTGAGGTTGGTCGATCCATTTGTTTTAATCCCAAAAGGTTCTGGAACTTCATTAATCTTAAGCGTAAGAGTGACGTCTTCCCCTCTATTATGCGCCTTGATGACCGGAGCACCGATAACACTTTGACTGTCGCCAACTTCTTTGCTAGTTTCTTTGGAGCTGCCTTATCACCAAATAACTGTGATATTAGTTTAGGAGATTTTAATTTTTTGACGAATTATCCCCCGACTTCCTTATCGGTTAAGGATTTGTTTTTTGACAATGCTTCAGTTATGATGCATATTATGAAGTTGTCCAATAGTTTTTTACCCGGTTCCGATGGTGTTTCCGTATCTGTCCTAAAGAATTGTGCCCACTATCTTACTCCTGTCCTTTCTTATTTATTTAACTTGTCCTTGTCTTGTGGTATTTTTTCTAAACTGTGGAAATCGCCTACCACATTTCCTCTTCATAAAAAGGGTAAAAAGGATGATATCTCTCATTATAGGCCTATTGCTAATTTGTCTGCCATCGCTAAGCTTTTCGAAGCAATGGTTTGTGATGTTCTTACTTTTCACTGTAAACCGTTCTTGGGATCCTTCCAGCATGGTTTTATTAAAGGCAGATCAACGACTACTAACCTTGTGGAGTTCTTTAATTATTGAATTTCCGCCATTAAGGCTGGTCAACAGGTTGATTGTATTTACACCGATTTCAGTAAGGCCTTTGATTGCATTGACCACAAGTTGCTTGTTTTGAAGCTTACTTTATTAGGTTTTCAATCTCTTTACGTCCAATGAATTTCTTCTTATCTCTCTGACCGAACACACCGTGTTCTGTTTCGCGGTTCCTTCTATCGTGAAATTTCGGTCACTTCTGAGGTGCCCCTAGGGTGCCCCTGGGCAGCCATTTGGGTCCGCTTCTATTTATTATTTTTATTAATGACATGGGCTCCATTTTAGCGAACTCGAAAATTGTATGTTATGCTGACGATTCTAAAATTTTTCGTACTGTCTCTGACGATTGTTTTAAGATGAACTATGACCTTCAATCTTAATTAATTCTTGGTGTATTGCGAACAATATGCCTTTGAACGTTGATAAATGCACGTTTGTCTCGTATTCAAGAAGGAAATCTCCATTAATGTACGACTATTCTATCAGTGGTAGCTAGCTGACCAGACTGGATATAGTAAGGGATCTTGGTGTTATTTTTGATCCACATTTGTCTTTCATGGATCACATCAATTACATTGTTAACATGGCCAAGATTTCCTTAGGCTTTGTAAAGAGATGGTCTAAGGAATTTAATAATCCCTTTATCTTTCTTCTTTCTTTTTTGTACCTTCGTCCGGCCCATTTTAGAGTATGCCTGTCCCGTTTGCTCTCCGTGCTATGCGGTTCATACTGCTCGTATTGAGGCTGTTCAACGTTTCCTTGGACTTTGTAAAGAAATGGTCTAAGGAATTTAATAATCCCTTTATCACCAAGCTTCTTTTTTTAGTACCTTCGTCCGGCCCATTTTAGAGTATTCCTGTCCCGTTTGGTCTCCGTGCTATGCGGTTCATAGTGCTCGTATTGAGGCTGTTCAGCGCAGGTTCCTCAGATTCCTTCATTCTCCCTGCGTATAAAGAAAGTCTTGGGCTACTCTCTTTGGACTCGCTAGAGGATAGGCGCAACAGATCTGGAACTTCCTTTATCTTCGATATCTTGCAGGGTTTCGTTGACTCACCTGAACTATTGTCTAAGAATATCCGTGTTCCTATTCGTTCCTTTAGACAAAGTGACTTTCTCCAGGCTCCATTTCACCGCACTAACTACGGTTTGAGTGAGCCATTGTCGGCAATGTCTGTCCTTTCTAATTGCTTTTCCAACCGTCTTGATTTTAATCTTTCTAAAGCAAGTGCGAGATATCAGCTCCGTTGAAGTCGCTTTAAGCTTGTTGGAGTTTTGTTGTGTTATATTTATATATATTTTATATACTTTTTCTTTTGTTTTTGCATATTAATTTGTAAGCGTTTTGATTTGTTGATTTGTACCCTTATTTTTAGTCTATATTTAGATTTTGTTTGTTATTGTTATTTTTATTCTTGAGTTTTTCATTATTTTTTTTCACTTTGGCCGTTAAGTAATCAGCCTGTTATGAAACTTTGTAAATAAATAAATAAGTAGGAGGAATTAAGACCTAGAACTTAATTTTAATTTTTTCTCAATACGAGTTTAGAAAAGAAATAACTTTCTGACATAATAATAAAAATAAATAATTTCTCGTTTACAAATTCGCGATCTAAAGTGAACACTTTTTCGTCGCTCTTAAGTGTTTATTAGAATATCCTTAAATTTGCACTTGGCGGATGTTATTATTATTATTAGGAGTGCATCAAACACTTAAACACCCTTAAGTAACTTCGACCAAGCCTTAGCTCCTTAATTAGACCTAAAATTTCTTTGAGGGCTGCCTTCGCTATACCTAGTGGATATGCCTGATACGGCCGCGGGCCTCACAGTGACAGAAGCTGTGTTCTGCTATCTCCTCTTCCAAACAGAAGCGACACGTGTCTTCTTCAGCTAGCCACACCTCTTTAAGGTGTTAGCCCAAGGAGCAGTGACCGATTAAAAGTCCTGTTATGAGCTTCATCTGAGTGAGAGCACCGCTTCCGTTTTCTGTTTTGAGTAGGTTATAAACCTCTTTTCTTGTCTTAACTCTAGAGTATTTTTACAGTGTAAGTGCTTGCGTTTGTCCTCCCATGACCAAATGCGTATTGCCAGTCGGCTTTTCAAGTAGCCACAGAATGGCGATTCTAGACTTAAAGGGGTAGAACCCCAGAGCCTTGAGTGCCGCCTGATTGTCAAACATTATGTATATTTTAGCACCGCGACTGTTGTTTAGTAATTTCACGTGCGCAGAGTTCGATGGCATGTATCTGTGCTTGAAATATGGTTGGAAAGATTGTTGCAGTACCGAGCTACCTGTGCAGCCTTATTTTCGGTCCATAGTCCCAGATGCCCTTTCTGTCTTCCATCTTGGATCCTTACCAAACCGGAGATCCCTTTTATCTTTCTCTTGTCTATTGTTGAGCCAATAATCTCTGCTCTCAAGAATCAGCTCAAATTGTATTTCAAAGTTGTGCCTTTTCGGCATGGTATCTGAGATTGAGTTGAGGAAATCTTCAAAAATTTTCCTGTGACTAGTCAGACAGCCTGCTCAGAGGAGATTAGTGCCAAGCAGCCTTATTGCGCTTGAGCCAGCCTCCTTCTTTGGGTATAGGTGTAAAGGGAGGAGGTCTAGTAGAGCCTCCATAGCTGCCGTGGGGAATGTGCGCATGACACCTGTGACTTCGAGACATGCAGTCCTGTGCAGTTTTGTAGTGCGGACTGTGCTGTGTTTGTTCTACTTTTGGACCATAGGGTAGTCATAATCCTTTCTGTAGTTCTATTGAGTTAATAATTACATGTCATTCTTTGATCTCGAAACACTCCTAGATATTTGACCTCAGTTGTGAATTCTTACCGTGTTCCTTCACGAGTAGAAGCCTCTAACCTTAGCTGTGAAAGGTACAATGGTTGTTTTACTTTGAGTCGTTCAGTAGTACATCAGGACTGTATCATATTGAGGGCGTTTTACAATCTTACTGATAAAGTTATGTCCTGCTTGCCCATGATGGTAACAACCAGGTCATCTGCGTAGCCCTGGCATTCGTAGCCAGCAACAACCAGTTTAGCCAAGAAATCATCATTAACAAGTGACCATATTAGAGGGGCAAAGAACTTCCCCCTAAGGACATTCCCTGGTGGCCCTTACTAATACCGATTTGTCCCCTAGCCTCGCGGTGATGTTCCGGTTACTCAGCATTGCCCCAATCTATTGGACCGTCGGCAGATCAATGTCTCTGTCAATGACCGCTCCTTAAATAGATGTGAACGACGTGTTGTCAAAAGCACCTTCGATATCAAAAAATGCACAGAGGACAACACCCTTACTATTAACAGCAACTTCTGGTTTTCCAACTAAACTGTGTAGAGCTGTTATGGTAGATTTGCCTGCTTGATATGCGTACTGGTTGGTGTGCAGCGGCGTGCCTTTGAGAACACCGCACCTAATTTGTTGGCCAATGATTTGCAAATTGTATTTCAAAGTTGTGCCTTTTCGGCATGGTATCTGAGATTGAGTTGAGGAAATCTTCAAAAATTTTCCTGTGACTAGTCAGACAGCCTGCTCAGAGGAGATTAGTGCCAAGCAGCCTTATTGCGCTTGAGCCAGCCTCCTTCTTTGGGTATAGGTGTAAAGGGAGGAGGTCTAGTAGAGCCTCCATAGCTGCCGTGGGGAATGTGCGCATGACACCTGTGACTTCGAGACATGCAGTCCTGTGCAGTTTTGTAGTGCGGACTGTGCTGTGTTTGTTCTACTTTTGGACCATAGGGTAGTCATAATCCTTTCTGTAGTTCTATTGAGTTAATAATTACATGTCATTCTTTGATCTCGAAACACTCCTAGATATTTGACCTCAGTTGTGAATTCTTACCGTGTTCCTTCACGAGTAGAAGCCTCTAACCTTAGCTGTGAAAGGTACAATGGTTGTTTTACTTTGAGTCGTTCAGTAGTACATCAGGACTGTATCATATTGAGGGCGTTTTACAATCTTACTGATAAAGTTATGTCCTGCTTGCCCATGATGGTAACAACCAGGTCATCTGCGTAGCCCTGGCATTCGTAGCCAGCAACAACCAGTTTAGCCAAGAAATCATCATTAACAAGTGACCATATTAGAGGGGCAAAGAACTTCCCCCTAAGGACATTCCCTGGTGGCCCTTACTAATACCGATTTGTCCCCTAGCCTCGCGGTGATGTTCCGGTTACTCAGCATTGCCCCAATCTATTGGACCGTCGGCAGATCAATGTCTCTGTCAATGACCGCTCCTTAAATAGATGTGAACGACGTGTTGTCAAAAGCACCTTCGATATCAAAAAATGCACAGAGGACAACACCCTTACTATTAACAGCAACTTCTGGTTTTCCAACTAAACTGTGTAGAGCTGTTATGGTAGATTTGCCTGCTTGATATGCGTACTGGTTGGTGTGCAGCGGCGTGCCTTTGAGAACACCGCACCTAATTTGTTGGCCAATGATTTGCTCCATTGACTTAAGAAGGAAGGAGGATATGCTTATCGGACGATATGCCTTTGGCTGAGCCACTGGACGCCCCACCCTTGGGTATAAAGAGCTGGCTCTAAATATTTTGATAAGTGTTGGCTTGTTGTTGATAAGTAGGCCCTGTTGCAGGAGAGCTGGGAAGATGCCGTCACCACCGGGAGATTAGTAGGCTTTAAAGGAATTAATGGCCCACTATATTGTCCCAGCAGTAAAGATTTTTTTGTTTAATATTTCAATGTTATTTTTAATGAAATAATCTAATAGGTACTAACTTCGGCTGTTTATACCGGTAATTCCTCAGATTGTGTGGTGGGCATTCGCATCACACTTAATTATGAGTTTCCTATTGTGCTTATTGCAGTACAATAGTTGCGTAACTTCCCTCGGAGGTGGTGTTTGGTCCGAATCTCCAGGGAAATAAGGAGAGGCGATTACAATCTCCCTCTTCCCCGCAGAGGAGGAAGAGGGAGATTGTAATCGCCTCTCACCTCCACTAATGCAGCAACCAGATCCCTATTGATGATTTATTTATTTATTATGTATAATTTATTATAGCTTGTGGTATTAGTATTATGTTATACCTTGTTATAGTAGTATGTATTATTGTGCATTAGCTTGTATTAAGCTTAAATAAATAAATGGGAAGAAAGTTAATATTCGGTTTAAACAATAGCGCTGCACGAAGAGCTCCGTGCTCTCCATCGTAGATTAACTTACCCTGTTTTAATGAAAGTCCCTATATAATTGATCTGGTTGAACCTTAGAGTGGCCCTATCGGGCTGCCCTTGGCAGAGTGTGACGGGCCTTTTCCTTCAGATCAATGGGTGACGTTAAACTTGACAATTGTAGCCACAGTCTCAAAGCTAATGACCATGGATAAACATTATATGGTACATATTTATCATAAAAACATCAACATTTTTAAACCCTGTAATCAAAGAAGAATAGAAGATGTAGTCAGAAAGATACCGGAAAATTTAATAAATTTGTAATGAAAAACTAATTGAAAGTGATGAAAATAGTAAAAAAAATCCTTTATTTCAGTAGAATTATTTTATTAATCCGTAAAAATTCCGTATTTTAGTCAAAATCCGTTGTAAAATCTGTGGTTCTGACAACAATGACATTTATTCCTTAATCAAGAAAATTCTTTAACGTACTACAAAAATTATAGGCTCATTACTCGAAATAAGTCTATATTTGACTCTCCTCATCACAACGTTGCAGTGTAGCAAATTTTTAATGATTTTCGGCGTAAGTTTTGCTATACAGGTCTTTCCATGTCTAATCAATTTAAATACTTCAAAAATCTTTATAAACTAATCTATAACGATTTTTGTAGTATGAAAACATTTGTGAGATTCAGTGGGAAGGGGATGGGGAAGAGCAATTGGACCTGTCAAGTAATCAGGGTAACTAAGGTAACATTTTATAATTAGAATAGGTACAATAGAAAAGAGGAGAATATTAAAGCTGTCGGTAGAGTAAGTGCTAATGTGTCGGCCTTCCATCTTGCAGGCCCAAGGTTTGAACCCCACCGGTGGCGGCGACCCATTTTTTTTTTTGCTGACAAGAAACTACGATGAAGAGGTCATTAAAAGTTGCAGAGTAATATCGGTGGTTCGTAATCTGCAATCGTTGTTTTGAATCGCTAAAATTTATCTTACCAGATGCCCCGCGAGAGTTACGTGAACTAAAAGGATGAAGAAAGCGGGGGAAGAGAATTTGTGTTATAGAATATAGAATAGTTGTCTTAAGCGCCTTTGTCAATAAAGTTAACCATCTTAAGTGGTTCAAGCGATTTGTTTTTCTTTTTTATAAGACCGCAATCTTCTCAAAACATCTCTAGACTATAGCACGTTGAACGTTTTTAAGCTTTTACACGGATTATAATACAAATATTTGAAAATCATAAACAAACCCTTCAATTGTATTTTGTTCGATAAATCCTGTCTTATATTTACTAAAAAAAAATTCGAAAAAGCCTCACAAAACCACGAAAATATAACAGTTGACTATTAAGCAAAATATATACCGAACTACTGGAAATAACTTTTCATGCATGTTTATTTCTAAATAGAATACATATTATTATTATGTAACCGACAATGTTAGTGGATTTATTTCTTCTGGAATATTTCATTAATAAATTTTACTCTTCCTTTCTGCTGCCTACAACATTTGAGACTCACAAACCTTTAAAAGCTTCATTGCGTACAAGATAGCAGCGTTTCTTTCTTAATATATTTTCAGCTTATCACTATAAAGATAAAACAAAATTTCGCAAGAGTTTGTATTATACTACCTAACTTCTTTACTTAACAACAAGGTTTATCGAATAAGGCATATAATGGCAGTGTCAATTTCATCCACTTTAGTTCGATGACGTCGCCTTATAGCATTGCGAAATAACTTGTTCAAGGCGAAGTATACCAATAATGTTATCAGTGACATAAAATCTCTATAAATCATTTATGGTTCTTTTCTGTTTTATTCCAGCCCCCCAAGTTATGATAGTCGACGAATACGGCACCCCCCTGCAGGAGAAATACTATGAAATCGATTCAACCCTCCAGCTTTCTTGTGTCGTTCGCAACGTCGTAATGTCATCCTCGGTTGTCTTCTGGAGTCATGGGGAGCAAATTTTAAATTACGATACAACAAGAGGAGGGGTTAGGTAAGTACTCACTCATATTATTAGTGGCTACATATACTATATTAGCGTGATTTGGCCTATTGAAATCTTTGTATATTTTGGTGAAGACCCAGCCTAGTGAGGAAAATTTCGGTAATTATATCTCGATTTGGATTGCCTTGAAACGAAATGATTTGGAAAACTTGTGGTAATTGACAGATTACCTTCAAGGAGTGGCCCAGAATTATCCTGCCGAAAACCCGTAGCTTTCTCATTAATGGGACATGCAATCAGAACGTCATTAAGAAAGTATTTATACTTTTTGCTTTCGTTATTGGTCAGTTAGTAGAATATTCGAAGAAAGTGATATCTGAGTAGATTAATCTTTTAAATTGAATGTATACAAGATTTTTAATCATAGACTACTCACGCAACAACGACATTCCTCAAGCATTAGGTCCTTGTAAATAGCTTCCTTTTCCAAAAGCAC
The DNA here is from genome assembly GCA_964036015.1 of Leptarthrus brevirostris. Classification (NCBI taxonomy): domain Eukaryota; kingdom Metazoa; phylum Arthropoda; class Insecta; order Diptera; family Asilidae; genus Leptarthrus; species Leptarthrus brevirostris. Next base: position 97,201,181 of record OZ038373.1, read on the forward strand.
GTGTTACATTAAATTAACGCTCGACCAGTTCAAGAAACCGTTTAAATGGACTATTTCCTCATTAGTATATAATGTGTCTTATATTTTTGAAAATTATTAATAAATAATAGGTTCCAGAAGTTTTTCCAGTTTTAAAGTCATTAATTAATAAGGGATACTCGATAAAATTTCCTCAAGTTCTCAAATTTATCGTTAAATCCCACTATCTATTTGCGAGTATCTTAAAATTAAAGGAAGTAAAAATCCAAATAAATTGTTTACTACTAAACTTATTCTAACATCTGCAACCTGAAGTATTTAAAACTTATCTTCTAACTTTTCAATGAATTTTTAGCAACACCGTACCTAATTTTAAAATATACAGGGTGTTTTAGATCTGACGTGCCAAAATGAATGGGGTGATCGATCTTAACTAGACAAACAAAAAATTGTATGCAGGGGGGGGGGGGGGGGGCAATCTCAAGTGTTTGAGAGTTACAGGGTGATTCATAATTTTCAGTTTTTCATGTTATGCACATAACTTTTTTATTTTTATCTCTTGATCTTCCCAACACATCACATAAACGCTAAGAAACAACTATCCCAATGACCTTTCCAAAAATGTCAACACTACTGATCTGACTCCTTCCATTGTACAGTCACTTCCAAGAGTGAAAAAAAATGGTTTGCGATTACCTAAAATTCAGCATTTTCCCAAATTTTCTCAGAAATTCATGTAATTAGTATACCTCTCTTTTATTTTTATTGGATTGCCCATCTTATTACCTTTCCAAAAAGGTGCAACATGGCAAGGTAGACACAGGATTAGAAAAACCGCATCCTTAGAACTCCCTGAGTACCTACCTAATTATTTTATTGCACTTTAGGTAGGAAATTCTTTAAGGAAACAAAATTTTTAAGATAAAAAGTCGAAAATGATTGTTTTGGGTTAACAGGTAATTAATTTTAATTATTGCTCCAAAAAAGTTATAAAAATATTGGTGTAATTTTGTTTTCTTGCCGATATTAGCTTGTAGTAGCCAGAATTCACACCTGATGAAAATTTTGGTATAACAAAGGGGCAGTCAGCAAGAATACCTATAATAGTTGAAAAAAAAATCAATAAATACGCCTGTTTTTAAGCAAAAATTATTAAAAAATTGTACAATTTACCTTTGAGGAATACGCGGATGTTATTTATATTTATGGTGTAGTAGGCGGAAAAGAGAGAGCGGCTGTACTGGAATGTCAAAGGAGATTCCCTAATCGGCGAGCGCCCCAAAGAAGGGTATTAACACGGAATTTTCAAAGGTTGAAAGAAACAGGAAGTGTAACTTCACACGAAAGAGAGACATGACGCGAAACTTCGAGAACTTCTGCCGACGTCGAGCAGCACATAATCACCATCGTGCGGCAGGACTCTGAGACGAGCACGAAATGAGTCGCAAGGCGATTAGGAGTGTCGTCATCTAAGGTTTGGAGGGTTATTCATCGAGATTACGTCCATATCATCATCACCCAGCCCCAGAACTACTGGAAGGAGATTCAGAGAGAAAACTGAAATTTAGCACTTGGCTTCTGGAAGGCAACATTGACGAAATAGAGTTTATGGACAGATGAATGTCAATTCACCAGGAATGATATCAAAAACTTCCATAATCTCCATACCTGGTCGAAAACTAACCCACACAGAGTAAAGGTGACCCCATTCCAGCAGAGATTCAGTGTCAATGTTTGGGCTGGTATCATCGGCAACCATTTGGTGGGACCATTCATTTTGTCGCAAGTGCTTAATAGTGAAATTTATGCGGACTTTTTGGACAGTACACTACCAGATCTAATAGAGGAGAACCCTATGGATAATTTTAGCGGAATGTTTTACCGACACGATGGAGGACCAGTGCATACGGCTAACATTGTGTAGGTAATGCTAAGTGAAAAATTTCCTAATCGCTGAATTGGACGAAGTGCACCGATTCCTTTGCCTCCTATACGTCGAGACATTACCCCATTGAACTTTCTTATGGGAAGGATGAAGTTTATTCAAGCCTTGTTAACACATGGGAGGATTTAGTTAGCAGAATTGGGAATGCAACGACGAAACTGCGGGAGAGGCTGGTTGCAATATGCCTTAAACAGGGACTTAGAAGGAGATTGTTGGCTTGCATACGTTATAAATTCAATAAAAAGGATTTTAGAGTTAATATGAGCTTAGTTTCTTTAAATTGTACATTTTTAACACTAGCACTACCGATGTTAAATATATACCTAGTTTTACCGCACACGTCAAATTGACGGATTTTTTATTATGGCTTTCATTGTAACTTTTGACTTAGTTTAAGTAAATTAAAGAATACAATTTAGCAATAACAACATTTAATATAATAATTCATTAATTATTAATAAAAAAACAAACTAATACAGTTTCTATTTGAATTTATATTATAGCAAATTTGACATTTATGAAATAACTATGAAGCACATATTTTACATGTACATGTTATCTTAGATGAACACTTGCCACAAACATATTTGTTGCATGTTTTGCAAGTATAAATCGCTCTGTTTTTGTTGCACAGTCGAATTTGGCAAGATTTGCGTTCATAAGGACTTTTTTTTTTGGGTTTTCTGGAGTACAATCCATTGCCTGTTTTTGTTTTTGGGAGGAGGCTTCTTTTCTGCAACGACTATATTCACTGGAGAGTTCTTCGGATAATTGAAACAAAAATTGTTTTCTAGTTATATTTTCATCACAAGTCTCTCTATATAAAATCCACTCATTGATTGCTGCCAAGTCCAAAATATTATAAAATACCTGCAAAGGCCATCTATGTGAGCCTGCTTTTACGCTATATTTGCGGGCCATTTGGTCAACTACATCTACCAGTTAGAGCGTTCAGTTCTAAACTTACGGCGTTATAACGGCTTCCCGACACTTTGGATCATTCAATACAAATGTCTGGAAGCGATGTAATGAATGTAAATATGTATTGATGTCCATCATTACATAGATGATACATAAATTATTATAAACTTTGAAACTGCTAAAGCCGTCATTTTGACGGGTCTTGGTATAAATAGGTATATGTCATACTGATTATGGAAATTAAAGTCAGTGAGGGGAAATTGAATAGTAATAATTAACTGTTCTTATATTTTATTAAAAGTCGTAATAAAATTCTAGAACAATTACATAAATTATATCATATTTCTAAGCATGAAATTTGAAAACCGTCAAAATGACGGTCTTGGTAGTTCTAGTGTTAAATATTTTCCGATAAGTTTTCTACTAATAAATTTCTAAAAAATTAAAATTGGGACGCTTTTCAGCGTTTGTTTGATGTCGCTATATTGGGTAGATGAAAAGATAGAAATAAAAGAGTAATGTGCCTACCATGAAAAACTGAAATTTATGAATCACCCTGTAAATCCCAAACGGTTGAGATTGCCCCTCTACCTGCCATACAATTTTTTGTTTTTCTAGGTGAGATCCTAATTTTGGCATGTCAGATCTGAAACACCCTGTATAGTATGATCCCTCATTACTATATTGCAAAATAGTTGCACCATATGTGGGGTGGAGAGTCGTAGGCTAATTTCTTATCATGTAGACCGATTTGGGTGAATCTGGTTTTGATATATAGAATACATATGTTACCCATTGGTACCATAAAAAAAATTTATAGGGTGGAGTGGAGTGTAGTCTAAATTGCTTTATTTGTATCGTGACAGAAATTGTGGCTTAGTGTGCGATTGGATGCAAGGCGTAGATCGATTTTGATGATTTTGCATCGGTTGTATAAAATAGTTTCCTCATTGGTAAATGGTAAAATATATTGCACCTAGAGTGACTATTAGAAGAGAGGGAGCAGTTCCCTTACTTTGTATTGCGTGCCCCGATTTTGATGAGTCTCTCCTGTTGTTAGAGTATTGTTTATTTATTTAAGCTTAATGCAAGCTATTGCATAAAAAATACAAAATAACAAAATAAATACTACAAACTAAAATAAATAATAATTCATAACAGATAATGTAAGCTACAATATAAGCTATAATTATGATAACTATAAACTGGGAGGAAGGAGAATTAGGAAAGGCGATCAAGATGGGCGGGATAAAGATATAAGGCTTTGTGAAGGGATGATTTACTCAGATGGAAGTCAAAGGAGGGAAGGTTGTTGACTTTTCGAAGCATCCTGGTAATTGGTTCACGTTGACCGTAGTTCGTGCGATGGCGGTCGAGTCAGAAAAGGGGAGTGGACCTAAGGTTGCGAGGGTTGGTATAGATGGGTAAAGACTGCAGGATTGAAGGGCAGTCTATGGCACCGGCTAGTAGCTGATGAATGAAGAGAACGTCGAAAACATCACGACGTTTACTTAGGGGTTGTAAGTCGATCAGTTTCAGACGGTTTTCATAAGGTGGAAGGTTGAATCTATCTACCCATGGAAGATCACGTAGAGCAAAGCGAATGAACCTTCGCTGGACAGATTCAATTCTGTTAATGTGGGTTGTTTGCGTGGGTGACCAAACCTCGCTGGCATATTCAAGGAGAGGCCTAACGAAGGAAATATAGAGAGATTTGGAAACATAAGGATTGGAGAACTCTCTAGACCAGCGCTTCACAAACCCTAGCGCGGAGTTAGCTCTGTTAATTATGTTATCAATATGGGAACGGAAATTTAGTTCACTATCACAGATTATTCCTAGGTCACACAAAGTCGGTTGTGGAGGAGATATGTTTAATTATTTTCATGTCATCAGCATAAATGGACAGCTCTGAGTATTTTATGACTCAATCAACATCATTAATTGTAAGGATGAAAATTAATGGACCGAGGTGGCTGCCCTGAGGGACGCCGGAACGAGCGACAATGGGGTTAGAAATGGATGAGCTGAAAAGAACATTGTATTGACGGTTGTTGAGGTAGGATTGAATCCAGGAGATGAAACTGGAGGAAGCCTAGGCGATCAAGTTTAAACAGGATAACGTTATGGGAGATTTTGTCAAAGGCTTTACTAAAATCGGTGGCGATAACATCAACATCTTTACCGTTTTCCAGGGCACATAGTGTTTTTGAGACGAATTCGGTAAGGTTGGTGGTTGTAGATCTACCTTTAAGGAAGCCATGCTGGGAGAGGGAGAAAATAGACTTACAGTGGAAGAACATGGAATCATAGACCAATTTTTCGAATAGTTTAGGTATTGATGATAATTTAGCAATGGGTCTGTAGTTGCACACATCGTTCTTGCAACCTTTTTTGAAGATGGGAATAATATACGAATTTTTCCATAACTGAGGGAAAACCCCTTGAGTGACCGAAAGGCGGAAAAGCAAAGTAAGGGGTTGAACTAGATGCATGGCACACTTTTTCAGAACTATGGCCGGAATGCCGTCAGGACCGGGGTGAAAGTCATCCGCAAGCCCGTTAATACTGGCGGCGATTTGTTCGGGGTCAGGGTCAAAAGATGTATACGACGTTTGAGTGCATTTGTCCAAGAATCAAAAGTAGCTAAGGTCAGGTTGGAGCGAATTGTCGCTGAAAGATTTACTGAAGAAGTGTGCAAAGAGGTTGGCGATAACCTGAGGATCTGATGAAGAGGTATTCTCGAGCTTTAGGGTGGAAGGGTAACCATTGGATTTCTTCTTGGAATTAATAAAGCTATAAAAGCGCTTGGGGTCGGATATGAGGCTTGTTTCCATCCGTTGGAGGTACTCATGGTAGAGGGTATCACAATGTTCAGAAAAAGAGGTGTAAGCAGACAAGTAGGAAGAATAGTCAGACTCAGTCTGGGTCAGAAGAAAAGTTTGCCATCGTTTATTTCTCCTGTTCGGAGAGAGCGTAATTCTTTGTCGTACCAAACGGGGGATGAGGAGCAGTTTATACGAGGAAGAAGAGGGATAGATTGTGTAAGGCAAGCGTGTATTTCCGAATAAAACGCCTCTACAGCATCATCTATTGGAAGATGTTGAGGGATATTGCCAATGTTGGAGTTGAGGAGCAAGTGATTTAATTTTTCAAAGTCGCCTTTACGAAAATTGAAGGAAAGAGAAGACTCGGAACTTGAAAGGGCGTGAGGGTGTTCGTACGAGCAAACGAGGAACAGGGGAGGATGGTGACGATCGAGGGAGGAGAGGAGATGTTCGCTTTCCGCGACAGCCGAGTTAACTGGGTCTGAAGAAAAGATTAAGTCTAATTGTCTGTCCAGAAAGTTTCTGACTCCACTAACTTGAAAGAGACCAGAAACAGAGATCTGATCGGTAAAAAATGCTTCTTTGGCGGAAGAGGGGTTTAGGGGGACAAAGTGTGAACAGTCCTCAGACAATGACCATTGAATACGGGGGAGGTTAAAGTCACCCAGTACAATGAATTCATCGGAGGCGTTAGCGTTCTCAAGCATGGTGTCTCACGTTTCAATTACGGGCTCGTAGGCTTCTATAGGTTGAGAGGGACGAATATAACAACAAAGAATATACAGAATACACTTATTCAGTATTAATTTGATACATACAAATTCAGATATTGAAGAGTAGGAGGTCTTAAACAGGGTGGCATCATAACGGTTGTGAGCAGCTATGAGAACCTCACGGCCTGGTGGGTCATTGTTGCCTACACAACCGTCAACACGGAAAATGGTATAGTTAGGAGGGAATAGTTCGTTGTCGAAAATTCCTGGTATTAGATTGGTTTCAGTTAAGGCAAAGATATCGTGCGGGAATTTGTGGGAGTTTAGGAATACATTGGATGTTTTTGTGCGAAGTCCTCTGCCGTTCTGGTAATAGACTGACAAGCTGCTGGGGAGAGGTACTTGATCGGAGACCGCAGGTGCATTAAAGGGGTGGTCAGAAAAAGATAAAGGGGGGGGGGGGGGGGGTTAGAAACGAAAGTAGTTTAAGAAGTCGTTGCGACTTTTTTGGGGATGGGAAATGCGGCGAGAACTGACGTACGCAGCATAGGTGGATAGATCTTCTGAAACCTTATGGGAAGGGATATTGAATGATTCGTGGTACTTAGTGAAAAGTTGATGTAAGACTGTTGTATCTGGGGGCAGGCCTTCTTGATGTATACTTAACATGACGTTGGTGCTAGTCTTACCATCAATACAGACGGAATTCCGTTTGTCGTGCAGATAGGCAAGAAATAGACGTACGTTTTCGTAAATGCGACGGTCCTGACAAGAGATATCGTCCATCGTTGGAATCCGCAGAGCGCAAAGTCAATTTAACTGTAGGTGGGATTAGGGGATCGATAAATGAGTTATGTTCGGATGTATTAGTTTTGGTTAGCTGAAGGGGCGGGGTTAGCGGAGGTAGAAGAAGTTTGAGAAGGGGCGATAGTAAAAGAAGATGATGACTTGCAATTAGGTGGGCATGCGGAGGAAGTAGCGGGTGCGTGGTTAGGTGTATGCAGAGGAGGGGTCGGACAGACGGAAATCGAAGTAGAGGTGGTGGGGTGGTCGGAAGATGATGGCTTGTGGCTAGGTGGGCACTCGGAAGAAGTTGGGAGTGCGTGGTTGGGTGGATGCGCTGGATATACAGAATTCGAGACAGTGGTGATAGGGTTGTCGGCTATGATGGATGTGTTCGAGGGCTTTGCCTTAAGTGGATCTGAGGGGTTAAGGGTGTGAGAATAAATAAAGTTAGGGTAATTGATTCGGGTACTTAGTTTAAAGTCTGGAAATGCACCCATTTTGAATTGCCAATTGGAGTTTGGATCACTAGGTGCGGAAGAGTGATGAGAGATTATGTTGTTACTAGTGCTAATGTTCTTACGATTAGGTTGAATACTAAATTTAGGTACGGGAGAAGGACGTTACCTTTGGGATAGTTAGTAGGATTTGGTTTATTAGAATTTAATTTAGGGTTAGATGCAGAGGGCTTAGGGTTAAACTTAACATACTTCCTGGACCACTTGGATATTGCGATAGTCCCGAGAGTGAAGATTCTGCTGGTGGGGTTACTGATGAGCCACACATACTTGTTCGGGATGGAGATCTTGAAGTTGCTGAATTTCCTTGCGTCCAAGGGTAACTTCAGGCAGCTAACGGGGATGAATGCAAAATTCCGGGAAAAAGGGCTATGTACCCAGGAAACGGTGGCGTTGTGAGGGGCACCCTTAAGGTGGAATGAAGTATGGTCGTTTGATGAAGATGAGTATTTGCTGCCTAGTTTCTTTAATCTCTGTTCTCACCGACCAGGTGGTGCCAAATTTGTTAATCGTAGGTGCGGTGGAAGTGGATTGGGATGACACTAGCGGAGAGACACTGATGACGACACCAGTACGTGGCATAGTAGAACCCTGGTAAGAATTTGGGTGGCAATGAGTAATTTCTTAACATGTTGCCGGATTTGGATAATTATGTTTCCTTTCTTTGGAGTGCCTGTTGAAATTGCTTTGTTCGTACGAGGAGGATTTTGCGAGCCGCACATCTAACGCACATCTAAGGCACTAAAAGGTGAAAAACAAAGTGGTTAAAAAAAAATATTGAACCGAGTTTACAAAAAAGCACTAAAAAGCATAATATAAGATTTAATTTTATATTAATTACGACATTAGGAATATTGTGCAAATTGAAAAAAACAAAACAACTACTTAATTCTATATAATACTACTTAAACAGTTCAGTTCACGGAATCATAGGTAAAGAGAATTAAATGACTTTGTTGTTGTTGATGGGCACTACGACAAAGCGGAACTTTTGTGCCACTTTATTGCCTAAAAAACATTATTAAAACGGCAGCGGCGACAATACTATTGCCTCCGGGGGCATTAAAAGGAGGCCACTTTCCATCTAACCTTGTCATTGGTAAAAATGACGCCTGACAAGAGACACTTTGTCACCGGCCACATGCTGGACTGAATCTGGTTCTAGGATTGACCCAAAGAAGTGCACCTGTAACAAGCATTCCAAGGTACCCTTTATGTATCATCCTGTTTCCTGAGAAGCCACACGCTAATTGAGGCGTCCTTGGCAAGTACCTTTTGAAGACGACCTTGCCGCTGGCAAAGATTGTGACTATCGCAGCTCCTTCTCCAGTACTCGCGTTTGCCGAGTTTTATTTCTTTATTATATTCAATAACAAAGAATCTATATTTATCTAAATATTGGAAGTGTTAAGTCATGTTATATAGTCGTCGCACTAGCCTACGTATTTCAGACAGTTCTTCGATCCACCAGGGCACCTAACGTACGGCTGTCATGGTAGGAGAAGACGAACACATCATTTAGCTGGTTAGCCTCCACTTTTAGTTCACCAATCGAGCTGATTTTGGTGACCAGCATATCAGCCTTCGAGATTTAAACTCTTTAAAAGTATTCCTGGGGAAAGCAGTACTAGATAAGGTCTCAGAACGCTCAGGAATGTCGAATCTAGTGTTCTGATGATCTGACAAAGAAGTTATACTTGAGACTCACTAGTTCCTTATGAGCTCGGAGAGGAGTCCTCTAGCCAGATGGTAAATTAAAACCGATCACATCGATGACACGGCTCTTTAATGTCTGCTTTAACTTCATTGATTTTCACCTATCCAGGAGCCGCTGGCCAGCTCAGCTTCGTTAAAGTTTTTTGAATACTTTGCTCAATTTCAAATGTTTATCTGCTTGTATTGTATTCTCTTCGCCATCACTTTCTTGATAATTTGTTGGAAGTGTCTATTTACCACTCTAAAATTGCCGTGTAATTTCCGTGTAAACGGAAATATTCGGAACTACACGATAAGTGCAAACAGTCACTTCCATATTCATATTACTGGTAAAAGTTTATCACAGCATGTTCTAGATACAAACCTTGCGGGGGAAGCAACTAAAAGCCTGATTAATACACATCTTCCTCACAGAAAGTCTAATAAAAATGAGACGTACTTTCCGTGTACTCGGAAATTACACGGCAATTTGGGGGTGGTAAATAGACACTACCTTATTTGTTTGCGGATTGTTACGATTCTATACTATCATGTAACCTAGATTTTGTAGTAAATTAGTCATTGAAGAAGTTTGAAATAAAATAAAATACAATTTAAGGTGCATTCTGAAACACAAACGGACCCAAAGAAGAAATAATGTCAGCCAAAGTTCACGTTACAATATTTTTAATTTTATTCCCTACTAGCTGGTACCCGGCGCGTTCCTGCCATAGACCGCAATTATATCACGTTCTTCGCCAACTATAACAATCACAACTTCATTGATGGTAGGTGCATTGTAGCGTCCGGCATGCTGTCCGAGCAGTGGCTGAATAGTGAATTATATTTGCGAATGCTCTATAAAAGGTGTTTGGAATCATGTGATTCGCCCGGAACCAATGACAACAGTGGATCAGGTGGTGGATGCAATGTCGGTAATTTCGCCATTCGCGCAGCACATTCCTGGTGTTTCATTGTTGAACTTAAGTAAACCGCAATGCTCATACCTTATCAACACAAGGTTCTGCTCCTCAGAGTGACGCAGATTATCTGAGTTATTCTTCTTTGCGTCAAGAATTTCTTTCGGCTTCGGTGTTCTCATACAATCCGTACATTGCGCAGTTAAACTTGAATTTTCGAAACAACCCTGGTGCCTCTGATGGTGTAGTAGCGATCTTTTTAACAACCAACTTAAAACTGCGTTGTTAGAAGAAAGGATTTAATCCTCGACGAGGGTATGGTGCTAAAGAAGAGGTCCCAACTAGGTGATAGTTTCTCCGCTGGTCCTGACGGCATCCTTATCTTTGTTTTGAAAAACTGCAGTTCGTCTTTTGTCCCTGTTCTCTGTCATTTATTTAACCTATCTATCCGTCGTAGCGCCTTTTCTAAATCCTGGAAGATCTCTGTAATTACTCCTCTACATAAAAAGGTTAACAAGTGTGAGATCACCAATTATAGACCAATCGCGAACCCGTGCTGCATTTTTAAGTTATTTGAAGCCTGAATTATTGATAGGCTCTATTTTCTTTGTAAATCTTTTTTGCACGGTTTTGTCAAGGGCAAATCAACTATAGCAAACTTACTGGAGTTCTCGAATTTCTGTATCTCAGTCATCGAGTATGGTAGACAGGTAGATTACATTTTTATTGATTTTGGTATGGCCTTTGACAAAATTAATCGCAAGATTCTTGCACACAAACTTTACCTCCTTAGAATTCCCTCTCATTTTGTTGACTAGTTTTGATCCTACTTGTTTGATCGTACACTGCGTGTTTTTTTTTGGGATACTCTTTCTAACATTACCTACAATACTTCAGGTATTCCAAAGTTTTCTTACGGTTTATGACGTAGTCGATGGTGTCCTCCTGAATTCCGGCCGTTTGACTTTTCATTAATTTTCTATCATTCAATATCGACATTTCGTTTCCCGTAAGAGAAACCCATCGGCTTTAACCTACATATATATAGACGCTTTTTTTCTGGGCGATTACATAGCTAAGTGCTTGTGTCTCCTTTGAAGACCACATTAACTCAACAGTTAATAGGCGAAATTCGACTGTATGTTTTATTAAAAGGTTGGCTAAGTAATGTGACAATCGGTGCATCACGGGGCTACTTTATTGTACTTTTGTCAGCCCAATTTTGGAGTACGCTTTTATTGTTTGATCTCCCTTTTCTGCATCAAACATTAACTAGCGTAGATTCGTCAGATTTCTTCTGCCTAGTCTTAAATGGAAAGAATGTCCTGCTTCCGTACGTAGATAGGATTAGACTCGTAAAGTCCTGAGCTTATCCCGCGACATCTCACTAATTGTGGTAATTACATACCGTTACCATTAATGTCTCATTTTTTAATCATTGTTCCGACAATATCGACTTTCATCTATTTATATGCCAAGTTAGGGGTCGGCTTAGTTAAGATTTTGAAGTGCTTTTTTCCTTTTCTTTCACCTTTCTCTTGTATTATTTGTGTATTGACTGACTATTTGTAGTATAAGTTATTTGTATAAATTTAACCACTTGTAGTATATGTAATTCTTTAAATTCGTATGATCAATCTTTTCATCTTATTCTCCTTCATCTTTGCTTTTTGTTTTCACAACTATTTTTGATTATTTTTTATCTATTGTAGTAATCAGCAATTGATGGATTTGTGAATAAATAAATGTTACGCGTCGACAAAGCACTCAATTAAAACAAGTATAACAATTAAAAACGTTGTGCAGCAACTTTTATATTCGTTCTGTTAGAGAGTATATTCCATGAAAATAAAATAGTTTTTAAAAGAAAGTTAAAATGGCTTCACAAAAAGCGCTAACAAGTATAATATAATTTTTCATTTCATATCTACTAGATTTTGAAGTCGGTGCAAGTAAAACAAATAAAACAACTGCAAATAAAGTATTTAATGCTCCTTCCCGTGAGCTGAAATGTTTAGGTAGTTTTATATACCTAGTATCATTTGTGGTTGCGTAGTTGTTTTGTTTATTTAATTTGTTAATTTACACCGACTTCAAAATGTCGTAGTCAAATGCGAAGTCGGCTGAACTTTTTTTAAACAACCATTTTATTTTTCACTTTTTAGTGTCTTTGTATATCCGACGCGAAAAATGCTGCTCATACGAACAAATCAATTTCAACAGCTGCGGAGGAATAGAAAGGAAATCCGGCATCTGAAATCGAAAGCCGGCAACATATTACGAAATTAGTCACGATCACCCTTTAATACCTTTTCCTGGATACGAAATATTTACCATCGCGCTAGTGCGCCACCGTACTCTATACACCAAGAGAGAATCATCATAGTCAGGGAATCATCGAAGTCAGTTTAGGTAGAACATTTTTATCATTTACTGATTAGGAATCGTATTCTGTACAATAGAATCAAAATCATCGAAAGCTATAAAGTGTGTCCTTTAACTCTCACCATAAGCCACATTTTTTTTGTTATGACACAAATAGATACTCTATGCATTCAGAATCATCTAAATCAGTCCATGCGTTACAAAGTTAGACTACCCCCACCCAAACCCTTGTTCAACATTTTTCCTTATAGTGGTAATGTATACTATTAAAAAGAATCACCAAATAGGTGTCTGCGTTAAGATGTTGTGTAACGACCCTTCCCACCCCACCCCACCACATTAATTTTTGTCGTGATACCAAAGGGGCAACATCTTCTACATATCAAAAGAAGAATCATCTAAATCATTCTACGCGTTAAGAATTTGACATGCACCCGCTCCCCTACCCCAACCCCACCGCTTAAAATTTTGTTGCGGTATCATTGCGGTTGGACTGCTATCTCCGCCTTCCCCGCCCCACCATAGAATATTTTTACGATTATTAATAATAGGCGATCATATTCTATACAACAAAAAAAGAACCATCCAAACCGGTCCACGCATTAAGAAGTTAGGTTCCATCCACACCCACACCCCCACCCCGCCAGCAAGATTTTGAGCTCATAACATGCTTTTTAAACTTATCTTCATCGTTATACATGGAATACCTTGATAGTGTTCGCAATAACGTGCCTAGTGACCCTCGCACCTTTTTAAAATTTGTAAATATGAAGAAGAAAACTGATAATTACGCGTCCGATACTGCCGATAACTTTGCGCTGTTCTTCGAGAGCGGCTTTTCTTCTCGCAATTTTGCGCCTTCCATGGAAAATTTTGGTCATATCTAGGAGCGTCCTGCTGCCTCTATTCCTTTGCTCAATATATATCGTGATATTATCATGGATAGTACCAGGCAGCATAAAATGGACTTTTCCTTTGGTCCTGATGGTGTTCCACCCGCGTTCGTGAGGTCTTGCTCTGACGCATTACTCACTCCACTGGAACTCATCTTCAGCAAGTCTCTTCAGGCCGGTAGATTTCCCACGCTATGGAAGAGTTCCTTTATAATTCCTGTTTTAATGGTAAAGGGATCATAAAAACTTAATTAGAAATTATTAGCCAATCGCGAAGCTTTCTTGCATACCCGAGTTGTTCGAGTCTGTTATACATTCACAGCTTGTGGGACCGTGTAGGGGGCTAATAGTTATAATAAATAAAAATATAATATAATTAAATATAATCATAAAGTGCATTTCGCCCAATGACCCCAAATTATCCTATCCATAACACGCGCAACCCAACTTCCTGTCCAACAAACAATTCACAGGAATTGTTTGTCGCAATATTCCCAGAAGTTAAAGTGTAATAAAACCCATTACACTGCAATTTTCTCATTACCTGTAAAATAGGTAAGAACTTAGCTCAGGTAGAACTCTTGATAAGAGAGTTAGTTTTAATCCGCGGTAGAATTAAGTCGCTTTTTCATGTCGGGGCAATTTTGTTATATTTTATAATCTTTTAATATAAAGTATTGAATAAAAATATCGAGTGTATCGAACAAGCGTTCGTTTTATTTGTTTAATTAAATTTTTTTTTCTAAAAATTGCAAGAGCAATTTGTATTTGCAAATCTCGTCTGATCAACATGGCATCCTGCCTGGAAAACCGACGACAAACTAACCTGCTTGAATTTACCTCCCACATATTCTCTACCTTTCAACAGGGTCTCCAGACCGACTGCGTCTACACCGACTTCAGCAAGGTATTTGATAAACTGCCTCACTCTGTGATTATGCTAAAACTAAAACATATCAAGTAACTTTTCGTATCACTTTGGTGTTAAGGCTTCTCCTGGTGTACCTCCAAAGTTTTAATATGTGCAAACGATATGAAGATATTTTCTTGCGTAAGAGAAAATTATGATTCTTCCTGCATTCAGGATGAGTTAAATACCTTCAAAATTTGGTGTGGATCAAATGGCCTGCAACTTAACCTGGATAAATGTGAAGTTATGTCATTTTCTAGGAACCTCAGTCAGCTCGTCTTTGATTATAACTGTGTGGATACTATTATCCCTCACGTGCAGTCCGTTACTGATCTTGGTGTGAACCTAGACAAATAGCTCGATTTCACTCTGCACATAAACTATATTGTCTCTAGGAGGTATTCAGTTCTGGGTTATGTCAAGCGGTGGTCAGGGGAGTTTTATGATCAACAGACCTTAATTCACTGATTTTTTCCTGTGGTTAGACCAATTCTTGAGTATGCATCCCAGGTTTGGTCGCCTTGCTATTCTGTTCATTCTAGACGCACCGAGTCGGTACCGTGGAACTTTGTTAGGTTCGCACTAAGAGACCTCCAGGGAAATAATCCACTAAGGCTTCCTCCTTATGAGGATCGCCTCCGATTGTTTAATATGCATTCTTTGGAGGTACGACGTAGAGTTGCTGACCTGGTCTTTACTCACCAGCTTTTGAACTTGAACATAGATTCTCGTGCCCTCGCAGGTAATGTTTCTTACATACATACCCCGAAAAATTCAGGAGAGCCCATAAAACGCATGTTGTAGAGCCCTGAATATGTGTATTGTTCTCGACCTTACTAAAGATTCGCTGAAACGATCTCTGTTCTCTGTGCACTCCTGATTGTGATGTTGTGCGTAGTCTAGTTTTGATTATTTATGTTTTTTGCATGTTGGTGTGGTAGCCTCATTCACCTCAATATATTGTTATATTCTGGTGAATAGGTGAACTGATTCATCCCACTCCCAACCCACCAAAAATTTTTTTGACATGGTACCAATCGGTGAACATACTATAAACAACAAAAAAAGAGAATCAGCAAAATCGGTCCATCCGTTACAAAATTATGCCTGGTCATACATAAAAAATAAAAATAAAAAAGAATTATTAATAAAATACGTGTTGAACTTAAAACCTCCTTGTTTTTGGGAAGTAGGTTAATAAGTCGTTGCAACACTGATGTTCCATGGAAATGAATGTAAACTAAGGATTAAGAAATGTGGGATACGACACCTCTATATCTGAGCGGCTTTTTACTTCAAATGCTTTGAACCTACTTTAGATTGTGCGATATACATATGAACAGGAAATGGTCGACAAAATAAAAACTTTAGCATAGGACTTCTATTTCTCTAACTGCCTACATTCTTGAACTTTTCTAATAATTTCGCCACGCAATTTTAATTATTGTTAAACGATAAAGTTAGTGTAAATTAATTACAATAATTTATATCATACATCACTCTTTTTAATGAATAAAAATGTTCAAGTCATCTTCTTGCTTGTTTTTTATACACGTATATAATATTTCGTCCTAAAAATTGTACCTAAACGTAGCAGCCATATAATCTTAGTCCTTATAAATTTTGTGTGCTTTCTTTTCACAACTTGTGGGATTACATAGAATTCAACAAAATACATACAATTAAATCGCGACAATTCTTTGAAGTCATGTCCTCAAACCCAGCTTATTGTCCTAAATAAAGCTATATAATTACATTTTGATCTCAGGAGACTTGAAGACTTTTTCTCTGTCACTCGTTGTCTAGGCATCAGACGGGAAAATTATAATGAGGATCCTGAAAAGAACAGTAACCTAGAAAAATGGAAGTCGGGTAAAACTGGAAGCCTCAAATTTTTCATCTATTTTAGTTCAAATGAAAAGTTTTTATCACGTCCTTGTCGCTTGTGTCCTCCTCTCATCCGTGACGTATTTCTGGGTATTTATGTCACTAGAAAAAATCGTTTCATCCTCATTCTTGTTTTACCGGAACAAAAGCTAGTTTTTCTACGAGCGTTTCTGTTGTGTTCGCGGCAGTTCTCCGGTGTTTAAATAGCACTGAACGAAAATCTCTGAGTCACGGTTGACCTATATCGGGAAAAATTTTTATGAATAAGTCTTATATTATATCCGTAAACCAGCTATTGAATTACTTTCACTATTCTTTCAGTGTCAAAACGGAACTCATGGAGGACGGGGCCAACTCAACTTTGTTCATCGCAAGAATAAATAAATCCGACTCAGGCAACTACACGTGTTCGATAAATTCATCCCATGAATATAGCATCATGGTTCACATACTAAATGGTAAGTACATTCAATTTACGACCTTGTTAACAAATGATGTATCCATTATTCTCAAGGAGTTCAAAGGAAATGTTGAAGAAAGTGCTATCGAATATGCGCCATACCGCGTGTTTTGTTGGAATTCGAATACATCATTCTAGAAATTCTTACATTGTAAACATAAGTCGCATTCTACCAAATAAATAATGCTTTTTTGCCTGCAAAAATCATTATTCCGGAAGAAAAATGTAATCTTGTTGGCGTACATGAAAACTTTTCTGAAATATATGCTTTGAAAAGGCTCTAAACTAAAAATATTTCCATAAGAATGTAGGGAAAAACACTTTGTTTGCTAAAAAATGGGAAATTTCTGCCTATTTGAATTGATGAATGGGATTGTTTGTTTCTAGCCATGGTATTTTAAATATGAAGACAGGACTTAAATATTTGGAATATAGCTTGTAGGTATTTCTATATAACCCAACGAGTTGTTTTGAAATAAAAGAGGATATTATGAAATATATGATTTATGCTGACCGACTTTTCTCACATCTTTCAAGCGAGTTGTCCTCAGAAGTATGAGATAAAATAACAAGGAATGTGTAAATGCGAGTAGTCGCGTTTTAATTACTAAATAATCAAAAAGGGTCAGGTAAATTGAGAGTTTCATTCTCCTTTACAGTTTCATGAGGACGTGAACATTGTTAGGGGAGATGCGAGCAAGACGGGTTACCCTGCCAAACACACGATTTGAACTACGTGTCATTCAGCCATCTACGTTACCATGACTCGCATGAGTCGCCCGAGATTCGTCGTTTCAGAGTGTACATGTACCAAACAAAAGCTGATTTTTTCGTAAATTTGTTGTCGTTTTCAAGCTTTATTTTCCGATGTAACTAAGCTTTATTAATCTATGCTGAGTAGGGATGGGGATTAAACTGAGAAAATTAATTCAGTACATATCGATCTGTAATTTTTTTCATATTTCGTAGATCGAATAATCGCCTTACAAAAATCGATATTTATAGAACGAACAGGTCGATTCAATTTATTTCGACATTACAATTCATTTCAATGTTTTGAAATCAGAAGTAATTAAAACTGCTCTTCCAACCATAATAATACACATACTTTGTAGCTTTTAAGTCTTAACTAAGTAACTAACTAAGGTATTTAATCGAACTAAAATTATAATTTCTTCAACAAAAAAAGAATTATTTGCGATCAGAGGTCCTAACATTGACTCGCCTTCATTAAAGGAACACAACTAAAAAATTACACGCCAAAAGTACAACTTTTGTGCAGCTCAAAAAATTCGTAAAGGCGTTCTTTCTTTGTTCAGCCTAACCTTGCGTACTAACTAATAGCACATGCTCAAGAAACATTCCAGGAATTTATCAAAAAACATCCCTAAAGAATTTCAATGTTTGAGATTAGAAACGATTTTAGTACATTTTACGAGGATGTATCAAGAACTTTCTAGTAAATATGATGGGAAGGTTTCTGGTCTCACACATAAAATTGTACGTTTTTTGAAAATATTCTTGGAATGTTTTGGGAACAATTTGTGCTACTAAGGTTTGTTTTAAAATAAGGCAGAATTTGTTTCTTTAGTAGTAACAACATTTTGTGTCGCAAATTTGCTATAGTTTTGCTCCCTTCATTATTTTCATTTTCTTGAAACACTGGACGTCTACAACGTTCGAGTTAGATAATTGGTCATTTTTCTTAAGAAAAAACAACATAACTTTAATTTAGTTTAAATATTTATTAAAGTAAAAAAAAATACACAAGGTTTGCTTAAGCTAAACCTTTCCCATCAAAATTTATATTCTGACTTCTTATTGCAACAAAAGTTATTCTTAATCTTCTAAGTTGAAATAGGAGAGTTTTGTATTGCACTGAAGGTGCAATGGAAACATTAGAATTTTGTTTTCAGTTGAAATGCTAACATAATTAATTCTCATGGGAAATATTTTAGACTAAACTGATTACTTGAAAATATTAATTTTATATCTAGCATAAGATGCTCAGGTGAGTAATTCTCATCGGAAATATTTTAATTTTATGGACTGTTTTGATATTTCTCCACAATTTCTTGCCAAGTGGATTTTTCTTCATCTTTATCATGCTAACTAACTCTTCCCTTCTTTGATTCGGGATTCTCCTGAATCCTATTTTTTATTTTTATTATTTTCTGCTTGCAACAAACATAAATTATAAAAATGATTATTACAATAATTATTGCAGAACTTAAGCTGTAATGGGTAATTTTGTGATATGTAAGTTCCTTTATTTATTCAATATTGTTAACATTATGTAGTACAACTTCGTCATATTTCGGTATTACAAATATTTGGGTAAATATTTTTTATTCCTCAATTCTCTGTCATTAATTCTGAGTATAATTACCGCTTTTTACGAAATAATTTCCTTTCAGTGCCAGAATTCTTTCATCGCAAGTACTTGACAGTCTTCCTGCTTCGATTTAATAAATGACGATTATGTTTTCTTCAATAAGTAAAATTTATTTAACTTTATCAACAAATTTGCAATTCCCTAAATTAATACCATTCTTGCTTACGGTTAATTCTTTGAGCGATTTACCTTCAGAGTATGTAAAAATTTGATCTTGGTTTTGTATCTGGATGCCAAGACTAGGCACTACCCACCTTTTCTCGAAGAGTTTCGTTGTATATTCGGTCTAAAATATATTAGCTTCGGTCTGGAAAATACCAGAGCGCCCAAATTCTTATAATATGATGTTGTAACCAGGCTAATGAAACACACTAAGTTTAATTTGCCCAGCTTTTATACTTTAGATTTTATTAATACCTCGATACGTCGATTTCGCCACTCATGATCATCAAAACCTCTACGGTACTTTCTGAAGTTCTAGAAAGCTGAAATTTGGCATGCTGGCTACGATTAGCAAACAAACAACGAAAATATTAAGAAATCTGTAATTTTTACCCTCCACCCCCCATAAAGGGGGTTCAGGCCTGCATATAAAATTTCTTTTTGGTAGATACTTCCAAAAGTTCTTTAAAGCTGAAATTTGATATGCACACTAGGATTAGCACACAAACAACAACAAAATTAAGAAAACTGTAACTTTCATCCTCCAAACCCTCGAAAAGGAGGGTCTGTTTTTATATTATATAACAATTTCTTATAAGATAATTTCCAAACTTCCAAAGCCCTATAAAGCTGAAATTTGGTATGCAAGCAAACAACGAGAAAATTAAGAAGTCTGTAACTTTAACAATCCAATCCCCCATAAAGGCGGTGCAGGTCTGTATATAAAATGTCTTCTAGGGAGGTACTTCCAAAAGTTCAAGAAAGCTGAAATTTGATATCAAAGCTAGATGTTATTAGTACATAAGCAACTAAAAAGTGAGTGTGCTACGAAGAAAGGAACTGCTGGCTTGCAAGAAATACCTTCTTCACTCGACGTCCTACTGCCTTATCTATTGCTTCTATGAAAATATTGTTTTTCTATACTTGAAGTTAACAAAACAATCTTTCGAAAGAAGTAAAAATAGCAATATCGTATTTAAGAAACTAACAAGCATTTTTACGCCTAAAAGCACCAGAGGTCGGACCATGATTTACTGCTTGCGTTTTGGATGAAAATTTGGTTTACGACTAAGATTTCAGGTTTAATTAGAGATTTCTTTTTATTGCGGTTAATAAAATGTACATGTTTTGACTTTGTTGGAAAGATAATTTAGTCTACTTTAAGTTAATACAAATAAAGCATATAAAGCTATAAGTTGAATATAATCTGTTAATAGCTAAGTACCACCCTGATTTATCGCTTATTGCAAATAATAAGCCAACAAGGAAAAGAGACAACGATAGAGACTGGGCTATGAAAAACAGAATAGCTGATACACAAGAAATACAGCCCAAAAACATAAAAAGAACTAGATCATCTTACAAACAGAAATGAAATCCCCCGAAAGTATTTCATGTAAAGAAGGTTGCCAAGACTCACAAGCTCATATCGCTGTCACTGTTAAAAAGTTATCAGAACTCATGTGGACCCAAGTTCCTAACTCTACAACCCCTTACTCTAGAAACCCCTTAATCTTGGTCAAACAGTATCGCTTGACCGTTTCATGGATCTAATGCATGACACAACATTAAGGACCAGTGAATTAATTTCTTACCATAAGTCCATAATAGTGACAGTGCGATGGCCGCGAAGCTGCCAAGCCATATTTTTTAAGCAAGATGTAAGGTTTCTAGAGTTAGGGACTTGGTTCCAAATTAGATCTGTTAACTTTTTAATAATGAAAGCGGTATGAGCTTTTGAATCTTGGCAACCTTCTTTACATGAAATGTTTTTGGTGGGATTATGTATTCCATGTCAGACTTTACTTGTTTCTTTTGCGAATTTGTAATAGGTATGAGTAAATTTTTGCCGGTTGTAATGCTGTGGATGGGAATTTTAATTGCAAATATTATCGATTCATCAATTCATTATGTGTTTTGCAACAGCTAAACGAATGTTAGATAACTTATCAAAATCAATGTGGTATTTGTTTATTTCTTCGTCAGTCAATATGTTTGGGTGTAGAAGTCCTAACCGTGCCGAAGAAATGTTGTCCTGAAGGTGTTCAATTTCCTTTTCTATGTAATCTAATTTAAACATTTGTTCAAAGAAAGCATTTCCAGATAGAATTTTCATTTCTGTTAAGTTAAGTTTGTTAAACCTGTCTAATATACTTGTTCTATCTGATTCGATGATGTTGTTGATTTGAATAACCGTTTTGTTAAAATTTTCATTAATTGATATTTGTTAGTTAGAGTTTTTAATTAGGTTTTGATTATTTTGGTCTATAACGTTAAGGTGATTTTCGATATCCTCTATAAGAGGAGTCCTCTTTAAGAAGAGTTTCTCCTAAATTTATTAGTGCTCTCTTATGTGCATATGGTATAAGTATTTTAATTTAATTTTCAATCTTATTTATTCTATTATATATAAAGTCTTTGTGTTTGTCCAACTCTAATGTTTTTATTGTCGACTCTAAAATGTTCGTTTGATCATTCGATCAAAATAAATTACATATAATCACCTAATCATAACATTCCCAAGAAAAATCCACAAGTATCTCATAACCAGACAGTCCAGTAATTTTTCACTTTTCCACATAATGCTTAACGCACTTTATGTAGAATTTCATATTTTTCCTATCTTTCACAGTCATGTTATTATACATTACTTTAATATCATCATTACTTTAACTTAACTTGCAAATTCTTCTCACGGTCATATTGTCGTGCATTTGTATTCAGCTTTAAGTAATTTGTAAAATTGTACAGAGCAGTCTAATAAAGTTTTTAGTTCGCAAGAGACCACACGAGTTTCATTATCTTTGAATTACCCCCACCCCAGGTAACGGTTCAAAATAGTTTAACTGAGTTTGTACTCGAATGAGAAATAATTAAACTCATTCGCAGTAAAATTAATCTTAATAGTTTCAAATCTCAAATTTTCTGTATACTACTATGTAACATTATCACGAATTTATAAACTATTTCGGCAGTGCTCACTTTGATATCTGCAGATTCCATTTTCGTCGTATTCATATTTCATATCGTATTTTTCGATGGTCATCGTTTGGACGCTCATTATTGGTAATAGTAGTAGGAGTATCCACAGTAGCGTTGTCCTGTTATTGCCTGCAAATGTAAATATGCGTTTTATATTGGTTTCATGGACGTTACTTAAGTTATATTTTCTAAACTTAGGTTCCTCCTTATGTCTTAATAACTTGTAGTTCTTTATAAACCAATTTTTCTTTGTTCTTCGTAATCCTCTCTATCTACTTTTCTATTATGAATGGCGTTTTCTTTTGATTTTATCACATCACATCACATACAATCCATTTCTCTATTCTGGACAGATATAGGTGTTGTTTTAATTGTGAAATGTTAAGACTTATTGTACAATTCGATTGCTTTAAGGATTTGTATTCTGATGGGTAACTTTTTTTCTAAATTTAAGTCCCTATTTTTTCCGTTAGTGTACCATTTAATCGTTCCACGTACATAATTCCATCCTTTTCGCAAAATTCCCTGATGTGATTTGAGTCGAATTCATTGTCGAAGACTAATTTCTTCATCTTACCCCTAATTGTTATTATTGGTCTTATCTTTTCTAATATGGTAATATGTGTTCTTTCTTCTAGATATAAACTGACAGCATGTTTTGAAAATTTGTCTATAAAATTAATAAAATTGTATTTGCTATTTGTGTAAATGGCTATGTGTACTATTTCGTTTATTGTTTTAAGAGTTTCCGTTCCAGTGCAGACCTCACAGTTATTTAAAATTGTATGAATTATAAATTTCAATTTAAGATGATAGATTCTCATTTTAAGTCCTTTATAAGTCGCGACAATTCCACAATATCCCGATTCTTCTTTATGGAATAAAGCTATCTTTTTCTTTAATACCGGTTCGTTTTCTATATCCTTTGCGAGATGACTACATTTGACAAATTTTACGATACTCCGATTTGGATTTAACTGAATTAATTTTTTCTGCAGTTTGTTGTATTCTATGTCATTTAAGTCTGAATATATGCATATTTTTCCTTTTTGTATACATTTTCTGAAGATATCCGGATCTTTTTCTAAGTCATTTTTATCTATAAATATCCTTCTATTATTGAATACTTCCAAAAATCCCCTCTCCTTTTCTTCTACCAGTTGTAATTTAAACCTATTGACGAAGGTTTCGAGCAGATGCAATGGTCATTTAGATCCTCCTCTTGTGAGTGAATGGTTTGTGCGGAATGATACTCATAGTTTCAGCATTAACTTGACTCTCCGAATTTTCTGTATGACTAGTACTCAAATTATCAGAATTATCCATGTTTTCAAAGCTCGTGGTTACATTATTGGAAATCCTACTTAAATTAGCTTCCCCGTTTGAGTTACTTGCACCAAATAAATTGATTTCGTTTCTCTTTCCCCTTTAATATATTTTTATATCGTACTCGCCGAACTGGATCAACCATCTCTGTAAGGGAGGGTTTATGTCTTTACCAGTGTATTTCAACAGATACGGTGGAAAGTATTTCGTTCCCCACACTTTTGAGAGTAATTTCTTTTCGATCGTTGAGTAATTTTTCTCGTGATCGTTCAGCGTTCTAGACTAGACGCATAGTGAATGGGATGCCTCTCTTGTGTAAGAACGGCTCTAATTGCTGAATTACTAGCATCCGTAACGAGCTTAAATCTTTTCTCGAAATTGGGGTATCTCAATATGGGATGACTGGTAATAAATTCCTTGAGCTTCTCAAAAGCTGGAATGTAGCTAGGATCATTTGAGTTTATCTTAGATTCTTAGATTATGGCTTAAGAGCTATGATGCAAGAAAGTAGTGTTCGAGAAATTGCGTTAGCATTAGGGGCATTTCACGCGAAGCGGACAACCAACAATTTGGAAAAAGTTATGTATGACCTGTTTCAAAGGTAATTAATCATATTAAGAAACTTATTTAAAAATAAATAAAATAGTGATTCTTATAGGAAATTGTATGCTCTTCTCAGTCGTGGTATCGAATTCGAAATTAGATTTTTTTTCATGTAAAAAATCCAAAATAAATATTTAAAATTAAATTTTGAAAAAGTTCGGCATTTTTAATTTTTTTTTAAATAGCTCAAAAAATAACTTCTAATGTACAGTAACTGCTTGTTCAGTTCCATAATGGGATCTGCATCTGAACACAGTGCAGCGCGTAGTCGGCGTTTGACCAGTGCGATTGTTTTGTATGGAAACATGAAAAAATTTAAGTTTACATTCTTTATCTCCGAAACGAATGCAGATCCCATTCTAAAATTTTACACATATTATTTATGAACTATAAGATACATTTTGAGATAAAAATAAAATTTTTTAAAAATACCGAAGTTAAGTAAAATCTGATTTGATATGTTTACTTCCGGTTTTCTTTAGGAAAAAATTTTTTTTTTCAACTCTGTAATAACTGCCAAGAAACACATTTATTTGTCTCTAAGATAACACTATTTACTTTTCTTCTATCACTATGAATAATATCAAACTTTTTTTTCAAAAATCCCACTCCTCAAATTTTGTCAATTCTTTAAAGGCTTATAAAAGGGCAACTAGGCTTCATAGAAAAAAAAATAAAAATGCACATTCATTCAGGACATATAGAAGTATAATTAAACCAAATATGAACAAAATCCAGTATCTGACATTTTTTTCGCTGTCCGCTTCGCGTGAAATGCCCCATTAGTAAAACACAAGCTGCAAAAATTTTTTAGAGGCGGGATGATATTTTAAGTCAATGGCAATAAAATTCCCCACGTTGAAGTCTTAAAAGAAATTTTCTGAATCCGGGGAGGCAACAAATGGACAACTGGGCAAATTGACAAATTTGTTTTTGAATGCTTTGTTAGCAAAGGCCAATGAATTTGCTGATCAGTTTCAACTTTTGAATTTTCACGCTTCAGAGGGATGGTTGGAGACGTTCAGAAGGCGCCACAACATCAGCTATAGGAACATCTCTTATGAATCAGCCGATGTCAATCCTGAGGTTATCGGCAAATCTTTCGGAAAGAATTCGAATATCATTAAAGATTACGAAGACATCTACAACGCTGACGAGTCTGGTCTATTTTACAAGGCTCTTCCAAAAAAAAAACATTTTCGAATCAATCTTTTTAGTGGACATTGCGTGGTAAGCCAAAACGAACAAATATAAAAAAAATTATAACACTATTGTTTACCACACTTACTTTTTTGTAAACGAACACGGAGTGAAGACCGGTTTCAGCCTTCGGCCATAATCAGTACACTTTATACTGGATCAAAGGATATAGTACCGTACTTTGATCAATTTCTGATGAGATGACCGCATCAAAGGAAAGAGTACTGTACTTTGATCAATATCTAATCAAATGACCGGATCAAGGGATGGAGTACTGTACTTTGATCAGAAACCGAAAAATCTGATCCGGATCTGATCATAATCCCTGAATTAATTTCCAGTCGGGTAGTTTTCTTTAAAAAAAAATCACAATACGTGTTTGTATTCTGTCAGTAGGAAAAATTCAAAATTGAGAATCGATTTGGCATCTGAGTGACTCATACATTGTTATTATGCATGTATCTAATAATTTTATTAAAGATCAGGTTATTGTTTTTTAAAAATGTCTGTTGGTACGCATAAGAATATATGTATATGTAGGCTGTACATACATACATGGAATGATTTTTTTTTTGCTTTTCATTTAAAAATTAAATTTTTTATTCTTTTATTAAATCTTTACGCCTATTTCATATTAGTATTTTATTTAGCAAGAATTAGTATTATCTGTTCATTACATACCTAAACGTACACCTCTATTAACCGGGCGAATTTTTCCGTGCAATGAATGTCCGCTGAAGAGCTGAAGAACTGAAGAGAGTTTACTATATATACTCGCGTAGTCATAAAAATCGCACCATACAGCAACAAGTCATTAAGTAGGTAATTTTCCAATATATATATATATATATATATATATATATATATATATATATATATATATATATATATATATTCAAAGTCCAGTAGTAATGTGTGCGATATAGTAAATAATTTTGCTTAATTTTTTGGGAGTGCTTTTCCTTCCGATAACTTTGAGCCTTGTGTAAATAATTGTGCCGATTTTGCCCCTTATCTCACGGGATCTTACTATGGACAAAATCACAGAATTTAAACCGGGCCTTACCTCGGGTCCTGACGGTATCCCTTCTGTATTCGTTAAGCCCTGTTCCGATGTCTTTCCCACTCTATTAGCCATTCTCTTCAATAAGTCTCTTCAAGCTGGTAACATTCCAGCATTGAAAGGGCTCCTTTATAGTCCCTGTTCATAAAATATTATATCTAATTATAGACCATTCGCAAAGTTATCCTCCATATCCAAGTTATTTGAGGTGGTTGTGTATTAACAGCTTGTTAAGCGTTGTCATCAGCATGGGTTCTTATCCGGTAGATTAACTACTACTAACTTATTGGAATTATTGTTATTATTGAAACTATTGTATTGTCTTGTTATTGCAGGTTTCCAACGAAACATGCAAATGGACTGTATGCACAAGAATTTTACTAAAGTATTTGATAAACGTCCTCACTCCGTCATTATATTTTTTGGAGACGGAGTTGGATCAATTTGTTGAGCCGCACGACTACCATGCCATGGGTCCCGGGTTCGAGACCAGGTCTCCCCGTGAGCTTTTATTAAGAAATTAAAATAATCCACTCCGTCTCTGGGCTGTTGTCTAGCTCGCAGCAATGCAAAAATAAGACTTTAAACTTTCCCTACTTCCCTTACCCTAATTTTCCTTTCGGCCAAAGCCATAGTAACGCATCAAAGGGCTGTCCCCTAGGATTTGGCCACATTGTATAAAAAAGAAACAACTTAAAGGCTTGGCCTCCATCCTGTGCTTCTCGAATGGTTTTCTTCCTATCTTCATCCGTGTCATATCGAGTACCGCCCGTTGTACTATCTGAAGAATTTTAGGGACTTTATCTGGTGTGCCGTAAGGTAGCAATGTCGGCCCTCTACCATTCGTTCTTGTCGTTATTGACATTGTCTATGTGATCTTGTACACTAATATTCTGATCTACTCTGGCGATATGAAAATGTTCCCTTTGTTAAGAGTAGTGGTGACGCCGTCCTCATTCAGATGAACTTAGACACATTCCTGGATTGGTGCGGAGACAATCGTTTACATTTGAATTTTGAGAAATGTGAGGCTATGTTCTTTTTCAATCCTCAACCTTTTTATTAAAACCTTGCAAGTAACGGGCTCAGTCGAGTGCTGTTCATAACTGACCTTGGGAAAAAACTTGATGTGAAACTTGATTTTGCTCTGCCTATTAATTATAATTAATAGGCAGAGCAAAATCAAGTATTATACCAAATCAAGTATTACATTATGCCAAGAGGCAGTTTAATCTTAGGCTTTGTGAAGCGTTGGTCTAGAGATTTTCCGGATTTACCAACTTTGATCCATTTGTATTGCTCCTTAGTTAGATCTATTCTAGAATATGTGTATCGCTCGATGCAGCGCAATTTTGTTAGATTTTCGCTAAGTGTGCTTCCTTGGGACGATGCGCTTACACTTCTACCCTGCACCGACGGCCCAAATTTGCTCGGTGTGTCCTCACTTGAGAAAAGGCGCAAAGTCGCTGACCTGGTCTTTATTCGCCAGCTATTGAATTCAAATATTGACTCAAGTACTATTGGTAACAAGGTTTCCTTTAGGCAATCCGAAAATAGTCTCCGAAGGCTTCCTTTGTTGCATATTAATCACTCTAGATCAAATTATAGCAGGCATGAACCAAATAACCGTTTATATAAGGCTGTTTTGGATGTCCAAATTTCGATTTAACTTTAATCAGGGAATCCCTTAAGATCTATCTATTCTCTATGCTCCCGTGTCCCTCGGTTACGCATGCTCTGTGCTAGGTCTCCTTCCATGTCTTCTTCCTTTTTCTTTATTTTGCGCCCTTTTTTTTCTTATGCATGTTTTTCTTGGCTCCTACCAAAACGTGCGCCTTTTGTGTTACAAGGGAAATTTTATAAAGAAACCAAAGTAAAGAAAACATTCTTGAAAACTTTATTTGCAATGCCACTTTTAAATGGTACTATACCGTGATGGAAACAGATAGGTAATCTCATTTATTTAAGATCATACTAAACAAATAACGCTGCTCGCCTTTAAAGTCAGTAAAACCGGTTGTCATTCCAACCTGGTCCAAATTTTCAACTCAAACTAAATAAGTTGAAAATTTGGGCTAGTTTGATTTCAATACTTCAGCTAATCACCAGGTTCACGCACTCTCTGCTATTAAGTACAATCACCTTGTAACTCCTTAACCGTTAAAATTACTTCTCCAGCCGTACAATTGTTTATTTGTTTCGATAAGTACTAATACCTCTTTTACTGTTTACCTTTAAAAGCGGACAACCTATTTTTTACATACATAAATACATGCTAATTATAAGCAATTTTCCGTAGAGTATTTTTACCCGCAATCAATTTTTTGATTAATTTTAAATATGACTTGACCAAACTTTATTTTTAATTGTTCCATTAATTGAAAATCCTGAAGAAACCCTTCTTGACGCTAATTGGATTTCACTGGCAAACCCACGCTAAATTGAGTCTTTGTTTTTCAATTTAATTTTGTGATAAAATCTATCATGAGCAGTCCTAAGCAAACATCAAGCGTAATAAAGCTTTCTATTTGCTGTCATGACCTTTTAAATTATTTTGGATATTAGCGGACTCTGTAAGTTAACAGTCTTCAAAATTATTATAAAGTTAAAGTCAAAATGATTAAATCAACAACTTGGATTTGGTCATTCAAATGTATATTTAGGACTACTTAATAAAACAGGATAAAGATTTTTTTTATATTCTTGCCTTTTGAAATTGAATTAAACTTGCTCTGGTTCAAGTTTTTGTAATATCGGGTTTTTAAAACTTTATAGAATCATATCACATCAGCTTAGCTGATTGCTTTCTTATTTAATTGAATAAGAAGTAATACATTTGTTTCAAAGCACGTCAACGTGAATTTGGCAGATTTTATTTAAAAATTTCGATTGGCCGGCGTTCTGAATGCGTAATGGGGTATCTATCAATTCAATAATCATTTCAAACTTAACAGAATCTCACCCAATTCCTTCATACGTTGGTGGACCGTACAGGCAGAAATTCGTACCGTCATTATCCCTACCATAGTATATCGTCCCACAATATAATAATCGAAAGCCTAACCGCTATCAATATGTTCAGCATTATGAAGTTCAGTTTTCGGGGCATAAAATTCCTTTCAGAATGTTCAAACTTTCAAACAGTTCTCCTTCTCGTGTAATCGCTTTCGATATTTCTTTGAAACCCTAATAACATAAACCTTCCCTCAGGGTACTTTTCCTGATAGTTACGGACAAGAAAACGTACCCTCAGTTAGAAACTCTTTATAAACCGCACGGTTTCGAAATATCGTGATAAGCTGCCTACGATATTGCTATGGTCTTGATGTGATGCTAATAAATGGGAATTTATATATCATTGAACTCTATACGACGGAGTGCTAGTGATTTGTACTTAAATGGCGTTGAATTTTAACGATAAGACTTTTATGGTGATGAGAAAAGCACGGATGCATATGAAGGTAGGTAAGTACTTACCCAAGCAAGTGATAAGAGATTAATATTTTATGTGGTCATGATTTCCATCTATGATTTATAACCTTATCCCTTTAATGAATTGCAAGACAGTAGATTTAAAGTCACGAATAAATTCCAAACACAAAATTATATTATGAACTACAATTACGAAAAGTATGTGTACTATTACAATTACACGTTTTTTTATTAGTTTAAATATAATCGGTGCCAATTGCTTTCCTTACAGTAACGGCTAAGGGTCTTAGGAACGGAAAAATGCGTTACTGCTTACAAATGCATATTGCTCAATAGGTTACAGTGGACCAATATAACCTATCTGTTTGACAATCAAAAGCTACATGGTGTCCTTACGTGTTGTGCCGAATATCATAGAAAAACGGCCTCAACCGGCCAGAAACTACCCATTTTTCGGTTTCCGTGCAAGGAGACGCGTACATACAATGTTGTTTAAGTATATGAGCACATTTTACGACGCTTACAAATAAAATTACATTGGTTATTATCATCGAAATGCACCCAACATTCACTGCTATCTTCTTCATATCATGCGTCGTCCATTTCTTATTCAGTGTCATTAATCAAAATTTCAGGAATTAAATAAAGAAATTAACAAAATTAACATTAGTATTATCATCAGGATCCGTGCAATCCGTGCCTTCAGAATTTGCAAAAACTACTACAGTATGACCCTAATTTAATACATCCACATCGTGAATGTGGGGTGCAATTCGATGATAATGAGCAATATAATGTAATTATATTGATCATTATATCATATATCATTACATAAAATGTAATTCTATTTGTAAACGCCGTAAAATGAGCTGATGACACAATATTATATGTACTCAAGAACTATTTTTTATATATAATTTATTACAAAAAATAAAGGAGATAAAAGGATCAATTTTCACCCCCTGGGAGGGTAGTGTCAACCGTCGAGAGTTCTCCTAAATCTGCCTGGTCTACTCACTTTCCTTATTATTCCGCTTGTACCAACTTCCTTTTCCCTGTCAAAAACCATTGCTGAGCATTATTGTAATTATTGTTGATGTGGAAAAGGGTAGGTGTTCGGTCATTTTAGGGGGTTTACAGGATTAAAGCCATCTGCAATAATTTTTTTTCGTAATCAGAATCCTCGAAAAGGTCATCAGCTCTCCGGCTTCCGTGCGCTAAAACCGAAGAAAACGGTGTTTTTTGCCCGTTTGAGGGGTCGGCCACGGATGGCTTTTGCCATCTGGAGGCTTCCGTATTAGATTTAAACTGACATAACTTATACTATCGCATTCTGCTCGTCAAAACCTTTCGCTTCATACCCATGTCAAGGGGGTGGTTATGGAAATAATAAATCCCCATAATGCCGCATCCGCCATATTAGATTTGAAATGGTCTCACTTAGCTAACCATTCAATATCGCCAAAACCAAACGAATGTGCAAAATTGTAGCTCTGTTAGGGGAAACTGGTTTTAAATACAGTTGTAAGACTTACCCAAATATACTAATCAAGATGTGACGTTAAATAAAAGCTTGTAAAAATGGATGCGTCTATCATGCTAAATATTCCTTATCAGTATCTAAATCTGCACTCACACTGTGAGATCGAGATACAATGTACTGTCCAATAATATAGTATAACAATTCACAGAAAAAACAGTAAAATATTTAAAGATATTTAAAAATTGTTTTTATATTTGAATTCTACTCATCAATACCTTTCATTTGATACCAAACTCATGAAAGGAGATAAAAAAATGTCAGAATTTTTTTTTCTCAGGTATGACCCACGATTTCGGCATTGAAAAGGTCGTTGAGTTCGGTTAACAATTTAAATCTCGGCAACAAATAAAGACAATTTACTTGTTTACAGTTTATAAGATAGTACAGATCGGAGCCTTTTCGTAGCTATAAGTCGAACTTCTATATGATTTCATCTGCACCCGACAGCTAATTCACAATTATTAAATTATTTTTCTGTGTAAATTTAACCTAATATGGGTCAACATTAGTAAAGAACTTAAGCATAGCCTTCCCTTCAATGCATACAGTTTGCAAATATCGTAGAATTAACTTACCAAGGTAAAAGAGAATAAAATTGAAAAAGTAAAATTAAAAAAATTTAGGGCAAAATTTACAAATTTTACAAATTTCATCAGATCGCGGTGAAATTAAATACGAAAATATCTTTGGTCGTCCTAATTCGAATTGTTATATCCACCCTCGAATGGATTAAAATATTTCTAGCAAAATTTATAAAAGATTGACCTTTTCAACGGAATTATATTGAATTTCATTTTCAAAGTAAACATGCAGACTTCAGCATGTAATGGTACCTAACCACATGTATTTATTTATTTAAATAAATTTGCTAATCTGGCTACTACAATACAATTACATAGTAATAAGCCAATGTATAAAACTTAATATTAGGGCTGCACGGCACTGAGACAAGACCGAGACTTTGGCATATCTCGATTCGGTCTCGTCAAGTTGAAAACGGCGAGATAAAGGCCAATCTTGGTCCGGTTTCACTCCCGGCCAGATAAAAAAAGGAATTTTGGTGGGAAAAAGGTAAGCGTGGACAAATTATGTATCTAAGTATATATGCATTTCCTTCTTATTCCCCTCGTCCTGAACAAGGTGACAAAGGCCATTGGAAATAAAACGCAAATATATGAAGAAGGAAATAATGTAGAAAGAACGGAATGAGGAAAACAGGGTATACTTATATTCCCCACAAATTATATAATTTACACTTTTCGGAGCGACATAAAAGCTGAAACAACTAAAAAAAGTGTCCACAATAAAATAATAAAGGCTAAAATCTCGTCCACTCTCGTCACCTCAATCTCGTTATCGTACTGTTACCAATGATATTTGTCTCGATATTATCTCGAGTATCGTGAAGCCCTATTAAATATTATTCAAAAAAGCCTCCATGGGCTCTTCAGATGTTGCCTGGAAAGTCCTAGCTCGATGCAGGTAGTACACTCATTTAAGAGGTGCAACATTGACGCAATAAGCTCGTGCATTTCGTAAAGTATTCTATGGAAGGGAACATGTCAAAAGTCATGGTTCCTCAAGGACTGGGCCGGGATGGAAATGCCCACGTCGTTAATGTTAGGAATTCCCAATTACTTAACTCAAAGCCACAAACAATTCGATTAAACTTTCTTTTATTATTTACAAGACTGATCCTCACTTAACAAACAATTGGACTGACTGTTAAGAACTAACTGCCCTACACCAGCTACAATGAGAACAGAACTACAGAACTGACTAACTCTGATATACGAAATCTGCAATAACGTTTTTGTCTCAAAATACAATATTGACAATTATTTTTAGCCATACTCTTTCATTAATTAGTTCGGGGGAGTTGACCATCCCCTGCAATAAATCGTGCAAAAAAGTTATCTTATAGACCCCGCGTCTCTTCTCAAGTGAGTCAGAGGGATTTGGCCGAGTCCAGTAGGATAGTATGGAAGGGAGAAAGTATCACGCCAGGGAAGGCCCCTAAGAGCGAACCTGAGGAATCTTCGCTGGACTGTGTTGACAGTAGAGTAAGGATCCCATACCGCACAAGCCAGGATGGGCCTATCGAAAGTGTAGAAGAGGAGCCTAGTTAAATAGGGATCAACGAGCTTCCTGGACCACCGGTTCACAAAGCCGAGCACGTTTTTCGTTGGTATTGCCCCAGCTGCGGCAGACCGCTATGAGACCACGAAATCTGTTAAGAAGCTCCGATGTTTTATTTTTGTTAAAGCTTGGATAGATTGTTCGAGAGATGGCACAGATTGATCAAGCACTTCATCTGAGGTAAGCCTTCGCTAAGAAGCGCTGGAAAAGTTTCCTTTAAGGGAAATCCAACTGGATGTAAAGAGCTTTTGCTACAGAGCGGTAGAGGGTTGTGCCGTTCCTCGCAAGTTGATGAGGACTTGAAAGCCAGGCAAAGTACTACTTAACCTACTCTACAGAGAGCTGAGTTTTTTTCTACAATCACTCACTAGCTTCGTGGTTAAGAAATTATGCGCCCTAACGACAGCCTGACTGTATCTTAAATTGTCGATGTCCATCATCGGTGATTCAGTGAGTTCCAGTGGAGAGCACGTCTGCAGGATCGAGAACACTTCCGCTTGGAATACGCTTTAGCTGTCCGGCAGTCTATAAGACTCCGAAATATTTAATGTTTCAGAGGAAACCCCCACACCAGCACCACAGTGAACAGTATGGTGTCATAACAGTTAATTGTGTTCCTGCATTCATTCCTGATTGTAATTATGACAATTTCTTTTAAAATTATTGTGCAGTCAGACACCATAGAAGATAGTCCTCTTGTATTTAAGGAGGTTAACAAAAGATTATGCTCGTTTAGTTTGAGCATAGCAAAGCTGGTTCCCTTTGTTTTAGTAGTGAAGAGAATAAATTCGGCCTTCCCCGAATCCAATCCTTCCCCGAATACAATCCTTGCAACATTTTCGGGAAGGAATATCCCTGAAAATAGGATTGCCAAATTATTGACATAGGCGACAGTCTTAATTTTGTCCTGGTCGAATTTCAACAGTATGTTGTTCATTACAGTCTGCCAAAATAGATAAGGCAGAGCCCGATCCCGAGGCGTATCCCTTAAGACGAAATTTTCAGTACCCAGCTCGGACTGAATTAACTCTTGATTTTACCATCATCAAAATCTAAAAGCCAATACCCTGCTTTAAGCCCAGCTCGACCCTCATAAATAGATTCAGATGAAACGTTATTGAACGACCCTTATATATCTGAAAGCGCTGCAAGAGTGTATTAATTCCAGTTTAATGAGTATTCAGTAATACGCAAAAACTTATGAAAAGCCCTCTCTGTGTGTCCTTGCAGTAAGCGTGCTAAAATCTTGTCATATGGTTTGCAGGAGACAGCATTGAAAGTGAGCATCATAAATTACTTCGCAACATGTGCACCTAATTGGATGATTCTTTTTGTATTTGTATGTTCTGCCATTGATACCACGAAAAAAATTTATGTGATAGAGGAGTGAAACCTAACCTCATATCGCGTGAACCTCTTTAGAACATTCCTTCATTCCTGAGTTGACAATCCTTGGAGAAATCAGGTGGGGCGATAGGCAAATTATGATCATCCTTTCTGGTTGAGCAGAAGCCTAACCTGTCGGGACAAGAGAAATAAGCTAAAAACAGAGGCTGACCAGGACTCAAGGTCACCTTTTAGACGTTTGTCGTTTGGATGTTTCCGATGGCTGGCATAATTGGAATAAAGTTGTTGCTAGGGGTAAAGGACGACTGGCCAGGATTGACCAACGCAATTTTTATATTCTGACAAAAGCAGTGAGGGCAGAAAGTTAGAATTTAGCACATTAGATTTAATCAAAAGGACTTCAGAATTGGTGCAGGGATACTCAATGGAGCTAACGTTGTTGTTCAGTTTATTGCTAAAAAGTTTAACATCCTCGTATAGTTGTTGAAAGGTGGCCAGACGCTGACAGAAGGAGCAATGATTTTCCACTGATTTAGAAGGATTACTGGACAAAAACATCACGCATCCAGCGAAGGACGTTTGTGATATGCCTCTGCAATAAACTCAATCAGCGCAAGCCCAACCATATAACATAAATTCCAGACACGCATTGATTGACTTACTCATCGGGTCACTTGCACATTTGAAGACTTCGCTAATTAAGCGAAAGCATACTGGCATAAACCACAAAAGTAAACAAATACCGACCAAGCCCTGGCAGTAAGCGTAAGATGTGATGAGTTCATATTAACCATGACGTACGAATCACCTGGCAAGATAATTGCATGAAATGGTTGCATCATGAAATTCCGGCACTTGACCGGAGAGATTACATTTATTCTGGTCATAGGATAAGAAATCAAGGTTTGTAGAACTAAGCTTACATTTTGTATAAATAGAATAAATTCAATCAATTAATCGAATTAGTCCAAACTTCGACTTTCCTTTTAGGCATGAGCTCGAATATATTTGAGCAGAGGCCAGACAGACCTCACTGTCCACGTTAGATAAGATTTGATTGGCGATCCGGAGCATCCACGAAATGTTGGCTGTCTTTTACTCTTATATAGCTATTTGTGCGGCCCTTCTACGGCAAGATGTAAAGAATCTTACGATCTAAGATCGGGGTTGTTCTTAAGTAAGCTTTTAGTCTTATAAAGCATTGAAAGTCGCAATTTACAGACAGAAATCTTGAAAAAAGGAAAACTCCGTTGAAAAAGGGGAAAATGTACTTCTTGTCCATAATCGAAAAATAGAAAATCAATACACAATGCAAAATATAGCATGTATCGCATCATAAATTACAAACAAATTTGTTTTTGATGTGTTTGACAAAGAAATCTAATCAGTATATGCTATAAATTCACTAATTTTATTGTTGAAGTGGTTTCAAATCCTCAAATGTTCCTGCTTTACGAGGCTATCTTCAGCATACCGTTTATCACACAAAAACTTTACGTTCCTCCGACCAGACGTAATCTGTTGTTCTGAGCCAGTAAAATAATAAACATTTAACAATACCATCCCAAAAGGAAATAACAAGGATCAATATAAAATTGCATTCTGGTTAATACTGTACTCTCTTTTATATCAAATTCAGAATTTCCCAGATCGTCTTAAATTTTAGTTTTCAGTAAAAGGACCTGCACGTTATTCACTGAAAATACCAACAAATATGTAAAGGGGATATAAATTCTAATATTCAACGTTTGCAACATCATACATATCCGCAATTCCTCAAATTGAACAAAAACAACAACAAAATTTGCTGGATGAAAATTTCCTGGAATAGCAAGACAAATTCGGATTACTGAATGATTCTCAAATGTGAATGTGAACTGGAAGTTATGATATCTGACGTACCACGTAAAGTTATTAAGCATGATTGCTCACATGACCCTTCACGACAGGATTGACATAGTATTGTCGGTATTTCAATAGCCACTGTATTGAATTTCGAAAATAATTAGATATGGTGTTGTTGTCCTGTGCCTGTTCTAGTTTCAGCATAATGTATTTATATTCTGGTTTTAGTAAAATATTTCATCATAATGCGCATTACGAAACAATTACAATTATGGGTAAAAGTTTAGATGCAAGTTGGTCGAGTTATTAATTAGTAATATGTTTAGGTGTTTTATCCTAGAGCGCGGTTTAATTAGAGGAAAATTTTCAATCCAAAACAAAAACCAAAACAAAACACTGTAATTTGCAGCTGAAAATGTTTAATCATAGTGAAGTTTATTATGCTGTTTTGTATCCGTACCAAGAATGCAGTTTTATGAAATAGCAGTGGTGACTAAACTGTCATTACTGGTGACACTTTGGCTAACGGAACAGCTATATTTCCTAGCATGCCACACAATTTTGGTAATTATATAGAAACAGGATCCAGGGCTTTAACAATCGAAATATGTATTCTCTTGTTAAACGATGCGCTAAATACGAACGAATTTGCAATTTCCATGGTGTGTACATCACTATTTGATTTTATTTATCTTTCAACAGTAATGATCTAGTATCTGCTTGTATCTCAAAAGTCAGCATTTTCCCAAATTTCTTCGAAAATTTATGTAATTATCTTATTACCTTCCTAAAAAGCTACAACTTGACCAGATGGACAAAGGATATGGAAATTTATTCGTAGAAAAACTTTTGAGGAATATTATAAAGATCTGCACTTCAAATAAATTAAACTCATACTGACCCTAAATTGTTTTTTATTTAATTCGAAAATTATTACAATTATTCTTCGTATGTTACAAAAACTGTTCGAAATATACTCCTCCACTTTGGATGCATGCTGTAACTCTCTTATAATTCCATCTTTAAGATGTATTTTAGCCATCCTCTCCCGTAGTTTCGTCGCTGCAGCAGACCGAGCGCACGGGGGGGGGGGGGGGGGGGTCAACCCCGAGGAGGGTTTTTAAAATTTTCTGAACTTCTTGATTAGGAAAAATTTTACTGAAATACTAAACAAATAACCTACAATGTATATGACCATATTTTTTAATTGCATAATATATCATATTTAATGTACATTCATTTGTTGATAGTTTTCTTTGTATAGCTCCTTTATTTTTTTTTTAATGAAATTAGATAATAGATAAAAAAGTCTGAGTTTTATAACATCAGGATAAAAGGATGTGAACTTCGGCTAACACAAGCTAATATCGACAAAAAAACAAAATTACACACACAACATTTTTATAATATTTTTGAAGTAATAACTAAAATTAATTACCTCTGTACCCTAAACAAATATATAATTCTTCATCTTAAGAATTTTTTTATTTAAAAAATTACTTATGTAAAGTGCAATAAAATAATTAGGTATTCAGGGATACCTAAGGATACGGTTTTTCTAATCCTTTCTCTACCTTACCATGTTGTACCCTTTTGGAAAGAAAATAAGATAGGAAATTTAATAAAAATAACAAATAGCTGTATTAATTTTTATGCAACCGTGGCATCACAATGGACCTATTAAGGTCTAAGTGTGCCCTTTAAGGCAGCCACACAAACCTAACCTAACCTAGATAGCCGCAACATTTTTTCACTTTTGGAAGTACCTGCCTCAACATTGTTAGCAATTTTAGAAAGGTCATTGGGAAAGTAGTTTTTTGTCGCTACGTTGAGTAGATCAGAAGGTAGAAGTAGAATAATGATCTGCATATCTTGAAACTAAAACGGCTGAAATTGTATTGTTCATTTTTTCAATTAGATCAGATTATATTGTGTATGAAGCACGTAAACTTCTGATTTTTGTGACACTTTTATAAATTAAATTGTAATTTTATTGTTTATTTAATTTTATTGTATTGAAAAGTGACCATAAAGAGGAAGACTTGTACTATAAGATCCCACACACACATAGTTTTTTGAGAAAAAAATCGTCGTGCTACATAACCTCAAAAATATCAAAAGACAGTGCTTCTTGCACTTTTAGGTTAGAATATCTCAAAAACCTAACGCGATAGAGCAATTCTGAGCCCGGACTCGGTTTCAGCGGGAAAAATTACCTCGGAAACAACTATTCATTGTCCAGGGTCACATAATTTTCAAAATTTTGTAAACTAGTGTTATTATGGACCAACAAATATTGAATAAGTATTTTTTTAGTCTCCGTTTTTCAACATTACGGTCATTCAGTTTTTAGACTAATGTACTTTTTAATAAAGTTACCTACTCTAATCTTTTTCTTTTAAATTTGTTGAAATTTCAGGAAAATTTGGAAAAACCACGTTTTATGCCCCTTTTTTATTTCTTATTATCCAAATCGCTCCTCCAAATAAGGGCTATTTTTAATTTCCGATTTATATTTTATATTACAAATTCTACAAAGATTTACAAAAATTTTTAATCGAAGACTGTTTTAAAACGTGTCCATAATTTTTTCTGGATTAAAAATCTGGTGTTTCAACAAGATGGTGGCACAAACTGGCTCCAAGATGAAAAAGTGCTCTAAAAGGACTGAAGACATTGTTATAGATACAAGTCGGGAATAAGTCGAAGAGTATTTTGTTGCAAAAGGTTATAACTTTGTTTGTGCGGATGATTTTAATTGTGCCGATGAAAGACGTTTATTATTTTATTTCATTTTTTTTTACATATTTTACATATTCTAAATATATGTTATATCATTAAATGACAAGGCGGTTGTTCTCAAAAATCAGAAGAGGATTCATCTTAGTTCTTTAACTAAAACCTCAGTCTGTACAATCTTGATAAATTTGTCTCATCAGCGAATA
Source organism: Leptarthrus brevirostris (assembly GCA_964036015.1). Classification (NCBI taxonomy): domain Eukaryota; kingdom Metazoa; phylum Arthropoda; class Insecta; order Diptera; family Asilidae; genus Leptarthrus; species Leptarthrus brevirostris. The sequence continues at coordinate 97,241,000 of OZ038373.1, forward strand.
CAAGAAAAAGAGATATCAAGAAACTTACAGGGACTCCGAAAAACAAAAGAAAAATACAAAAATAAACCGGCTTGCTTACAGTTTGAATAGACATGAATGATTTTTCTTCAATTAACCGAAAGCTGCTCATAGTAAGTCTTCAAATCGCACAGCTATTCTAACATTTTGTACAGAAATCAAAAAACTGAACTATATTTAATTGTTGCTGTTTAAAATTTATAATTACTTAAAGACTGTGCAATTTAATTTAGCGTTTATGTTAAGGATGCGTTCGTACTCTTGAATATTCGGCTAATTTTACATATGCTTATACCTTAACCGTTTTGACAAATACGATCTTGTATATTCCATTAATATTAAAAGTTAAAGTAGTAAAACCATAATGGCGAAAACAAAATGTTGAGAAAGAAATCGATAAAGTAAATTATTGCGAAGAACAAAAAAAAATCATTAACGTGCTACGAACTCTTCTAATAGTTATCGCAGAGCTTATATAACATACCAAAGTAATGAATTTTTTTCAATTTCATATAAGTACTTCGATACTCTATCTCTGAAATATATCATAAGTCTACTTTATTTGTTATTAATGTTTTATTATAAGGAATCATTTAGACCAAGGGTCTTCAAACTACGGCCCGCGGGACAACACCGGCCCACGAGCACCACAAATCCGCCCACCATAATTGATTTTAATTACATGGTTCTAGCGCTTGAACTTCAGTTTCCCTGTGAGTTTTTAGAATAAAATTAAAAAAATGCACTCCGTCTCTTGGATGTGGTCCAGCTAGCAGATATGCAAAAACAAGACATTCAAGTTCCATCATTCTCGTTACCCTAATGCCCTCCCAGTCGAAGCTAACGCATCACAGGGCTGTCCCCTGGCCTTTGTCCACATCATAAAAAAACAATAACACTGAACTTTTTACCTGTAATTAACTATATGAGATTTATCCTAAAAATTTACAATGAGTCACATGCATTTATTGGTAATTCACATAATTCGACTGACAATTATTTGGAGGTGTAGATCAAGTTTATATTTATTTATATATTTTGGATATTTCATTTAGAGAATACTTTTTTATAGAGTGCCTTAAGCGGAAAGCCACGAGCAAGTTTATGCAACTGATCAAACTGTGTGAGTTTGAAGACTCTTATAAAATACCAGTAGTAATGACTTTAAATATTTTCTTTAAAAATATCGCTACACTGCAAATCAATCATTTCAATAAGAAGTTATTTTTATATTGGCGTTGAAAGGATTTTCAAAAATCTTGATATCGTTTGCATCAAAACCAGAAAAACGAGTCTCAAAAAAAAAAGCTTCAATTGCGACATCTTTAAAAATATCTTCTCCAGTCGCAGTGCCGTTAATGCTATGAAAGTCAAGAAGCTCTTTGTGCACTTCATAATTTTAATCTACCCCTATATAATATAACAGAAGAATAGAATAAAAAGTAATATCTGAGAATAAAAAGGAACACCTGAGCAGTATCTTAAATATCTTTTGACTTATCCAGGGCCAAGAAGAACCACTGTAAGTGTCGATTTTTGTCAGTAAATTAAGTTAGTATGTTTTCTTCAATATCATCTATACTTCGAGCCACAGTGTTTGCTGTTGTTTTTGTAATAACTTAGATTTTTCTGGACACATTTTTACTCGTTAGTTAAGGGGGTCCTCTACTCTCGAGGCCTGAAATGAAGCGGTTTTTTTGAGAATAAATTGCGAAGGATCTACTGATTACATTTAAATTTTTTTTTTTTATTTCGAAGATACATGTTTTGTCTTTTCAATTTTTGTTTTAAGACGAAAAAAAAATAACTCTCGCGACCTTGAAACGTCATTGATGACATTGATGTTGAAACTGCATGGGTCCCGCTTAAGCAAAGTTGTGGCCAATTGGGTAATCTGTAATCTGAAAATTGATATTCTTTATAATCATAGTTACGTTGGCTATGTTTTCCCGAGACAGATTTTTTTTATTTTGCAATTGGTAAAACTTATGCAACAATTTGTAAAAATTTCCAATTTTTACGGCATTTTTCACCTATTAGAGGCTATAAAAATGGAACAAAATAAAATTTTGAAAATCGTACACGGGAAAACATAGCGGTATGTTTTCTGAACAATTGAAAAAAAAAATATTGAAATCGGACCAATACTTTTATGAGAAGTCTTACTCGGCAGCTAAAAAAACACTACTTTCGGGAAAACGCGTTTAATGATAAATTACGGTGTATAACTTGATTGTAGTATCTTACGAGTTAATCTGCTATACCGGGGCCGTAGAGCTCTCCTTCCTCATCACGTTTTTGTTATTGGTTGTCCACATTCTTCTCAAGAACGGACCGGTAAATTCTTTAGACAATGATTTTTAACTGGACAAGCGCCGTCGTGGCGTGCCGCGCTTAGTTTCTCGGAAACGGCCGGAAGCGGGTACCTTTTTGTTCCCAGAAACATGCAAAGGAATGTGATTTTCAGGAAATCCTTTCTGTGGCGTATTCTCAGATACATATAGATTGAAATTAAAAAAAAAATCGATTTTTTGAAACCGCGAGAGTAGAGGACCCCCTTAATTCCCCGTCAGTAAATGGTGTCCCATGTTTCGCTATTGAATAAGCCACGCGGAAACCAGCACGAGTTCCTGTTTCTTGATAAGTATTTACTTTTTTAAACAAAAATTGCTGAGACTTCAACCCGCTTTTCAAAGATTCATATTTTCCTACTCGTAGTTTTCCTTTAAATTTAGAGTAATTCTGGGAATGTTTAGTCTCATAGTATAAGAGCTGGCAACGTTTTCGGCGGAGAATTTCAGGTAGGCTGGTTTTTTGATATCCGCTCTCTTTCACTACCACGGTAGGCATGGGGACAGTCTGGCAGGCGGGAGACGTTGCGTTTACCTGGGAGCGTAACAATAATTCAGGTAAAAATATTAATTTTAAAATCATTTTAGGTACACTATTTTTTTTAATTGGTTTTTATTAATTTGCAGCAACACAAATTTATTATTGCCAGACACTTTCGTTGTTGATAACGCTGTGCCAGATACTATTTTGTAATTTAAAAAATAAATCATTTTTAAAGAATTTTAGTATGACTGACATTTTAATATGATGTTAGTCAGCTATCAAAATATGTAAAATTAATTTGCCAGACAATAATTCGGTTGTTTAATTAGAAGCCAGACCGTTTAAGTCTGGCAAGTATTGCGATAATATGCAGGTAGTAAAAGAGAGATAGTTGCAAAGAAGAAAAGTATGCAGTATGTCATTAAAATTAATTAATTTAGCATTACATATTTATTACAATAGAATTTGATTATAGAATTAGAATCAGATTATTATCTTTATGTTCTAACGAAGAAACAATAAGTAATTCTTCAAGAGATTATGTATATGAGAAAGAAGGATACACTTTACAGAGATTCGATTCGAATTATGTAGTACTGATCATTTCAACTTCACTTGAATTTTTACATAATCACATGATGTGATTACACACTGGCTTTCTTCCGAAAAGACAAACTTAGGCCTTTAAAATAACTCGAAGAATCAGAAGATTATCAGTTAGCATTTCAAAGTATTGTTCACCTTACAGAAATTTGTTTGTAATATGTGTGGGGTCTGTCATATTACTAAAGTTAATGATGTTAGATTTTATTTATTTTGTAATACTTGTCGATCTTAAAATTTCGACTACAGTTTTCAAAAAAAATTTAGGAATTTCGACTCATCAAATGTACCGCCTTGTAAAGCTAAATTACGACGGCATTTATTACGAGAGAAAATTTTCACTTGAAATCATCTAAATCCTTGTCACCACTTAATGCTAAATACATTAATCTTAAAGTCATGCTGTATATTTTTCGGCTTCTTCTTCTTGTTTACAACTATCTCTCTTTTACTACCTGCATATTATCGCAATACTTGCCCAGACTTAAGAGGGTACCCCACCCTGACGGCTCTAACAAACAGAAATTTTCATTTTTTATTCTTGATATTAATATTTGAAGCAGTGGTAGCCTTAGGCGTCAGAGATGTCCAAAAAAAGTCACCTCGAATAGTGCCAGGCGCGATCAGTCCTGAAATAAGGTAGAACAAAATGTTTTAGATTTCCTTAAACTATATTAGACTGGCTATCATGTAGCATAAGATTTTTTGAAAATTCAAACAATTACAAAAATGGCAGCAGTTTGAAGAAAAGTTCCATTTTTCATGAAAAAATGTTATAAAATTGTTTATAAAAAATCAAAATATTAAAATATCAAAAAATCTTATGCTACACGATAGAGAAAACAGTTTTACATATTGTCGAAAAAGATTGAATCGATTTCGTTAAATGGTTCCCGAGAAAACCTGGAACTCAGTTTGAAAAATGTGGTGCCAAGCAAAACGCGTTTGAAGTGTTTGGCACTCTTTAAGAATAATTTTTTTTAATTACAAAAAAGTATCTGGCACAGCGTTATCAACAACGAATATAATAAATGTGTGTTCCTGCAAATTAATAAAAACCAATTAAAAAGAAAATAATGTACCTAAAATGATTTTAAATTAATATTTTTACCTATCATCACTACCGTGATAGTGAAAGAGAGCGGATATCAAAAAACCAGCCGACCTGGAATTCTTGTTTTGACGATGTTGCTAGCTGTCGCACTATAATAACGACGTTTTAAATTATATTCTTTGAGAACTAATATTGTATCATTGCAAATTATACGCATTGCCTTATCATGAAATATTTATATCCCCATTGTTCTTTAAACGAGACTGCAGATCAAAATAATGCCAATTAATACTATGAAGTGTAGGGGCTGAGTAGAAAAACGCACTGAATTTATCGTTAAGATAATTTTAATTAAATTAAACACTCACAATAAAACACACTATATTTTTACCACTGATATGTTTTAAAATGGAGTGACTTAGAAGCTATCTCATACGGGTACAATTTTACTTTCAGTGGAGGAAAACCATTTTTAACTTCCAATGTTTACTCTGAATTTCCAGCTGTTTCAACCAAATATATACGAAATGACATATTTAATTTTAATCTTTTATGTGGTTGTAAGAAAAGTGTTAAAATCATTGGAATTCCTGAAATAAAAATTACAAAAAGAAGGTTATTCTAATCTGAAAAATGCTTACCTAGAAAGAGATATAAAATGATTGTGAATATTGTCATCTATTTCTACCGCCAGCATTTAATAGGCGACATGACGTTTTCAACTAAGAAAACCATGTTGAAAAAAAGATGCATACTTACACTGAAAGGGACAACTAGCGAAAAGTGATACCATTTTGCGTTATTCCGCAAAAGATAACGCTTGCTACGTCAACTTTCGTATAATTCCAACTAGGCCTTCGCCCTTGGAACTTAGTAGAGGAGTCAGGGTGGCGGATATCCCTGATTTATATCCAAAACTTGCGGAGCTTCACCTGGACGCAAAACCTAGTCGTTTCCATAAAAGAACAATACTGCACTGAAGGCATAAAAATTACAATATCAAACAATTATATTTGTACTTTGCACTTATTTGTATTTTTCAAAGATAAAAGATAATAATTACCAACTTTAAAAAACGAAAAAAAAGAATAGAAACTAAGTGAAAAGCGCACATTTGTTGTACTATATGCCAAAACACGAAAAATGGCATTAATTTAAAATATCTAAAAGAGAAAAATTTAAAATCTTTGCTTTATCACGTGATTATTTTGAGTTCATACAAAATTCATTCTCTTTGATAAGGCGAATTCACGGTCGCAAAGAATACTCACCACCGTGGATGAACAGTTATTTTCAAATCGAGGCTGCACACGTTTTACGCGGTATATTCCATCTAAATTAGCCAAATATGGAAAACAAAGTATGGTGCTTATGTGACTCGAAGTTCTTCTACCCCCTCAAAGGCAGCATTTAGGGTGGAAAGGTGCTAGGTCGAAAACGCGGTTGGAAGATCGTGCTTTATTTGGTTGGAAAATACGTTGGTGTTGGTGACACAGTATATGTCGAAAATTTCTCTTCAAACATTGGAAGTGGCACCGTAATTGATGGGACACAAAATTGCGTTTGTTGGAATGGTACCCGCTGTGCTAAGCTCATAGGTTAGATTCTACATTTGTGTTCATATGTGCCGAATAACAATAAATCGGTACTATTGCTGTCTAATATGCATTCCAATTGTAAAGTAGATAATTTTAACCAAAAAAACCGATGCATATTCTGAACTAAAATTCCCAAAAGTCGGGGGTAGTTACAATGTTTCAAATGCTTGGCATTTATTCGTGCAAACGTTCAACAAATCGTTGACCGTTTGCCCTATTCTACAACATGATTGATATTACTGCGTTGGCAACATTCATAATATACGATAAAATTAATCCCCTCAGAAAATCCAGCATTGAAATGTATGAAAATAAAGCATTCGAAATTGTTGACGAAAGAATTAGTGTTGCCAAACATTAAAGAACGAGCCACCAATCCACGCATAACGTGCTTTCCTAAAATTCTAAATGTATATGATGTTGTGGCAAGTGGAAACAAAAACGATATCCGACATTTTTCTAGTGTTTTCACCTTCGCGGGTATTCCGAACACCAAAGCCGTGAGCTGAGTCTGAATTTGCACCCCGCGCTAATCGTTGGCAATGCTTTACTTGCCAATTACTGGTTTGTGCTAAATACTCACATCAATTAGTTTGCTCTGCTACCCGCCAATCGCCAGCTGTACCATATCCATACATAAACTAATAACATAAAATACCAATGCCGTCTTTGTAATATTTTTTCAGTCGTTTTAATTACAATTAAACCTTTAGATACCTTTACATCACCTGCGCGCCCAAAATTCGTGTGGACTATTGTAAAGGTTCCTTCACCAAAATGTAAAATGTATTTGTAAAGGTTCCTTCACCAAAAGAGTATAAACTTTCAAATCCCGTTGGGCAAATTTGAAAACAACAATATGATGTCTCAATATGTCGTCTACACGCGGTGAAAAGTAAAGTTAAGTTATATTCTTGTACGCAGAAAATTTTACTGGATAGATAATTGGACTAAAATGTCTTATAAGGGGACTTTGTGTCAGATTTTGTGGTAAATTACGCATCTGAACTAAAAAAAAAAAATATGAGAATCTAAGATGGGGCATCCAATATGGCGGCTCTAAAATTTGGAAGAAGCGTTGGATTCCTCTTAAATTTGTATAGTTTATATGTATATGTTTTTTGGGTCACTAAGTACGAAATCGAACTTAAAAAATCAAACGAAAAGAAAAAATCGAATTAATGATGAAATCCAGCATGGCGTATCCAATATAGCGGATCCCAAATCGCGGAAAAGCTTTGTATTCCTCTCTACATTGCATCGTAGGGGTTTTTCGGGTCGCTGCTTACAAAATTGTACTTAACAAATATTAAAAATTAATATTATAAAGAAAATAAAGTTTAGACAGGCAGTTGTTTTCTGTTTTAATTTTTATTATTTTTACTTAGCAAATATGATTTGTCTTGAATTCAATAAACCTCATATTGTATAGTATGTAAAGGTTCTGGTGCCCAAAGTATTAAAAAACTTCAAGATTTTAGTTTGGTATAATTCTGAAGCAATGGAGGCCTCAGAAAATCTGGCCGCTGGAGCCTCAGAAAATCTTTTTGATAAAGTTTTCTGAATTTTTCGATGCTCTACCTTGCTGTAATAAAATAACTTTATTTTTTCAAATTATTTCTCTGCCCAGACAAATAATGTCTTTGGTGTTAGATTAGTATCTTTAGGCTTCGCTTGCAAACTAGCTCGCATAGCCTCTCTTTTGAGAATAGCTGCCAAACCATCGCATGCATATTTGCCATGGGCTGTGGCATGAACATCATCAATCCGAAAATCCTCTTCAAAATCTTGAAGTGTTGTTGTGCTCTATCAGTGAAATATGTAATTTTTTTAACGTTTGCATTAATATTTTTTAATTCTGGTATCAGATATTTTTGCATTATGTATACAGCGCTAGTGTCATGCGTTGTAGAAACTGATAAACATATCATACTAATGACTTTGAGCTCATTTTCTGATTTATAGTACACGACTTCTGGAAGAAGCGTGCATTGGTCATTGTTGTAATGACAGGCTTGTGCAGCATCTTGAGCAACATAAGCACAATTTTCAGATAAATCATGCTGCACAAGCATTACATTTTCAAGAAAATTGATTTTTAGATTTGAAATTTGCTGACTTTGATTTTGCGATATAAAATGGTGACTAATAAGTTTTTCCAACTTATTTCTAAACTCTGATACAAAGTCATCTACGAAAAGACATTGTTAAATTAAACTTCATCTGTTCATTGATGTCCATGTAGTTACTGAATTTTACCTGCGAAACAAATTGTTCATTTAAAGCTCCAGCAACGCAATGTGAAAATTTCTCTTTTAGAGGGCAGATTTTGCATTTGCGTAAATAACAGGACCAGGAATTTCGCGTAAAAGATATTTTATACCATCCTTATAATCATGGAACGGATAATTATGGATATCCTTTGTAACTTTTGGAAAATCATAATCATAAAGCATCGATTTAAAATTTTTATGAATAATGTGTCACTTGATCCAGCAAGTACACAACATTTCGGCCGAAGTGCTACGAATTTCGTCAAAGAAATAGGGTACTCGGGAAATGAAATTTTAAATTAATTCTGGAGATATTTAGTAAAAGACTCTTTGCCACTGTTTTTTTCGCCGTTGATATTTACGGAAATAACATCCTTACGATTCGGCATCACACGGCCATTCAAATAACTTTCATAATATTCTGGAACCTTTTTAATCGTAGCTTCGAACAAAAATTTTCCGGTTTTTGAAGGAAGTATTGTTAAAATGTCATAACACTTACGTAACTATATTGCATTGAGAGCCATTCTGAATGAAGCACCGAATTCTGAGGTGGTTTTACGAGCACTAAAACTTTCAGTTAGTATAGATACCCGAAGTGGAGATATATTGTGAATATTTTTAAATTTTTCAAATCGTTACCTCTGTGATATACAAGTTCGATCCGCATGAAGAATCTTCAGTGGAGATGCCAATTTAAATATGCAGTGAAATGATTTGGAACCATACAATTTTTGCAACTAAAAAATACGTGAGTATACTCGTGTACGAAATAACAACTGAATGGGATAAGTCTTTTACTGCCGTAAATACTTTAATATCAGATTTACGAAAGTGAGTAACATAACATGTTTTGAATGCAATATAAAATATAAAATAAAATGAACATTCAACAGTATGTTTCTCATATTAATTGTTTTCATAAATATGATTCTTCTTTTTTTTGCCATTTTTGCACACCAGAAAGGGTGTTTAATAGAATAAACTATTTTCAAAAGCATTTAAAAAGCCATGAAAAATCTATATCAAATAATGCATGTACAAATAATAGTTTAATTTGTATGAATAATTTAAGAGAGAATACTGAAGACCCTATTATTTTACCATATAATAACTAAGAAAGAACTGTTAACAAAATTGTAAGTGACAATTGTAAGTGACATTCTTAATTTCCAAGAAAATTCAAGCTTATTGAAAGGTAATCATAACAACTGCAATACGGATTTTAATATAAAAAATCATTCACCTGTTATACAATATGAAAACCTTTCTTTAATTACAAAATTATACAAAAATCAAAATATTTGCCGAAAAACTGTTCAGGAGATAGTATCAGTGTTCTCCCAGTATTTGACTAGTGACATTTTTATAATTGCTGAGAAGATTATATTAGAACGTCTTATGCAGAGCGATGTAGAAACAGTTCAAGCATCTTCAATACTTGTCTCAAAAATTTTTTATAATTTAAAAAATTCTCTTTTTGATATTCTTACTTAGCATAAAAGATTAAGCCTTTTGAAAAGCCATTTATTATATATTCCTTCAAAATCTATAATTATTGGAGAAAGAATAAAACGGATCAGAATGAAAAATAAAGTGTTCCTGAAATCTATTAGCGTTAAAGCCAGTTTTATTCCAATTAGAAGTACACTTTCAACATTTCTAAGTGTAGACGGAACTTTGGAATCCATTTGTCAGTTCATTGAGGAACTCAAAATTTGCAATGATACAGTTTCAAATGTAATCCAAACAGAATTCTGGCGTTCTAAAATCTCGAATTTTCCGAGCAATTGTTTAGTTTTTCCCTTAGTTATTTATTACGATGAGTTTGAAACAAACAATCCATTGGGCTCAAGGGCAGGTTTACAGAGCATAGGAACAGTTTATTTTTCTTGTCCTTGTTTTCCTTCATCCCATAGTTCTAAGTTGGATTATATATTTTTATGTATGCTAATAAACAGTCTGGATCGCAAGTTATATGGAAATAGGGTATTTCAACCCGTACTAGATGAATTGCGATTTCTTGAGGATGAAGGTATTGATATTTGTGGCAAAAGAATATATTTTGTTTTATGCACATTACTAGGAGATAATAAGGGTTCAAACGCTATTCTTGGGTTTACTACTGCTTCGTAGCCAATTATTTCTGCCGCCATTGTAAAATGCACCGAAAAGAGACAAGAATCAAAACGGCGGAAAATATTTACCTTATAAGAGATAAAATAAATTATGAAAACGATTGTCAAATGAAAGATATAACAAAAACCGGTATTCATTTAGATTGCATTTTTAATGGATTAAAATGTTTTCATGTTACAGAAAATTTCTCCGTAGACATTATGCATGACATTTAGAAGGAGTTTTAACTTACGAAATAGCTCTTTTACTAGAACAATATATATACGTAGACAAATATTTGTCCCTACGATAATTAAATAAACGTATTTTTGCCTTTGAATTCGGAACATATGAAAGTATTAATTAACCTCAAGAAATATCTCACGATCAACACAAAAACAAAAATTTAAAGTACTCTTCATCGGAGACATTATGGTTTGCTCGATATTTGCCATTACTGATCGGAAATAATATTCCAATAAATGATGCAAATGGAACAAATCGATAATGTTACTGTTGAATTATTAGGGAATTTGATAACTGAGCATCATAGTTTGTTTTTAGAAATCTTCAAAGTACCATTAAGGCCTAAGCATCACTTCATGGTTCATTATCCCCGTATTATGAAAATTATAGGGCCTCTGGTTCACTTATGGTCCATGCGTTTTGAGGCTATTTCGGAGAGATACCTCTTACCTCTTACGTACACAAAGTAAATTTGAAATTGATTCCGAGCTTAGTAAAGAATGTTCACCTCAAACAACACATTACAAAGTGCTTCAAGAAGGATTAGAGACAGAACCAACAACAATAAAATACTTTACCTGGTATAAATTAAACAACTTAAAGCTTTAATCTGGATCAGTGGTATAAATAGGAAATGACGAAGATTATCCTGTTTTTGCAATAATTGATTACATTTGCGTCATTAGTCACAAAGTTTTGTTGGCAGTTCATATTATGAATGTGGAATATTTTGATACTTATACTTTTAAATGAATATAAACTATGTGAGGTTAATTTAGAAAAACACAAAACTTTTTGGAATTAATATAAATTAAAATCACCTGAAATAACTAAAAATTAATTGCTCCTACAAAATATTTATCGAAAATTATTTTATAATGAAAAATAATATGTATATAATTTCTTATTAATAAAATTTGAAAAAATGTAGTTGAGTTGATTTTACTTTGAGAGAATTAAAAATAAATTAATGTAATCAACTTTTAATATAATAATAAAAAGCAGTCATAAAATATACACACATTCTTCTATTTGATTGAACAATTAATCATTGATTTTCTTAGATAAAACCGTAAAAGTTTTGGAATCCTTATTTCTTATATATAATTCTAATAACTATTGTGACTACATATTTGTATCTACCATAACTAAACTCTTCAGCGATAAGTGAATATAAATATGGTAATTACTGCAACTAGAATTTGATATTTATAATTAAGTTTAACACACCTTGAAATAGGTATAGTAAATAATGCTACACATAAATATTGCGCGGCATGAATATTGTGATAAAAATAGCAAAGTCTATAGACAAGTCTAGCTGTTTGCATTGAGAAGATATCTGATACATGGGGCATTTCACGCGAAGCGGACAACCAACAATTTTGAAAAAGTTATGTATGAACTGTTTCAAAGGTAATTAATCATATTAAGAAACTCATATAAATATAAAATGTTTTTCAACTCTGTAATAAGAGCCAAGAAAAACATTTATTTCTCTTTAAAATAACACTATTTACTTTTTTTCTATCACTTTGAATAATAGCAAATTTTTTTTTTCAAAAAACCCGTTCCTCAAATTTTGTAAATTCTTTAAAGGCTTAGAAAAGGGCAACTTGGCTTCATAGAAAAAAAATAAAAATGCACATTCATTCAGGACATATAGAAGTACAATTAAACCAAATATGAACAAAATCCAGAACCTGAAATTTTTTTCGCTGTGCGCTTCGCGTGAAATGCCCCACATATTAGAATAATTACTATGGGGTTTGTTCGTATACGTGACAGTAAATAGCTCTTTTTGCAATAAATTATGCTGAACATCCAATAATGTATAATTAAGTGCTTGGCTAAACTTAAATACAATATAGCAATTTTCACTATAACCGGATTGCTATATAAACATAAGAATCCTTCTTATAATCGTCACTGTCCGCAAATGTCATATGTAAATATAGCACTTTGAATATATTAATTTTATAGCAAATATAGCTAAAATTTCTCTCCGTGTTTATTTCAAAAGAAGTTATAATTCTTCAACCGTTATTATTTTCTTTAATTCAAAATAAAAATTATTTTCTGTAATAAAAATAAAATTACGACTTGAACTGGTCAAATGCTCTGAAGAACTCCTTCTGTGTTTTCAGTTTAATTTTTTAAGTGCAATTTTGTAAGCAGCGACCCGAAAAACCCCTGCGATATGTCGAGAGGGATACAAAGCTTTTTCGTGATTTGTTTGATTTTTTAAGTTTAATTTCGTACTCAGTGACCCAAAAAAATTCTCCTATACAATCTTAAGGGGAATCCAACTCTTTTGCGAAATTTCGGGTCGGATCCGCAATCTTGGATTATCATAGCTTAATTTTTTTGAGTTCGGATGCGTAATCTGTGACACAAACACTCATTATAAGACATTTTAGTACAGTTCTCTAGCCAGTAAAATTTTGTGCGTATAAGAATATAATTTAACTTCAATTTTTCAATTTTGTAATTTAATAAAGGAAAAGGCGCGATTAATACTGAACGAAATTGACTTTAATATTTCTCTTTGACTTTACAGCTCGTTACGTGCACTCCGATCTTTATTGCTCGAGCTCTGGAAACAGAAGAGCGCAAAAGTTTTTACAAGCTATAAGCTCGGTAGTGTTCACGAAACTAGTATATGAAATTTGTAAGGTGTTTGTGGCTATCCCTTTTTGTTCGGCAAGAAAGATCAAAGTGTACATAGGCACTATACTATTACAAGATACTATTACATGATAAAGTTCATTCTTACTTCTGCTACTATTTCCTAATATCAAGTTCATTTAACGTTACTTTACAGGGTGTACATGAACAATTTTACAAAGTTATGAATTAATATAAATTTTGTAGTAGATTCATTTTACAATAGTGCATTATAAGTGATGATGAAAAAAGCGCCGGACCATATATATATATATATATATATATATATATATATATATATATATATATATATATATATATATGTATATATATATATATATATATAGTCCATGTAACTTCAATACCGTTGAAGGTCCAGTCCCCAGTCTACCATTTGCGGATCTGTTATCAATCGGAGGGTTAAAAATTCGTCTCAAAAATTCTTGTTATTATGTTAACCTAACCACAAAAAAATATTCTATTTTGATTATTTAAATTATTATTGATTGCTGATAATTGGTTTCTATATTAAATTTCATGTAAGCAATATGACCTAAGTATGGTTCCAGGACCTCAGTTATTGCGCCATAAATTTATTTCGTAAACTATATTCTCGATCATTTATTCAGTTGGTGAATTGATGATAAAATCTTGGCATGGGAAGCCATTTTATAGTCAAAATGTGTGCAAGTGTTGACTATTAATATCAAATATTCATTGTATTAGTTATAAGGAAGGAAATGTAGTGGGCAAATCTATTTACATCGCATTACTTAAAAAGGACGTTATATTAGTTAAAACACATGCATATCGAACTTTTTATCAAAACCACGATGGCTTTGATTTTTGGATATGGTGTTGTACACATGTGTGGCTATGGTCCGAACTACAATGTCATGGTTCGCTTTTGAGTTTTCCGATTTTCAGCCGATTTCCTAACCAAAAAAAAAACGAAAATTTCGAAAAACAGCCGCCGTAAGAACAGCATTTGCTTATGAAGGATGCATTATTTAAAAAGAAAAATATTTTATTAAAATTTAAATCTCTAGTTTTATTATATTTGAAAATCCATTCATGAAGTTTCGTGCACAATCCTGATTTTGTTTATTTTAGAGAACGTACTATGCCATATTAGGGTAATTAAAAATTATGCAATTTAAATTAGTTGTGAAGGAAAATGAGAAAACTTAGTTCAAAATGCTAACATACGTGTATGCTAGTAAACATGCATATCCGACTATTGTTCAACTTTAATGGATCAATTAAGTGCTTCTGTTCCGTACTTATCCAAAGAACTAAGTAATTGAACGTCGAACATTTCATCATACTCCCCGTGGCAGTATAAAATTCAAATTTCGTTAATTAAATTGAGGTTGCTTCTTGGGGGAAAATTCCCGTTAACCCTATCAAGCTTGCTCAAACATTTCGACGATACCATGTACGGTTCCGGATAAAATTCATCCATTTAAGCGGAAACATTTTTTATCCATTCAAAGGATACCAAATAGTAGACTGCAGAGCTTTGTTATTTAGTTGAAATTCTATAGCAATTAAATTTAATTTGAGAGAAGCATTTCAGAACTGTGTTAATTAAAAATCGAACTCAACATTTTTAAAAGCTGCAATCCAACTTTGTTGGAAAAATGATTGCGATTGGAAAATGGCCTTAACCGATAACGTTGTCAGCTAATGGTTTCAAATAAAGCAATTTGCTTTGTGAAAGCTGTTCTGATAGGTTCTTCATTTCCAGTAGGAAATTTAAGCAATACCGCATCGGAACTAACGTCGACCAAAGGTGCTCATAGTGTTCTGGATTCTGGATTAAAGCTCCGATTACTTTCTGTCCATTATCTAGCAGTAGATCAGGTTAAAGTGACGAAAAGAAATAAACTTTTAGAATGTGTTTAATGCAAAAATTTGGGTAAAGACTTATCAGAGGTGTAAAAGGAAAAAATAGGTGGAGAAGAGTGTTATTTTTTAACAGGAAAATTCTTTTTTTATGTGTAAGTTCATATCTTTAAAATTCCACACTTGGAAACTTCAAACAGAACCCTCTAAATGTCACTCAAATATCTGTCCGTTTCTCGAACCCTTTGTATTGATTTTACCAAATTGTGTTTTTAATTTTGGTGGCTCCTATACATAAAAATAGTGGCGAAAGTGAAAAAATTTTCTGTCTCGGCATGAGAGATATAAATTTTTAAAGTTGAGCCTTTTTATAAATTTAATTAATGTGAACGTTACACCATCAATAGGTATCAAGCTCGTTGATTCCAGAGCAATTTTTGCCACGACTATCATAAGGAATTTTTCTGGTACAGAAGATTATTAGGCGGTTGTCGGAAATTTGGTTTTCATTGAAAATAACAGATATAAGAATTGAGTATTAATTATGACATATTATTAAACTAAAGCTTTATCTACATATAATAATTTTTATGATATAAAAATATTGCCTCTTCATAAAACAAAGTGACGGCGGGTGTACTGCCTTACGCCCTATTGTCACATGGTTTCCTTTAAAAAAGCAATTAGTTTTGTCCTTATGGTTGGAACTAAAAATATCATATACCTATATATTATCATTTTTCTAGAAATGCTAGCCGTTACAAAATTTTTGTTATAAAAATTGACTTTTTTAACCATAGGCCTATCAATCATTACATTTTTAGTTCCAGTCGTACTTTTTTACAACTTTCAGTAAAAAATAATGAAATCGACTGACCAGTTTCTCACCAGTTTACGTAAGAATTCCAAAAACGTGATGTTTAGGAAATCGCATTTTTTGTTTTCTTTTGTAATAAGACTTTTGAATTTTCGGACTCAAATAAGGCATTTTCCAGCAAAGCATCTTCACGGGTTGTAATAGGAACTTCTTTACTTACGTTGGACGCTCGCAGAATGCCTAAGAAGTCGTCGTTGTAAATTACTGCACATTTTTACTAAAAAAATATGATTTGGAGATAAAGAATGTTTCCTCAGTTAAATCGTTTCGCTTACATATTCATAAGCCTATAAGCTATAAAATATGCAAAAGAAATACGCTTTTCAGATTTCAAGGCAAGTATGCAAAAAATATGCAAATATATGCTTGTATAAATTAAAGTGACTGGTGATATCATCAATTTCTGCGATGCAATTTTTTGTTTATTTTAATAAATGCACAATATGCATTTGCATATAATTCGCAGTCTAGTCATAACATAAAACATCAAAAAGCCATCTATTCCGAGCTTTTGAAGCACAAAAACAATAACGGAAAAGCTCGGCGTAGGTTGGTTGATTGGTTAGTCGGGCCGTTTGTGCCGAAGCACCAAGTTCACTCGGAAGTCATCTAGGCCCATTGTGAATTCTCTTAAAAAAAAAGTCAGCATGGTCAGAACTTAAAACTATCCATTATCTCTGTAAGAATTTATTTAGATCCACCAGTGCCATCGCGACTTAGCCATCCTGATTGTCAAAGAACCTTGCTCCCAAACAGGCGAGTCGTTGTTCGTTTAGAGCTGGTATTCGCATAGTGCACTATGGATTCAGTTTCCTCCTCGTCTCTGTAACTTCTACAGGACTCATTCGATGGTACGCCGAATCTCATGGCCATAACTCCTATGAGACAATACCCAGTGACGACACAGACGAGTGTTCGGACGCGCCTTCTATCGAATAAGAGACTAGAAGTTCTGATGTAATTCAGTTTCGGCCATCTTCTTCGTGTTGTCATACAATAGGTAATATTTTCCCACCGCTGTGGGAATAGTATCTTTCGATTTGACTTTTCGCTACGTTAAGGTTAACCCTATCCGTGATCATATTTATATCTGTATTTGGACCTTTCTTGGCCAGTTCGTCGGCTTTTTCGTGACCCTCTATGTCGACATATCCTGGAACCCAGCAGACCGAATGGTCTGAAAAACCTTTAAAGGATCTGATTCAGTGTCTGACGCATATTGATTTTATCAGGTTAGACTTTAAAGCCTTGAGTGGTGCTTTACTGTCCATACAAACAGTAACCTCGCTTGCCGACATCTGTTTTTCTCGGAGAGTGAGTGCAGCTTCGTTCGTTCGTTCATGAGTTTTTAAGACTCACTTATTTGCACTCCAACTCCAACCCCCTCTCCGTCATCGGTCCGTCTGTGATGATGGTAATTCCTCTAATAATACCTTCAGGGTGCTTCCAGTCTTCTCTATTAGGTATGATGACCGGAATGTGTTTTCTGAAATTATATTGTGTCCTCATTTAATCCGTTATGGGGTGCAACCCATTTTTATTAAGAGTTCAGTTTGACTTTATGTTGTACTTTCTGGCATCCATTGGCTGTTTTCTCTGAGTTTGGCAGCTACCATGGTGTGAATTTTATTGCATCTTTTGTTCCCGGCAAGCAATCCTTTGCACCCTAATATGCTAGACACACGATAGGCAGGAATGCTCAATGTGCTTCAATGACGATAGGCAGGAATGCTCGATGTGCTTCAATGACGTCGTTCGAGCGATGACCATTCGTGCTCTGACGGACACACGACAATGGTTTGCTAAATATTGCACACCTTTGCCAAATTTTTAATTTTTGCAATAAGTAGTCATATTTTACCATAGCAACCGCCCCAAACAACAAGTAGGAATGCTCATTGGATTGAATGAGCTTGCAGGGACGTAATTCATTCAATGACTATAGGAATGATAATTGCTCATATTACGTGAAGATACACTGGCTGTGCAATGATTATTCCTCCTCGAATGATCATTCATGCTTATCGTGTGTCTGTCATATTAGGTACTAAAAAGTTAAGGTAAGATTGCCTGTTAACTGCACCCACCAAACTATGGAGCTGAACTATAGAATTAACTCTTTTAACTCAGAAGGCGCACTTCACAGGCAGAAGCCTGGAATCAATTGACCAATGCTCCCACACCAACATGCAAAAAGAAAATATAAATAAACAAAAAACTGAAACACGTCACAGATAACAGAGATCGTTTAAGCAAATCCTTAGTGGGAGCCAGGTCAAAAATAGAACACATATTCACGGCTCTACATATGCGATTAATATGCATAGTTAGTCCGAGAATGAACAACATGTAGTAAAGGGAATCTCCTTAAGCTATACGAGGTATGCCTATAAGTAACCAAACTTGCGAGAGTGCGAGAATCTATAATCGAGTTCAAAAGCTGGTAAATAAATACTAGGTCAGCAATTCTACGACGTTCCTCCAACGAGTGCGTATTTAGCAATTGGAGGCGATCCTCATAAGGAGGAAGTCTAACTGGATCATTTCACGTGAGGTCCCTTAGTGCAAACTTAACAAAGTTCCGCTGCACCGATTCAATGCATCTAGAATGAACAGCATAGCAAGGAGACCAAACCTGAGATGCATACTCGAGAATTGGTCTAACTAATGAAAAAAATAAGTGAATTAGGGTCTGTCGATCAGAAAACTCCCTTCCCCACCGCTTAACAAAACCCAGGACTGAATGACTCCGAGATACCATATGGTTTATGTGCAGAGTGAAATCGAGTTTTTTGTCTAGCTTTACGCCAAGGTCAGTAACGTATTCCACACGACGGATAGTAGTTCCCGCAAAGGTATAATCAAAGACGAGCTGATTGATGTTCCTAGAAAATGACATAATTTCACATTTATCCAGGTTAAGTTGCAGTCCATTTGAGGCACACCAAACCCTGAAGGTATTCAAATCATCCTGAATGCAGGAAGAAGCATAACTGTTCCCAACACATGCTAAAATCTTCATGTCGTCTGGTAGATTAGAACTTTGGAGTGCTTAATCAGAGAGACAATGTCGTCAATGGCAAGAATAAAGAGCAGCGACCCCAGATGGCTACCTTGCGGTACACCAGATAAAGCCCTAACGACTCTAGATAACGTATTATGGATCCATGGGTAAGGATAGTACTGACGATCTTTGTGTACATCCAGTGCAGAATATGCGGTTGCATGCTCCATTTCTTACCAAAGGTTCCCCTGCATGCGGATAATGCATTAAGTCCTTTCTTCATCCTATCTTCCATAATCCGTTTCCAATTCAGTTTGTAGTCGAATACGACGCACAGAAATTTGGCTTCCGAAGAGAGTTTGAGTGTACTACCTTTAAATGTTGGTGGTTTCCAAACGGGGTTTGCAAACTATACCTACCTATCATATAGTGCGTTGACGTCCGGCCCCGCAGATAAATGAGCTTTTAAGATTTCAAATCCGTATATGATCTCCCCGATGACCAGTATCAGATCAAGCTTGGCATCGTTTTAAAAGTTCTATATGTACACTGCTAATTTGTTATAGGAATTTTAAAAACTAAATAAAAAATCAAACTAATTTAAATAAATAAAACATTTTATTTTGAAATTGAATTTTTCTTTTAATTTGCCAATAAAAACACATTACTTTAGATTTTCCTATTTATTTTCTACATTTTCTTTTTTTTCGGTCATTTTATTAAAGATGTTTAATGCTAATTGGGAAATTGGATCTTTGGTTACAAAAACATTGTGGATGAAGTGTAATGAATGATATGCTATCACAAGTCATAATATGTTTAAGGCTAAACGAAAGGCTTCATAAGTTGTTAGTCTTTAGCTAAACATTGCAGGGCATATTTGAAGATGGAGTATTTTTTAAAGATGTTGGTAAATTAGTACTAGAGTGCTTCGGAGAGAAAGCAAAAGGATTTATTGAAATTAAATTTTTATTTTGTGTTAAAACAGTAGACGCTGATTTTAATATTTGTGAGGAAGTACTCTCAGTAGTTTCCATACATGGCAATGTAAAGTGAAAAACTATACAAGGTGTTTCAGATCTGACGTGCCAAAATGAGTAAATTGTATGACAGGGGGCGGGGGGGGGGGGGGGGGGGGTGGGCAATCTCAACCGTATGGGAATTAAAGGGTGATTCATAAATTTCAGTTTTTCAGGGTATGCACATTACTCTTTTTTTTATCTTTTGATCTACCCAACATAGCGTCATCCGACAAACGCTGAAAAACTACTATTCCAATGACTGTCAACCATCTTGACTTAACTTCTACAATTGCAGGTACAGTCACTTCCAAAAGTGAAAAAAATAGTTTGCGATTATCTAACATTCAGCATTTTCCCAAATTTACCCCGAAATTCATGTAATTAGTACACCACTTTTTTATTTTTATTGAAGTGCCCATCTTATTACCTTTCCAAAAAAGTGCAATATGGCAAGGTAGACACAGCATTAGAAAAACGGCATCCTTAGAACTCTTTGATTACCTAATTATTTTATTGCACTTTAGGTAGGAAATTCTTTAAAAAAACAAAATTTTTAAGATGAAATGTCGAAAATGTTTGTTTCGAGTTAACAGGTAATCAATTTTAATTACTGATGCTAAAAAGTTATAGAAATGTTACTGTAACTTCGCCGAGCGCCAAATAATCACCATCGTGAGGCCGGACCTTGAGACGAGCACCAAACGAGTCGCAAGGCGATTAGGAGTGTCGTCACCTAAGGTTTGGAGGGTTATTCATCGATGGGAATAACATCCATATCACCATCACGCAGCCCAAGGACTACTGGAAAAAGATTCCGAGAGAAGACTGAAATTTAGTACTTGGCTTCTGGAACGTGACATTGACGACAGTGCGTTTCTGGACCGAATTCTGTGGACTGATAAATGTCAATTCACCAGAAATTATATCACGAACTTTTATAACCTCCATACCTGGTCAAACACTAACCCAAATAGCGCAAAGGTGACCTCATTCCAGCAGAGATTCAGTGTCAATGTTTGGGCTGGTAACATCGGCAACCATTTGGTAGGACCATTCGTTTTGCCGCAAGTGCTTAATAGTGAAATTTATGCGGACTTTTTGGTCAATACACTGCCAGATCTAATAGAGGAGAACCTTATGGATAATCTTAGGGGAATTTTTCACCAACACGATGGAGTACCAGCGCATGCGGCTAACATTGTAAAAAATTTCCTAACCGCTGGATTGGACGAGGTGTATCGATTCCTTGCCTTATAGATGTCCAGACCTTAACCCATTGGAATTTTTCTTATGGGAAACAATTAAGGATGAAGTTTATTCAAGCCCAGTTAACAATAGGGAGGATTTAGTTAGCCAAATTGGGAATGCAGCGACGAAAATACGGAAGAGGCTGGCTGCAATACGCCTTAAACAAGGACTTAGCAAGAGATTGTTGGCATGCATCCAAAGTGGCGGTGGACATTTTGAACGGCTTTTGTTACTTATAAAGATTAATTGTAATAATTTTTAAATTCAATGAAAAGCATTTTTGAAATAATTTGAGTTTAATTTCCTTAATTTGTTGATTTTTACAATATTCTCCGATAGGATTTCTAGCACCTTTTTGTAAAGGTAATAAGATGGGCAATCTAATAAAAATAAAAAAGAGGTATACTAATTACATGAATTACGGAGAAAATTTGGAAAAATGCTGAATTTTAGGTAATCGCAAACCATTTTTTTCACTTTTGGAAGTGACTGTACCTGTAATGGTAGGAGTTAGGTCAAGATGGTTGTTGTTTTAGAAAGGTCATTGGGATAATAGTTTTTAGTGTTTGTTTGATGACTCTATGTTGGGTGGATCAAAACATAAAAATAAAAGAGTAATGTGCATACCATGAAAAACTGAAATTTATGAATCACCCTGTAATTCCCAAACAGTTGAGATTGCCCCCCCCCCCTCATCTGCCATACAATTTTTTGTTTGTCTAGTTGAGATCTGTCACCCCACTTATTTTGGCACGTCAGATCTGAAACACCCTGTATTATGTGAAGCTGTAAATTAACATTTTTTTTTCGTTTGCAGATAAAAAAAAACTATCTGTAAACGAATGCAGAGATGGTGCTGCCGTCATAACTGGAAAAAAGAGGGATTGATTGGATTTTCAGAAAAAATAATATTAATGTTCCTGCATTTCATTGTGTATTACACTAGCAATAATGCGCATAATGCGCGCAATAACAACAAAATTTGTTATTTTTTAGAAAAGCTAGTGATTTGCTTCTTCATACAGAAGTAACATGGCTAAGCCGTGGGAAGTGTCTACAAATTCTTTTTGATTTACACTCGGAAGTCGTGGTATTTTTGGGTAGGAACGCTGCCACAGAATTGCAGGGTTTAGCTATACTCTTAAGGAATTCTGATTTTTTAAGCGACTTAGTATTGTTGTGCGACATAACGCAATATTTAAATAAGTTTAATCTCCTTTTACAAGTCTTGTCATTTTTCAGTTGGAAATTAAAATTTCAGAACTACAGTTTAATGAGAAGAATTTAAGTTATTTACCAAACAGCTCGGTACGTAGAAATTTTCCAACCATTAAATGAAATTTCAATTATAGATTTAACGACTTTTCTGAAATAAGGAATTTAATTGTACTGTACGAAAGAATACTTCCATGTTTGCTACTACATACATATGCGAAAGTGTTTTTTCAACTCTAACACTAATAAAATGTAAACAACGCAACAGACTATCAGATAAACATTTGGAAGCTATTAATGCGCATAAAACATTATAATTTTAATATACATGTTGATAATTTAATGGAATCATCACAAACGGAAGACAACTAAAATTGTTATTAATTAATTCTTTCTGCGAAAATTATCAGATAAAACTGATAAAATTGCGACATTTGTAATACTCATTATTTGTAAATTTATATTTTATGTAAAAGTAAGCAAATGGTAGACAACTTAACTCTTCTGATGGACTAAGTCTGTTGAACTGTTCCACATTTGTGTTGTTTAGGAAAGATTCCCGAAATTATAGGGTACGTTCAAATTTGACTTGGAGGTTATAGGTGTGCGAGCGACTTGAAGGTTGTAAGAAAATAACACAACAATCACTTCAAAATAACAATTTTATTATTGACTTTTGGTTTTTACACTTTAGGTAATTAAGTTATAATTCAGCGATGAACATCTCCTTTGAGTGTTTATATAATCGCTACGGTTTTAAGACTACTTTTCTTATTTTCTACTAAGCATAATTTTAGAATAAATCACAAAGTGCTGACCGATCGGTTCTCACAAGAAGTTAATTCAAGTCACGTCCCCAACGTATGTAAAATTTTATAAGTTGGAAATTTTCAACGTTCGCCAAGGTGAAGACTCTTGGTTTTGAATTTCGGTTACTTTATTCTTAGTTTCCGTTGGATTCGCTTTATTTGCCATAAATTGTTGGGAACATAACTTTTGGGAATGTAACTCGCGCTGTGACGTATCTGCAATAGCAATTTCGTCTGAATGGCCTTGGAAGCAGCGGTAGGAGAGAAAGAGACAACCGACATTTCGTCGATGCTCTCAGAGATTGCGGGATCACCAATAAGTTTAATAGCTTTGCCTAACACAGATAATATCTATCCCATGCCCAAATATGTGAATTATATTCAGGTCTAGGCCTGAGCTGGGACATGTAGATCAGAGCCAAGTCAGGGTTGAAGTATTTGTTACATCTCTGTAGAAAACCAGTCATTTAATTGCATTTTTGGCGACAGAAAATATATGGTCGGTACAGCTCAGGTTACAGGAAATCTCAATTACTAAGCTGTTTTAAGAGGATGAATTAGGCATACTCACTCAGTTTGCAGAAATGGGTTGAGGGTGTTCGCGTATGTATGTATGTGTGTATAAGTATATCATTGGCACGCTCTGTAGCCTAATTATAGACTGATTACAAAAAAAAAAGAACAACATGTAGGGGTAGCAATCTTGTTTTAAAGGGTTGTGAAGCCAAAAGTAATCCAGCATCTTCATATCACCACTCTTTAATTTTATCTTTTGATCTACCCAACGTAGCGACATCAAACAAAAGCTTAAAAACTACTTTCCCAATGACCAAAAATCTGTTGATCCAACTCCTTCCATTGCAGGTACAGTCACTTCCAAAAGTGAAAAAATGTTTCGAAATTACTAAAAATTCAGCATTTTCCTAGTTTTATCCGATATTAATGTAATTAATTTACCTTTTGTTATTTTTATTAAATTGGCCATATTATTACCTCTCAAAAAAGCTGCAACATGGCAAGGTAGGGAGAATATTAGAAAAACACAGTTGCAACTCTCATCCAGAGACATTTTTGCTCCACGGCAGTTGAGTTTATTCATAGCTCTTGCTGATGTGTACCAGCTTGGTTCAAAACTCCATTAAAAAAAACTTAAATAGGAACGTTTATTTTTTATTGCAAATTTGTATTCTTTTTACAAACGTGAACAACTTTTGTCACAAGAATTTTTTTAAAACGTCAATTTTTTGAGATTTTTGAGGGACGAAATTGAAAATTTTGGAAATTTAAAGATTTTTACTCGAAAATGGTTAGGTTAACAGAAAAATTGCAAAGGAGCAAAAGTGCAAAGATTTCTTAAGGGAATCTGACTAAATTTTTTGAAAAGTTTTTTATGCAAAATTTTTCTAAAAATAAATTTTTTATCCAAAATTGTCTAAAAGAAATTCTCCCAAAATTTGGTCAGATTCCCTGTACAGATTAAAGCACTTTTACTCCTATGCAGTTTTTCTGTAAACCTAAATAATTTCGAGTAAAAAATCTTTAAATTTCCAAAATTTTCAAGTTTGTTAGATATCTAAAAAAATTTATGTTTTCAAAAAAAAAAAAGTTGTTCAGGTTTACGCAAATATGAATCTGCAATAAAAATTAGGCGTTCCTATTTGATTCTTTATCCCGCGGGGGAGGGGGGGGGGCGAGTTGGGTATCATTGGATATATTATTGGATCTTGTGTAGTTTTCAAGACATTTCAGTGGCTTCAACTTAATTGAGCACGCTGAATATTGCCCTTACAAAATTTCTATATACTTAGAGCTTGTTTTTCGCTTTTCAATTGATATTTTTTAACGCAGTCGGAGTTTTTGTTTTTCTAATAATTTATTTTATTTAGAGGACATTACACAACATTGAGTTTTGAGTGCATTAAACATAACTCGCTTTTCTCTGATACAAACCAGGATCGTAGAATTATTAATTGTTTAATGATCCAAATATGCATTGTCAGTTAATTTCTGTTGAATTCCCAGATAATTCACTACATTATCAGAAGAGTACACGAAAGCAAAGTTGCTGTCGTTGGAGAAAGTATGAATAGGATTTTAGCTTAGAAAAAAGAGATCTGTGATAAAAAGAAGATTGGTGAGGGGACAGAACCTTGAGATACACTTTAATTTATTTCGTAGGGATCAGATTTACCTCCGTTTATTAATACAATACACGTATTGAACGACCCGACAAAATATCCATATTAAGGTGAGGGTGGAAGTCAAATGCTTGAAGTTTGACTAAAAGGGCAGCATGTTAGACTATATCGAAAGCCTTTGAAATATCAAGAGCGACGATTTTGGATTTACTCTAAGTTCCCGGTTAACCGGCCAGCGCGAAAACCATATTGACAATCGTTGATAGTATGATTATTTTCTGGATATTTCCTCAACTGAGAGTGATTCAAAAACTTTCGAAAGAACCAAACTTAGTATAATTTAGTTAGTTAGTTAGTATATAGTTTTTTTTAAGGTATCGGCTGAAAATGTGTAAGTTTACATGTAGTCGACAACACTTCCGTTGACTATGATAGGGCAAAAGATTTCGCAGAGGTTTAGCGAAAGCAGAGGCACGGCGAGTTCAGAGAGTACTGTAAAAGCTTCCCGTGTGCGAAAGTTTGCCTGCCGAAGCTGCGCTGAATGTGGTGAGTAAGAAATAGCAGCAATCAGGTTAGCTTTGTGCAAGCATTCCTATTATGGATGATTGTTAGTACTGATTAATTGATGAAATTATCCTTTACGGTTTTAACGAGAGACCAGAAACCGTTACTACGCTTTTAGGTAGAAAATACCTTCTGCCTAACGCTCCGGTCGGAGTTGAACTTACCCCGATTAATTACTAATGTGCATATATTCCGCGCTCTGTTAATTATGCTGTCAATGTGGGAACAGAAATTGAGTTCGCTATCACAGATTATTCCTAGATCACACAAAGAGGTACCGATAGGGACTGGTCCGTCGGTTAGCATGTAGACTCTCGGAGTGGTGGTAAGACGCTTGCGGGAATAAGAGATATTTGGAGACATTGAGCTCAAGAAAGTTTTTCACGCACCATGTGGTGAACGAATCGAGGTCTTTTTGCAGGGAAAGAGAGTCGGTTGTGGAGGAGATATGTTTAATTATTTTTATATCATCAACATAAATGGACAGCTCTGAATGTTTGATGACACATTCAACATCATTTATTGTAAGGATAAAAGTCAATGGAGTGAGGTGGCTGCCCTGAGGAACGCCGGAATGAGTGACAATAAGGTTAGAAATGTTATGGGAGATAGTTATGGGAGATCTTGTCGAAGGCTTTACTAAAATCGGTGGCAATAATATCAACATCTTTACCGTTTTCCAGGGCACATAGTGTTTTAGAGACGAAGTCGGTAAGGTTGGTGGTTATAGATCTACCTTTTAGGAAGCCATGCTGGGAGATGGAGAAAATAGACTTACAGTGGAAGCCTTTTTTAAAATTGGGAATAATATACGAGTTTTTCCATAATTGAGGGAAATCCCCTTGAGTGACCCAGAGGAGGAAAAGCAAAGTAAGGGGTTGAAATAGATGCATGGCACACATTTCAGAACGATGGCCGGAATGCCATCTGGAGCTGGGTGAAGTCGTCCTCAAGCCCGTTGATACTGGAAGCGATTAGTTCGCGATCAGGGTCGAAAGATGTAAACGACGTTTTAGTGCATTTGCCATGAATGCAAAGTAGTAAAGGTCGGGTTGTAGGGAATTGTCGCTGAAAGATTTACTGAAGAAGTGTTTAAAGAAGTTGGAGATAACCTTAGGATCAGAAGAAGAGGTATTCTCGAGCCTTATGGTGGAGGGGTAACCATTGGATTTCTTCTTGGAATTAATAAAGTTATAAAAACGTTTGGGGTCGGATATGAGGCTAGTTTCCATCCGTTGGAGGTACTCATAGTAGAGGGTATCACAACGTTCAGAGAAAGAGGTATAAGCAGATAGATAGGAAGAATAGTCAGACTCAGTCTGGGTTAGAAGAAAAGTTTGCCAACGTTTATTTCTCTTGTTGCGGAGAGAGCGTAATTCTTTGTCGTACCATACCTGAAATGAGGAGTAGTTTTTACGAGGAAAAAGAGTGATATATTGTGTAAGACAAGCGTGTATTTCCGAATAGAATTCCTCTAAAGCAACGTCAATTGGAAGATGTTGAGGGATAGTGCCAATGTTAGAGTTGATTAGCAAGTGATTTAATTTTTCAAAGTCGGAAGTTTCTGACTCCACTTACTTGAAAGAGACCAGAAACGGAGAGCTGATCGGTAAAAAGGCTTCTTTGGCCGAAGATGCATTAAGAAGGACAAAGTGAGAACAGTCCTCAGACAATGACCATTGAATACGGGGGAGGTTAAAGTCACCCAAGCAGGGTGTCGATCGCCTCAATTATGGGCTCGTAGGCATCTAGAGCGAATGTAACAACAAAGAATGTGCAGAAGACACTTATTTAGTACTAAATTGATACATACAAATTCTGATAATAACGGTTGTGAGCAGCTATGAGAACCCCACAACCTGGTGGATCATTGGTGCCTAATTAGCCGTCAACACGTCAAATAGTTTGGAGGAATAATTCGTTTGGAGGGAATAGTTCGTTGACGAGAATTCCTGGTGTTAGATTGGTTTCAGTTAAGGCAACGATATCGTGCAGCAATTTGTGGGAAGTAAGGAAAATATTGGATGTTTTTGTGCGAAGTCCTCTTACGTTCTGGTAATAGACTGACAAGCTGCTGGGGAGAGGTACTTGATAAGACACCGCTGGTGCATTAGGGGGGAAGTCAGAAATAGAGAAAGCGGAGGGGTAAGAGGTGAAGGTAATGGCCGTCGATCAGTCATTATTGAACCAATTGATGTGAGTTGGTTTTACGTGTCTGAAGCTATGAGGATTAATGTGATGCATTCCAAAGAATATGATATTCAAAATATACTCGGTGATATTATTAATGTCTCTCGTGGAGAAGGAATCAGACCAGTTCAGCTCCCTGAGATCTTAACTAAGTCCAGCCTAATCGGCATTTTGATAATGCCACATTAATGTTTTGGTGGCTTTTGATTAGCGGTTTTCAAAGAGGAGTTGTAAAATTGGGCACAGACCAGACACTGGTCTGAATTGCCCAACCACTCAACCAGTTGTTCGAATTAAAGGACTCGCTAAATAATTGAATATGGCTTACATACGTAGTTGTGGTACAAAACAAGAATGCCTGAGCAACTGTGTGTTGTGGACGTTTAAATCGACAGCTAGAATGATTTCAGAAGACGGAGATATTTAAAGAATCTTATGAATATCTGAAGAAAATTTGTCAAAAGAACACACAGTATCAGCAGCAAATATATTCAGGCTGCGGTATACAAAGCAAATATTGTGGCGATGGGGTTTAAATCTAATAAAGATAAATAACACAATTTTGTATTAGTAGAAGAGAATAAAGGGAAATGTAAAAAGGTCACATCGTCTCTAATGTAAGCCACGTTTCCCCTCTGAGGAGAAAAGAGCGACAGTAACTGATAACCGTGAATGCGATATTGATTAATATTAGAATCAGGTTTAACTTAGGCAAGAATAGACAGCTTAGCCGAGGTCAGGTGGCAGTAAATCGAAAAATGATTACCTTTTAAGCCACATTTATGCTTCTTGAATATTGTATGAAAAAAAAGTAAATAGAGAGGAAACAACTCACCAGACTGTGCTCTATACAAGTAGAGCATAAAAGCCCATCCCCTTGTCGAGGTGGCATGTAATACACTTTTAAATTAAATTAAAATTCTCTCCTGCAACAGAGTAAAGAGCAATCGCACTCAGATTTAGTTAAAGTCAACAATTTAAACAAATAATTATGGATTGATTGGTTTGCAATAGGGGAAGATGTGCGTCTTCCTTGTAATATTTTTTTTCAATTGTACTAACTGTGTAATGTCTAAAAATTTATCTAACAATTCCGTCTCCAATATATTACATTTTTGTTCAGTGATTGAAATATAGTAAGGAATATTTGTTGAGGGTTTCTTTAGATTTTACAATGTACAATACTAAAACTATATTTGTTTCAGTTGACGAGATAATGTCTAACATCTTGCTTGCAGATCATGAAAAATATCCAGATAAGCTCACGTTCGCTTAGAATATCAAGATTCACGAAAAAATTTTGTTTCCAGAAAAAATTTGACTAAAAGTGATTTCATTCAAAAGTAAACATCATAGAAACCTCAAAAATTACATGAATTTTACATCACCTGTTCCCTTCAGACTTTGAATAGGGTAAAGTCTGTTGTGGAAAACATATCGCAAGAAATACTTAAGTTAACAGCAGTTACAGACTTGACAAAATGGGATATATGTACATCCTTTCCTTGAAAAAAGGTTTTTTATCACGTCGGAAATTAAAATGTTACCCGGAGATTCAAAGAAACGAAATAGGTACACGAACATACATATATTATTTGGTAAGTGTCCCAACGGAAAGGTGCATGCAAATATATATGGATATAATATTTAGATGTGTGAATTTCATCATTTTAATCTTTTTCACACAAATTAAGAACTTTCATTAAAATAATTTTACAAGAGGTTTTAATATTTTTTTCTAATTAAAGTAGTATCGCAAAATTGTGGCTGATGAAATGGTCATTTTCGAAGTCGTGTATGTACAGTGTGTTTTGGATCTGAAGTGCAGAAATGAGTCGAATGATAGATCTCAATTAGTGAAAGAAAAAACTGTCTGGTAGGGGGAGGGCAGTCTAAACCGTTACAGGCTGATTGATAAATTTGCAATTTGCATGGTATGTATATCACTCTTTTATTTTTATCTTTTGATCCACTCAACGCAGCAACATCAAACAAACGCAAAAAAACGACTATCCCAATTACCTTGCCAGAATTTACAACAATGTTGATTTAACTCCAGGACAGTCATTTCCAAAAATGATAAAAATGTTTTGAAATTACCAAAAATTCAGGATTTTCCTTAATTTTCTCCGAAATTCATGTAATTAGTACACCTTTCTTTTTTTTATTAGTTTCTTTCCGAAAAGGTACAAGATATCTAGGTAGAGAGGGATTAGAAAAACCTCATCCTTAAAAATCCTATTTTATTACAGTTTAGGTAGGAAATTCTTTAAATAAACAAAATTTTGAAGAGAAATGGTCGAGAAAGTTTGTTTTGGGTGCGCAGATTAAGTTTAATTATTGCTGCGAATGAGTTATAAAAATGTTAGTGTAATTTTGTTTTGTTTTATTAGCTTGTGCTAGCCAGAGACCGCACTCTAGTATCCTGGCAATCTGTAGCTGATGGAAATGTTGCCGTCAGCAAGAGTATCGAGTTGAAAAACAAATCCATAAATGATAAGCAAAAATTATTAAAAAATGTTAGAATCAGAGGAATAATCAGGGAAACGCGACCCGAAACTTAGGAACCTTCTTCCGACATCGAGCAGTCAGGCGAGAAGATTCCGATTAGCTTCTAGAAGGCGACATTAAGGACAGGGTGTTTCGGGAAGTATTTCTGCAGACGGATAAATCACAATTGACCCGGAATGGTATCACGAACTTCCATAACCTCAATACCTGGCCGAAGACTAACCCACACAGGACAAGGGGGACCTCATTACAGCAAAAAGTCAGTGTCAATTTTTGGGCTGGTATCATCCATTTGGTAGGACCATTCATTTTGCCGCAAGTGCTCAACAAGTGCTATGTTAAAAAGCTGTTCAAAATGTCCTGCGCCACTTTTACTGCATGCCAATAATACCCGTCTTGGCAATTATTATTTTCCTTTTCGTGGCGCCACTAGGTGCGCTACGTTAGAATAGATTTATCTGAAAGTAATTCTAATACTATGTTTAATTCAAGTAACGCATCGTCAAATATCTTTTGATCATATTAAATGTCATCTAATTATTATGATATGTGTAAGAAATGATAAAAATGATTACTGTGGATTACCCTTAGGATATAAACATATAACATTGCGGACGTTTCTGTACGCCCTTTTAAGATATACAATTCCGTAGTACTTTATTTTGAAGGCTTCAGATGAAAATATATGATCCCAACATATATTACTAGCTGCAAGATGCAATCTCCCAAGATGAACAGATTTCAACCTAACTTAACTATTGGTCATGGCAACATCTAACAAAGAACTACCACCACTTAGAAACCTAGTGGGTGATTTGTTAGTAATGCGCATCCCTAAACTATTTAAAAACATTAAGAAATCTCGAGAATGTTATCAGATAAAAGTGCAGGTCTCCACAAATGATACTACTTGGATAAGCATTGCTAAATTGTGCAAGGTTATTATAAAATTTACTTAAATTGTTTACGCGGGATGGCTTGTAAACACAATATATATAATACATACTCCAGCGCTTTTTTCAATCTCCGAAACATTTTTTGTATGCACTTTGAGATATGGCTTTCAACTCTTTCCACGAATTTTATTTTATGGCTTCAATGATCTCAAAGCGTGTTCCTCGAGGCGGCAATTTGAGTTTAGGGAACAAAAAAAAATCACATGGAGCTAAATCAGGTGAATATGGTGGTTGATCGATGGTAGTCATCGCGTTTTTGGCCTTAAACTCGTTCACAATCAGCGCTCTGTGTGAAGGAGCGTTATCATCGTGGA
Organism: Leptarthrus brevirostris; assembly: GCA_964036015.1. Classification (NCBI taxonomy): domain Eukaryota; kingdom Metazoa; phylum Arthropoda; class Insecta; order Diptera; family Asilidae; genus Leptarthrus; species Leptarthrus brevirostris. The sequence continues at coordinate 97,273,108 of OZ038373.1, forward strand.
AGATCCACAAGTTGTTTTTTCATAGTTCTGGACGTTTTTGACGGATTTTCTCACGCAAACGCTTCAGAACGTCAAGATAGTGTTTGCTTTTAACTTTTTTCCCTCCGAAACAAATTCATGGTGTACCAGACCGCGAATATCTAAGAATAGAAAGAGATTTTTAAGCGACTTTGGCGTGGTTTCTTGGGTTTCGGCTCTTTTTTTCCCTATTCCGATTATTGCTGACTTTTCTGCATATTATACTCATTGGCCCACATCTCATCACTAGTTATGATGCGTTCCATGAACCGTGGGTCGCAATTCGCACGATCAAGCATATCCAAAGAGATTTGCACACGGTACTGCTTTTGAAGAAAATTCAGCTCTTTTAGAACAAGCGTGCAGTGACTTCGCCTCATGCAAAAATTTTCATTCAGAATGCCACGAACTGACTCATGTGAGATGTTCAGTTCAGTGCTAGGTTGAAGGCCGTCCAGAACGCGGCAGGCCTTAAACGATTTTTCGGCCCTTTTCGAACGCTTTGTACCACTCATATGTACGAGTTTTTGATAAAGTTAGATATCCAAATATTTTTTCTAACATTTTCAACGCTGCAGCACATGAAATTCCGTTCGCGACACAGAATTTAAGGCAAATTCTATGTTCAATAATTACGTTCATTATGAAAATCGTGGAGTTCTAATGGGGCAGACTAACTCTTCCAGATACTGTAAGCAAACTAGTAGACGAATCGCTCTCAAACTTGGCATAACACTGAAAGACAGTGCTGAAAAATTAGGCGAAAAATATTTTTTAAATCCTTTCAGCTGAGGTAGTTTAAATTAACAATTCCCGGTACTTTTTTTAACAGAATGTAGCTCGTTAGAGTAGTTTCGGTTTTTTTAGTTAACATTTTCAAAGATAAAGTAAAAAAAAACTGTCTGATTTTTGGAGGAAACAACGACATTTTTTTCCAGTTGGCCGGCATTTTGTTAAAAAAAGTTAAAGAAAAGAAACGGCTACACTTAATTGAAACTACATTTATACATTACTAAAAAATCTGAAAATTTTTCGCTTTTTTACTGCAGAGCGAGAACCAGAGAGGGACCTTTGTTTTTAGCAAACCGTCGCCGGAGGACCTTTTGTTTAAATCAAAAATTTATTTGATAGTTAAAGATTTTTATGTTACCATGCAAAACCAAAAAAATATATATTTATTAAATGTTCGCTTTATGTAAGCTGTAAACCTTTTGGTCCTCCTCAAAACCAATTTGTGAGGAGCAAAGTGAAAGCAAGTCTACTGGGTTTGACACTAAAAAAAGATTTAAAAATATGAATTAAATTCTAGGTGCTATATCATACGAAAAACACTTATGGCATATCAGTGGAGATCTGAAAGTTTCCTTTATTGTTGTCTATGCAATTTCGCTATCCGAAGTAATGATGTTTCTTTTGCAAGTGAGACAGCCGAAGCGGATCTCTTCAGTTCTTTGACGTGAAGACCAAATCGGCGTCTTGAGGAAGAACGTATTACTTTCTTCACTAGTCGAAACACAACCTATGTACTATAAATGAAAGGCCTAAATGCAATGCATCCGACAAAACAATGCATCCCACAAAGTTGTTACCTAAATACAATGCATCAACTTCTAAAATGTCATTTGATATTTGACAGCCGGTGCAGAACATTTTTAAAAAATTAAGAGGGGAAAAGTTTAGTTACTTATTCCACATATAAAAAATATAAAGAATTGTACGGAACGAAAAAGAGAAGAGTGTGGGTTAGAGAAATATATATTAATTGTGACGTGGTTGGTTTCTATGAAACAACGTTTAAAATCATGAAGGATCGTAATGAGAAATGTTCTTTAAAGCGACTACATTGACACCAGACAATTTTATTGGAAAGCGACCTCAGAAGTTTAGTATGAGCAATTTATCCTGAGTATCGTTTGGCACTTACCTTGATGTAAGAACAACTTTAATTTTAGGGATCTTACACATGGAGGTTTTCAAATGTATACGCTTAGAAATTCAATATGGGAGTATCGACTGTGGTTCGGATCGTTTTAGAAACATGCTCCGCAATTTAGAAAGAGAGACTTTAGATGAATATCTAAATAAATGGGATCTTACTAACTCTGTCGGTGCCATAGACGGCAAACAGATTAATATTGTTTGCCCACCAAATGGTATATCGATGTACTGCAATTAAAAAGGCCCTTATAGCATAGTTTTTGCTAGCTGCTTTTGATGCTAATTATACATTCACTGCAGTAGTTATTGGTACTTACGGTAGTCAGAGCGATGGCGGAATATTGAAAGCAAGTATGTTTAGCAAACTGTTGTTAGAAGTACATCTTCCACTGCCGAAACCAAAACTACATCTCACACCTCAGAAATATTTTCTTGCTTTTTTGTTGAAAACAAAGCATTTCCATTTTATGTAAATATATATATATATATATATATATATATATATATATATATATATATGGGTAATTCTACGATAAAAGGTAACTTGTGCGGCAATCAGTTTAAAATAGAAATTTTATTCTATATATTGTTATTTTTTGCAATGAAACACATCACCTAAATGTACTTTATTAAATAACGTCACGATTAAATGCCTAATTAAAGTATATTTATCTGAAATTCCTTATAAAGTCTAAAAAAGTCTCTACCCTGGCCTGTCCCCCTGTCGGTTTCAGTTTAATTTACAACCGATACATAGCTTCTTTGTATCAGTTATTAAACTAAAGTATGTTAAACACAAATTTTAATAAATATATTTAAGTATTGTTAAGGAAAAATAGAGCAATATTTATTTATTGGCAATATTTTTTAAACTTAACTTTTGTCCCACTGTTTTTGGGTATCTACCCTGGCAAATTTCATTCCGCTACTACAAACACAAATATAAAACGGCCATATTCCAAATAGCGCTCAAGGTCATCTATCGACGTGAAGTTAGCAATGCAAAAACACGTGAGCCGTTAAGAGTGCCGTCATTTTGTAGTTGTTGCGACGCGTTGGTTCAAAGTGGTGGTTTCGCGAGGTCATTGTGTCTCTCCACTGGTAAGTCATAAAAGTTATATTATTCATTTAATTTATTTCCATTTACTGGTCTAATTTAATAATAATGCAAAAGTTAAAGTGTGATACATGATGTACCGAAACATTTCTTATGTCAATCAAGACAATAAAATTTATCATGAAAACGTCTCTTCCCTGCCATATTTCCCCTGGCAAGATAACTGTCAGGGGAGAGACTTGTTGACCAGGGGAGATAATGTTAGTGCAAACAAACTTAGATATAGCATATTTTTATCAACGAACAGTTTTAAATAAATGAAATTACTATGAAGCTGGACACGGTAAGGGGGCTCCTGATGGTGTTGGAGCTGTTTGCAAAAGATCAGCAGACCGATTAGTGGCTAGTGGCAAAGATATAGCATCTCTGAGAGATTTGTCAAATGCTATTCGAAAAACTGTCCTAGCATCAATGTTTTCGTTATTGATGACGAAAATATCTTTCAGAAAGACGCTTTAGTTGCTAGTGCTAAAAAACAAATAAAGACTTTTCCCGGTATATTGCGTGTCCATCAAGTGTCATGGAACATTGAAGATCCAAAAAAATTGAAAATGAAGTCTTTAAGCTGCTTTTGCAATCAAAATTGTGATCATTTTAAAATTGGTATCATAATATACTCCTCTAATAAAAAATCTCGTCTCCGAGTCGAGGATGTTTACGGACCGGATTCGGAGTTCGAGAACGAGAAAGAGAATCCATTTGACAGTGAACAAGTCATTACACCAAAAGGTGGCAAGCACCATATAGGGGATGAACAACAACCGTCGATATCCAAAAAAACGTTTAAGAACAGTGATTTTATTCTTGTCAAACTACTCTCTAAAAAAACAGAGTACCGTTACGTGGCCATGTGTACGGGCTTAGAAGAAGATGACGAAATACAGGTAATTTTCTGTAAAATAGGGGACAAAAGTGGAAAATGATTTAAAGTCGAAGAAAACGATATTTCATTTATCTCAGTAGATATGATTGTTCAGGCATTACCTATGCCAAATCTTATTTTGAAAGGGCAGAGGATGTTCTACTGTTTCAAAGAGTCGGTGAACGTGTTTGAGAAAGCTTAAGCATTTATTTTTTGTTAATATAGGCAAGAGCTGCCTTTAATTTATATTTTTTATTTTATTTTATGATTAAAACATGTTCATTTAGTGCAATGTAGCATAGGTACAGGTAATATGAAAATTATACTAGTTATCGCAAGTCTGATTATTTGCATTACTTAAAAGACGCTAGTCTATATAATTAGTATTAATAAAAGAATATTTTATTATTTGTTGTAGGTACAATGCCATGTTAATTTCATATATTATTGTGTAATGACACTAAAGACACTTTTGTTTTAAATTTCAGAGAAGGCTGAAATAATATAGTCTGTTAATGTTTAATATGATTGGTAAAAATGATAGTCTGATTCTATGTTAAGTACAATGTTTAATTAAAGCTGATTTTACTAATTTTGTTACTTTTATTGCCACAAATTCTCTCCCCTGTCCAAATAAGTATCTACCCTGATCTTGGTGTCTCTATCCTGCCCAATGTATTTACCCTGGCCTTGAAAAAAGTAATAAAATATGCATAAAGTGACTTGCCCTTACGTGAAAAGATATATAAATAGGACGAAAATCGTAATATAAGTGTTAAATGAAAAAACAGCAACTTTTCTCCGTGGCCGTATTCTCTATGGACTTAAAACCCCTTATCGTAGAATTACCCATATATATATATATATATATATGTATATTATGGCAATCAGAAAACATTCAACTGGAATCAGTCCCAGTGTGCCGCCGCAATAATGCATCCAAACAATCCTTTTCTCTGAGGAATAAATAAAACGCTTTCAATAAATTTATGCATATTTTATTAACATTAATCAACAAAAAATCTTAATCATATATGTAATTAATACACTTAGTAAAACCTACATAAAAGCTGAAACACTATTGATTCTGGATTTAATAGAATTGATAATTTCGATTTGAAGATCTAGAAATTGATCTTGTGAAAACCCGCTTCTTCGTGTTTGTTTTGTCGCGTTCCTAAAAAAGAAGCCATATTCATCATCTTCACTTTTTCTATACCTGGACATCTATTTCAAATATCTTACGCAATTCTGCTGATGATTTTCCTGGTTACATGCTCATCGGAAATCCGGCTTCCGAAAAATTTCCTGAAGTCCTGCAATTCCAAATTAATTAATTACTTAAATTAAAAAACAATTTACTTACTGTCTGGTAACGAAAACGTGATAATTTACATGATACGTTTATTATAAACAAAAATATTTAACACTAAATGTTTCCAAAAAATGGGTAAATTGTTCATTAGGTGTAATTTTTAGGTACCATTATCTCCGTTTCTAATCAACACCACTTCTCCAATTCTTTACTCAACTTGCAAAAGAGATAAAATAATACTCCATACTAAAAAGTTTGTACTAAAAGTATTTTTTTGGCAGGACGAGTGTTAATTTTTGGCAGGACGAGCGTTAATTTTTCGCATATGTTATAAAACTGGTATTTTCTTTTTCTTTTAAACGTCATCCCAAGGACAATATAATGATTATTACTAAACTAGTTAGTATAGTAAGTAGATTACATAATACGTTAAATATGTGTCAAGATTCACTGGAATCTGATAGTTAGTTTCCTTTAGTTGGTACCTAAAGTCTCAAAAATGTAAGTTAAAAAATCGATTTGAAGTTAAAGAAGATATATTTACTGCTTTAAAATTGACTTGAGCCATAAGATGCATCTGCTTCTGCTTCGTCCTCCTCTCTTTGTCTTTTTCTATTTCTAGCAGGTATTCTACTTTTTGTAAATTATTTTAAACTACATCGTCTGGAAATTTGCTTAAAAACATTTCAAACTTGAAGGAAAACAGTATGGGCGTTGGCGCATTGTTGGCCAAGCAGACGAAACGCCGTCATATATACAAAAGCCGAATTCGGGCATTTAAATATACTATAACATATAACATGTGACATACATATATTCGGAAGCGGGAAAGTGCAAATATTCAAATGATCTACAAAAAATATATTATTTGCTTCAACGGTGCAACTGTTACCTTAATTTTGGCAGCACTTTCTGAAGGATTCTGAAGTTTCTTTATCTTCTTCACAAAATGGTTTTGCAAATATTCGACTATTTATGGCGACATTTACCTTCTAACAAATTTTTTTTATAAACATGAAAATTTTATAAAAAATAATTTCCATTTCCAAATTCCATTTTCTTGTTTATTATATTATTTTAATAAAACGGATGTTTTTATAATATAAAAAGGCCGTGTCCGTCGCCAATTCGATTAATTTATCTTCGAAGTTCGTTTTCCCGCCAAATAGCTCAAATGGCAAACACAGAATTTTGCTTTTTGTGCCCGATAAATTTTCATTTTTAACAACTTTTGCTGCCCTAAAAAGTTGTGTTTGTTTCATTATTTTTAACCATGTGGTAATAATAGGCATTGGTGGCGGAAACAGGCCGTATTTTCCTCCTATTTATGTAGTGAATAATAGGAATGCATTAAGAAATTCTACTTTCTTGCAATACGTCTATGGATATTATTAAACTAGTTACTTAACTTAAAATTTAATCTACAATTTGTTTGATGTAAACCTACAAATGTTCTGAACATACACAATAAAGATTTTATTCCCTACCATTTTCATTCAAGATGTGGTGTAGTAGTGAGCTTATAATGCGTTAATAACATCAGGATTTCTCTCTGATTTTAGTTATGTGAATGTGCAATTGTAACTGTGTTGCAAGGAATGTTTCCTCTGTGGTGTAAAAAAAAAGTACAAAAATAAACCGCTTGGTGATATAAGGACCACGGGCTTCAATGTAAAGAAAGCACTGGTTGAATCCAACAAAATACCATTTCATAGTTAGTAGAGATGTAAAAGTATCTTAAAGTTAGTAGTAGTAGCATATAGATTATAGTCATTGTACTAGCATACTTAAATTCTGCTAATATTTGAAAAAATCTGAATGTGAAAGAAACAGCTACGACAGATTGGGAATAAAGAATTTTATTCCATTTCATTGGTGTCATTAGGTAACTTAGGAGGCAAAGTGTAGCCCTTTTTTAATATATTTTTTTTCGTTTTTTTTTCATTTAACGTTCTTAATACTATATTTTATTCTCTAACAATATTTTAAGCTTGCATTTTATATTATTTTATTTTTATTATTTTTTAATGGCAAACTTTCCTGAAGCTGATCATTTATCCAATTTCTCGAAAGACGAAAGTCAATATAGTCAAACTTGTCATTAAAGAGACGCGACATCCATACCGATACATCATTCAGACCACACTTCTATTATAAGAAATTTAGAATAAGTTGTGAGTCCGCAGAGACCGAGCCGGTATGGAAATTTGTAAAGAGCCCTATAATTCTGAAGAATTCACAATATGCAAGGAATCGAACCCATTTTAGAACTGTTACATCTCAAGAATATCCAACGAAAAAATTAAAGGTCTATCTATCTGAGGATTATTTCAGGGAAAACCCATAAAAACAGATATCACAAAAAAAATTTGAATGGCAATAATAAAACAGGTAGTTTCATGTTATTCTGGAAAGGCTGTGAACTAGCTGGGCCTGGGTTAAGAACAGCCTACTGCTAGGAGTTTATATTAAATAAAATAAGAAACAAGCAGTCCATTTTTCATAGAGACCTTTTAACCATAAGACGTAGTGTGCGCCATTAATTAATATAATATTTACTTTAGATAATATTTTCATATTTGTTATATACATTAAAGGGACATTCGTTGCTCAATTGAAAACATGTATACATGTACATATTTACGTAGAATTGGATATATTTATTTTTTAAGGTCGTAGTGTCTACAAGTGCTAGGGGCGTTTAGCAAGGACACGCAATAAAATATTAAAAATCTACTGACCTGTTTGTTGGGTCGTGTTAGTCTTATGTAAGCCTCTGAAAAAGATATATAATGAATAAAGCCTTAGGCAAATATCCGGATAATTCTGTAAAGAAGAAAAAGCCGCGTATGAACATATTAATTTCAAAGCCATCAGTATCTATCTTATTACAGTTTTTTCTTCACTCGCAGTATATAAAAGAGCCATGGGAAATCAGAACACTCCTTGAAAGAATTTAATTCACGCTGCGTGCACTTAATGAGGCAAGGAGTTGCAGGCAGTTTTCTAGAAGTTTTTCATTTTTCATTCAAGCACGATAGGAAGAACATTATACATAAACTACAAGGATTGTATTTATTATACTTACTACCTAGTTCTTTCCACGTATAAATTGAGTATAGGTATGTAATTAATAATTTTTTGTTATAACTACCAGTGACATGAAAGGTGCTACTAATTCGTAGTTCTTGGCTGTCGAAAGAAAAAAGGCGATTCAATGTAAAGCATCCTATTCTAGTGAGGATTACTTGCCAGAATTGATATTGAACATATCGTATTTTTTTGGTGCAATTCTTATTGACAATGCTTACTTGGCAATCCATTGCTCACTGCATACTTTTAATTCATATATACAGACAGAGGCACAATTTACCACCCATCAAATTTTTCTTGATTATTTCAGGAATTGTTTAACAATAAACAAATATTATTAAATATTTGTTTGGGAAAGTTTTAATATTGCAAAGAAATACATAATTTTATTGAAAATACCCGGCATCAAACAAAGTTATAGCCTTAGTTCCTCCAGAAAGAAGAGCAACAGAAATTATACCAATAACAACCTGTTCTTACAAAAAAAAATAATCATAGAAGTATTTAATTTGCCGGCGAATATTCTTCGTTAAAGTGTATACAGTGCCTTTTCATATAAACAGATGCAGAGTCACTTGAGAAGGGTAGGCAGTTAGTTGTGCCTTTGTCTATACAGGGTATTTCAGATCTTGTGTGCCAAAATAAGTAGGGTAATAGACCTCCCCTCGACAAATAGAACATTGGGAGGTGCAGGGTGATTCATAAATTTACAATTTTATGATATGGACACCATTATTTAATTTTTAACTTTTGATCTACTCAACGCAGCGACGCAAGCAAACGCCAGAAATGCTATCTTAATCATCTTTCCAAAATTGTCAACAATATTGATCTTACACCTACCATTGCAGGTACAGTCATCTTACTACCTTGGGCACCTTACTACCTTTCAAAAAAGGTGCAAGATCTCCAAATTGAAGAAGGATGTACGAATTTATAAGTTGAACACCTTTTGCGGAAGATTACAAAACTCTGCAATTTCAAGAAATTAAACTCAAATTAATCCTAAAATTCTTTTAATTGAATTCGAAATTTATTACAATTATTAATCTTAGTATATTACAAAAGCTGTTCGACTTTTCGACCACTTTCGATTCATTCTAATAAACCCCTTGTTATTCCCTCTGTAAGGTATATTGAAGCCAGCCGGTCCCTTATTTTTTAGTCTCTGGCTTCCCAATTCAGCTAACAAATTTATGGCTACTGTTGGCCTTGAGTAAACTTTATCCTTCTTTGTTTCCCATAAGAAAAGGTTCAATGAAGTCAGATCTGGAGATCTAGCAGACTAAGGAATAGTTGCATCTCGCCCAAACCAGCGAAAAGGAAATTGTTCGTTCAGTACAGTGTCGGCTTACAAATACGGAATCGGGCTTACAAATACGGAATCAGGTTCGAATCCCACCGGCAGCGACACATGGTTGTCTTCAACTGAAAACAGATTGTCATAAAAAGACCATGGGGATTGCAGTGAAAATGCAAGTTGTTGGGAAACCACTTTAAATTGTAGGTCCACTTGCAATCGTTGTCTCGAATTTGGTGAAGTTCATCTCCCGCCCCATACCCATACACAAGGGGATACGGGAGCTAGAAATAGAATGTGGGTGAGATTGCCTTTACCATAATGCCACTATGCGCTGGTGCTCCATCGTGCTGGTGAAGCATTGTCCTAGGATTAACTATAGGGATGTCCTGTAGTAGATCTAGCACTGTGTTGTTCAAAAAGACTGCATATATTAAGCTATCAAGCACTTGCGGCTAAACGAATGGCCCTCTTAAATCGCTGTCGATGATGCAAGCACAAACATTGGCTCAGGATTTGTCCTGGAAAAAGCTACCCTTTTCATATTTGGGTCAGTATCCGCCCAGTATGGAGGTTGAGGAAGTTTGTGGTACCATCCCCGGTAAAACTGTGATACATCCGTCTACAAAATTCGGTACAGAAATGCCCCGTCATCAATGTCGCATTTCAGAAGCCAAATGCAAAATTTGAATCTTTTCCCGCAATCTGCTTCCAGTAGTCCTTAGATTGAAATATGATGATACGAACGTCACCCTGCTAAACGAATAACTGAAGACACTCCTAATCGTCTTGCAGCTCGTCTCGGTTTCGTTTGATGGTCTTGTCCGACCAGGGTGATTATTTACTGCTCGATTTCCGCAAATCTTCAGATGTTTGAGATCGTAATTCCGTGCTGTTTGAAGTTGCACTTCCGGTTTCTCGTCGAAAAGTCGCGAAGATACCTATCTTTGGGAGACACTTCGATTTGAAAATCTCCTTTGATGTTGCAGTACAGCCGCTTTTTCGTTTCAGTCTACTATATCTACTATATACGCGTATTCCTCAAAAGTAAATTCCGCGAATTCTTAATAATTTAACTTAATAACACCCGTCGTTATCGATTTACTTTTCAACTATAATCTATATTTTGCTATAAAAGAGGGCCCACTCTTTTATAACCAAACTTCCATTAGGTATTAGTAACAGAAAACCAGGATACTAGGGTGTGAACTCGCACAAGCTAATATTGACAATAATACAAAACCATTTTTATTACTTTTTCGCAGCGATAATTAAAATTAATTACGTTTATCCTAAACAAACATTTGTTTTAAAAATTTTGCTTATTTAGAGAATTTCTTACCTAAAGTCGAATAAAATAATTAAGTAGTCAGTGATTTCTAAGGTTGCGGGTTTTCTAATCCTTTCTCCAAATTGCCATGTTGTAGCTTTTTGGAAAGGTAATAAGACGGGCAATTTAATAAAAATAAAAAACACGTGTATTAATTATGTAAATTTCAACACAACAATAACTGTGGGATCGGAAATTGAGTTCACTATCACAGATTATTCCTAAGTCACACAAAGAGGTAACGATAGGGACTGGTACGTCGGTTAACATATAGACTCTCGGAGTACTGGTTAGACGCTCGCAGGAATTAGAGATAGACTGGCATTTGGAGACATTGAGCTCTAGAAAGTTTTTCATGCACCATGTGATGAATGAATCGAGGTCTTCTTGCAGGAGAAGAGAGTCGGTAGTGGAGGAGATATGTTTGATTATTTTCATGTCATCGGCATAAATGGACAACTCTGAGTGTTTGATGACACATTCAACAACATTTATTGTGAGGATAAAAATCAATGGACCTAGGTGGCTGCCCTGAGGGACGCCGGAACGAGCGACAATAGGGTTAGAAATGGATGAACTGAAAAGAATATTGTACTGACGGTTGTTGAGGTAGGATCGAATCCAGGAGATGAATCTGGGGGGGGGGGAGGAAGCCTAGGCGATCAAGTTTGAACAAGATAACGTTATGGGAGATCTTGTCGAAGGCTTTACTAAAATCGGTGGCGATAACATCAACACCTTTACCGTTTTGCAGGCCACATAGTGTTTTAGAGAAGAAGTCAGTAAGGTTCGTGATTGTAGATCTACCTTTGAGGAAGCTATGCTAGGATAGTGAGAAGATAGACTTGCAGTGGAAGAACACGGAATCATAGACCAATTTTTCGAATAGTTTAGGTATGGATGATAATTTAGCAAGGACACGTCGTTCTTGCAACCTTTTTTGAAGATGGGAATAATATACGAATTTTTCCATAATTGAGGGAAAACCCCTTGAGTGACCGAGAGACGAAAAAGCAAAGTAAGGGGTTGAACAGTGCAATCTACTGAAAGCTTTATTCATTTCACAACCGAAATCCACTCGAGATAGAATTTCGATACCGATTCGATTTCGTTTCGAATATTGGTCGTATGTATGCTGGGTTTTTTCAGTTTGTCCGGTTCTGAAACTGTTCGTAATATGTTTGTACTTACGAAGAGGCTAGAAGTACAACGAAAGCGAGGTTCAGGCATCAATGTATTTTCGAAAATAATACGAGAAAAAACTTTAAAGCGACCCGCGCAGACGATTTCAAATCGAATTACCAGTTAAGATGTTCTCAATTCGAAAAAAATTCGAGAACGAATTTGGTTTTTCTTTCGAATACTAACTTTATGAATAATTTTCGATTCAAAATGTTGGGTGGAAAGCCCTATTTCTATCATTTCAAGTTGATGATTAGACTGTTATAATGCTCATGTAGTAATGTGATTCGTCAGGAGTTTCCTTGATTAGCCTATAAAGCTCATTATCATATTAGAGATTACAAAGATATGATGACTGTAGCTTATTGTTGCCTATATTGCGTGCCTTTGTTGTTGTTTTTTTATGATGCGGCCAAAGCTTGTAGGACAACCCTTTGATTTAAAATTTTTTTTCAAAACTCATTTGAAGACCGAGGCTGGAACCCTGGAACGATAGTGTGGTGATCGTGCTACTCAATCATTCGATCCAACTCTGTCTCTTCTTATGATGTTTTAGACTTGAGGAATTTAAAATTATCATTGTATTGCTTCCTCTACATTTGCTTGGCTTCTAGGTAATCTATTTTTTCGATTATTTGGTCAATTTAATGACTCGTTTTAGTTAGTAGCAATCTAGTGATTATTTTTCTCCTTTTCAATATTGTTAACGATATCTAAAGGGGAAGTGAAATATTTAAGTCAGGAGGAGGTATCAATTCGCTGTCTTGCAGTCGGTAAGGTAAACGATCTGCGAAGGAGTCAGTTTTTGTTTGTTGAATCATATCCGTTTGAATTTGATAAAGATAAAGAAGTGCTTAAGAAAAAAATAGAAGAAATAAATGCTTTAATTGGAGCATATAAAAAGGTGTTAAATAAAATGGAATGGTGTTTTTTAAAGCAATAGAGAAGGTACAGTAGATGGAGAAAAGTGTGATGACAGGTGCGTTAGTGTAAGCTATGGGTGGACTAAAGGACAAAGTGCAAGGAGAATATATAGATACATATAATTCTATGAAAACCCAAAGATTCCCTTTGTCTACCACCATTATTCCGCAAGTCCACTATGTGCCAATATTAACTTTGGAGGAAAATTACTTAAATCTTTGCTTAACGACGCTTCTTCCTTCTAATTCTAAGTTTGCATTGCACAATTCAAGCATACACATGATTCGCGCTTATACACATGATTCGCAATATCTTGTTGTGTCTAGAGTTTTGACTCGAGATATTCCGAGGTCTGACGGCAACATTTCAATTTTAGTGTTGGAAAGCATTTGCGTTTATGTGAGAAGCTCAGTACAGGTTTACTTATAAAGAAGGCAAGGAGCGGGGCATTGAAATTAAATTTGAAAGTAGTTCGAAGTCACTAATTCACTTTATATTTTTTATTTAAAATAATTATTGACATAATTTAAGACGGTATTAGAACGTTTTTAATGATAAAATGATAATGTTGTAAATAAATTTAAATCAATTTAAGAGTAAGCCCCCGCAGGTAATGTTTTCTCCAACCGTTTGTGAAATATGTGAGTCTGCTTTTTGACATTGCCATCTCGTTATTTCTACAAGAGAGCACTCCACATCATTATCTAATTTTATAAATATTTACGAATTTATCACAACTTTAAATGTAAAACACAAATTGTCTACCATAACCATTGCACTTAATAATGGTTTTTAAGACAATTAGCACTTTATATCACCTTTAAAAGACTTTTTGATTTCGTTTAAACTCCGCATTCAAAGCCAACGAAACTATTTTTGGGAAATAAGCTCCCTTGAGTTCACTCCATCTCACTTTCTCTTGAATATTCTTTCTCATCTGAGAAAAACACGCTCATGTACACGATTCATATACGCTATCGCCGTTCCTGTTTTGTTTTATATTCTATAGTAAGGTCCAAACCATCTATTTCACATATCCTCTGTCCATAAACGATGTTCGACCGCCCTCTGGACAGGTAATTACTCCACTCGAGCTGTTAAAAGGGGCTTTTTAACGATCGGCGACCGTGCATTCCATTTTAATGAGCCTTCGTCGGACGGTTGAAGAAGAAATATTGATGTTATGCGCAATAATAAACTCTTCTCTTAAATCCGGAGATCTTTTGAAACGACCAGCCAAAGATCTGCGAAATATAAACCGATCTTGACGAATGGTAGTCTTTCGCATTTTTTCCGATCCTTCCTGATGTTCTACGGTGCCAGTCTCTTCGAATGTTTTTATTAACCGCACAATAGTGGAATAGGTACATCCTAACCTGCTACCTATTTCACGTACAGATAAATTTCCCCGTCAAAACGCGGCTTCCACAGTTTTTTGTTCACTCCTTAGTTGAATCATATTTCACAAAATTCTCTTTAAATACACAAATGTCTTCAATATCTGAACGCTAGATTGAAAATGAAATCCATCTCGCTTCTTTTGAAACCTATGTATATAGGCTGTGGCAACGTATTATTCAGGGCGAAATCATGATTTCCCTAGGAAACCTGTGATATATGGTAAGTTTCGTGAGCCATTATTCTAATGTTTATCCAGAATCGCTGTTCAGGTAGATTTAGAAAATGGAGTAGGATATTGCACATAGTGCCAATTAAAGATATAGTCTGGCATAATACAATAAAGATTTCTGCGACCATATAATATGTTTTATAAACTGCCTTCAAAAGATCAGAACAGGAAAACGTTTCAATATCCCGTTTTAAGATGGCTTTAAAATCTATTATTTAACAAAATAATTAATTTTATGACTTTAAGCAACTAACATAGGCATAAATGTTTATATTGCTCAACAAGTAGTAAATTTGTGGGAGGGCAATGAATTATAGATCATAGATGTTGAATCTCTTTCTCCTCAGATTATTCATAGGTTTTTATGTTTTATTTTATGAATAGTGAAATTCAAGGAATATTTAAATGATTTTGTGCTTATTTGCTTATCTACATCAATTCAAGCTTTAAAAGCAAATTTTGCTTTTGAATATTTTTCAACTTCCGAAATGAGCAAAGTTTCCAAGCATACAATTGTGCTGGGGAAATAATTTGCAGAAAGTACAAAACAATTTCGTTTGAAACAATTAAAACTTGAATTTAATATTCTTTAGGATTCTGCTTTTTAGAAAATGAATCCAGAGCTGAATCATTTCTAACTAAAAAATAAATTACAATTAACTATTACTAAAAGTATGAATTTATTACTAGGGGATGGGTGAAGCCTTAAATTATATTGTGACTTAATCAATCATTTTGTAAATAATTTTATTTGGACCAGTTTTTTACCCTAGAAGAAAAACTATTTGTGAATTCGACCTATGTAATAGATTTTGCGTTAAACAATTTTTTTTGCAAGGTTTTTGATTCGCAACGCCAATTCAATATGATTTAATAATAAAAGTGTTTAAAGTCAGAAATAAAAAACTGCGGCTCTATGAATCGACCATAAAATAAAGAAAGGCTTCTTACAAATACTTTATTAAGCAACATCCTCTGTTCATCTTCATCGTCCATAAGCCTGAAGTTATTAACAATAAAAGCCTCTATAGACATTTCTTATTACGAAGTTATGCCTGGTCAGATATAAAAAAAAATAAAAAATAAAAAAAATACGCGTCGAACTTAGAACCTCTTTGTTTTTGGGAAGTCGGTTAAAAAGTAAACAATATAAAGTCGCACAGGCTCTTATTATTAGCATATAAACAAAAAATTATAATATTACTGTTGCATTATATTTTATTTATTCTTGAGTTTATTTTCATTTACATTTTTATTTATAACAGCCAGATACAGAGTGGTTTTTTTAACTTAACGCAGAAAGACCGAGGCTGATCATTGATCCGAGTCCACAATTACGGAAAAAGATTTCACCAAACCTTTGGTGGGGGGGGGGGGCGGGGGGGTGACTAGGGGTGGAGCTTGACGGTTTAATACGCTTTGCGTGTTTTTTAAATAAATGGTTTATCGTTTAATTATTTAACAATCAAACATTGTCATCGAATTTTCACCTACTTCCGCTTACCGAATCCTTAGTTTCAAATAAAATTCAATCACCAGTTAACATTTTAGTCATACAATGCAATATAATGCAAGTGACACGATTTTATAACACAAATAAATTGATTTTTTATTTTATTATTGATTGATTTATTTTTTTATTGATTCTACTGGAATTTGATCGTGTTGACCTCACGTGTAGCCACACTTAGATCTTCGTTTAGTTTGTATATTAATTTTATTTTTGAATTGCGGTGGAGTAACCCGGAGGTCCCAGATTTGAATCTCACCATTTGCGCTATTTATTTATTTTTTTATTCAAAGATTTATCAAATATCTGTTTACTATAAATTAATATATATATAATATTGTACAACAATATTAAAGAGTAACCCTAACCAAGCTGATCTCATATCTGATTTTTCGAGAGATGAAGTTCAATATAAGCAAACTTGTCTCTGAAGGGACCCGATAACGATGACAGCAGCTTATTCATACTGTATTTAGTACGATGATAAAGAACTTGGAAGAGACTGTTAGTCCGCAGGGTGCGAGTCGGAACAGAGATATTCAGAAACCCTAGTAGCTCCGGAGAATTAATTGTGCAGTGCACACAATCAAAGGCAAGAATAATTTTAGACCTGTTACGTCTATCTTCAAGAGAACCCAGCGAGGTTAGTTTGAGTCTGGCTGAATATGGAGGCAGAATATGAGGATTTTTCCAGGGATACCTGAAAGCAAATCTCAAAAATCTACTCTGGACCGCATGGATACGGTTAATATGATCCACATCAAATGGGGACCAACCATGACTACCGTACTAAAGAATAGGCCTTACAAAAGAATAATAGAGAAGTTTTGTTATAGAAGGATCTTCGGACTCTTTTGACCAGCGTTTAATAAAACCCAGGGGCGCGTTAGCGTTGTTACGAGAGAATCTATGTGGGCCTCAAAGGAGAAGTGAGTATCAAGGATGACCCCTAAATCCCTCGTCTTGTCAAATCTGGTTAATAAGCTACCATCAATAGAAAAGTTAAAGTTAACATTGGAGTCCCTTTGCGTTAATAGGACATACCAGTATACTTAAGGATGTTCAAACGGAGGTAGTTTATAGAACACCATTTATAAACCGTCTAAGTCAGAATTTAAAAGTGAACATTAACGACAATGCGGAAAATGTTAGCGTCGTCAGCATAGCAAAGAATTCTCGAGTTATGGAAGATTGTTGATACATCATTGATGTAAATAATAAAAAGCAACGGCCCATTATGGCCACCCTGTGGCACACCTGAGGTGTTAGGTATTTCATTAGAAAGCGAAACATGAAACAAAACACGCTGGGTACGATCAGTCAGATACGAAAACACCCAATTTACCAAAAACCGAAACCGGGATTATGTAGCTCCTTTGCGCATCTGGCTTATGAGCTACTATGTATATTTGGTGAAGTGAGCATTGCGGTATCATACATTTTATTTTCTTCTTTAAATAGCAGTTTGTAAGATTCTGTTCCACCCTTTGCCATTTGCATTACATTTTACTAGGACATACTCGTATTAGAGCAAATTAAAATTTCAATAGCGTCATCAATTTTGCGATTTGTTTAGGAGCTTACGTCAAAAGGTAAAATTAGGTAAAGGTGTTGTAATAAAATTTAAAGAAAGAATATTTTTGTTATTTCATGGTTCATCTTAAACAGATTCACCCAAAACGTAATTTACATTGAAACGAAGATCCAAGAATGTTGAAAATGTAAAATGATACCAAAAAGGTTGACCCCATCTCGAAAAAATGGACTTAGAAGCTTACATTAACAATAATGAAAATGAATTTAAACCATTTTTAGAGAAAGCTATTTAAACCCTTAAGTCGTTTATCATTTATTCCGAATAAATTAAAAAAAAAGCTTTTAATTAATTGGCAAAAAACTTCGGATTTTTCTTACAAAACTTGAACTGTAAACGACTAACAAAGGCTTTACCTTGGCAACAAAGCAAGTTTATCTCTTGCGGTAAAATTAAGGTGAGATTATGTTTAGAGCGGAATTCCAAAGGCATTGTCTTCTACAGAACTTTAATAAAGTGGGTGTTGGCAAGTTAAATAGAAAAAATATATTTTCTCGGCATCTTTTGAAACTCAAAGACTTCTTTTCCACAGACCTGGTAGCCGAAAGCGAGTACACCTTTCAGCTCTAAAAGAGAATTAAAAGTAAATTGTCTCCTTTCTTAAAAATCATTTTTGTCGAGGCGACAGACAGTCTTAATTAGAGAAATTTCTATAATAGATGCCCCCATTAAGTTTTACAGAGTCAACTAAAATGTAAATTCGTGTCTGTAAAATGTCAACACTGTGGCACAGAAAATTCTGACCCCATAAGAAAATACATTTTATCTCTTCGCCACTAGTTATTTACTTTTGTTTCTATTTAACACTTTAGACAAGGTTGTCAGAAGATTTATTAGCTCAGATTTTAAACAGTTGGGCTTTTACCGGATTAGGTTCTTTGACAAATTTATCTCCTTTGAGCAAATTACTCTAAGGGAAATTTTTTCAAGAGGGAATGAAAGTTTAAATCAAAGAAACGGTCAAAAATAAATGAACTCTAAACATTGAAAATTAAGTACAAATGATAAATTAAATTATACTGTTGTAGAAAAGGCCAAATGTAATTGTTGGTTGTTGGTTACTTTATACTATTTTATATATTATATTATATTACTGGACTGAACAGTACGCTGAAACGGGATGCTGGATGCGAAAGGAGATAACAGTTTTATTTTGCTTTTTTATTGCTTACAAAAAAGATCTTAATTCACTAAAATTCACTTAATTGTCTTAAATTGGCTAGAGGAATTAAGAAATTATTGTTATTTTTTATTACATTGATTAAATAAATAATTGTGGTTCTGAATATAATTTGTCCGTTTAAATATAAGTTAACTTATGCACAATAAAATTAATTGGATATAATCGCGAATAGCTGTGGTTTTGCGAATTATATTGACAATTAATTGTAATTCAACTTATTCAAGCAAGTTGTGAATAAGTACTAGTGAAATCGAGTAACCTAGCCCTGATCATATCTTTCTAACTATAATAGGTCCAGAGTATTTATTAAATAATTTCGTAACTCACAATGGATATCTAGGGGAAGGCCGTCACCCTTTGCTTTCTACATCGAAACTTATTATTAAAAGATTGCGTATGTCAGGCGCGGATCTGTTTTAGTTGAGTGGGGTTAACATTTTTAAAATTATTTTTATCGGAGTTACCGCTCTTTATTCTTGTGTGTGGGCAACCGAAATGAAGATTGGATAAGAATAATATAATTATATAAAGCAAAGACATGGTAATAATAGCGAAGGTGCTGGCAGTCTAAATCACAGGCGCCGTTTTTACCAGATATCTACCAATATCTGTATATCGTTGTAAATTTTCAAGCTTAATGTTTTGCATTACTCTTTTCTACCGTGGGCTCATGTAGGTGACATTTAAGTTTTAAGGTTCCCTAGCAACAGTGAGCCTTTGTAGTTTTTCTTTTCAGTCCGTCTGTCTGACAGATTTGGTGAGATTCTTGAAAAAATAAGACTGAGCTTCCGAGAAGTTCAAATGTTGCCAATTTTGCACGTTCAATATTTACAACAATCATTGAGAAAAAAATATGCTGTTAAAGCAAGGGGGGGATTCTGAACGCCAAATTAAAGAAAACAAAATATGTAACATAACGGACATTTCTTAGGTCTATGTGGGGCTGATCGGGTTTCCAATAGCCGATAGCTAATTTGTAGTTAAATTCAAACTGTGCATACCGTCGAATGTAATTCTTATCAATAGGTAGTCGCCATGTTGATTTTGAGTTTGATAGTTTGTCGCCATGTTGTCTTTAAATTCAATATTTTAAACCAAAGATATGTTCACCTGAATCTGACATATATATACTTCATAGTCATAGAATCATCGAAGTCACCATAGGTACACAGCATTTATTCATTTACAAAATAGGAAAGGTATTCTGTACGACCGAATCAAATCATTCAAATCAGTCTGCGCCTTACTCCAACTCTCACCATAAAGGACAGTTTGTTGTCCTTTATAAGTTGACACACGTTCCTCCCCTCCCCAATTACACCCTTAAAATTTTTCTCGCTGTACCAATGGAGGAACATAACTTATACATTAGAAAACGAGTCAACCAAATCGATTTACGCGTTACAAAGTTATTATAGATTACCTCTCCCCCTACCTAAACTACCCTAGCACAATTTCTATCCAACACTTAACAATGGCGGATCATAAAGGCATATGTAAGCAATGGCCAATGCATGTTAACCATGCGCCGTAGACTCCGGTTGAGTAAGGCTTGCAGATTTGATGTTATTGGACAAGTCACTTTCCATGTTAAACAATTGTACAGCAGAACAGATTTAACGTTCGATTCAAAGATCCGAAGTTTTATTCTTCTGGAGAGGTTATTATTGTTCAATTATGTCAGCAAGAGTATTAAATGCAACTCGAGCCTTGTTGATGCTAGTCTGTCCATCAGCGTAAGCTCCGCTATTTGCTGTAACTGTACTTCCGAAACAGGAGCGTTCATCGGAAACCCCCACCCCTCCCACAAGTATTAAAGGAATACACTAGGTGTTATGAAAAAATCTGAAACTTAGTTATTCAAAGTAATCAGGCGAAGCAGAATCACTATCTGTTAATAAGTTATTAACTACAAAAACTTTTCAAAAAAAAATTTATGTTATGATGGCTGCTTGAACTACGCGTTGAACCTAGAACCTTCTACTTTTTGAGAAGTCGGTTAAAAGTTGATTTGGGTTCACTTTTAATGGTCATATTGTGCAACTCTCTCTTTTAACTTCGTTAAAGAAAGACAAACTCTGTAAGAAGAAACAACAAATAATGTAATAATAATTTGTTTGATGCAATAATTGTCCTGCTCCCTGGAATTAATATGCTTTTAAATAAAAAAAAAATTGATAAAAAGGGGAAATTTAAAGTTAAAAAGCGCAGGAAAAGCAAACGTGATAATATGAATCCGTGTCTCACTACGTTCAGCTTATTTCTGTAGTGTACGAAATGCCAGTAAAGTATAGTATAAATTTTATAGTCAAAGGTCGATATGCATGACTATATGACTAGTTTATCCTAGGTTTGACCAAAGCCTTCAGGCAAACCTCGAAATAAATTCCAATTTCGGCCTTTGACTGAAGTATTTTTAGTTAAACTTAGAAGTTCCTAACTTTCTAGTCAAACGTCGAAAGTAAAATAATCTGTTTCGGACTTTGCCTAGTCGATCCTAGAAGCGACTGCCAGACTCGGTCAAACGTCGATCTGTACTGCACTTGTAACATGTTTATATGTGTCTTGCGGTGTTCCGATAAATTATTTGGAAATTATGTACTTTAGCTTACAACTCTCAGATGACCTTGACCTTGAAATATGTTACTGTCGGGGTTATTCTGAGCAGATTGATATATATATATATCTATATATATATACAGTGACGAGCAAAAATGAACAAATAATTGGAATTTTTCAAGGAATGAGGTATGTTAGCAAATACTTATTGAAAATTGAAATAATTTTTATTCAATTCAGTTACATACTTAATTAAAAACAGAAAAATATATAGAGTTTGTTATAAAATAAACAGTTTCTTCGAAAAAAATGATTCAGAATGAAACATGTACATTTACTCAATTTTGCACGTTTTTATAAAACATTAGAAAATTTGTGTTTTTTAATATTTTGTCCACATTCCTTTTCTTTTCAGCACTTCGGAAATTCTTCTCGGCATACTATCCACCAAATTATTTATAACTAGTTTTGGTATCCGTCTCCATTCGACTTCAAATCGGCTCCACAGCTCGTTCACGTTCCTTACAAGTGTCTCGTATTTTCCCAATCTCCGCTTAATGATTGCCCACAAGTTTTCAAGCGGATTTAGGTCCAAACTTTGCGGAGGCCACACCATAGTCTGAAATCGTTGATTCAGAAGCCACTCCTTTACAATTTTGGATGTGCGCTTCGGATCATTATCCTGCTGAAATATTATCTGGCTTACTTCATAAGCACATCTTCCAATGAACTCTGGCAAATTATACTTTAATAAGTTAAGGTATGCTTCTTTGTTCATGATACCTTGTATTCTTACAATGGGGCCTAAGCTGAACCAAGTGAAACAACCCCAAGCCATAATAGAGCCTCCGCCAAGTTTTAAAGTTTGCTTTACTTGATAGGGTTGGAGACTTTCACCTGGTTATGCCAGTAAAAAGAGCGGCCATCCGAGCAAATACGGTTGACTTTCGTTTCTTCAGACCATATTACTCTCTTCCAGTCATCTACAGACAAGTTTTTGTGCGCTTTGGCAAAAGCTAGTCGTGCTTTGATATTATTTTGTGAGAGAGCTGGCTTTTTCTGCTTTTCAGAAGCAATCATTCCGATTCTTTTAAGAGCTCTTCTTGCCGTCCATTCGCTTACTGGCTTCCCGACATTCTGAGCTGCTTGTTATGGTGTATTGGCTCCCGCTGATTGTAGTTGCCTTTCCATAGTGCGAGCGTCAGGGTTCGATAAAATCCGCTTACGACCACGTTTAGATACTGGGACCTCGATAGTATTATTTTTTTTCACATTTATAACCGTGGATTGTGACACTTTACATATTCGAGCAATTTCCCGGCTAGATTCTCCACTTTTTAGCAAAAAAATTATACTTTTTCGAATATTTTCAGAAATTTTCTTCATTTTACACACTTTTAAATAAAATCTATTTATTATATTTTACTTTTTAAACAAATTCCGTGCAATATTACATAAATTTAATGGATTTGCTTTTACGCGAAGTAAACTTATGAAATTTCACAACATAACGGATAAAAAAATGTGATTTGTGTGCCATTGCCGGAACGTGCATAATTGAACAAGTATGACGTTTCCGTTGTGTAGAGATAAAATATGTAGACATAAACGAGTAGAGATAAAATGTAAGCATTATTTCATTTTAAAACTAGTAAAGAATATTTAATTACAAAAATATTTTATTTCAAACTTACGAGAAGTTATAAAATCTCATATTGTTTTACATTTTGCGTTTATTTGTTCATTTTTGCTCGTCACTGTACATAAAAAGTGTTTAATCATAAAAGTAAATTTCGTTATGGTAATAATTACTTTATTTGTTTTGTTCGAAATTCTTTTCACAGTACAAAAAATTTAAATAAATAACAAAAAAATTACAAATGCATTATGCAATATTAATGCATAATAGTAAAAAGACAACTGTAGTCATGTTATACGGAAAAAGTCCGAAGTATACCTAACAGAATGCTTGAAGCACCCTGTCAAATTTCCAACTTCTGTAATGTTCATGTTTCAATAGGATGGAGCACCAAGCCATACTTCAAAATCCAGTAAAGCCTGGTTGCAGGTCAATGGAGTACCAACAATGGAGTGGCCCGCCAATAGTCCAGATCTTTCCATGAAAGAGAATTTATGGGGAATTATTAAGAAAAGACTTGGGGCGGATCCATCCAGGAGGACTGAAACTGTTCTTCGTGAAAACATAAAGCAACTCCGTATTAAAGAGGTTGTAAAACAAAAACGTAATGCAACGAAATGCTGAACATAAAGAAATTAATTTTATTTTTTGCTATTTTTTCAATGAATATGTATTATTTTCGTTATTTTGTTGTTATTTGAATTTTTTGTAACTGTGAAAAGAACTCTCAACAAAACAAATAAAATAATTATTGCTAAAACGAAATTTTCTTTTATAAATATTATACAGTATTTTATATACCCACAAAGTTGAAAATGTGAAAAAAATGCAAGTGTCCCAATACTTTTGTGGTTGGTTATCTATATAGGGCGCGGAAATGCTTCCTTCATATTTTTTTTTATGTTGAAATTTTCTTCATTCACCTAACGTTGAATTTGCAGTATTCATACTTCTGAGGTATTCACTTTTTTTCTGCACTTCTTCGGTGTTTGTTTACATTTCTACATCGTTCTGCAGTACATTTTCATGGCGGGGGTAGGGGGCGGCAGCCTCCCAGTTAATAAAGCAACTAAAATCCTGATTAAAACACCTCTTCCTCCCAGAAAGTCTAATAAAAAATTGATTGCGCTCCTGGAAGACGGCAACGGAATGGAATTGGGCTCCTGGAAGACGGAATAAAGACTAATTTTTGATTTTAATTATGACAATTAAAATTGAAAAATGTCGTTTTATTATACCTAATCTAACAAACTAAGACATTCTAATATCTAATTGAAGTTTGACTGGTCAAACTCCGATTTAATAAATTTGAGTTTCGACGTTTGCCTGACCAAATTAGTTTCTCCTAGGTTTGACTAAAATTTTTTAGTCAAAGGCAGAAAAACGATATTTATTTGGGCTTTGACTAAGACTTTAAGTCAGACCTGAGGATTGACTAGTCAAACCTAGGAGTGCCGGAGCTTCGAGGTTTGACTATAACAGAAATACCAAACGCAAAGAGAAAGCTTTAAGATGAAAATGTAGGGTGATAGATCTCTTCAGCGGGGGGGGGGGGGGGGGGCAATCTTAAGCATTTGGGAATTACAGGGTGATTCATAAATTTTAGTTTTTCACGGTATGTACATTACTCTTTTATTTTTACCTCTTGATCTACCAAACACAGCCACATCAAACAAATGCTAAAAAAACAACTATCCCAATGGCCTTTCCAAAAATTTCAGCACTGCTGATCCAAATTCTACCATTGTACAGTCACTTCCAAAAGTGAAAAAAATGGTTTGCGATTACCTAAAATACATAATTTTCCCAAATTTACTCCGAAATTCATGTAATTAGTATACCTGTTCTTATTTTTATTAGGTTGACCATCTTATTACCTTTGCAAAAAGGTCACACATGACAAAGTAGACGCAGGATTAGAAAAACTGCATCCTTAGAACTCCCTGAGTGCCTAATTATTTTATTGCACTTTAGGTAGGAAATTCTTTAAAGAAACAAAATTTTTAAGAGAAAAGGTCGGAAATGTTTGTTTTAAGTTAACAGGTAATTAATTTTAAGTATTGCTGGAAAAAAGTTATAAAAATATTAGATTACCTATCATATTAGAATACCTATCATAGTTGAAAAACCAATCAATAAGTACGGGTGTTTTTAAGCCAAAATTATTAAAAAATGGTAAAATTTACATTTGAGGAATAGGCGGATATTATATACATTTATGGAGTAGTAGACGGAAAAAAGAGAGCAGCTGTACTGGAATATCAAAGGAAATTCCCTATCCGGCGAGCACCTCAAAGAGGACTTTCCAAAAGCTAAGAGAAACAGGAAGCGTAACTTCACACGACATGGAGACACGACCCAAAACTTCGGGAACTTCTGCCGACGTCGATCAGCAAATAATCAACATCGTGAGGCAGGACCCTGAAACGAGCACGAAACGAGTCGCAAGGCGATTAGGAGTGTCGCCATCTAATGTTTGGATGCTTATTAATCGTGGGGGATTACGTTTATATCACCATCACCCAGCCCAAGGACTGCTGGAAGGAGATTCTGAGAAAAAATTGACATTTAGCACTTGGCTTCTGGAGCGCGACATTGACGACAGAGCGTTTCTGGACCGAATTCTGTGGACAGATAAATGTCAATTCACCAGGAATGATATCACGAACTTCCATAACCTCTATACCTGGTCGAACACTAACCCACACAGGGCAAAGGTGACCTCATTCCAGCAGAGATTCAGTGTTAATGTTTGGGTTGGTATCATCGGCAACCATTTGGTAGGACTATTCGTTTTGCCGCAAATTCTTAATAGTGAAATTTATGCGGAGATTTTGGACAATACACTGCCAGATCTAATAGAGGAGAACCCTATGGATAATCTTAGGTGAATGTTTCACCAACACTATGGAGTACCAGCACATATGGCTAAAATTGTGAAGGCAATACTAAGTAAAAAATTTGTTAATTCCTGGATTGGACGGGGTGCACCGATTCCTTGGCCTACTATATCTCCAATCCTTACCCAATTGGACTTTTTTCTTATGGGAAACAATGAAGGATGAAGTTTATTTAAGCCCAGTTAACAATATGGAGGATTTATATAGCCAAATTGGGAATGCAGCGACGAATATACGGGAGAGGCTGGCTGCAATACGCCTTAATCCAGGACTTAGAAGGAGATTGTTGAAATGCATCCAAAGTGTCGGTGGACATTTTGAACGGCTTTTATTACTTATCAATATTAATTGTATTTATTTTTAAATTCATTTTAGAATTAATTTGAGTTTAATTTCTTTAATTTGTTGATTTTTAAAATATTCTCAGATAGGATTTCTACGTATAAATTTCTACATATTTTCTCTACGTGGACATATCGGACCTTTTTGTAAAGGTAATAATATGGGCAATCTAATAAAAATAAAAGAGAGGTGTACTAATTACATGAATTTCGGAGACAATTTGGGAAAATGCTGAATTTTAGGTAATCGGAAACCATTTTTTTTACATTTGGAAGGGGCTGTACGTGCAATGGTAGGAGTTAGATCAGTAGTGTTGACATTTTTGAAAAGGTTATTAGGATAGTTGTTTTTAGCGTTTGTTTGATGTCGCTATGTTGGGTAGATCAAAAGATAATAATAAAAGATTAATGAGCATACCATGAAGAACTGAAATTTACGAATCACCCTGTAACTCCCAAACAATTTTTTGTTTGCCTAGTTGGGATCTATCACCGCACTCATTTTGGCACGTCAGATCTGAAACACCCTGTATAAGCTCCGCATTAAACTTAAGAACAAAATGTATATAATATTGGCAGTACTATAAAGATGTTTCATTTTATCGCTAATTGCAAATAATTAAAAAAAAAAATAAAGTTGTTTTATATGCAAAAAAAACTTATTTTTCAAATAGTACTGACTTAATAAAACCATTTTTTCCCATTGAAAGTTCGACTGAGATTAACACAATTTGCAAATGGAGTGTACAGAGCACTTTGCAATTTTTAACTTTGAATATATCGCCTTTTCCTGCCACTATATTTAATTCCCTTTGAATAATATCTATAGCTATTGAGAGCAATTGTGAAAAACATGCAAATGAGGCCATTAACTCGTTAAAAATCGAAAATTGTCTGTGAAAGCAAAAGCCTCCTATTTGTCAGCTTTCTATAGGTAGCACAGTTAAAAAAAATTTATAAAAAGAACAACAAAAATCATACAGCACTGATTGGGAAATTTTTTTTTCATTTACAGGTGAGAGTTTTGCGGAACTGCATCACGGCGGATGTTCCAGGTTGATTGGAGGTGCCCACAGGATACATGTTTTACTGATACTTCTTGCAGTACTCCGGCTTTCAACGGTTGCTAGGTAGAAATTTCTCACCCCACAGTAGTAGGAAAATTTTTACCAAATATTGTTTTATTGACGCAAAACTGATGCATATACAGGGAATGTTTTGTATCGATTTCATTCCATTAGGTGTAAAAAGGTATTAAAATTTGATTAATAAATTTATTTCGCGATTTTAAAGATGAGTGCACTCGCACAAAGTGCTGCAATCGACCTAGCCGTAAGATCGTAAAATATTCATTTACTTAATTGGTCAAACTAACTTTTTACGCGAAATACAATATTGAAGAAATAACTTGACTTTTTGTGATAACATACGGAAATCGATACAAGATGAATTCTAAGAAAAATTGTAAAAATATTGGAATAAGGACTTTAGTGTCAACGGAACGAAATCGAACGGAATTGTAAATAATTTAAACCTTTGGGAACAAATTGTTCAAATTGCTGTTAATAACTAAAAATAAAATTAAAATTATTAAATTAAAATAATTGTATCAGAAATGAATGCTCGCACCATGCAATTGTGAAAATCCGACGTTGACTGCTGCCGGTGAAACGTGCCAATGACTTGTAATTAAATAAAAAACACGTTCACTTAATAAATGAGTACCATTAATTATGTATTAAACATTTTGTAAATAATATAAAATTTTGCACATATTATCCAAAGAATACGCGAACGGACTACGGAACGAATACATCCCGAAACAAAGTGGTACATATTTTATACGAAATTGATATTCGGAAGGAAGAAAGCGGAAATTTGCGTAATTGGACAATGCATAAATTCATTTTATGATGCAAATAGGAACAGTAAATTCATTTAGCAGTTAATAACCAAATAGCATTAAATACAAGGATAAAACATTGTTTTTATTGTATAGATTTACAATAATTGAATTTGTAGATAGAAAGGATGTTTATTTTCGAGGACGATAAGCGATTTGTTGTTAAATTTGATCCATCAAAAAATGACAGAGGTTTTATTTATGTGAAATTTATTTTTTCTAATATAATGGATGGTGATTTGGACAATGTTAAGGTGCAAATTTCTAATTTTTTATTTCACAGATGGTCTTACAAGTGAAAAGTACAATTTTGTTTTTTCGATGTTCATTTCTAATTTAATAAATAAATTTTGTACAAATGTTTTCATAATTGTTTTCTTATTAAATCCATTTCTTTCCAGAAACAAATGTATCCTTCCATTCAATGATGATACCAAAACTCGCAGCATTCTCTACGATGCTATAAGATATTCCTGGCAGAAAAAAATTAAGGGTAAGGGACATGAGTAAAGAAGTTGGCGCTTTGTTTGAACAATTGGGGTTGATAAGACGAGAAAAAAATTGTTTTCCAAAAAAAGTTGAATCGACTTCACGTAGCTAAAAAGTATAATATAATTTTAATTTTATATCTATTACGAAATTTTGAAGTCGGTAGAATAGGGCAAATAAAACAACTCCAACAAAAATATTTAGTCGTCCTTCCTTATGATTGTTGTTGAGTTGTTTGTTTAATTTACACCGATTTAAAACTATCATAATAGATTAAAAATTATTTTATGCTTTTAAGCGCTTTTTGTAAAGTCGAACTTACTTACTTACTAACTTAAAAAACTATTTTATTTTTCACTGCTCGTACAAATAAGGCAATAGCAACAGTTGCAATGGAACTACACGCTATAGAAAGGGAACATGATCACGGTTACGATTTCATATTCTTAAGGCCGAAACACAATGACGGCATAGGCATCAGCATAGAAATTGACATTGTAATCGGCATCAGGATCAATGGCGGTATTAATGCCACATATCACACAATGGCAGAATCATTGACAGATCGTATGTCAAAGCAGATGGTTGTCTGTTTTTAAAGTAGAGAAATATATTGTGGTAATTATTTAAAATTGATAGAGAAAGAATAGCTAAAATAGCTAAATTATCATCCATACCTAAACTATTCGAAAAATTGGTCTATGATTCCACGTTCTTCCACTGTAAGTCTATCTTCTCACTCTCCCAGCATGGCTTCCTCAAAGGTAGATCTACAACCACCAACCTTACTGACTTCGTCTCTAAAACCCTATGTGCCCTGGAAAACGGTAAAGATGTTGATGTTATCGCCACCGATTTTAGTAAAGCCTTCGACAAGATCTCCCATAACGTTATCTTGTTCAAACTTGATCGCCTAGGCTTCCCCCCCAGATTCATCTCCAGGATTCGATCCTACCTCAACAACCGTCAGTACAATATTCTTTTCAGTTCATCCATTTCTAACCCTATTGTCGCTCGTTCCGGCGTGCCTCAGGGCAGCCACCTAGGTCCATTGATTTTTATCCTCACAATAAATGATGTTGAATGTGTCATCAAACACTCAGAGTTGTCCATCTATGCCGATGACATGAAAATAATCAAACATATCTCCTCCTCTACCGACTCTCTTCTCCTGCAAGAAGACCTCGATTCATTCATCACATGGTGCATGAAAAACTTTCTAGAGCTCAATGTCTCCAAATGCCAGTCCATCTCTTATTCCCGCAAGCGTCTTACCACCACCCCGAGAGTCTATATGTTAACCGACTCGACCACCATCGCACAAACTACGGTCAAAGCGAGCCAATTACCAGGATGTTACGAAAAGTCAACGACCTTTCCTCTTTTGACTTCCATCTGAGTAAATCATCACTCCACAAAGCCTTATATCTTGACCCCGCCCATCTGATCTGATGACACTAGTTTCTTATAGGCTGGAAAAAGCGTCAATACGGAGACCAATAGAACCGGAATGCAGATTGGTGCTTACATTAATGTAAATTTAAAAAATATATATATATAGGAATGTTTTAATAAGTAAATTCTTTGGTTTTAAGATACTTAGGATATGGAACTTCCAGACAAATTTTATCTTTAAAATTCCAACTAATCAAAAATAAATTGGATTTTCCCTCAGATAAACTTTTGCCAGATACTTCAGTAACCCTCCCTCATTTTTTCGTGGCGGATGCTGCGTTTCCACTGAGGTTCGACTTAATGAAACCATATCCTGGAAGGAATCTTACTGCAGAACAAGAATATTTTAATAGCAGATTATCTCGTGCTAGAAGGACAATTGAAAATGCCTTTGGTATTATGTCCTTCAGGTGGCGAGCTTTACTGCACGACATACACTGTCATACAAAGAATGTTACCAAAATAATATGCGCGGCAGTCGTTCTGCATAATTATTTGCGGAAAAAGTGCATTGTGTACTGCCCACCTAATTTTGGTGATCAAAAATCGGGCACCGAAATTACAGAAGGGCGATGGAGAGAGGAGCCTCGCCAGTTAATATCAACAACATTTGGAAGATCGAATAATGCTTCAGTTTCGGCAGTTGCTGTAAGAGACCACTTTGCAACTATGTAAATATTAATAAAATTTGAAACATTTACAACAAAAAACAACATTTTTTACTTAATACTATTTTTTATTCCTAGCTTCTTTATAAAGTCTTATCTTCTTATTAATAAAATATTGCAAGGAATCCTGCAAATCGTCCATTTCATCCTCAGTCAGTTTTCAGCTTTTCCACTAAATAATAAAACCACTTATAAACTTATTTACTTACATGTAATAGTCAATTCCACACTGATTTTTTTTCATAATTTTTCCTTTTTTAAATAATTTTTTATTTATTTATTTAAGATTAATCAAAATGCTGATTACTTAACATGTAAATATAAATATAAAATAAAGTATAAAATTACAATAATTAATAAAATAACTAGACAAATAATTAATAATACATAATTACAAAGCAATAATAGAGTAGGTAGGAAAGTTTGGCCTTCATAGAATTTTTCGACAGATTAAAATCAATGTTGTTAAAATGCGAATTAAAAAACCGTGACATTGACGTGACGGGCTCGTGAAAACCGTAATTTGTGCGATGCTGCGGAATTTTAAGAAAATCTCAATTTCTCAAGGAGCGGCTCGTAATCGATATATTAAAAGAAGACAACAAGACTGGAGAGTCAACAGTACCTTGAAGACATTCAAAAGCGAAAACAGTTTTAGAGATGTTACGTCTGAATTGAAGAGAGTCTACTTTTATGAGCTTAAACCTATCTGAGTAAGGCGGCAAAATAACAGGGTCGCTCCACGGAAGCCCACGAAGTACAAAGCGAACACAACGGCGCTGGACTGCCTCTATCCGGTCAATTGAGTCACGATAAAATGGTGACGAAACACAACTAGCATACTCCAGAATAGGCCTAAAAAAGGTGCAGTAGAGAAGCCTGGTGATATAAGGGTCGTCAAATTCCTGTGCACATCTTTTTATAAAACCCAATGTAGAATTAGCCTTAATAACTATCTCCTCAATGTGATCGTCAAACGTAAAACGACTGTTCAACCAGACACCCAAGTCCTTGGTCTTATTAATTTTTTCCAGAACACAGAACACATGGTGTAGTTGAAGTCGAGAGGATTCTTTCTATCATTAAAAGACATAGACATACACTTACCAATATTGAGGGGAAGATAGCTAACAGAACACCAGTTGTAGAAGGCGTCTAAGTCAGAATTTAAAAGTTCACAGTCCCGAATAGAAGACAGAAAATGGAAAATTTTGACGTCGTCAGCATAACAAAAAATTTTTGAATATTTCAAGAATAAAGATACATTGATGTAGATAATAAATAAAATCGGGCCCAGATGACTTCCCTGAGGTACGCCAAAGGAATTAAAAATAAACTTGAATAGTGATCCACGGAAGGACACACGCTGGGTCCGATTTAGTAGGTAAGAACGAACCCAGTCTACAACAATGAAGGAAACCCGAGGGCAGTCAACTTGTGAATCAAAATTTGGTGGCTTATTCTGTCGAATGCCTTGCTAAAATCTGTAAAGATACAATCAACTTGCTTTCCAGCCCCAACTTTGGATGAGCAGAAATTTGAGAATTCCAGTAGTTTAGTCGCAGTAGACCTACCTTTCATAAAGCCATGCTGGAAAGTTCTAAGAAAAGGTTTGCAATGAAAGTATAGTGTATCGCAAACTATTGCCTCAAAAATCTTAGCAATACAACACAAGTTTGCAATGGGTCTGCAATTGGAAATATCACACCTCTTGCCTTTCTTGTGAAGAGGTATAATAAGAGATGATTTCCAAGATTTTGGAAAGACTCCAAAAGAAATAGATAAATTAAATAAATAACAAAGAACAGACACCAAGAAAGAAGAACAGTTCTTATAAAGGGAAATAGGAATACCATCAGGAACGCACTAAAAACTATCTGCCAAATTATTGATGTGTTTTGCGACTTAATCGTCATCAAATGTAAGATCTTTCATTTCCAGTGAAGAAGGAGGAAATAATTTCAAGTAGCTCAGATCCGTAGAGCTAGTATCACAGTTGTCAGAAAGAAAAGCTGTCTTAAAAATAAATAATAAAGTAGAGTAGCCGTCGGTGCTACGCTTAGAGTTAACATATCTCCAAAACTGCTTAGGCTCACCGCGTATAATGGACCTCATTCTGTTAACGTAATTATTAATTAAGCATGAATTTCAGAATTAAACTTATCGCGCAATTGTGAGTAGATATAAAAATCTGAGTCGCTCATTGATGAGCAGAACTGTTTCCATGCTTTATTTTTTAAGTTTTTAAGATGCTTCAGCGAGCTATTGAGCCAAGGCGGACTAGAGAAGACTAAAGAAGACAACGAACGAGAAACAGGAACACAATGCAAGAAAGAAGTAAATAAATTGTCATAAAAAGCACTTACCGCCACATCAATGTTCCGCTCATAAAAAACATTAGACCAATTACAATTCAATAAAAAATTATTCATTCATATTCATAATCATTCATTCAAAAAAGTCAGCCTTTTTAAAATTAAAAGAGAAGTCGTCGTGAATCAGAAATGCAGCAGACAATGGATCGAAGACCAAAGCAATTTGAAGCGCAGGATGATGAGACGTCTCAGGAACCAAAGGAACTGGGCAACGCCTGACCAAGGTGCTGCATTAGCGATGCTGGAACACTGTACAAGCCCGGAAGATTTAATGCTGTCGATGAAACATAGAGAACTCTGCGATGCAGGTGAATGGAAAGGAATCAGCCCGTCAACATCTGATGACACCCAGCTAATAGTTGGCAGGTTGAAATCTCCGAGGAGCAACAACTCATCTTGAGGACGCAAAGAGGAGGAAAGAAGCAGGAAGCAAGTGAACCGTAAGTATCCCTGGTCGCTCCCGGAGGAATGTAAGAGGTGGCAATAAACACGTTCTTATCCGGCAATCTGAGAACTATACATAAAAGTTCCAGTTATAATTAGGGTCACTTTTTAAATATAAACACCTATTTTTCTTCAAAATTCATTTTTTACTTTAAAATAACTTTAAATGTCGAGATGATGCCGCACCAAATATCAAACATCAATTGACCAAATATCAAATTATTATTGCCATGCTAGAGTTTTATTTTGACAAGCATCGGCATTAGCATATGTGCTTTATAGTAGCAGTGGGGGATCCTACTGTATACAGCATAAAAGAATCAGCCAAATACATAGGTATATGCGTTAAAAAGTTGGGTAATCAAAATCTGTCCACACATTAATGAAATGAAAAATACAAGGTGAACTTATAATCTATCTTTTTTGAAAAGCCTGTTAAAAATAAAAAATGGTAAACAGTTCCACATTCATATTATTGTTTTTAAGATAGATTTCCGAAATTTGATAATATGTCCAGATTTAGCTTTGAGGGAGAGGGCCTATGACAGGGCTTGCAGCCACATAATTATCAAACAGATGTTAATCTGGGGAGTCGACAGATTTTTCTGTCAACTTATCAAAAATTTCCTAAAAAATAGATCACTTCGAGTTATGATGAATGGGTTCTTTTCAGGAACTCGAGCATTTGATAACACGCTGCCACAAGGATCTCCACTATCAACCATACTGTACAACATATACCAACACGGACTGACAACTATACTTCATGACCAACACGACATACATTTTTACACCTATGCAGACAAAATAATCTTGGGACTATCGTCGAAAAACCCAAACAATGCTCTAAGAAAAGCAGAAACAGCTGAAAGACTCACCTTCAGTAGGAGGGCACCCCATAAGAATGTATGATGATGAAATAATTAAGCAATATTTGATAAAATGTTAACATGGACACACCATACAGAAGTAGTCAGTAACAAGCCTGTAAGAGTAAACGGATTACCGAAAGTATTAGCTGCAAAAGCAAGGGAGCGTCGACAGCGGCAATCCTACAAATACGCTGATAACGGGCTATCTAGGGTACGGACTACTTAAAACAGTTACAGATCAAAATAAACAAGACAATACGAACGTCGGCAGGAATTCTTAAAACAACGCCAATACCAGCCCTAACAATAGAAGATAGAATAAGCCCAGTCCAGGACTGGATCATTAAGACAAGAATAAATTTCGTAGCAAAAAACTACATGACACTTAAAGGACCCCACAAAATGACGATTCAAGACTACTAAGAGAGCAGCAGAGAAAGAAATACAAAACCTAACAATGCAATTGAGGAAGCTATCGATACAACAATTAGGTTCAGTATCCCTATAACCCACCCACCTGACTCCCTCCCTGAAATTTGCTGCAGAATGAATCTTGGGATTGCACGTTCAGGAACGAACAGACATAGGATTAGACAAACATATACGTCGGATGGCCACAGAAAAATACACATTGAAGCTTTGCAAGCTAACAGATCTAAACAGATCATCTATACAGACGGATGTAAGAAGGTGAGGCAGACAACTGCAGCGATGGTGATTAAGAGCCCAGCGAATCCACAAGAACACACCGTCCAAAGGTATGTCTTACACCCAGAAAGTTCAGTTTTTAAATATGAACTTAAAGGTATAGTGGAAGCGGCGAAATTTGCCCAATAGAATACAATGAAAACAATAATATTCACTGATTCGAAAAGTTGTTTAGAAGCACTAATGAACAGAAAAAACGAAGAACCATTAATTACTTGGACAAGGAATAATTTAATTGCCGAAAAAGGAAAGATAAAAATCGAATGGATTTTGGGCCACCAAGGCATCCCTGGAAATGAAGAGGCTGACGAAGAGGCTAAGAGACCGGTAGACGAACTTGAGGAAATATATATTCCATAAACACAAACCTTTATAAAGCCCATAGGATACGAAGCACTTCAAAAACGGAAGGACAGAGCCTGGAACCAAAATGGTACCTTTCTAAGTACATATTGGAGAAAGACCACACCGCCAACATACTCCACAGAGATGACTTAAACTGAGACAACTAAATTAATGAGACTGAGAATGGACCACACAAGAATAACACAAGCACACCTCTTCAATAGAAAACCAGCGCCGGGGTGTGTTAGATGCCAACAACTACTGACGACAAAACACGTACTGAACGAATGTGCAATCACAAGAGACATTTTGCAAGGAGAAATACCCCCGCTAATACAACTTCTAGATACCCAAAATTTTAGAAAATTAAAACAAATCCTCTTAAAATTAAATATGTATCATTTAATATAACTTATTAAGTTTTAAATATGTATTATATCATCTAAATAACTAACTTTCCCTATCACTATAGGCAGTAAAAAATATTGTTTCATACCTAATTTAATAATATAGAATAACATATAATAAACAGTTATATTAGAATAAATATATAAAATAAATAAAAGGAATGTAAAGATTATAATAACGAAAGATATAAGCAAAATGTATAAACTTATTTGCTATACTATTATAGCAATAAGTTTTACAAATGTTATCCAATGCGCTTTATGGACTTGGCTTCCCGAGCGTTTAGAATAAGTTAGCTTGTTACTTTTGATATTTGTTAATTAAATATTTGAATTTGAATTTGAAATATCCAAAATAAATCACGCACAACCTGTTCTACATAAAGACCTGGAAGCATGTGTGCACAGACGGAGCTTTTTGGTTTAAACAAAATATTATTAAAATCTTAACTTGAAATATACTTT
The DNA here is from genome assembly GCA_964036015.1 of Leptarthrus brevirostris. Lineage (NCBI taxonomy): Eukaryota > Metazoa > Arthropoda > Insecta > Diptera > Asilidae > Leptarthrus > Leptarthrus brevirostris. The sequence continues at coordinate 97,309,674 of OZ038373.1, forward strand.
AGGTGAACCTACAAATGTTGTACATGTTTTGCCACGAATAAAAAGTAGGTATTTTAAAGAGCCTCTTTTACATTCACGTTTTCGAAAGAGTAAACTTGTTTTTTAATTACGATACGATGAAGAGACAAAAACAGATGAAATTGTTACGACATATTGGCAAAAGTATGGCCACTATTGCCAGTGTGTACGGGCTTCTATCTATCTGTCTACGATAGATTCCAGTTTAATTATGGTCTACTTTAAAATCTAAAAGAGCATCTAAGTCTAAGAAAATTAGCTGATACTTATAGCCTATTTGCATTTTCCACATGGCGTGATGCTAAAGATAATCTGCACATATTCTTACTACACAATGTTTTTTAGATCTGGTGTGCCCATATCAATGGGGTGATAGATCTCACCTAGTCAACCCAAAAATTTTAAGACAGGGGTGGGGGAAGGGACAACCGATAGGAAGTTAGAGGGTGGATATGCATATAACTTTTATTTTTATCTCTTGATATACTCAACGCATAGACATCAGAAAAACGCCAAAAAGCTTCTTTCCCAATGGGCCATCCAAAATTGTCAGCTACATTGGTCTTCTAAGTGCTATCATTGCAAATACAGTCACTTCCAAAATTGAGAAAAGTGTTACGCTTATAATTCCCTGTTTAAAATGTATTATAGCCAACCTCTCCCGTATTTTCGTCCCTGCAGTTCCAATTCTGCTAACTAATTCGTCTTTGTCGTAAAAAGACCTTTAATAAACTTCATCCTTCATTGTTTTGAAAGAGAGTTCAATGGAGTAAGATCTGGACATTTGGCAGGCCAAGAAATTGCTGCAACTTGTCCAACCAAACGGTAAGGAAAGTTTTCTTTCAGTATTTCCTTTACAATGATACCAATATACGCTGATGATGTTGGTAAAACAATGCCCTAATATTATTTAGAGGGATGTCTTCTAGTAGAGTTAGTAGTGTATTTTCCAAAAGGTTCGCATAAATTTGACTTTTAAGCACTCTCGGCAAAATAAATGGTCCTATTAAATGTCTGCCGATGATAATAGCTCACAATTTTGGCTGGAAGGAACTCCGCTTGTACTAAGTATGTGGATTAGTATTCGACCAGATATGGAGGTTTTGGAAGTCTGCGATTTGGCCCGTCGAGAGAATTCGGCCCAAAAACACCCCGTTCTCAATGTCGCATTCCAGAAGCCACATGCAAAATTGTAATCTTCTCTCGGAATCTCCTTCCAGGAGTCCTTGATGATATGAATGTCATCCTTCTCGACGAATAACCCTACGAACTTTAACTGAAGATAATACAAATCGTCGACTCGTCTCGTGCTCCTTTTAGGGTCTTGTCCGACGAGGGTGATTATTTACTGCTCGACGTCAGCAGAATCTTCCGATGTTTGAATTTGCAACTCCGTGTTGTTTGAAATTACTCTTCCGTTTTCTCTTAACCTTCGTATAATCCACCAAAATACTCCTTTTGAAATGAACGTCAATTAGGGAATCTCCTTTGATATTCCAGTATAGCCGCTTTTTCGTTTCAGTCTATTACATCTGATACGTCCTAATGTGAGGGATGCTGGAGCCTAAAAGAAAAAACTTTAAAGAACTTACTGAGCTGTGATGTTTCGTCCTCGTTGTTCATTTATTATCGAAGTGATGCTGCAAATGAGAGTTGTATTATATTTTTGTCCTTACTAGGAGATCTAAGGTTAAAACGTCGCAATCCTGATAATCCTGATGAAATGTTTCAAATAGTCGATTTTGCATGAGATAAGCTGCTACTTATTTGTGAGAAACATTAATTACGGCGGCTTCACTGAATTGATAACATCCTCGGAAATGTAAATAATCTTTTGAGTTGGAAGTTTAATTGTATGAATGCATGGAGTAATTTTGAAAATTAATTCTTAAAAGATTAGTATTTAAGAAGAAAACTTCTAAGTTTATTATGATTGAGGGACTTATATAAATAAATTGATAGAATAAAGAAAAAAGTTTCAAATAAATACTTATATAGTATTAAAAGAAGAGTAAGTACGAAATATAACAGAACTTAGAAGAAATGAAATGACTTCTCTGGCAACGCGTCAACATAGTTTAACCTTCCCCTGACAACCTTCAACATTGAAAAACTCGGACCATTCTTCAATAAATTTGGAACGAGAAACTCAACCGACCGAACTGTATGTAACCCAAGGAAGTAAAATTAGAAGAGGATACGCCCCGGAAAGGATTACGACCGGAATCAACACCACGTAAAAATGGCTGTCAACATCCGACAATTTTTCCAAAATTGAGCGACTTTCCCAATTTTCATTACTTTGGATAGTGCCAAATGCAATTGTAGAAAATTTGGCAACTATTTTAAAGAAGAAAATCAAAATAATTAGTTTAAACTGTAACCGCATTGAGCCGATCTGGAAAATGTAATAGATTTTTCAGCAAAATTTCCAATAGGACATTATCCTTTAAATATGGGACCCTGGTAGGTGAATCAGGCAGTTCGGAGATAAAATTAGTAGGAGATAGTTGCTGTGGAAAAAAAGTAAAAAAACAAAAAGAATAAAAGTGAAGTGTCAAAGTGCCGTAAGAAGGTGATAAGTTTGAAGGAAATCAGGAGCATTGGACAAACTGTAGAAAAGGAGAAGGCGAACGTATAGTGAGATGAGTCTGAACAGGATTTTGATAGTATGATGGATGAGAAGAAATGATAAGTCCTGCATTTTGTTTTTTTAATTTATTTTGAAGTAGGTTAAGTAAGTTCTTTTATTTTGAATTTGTGAAGTATAACCAGTTAATAAATACAAATGTGTGATTCAATATTATTGAATTTAATTAAAGACGTTTTATATTGGTCTAATTCCGCGTTGTTTTATTAAATATTCAACGACTAAAATCCACGTGGCGCCCGTAGAGTGATTTTAAAGTCAACCGCCCCCTTCTCCATGTCTTATAAGTGAAAATAAGAACATTTTTTTTTGTTTATGACTCAATCCCTACTAAACTTGACAATAGAAGATCAGGAGAGGGGGAAGGTACGGTGTTTATTCGAAGATGTTAAGCTGCTATTTCTAGGATTCTGAAATCAATCGAGTTAAAATTATTCTGATATTAATATCAAAATCAGAAATAACCATGTTTAAGCTTTCCGCAAAAACTGTCTGATTTTCGAGGCAGAATACTGAAAAATACTTGGTTCAAAGAGCACAAGTAGACAAATGCTTTACAGTGGAAACCAGTAAAATAAAATTATGGTCACATAAATGTGAAAATTGGCTCACCTGACTGTGCAATTTAGCAGCACATACACTCGCGGTTATAAAAATCGCACCACAGTCATTATGGGATATTTTGGTACCAGCCATTGAAGAGCACTTGTCGTATTCAGTAGGTAATTTTCCAAGATAACTGACTCTGCACGTTGTCATCGAGCAAAATCGGGATAAGTAAACTGTGAAAAATGGACTTCCTACTACTCTTATTTCGATAAATTTGAAGTGATGCAGTTTTTTTGATCGCAAGTGTGAATATTCCTTCCAGTCACACACAGTCACAACTCAACCCATGTGGTTTAAACTTAAAATTTATTGGAGATTCCTCAAATCTGTTTACTATCACATAAAAAACCAATTACTTAACATTATTAATAATAATTAATTACTGACAAAACCTGCAATTAATATATATTCGGTCCAGCTAACATTGCTGAATATATCAATACCCAAGGTGTTTAGAGAGGGCGAATATGCTTTATTCACTACTTAGCCTGAAATAAGTTGAGCGTGGACTGAGCGTTTTTTACGGCACATTAAGCAGCATTGAGTTTTGAATGCATTAAACAAAAAACGGTTTGTTCTTCCCCAAGCGAGGATCGTAGAAATGTCGTTGTTTAATGGCCCAAACATGGGATCTCAGTTGATTTCTGTAACGTTCCCCGAGCAATTATTACCGAAACAAAAGAGTCAAGGGTACTGTCATCGGTGAAACTATAAAAAAGATTGCGAATGATAGATAAAGGAACTGAACCTTGAGGTACCCCGGAATTTTTTTCGTAGGGATCAGATGTAACTTAGACTATTACCACACGGATCCAACAGCCTGACAAAAACTCTATCCATTTTAAGAGGTAGGGGCAGACCAAATGCATGAACTTTGGCTGGAAGGGCAGTATGCTCGGACTCTATCAAAAGTCTTTGAAATATCAGCAGCTACGATTTCTGACTCTTTAAAATTATGGAGATTATGATTTCAGTGCTCCGTCAGAGCCGTTACTAAGTCTCCGGTTGGGCGGCCAGTACCTAAACATTACTGGGAATCGTTGATATGATAGTTACTTTCTAGATATTTCATCAACTAAAAGTAGATTGAGTTGGATAAATTGGTTGAGCGGTACGACTACCATGCCATGGTTCCCGGGTTCGAAACCAGGCCCCCGTCGGTTTTTAAAAATTTAATTAAAAAATCCGTTCCATCTCTGGGCTCTTTTATAGCTCGCAGCAATGCTAAAATATGACATTCAAGTTTCCTCACTTCCCTTACCTTCACTTCCTTCCGGCCGAAGCCATGCTAACGCATCAACGGGCTGTCCCCTAGGCTTTGGCCACATCGTAAAAAACCACCAGATATGTAAATATAGAGTTTAGAACACTGACATAGAGCCAGTAATCAATGCTCCATGCTTCATATTTTGCCTGTTGCCTTTTTACACTAGTACAGCGCTACCGTTGTTTAACATGCTTTTCTTGATGTTAGGTTTCCAACTAAGTTCCCTATATAGAACAAGGTCCAGCTATTTAACTAGGGCACCTAGTTTCAATCTTGAGCAGTTGATAGGAGGAAGTCTATGTTGCCGTGACAAGAGTACCAACTTCGTTTTGTCCGGGTTTATGCGCAGACCAATATACTTCGGAGAGATTCCATAAGAGCGGTGAGAGAATCCCTCCTTAGGGTTATCTCAATAAGATAACTGCCTATGTCAGCCTCTTCAAGGATGCCTTTATAGGCTCTGGTTTGATCACGCAGATCAATTGGTTTTCATTATAAATTTTTTAAATTTACTGAGACATTCCTTATAGGATGTCCTTATATTAGTTCTTTTTGTCTGATTTAAAAGTTTCCGACACTCTTTTCTAAGGTTAATGATTTCCGTCGATTACCATTGAGATCTTAACTTACCTCTACGATGCTAGTTGGGATAGGAAATCTGAGTCGATTTATTACAAGAAAGCGATAGTGTGTTCACCACGTTATTGAGTGTCTGCATAGTGTCGATGGCAGGAGGGCCTTCCATAGGAGGACCATTCATTACGGTAGTTTTGAAAATGTACTGTAACGAAGCATTTTGCTCCGTACATAAAATTACGCCATCGTCCATGTCATTTTTTCAGACATCGCACTTTTGTCCAAACTCTGTAATAAATATGTCCATGAAAAACTCTAAAGCCCCATGGCATGCAGGTGGGCATGACGTAATCCACAAAATATGCGAGCCAGATTATTCCCACTAGCTACGTTGTCATTTCAAGTTCTTTGCACATCAACCCATAATCAGTTGGGTGTGTGTATCTCCGTTGCAAACCATTGGTTCAAGCAGTACAAAGATGCCAATCACGAATGCTTCAGTGAAAGGGCATGAAAATGTGCGTGACGTCATCTATCCGCCAAGTCATAGGGAACTTGTGCGCGATAACCAGATTTAACCAGATATTCTGCTGGCAGCGTGGGTTTGTAAAATTCACACATTGTTCTTCTCTGCATAACAACCCATAATCAGTTAGGTGTATGCGTCTACGTTGCATGAAGTTGATTCAAAGGAATAAGCTAGAAAATAGTGGTGGGGAATAATTCTGGGCCTCGCCGAAAGTATAAAAGAAAACCGCACAGTACAGAAATCGAGCAGTAGTATCTCGAAAGGGATCCAGTTCAGATCTAAGTGCGCTTAGATCACGAAGCTACTAGCTCCGCACCGAGAAGCACTAGTGGCTTAAATCGGACGATAAAGTCCAGTAGTTAGCAGTAGATAGTTTTACCTGTCCCAACCCGTAGACTTTCTGTGGCGTAGCCTGTCAGTCTAAACCCGTTCCTATAGACCTTCTGTGGCGTAGCCTGTTGGTCATCCCGCTCACTCACACTAACCTCCTGTAGTTTGTTAGCTATTTCCGCTTACACCGACTTTCTGTGGCGTAGCCTGTTAGTCGTTACCGCATACACTGACTTTCTGTGGCGTAGCCTGTTAGTCGTTACCGCATACACTGACCTTCTGTGGCGTAGCCTGTCGGTCATTCCGCTTACTCACACTAACCTTCTGTAGTTTGTTAGCTATTTCCGCTTACACCGACTTTCTGTGGCGTAGCCTGTTAGTCGTTACCGCATACACTGACCTTCTGTGGCGTAGCCTGTCGGTCATCCCGCTTACACACACCGACTTTCTGTGGCGTAGCCTGTTAGTCGTTACCGCATACACTGACCTTCTGTGGCGTAGCCTGTCGGTCATCCCGCTTACACACACCGACTTTCTGTGGCGTAGCCTGTTAGTCGTTCCCGCATACACTGACCTTCTGTGGCGTAGCCTGTCGGTCATCCCGCTTACACACACCGACTTTCTGTGGCGTAGCCTGTTAGTCGTTCCCGCATACACTGACCTTCTGTGGCGTAGCCTGTTGGTCATCCCGCTTATATATAAATCATCGACCACGATACAAACGTGAGATCTACGTGTAAAAGCCAAATAAAGCTACACAAGCTATCATCATCTCTCTCTCTTCAACAGTGTCGACTTATCTTTTCCTCCAGCCATCATACCAGTAGAAATAGAAATTAAAATATAAGAATGTATTGGAGAAAATTGGATGTTTAGAGAATAAGAAAACAAATACATGAGTAAATAAAGTATAAATTTATTTTGTAACTGAGTCTTTTCAATATAAAAGAACCTTGGACGACTCCAGAGCTCCCGGCAACCCCTCTATTGAGGAATCCCCGAAAAGACCCATTACAAAATTGGCGCCCGAGCAGGGACTATAAGTCATTCAACCGAGGGACCGAGAGAAAAGATTCGACTAAGAGAGAGAGAAACCGGCACTAGGAGCAGGAAAAGAAGCATTAAAATAGAAACCAGTGCACGACGTCGGAAAGAGCAATTTGCTATACCAGAAGCCGTACCGAGAAGACCGTAAAAAAGTTAACCAGCAACAGAGATAGACAGATAAAGAGAATGTCTACCAAAGCAAATGAATGAATAGCGAACAATTCCGCCGATTACCAAGACCGTAATTACAAACCGACCAGGAAGCAAGAACTCCGACATTAGAGGAGAATGCACCGTAAAAGCACATAAGAATAGATCGGCCGACACCAGAAATGAAGCACAATAAAATGTCTTCCTTAGAGCTAATGGACCGTGTTCGTAAATGGGGTACACAATACGATGGCAACCACGACGTATATGGATTCCTAGAACGTATAGAAGAATTAACCGATGCGTATGAAATACCCGAGGATAGCCTTATTAAGGCCCTACCAGAATTGCTACAAGGAAAAGCACTTCTGTGGTACCGGAATAACCGAGACAGTTGGAAAACTTGGAAAGAGTTCAGTGATCACCTGAAACAGCACTTCTTGCCGCCACGATATCAGCTGCGATTAGAGGAAGAGTTTCGTTATCGGAGTATGAAACAGAATAAATCAATCCGTGATTACTTAACCGAGATGCAGACGTTAAGTAGACGAATAGGGGTAACCTCATCAGAATTACAGCTGGAGCGAATATATTCAAACCTCAGACCAGACGTCCGCTTGTATATCCGCCGAAATGAGTTTAAGAATATAACAGAATTACAAAACTTAGGGGATGAATACGAAGCAATTCAAAAAGAATGCAGCAGTCGTCGAATTCAACACAAGAGTACAATGGAAATGATGCCCATACCAGAAAAGGGATACCGCCCGCAAACCGAAAACAATGGAAATGTTACCAATACCAGAAAAGGGATGATGCCCTCAAATCCGATATATGGATGTAATGGAACAATGTCCATTGGAAGAAAAGAGATACCGATCTCAAACCGAGCACAGGAAGACTACAGAACAGTTACCGATACCAGAAAAGGAAAACCGTCGTCAAATCGACCAGAACTGTCCATCCTCACCGTGCATCCACAGTACAATAAAAGAACTTGTTGTTGGAAATGTGGACAACAAGGCCATTCGAGACTACAATGCAACAACCGTCCCAGATTATTCTGCTCAAGGTGTGGAAAACTAGGAGTTTGGAGTAAGAATTGCCAGTGCCAGGCAAAGAAACAGCGGAACAACCCCGAACACGGAGACCCCGGCGGACCAAACAAGAAGGTAACCAGAAAGCCAGTCCCAGAGAAACGCATAGAAAAAGACAACCGACCATTCCTGCCCATTAAAATTTGCGACCAGGAATATACCGCATTATTAGATACCGGATCTATGCTTTCATATATAGGAAAAGAGATATTGGATTTGTACGAAATGAAAAACGGACAAATGAAAAGAGTATCAAAGCATAATATTCAAATGGCAAATGGGACATTAGATAAAGTCTCCAAAGCCATAACGCTAAATTGTGAAATCAACAACTGGAAAATAATTCATGAATTTCATATACTACCGTTTATGCCAATAAAAATCTTGATCGGAATGGACTTACTACGTAAGTGTGGGTTAAAAATACACCTCACCAATATACCGAGTCAAGTAAGTAAAGCACCAGAAATCACAACCGTGCAACCGAGCCAAGTAGAAGAGTTGTCCAAAGAGAAACAACTAGAGCAGTGTCTGACAGAGGCACCAGTACTATCTTGTCCAGATTTCGAAGTGCCATTTATTCTGCAGACCAGTGCCAACAACGAAGACCTAGAGACGTTACCCTCACTAGCGATAAGGAAAGAACCTCAGATTTCGTTCCTCACAAAATCCTTCCCTGAAAAATTTGCCGAAACAAACCAGATGAAACCGTTCCGGAAGAAGACCGACCGAGACAGAAATAATAATCTGTCAAGCCAGAAGAAACCGTTCAGAAGGAAGACCGACCGAGACAGTAACGATCTGTCAAACCAGATGAGACCGTCCGACCAAGACAGAAATAATAATCTGTCAAACCAGATGAAACCGTTCAGAAGGAAGACCGACCGAGACAGTAATAATTTGTCAAACCAGATGAAACCGTTCCTAATGAAGACCGACCGAGACAGAAATAGCAATCTGTCAAACCAGAAGATCCCGTTTCGAAGGAAGACCGACCGAGACAGAAGCCGTAATCTGTCAAACCAGATGATACCGTTCCGAAGGAAGGCCGACCGAGACAGAAGCCGTAATCTGTCAAACCAGATGATACCGTTCCGAAGGATGACCGACCGAGACAGAAACCATAATCTGTCAAACCAGATGACACCGTTCAGAAGGAAGACCGACCGAGACAGAAAAAATAATCTGTCAAACCAGAAGAAACCGTTCAGAAGGAAGACCGACCGAGACAGTAACGATCTGTCAAACCAGATGAAACCGTTCCTAATGAAGACCAACCGAGACAGAAATAGCAATCTGTCAAACCAGAAGATTCCGTTCCAAAGGAAGACCGACCGAGACAGAAGCCGTAATCTTTCAAACCAGATTAAACCGTTCCGAAGGATGACCGCCCGAGACAGAAGCCATAATCTGTCAAAGCAGATGATACCATTTCGAAGGAAGACCGACCGAGACAAAAGAAGCCGACTGTTAACCGAAACAGTAATGAAGACCAAAGGAGGCTAGACAGTAGGCAAACCGTAAAGTCATCAGTAGATTAAGTTCCTTATATGTATATATTTTATTAGGTTATAGTTTTGAAAGACAATGAAATATTAGATTATATTGTTAAGTATGTATTGTTAGATTAAGCATTGGAAAACTTCTTGTATATATGTTTTGTTAGATTAAGTTTGAAAAGAAAGTAAGTAGAGTTCCGAATAGAAAATAAAAGTCCCTTCCCGTTGTAGTTCATACCCGACGTCGACCACTATCGAAGAGAGGGGGAGATGTAACGAAGCATTTTGCTCCGTACATAAAATTACGCCATCGTCCATGTCATTTTTTCAGACATCGCACTTTTGTCCAAACTCTGTAATAAATATGTCCATGAAAAACTCTAAAGCCCCATGGCATGCAGGTGGGCATGACGTAATCCACAAAATATGCGAGCCAGATTATTCCCACTAGCTACGTTGTCATTTCAAGTTCTTTGCACATCAACCCATAATCAGTTGGGTGTGTGTATCTCCGTTGCAAACCATTGGTTCAAGCAGTACAAAGATGCCAATCACGAATGCTTCAGTGAAAGGGCATGAAAATGTGCGTGACGTCATCTATCCGCCAAGTCATAGGGAACTTGTGCGCGATAACCAGATTTAACCAGATATTCTGCTGGCAGCGTGGGTTTGTAAAATTCACACATTGTTCTTCTCTGCATAACAACCCATAATCAGTTAGGTGTATGCGTCTACGTTGCATGAAGTTGATTCAAAGGAATAAGCTAGAAAATAGTGGTGGGGAATAATTCTGGGCCTCGCCGAAAGTATAAAAGAAAACCGCACAGTACAGAAATCGAGCAGTAGTATCTCGAAAGGGATCCAGTTCAGATCTAAGTGCGCTTAGATCACGAAGCTACTAGCTCCGCACCGAGAAGCACTAGTGGCTTAAATCGGACGATAAAGTCCAGTAGTTAGCAGTAGATAGTTTTACCTGTCCCAACCCGTAGACTTTCTGTGGCGTAGCCTGTCAGTCTAAACCCGTTCCTATAGACCTTCTGTGGCGTAGCCTGTTGGTCATCCCGCTCACTCACACTAACCTCCTGTAGTTTGTTAGCTATTTCCGCTTACACCGACTTTCTGTGGCGTAGCCTGTTAGTCGTTACCGCATACACTGACTTTCTGTGGCGTAGCCTGTTAGTCGTTACCGCATACACTGACCTTCTGTGGCGTAGCCTGTCGGTCATTCCGCTTACTCACACTAACCTTCTGTAGTTTGTTAGCTATTTCCGCTTACACCGACTTTCTGTGGCGTAGCCTGTTAGTCGTTACCGCATACACTGACCTCCTGTGGCGTAGCCTGTCGGTCATCCCGCTTACACACACCGACTTTCTGTGGCGTAGCCTGTTAGTCGTTACCGCATACACTGACCTTCTGTGGCGTAGCCTGTCGGTCATCCCGCTTACACACACCGACTTTCTGTGGCGTAGCCTGTTAGTCGTTCCCGCATACACTGACCTTCTGTGGCGTAGCCTGTCGGTCATCCCGCTTACACACACCGACTTTCTGTGGCGTAGCCTGTTAGTCGTTCCCGCATACACTGACCTTCTGTGGCGTAGCCTGTTGGTCATCCCGCTTATATATAAATCATCGACCACGATACAAACGTGAGATCTACGTGTAAAAGCCAAATAAAGCTACACAAGCTATCATCATCTCTCTCTCTTCAACAGTGTCGACTTATCTTTTCCTCCAGCCATCATACCAGTAGAAATAGAAATTAAAATATAAGAATGTATTGGAGAAAATTGGATGTTTAGAGAATAAGAAAACAAATACATGAGTAAATAAAGTATAAATTTATTTTGTAACTGAGTCTTTTCAATATAAAAGAACCTTGGACGACTCCAGAGCTCCCGGCAACCCCTCTATTGAGGAATCCCCGAAAAGACCCATTACAGTACCTTTCTGATGTTTTCCAATATGTTTTATAAGATGAACGGAACCGCTTGTTGAATGCTGATCGAAATTCAACACAATCGTGGTCGGAGAAGGAGGGCTCTTTGGATACCTTCCACTCAGTTATAAAATAGGCGGATTCTTCGGAGACTAGTGTAATATTCAGAATATCCCAAAAAGTGTTTCTTTTTTTTATTGCTGTCAGGGCTACCTCAGACTGTCTGGCGCGCATTGGCGTCAGCCCTTGCTTCGTGCATTCCATAACCAACTTCCTTAGGGTTATGTTGGGGATGTCCTCTGAATCGTGAGCCATATAACTGGATACCAACCATAAAGATTGGAATTGGACCTCAAGCGTGACTGCTACGGTGTCTTTATCGCTAAACTGAGAGAGGATAAAAGCATTAATGTCATTTTTTTGTTAGAATACAGAATCTGGGTACATAAAAGAGATTGTATTTTTTTAGATTGAGTACGAAAACCGTGTCTTTAACGATCCAAGGGGAGCGAACTCCTCTGCTGTTGTGACAGCCGAAGCTGCGTTGGAGTGGTGAAAGTTAATTTACACCTCTCTTCCTCTACATTGTTACTATTGCGAGAGGATGCCTCGATTACTGTACCGTCGGTGTACCCCTCATCGATTCAGACGTCCTTTTCAGCAGACGAGAGCAGAGCTTCGTCTTCATTCTCTCTCCCAAGATTGAGAAGGAAGTCGACCACTATCTCGGATATGGACTACATATCACTATCCTCTTTACAGGATGGTCAAGGAGTAATAACGCCTTCAGCTCATTTAGATAAACCTTAAGTACAAAGAATAATAATTAATTACTGAAAAAAAATAGAATTAAAGTTTTAAATTAATTTCTATTATCATTTTTCTCTTAAATAACTTATTTGTGCCCCTGTCCCCAATATATCGTTAAAATATAAGTACAAAAAGAGTAAACATAGATCTTAAAAGCCAACTAAAGCAAAAACCGAGATTGGATATTTTCAACCACCCTAAAGCTCACCGAATTCGCTTAGCATCAGTAGAGTTGTAGTATTTATTAGAAATTAAAGTAGTTTTTACTAGTTAGAACAGTTGGGGTTCCTGAAATTAAGGATTCCACGTAAAATCCGTGGCATTCGTACCACGTAAAATGCGTTTGTCTAACTCATTCCCACGCTTCCATTTAAAAGCTTGTCTCACTTTTCATATACTGAAATAATTTGTTTTTTACAAAACTAAAGGAAAGCAGCGGCAGCAAAAATAGATATTTTTAGAACGAAGTCCTTGTAGCAAATTATGAAAATAATGGCGCAACTCATTTACATAAGGATACTTAGATACGGTTCAATCCTCCTTGTTACGACTTGTGACATTCAGCCCAAAGGATAGGAGACTGGTAGACATCCTGCTGGCAATAAAGTCAACAGCCAGAAAGGCATTGGGCTACCTTAAGACGTTACACAAATGTACCAAATGAAATCGAAATGTAGGAAATCGACTGTGGAAGCATTTTCAGCGCCCTTCTAAGAGATGAGGACGATGTTTTCATGTATCGTCAAGGTGGTTACCGAAGTTACCTGGTAACCTATCTCTCAGACATAACAGTTTAATTTTATTCGGAATTTTATTTCGCATGATTATTTTTTATAGGTTTTTAAACATATGCTCGCTTTCGCCAATACTTTTAAAAATATCAGCGAAATAAGCAATTTAACGAGGCTTACTTGAGTGGCTTTTGTTTGTGTTTAAACGAATGAAGGATGTAAATAAGTTGAAAATTACCCATTTATGGAAATGAATAGAGCCTATTTAACCTCAAACATAGAAAATTGGTGCTTTTAAATTAAAGCTTTTTTCCAGCACAGTTGTTTACATGAGATACACGAAACCACCATGTCGACGCATAATAAATTACATACGGCTTAATGCACTGGCATGGTCCTGTAAATTATCTGAAATTCAGAGCAGGTTGTTTGTATACCATTTAAACTCAGTCAGTCACGTTAATTAATACATCCTTAATTACCAGTAAAAACAATAACATAATTTCAGTGTCCATAATTATTACATTAGAAGACAAGGTGTGTATGTATTGCCAGTGTTAATACTTAGTGATTTCCTTCCTATTATTTCTCCGACTGCGATCAAATTAGTTCCGGAGGTTTCTGCTACAGTGTCGTGTACATTACAAATAGGAGTCTAGTACTCATGAAAGTGATGGAACTAGTTAATCCAAAGCCAAGATTTGTTTTTACGTGAGTGAGTTTTCATAATTTACTCCCTATTAAAGTAATTGATTATTTACATTTTACATTTTAATTTCTAACAGGCACTTTATCGACCGAAATGGGTAGTCTTTTCAGGGGTAAAAAGTATGTACGAATCTATCAAGGGAAATTTTATTTTGGTGAATAAATGATTTATTCTTTTTGAAGGAATTTGTTCTATAACTCTAAAGAAAGTCTCAAAACTTTCTTGCAAAACCTCAGAAGTTAGGCGGTTGCAAACTGAAAGTGATATTTTAAACGCGCTTTTTTCAAGTCAACGTATATGATATCATTTACGAGGATGGATCAATAACTACTCGTATTAGAAAAATCACGTTTCTCATAAATTTTTTTTCTTTTTATTTATTTATTTATTTAATGTTCATCTGATTACTACAAAATAAAAAAAACCAATAACAATTAAAAATTACTCCAAGCTGATCCCTAATTTGAGCTTTTAAGAAGTGATGAAAGTCAGTTAGCTCAAAATGGTTATTATACCAGCAAGCCATTGAAGTTATGGGCTCATGTATACCGCAGTTAGTTCGATGATAAGGAATATGGAAAATGCTCAAGGAGCGAGCCGTCATCGAAGAATAACTAAAAGTAGTAGCAATCCACGGGAGTTAATCACGCCCAGTCGACAGCCAAAGCAGAAATGATTCGAAATCTACAATATTACTTCTAGTCTCAAGAGGCTCCAAACAAAGTAGCAAAAGTCGATCAATGTATGAAGACAGATTGAGACAATCAGCCCAGGTATAGCCACGAAGGGCGAGTCTCACAAATCTGCAATGTACACTGAGAAAAATTAATTTTGTAATTTTTACTTTACACGAGTAGTAACACATTTTAAAATTTTTAACACTAAATTTGTAATAAAAGTAAACATACGTATGAGCAATTTGTTCGCTCCGTAAAGTAATATTCACATTTAAAATATAGTATTGAAGCAAATTTACTTGTGTATGAGTGATCTTAACCTTCTCGTAAGGTAAAATTTTATTCCTTGGCGAATAAAATCATCTGGCACCTTACAATAAAGTAAATCTAAAATTCTACAAATTTCTAACTAACGAAATACTCGGAATTGAAGCTTGTCTTATTTTGCTAGTCTTTATTTATTTAAGCTTAATACAAGTTATTACATAAAAATACAAAATACAAGCTATAACTTAATACTAATTCTACAGACTATAATAAATGATAATTAATAATAAATAAATAAAAAGTATAAGCTACAATATGAGCTATATTTATTGATTACTGGCAGAAGGCGTAAGGAAGAAGAATTAAGGTAGGCGATCAGGATCAAGATGGGTGGGGTCAAGATATACGGCTTTGTGGAGGGATGATTTACTCAGATGGAAGTCAAAAGAGGAAAGGTCGTTGACTTTTCGTAACATCCTGGTAATTGGCTCACTTTGATCAAAGTTTGTGCGATGGCGGTCGAGTCGGAAAAGGGGAGTGGACCTAAGGTTGTGGGGATTGGTATAGATGGGTAAATATTGCAGGATTGAAGGGCAGTCTATGGCACCAGTTAATAATTTTTAAATGAAGAGAATGTCGGAAACATCACTACGTTTGCTTAGAGGTTGTAAGTCGATCAGTTTCAGACGGTTTTCATAGGGTGGAAGGTTGAATCTGTCAACCCATGGAAGATAACGTCGAGCGAAACGAATAAACCTACGCTGGACATATTCAATCCTATTAATGTGAGTTGTTTATGTAGGTGACCATACCTGGCTGGCATATTCAAGGAGAGGTCTAACGAAGGAGACGTAGAGAGATTTGAAAACATAAGGATTGGAGAACTCTCTAGACCAGCGCTTCACAAACCCTAGCGCGGAGTTAGCTCTGTTAATTATGCTGTCAATGTGGGAACAGAAATTGAGTTCACTATCACAGATTATTCCTAAGTCACACAAAGAGGTAACGATAGGGACTGGTACGTCGGTTAACATATAGACTCTCGGGGTGGTGGTAAGACGCTTACGGGAATAAGAGATGCACTGGCATTTGGAGACATTGAGCTCTAGAAGGTTTTTCATGCACCATGTGATGAATGAATCGGGGTCTTTTTGCTGGAGAAGAGAGTCGGTTGTGGAGGAGATATGTTTGATTATTTTCATGTCATCGGCATAAATGGACAACTCTGAGTGTTTGATGACACATTCAACATCATTTATTTTGAGAATAAAAATCAATGGGCCTAGGTGGCTGCCCTGAGGGACACCGGAACGAGCGACAATAGGGTTAGAAATGGATGAACTGAAAAGAATATTGTACTGACGGTTGTTGAGGTAGGATCGAATCCAAGAGATGAATCTGGGGGGGGGGGAAGCCTAGGCGATCAAGTTTGAACAAGATAACAACATCTTTACAGTTTTCCAGGGCACATAGTGTTTTAGAGACGCAGTCAGTAAGGTTGGTGGTTGTAGATCTACCTTTGAGGAAGCCATGCTGGGAGAGTGAGAAGATAAACTTACAGTAGAAGAACATGGAATCATAGACCAATTTTTCGAATAGTTTAGGTATGGATGATAATTTAGCTATGGGTCTGTAGTTGGACACATCGTTCTTGCAGCATTTTTTGAAGATAGGAATAATATACGAATTTTTCCATAATTGAGGGAAAACCCCTTGAGTGACCGAGAGACGAAAAAGCAAAAGCACTTTTTCAGAACGATGGCCGGATTGCCATCTGGACCTGAGTGAAAGTCGTCCTCAAGCCCATTGATATTGCCGGCGATTAGTTCAGGATCAGGGTCAAAAGATGTAAGCGACGTTTAAGTGCATTTGTCCATGAATGCAAAATAGTTAAGGTCGGGTTGTAGAGAATTTTCGCTGAAAGATTTACTGAAGAAGTATGCAAAGAGGTTAGCGATAACCTTAGGATCAGATGAAGAGGTATTCTCGAGCTTTAGGGTGGAAGGGTAAGTGGATTTCTTCTTAGAATTAATAAAGCTATAAAAACGCTTGGGGTCGGATATGAGGCTAGTTTCCATCCGTTGGAGGTACTCATGGTAGAGGTTATCACAACGTTCAAAAAAAGAGGAGATAGATAGGAAGAATAGTCAGACTCAGTTTGGGTTAGAAGAAAAGTTTGCCAACGTTTATTTCTCCTGTTGCGAAGAGACCGTAGTTCTTTGTCGTACCATACGGGGGATGAGGAGTAGTTTTTACGAGGAAGACGAGGGATAGATTGTGTAAGACGAGCGTGTATTTCCGAATAGAACGCCTGTAAAGCAACGTCAATTGGGAGATGTTGAGGAATATCGCCAATATTAGAGTTGAGGAACAAGTGATTTAATTTTTCAAAGTCGCCTTTATGAAAATTGAAGGATAAAATAGACTCGGAGCTTGAAACGGCATGAGGATGCTCTTAGGAGGAAACGTGGAATAAGGGAGGATGGTGACGGTCGAGGGAGGAGAGAAGATGGTTGCTTTCTGCGACAGCCGAGATAACTGGGTCTGAAGAAAAGATTAAGTCTAATTGTCTGTCCAGGAAGTTCCTGACTCAGCTTACTTGAAAGAGACGTAAAACGGAGAGCTGATCGGTAAAGAAGACTTCTTTGGCCGAAGATGCGTTAAGGGGGACAAAGTAAGAACAGTCGTCGGACAATGACCATTGAATACGGGGGAGGTTAAAGTCACCCATTAAAATAAATTCATCGGACGCGTTAGCGTTCTCAAGCAGGATATCGATCGCTTCAATTATGGGCTCATAGGCGTGTAGAGGTTGAGAGGGGTGAATGTAACAACAGAGGATGTACAGAAGGCACTTATTTAGTACTATTTTTATACATACAAATTCTGGTCTTTAGCAGGGTGGCATCAAAACGGTTGTGAGCAGCTATGAGAACCCCGCGACCTGGTGGATCATTGGTGCCTATACAACACTTCAACACGGAAAATGGTATAGTTTGTAGGGAATAGTTCGTTGCCGAGAATTCCTAGTGTTAGATTGGTTTCAGTTAAGGCAAAGATATCGTGCGGGAATTTGTGAGAGTTAAGGAAAATATTGGATGTTTTTGTCCTCTTACGTTCTGGTAATAGACTGACAAGCTGGTGGGGAGAGGTTCTTGATCGGAAACCGCGGGTGCAATAGAGGGGAAGTCAGAAATAGGGAAAGCAGGGGGGTTAGGAACGAAAGTAGTTTAAGGAGTCGTTACGACTTTTTTGAAGATGGGAAATACGGAGAGAACTGACGTACGCAGCATAGGTGGATAGATCTTCTGAAACCTTATGGGAAGGTATATTGAATGATTCATGGTATTTAGTGAAAAGTTGGAGTAAGACTGATGGGTCTGTGGGAAGGCCTTTTTGTTGTATACTTAACATGACGTTGGTGCTGGTTTTACCTTCAACATAGACGGAGTTCGGTTTGTCGTGCAGATAGGCTAGAAATAGACGTACGTTGTCATGAATGCGACGGTCCAGGTATCGTCAAGAGGTATCGTCCATCGCTAGAATCAGCAGAGCGCAAAGCCAATTTAACTGGACAAGGGGATCGATAAATGAATGATGTTCGGATAAAGGAGTTTTGGCTAACGGAATGGGCGGGTTAACGCACGTAGAAGTTGTTAGAGACGTTGCGACAGTGTAGGAGGATGACGGCATGGAATTAGGTGGGCATGCGGAGGAAGTAGCGGGTGCAATGTTTGGTGTATACAGAGGAGGAGTGGGACAGACGGAAATCGGAGCAGAGGTGGTGGAGTGGTCGGAAGAAGTTGGCTTGTGGTAAGGTGGGCACACGGAAGATGTTGGGAGTGCATGGTTGGATGGGTGTGCTGGATATACGGAACTCAAAACAGTATTGGTTGGGTTGACGGTTGGAATGGACGTGTTCGAGGGCTTCGGTGTAACTGGAACAGTGGGTTTAAGGGTGTAAGAATATATAAAGTTAGGATACTTGACTGGAGTACTGAGATTAAAGTTTGGAAATACTCCCATTTTGAGCTGCCAATTGGAGTTAGGATCTCTAGCTTTAGGGTTAATGGTGAGAGGTGCGGAAGAGTGAGGTGATTATGTTGTTACTAGTTCTAAGATTTTTATGGTAAGGGTGAATACTAAATTTAGGTATGGGAGAAGGTCGTTTGGGGTAGTTAGTGAGGTTAGGTTTTTTAGTATTCAATTTAGGGTCCACTTAGAAATTTTGATGTTCCTGAGAGTGAAGATTTTGCTGGAGGGGTTACTGATGAGCCCGACGTATTTGTTTGGGATGGAGATCTTGAAGTTGCTGGATTTCCCTGCGTCTGACGAGAGTAACTTCAGGCAGCTAACGGGGGTAAATCCAAAATTCCGGGAAAAAAGCTGCGGGCCCAGGAATCGTTGGCGTTATGAGGCGCACCCTTTAGAAGGAATGGAGTATGGTTGCTTGATGAAGATGAATGTTTGCTGCCTAGCCTTTTAAGTCTATGCTCCCATTCCGATACTGTCCAGGTGATGCCAAATTTGTTGATCGTAAATGTAGTGGAAGTGGGTTGGGATGACACTGGCGGAGAGATATTGATGGCAACATCAGCAACCAAACAGGAGCATCAAAATCTGAAGCAGGCTGCACCAAGGAGGAATGCGGAGGAATCACTTTCACGGTAGATTGAGGCGGAACTGCGGAAGTTGCATCCCGGAGAGTGGAGCAGTCCCCTTTAGAAGATGTAGGTCCAGAAGAAGAAGAATTCAAACCAGAAGCATCTGTGGTGTCGGACAGAGGAAAAGAGGGGCCGAGATAGCTTTTTGTGGTTAAACTCCTGATATCAGAGCCGACTGAGCCAATTAATTCAAAGTTCTTTTCAATGGCTGTGGAGCACGAATCTAGATCTCGTTTGACGTGCAGAACACCGCGCCGAATGTCATCTAAGATTGGCATGATAGACTCCGTAGGTCGGACTCTCTATGTTAGTTTTATGTTGATGGTGGTGGCGAATAGCTCCGTGAGGGCTTCGCCGAATGTGGCTTCTAAGGTGGGTCCCAGAGAAGTTGAATTCGGACCTCTCTTAAAATCCAAATAGCAGAAAAAACCACCCCTAACGAAAATGCGGCGCGGTAGTGAATAATAGATGCTAGGACAGGGTGAAGTCTGTCAATAAGCGGGTAGGTTGATAAAAGACTTGTATTTCTTGTATTTGTGGATATTCTTTAATGTGATTTCTAGGGTACAGCTAAATATTGCTTGCAACGTAATTTTTTGATTTCGGCGGAGGAAATGGGAAACGTTTACCATAAAATAACCTCTTCGCCCGTGGTGCTGGAAACCGATAGAGCTGAGTCCATCCCCTTGAGGCAAACAATATGGCGGACGATGGGCTGTGCACGGCGCTGCATCTCTTTTACTAAGGTAGGTGGAGTATTTTGCTGGAGTATGTTGCGGCATGTTGGCTTGGTGAGTGTTATCTTAGTGTGCGATATCTTGGTATGCGTTGTGGAGTGCTGTCATGGTATATTTTTGTAGTCTGTTGGCATGGTGATTAAAAGAAGTTGAGTTGAGTTGAGTTGTATTTTAATGTTCTTTTCGCTTGTAGCGGAGAAAAGCGGAAAAGCCTCCCATTTCAATCAGCTGGCTGCCATCGTTGGACCTCTCGGTTGTCCCACTGGAGTTTGGTAAAAACAGGTGAGTTCTTTGTAAGAATGTTTTTCGCGAACCATTTAGAAATATATCAATAATTGGCAATAAATACACTCTTAATTTGTACTGTTAAGAAGAAAAAGCATTAAAATTTCGAAGAATTGAAGTTCTTACTGGGGAATTTTTTCAACGGCAACATCACCTCCCTCAAATTCTACTCAATGTAACTTTGCAGCTGCAAGATAGTCCTCTTACTGACGACATTTAAATCGAGCCATGATTAATTAAGGCAGTGTTACCATCTTTTAAAATGGACTTTAATGCAATTAAAATATAAAAATTAAACTATTTAAAAGGAAAGTTCGAAGTTTTAAATTTCGTTAGCACAAGTGGAAAATGTGAACACAATTCATCTTATGTTAGTAGTATATAATAGAAAAATTCCTATCTCGATATTGAGTGGCATAGATTTTTTGAGGATGATACTTCTGATTATCGACGTTCGGTGTTCGACACCATATTAATAGAAGGTATCGATACCCATGGCCGATATTTCGAACCCTAATCAGAGTTGAAGTGCATAGCAATTGCACGTTGTCGCGTTTTAACTATGCGAGTGTCACGTTACATATCTTATCAGTAAACGTTTTATACGGCCAGTTTTCATGGTATAAATATATATAGCTGTAAATTTGGTATATGCAGTTAGTCAACATAAAGGTAATTTTTTTTTGTAAAAATAACAGTTAAGAACAGTAATTAAACAGAGTTGTTTATAAATGTTTAATTTACACTTAAATTCTCCTGTCGTAGTCATTGCTAATCAAGTTAGTAAAGTATAAGAATTCTTCCACAAGCGGGTAGGTTCTGTTAACTGCAATAACAAATAGTTTGCGATAGCAGCTGAACCCAACTTCAGCAAGTACCTACATTCCTTTGAATTTCTCTCGGATTTCTCTTGTAAGGGTTAATTAAGCTTGTTTTGTATAGGTATTATTTTTGTTGTACAGTAGTCATGTTGTTATTAATTTGTAATCGTGACAGCATCAGGTTGAAATCGGTTGGCGGCAAAAAATGATTATTTGTATATTAAAGCTATTGGGGATTGCAAAGAAATATCTTACGAGTTGCAATCCACCGCCCTTAATTATTATCAGTAAATCAGGTGAAATCTCGCACAGCAGATTATGAAACTATAAAATGAAATATTTTGCTTTTAATGCTGTTGGATATTGTATACCTTAAGCGCAATATAATCAATCAATTCACAACAGAAAATCGAAAACTCTTGAATGCAGTTTACAGCCTTCAACACATATTCCCTATTTACTACCATAGGTTTTCAATTACACCTTATTTATGGGGAGTACACACAAATAGTTTTCAAAAGTTTCTGCACACTAGCCACCGGCCACTCAATTTATTTTGCTATATCAGTACTCCCCTGCTTTTAACGGGCGTGCAGATTATTATTCAAGGGCCATTAATCTTGTGAGGAGCAGATTCTATTTCTATGAACTCGAATTCCGTTCTTAAATCGAGCGCTTTTCGATATTATGATATATGAGGAGCGCTTTATCCGCTCCACTTATGCCCTGCTTACGAGAACGTATACCTGATAAATCTGCTTCCACTCAAGAAGGTAAGGAAGACTAAGCCTTCATTAGAGTGTAATAAAGCTTTCGTTGCACATTTATGGGAAAACAGCCTCATCAAATGTTGGTTGGAACATCTGTGATCCGCCCAGTCCATTTGATCCAACTGCTATATCTATTATACTATGACTGAACTATTCATTGCTCCTCCGACTAATAGTGCTAATTTTGTATGCAGAGAATGTGCTTGAGTACTTTATTACACTTATACGAAGGACGTGCTCTTGTAAAGTTTAACTTTTCAGTTTCAGTTGCAGGATGGGGAGCTAAGTGAACCTGAACTGGTCTGCTCAATGTAATGGAAAGGCGAGGACAGGCCAGCAGTCTCTCTACCTTCAATAACAAACCCCATGTGTTACACATCGCTTCCAATGATGAGCTATAAACCAAACGAAATGCCCAACTTCTGGTTGTACGTCAAACTTGCAATATATGCGAATTCCAAATCCACTTAATATTCCTGGATGGGAATTCTAATAAAAGTTTTCAGGATGTCTGAGTGGTTGCGTGGATCCTGCCTCATGCAATAACGGAGTGAGAAAGCTATTATTCTGCGATTTGCGAGTGCCACTGAATGGATTTTCGCGTTTTTTCTCGTTTTTTTAGGTTTTAAGTTTAAGAGATTTCCTTCGTGAAGTAAGCGTTATTGTGTGCAAAGCAATCGAGATCCGTGATATTAGCTGAAGTTTAATATGATTTGCATTTCCGTGAATATTACGAGAAAAGTTCATAAAAACTGATAAGAATGTAACGAATGTAAGTTCTTAAGCCGAGTTGAGTAGTGTGGAAATAACATTTGTTTGAGAAAGAAAAGTTTTGCTGGCAAGTAGCTAAATTTAACTGATAGTCCATCAAAGAAGTAAGCCATTTCTGACCGGACCTCAATTTAACTTACCAAATGAAAAATTTTATTTATTAAGAACCATAGTCTAGGATTTTTCCGGTAAAAAAGGGCGAATAAACAGAGCAGATGTAGGTGTAAATCGGCAAAAAAATTTATAATGGGCGTTTTGTTGCAAATTAGGTTAAAATGGCTGCCATCCCTTGATGAAAGGTGCACTTAGGCCAAAGTGGCCCATTCTGTTACCACATTAGGGTTAAATCCCCAACCAAATTACATACCTAATAAAATAGTTTTTTAAAAAAAAGTTGAACCGACTTCACAAAAAGCGCTAAAATGCATAACATAATTTTTAATTTTATATCTATTACGACATTTTGAAGTCGGTGCAAATCAAACAAACCTAACAACTACAACAAAAGTATTTCATCGTCCTTTCTTATAATCCCGTGAGCTGAAACGTTCAGGTAGTATTAGGTTATATTTTCAATTGTGGTTCTGCAGTTGTTTTATGTGTTTAATTTACAAGAAGGCACACTTAGGCCTAAGAGGCCCTTTGTGCTACCACATTGAGGCTTGAAATTAACAACCCCATAAAATTACCTAAGGAATAGGAGGGTTAACATTCTGTCCCCTGTGCACCGAACCAGTTTCTTGCATCTAGTGGAACTAGTTCACGGGAAGTCAAAATTATTTTGACTGGGTTGTGAAGGATGTTCATCCTTAGTTCGTCGTCGGGAACCATTTTGAACTCCCGATAAATCGAGTCAGGTTTCTGACATCTGTGAAGCCCAGCTCGGTTAGCTCTTTGAAGTAGGGGGAGCCCAAAAACCGGTTGGCTAGGGCCGGGCAGCTACCGAGGAGGTGAAGTTTGGTTTCCTCTACCTCCTCGTCGTGGCAACTCCTACAGAAGTCGTTTGAGGGCACGCCCAGCCTATCGGCGTGTTTACCTATGAGGCAGTTACCCGTGATTACGGCTACTGTAGTGCTAATTATTTTGCGTCTGAGTAGGATGAGCCCTCTTGACCGCTTAAAGTCAAGCTTTGGCCATATCTGTCGGGTAATCAGGCAGGTGTGTTCTTCTTGCCAGTTATTATTAGCAATCTTGAGAGCCTCCTGTGAGAGCTCCATTTTGCATGTAGCTAGCGGTTTACCCAGCTGGTAGTTAATATCCGAATCAGGACGTGTGGTCCCGATTCTCGCTAGTTCGTCGGCTCTGCAATTGCCCGGAATATCACTATGTCCAGGCACCCAGATGAGCCGTACTTTCAGATGCTCAGCTATGTCATTTAGTGTTGAGCGACATATTATAACCCGGTCCACCCTTAAAAAGTTAGGTTCCACCCCCACCCCATAAAAATTTTTTTTTTCTCGTGATATCAGCCAGGGAACATACTCTACCCAACAGAAAAAGTATTATCCAAATCGGTCCACGCCTTACCGAGTTAGACTACCCCTCCCCCAACCCTACGAGTAATTTTTTTCTCCTATTAGCAATTGGGGATTATACTCTGTATAACAAAAAAAGAACTATCCAAATCGGTCCACGCGTTACAAAGTTAGGTTTCACCCCCATCCCACCAACAATTTTTTTGACATGATACCAATCGGTGAACATACTCTACCCAACAAAAAAAGAATCATCAAAATCCGTCAAGACATGAAAAAAAAAACCTCGAACTTAGAACCTCTTCGTTTTTGGGAAGTCGGTTAAAAGGAGAACGAGCTCCGGATGAACTAACCAGATTCTTCACATTAGTAGTAGGTTCGGGGAAAATAAGATACCGGCTCCTGCGTCTGGTTAGTTTTTCAACCATATCACGTAACTAAAAACTATTTGGAGCTCCGCATAAACAAACTAGGTCTCTGAAATAAGTAGAATTTAGTTCGGCTATCTCCTTAAAAATGGGGAGCTCAAAAAAACGCTACAACCTTTCCCCTCGTAAAATCTATAGAGATTATATATGAGATGTTCATACGTATGGGTTTCCAGGATTTTAAAGGTCTGCTGAAAGTTCTTCGGAAGTGGTTGCGCGGTCCTGATTTTGTGGAAAAAATTTAAATTTATTCATGATAATTATATCGAATTAAGTTATCCACGTGCTTCATTCTACTGCTAGGTCGACGTTCCAACGTGCAATCAAAGTCTTGCAAAACATGACCCATCGAGCTATTCTTTTTCATCGTAACCTTGAAGAATGCGCAATCAGTGACAACTTTGAACTTGATTCCTAGACGATATGTAAATTCTCATATTTTTTACAGCTGAAATTATTGCCAAGGCGTGTAATTCGTAGCTGAACTAATTTCCTTGTATTGGTGTACTTTTCCGGCTATCATCTTGACTTCGAAGCGTCTGTATGAGATTGTAGAGTGCTTGTTGTTTTTTCATTTAAGTCATTGCCGGCTTTATAAGACCAGATGAAACTTCGCAAACTAACTACTTTCGGACAAAAATGTTGATCAATTTTATTGTCAGTTCATGTCTTTGCTACCTTCAAAGTTTCCTTCAAATGTAATATGGCTTCTTCTTCATCCTTTGATATAAGTATAACATCGCCAATGTATACAAGGTCATACGTTGTTCAATAAGAGACTGAAAGCTATCTACTTACTTTTGGAAGACTATGTGTGATATACAGAGCTCAAAGGCATTCGTAAAAATTTGTACTGTCTGTTAAGTCTTACGAAGTTCATTTACTTTCTGTCCTCTTCCGTACCTTTAACATGGAAAAATTACCTCTTAAGATCAAGCATAGAAAATATGCGTGCAATATAAATTGCGTCTAAGTGGTTATGCATAAGGGGCAATGGGAATCCACCTCTTAGCACCTTCTTATTCAAAGCCAATAATCGATGAATAGTCATTTTTATCGGTCTTTTTTTATCAGTAAGAACCACCGACGATTGCTGGGTGAAAGTACTAAGAACTGGACAAAAAAGCATATACATAGTAGTAGATGACTCTTTTTACACATAGCATATGAGCTGGTTAGTTTTGTTTGCAATACCTTTGACCATTGCTTCTAGGAACTGGAATCGCCTCTCTAAGAATATCAGCATGCCTTCTTGAGAATGCCGCTTCCCGATTCTAGCCATTCAATAATCACCGCAATGTACGGTTGAGACTTAGGGCATAGACCGATAAAGTGAACAATGCAATGCAAAAACAAGACATTCAAGTTTCCTCACTTCCCTTACCCTAATTCCCTTTCGGCCAGAACCATGCTAACGCATAAAATTGTTGTACCATAGGCTTTGGCCAAATCGTATAAAAAAATATATTCCCATCCTGATTTAAATTAAAAATCGAGCACAGAGATGTACCTACACGCCTAAATTGATTTGAATTCAACCAAGGCAATTTCAAAAGCAAAACAGGCAGACGGATACGACGACAAAATAAGGACTTTCGGACTTTTTCCTTTACTTGTGCTGTGGACCTTAATATTTGTTATTAATTTCAGTTCAATACATACTTCCACGTGTTCCTGAAAAAAGCGTCTTGACAGACAGACTGAAAGACGGACAGCAAAGTGATCCTATAAGGGTTCTATTTTTCCGATTTTGAGGAAAGGAACCCTAAAAATATTCCACTGCTTGATTGATGTAATTGTTCACTGAAGATCTAAAAAAGAAACGAATTAAAGAACTGTAAAATAAATAATTGAAATGATGCATGTATTTACCTGAGTGCCTGGGGTTTCTACAGGCAAACAAAACCTAGATATTTATCTGAAATAAACAAAAGAATTATACAATAATATTAACATTGAAAACATTAATTGAAATCACATAAGAATTCTTACAAATCAACTTCTTGGCGAAAACAACAACCGGCAAACAAAATTATGATAATTTACGTGCAAAATTCATATTCTACTCAAACCTGATTGAATGTCACAGAGTATAATTCAAACAGTTGAAACAGGTGAAATTAAACAAAATATTACACCTGTGACAGCTCCTGTGAATTTTTGAAACTACATGAAAATGAACTAGATTACATGATTTAGACGAGCACAAATTGTTCACAAAGCACAATGATATAATTAAAAGTTAAAACTTGTTTTATTTATGCACGCACGATACTTCCTGTTAGGTAGACACCCTGACACATGAGATTGGGGTGAAATTTCGGGGGGAATCCACGTAACTTGTGAAATATTCGCGATTTTATTAATTCCAATTTACGCAATTTGTAGTATGTAGGGTATAACTATCGCATGAGAGCTTAGTTTTGTTAGTAGCCCGATGATGACTTAAGAGGTCGAAACGCGTTGCTCATCTTAAATCGAAAAAATAAATTTTTGTAGAAAAAGCAAGTGGTTTTGTTCATCACTTAAAGTATTTTTAGCGATTATGTTCGTGAAAACCGAAAAATTCTACCAAGTGCCGCCGAGAAACTCTGTTTGTTTTCTTAAAAAAAGTGAATGTGATGTATAGTTTCATCTTCTGTGCAGCTGCTGCCGGGACTTACCTAATTATTTTTCCATTTTTACTTGATTGAGGAAACGAGTAAAAGGGATAACAGGAAATCACGTTCCACAAATCAAATATTATAAATATGGCTTCGAAATTTTTAATCCGCCATATTATAGCAAAAATTAAAATCATACAATATTTTAATCTTCTCTGTTTAAAGAGAAAAAAAGCAGATGACCGTTTTGATGTCATGTTAGATGGACCATAAGTCAGAAATCGTTTTTTGCAAAAATAAATAAGGAATCGATATTAATTTGAATTATTGATGTGGAACTTATTGAAAAATAGCGGCTGGAAGGCTATAAAAGGAGGTGATACTAGGGCATCATCCTCTTAGTTTTTCTTGAAATTCGTGAAGCTACACAGTTTTCAGACATTTCTTTTTGTATTTTTTTTTCACATTTTTATAAACAGTAATTGAAGTAGTTTGGATAAACTTTTTTACTTTACTTTTTATTTACATTCCATGCTTTGTATTATCCATCCGTAGCATTATCTAGACAGACGACTCTATTATAAGGTGAATTACAATTCTTACTTAAACCACCATTACTACACGAAGGGCTCACAAACATTCCCATCTTTAAATTTCGCTTTGTAGACTTTGTTAACTTAATTTCTACTACTTTACTAAATAGTAAGTTGTTGTTAAACAAACTGGGTCAATTAATAATTTAAAATTAGTTCATATTATTAGTGGAGGTAAAATATTGGACAAATACGAAAACCTAGAAATAAAGATGGAAAAAGAAAAGGGTTCATTGTTGCTAATTGATCAAATTGATTTCTTGTACAATAGTCCACCTTTAATTATGCTTTTGAATAATTAGAATGTAAAATTGCATATATTTAGGATCAGATTTAGAATAATTGGAGTATGTAGGGTATAACTATCGCATGAGAGCTTAGTTTTGTTAGTAGCCCGATGATGACTTAAGAGGTCGAAACGCGTTGCTCATCTTAAATCGAAAAAATAAATTTTTGTAGAAAAAGCAAGTGGTTTTGTTCATCACTTAAAGTATTTTTAGCGATTATGTTCGTGAAAACCGAAAAGTGCCGTCGAGAAACTCTGTTTGTTTTCTTAAAAAAAAATTGAATGTGATGTATAGTTTCATCTTCTGTGCAGCTGCTGCCGGGACTTACCTAATTATTTTTCCATTTTTACTTGATTGGAAATTGCCTCTCCACTTTCCTTTTATAGAAATTTCGTAAGAAACTTGTGCAAAATTCTCACTTAAATTGAGCTTGTATGCTATACTTCTCCTTACAAATACATTAACATCCCTATCACTGTAATTACTTAGTCTATTAAGTTCAGTCTGTTTAGTTAGTTTAAGTTTTAGCTGTACTATACCAAGCATGAAATAAATTGAACTGTAAAACCTATCCGAGTTTTATACAACCTTTTTTCTACATGGTGCCGAAACCCGGGAACTTAGGACTTCAAACGAATAAAATTCGATTTTAACGAAGGCTGTACGATTAATAAATTTGAATTGAATAAAAAATAAAATGGTAAAATAGACAAAACGTATCCTCGAGATGGAATTAAGTACATGCGCTGTTTATCGAGGACAAGTCACGAAAATCGTAAAGACCGAGAACGAGTATCTAGATTCGCCGCAGTCGAAGATAAATGCGGAAAATTCGCAAAATGGCGGCCTTATCGAAGAAGAATTACCGGTGTTCCTGCAACGATTAACGGTTGCTAACGATAGCTTAAATAAAGCTAATGCTGAGGTTCGCGCAAGCAGCTCTTCAATACAGGACGAAAAGGATTTTGAAAGGGTTGCAGAGTACAAGGAGTCAGCGATATCAGCCCTTGCTCGCATAAAAATTAGGTTGAGCAAATTGGCGACTTCCAGCACATCTATTGGCGAAAGTTTCGCTCCAACATCTCCGACAACTTCTACATCAGCATAGCACTCCTTACTAAAACTGCAGTTAAAAGGGTTTGATGGAGATTATTCAACTTGGGTACCCTTTTGGAACCAATTTCGCGTTGCTGTTCACGAAAATCCGACATTAACCCGAGCTGAAAAGTTTAACTATTTATTATCTGTGTTATCGAGTAAAGCAGAAAGAGCAATATCCGGGTTTTCCCAATCTGAAGGGTGTTATGATTGTGCCATTGCCTTGCTTCTAGAAGAATTTGGCAATACGGAAAAATTAATTGACCATCACTGGCAACGATTGATGACTCTTTCAACTGTACGTGAAAAAACCGACATTAACGGTCTTCGTAATCTGTATAATACAGTAATGTCCAGCAGTCGATCTCTCACAGCTCTATTGGTTCCTTCTACGAAATACTTTGTCATGCTCAAGTCGGTACTTTTGCGCTGTTTACCAATGGAGTTAAGAGTTGATTATCATCGCGCGCACGGCAAGACAACCGAAAAGGTTAACGAAGAGCACGAAGACGACTCTTCTTCCAGCGGTACATTCTCTTTCAAAGGTAATAACCATATAGCAAGCAAAACGAAATTTATAAAGCGGGAGGTAGAATCTCTTGAAAAGGCCAAGATCGAGAGAAGTAAAAGCGCACAGACGCAGGGAAGACTACCACCGAAGCATTCTACTGCAGCGGGATAAATTGCTACGAATACAAAGGAAGTATGTTTCTTCTGTCAAACAACAGTTCTACCGAATGATATGAGGAAGAAACTAATGGAGATGCCCTTACGTATGTATATGTATACGCTGATTTTCCCTGGCCAGATTTTAATGCGTGTGATGTCAAAATTAAACGTTGTGCTGTCAAATGAACGAAGTTCTGTCACTTTTCTGTTTACTTGACGTGATAAAATTGTTGACCGATTTAAAAGTTCTGATTAAATGAATTTGGTGTAATATATATCATTAAAAAATTTATATTGTTGAAGTGAAAGAAGATTTATATACACTTTAACTGAAATTGTTAATTAAATAACCAAGGTTTTAGTGAAAACTTATTGTGAAGTGCATAGTGGAATTTCGTCCAAATAGCACCCTGTGTCGACTATCTGGAATATTCTATCAAACCTAAGACAAGCTACTATTAATCACTTATCTACAAATGAGCAAAGTTTTAAGATTATTTACGAAATATTCATAATTTACGTAAAAATGAAACTTTGTTTACATTTCATTTATAGATCACCAGCGGTTCTGTGAATATTCTGCACTGCTGGATGGAGAAAAGTTTATCTGGCAGGGGTTTCCGCCAATTTTTATTATATCAATATATTATATAGATTTTTTGATTGTTAAATTTTATATTTATGAAACTATGAATTATGCAGTTAATAAAATAGAAATATTGACATTAATTAGTTTTCTTGTAATTTAGATTCCCAAAATATGTAGTTTTACGCCAAAAGTGGCTTAAAGTTCTTGGAAGAAGATTTTCAAGACGAAGACTTATTTCAACGAGCGCTGAATATTTTCAAAAACTGGAAATGCGTTTTTCAGTAGCAAAAGTTCTTGGAATCTAACTTTCAGTAGAAAAAGTTCTTGGAAGTTAGATTTTCATACTAGAAAGGGGAAAGTGATTTGTTCAGAGCATTTTTAAATCAAAACATATTTCAGCTCAACGAATGAGGCTAGGAAGTGATACAAATTAAATTGAATATTTTCGATAACTGAAAATACTGTTTACAACTAATCTAATCTTTTCTGAAGAAATCCACACACACTAAATGTGAGGGAATCATTGAGCCATTGGGCGAATTAAATTCATCAAATTTAATTGAAGTCGTAATATTAGGCAATTTTTATAGCTTGATATTTTATTCCAAAATTGGTATACTGATTATTCTTTTAAATAATGCTGAGATTGAGAAGACGAACTTTTATATGGTAAAATTTGTATTTACATTTTGTTTATTTGAACGTGTCTAAGTTGTTTAAAAAACGCGCCAAGAACCCTCTCAATTTTAATTTTGCGCCGCCTGCAATGCCGTTTTACTTAGTGTGGGAAAGATTATCGCACACTATTAAACTTGCCACGATTTTTCGAGTTTAGGGCATCTCCATTAGTTTCTTCCTCGTAGACCGAATGTGATGGATCGCTTTCTCTAAACGAACGAAAGTCGAAACTATAAACAGATGGTCGATGCTACCGCTGCACAAAAAGGGGACACTTGTCTAACAAATGAAAGGTGAAGGGCATTTAATGCAAAAAATGCAGTGATAGACATACAACAGCACTTTGTGATCTAAGTTATATAAAACAAAAGCAAACTTGTTTAGTGAAGTGATTAGTGACGCAAATATAAAACAAACTCTAAATTTGTGTGCGCACTACATCAAGGTTAAATTATCAACTCTTCTGCAAACAGCTTGTGTAGTTGCAACTAAAGAGAGAAAAAGCGGTCAAGATTAGTTCTTGACAGTGGAAGTCATTACAGTTACATTACGCAGGCAGTAGCCCAAAAATTAAAACTGGAACCTTGAAGAACACAACGAATAAGTGTAGTGACATTTGGAAGTCAAGGAATTTCTCATGGTAGCAATAAAGGAACATACTCTACCGAACAGAAATAGAATCATCGAAATCGGTCCACGAGTTACGAAGTTACTACTCCTCCCCCTCCCCCACCACCCTCATAGGACCAAATCATTCTTCTATTAGCAATGGGGGATCACACTCTATACAACAGCAAAGGAACCATCCAAATCGGTTCACGCGTTACAAAGTTAAGTTCCACCCCCCTTTCCCCACCCCAACACCAAAACATTTTTGTTCTCCTGGTATCCACCAGGGAGCATACTCTACCCAAAAGAAAAAGAATTATCCAAATCTGTCCACGCGTTACGAAGTTAGACAACTCCTGCCCCCACCCAATCCCATACCTTGGAACAAATTATTCTTCTATTAGCAATGGTGGATCACACTCTATCCAACAGAAGAAGAATTATCCAAATCGGTCCACGCGTTACGAAGTTAGAATACTCCCCCCCCCTCTCCCAACCAAGCACCCAAGCACCCCTCCTATTAGCAATGGGGGATCATACTCAGTACAACAAAAAAAGAATCATCAAAATCGGTGAAGGCATTACGAAGTTATGCCCGGCCAGACATAAAAGAAATAAAATAAAAAAAAATAAATTTTTTTAAAAAAATACGCGTCGAACTTAGAACCTCTTTGTTTTTGGAAAGTCGGTTAAAAATTAAATGTTTAGTTGTGCCACAAATTTGTGCAGACGTTTTCAAGGCACCTAAGATAAGGAATCCAAAATTTAGCAAATTTCGTATCGCTGATTCAAATGTGAAAAACTTAGTTTTAGAGAAGGGCATAAGTCTACTTATCGGCTCTGACTTATGAGCGTATTATGAGCTTATTACAAATCGCTTAACAGCTGTTGAAACAATATTTGGCTGGACCTTGCATGGTCCTGCGGAAAGTATGGAAATAAACAACCATTTAGACAACGGAAGCACAAGAACGTTAAGTATGCTTAAATACTAACAATGTTGAACAGTTCTGGCACTTGGAATTTTTAGGCGTAAATAATGAAGAAACAAAAATTGATTCCTTTACAAGAAAACACCTTGGATAATTGTATAATCAAAAGGGGTGATAAATACTAGGCTTCATTACCTTGGAAAAATGCAGATATTGTATTAGATAGCAATAAGGAGGGCGCATTAAGTAGATTGCACTCGTTGACCAGGAAGTTGATGAAGGATCCTTAGAGGTTGATGGAATACGATACAGCAATGAGAAGTTTCATAGCTGCTGGATTTCCGGAACGAGTTGTGTCAGTATATTTTATTTACCTCATCGAGCAGTTTATAGAGATGATAAGATTACAACTGAACTGCGAATAGTTTTCGATGCTTCGGCTCATATGAAATCAGAAAGTTCTTTTAATGATTGCTTGCATACGGGCGGAAATGTGTTACCAGACATTTTAAAGATCCTGCTTAACTTTCGTGCTGGAAAAGTGGGTTTAGTAGCGGATATAGAGAAGGCGTTCCTTCAGATAGATTTATGTGAGAGAGATCGCGATTCGCAAAGACTTTATTGGTATTCAAGCCCAGTTGCTCCAACTGCTATGTTGCCGTCAATAGAGTGTTACCGTATTACAAGGGTAGCCTTTGGAGTGACAAGTAGTCCCCTTTGTGCTGTCATACGGATGCAATTGGATTCTGAATTCGAGAAATATCCCTTTACTTGGCAAGTTCTTCGAGAATCTTTCTACATGGACGACCTTGTTTGTAGCTAAGATGATAGAAATCTTGCAGAGAAGCTTTATAAATGAAGCAGTTTTGATTCTACAAGGAGCATCGATGAATTTAATGCAATGGAATTCAAACGATTCAAAAATTAGAAAAATGGTTTGTTCAAATGAATGCCTAATTATTCAAAATTATCTGCGCATATCGATAGATGCAACAAAGAGTAGCTTAGTTCAAGCTATATCTCGCATATATGAACTTTAAGAGTTGAGATAAGGCTAAAAATTTTATTTCAAGAACTTTGGCGAATAAAACTATCGTGGGACCATTTAATTTATGAGGATTTATTAGCTAGGTTCCGTTCCTGCTGTAATGACCTGCATTTGCTGAAAGACCTGTCTATCCCAAGATGTGTTATTTCTTCCAATAACTTACGAATAGCGGAATTACATGTTTTTGCCGACGCTAGTTTAAATGCCTATGGTGCTGCTGCTTATATAAAGTCATGTGATAATCGTGGAAAGGTTAATATAAATCTTCTTTGTGCAAAAAATCGGGTAGCCCCCCTAAAAAAAGGACAAGGAAAAGGAGCTTACCTTACCTAGACCTGAGCTGACTGCTGCCCTAATTGCTGCTCGTTTATGTTCATATGAGTATTCAAGATTACATTCAGTAGCTTTCACTTGTGGAGCGACTCTCAGATAACCCTACATTGGATCAAGGGTGAACTGAAGAAATGGAAGCCATATGTAAAAAATCGAGTTAAGGAAATAAGAGATTTAAGCGATGTTGACAATTGGAAGCATTGTTCTGGAAGAGAGAATCCTGCTGATCTGTTGACTCGAGTTATTTCAAGAACCTAGAAACACGGTTTACGGTTACGAGATCAAGAAGAGTATGGTTCGGTAAAGACCTTACATGTAGATTCAGTTCCAACTATGAATTTAGCAGTTCAATTGGCGGAGTCTGAAAACATGCCCACACCAGTTATCAGCCCGTTATTGGATTTCACAAATTATAGCCAATGGAAACGTCTTCAGAAGGTGCCTGCTTGGGTTCTTTGTTTTATTGAGTTAATTAGGAGAAAAAGTCAACAAAAAACGGAATTTCTAACAGCCGAAGAACTTCATAAAGCCGAATTATACTAGATTAAATTTACACAAAAAATTAACTATGCAGAAGAAATTGAAAATTTAAAATGTGGTAAGGTTTGGAAGGGAAATTCAACTATACTGAATTTAGCATTAATATTGGATGATAATTATTTATTACAGTAAGGCAGGCGATTACAATATTTCGAAGCAGATCTCAATGCTGTTCATCCTGCTATATAACTAAAATCATCGCACATCACTAAGCTCATAATAGCCGACTTGCACGACAGAACATTTCATATTGGTGTAAATTATGTTCTTTGTAAATTTCGATAAAAATATTGGGTCCCTCACGGAAGACAATTAATAAAAAGGTTAATAAGTCGGTCTATTACATGCAAAAAATTATTCGGTAAAGCTGGAATTCCACCATTTGCTCCAATTGCGAAGGAAAGAATGATAATGACTAGGACCTTTGAAACAGTGGGGATAGACTTCGCTGGACCTTTGTACATCAAGGATGGCGGCTCTTCAAATATGTCAGAAAACTGCTACTTTATGATAATAACTTTCGCCGTTGTTCGATCCGTCCTCTTAGAAACCAAGGATTCATTGGAAGTTAGCCCAAATTGATGAAACCTTTACAGGAAGAGATGAGCGAGTTCGAGCGGTAGTGGTACGCTTTGCTCAATTTTTGGACAAATTGTAACATCTAAGAATGATGAATTCATTACTTTTATTTATTATTCTAAATGGTTTGAACTAACAAGTATATTCAATCCTAAGATGATCATACTGATTTTGGCAAATGCTCAGAAATGTCGGGGAATTGTAATCAAAGGATTTATGCAATTATCTTTGGCGGCATATACCGAGTTAAGTAACAAATGTTATTTTATTACTTCAATTATTTAATTAAAATTTCTTATACCTTCTAGATATTGAAGGCTTGGTACAGTACTGTAACATTTATGTTGAACATCATATAAGAATGGACATTGTAGTTGTTTGATGTGGATTAAGTTAAATAGTAAACACACAAAATATATTATTCGTATATTCAAATAGTTTAGTGAACAACAATGCAATGGGTTTTAAATCAGTATCGTTATCTCTCAGTACACTGTTTTTTTTAATTTGTCACTTGTCAACCTTCGTCTTCGAGTTACGAATGCATTGTATATATAAAAAACATACTGTAAATGTCTAGTTTAGAAGTCACAGCTCCGATGACCTTAAAGCAACCCTTATAAGGCTCGGAGTACTTATGCCTGCAACATGTGTTGAAGATATCTCGAGTAATTCTCCTGAGATTAGAGAAATCTTCATTCCACCAGGGCGGGAGAGATTTTTTACTAAACTTTAGGCGACAGGAGACTTTGAATGCTTTGATCATAGCTTTTCCAAATATCTCCGCTTCCAACTCTTGTATGGTTTCAAGGCTTAATTCAGGTATATTGGAAAGTGTGGATTTGATTATTTAACTGATTTTCTTCTGTAAGGTTCAGGCCTTTCACTTGCCAAGTTAAGATTGAAGAGTATTCAGTTATGGTCGGAGAATGACCTTAAGTACAATCCTCAACCTTAACATGCTTAGTAACAGTGTGACATCAAGTACCCTCCCAACCGACGAAATAATCCATGATGGCAATTGAAGTAGACTTTGGGGGGCGCTAAATCGGTAATCAATTTCAAGCAGCACGTAAGATTAACGCAGGAAAAGAGTCGAAAAAAGCCCAAAATTTGGAAAATCGTAGCATAAAATGCGATTTTTTGCAAAAAGTGTACGTAATGAAATTTTTTAAATATTTTATTTGTAGTCAACAGGATTTAACCCTTTCATGCCCAAATTATTTCTAGCGAGCGGAATTTTCTGTATTGTAAGAAATATTCTATTAGGGATCTAGGCATCAATTAAATATAAATCGGGTAAATGTCTAGTTTAGCAGTCACAGCTCCGATGACCTTGGAATTTTAGTATGTTGTACCATTCGTCATCCCGAACAAGAATATATATATATATACTTATTGTGCGCGGAAATCATAATAAAGCATTTCTTTTTATGTTGAAAATGTACGACATGACAACACGTTCCGTCAAATTTTTATTAGACTTTCTGGGAAGAAGAGGTGTTTTAATAAGGATTTGAGTTGCTGTAATAACTGGGGGGCTACCGCCCCACTACACTCGCTAACATGGACGATGCGAATAGACCCTGCCTATTTTTTATAGTTTTATGGCAATTCATGGATAAGCATGAAAAATAGATGAAACACGTATTCAAAACTTCAACATAAAAAACTATGCTTTTTATGATTTCCGCGCCCAATGTATATATATTCTTGTTCGGGATTACGAATAGTACAACGTTCTAAAATTTCAAGGTCATCGGAGTAGTGACTGCTAAACTAGAGATTAACCAAACATGCATCGCAATCAAATTGAAAGAGGGTTAGAAATTAGGTTGAAAATAAATCATCTTTCTTTATTATTGTTATTGTACTTTGTTTTAAAAGTTGTTTTAGGCGCTGTTAAATATCACTCTAAGGATACTTCAAAAATTATAAATTTCGCCGAGCCTGACACTTACTTTACGTTCGCTTTTTTCTTTCTAAAATTTTTGAATTATATTTTTTCTATTGTCATCCGTTTTAATGTAAAAGGTATCATTGCGTTATTCAACGCAACTATACCTATGAACAATTCTGACATAAAACCAGCTGTAGCGGAACGTATTTGGGGCACTTTCAGAATATTCTCCCAAATATTCTTGCATCAAAGCACCTATGAGAAAATATGGCCTCGTAAAAAATCGGCACGGTCGTTTGGACGGATTTATAGGCACTTTCATGTGGCCAGAAAATATTATTTCGGTCATTTCCTCGAGTTAGTAATAACTCTTTAAGGCAGTGTGTGTATAAGCATGGGTCTTATTAAACTATTCGCTTCCGCAACCTCCAACAGAATGCTCAAATTACTGCTCTACACACACAGATAGATCCTGAAATTTTATTTAAATGAAATTAACGGGCAGAACATCTAGCCTTGTGCTGGGTTCCAAGGATACTTCTTTTGATATAATGACGGCGAGAATTTTAAAACCAAAAAGAAATAATTTTAAGAGGGTCACCGTTTACACTTTGAGAACGTAGGAAAACAGAAAAAATTGTGTTACCTTTGAAAGGATGCTTTTTGCTCTATGAACCCACAAGTGCTCTTTTATGGAATCAATTTCAAGAAACGAATAAAAGCTCTTACGTTGATTGCTGATAGAAGAATGCCCAGGAAGGAATTCTCGACTGTACAAAGACTCGCCCTTACAGTTTTATAAGAAAATTAAATCCACACAGCGAACGATTCGCAAGCGAAATCAACCAGCGTGTGGTAGAGCATCCCTGCTGCTTTGCAGCTGAAGGGTGCTTGAAAGGTTTCCTTGGAGATAAGAAATGGAAAACGTCGACAAGGGTCGCGTTCCGTCAAGAAAAGACTTTCAATGTCAAAACATATTAACACGAAGAAAACCTATTAAGGCGCTAAACATTAATGGTTTGTTGCGGTTTTCAATAAACGAACTTTGTTTTTTAAAACATGTGTGACATTATTTTAAGTTTGCAAATGTTTCATGATAAAATAAAGATCAAAGCATTCATTTTGCGTGAAATTACAATACACGAAATTTCTTTAGAATATACACTCTTCTCCGCTCAAACAGTAGTAACCTGTCTTCAAAACGAATTTGAGCGACTTTTACATTTTAGCTTGAGCTTGTTCAGTCAAAAAGTGCTTTCGCGCGACATGTCTCAGTTGGTCAATTGAGACGAAACTTTGAGCAACCGTCTCAGTTATCGCAGTTCAGGAAATGTCAATTTGTACAGCTGTTAATGTAACGAACTTTTCCAATTTTAAATTTAGAAAATAATATTGCTTTTTGTTTGCTAAGGACACTATTTCGTACATGACAGTTCGGCAATTTTGCCACCAAGCGTATTGTCATTA
Organism: Leptarthrus brevirostris; assembly: GCA_964036015.1. Lineage (NCBI taxonomy): Eukaryota > Metazoa > Arthropoda > Insecta > Diptera > Asilidae > Leptarthrus > Leptarthrus brevirostris. Next base: position 97,348,453 of record OZ038373.1, read on the forward strand.
TTTCTGTCGCTTTTTACCAAAGATTAACCAATCCAACCAAAACCACAGAGAAATGCTAATATCATTGACGCATTACAAGCTCAATATTTCAACAAAACAAACACAAATTGTAAAGGAGAAACTTTTTTTTCAGAGCATTTCTAGGCACATTTCAGTAAATTTCATGTTGAAACTTTAAAAATATTGCGAGAAATATTACGAGAAAGTAGAATTTGCTAACCTTTTTCTATTATTACCCCCCCCCCCCCCCCCCAATGCTCAGCTGCTCGTATTTATTTCCAAGCTTGTATCTAGATTCTAGAGTAGGTTGTGACACAACCCAACTCTTCCATACAACATTTTTCCAGTAACATACATATGTAACTAGAGACACTAAAAAGTGAAAAATTAATTATATAGTTTAACCAAAAAAAGTTGAACAGATTTCACAAAAGCGTTCAAAATTTAAATCAATATTTAATTTTGTCAACTACCACAATATTAATTAAACAAACAAAACAACTACCTAGCCAAAATCAAAGATACCACATAACACTACCTAAACGTTTCAGCTCGCGAGATCATAAGGAAGGAGGATTTATATACAGGGTGTTTCAGATATGACGTACCAAAAAGAGTGGGGTGATAGATCTCACCTAGCCAAACAAAACATTGTATGGCAGGGAGCGGGGTAATCTCAACCGTTTGGGAAATTTCAGTTTTTCATGGTATGCACATTACTCTTTTATTTTTATCTTTTGATCTACCCAACATAGCGACATCAAACTAACGCTAAAAAACTACTATCCCAATGTCCTTTCTAAAATTATCAATAATGTTCATCTAACTTCTACCAGGTACAGTCACTTCAAAAATTGAAAATAAGGTTTGCAATTACCTAAATTTCAGCATTTTCCACAGCATTTTCCAAAATTTTCTCGGAAGTTCATGTAATTAGTACACCTCTTTTCATTATTATTGAATTGCCCATCATATTATCTTTCTAAAAAGGTGCAACTTGGCAAGGTTACAACAAAGGATTAGAAAAATCGCATCCTTCGAAATCCCTGCCAACCTAATGATCTAGCGTTTTTTTGATTTGGCTGTGTTGGGTAGATCAAAAAATAAGGATAAAAGAGCAGTGTACATACCATGAAAAACTGAAATTTATGAATCACCCTATAACACCCAAACGCTTGAGATTGCCCCGTCCTTGTTATAACATTTTTTCTTTGCCTAGGTGACATCTATCACCATCATTTTTGCACGTCAGATCTGAAACACTCTTCATGTTTGTATTGTTTGTTTCCTTCGCTCCTCACCGCATTTAAGCCGGTTTACTATTGCTTAATTGTTTTTTTTTAAATATGCAAGAAATCTTTTGAAAACAAAAATGAAGCTATCCCAGTCTTTAGATATAAATTGATTTTCACCAAATTTTTTTTTACTCAACTATTAAATTTTAAATAGATGTTACAGAAAACTTTTCACTTATGTTTTTTTGGGTATCTTATAGCTTTTGCACTGAAATTTATGGCATATCTGCCAGCTTGTCCAATAAAGACACTAACAAGTAAGTAATATTACACCGAAGTTGGGCAGCAACTAAAAACAAATAATAACGATATAAGGTGCACTTTTAATAATTTAGATACGGAATCCAATAAGATTAATGTAAGTTTACTCATATTTAGGATAAACAATGCCAAATAGGCAGGTTTTGGTTTTTAATTCTTAGTCTTCCTGGCCACGCGCCCGGCTTCATGAATAATTTAACATTACGAATCCTGCTGAGATCAGCTCCTTCAGGGAAAATATTCAGAGACACACAAAAATTTAATGCGAAAGACAATCATTCCTTCGGACATGGGGTACATTAAGCCTGTTTATATAAAAAATTCATTCGTCCCTCAAATGTGTTTGCACGTGTATAAAATTACAAATCCGAAATTCTGTCTCCCCTTGGGGACATAACGCAGTGAACCATGCGAAGTATGTGAAATTTCAATGTATCAAAACCCAAAAAATTTCAACCAACATTGCCTTAAAGGAAAATATTTTTTCATATTTTGTGAGTGAATTATGTTTAATTCAGTTATGTTTTCCCTTGCTTTTTTCGTGCTCTACTGGGTTCAAATTTCAATCTCATCTAGTTAGAAATGCTGTCAAGTGTTTTTACTCTTTATCGGCATTAATAAAATATTTCCGGTTAACAAATATTACAAGAGGAAAACAATATTACTTGATTCACTTATACTAGAATTAAGTGAATGTGTCAATTAAGTGTGTTTATTTAATAAGAATATCTTAATAACACAGGATACAATACAGGATGTCCGGGAACCGATGGTCAATACTGCGAAAGAAATAGTATTTAAAATACTTTATTTGGATCAAGAATGGATATGATATGTCTGACAAAATTTATTTTTGATTGTTTTTACAAAGTAAGAAGTTTAAAATAAAAACAATTCACGCAGTATGTGACAACACTGAGCAGAGTATATAGCCAAATTCGGTGATAATAATTTTTATACATATATTTACCATTGGCTGACATGTAAAGCATTCTATTCAATTTTATTTATTATCGTGGTAGCCGAATACTGCTATTAACGATACAAACAATTTTCGTCTTCTTCAAGGACCGCTCCCGTCAATTTCTTTGTTTTAAAAGTATTGAGTTATGCTAAATTAGGTTCAAGTAGCAGTCTATCCAAGGGGAAGGAATACAGGAACCATAATGGCCGATCGTGATACCACATTGGCGCTAGGTACTCAACCCGATCAAATACGTAAATACGTAGTTCGGCTAACTCCGTAAAAAAGGTGGGCTTCGGCCGTTGACTAAAGCCGAATAGTCGCAGAGTGGGAGGTTTGCTCGTCTTTCTCATCTTGGTAACTCCTACAAAAGTCATTCGAAGGTGCGCTTAGTCTGTTAGTATATCTGCCTATAGGGCAATGACATGAAATGACAACCACAACAATACTAATAATATTTCGCTTGAGCGAGATTAGCTCTCTCGACCACTTAAAGTCGGCCAACCTCCAATTCCTGTCTGGTGTTGGTGGCAAAGGGCCTGCATTAATCTATACGGCATCAAGTTTGTCCAATTGTTACTTTTGGCAATAACAAGTTTATATAGGCAGTGGTGATTTGTTTGAAGCCAGCTATAATTGGTGCTACATACCCTCGTCAGGAAAGAAATAGTGGTAGTATGTATTCTTAAACAAGCTAACAAGCCTCGAGAGCTGCCAAAACGATACTGACCAATATTAGTCTTACCTCTTTTCTACTTAAAACAATGGAAAAATTGCTAGACCTCCACACCAGGTGCAAACTGCACCAATCATCTCCCCTCTTCTTTACTCAGTTTGAGTACACAAGACGTAGATCAACCGAGATTGCCTTACATAATCTTATTAGCAAGATTGAGAGATAGATCATAAATAAATAACTTTGTGTTTTTCTTGACATAGAAGTTGCTTTCGGCAACACAAAGTATGGACCCATATCTAGAGCTCTCACACAGATTGGTATGGAATCATACCGTAAAGCGGGTGGATGCTGTACTAAAAGAGCTAGAAATTACATCCAGCCTGGATAACACCTCTGTGTGCATTGCATAAGGGCAACTATGGGATCCCCACAAGGCGATGAAATGCCGCCGCTGCTCTGGTATCTAGTAGTAGACAACCTCTTAAACAAGCTATGTGGCCAAGCTATCGGGCAATCGGCTAAGCGGATGACATTGTAATTATTATTACAGGAAAATTCGACTCAACTGTTACTGAGTTAATAAAATCATGAGTACTGACTGGTACTCAGATGAATATCTCACTATTATCCCTGCCTGTACCGTTTACCAGAAGGCCCAGTTTGGACTTTGATATTAGTTCTATCAAAGGCACGGACATTGAGTGCTCCAATGAGGTGAAATACTGGGGCACTACGCCCGGTAGAAAACTTAATTGGAACCTCAACTTAACTCTACTCTAAATAAGACTAGACGAGCCGCATAGGCCTGTCGGAAACTTTTCGCAAAGCCGTGGGGTCTCACTCCGAAGATGATTTTATAATTAAACAATACGATTTCCAAACCGATTGTCACCAACGCCGCCTTGGTCTGCCCAAAAGTTCAACAACGGTCGGCAATCGTCAAATGTAACAAGCTAGAGCGGCTTGCTTACCTCTCCATAACAGGAGCAACAGCTGCCATGGAGGCGGCAATTGGATTCTCCTCTGCACATCTTCATCATACAATAGGCTGCAACTATTGCACTGAGAGTGCAGCTCACATCTAATAAGCCGGTTCAGCACATTCTAGCATAGACGTGTTCACCGTAACAGATAACGTGACTAAGAAACTGAAACTGAAGATTTTCGAGTTTTGTTATTTTCGTGGTCGCAAGTTTAAACCGACGTAAGTAGCAGCAGAATCTTCAGGATTCTCTTTCGTGAGCGATTAGACTGGAATGGGAGTAGTCAAAGTCTGGACCTTCTAGACTCAAATGGTTCACTGATGGCTCAAAAATGGAACAACGCACTGGTGCTGGTGTCTTTACACCCAACAGGGTTAAGCTCTGTTACATACGTGGTCAATCGCGTATCGTATGCAATGGCATTGCTGATGAGAGAGAGTTCGTCCTCCCAAGGTCCCGTAACTTATTACAGCATCAGCTGGTGGTAGAGTAGAGCTGTTGGCTAGGAGTCAATAGCTCCTACAGGGTAAGGCATTTGTTCGACCTTATGCGTACAATTACACCACCTCCTTAAGTAAGACGATTCTCAAGTTACTATCAGGCTAACTATCTGACCTTCGAGTGCTAAGATATCGTCTACACCAGATGTGTCAAAGATGCGGCCCACAACACATATTTCCGCGGCCCCGCTTTCTTTTGGGAAACAAGTGGAAAACGGCCCGCGAATTAATCTGTTAGTCTTTCTGCCGCTACCAGTCCACGTACACCCAACCCTCTTCGTGCCTGCGCCCACGCTGGACATCTTTCGCTCCTATCCTTCTCTTTTGCAACGAACAATACATTTTTTCATAATGTTTTTTGCAAAATAAGCCTTTCTATTGAGATTGAAGTTTTTGTTCTTTTGCGGCCCACATAAACTTAATCCTTGTTTATTAAGCCCATCTTTCCCTTTAAGTTTGACATGATTGGCCTACACCATAGGTCAGTCTGGTGAGACGGAGTGTCGGAGTGTAAATACAACACATCACCGTACCTCACTACTATTATACTACTATTTTACTAGCATCGTCCAGTGATTGCAACCCAATTAGTTTACCCCTAGAAATATATTAGGGAATATTTTTGTAATGAAATAGTTAACGGAAAGAACATCAAGAGAAATTTCTCTGAATTGAATCAATTTAGTTTATCAGGTCCTATTATTAAAGCACACTCTCCAATCCTTACGTTTAATAAATTCAATATTTAGAAGTTCTTGAGCTTATAATCGATAACGATAGTTTTAAGCAAAATATAATTGAATGACCTAATAAAATTATAAATGAAATAAGAAACATAACTTCAGGGTATATCCGCAAACGGAATACGATTTTCTTACTTCACAAGAATGAAAAAAAAAACTTCGTTTTAACTCGATGAATAACTCTTCCTGACAGAAAGTAGATGATTTCACCGTTCTTGAAAAAGGCTGCTGGCTCAGGTTCCTACCTTCTTATTCTTCCTCTACATGAACTGTGAAAAAAAAAATACAAAAAAGTCCGTCTTTGAAAAAGCTAGATCCGAAAAACCCCTAAATTATGATGCCAATTCGAGATGGATCACCACTGAAAAACGAAGGATGCAATCGTATTAAACAGCCCAATTAATAAGGTAATTTCACAGTTAACTAGATTTTCCCCCATTTGCATAATTTTGTTTAAATCATAAAATTATATTATTATATAATATAAAATATGCAACCTTTTTTAAGAGGTTGAGTGAAGGAAGTGTCGATGTACAAGTTAAGGCCATGATTGGTGAAATATATTGTGGGTTACGAAGGCTATGGCTGTCTGCTGATATTCTTCCAACAGTTTTGCGTCTCAGGCTTGTTAGAATTTTTTTCTTGCCTCATTTCTCTTATGGAAGCCCAGTTTTTCCGAGACTCGACTCTGTTTGTAGAGGAAAGGTAGAAGTTGCTTTTAACGATTGCATAAGGTTCGTCTTTGATTTAAACCGTTCCATACATATAACACCTTTCAGATTATCGTTACTAGGACAAGGACAACTATTTATGTAAAACGAAAAGCACTGATTTTTCTATTCCATTTAATACATTAGGTTAGGTTAGGTTAGGGTGGCGGCTATCAGCCCGATCAGCCTCACCTAGACCTATAAATGGTCCGTTGTGTTACCACATCCGTGGAACCGTACCTGATCGGCGTCTAAAACCAGCCGCAGCTGTTAATAAACCTTAGGAGCTGCTTCTGCCCGATAATACATTACAGAGAGCCTTAATATCTGTGCGATAAAATTAAATTTTTGCAGTCTTCAAGAGGTCGTAACTTGCTTGTTCCGCTATTTCATACAATGACTTGCGAGAGTTCTTACGTTGTCGAGGTTACTCGTTTTTGGAATTCACATTCTCCCAATATACAACGTGCTCTCTCTGTCAATGAATTTAAACAATCTATTTGTAATTGTGAGCTTTAAGTTTAAACTGTGCAGTATTTAAAATTCTTATTTCTTATTCTTTCTTTTTGTCACCTTAATTCTTTTACGCTTTCTTTTCATACCTTTTTTTTTGAATTTTTGCATATTATGATTAGTGTGTTTTACTGATTTATTTTGGAATATTTATACTGTTTTGATTTAATCTTTGAATTATTATTTTGATTTTAAGTAGTATTGCCTACCTTTTATTGGACTACTATAAGATAATGGATCTTGTGTACATTAATTGTTAAATAAATGATATATGTATATGATTCATCTCGTTTGAAAGTTTCAGGCTCATAAGTCGAACGAAAACCAGAAGATGGTAAACTGTTTCACGTTCATGTTGTTCGACTTCTCGAAATTTAACGGTACGTCCAAATTCGACCTTGACAGGGATGGAAGCGACTTGAAACTCTGGTATCCTTCGTTGTGATGTACCCACAAGGAATCACACTAGAAATTTTGTTAGAATGATAGTCGTGGAAATAGCGATAAAAGAGCGATACACTGCCGACATTGTGTCGATGCTGCGGAGAGTCAATGCTCTCAGAGATTGCGGTTAACCTTTCTTTGAACTTTGTCTAACGCGGACAGTGCGGAGTGTTTGGGTCCTACCCAAATATGGCAATTATATTCGAGTATAGGCCTAATGTGGGACTTGTAAATCAGGGCCAAGTCAGATGGAGCCAAATATTTCTTATATCTATGTAGGAAACATTTCATCGCATTTTTAGCGATTGCAAATATACGATCGGTCCAGATAAGATTACTTGATTATTGGATATCGCAATGCCCAAGATCTTTAAAGAGTAATAGGGTATATTCACTCCGTTAACTGAAATCGGCTGATAGAGGACTGAGGGTTTTTTAAGGGACATTAAACAGCATTGGGTTCTGGATGTGTTAAATATAACACGCTTTGCTCTTCCCCAAGGGAGGATGGTGGAAATGTCGTGGTTTAATGTTTCAAACATTCGCTTTCGATTGATTTCTCCCAAGTTGCCACGAGAACTTACTACAGAGTCAAAAGAGTACGCAAAATCAAGGATGCTGTCGTTGGCGAAACTATGTATAAGATGGTGAGTGCGAGACGAAAGGATCATTGATAAGAACATGGAATAAGGTTGCTGAAAGAACTCAACCGTAAGCGACACCGGCATTAATTTCGTAGGAATCAGAAGTAATTCTGTCTATTATTATACGGATTGTTTTTTGTTGTTGTTTTTTACGATATGGCCAAATCCTAGGGGACAACCCTTTAATGCGTTAGCATGTCTTTGGTCGGAGGGAAATTAGGCTAAGGGGAGTGCGGAAACTTGAATGCCTTGTTATTGCATTGATGCGAGCTAGACAACAGCCCAGAGACGGAGTGGATTTTTTAATTATATTTTAAAAACCCACAGCGTGGTGATCGTGCCGCTCAACCAATTGATTCAACAACGGTTTAACAAAAAACTTTTTACACATTTAGAAAGTTGAGGATGAAGACCGAATGCTTGATGTTTGGCTAGAAGGGCAATATGACAAACTCTACCAAAGGCCTTTGAAATATCAAGTAGATAATAAGATGGTTACTTTCTAAACCAAAGTGAGTTCAATCGGTATGCAGTTATAGGGGTCGCATGTCGCTCCTTTTTGTTTTTTTTTTGGTATCATCTGAACATGAGCAAGTTTCCATGTAAAGTAGACGGAAACATTCCTGTTGATTATGATAGGTGAGAAAGTGTATGCAGAGGTTTAGACAAAGTGGAGCCGCAACATTTCAAAACCATGGGCGAGACCCCGTCAGGTCCAATATCTTTAGACACGTCGAGATTAGAGAGTACATTAAAACTTCCCGAGTTCGAAAGTGTAGCGTCTTTTGCCGGCTAGCGCACTGCGATGGAGAAGAAGGTGGCTGCGATGTAGGTGGCAGGTGGGGATTAGAAGCAAACAGATTGGTTTTATCCAAACAAATTGGGCTTTGTATGTTAAATGCATCTAATATCAAATTAAGCTTTTTTCCAATATAATGCAGTACGAATTAATCGCGGTATAGGAAGTTTGCCCAAATATGATGATTCAGCGTTATTATAAAATTAAAATCTTTTTCTGTTGCTTTATTTGGCTGTTGTTATGCAGAAATGATCAATCAAAAAGGCCTTAAGAAATGAGTTAATTTTTTCATTTTACGAAAATGTGACATACATGATAGCATTATTAATACAACAAAGTTTATAGCTTCAACGGTAATGGATTTAATAAGCTAATCTAAAATTTACAAAAATTATTCAATTAGCTATTTATCAGTATATCTAAGAAATTAAATTGTTATTAAATTTATTTACTTCATTGATCAGAAGCATTTTTTTATAAAGCTTTTTAACTGCAACTAATTTTTGTAGTACATTTTTTTATTAAAGAAAAACACTTGTTCAATTCCATAATTCATTTAATTTAATTTAAACGAATATATAACGCGTTTCGCCCACTAAGGCATGATCTAGTGAGTGTTAAACTGCTACTGAAAAAAACAACTGCTAATATAACAACTATGACGCGCTTATAACTTTTAGGTACTGTACATACAATTTCTTTTTGTATATATATTATCATTTTTACCTACATACAAGACTGTGATTAAGTAGAGGGCTATTATTTATGAAGTTTTACTGATCATTAACCAAAGATGAGCCTCTATCAATTGCTTTTTTTATTTGAAAAATCTCATATCTATCCAGTATCTTCCGACCATTTAAATTATGAATTAATTTAAGATTCTCTATTGAGGTTGTATGACCTATGTCAATTAGATGTTTAGATAGACCTGTGCTCAGAATATCTAGTTTTTAAACACAGTATACTCCATTTTTTTCAATTTTCATTTATCATTTTTCTAAGAGTGTTTTTGGTTCTTTAATCTGGCATAATATTTCTAGTTTTTAATATTTTTTTGCAATTTTTTGAGATCAAAAAATCGATTTTTTTCATTTCATAAATTGTTAGTAAAACTATTGAAAAATATGTTCCCAAAATTTTAAATGAAAATTCCGACTCGTTCCGACGACATTCCGAGCGCGCCACGTGTATAACCGAGCGTTCACTCAGGTACCCATTTACTTACTACGTGGCATGTATTTGTGGGGTCATAGATACTACGCAAAATGCCAGCAAATATCCTTTTATGTATTTTTACAATAGAAACCTCAGGTAGAAATTTCTAGACGCATTGTAACTTGGCATCTGTCGAAAAGGAAGCGTTGGTTTTCATCAGTTTTTCTTGATAATATTTTTTCAAACGCGTTTTTCTCAAAACGACTTTTTTTGAATTTGCGTACACGCTAGTTTGAAAAGTTTTCAACCAATGGTTTTGAAAATTGGAAGTTACTTTCTTCATAGTAAGGCGCTCTATATGAACCCAAAATCGGAATATTATCATTATTTAAAATAATATTTTTTAAATAAAGTTGTAAAAAATGGCATAAAATCATGATTTTTTGGTTTGACCCCTGTAAAAAATTCAATTTCCTATTTTTTTTATAGCATTTAGGTTCATATAGAAGAGAGACATATAATAAAAGTAAATTCCAACCTTGTTTGATTTCAGATCAAAATTGCAGCTTCAAGAATGTACGCAAAATGCTGAGTCTGATTGTGACCTGCAATATGGGGTCGCTAATATCATCTGTGTTTTTCAAGCAAATTCTTCAAAAATTTTATAGTATATATCTAAATATATGTATAAAATATTCTCAAAGTTTCAATAAATTATATTCATTTTTTATACTATAAAAAAATTCATGAAAATCACTGAGAAAACGCTGTCCTAACTCTATTTCCCCTTAATATAAGGGATTTTTTCCCCATTTTGCTTTACTCTTATCTGGTTCTTGAGGGTATACTATTTTAATGGCAGATTTTTTCTCCTTTCTTTCAATAACTTATAGATGTAATTTTTGGAGTAACCGTTGTTAGTTTTTTTTTATATATACGATGTGGCCAAATCCTAGGGGACAACCCTTTGATGCGTTAGCATGGCTTTGACCGGAAGGGAATTAGGGTAAGGGAAGTGAACAAACTTGAGTCTTGTTTTTGCATTGCTGCGAGCTAGACAACAGCCCAGAGACGGAGTGGATTATTTTAATTTCTTAATAAAAGCTTACGGGGTCATCTCTCGAACCCGAGACCCATCGCATGTTGGTCTTGCCGCTCAACGTATTGATCCAACTCCGTCTCCCAAAATTGTAAATTTTAATATGGTTTTTAGTTCTTTTTTACGATTATATTTGTTTAAGGGAGTATTATTTAATCTATCAAGCATAGCTGCCATTTTTATATTGTTAGGATGATTCGAATCAAATGATATCACAGTATCATTTGCGGTTTCCTTGCGGAAGATCTCTCTCTTTTGCCGTTAATGTTAATTATAATATCTAAAAAATTAATTTTTTGTCCACCAAGTTCAACAGTGAACTTAATGGAATCGTAAATATTGTTTAAAAAATTATTAACAAACACATTTAACTGTCGTTCAGAACCCGTCCAGATACATAATATCTTATTACTTAAATCGCTGTTATTTTGAAATATTTGTGTTTCTATATTTTATATATAGAAATCCGCTAGAAATGTAGATAAGGAAGCCAAACCCTACTTGTTGTAAAAAGAATTTGTCATTAAACGTAAAATAATTTTGATCTAAACATAAATTTATTAGATCTATTAATTGTGCACATTATTCCTTATCTACCAATCTCTCTCTAATTCTTTGGTATAAAATTAATTTTAGTTTTTCAATTGGGGGGATGGGAATAAAATTGATACATCAAACGATACCAGTTTTGCGTTATATGGGATGTCAATAGAAATTAGTTTTTTAATTAGCTCTTGTGTGTTTTTTATTGCATATTTACTATTGAATTCTAGGATTTCAGGTAATATCTCATTTAATTTTTTACCTAGCTTTTGAGATGGTGCGTTAATAGCGGTGTTCATGTTTATGTATTTTCAAAAGACCATATATATTGGGTATAGAAAGATTACTCATCTTTAGTTTGTATCTTTCAATCTCATTAAAAACTAGCGTACTTTTATTTATTAATGAAATAGTTGACATATTGTATTTTTTAGTAGGGTCATAATTTAATTCTCTAAGACTCATTTTTGTTAAACAATTCTCCATTTTGCTTAGGGCTTCACGATACTCGAGATATTTCTCGCTGCCGGTGCCGGTCTTAACACGATTGAGGCGACGAGAGTGGACGAGATATCAGTTATTATTATTTTATTGTGGAACATTTTTTTAGTTGTTTCAGCTTTTATGTCGCTCCGAAAAATTTCAATTGTGTGATTTATGGGGTATATAAGTATACACTGCTCTCCTCAATCGCTTCTTTCTACATTATTTCCTTCTTTAGATATTTCAATAGCAAACAAGAGCCTTTGCTACCTTATTTTGGCAAGGGGAATATGAAGAAAATGCATATATACATAGATATATCACTTGTCCTCGCTCCCCGTTATCCCACCGAAATACCCTTTTTTTATCTTGCCGAGAGCGAGATCGGACCGAGACTGGCCTTTATCTCGCTGAGATTGCGACGAGAGCGAGATCGTCTTCACCTTGACGAGACCAAGACCGAGATGTGCCAAAGTCTCGGTCTTGTCTCGGTGCCGTGAAGCCCTAGGACTAGGACTGCTTAAAAGACAAAACTGTGGCCATACATCTTTTCCAACGATAACTCATGTATTTTATAAATACATCAAGTAATCTCAGACATCAAAGGAATGATCAGGACGAAATTCATTGTCCACCAAATCACATGTACATACATGTAATTTAAAAAATTATGAATAAAACCATATAAATTACAACAAATTTCAAAAATTATTTTTGCTTTATATATCTTTCTTTCCAGCACTTTCCCGTACTTTTAAATTTAATCATTATTGCTTGCCACCCCATTCAAATAACTAGTGATTTTTTGCGGATTTTGGTCACGCAGATCGAACTATAGCAACTTATTAATAGTTTTTTTAATCTAAAGTCTCAAATTTGGCAGATTTTACACATTTAAAATAATATGGATTTAGAAATTTAAGCAATGGTGAGTGGTGCAAAAAAAAACCTTTCTACAATCAATTAAAAAGGCGGAGAATTTATTTGCGTGCTTTAAAATCTTTATCTTTTATTAAAACAGTCTTATATGAAAAGTCTTTTTCTCAATCACAATTACCACTTGAATAGTAAACCAAAACTGCGTCCACTGACTATCGACGGTGACTGATTTTCTGCTGGGATTTGATAGAATTCTATCAACTATTTAGAGTACCTTTCAGACTTTCAGGAATCAATCTCGAAACAACGGAGCAGGCTGTTCAAATCTCATCTTTCACAATTATTATTTTCAATACTATGTCAGTGTTGGTTTTTGAAACACATGTTTGCATGGCTGGACTTCCGAAAATAGGAACCCTCAGAATGACTAGAAATTTTGTGGGTACACCCAAATATATATAAAATGAATGTATCTGAAAGGATTTTCGGCGACTCGAAAGGGAAGGTGGGGAAAAAATTTTTTTCAGGATTTTTTTGATGTGATTTGTTACTAATATTTCAAGATCGAATATTTTAGTTGTTTTATTAACTAACTATTGAAATATATTCTTCTGCAGGGTGGGGGGACGCAAGTTAATATGTTCCCAAAATTTTAAATGTAAATTCCGACTCGTTCCGACGACATTCCGAGCGCGCCACGTGTATAACCGAGCGTTCACTCAGGTACCCATTTACTTACTACGTGGCATGTATTTGTGGGGTCAACTAAAAGCCTAATTAATACACCTCTTCCTCCCAGAAAGTTTAATAAAAAAGTCAAATGGTGTGCCACGGAAACTAAAATCGTGCCTTATGTTAAAATCAATATAATTATCAAAAAATTTTACATAAACAGATTTTTGAACCCCTTCCCTTTCGAGTCGCCGAAAATCTTTTAGGTACTGTCATCTGGTGTATAGTAGAGTGTCTGATAAACATTTGAAGCCAATCAGAGGGTTCCCATTTTCGGAACTCCAGCCGAAGTTAAACTGTCAACTTTTGCTTGCGGTTATTTCCATTTAGCACGAAAGAATAAAACATTCTCAAAATATTTTCGAAAAACCTCCCCAAGATATACATTTTTAGGGCTGAGATCAGAAACCTTCCCAGAAAATTTACGAGAATGTTCTGCGTACATACTCATAAAGTGTCCTGGAATCGCTTCCGAAATCAAATATAGAAATGCTTTGGAGATATTTTTTGAAAATATTCCTGGAATGAAGACGTGTAAGTATTAGTACTTTCAAAAAAGACTCTCTTCCATAATCACAAATTTTTCGATTAAATAAGCAACATATGTGAAATACCCATTGTTCCTACTCAGATTTATAAGCTACAAAGGCTGTTATTTATTATTTAATAAATTGGTGACCTTAATTACTTGTAATTTCAAAATGCTGAAATAAATTGAAAAGTAAAAATAAACTGAATCGATCTGTTCGATCTATGGATATCAATCTTTTTAAAGCGATTAATCGATTTACAAAATCGAAAAAAAAATTACAGATCGATACGTACTGAATCGATTTTCTCAGTTCGATCCCTCATCCATACATAGCAACTGAGTTTGACACTATATGGAGTGAAGCTTATGAGAAAGCCGCTATTTTCTCACGCCTGCAGTTTATGAGGCAAAAGAAAAAGGTCAACGTTTGGTCACAACAACAATTAAAAATTGGTAACAAAGACAGTTTAAATTGAAATTACAACTAATTGCAACTAATTTTATTCTTCGCTGCGTTACATTTATTTGTCTCTTTCATAATAACAATTTCAAACAGCAATAACCTAAAACCATTACTCTATGAGTTGGGTCATTTTCACATAGCAACGTCCAAGTCTTATCCTTAATAATGTCACTTTGTCTTTATACTGAGTGAAAATTAAATTGTTTACGAACTCATCTTGTCTGAAAAGCTTTCCACGTCAATCCATGCAATAATTTCATTTAGCCTGATAATTTAATGCGGCCCTCCATATATGATCCATTTATTTTTGTCTATGTTGAAAATAAATTAAAGTCGTCAGCCACAAACACGTGCTCCACGTTGAACGATGCTATTAGCCCTTTGCTATTATACCCGCAAACAACTATCATTCGATACCCCGTCAAGGCGCTTCGGTTGTTTTTCTTCACGTTGGCAATTATGCGCATATTTTAGACAGGAGCTCTTCCACCCGTTTGATATAGGATCCCTGAAATTTATAAACTTACGTCGTTATCTATAGAGAGCCATTTCGCATTGCCCTCTAAAAGTTGTATTCTCATGTAGATACCGCGCTTCCGGGGAACTTTTTCTTCCAGCTCTACATTCCCTTGGTTTGGGGACCACATCCTGCCAATGTTAGGATGACATGCGCGCCTACAGCACAAAAAATTTACGAGAAAAATTGCTTTCCTGATGATCTTGGAAATAGGTCGTTGAGAGGTTATCACAGTACTCGATTGCGATTAGTGATAATGGAAAAGTAATTTAGGCTCATTGCAATTCCACGTTAAAAGCTGATAATGTCAAAAGTGCCCTCTATTTAAACCCGAGTTGGCAAAAATTGTTCTTTCTGTCCAATTTTACCTCCTAAAAGCTTTTGTTAAATTATTCGGAATGGAAGGCAGTATAAATTTATACCACTTAAATACAGGTGAAGTTCGCGAAAATAAGCACTTTATAAATTTTTGTTTTCTTATTATCTACGGTAATAGAAATGTTCAAATCACGAAAATTTACTTTTAAAGTAAACCAGCTTTTGTAGTCTCTGCGATAGAAATCATGTTGACTATAATTTGGGCATTTCTATTCTAAAAACTTTCATTAATGTAATGAAATTCATTAGAGCTGTCTTCTCAAAATGCAACTTAGGAAATTGGTTAATACATAGAATTAATATTTACTTAACTAAATAAGAAATCTTTTAAAATTTACACGAAGTAAAGTGCTCCTTTAAGTGACGATAATTGTTGTTGATTGCTCAGAGAAAATGTTAAGAAAGTCGTCTCCTTCATGTAGCGGTGCGGTCTAAAAATATTTTCTGCATTAAGGGCAAAATATATCTTGCAGAAACGTAGTTTTTGGAATTAAAAAATAAATAAAACTATTCATTTCCACTTAATAAAAGCAATATTTAATACATCATAGGAGGAGTGAAAAAAAATTTTAGTTCGAACTTGTATTGATAGTTATCCAAGTAAGTATTGATAGTTATCCAACTGCTTTACGTAGGATCTTTTTTGGTAGATGCGGCAAGCGGCTCCCAGCTTCCGCACTAGTTGTTGAAAACGAAAAAGTCCAAAAAGATTTATTTACCTGTTAATAATACGAAATAAAAAAAATTAAGTTCAGGCAATTATGCAAGCTTGAAGAAAAAGTTAAAAAGAAATTATTTGATGCTTTCATAGCAAATATCATATGTATTGCTGAGTTTATAAGTTCAGCCACTAGAGCATCTTATTATCTTTATGCATAGTGCATACCTCGGGGAAACTTTATTTCTTAAATAATAATTTAAAAAATGTGACGAAAAGTGAGGGTATTTAGATCAGTGATGGCCAAACTCACACTACTTAAGGGGGGAGTAAGGTTAATTCGATACAAAAAAAAGCATATTTTCGATAATTTTTTTTGGCAACACAGTTAATATATATTTATTTCTATAATTACTACATAATAAAATAACATTTGAAGAACATTTTGTGAAATTTTCATTTTTTTATGAAGAAATGAGCCAAGTCAAAAAACCAAAATGATTTTTTTAGTTTTAAGTTTCTGCAAGTAATGACGTCGAGTTTTTTTTTATTGATTTTTCAATTTCTTACAGCACTTGGAAGTCAAAATGCCGATTTTTCATCAACAAATTAGAAAATTTTGTGATTTTAAAATACGTTAAAATTAAAAAAAAAATAACTCGACATCATTACCTCGTCATTTATGTAAAGAAAAAGTGTGCACAATTTCAAAAGGATCGTTGCAGTAGATTTTTAACTACAGTAGGCACCGACTCTGAAAAAGGTAAGTGTGAGAAAAACGCGTTTAAAGTTTTAACACTGATCTTTTGTATATGGGATGTATCGGATGGAGGGAGACCCGAGGCTTTGTATCTGCGGAAGTTTTGCTCCAATTGACCTCAAATTTTAACTAGATACTCTTGAAGAGTTGTACTATCAAATAAAAGAATATGAAAAAAAAATGTTAATACGTGATAATGACCAAACGTTGCCGGCTACTACGGAGATAGTTTTGTTATTTCAAACGTTGATCTCGAATGGCTTAATTCACGAAAATAATTTTATGGTTTTCACTTTAAATTTTAGTCTATTAAAAGTGTGAGCGTACCGTGATTGGTTAGGACTATTTCGTGCGTCTTTTATTGATATGTGCCTGTAGCGGGTTGACATTTGGAAAAATAATTTTTACTCAGGCGTACCGTGCGCATTTGAGGGCCATTGAGGCGTGCCTGTTTCAGGCTAGGAATTTTTACTCGGGCGGTTATTTGTTATTCATTAAAATGCCCCTAATCACATTATTAAAATCTGAAATTTACAAGAGTTTTTGGGCGTAAAAAAAAGAATATTTTCATCAGGAATTTCAAGAATATTTCATATTAAAACAAATATTTATTTTGAAAAAATAAAATAAAATAATTAAGAATAAATTAAAAATTAGTGAAGTATTAAAAATATAGGCTGGTGCAAAATTCTGAAACATGAAGTCCCGTAACACAAAATCCGGGGATACAAAATTGAAGAAGACCTCTTGTACTAGGATATATATGTACCCTAAAGTGATAATTTTTTTTTACAAAATATTTGAAGAAGGAAAATTATAATTTTGTTGTGTAAACATTTCCTTGTACATAAAATATTCTTAAAATATTTCGTAAAATGAAAAATTATTTACTTTCCAAGCCCTCACTAATAATCTCCGAAATGAGTTATATTTGCGAACAATTCAAATGCGAATATCTTGCGATCCGTTACACGTCGGTCAACATCGAAACACGGCATTTTTTAATTTCTCTTAAAAACATCCCGCAGCTTTCTCCTTTTGCACTAAAAAATTTGAGCGTAACTGTGAAAAAGCTTCAATCTTTCTGCAGACAATCAAACTTCAATCAGCATCAGTGCGAGCGGATATCAAATCGACAACCTTCCTTTTAGTAGAAACAAGATGAACCTGCAAGAGTTCTATTTTGCATTTGCATAAATAAACGTTATCACCTTAAATAACTACTGATATAATTGAAAAAAGTGTCGGTTCATATAGAAACACATTTGAAATGCGTAATAAAAGAATTTCATGTAGCCAAAAACATTACTTTTAAAGTCGCTGTGTTTTTTATTAATAATAATTAGGTTGTTATAACCATTATCTACAATATGCTGCCAAGCCAAATATATAAAGATATGTCACACAACTAATTACTGGTCTTAATAGTTTTATAAATATTCGTAAATTCTTATTCATAAGGCATCATCAAAATTTACGCCAAAAAAGATCTGGTTTCTCATAGACTTTTTTTTATGTATTTTGGGGCGTAAATTCCAAAAATGGCAACCATTTTTTTCTTCTCAAGAATCGTTTTGATAATCTAAAAAAAAACGTTATTTGCACTTTTCTCAGTTATTTACCTATCGATTCTACGAAGAAGCGCAAGCAAAAAGATGTATTTTCGATCAGAATATATGTATATAATATGTGGATATATAGAAATTTCCTTATCTTATTCCTTTTTGAATAACTTCTACATTTTTTGTCCGATTTGGACAAATTTAGTGACTTTTTAAAAATTCCGGAAAAATCACTCTTTTTGGAATTTGATTGCCTGTAACTTCATCAAAAATCCAGCATCCGACCCGCGTAAACAGCATAGCGTTGGAATGAGGACAATATTACCTTTCAAATGATATGCAATACACGCAGATCTGATAAAAATTGATGGATACATGGGTAAGGAACTGAGAAAAGTGCCAAATAACGGGGATTTTGAGAATATCTCCGAAAAAATTCTTAAGAAAAAAAAATTGTTGCCATTTTTGGAATTTACGCTCCAAAATACGTAAAAAAAGTCTATGAGAAACCAGATCTCGAAATGAGGCCCAAATTTGTAAACTAGTGCTATCAAAACTAAGTACAACAAGAATATTAGAAAAGATGGTTTATTTGTAACCGAGTTTTTAGCCAATTTTTTGTTATATGCTACACTTACACCTTCGTACCTCGCAGAATGAAATTTTTGTTGTTGTTTAGAATGTGTAACCCAGAAGGAACCCACGACAAATAAATTGCAACTAGAACAGGTGCGAATAATCATTTATTTAATATCAAGTGACAAGCGACATTTAAAAAACTGTGTACTAATACTTAGCAGCTGCTTTGGCAAAACATTTAATTAAATTGCTTAAATTTATGTGTTAATCTCGTTGAATTGTTGTTCAATGAAGTATTTGATTATAAGGATAACATATTTTGTATGTTACGGCAATTTGAAGTAAACGACTTCTACCTTTCTTGTTCAAGAAGTTATTGTATTGTGTAAGAACTTTAAACCAAAGTTGTGCAGTTTTAGAATCTACATCAAACAACTACAATATCACTTCCTATATGATGTTCATCATAAATGCTGCAATACTGTACCAAGTCTTCAGTATCTAGAAGAAAAACAAATTTTAATTAAATTAAATTTAAATTAATCAAATACTTACCTCGGCATATGCCGCCAAACATAACTCCATAAACCCTTTGATTACAATTCCCCGACATTTCTGAGCATTTGCCAAAATCAGTATGATCATCTTACGATTGGATATACTTGTTAGTTCATACCATTTACAATCATAAATAGCATTAATGAATTCATCGTTCTTAGATGTTATAATTTGTCCAAAAATTGAGTACAAAAGTAAGCTAATAGCTATGTATAGTGTAATAATACACCCCGCTAACAGATTTTTCTGAAATTAGACGAATGAGTATGTTAAAAAACTGAATAATTATTCTGATAAATGTTGGATGTTAATCTAATAAGGGGATAATTACTGAAGCTATTTGAGTAGTACCGGCGCATCCCATAATAATTAATGTTGGGAGATTAAACAATATAGCATCTTCGAAAATCTCCTTGAATTGGTTAAGAATAGTAATCGCATACACTTGACTTTCGACAATATATTGCAAAAGCCTTTTTTGCTTATCTTCTGTGTCAAATTCAGTGTTCTTATCACCGATGAATTCACAATATTTTCTACAAAGCTCAATTCTTGATGCCGCAAATACACAGGACAAATAGAAGATTAAATCAGTTATTACACATATGTTGAAAATGTAGTAAACTGCGATACAGATAAAAATGTAGTTAATATCGTATCCTGGATGACTTTCGTAACTAAAATTTAATTTACTAGAAACAAGGTTTTGTTTATTGTTACTGGTTATCTTACGAAATTCCGATAATAGAAAATTGGAAAGGCAATTTCCAATCAGATAAAAACAGAAAAATAATAATGTAAATCCCGCAAGAAATAGCATAGAATATGATAGTATACATCACGATCTTGCTGGAATTAAATATTACTTTTATAAAGTGATTGCTCATATCAAAGTAAATGTTAAATTAATCATATTCTAACTTTGCAAACCCTTTGTATTTTTTGGCAACTTCTTTGTGTGTTTTACTACCGATAAATGATGTATCTCGAATTACAGCTTCCGAAAGATTTTCCAGCTTTTTCTTCATAGATAACAGAAAGAACAGCCTTGTTAACATCTAAAAAAAAAACAAAGAGGTCGATTAATAATAACAGGATATTAAACAAAATTTCCTTTTTACTTGCAATTCAACACACAAATCTAAAAGATGTTCAAAGAAAATACTCGCGCCCAATTCCGTTAGAAAATAATAAAGGCTAAACACTGGCACTAACGAAATAACGAATAAGCATACAATGCGATTAATTCTTGATAAGATTTTCATTTTTGGGGTCTCCGATACTTTTAATCCACCAGCGTACATTAGTTTTTCAATAAAAGCAAAAAGAGGAGCCCAACTTGTGGACTCCGCAACAAAATACTTTCGAAAGTAACCTTTGATCATTGTCAAACTTTAAGTAAAACTGACATGAACTGGAGCTCTGTAAATATAGTACTTCTATGTACGAGAAACAGCTTGCAAATTAACTGAAGCTTTAGAATTTCTACACTCTTTCACTTATGGAATTGAAGAGTCGTTATGATATGACTTGATTTTATTTTGCTGGAAATTAACAGGTGTACGTAATACATGGAGTGCATAAGATTATAAATATGTAATGATGTAAGAATAGGTCTGCTATCGTCTGTAATGCATGTACATATAATTGTTACCTATTGCGGAAAAATCAATCAATTTGCATTTAAAAAGAAAATGTCAAGGGTATTTTGACATGAATGTCTTCCTAATGCTTTTTTTATTATCATATTTCTTATTACACATAAGTATAATCTTTTGAAAAAAATCGTAATAACGATAAAGTGACATTATCAAATAACTCAAAAATTCCTAAATAGTGGTGAAATCTCAGTTTTTTTCTCTATTGTAATCGTAATTTATAAGTACAGCAGAAACCAAAATAAATACCCAAAATGTTAGACACCAATATTCAGTCTGTGGTATTCTATAGAAATTTAAGTGATTTTAGGAACATTTAGCAATAGACTTTAAAACTTATTGTTGTTTGTAACGAACATATGGCACGCCGTTTTTCTATGAAATAACCTAAAAAAATATATCAACGAAAAAAGTTTTAAAGGCTATTTTAATTATCAAAATTAAAGGCCTATGTTTAGTTGTGACGTTCATACCCTACATATATAGTATATGTATGTATTACATATGTGAAGTCTTCGTATTGAAGGTAGGTATTATTCGGAGTATAAGCGAAAACGAACTTATTTGTTTGTATTTCCATAATTCACTTTGAACTTATTTTACTTTACAATTTCTAAATATACTAACAATATATATAATAATTAACTTTAAATTGACTTTATTAGCAATGGGACTGTTGTTCCGATGTTCTGATGTCTATATAAGACTGGCTTTAAAGCGGTAAGTAAGTAAGTAAGTAAGTTCGTTGATGCTGGTTATAGTGCCAGTTATTCGGATGTTCTTTTCTCTTTCAGGTTTATTATTGGTAAGTAGTAAATTAGCTTCTTTATTGTCGTCATTTTAATAGTTTTTCTCTTTCAGCTTATCGTGACGATTGGCGGACAATTCAAATTGTCGGTAAGTTGTTGCTTCAATTCATACAAATTAATATTTGGTTGGTAATTTGGGTTTTTTTTTGAGATCGATCTTTAAACCTTCGATTTGCCGATTTTTGAATCGATTTTACGTGGGACCGATTCAGCTCGAAAAAAACAAGCTAAGCTGTGATATTTTTGCATTTTATCTTTCAGTCGTGTAATAATCCGACAATTGTAAAAAAATTTTAAAAGAATCGTAATTGTTAGGTGAATGTACTTGAGATCGCTATAATATTTTAGTGTTAACTGTGTAGTTTATTGACTACTGCATGATTTTGTCATCGGTGGCTTATTATGTTTCATTTCTGGTTTGGTGATTCCACAATGAGAAAGAAATAAGTTATTTAAAGAAAAATCGAAAATAAGTGATATTCGAATATAGGATTTTAAGTTTTTATAAAAAAAATTCCAAATGGTTTTTGAATGAAACTTGTAATTGCTTCGAAAGTTAGTTGAATTTTGAATACCGACATCCTAGATGTTATGCATATTAGTTTTTTTTTATCCGACGTGGTTAAAGCCGGAAGGGAATTAGGGTTAGGGAAGTGAGGGAACTTAAAAGTCTTGTTTTTGCATTCGTGCGACCTAGAGAACAACCTAGAGACGGAGTGGATTATTTTAATTTCTTAATAAAACCTCACGGGGACACCTGGTCTCTAACCTGCGGCCCATGGGATGGTGGTCGTACCGCTCAACGAATTGATCCAACTGCGTTTACGCGGATTTGCCACATTAACAAAGTAGAATATAACTAGTGGAATAGACAAGTATAATCGTAGTAAGAAACTCATGTGGAATACACGTAGATGCGACGTAGATCTTAATCTCCTGAAAGAAGCATATATATCTTTTTGAGTTCTGCCCATTTTTACTCTATCAAAGATTTGACACTTATCAATAGTTTTTTTAATCTAAAGTCTCAAATTTGGCAGATTTTACAGATTTAAAATAATATGGATTTAGACATTTAAGCAATGATGAATTGTGTAAAAAATCTTTCCACAATAACTTAAAAAGACGAAGAATTTATTTTGCATGCTTTAAAATTTTACATAGTATTTTATTAAAACCTTTTTATATGAAAAGTGTGTAAGTGTTTTCGATCACAATTAGCACTTGAATAGTAAACCATAACTACGTCTATTTTAAAATTTTCAAATGAGAAGTAGTCATGTTTCTCTCAAGGTGAAGACAGGGAGGAAGATAAAGGTGAACTGTCAACTTTAACTAGCGGTGTTTTCCGTTTAAAACGAAAGAATAAAACATTACCAGAATATTTTCAAAAAACGTCCCCAAGATATACATTTTTAGGGCTAAGATCAGAAAACTTCCCAAAAAACTTAAGAGAATGTTCTTCGTACATACTTATAAAATGTCCTGAAATCGCTTCTGAAATCAGACATAGAAATGCCTTGGGGAGGTATTTTCAAAATATTCCTGGAAGGTTTCTGGGACATGTGATATTAGTAAAAAAATGTTTGCGCTTGCAAATTCGTCGGCACAAAAGTTGTGCTTCTCTTTTACTTTTCGGGTGTACATTTTTAGTTGTGTTACTTTAATGAAGCAACATTTCTGAAATACCCAAGATTTGTAAGCTACAAAGGCTCTTTTCTATTATTTAATAAATTCGTTTAATAATTACACTATGTTTATATATGTAGAAACAGGTTTAATTACTTGCAATTTCAACATGCGATCCTTTTAAGGCGATTAATCGATCTACGAAATCGGAAAAAAATTACAGATCGATCCGTACTGAATCGATTTTCTCAGTTCGATCCCCCATCCCTACTGCCCCCGTAAAATCCTTCAAGAGATTTCACCTTGTCACAAATGGATTTACAGAAAGGATGTTCAGCCCATCAGGACCAGGCATTATAGTGTGCCTTACTCACTATTAGGATTACATAGGTGTGGGATAGGGCTAAAGAAATTAGTACGTCTGATTTGAATTTTTTTACTTGAGTTCTGTTTCATATTTATATTCCAAACTAATTTTGATCCTTGGTGAAAACATTTCATTTAGGATATTAAATCTTTATCTGTCATATCATACTTCTGTGGGTCGGTATTTTCAGGGATTGGTAACAAAGAAATTTTTGTTGTCGGTCTCAATTTGTCCCTTCCTTGGGTTCGTACTGTGACGACTCGGATTAAAGAATCCGACCCTGGATGGACCTTTAAAATTCGGCCAATGTGTCATTTCATGGGTCGTGTGTGTTCCTCTCTTATCAGTACCAGGTTTCCAGGTTTCACATTCTTTTCTTGTATCATCCATTTCGAACTCTATTCATTGCACCAACGTTTCCAGAAATGTTGATAGATACGGTGGAGTAATTACCATTTGTTTATCAGATTTTCGTTGATCCCTAATAAGTTTCGGTCTGGTGGCGCCAATAATGCTTCTCCAATTAAAAAGTGTCCTGGAGTAAGGGCTTGTTCGTCTTCCCGGTCACTGCTAAGAGAACATAACAGGCGGGAATTCAGACACGCCTCGATCTGAGTGAGTACTGTCGCCAGCTCTTCAAATGTGAGGATATTGTTCCCGACAACTCTGCGGAGATGATTTTTAATCAACTTAACGCCTATTTTCCACAAACCTCCAAAATGTGGTGACTCTGGGGGATTGAAATGCCAGTTAATATCTCTCGTCGTACATTCTTCAGCTATTTCTTTATTCACTTCCGCCTTAAATTTTTTATTTTCGCATTTCATCATGTTATTTGCGCTGATAAAATTAGTCCCGCAATCTGAATATAAATCACTGCAGAGTCCTCTTCTTGCTAAAAATCTTCTTAAAGCTGCAATAAACGCTTGAGTGGAGAGATCGCTAACGAGCTCAATATGAATTGCTTTCACGCTCAAGCATACGAAAATTGCTACATGTCTCTTGATTACTGTTGCTGAGCGTAGTCTTGTTGCCTTGATGTTAAAGGGTCCTCAATAGTCCACTCCTGTGTGGGTAAAAGGACGAAACATTTTAACTCGAGGCGAAGGAAGGTTTCCCATCAGTTGGGTCATCCGTTTTGCTTTCTGTCGATAACATTGAATGCACTTATGTACATAATGTCGAAGTTTATTCCTAGCGTTAATCACTAATTGAGGACTGCCGTGAAGTGTAGTTTTGTGAGCATGATTAATGACTAAATCTGTGAAAAGACTTTTTTCTGGTAAAGTTATCAAGTGTTTTTGGGGTAGAGGAAGGTCGGATTTTTGAAGACGTCGAAGAATACCGTCTTGATTGAGGAAAGGATATCGATTGAGAATTTTGCTTTTCCTTTCGATTCTTTGCCCTTTTTTTAAGCCCCTAATTTCATTATAGAATCCTAACGTCTGTGCGTGTTTCTCCAAATACCTTTAAGCCTCTTCGAGTTCAAGTGAGTTGAACCATATCTTGAGTGATTTTTCCTTCTTTCGTGAATGTATGACGCGAAATATGTAAGATGTTACTCGTAGTAGATTTGTCACCAAGGCTATCACCTCCTTACTTTTTTCGTTCGTACTTATGTTGTGTTTAGATTTTGGCCAATGAATCTCATACTTTTGGAGCCATGCAGGGCCGTTCCACCACAAAGAGAGATTGCCAAATTGGTTGGGTGGAATTCCCCGTGAGGTTGGATCTGCTGGGTTGTCTGCTAACGAAATGTGTCTCCAGGACTCAGCATCTGTTTTGTCATGTATTTCTGATACTTTATTGGCCACAAATGTTTTCCACCTATGTGGTTGTCCCTTTAGCCAAGCCAGTACAATTGTGGAATCCGTCCATGCATACATCTTGATATCTTTTTTTAGGTTAAGAGCTGCTTTTCTTTCTGGATCAATTTTGCAAGAAGTTCCGCGCCACAGAGTTCTAATCTCGGAAGTGAAATTCTTTTTAGGGGAGTGACTCGGGATTTTTCTATCAATAAAAGCGTGTGAATTGACGTGGACGACTTGATGACTCGTATATAAACAGCAGCAGCAACTGCGACCTGGGATGCATCACAGAAGCCATGTATTTGGACTGGATCATTGCCGTTGTATGAAACCCATCTTGGAATTTGTTTGTCCTGGATGAGACACAAGCTTGAACGGAAATTCGTTCAATCATTTAGAATTTCACCTTCTACTTCATCATCCCAATCTAATCCTGACAACCAGATTCTTTGCATGAATACCTTTGAGCGAATGGTCACTCGTGTGAGCCATACCAATGGATCGAAAAGTTTTGCAATATCGGATAGTATTTTTCTTTTTGTGAAAGCCTTGCCACCGAAATTCGTTTTGAACCCAAACAGATCTTTTCGCGGGCACCAATAGATTCCTAATGCTTTGGTCCATTCATCTGCTTAAATTTTATAGGTATTTATAGGTATTAGGTATATTTTTATATCGCTAGAAACATTGCACTATTAGTTCCGAACGTCACTGTTTTGTTTATGATTTTGATATTGCCCAAAGACGACCCAACCTAAACTAGTCCGTTGCGGAGAAACTTGTAAGTCCTCTCTGGACACCTTCCTCTAAAATGTCAGCATAGATGTCTGCTCCCAACAACAAGTCTATGTGACCAGGTTCGTTATATCTTGGATCTGCGAGCGATCGTTGTAATTTTTGTGTAATCTCTTCTGATTTTCAAACAACGCAGAATTGAGCTCATATAATTTTTATTTATGACTACATTCACAATAGCAATTTAAAAGGAAGAAAAAAGTTGTGCACACAAAGGAAGGAAATATAATAAAAATCAAAATAAAAGGAACTTACTTTTAAAATAAAATTATTTGTAAAAAAAAGAGAAAGAGAAAACAAAATAAATGCAGAACTTATCTTTTGATTCCACGAGAATTCCTTGCAACAATTCCTCCTCTTACTTGTCCTTCATCTCTTCTTGACGACTCGGTACGCTCTAGATGTTTCCTCACTTCACATTCCTCTGACACTTAAATCCATTTCACTTTCTTTTGGACACTGTTTTTATTTACTTTTCTTCCACAGCAACTGACTCCTGTGCGTTTCCTCTTTGAACTGTCTGCTTCGCATACGAATGTCCCATATTTAAAGGATAATGCCCCCTATTGGAAAATATGCTGGAAAATCTATTACATTTTCCAGATCGGTTGAAAGCGGTTCAATTTTAAGATAATTATTTTGCTTTTTTTTCTTTAAAATTGTCTCGAAGTTTTCTGATGTTATTTGGTACTATCCAAAGTGTTCTTAAAATTCGCGAAGTCGCTCAATTTTGAAAAAATTGTCGGATGTTGACAGCCATTTTCATGTGGCGTTAATTCCCGTCGTAATCCTTTCCGGGGCATATCCTCTTCTAACTTTCCTTCCTTGGGTTACAAACAGTTCAGTTGGTTTTGTTTTTCGTTCCAGACTATTGAAGAACAGTCCTTTTTTTAAGTTTTCCAGGTGAAATCGAGGTTATGTGTTGTGTAAATAAACCGTGATAGGCGCATAGCAAGAGAAGTCTGAGCCAAGTAAGTATACCCATTCAGTCTAAATTATTCCGTGTAAGGTAAGTACTGCTTTCCTATCTATCAATTTCATTCCTTCTAAACTCTATAACATATCGTATGTACTTTCCCTTCATTCAATACTACTTACATAAGTTTTTATTTGCTTATTTTCACTTCAATTAATCTACTAATATTTAATTTTATCTATTTATCAATGTACAAATTCCTCCGTCCTATTAAAATTCAAAGTTTCAATCAAAAATCTAATATCTATCCATACTAATATTTTATCATTATTTCCTAAACTTAGATATAAAAATTCCAACTCTAAAGCAAATTATTTGCTTTCCTTGTTTAATTAGCTTAAATATCTATATTAACTATGCTTAGCTTTCATAAATTTCAAATCAATCCAATGTTTTTTTTAATAAACATATGTAATATCTTAATACTATATACAATGTGCAATCTTAATCTATATTCCAGGTTGGTGAGCTTCGATGAACAAACTTCTAGTTATCCAGCAAAGGTAATTTAAGTTTAACCTTTTTATCTTCGACGCAGTCATATTATCATATTTTAGGATGATGTCAACTTTTGAATGATACCAACTTTAACGAGGATTGCACGATCTTCCTTTTCAGCATCATTGCAGGGAATAAGAATAGATTAGAATGGTAGCAAGAGATCGACTTTCTGAAACTCCCATCAGGATGGTGGCGTTAGAACTCCAGATCGCCTTTCAAGGACAACGAGAATAGATTCCTCAATGTAACCGATGCTTAGGTATCTTTTTGCTTCAAAGAAAGTTTATCTGTAAATAAAGAAACGTCTTTGCAGCATCACTCCATTATAAATGAACAACGAGGACAAAACATCACAGGTAAGTAAGTTCTTTACACTTTTGGAATTAATTAATATTTATTTCCTTTTAGGCTTCAGCATTTGGAATTAATTAATATTTATTTCCTTTTAGGCTTCAGCATCCCTCACATTGGCACGTAACAAAGGTACATGCACCTTATTTTGTGAGCATGACAGGCAGTGTAACTTTTAAAATGATTTCTTATACGCGGAAACCAAAAATGTTAGTTTATTGTAGGCCATCGAGCTCCCTTTGACCAACCGAACGTGGCTAGTTATCAACTATTCGATACAACTTTCCACATTTAAAGTTATATTTCTTTATGCATTTGATGCTCCAAAAGTAATCTCGGTTTGATTTAACTTGTTGCTGTACGGTAAGAAGCTAATCTTCGATAGTAACATCGGTCGTCAGTACGCGCAACTGTGTCGGGCTCTAAAGGCGATTCGACTGGTTATCAACTAAGTGGGTCAACGTGCGCAATCTTTAATCCTTGGCGGTATTATATCTTAAAATCATATTCCATTAACTTTAACCACCAACGGATGTTTTTCTTGCTCATTACCAGGTTTCAGAGCGGAGCAGTCGCTTATAATCTTGAGTATTTCCCCAAAACTTATAGACGAAATAGTGTAAGCGTCTCCACAACAGCTAGGGTTTCGAGCTTATAGCCATGATAATGTTACTGCTGTTGAGTTTTCAAAATGACAGCTGAAGTGAGCGACTGGTCGTAGAGCATTGTCGGCGTCCCGTTGAAGTAATATTTCTGTATATATACATATATGTAATATTCCGGAATAGTTTTCATGGCCTTAGTTTGGATGACATATTGTAAGTAGTGGGAGATTAGTCAAAATGCTTTTTAAAATATAGAAGTCTTATTTTTGTTGCTCATTCCAAATGTTTTCATTTCGTTCTCTCTTAGTTTTAGTCTTAGTCTTAGAAAACTTCTCAATTAACATTATTTTTATTTACTAGTCTAGTTATTTTACTAGTCTTCGTCTTAGAATAACGAACCAGAGAAAAGGACATCACTCGGAAAAATGTAAGCATTTTGCTATATGTGGTAGAACCCAAGCGATGTGTGCGTTTCGAACATGAAAGTAGTAAAATTATGCTTGTATACTGGAGAGGCTAACTTATTTTGACAATATTTTAAATTAGGTGTTTTTAAAATAAATTCCTATAACATTTTCAATATAATATAACTTTGCCCGACCATATTTTATTAATTTACTTAATTTTACTATTTAAAAACACTTTATTTATGCCCCCAAATATTTCATTACTAGGGAGACGACTATTATTTCATAAGGCGACAAAAATTGACACAACTTGAGCAGACCCGATTGGATAGATTTGTCCAATTTGACAATCGTGGCGACACTTCACTTAACCCCCTCGCCACTTTGCCAAAAAGCAAAATGCTTATACACGTACAGGGCATTTACTTGAGACAGCCTTTCCTCTCGTTCTTTATTCTAAGGCCTTCGTATGTCATCAGGCGAACGTGAACGTGTCGCTGCAAGAAATTTCTCGGAAAATGAATCGTTCGCGAACAGTAGTGAGAAATTTTTTGAGGGAAAATTATGGCAAAATGCCGCACAAAAACAACAATCAGAAATTGTCAGTGCGACAAATAAGGCAAATTGTCAGCATAGTGAGGAAGAAAAAAACGTTTGCAACCAAATTGTGAAGGAATTGAATCTCCCTGTTACTGCTCGTCGTGTAAAAAAAATTGTATTCCTCTACTCCTACTAGGTTAGAGTGGGAGGGAGGTCCATCTCTATGGGGAGTCAGTGCATCTTTACAATATTGGTTCCAAACTAAAAGGCAGAGGACGTGGAGGTATCTTATCGCAATACCTAGACCTCGACATTTCATTTACCAGTCTACTGCAGCGTGGTTCAGGCGGAAATCATGGCTACAAAGGTAGTTGCAAATTCCGAATAACTTTAGAGCCGGCGAACTAGCGAGGATTTGCCCGACTCGAACATTAACCACCGGCTTGAATCGAATTCCCGGCCCTGGCTGATTTTTCCGCTTTCCCAATCTTTAAAGAGTTATCCGAATTAAACTCCACTGATGTCAGAAATCTGAGCTTGGTTCACAGAGAGGAATAATTAGGCTCTCCTCCTTCCTTGAGGTCTTAACATATAGCCTCAACTGTGGTATCACAATATTCCTTTCTGGCCTAAGTTTTCCTTTTTAGGCAGCCACTCTAATCTTACTTAACCTAAGGAACGATATTAAGGCTAAAATTGTATAGAGATCTCCAATTTGCAATAAATTTTCAAGTGTACAAATTACACGACGAATTTGCTTCTCTACGTACAGCAACGATTAAGGTAGAAACGAATCAATTGTTTACTAGTTAAATTAGATCATTGATAAGTGAAAGGGAATTTATTTACCAAAAATATAAACAATTAAAAAGTGAAAAAAAAGATATAGCAATTTAACAAAAAATTAAAATTTAGTACTTTAGGATAAAGGTGTCAAAGGTGTCTTTGGAAAACCATAAGTAATCTAGACTTTTCTTTAAAATCAAATGATTTCAACGATAATATCACCGAAAACCAACTATCAACACTGCAGTCTCCAGATTATGGTGTAACCTCAAATAAGACCATAGGCTTTAGTTCAGGGTCGCCAGATGTGGCGATTTTTCGCCAAATTGGCGATTTTTCATCAGTCCTGGCGACCAAAAATATGAAATTGGCGATGGCGACTTTTTTGGCGATTTTTCATCGATTTTAAGCGTTTTTATGGCGATTTTTCTTGAAAGAAAAATTGACAGATTATTTGCCTTTCAAAAATTAAAATACGTAAAAAATATTTTCTAAAGTTTTACAAATGTAATATAAATCATTGTAGCACAGTTTTCTGAAAAATTTAGCTAATTTAAGTAAAAGTTGCCGCAATTGCAAGTGACACTAGAAGTAACAGAAAATTATGTTCTACGACACGTCTCATGAGTTAATTGTCGGCTTTTTCGCAGTTTAATTCTATGATTTTTGATAACTGTTAGGAGAAATAATGGAAAATGGTTTATCAAAAGTGAGAGCTCCTATTTTAGCAGCAAGTCGTATATTTTAAGGAAACCTACCAACATGTACCAGAGAAGAACTCGAAAGTATCTGTAATAGATACGGAACAATTCTTGGCTCTTTGGAGCAAAACGTTTCGGATTTGTACAATTTGAAACAGAAGAGATTGCTAATAAGGCAGCTCAATCACACATAACTGGACTTTTGAATATGCATAGATTCGTTTGTTTCTTTTTACCTTTTATAGAGAATATGCCGAAGATAGACCAGCGTCTGAAAAGGTTAAATTTAAAAGTTGATTTGTTTTTCCCAACTGAAGAGGTACCAATTGGGAAAGTTCTCGTAAATATTTCAGTATCGAAGTATCATAGTAAACATATTTTAAGGACAACCAGCGGAACACCGAAATATGTCAGTGGGTGATGCCATTAACTTAATAGCGAATGATTTTTAAATCAAATTGCGCGCAGTGAGGCAGCAATTTTTGCCGACAGCTGTGCCAATTATTCCTCCTCAGTTGCAAGGCCTGAGTTACAGTTGACGGGCTGAGAGTAAAAGCGACCTATTTATAAGTTTCGGGAAAAAGTGGCTTAGAATTTGTTTCGTGCAAAAATGAATCGCGTGAGATTCCGGTCAAAAACGAATCGTAGAAAATTTCCGGGCAAAAACGACTTAACTACTTAACTGCATTAACTTTGCATTACTTTTTGTAGTTAAATCGTTTTTGCCCTGAAATTTTCTACGATTCGTTTTTGTCCGGAATCTCACGAGATTCGATTTTGCGCGGAATATTTTCTAAGCCACTTTTGCCCGAACCTAATAAATAGGTCACTTTTACCCTCAGTCCGTCAGTTAAAGGCTGAGTTAGGAGACGCAGCTGACATTCTAGCTTCTCAACAGAAAATTGTCAAACCTGATCCAGAGATCGAGTTGCAGAAGAAAATTCTAAGCATCCTCAATAAGTCATCTATAACGGAGTCAAAATCCGATTTATTGTACCCAATTGAACTTCTAAAAGATAATAAGGTGCAACGAGCATTGGATTCACTGATAAAAACAGCGTTAGTATCAACAATTGCAAATCACTTTAACTTTATGTAGACAATGAAATACATTTTATTGGAAGTCTTTAATTGTTTTTCGTTTTTCCCGAAACTATTTGACATTTGGCCCGAAGATAGGAATTGGTGGCAGAATAACAGCCGTGTAGTTAAATTTTGATGTTTGAGTTTAATTTTAATTGTGGTGAAATGGGAATCAAATGAAATTGTTTTTAATGTCATCGAGTGGGGTGAAAGATTGTAAAAACGAGTTCAAAAATATAAATGTCCTAGCAAAAGTCATTATTAGTGGTTTAAGCAACATTCTGGTAACGATTGCTGGACTAAAAACCAACGGAACTTGGGGTATGTAATTAAAGAAATTACTCGTACAGTAACACAGTATATTACATACCCAATAAAAAAATAATTTATTGTAATATTATCTCGATAAGCTAAATAAAGTGACTATTTGCACTTACGTGTACTTCCGTGTCTACACGTATTTGCCACCTTGATTTCCACTATGTTATTTTGGCGATAATCATGGCTACAAAAAAGTAATAGCTGGGCGATTTTGCCGACTTTTTAGTGTACATTTTAGTGTTAGATGTGTTTTAGTGTTTAGATGTGTCGATGCAGAGGAAGTTTCTTGAAGTTTAATTTCGATTAAATCTGATTCTGTCGTACCTAATGACGTTTCTTAAACTTCTTGTACCTTGCGTAATTTTATTTATTATTCATGATATTGGTGATCTTGGATTGGACAGTTTTGAAGTTTAGAGACAACGTCGGTTCTGAATAAGACAATGTCATGCTGTGACCAAATTAGTTCGAATTTAGATAAGATCTACGGGACTCTGCGCAGGCTTTGGTTTTTCAGAAGTTGACTGTCAACTGAAACACGACCTAAACTTGT
Organism: Leptarthrus brevirostris; assembly: GCA_964036015.1. Classification (NCBI taxonomy): domain Eukaryota; kingdom Metazoa; phylum Arthropoda; class Insecta; order Diptera; family Asilidae; genus Leptarthrus; species Leptarthrus brevirostris. Next base: position 97,381,779 of record OZ038373.1, read on the forward strand.
CTGCTTTTACCAATTTATGTTTATTCTTGGCTATTTTTCATCACTTAATATTAGCTATTTTTGCAAAATACATATAGCGTTTAATAAAGGTATTTGTTTTATAAAAATATATGACCGTATTTTGCATTTTCGGAACTTAAACTTGGGTTGCTTAATCGATACTTAGCTGAATATAAGAATTTTGTGTTTATTGCATAAGTTGGTGTACACTCATGAAACCGGATGTCAGTTTCTTACGTTTATCTAGGACTATGAATTTATCTTTGCCCAATATAAGAACAATTGTTCGGAAAAGAGCTTACATTTTCTAAGCTATTCGCTTTTGGTGTACTCTTCCTTTAAATACTAAAAATACTCGCTCAGCTAGCGGATTCAGATGATTCGTGGAACGTCACTTTGGTGTGAATTAGTGGTAAATGCATGATTCACGCTTTTTTCCTCTCTATTAGTGTTATATTTACTCTTTTGTATATTTACTTCTTTAAATTTAGTGATTTAGACTTTTGTAAATGTTCATGTCATATAGTATTAAATTTCAGATTTTTCGTAGTACACTTATAAGATTATAATCTTTTTGTACTTTGCCAGCAATAAATATTGGCCCCTACTGCGACTGCCGATTTTCATCCAACTCGATTAGTCAAGGCTCACTTCCCTATTTAAATTGTTAGTACAGTGTCTTGGCTTGTCGAATCGCACGCAAATTGACACTTACAAAGGCCCTATTTATTATAAATAAAAAAAATAATTCAAGGAAAACCTTTGGCCATGATACCAATTAAGACTTAATACAACAATAAAATAATTCTAAAATAAATGTTGAACCGTCTTAAAAAAAGCGCTAAAAAACCATAAAATGATATTTTCTTTTTCTTTTGTTGAAGTCAGTGCAAATTGAACCAGGAAGCCAAAGTTTCTACATACAATGAAAAATATTCAATCGACGAAGTTGGATCAATTGGTTGAGTGCAACGATCACCACGCCATGGTTCCAGGGTTCCAGCCTCAGTCTTCCCGTAAGTTTTTAAAGTAATTAAAAAAAACTCTACTACGTCTCTGGGCTATTGTCTAATTCGCAGCAACGCAAAAAGAAGACATTCAAGTTCCCTCATTCGCTTCCCGACAAAGCCATGCTAACGCATCAGCCAGTCTTCGAAGGTAATGTTGGGACTGTCTAGGGAAACCTTTCTAACAAGCAAACCTGAGTCAATATTAGAGTTCAAGAGCTGGTGAATAAAGACCAAGTCAGCGACTTTGCGCCTTTTATCAAGCGAGAGCAAATCAATCAACCGGAGGCGGTCGGTGTAGGGCGGGAGTCTAAGCGAATCGGCCCTTGGGAGCCCTCTTAGCGCAAATCTAAGAAAATTACTCTGCACCGATTCAATACACTTGGAATCAACAGCGTAGTAGGGCGACCAGACCTGAGATGCATACTCAAGAATAGGTCTAACTAAGGAGCAGTACAAATGAATCAATGTTGGTATATCCGAGCACTCTCTAGACCAACAGCTAACAAAGCCCAAGATTAAGGGGGTCTTACTATGTAATACCTCATTTCCGAGCGATATATTCAAAAATTGATTACTAGAAAACTACAAATGATTTCGGGAAGCAGTTTTTTGTAATGTTATCATTCATTATTGAACTTTACCTAGTTTTTTTGGTTTTACATAAAAATGACGTATGTGACCGCCACACGTCCTTCACTGCGTCCTCGTCAAAAGTGTCCAGGGCGCACGGGGTGAACGATTTTGACCGATCAGATGATCTGAAACCAAAAAGCCTTTAAAATTTATTTTTCTCATCCCCTTGGCTATGGATAGACACGAGCTTTTTCAAAAATTCACAAAATTCTTATAGTAATAGAATTTTGAAAAAAAAAATTTTTTGGCACTTTTTTTTCTGCTATTCAAGGCTGTTAAAAATTTGTTGACAAGAATTTCAAAAAAAGCTCGTGTCTATCTGTTGCGACATGTTTTCTGATAATAACAATGTTTAGTATGACAAGATCGGTCAGGTAGTTTTTTTCGAAAACGTTCACCCCACCTGTAAAGAAACGACTTTCGGAAAAACACGTTTAAAGATTGATAACGTAATAAAATATTGTTAAAACGACCGCGCATGACCGTGAAAAATGCTCTATCACTGCCAAACGAGCCCGTCCACAGTTAAATCCTTTTACCAGCTTATTTCTAACACTATTTAGATGAAAAAAATGTAAAAAAAAAAAATCGATTTTTGGAAACTGTTACATAGTAAGACCCCCTTAAACTAAATCTAGACACGACATAGTTAATATGTAGAGTAAAGTCAAGTTTCCTATCAAGTTTTACCCCAAGGTCAGTTACGGACAGCACACGACGAAGAGCATTCCCCGCAAAGTTGTAATCCGAAACTTGTAGATTAGGGCTCCAGAAAAAAGTCATAGCCTCACATTTATCAATTGAGGTGTAAGCCATTATGCTCGCACCACTCACTAAATGTATCTAAGTCCTTTTGAATAAGGGCGGCGTCACCACCATCTTTAACATAAGAGAAGATCTTTGTGTCACCAGCATAGACTAGAACTTTATAGTACGAGAACAGATGGACAATGTCGTCGATGGAAAGAACGAATAGTAGAGGGCCGAGATGACTGCCTTGTGGCACCAGATTCTAGAGGTAGCGCCAGAGAGCGACACACGATATGAACTGTCTCTTAGATAGGAAGAAATCCAGTCAAGAAAAACAGGTGGGAAAGACAGCCTCCCGAGTTTAAATATAATTACGGAGTGAGGGAGTTAATCAAAGGCTTTACTGAAATCCGTGTATATGCAGTCAGTTCGCATGCCTCGTTGGATGCCAGAAATAACATGGGAAGTAAATTGAAGTAATTTAGTAGTCATTGATCTACCGGGCAAAAATGAATACACTATTGATTCAAATAATTTAGGTTTGCTAGATAACTTCGCGATTGGTCTATAATTTGTTATAATATTCTTATGGCCCTTTTTATGAACAGGGACTATAAAAGAACATTTCCACAATGCAGGAAATTTACCAGTTTGAAGGGATTGATTGATTGATCATTGATTTTTTCCTAAATAAGATCCCGTGATAAAAATTATTCACACAAGGCTCAAAGTTATCCAAAGAAAAGACACTTTCAAAAAATGAAGCAAAATTATTTGCTATTTGCACGTTATTACTTGAAGACCCCTCATACCACGTCGTAGATGAATAGTTGCACGAATTCTTTTGCATATTGACGAATTTAAAGAAATTGCTGGGGTTATTATACATATTATCGCGAACACTAACAAGGTATTCCTAATATATAATATCTTATTACCTCATTCTTAGCGCTCCTTTAAGGACCAAAGCAAGGAAATTAAGATACAAGCCTGTAAACAAATACGAACAGCTGAGCATTGTTGGTGTAGACAAACCGCACTTCCCACAGTAAACCATAGGAATGCATTGACAAATTCTACTCTCACGTCATATTTGTTTAGATATTATTTAAGTTTTTGTCTGAGATGAACCTAGAAAAGTTCTGAATACACTTTTAAAAATAAAGACTTTCATTACAATTTCCATTCAGGGTGTCGTTTTAAAAAGATGACTATATCTATATCTATATCTATTGTTCGTACGACCTGGGACACAGCTATATTAACCATACCCAGGAATTTAAATTACATCAACTAGAACTCCCATAGTCCCCTGGACTTTGGCAGTTGTTTATTGTTTTATATGATAATGTTAAAGGTCAGGAGATACCCTATGATGCTAAAGCACAGCCTTACCAGGAAAGGAATTAAGGGCGAAGTAAGTAGGTTAAGAGTTTAAGTGAAGAAGGTGCCGCTGTACGTCTCGTTTAAAAGTTTCGGGCTCATAGTACGAGGGAAAGGCAGAAGATGGTAAACTAATCCACATTCGTGTTGGAATTATTTCCGACATTTCACGGTACGTCCAAATTTGACCTGGATGGAACACGAGTGGCAGCAACATGAAAATCTTACGTCGAACATTGTGATATATATTCAAGAAATCAAACTAGCAATTTCGTTAAAGCAATGTAAATAGAAATATCGATAAAAGAGTGAGAGACAATCGACATTCTATCGACCCTGCAAAAAGTCAAAGCTGCCGGAGATTGTGTAGTCGCCATTAAATTTTATAGCTTTTCTTTTAACTTTGTTTAACGCGGACAATGCGGTAGTCCTGCTCTGCTTAAACATGGGAATTAAATTCGAGTTTAGGTCTGATGTGGGACTTGTAGATCAACGCCCGCTCAGATGTAGTGAAATATTTCTTACATCTCTGAAAATGACCCAACCATTGCATCGCATTTATTAGCGATTCCAATGATTTCATCGGTCCAGCTAAAGACTACTAAATATCTGAATACCCAAGACGTTTAAAGAGGGCTCTCACTCTGTTGACTAAAATAGCTTTTGTAGAAATGTTTGTTGTTTAATGATTCAACATGCGTTCTTAGTTGATTTCTTTCGCGTTCCCAAGGGAAGTCATTTCAGAATCAAAAGAGTACCTGAAATTAATTATTCTGTCGTCGGCGAAACTTAGATTGAGAGTAAGAGATAAAAAGGTCATTAATAAGAATAAAGAAATAAGGTTGGTGAAAGAACTGAACTTATGTATACCCCTTTTGATTTCGTAGGAATCAAATGTGATTCTGTCTATCATTAGACAGATTCATCAAGTCCAGTAGCTTTGAATACGTCGAGTTTAGAAAGTACTTTCAAAACTTTCCGCGTGTGAAAGTGTAGCGACTCTTCCTTGCGATGGAGATGGTAGAGGCTGCAATGAAGGTGGTAAGTAGAAATTAACAGCAAAATTAGCAGCAAGCAGATCGGCTTTGTTTAATGAACCAGTATAAACCTTCCCACCATTAATTAGAGATGGTATTGAGGAACTGGTGAAATTATCTTTTATGGTCTTTACAAGAGACTAGAAGCTCTTACCACACTTTTGGGTAGCTAATACGTTCCGTTTAGCAGCTTGGTGAAGATGTGTCGTACTACAGCTTGTGATGACCGTTGCGCCGTCCAAAATTCTGACGTGAAGGTATTCTTTAAATACTGTTCTAACTACCACCTTTTCTTGTATATTGACACTTGTCTGCTATGTACTGCTATGTCGTTTTCGCTCAGTTCAACTTTAATTACATTATTGATGGTTATTTATTATCTAGCAAGACAAAACAAAACCAAAGACCTAGGAGTTGTTGTTAATTCTAACTTTTCATTTTCTGACCATATTGATTCTATCCTGAATAAAGCCAATGCTAATTTAAGTTTCGTCCAAGAAAATCAACAATCTTGAGTAAGCCTGCCCCGAATTGAGGTTGAATTCGTTTGATTTTCTCTACGTGACCTCTCTGGGACTGACTCTTTACCTGCCTCCTATCACCGGACACTACTGCAGTTGTGCGTCACAGTTCCAGATTTTTTTTGCTTTGGACTGCTTGATGGGAACTTTCAATTCTTGGGAGCTTTTGAGCGACTTCAAAATATCAATTACGCGCTCTAGGTACTATTCCACCGTACTAGCTATGGATTTTATGAGCGTATTTCCTCGATGTCTCCTTTATTTAATTGCCATTTTGATATTATTTTATATAATTGTTTAGATCAGCTGAAGAATCTTCTGTAGTTTATTGTTCTTGTTAATTTTATTTTATTTTATTATCAGCTAAATACTGGTGGTTCCTCTGTGGTATTGAGAGTTTGACGAACTTTTAGTAAATAAATACATAAATGTGTAGGCCTTGTACACAGGCCAAGGGACTTTTGACTATTAAATAAAGAACTACAATTTTGAAGGTATAAGACTCGATTTCAATTCTAGCTCAAACATTTTCTGTTAATGTGTAAAATAATAAATTTTTTGTGATATTATCCTTGCATTATATGCAAGCAAGAAATGGATATAAGTTTTAATGCAAGCCTAAAATACGTTGACTCAGCAAAGCTTATTTTTGACCGGATATTTTCATCCCGGCCTTTTGAACCTAATCTATCAATCATATGTATATAGCAGCTAGCTGCGCGCTAATTATTCTTTGATTGCCTTTTCAAATATATATATATATATATATATATATATATATATATATATATATATATATATATATATATATATAGGAGCATTCTCATTGCATTATATAAACATTTTATTATCGTTTCCATATGTTAATAATTTAACAAGAGCAGCCCAAAATTTCTTCTTCGGCAATGTATCTTTCCCGTCAAGTTTCTTATTTTTTTTACCTCAAGTTTTGCTACAGTTAATAATAAATCAACCAAAGGCATGATGCCCTAGATATGTTTCAATTGTTTGGCATTTTAAGTATTACCCTATGTAGAATAGGGGCACACGAATCAATCGTTACATTTCCTATTATTGTCTTTTTGTTCGCTTCAAGTTACATGCGTACAGCTAATATTAATTTTCTAAGGCTTGCAATTTCCGCTGGTATGCAGGTTACGTGGCAGGATAATAAATTGAAGTGCTTAGAAATGTACTACACTTGCACTATCACAATACATTGCAATTGGGTATTCTGAAGTTACTCCTTTGCTTAGGTACCAGAAATGTTCGTAATATGCCTCCCAAATGTCCTAGTTTCGTAGCAAGTTTATATCATATTATACATATGCAACTTCGCAAAGAATCAATAGATTGAGCATGTATCATGATGTGAAATAAGATATATGGTTAATGGACCATTTTATGGACCACGGCCACATAGAAAATCTGAGAAACAACTTTTATCGAACTGAAACCATTTTTTTAATATTACTTTTTTAGATTTGCAATATATTGACTAAAGTATATTTCGCATCCTCTTGAGTAACGACTTCGATAGATATTAATAACAAAAGCAATTCAGATAACCTCAATTTCTTCACTTTAAAACTTGGATCCTCTGGTTATCAGAACACGAAGGAGCTGGCAATCGATAAAGATAAGATAAACTAAATTAGAGTTTCACCTGTAAACTTTTCTGGATAATTAAATTAATTTTCAACCCATTAAGAAGTGTCACTGAATTATTAACTCTGAAAGTTACCTAAGCACGAATTTTTCTTATAATTTTTATTTCTGTTAATCCGCTTAATTAGAGTGAACCAATTTTATTAATGGCGCGCATTACCGATAAAAAAAGTTTTTCTCGATGTCTTCTTTCCTTCACAGCAGCAATTAATTTATTACACGCACAAAAAGAAGTTATCCAATGGAAAGTTTTTTGCACTGTTCTCGTTAAGTACACTTACTCTTCAGCATTAATTCTCAAGGTGTAAAACCTTAATCTTCTCAAAAGTTTTAAATTAAAGTTAGGCAATAAATAAATAATATTCACAGAGGTAGGACTTAAATCCAAAATGTTTCGTTTTAATATCTATCTCCTAAAAACACTCCTACAATTTGATCAGTTTTACTTCGCTTAAGGTAACCAGGTCGCGAACGGGGTCAAAAAATAGTTTTCGTCTCAACCCGTAAGTTCCTTTTTTTGACCTTTAGGTACCATTTGCAAAAAAACTATTCAACCTATTTTGATGAAATGTTGCTAAGCACTGTCCATTTTTAACTTCATTTTAAATCCAAATTCATTTTTTTAAAAGAGTGATTTTGGAGCTTTTTTCAAAAAAGCAGGATAAGCATGGATTTCTGGTAATTGATAAAGACAAATCAGTTTGTAATACTGCAATAATAGAAAGGGTAGAACAATAATTTATTAATTAATAACATCACTTTGGTGGTAGCGGTTCAGAGGATACTTCATATAAGTAATTAACTGCTAGATGTGTTTGTAACCCCCCCCCCCCCCCCCTCCAATGCAATGAGTTTGTAAATCATCGACCCCTTCTCCAAATGCGCGTGGGTAGTTCCAGTGAAAGCTAAGACTGGCTAACGACATGCAAGCTGTTGATAGTAAAGAGTTTTTCTATAATCACTTCCAAAATTTAATGATTATTCATGAAATAAATCATTATGTTATGTTATGTTTCAATGAAGGCATCTATAGTCGAACGATTTAATCGAACTCGGAAGAGTATGATGTGGCAGGAGTTTAGCATTAACGGTTAAGTTGCCGGCTTCTCGTGGTTGGAGATTATGTATGTGTAAGCAAATATAAGTATGTATTTGAGAGAGGTTATACTGTAAACTACACAGCGGAAATCTTTAAGAAAACAGTACCATTACTTAAGTACTTGAAGACTGTTCGATGACACCTTTTTCTTACACCTGCGACAGCTGATGCACTTGATCTCAAGTACATAAATCTAAACAATTTTAACACACTTTCACACAAATTACACTCAACACACAACATTTAACATTTTTATAGGTCACTCACCTGTACAATGCCTTAAAATCACGTAACTACCGAAAACTCGCGAACGCAAAACGTAACTTAAGAACCTCGGAACTGTCATAACTTGATGTTCTGACAGTAAACGTCACATTAAATTGAGGTAGTTTTTCGCGGGGAATTCAACGGCATACCAAAATTGTGGTGAATTGCGTAATTTTTTAATTATCCGCGATTTTATAAATTTACATTAACGCAATGAGTGCAATGAGTGAGAGGATTTGTGTTGAGTTTGTTAAAATTTATACTTTTTCTGCTGTCGCCATTTTATAGCAGAATTGTAAATTTATTAATTTTCTATCAAAAACGTACATTTTAATTGATGAAGTCATGTCAACAATAATTGATGAAGTCATGTCAACAATAATTGATGAAGTCTTGTCAATAAAATCTACTTGGAAAACCTTGTTCATTCAGGAACAAGTAAATTTTTCATCGTTTATAAAAAATTAAGAGGGGCATGGCGACTAAAAAAGACATAAAAGGTTCTTACAATCGCCACATCGCTCTCATTCAGTAGTGAAATTTTAAGGTGTCTAAGACAGTGTATTTTAAAGTGGTTTTTGAGTTTATTTCTTTTCCAACATTTTCATCCGCCATTTTGTGGACAATTTAAAAAAGGCTTTTTTTTTAAGTTTAAGACTAATCTTTTGAATTTTTTGCAATTAGTGATTTTTTAATTAAACGAAGCTTGTATGCGTGTTTCTTTTGATTTTTATTTCAATTTTGAATTTATTGTTTTTTTTGCGAAATTTTCTTTTTTGAATTTAATTCAATATTTCAAGTTCGTTTGTTTTTCATATAAATTTTTCATTTGTTCCCTCTATTTTGAACAAAGACTATCAGGGAAACCCAATCGATGGAGGATTTTATTAACATGAGCTAAAGAAGAAGCTAATAAATAATTTCATAACACTTCACAGGAGCATGCTAACGGTAACTTGTTGATGAAATTAATCGCAAACTAATTAAGAGGTAACAATAATGGCCTGAGGAGCTTTACACCCTAGTCATAACAATTTGCTCGTTAAAGTAATATATGGAGTTTGCTTAAGTTAAGGGGACATTTGATTAGTGAATAACTCGAAAAATGACAAATATACCCCCCCTGGTTTTAAAAGAACATGGACACTTACTGTCAATAGAAAAGAAGAAGAAGAAAGAGAAACATTTCACAGGATTCCTTCCCCGCGATAAACAATTCTTAAACATAGCACTGACAATGATCACAGGAATGAAAATCTTATCTTCTTTAATGCAACAACAAAACAACAAAATCAAATAACTCGTGATAAGCGGTCCTCTTCTAATAAGCAATAATTTATTGGTTTTTATGTCAAACTGCTAGGTGTTTGGATAGCTGTTTAATTACGTTCGAGAATACTTTCATGTTTCTTCCCATCAACATGATAACCATAAATTTGATGCTTCCGAATTTTCGTAAAACGCCGTAGTCTATTTTTAGACTTGATTAGCGTAAACAAATTCCTAAAGCTAGTACTGAAATTAAATATGCTGACTTAACAAATGTCGCACGCACACGCGTACACAAGCCCCTATGAAAATTCCTCAAGTTAAACATCCACCTGAAAACATCTAGGCACCAGGTTCCTCCACACATCGGAATGAACATCCACTAATATCCCCATAAACGCTCCCAAATAAAGAAGAACAATAAATTAAACCCTCCAAGAGTGAAATACCAAAATCCAAATCCAAGGCGGACAAATGCATTTTGGGACCTCCATAAGAAAATCCATGGGATTTTGTTTCCGATCTGTCCTTCCTAACCTGAGTTGATGAGTTATACAAAACCGTTAGATAGGACCGACTACCAAAGTTAAAGCAGTTGATCTGTAGTTAGAGCGGTCGCACACATTTCCTTTTTTAGGTATTGGGTGAACACGAACAAGTTTCCATGGAGCCGGAAAAACCCCTGTAGAGTATAAATAAATAATTTTCAATCAAAACCAAAATCAATGATTTAAAAATTAAATTTAAAATAATATGCAATTTTAAAAGCTACTACAAGTTCAAGATAACCAAAATAGTTGTGCAAGACTGTTCAATGTAGAAAATGTACGTAGGAGTTTGCACCCCGTTGCAATTGGGTATATTTCGAATAAATCATAACTCTGATCGTGAGTCCGAGAAAATAAAATTTAGTTCTTAGATTTGTTGTATTTTTAGTCTTGTATATTAACAAAGTGCCTACATATTTAGGAAATTTTTCATTAAAGAATTTTTCATGAAGTAGCTAATACGCCATTTACTTATCCCATGTTATCCGTGCGTAGGTACTCAAATCTTACATTTATTCAGGATTCAACTTCACGTATTGCTTTACCTGTCATCGCAAGGTAGAGTATTAAATCTTATTACCCTGGTGAAGTACTAAAATTTTAGTACACCATTATATCACTTCGCACCTTACGCATATACTTTCATGTAAATCACGAACTTGTCGTAAATATCTTAAGTTCAGATACCCCCACCAGCCGCCGTAAATGCTTTCAGAAGCAGTTTTGTTGAACCGTGTGTCACATTGGTTTATCTAGCGCTAGCCGTCATGTCACAATTTATTTCTTCTCCACAGAATTCATGGGGTAATCGCAAAGAACCACTTCCTGTCTGCATAGACATTTTTTCACATATACCATCCTTACAAATGAATATTTCATTATTTGGACATATATGTATGTAGATATGTACACAAATTCTAGTGTACACCCCGGAAAAGAAGATTAAGAGCTCGCTAGCGAACAGCGGATGACGAATAGGTTCGTTCTCCATTTCGATCCGCATTAAGGTTGATTGATTACTTTCGCAGAGGAATCTATCTTCAATTCCCTGCTATATGAGTATCGTCAGCGAGATAAAAATTGTTATTTTCAGATTCCAGCAGCAACGCAATAACAAATTTCAACGGTGTGAATAGTTTTTAAAACAGATGCAAAATAAACAATAAGTGAACCTAGCAAAAGGCATGAAGTATTTGTGAATTTTAAGCTACTTTTTGCTGGCAGTAGGACCACTTTGATAAATTTTGTAAAAATTGTGCACATGTTAGGTACTTCGGAAGGCATAAATCATAAAATTGCAAATCACGACAAAGAATTTTTCTGCATAAATGAAATCTGCAGTGGTAATTGGTTTTATGTTTCTGTTACTTTTGTTGCGTTAAGAATCATTAAAAAGACAACAGATTCGAGGAAACGATTGCAAGTGGCCCTACGATTTAAGTTGGATCTTACTCTGCAACCACCAGTGTCTTTTTATCGTAATCTATTGTCAGTAGTTAGGTCGCTGTCGGCGGAGCTACAAGATGGAATCTCCGAGACTCCCCATCGACTTTATTAAAAAAAACAATATGAATAATATAAGATTTGCGCAAATTATTTCTTAGCCGACTATCGGTGTTTGATAACGATGTCTTACCGAAAAGTTGGCGTGATAGTGTATGTGATCATAATATTGAGTTGAGTTGGATTAACATCTAGTTTGTTACGAAGGCGTGCAGCACCTAAAGAAAGGTTACTACTTAGGAAGAACCAAATAAGGTAAGCTTTTCTTAAACAAAAACGCCGGTCATATAAAGAAATTTTAATATTTCTTTCAATGCTAGAGTTTTAACAAGTTTTGTTTTAAATATTTTCGTAAAGGCTTTCAGTAAAAAAGAAATAATGGTTTTTGTGTAATTTAGTTTTGTAAGGTTATAAGGTTTCTAAAGCAACTAGAAACCATTATAGTTTCGGCCTGTTTGTCCGTCCATCTGTTTGTATGCATGCCACAGCCCTACTACTATATAATATTTCGTGTCCGTGGCGATTGATAACCCAAAAATATCAGACATTTAAAAAAAAAAATTATTGCTTGTTGCAATTATCATAGGTAAAATCTGGAGTTGTTGAAATTATCAAAGCTACCTGAACTAAAAGTTCTTGTTGCACTTACCGCAACAGGGTTCAACGTTAGCCATAGAATCATGGGAAACTTACCTTGTTTAAGCTCCTGCTCTATAACATTGTCCTTCCCTAAATAATCTTAGTAAGGTTTTCAGCTCTGTTCACTGCAGCACAACAAGTGCTGAGAAGAAGTAGCTACCCAGTAGCTTTCCACCAGGGCAGGGCACTCGCATAGTCCATTTCGACCTGATTCGATTGCTTCCTGATCCCTGCAACTCGGACAGGAATCATTTGCCACTCTACACAGCCTTTTTTATGGTAATCTATGGTCCAATGTCTCGTTAAATCCCCTAGTAGATTTCTAGTGTCGCCTCCACTCCCTGTATCCAGGGTCGTCTATCGATAATTAACTGTTTCGTAGGTATCACAGGCAACATCTACCTTAAGAGTGCTGATCTGAATTTTCACATAGGTGATCGAACCAGAGCTATTTATTTCAGCACTCTTTTTTCAGTTCATCCGCTTTATCATTGCCCGAGATATTTCTGTCTCCGAACAGCTAGCACAGAGTCAACCTGTGATATCTGCAAATCATATCTAGACTGCTCTTGCACAATTGAACTAGCCTCGATTTTACTACCCCAGCTTACAGCGCCTTAATATCCGCCTGATTGTCAGTGTTAATGCCGATATCCATACTGGACTCGATAAGCGTAGATATTAGCTCAATCGCACCTACATATTTCCGCCTGAAATACGCTGCATTTGTCCGGCAATATGTGTTTTCCCCAAGTGCCATTTACAGGCGTATACTCCTGCTCCTGGAGATCTCGAATTTTACGCTATGGAGATCTCTGGTGCTTCCTCCACTTCAGCTCTGTCTTATTTCTCTCTAGTTCGCAGCCTAGTATTACAGCTAATATAGAAGTTATGTCATGAACCCGTTAGTCCGTGTCTATTCTGCTGTTGTAGTCTTACTTTTGGAGGATGCTAGAATACATATTCATCCTCACATTCCAGCAATCCATCGCCTTCAATCTCACTGGATTTATCGTTGTCATACTTCTACAGTATACATCCAGTTGCACTAGGTCGAGCATAACCTCCAAAGCAGCTGTAGGATTAGTACATAAACAATCCGCTACACACAGCTACAAGCTACATCTCTTATCCAGCGCTGTCCACCAAACTAGTAAGCCGACCAAACTAGCAAATCGACCCCAACAATTCTCTTGCTTTTGCCCTGCGCTCTTTTATAATCCTCTACTAGTTAAGTTAAGGGGGTACTCTACTCTCGAGGCCTGAAATGGAGCGGTGTTTTTGGGAATAAATTGCGAAGGATCTACTGATTACATTTAAAAAATTTTTTTTTATTTAGAAGATACATGTTTTGACTTTTAAATTTTATTTTTAAGACGAAAAAAATAACTCTCGCGACCTTGAAACGTCATTGATGACATTGATGTTGAAACTGCATGGGTCCCGCTAAAGCAAAGTTAGTTTCTCGGAAACAGCGCTTAGTTTCTCGGAAACAGCCGGAAGCGGGTACCTTTTTGTTCCCAGAAACATGCAAAGGAATGTGATTTTCACGAAATCCTTTCTGTGGCGTATTCTCAGATACATATAGATTGAAATTAAAAAAAAATCGATTTTTTGAAACCGCGAGAGTAGAGGACCCCCTTAAGAGTCTAATTTTCACCAAAAAGAGTCAGCCTTTTCTTCGCAACATTCGGTGACTTATATCAGGTATTGTTTTCATTCTAGGGAAAATTTTTGCAGCTTTCCGCGCGCATATTCGAGACTCTCACGTATGGATATCATCAAGAAACTGCCGGATACCAATGTCGTCTGGTCAATACTGTGAAATCTTCCTTCTCTAGTATATCCAAGATTTCACTAACCACAGGAGTCCTGATAGCACCTTCTCCAAATCGGAATAATCTGCGTTAAAAAGAACCATTGGGCTAGCTGGGTTTGAACCGAGACCATGCGCATCATACTCCATTACCCCAACCACTGGGCCACCGGCGCCGTTTCCGATTCTCCGTTCCAAAGTTCTTTTCATGGAGAAGCCTCGATCCCACACGGGTTCAGCAAACGGTTTTCCGATATTCGAATTTTCGATAAACTAAGTGTCATTTTACATTGAGTTTGACATTACAATCTTTTCTTTTCGTTGTTGTGCGATTTGCTGTTGCCCAAAACAAAATAAAAAAATGAGTGCAATTTCTCATTATCATGCGCCGTTCAATTCTGGTGTCATGGCCGTACGTCGTACGTACGTTTCGTCAATCCCTGTTTTGCCAACGCCACAACATGCAACATATAATTGGTCAGAAGCACGGAATTTCTAGATCCAACCCACAAATGGACATTGTTTGACCTTGTGACTTAATAATGGTCATTGCGAATTCCAAGCGGAAATTGCATGTGTCTGAATGGAATGGGCGAGTCTGAAGGGATCATTGTGATCCGTGGCAGGAGCACTTTGAAACTTGCCGTTCACAATGGTAGCTTCAAGAACATTCCCAGCGGGAAATAATATAAGCGCTTTCGAAAGAAGCTTAGAGGAAGCGCTTCCTTAGTATATTTAATAAGGAGCTCTTTTGAAGCTTTGTCGTTTTCTAGTGCCTCGTAAGCACACTATGACAAAAGTTTCCTAATAATTAGTTTACTCAAATAAATTAAACTTTTAGTCATTCCAAAAAACAATTTATTTCATTGAATTTAAACTATTTTTAAAATATTTGAAATTCAATGAAATAAAGTTTTTTTTTTTTAATGACCCAAAGTTTAATTTATTTGAGTAGAATATTTAATCGATATTCTGGGCCAATCAGGAGCAGCGAGACATCATTAAAAAATTATAAAGAGGAGAAGATCGATAATGCTGCCCTGGGGCACCCCAGAAGAAACAGATATTATGTCGGATAGAGCACCAGGGAACAGAACACGCTGAGTGCGACCGGACAAGTAGGAGTACAAACAATCAACAAAAAGTGGTGGAAACCTAAGTAGATGAAGCTTGTGAATGAGAATCCCGTGATAAATTTTGTCGAAGGCCTTACTAAAATCGGTGAATATGCAGTCGACCTGAAAGCCTGACTTAATCACAGCCAAGTAGTGATGCAAGAATTCGAGCAAGTTGGTGGTGGTTGACTTACCCCTGATGAAGCCATGCTTGAAAGAGCCAATAAAGGGTTTGCAATGAAGCACATCACTGGTTAAGGCCTCGAACACCTTTGCAACATGGCACAAGTTGGCAATGGGTCTGTAATTTTAGATGTCAGATTTGTCGACTTTCTTGTGAAGGTGAATTATCACAGTGTCCTTCCAAAACAAAGGGAAATGGCCGCAGCACAAAGTCACGTTGAACAGATAACACAGAATAAGAGAAACCGATAAACAGCA
This sequence comes from Leptarthrus brevirostris, assembly GCA_964036015.1. Lineage (NCBI taxonomy): Eukaryota > Metazoa > Arthropoda > Insecta > Diptera > Asilidae > Leptarthrus > Leptarthrus brevirostris. The sequence goes on from OZ038373.1 coordinate 97,397,478, forward strand.
CTTCTTCAAGAAAGACGAAGTTCCACGCGAAAAACCGTCGGGCCATTTCAACAAGTATTTAGTGACTGGAATCGTTAAAAACTTGTCTTTGGGTTTCAGGGAAGTACAAGATAGCCTGGTTAAATGAGTGAAATATGTAAAAAAAAGTACCACAGTCAGAACCACAGAAAAAAGTAAGAAAGAAGTCGGCGAAAAAGTTAGCCACAATATTTCGGTTGTTACTCTCAAGTTCACCGAGCCTGTAAATCTCCAAAATTTTAGGACTAGAATGCAAAGTGCATCGCATATTGAACAGAAATATGTTATAAGACGTCGTAGTTATCCTGATAGTCACGCCTATAGGAGTAGAACCTTTTCCAGGCCGTACTCCTTAGGTTTTTAAGGTGTCTCAAGGGGCCATCCATCCAGTGCTGAGAGGAACGGGGGGAACCAGAAGAGGTGACCGGCACACATTCATAAAAGAATGTATAGAGGACATGATAAAAGTACAGACAGCCCGATCGATGTCGGACTCGGCGAATACATTTGCCCAATCATAGCCCAGGAGCCAGAGGGCAGAGAAGTCAGCCGCATTGAACATAAAAGTGCATCCACCAGGGGATTGAGAAAAACTGTCAGCGGCCTCAAAACACAAGAGAACTTGGAGTGCAGGATGCAGGATGGTGGATGAACTCCGGGTTTAGGGAATTCAGGCACCTTCTTACCAACGAACCACCCACCCGTGCTAGTTTAGAAAACAAGGTCCAGCAACCTTCCAGAGTCATTCGGAACGTCGCTACACTGGGCAAGACCCACGAAGGTACAGGTATTCAGGAAGAACAGAACATGTTGGGAGGAGCAAGGCAGCAGATCTACAGTCTCGAAGAATTGAATTCAACCCACTGTGGGAGAGTTAAAGTTACTAAATACAACAGCTTCATCAGAGGGCACCAGGGCATCGCTCAAACAATCGAAGGACGCAGAAAGCGATTCAAATATACCTGAGTGTGAGCAACGGGGAATGTAGATAGTGCAGACGTATAAGCTTCTTTGGGGGAACAAAATAGACCAACCAGACAGAAATCGGGTCGGAGCAGAAAATATATGGGATAAGCCAAGATGAAAATGTGACCACAGGAACAAGTAGAAGAAAAAAAAAACACGAAAGCAGGTGACCAGAGATAACGAAAACCAAAGGCGAAAACAGTAAAATATGTAAATATAATGACCCGCAACATTTATAAGTCACAGGAAAACAGCACAAATGTCACAAACAGAAGATTTAATTAATAAATACCTGATAATATCAATTATTTTGGTGCGCCTTACGCGAAACTAACTGTATACATATTAACTGTATACTTTCTTTATAACGGTAATTTATTTGTACCGTTGTTAAGAACCTTTTTATTCTCTCTCTTTCGGGAGATAATAATGCATGTTATGTGATTTAATAGCGCAAAGCATAATAATGACGGCTAATCTGATACAATACGTGTCACTACTTCAAGCGTACATATGTTCAGTGCCTCGATGAAAGGGAATAATGTAATAGCTGTCGTGCGGTAGAAGAGTTATTTTATGTAATGTAAAATTTAAAAAACTCAGTTAAAAGAGTAATATATCAAGATAAAAACAAGTAGGCAACCTTATTTATATTATCTTATTGGTTATTTGATACAAATTTCAAGTTAATATTGAGATTTAATAATAATATTGTAACTCCAAAACAGTTGCCTCTCTCCCAACTTAGGTACATACAAGTTTTTAAATATTGCAATAAATAATTTCACCTCCTGGAGGATTTACTTCTTAATGATTGATATTGAGTATGAAATGTGAAAATCATTGCTTGAAGTCCTGTTTACACTTTACATAAAACGAGTCATGATGTGTGATATGCTGACATCTGTGACTATTTGATTTCAACTCATCATGAGATCTTTTCGCTTATTTTTCGGCAAAATCACGTTCATAGGAGACAACTTGATATGAATTACATGCTAGCACCCCAGTTTTCTGACTCTTATCATGACGAATGTTATTTATATTCGAAATTCATGTCATGATATGTAGATGACAGATGTAAACCCTGAAGTGTATTTTGATTAAAACAAATACAGTAAAATTTGATTAAATCAGAAAGAATGAGGGTACAACTTCCGAATTAAAGGACGCTCTACCTTGTAGGAACAAAACTAATTATTTACGAAAGCACATTATTAAAAATCAAAATAACAATTCATTCATTATTTAAATAAAACTCTCAATAAACACAATTCCTTCGTAACAAACACATCTGATTGCTAATACATATGTATATTACTTGTCAGAATTAGGATGTTTCAACAAGTGGTGTCGTCTTAAATTACGCGCTATTATTATGTAAATTTTTTACACGTTAGTAAATACTATACGGTTTTATAAAATGGAACGATACAAGTTTCCACAATGCAATGAAATCGTAAAAATTGACTACAAAACCGCAAAAATGTCGGGGAGACTTCGTAAATCGTACAATCTTTACTAGAAAAATGTTTATGAATGACAGCTACAATGCAATGTGTGCGCGTGAATGCAACGTGAAGTTGTCGCGGGATGTTCAAGTGGCACACCTAGCTGGCAGCACATGCATAGCTCGTCGGTTTGCGGTGAGGGGTGAACACCCTATTCACACACCATAACAGTACTCGCGTGCCTGTGGTCTGCCACGAATTAAAGAAAAACCGAGAAACAGATAGAAAGAAGAGCAACAGGCCTGGGTGTCACCTGTTACTCTCAGCCGCACTGAACTGTCATGAAACAAAAATGCAGAAAAAAAGAAAATTTACCCCGTTGGTCGACAGTTCAGGCATCTAACCCACTCCAATCCTACACCTGGCTAAGGGGTATGCCCAACCTATTAAGAGAGCTGAAATCAAAATAAAACAAAAACAAACTAACACATAAATATAGTGGGAGAAGGATTGATGGAAGCAAGGGGAAGGAAAAGTCTCATGGAGGAAGTTCCTGAAATCTAATTAAAAAAAATCATTCTGAAAACCACTAAGGATAACAAACATATTCGAAAAAAAAAATTCACAAAAATAATTTCTCTATTCTTTGACAACTATAATGCTCTTATCTAATTACAATTTTATATCTAAACGTAAAGCTTTGTATAACCTACAGTTTGATTTACGGGGTCGAACTTTATTTATGTAGCAAAGCGAAAAAATTTTAACCATTCTTAAATTAAAAAAACCCCATATCCTTGGGGCCTATTTTCTTTGGGGGCTTCTTCCCCTTTCTGACTGATAACGGCTGATGCGGCCTACAGACCCTGAGGTATTGGTACTGCGTAGCCAAATGATGCAGATTGAGGATTAAACGTAAGTGCTCTATTAGATACCCCCGTATTTCGAGGCCCTGTAGTCTTGGACTTTAGACTTTTCTCCGATATGGTGAATAAACGCGCCAGGAAAGAGCCGATACGGTGTGTTAACGCGGCGAGCCTTTTTCCCACCCATGCAATTCCTACACTTCACGGACTCTCTCTAGAGAATTCTTGCTGGTAGGAATTATCCACTAGATTCTAGCTGGGAAGTGAACCAATTAGCGGAACGGGGTATACTTTATGTATAGCTGCTCCCTTCCTGTTTAAAAGTTTTGGCGGCTTGTCACTTTTTCACTGGCATGTGAATTTTTCACAGCCTAAAGTAGTGTAAGAGTGAGCGGCCTTATTTGCAATTTAATTGTCTTCTTTTTAAGCTTTGATTTGCAACCACTCCGGCCAGCCGACAACTTCGAATTTTTCACAGAATGTCAAGTTGGTTGCCGTTGGCAGGGTTGACAAACTCCAAAACGCATGGGCGTGTTCATAAATTATTAAAGGTGTGACTAAATTGGACCAAAGTGAGACACCGCGCCACCAATATCATAGATGGCGCTAGCTAAATGGTAGAAAACTACTGGCTCACATTACAGCAACTTTGACACATATTTGATATTTTTTTATTGAAGGGAAACTACTGAAATCCTCGTAATATGACTGCGGTTATAACGGGTCTTTTTTGTTGTCTTACCGTCCGGATACGCATGCTTGCCAACGACTTCTGTCGAATTTCCTTGGACGAGAAGAAAGTCGAAAGAATTAAATTGACGGGATGTTAACTAAAACCCGGAATACAATACCCCGGAGTCTTAAGGTTACAAAATCCCGGATTGCAAAATCCTAGAACACAAAATCCCGGTGAAGGAAATCCCGGAAAGACAGGTCGATGTTGCTTAAAAATTCAGTTTTCAAAAAATTTAATTCAAAATTATTTTTTAATATGTATATATTATATGTCTGATGTATATACAATTATAAATTGAGATCCGATAGAAAACATAGTCTCTTATCAATTTTTCAGATTCAACTTGTAAATAAAATCAGTAGTTGCACTTTTATATACATGTGGGATTCAGATCCCCAGTTCCTGCATTTGCGAAAATCTAAGGCGACCGAAACAAGTACGCGTGGCAGCACTGAATTAAATTCGGAAGATCAGAGGGGCGCAGCAACTCGCTCTCTTCCGATTTGGCATCCGACTTAAAGAGACGTCTAAGTAGAAAAGCTACCCTAGAAATGAGGTCAAAGTAAATTTTGTTAATTTTTAATTGAATAAAGTATTATCTTGAAAACAATTTAAACAAAAGTGGTATTTTTTGAATAAAAAGTCAAATACCCACAAGGGGGGGGGGGGGGGCTCAACCGGGATTTGAAGCAAAAACCTCTCGCAGAAAGACAAGGGATAATATCATAAAAGCGAGCTTAGTGCATCAGCGAGGCATAAAACATCAGCTAGACTTACTAAAGTCAAGGCGGAATGTGGTGTCAGAAGTGGGGTGGAGAAGACTTCATATGACGTAGTCTCCCATCGGTAAATAAAAGACTAAACGACGGACATCTGGGGGCAGATGTCATTTCAGGACGGTCGAGTTCTGGGATCGAGGCTTCTCCATGAAAAGAACGTTGGAACGGAGAATCAGTAACTGAGCTAGTGGCCCAGTGGTAAGGGTATTAGAGTATCATGCGCATGTTCTCGGTTCAAAACCAGCTCGCCCAATGGTTCGTTTTAACTAGTATTCTTCGATTCCTACATACATTTTTATGGATCTCGCAAATGCCATATTTTGAATGTTTTGCATGTTTTTATGAAATCAAATGCGGCCGGCATAAATTCAAAATATTGCATTTCCGGGATCCGGGATTTTGTGTTCCGGATTTTATATTCCGGGATTTTTCATTCGGGATTTTGTATTCTGGGATTCCATACCCAACCCAGAGATTGGCCAGGAGAAGATTTCAGACCCTTGTCAAACACTATCTTAATCGACATAAAGAGCTAATCAGGTTCCTCAATTGCTGCGGCTGGTACCATTAATCGATCCTGAATCGATTAAGGTGAGGTTCTTGCGAAGTGGTTTCACAACGAACCATCTTAAGGTGTATGTGAGACCAACCGATTACAGTCCTGGGCCGCCAATTAACCTAACCTACCCTAACCTTCCTCAATTACACAATCCCATATTCGCTTCAAAAAATATTAAATAAATTTACCTTTATTTGATTGTTTAAAAAATTATATTCCAAATATTTCTTAGATTTATGGAAATCCTTCCTTTAGGTATCTAAATTGTAATAAAACTACGTGGTATTCTTTCCACTGGATTTCCTTTTCATGTTAATTATCGTGCCCAAGGGAATGTAAAACCAAAAAGGTAATTAACAAAACGTAAATATCATGGCATAGACGAAAAGTAAAATAAAAAAATTATGAATAAACAGTAACTTAATTTTAACCCGTGTCAGCATATCCACTTGCCTGAGAGCAGAAAACCTTATATTTGAGTTCATTTCCACCTGATTTTCTGCTAACAACTTCTGTAACTTTTCTGGCATTTTCCATTTTCCAAGTAAATATTTATGTTCGTCTCTAGCATATCCGATTCACTAAATTTAAACGTAACCATATGTGTTTGATTGTACTTAAATATGTACATATACATTTCGGAGGAAGCGGGGTAATTTGCTTCGCTAATTCTTGCTAAAAAGGATTCGTCTGTCATGGGAAAATTTAACAAAAAATTAATAAAACGACATACTCTGAGTCCATATTTGATATGTATAGAGGTATGGGATGGTAGACTGTATCTTTAAATGAGGTGAGATGGTACACTGTATCTTTAAATACGAATTTGCAAAATAACTTTTCACAAAACTAACAAACGCAAATAAAGTGAGGAATGCTTAAGGTATTCCGTATTAAAACTGCAAAATTGGTTAAATTTAATTTTTTTAGTTTCTAAAATATCGGAAGATTCTATTTACGAGGTCAATATTAAAGAAGTAGAAGCAGAAGGTAGTATTCATCGATTCACCGAGTCATGAAAGATAATCTAAATTTGCCTTTGATAAACGCGACGTTTCTCCGTATATTGGTCTGTATGTACGTGTCAGGACACGTCGCAATTTTCGATCGATTTTGGTGATTTCTATTTATTTTATTTAACCAGTGTTAGGAAACTGCTTACTACAAAAATTTTCTTTTTCGTGCTTGGCAACTGGTCTCGGTCACTTTTTTTGCAGATATTCTTCCCCTTTTCTCTCCTCATTGCTGCCTTGATACTGTTGAAATAGGCTTTGTTGTGCTTTAATACATAAACATATGCTGTAAAGCAGTATCTCTTTAATTCAAAGTTTAAATAGTTTTATGCGACGGCCTTTGCTTTTCGATATAATTGAGTGAAAAAGTATTGGGCTGTGCAAATTTACTTTTATCAACGATTTCATTCATTTTCATCTTAATTTTATTTTGTGATCGTTAGACTGCTACAAAGTTAAAGTTCTAAAATAAAAAAAGAACCATACAAATCGGTCCACGCATCACAAAGTTAGGTTTCACCTTCACCAGTCAAATTAGAACTTTAACTTTGTAGCAGTCTAACGATAATAAAATAAAATTAAGATGAAAATGAATGAAATCGTTGATAATTTTAATAGAAGAAACAAATTTGGCGTAGAGTGGGGGTGGGGGAGGGGTAGTCCAACTTCGTAATGGGTGTTCCGATTTGGATAATTCTTTTTCTGTTGGGTAGAATATGTATGTGAACCGATTTCACAAAAAGCGCTAAAAAGCATATAATAAATTTTAATTTTATATCTATTACGACATTTTGAAGTCGGTGCAAACTAAATCGTCCTTCTTTATGATCCCGTGAGCTAGTTTCAGGTAGTTTTATGTATAACCTTCAATTGTGGTCTCCCATTTCGACCTGGTAGGAATGTATTAGTCAAATTTAGCGCAAAGTAAAGGCTTGGGTGTGGTATAGTCAATGTTATTATTTACCCTACTGTCCAGAATTGTGTCTGAACTGAACTGGGCCTGGCTGCAATCGAGGATGCGGTTTGCTTACCGAAAAGATCCACCGGTAGGAGGGGGAGATAGGTGTTGATGGGTATAGCTCGGAGGGCGCCTGTAATCAATAGTGCTGCCATCCTCTAAATTTGTACGACCACCTCATTTGTAAATATTGGTCGTGTAAAACTAACCTGGAGCCAGTACACAAAACGCGACTCCACACCTTATATGTTACCTATTTCCCTTCTACAGGAGTACCTACAGCCCTATTGTAGCTTTAGGTACTCTTTCTCGGATGTTAGGTGTTCAACTAATTTTCCTATGCTGAACATTGTCACCGACCCCATTTAGTATTGGGAAGCTAACAAACAGTTAGGAGTTTAGACCCCATTTAGTATTGGGCAGGATAGAAGAGTGTCAACTCTGTTTTGTCCGCGCTTATGCCCGTTACTCCAGGAAGATACTTAGTGAAGGCATAGACTTAGACCTTATGGCCGAAATGTTCTAGATCTAGAAGTAACTCATTGAGGGCCAGATTCCGCAAGAGTGGTGAGATGATTCCTCCTTGGAGTGTGCCTCTTATTGCAAGTCTTTGTGTAGTGGATACCCCTATGTTGGAGTTAATGATCCTGGCTTTTGAGTTTAGATGGATATCTAGTGGTTGGGGCCTTTTTGTACTTTTATTATTGATAGAATGAAGTAAATATTAATTTTTTTGTTATGTTTAAGATTCTTCGAAGCTGAGTAGATTGAATTTTTAAAAGCATTTTTTGTAACTCAGCTTACTATTAAGATTGGAAATTTATGTCTAAAAATTTATTTGTATGGAGCATAGTATTTATTTGTCGGTGCTCAAATGAAAATTTGAAATATCAAAGTGTTTTTATTTCATACTATCAAAATATTATCGAAGTGCACTGGTTGGCCAAATATGTAAGTTTGACATTAATTTTATTCGTACAGTCTGATTGAAAATACGCAAATAATATAATAATAACTGAATTTTCACTGGTGTTAGTAATGCAAATGTCGGAAGAAGAAATTATATTAATCAGCTTAGACAATCTTTATGCGGAATGCATCAGGACAAAAAATATGGAAGACATTTAATGCGGCTTTTGGTACTGTAAGATCTTTACATCGTGAACTTGCGTAAACTACCTGCAAAAACCTTGAAATAAGTGGCGGCTTTTTTATTGGGCCACCGGGGTCGGGCCCACCAATCATTTTTCTTTAGTTTTGTTAAGACACTGTGCAGTTTTATAGTGTGCAAGTATTTAATATTTAAAATTTTAGAGCTGCAAATAGTGAATGATTTTAGAATATTTTTTTAAGGGGAAAAAATTAGGCGCGTTGAAGTTTTAAAGAACCACTGGATCTGCGATATTTTATGAATAATTGTGTATTTAATTGTTTCTTCAACTTATTCCATTTAAACAATATTTTTTATCAGTGAGTTAATTAGTGACCTTCAACGAATACCTGTTTATGTGTCACGAGTTTTAAGTTATTTTGGGTTATCTATTTATTTAAAACCAATGTGGAGTGTTACTTCTGTGGGTGTGGTTCAAAAAAGGTACGTTTTTTGACCTTTTGTAGTTAATTATATAATTTACTTAGAATTTGGGTAAAAGTTATGTTATAAAATTTTAAAAAAATTAACAAAGGTGTACAAATAAAATAAAACGTCTGCAGGAAATATGGGTCTAATGGCGGAATCGCTTCTTTCAGAATGGTTGGCCGGAAAAAAATAATCCAAACATTGTTACAATTTATAGAATCGTATTTGTTGCTATATGTGGCTATTTAAAAAAAAAAAAAAAAAGCACACATGGTGAGTGCGCAAAAAATTTTCTTCTGAATTTTACTGCTATTGTGAGGGCTCAAAATACTAGGGCTTCACGGCACCGAGACAAGACCAAGACTTTGGCACATCTCGGTCTTGGTCTCATAAGGTGAAGACGATCTTGCTTTCGTCGCAATCTCGGAGAGATATAGGCCAGTCTCGGTCCGATCTCGCTCTCGGCAAGTTAAGAAAGTTTGAGGTGGGATAACGGGAAGCAAGGATAAGTGATAAATCTATGTATATATGCATTTTCTTCTTATTCTCCTCGCCAAAACAAGGCAGCAAAAGGCTCTTCTTTACTATTGGGGATAAAACGTAAATATTTGCAGAAGGAAATAATGTAGAAAAAAAAAAGCTGAAGCAAATAAAAAAAATTTCCACAATAAAATAATAAAAACTAATATCTCGTCCACTCTCGTCACCTCAATTACCAATGATATTCAGTGTTGCCAAGTCGTCTATGAAGAATGTCACTAGATAGGGACTAAAAAGGACACCTTTTTTTAAAAAAGTCACCAGATACAAAATAATATATTTTTTCCAAAATTGCTTCCAATATAATATTAGAAATTTCTAAGTAACAAAAATGTAAATACTCCTAAAGATTGTATTTACCTGAATCAAAACCGTATTTACCTATAATTGGTGCTCATTAACTTAAGCGTCGTGTAATTTTTTCCTTTCGATTTGTAAAATGAAAGGGAGGAGAAACAGAGAACTATTAGAATGTGATAAAGTTCTAATTTAGTGTGCGATCCTCTTATCGTAAGCGACAGAAAATGTTGTATCTTTAGTATCGTTGAAAGTTTCAGAGTCCCGCTGGAAAGTCATGAAGTCTCACAGGAAATTGTTCGAGTTGTCTTACACATGCGTTTAGCTTAACAACAAAAGCATTAAATGATCCCTCTTGAATGTGTGGTGCCACACCGGTTGTAACTGAATTAAGTAGTAACCCAGCAAATACGTACAAAAATAGTCAAAAACAATGAGAAATGCCGAATATTTACGTTAAAACGTTAAAGAGTGGGAGAACATTTGGTGTCATCAGAAGAGTTTCAAAATCACAGTGTCGCTAAAAAAATATCAATCATTAGAAAGGTATTCGAAAACACCAGATTTGGTGACAAAGTCCATGATTTGGCATCACTGCATTAAAAGTCACCAGAAGTCACCGCAGTGGAAGTTAAAAATCGCCAACTTTTAGACGTGTCTGAGAAAACAAAATTCTGTCACTAGGGAGGTGTTCGAAAACACCAGATTTGGTGACAAAATCACTGAATTGGCATCACTGATGATATTAGTCTCGCTGCCAGTCGTGTCGAGACCGGCACCGGCAGCGAGAATTATCGCGAGTATAGTGAAGCCCTACAAAATACAAGAACGCAAAAAAACCCTGTTGGAATGAAAGCCACTGCGGCTAAAAAAAATTCGTTTTCCAGATATGTTGAGAAAAATCGTTTCAAGAAAAACGCTATTGCAATTTTAAGGAGTGTTGGACAAAATTTATCATGTGGAGCGTAGTAAGCGTTGTATGAAGAATTAAAACTTTGATATTGACCAAATTTCTTTGATTCGGGAACCATAAGACTTACATACTTGCTCCGTAATTGCTTTTTGTTCCTATGTCAGCGGTTGTACTATTCGCGTGAGGCAGAGATAATCGGGCTACTAAAAACTTAGTAAATTTTTTGATTTTGACTTGCTTTTAGAAAATGCAAGGAAAAAAATATAGTCATTTAAAGAACTCCCCAAGGTGTTCCCTTCTTAAGGCTTCGAAAAAGAAATTTTTATTACTGGACAAGCTATATGCCTAATGTAGTCCAAGTTTTAAAATGAGATTTCTATTACTAAAGTTAGAAAAGAAATTGAGGACAAAACGTCTTGGCGGTCGTCGGCCGATGGAATATTGCATAGCTCAGAAGGATGGAAACAAATCAATAAAATTGTCCAACAGTTGGTTTTAAAATATATACGAAATGTACTCTTGAACCGACTGAATTGTCAAAAAAATTAAAAAAAAATTCAGCAGCTAAAGAAAAGCTAACCCTTTGGTGCTGCTATTGAGGAAGAGCTAAAGGAGTTGAGTTTTTCTTTATCAGAAACGAACAAGGCAATAACTATCATTCTGTCATTAATATAATTCTATTGTTTGATTGAAAGTTTATTTTAAATGGCAAAGATCTCGAAAAATACATTTAAACACATTTTTCAAAGTAGGTTGATGGCATTTTTGACTTCATGAAAAGTCAGATATAACCGACATAGAAGATGGTGGGTTCGGGATTTGTATAAATCTCGGCCGGAGTTTTGTTTTACGAAACTTCTTTAAAACCAAGGAAAGAAAGTGGTCCGGAGAGGTTTTATTAAAGCTACAAGAATGAATGCTTAATGTCTTGCTAACAATATTGAACAATTGTCTAGAAAAGCGTTTAATCTGAACAACTATTTTACCAGAATGTCGTTTGGCTTTAACTCTTATTAGGACATTTTAACCGAAATTTCTAAATAATTTTAGGTTCCTAACGCATGGAGATCCAAGAAATCTTTACTCCTGGAAATAAAACCGGATGCGTCTACAGTCGCCAAAATAATACTTGAAACTTGCGAACTATCAGGCGATTTTTCATCGCCTCCTAATTAAAGTAATTAGTTACGAATTTCTAACCAATGCTTTAATAGTTAAAAGTTTGTCCACCGAGGGGAGGCTCAGTATTTTATAATTACAAAGGGGACCACAGCATAGTTTTATTGACTAGATTGTAGGAGTAAACTTAATTGTTCTTTACCAAAGTGTACTTTATTTCGCAACATACATAATTTAGAGGTAAATAATAATAAAGGAACATGTGAAGTCAGTATCGATAAAGTTAATAAATATTTCATTAGTCAGTCTGCGATAACTAATAGTATTAATAATAGTCAAAGCATTACTGGATCTGAGAATTTTTCGTTTAAAACTGATGTGATCTTGGCGGTAAATGCTATCAAATCAAATGCCGTCGGGCTAGATGGTATCGACTTACGATTCATGAAGATTATTTGGCCAGATATTGTATCGTATATCACTCACATACTGAAAACATATCCAAGTTACGAGAACACTAAGGCCCATAAGTATTGTACCAGTTCTTTCTAAAATCTTCAAAAGGATTCCTTCTGATCAGCTAAAGAATCATCTTAAACAGCCTGATTTTGATACAAAACACAGCACAATTACTTTTTTATATTTAACTGATGTAATTCGGATCTAAGTCAGAGTTCTATTTTAGTTTTATTAGACGTTACTAAAGCATTTAACTGTGTCGATATTGACATTCTTCTTACTCAACAATTAAATTTCTATCGTATCTATCGAAAAGATTTCGGCGTATTGAATTCCGTGAAACTCAATCATCTTCGTTCCTCAGGGATTTATTTTAGGCCCTATTTTATTTTCACTATATGTGAATGATTTGCCGAACAACCTGAAATTTTTATTCCTACAATTATATGCTAATGACGCCCAAATATTATGTACAGCTCTAGAGATGATTTTGAGCTCGTCGATAGTCAATCTAAATAATGATCTTAAAAATTTCTTTGCAAAGTACTCCGGCGTAACTAGTTCGGCAATAAAACGCTTTTTCTTTGCTTGAATAGCTCGAGCCGCTGTGAATAGATTGTACTTGCTTGCTTTCATAGATTGTAGTTGCGGAAAAACGTAACTACTGCGTAACTACACCTATATATGATTTCATGTAGCTGAGCGTACCTAGGTGTATGGTAAAGTACTCTGCATGGCCCAATGGAACGCAGCTATTGACAATAAAGTCATTCCCTGTGTCACTGTAGTAAAAAATAGTGGTGTTATTTTTAATCAACATGAAGTGATTACGTTAATTCTATTATAATTATTTTATTTTATATTAAACGGGATGTTAAAGCAAAACACTAATACTGCCAATTATTATATATGATGAAGTCATTTACTGTTCTTTGGATATTTATAGCAGGCTACAATAAATATTGCATTTAACAATTGCGTGCAGTACATTTATAGCAGATATGAGCATGTTTTATTTACTACACGCCTCCAAAATTCTGAAATGCACTTTAGAAACTTATATTGATTTTAGGAATTGTTTTATGATTTATAAGATAATAAGCTCGTACACAGTAGACTAGCTTGCTGAGAAATTAGAATATTTTTCAGGGTTCCGAATCGATTCACAATATCTCTCCGCTCCACGTATCGATTCGGCTTGGAGCGTTATGAAAATATCGAACCGCTCCGGAGTGGATCGGTATTTTATAAATCTGATATCGAACCGCTCAGGAACGGATCGTTATTTTCCAACTCTGATATCGAACCGCTCCGAAACGGATCGTTATTTCCCAAGTCTGTTATAGAACCGCTCCGGAGCGAATCATTATTATTTTTAATTTCAATCGGTCCGAACCGCTCCTGGAGCGATATTGAATCGATTCGGAGCGATTAGAATATCGCTTTACTAAATCAAAGGAGTCTATCTAGAAATTTTTATAAAGTGCACCATATCTGCACCTTAATTACAAGGTATCTTGAACTGAGAGGGCTCTTAGAGTTTGGGTAAATTTGTGCTGGGTAGGAGGTAGTAGTAGGGTGTGTGGTGAATGTGGGAGATTGGTGGGTTGTGGGAGATTGCTGGGTTGTGGGAGGTGATGAATAAGGCTTTTATTCTGGAGTATGACAGGTAATTTTTTTTAAAAAGTGCACCTTACCTGACATTTAATTACAAGGTTTCTTGTGCTCGCAACTCCTGCTGCAATTATTTTTTCCACGATGACGAGAAGAAGTATTCCACATGTAATGTGGAAAACACGAAATGCATGGGATGATTCAAGCTATGTTTAAATTTACGGTCTTGAATATTTGGTTTAATTGTAATAACTGTTGTTTATTTTGGACAATTGTGGTCTCTGTTTGCATATCGATGTGCGTTGTGCCTCTCCTTTGGCCGACTTAAAGAAGTCGAATAATATGGGTTTTTTTATCCATACAGAAGTATGTGCAAAAATTATATTACTCGAAAAAACACAAAAGCCTACTTAACCCTCATAAAATTGTATTCTCTGAATCTAGGAATCAACCTACATTTGATGAGGGGTTTCTTGATTTTTCTGTCTTATTAGATTCCTATGCACATTCGAAGCAAGCGAGATTTACTCAACTTCTGCAGTCAGCTATCTTATTTGGCTAAATAATTCAAATAGTTTAGCATCGGACAGACTACAATGGGTTCATCAATTAAAAGATTACAAAGAAAACGGAAACCCTTCACTTAAAATTCTTAGAATAATAAAAAGACGTGGTGTTGGTTGAAATTTTTAACACGTAGATTAGAATGAAAAACAGCCAAATAAATTATTTTGTTTTTTATTAAAATCTTTTCATAAGTATTTAACATTTAAGGGTCGGTACGGCTTAACTATAAAAACTTGTATATTGCTAACAGCATAACAATAATACTTACTGCTATCACAATGTGTATTGCACCATTGGATCAAAAAAATATGTCTGGTAATATTTAAAATGTGCATCCCTATTACAACATTAATACAAGGTGTTTTGTACTTAAATCGCTAGTGGGGCAGGTGATGGGTTGAACGGGGTGGTTTTTTGGTGGGTAATGGTAGGAGGTTGGTGATGGTGTAAACAGGCGGTGATGGTAACCAACCACCTCCATCGAAACCCGCACCCTAACCTATCACCCACTTCCACTCATCATCACTTTGACTTACAACCCCACTCCCTATATTTAAGTTTCAGATTGGGGGCATTGAAAAATTACCCCTCATATTTCAGAAAGAGACCCCCAATCCCATCACCTATCCTTACTTACCTCGTTCTCGTTATATTTAAGTTGCAGATTGCGTGCACATTTCAAAAATAATTCGTTAAATTACAGAAAAAAACACTCCACCACATTTCCACGCTATCACCTATCCAGCACCAATTTACCCCAACTCTAAAAGCCCTCTCAGTGCAAGATACCTTGTAATTAAGTTTCAGGTGAGGAGCACTTTCTAAAAATTACCATACTTCTTTCTTTGGTTAACTGGAGCGACATTCTTATCGCTTCAAATCGATTCAGTAATGCTCCAGGAGTGAATGTGGGTCGTGGGCACTCAATACCCAACCACACACCTACCTCTCACCCTCCAGCCCATCACCCGCATACTACCCACATTCACTCCAAACCCGTCTCACTAACTTTCAAAACACTCTAAGTTCAAGACACATTGTAATTAAATTACAGGTGAGACGCACGTTTATAATTACTAGAGTTCTTCCTTCCATTCACCCACTCACCATCCAAATCCCAACACCCACCCAAAATCCATTACCCCTAGTATAAAACACCTAGTAATTAAGTTGCAGATGAGGATCATTTTCTTATAATTATTATCAAACATATTCCTTTGATTCAGTGGAGCGATATTCTAATCGCTCCGAATCGATTCAATATCACTCCAGGAGCGGTTCGGATCGATTGAAATTAAAAATAAGAACGATCCGCTCCGGAGCGGTTCGATATCAGATTTGAAAATAACAATCCGTTTCGGAGCGGTTCGATATTTTTGTAACGCTCCAGATTGAATCGATCCAGATATCCCACCGATCCGATCCGGAGCGATTTGGAGGGAAATTTCATCAACATCAGAACAATTGGGAATCTTAACAGGTTTAAATCAAAATTCAATTGTAATATTTTGCTTATAATATAAATTAAACTTATTTAAAAAAAAGTTATTCTACTTGATATACATAATATGTATATTATATATATAAATGTATATTATATATGTATATTATATATATGTTTTTCTTATCTCTTTTTCATTTCTTTTCTCTTATGAACTTAATATTGCTTGTAATAATTGTATATCAAATATTTCTTGGTCATCATTTTACTTGATTTAAGTTAATAGTTTCTAAGTAACATATTCTTTAAAGAGCTATGTGTAAGCTCAATCCAGAGTTATGTAAGCTATCCAATTCATCGCTAGATTTTTCACTTTATTACGTGGGTGATGCTGCATTTTCTCTCAAAAGCAATCCGATGCGCCCTTTTCCATTACAGAAGACGTGTCAAAGATGCGGCCCGCGGGACACATGCGGCTCGCTTTCTTTTTGGAAACAAGTGGAAAGCGGCCCGCGAATTAATCTGTTGCAATATGCAAATGGAAGTTGTTGAGATCCAATGTGATTCCAATTTGAAGCAGAAATTCAACGAAAATGAGTTGCCTGACTTTTACAAGTATTTGCCTATGCAATTTAAAGAAACTCGTCAATTCGCATGTGATATTATTTCAATGTTCGGAAATACTTACCAGTGCGAAACCAGTCTCTTGCTAGATTTAGATTGGCAGATACTCATCTTGGTTCAGTTTTAAAAGTCATAACTGCGAGGAAAATTTCCCCCGAAGTCGGGAAAATAATAGCAGAAAAGAGATGCCAATTGAGTCGAAGAAAAAAATAGTTTTGTCGTTGCTCTTGTTATTTCTTCATAATGTTCTTTACAAAATAAACCTTTCTATGAATATTCAAGTTTTATGGCACGCCGTTTTGCTATTTATTAACATAAAAAAAAATTGTTTTGAAAGAAAAAGTTTCAAATAATAATTGTTCACCGGACATTTAAAGTTTATAAAAATAAATTACAATCATGTCACGCATAATTTTAACTCAATGAATTAACATTATAAATAGAAAAAATTCAAATGTTCAATTTTTATTATGCTAAGATTAAATTTTAATTCGGCGAAATATTATTTTACTTTAACATAATAACAATTTTATATTAAATTTATTTCAAAGTACAATTAAAATTCATTTCATTCTAATTATGAAAACGTTTAAAAAATATTCCCATTTAAAATTATGTACATAATTTAAAGTTCCCAATTAATATTATGTACATAATCTTAATCCTTAAATTTTAATTCTGGAATTAACATTATACACGTTATTTCATAACTTTAATTAAAATTATGTACATAATGTTAATTCGAGACAATTAAAATTATGTACATAATGTTAATTCGAGCCAATTCAAATTTGGATATCATTTTCATTCGAGTCGATTAAAATTTGGACTTCATTTTCACAAAATGAAATGCAAGATATTAAATAGCTAAACGGCGTGCGCCGTTTTGCTATTTAATAACTTGCATTTCATTTTTAGAATTTTAAGTCTTCTTCTTGTTACATAATTTTAATAGAATCGAGTGAATTGAATTTGTTATGATCAAATTTAGACGTCATGTTGTAACTGGACGTTAACCTCATTAAATTTAGAAAACAAATCTGTTAAATAGACAAAAAGTTCTTGTCGTTGTCTTTACACAATTGTGCTACTAACCGTGTATTCAACGGGTTGCTTCGAATTCGGTTTACTGTGTTAATGACTAATTGAAGATTTTCATGAAATCTTCTACTAAAAATTTTAGCAACTAAATGTTTTTTTTGTTTTAAATGGCTTACAAATCCACGATAGCGCCGAAACATGGCAGGTGCTCTATCTGCTGCTTTTGATATTATATTTGATAAAGGATTGCTTTTTGCATGAAGTAATCCATCAAAACACTAAATATTGATTCACCTGTCAGTTGTCAAACTTCTCGCGAAAAGCACTTATTCATGGATTTCAACGAACATATGGGGCATTTCACGCGAAGCGGACAACCAACAATTTTGAAGAAGTTATGTATGACCTTTTTCAAAGGCAATTAATCATATTAAGAAACTTATATAAAAATAATTAAAATAGTGATTCTTATAGGAAATTGCATGCTCTTCACAGTCGTGGTATCGAATTCGAAATTGGATTTTTTTTTTGAATGTAAATAAACCAAAATTAATACTTAAAATTAAATTTTGACAAACTTCGGCATTTTTAATTTTTTTTTTAAATAGCTCAAAAAATAACTTCAAATGTACAGTAACTGCTTGTTCAGGTCCAAAATGGGATCTGCATTTGAACACGGTGCAGCGCGTAGTCGGCGTTTGACCAGTGCGATTGTTTTAAATGGAAGCATTAAAAAATTTAAGTTTAAATTCTCTATCTCCGAAACGAATGCAGATCCCATTCTAAAATTTTACACATATTATTTATGAACTATAAGATACATTTTGAGATAAAAATAAAAATTTTTAAAAATACCGAAGTTAAGTAAAATCTGATTTGATATGTTTACTTCCGGTTTTTTATACGAAAAAAAAATTTTTTTTTCAACTCTGTAATAACTGCCAAGAAACACATTTATTTGTCTCTAAGATAACACTATTTACTTTTCTTCTATCACTATGAATAATAGCAAACTTTTTTTTCAAAAAACCCGCTCCTCAAATTTTGTCAATTCTTTAAAGGCTTAGAAAAGGGCAACTAGGCTTCATAGAAAAAAAATAAAAATGCACATTCATTCCCGGTGTAAAAGCTTATTTTTATTAAATTTACCTTATTAGATATATTCTACCTCTTTTGGGAAAAAGGCGCTGAGCAGATGAAGGACAACATTGCGACGAACTTTTTTTCGGTGATCTTACTACAAACTAGCAAGGTAGAATTAGTCCTCTAAAATCTAATTCAACCCTGTTCGTTTGTAATAAGCCCGCGGATTCTGGTGATCGCTCAAAAATATGAACGCTCAGAAAATGTTTGATGGATGTTTCGACGGAAAGTGCAAGCTGGTCATCATCAGCGTGGTACTTGCACTTTCCACTGCGGACATCCATGACGTAAGATCAAAACCTCAACTCCTATAAGTACTCAGTTTGAAAACTTAGTACATAATTTATTTATTTTTGCTAACTACAGAACCAAAATTTTATAAAAAATAATGTCTTTACTTTTCTCCGACACTCCCAAACAAAATGACACTAATTCAATTTAACTTTGATTCACTTAATATATATGTGCCTAACTGCCTGCTTATATTTTTGAAAATATTTTTTTAATATAAAAGAAACTATTACAGAATAATACTTTGATAATATTTCTTAACGATTTTCAATGCACGACAACTAGGCTTGAGCCCTGACAATCGAATGACCATCCATTTGCACTACTATTTGGAACTTTATTTTATTCTTATCATACATAACATGCACCATACATAACATGCACCATACACACAAGGGTTAGTATATAATATTCACTATCATCATACATGCAAGTACATGGATTAGAGTAAGCCAAACAATCCTCAAGCCTAGCAGCGCTTGGCTAAACATAATAACCCACCTTAATTACATTATGGTTCCTTGAGACCATTCGTAGACCTCTTCTTAATTGTGCCGTCGTCGCCAGATTTCATTGCTTTTGGTCCCGACTATTAAGATTGAACCAGCATAATCAAATATCTCCCTTTTAATATTCCTTATTCACATTTCCATCTGGCGACTCATTTGTCATTAGAAGCAGTACTTCCTGTGTAAGTGGATTATTCGATTCATCGAAAGCCAGAATTATGGTCACGACCTGCTTAAGGGGGCACGTCAGATTTTAGCGCCGATTTTTCAATGAATTTCATGAATTCTTATCTCAGCAACTAATAAAGATAAGAACATAAAGTTTATTGTGCATAAAAATTCCACTCTTCCATCCCCCCTAAGTTCCGTGAATTCTGCCGTTGCCGATGGGACCACGTTAAAGGTTTTCAGGATTGGCAACGTACGGTTCATCTGAAAACAAAAATTGATACAAGGTTTTAAAGTAATGAAAATGCAGCATTTGCCATGGGAATTTTTTTTAAATTTCGAATTTGTGACAAAATGTGAACAATCAAAGTTAACATAGCATTTATTTCAGAAAATTTAACATTCAAGCGGGGCAAAATAATGTTAAAAATCGAGATATCAAAAAAGCACATGTCATACGACGCGGAATTTAATAAACTTTGAAATGAAAAAAAAGAGAAAATCGAATTATTTTGTATTGAGATATCTTGGGAACCGCCTGGAAAAACATGATTTCGAAAAAAACACGTTTAAACTTTTGGAATCAATTTAAAATTCATTACTTTGCTCGAATCGCGCTTTCTAAAAAGTGCTATAACTAAGCCATTTTTGCGAATTCCGATAAGCGGCTTTGGGAATGTATTCTCAAGTCATTACCCTTTGAAAATGTGCGGAAAAGATAAAATTTGATTTTTTGAGCCGGCAGACCTGACGTGGACCCGTAATTTCGCTACAGCTTTGGAGGTCGAAGCTGACCCCGAGCGTCACTTTGGAAATCACTGTTTTAAGTGGGAATATACACCTATAATGGTAAAAAAAATCGATTTTCCAATTTTTGTGTTTTTTTGAAGCTTGAGGTCTGAAGAATGTCTGGTGAAAATTTCAAGAAAAATAACTAAGTTATAGCCGATACAGTGCATGCCTTGGAGTACGCGCCTCGCCGCCGCTGAGCAGCTGGATCAGACAGGTAGGAAGTCGGCCCTCTTCTGCACCACGAAAGAGTTTTCGGTTTTTTTTAATGATTTTCCGGTTTTATTATGTTTCAGGGTTCCCACCCCAGAGTTATAGTTTTCTGTGTAGGTTAAAGAATGATCGCTGTTTATTCATTGCTCAAGTTTAAAACGCGTTTTTCTAGAAACCATGTTTTTCAAACCGGTGACCAAAATATCTCGATATCCACTGAACCGATTAACTTTAAATTTTTTTATGGTTATTATATACATGATTATCTAGTTGTAGACGTAGAATTTTTTTAAAGTCGCTTTCATTTTAGATTATCGGCAAAATAAAAACGGATTTTTGCCTAAAAATCGCTACGTTGAGTTCAAACGCCCGCCATTTTCTCAAATAAAGATATTTTCAAAATCACATACCGCAAAGACTATATTAAAGTGTCAGCTTTGATAATCGTTTTGTTTTGTTTCTGACGACTACAAATGAATGGAGATTGGTAACCGCGAGGGCCTCATTTTTGCGGCAGTTCAAAGAAGACGCGAATACTCGGCCAATATTGAAGATTTTTAAATGAACAAAATTCAACAAATTCTTAAAGGAAGTGTCTATTTCCCACTCTCAAATCGCCGTGTAATTTCCGTGTACACGGAAATACACGGAAGTACGCGTAAGTACACGATAAGTGCAAATACTAACTTCCATATTAATATTACTGGAAATGGTTTCATCACAGCCTGTTCTAGATGCAAACCTGTCGGGTAATAAAGCAACTAGCAACCAGTTAATAAAGCAACTAAAAGCCTGATTAATATACCTCTTCCTCCCAGAAAGTCTAATAAAAATTTGACGTACTTTCCGAGTATTTCCGTGTTCTTCATTTAGAAAAACAAATCAATCCGACTAATGATATAAGCTTCCTTAAAAAAATTCACAAAAATTGCCTTTTTTCGCGGTTCTAGGTGTATAGCTTAAGCTCTAAAAAATATGTTATATTACATCAAATAAATGACGATTTCTTATATTAGTTTTTGTTTTATTAATAATGTATCAGCTAAAATCCGCTTAATTACTGTAATTATTTTTTAACAAATATTAAAATTTGTGATTGCAAATCTAATTAATTCAACGGTGATAAATTCGTGGAAGTTAGAAGTTGTCAAGAACTGGAAAAATGAATCCAACGAATTATTTTCTGCAGGTTTCCCCACCTCATATATTAGCTCTATCATGAATTCCTTCAAAATAGCATTCCTTATTTCCTTATCTCGTACTTCCTTAATCCTCTACATTTGCAATTTGAAGTATCGTCTTCGAAAATCATGAAGTTTGATACCGCGGAATGCTATTCTGAAGCGAACCTCGTTGACCAGTCTATATTAAAAATCTCGCTGAACGCAGCAGTCGGGTTTCGTACAGCTTCACAGTTACTGCTTGTTTTAAGAAACATAAAATTTATGTACATTTACAAAATTTTATTCAAAAAGAAATTACTTTCTCGGAAGGGAAGAGTCCTTCAAAAATAATAATAACTCAAATTACTTCCACTGCTTCCGATCTGCAACAGCTCTACCGGAGTGTTGTTTTGTTGATCACAGCTCACAGATAAATTGGTCCATTAATGTTTTCCACCTTATGCGGCATTTGGATTCTGATAAATTAAAAAATATATTTAAATGATTCTTAATAAACTAATTTTAGATTTAAATTATCTTTCGCTTTTGAGTTACTGCTAATTTCTATCCACCCTTTATCTTTTTTATCCGTTCTTCTAAAGTGAGGATGCCTCTTGCCCTTTTACCATCTCAAGTCTTATTCTTATTTCAAACCTTACTACCCTTGATAAATGTGCCCACCATTTAGTACTCGCCATTTTGTTTCTTTTTATTTGAGTTCAGATTCGTAATGAGCGATCTCGAAAACTGAATTTCATAAAATTTAAAAATTTCTGCCACCGACTTGTGCACTACATCGGGCACTCAAGAAAAGGATGCTAATCAAGCATGGCGTTGGCAACCACACAATAGTGATTGTAGGTGTCCCATATATGTATAATTATGCTGCAATGTATAATTGTATGTGTACAATAATGGTCAAATCTACAATAATTTCTGGAAATCATTCAAATCCTCTTGTGTTTTTAAAAATTGCACAGTATACAAAATTAATTAGCGACATCAAGTGAGCGTTCCATCAAGCTTGCGGTATTTATCTCTTTGAGCATGCTTATCTTTTCCCATTATCTATGGTTTACGGACACTTAAGGGCTGATTCAAAACCGAAATCCTTCGCTGGTCGTTCCGGTTATGTAATCTGATTCGGCCAAAATGAGGAGTATTTGATCATATGGAACTGTCTTAAATTAGAAGCCTTATTACTGAATACAATTCGATTGCAATCGATCGTAAATATAGAAAATTTAAAATTGAGTGAGATTAAATAGAGATATTGCACTTGCGCGAGTTGTTAGCTTTAAGTCAACTCAATTCTAAGTTTCTTATATTTACTATGGATTGCAATCGAATAGTAATAAGGCCCTAGATATGTGCAGAGAAGAGAAGAGAGAGAGAAACGAATTCCAACGACGGGACGACGCAAACGATGAGAATAAATCCCCTAACACGCCTTCCCAACGGAATAACGGTATAACAAAAACGTCACTTTTACTGGGACCAAGGACATATAACCAGGAAAATTGCTTGATAAGCTTTATCCTAACACTTGCTAAATCAACAATTCATCTGTACTGCATGCGGATCAGCCCACTAACCCACATTTTCACATGTGTGCACTTAAGAACCACTTCGCTGCCAGATTGAAGAAGTGCTTACGTCTAGAGTTCCTCACCGAAACATTTAACTGCACCTTTATCGTCAGTGCGAAACGAAAGCCTCGTTTTTCACTGGAAAAAACAGGCCGCAGACTTGCAAAAGCTTGTGCACGAAGCTTCTCTTCGATTTGGTATTACTGCAAGTGATGCAGGAAGGACAAGTCTCCCGTTGGAATCTTAAAACTGGGAGGATGATGGGCATGGGAGCAGTTTGTAAATGTCAATAACTCTGCAGACTGGTCCCGCGCGAGACTAATCGGTTCGAAATTTCGTTCGTTTAGAACATATTTGAACGAGTGCAATCGGAGGACTAGAAAAGTGGCGAACAGCTCTATGGAGAGGGCAACTGCTTGGTAGCAGCGGTTCCCGAATTAGGACCTTCGCTCGGTGGTGCGTCTACCCCACTGAGATGTATTAAAATGGAGTGACTTAGAAGCTATCTCATATGGGTACAATTTTACTTTCAGTGGAGGAAAACCATTTTTAACTTCCAATACTTACTATGAATTTCCAGCTGTTCCAAGCGGAATAAAAGAACCAAATATATACGAAATGACATATTTAATTTTAATCTTTTATATGGTTGTAAGAAAAATGTAAAAATCATTGGAATTCCTGAAATAAAAATTACCAAAAAAGGTTATTCTAATCTGCAAAATGCTTACCCAGAAAGAGATATAAAATGATTGTGAATAATGTCATCAATTTCTACCGCCAGCATTTAATAGGCGACATGACGTTGGCAATTAAGAAAACCATATTGAAGAAAAAGATGCTTACACAGAAAGGGCAACTAGCGAAAAGTGATACCATTTTCTTGAAGAAATTACAGAGCACCAATCACTCCAGTATTATATATCTCAGTGGTCTACCCTCAGACGATCATGTTTTTATTAATAATTTCGGTTTCGGTTTATTTTTTTTGTTCGTTTGTTATGCACTTTCTTCGGTGCATAAATCACCCCGGCTAGACTTGGTAAAATGGGTGGGTTGTGGACGAATTTCACACCTATTGGGCGCCACGTGGTTTTCCCTGAGTCCACGAACTCATTAATCAATCGAAACACTTTCTTTTTAAAGAAACAAATTTAGATAAATTTATTTTTGACTAACTCTCTAACATCGCAAAATCACTCTACAATTCTAAATATTACTAATAAACTCACTATATATATCATTAAACCTCAAGAACAATATTTCAAAATCAAGACAAAAAGAAAAGCAGGGCAAGTAGCGCATAAAAATTTTCTAAACGAAATAAAATAAAATTTTACCTGAACATTGGTTTGTTTTTAATTTTTGTTCACACTTTCACTTTATAAAGTTAATTGATTTTTATTTTTATTTTTTGCTCCAAAACTTTCTTGACGTCCACCATGCTTTCACTAAGAAGAATGAATACAGAGAGAAAGAGGCCATCCGCTTCACATACCAAAGCTTATATAGAAAATCCTCCACTATTGTGACTTCCGCCCCCTATTTCTAGCAGCTTTTTTGTATCGGTTAAAAACGGTTTGATTTTATAAATAATTTTTCTTGTCTTAAACTTTTCGGCATTATTCGTGGATAATTCTGGTATTTTCAGAAAAATTCTGTCTTCTCTGGAACTTGTAAATTTTGGTAAAAATGTATTGACTTGACATTTCCGTCCTCACGATATTTTGATTTTTCGTGTTTTCGTTTTGGGGCGATTTACCTCCTGCTCGATTTTCTATCCCTTGCTTTGGGTTACGGATAACCTGCTGAGCTCCTTGGCGTTTTCGGGAAGTTGAAGTTCTTCGGGAAATTCGGGTTTGTTTATGTCGATGTACAGGTTATGTTATGTTTTTAGTGCGAGTTCTTTGGAGATGTTTAGGAGGAGAAAACTGGACCAGGTAATATTTTTTTGATTTCTTTTGTGCTCTACTTTACGCTTAAAGATAATAATTAATTTGGTTTATGTACTTTTTCCAGACTGCAAACTTCATTTTGTGCGGTACCCTTTCTGCTGTACATGATCATCACAAAGGTAATTAATTTATATTTAAATTATGAAAATTAAAGAAATAAACTTAATACTACTTAATCCTAATCCAGGTAATTACATAAATCCGGCGACAAAATCCAGGTAAGTGAAAAAAAATGCTATCCAGAATTTGATTGAGGCGGGTGCCATACAGGTGGTTTATTTACATGCGGCGGAATGAGGAATTAGAGCTCCAACTCATTAACTAGCTCTGAACGGGTACAGCAAGTCTATTGTGTGCTTTCATCCAGCTCAGGTACAGCTTATTGTTGATAACCAATTCACTGGATCAATTTCGTAGACCAGTAAATTTTGAATAAATTTGGTTTATATGATCATTCAATCGGCTTCCTACTGTAGGATTGGATGGAAAAGGCTATTGGGATCATCGGTCAGGAAAGGTTTCAAAGGAAATATCCTTAAAAGTAGATCTTCTCGGATCAGAAAGTGTGGAGGTAATCCTTTTTGTTCCTTTAACCTCTCGTTGTATCTGAAAATAAAGCAGAGTTCTTTGCAGAATCATTTAATTCGCACGGGGATAGAGACAAACACGAAGAACATTCAGGTAATTCCCTATACAATAAATAAATTCATTTTTCAAATTCTTTTCTGTTTTTAGGCCACCACATCCCCTATGGTATTGATTGACAACGTAACACGTTTTAGGTTTAGCTAGCTCTAGGTTTAGTTACAGATTTTTTTCCAAATTTGTTGGGAACTTTTCTTATAGCTGGCACTCTCTTTGAGGCTTTTAAAAATTTGTTGTACTTTGTTTTATATGTTTTTACTACGTTTTATTTATTTTTGATCGTTTACCATTGTGTCTACTTTGTTTTGATTGTTGTACGTTTTCTAGGGTAGCTAGAGTTTTATATGTAATTCGTCATGACACCTATTATTTCGTCGGCACAGTGGCTCAAAAGTTCAGTGTCGCTGACATGATTTTTCCGGAAGAAACGTCAGCTCTACCTCTCTTCAATTCACGTTTTCGGGAAGAAGACACGTACCACCAGCTCATCATTCGGCATCAGAAAATTCTTACAGTCCACTTAAATTTAAATGAACAGTTTTGTAAATAGTTTAATAGGTTTATAGTTAAAAGTAAGTGTTAATAAATATCGTGTGACGAAAAAGCTTGTTTCACTCGTCAACAGTGGTTGAGATTGAATGTCTATATAACAGCAACATGAGTATTTAATATTCTTTATGGCAAGAGCCTTCATACTCGTTAGGAAACACATACAGGCCTTAATGCTTTCTAATATCTACTCTGAGGACCTTGTGGTAGTACGGATAGATACAGGGTGGAAAAATATTGGATAGCTTCGGCGACTACCCACTACCCGCCTCTGAGGTTGTAGGGTCTGTGGTGGCTGCAGCAAAAAGATTGGTTGCATTGCTAACGCCCATTATGTATGGGATAGCACCGATATCAACTCCACATGCTATGTTTATGCAATAGAGGTAATAATTTCAGTTTCGATAGAAAGGAAGACTTAAAATTAACCCTTATCACAACCGCAGACGACTTTACGATACAAAAAAGTTTCCGAGCAGACATTCCCATTAGTCTGCTGCATACTTTTCGATGTACCGTTTACTGCGGGGACATTTAGGAATGTTCAGTGGACAAACTGGGATAGTTTTTCGTAGATTAAGAGCAAGTTGCTGAAAGTTTTACTAACTGCCAATGCAACTGGCAGTGGACATAATGGTCAGTACTGTGACCAAGGTAATAAATGAAGTATTCCTGGATTCCTGCTTTATTAGCAAAACACATAGCAAATCCAGGCCAGGTTGGTGGAACTTTGGACTTTTCAATGTGGCTCTTCAGTTAGAGGAGAAAATATTGAGTTCTTTAATACACTCTTAAATACCCATTTCCTGGGGAGCATTGACGGTGCCCATAACGAGAAAATGCTCTCGAAAGGCTGTGCAGTTGACGATGACTGCGACCTTATAAAGTCTATGGTCATTATGCTCAATAAGGCATAACGTTATCTAATAACATTGCTGGTGTCGTTATACAGATAAAAGCGGCATAGCGAGCAGTTAGGCAGCAAAAGATTACAGACCAATTACCTTCTCTTCCTCACAGTTCTGGAGAGGCTATTGGATATATAACAGATGTGAGGCAAGGCTACATTTAAAAAAAACAAGTCTATACTAAAAGGAAGTTGGTAGAGAGAGCGCTAGTGTGTTGGTGATTGAAAGATCTCTGGAGTTGAAAGAACAGGAGGGGAGGGGTTACCAGTACCAATCCATTGGTAAGCTGGATATATTAGAGAGGGGGGGTTTCATTGTTTTTGCACATGCGATATTGGTATCCGACAGATTCCTGACAACCATTAGAAGAGGCGCGTATATGCGTTCAGTAAGCTGGAAAACTTTTCCTCAAACACTGGATACTTCTCACAAGAAAGAAGAAAATACAGAATTTAGCTCCCAATGCTTCAAGAAAAAAGAATAACTCTTTCTGGTGACCCCAAGTACCTAGTTATAATATTGGACTTTAAACTTAACTGGGCCAGGAATATAAAGCGAAAGTAAATTTGGTCTTCTATGTCGGTAAGAAGGCCTTTTAAGTCAAATTGAAGTCAGATTGTTTATTGATTGCAGATTTTAAGACGGTGATGAGGTAACAGTGGTTTCTCGATTCCGGAAACTATGAAATTTTCGATGATTATGATCAATAAAATGGCGTCCCATAGGAAAATTTTTAAAATTCGCGTTTGACTGTTTTAACACATAATGCGTAATCAAAATTCCGCAGCTAGCCGTTTTGAAAAATATTTTCCACGTATTTCGATATTAAAATGCATATGCTATTCGATACATTTCTGTGCAAGCAAAGCTCAGAATATTGATAATTTTTCCAAAGCAAGTTCCCAAAGGAAAAACAAATTTAAACAGTTTCAGAAATGTCAAACTCGTTTGAATTAATTAATCGTACTTATTAAATGATTGGTGGGGCAGTTTGATACTAAGCTTTGATGTATTCATGGACATGGACTCTGTAAACCAAACAGTCTTGCAAAATATTGCTCCGGCAGAAAAATCAAAATTTTTTTAAGGTTACCTTAGAAATTCGTTAACCTATTTTTATGTTCTTGCTTTTAGTAGATCATCTTTTGTTAAAAAAAATATTAACCTTAAAATTTTTTTTTACCTATTTTTTACATGTCACTCGCTTCCCACACGCATCCCTAAGTGCTAGATGTGTCGTAACCCCATAATATCTAACGATATTTAGAGTGCGTAATCCCGAAAACTAGTATTCAACCTTAGATAAAATAATAAAGAGGATAGGCCATTACGTGTATGAACCGTGTACGTGAGACCAGCCATTTTGCTCGTGGGATAGGTGGAGACAGGGAAGGAGGCGAAGTTCATTAAGTTGAGCTGTCAACTTTTGAATTCGTCGATTCCTGTCTAAAGTGTTTGTCAGAAAAGTTTTTTTGAGTTTATAAACAACTGGAAAGACAATGATAATTTTACGAAGTTTTTATTACTATTTCCAGTTTGTTTACCTTCGGAAATTTTCATTTGTCAACTGTTCAATGGCGGTGCTTTTTTATTAAAATTTGTTTTCAACGCCTCTACAGAAATTCTACAATTTTACTACTTCCATGATGCACTTACACATGAAAAGGCCTTTCCACTACTTAAGTAGATATGCCGAAGTTTTCTCAGATTATGGCACTTCCTTCTTAATTATATATTCTAAGTATTCAACATTAACATGGGTCCATTTAAATTTGTTTTCTGAACCTTCCTTCCCACCCCACGTCTAGGGGAATCTTACTGCTGCAGTATCTAGCAAATTCGGGAGTACTATTATTCATCTCAGCAACTCCAAAAGCTATGGATTCGACACTAATATCGGCCGTTTTCGATTATATTGTAACGTAAATGGGGCTCTTCGGGCTCGACGGATTAATTAAGACATTTATTGCCAATTATAATTGTTCACGTTATACAATTTTCTTTACAATATACCGTTCACTTCACTCATTACACTTATCACTTCAAGGGTTAAAATACAACTGACTATTCGCAGTATCACATATAAACACTCCGCAGTCTAAGTCACGATTAAACTAACCAGGCTTCTACTCAGGTCTATTTATACTACTTAGCTTAATTCTAGAAAGTTCAGACACTTAGTTCTAGATGTTTCCGTTACACATTTTAACCTCACATATTCACCATAGCTTCGAGTCGTCCTTGCTTTCCACGTTTGACATTTCCTTGACTAGATTTCTGGCCACCTGGGACGTGCGCATTATACATTACCTTTTCTTGGCCTACCTTGTGAACGTTACAATATTGATATATTTTACTCTCTTCACACCCCCATCCCTAGGTTGTCTTATAACTAAATTATTTACGGGCACCGGGAGTGTCAATATTCATCTTACTGACCCCAAAAGTATGCATTCGACAACAATATCGGTCGTTTCGATTTCACCCCCACTCCATTCGATGATACTATAATATTATATTGTCACCGGAATTGAATATGTCTACAAAATTTCAAGTCGCTACAACAATTATAAGTGGGCGAAAAATCAGTTTCAAGGTTTGAAACAAACCTCAGAATATAAAATTAGAAGTAATGGCGATGGCATGTTGTATAAATCGTGCATATGTGCGTGTTTCTTCCAGGTGAGAATGAATATCTAAGAGAAAGTGAGATGGCTAAAAGCATTGGAGCTCATTTCTGAAAACTAATTTGGCTTGCTGTGAGTGCAAAGTGGATGTGTAATTAAAAAGTTATTTAAAGTGATATAAAGTGCTAATTGACCTAAAAACTATAACCAAGTAGATATCGTAGATATTTCATGAAACTAGGCAATGAAATCCAGTGTGCTTTTTTGTAGAAATAACTGTAAATTTCCAGGAGGAAATCTTTTTTCAAGTTTGTAAACTAGTTTAAATGCTGACTTATAAAGTTAGTTGATAGTTACCAGCGATAAGTAGGAAAATTAACGAAAATATCAACTGAAAACAAGTAGATTGTGCTTACAAAATCAGGATACAGATTTGTTTATTTACGAGATTTCAAATGTCAAAGCAAGATATCTTACTTTCATAGACGGTTCGAGAAAGCATTTCCGGCTTCAATGATGTCGATAATAACTTAAATTAAATATATAAAGTAAATTAGTCACTTTGAACTTCTTTCAAATTTAATTGGAATGCCCTGCTCCTTACTTTCTTAATAATTACCCCTGTACTAAACTTTCTACACAAACGCAAATGGTTGCCAACACAACTTGGATGGTGGTCGCTTAATTTTAGCGGTCACCATTCCCGTTTAAGTTTATATTCTAAGACAGAGTTGCCAAGTCGGGCGATTTCTCGCCGATTGGGCTACTTGAGCCGTCAGGCACTTTTTGGGGGATTTTTTAATTCTTGCTGGGTGCTTTTGGGCTATAGGCTGAATCAGAATGCACGGCAGCCTGCAGCAACAGTTCATATTGGCTAATCGAAATCACATAACGCGACGTGACAGTAGAAAAATTCTTGCTGTCGAGTCATCTCAAATTATAATTTTGTGCGAATAACTTTTTACCGAACTCCGAACGAGTCCAAATTGACGTTTATAGCAATGATATTTTTTTGCTCAAACATAAAAGTATGCTCAATGCCGCCGTCACGTCGTGGATATCTGATTCTGATACAGCCGACATCAAAATTGCTTTTCTGTCGTCCCTGCGGTTGGTTTTGCTATCATATACATGTATATATATAAATTCCTAAAAGATTAAAATGTGCGTAATAAATAGTTGGAAGCGACTGGGTGAATTATTAAAGGTTGTGACTATTTGCATTTACGTGTACTTACGTGTATTTATGTACGTCAAAAATTTATAAGACTTTCTGGGAGGAAGAGGTGTATTAACCGGTTACCGCCCCCCCCCCCCCCCCCCCCCCCAACCCATCTACCCAAGCCAGGGAATATATTTATATAGTAGTACATAAAAGTACATAAAGTACGTAAAATCGGAACTTTTCCGAATTTAAAAGTGCACGTAAATACACGTAAGTTCAAATAGTCACTTCCATTAAATACCTACTTAATTAAGGGTATTTTTTGTTTTTCACGACGCCTCTACCACAATTTTAAATGTGTGTTACTTGTATCTGTTACTGTGGTTACTTTAATATATATTGGGCCGTATTCTGTCATGCAAATTTTATCATTTTATGTTATGTTAGGCCATAACATAAAATAATTTCCTAAAATCCTATTCTGTCAGAGAAATTTTATTTTATATTATGGTCATAACATAAAATTTTTCCTGTTATGAGCTCATAACATAAAAGGACCTCAGCAGGTCATTTGATGAATCTTTTATGTGACTGACGTACGATTTGACATTTCTATTTCCATTGTGAAAGTACTTGTGCTTGAGTTTATACAAATTATTTACAACGGCATTACCAATTTAATGAAAAATAGAATTAAGTGCCAGGAAATATTTGCTGTTTTGTTCGAAGCTTGCCTACTATTTATAATTATACTATGTTTTTGCCTTTGTTTGTCGTATTTTCCGTTTTTTTTCGAGAGCTCATCACGTTGGACGATTTTTTTTTACCTGGCGTACTCATTTTGTTTTTGATTACATATGGAGTTTACGCAAAAATCCCAAAATCTGAAAACAACCTTTTTTCTGTTTTTGCTCTCACCCAAAATCGAAAACCACCCTTTTTCGGTTTGTCGGTCCAAGGCCTTTGAGGGCTGGGCCGGTCGGGGTTTAAAAAATGAATATCGATAAAAAATAAGTAAATATAAACCAAGAGAGTTCTAATCAACTCCCGGGCTTTACCCTTATCCTAAATCCCAAAACAAATCACCGGCAATTTTACTTTAAATTGAAATATATTTATTTTTATTGAAATATCGCCCGATCAGCTGTTCAAAAGTAAAAGATTTCACAGCGGAATGTACTAAATATTTTATGTTACGTGCCCGTAAAATGTTTTATAAAATTATTTTATCCAACCATGACAGAATACGAATTTTCATAAAATTTTATTTTCATTTTATGAAGTATTTTATGTTATCGCCATAACATAACATAAAATACCATTTTAAGAAAAATTACAGAATAGGGCCCATTACCTTAAAGTTGTTCAAAAAACAACTTGAAAGACTTGATTAATTATAAAATCAAAAGGCGATTTTTGGGCGATTTCAAATAATGGCGCGGCGGCTTTGGGCGACTCCAGCGCCTCGGCTCGGCAACTTTTGCAAAATGAACAAATGAGAGTCCTGAAGTCTTTGAATGTCGTGCTGAAAAAATGTGGAGAAAGCTCCCATGTTTTGGACTTCCAGAATACATCGATGTTCACAATGACATGGACGTGTTTTGGCACAAATTGTATTCTCGTGACGATATCGACCAGGAATATTTTAATTTAAAAAATTTTCAAATTTACATTGACGAAGACTAGAAACAAGTCAGTTACGTCTTCAATGAATGCCGTACTTTTAGCTCTGATCGATAAAAATTGAGTAGCATTTTAACCGAATGTTTCGAAACTCAATAAAATGGGAAAATGCATGTAGGGGAGAGGGGGGCATAGTGGGATATCTAAGATGTTATGGATAATTGTTCAGCTAATAATGGCGTTAGGTTGACTTTCAAGGTTTTTTTGTTGTATAGCATGTCTATCATTATTTGGCACGCCATTTTCTATTTTAGTAATAACAGTTTAGCTAACAGAATGAAATACATTCAGAGTGAAGTTTACCCCACTTTGCCCCGTACAGCGGGGTAAAGTGGGGTACCAAGTGGGGTATTTCATAGAAATTATGCCTACAGTTTTTTGTAATCAAAATATAAAGTTTTAATTGTTATAAGTTTCTTAAAACAAAATTAAACATTTACACTCAAAATTTCAAAACAGGTAAAATTAAAAAAAAATCAAAATAGTTAAAATTTCAAAACATAAAATGAATTAACATTAAAAACTCTTCATCATTAATCAACAACACATATGGCACATACATGTGCGGTTTCGTCATCCTCATCATCTTCTCCTGCGCAAGAGCAATGCGCCCAATAATTGCACTTTATGCATCGTATCCAACCCTCCGTAGACTGTGACCATAAATAACCGCAATAAATGCATTCAGCATCTTCTTCATCTACGGTTTCCTTTATCTTTTTTGTGTTTTGACTATTTTGTTCCTTTTTTTATTTGGTTTATTAGCGCTGAAAACGATAGTTTTGGTGACCTTTCTTTTTATTTCTTTGCCCTCTTTGTTAGACTTCAGCGCAACAAGCTCATTTTTATAGGGTGATTCTGTAAGGATTGCTGTTTTCCCTCTTCGTCTTACAACCCTCTGTGTCGTACGGTTTTCCTTCGGCAAAGGCCTAATTTGCTCAGGGGACGTCAAAAAAGAACTTTTTGGAGGATTATTCTTCCAAGAACATCCAGGTTGTGGAGAGCCTTGCCTAGATTCCGGAGATCTTTGTCCTCGAGTCGAGAGATTTGTAGTTGACCCTGTCGGCGGTGGTGTCTCGTTAACATTACGTGAAATTAATTGAGAGACATTTTGTGGATAATTAGATGCTTCCTGATATTGTGGATTATTTGTTGTTTCAGCTGGCGCAAAATCTGCATCAGTTAAAACATTTCGATCCATAGGCCATATTCCTGTTGCTCTATATGCATTTATCGCGGTTGGCATCATGGCTGCAGCTAAAAATGCCAGTCCAAATAGTGTTGCCGTCTGGAATTGAGTCACCACACGACCTGGGTGGCTTCTTAGCCATTTTTTCACTTCATTTCCATAGTAAGTGCTAAGTGGCTTCATAAAACCTACGTCTAATGGCTGCAGACGATGTGTGCAATGCGGTGGGAAACATAATAAACATTGCGGGCCACGTCGATCACACCCAGAGATTTCACATGTGTTGCATGTCCATCTAAGTAAGCAAAAGTACTGGATCGTCATTTGTAGCACGTGACCATTCTATAAATCGCTTTAGCCAGAGTACAAAAAGGTGGCTTTGTATCGATCCTGATTCATGGCATTCTTCCCAAGATCCAGCTGGAGCCCCCATCAAGTAATTCTGGCTTCATCCGCTTTTTCGGGAAAATAAACATGGGAGGCATGTAATTACCAACAGCACTGAAACAAACAATCGTTGTCATTAATTTGCCTCGTTCTGCAGTAGTAATCGTTCCTACTTGCCGTTTGCCACACGACGCTAGAATTTTGGAATGGCTCTTGGGCACGGTCGAAACACCTGTTTCATCAGCATTAAAAATGCGATGTGAATTTGGTTTGTGTTTGTTGTAAATCTTCTCCAGTAGATCAAAAAAAATTTTCAACAGCAACTCGGTTGAACCCCATAGCTCTGGCTGCGGAGGTAGGTTCACGCTTTCTGTAGCTAATATCGCGATGTCGTTTTAAAAAACCTTTAAGCCAGTCTATTCCTGCCAGCCCATTCTGTGTGTTAAACCTGTGTTCAATTTTGTTTTTTCAGCTAACGAAAAGGCAAGTTTTCTAAGTTCCTGTGATGTAAGACCGTAAAATCGCTCTTCCATTATCTTAATATAACTAATCAGTTCTTTTTCTTGATCAGAAGAAAATACAGTCGCGTAATGACCTAACTACTTTAGAAACACAGTACTGTATGGATTAGCCCTATATTTTGTCACATACCGTTCGAGTGTAGTTTGTGAAACAGCATGTGACCGTTCACTTTTTTTGTAACCAATTTCTCCTGACACCACACTATGTACTGCTTTTTCCACATGCTCCATAGACCAAGAGTGCTGATTGGTTTTTTTCTTATATGTGCGAACCATAGCTGAAACAAACAATTGTTTGTATAAATAAACTATCAAGTTATGAAGTTATATCTAATATGAATTAATACGGGGAAAAGTGACACTAAACTCCTTGACGATTGACTACCCCACTATGCCCCATCTAGAATACCCCACTTTGTCCCTACCCAAATTGCAAGATAAAATATTAACAACTACGTCTTACCTTTGATTTTAATCCAATTTTTTATTTTGTATTCGTATCCGGTATAGTTTACAGCAAAATGTAGCACACAATCACAAACAAGACATTACAAGAGCATACAATAATTATCACACGAATAGCAACAATTTTTTTAACAAATACGTAATATTATTACTTTTGCTGCGAGCGCTCCAACCGGCGTCGCGACTGCGTGTAACGTTAGCGAAGGTTATACGACGACTAAACACTAAACAGAGCGCGTCGTTTGAATCGTCGTACGACTGTTTCATTACATCGATTTATTACTACCCCGCTATGCCCCACTACCCCACTATGCCCCACTCCACTACACAAAAAACGACACTCGAAGCCTCGGGCGTGAAAAATCAAACTTTTCTTTACATGAATGAAGGAGAAAAAGAAGCTGTCTATGTTTGTTTTATCACACAATATTTAACGAGAAGTTAAAGTTAAAGTTTTTTTACAAATTTATTCGTCCAATTTAGAGACCCATACCGGAGACGGGTATTTTATCTGTTAGGACGCAGCTGAATTTGAAGTTTTCCCACCGCTAGAATATTTCGCGCTCCCACTACGTGTGCATCTCAACGTAGTCGGCTTAATTTTAAAATTGTTGTTCTCCTTTTTTTATAACTTTTTGGTTGTTTTGTTTCAAATCTAACATAGTTAATCTCTTTAATGCTGTTTGAACTCTTGATTTTTTTAATTAGGGTTAACCCACAGTAGGTTCGGATACCCGGATGTTTTTGTGCACATATTACACTACTCTGAAAGAATATGCCCCTGGACAATGAATAGTTGTTTCCGAAGTAATTTTTTCCAAATCTGGACTCAGAATTGCTCTATCATGTCAGGTTTTTGAGATATTCAAAATAAAATAATTTTAAATATGTCAAAAAACAGTGTTTTTGCACTTTTAGGTTAGAATGTCTCATAAACCTGACAACAACAATTCTGAGTTAGTGTTATTATAGATATCTGACGATTCGAACTTCCGTATGAACAGTTACTTTTTAACCGACTTCCCAAAAACAAAGAGGTTCTAAGTTCGACGCGTATTTTTTAACCGACTTCCCAAAAACAAAGAGGTTCTAAGTTCGACGTGTATTTTTTTTTTTTATTAATTTTTTTTTTTTTTTTTTTTATGTCTGACCGGGCATAACTTCGTAACGCGTCGACCGATTTTGATGATTCTTTTTTTGTTGGATAGAGTATGTTCCCCGATTGGTACCATGCCAAAAAAAATTTTGGTAGGGTGGGGGTGGGGGGTGGGGGTGAAACCCAACTTTGTAACGCGTGGTCCGATTTGGATGGTTCTTTTTTTGTTGTACAGAGTATGATCCCCCATTGCTAACAGGAGAAAATTTTGGCCTAGGGTGGGGGGAGGGGGGAGGGGTAGTCTAACTTTGTAACGCGTGGACTGATTTGGATAATTCTTTTTCTGTTCGATAGAGTATGTTCCGTAGTTGATACCAGGAGAAAAAAATTTTGTGGCGGAGTGGGGTGGGGGTGGGGGTGGAACCTTACTTTGTAACGCGTGGTCCGATTTCGATGGTTCTTTTTCTGTTGTATAGAGTATGATCCCCCATTGCTAATAGGAAAATAATTTGGTCCTATGGTGAAAGGTGTGGGTGGGGGGGAGGGGTAGTCTAACTTCGTAACGCGTGGACCGATTTGGATAATTCTTTTTCTATTGAGTAGAATATGATCCTAGGTTCTACGAGAAAACAAATGTTGCTGTGGTGGGGGAGGGGGAGGGGGAGGATGGAACCTAACTTTGTAACACGTGGACCGATTTGGATGGTTCTTTTGCTGTTTTATAGAGTGTGATCCCCCATTGCTAATAGGAGAATAATTTGGTCCTATGGTGAAGGTGGGGGAGGGGGAGGGGTAGTAACTTCGTAACGCGTGGACCGATTTCGATGATTCCTTTTCTGTTCGGTAGAGTATGTTTCTTGATTGATGCCATGAGAAAAAAAGTTTAGTGGAATGGGGGTGGGGTAGGGGGTTAAAACTAACTTTTAACGCATGGACCGATTTGGATGGTCCTTTCTTCGTTGTATAGAGTCGGAGACACTAAAAAGTGAAAAATAAAATAGTTTTTAAAAAAAAAGTTGAACCGACTTCACAAAAAGCGATAAAAAGCATAAAATAATTTTTAATTTTATATCTATTACGACATTTTGAAGTCGGTGCAAATTAAACAAATAAAACAACTACATAACCACAATTGAAAATAATATATAATACTTTTCAGCTTACGGGATCATAAGAAATAAGGATTAAATATTTGTGTTGTAGTTGTTCGGTTTGTTTGATTTGCACCGACTTCAAAATGTCGTAAAAGATATAAAACTAAAAATTATTTTATGCTTTTTAGCGCTTTTTGTGAAGTCGGTTCAACTTTTTTTTTAAAACTATTTGATATAAGATTTATGTTTGTCGTAAGACCTACTAACTGACTGACGTATACTAGTATGACACGATGATAAAGTTTCTGGAAAACTTTTAATGCTTTGACCTGGTAGCGAATAATTCTCATGATCTCTTCTTTGAATATTTAACAAAGACTTAACCCTGAAAGAAAATTCACCCAAGCCGATGTAGTGAAATTGTGAATTCACTGCGAAAATCTTTATTAAATATTAGTAAGTTTCCTCCACAAAACACAAACACTAAACTTTCGCCGCTTAAATAAAACATAGAAGCCTTTTGCTGCAGTTTTGCCATAGCGTTAAATGCTAATCCAATTACGTTCTTTTGTGCTTATTTTGCAGCACATGGCGTTTTCTCATTCGCTTTAGAGCTATATATAATTCAGTAAAAAGGTCAGAACGCCGCAAATACCGGACTTATACAGCGACGAAAAATGTATCTAAAATTTAAGGAATTCTGAACATCTGCAAGGAAATGTGTGAAAAGCCCATAAGGCGACCATTTTTGTTGATGACATGAAATTTTACTCAAGCCCGGAGCTTAAGAAAATCTAATCCCACAAGATGATGCCGAGTTCCTATGGCTTACCGCTGCCCTTGGTTATAGTCGTTATCACAAAATTTTCTGCGGCGGATAATTAGTTTCGGTTATATGAGTAAGGAAAATTTTATAAAAACTTCGGTCTAACAAACCGGAGATTAAAGGATATAAATTAAAAAGGACGCAGGTGATGACAGACGCTGGATTAAATGGGATAAATTAATGAAACGTTAAGTAGAAAAACACGATTTTAAATTACTAGTTACAATTGCTGAATTATATATTTATCCACATAGATATAAATATAACAATTAGTGGCTGTACGGACAATAATATTAAAAATACGTCTGCAGCAGGGGAAGGATGGAGTTCTAAATGCCCATTTATGTTTTAAATAACCATTTATATAAACTAAAAAAACCCGCCCTGAATGTATTTTTTATATGAGCAACATTCCAATCCCAACCGTAGTTTTTCGCAGAACAATGTTTACACCCTATTTGTAAAATATTTGTTCAACAACAAGCTCTAAAGAAATGTAATGAAATTATTATAATGGGAAATTTCGTGTACTTTTCTCACCTGTGACAGTGACAAGTTTATTCACAAGTAATAAATTCTCTGAAATGAAATGAAAATGTATTAAAACATATACTGAATAATCTTTTAGTAATACAAATTTAATAAAATTGTTTACACAAATTAGATTAGGAATTTTTGGCGGTACAACTGCAACACTACGATAAACGTTAACGAACCAAAAACTTTGCGTAAAATTCATGAAATTTGCAGAATAAAAACTTGAAATTTGCTTATACTATGAATTTGCAACATCTTTTTAATGCGAAAATTTACCTACAGTTTACACTTTTGATACTTCAAGACAATGTGACAGGATGAATAATTTTTGCAAATTTACCTAATGTTCATTATACAGGCCTGCAAATTTAAAATGAATTTTAATTTCCTTCTTTAATAATAATGTTTTTTTGGTAATAAAGTGTGCTGATTTCAAAAATATTGTTGGTTTTTTTCTATCACATCAAATTGTTTTTGTAATTTTTATCAAATACTGGTCAATAAAAATAATTAACTTTACCTTTTTAAAATAGACCTGATGACCCGATTTAAAAAATTATTTTGGTTTTTTTATACCACACATTTTTTTTGATAACTTAAAAACGATATTTGTTTCGAATGGAATTTCCTAAAATTTGAATATTCTAACTTACATCTATAGGCAGTGTCATAGATTTTTTCATGTCGAATTCGAATTCGTTGGCGAAATTTGTAAATATTATTAGATTTAAAGTTATTTAAAGGTAAAAACGACTAAAAGTGGACATTTTTGCACTGTGAGGCTAGGATATCTCAAAATTCTGACGTGCTAGGCAAATTTTACGGCCACATTCCGACTTAGCGTCCAAAATTACATATTAATTCATAAGTGTTTCTAAAGAAGGGAAAACATTGTAGGCCTATTTTATTCATGCTGCAGCGATCATAATCACCACTTTTAATACCAGTATTTGACTACCTTCATACCTTCAAATTTAATTTCTTCTCTTAACTGGTGATGACAACTTTTGAAAACCATTATTTTTTTTCTAACAATTAAACCTAAAAATGAATGGTTTTGTTTGAGTTTTTAAAGCACATTGAAATAAACTATATTCTATCGAATAATTTTAAATAAATTTTGTTATTTCAATGTCTTAAATGATTTCATTCAAACGCACTGCTGTCTGAGTTCTTCGAAATTAACTGTATCTGAAGACAAGATTAATTTTAACTTTAATAGATCGGCTTAGTTAGCGTTAATTTGTTTAGGTTTTTTTCGTTACTTTTTTAGTTATATTTTATTAATTAATTTTTGTCATTTGTTGTAGTAATCTAAACCTTGACGAATCTTGAATGAATAAGAGAAACCGACTTGGGGATTCCCTTGATCCCCTTATTGATATTATTATATTCTTAAAGCACCTGTGTTTTAGTCTTTTACTCACTTGACGAGGATTTCGCCTGCAACTCTCAGTAAACTAAGTCGACTATGTACTATCAACTTGTTAGAATTCTTAAGTTTATGCATTTCAGCCGTTAAAACATAGTTATCAGGTTGATTGTATCTTTACTGCTTTTATCAAAGCCTCCGACTGGATTGATCACATAAAAAAACCTACTACTTTTTGGTTTTCCTTCAATCGTGGTTAGCTGCGTAAAATAATATTTCTGCCATCTTACACAATTGGTTCGCTTACTCCGATGTTATCGAGATTATGTACACTTACAATTTGGCCTTAATCTTAAGTTATTCCCAAATAGTCTCTTAAGTAGATGTTGCCAAGATCCTTTTGGGGATTTTAAGTAAACAGGATTGCTCACTTTTAAATTTTGATATCGACGTCTTTTTCAGATGGACCACCATGAATCACTTACCTTTAACCGTCAAGAAGTGCACGTCTCTGTCTTTTTCAAGTAAAAAGTATCCACTGACTTCTAATTTTAAATTAACGGTGGCTCTTCGAGTAAATTGGAGAAGACTGCGGATTGAGGACTTCGGATAAATTCACGCTTTTAGTTTGAGGACTAAATTGACACTAAATTGACAGAATTGATCCAACTCCGTCTCCGGAGAAGAAGGTACCCTTTGTTGATGGGTGCACATCAATCGTGTTGAGTCATTCCAGCGAAGATACATAAGACACCAACTCCACAGCCTTTCTTGATGCGATCCATTTGTTCTGCTTTTATCTTGACCAACTTAGTCTTAGCTATATGGATACTTTAAAGAAAATATGCGATATAACAAAAATTGTCTGCGCTTTAACCTACTTGCAGTGTGCGATCAATTTCCCTGAGCTTTTGACTTCCTTCAGTATCTCGGCACCTGCGCACTAATTGTGAAGTCACTACCTTCTCCAGATACCTTTTCATTGAAATAACTATAGTTTTCATGAACCTTTCTCGCCGGCGTCATTGCTTCATTTAAGCTGTAATCGTAGCGACTTTACTTGACTTGAAATGAAAGATTAAGGTTAGATTTAAAATTTTAGGTTACATTAATATAATCAATTATTTTATGAAGTTCGTATATAAAAATATTTATCGCAAAACTGAATGGTTGGAACGACAATACTTGCAGTAAGCTGAAGAGTGGAGTTGCGTTTTTTACTTACTTAATGGTTGCCGATGATACCAGCCCAAAACTTAAATTGATACATCGCTGGCGGACTGCGATTCATCCATCAACAGAACTCCTTTCAGAAATTCCATTATTCTCTCAGAATCTTCTTCCCTTAGACTGGGATACGGTCATGTGGACGGTAATTCTCAAAGCTTGAACTGTAGATATTACTAATCGTCTTGCGAACTCGTCTTGAGCTCGTTTCAAGTTCTTGCCTGACGAGGGTGATTATATGCTGCTCGACTTCATCAGAATCTTCCGATGTTCCAAATCGTGTTTTCCTGCTGTACACTTACTATTACCCTTAACCTCCAGAAAGTCCGCGAAAATTTCTATCGAATCTATTTGATATTCCTATACAGCCACTTTATCGTTTCCGTCTACTACACCATTAACGTAAATTACATCCGCGTATTCTTCAAAAGTCGTCAGTGGAGTAACGAGTCGACCTACCAACCCGGAGGTCGCAGGTTCCAATATCCCCGGCGGCGAACCATGGTTATTTTCTGCTGACAACAGTTCACGATAAAAAGGTCATGAGGGTATTGCACAGAAACTGTCAGTGGTTCGGAAAATTCTTATCTAACCCGATGTCCCATAAGGAGTTACGGGAACTTAAGCGAGAGAGAGAGATTCTACAAAAGTAATTTCTCCCTCTTCTTAATAATATAACAAAAATAAATAAACATATAACAATGTTGTATACCACACTTACTTTTTTAAAACGAACACGGAGTGTAGACCGGTTTCAGCCAACATTGTTTTATGTTTATTTAATTTTGTTAGTTATGGCTTACCACACAATGTCTATAATAAAGATTGAGTCTTAATAATATTATTTACTTATCGATGTATTTTTCAACTATAATCAATATTCTTTCTGATCGGCCCGCTCTATAACAAAACTTTGCAACGCGTAGACCGATTTGGATGGTTTTTTTTTTGTTGTACAGAGTATGATTGCTCACTGCGAATAGGAGTAAAAATTTTGCCTAGGGTGGGGGGAAGGGTAGTCTAACTTCGTAACGCGTGGACCGATTTGGATAATTCTTTTTCTGTTGGGTAAAGTATGTACCCTGGTTAATACCACGTGAAAAAAATGTTTGCCGGGTGGGGGTGGGTTTGAGGGTGGAACTTAACCTAATAACGCGTAGACCAATTTAGATGGATTTTTTGTTGTACAGAGTATGATCCCCAATTGCTAATAGGAGAAACAAATTTGGTCTAGAGTGGGAGGGGGAGGGAAAGTCTAACTTCGTAACGCGTGCATCGATTTGGATAATTCCCTTCCTGTTGGGTAGAGTATGTTCCCTGGTTGATACCACGAGAATAAAATGTTGGTGGGGTGGGGGTGGAACCTAACTTTGTTACGCGTGGACCGATTTGGATAATTCTTTTGCTGTTGTATGGAGTGTGATCCTCCATTAATAATAGGAGAATAATTTGGCCCTATGGTGGGGGTGGGGGAGGGGTAGTCTAACTTCGTAACGCGCTTACCGATTTCGATGATTCTTCTTCTATTTAGTAGCGTATGTTCCTTTATTGATACGACGAGAAAAAAATTTTGTGGGATGGAGGTGGAGGTAGGGGGGTGAACCCAACTTTTTAACGCGTTGGCCGATTTGGATGGTTCTTTTTTCGTTGTGTAGAGTAGAAGACACTAAAAAGTGTTAAATAAATTAGTTTTTAAAAAAAAGTTGAACCGACTTCACAAAAAGCGCTAAAAACATAAAATAATTCTTAATTTTATATCTATTACGACATTTTGAAGTCAGTGCAAATTAAACAAATAAAACAACCACAGAAACACAATTGAAGATAATA
The DNA here is from genome assembly GCA_964036015.1 of Leptarthrus brevirostris. Classification (NCBI taxonomy): domain Eukaryota; kingdom Metazoa; phylum Arthropoda; class Insecta; order Diptera; family Asilidae; genus Leptarthrus; species Leptarthrus brevirostris. The sequence goes on from OZ038373.1 coordinate 97,440,959, forward strand.
TATAATACTACCTAAACGTTTCAGCTTACGGGATCATAAGAAATGACGATTAAATATTTTTGTTGTAGTTGTTTGGTTTGTTTGATTTGCACCGACTTCAAAATGTCGTAATAGATATAAAATTAAAAATTAATTTATGCTTTTTAGCTTTTTTTGTAAATTCGGTTCAACCTTTTTTTTTAAAAAACTATTTAATCACTTCTGGAAGGAGTTGAAGTGGTACGAGTTAAATCAACATAGTTGAACATTCTCATAGTAGTTTTTTTGTCGTGAGCTTGATGTCGTCGAGTAGAGCAAACGATAAAAATAAAATAATAATGTGTTTACCGTGAAAATGATTTGTAAATCACTCTGTAACTTCTAATCAGTTAAACTTACCCCCCCCCCCTTCTCTTCAATACTACTGTTTGATTGGCTAGGTGACGACTGTCGCCCCGCTTATTTTGGCATTACTTATTCGAAGCACCCTGTATAGGACATACATGTACAACGGTGATGCACACTTCTGATTTAAACTTTACTTATCTTTAAAAATTAATTAAAATTTACTACAAACTAATAAGTTGATAAGTTTTTAAATTTCTCATTATAGTAGTAATGAAATTTTCTAAAACCATGTGTAGTATATATACAATCCTTCGTATTATTTATATGATAGATGTCTGGTATCAATGACACACAGTTGACATAACTTGAACAATTTTCCTGATTAAAGTGCGTGCACTACATCGGCAGAATATTTACATCGCGGTTCGTTGAGTTCTATTTGACCAGCATTTCAATTACATCCATTATAATTGTCATTGCCACTACCTTTGAATTTCGAATTTTCTATCAATGCGAACTCAAATTGAACATTATTAGCTACATATTCCCCATGTTGAAATATAAAGGATATTGATTTAGCTTTCTGGCTGCAATTAATGAAAAGCGTTCTATAATTACTTGATTCAATATTGGGAACTATGTATTTTTGATGATAATGTAGATTGTGAAAGCTTACTGTATTGTCAATAAAATAATAAGCACGTAATTTATTCTAATTGAGACAAAATAATTGCGAAAATCTGTAACTAACAGAGACAATGTCTACATTTACTCATTGTGATTAAAAAGCAGAACTCCTGGAAATGTTTTACGTATAAATTTGTTTATTCATTACATTGCTATTGGCTGTATTATATTTAGTAGTATGGCAACAAATAATGTAAACTTACTTGAAATTATATAAATAAAAGTTTTTTATGAATCTACAGTTAAAATAAATAATTTATACTATTCCGATCAAAGTATACCAATAAACTTACGATTGACAATTTATTCAATTTTGAGAAGTTTAGGAAGAAAGCGTTAACGAAAATTACTTTAGCCCTATTCAACAGTATATTCGGTTTCAATGTTATTTTTAAATCTTATAACATGCAATAAAAACTATTTCATCTTAAAAAAATTGCCTATTCTCTAAAAATAGTGATTTCCACATTTTTACCACGCGCTGTCGGTGATAAATTCTTTGAAAGCGAACATATCGAGCCTGAAATGTTGTTCGCATCTACTCTGGCCTGTATAGATGGGGGTCCTAAATCTTTTTTTTATTTCTCCATTTTTTTTTTATTTCTCCCTCGAAGTGCTGCTACGAAAGGGGCTTTGAATGACGTTAAAAAACCGGTTCATAAGTGTTTTGCAGAGTAGAAAATTTGTGTGCTCAAGCAATACTAAATCAACCTGACGCCAAAAATTTGTCGAACCCTAATGATGAAGTTACGAACCCCTACGATTCGTGATTGACACTCACAGATGACCCTCTTGCTCCCTCACATCTCTCACCAATCGCGCTGTGTCATTTTTGACAGGACAGAATATTCTAAATAATAATTTATGTTGCACGGCGAGGAATGCTACCTAAAGAAGACGTGGTAGCCAACCAAAACTAAATCAATAAACTTTCCTCATATTATTATTTTTTTCCTAAATATTTTGCTTAATATGCATTCGTTGGAAGAACGACATAGAGTTTCTGACCTAGTCTTTATTCACCAGCTTTTGAACTCGAACATAGACTCTTGCACTCTCGCAGGTATGATTTCTTATAGGCATACCCTTGCCTTTACTGCATGTTGCTCACTCTCGGTCTAACTATGGTATGCATGAGCCTATAAATCGCATGTGTAGAGCCGTGAATATGTGTCCTGTTTTTGACCTGACTCTTACTAAGGACTTGCTGAAACGATCTCTGTTGTCTGTGCACCCCTGATTGTTTGTGTGGGCGTGTTTTGGATTTTTGTTTTTTTCTTTTTTCTTTGTTGTTTACTAATATTTTATTGCATGGGTTGTGGGAGCCTCATTCATCTCAATATACGTTAAATTCTGATGAATAGGTCAATTGATTCTAGGCTTCTGCCTATGAAGTGCGCCTTCTGAGAATGAGAAAAAAAATAATAATCCGTAATTTTTTCAGACGGAAATATTTTAAAGGTTGTTGCAAAATTTAATTTTTTTTTTAAAGAAAGCAAAATTTTTAACTGCGATTCCTCTTTAAACTACACCTCCTACGGAATTCTGTTTTGGCTCTCTTACTCGTTGTTATGATAAATGGTAAAAGAAAGTATATTGCAATGGAAAAAATTACTGGAAAATTGAAAATATCGAAAAAATCGCTTTTTTTGTGGTAATTTGCATATTTATAGTCGAGTAGTAGTGTCGGTCCCTACAAGGAAGTAACTAAAGGAGAAGAAAGAAGTTCAGGAAATCGTGGCAATTTTAAGCTTGTGTGAGATTTCCAGGCACACAATCTCATAAGCGAAAGACAGGCGATTAGAAAAGTATTTTATAATCGGGGGTTTTGACACGTATTTGAAAATATTGAACTAAATAATAAATTGCGTGCCGACAGTGAACAGTGACAGTGAATATAAGTGACAGCTAAGACTCAGGGAACAGATAAAAAGCAGGGAACAGATAAAAAGCATACTTCCTCTTAGCAAAATGCGAACAAATTTGACAGCACAGACCCAGCTACCGAAAAAAAACTTGCCATGCTCACACACACTATCAAGTGTGTGCATATTAGGGTTTCTTCTTTAGTTACTTCCTCGTAGGTCGGACCCGTGTGCGTGCCCAGTCTATACTATATAATGTCTTTGTTCAGCATGCTTGTTTTTTTTTTTTTTTTATACGATGTGGCCAAATCCTAGGGGACAACCCTTTGATGCGTTAGCATGGTTTTGGCCGGAAGGGAATTAGGGTAAGGGAAGTGAGGAAACTTCAGACTTGTTTGCATTGCTGCGAGCTAGAAAACAGCCCAGAGACGGAGTGGATTATTTTAATTTCTTAATAAAAGCTCACGGTCATCTGGGTTCGAACCCGGGACCAACTCCGTTGTTAGGGTTATTATTAAGGTTATACGTATTAATACGCGTGAAATAAAATTTTACTTGTATTGATGAGTTCATTAACAGTGCGACATAAAAGTAATATTTCTTTACATATGTACGTATATAGTTGATGCATTGAAGCAAGTGCACGATAATGTACTGTATTGACTGTGGAAATTAGTAACAAAATATTTTGCAAGGAAAAAACCAATTTTCCTATGTACAATTGAAAATGACATGTATAAGACAGCCACGTTTAAATCAAATTTTAAATTGGAAAAATTACCTCCAACAACAGGGGCAGCAAAACAGCATTGTTTTAGAGCATATTGTTAGCTTCAAATATGGCTTGGAAACGAAGTAATCGCAACAGATTGGGGTTGGAAAGAAACAGCGGAAGGCATCATTAAGCCGAATATCATAGATGATAAATTAATACCCGATCATCTCCTGAAAACTATTTGTTGCTGTGAAAATGGTTGTTCTTCTGTAAAATGCGGCTGTACCAACTTGTGTTTAAATTGTTTTAATTTAGAAAATTCCTCAAATGCTGAAGTTCCACAAGTTTCTATAGACGAAAGTGACTCGGATGAAATGGAAAAATATCAATGTACTTTAAATGCAACAGTACTCAATGAAACTGTCGAAAACACTGAAGAATCGTTCAGTTTTCTTGCATCTGACGAAGAAAATTTCCAAATAGAGCAAGATAAGAGAAAAATTCATGACGAGGACTTTAATGCATATTTTTTTTTCAATTTGGCGAGACCGGCAGTGAATTGCTTCGATTTTTTCATGACGTTTTATTTTTTATACAATTTGATTTATAAAAATACTATTAATATAAACTTGTTCCTTATGACTCTCCAAAACCCGTATCATTGTAGATCCACTCCATTACCTATTGTAATAATACATATTGTTAAGTAAATTAATTGATTTCGAGCAAAAAACAAAAATTGTTCATAAATACATATTTGGGATGTATAGTTCGACGATCGTAGAAGGCATAAAAATGCACACTATACTTTTTTGTTAATTAAATAAAATAAACATAACAGTGGCATATAATTATTCATTAATTTCTTTCTGAATAATCGTCGTTAACGTGAATATAACAACATTTGAATAGTTTTATTAATTATTTAACGATAAATATGCAAACTAACACAAAAAAGTCCTTTTTTCGATTTTTTCAATTTTCCGAGTAAGTGAGCCAAAACAAATTTTTAATTCAATTTAACAACCTCTAAATATTTTCTTTTGAAAAAATTACTGCCTTTTTGCAACACTCAAAGGTATTTTTGCCCAAGTTTCAGTTTCATAGAAATTTTTTTGTCAAAAAAACAATTAAAAACCGAAAAACCGGTTTTCCGCCATTTTTTCGAAAAATTTTGAGGTTAGGGTAAAAATTGTTCATACAAAAGTTGTACCTCTTTTTATTTCTTACAATTTTTACGTTTAACTTTTTTCGATAGGATGCACAGTTTAGCCAGATATCGCAAAAAACTGTTTTCAATCCCTTAAAATTGTAACGTGTTTTGAGCGTAGTATGACGGACGGACGGTTGCCTTGCTTCCGGGCGAAATCTTCGTGCGGCGGTGACGGCTATTCTTCCTGTGGGGAAAGATACGGGGACAGAATGATTTCGTACTAGAATACAAGGCCTAAATTATCTATGCTCTGAGAGACAATCACTCACATAAACGGGCCAGGAAACACGCCGACGAAGAATGCGCCAATACTAAAGTGATAACCGGGGACTTGCCGGTTAAGAGTGTCGGTCACCAGGGAGGCACGCTAGTGACAGAGAACTAGATAGCCGGGGAGGCACGCCAGCTATGTGAATGTCTTGTACCCCGGCTATCTATGTGAGTGTCTTGTACCAGGGAGGCACGCTAGTACAAGAGATAAAGCGAGTGTGTCACCAGGATAGCCGGGCAGGCACGCCAGCTATGTGAGTGTCTTGTACCAGGGAGGCACGCTAGTACAAGAGATAAAGCGAGTGTGTCACCAGGGAGGCACGCTAGTGACAGAGATAACTATATAGCCGGGGAGGCACGCCAGCTATGTGAGTGTCTTGTACCAGGGATGCACGCTAATACAAGAGATAAAGCGAGATATATATATTTATATGCTAATCTTACTCACCACCAGTGGATCCAAATCTGGTCCAATACAACTTGTTGTAGCCGAGGCGGCACGCCAGCTACCAAACTTTTACTATACCTGTGTATATCTTACCACCTAGTAGGGAGCTCCGTGCTGGCGGTGGTGTCCGTCCGAACGCTGGTCTTCAACTGCCGGCGATCCGGTATGGGGCCCACCTATGTAGCCCAAATGCTGGGATCTCCCTAAAACGAAAAACTATTACCTCGCTGCTCCTCGGTGATCTGCCTCGCTGCGTCGGTCGGTGATGACTGACTCGTCCACGGTAGTCAGCCTTCCTTATATTTCGGTCGGTCCGTGGTTTCGAGCTCTTACCTCGGTTGTTCCCAGTTGGTCTTACCTAGAGCTGGTCGACGACGGCTGACTGAGCTGGCGTGTGAGCCCTTCTTATATAGTGCCAGGGGGCTCTGGCGGCACTCGGTAGTCGGACTTTCCCAGTGTTTATGGGGAAATTTGGTATTTTACCACTGCGGGAAGTGGTAAATTCGGTGAATTTGTACTATTCTCGTATCCGGGGGGGGGGGGGGTGGCGGGGCTTAAAAACCCTTATTTCCGGCCTTGCTGTTGACAGGTTTTGTTACTTGCTGTTGAGAGGTTTGTGGCCTTTTTCGACTTTGTGGCGGCTGCGGGGAGCGGGAAATTGATCCAGGTTAACTTCTTTTAGTACCGGGGGGTCCGTCGGGGCTCAAAAACCTTTACTTCTCGGGTGCTGTTGACAGGTTTAGGTAACTTCGTTACAAAATCCACCCCATTCCACCCGGATAGCTGCAGGCGGTTCGATTAATTTTTTCCTCTTTTACAAGAGCTTGTTTGACAATATTCCGCTGTCAGATTACTGTTAGGAATTTCTTTTTTATTCGAACCCTATTTCTGCTGAACTATTTCTGGTTATCTGAATTCGGTCAGGAATAATAAAATTCGTAATTTTCAAATGAACCCTATAAAAAAAAAGTGTATTTCAATTTATATTATTTATTTGGGTAAGAAGTGAATCATGGGGAGTTTTTATTGTGTCTCCATAGTTATTTTCACAGAATTGATATATAGTATTGGTTCAGATGTTATGTGTCACCATTGAAATTTACACTATTTCGATTAAACGCAGTATGAGTCATTTCACTAATGTCCCGTTTCAAACCATTGCTCTATCTATTAGTATAATAGTATTATCAAAATCAAAATTGTAACCCTAATTATCGAAATGGAGTGATGAAGGCGTTCGTTCAATTTTGCACCTCAGAGAAATTATTTTGTGTTGATAGATTCTACCCTCAAAGCGCTGTTTAGTTTGTTCAGTATAACTCCCATCACAATTGCTACAATTAATTTGATATACAATGCCCGTCTAAGAAGATTTTTCTTCTGGCTCCTTAAGCCTTATAAATAAGCTTTGTTCGACTTAGTACTAATTAAGATTTCTTTGCTGTTGCCAGCATCCGTGCAAAATACTCTTTAATTCATAAGAAATCTGAAGCGATTAGATGGAACTTTCCTATTCGTGTGGTTCAAATTGTTTCGATATTGGTTTATTACTTTGTTAAAGAAAAAATTGCATAATTATTCCTGTATAAATTGTTCTTCATTTTGTTAATATTGGTAATGTTGTTGGTGATGTGATGTGTTGTGGGTGTTAACGAAAGACACCTGAATGTTAAATGTTGTTGTCTTTATATAAAATAGAAAAATGTCACTTTACACTATACTTCAATTTTATTCACACATTCTTATTATTATTAGTTAAAATCAAGTTACAAAATTAATTGATTACGAAGCTTAATTCTTTATCGTGATGCGGTTCTGTGATGACTGATTCAATGTAAGAAAAAACAAGAACGGCTCCCGCTGATAACGGCCTGATGCACTTGATGCCTATTAGCGTGTTTTAATTTTGAAAATGCAGAACAACCAATACTTCTTGATTCCAGGGTAGAGCAACCTTTGGGATTTTGAGTTTTGGTTCACTGTAATGTTTCGAAATATTAAAATTGAACTAAAGGAAATATGTAACCAAATTTCTCTTGTTAGGTAGTGACTAAATGAGTTTACTCTGGTCGCAGCAGTTCCCAAACTGGTCAGAACAAATATTATAGCTTCTATGAAGCATATTATAAATATTATAGTATGTACCATTTGTGTTCTCAGTCACGCTACTCTCGACCACTCTGTTGAAATTATTAATAGGAATAACCGCAAATACAGGCAAGCTCTTTTTTGCCAGAATATTCTAAGAATGAATATTCGTCTAAATGTGGGTGTAATTGCCCCCCAACCCCCCCCCCTTCCCCCGCTCACCCCTGAGCATCGACCGAACTACCTACTTTTTACAAAAATTGTTGTTAATCAGTTTTTCTATGCACATTGTATAAACTGATAATTACCAAGAATTGTTCAAATTTTTTTTCGCTTACGAACACCCATAATTATCGATTTTTTCAAATATGATTTTTTAAACTATATTTTTGCTGACTGATCTTCTTTTATTTCAAAATTTCGATCAGGTCTTAGTAATAGAATGTCAGGATACTGGGGTGAGCACTGGGTAACTTAAGGTAATAACGAAAATAAAATTAATTACAATAGCCTCTTTATAATTTTTTTCCAGCAGTAATTAAAATTAGTTACCTGCTTACCCTAAACAAACATTTTCGACATTTTAATGTTGTTTTAGTGGCGCGGGCCATCTCTAGTTGCGATAAATCTATAACATAATAATACAACTATGAGACTGTGTTTATAATTGTCAAATTTAACTCCACTCAAGTGCAAATTTATTGTCAAGGATAATCTACAAAGCACTAAATATGTTAAGAACTACGAAAAACTGTTCAATTTAGATCGCATATTTGCATACGACAAATTATTTATTGTATGTTGGAAAATTATTGCTTTTCTAAGCTTGTACTGAGAAAAATTTAAAATTAAATTAAGTTCAGTGCAATAACCTTTGTATAATTTTCCCATTTAACATTTTTGAAGTTTCTAAATACTTCCACTTAAATATTTTCACCTCACATATTCACCATAGGTTCCAGCCGTCCTTGACTTTCCAAGTTTCACATTTCCTTCTCTAGATTCCTGGCCACCTTGGGCATGCGCTTTACACGGTTCACTATTTTCCTTTTCGTGGCCTACCTCGTGCACGTTACAATACACTGATCCTTTGGTTCGCTATACTAATACCTATCCTGGTCATCAAGTCATCAATAAAATAGTAGAACAATGCAAGGCCTAGTGGGCACCCTTATCTTAGTCCGGTATCCGCTGCAAACTACTTCGAAATTTCATTTCCGTCACAGACTGCTGATTCTCTGATCGTTTAAATATTTTGTTGATATTTTCATATTGTCTAGCTTGTATAATAGTGATCTGTGATTCTTTTTATCAAAAGCAGCTTTACATCTACGAAAAAACAGCAACCTTGATGATTGCGGTTCTCCAGTATAGTCTTTGAGTTAACATCGCAGCCAAGGTCTTTACATCTGAATTAAGAAATGATAAGCCTCTATAATTTGATGAATGCTTTCTTCTTTTATGTATAATGTCTTCTTTTATGTATAATGGGTGGATGATAGCAGCAGTTTGAAAGATGGTGATATATTTGCGTCTTCAAAAATTTATTAAACTCATTTAATAGCTTTTCAAATATTGTTCTTGGTGCGTTCTTATAGAATTCATTTGGATTGCGATCTTCTCCTGGTGATTTGTTTAATTTGTTCAGTCTTTCGTCAACTATCCAAAGTTCAGCGAATAAAGATCCTTTCGGTGTGTCGTCATGTGATGTGAAAGCTTGTTAAGTTTCGCGCCGGTAATATCTGTGTTTGCTAATATCTGCAGCTTAGAGACTAAAACGTTTTGCTATCTCTAATTATTTTAGGTCGTTCTACGGTTTTAGCAAGTGGTCAGCTCGATTTTCAAAGCACAGTGTTTTATATTGTCGATCTGCTGCAGTACAGAGTATTTTTGCCGCATTTCTGTTGTTTTTTCTTTATAGTTCTAATTCTCGAAATGGCTTTGTTCATTGCCTTGCACATTCTGCATCATACTTACCATTTTTGGTTCTTCTCTAACTCACGCTTCAAAGATATTTACCCTCTATTCGCTGACAGTTTTATTATATTTTAAAAAGATATTCTTAAAATATTCTTTTCCAAACCTTCCGATGTTGTGAAGTTCTGAAAATGTCGTTCTATTCGAAGATGACACTCGTCCTCTTTCCTCCATGTTCTTCTATGAACTCAATGAATTTAGTTCCCCTTCTATCTTTTTTCTTATCTTTAGACTTTCTTTGAGAAGAAATTCGTGAATAACTTGTCTTCGATTCATACATTGCAATTACCAACCAATAAGTATTTTTATAGGTCCATATCTTCAAATGTTCATTTTCCATTGATTATAATTTAGATATGCTGATATTGATATATGAACGACACCACTACCAGCAAATTTAATCTTACCAACATCTAGAGTCACATATTTGCATTAAGCTTTTGAATTATTCCGTCCAATCGCCCTGCCGCGTATGTGTGCTTTTGATACCGGAATATTAAAGGATACAATATGAATATTCTTAACATTGTTCTTATAATTTTACGTAAACAATTTATTTTTCATAGATCGTATTACAAAATTTCCATAAAGAATTTCAATTCTTTTGCAACAGACGGCGAATTGTTCGTAATCAGTACCTCTCTTTTAATTGCTTCTGTTATTAAATGTATTTCAATTACTCTTATTGATTGTTGATTTTTATTTTTTCATATTTAAAATAAAATGATGTAATAATCACATTTGGTTTATTAATTATTGTAAGAGGTAAAATATTTTACCTGACATCAATATTAAGTGTAACAGCAAGTTAGTGGAGTTTAAAAAATATAGCGGTCGCAAAACATATATGTGGATGCAACCAATACGCCCGTTCAATATCTATGGTCATCAGAACTACCTTTTCTTGTAATTTTTTATATGAGATAACTTATCGGTTACTTAATTTTAATACATATCCGTAGATGCATCCTGTTCTATTTACTGCATTGGATGAGAGAATACGTGAAGAAGGTGCGGTGCGATCTAGACAGCAATAATATGAACGACTTGATTGATGTGCAATTTAATGATAAAGAAATGAAGCTGTTGGAAAAGAGTGTAAAATATGCACCAATTGATTTAGCTAATAAAAGTGATTTTGTTAATCTTGCTTTGGATACGAATATATGTTATTTTGCATGAATCATCGTACTCAAATAAAGTTATCAACACATATCAAAAAATTATAAAAATCCATAAAATTCAACATAAATTAAAAATGAAGATTTAGTGTTTGCTTAAACAGAAAAAACACCTACTATAGAGTGGGTGTCCCATTTGTAGGTGAATAATCTATAAAATCAACTAAACAATTAGGTGAATCATCTAAATCAGATTAGGTGAATTTAAAATATGTTTTTCACCTAATTATAACGTAAATCTGCCTACACGTTGTCGGTTAAAACTTATGGCGACGAAACTGTATATGGGTGAGTTTTATTTTTTGAGATTGCACCCGAAATCTTTTTTTCTTTTGTAATTTTTATTGTTTTGATTTTTAAAGAACTGTTTATTGCTTTCATTGCATGAAACTGCTTCACACAGAAATGGATATTTCACAAAAAGTAGATGATGGGAATTACTCCAGTTAATGTTTTTTGATTCGAATTTTATTATTAAATATTTAGAAAATGTTCTCTTTCCATGAGTATGATTAACAGAAATTACGTTATCGCGTTTTCAATTTTTTTGACTGATCATGTTGAAATTCCTTTCACACCTTCTTCGAAATCCACAGAACAAATTTAGAAGTTAAAAATGTAGATAAAATTTAGAATTTCTTTGAAAATCATCAGCACCTGTTTTTGTCCTTGCAAAGCAATCGTGGACTCTTAGGAAAAAAATTCAACACGATGGTCGAGAAACAACGACGAAAATCAGAAACAATTTCTCTACAAAAAATTTTTCGACGTTTACGTTAACTCCTAAATTTGTTTTGAGGATTCTATAGAAGGTTTTAAAGGAATTTGTGTTAATCCGATCAGTCGAAAACTTTCGAAAAAATTGGAAAAGTTGTAATTAAATTTTCTCAAAAGTTATAATGAAATCCTTTTCTACTCATGCAAAAAGAACAACTTCTATTTCTTTAAAAATAAAAGCGTAAATCCCATTATCTACTTTTTGTCGAAAAATTTTCCACAAAAGTAGGTATAATATCCACTTCTCTGTGAAACACTCTCAGGGAATAAAAGAAACAAGCAATTCTTCTTTCGGGCGCAATCTCCTTTACCTACTTTTCGTCTGCAAATTTATCTCAAAAGTAGATGAAATATCCATTTCTGTGTTAAATTAACTACACCAGGCGGAGTATTTCCGACAAAAAATGGATGTGTTGAACAAGATAGGCAAATATGATACAGTTAAAAACCCACACACTTGACGCTTCGTGCCTTTGCCTTCGGATATGCCTCCCAGCGTGCAATTAAATCATTTTCACTTGAATAGTGCGCCGGTGCAGTGGTTTAGTTTTGTGTTTTTTAAATAAGATTAAATTAAATAATAAATTGTCTAAGTGAAGTGAAATGATGAGTGCTGAAAATATAAAAACTTTAATGCCATCGGAAAATATTTCGCAAAAGCCTAAGCCTTTCATACAAATTACAGTTTGATTTTGCATACAGGTTATGTTTTGACAATGAAAATAAAAAATACATTTCTGGTCCGAAGAAAATAAAAGTGACATCAAAAATAATTTTTCTGTATTTTCTGTGGGTGCTTTCAGATATTAAAATACCTAGAAATATGTAATAATCTTTATAAAAAAAACGATATATTAGTTTGTGAAAAAAGTGGAGTTTTAAGTTTTTATAAACCACCATCCTTGAACACACAGAAAAGGGTTATTTTTTGTATGTAAAGAAATTTTGTTAAAAAGATTCGATAGCGATTATAGCTGTTACGTTACTGCAGGGTACGATAGTTGCGACATTTTATTCAGTGCTAAAGGAATTAAATATACAACAACTCAAGAAATAGTTTTACCAAATAAAGAAAAAGTTATTCGACCAAAACCAAGGAAATACTTTTCCTTAAGGATTATTTAAAAAAAAAGTATGTAAATGAAATATAAATGTAAAATGTATATGGAATATAAACGTAAAATATAAATTGCAATGTGTAAATGTAATGTGTAATAAACAAAAACAAAGATAATAAATGATTTACACATATTGAAATTATATAGGTAGTTATTAATTAAAAATATCCTTTTTCGCCTTTCTTAGAAAATCAACTACTTGTTCTGGAATGTTCAATGGCGGAAACACCTATATTTTGTAGAAAATTTGTCCTCACCTTGTCGAAAATTTACTTTTGACGGAAATTGCCTTCAGTTAGTCGGAAATTTACCTGGATTTTGTGAAAAATTTGTACACGCCTTGTCTTAATTCATCTATTTTTGGTAGTAAAATTACCTACGTTTGGTTGGAATTTCACCTATGTATATTTGGTAGAAAATTATCGTAAATTCACCTACTTTTTATGGAAAAATTGCCTACATTTGGTCGGAAATTTATCTATATTTTGTCGTACATTCACCTACCTTTAATGGAAAAATTGCCTACATTTGGTCGGAAATTTATCTATATTTTGTGTAAAATTTGCTTACGCCTTGTCGTAAATTCACCTACTTTCGGTGGACAATTTAACTACTAATTGTCGCAATTGGACTGATCCGAAATCAACTATTTCAAAGTAGGTGAATAACCTAACCAGTTTACTTGGCTGAAAGACAATTTTCAGGCAGTTCATCCACAATTTTAGGCAAAAAGTCTACTTTTTTCTCTCAGGCAGACACTATATACTTGATAAGACTAGATATATTAATATCGGAAAAAATATTATAAATATAGTTGCATGACCTCAGAACCACCTTTCCTCTATGGAGTGATAAAACATCATAAGCCAGGTAACCCTATTCCTCCGGTAACCTCTTTTGTGAAGGCACCAAGTTATAAACTTTATAAATTTATGAACAAGTTCATACTAGAAGAGTCGCAATTTCATTTATTAATAGTCTTCAATTTATTGAAAAAAATAAAACATTTTATTTTTCCAGACGATTCTTTATTATTTTAAATAAAATCAATAAAATTATTAAGTGCAAAAAATAGCAAGATTTTAAGAAACTGTTTGATATATGCACATCGCGAAATTATTTTCGATTCAATGAAAACTTTTATACTTTCAAAGATGGTCTGCCGATGGGTTCATCTTTGTCGCCGTTATTTGTAGAAATGGACCACCTTGAAAAGACCAAAAAAAGAAAGCCTTTTTTCGCTCATTATAGTGGTGAAATGTAATGGTTTTTACTTAAGCATTTATTTTCTATTTGATCTATTTGCATATTGTGCATTTATTAACATAGCACCGCAAAAAGTATTTATATCACTATTAACTTCAATTTATACAAGCATATACCTATTTACATAACAACTTATAAAATATTTTCATTTTAAGAAGATAAGTTTTCATATAATCCGCAGTCTACTGAATAGAGTTCAACATACATACATATAAAATTTATTCGAAAATTATTACAGTAAGTTGCATAAATAACTCCTTCGACAGAGTATGTTTTTTGAGCCATAATATTTACAGTTTTCCTTGAAGATTTTAAGCACTTGTCAATAGAGGTTGGTTTAATTTGGTTCATTGAGCGCATCTATATGATTGATAAAATAGTTAAAAAAAAAGTTGAACCCTCTTCACAAAAAGCGCTAAATAGCATAAAATAATTCTTAATTTTATATATATTACGACAATTCTAAATGTCATGTGTTAATGAAATTAAATGTAATGACTGTGACATTATTTATAAAATTTTCGGAACATATGAATATATATAAATAAAAAAACCTGACTCCCCTATGGGCTCGAAAATAAAAGGAAATAAGTATTTAGTGAAAGTAAAGTAAAATTTTTTTTGTCGCTATTGGTTATCTAAATAGTATTTTAATTTATGTATTAGATGTCTATTTCCGTATAAAAGTTTCGACGTTTATAACAATTTTCTCATCTCTCATTTTAATATCTATATTTTGGTTTTCCTTTTTGATTTGATATTTAATTGCATTAAGTGTGCCTCCTTTTGAGTTTTTTGGCAATGTAAAATATTTATTATCTCCAACACTGAAAAGAACTCGGTTAGTATAAATGATTTAGATTTTATTGATTTAATTTCGATGTCTCTGATCGGTCGCACATGATATTGCTGAAATTCTTGACGAGTCCTATCGGATTTTTCGTAAGGATAGATACTCTGGCTCCATGGCTCGTGGTGGCGGCGTGCTAGTTGCATGCAAATGCCATTTGAATTGCGGCGTAGTTGATATACTTGCCTTTTCCGACACACTTACAATCGATATTTTAGCTCTTAAGATATCTCTGGTGAAGATGCACATTTTCCTGCTCTGCTGTTATATCTCTCTCAACTTGACAAACTATGCTGATGCAGATGGTCGAAGTCTTTATGATATTTTAATTCTTCTTGGTGACTTTTAATTACCCAGCGTTTAATGGGTATTCAACTCTTATGACGATGACTACCTTCCCTTTAATTATCTTACTGCTTAAGACTCCCATTTTCTTGACACCATCTTCTCCTCTGGAAGACAGTAAGATCTTATCTTTTCTTCTGATTCGAGTAACACTATAGTCGAACCGACTTCTCGTAACTTATTCGCTATCGATAGTTTACATCCACCAATTTTTATCTCCTTTTGCTGCGAAGGGTCTAATACTACTGACCCCAACGTTAACCAGTACGTTCTTGATTTTAAAAGGCCCGACTTTTCTGACTTTTCAAACAGGATCCTTTCGATCGATTTCACATCTCTTTTTTATGATTGCGAATTCAAGGAGAGCATTTCCGTGTTTTATAATAGAATTTATGATCTGTTTAATTTGTGTGTGCCACTCAAACGGCTGAGATCATCTTGTTATTCTCCCCCGTGGTATACTAGAAAACTACGGAAACTTAAGAATAAGATAAATAAACTATGGAAAACTTACTTACGCTGTAGAAATACGTCAGCGATAACCTGCATAATGATCCTCGTACCTTTTTTAAATTTGTAAATATAATTAATTGTCTCGAATTAACATTATGTACATAATTTTAATTAAAGTTATGAAATAACGTGTATAATGTTAATTCCAGTATTAAAATTTAAGGATTAAGATTATGTACATAATATTAATTGGGAACTTTAAATTATGTACATAATTTTAAATGGGAATATTTTTTAAACATTTTCATAATTAGAATGAAATGAATTTTAATTGTACTTTGAAATAAATTTAATATAAAATTGTTATTATGTTAAAGTAAAATAATATTTCGCCGAATTAAAATTTAATCTTAGCATAATAAAAACTGAACATTTGAATTTTTGCTATTTATAATGTTAATTCATTGAGTTAAAATTATGCGTGACATGATTGTAATTTATTTTTATAAACTTTAAATGTCCGGTGAACAATTATTATTTGAAACTTTTTCTTTCAAAACATACTAACCTGCTTGAATTAACATCCCACATAATCTCTGCATTTCAACAACGTCTCCAGACTGACTGCGTCTACACCGACTTTAGCAAGACATTTGATAAGCTCCCTCACTCCGTGATTGAGCTTAAACTTGAAAAGTTGGGTTTTCCACCTTTATTGCTCGACTGGATCTGCTCTTACTTAAAAGAGGTTTTATCAAGTATGTTTTCGTAATACTTTATCCAGGTTCGTTAAGGCTTCATCTGGCGTACCCCAGGGCAGCCATCTGGGGCCACTGCTGTTTATCCTTGCCATTGACGACATTGTTCATCTGATTAAGCACCCTAAAGTCTTAATCTACGCAGACGATATGAAGATTTTCTCATGCTTAAGAAACAGTTATGATTCTTCCTGCATTCAGAATGATTTAAATACCTTCAAGAACTGGTGTGGATCTAATGGCCTTTAGCTTAACTTGGATAAATGTCAAGTTGTGTCATTCTCTAGGAACCAAAATCTGCTCGTCTTTGATTATACTTTTGTGGAAACTAATATCTGTCGTGTGCAGTCCGTCACTGACCTTGGAGTGAAGCTTGACCGTAAACTCGATTTCACTCTGCACATTAACTACATTGTTTCTAAGAGTAATTCAGTTCTGGGTTAAAGCAATTGTCAAGAGAGTTTGCTGATCGGAATTCCTTAGTTCACTTATTCTTTTCTTTGGTTAGACCAATTCTCGAGTATGCATCTCAGGTTTGGTCTCCTTTCTATGCTATTCATTCTAGACGCATTGAGTCGGTGCAGTGGAACTCTGTTAAGTTCGTACTAAGAGGCCTTCCATGGAATGATGCACTCAGGCTTCCTCCTTATGAGGATCGCCTCCGGTTGCTTAATATGCACTCGTTGGAAGAATGACGTAGAGTTGCTGACCTAGTCTTTATTCACCAACTTTAGAACTCAAATATAGATTCTTGCACTCTCGCAGGTATGGTTTCTTATAGGCATACCCCGTATGACTTAAAAAGACTGCCTTTACTGCATGTTGATCACTCTCGGTTTAACTATGGTGTGCATGAGATTATAAATCGCATGTGTGGAGCCGTGAATATTTGTCCTTTGTTTGACCTGACTCTTACTAAGGATTTGCTGAAACGATCTCTGTTGTCTGTGCATCCCTAATTGTTGGGCGTGTTTTGGTTTTTTTTGTCACTAATGTTTTTTTGCATTTTGGTGTAAGAGCCTCATTCGCCTCAATATTTTGTTATATTCTGGCGAATAGGTCAATGGTTTCTAGGCTTCTGCCTGAGAAGTGCACCTTCTGAGTTAGAAGAATTAATTCCATATTTATGTTTGACATTCCTAAATCTTAGACCAAAAGTTTGTTTTAACGGGCACACCTATCTAATCGATTTTTTTGTTTAGTTCAACGTCGCGTGCTATTTGGTTGTCAACTTTTCCTTCTTATACCTCACATTTCCAATTTAGTCTGCATATTTCGTTTTGGAGTATTTGTATTGTTTACTTTAGTTGTAAGTTTTTCAAGTTTGTTATCCAGTTGCTATTCAAGATGTTTGCATATTGCCGTCAGTGACTTTTCTGACAAGTCGATAGTGGTCCTTTTATTTGTTCCCTATGTTCCTTTATTTTTTGACGTTAGAGATTCCCATAAACTTCCATCTTCGTCTTTGCATCCTTCAATTTTTTTCCAGTGTTTTATTTTATTTTTAGTACCGGACTCATGAATATCTTTATTTCTTATATGTGTATTCCCAGATTCCTTATACCTTTCTCATACTCTCTATTTACCATGAGATGCTTGATTAGATCGTCGGCTACTGCCCCCGTTTTGGATTTATTATTGGTTATTTTTCATAAACTCAAACATTTTTATACTCACTTTAAATTCGTTGACACTTAATGTTCCATGTAATACAACAACATATTTTTAACTAGAAATAAAAGTCTTAGCAGTTCTCCTGATTAAGTATTCTATTGAATGACCCGAGTTCGATTCTGTAGTCATTGTTCTATTAAATAGAACATGAACAGTCTGCAGGCGTCAGCTCTAATTTCTAATGTTCTCACCGTCATTTTAAAAACAAACAGGACTACAAAATGATGAAAAGGCATTCTCATACAAGCTTATGATCCACACCATGATAAAACAAACATTTTTTCATGCTTTGCAGAGATTTACCTCCGGGAATGCATTTCACGTTGCAACATTTTGCCAGCATGGCACAACATTTCACCAATTGAAATTAGTTTTGCCGAGAAAATTAAAAGTTTGCAGACAAGTCTGCTAAAAGAATTCTCTAGACGCATCCATTTGTTGCATTTTCAATTTATTTATAATTTATGTGGAATCTATGAGATTTATCTCTACCTGATGGATAAGATAAATTGATTTCCAGATATATGTATGTATAAATTTTTTAAAATGTTCTCCAGGGTCGATAATACTCAGATAATTCATTGGCTTTTCGTTCCTTTCTTTAATGGGAAAAATATGGTTATGGCTTTTGAATTGGAATATCAGAATCCAGACGCTAATTCCACTGTATAACAAATGTCTATAAAATATGCCGTAATAATTTCCAGATTTTATTTTGTAATTTGAAAATCCATGATTTTTGCTGATATATTTCTATTTATATCATATTTTCTACATTAAGCGAAGAACCGTACAAAATATCTCCAAATTGAGAATTCATTTCGGGTCTGTCCTTTGGGATTTTTTAAAAGCATGATAAATTTCTCAAATCCATACTTCCGCTAGATACATCCTACTTCCACTCCATCAATTTCAAGAAGGTTTCGACAAAATGACAATTTTTCAGCATGAACAAGGCAGTAGGAAATGTCTTCGTCTCTTTAGAGTGATGATAGCGTTAGCAGGAGAATTTTCAAGGAATAGCAACACCCAGTAAGATATGATCCAAATAGTCTAAAATAAACATTTCATCTTTGTGAAAGGGCGGACATTGCTTGAGACTCAAACTTCATACCAAATTCTGAATATATGAGCTTGCAAAATTGAATTCTATAAGGGCTTTCGTTTAAAAATTATATTCTTTCTGATTCTCTTGTCTTCTCAAAGCACTAAAAAAATTATTTCAAGAATATAGAGTAAATATTTTACACCTATATGACAAAACATTTCAAACATCGATTGAAATCAAAAGATACGCTGATACACATTTAGAATTTTAACTAATACTGTTATTCCCAAAAAAAACTGGGATATCTTTGGTACTGGTGAAGCTTGAAGATTGATATGCTGGTCATCACAATCAGCGCAATTGGTGAACTAGAAATAACGGCTAACCAGCTAAATGATATGTTCCTCCTCTTTGACAGCACTGTCCCAGTCTCGATTTAGTTACGTAAGGTAACCTGGTAGAACGCATGACTGCCTAAAATGTGTACGCAATTCAGACGATTATTTAATGAAACTAAATGCTCCTAACAGTGGGATGAATACAGGTTCGCATTTACTGAATATAATAAAGAAATAAGACACTCCAAACGCGAGTCGTGGAGAAAGCGCTGAAAGCATAAAATCTTTGCCGAAGACAGGCCGCCCTAAAAAGGTACTAGGCAAGTACGCCTCAAATGGGGCAGGGATTCTCAGGTAGCAGGACCACACTTACACCGAATCCTAAAAAGAAAAATTAGAGCACCAATTACAGATGCACTTCCCTGCGTCAACACAAAGACCAGACTCATTTTACCACGTGGCCAGAGAGTCTCCGTTGACCTATAGGACCTCAAGCTTATCTGGTGTTATTTTAGAGAATGATAAGGTTCGATAGGCAGTGGCATCCTTTCAACGTTTTAAAGCCCCTGGGAGTGAGGAAAGAAGTGGTGGTATTTATCCCCAAACAAATAGGTTTCTAAAGTTGTCTTAATCATACAGACCTATCAGTCTTACCGCCCCTATACTTAAAATAATGGAGTGACTGCTAGACCTCCACATCAGTTGCAAACTGGATCAATCATCTCCCCTTCACTGTACCCAGTTAACCTATAAAAAAGTTAGATCAACAAAGACTGCCTGGCATTATCTTGTTAGCAAGAGTGAAAGAGCCCTTCATCATAAGCAAATAGCTTTACGTGCTTTTCTGACATAGAAGGTCCTGTCGGCATATTCCCATGAATTTCCACACTTTTAAGTGGTTTTATCATATGCGAAAGGAAAAATAAATCCAATCCGCCCTCAGTAATAATTATTTGTGCGTTAGGACAGCTAATGGGTGCCCACAAGGCTGTGTATTGTCGCCGCTGCTGTGTTATATTGTAGTATATGACCTCTTAAACAAGCTATGTGAGGTTATCGGGCAGTCCGGCATGCGGATAACTTTTCAATTATTATTACATGGAAGTTTGACTGAAGATTCACTGATTTAATGAAATCAGCTCTGCGCACAAATTGAAGATCTTACTGTTAACCATGCCAAGGCTGTTCTTGTGCCGTTCACCAGAAGATTTCACATGGAGCTTGGTATTATGCTGCCTCAAAGTCTTGACTTAACTAGTAATGGTATTAATGAGCTCGAAATTTGCAGATTCAGCAAAAGCTATGAGCTCAGCTCACCCCTAAGCTGCCTTACATAACGCCTGATATCTTTCATTGCAGGCAGCGCTGAAGAAAGGCCAGTGCCAAGAGAGTCAGAAGAATAACCACAGGTATCCATAGACGATCAAAGCTCACCGACGGAGTTAGATAGGCAGCCAAGTCTGGAGCGCAGTTCACGAGATTTTTCTATCAAGCAGCACGAATTCTCACCAAGCGACTGAGATACATCAACCAGTTTGCTTATTTTCTCATTTAACTTGTTAAGGTCGTCTGAAAATAGCTGAAGGTTTGCCCAATTTGACGATATGTGCGAAATCTTATTAGCCAGAATTGACTGGTCGTTGGAGAAGTTGTCGAAGAACGTCTTAACAAAACGCACGTGGTACGGCTTGATGTCGGAAAAATTCTGGAAAACGGTCACCGAGGCCACAGATCTATGTAGTATCACGCCTCAAACAGGTCACATGAAAAGAAAAGCCACAAATGCCATCACAGGGAATCATGTCATCATTCAAGTCGGACGAACAATTCAAGCACAAAACTTTATAAAAGAAAATAAATTTCAATTTTAATTGAATTTGTAAGGTTTGATAATGTAGCACTGGTAGGAAACATTAAGCGGTTATGTTTAATCTAATTTTTATCTGTCTATTTTGTTTCTACGTTAATTATGTCTTAATTCGTAAAGGATGAGAGAAAACTTACAACCGTCTTTATGTGGCGTAGTATGCGAACAAAAGCTTGTATCGCAAATGCTTCACTCCCACGAGAGCTGGAATGCAGTTTGTCAAACTATTACCTGCATCTAGGGTGAGCTTATTAGGGCGGAAGAACAGAGAAGGATCGGCAGTTCAGAAGAACCGATTTTGCTAGGAGCTGTGTCTTCAGTGCTAATACCCGCCCCGCAAGGTAATGTCTATCGATGGTTCCGTAGGAGGAAATCGGAATAGAGGTGGTTTTAGTGGGTTAAATTCCCACATATCGGCTTTCGATGCTTTCTAGCTTATAAAAAAAGCCGTCTATGTATCTATCTGTCTGTCGGTTACAGCTGCTTATTTCGGCAGCTATCGACTTGAAATTTAGAATAGTTTTAAAAAATGGTTGCCCACCTTTACTGCATATGAAAATTTTTTAAAGCGGCGTGGGTCAACATTTTAATGTGGGACTACTTGGTCAAGTGGGGTACGATATGAAAGGTCTTTATTTGCAGATTATAAAATATATTTTCAATTCCTAATATACTACATATTTTTCGCATTAGGACGAAAAACGTCTAAAAATGTAACATTGTCTCTCTCCCCCCTTTTCCATAAAGTGTGCAAAGCGAAAATCAGCAACCTCTCAAAGTACGAAAACCTCGGTATGCGAGTTCGACTCCAACTTGGCCCAAATTTTTTCTTCTGTTTTATCGTGATTTTCATCACGTTCCTGATTTTTTTGGTATGCTAAGCTTTAAAAGAGAGTTTTGATATTAATTTTTACTATGAAAAATCGGAGATATGAAATTTTAAATTTTGGCATATTTGCGGATTTGTGAATTTTCCACTATCAAAAAAACTGTCTGATTGAGCAAAACGATGGATATTTTCAGAATTCTCCACCAAAACATTTTGTATTATTTATTTAATTATTCCAATGTGAATTGTCCATATTCCGCCAACTCTGCCCTAACCGGTTCCAAAATTAGGAACATAATGGAAACCTTTGATAACTGCCCTAAAGGTGATATAGAAATTGTTAATGTTACCTCAACGGCCACATTGGCAGATGTAGGCAGTGATCACCATCTTATTACAGTTAATTTTCACTTACGGCCACTTACTGCAACGATCGAATTTTTTTATTACTGAAATCAAGAGATGCACTTAATAAGAATATATATGCAGAGAAGTTTTGAAAATTCCGAGAGTTATAAGCCGTTTTATGAAGCACGGTGGAAGCGCCCCAAGAGCCGTTCCGGCAATTCAGTTAGGTGCGAATTAAATCCGAGCGCAGACGCGACGCGGCAGGCTCGTGTGGTTCGTCGACTGGCTAAAAATAAAAATCTCGAGGCTGAAAATGATCAAGAGGATTTTTGTTGCGGCACGGGAATTGATGACTACATGTTAGTTGAAAAACAAAATTTATTACAACTTCAACTTTTTTTGAAACTTTAAATGCGTCACGTTTTTGAATCACGTTTTGAAAATCGGTAATCAGGATTGCTTGAAAACGAATCTATACCGATTTTCTTAATTTTTTTATGTTTAAGCTTATAAAATTATCTAGTATCTGTCGGATCAGATTATCTAATCGCAATTTCTCTAGATTTGTGTCCCTCTTAAAGATGAAATTCATACGTAAAAATCGATACTTCTACTCTAAAGGGCCGCCATTTTCAAATCACTGTTTTGGTGACATTAAGGCTAAGTTGTGTTTTTATATTAAAAAAAAACTATTCCTTACCTCCTTTTTTCTTGTTATATAAAATTTTTGAAAAACGGGTCGAAAACAGGGAAATGATTGGTGCGAGTTCGAGTCACCCACCGAGGATACCTTGGAAGATTGCTTCCCTCCAATACACTGTAATAGTCAGAGAAATTATTTTCTTCCTGTAATATTTACGTATATCTCTATTATTTCTAACTATTTCAGATTTTTCGCTTTGCAAACTTCGAAGATAAGGTCCAAAACTATGAGGTATAAGAAAAAATTAAAATATATTTAATTATATGCAAACGAAGACCTTTCATATGCTACCACTTGACCAAGTTCCTCTACATTAAAGTTTTGAACACCCCCTCCCCCTTCGGATTCTTTTGCACAGAAAACATTTTTTAAATATTTGTTGAATTTTTCCGTTTCCAATAAATGCGGACAAGCATTATTATAAACTATTCCAAATTTGCTGAAATAAGCAGCTGTAACAGTCAGACGAAGTGTATGGTGCCGTTTTTAATATTTTAGTACGGAACCAGAAAGTCATATTCCCCCTTAAAACTAGTGCTTATTATTCTACCCGGGTAATAAGATGTACGGGTATACGGGTACTCGAGTGGTGAGATAATTTAATGAGCATCACCCGGGTATCCGGGTTGCCAGCATTACTCGGGTAATCGAGTATTCGGGTAGTTGATTCAACAGAATATTCTACGATTTTAATGCTGCGATTTAAACATTCTTATACAAAACAATTTTGAAATCATAGAGAATGAAAGTTCACATACAAATTTATTTAAGGAAGCATATATGACATAATTAAAGTCTTCAGTGGGGTAAGTGATAACGCTACCTACCAATCCGGAAGTCCCAGGTTCAAATCCCACTGTCCCGACCCATGGTTGTTTTCTGCTGACAACAGCTCACGATAAAAAGGCTTTAGGGATTTCACAGAAAACGTTTGTGGTTTGGAATCCGCAATCGTTGTCTCGAAACGGGTGAAGTACTTGTAGTGCAGAATAGTGTAGGATCGTAATTTAATTACAAATCCTAAATGAATCAATTACAATATTTGTGTCAAAAGCTATTAATCACAAAATTCACAAATTAAACAAATCTCCAAGCAAGTTAACTCATTATATAATAACAAGTGTAAATTGTAAGAACAAAGTCAAGAAAAGTTTCATATTTCTTACACGACTTTCTTTAACGTAATTGCCCAGATGGTTCACTTGAAGTTAAGAATAAAAATAAACAAACGTGACCACTGCGCAAAGATAAAAGAATTAGTCACGGCACGCGTCAAATTGCTGAGATGAGTTCTTGATGGTTGTTTACATTTTTCAATGAACACATTGAACTCTTGTGATTTTTCTTATACCGATGAGTCATAACAATTACATTGATTAATAATGAACTTGCATGCTCTGGATTTTGTAACCAATAACCAATAATGCTGTTATTGCATTTTTAACACATGGGCTGAAAAGTTCCGGGCCTAACATATAGATGGCGCTAGTCTTATTGTATTCACCGCTTTTTCAGTTAGTTCTAACCTTCAAAAGAAAGCTGTTAAAATTTCATGATATTCTACTTATAAGTTTGTGAGTTATTGTGCTAAGAGTAACACTACTTTTGTTATTTTCGGAACAATGGATCAAAAACAATTTCGTGTTTTAATTTTACCCTGCTTCTTGATGGGAAAAAATACCGTTCAAGCGGAGCAATGGCTTCAAAAGTGTTATAAGAACTCCGTTCCATCGGAAACAATAATAAAACGTTGGTTTGCTGACTTCAAACGTGGTCGTAGAGACACCGATGATGAAGAACGCAGTGGACGTCAGAGTTGCCAATTCGGGCGATTTCGCGCCGATTGGGCTCCTTTAGCCATCAGTCGGGCGTCAAAATTTTGCTCTCTGCGACTAGGCACTTTTTGGGCGATTTTTTAATTCTTGCTGGGCGCTTTTGGGCGATTTTCTGTCACAGTAGAAACAATTTTGCTGTCGAGTTATCTCAATTTCTAATTTTGCGCGAATAACTTTTTACTGAACTCCGAACGAGTCCAAACTGGCGACTTGACTTTGTCACCGAATCTGGTGTTTTTGAACGCCTCATTGGTAACAGAATTTTATTTTTTCTGAATTCAGACACGTCTAAAAGTTGGTGATTTTTAATTTCGTTTTTCCACATTTCACCGCGGCGACTTCTCGTGATTTTGGTGAAGCCAATTTAATTTATTAGTTTATTAGATATAATAAAGTGACTGTGCTGTGACGCCATTTCCATTGCTATACCATTTTTGTGCAATACAATTTTTATAAATTATAAAAGTCATATCTTTGATTAAATAAATTGCTAAATTTGCTAATTGCATTTGCTAAATCTGCCTATTGTAATTTGAATTACAGCATTCTTTATTAAGCCGTTAAACGGGAGCAGTTGCCAGTTATATCGTATCGATGTTCAGTTTCAGTAAGTTCAGTTAACTTTTCAACATTTTTGCTGTTAAGCTAAGTGTATGCAGTTATTGTTATTTGTTAATTTATATCAAAATAAGTGCTATAACATTAAATCTGGATAAGAAGCATTTACTGGTAATTATCCTATTTAATATAAGGAATATAAGTTATTTTCGTTGTGTTATGTGTCTGTTAAAGAAAAGATTGTTTAATAATTAGTGATATTTCGTTTATTTTATATTCATATTGAGTTTCGTGAAAGACTATTTTAAAATTCCTGCAGGTGAATTGATTACGTTGCAATTTATTATCGTGCAGAGAAAGCCGGTTAAAAATTAAATTTCTCCTTCAAAATTGAGAAAAATACGATGTATCGTTTTATTGCAAGGAATCTGGATAAGAATATCGTATCTTAAATTGTGGAGTGACCGATTAATTAAGCTACAAGTTTTAATTTCCAAAAAGAATTTCACAATAAAAGCATTTATATTCTGATGGTAAGAAAAAAATGAAAACGGAGTTAATCGATTTGTCTTCTGCTGAGTGGCTCAATTATTAAAGACTGTGACTCTTTGCACTTACGTGTATTTACGTGTACTTACGTGTTTAACGTCAACAATTTATTAGACTTAGACAAAAGTACACGTAAGTGGAAATAGTCACTTCCATTACTAAATACTTAATTAAGGGTGCTTTTTGTTTTTCACGACGACTCTCAACATTTTAAATTTGTGTTACTTGTATCTGTTGCTGTGATTATTGCAATAAATATTACATTAAAGTTGTACAACCAACCTTTTGAAAGATTTGATTGATTATAAAATCTAAAGGCGATTTCAAATATGGCGCGGCGACTTTGGGCGCTTTCAGCGCCACGGCTCGGCGACTTTTGCTTTATACCGTCTGGCATCTCTGGTGGACGTCCAAATGAGGCGGTAACACCAGAAAACATAAAAAAATCCACAAAATCGTTTGAATGATCGAAAAGTGAACTTGCGTGAGTTAGCTGACATCGTAAAGATATCAAAAGAACGTGTTGGCTTTATATTGCATGAGCATTTGACTATGAGAAAGCTCTGTTCAAAGTGGGTGCCGCGTTTGCTCACTGTTGACCAAAAACAAGAACGTGTTGATGATTCTGAGCAGTGTTTGGCCATGTTTAAACGTAACAAACCGGAATTTTTTCGTCGATATGTAACAATGGATGAAACATGAATCAATCACTTCACTCCAGAATCAAAACGATCGTCATCTGAGTGGAGAGCAACTGATGAATCTCGTCCAAAGCGCCCGAAAGCACAACAATCGGCAGGAAACGTTATGGCCTCGGTATTTTGGGATGTGCGTGGTGTAATATTCATCGACTATCTTGAGAAGGGAAATACCATCAACAGTGAACATTATATAGCATTATTGGAGCATTTGAAGGCCGAAATTGCAAAGAAACGACCGCATATGGCAAAGAAAAAAATTTTGTTTCATCAAGAAAATGCACCGTGTCACAATTCAATCAAAACAATGGCAAAACTACATGAATTGAACTTTGAATTGCTCCCACATTCACCGTATTCGCCAGATTTGGCTCCCAGCGAATACTGGCTGTTTGCAGACCTCATAAAAATGCTCACCGGTAAGAAATTTCGCTCGAATGAAGAGGTTATCGCTGAAACTGAGGCCTATTTTGAGGCAAAAGATAAATCGTTCTACAAAAGTGGTATTGAAATGTTAGAGCGGCGCTGGAATGATTGTGTGGCTCTTGATGGAGATTACGTTGATGAATAAAGCCAATTTTGAACGAAAAAAACCGCGTTTTCTTTGTTAGGCCCGGGACTTTTCAGCCCATGTGTTACTTACGATACTGAATTTTCCTTTGTTAATTTGACAGACATAACTCTAACATAAGTAGGGATAAAAAAAATTGTATAAATATAGAGTGTAAGATTTAAATAAAGCGAAGTAATTCTTTGGACAAAGAAGTAATAGTATCATTTATGTCCAGTCCGGATACTTTCGGCAGAATTGAATGTACTACCTTCAACCCTCCTAGTTACAGCGGTCCTTAGGCACCAAACCATCATAGGGTGATAAATTTGCCGAGCACTAAGTCCATATTTCACTCCATCGTTAAAGAATAGAAGGTGATCACATCATTACATACTTCTCCCGCCACATGCCCCGCAAAGGGTTATGGAAACTAGAGCGATTTATGATATAATGCGACATATATGTATATCTTCTTCTAATACTATTCTCTGAAAAAAAATAGAACAAAGGGGTTTACACTAATGGCAATTACCATTGATTTCATTTGCATATGGTACATTAGTTAGGCATATACACATGAACACAGAAAGCAAATTCGATTGTTATGTTCATATGTATGATTAACCACTATTTATTAAATTCGTAAGCCTGGCAAAATTAAAAATCAAACTCGACTATTTTGTTCATTTTTCAATTTTTATATTAATAAAAAGAAACAACTCTTAGCTATTAATAACAACGGCTATTTTTCCTACGGTCTCCGGAATTGAACCTTTTACCATTAAATTGCTATAGTTAAACAACGATCAGTTAATTTTTTTCTATAGTCGTAATGGCTATATCGTTATACTCTCCAGATATGAATTTAACGCAAGTTTAACGCCACTTAAGGAATTTGAATGTTACTGGTTTTCATTTCATTGCCATTTCTAGCAAGCAAGGCTAGGGGTTTTTTGAAAAAGTTGGCATAATTTAATCCTATCACATTAAATGTAACGCCATTTGAAAAGGAGCAACTGCGACTAAACAAAATAAAAATGTGATTTTCTCATATTTAAAGCAACTGGGGTGACGAATTTTTTCAAATCTCCTCCGAATTGAACCCTATCATTTTATATACGGGGCATTTCACGCGAAGCGGATAGCGAAAAAAATTTCAGGTTCTGGATTTTGTTCATATTTGGTTTAATTGTACTTCTATGTGTCCTGAATGAATGTGCATTTTTATTTTTTTCCTATGAAGCCTAGTTGCCCTTTTCTAAGCCTTTAAAGAATTGACAAAATTTGAGGAGCGGGTTTTTTGAAAAAAAAATTTGCTATTATTCAAAGTGATAGAAAAAAAGTAAATAGTGTTATTTTAAAGACAAATAAATGTTTTTCTTGGCTGTTATTACAGAGTTGAAAAAAAAATTTTTTCTCGTATATAAAACCGGAAGTAAACATATCAAATCGGATTTTACTTCATTTCGACATTTTTAAAAATTTTTGTTTTTATCTCAAAATGTAGCTTATAGTTCATAAATAATATGTGTACAATTTTAGAATGTGATCTGCATTCGTATCGCAGATAGAGAAATGAAACTTAAATTTTTTCATAATTCCATACAAAACTATCGCACTGGCCAAACGCCGACTACGCGCTGCACTGTGTTCGAATGCAAATCACATTATGAAACTAAACTGGCATTTACTGTACATTCTAAGTTATTTTTTGAGCTATTTAAAAAAAAATTAAAAATGTCGAAGTTTGTCAAAATTTAATTTTAAATATTAATTTTGGATTTTTTACATGAAAAAAAAATCCAATTTCGAATTCGATACCACGACTGCGAAGAACATGCAATTTCCTATAAGAATCACTATTTTACTTATTTTTATATAAGTTTCTTAATAAAATTGATAACCTTTGAAACAGGTCATACATAACTTTTTCAAAATTGTTGGTTGTCCGCTTCGCGTGAAATGCCCCATACATATATACTACTAATGTCAAATCTAGATAATCCAAAAATTCAGATTTCCAAAAATACGGATATAAACACCAGCCTAGAATTTATAAGGTTTAATAAGGTCCCTGTTAGCGGACAGTAAAACGCACATGAGTAATAATAAAACCTCTTTTATTGTATCTTACTCAATAATTTTCGATATTTCGACCGGTCTCCCTGTCACCTTCAGGGAAAACTAAAAAAGGGAGCAGGTTATGCACACTACAATCTAAGATCCATTCCAAAAACTGCCAAATACTCACAAAAACTTTTCTAAAAACATCTAGCTTCAACGTTGAAAATAGCTTTTATTCTGTTGTTTTACTGTTCGTTAATACATGGATGTAAATAACTGTTAGCCTGATATAGCTTTCAGTAATCAATATGAATCATCGGCCAACAAACACACACAGTAAAAGTTGTAATTCCGTAAAACGATTATAGAATAACTGGCTATTCTGTAACATACCTTTTACTGGATACCCTACTATCCGACATTTCGAAAACCCGGGTACCTAATGTTTGTTACTCGGGAAATACTCATTTGTATCGAATAATTCTCAGGTACTCGGGTATCACTCTACATAAATATTATACAAACTACGCTGAGAAGTTAAAAAACGTAAAGAAAAATATTCAACCAATTCACATATTTAAACCGCCTTCAGTGCCTTTTCTTTATATTACGTAGATTTTGAACCTCACTCCTAAAATGGGCCGTCACACGTACTTCATATTCTTGTAAGTTATTCAAAAACTCCTGCACGAAAATGCCCTAATATAATTCCGAACACAGATGTTAATATATTTTTGTGGGTAAAAAGAATTAATAAAGAAAATATCAAAAATACGAATTTATTTTTATTATATTCCACAGAACGTATTCGCGGCATTTAAAATACAACAAGGTAAGAAAAATCGAAAAATCAACGACTTTCACCTTCATAAATGACATGTGCTCGTCTATCTCAAAGTAGCTGAGAAGAATCTTAAAATTTCTTATCCTTTCCCAAGGTAGGTATGTAGTTCAATTGATAGATCGATGCCTTCTAGTCATATTCTCTCCTTTTGCGTTCACCTGATAAACTTTGGTTGTCTGGGTCCTTTCCACGAAAATTTTCGACTTTTCCTTTCCAAAGATAAGATATGAAGTTCGCAAATGGAATACCAAATAAATTCATTTGGAACGTGCTGTGAATCCATTTGAAGTGCTTGAAATGGCCAAATATGTTTATCAGAAATACTCCCGATTCCCTTTCAGGCCAATTTGCTGTTTCAAACCTAGGTAGAAACTCTTTTATAACTACTGGAAAATTTTTATAGATGAGAGAACTTTCTCATGAAAGAGTGCATAGGAATGTTGAATTCGATAATGTATATCTTGTTATGAAGTGGGTCCTTAATGGATGATTTCTGTGAATATCGATTGTGAAATATGTCTTACATGCAACGTTTTATTACAGCTATCCCAGAACAATGATTCTGGAGGTAATAATGTAAAGAACAAAAATATTCATTCAGTTTAGGAAGAACCGCAGATTAACTTACTAATTCACATTAAGTAAAATTTTCATAACGACCCACTTTTATAAAGCTTAAAAATTTTTTTAGAACAAATCAGCCCACAGTTCTAAGGCTAGGATAGTAATCATTTGAAATCGTTGATTTCCCGCTGTTCTTCTCAAACTTTATAATTTTAATTTGTGAATATTTGCAGTTACAAACAAAATGGTAATCATCCTTTATATGATCCATTTTATTTTTCAAAGTTATTTTAGAGACATGGAATCTAATAAAGCTGAAAAGCGATTTGGTTTATTAACTGAGTTCAAATGAAAAATATAAATGTGCATATGCGAATCGCAACTTATGTTCGAATGAATGAATTTGAAGCCCTAAGCAAACTCACTTGTCACAAATACTTCAGCAAGTTCCAATTAAGTGTTCTGGACATCGGATAAGTCCCATTCTGGATGGAACCAGGATTTTAATGAGAAACAGATTACAGATGGACAAAGGACTTGAAACGGAATGGAAATTGTTTCATAGGTCCATAAATGGCATCCATATGAATTGACAAAAAGCATTGCAGTATCAATTTAACTTTAATTACTTTTACAAGAGCAAATTTATAGATAGCTTTGCAACGTGTAATTAAAATTTGATTATATGCGACAATACGAGTATTGTTCTTTGGTCAAATTAGTCCTTTTATAGCTTGTTGGACCACGATTTAATTCATTTGAGTTATGCTGCGTAAAGGTTCTCAGCTGAAACATGTATATCGTAACTACAACTGTATTAATAAAGACGGTTTGTTTGAAGAATGCGAACAACTTCCATTGGATACAATATATTGTATATCTATCAATGAGCAAGTGAAGACTTTTACTACCCTATACCCTGTTCCAAAAAGATTGGCGGTACACGGTAAATGATGCCAAATTTCTGAAACTAGCAAAAAACCGTGTACAGTACAGGCATCCTTTCGATCTTTCTTGGTCGAGAAACCAAGAGGCACTGATCAGTGTTGCCAGGTGATTTTTTCGAGAATCCGTAAACTACGTATTCTTGAGGAGAGAAAAATTCCGTAAAAATCCGTTGGTCCAAATTGTTGTTGAACTTAATGTAATTTTACTCCTTTCTCTCTTTTCTGGCAACAACAAACCAATTGTCGTATACAAATGTACGATCTAAATTGAACACGGTGTCGTAGTTCTTAACATATTAAGTGTTTTTAAATTATCTTTGACAAATAAATTTGCACTTGGTCAGTGGCGTGTTGGGAGCAGAGGGGGCCCCTCGGGTTGCACAGATGTGGGGGGCGGCAGGGAGCGGCCGAGCTGGCTTACAGGGTATAGGGTAGTAAAAGTATGCACTTGCTCATTGAAAGATATACAATATATTGCATCCAATGCAGTTATTAATGCAGTTGTAGTTACGATATACATGTTTCAAATAAATCAAATCGTGGTCAAGCTACAAAAGGACTAATCTGACCAAAGAACAATACTCGTATTGTCGCATGTGTATTTGGTAAGCATTTATTACCGCACCTTCTTTTGCCATAACATCAGCCGCCTCATTACCTGTCGCGTCGTTATTCCCATGAACCCAGCAGACGATCACCTTGTGTAACGCCCCAATCTTTGATGACCGGTCCGTCATCTGCGCATCAGCAATGATTTCATCGTGTTTGAGTCGAGTGCCTTAATGGCCGCTTGACTAACACTGCACAAACAAATTTCACTGCACCTTTGTATGTTCTTGTGCGACAGCAATAACTTTGTGGCCCTTTCACTGCAGTGGTCCAGCCGTCGATATGATATGGTCAGGGAAAACTCCCACTACACCCTGTTCCACACTTTTGAATCGACCGTGCAGATCGGTCTACCTGGCATTGGCAGCCACTGACAGGCACTCCTCTCCTCCTTCCTGCTAGGTATTCTAGTAGAGACAGCTTTCTCGAAGCTTATTGTAGGAACAGTATAGTCAGTGCTCTTCTATAGATGATCCCGAGGTAGGTAATTAGCTTACTGCTGTGTTTGCACTCCATAGTTTTCCAACTTTTGGATTCTTTTTGCTAATGGCATTACGAGTAGATATACCCCTACCGTTTTTGTCCAGTGGGGGAAGATGGAGGATTGTCTACGATGCGGCAGTTGGCGATCTACTTACCACTTCTGAGATGCCCAAGTAGGCAGCTGCTTGAACCTTGGTGGTCTTCTAAACGTTAGATTTCTTTTTAAAAGTGCACCACCAAACCAAAAGTCCTTAAGTCAAAATTTGTCTCACCATCAACGCATACATCCAACTATACTGGGACTAACAAACGTTATTGAAGCGCTCATCAATGTTGATGCCTCAGTTTAATTTAAAATCAAGAATTATACCCAAATATTTTACTTGGAACTTTGCCGTTAAGGTGTTGTTGAATCACGTACATCTGAGTGTCTTATTAATAGTGCCTATCACCGCATGAAGCGGTCTTAAGAACTATGACGCTTTCCAAAATGAGGTTAGTCGAATCTGGCGCTAGTAGCTGGGTCTGTAGCTAACTCGGAAATGTCAAATTTGGAGCGCGGCATCTTCCAATTTTCATTTTTTAACTTTTGACAGGTCTTGCTGCTGCGCCCAGCAAGTAGGATGGGATTTTTTGGACGGACAACTCAATAGGTTCAGCGCTATCAAATGATTCACCATTCAGTGGCTGGCCAATACTTGAGCTTATCCCAGTTAGTTCTAGGTGGAATTCTGAAGGATTTGGTAGGCGCTCTGGAAAGTTCGAAACTGAACCGATTGTAACAGTGGTTCGAAAAGGACCCTTTAGTCGACACCCTCCACTCAGCAACCTTTATATTGATCCATTCCTCCACGTGACTTACCTCGTTTATTGATGCTTGTCCTGCCCCAGATAGTTTGGTGTGCGAATTTATTAGTATTTGCCAATTTCTGTATCTGTGTTAGTAAAATTGATAAGCAAGTCGATTTCATTTTTACTGACTTCAGCAAAGCATTCGACAGAATAAATTTCCAATTATTGTTCTAAACCTCTCTCTCACCCTTTTTGTAAATTGGATTCATTCGTACTTACCTAATTGTAATCAGCGCGTTTTTTATCATGTTGTTCTCAACACCTTCAGGGTAGTATAGGGCTCGCATCTCGGGCCACTGTTATTCGTGAATGATGTATCTATGATTCTGTCTCACTTAAATATTCATTGTTATGTTGATAATGTGAAGGTATTCTGTATTATGTCAGATAATTCCGAATGACTCCTTTTAAATTCTGGCTTGGGCGATTTTCAAAACTGGTGTTCGATTAACCACCCTCCCCTAAATATTGGCAACTGCATGTTTATGGCGTTGTCGTGAAAGAGATTTCCCTTTCGCTTTAATTTCACCATATAGCTGGACGATCTCTTCCAAAAACCAATTTTATGATAATAATTAGCAAAGAAAATATGATTCTTGGTTTCGTAAAGAAGTGGTCAAAGGAGTTTGATTACCCCTATATCACTAAGCTTCTGTTCCACTTATTCTGGAATATGCGCTCCTGTTTATTTACCCCTATTTACGACTCACACCGATCGCATTGAAGCTGTCCAACGAGGTTTCGTTAGATTCGCTCTTCGTGGTATTCCTTCGAATACTTCACTTGTATTACCACCTTATGTCGATAGGCTTAGGTAAGGTTAGAGTGGCTGACTAAAAAAGGTACACTGAGGCCAAGGAGGCACATTGTGATACCACAGTTGAGGTTGCAATTAGACCCCATTTAAACCCCTAGAAAAGAAGATAACCTATTACCCTCTGTGTATCGAGCCAGTTCTCTGCCTCTAGTGGAATCTAGCTCCCTAGGAGTGAATATAAATATAGGCTGCGGCGGAAAGCGTTTAGGCTTAACACCTTATCGGTACCCATTTAGAGCTCCTGATAAATCGAACTAGGTCCCTAACGTGGGTTGAGCCTAATTCTGTTAGCGGAGCCCAAAACCAGTTTCTATTATTGGCTAGGGCCGGGCAGTTGCAGAGGAGGTGGAGTATGGTTTCCTCTTCCTCTTCGTCATGGCAACTCCTACAGAAGTCGTTTTAAGGCATGTCTACCTATTCGACAGTGGCCCGTAATAACGGCCACGGTAATGCTAATTAATTTGCGATCGAGCAAAATGAGCTCTCTTGACCGGTTAGGGTTAAGCTTTAGCCATATCTGTCCGGTTATCGGGCTGGTGTGTTCCTCCTGCCAACTATAATTTGCAATCCTTAGAGGTGTTTGTGAAATCTCCAGTTTGCAAGTGGCCAGCGGCTTTCCCAGCTGGTAATGTCCGAGTCAGGACAAGTAGTACCGATTCTCGCTAGTTCGTCGGCTCTACAGTTACTCAGAACATCAATATGTCCGGGCACCCAGATAAGTCGTACTTTAAGATGTATTATATACTCCCGTGAGGGACTTAATAGCAGCTTGACTATCTGTAAATATACAGATGCTATCTGCGCTAAATATTTCAGACGCTCCGCGGCTACCTTTATAGCCATGATTTCCGCCTGAAACACGCTGTAGGTAAGCGAAGTGAGATATCGAGGTCCAGATGTTCCGAGAAGCTACCTCCACCTACTCTGCCTTCCAGTTTGGCGCCGTCAGTGTAGAGATGCACTGACTCCCCCTATTGAGATGGAGCTTCCTCCCACTTTGATTGGGTGGGAAAGGAGGAATCGAATTACGTTCCAAAGAAAGGCCTAGACTGTAGCATTTGAATTCTCTTAAAAAGAGACGGTATAATTTCAGGGTCCTTTTTCCTTTAGACTCAAATGGGGGCTATTGATTCCCGTATAATTTTAACATATTTTGATATATCGATTCCGACTCGCTCCTTTATTTTTTCTCGGACTAATTATAGATTCAGTGAGCTGATCTCATCGACGAAGCGAATCTTTAATTCCTGTTTTTATCGCAATGATTTTCATTTATTACGAAATCATGTGAAGAGTCAAGTCAACCTTGTTGTAGTTTCTTTGTATTCTTTTCTTTTTCTACTTTCCTCATTCTCTAAATTTGTATCTTTGCTTATTTATATTGTGGTAGTCAGCAATTTGCCGAAATTTAAAATAAAATAAAAAAACACGTTCGTGAATGCACACACAAATTAAATTCAACTCATTTTAATTTTTCATTTTCAACATAGTCCAGTAGTTTTTAGTATAGCAGTTTTTTTTTAAGTTT
The DNA here is from genome assembly GCA_964036015.1 of Leptarthrus brevirostris. Lineage (NCBI taxonomy): Eukaryota > Metazoa > Arthropoda > Insecta > Diptera > Asilidae > Leptarthrus > Leptarthrus brevirostris. The sequence continues at coordinate 97,477,005 of OZ038373.1, forward strand.
TGAACCGGGAAAACCAGACTGGGATGTGCTTTTCTTACAGTCAACAATCTCACGGTTACTATATTATGTCATATTAATTGTCTCAATGCAAATATTAAACTATTGTAAATGTATTAAAACGGGTTCACCTAGGTCCTAAATGATTTAAATAAAGAAACCAAATGAAATGTCTTGTAAAAACTAGTAAAAAACCTTTTCCGTAGGAATATTTATAAATATATAGCAACATCTTTTTTTTGTTTATTTACAAATTCATCAACAACTGATTACTACAACCTAAGTACGATTAACCAACTCAAAGAGCAATATGTGAACGAAAAAGGAAATATCAAAACAAGTTACAAAACATAAATGATCAATAATTAATTGGAAGAAAAATAAAAAAGGATAATAACTAAATAAGTTCACCTCCCTCGACCGATGCTCTTATAATTCTGCTGCACTTCTAACCTGCTGATCTCTACATTGGCTATCAGGAGCCATGTAGCTCATTCTGACTGAGAGAAAGTGGATGCTGGTTACCCTATAGCCGCAGCAATATCTTTAGTTAAATACCGAGAGGATTAGCTGCTAAGATGTCCGATTACAAAATACCCAAAGGTAATTTTACCAGAAGATTCAGTGAAAGAATTCTAACCAAAAAGTAATAGAAGGACACTAAACTGCTTAACTGCGACGACACCATTTAATTCAGTGACGACTCCAAGGTGGACTGTGGTGTCTTTGCTGACCTTTTCTATGAAATACTACATACATCGGAGTCTCATAGGCTCCCGGAGGTGCTTGTGATCCTGAAGGCATTCTCTTTGTTGGGTCTTCCATTAAATCGCTTGACTCGGTTAACACCTTCTCGAAGCTAGTAAGGAAATGTAGAGAAAACTCAACTCTTTGGGAAATAGATACAATATCACCGTTATCTGGGTCTTAGGAACACAGCAAGGAATGAAAGTGCTGACGAACTTGCAAGAAACGGTCTTCTCTTCACTGCTCCGGAGCGGAAGCTGTTCACATACCGCTAAATTCTTTTAAAAGAGAACTCTTCCAGCACTTCCTTGCGAAAGCTGACCTTAGACGAAATGCTTCTTTAAGGGGTTATATACAAAGTTGAGGGGAAAAAGTGAGCTAAGTTGGTGATTTTTTTTAAGGGTTTTATGCAAATTTTATTAGAAAAAGCGAGAGACAATTTGTTGGTAGTACTATCGAAAAAAAAACAAGTCGAATTATAAAAAAATATTAAAAATTGTCGGAGTTATGGCCCCTCCCCCGAAGCACGTTTTTTTTGCGGAGGCTTGCGGTGAACACTCTCCAAGGCGAAGAAAAATGTTATGTGGTGTACTTGAACGGTTCGGTATCCGAAAAAAAATTTTTTTCCACAAAAAAACCATGTTGACAAAATAATCGATTTTTGAGGTGTTCAAAATTCTAAACAAAAATTCATTGCAAACAATCGAAAATTGTTAGATGAAAAAGTACACGAGATTGTAAATATGAACAATTTAAAAAAGAAATTATGAAAATCGGTTGAAAAGTGTTTGAGATATCACGTTCACCGCAACGGTATTTTTCAAAAAACTCTATTCCGAGATCATCGCGTTTAAAGTTTTTGGACGCCGCTCGCCAAGTGCTTATGGATGGAACTAGCGCGCTGCGAACGGCTGTCATTTGAAATCTAATGCTCCGATCTGGATGAAATTTCACAAAGATATTTTCGAAAGTATGTACTTTCAGAATATGCAATCAAAAAATTTTCGCTTTTTGAGCCCCAACTTTGTATATAACCCCCTAACCTCTGCCATCTCTAAAGTGATCTAACTCAGCTTTAACAAGACTTGAATATACAGCTGCTTCATAGGTCTCGTACTCTCGCTGGCAATGGAAGATTACTTTCCGAAGAACCTTCAAGCAATCTCAGGAGTAAAGGTTAGGGAGTTGGCCAAATTCTTCTTCCTTGTGCTTTGTCGTTCACTCAGGACTTGTGACAGGCCGAGACCAACAACCATGGTCTAACAGGTCGTGGTACCGAAATGCCGTGTTAAGCACTAATTAGAGTGCCGATAAGCACTCACGACTTAAACCAACCAAATAGGTTTACAAACTCCTTACAGTCAAAAGGACATAACTAACTAAGCAGGCTTTTTTATTGGAACTTCGTCACATGAAAATCTATTACATTACAATAAGAGTTAAGGAGAGAAGAAATTGATGTGATGAGCTCATGCATGCCGTAAGTTGTTCGATGATAAGGAACTTGAAAGAAGCTCTCTTTCCTCAATGTGCGAGCCAGAACCAACAGGTTTAATAATGCTAGCAGTTTGGGGAAATTAACGGCGTCCTGCTAACAGTCAAAAGTAAGTAGAGTAGTGGACTTTTTGCCCTTTTTATCTAAAACACGAAAATTCCCAACACTAAGTTCTCCTTAAACTTAAGTTCTACAAACACCGAACAATTCTCATTCCCTAATTCGCAGATATTATTTTTACCATTGTTTTCGTGTCGCTGTCTTATATAATCCCTTATAATCGTTTGCATGGTAACAGCAGTATTAAACCTATAATTCTAGAAATATTCACGCTCTTGTAAAACTCCACAATTTGTATACTTCGTTGATCCTACTTGTGGGTGCCGTCCCCACTTACAATCTTTCCAAATTATCTGCAACTTTTTCGGCATGAGTATTCTTTCCCAGGGATTAGCCATACTTCTCATTTTCTGTAATGGAATGTTTGGAGGAAGAAGTTTCTTTTATTGGATTGCGACTTATTTTGTCGTCCCACTCTGTAGCTGTGGGATTTAAACGGCGAACTGTGCTACGTCATTTGTGAAGTTAAAAAGCCCGGATGTTCGTCTTACATTTAATCCCATTAAAATTCATGTGTCCTGCAAACTCATTTCAGCTTGAAAAAAGCTCTTTGCTTGAATTTTTAGTACAAATTCATTCCGACCCGTCCAGAAATTTACTTAAAAGCACTTTCCGTATTCAGAAAATTCCTCAACGTGATTAATCATTCCTAACCATTATCGAAGGCAAGTTCGGCTACTTATCCCGGTAACTTTTTGCTACTGCATTACGATATCCCGACAAAACTGTTTTAAATTATCTTTATAACTTCGAACGAAAATCATCATTAAACAATCATTAATCACATTTTGTTGGGTCTCATCCGCAACGGAGGTCTTTCCGGGATATCTTTAGAGAAAGCGTCTTGACCATATATCAAAGTCGTCCTAACCCTTGCCGGTTGTACAAGAGTATCTCTGACAACCATAAGTTATGAGTTCGAAATATGTCAACAGCTGTCCACACGACGTTCGTGGTGACTTCTTGTATTTAAATGGATTAGCAATTTGTTGAGAGTTGGAAAAATAGTGGCGGAAAGGATACCACCAACAAAAACATGAGAAAAATTAATTTTTCTCTCTCGTTGGGCTTCGATGAATGAGAAACCCAAATCAGCAACCCAAAACGTGACACATTATGAGTATAATTGGTTGCCTAAATTGGAAATGTTCTCACACATACTTGGCGTGTACGTGAATGTGATATAAATGACGCGACGTGATTGACTTTTTTGAAAGGTTTTCCTTTCGGCAATATTCAGTTGTTAAGTGTAAATCAAACATAATCCAAAGGGAGAAATATCAAGGACATCACAGACGAAATATGTTCCATAAATAAATTCTCTTAGTTCTAATAGTGTATTGTATTGTATTGCAATTTTTTAATAACTTGATGTATACAGTGCATAAAATATTGGCTGGTATGCGAAAAATTCTAATTTTTGTCTTTGAGATTGAGGTTCAAGACTGAGCTAGTAATATTGAGATTTGTTGGACTCGCTAATTCCCTTAATTAGGGAAGGAGTGGTGGGGGGTGGGGGGGGGCACTCCTTTGGATTTCAAAGGTAAATTAATAAAAACGAAAATGCCGCAATTAGAATTTATTCTATAACACCTTAGTAAAAATAAACGAATTTAGTAAAATAAAACTGATTTAGAAAAAATTAGCAGACTTTAAACGTGTTTACTAAACGTCGGACTGAAGTGTACTCTCTTCCTTGTTTAAGGTAAAAATTATTTTTAGAATTTTTTTTTTGCAATATTTATGAAAATTTCAATTGATACTATTAAACATTTTTCATCAACAATGTCTCCCGCAGTCGGGGTTAATAAATATTTATATTATTTAAAGAACAATAGCAACATTAACGGGAGAAATTCTTTTTTTTTCGCAATATTTATAACAAAGTGAGGGGTTTTTATTGAAAATTTAGCATAAATAATATTTTATACAATTTAAACTAATAATTATTTATATTGTTTAAACAATAATAATAACATTTATGTGAAAATTTTTTTTTCGTCATATTTATAGAAAAGTGAGCTGTATCTATTGAAATCTTACAGTTAGAAATATTTATTTAAATCAGGGTTAATAATTATTTATATTGTTTAAATAGCAATGACATTTTCAGGAAAAATCTTTTTTTCTGTTATTTCTGGCGATATTTAATAAAAGGTAAATTGTTTTTATTGCCAATCCAGCACACAAAATAATAATAAATAGAATTATTTGTTCTTAATGATTATTATTTATTTATATTATTTATAAAAACGTCATTATTTAAATATATTTACAGAAAAAACATTATTATAAGATAGTATATTTTTTTTATAATACAATAAAAGTTAAAGAAGAAGCACTGAATCGTTGTCCAAATCCATAGATTCCATGTCTTGGGTCTCTGCAATTGGTGGATGATTATTGCAATCATTGCCACTACAAACAATGCATGGAGGTGAGCAATGTAAACCACTTTTCCTGCATCTACATGCTGCCCCGCAGCCGGTTTTGCACGAACAAAAAATTATTTTTAAAATTTTATCCGGTGCTGTTGCTGGTTGCGTCATTTGCACTGGTATTAAATAATTTTCATTTTTCCAACCCCAGTTTCGGGAGGTATTTGAGAATTATTTTTCCAATACTGTATTTGCAAATAAACCTTTTTTATATGCTGCTGAGCTGCATCTTCTGAAGAAGGAAGTGATGCAATTTGAACGCTTTTCGTCTTTGAAGCGAGCATTATAAAGCGTTTATGGCTTCAATTCAAGATTTTGCACCATACAGTGCGAGAATAGAAAATATATCTTCGTTAAAAAGTACTTCTTCACGTTGATCTTCAATCATAAAAGCTTCAGCTGCAGCACGTAATTTCATATCAGCATTGAAAATTTTCACAAAATAATTTTTAGCCCTTCTATAAAAAGCTGATGTTGTATCACATCCTGTAAATGCATAAAGAAACAGAAGATGCTCCTTTTTAATATTTGGGGAAAATTATTTAAGACTGTCTTTGATGAGTAAACTCTTGGTAAAATATTGTTTTTCGGTGGTCAAATAATTCTCTATTATCTGGTGATAAAACCATTAATAATACTAACACATCAATGTCTTCAGCAACAACAACGACATGAAGAAAAAGGCAATCTAGAGCCGTTTGAACAATTAAACGATCGGCATTACCTTCTGCTTGAGTGCATTCAAAATTATTTTCAATTAGCTTTTTGTTAAGAAGATTAATAAATCTATTTTTATTCTTGCTGTTAGCTAAACATTTTTCCTTAGTGGTTTGTAAAGACATATCATCATCAAATAAATAATCAATCGAAGCAAGAATGGAAATTTAGTTGAACACCTGACGTTTGACCTTCAGTCCCTTCACCAGGTATTTTATACTATTATTAACCAAGACTGCCGGAGACATTGTTGATAATAAATGTGTACTAATATCAATTGACATTTTCATAAATATTGTAAAAAAAAAAACAATTTAAAAAAAAATTTCCTTAAAAACAGTCTTTATTGCTTAAACAATATAAAAAATTATTTCCTGAAATTGGGATACTTCTGATTTTGAATAATATTAAAAAACACACATTTAAAAAAAATATCAAAATGCAGAGAATTAAGAAGTTTGGGCGATTTTTAGGCTCCATTGACTCGACTATCGGTGCAGCACGATTCCCAGGCAAAACAGCATAGTCATCAAGAATAGAAATTGAAGACAACTCGAAATTCATTTGGCATGTTGAAACAATAAAATAATATTTATGATTTTATTAAAGTAATCTGAGACGAAGGTTTGACTCAACGAGAAAATTAATGAGTAAGTAGTCCACTCATAGATAATTGATATGACGAAGGTTATTTGGGAACGTGTCCCTGAAATGTGATCTAATATCAGATGGCTCTTTAACGTGGAGATCGCGCTGCATGTGGTTCTGGGTTTGAATCATACCCCCCCCCTCCCCCCTACAAAAGAAAAATCAAATTATTTGTGCTAATGTACGAAAAAAAATTGTTTTTTTGGTTTTTGTTTTTTGACCTTATTACTGTATTTATAAAAAAAAAATTTTTGTGTAATATTCACTGTTTTATTGTGATTCTGTATTCCTATTTTACATTTCAGGTGTTTCTCATGTAAGCAGTATTCTATGGAGGCCGTTACTGCTAATGATATTACAACAGTTGTAACAGTTAATGTTGTTTTAATTTGGTTGTCGGAATTACTTCTATACGGTTTTAATATATATTTTAAATGATCTAGGCTTAAGCAAAGTTTCCAACGTAGTACTAGGAAAGCTAAAAAAATTTTATTTGGAACCATGGATAAAGACGATTCAAAGAGAATCGACGAAATATACTAATTTCATCTAAATAATTTCCCTCAAATTGGGTTTGTTTTAATTTTTAAAAATGTTTCTATTATCCTTTTCATTAACTTCGATAATACTATCCACAATTATGTTATTAAAAAATTGTATAACAGCATTTGTTGTCTTAACTATAGTAGTGGTTTGAATCCATTATACAATTCTGGCGTTCTGTTAAGGAATTTACAACTGTTTGGATATCATTGAATTTAGTATTGACTTTTCGAATTTGCTTAAAGTCTCGCTGTTTTAGTCATAATGGACGTTTGATCCGAAACTACCTGATCTAACGTTTCAAGGTTTTTTTTTAACGCTTTTATTGGGAGTCTAAGCTCATGGGGAAGTTTCAGCTGTATCTCTTTTAAAGCTTCTACGAAGGATCGTGATGTAAAGCTTCGAAGATGTTATTGGTAAGTTCTTCCTGTTTAATAAGAAAACGATTGAGTGAGAATTTAATGGAGTTGGACAACTCGTCAAAGAGATGCACCGTTTGTTTAATTTTACTTTTGTTATTAAGGCGTTCTGTTACGGAATTTACAACTGTTTGGATATCATTGAATTTAGTATTGACTTTTCGAATTTGCTTAAAGCCTCACTGTTTTAGTCATAATGGACGTTTGATCCGAAACTACCTGATCTAACGTTTCTTGATTATTTTGAAGCGTACGCATAGCCTCTCGATTCTCTTTGAATCGTCTTCATCCATGATTCCAAACACAATTTTTGACAATTTTCCTATTCCATTTACAATTCCCCTAGCTTTCCTAGTACTACGTTGGAAAATTTGTCTAAGGATGAAATTGTTTTCGATCACTTCTGCTAGCGTCGCGTTTAACGCTTTAAAAGCTAATTTGCACGGATCCATTAGCATGAGAGCTTTTAGGTCATTACAGAAACTAGAAAGGGCAGAGTACCTTTTTTGAAGTTTTTTTTTCCTCTATTTCGAATTTAGTGAAATCAAAGTGTATCACCAATTTCCAGACTAAAGTCGATTTGGACATGTTTGCCAGGTTGTCGAAGTGCATACCACTTGAATTCTACACAGGTGTATTGATGTGGGATGATTTAATGGGTTGAGCACGAATTTTGGTAAAAATTATCACCAGGATCCTGTAAATAACGTAGTGCTTTTAGTGTACCTTGCAAAGACGTGATCAATAAAAATAAAGAAACAGTATTTATTACACAGATAGACTCACAAGCAATGTAGGTTTTGAGCAATCTGTTTTTTCTCCCTATTTGAATCAGAGAAGTTTCCGGTGAGCGAATATCTATTATTTCGTAAGGCCCCTCATACTTCATTCTAAGTTTTTTATTTTTCTTCGCCGTACTTTCTAACAAGACCTTGTCTCCTACCGTAAAAGTCGTTTATTTAGCTTCGCGGTCATAGTAAAGTTTTGAGCGTTCTTTTGCCTTCAATAAGTTTTCACGTGCCATGGCGTAGCCAGTCTGCAGCCTTCCTTTAACTTCTATGACATAGTCATCATAATTATGAACGGGTTTAATGGTTCTAGTGACAGAAGACAGTATTTCGGGTTTCATGCCAAACAAGAGTTCGTAGGGTGAGTAGTTTGTTGCTAAATGAGGAACACCCCCCAATTCTTTCGGTCTTTGTTCGCATAGCTTCTAAGATATTCGTTTAGACTTCGGTGATATCGTTCAAGAGATCCATTCGAATGTGGATGTTAAGGCTTTGTTTGTATCTTTTGTATTTTTAGTAACTTACAAGTTCTTTTAAATAAATCGCTTAAGAAATTGCTACCTTGGTCAGTTAGTAAATATCGCGGACTGCCAAAAACACAAATTATTTTTCGCACATAGGATTCGGCTATGGTGCTAGCTTCTTGATTGGGTAGTGGGATTTATTGTACGAATTTCGTCAAGTCGTCTTGAAATGTAAGTATATAATGATTTCCAGTATCAGATGGAGGATTAATAGGTCCTACAATAACCAAAGAAACGCGTTTTCAAACGGTTTTTTGGAGGTTGTCGTAATTTTCAGTGGGATTTTGACTTGTTGTGTCAGTTTACTCCTCTGGCAACTATCACAGGATGAGATGAATGCTTTAACGTCTTTATATAAATTTTTCCAAACATACTTTTGTTTAATTCTTTTGACTGTGCGAGCCACACTGGTGTCCGCCAGTGGGATTACTATGATACTCATGAAGGACTTCTGCAATATTCTCTCTGTCTGTTAGGATTATAGGTTGGTTCACCTTTGGGATTTTCTTCGAATTTTGATTCGGCTCAGAACTAGCGTTTGAATCATTGTCTGTATGATTACTGTTTAAGATATTTGACTGTGGGTTAAAATGATCACTGTTATGTTATGTTATGCACTCATTTCTTGTTTTGTTAAGTGAGTTTGTATTATTTAGGATTGGCACGTTGATTGAGTTTGAATTAGGATTGTGATCATTTATTAGCTGATATTCCCCTTTTCGCGATCTGGTTATCACGTTGACATTTTCTGTTTCCAATCGGGATAGAGCATCTGCATTGGTGTTCAGATGTCCTGATTTATAAATAACATTGAATATTTTCTAACACATAATTCTGGAAGTGGAACTTTTAGATTAAAAATCCAGATCAGAGGTTTATGATCAGTCACCACAGTGAATTTCCAACCGTACACATACGGTCTGAATTGCTTAGTCGCCCATACGACCGCAAGTGCTTCTTTCTCTAAAGTAGAATAATTCTTTTCGGCCTTATTCAGGACCCTGCTTGCAAATGCAATAGGTAAGTCCGTACCGTCCAGATCACTTCTTTGAGAAAGCACCGCGCCTAAGCTCAAAATGCCCGTAAGGGGTACTGCAGGCGGTTTTTGGTTTATCCTCCTTAGCTACTTGTATCTGATGATAACCATTAGCCAAGTCTAGTGTGGAGAAATACTTCGAGTCACCCAGCTGATTTAGAATGTCTTCAATATTAGGTAATGAGTGTGCATCAGCTTACGAAAATCCACCACAACCCTCCATTTCTTATTAGCTTCGGCATCAGACTTTTTTGGTACAACCAACAGTGGATCATTCCAGGGGCTTGTGCTGTGACAAATTATGCCTTCATCAAGCATTTCGTACACTTGCTTTTTGATTTCCTTCTTGTGTATCTCAAGTAAACGATACGGTCGCAAATTTAGAATAGAATAGATTGGAATATTATGTGAAATTGCCGGAGTGAAAGTTAGTTTATCTCCTTCGAGATCAAAGATGTCATTGAATTCGCGACAAATGTCTACCATTGATTGCTTTTCTTCAGCGTTGAAATGACTGAGACCAGGAGAGAAGCAAGTTTCGCAACGTTGTTCTACTTGGTCTTTATTTTTGAAATTTTTAAGATTGTATACGTTGAATTCATCTAATCTTTGGGATGACAAGTGTATTTTATTAGTTAGTACTGCTTCATCTTAGGAGGAATTTACTACGGACATGTAAACGTATCCATCCTCGGGTTTTTCTATACACCCTGAAGTACACAATATGCTCTCTTCGGTGGGAAATATATGATTTCCTTGCTTTCCACTACCGGACCAAATTTGAACATTGTCTCCGTTCTAGGGGGGATTTCGATATTTTTTCTAGAGTATGCAAGAGGAAACTCAATTTCCCCATGTTTAGTTTGGAATATAAAGATCTGGGATTTATAATTGAGCTCAGAGCCAGTTTTGGAGAAAAAGTCTTCACCGATAATTCTTTCGCAATTAGTTACAGCAGTTTCGGACAGCCGAATGTCCAGATGGCAGATTCCTTTAGTAGATATTGTCTGATCGAAAATACCTTTAAGTGGAGTGGCCCAATCAGTATAAACTTCAATGTCATCTTTCAGTGTGCTGACCTTAATTAAACTAATGAAAGCCCCTGTGTCGGCGAGAAAGGTGTTCCCTTGATTCTTTGACTGAAGGATATTTAGGATTGTTTCCGCTTGGAACGTTTGACGTGAGCCGAGATTTAGAATAGGAATTGAGATATTACTGCAGTCAGTTCTCGTTGAACTGTGGAGATTTTTATTTTGGCACTCTAATTCAAATTCCGTACCAGGTACCACTGGTACCAGGTGTTGCTGCGTTTCTCGAACTTGCACATCGAGTATTGTGGTCATTTTGTCGAGTTTGAGTTACACTTGCAACTTCTTGATTGGGTCTGCTATAAGTGGAAGTTCAATTTTCACGTCTAGAGTTATTAAACTGTCGTTTTCTGCATTCTTGAATTGTATGCCCTAAATTCTTGCATTCGACAACATTGCTCAGTTTGTATGGTGTTTACGTGCTGGTTTGGGAATTTTGGACAAGAAGGACTATTATATCCACTGGCATAACCATTGGTCTGGTGAAAATTATTTCGATTTTGTAGCTTCCTACATTCATTTGCAGGGTGTTCCACGTTTTTGCAATAACTACACCGCTTAATGTCGGTCTTTTGGTTCTCATTCTCTGCAATGTGTTCCTCCTCCAATGCATAGTCAATTGCTTGGTTGATTTTATTATCAATTTTAATGGAGATCTTAAGCCTTTTTTAGAATTATTTATAGCCTTTTTTCGTTAAGAGTTCGAATGGCCTCACTGCATTCATCTCCCTCGTACTGGGTGCTAGATATATTTAATTCGTCTAGCAACTTTTCAATCTTTTCCGCGTATTCAGACACTGTTTCACGGAGACCCTGCTTGATGCCGAATAGCTCCGCCTGTATTACCTGTGTCGAACGACACTTTATGCAGGTTTTCTTTACTGCTGCCTCCAATTCGTTCCAAGTATTATAGGAATTGTACCTAAGAAGTACATTGTAAGCTTTACCAGTTAATTTTGATTTTACAAGATCAAGAAATTCGGCCTTCTCTTCTGCAGTGCTTTAGCGTATTGGATTTTAGGAATCTGGCCACCGTTGCCGGATTACCATTGAATTCTGGCACGAGTTTTATAGCATTATCTAAATTGAATATGGATTGTGATGAAAGGAGTGTTCCGCTTTCTTCGGATTCCGGGTGGTGGGTAGAGTTTGAACTTTGAGTAAGGTCTTCGTTAGAGGATACTTTCCACTTTTTTAAAGCCAAGGAAGAAAATTGCTCTTCTTTCGAAGTTAGTGTGAGTTGGTTTGGGGATGTTTTTCTTCCTTTGGTCTTAATGAGTATTCACTTGAATCAGTGTCACTTGGATCCTTTTCTGGGTCGGAACCACAAGGTCCAGCTGAGTCAGTGGGATGACCCTGACTTTCTTCCGAGTCGGAATCGCTAGGTTTACGGCTTACTCGTGGAACCTTTTTTCCGTTTTTTAAGGATGATAAATGAAATCATAAGGAACACATGTCAATCGGTCAATCTAAGTCCGTTCGGGTAGGAAAACTACAATATTTATTTCAAAAAGAGCGTTACCATAAAACAAAGAAGGAGAGAAATAAAAGAAGACAATAGACAATAGAATTAATATTATTATATATAATTGTCAGGTTTCTGACTTTTGAGCCATCACTTCGGTAACAGAATATTTGTAATTGGTATGTAAATTTATCAAACCAAGGAATAAATAGAGCAAAAAAAGGGCTTGAAGTATATAGTATATACTCTTCACGACTCAAATAGAAAACGCAACGTGCGTAGAACTAGGTTCAAATGTATGAGTTTGAATAAAAATAAGGATAGACAAAACACACAAAAAATTGAATAGCTACTTTTCAATGCCAGTATGTAGTATACATCACACACATTGTCAGTCGCTATAATATCATTACTGCACAACAATTTCCAATATTTTTAATTTTGTTCTTGTTCAACATAGGGTTTTTCTAGCTATAAACTTTGTAACACACATTTCTTCTACGAAAGGACTTGCTCATTAACAAAATGGTATTGTTAAAACTTTAGATGTAACTTCTTTTGAAATGCATCAGAAGCTTTAAATGAAAAGCAAGGGTGTCGTTCAATTACCGCAACAGAAGGACATAAAACAGAACACAAGCGTTGCACAATGAAATTTATAATTGTTGCTATCGTAGTTTAACAAACAGTTTTTGTAAAATCTTAGAGAGCCTGGAACTGGTAATCGTTCATTTATTTGACTGAGTACCTACAGCACTTCAGTCAAAACAAGATTTCTTTCCTTAATTAAAAATGTCAAACGACATTTCTAAGCTGAAATTTCCCTCATAAAATCTCCTAATGAAACGAGATTTCGTTTCTCTTTGTCTGCAGGGTTTGAAACTCCTGAGTGGTTTCCGGAGGTATTCAGACTTCGACTGGAATGTAGAACAACAGGGTGACAATTTAATTTGAGAACAGGTTTGAAGGTGGCATTTGGGAACAGTTTGACTGGAATGAACCCAATTGAAGGCTACCAAGTCTTTCTCCGTGTAGAAATTAAATTATTCAGAGACTTATTATCCGTACATGCTCAGAATACGCAACAAGCTGCTTTACTTTCAGAGCTTGAGGGAATAGAAAAGGTTCAAGAAGACCAGGAAAAGAAATTGCTCAATAGTACTGTGAAGCGCAATCTAGTTTATTTTTATTTGACCCTGCACCCGAATGAAATTACTAGAGGAGATACAAAAGAAATCATTGGGAAAATGAGTACAAGGAATTCGTACTATTTAGAGAATATCTCTCCAATCGTACCTTAATTCTTTTTTGTTTTTGATATTATGCAGACAGGTCTTTTTTTCAGCGAATCTTTAAACAAGCAAGTATTGTAATTATTGGATAATTTGTTATTTACTGTGGTAATTATGCCGCAGCATTTATAAATTTAGCAAATGTGTTGACCTTCAAATTAAATTCACGTATGTAAAACAAGTACTTTCGGTTGCTGGAAAATACTTACTTGCGATAATTATTTCAATCCAAAGTAACCAAACCCAAACGACCTTTAGTTTAAAGTGAAATCTGACCCACCAAATATGTAATGCTTTGAAATACTTTAACGTAATCTATTGTAAAAAAACAACCCATGGTTGGGACAACAGATTACTATAAAACGGCCATTTGGTGTTGAAGAGTAATATCGATGATTCAGAATCCGGCTTAAATTGCATGTGGAGTGGGGTTCTTTTCCCGCCCCATTCCGCAGAAAGCGTTACGGGAACTACAGAATGTACTAGAATGCACAGACTTAAAGATATACATACAATTGCTTTAGTAACAAATCAAACCATTTCAACCATCCTTTAGCTGCTTGAAGACGAGCCGTGGCTAATTTTTTACAACACTCGGAAAGCAACGTTAAACAGGAAGAGATGACGAGAAAGCTGTTCGCACAATAATCCTTTAAAAGCTATAATTCCATAATGGAAACAGAATCCAAATCCAGCCATACATTACGAAGTAGGCGACTGCTTCCTCCAGTTTTTTTTTCTTATGATTGTACCAATGATGAAACTTACCTGGCACTGTAGAAACGATTTGGTAATATGTGTACCCCCCTTTCTCAACGAATCTTTTCCATGTGTTGTGCGGTCGTCCAGTACGACGCCTTACTTGGGTCCCGTGCGGTTAATGACGATCTGTAAAATCAAAGGCGACAGCCTGCACCCTTGTCGCACTCCATTCAGCAGTTGAAAGGGCTCCGATAGTTTTACCTTGACATTGGGCTGCTGACTACTGAGTAGGACTCCTTTATGATGGTGATAATTTTTTCTGGAATACCTTTCCTACGTTAAGCCGCCGTTATATATGGTTTTTTGGTTGTTGATTCTTAGGTTTGCTCTGAATTTTTAGTCGCTTATATCTTAGTTTTAATTAATTTTATTTCATTTAGTTTGTATCAAATGATGGGAAGATTTTCTGATTTCAATAGGCTGATAAGAGGAAGCATTCCAGTCATTTTAATCCCCTCTAAAGCGCCTTATGTTCTGTAGAGTGTTAATTATCTTTGGTACTATTGGTTTCTGTGCGTGGATCACCTTGTATGATCGGTCGCGTTTTATTGTCGGTTGTGTTGAGGACGCTTATCGATATTTTTTCTGCTCGTTAGAATGGACTAAATGTGGCTTATCTCAATGCTGTACTTATTTGTGAAACTTGGCTAAATGACAAAAATTCTTCGCAAAGTTTAACTCTACCTTTCTACAGTATTTTCCGTCAGGATCGCGTGGAGCGTAATATAGGAGGTATGGCTGTCTATGATCATAGTTCCTTAAAAGCGTCGGTGATTTACTACTCCTCTCCTGGTGATAGAATTGAATTTATCTGTATCGAGGTTGACACGGGTTTTGATAAATACGTCCTGCTCACTGTCCTAATTGGTTTAGCATCGACGGAGTATTTGAATTTAAAGAGTCGATCTCACCAACCATTATACAAAACCATAACGCTATTGGTTGCGCTGACTTTACATGAACTCACTCATAGCTAATGCATCATCAGACAACCAGCATATCTTTTCCAATTTGGAAAGAATCAATGATCAGCCTAACTACTTTAATTCATCAGACCCATCTGTTCTTGACTACTGGCTATCAAGTGACTCTGTCAAGGTATTATTCCATACCCAAGTTATCCCTCCAAGTGAATTTGGCCATGTTTATTCTGGAACATTAACTTGGCTCGAGGACCCTGTCTAATGAATCGACTCATATCGATATTCTCGTGCAAGTGGCTTGTAAAATGGTCATGTTCCCATTCGTAGTGTTCGCGTTAAATATATGGGAGAAATTCGTAACGCTGCCTGAGCTTATTTCAGTGATAAATCTAACACTTATCTTACTCCTAAGAATTTACTGAGCAATATTCGCAACTTTTGCGTTTATAATCGGGAATAGCCAAAAATAAATATTGATCATAACGAGCTTAATAAATACTTTGCAACAACCCAGCCACGTTCAGCTCCGGTATCTGGCCTCAGTCCTTTCATGGAAGACTTCTCTAGTGATGGATGAGCCTATCGCTGTGTTGATGCCACGGAAGTGTTTTCAGCACTGCAAGCAATTAAATCTAATGCTATAGAATCTGGAGAGTTACATCCCCAAATTCTTAAATTAATAGCCGATTATTATAGTGATTTTCGTCATATCAATCTACTTCATGCAAATTTCGGACTACATTGGTATAAGAATAACGAGCAGGGTGAGTCTCTATATGACTGTATGTAATAGGGGAAATATCTCAGCGTTCACTTTTCCAAGCACAGAAGGTTGGGAAGGAGTTCTCGATATTACATTACTAACAGATAACGAAATCATTAAAATTTAAGATTTTAACTAGATCAATACTCCAAAACCTTACGGGAATCCAAAGAAAATTGACGTGTAGCGGGCATCGTGGAAAATTATATCAATTATTACAGAGGAGAGAATTTTTTTATCCATATAAATCCCCGGGTATCGATAGCATACTGCCCGTTACGCTTCAGAAGTTATAATACCTAGTAACTCTGCGTATACTTATGATTCTCAGGAGCTATATCATACTTAACTTTGTCCCACAGTCGGTTGCTGGAGGATGGACGGATGAGGTGAAGCCTTCTAGGATACGGCGATCCTCCTCTGGACATTCTCAAGTGTTAGTTACACCGCCAAGCGGTAGCAACCGGGTAATGCTTCCTAGAAAGGAGCAAAGTAACTAAGGTGGGAGGAGAAAACCTCTTGAAAAACCTCCCTAACTATAAGGTTGTAGTAGGCCATGCCAAGAGAGTCTGCAGTGGTGTCCCCCTATCTGCAGGACCCAGAGGTAATTGGGTCGCGAATAGCGTCTCCTTAGGCACTTCTGTAGGAGTGGAGGTGAATGGTATGTTAGATCCTAATAGGTTCGCTATACCCACAACACAACAGAAGCAGCTTTGGGAAAATTACATTTTGAAGGTTCTGTGGCGGCTTTGGAGGCTAGCTCGCTCCCGCTGGCTGAAACTGGGAGTCCTGGAAGAAGGTGCCATTGGCAAAATAATAACTAGCACTTCCTCAGGTGCGGCAGTGCAAAGATGGTAGACTCTAACGAGTTGGCTATTTTCGCGGTGCACGCACCAGTAGAAGATGCAGACCTGCCTTCCGAAGGATTAGCTGCGGTTAATCCGGAGGAGGTTACTGGTCCTGGCTCTGGACTAAAGCTTTATGGCCTGGATCCCTTCAATGCCGTGGACAAAGAAGGGGTGAAGGTTGTAATTAACGCATGGACCAAGAAGGAACACTGAAGAAAGTGGAACAGCGTGGATTCCTGCAGATAAGCTAGGATTCTAGCAGTGAACCAAGAAGCCGTGGTTAGTGGCGACAGTGGGATAACTGGATACTCAGTTGCCCCCACTAAGGGAGACTGGGAGGGGGCGATAAGGTACGTGGTCTATCGTGGAGACGGGTTCGGGTGGTTTTAATTCCGAATGTTGGCAAAAGAGACCATAAATTTGCGTAGCATTTCAGACCAGTCAGTCTAACCTGTTATGTTCGTTTAGTTTCGTAAAGATGCGTCGACCTGAAAGAAATTGGAAATGATATTAAAATTAAAATACAATAATAAGTTACTTATCTTGTGTCCTATGTCCGATAATATGTGTCTTCTCGTAGTCGAATGATGCTGCAAGTAAATTTATTTTATTACATTCCAGAAATAATGTTGAATTACCTACTAATGAGATTATTGCGAGAATATGATATGCGACTTCTGTTGTCACAGGAATGTATCCGCAAAAGATTCCTTAGTATACCAGAGGATACTTACTTTAATGACGTTCACTGTCCAGCTGAAATACATTTTGAATAATTTGTAATTGCAACGCAGGCGCACGTATACCGAACTGCACCGTCCCAGATGATTGGAAGGTAGGGCACCTTCGTTAAAAATTGCGACATCCTATCCAAGGAAAATCGAATATCTAGAAGTAGTTACCTAGAATTAAGATAGTTTAAGTTAATTGAAATTTAATTTTATAAATTGGAATATTTACCTTTGATTATTTACCTTTGTCAAGATGTTGTAAAGCAAACAGGGCTATGCATGGGACTTTTACTAGAAAAAGAATATTATGAATTAAATGCTATGCAGTACTTATCGGGCAAGAATAGAATTGTAAAAATAATCAAAAAAAGATGAAATCATGAAGTATTACATACCTGAGCTGGGATTTTCTTCCGGAATCCTCGATCAATACACTTCTAACCTCGCACTACAGACAAAAACATATAACGACTCACTCTTTATGTTCCCGACAAAATTTATTAAATATTCGGTTGGTTCCCAACCCAAGGCAAGGATCAAAGAGAAGAATTAAAAAGAAAACGATATAATTTGAAAATAATCAGAGCACGTGCACGATACGTCAACAAAATCTTTCCTTGCAAAATTCACATCGAAAACGAATTTTGCGGATGACGAGCAATATACCAAAGAAAAGCTAGATAAACATAGATAATTTTAAATGAAAATTTTAATAATTATTAATGAAAAATTCAAGCCGATTGGAATCGGCACGGACCGCTTTGGAAATTGGACTAGATTTTTCCGAAAATTTCCAATAGGGAGCAATTTTTAATAAAAGAAAGCCTTGGTATGTGAAGGGCCCCTTTTTTCCGAATTAAGCCCCAGAGTGAAAGTTTGAGAAGTGAAAAGAACATTTAAGCTAATAGAAAAAAAGTGAAATCAGTTCAAAGTTAAAGGGACAAGGAAAAGAAAATAATAGAAAACCAGTGGAAGTTAAAATAAGTGAAAACAAATAAAGAAATGACCTGACAGTGGAGAAAGTGGAAACGAAAACGAAGAAAGCGGCAAAATAAAATAAAAGGAAGGAAGTGCAGCATGACAGGATGAGGGAAGGCGATCCTCGCCAGGATTAAGTAAAAGAGGAAGTTAATTTTGGGAGAATCGAGGAAGTTAATTTGCATTATGAAACATTCATGGCACTGTCTTGCTCAGTAGAAGGATCGCTTATATAAATATATATATATATTTCATCGCTTTATATTTATTTAAAAATCCTATAACCTATTGATAAATTGTTTTTCTTCACGTGAAATGAATATCTAGTTGGTTTAATGAATATTATTTATTAGTTATTTTATGGTGGAAATAAATCAGTGCTTGATTTTAATTGTTTGGAATTATTACATAACCCCGTAAACAAGTTCGTGGACTTACATAGAGAAAAACCACGTGGCGCCCACTAAGATATTTGACCCCAGACCTTTCACCAGTGCTAGCCGGCGAATCTATTGCGCGCATAAGAAAGCGCGTAACAAACCTCGCTTGTACTTAAAATCCTGGACCGAGTCCTAGCTATACACATACAAAAGATGCTTGATGGATCCTCTTTCCCGAAATCACAACACGCTTACCTAAAAGGTAGATCCACTGAGACGGCTCTTCATCAGGTTTATCCATCAATCCATAAGCAGCAATATACCATGGCTACCTTTCCAGATATTAAAATATACTTTAATAACGTTCTCATTCAGCCAATTCAGGCTTCATAATTGGATAATATCATGCTAAGGACTGGAAATGTTCTAGCGGATATCGAAAATAGCTATCTTACCAGATCTAGAGGCACACTGCAGGAAGGTGTTATATCTCTAATCCTATAGCTAATTGTTATGAATAAACTCCTATTGAAGCAAGAATGTTAAGGGGCAAGTTAGTCGCATATCTCTACAAGGTGGTGATCATTATTTCGGTACTGTTTCCCTCCGTTAGTTATTTAAGGGGTCCCTAAGAAGGGTCGGCGGCTGGTCTCCAAATTGTGGCCTGGATATCGATCCAGGAAAGAACGATTTAACGTTGTTCATTACTTAAACCAAGATACCAACCAAACTTTACGCTTCTGAAGCTGAATAGAAAAATACTCGCGCTATCCTTCGGTACGAAGTATCTGGGCGTCATAATGGATACAAAAGTAAACTGGATATTAAACTGAGAATAAAAGGTAAAAAAGCGCATATAGCACCTATGACTGTAAAATAACTTTAATCAAGATTGTCCCTGGTATGTGCCTACCTATGGTACGTCCTATACTCATGTATGGGCCACTCTTTTGGTGGCTCGTAGTAAGAAAGCGATATATTAAGCGGGTTAGTAAGTCCTGACCACCTAAACAGACGGTCATCATACTTAAAGCTACATTTTAAAAATTTTCCAGACTTTTCGGTCCACTGTAATTGTAATTAAACCGCTGCTCAAGCAACCGCTCCTACTCCGTACATCCTCCACGGAAAAGGAGGCAATCTGGAAAAATTTTCCATTGTTTGAGTTTTTTTATACTTAATATCTTCCATCTTCCTTCTGAGACTTTTTTGTAGTTTTTTGAAAAAAAAAAATGCTTTGGACCAACTAAGAGTGAGGCTTTCAAGAAGTGTTAATTTTTCCACACTAAAAAGGTTATATTTTTTTGTCTATTCCATTTTATGTCATAAAATTACTGTCACATGGAAGGTATTGAAGGTACCCTGAAAATATTGTTGAGTTATGTTGAACGGGTTTTCAGATATATTCTACGGAAAGTCAAAAATTCATGATTTGAGAAAGCAAGGTTTTCTGCACCGCAGAATTCAAAGAACAACAAGGGTGGAAACCACGGGCGCAATCCGATCTTGTTTCGCGGACGCCTTGAACGTGACTCTTAACCTTCTGCGTATAGATCTACATATTAAAAACGTTGCATATAGAAGTGCAGTAAGGCTCAGGAAATCGGGGCACTAGACCGCGAATTGCACACAGTAAAATAATAAATATCTTAGCAAATATCATTCCAAGGCTGAGTCTCCGCAAAACCTTTACTATGAGGATTGAAAATGGGAAAAATTGACCGTCAAAAGGTCATAAAGATTTTCAGACAACACCATCGTTTTTCAGGCAAAGGTAAAAAAATATATAATGAAGCAACTGGTAGATATAGGGGAGAGAAGAAAAAATTTAGGAGGGCTTATATCTCCACCAGCCCTACAAGCTATAGGAGTTTAATGTTTTTGAACTATGAAATTAACTAGTTCTACACTTTAACGCATATTTTCTACATTTGTCATGGTAGAGACGTTAGAAATATTTCGGTTGACAGGTAATACAATGGCGTGAATGGCTGTGTGCTTTTTTTGTTGTTTTTATTTCATACGTTATTATTTTGAAAACGTTTCTTATGTATTTTTTTTTAATTTTTGTTGATTTAATTTTGAAAAATCCATTGTATTATATTTGAAATAAACGTTGAATTTAATTTCATTTCTGCTGATCGGTTGATGTAAGTTTTTGTAAGTTCTTTTATTCAATATTGTTGAAGTACTTCTGAAATCTGTTGAAAAGAAATGAAATTTGTTAAATTAATTACAAAAAAAATATAAATATATATATATATATATATATATATATATATATATATATATATACATATATATATATATATAAAAAGGAATTTTTATTTACTGTTTTCCTTTAAAAAAGTTGTAAAGTTGAAAATTCTTTGATTCATGTACGACTGCATGAAAAGCAAGGCGTGCGTACGTGATTCTTAACATCGAATATCACTTAGACTTCACAATAACCCATATATGCTTATTAGATCAATTGATACCCTAAAGCGTCAGTTTTTTTTCATTTTAATTTCATACCTCCGCACTACCATAAAAAGTGCGTATAATCATACTAAGTGTGCACACCTTGCTTTTTACGCAGTCGCCCTTAAATAAAAGATTTTTTTACTTTTTAGTTCGACTTTTTTTTTTTTTTTTATTTTTTTTTTTATTTTTTACTTTTTAGTCATACTTTAATTGAGTTATTATTATGCATTATATAAGTTTAAATTAGTAGAGTAATTTGGGGTTTTAAACAACGTTATATATTTACAAAAATACACAAAATGTGCAGGAAATATTCACTAGACCCAAGTGTTAGAAGAATTATTAAAATTTCTTAACACGATCGGCGTTTTTAATAAAGAAAAGTTAAGCTTCTTTGGCTCGTAAGCAACAGCAGCGCCAAAGGGTTAACTTTTCCTCAGCTGCTGGACGCCTTCGCGAGAAAACGGAAACTAAATGAAACTCCACAAAATTTAACACCGATCTAGCCAGCTGTATCAAATTATGATCCCTTACACTGTCCCACTAACCTTGTGGTAAAAATATTTTCAACAATGCACAACATGTGCAGAACTATATGAATAATACAATATAAAGGGAATAGCAACAGCCTTAAGTTTCAATAAAAAATGTGTTTTATTCACAGAAAATCTTACAAAACTAACATCAAAATATTTCAGGCACAATTTCAATACAAAAATTCATAAAAATAAAATTTACTAAATGCGTAATTAGTTTTACTTTCGACCAGGAAAAATGTAATTTGTGAAAATATGGACACTTCTTTTTCTCATTCATTTTTGAATTACTTCTACATTTTTTGTCCGATTTCGGCAAATTTATACTTAAAATTTTGCGAAGAGAATTATCTTTCATCTTAAATCTTAAAAATATGAAAAACAAATTTTTCTTGGAATTAAACGGAGCAATTGAAATTTAGTGAATTTTTTAAAAAAAAATTACGTTTTTTGCACTTTGAGCGCCTGTAACTTCATTAAATCTCCGATCCGCATAAACAGTATAGCGTTGGAAAGAGAACAACGTTACTTTTCAAAACGCATGTAATGTATGCAGATCGGATAAAAATTGATAGATAGATGGGTGCATAAGTGAGAAAAGTGCCAAATAACGGGTTTTTTCAAAATATCTGGAAAACTATTCTTAAGAAAAAGAAATAGTTGCCATATTTGGAATCTACGCCCCAAAATACCCCAAAATACATAAAAAAAGTCCATCAGAAACCATATTTTTCTTTATATAATTAAACTGTCGTGCAATAGATGAAGGGTGAAAAAGAAACTCAGATTAAACTCTAAGTCAAAAATATCAGACTAGACTCTGATTTATATAGGAATATGGATATTAGATTAAACTCTGATTCGGTCGGTTGGAAATATTCAGATTAAACTCTGAATAAAAAATGGTGATTAGGATTCAGATTAAACTCTGATCGAGGAATGTCGGTTGTATTGATCCCTTTTAGATTGCTTTCTGCATATATGGCCTCTCTGTTAAGCTTATTCTCCACTGGGGTACTGTTTCTTATTGGAACTGCCAAATATTTCAGATGGACAGTGAATTTTTTTAAAGGTGTTTTTCTTTTAAGTCATAAATTGAATCTAAATTTTAGCAGGTATTAATACTTAGATTCGAATTCTAAGCCTAATGTTAATGTTTCTTTTTGCAGATGTTAATGGGGACCAGACATCCTTTATATTTCAAGTAATGTAGACAGTATGGAGTAATTTGTCAAAGTAAAGAAAAGTATTCCAACTTAATGATTCTTCCCAGGGCGGTTATAAATTTGCTGCCAAAATGTCGCCTCCAAAAATTTTGTTAAAAACCAAATTAAAAATAACGTTAATTGTAACTGTATTTTGTCATCAAAATGGCTTTTATTCATAAAAATATAAACGTTAAGCGAAATAAAATTGCAAAATAAAAAAATATTTTTAAAAAAAAGCTTTTATTTAACAATAAAATATAAAAATGTACTAAATATAAAAAAATAAGTTTTGCTATAATAAATTTATGCTGAAAATGATATTTTCATAAAATAAAAAAAGCTTGGGCGCTCATTAGTTATTGAAATTATATTATTTAGCATAATTTCGCTTAGTACTATTTGATAATTTCAATATATAATGAGCGCCCAAGCTTTTATTATTTTATGAAAATATTATTTTCAGCCTAAATTTATTATAGCAAAAACTTATTTTTTTATTTTCAGTACATTTTTATATTTTATTGTTAAATAAAAGCTTTTTTTTAAATATTTTTTTATTGTGCAATTTTATTTTTTACTTTTTAGTCTTTTGAAATCTTGTAATCAATATTAGATCTATTATTTGTCAACATTTTTAAGTTGTTTCAAATTTGTTACGACCATTTTCACAGAAAATTTACTATTTATTAGAAATTGCATCCATAAATAAGATATTGTGTATTAGGCAGTGTCTTATACTTTCTTGAAAGTTTTGCAACCTTATCTGATTCTTATCAATTTCATGACATCTGTTAGTTTTACTATCCACCTGCGTTGGTCTCTTTGCCAATGAATGTTTCGGATTAATAAGTTCCACCACATGAAGGTGAAGATTTGCTCCATGTCATAATAATATTGCATCGTCATATTAGACGTCTGCCATATTGCATTTAGAATGACGTCACTTTACTAATTGTGTTTCGCTCATCAAGCCCTTTCATTTCATACCCATATCATAGGGGTTGCTGTAGAAATGATAAATCCCCATTTTGTAACGTCCGCCATATTGGATTCAAAATTCAGCCCGATAGCTTCAGTGGAAGTGGGTGAAATATTGATTACAAAATTCCTGGACATATAAGTAAAGTTAAATAAAAGCTTTTAAAAAATATATTCTCTGTAAGAGGCAAAAATGTCAAGGCAAATATAAATGTTGATAGACACTCATTGCTATACTGTAAACTGAAAAAGCGTTGGGTTGAAAAGGAAGAACTTAGAAGAGAAGAGATAAATGTTTTTGCACAATTACCTTGTGTAAAATCGGGAAGCTGTAATTCCGCGTATGATTATTACCATATAAGTTAAAAGTTACTTTGGAAGTAATCCTTCCATAATTTATTTAGTTTCCTTAAAATTTTGAACTTACCTAGTCAAGTATACTCTACCTATGTACACTAAAACAAACCGACACGACGGCTGATAAATCGTTGTAAACAATGAGTTTGATATTCAAAAATTTTCATAGAAGACTGTAAATCGATTTTATGCTTGTCTTTAAAGTCTTAAATTTAAATTAGGCGACTTATAATGGAATTGGCGTTTTTAACAAAAGGGTTAAATTGGAATTAGAAATTAATGCCGGTAATAGTCAAAATAGGATCGGTCCTAATAAATATTGACAACGGCTTAATTGCTGGTGAAAATTGCTTTCATTATGTAAAGTCGCTTTTCTGAATTTTATTAGTGTAAGATTCTGCAAAGTAGTTGTTAAATTCATGAATTTTAGGGTTTAAGCAATATTTGTGAAAGGTACAAAAAATTGAAAGTTGTGGGTTTTATTATTCATTCCTCTTTAAGAAAGTAAACCCACATACAGTGGCTTCAAAGAAATGGATAAGAAAGGCAGAATATCCAAAGCCAGCTAAATGTTTTGTCCCAAGAAAAGCTCATTTCTCCCTTGCGGTAGTACAGTGGAATGCCTCGTTCGCCACAAGATTTATTATAAAGCAAATGAGGGTACATTTATCACTGCTTCTGTCTGATACTCCCAACAATAGAATACCGGAATTTGATTTACATGGTTAAGTAACTTCCGTTTAACTGTGACACTCTAGCAAAGAAATTTCGATTTCATTCTTCGTCCAGTCTTGTGGGGTGCACCCCTACAGAAACTTATTTAAATTTTAGTCGTCTGCTAATTACAATTTCGAAATGTGCACTAGCTTAATTGGGAACGACGGATTAACCCCTTAAAGTGGCTTTACATGTGTACATGGTCGTGATTACAGAAGAGCATAGTAATTTACGCCAACAGTTTCAACACTGCTGAGCCAATAAGTCCACATCTGGTATTAAGGGATACAGTAATGCTCTTATATTTGAACGGAAAATTAAGACCTTTCATTATAAATAGGTTCGATATGTACGGAGGGTAGTATAACATTAAATTGCCTTGAAATATGTACATTAGTGTTGTGAAAATTTACGCATTTCTTTAAACATTAAGGAAAATTTTATTTTTGTATATACTTAAGAAAATACAAATTATACGTTATGGAATGTAGAGCAAAGTTTTAAAAGAAGACGACTAAAGTTTAGAAGATGGACGACTATGAGAGTTTGCCTGAGACTAAGCAAGAAGAAGATTCAGAAACTTTTCAAAAAACCAAACCGTTCAAACTACAACGTGTTTCAAATCTGACGTGCCAAAATAATTAGGGTGATAGATCTCAACAAGACAGACAAAAAATTGTATGACAGGGGGGGGGGGGATCTCAACCGTTTGGGAGTTACAGGGTGATTCAGAAATTTCAGTTTTTTATGGTATGCACATTACTCTTTTATTTTTATCTTTTGATCTACCCAAAATAGCGACATCGAACAAACACTAAAAAACAACTATCCTAATGATCTTTCCAAAAATGTCAACACTACTGAAATATCTCCTACTATTGCACGTACAGACACTTCCAAAAGTTAAAAAAATGGTTTACGATTACCTTAAATTCAGCGTTTTTCCAAATTTTCTCCGAAATTCATGTAATTAGTACATCTCTCTTTTATTTTTATTGGATTACCCATCTTATTACCTTTACCTAATTCTAAAATGCTTTTTATTTAATGAAAAAATAATCACAATTAATCTTGATAAATAACAAAAGCCGTTCAAAATGTCCACCGCCACTTTGGATGCATTTCAACAATCCCCTTCTTAGTCCTAGTTTAAGGCGTATTGCAGCCAGCCTCTCCCGTATTTTCGTCGCTGTATTCCCAATTCGCTAAATAAATCCTTCTATTGTTAACTTAGCTTGAATAAACTACATCCTTCATTCTTCCCCATAATAAAAAGTCCAATGGGTTAAGGTTTGGAGATCTAGCAGGCCAATGAATCGGTGCATCTCGTCCAATCCAGCGGTTAGGAAATTTTTCACTTAGTATTACCTTCACAATGTTAGCCATATGTGCTGGTAATCCATCCTGTTGGTGATACATTACCCAGAGATTATCCATAGGTTTCTCCTCTATTAGATCTGGCAGTGTATTGTCCAAAAAGTCTGCATAATTTTCACTTAAGCACGTGCGGCAAAATGAATGGTCCTACAAATTGGTTGCCGATGATACCAGCCCAAACATTAACACTGAATATCTGCTGGAATGAGGTCAATTTTGCCCTGTGTGGGTTAGTGTTCCACCAAGTATGGAGATTATGGAATTTCGTGATATCATTTCTAGTGAATCGACATTGATATGTCCACAGAATTCGGTCCAGAAACGCTCTGCCGTCAATGTCGCGTTCCAGAAGCCAAGTGCTAAATTTCAGTTTTCTCTCGGAATCTTCTTTCAGTAGTCCTTGGGCTGGGTGATGATGATATGGACGTAATCTCCCTCGATGAATAATCCTCCAAACCTTAGATGACGACACTCCTAATCGCCTTGGGACTCAGTTCGTCTTAGCTCTTAGCTCGTCTCAGGGTCCTGCCTCAATGTCGTGTGAAGTTACCTTCCTGTTTCTCTTAACCTTTGGTCAGTCCGTGTAAATATCCCTCTTTCGGGTGTGCGCCGATTGGGGAATCTTCTTTGATATTTTAGTACAGCCTCTCTCGTTTCCGTCTAATGCACCATAAATGTAAATAATATCCGCGTATTACACAAAAGTAAACTCTACCATTTTTTAATAATTTTCGCTTAAAAACACCCGTATTTATTGATTTGTTTTTCAAATATGATAGGTATTCTTGCTGACCGACCCTTTTCTATAGCAAAATTTTCGTCAGTTACGAGTAACAGAATGCTAGAATACAAGGGTGTGAATTCTGGCTAACACAAGCTAATATCGGCAATAAAACAAAATTACAGTTTTATAACTTTTTTGCAGAAATAATTAAAATTAATAACCTGTTTTTTTATGCGATGTGGCGAAATCCTAGGGGACAACCCTTTGATGCGTTAGCATGGTTTTGGCCGGAAGGGAATTAGGGTAAAGGAAGTGAGGAAACTTGATTCTTGTTTTTGCATTGCTGCGAGCTAGACAACAGCCCAGAGACGGAGTGGATTATTTTAATTTCTTAATAAAAGCTCACGGGGTCATCTGGTCTCGAACCCGGGACCCATGGCATGTTGGTCTTGCCGCTCAACGTATTGATCCAACTCCGTCTCAACCCGTCTTAACACAAAACAAACATTACCGACCCTTTATCTTAAAAATTTTGTTTTTTTAAAGAATTCCCTACCTAAAGTGCAATAAAGTTGTTAATGTTTGAAAAGAAAATGTAAACGCGCGAAGTAGGCGTAGAATGTTTTTGTTTTTTCATTTTCATGCTTGATGTGTCAGTTCTGTTCTATCTACAAAAAATTAGTTGTTCTTGGAAGTTCTCCTCTTATTTCATCGATTCCTAACAGGTTATGGGCCCAGGCGTCTAGAAAGATAAAAAATAATGGCTGCTAGAATTAGTGATTACAAAATCCAAGTGGATAAACTAGAGGGACCGGAAGAATGGACAAAATGGAAATGGCAAGTAAAGATGTTGCTGCGAGCACGTTCGCTTGAAACGATTGTGAATGGCACGAGTATATGTCCTGAACTGAAAGAAAAACCAGCTGATGCAGAAACTAAAGAGCATCAAAAGTGGCTAAAAGATGATGCAAAAGCTGCAGGTCTGTTAGCAAGTGCTCTGAGTTGTTGAACTCGTTAGTTATGTACACGTTTTGAACGCAGCAGCACACAACGATTAAACATTGATTGAAGCCTTTTTTCGAGCTCACCGTGATGAAAAAGAAGACATCACCACGCACGTTGCAAAGCTGCAGAAGATTTTGTAGATATGAACGACGAATTGCAAAAGCATGAAGAAAATGCACTGTCCGAACGAATTCTCAACGGCCGAATTTTACCAACGCTGGGTGAAGAGTATGATAATTTCAAAGACCTGTGCATCGCAATATCAGACCGTGAATTTACTGATTGAGAAATTGTGCACGATTGAACTACGTGATCAAAATGTTGTGCAGTCGACAGCGTTCTTTGCAAGTGATCGCAAGAAGAAACATCGTCAAAACAGTAAAAGTGACAAAAGTGGAGAGACAAGGATGAATTTAGAACGCTCAAAACAAAAGTTTCCATGTCCAGGCTACGAGTGATAAGAATATTGCATTCCTGGCACATGCTTTTGGTCCATCAGTCGAAAACTTCGTTTCAGCCAACGAGTGGTACTGCAACAGTGGCTACACAAAGCACGTCACTCCAAATAAACAATACTTTGTATCGTATACAAAATTTGCAGATCCTCAGAAGATATCACTAGGAAAACGAGGTATAATGATGCTAGCCTATGGACAAGGACTGTCAGAACTCAATTAAAGCTGCACAGTGGTTGGAACGATGCTGAGATGAAAAATGTCCTTTATATTCCCGAAGCAAGTGCCCATTTACTCTCCGTGAAAGCAGCCACACGTCAAGGCTTTTGTGCGGTGATTGATTAAAGAAGCGTATCACTACTTGATAAAGTTACAGTAAAAATCATGATGACTGGGCACGACAGGCACAGTTTGTATGTGTTCCACATACGCGTTGCAAAACCAACTCAACCTGCTGAAGTGAATTTGGCAGCGTCATCGGATATGTTGCAAGTATACCATGAGAGGCTTGGTCATCAGCACAAACTTCATGTTAAAAACATTTGTAAGCAGAATTTTGTGATGGATATGCCTTAGGGAAAATGCATCGTTTGCCCTTCAAGAATCGAATGAATCGACCAACTGTCACAAGTGAACAAATTCACGCTGAGCGAGAAAACCGTACCATTATGGAATGTGCGAGGTCCATGTTGAATCCAAGTAAGTTGCCAAAAGAGCTATGGGCAGAAGCTTGTAATACGACTGCCTATCTTTTGAATAGAACCGGTAAGTCCTCTGTTGAAAGCAAATTTCCATATGTACTGGGCTTTGGTCGAAGTCCAGGTAAATTAACTCATTTAAAAATTTCTGGAACAGAATGCTACGTGCACGTGAACAAGAACTTTAGCTCTAAATTTGACGACAAGGACATCATGGACATCTAGTCGGATACATGAACGACACAAATGGATTCAGAGTCTGGATTCCATCTCAGAGAAAAATTGTTATGAGTCACGACGTGATATTTAAGCCTGAAGTTGTCTGAAATCTTCGTCCAAACCTCCTCGAGATCGAAGTTTCCAATGAAGAAAACCCGATAGAGAGTCAAGAGAATCTAACGCAAATGCCAAGAAAAGTCGACAGCAAACCAGACTGCTCCGAAGATGAAGAATTCGACGCAGCATCCAGTTCGGGAGGAAGTCAAGAGCCAGAGCAAGAAGAAGAGGCAAGAAAGTACAAGGAAAAACATACGAGGAAGGATGGATGACGAGTGGGGACTACGTGTATATGGCATCTTTAATAGTCCAGGACGGTGATCCAACGTCATATTCTGAAGCGATGCAGTCTCCTGCCAAGTTCATTGAAGCCACTGATGAAGAATTTGAGTCCCTGAAAAAGAACAATACATGGATTCTAGTTAAGCGTTCAAATAATGTGAAAGTATTACAGAAATGATGGTCCTACGACGGAAAATCACAGAAAGTGGGAAAGTTCGCTTCAAAGGTCGACTGGTGGCAAAAGGATACTTACAGAAGCAAGCAATCGACTACGAAGATACATTTAGCCTTGTTGTACGCTATGAGACTATTCGCACTCTCTTGGCGGTAGCAGCAGCACAGAAAATAAAACTCCATCAATTTGATATAAAAACAGGCTTCCTGACCGGCGTGCTTAAGGAAAATGAATATATGGAACAACCAGAAGACTATGAAGATGGCACAGATGCTGAAGAAAAGTCTATGGACTCAAACAAGCACCGCGTTGCTGAAATAAATGTTTTGTAGAATTCATGACAACAGCTGGGTTCAAGAATAGTGATGCTGATCTATGTCTGTTTTATCGCAGGAATAGAGAGAATTGTCTGTACGTTGTAATATTTGTAGATGATGGTCTGGTTGCGGGTAGCAGCAAAACAGAAATCGAAGATTTCATAGAGATGTTGCAGCATGCATTTCACACAACGAGAGGATCTCTTAATCATTTCCTAGGCATGATAGTACAGCAAAACGAGGACGACTTAATAGCCGTGAATACAGAGATTTATACAAGAAACATTTTAGAAAGATTCGGAATTAGGGAGGCGAATGGAATGTCTACTCCAATTGGGCTTGAAGAAAGCGATGTCAGAGAAAAGCTAACTACGAAAACTCCTTATTGTGAAGTGGTAGGCTGTCTGCTATATTTATGTACAGTATCACGTCCAGATATTTCCTTCGCAGTGAATAAAGCTGCTCCAGCGATGAAAGATCCTACTGTTCAAGATTGGAATCAAGTAAAACGCATATTCAGATACTTGAAGAATACTATCGATGACGGGATCATTTACAGAAGGATCAAAACTCTGAAAGTCTACAGCAATGCAGACTTCGCTGGTGACAAGAACATACGTCGGTCAACTACAGTTGTTGCAATTCTTGCCCATGGAGCTGTTTCGTGGAGGAGTCAGTCGCAACTTCCCTGTCTGAGCTGATTGAAAACTTCCATCGAAATAAGCTTCCTACGCTCTACGTTGACAATGTCAGCACAGTGAAGCTTTCTAAAAATCCGACCTATCATCAGAAAACGAAACACAGTAGTGAAAGATATTTGAAAGGAGACCTCTTAGAGCACATTGAAGGAACTCATCAGCTTGCAGAAATGCTAACCAAGCCACTTACATATGTAGGTATAGGAGACCATAGGCCACTTTTTGGAGCGTATTTAAATTTTGTCAAAAGTATTTTACTGGTGTCACAGTGGGTAATTTTTTCCTGTAATTTGACATGGCGTCATTCTAATTGAAGTGCAATGTAATTTCTATTAAGTATAAAAGTTAGGAAAATAGAAAATGTTGTTTTTAAAATTTTTCAGTGGTTTAAAAAATATAAAAAAAAGTGAAAAGGGTAACATAAGTGGCAAATTTTCAAATAGTGTGTTTGTCAAAATAAATAACACGAAGTGGCAACTTATAAGAAAAATAGCATATGATTTGAATTTTGTTTATTTCTATTAATTTCAAGTTTTTAAAAAAGAAAATATTTTTTAATATGTTTTCCATTTTTTATAATAAATTTTAATTTTCTTAGAGTTACGGAATTCACAACCTTGATTACCTTCACCACAAATAAATCGGACTAACTATAATAAAACAAGTTTACCAAAATTGGGTGATAAACCACAAAAATTAACTAACTAGCGAAACTATATAAAAAAGTAAGTGGAGATTTGCATCACACACATCTAAAACCGTGCTGCTATACATATGGCAGGTGTAGGTTTCTTCTTAACCAACCAATCACTATCACCAATATCCGACCGAAGAATTATCGCCATGTTATGGATCAACGTATGTAACATCTCAATAATTCAGTACCTTGCGCTGACCGAAGAAGCGGAAATAACAACTTAAGAAGCCTTCTACCAACTCCTTGGCAACACATTTAATAAGGCGATAAAAGCTAATACCAAAATACTTATGCGGGATTTCAACGCCAGATTGGCTCTAACCTCATATGTCTGGAAACTTTAATAGGGAAGTTTGGACTCGGTAACCGGAACGCAAATGGGGATGTTTGTTAAATTTTGTAATCGATGGATCTTTGCTTAACCAAAACAAGTTGCATTTAACATCCTGGGTTTTTGTAGACAGCAGAACTGAGATTCAGATTGACCATACTGTATTATCAAAAAGCTGGAGAGACTGTCTTCTCTATGTACATGCTAAATTTGCCGTCTTGCTACAACTAAGTTTCGCTTATGCACAGATGCAGCAGACGTCTGACATGCACATCTCAATATCCATAACCTTAAAACACCAAACAACCGCAAGGTATATTCCACCACATTGCACCAAAAAAATTGATTTGCTGCATTACTGACGATTCCATCGACCAAAGGGTAGACAAGGATGAAGGAATTTGTTGCGAGTGTGGTACAGAACTTGTGTGTTGGTTAGAGAGCGGAGTGCAGTCATGGATTAGAGACCACTATTGGTCGAAAATAAAGGAACTGAAGCAGATTGAAGACCTCAATAATATTACTACCGGTATTGTCGTCTAATAACAACTCTGAACTGCATACCGATCTCTACAGAAAGATGTCCAAAAAAGTGGAAGACATGACAAGCGGCACTACAATGCGGTAGCAAAAAAGGCAGAAGAAGCGGCCTTCCGAGGTAACAGTGCAAAGAAACAGGCAGTAAAGCACTTACTACCGAACATCCTGTAAGACATACCAACTTATCACTACTTTGTATGTAGGAGCAGCAACTGCGGAGGTGAAGAGAGCATTTCATTGAAATCCCAAACAATACCTTTAGAAGAACCGTCGGCTGTGGATAACATTACCATCAAGTCTCCGACAAATCTAGAGATGGCGGATGTAATAAAGTCGGTGAACCTCAGGAAGGCCAAGAAGGCGAATCCCATTGCTGTGGTTGATATTCTTCATCCTGTAACTCAGAAATATTGGGTTACTCAGACCTATCCCACTGAATGCAAACCAGGCGTAATTGTGAAGACTCCCATAAACGGTGACCTGAGGAATTGTACGTGTTGGCGAGGAATCTGTCTTTTAAAAGTATTCTTCAAATTAATGGAAAAAATCATCTTAATGCTAATCAAGCAATTAATCGGCTGCACTCTTCAACTATGAACATGCAAGTTTTCGTGCTGGTTTCTACTGCAGTGATCATGTCAACGCCCTCCGAATCATCTTCGAGCAATCCGCCGAGTTAAGGTACCCTTTACATGTAATGTAATGTGTAAATTGCGAATACATGTGGGCAGCTTAACTTCGGATAGGCATGCCAGAAAAATTATCACCATCATTAAGGAGTCTTGCTCAGGATCACAATGTCACGTCACACTCGAGGGAAAACTGTCGGAGCCCTTCCAAGCGCTGAAGGGAGTAATACAAGAATTCATACTGTTACCTTTGTTTTTTTTTGATTGTCTAACCGAAATATTGTCCAGCGCGCTAGTTAATCAAGGGAAATCCCGAGAAATTAGTTAACAAGTTTTTAACCACCTTACGCACCTGGACTGTGCCGAAGATGCCTATCCAACAAAGAGAGTCATGTAGCCCAAATGTCCGAAGACCTGACTAGAGAAGGTCGCACAGTAGAGCTTAAGATCAATGCTGCCAAAAGCTTAGACTGCGAAATACATGTTGAAATTTATCTTGCTTGAAAAGCACCTATGCTACGAGCCTTTGTCAACTGATGTCTCCGGCGAATCCTTATCATCCATTCGGCGGAGGTCATTACCAACGAAGACCTATATAACTTCTCAGGCCTAGATGGTATAGACATCGGCATTTAAGACGAAAGTGGCAATGGATATTCCACACTCTAGGAAAAGAGCAAACAACATCATTTAAGGACGTCCGAATTTGAATCCTCGCGGGACCCAAGGAAGCGTAAAATTAGACGATCGCGCTACAAATGGAGAAGATTCGTAGATAACGAAAGTGCCCAAGTCAACAAATCGTGACAACAATTGAAAGTGTTGACGCATAACCAGATTAAAAGAACCAGGGAGAGACTTGTATGTTTCCTAGTATTTAAAATAAGGGTATTTAAAGTAGAAAATATTATCTGAACGCAAACTAACTTAAGGAGGTACACCAGGTGAGTTGTTCAAAAAACTTGATTTTTTCCATATTCTGAAAGCACATATTTTTTAGTCGCCGGTAGAGTAAATGCTAACGTGTTGGCTTTTCGCTCCGGAGGTCCCAGATTCAAACCCCAGCGGCGGCGATCCATTGTTGTTTTTTGCTGATAGCAGATGATAATAAAAATGTCATTAGGGTTTGCAGAATGTAGGAATGACGGTGGCTTACAATCCAATTTAAATTGTAGGTCCACTTGCATTCGCTCCCTCTAATCGGGTGAAGTTTTTCTTCGGCCTTATCAAACATATGTATGTTAAAAATCGCGAATATAATAAATTATAGTCGCTTACCAGGGCGCAGCTACCTCTGCCTCACGCAGCATATAGTACATCTCATGCAATAGGGACAACCGTCCGATAGCGGAGAAGGTCCATTTCATGAGGAGAGAACCGACGAAGTTTGATAAATATCAACATTTCAACCTGCCCGAATACATAACTCCTCAATAAGGTTATAAATTTGAAAAACGAGCTTCTTTGAAACCGCAGTGGCTATCATTGCTCGTATGGGTTTTTTAAATCTGCTTTTTCTAGCCCTGCAAATGAAAGTAAAAAGCATGCCAAACAAATTTTTTTACACCCACCATTTTGTAAATAAAAATGTTATTGTTAATTTTTTTGAACCTCTCACAGTGTTGTTGAAAATTGTAATTTCGTAACGAGCAAAAGTGTTTTTCTTTTGTCTATAGAAAAAATATTATTAATGCACTTTACATGCTTTCTATTTGTAATGACGATATGATAAGGCTTTCACTAGGCACATTAGAAACTAACTTTAATTTCTACATTTCTCTTTCAGTTTTAATCCAATTTGTTCCTTTTACAAACGATTCATCTCGATCGTGTTTAAAATCGTAAGCACATATTTGTCGAAAACCAATAGAAGTGCAAATGTTTACGTGAAATTTATTTCCGGAATAGTTTTCTTTATTTACGTTGCGAAGGTCCACTGTGGAACGGAAATGGAAAATTCCTCAATAGCTTAATCGAGTTAAATATGTTCCTTTGAAATGTATACACCAAAATAATTTCGATTTCAACTTACCTTGGAGAAAATGTTTCCTGCTCTAATTTTGAGCCAATCGCTTGAAAATTTTACGTTGATCCGAACGCAATTGCTCGGAAGTAATGAACTAAAAGTCCCTTATGCCAAATAAAACTAATTTAATGCCGAAAAAGGGCCGCTTGCTTTAAAGCGGTTATCAATTCTGGCAAGGTCACAGTATATGTCGAGCAAAGAAAAGGTTACTTAACTGCCAACATCAGTGAACTGCGAAAGTTTATGACTATCCTATCCATTTCATTAGATTTGAGCTGGCATTGAATCCCAATTGGGCCACTAAAACTGCCCGTTTCAGGGTTAATCATGTCACTATCAGTGGCTTTAAATCTCGCAACTGTAGCAGTCATTTCTACCCAGGATATGTAGCTTAGGTCATCATATGCATTAATAAACGTCGTCTGCAGAACGTTTCAACTGAAACAGTCATTAGTATTTACTATATATGGATATGTTACTCAAGGGGAAGTTGTTTCCATGATTTGCTAACTACTCGAACTTCACTTGAGCAAACTCTCACCGCAATGTAATGAACTATATGAGTAGCAAAAGTAGATTATCAACACCTGGACAGCAACTTCCAGCAGGATGGTCTTGTTTAGGTTGAACTGAAGTGAGTGTAATTCAAACATAATATGGAAACATAATTTACAATCGATAATCACAACCGGTATATGTATTACATACATCTGATTTGATAATTGCAAAACCCGCTGGAATGTGTGCTTTATTATCGACTAGCGCGCTAGCCTCGATTTTTGACGGTAGAATTAACAATAACTCCCGTAATTTTAGAACTAAACAAATATTAATCAAGTCTTTCGGAATGACCGGGCATTATGACGTAACGCGTGGACAGAGATGCCAGACTGTATGGAGCAAGTAGCCGGGCCATTATTTGAAATTGCCAAAAATCGCCTTTTGATTTTATCAAGTCTTTCAAATTGTTGTTTGCACAACTTTAATGTACTATTTATTACAGCAACAGATACAAGTAACACAAATTTAAAATTGTTGTAGAGGCGTAGTAAAAAAAATACCCTTAATTAAGTAGGTATTTTGACTATTTACACTTACGTGTACTTTTGAATTCGGGAAAGTTCCGCTTTTACGTAATTTATGTGCTTTTATGTACTGCCGTGCATTCTGATTCAGCCTATAGCCCAAAAGCGCCCAGCAAGAATTAAAAATCGCCCAAAAAGTGCCTAGTCGCAGAAAGGAACATTTTCTCGCCCAAGTGATTGCTCAAGTAGCCCAATCAGCGAGAAATCGCCCGACTTGGCAACTCTGCGCGTGGACCGATTTTGATGATTCATTTTTTTTTCGGTAGAGTATGTTCACCGACTAGCACCTTCTCAAAAAAATTTTTTGGGGGAGGGGGGGGAGAGGGTGGTGGTCAAACCTAACTTCACAATGCGTGCACCGATTTGGATAATTCTTTTTTGGTTGTACAGAGCATGATCACCGATTGCTAATAATGTAAAAAATTTGGCCCTATGTTGTGGTGGGTAGGGGAAGTCTTACTTCATAACGCGTGGACCGTAAAATTTTGTTAAGAATTTGACATGAAAGGATGAACGTGACTAATTTCTAAATATGCTGCCGGATTTAGATAATTCTGTTTTCATTCTTTGAAGTGCACTACCTCTGCAACTTTTAA
Source organism: Leptarthrus brevirostris (assembly GCA_964036015.1). NCBI lineage: Eukaryota > Metazoa > Arthropoda > Insecta > Diptera > Asilidae > Leptarthrus > Leptarthrus brevirostris. Next base: position 97,513,880 of record OZ038373.1, read on the forward strand.
AACTGCTTTGTTGTAAAATGTGAAAAATAAAATAGTTTTTAAAAACAATTTGAACCGACTTCACAAAAATTTTAGAAATTTTATATCTATTACGACATTTTGAAGTCGGTGCAGTGAAGTCGTTTCGTTCTTTTTGACATAGCACAAATCGAGGAACATACTCTACTCTGCAAAGAAAGAATCATCCAAACCGGTCAAACGCGTTACGAAGTTAGACTACCCCCCCCCCCCCTCCGCCCTCCTCAACACAACTTCCGCCAAATATTTTCCATTATTAGCGATGGGTGATCATACTCTATGCAACAACAAAAGAATCATCCGAATCGGTTCACGCGTTACGAAGTTAGGTTGGTGGATCAGAAGTTAGTCTGTACAACAAGACAACTTTAGTATCATGGAGGCAACGTACTCTGAGTATATGAGCGCGTTAGAAGAATGATTACGCAAGTGTGTAATTAAGATTGACACTCCAACAAGTAACTAGAATCAAACAAAAAATTTACTTATAAAGAACCACTTTTACCAAGGATTTCGGTACCAAAATATGATAAAAACTATGATACGTGAAGATCATTTCATAATTAATTTGTGTGTTAGTGCATAACAATTCCAGTATAGCAGCAGTTGAAAAGTTACACCATATGGTGGGTGATGCTGAGATAGTTCTATGACGTACTCCAATACCAAAACAAAATTTGCGCTCCGAAAATCCTCGGGAGTTGACGATAGCGCAAAAGTCGTCATGGGCAAAGTTGTAGCGCTTGAAGCGCCCTCTACGATCGTATCTTTTTTATCGCCGTACGATAAAAAGCGGCCGATATATGGGCGATACAAATTTCCACCTGTTCGTCTACATCCCCCCTCCCCCGAAACAGAACAAATAGAAAAATGTGGATTTAGTGCTTCCAGGGGGGCCTAAAACCGCATGTAAAAATTCAGCGTCGTAGGTGAACTTGTAAATAAAAAATACCTGACGCCTGGATTACCAGCCTGAAACAAGTTGCTAGTACGATAGGAAAATAAAAGGATCGCAACTGAATTTTTCTTTAAAAAAAGATTGAAATAAACATAATAAATTTGTTCTTAATTAGCTCTTTACCTTTTTATACAGTCCTTTATAAACAATGCGACAAAATAAGAACCATCCAATCCCATCAGCCCACAAGTAACAAAACTAGGTTACTAGGTTACATCCAAAAACAATGTGTGCATCCTGTACATAACCTCAAAAGTAGCCAAAAAGACCATTTTTCGAGTACATAACCTCAAATATCTCAAAATCCTGAGCTGATGACCCGATTCTGACCTCGGATTCGCAGCAAATTACTGAGGAAATGACCCCCAGCTACCCAGAAACAGAAGTTTGTAGACATGTTTATCAATGCGGGATAGTACTATGTATAACAAATTAAGAATAATCCAAATCGGTTTACGGGTTAAGAAGTTGACATCTGAAATTCCCCCACAGTACTTTTTAAATTTCTTGTCGCGGTACCAATGGGAAACGTACTCTGTACATCAGAAAAATAATCAACCAAATCGTTCTACGCGTTGTGGAGTTTTTTCCTTGTGTTCCTCCCTTGAATAGATACATAATGGAAAAATATAGGCCAAATCAAAATTACAGAAATCAGGCTGATTAGGCTAAAAATGCCCCATATACGTAGGTATATTATGAACTATAATATGAAAACCTTTTATACTAAAGTTTTAAGTCTTAAATGAATTAATGACTTAAACGTTAATGTGAAATATTATTATTAAATTTGAGGAGAAGATATTTGATGTTTTATACAGGTTTTTATGTCTGTGGATTTTCTCATATTTCTTTGCTGCTACGAGTCATATATCATTTTTCGAGTTGATAACGTTTTCTGGAAAACCTTTTCTCAACCGCTTTTGATCTTTTCTGAAATCACGTTTTAGGGTCGTCATATCCTGACCTAGTCTGTATTTTAAAGTAGCAACGGAATTGCGACACATTAAAAAGTTACTTCGAAAGGAACTCTACAAAAATAGAACACTTTGTGTAGATATAATTTTTAACTCAATTCAACAACTAAAAGAAAGAAAACTTTTATACAAGGTCGATCAGAGAGTTCGGTCGTCTTTTCTACGTATCCAAAATTTATTTCTTTTGTTCATTTATAAATTATTCCCTCCCTTTGAGAGTTTTATGATACTTTTTCATTGCTGGGTATATTTATTTGTCTTTATTTAAATTACGAGTAATCCACAGAAACGAATATGATTTAAGCAAAGAAACTTTAATGACAACGTTTACATAGATAAACGAATGTTGAAAGGCGAAAACTTTATAGCTATTTAATAATGTCGTTGAGAAAACTCATTTAAAAGTTGGCATCATCTGCAGTGCAATACATTTGTTAGTGATTTAGTGAACTAATCAATTATCCTTTGCAAACGCCCCATGTTTTTCATTTTAAATCTTACCAAAATTGTCCGTATAGGGTAAGGGATTGGGGCTAGGAGAAATTATAGGTTTTAGTTCATTTTAATAACGTGGTATATTTAAAAATTTTTTATTTAAATAATTATTTTTTACTTTTTATTCTTGTATGAATAATTTAGTTTCATTATTGCGTCGTCCTTACTTAAAAATCTATTACTATCCGCAATCTTAAAACGTACGACGCACAGTGGGCCATTCGTCAGTGGGGATTTTCGTCATGTCATAGATTTTAAGAATTTTAATGCCAGTCGACAGTCAAATAAATGCATTACCTTATGGTAAATTTTTTTTATATGTACCCCCCCCCCTCCCCCCACCCCTTCTCCGTTGTGTTTGGAATGGTTAAAGTCAGAGAAAAATTTGAATAGCTCATTTTGTTTAAAAAATGTTCGAGTTTTAAATAATTCAAAGTTATATTGTGAAAATGTTTGTAAGGAGAGGTTGAATTTTTATTAATGAAATCACTTACTACATATATAGGACTAGGATTAATTAGGCCAATAAGTTATGATAAAAGTCAAATAGGTTTTTTAATAATAGCATTTTAATTACAAAGGGCTATATTTCGTTTGTATTTCTTTTTAACTTAAAAAGAAAAGAAATAAAATCTTCCGTGTCATCTCAACCATCAACTTCAACATTTACGACGCCTTCTACATCAATATCGGAATTTTCTTCTTCAACATTGGAGTCTTCTGCATCAACATTGAAACCTTCTATATCATCCGGCAGAGGCAGACCAGCGAAATCCCTGGATCAGTGCTCGACAACACCAAAAAGCGAAAACTCAAACAGCATAATGAAGATTTACCAACGGAATTAATAAGCCAGTCACTTTGCCAACGATATATGTACATCATAGGAACTAGTTAAAAAAGACTTTATTGCAAAAGCTGTTGATGAAGCTAGTCCAAACCGTGTGAGCAGAATTAAGGAGAGTATCGCCATCAAAAAAGACAAGCCACAGAAATTCACTCCGGAGAAAGCTTTGTCCTTGTTTTTAGACTTAGGACATTCTAAAGATAAGTAAAATTTTCTTTGATATGAGTTGAAAAAGAGAAACCATAATGCTTTACCAAGCTATAACAAAATTGTCGCAGTAAAAAAAGAGTGTTTGCCAGAAATGCTGCAGACTACCGACACTTCCGCTCGGTGCCTCTTCAAAATTTGCTAGATTCAACCACGAACAGAATTTTAAAGATAAAGTCACAGGATGAAATCGAGAAGATAGGATGATTCTGAGAACTTATTAAGGCATGGAAAAAATATAATACTGCACTGTCTTTTGCCAATTGGCAAATTGTCGGAAGAAACCCAGGAAGCAAAAAATAAAGACTACAAGCGGTACAGATACCACAACACCAGAAAAATTTCAAGGACAGAACAAAACGTTGATCTAATGAATATGCTGCTTATAACATGAGATTCATCCATCTTATTGTTTCGGAGAATACGGAGCAAACGTTTTAGAAGCAGGGAATATCCTGCGGAAATGACTAATTTACTAAACGCAGATGAAAATGTAGATAATACGTTTGAAAGTATTCCAGCCACCTGATTAGTATTTGAATATATATGTTTTTTGTACATATTCGTAAAATTTATTTATTTTTTAATTAAATATTGTTATGGAGATAATAAAATAATTAAAGATTAAGTTAAAAATGTTGTTAAAAGTTTTAAAATAACGTTAATAATTCATTTATTGACTACTTCAAATTTTGTTAATATATTTTGTGGCATCCTGTAAACCAATTGAATTTTTTTTTATCAATTTATGCGTAATAATGTCAAGATTGATTTCCAAAAGTTTCATTATGATATCTTCAGCACAACAAAAGTAAACGTTTCCCACTCAATGCTAGCAAATGCACCGTACTGACTTTTACCCGAAAAATGAGTCCCATTCTCTCTTATGATTGTTTCGATGGAAGCATGTTAAGTAGGCCAGCAAATAATGAACGCAATTAAAGTGTGTTATAAATACGTTTCGGTACAGTAATCATTGATTATACATCACATAATGCGTTACTTTCTACAGGCCATGTCCGCAGCCGAAATGTGTTTTTAGTAACACATTGGAACTGCATTTTTAACTAGTTATTGCAACTTATACATTTCACAACTTATGTATTTATTTATACAGTTTTATAAATACATTATGCGCTACTTTGTACATGATTGCACTCAGACCTGTAAAGTAATTAAATACATTAGGACTAAAGTACAGTTTAAGTATAATTACCTTGTACTTAAAAATTTTTAAGTACAAGTACAATTCCTTGGTACTTGGTACATTTTGTTTTTAAAAGGAATTAAAAGTACTTAAAAGGAATAAAAGTATTTGAAAGGAATCGAAAGCAGTTGAAGGAATTGAAAGTACTTAAAAGGAATTGAAAATACTTAAAAGGAATTGAAAGTAGTTAAAAAGAATTGAAAAGTACTTAATTAAAATTTTTAGGTACTAAAGTAATTAAGATCAGATATTAAAGTACTTTTGTGAGAACTGTAAGTTCAAGTACAAGTCCCGGCACTGGTACTTAAAATTTTCAAATATAAGTACCAAGGAATTGTACTTGTACTTGTACTTGAAAAATTTTAAGTCCAAGGTAATTGTACTTGTACTTTCATTTTACTGGTCTGATTGTACTCATCCTCATAATTTCTCTAAAATTTTACGTACGAGTCTTTTAATGAGACTTTCTTATTGCTTCTTTCATGTCATCTTCGAATAAGGAATATAATGAGTTTTCTCGCTCGGTTGTTTCTACATAAAAGTTATTATATTATTTTTGTGTTTATGTTTTTATATGTTTATATAAAAGTTATGATCTGAATAGCCCATTTATTACATAATATTTCTAAATTCTTCAAGGATTTTTTTACCTTTGATACCATTCCAGTTGTAACTGGACAATATGCCATCTCTCATAACGTGAGAAAGATTTTTCTTGATGTTATCGCCAATTATTTTCTCTATGCAGTTGTGGTGACCCTAGAAATGAAGTTAACTACAAGTCAAGTAAAGAAAAAAAATATCCAGCCAAATTGTAGTTGGTGTAATTGTAGTAGTCTAAACACCCATCGAAGAGGTAGTTGGATTAATCATAGCAGCAGCAGAAATGGGTATAAAAAAGCAAGCAGAACCAAGGACGAATCAGTTTACATTCATGCTCGTCAACGTTAAATACATTAAAGCAAATATTATGTCTTAAATAAATAAAGCACTCAAATAAAGTTTGAAAATAAATTATAAAGACGTATTTTGAAATTTTGTAATCTGACCATAGGATACTAAACATATGAAAAACATGGTTAACATATAATTCCATTTCACAGGAATTATAGCCAAGGAGAATGAACCCATACAAGCTAAAGCAAAAAAACGAGACGACGTAATTTGATAATCGTCATTGTCGAACCCGTGAGTTAGGTTGACATCCACGACAAGGAAAACCAAGTGTCCTATCCAATCAGTAGACAACACTCAGAAGTACTCAGTGGCTTTGACATTAACGCAGAAGGACGTCACGCGGCCATCAACGCACTTACTATAACTACAGTGCGCTACAATAAAAAATGAACTTAAGCAATAGTATAGGAGGGATAACAACGCGACCTCTAAAAAAAGTAATCATCACATACCTCCACACAGTTTCTCTAAAATGTATTTAGTTCAACAAAATATATATATCAAAATGTAATGAATTTGTATATTTATAATATTTATAATAATTTGAAGATATTTTTACCTCTTTAAAACAACAGAATAAAGGATTAAATTCTTTTATTTATTATTTCTAGGGGATTTGTTCACAAAATTTTGAGACCGATAAGTACATTTTGAAGGTATCACACTTCATTTCATGAAAACAATTTTTTTGGCAGCAAAATTTCCATAAGCAATCCGTACAATTCTTAACGAATTTACGATTCTGAACTTAGCATGAATTTAACTGTAGTAAACTACAATATTTCCTACACAACAAATCAATACATACATAAATGAAAACGAATAGAATTTTAAGATTGTGTAATACTCTTAGCTGAAGTGCAAGCTCGCATAGCGTGCATCAGCAAGTACGTAAAAGGTATAAGTACTTAATATCAGATTTTAGCGCACTCTTTTAACTGCGTTCAGGAATTCTTCAAGATAGCTTGCAGAGCATTACCAGATCAATTGAGTTTGTCCGAATAAGGTGGCAGTATTATCGAAATGTCGAAGCGACAATTTTTCCGCACCCCTAGACCTTTAGTTTTGGCAAGCCCATTTAAAACAACGACATTAATGGTATAGTTAAAATGAAGTACTATAATCAAGGATACCGGCACATCGTTTGTGTTAATAATAAAACAAAAGTTGATTTCCTTATGTTGAGAGCAGCTTCCGATAGAAACCACCGAAGCAACACTCATTGACTACAAGGCGTCAAATAAGACCAAAGCCAGTCAATAATTAAGGATGGGCGCCCAATGAGGCCCAATTTATGAATAAGAACACTTTGAATAAATAATGTTGTCAAATACTTTACTACAATCAGCAAGATGCAGTCAACCTGCCCCTCAGCATCGATCTCAGAAAATCAGAATTTAGGAAATTCCAACATGTTCGTGATACCGGACTTACTCTTACCAACACCGTCCTGAAAGGAACCAAGTAAAAGCTTAAATACAAGATGGCAATGAGTATATAATACGTTATGTCATCTCTATTACCATTTTTGCGAAGGAGGATAATCACAGTTGATTTCCAAAAGTTGGGAAAAACACAACAAGCCATACAGAGATTAAGTAGATAACACCACATCATACTTATGTTGAGAGCAGCTTCCGATAGAAACCACCGAAACAACACACATTGACTACAAGGCGTCAAATAAGACCACATCCAGTCAATAATTGAGGATGGGCACCCAATGAGGCCCAATTTATAAATAAGAACACTTTGAATAAACATTACGCAAAGTATCCTTAACATAACTAATATAAGAGTTTAAGGTCAAAAGTAAATTGACCCCGCACAGTAGAAATAAGTGTGAAAATCCATATCACTCCTTGTTTAATAGGAACGTTTTAATGCTTTATTGCTACTAAAGAGGTTCTAAGAGGTTCTAAGTTCGACGCTTTTTTTTTTATGTCTGACCGGGCATAACTTCGTAATGCGTCGACCAATTTTGATTATTCTTTTTTTGTTGGGTAGAGTATGTTCACCGATTGGTACCATGTCAAAAAATTTTTTGGTAGGGTGGGTGTGAAACCTTACTTAATAATACGTGGATGGTTCTTTTTTTGTTGTACAGAGTATGATCCACCATTGGTAATAGGCGGGGGGGGGGGGGCGGGTAGTCGAACTTCATAACGCGTAGACCGATTTGGATAATTCTTTTTTCTGTTGGGCAGAGTATGTTCCGTGGTTGATACCACGAGAAAAAAAATTTGGTGTGGTGGTTGGGGGTGGAACCGAACCTATCTAACGCGTGGTCCGATTTCAATGGTTCTTTTTATGTTGTATAGAGTGTGATCCTCCATTGCTCATATTAGATTAATTTCGTCCTATGGTAAGGTGTGGAGGTGGAGGGGGGAGTAGTCTAACTTCGTAACGCGTGGACCGCTTTGGATAATTCTTTTTCTGTTGGGTAGAGTATGCTCCTTGGTTGATACCACGAGATAAAAAATTTTGGTTGCTGGGGGGGGGGGTGGAACCCAACTTTGTTACGCGTGGACCGATTTGGATGGTTTTTTTGCTGTTGTATAGAGTGTGATTTCCCATTACTAATAGGAGAATAATTTGGTGCTGGGGTGATGGGGGAGGGGGAGGGGTAGGAACTTCGTAACGCGTTGACCGATTTCGATGATTCATTTTCTGTTCGGTAGAGTATGTTCCTTGATTGATACCATGAGAAAAAAAGTTTAGTGAAATGGAGGTGGGGTAGGCGGTTAAACCTAACTTTTAAGTCGGTGCAAATTAAACAAACAAACAACTACCCAACCACAATTGAAAATAATACATAATACTACCTGAAAGTTTCAGCTTACGGGATCGTAAGAAATGATGATTTAATATTTTTGTTGTAGTTGTTTGGTTTTTTTGATCTGCACCGACTTCAAAATGTGGAAATAGATATAGAAGTAAAAATTATGTTATGCTTTTTAGCGCTTTTTGTGAAGTCGGTTCAACTTTTTTTTAAAAACTATTTTATTTATTACAGCCTCCACAGTTGATTTCATAAACTCCCGACTTTTCCATGTTAGGCATTTTATCTTTTGTACAGCCAAGTAGGTGTTTCAATTTTCTTCTAGACGACAGTGCTAATTTTAAGTTATATTTTCCCAAGCATCTTGCTAATTTATCGAAAATTCTTGGAAAATATGTCATTTTTATATATTTCTTTCTGATTTTCCCTCCTGTAGCCTTTAAAGTTGTCTCGTTTTGGAACTGCATTTGTCGTTTTTTCCTATCCAGAATATTTAGTATGTTGTCAGTATTCAATCCATTAAAAAGTGCTAAACTAAAAATATATTGCTTCTCTTATACCTTAGTAGGACAGCAGAATGAGTTTTGTAAATTGAATAACCCCGTTGGAAGATATGCACAAAACAATTTGGAGTTTGTGGAGAAAGTTAAGGATGTTACAGTAACGGAGAATGTAGTATTGATATCCTTTGACGTAGAAGCTTTATTTCCTAGTTTACCGATAGAAGAGACCAAAATATTCAAAAGATTCAGAGACTACTTGCTTGACATTAGAAACGGCAATGATAGGACAGCACAACGAGACACATCAAGAACGCAAATGCAGCATTAGATAGTGGTTAACCAAAACGGAGAAAGCATGTAATCGATGGAGAGGGTGTAAAATTAATAAAGGAGGCCAACAGTTACAGTGAACTGCGTGTTTGGGAGTCAGTCTTCATCGCGAAGAATAAAAAGCTGGCTTTAAACGACAATAATGGTCTAGTGGATACTAAATTGACAAAAATGTTTAGGACAACTGCTAATTCTCCGACTAATGGTAATAGCTTTAATAATGTTAAGTGAGATTAAATATTATTGTATTGTATTTTATTGTATGATAGTGTAGTTTAAATATATGTAGAGCTGTAACTTATTTATTATTATTGTATTGGTTGTTGTAAGTTGGTTATGTAATTTTCAAAATTAGATTGGTTTTTAGTATTCAGTTGGATTGTTGCACTTTAAAAATGAACACATAGTGTTCGAAACGCGCATCGTGCTCAATGAATTAAAGTTAACAGGAAAATAAGAAGTTTCAATCATTCACATTTATTAACAAAATATTTACAATCCCATTGCAAACTCGTGAACTATTGTTTTTGGTGATTTGACAAAATATTCTTGTTTGTCAATTTTACAGTGACGCAGACAGCTTAAAGTTATTCCAGCTAGAAATCTCTACACTGCGATGATCCGCAGACGATACTCCGCCTCCGACAGGAGCATTCACTATTTATTTCACTTGAACATGGAGGTCCCTTCTAAAAAAAGGAACCAAAAAAGAACCCAAAAAGATAACCTAAGGTTGCTGTAGAGTTTAAAGAAGATCCTACAGAGATAGAGCTACAAAGTGCCGGCCATAGTGCCACATTGTGCACAAAAACCGTCATCTAAGAAAGGTCAATAAGATTACACAATAAAAAAATATTTTTAAAATCTTTTATTTAATAATAAAATGTAAAAATGTACTAAAAAAAATAAGTTTTTGCTATAATAAGTTTAGGCTGAAAATAATATTTTCATAAAATAACTAATAAAATAGTAGTTACCTCACTTTTAATATTTTGGGTAAAATAAATTTTGACTTACATTAATAATATAATTTGTTTGAAATAGTAACTTAGCTTTGATAATTTTTGGTTTACAAAGATAAGCACATAAATTTTTGGCAAAAAAAATATTTTAACCATAATACACCTTTAACGTATTTCTTCACGGAATTTCTGTATTCATATGATTGATTGATTGATTGATTGATTAGATTTGGAGGTGTGAGGTTCTCAAGCCCCGCGGCCACTGGGGCCTATTGTGCTAACCCTCTCAACTCCTTATTGTAAGCCGGTCCCTCCGAAGAAGTTCAACAGCTCCCGCAGTTGGCAGTCATTCAGCCCGCTCGGTACCAGGGTTGGTTTCCCGAATAGCCTAAACCTGCTCCTGGCATTCACATAGCAGTATTCATATGACTATAAATAAAAGTTTGGGCGCTCATAAGATATTGAAATTATAAAATAGCACTAGGGAAACTAAGCGAAGCGAAGCGAAATTATGCTGAATAATGTAATTTCGATATCTAATGAGCGCGCAAGCTTTTATTTATAGTCATACGAATACAGAAATTCCATAAAGAAATACGTTAAATTTATATGACGGTTGAAATGTATTGTTGGCCCAAAATTTATGTGCTTATATCCTTTGTAAACCCAAAATTATCAAAGCTAAGTTACTATTTCAAACAAAATATTAATGTAAGTCAAAATTTATTTTACCCAAAATATTAAAAATGAGGTAACTACTATTTTATTAATTATTTTATGAAAATATTATTTTCAGCCTAAATTTATTATAGTAAAAATTTATTTTTTCCTTTTTAGTACATTTTTATATTTTATTGTTAAATAAAAGCTTTTTTTTAAATATTTTTTTTACTTTTTAGTCTTTTGAAATCTTGCAATCAATATTAGATCTATTATTTGTCAACATTTCTAAGTTGTTTAAAACACGTCTGCCATATTGGATTAAGAATGACGTTACTTTACTTATTGTGTTTCGTTCATCAAGCCCTTTCGTTTGATACCCATATCATAAGGGTTACTGTAGCAGTAGCTACAAATTTAATTTTTAAGTAAAATTTCATAAGTTTGATTATATTATTTCAATAAAATATTTTTTAAAAATCCACTTTAATAATATTCAATCAGACTGTACAGATAAAATAACTGTCAAATATATTTTAGTCAGCCTGTACACTTCGGTAAATTTTTAATAGTGTGAAACACAAACACTTTGAAAAATATAATAATCATTCACTCATTGACAATAGAATACTGTACTCTATACAGAGAAAATTAAGAACAAACTATCTATGTATTAATGGTAAAGTAGGATACAAAAATTGTAAATATAATTTTTAGTCTGGCCAGAACAACCGAACTGGTAACATAAAAAAAAAATTTTAAATAAAAGTTTCAAAATAATAAAAATAATAATAAGAATAAAATATATCTAGACAGTTTATACATAGGTACAAAGAGGTACTAGGATTCGGGACTCTACAACGAGATGGACTACGCCCTCTTATATTCATTAACCTAGGAGCCCCATTCATCCTAACTACCCTCAGTTACTATGGAAATTATAATCGCCATTTTGTGACGTCCGCCTTATTGGATTTAGAATAACGTCGCTTTACTAATTGTGTTACGCTTATCAAGCCCTTCCATTTGATATCCATATCATAGGGGTTGCTGTGGAAATGATAAATCGCCATTTTGTGACGTCCGCCGTATTGGATTAAAAATGGCGGCATTTAAGTAATCGTGCATTGTCATGAGAACCAAACGTGTGTGCAAGATTTCAGCCCGGTAGCTTCAGTGGAAGTGGGTGAAATATTTATTACAAAATTCCAGGACATACATACAAGTGAAGTTAAATAAAAGCTTTTAATAAAAACAACATATGTACTTATCTACTTTTGCAAAACAGTACTGTTGAATCTGCAACCAACAACAAGAATTAAGAAAATGCAAATTATCAAATTAAATAGATACACATACCAAATCCATTCACATGTTTTCATTCTTTAATATTCCACACATATCTTAAAAGGCTGCTCCAAATTTGAAAATATAAACAGACACAAAATGTCTAAACTTCAAATCACTTATCTAATAATGCACAGGAAGGGCATATTTCTTCTCCAAATTCTTCCTTTTATCACTCCAATAAAATCCATCTCAAATTATCCAAAAATTTACTACAATATAACAAAAATTCAGTAAAGTAAACTTGCCAAATATTTTCACTTTCCTGCTGTCAGACAAAAGAAACTACCAAGCAAGCGAAATAATGAATGGGGAAAGTTAAAATCCGCTTACTGGGAACTATAAATTCCGGAAAGGTTTTCAACATGGTATCCATTCCTAGTTGAGAGATTAATATGTTCACAACTAACCCCAAATTTCAAAGTTTAATTTGAAAACTCCTACAGTTGTCACAGAAGTTTAATTCTACATATATCCCTTTCCATCAATAGACGGGTATTTTTGTTCCAATTCCTCATTTCAAAGCTTAATTTGATATCAAAATATGCACAAAATGTACTCTTGACCCGAGTGAATTTGCAAAAGAATAATTCAATATAACCTTCTTAAAACTCGAGCGACGTAAAAATATTTCTCAACACGATCAACCTTTCTGATATATAACTTTTTTATATTTCATACGTCACTCGAGTTTTAAAAATTTTATTTTGAACTTTTTGTGAGTTTCAAATAAAGCACAGAATTCTCCAGACTTGTCGAACGCTTTCTTAAGCATACTGACAGTTGCGATCATGTATCAGATGTTTCTTGTAGCAGCTTTGTAATTTAAAAATCTTAAAGAAATCAAAAAACTTTAAGAATTATCTCAACGGAAGAATATATTTGACATGTTTAAAGATTTAAGTGATTTAAGTGAAATGAATTAATATAAATCGGGAGGACGACTATTTCCGCGTAACATTCTTCATCCAGACCAGAATGAATATTTCAGCGTTGGATGCTTTTAGAATTTGACAAAACCATTTCTATGAAAATTTTAATTCGAAATCAATTGATCCTGAATTCGGTCTTACTTTATTGTAATAATGATCCACAATGTTTATGAATTTGTAAATTAATGGTAGTGTAACTCGCCGGCTTCTTCCCCAAGGGATAACAATTAAAAGTTTAGCGCGGAGTTTTAAGTTAGGAAAGAAGACAACACGTATAATTATACAAAATTTCTGTAAAGTTCTGTGAAAAATTCTATCACCTGCGTATGTAGCTGAACCGAATTCGAATGACTTTGTTCAAATTCGCAAAGGCTATTGGAAATTAAGGACTATGCCAAATTACAGTGGGAGTATTGATGGGAAACATATTACCATAAAATGCCCACCAACCGCGGCAAACGAATTAAAAAAGGTAAATTTTGAAAGTATTTCCACTCATCTGAGTCGCCACTTCCACAATCATTTCCTGATACAAAATTTTTCTTTGTTACCTGGTTAGGAAATCTGGCTTTTAAAAGCAGATAAAAACAATTTTATCCAGTGGCAATTAATTGCCGAAATTTTTTTTTTTAAATTACCTACAGATTTTTCTGTTTGTTCTAGTTGGTTTGCCATTATTGTGGTATAAAGTATGCTTTTTATCGTACGACGACTTAAAACTGCTCCCACACAAGTTTATTAAGACTTCATAAAATTTATCACATTCAAATTCCATTTTGTTGTCAGTTTTTCTTTGACTGCCGTCGCGAGCGCACAAACAAAAGTTACCGAATCGAATTGATACCTAACGAAAGGGTCCGTATTCCTAATTTGGATTGCTATAATTAAATGTTCTTGTACGTTTGCACGCTCCAGCACATGCTAGGTTATGCACATTGTAGTTCAATCTTAATTTTGTGTTCTACTTCCCCAACAGAAGATTAATTTTGTTTTTCTTTATTCAAAAGTTTTTTTTTTACGATGTGACCAAGGGGATAGATAACCCTTTGAAGCATCAGCAAGGTTTCTACAGAAGGGAATTAGGGTAAGTGGAGTGAGGAAACTTGAATGTCTTGTTTTTGCATTGTTGCGAGCTAGACAACAACCCACATTTTAAAAACCCACAGGGAGACCTGGTCTCGAACCCGGCAATCATTGCATGGTGGTCGTGCCGCTCAACCAATTGATCCAACTGTAATTGTGGAGGACTAATTCCACATTTTTTTGTTTTCATCATAAAAATCCGGAGCGTACAAATAGGAAAATGTGTTTTTAATTATTTTAGTTAGTGAATATTATTGTTCATTCCTTTTTACTGAACTTTACATATTTATTGAATTTATTTTTTAAATACATTTTTGAATCATTATATTTGAAGTTTTCCTTGAACTGATATTAGTTTTAATTTTTTTTTGCTGAATTTTTTTGAATAATTTTTTTTTTGTTAAATTAGATCTGTTAATATGAGTGCTTTTCTCCTCTATGGATCTTCTCCATTAATTGGTCGGTCGTCCAATTCGAAATATTCGTTCGTTCCGTGCGGGTTCCAAACTAGATCCTGTGTGGCCTATCCATTACCACTTTCACCTGCGAATACTAGTGTCTATTCCATCGTGGACTATATGTCTCTATAGGTCTTCGTCGGTAAAGATCTACATCCAACGGATCTTAATGATACGCCATAGAACCTGGTTGACAAAGCCTTGTAGGTTAAATGTTATTTGATAGGTCATTTTCCATTTGGAATTTGCAATAGAACAGATTTTCCGTTTGATTCAAAGATCCGTAACTCGAGCCTTATTGATGCGCGCCTGTACATCATCTTCAGCCTTGCCATCTGCTGTAACTATGTTTCTGAGATAGCAAAATTTATCTCAAGTTCCATGGTCATAAGTTCGGTTTTAGCTCATAAGTTCGGTTTGATTTTAAGCCCTGCTCTTCAACCTTCTCTACTTAAAGAAATACATTGCTCGGTTTCTTGGATAGGAGGAATACATCGTCGGCATAGTCCAGGTGCGTAAGGTAGTTACATTTCGAAAACTCCACCCTAATTACCGCGCCTTAATCTCGCAGAGCACTCATTGGATGTGTTCGATAAGCGCGTAAGGAAACATCATATCACGTCAAAAAGCCAGCTTAGGGATTTAGTACAAAGAAAATTGAGAAACACATTTTTACTTCAACAGTGAGTATTGTCACTACATATTTTACTAATTGTATCCTCGTTATCACTGATTTTGAAGAACAGGTATGTCCGCAAGAATCCAATTTCAAGGAATGACTATTAAAAGAGTATTGGTCAAAATGGGCGTAGAACCAACAGAATTGAAATGTATGACAAATGAAAGTCTTCAATTAGTACTCTATTTCCTAATCTGGCAACATATTAATTATTTTCAATAAAATTATTATTATTCTCAATATTTTTTTTAAAAATAGTATTATTCTCATTACTCTAAAATATCTGGGCACCACCTACCTTTTCTCAAAGCGTTTTGTCGTAAGTCTGCTTCTGTATTGTAAAACAATTTCTCATAAGATAATTTCCAAACTTTCGTAAGCCCTAGAAAGCTGAAATTTGGTATGCAGACTATGTTCTGCACGCCAACAACTAGAAAATTAAGAAATCTGTAACTTTCACCCTACAACTCCCCATAAAGGGGGTGCAGGTCTGTATATAAAATTTCTTCTAGGGAGGTATTTTCAAAAGTTTTAGAAAGCTGAAATTTGATATCAAAGCTAGATGTTATTAGTACATAAACAACTAAAAAATATGTGTGCTACGAAGAAAGGAACTGCTGGCGTGCAAGGCATACCTTCTTCACTCGACTACGCCAGAACGAAGAGTCGCCAGCGGGTGATTCTTCTTTAAACTCGAGGACGAGTCGTCCTAGTGACCAATCTATTGCTTCTATGAGAAGATTGTTTTTTTTTTCTACTTGAAGTTTATAAAACAATCTTTCGAATGAAGTAAAAATAGTCATACCGTATTCAAGAAAATATTTTTGAGCCTAAAAGCGCGGAATTGTTTATTGAAATATTAGCTTTAATTAGAGATTTCTTGTTAATTCCGTTAATAAAGTCTACACGTTTTTACTTTTTTGGAAAGATAATTTAGTCTGCTTTAAGGGGTTATATACAAAGTTGAGGGTAAAAAGTGAGCTAAGTTGGTGATTTTTTTAAAGGGTTTTATGTAAATTTTATTAGAAAAAGCGAAAGATAATTTGTTGGTAGTACTATCGAAGAAAAAAAAAACAAGTTGAATTATAACAAAATATTAAGAATTGTCGGAGTTATGGCCCTTCCCCCGAAGCGCGTTTTTTTTTGCAGAGGCTTGCGGTGAACACTCTCCAAGGCGAACCGCTTAACTGAAATCAAGATAGTAAAAAAATTACTTAAGAAAATTGTATTGTGGTGTGCTTGAACGGTTCGGTTTCCGAAAATTTTTTTTTTCCAATAAAAAAAACAAACAATCGAAAATTTTTAGATGAAAAAGGAACCGTTCAAGTACACGAGATTATAAATATGAACAATTAAAAAAAAAATTATGAAAATCGGTTGAAAAGTTTTTGAGATATCACGTTCACCGCAACAGTATTTTTCAAAAAACTCTATTCCGAGATAATCGCGTTTAAAGTTTTTGGACGCCGCTCGCCAAGTGCTTATGGATGGAACTAGCGCGCTGCGAACGGCTGTCATTTGAAATCTAGTGCTCCGAGCTGGATGAAATTTCACACAGATATTTTCGAAAGCATGTACTTTCAGAATATGCAATAAACAAATTTCGATTTTTTGAGCCCCAACTTTGTATATAACCCCTTAAGTTAATATAAATAAAGCACAACGTCAGCTGCAGTTGATTTTAATCGGTTAGTACCACCCTGATTTATCGCTTATTGAAAATAATAAGCCAACAAGGAAAAGAGGCAACGATAGCGAGTGAGCTGTGAAAAACAGAATAGCTGACGCACAAGAAATACAGCCCGAAAACATAAAAAGAACTAGAGCATATTACAAAAAGAATTGAAATCCCCCAAAAGCATTTTATGTAAAGAAGGTTGCCAAGACTCACAAGCTCATACCGCTTTCACTGTTAAAAGGTTATCAGAACTCATGTGGACTCAAGTTCCTAACTCTACAAGGCCTAGCTCTACAACCCCTTACTCTAGAAACCCTAAATCTTGGTCAAACATTATCGCTTGGCCGTTTCATGGATCTAATGCCAGTAACTTAAGTTCTTACCATAAGTCCATTGGAGTGGCTGTGCGATGGCCGCGAAACTGCCAAGCCATATTTTTTGAGCAAGATGTAAGGTTTCTAGAGTTAGGGGCTTGGTTCCACATAAGATCTAATAACTTTTTAATAATGAAATCGGTATGAGCTTTTGAGTCAACCTTCTTTACATGAAATGTTTTTGGTGGGATTATGTGAGAATTCGAGTGACTGGAATGGTCGGAAAGAACATTTAATGTAGCTAGATTATATCTTTTAGCAGAAGATTTGTAGAAATGCTTGAATTTACTTATTATAAATTGTTTTCAATTATTTATTTTAAAATATGTATATATTTTTGGTTCAATGTTGCACAGCTGTTAATAAAAAAAAGCCCTAGTGAATGGTTACGGATCCATTAAGAAACTATTAGATGCTTTTGATATGCCAACCCGAGTCCACGAGGAAAAATCAGAAAATGTTCTGAGTCGAAATCGTAGCAACAGCGTGCTGAGCAAGAGGGATGGATGCATAGGAAAATAATGGGAAAATAAAGCAGACAGGAATAGTCTATAAGAGAGTGTACTGCCAATCTTTTTTGAACAGATTATAGTTTCCATAACCACTTCATACGTCGGGCATGGAGCGGGACAAGAACTTCACCCGGTTCGAGTCAACCATTTCAAGTGAACCTACAATTAAAGTAGATTCCGAACCACTGAACTCTTCTTTGCAAAGACGACGTGCCTACTTTACCAGTTATAATTAAAAACAATTCCTAGAAAATGATAAGTCAGGATCACAAATTTTCAAATAGCTGCAGACACATATATAGGTCCAATTAAGTTGCTATTAACTTTTCCAATTCTTCGAATTTCAACGTAACATTTGATGAGCGCATTCTAGACATGATATACTACGAAATTGTTTTTTCTTTCTTTTTGATCCGTCATCCTGTTGGTCCCCCATTAATTGGGAATCTAGCCAAATCATACATCGCATAACATTTACGTGAGACCACTTATATAATTAAAATGTTTAAATGAAAAAAAGTGAATCTAGCACTTATAAAACAATATATGGTTGCCTCCGGTGCGAATACAGTAGGCATGGGAGAGTACGCACATATCGGTAATATTCATCATCACTGCACTTGTTTGGCAGGCAGAAGAACGATTGGAATTTGTGCTCCTATCGTTTACGTGCTATGGTACCTAGGTTTGGGAAGACATGAGCAATTTATTGCTCCCGCTCAGCATTTAGGTCTTATCATCGACGAATGATTTAGGGACATTTCATACTACAAGCGAATGTTTGGGTTTGTAACAGATGTAAGTAGTAATAAAACAATCTTAAAATAATAATATTACCAAAAATAAATCATAATTATCATGAATTTTAAGCTTTTAACTTAATTTTACTTTTAGCTTTGTTTCTCCACAACCCGAGCGATAATGAAGATTTAATTTAATTAGGTATGCAGTACTACATATACATTGCTTCTGATTTCCTTTCTCCTTTGCGTCCAGAGACCATAGAAAAATACCATTATCCTTTTTATGTCAAACAAAGTTAATGATTTCATTTCAACTGAATGCAATGAGGTATTGAGTGCGTAAATGTGTTTTGTCCGGGACTTAAGTTATTTATGCACTTTGCAAATTTCGAACTTCCCATTAGGAGAGAAAATCATATGGACTGATCTTGTTATTTCGCTCCCTGGACTGGTTAACTAAGTTTTCTATTTTTTGGACTGAACACCTTTATGCACTTACCGATTTAATCAGTATTTTGAGCACTAGACACTTGGATTAAGGAACATTTGATTAGATATAAACTAAGTTAACCATCGATATATCGAAAAAGGAAAACATCTATGTATATACTCTATTAAGCATAAAAAAGTACGAAAAGAGTGCTTTTTACACCTTATTGTAGGGCTGGACGTTATATGCGGACTCTAGGAAATCCGGATTCCGGATCTACGGATTTTCGAATTTATGTATCCGCATGTGTCGGATTTACTGATAATTTGAATTTTGTGGATTAACGGATTTGACAAATAAATAAGAATTTATTGTATAAACATCAGCAACTGGATGAGGAATTGATACGTGTTGGTAGGAGAAGAAACGAATTGACTGAGTGATATAATGGGGAGGAGAGGAAAATTAATAAGAAAACTGAACTATTTTTCCATTTTGTAAATTTTATATTAATCGAAAGAGACAATCCTTGCTTACATTTTGATACTACTTTTAGATTGCAGCGAGTTGCTATTATTAAGAAAATTAGTGATTCTTCTAACGTGTCTCCAAAATTGAACTCATTATTTTTAAGTTGATATAATTAATGGAAATAACGATCAATCAAGTTTATTCTTTCTTTCATCGAATGAAAATCTTTGAAAATAAACGCAATTTTATTGTCACTTAACGCATTTTAAGTTTACATATTTTTGTTTGATTACTCAATTTTCAGCAAATTGGGTTAGGTGTTTTTTGAAAAACTCAGCTAACATTTTTGCTATCACATTGAATTCAACACCACTTTAAATAGGATCATGGTGGCTAAATTGTCATATCCCACTTAGGTATATGCTTTAGAGTTGCCCCGACTTTAAGGTAGCACAACATAAAAGTTTATTTTCTCATTTTTAAGGAAACTGGGGTGAGAAATCTTTACGAAATCGCATCAATCATTTTGAATTTTATATCACTTGAAACTTTTGATATCTTTTTCGGATTTGTAAGTAAAAAAAATCGAAAAATCCAAAATCATGGATTATTGATATCCGTTTTCTTGAAATTCGGATTTTCAGAAATTCGTTTATTCCGAATCCTTCCAGCCTATTTGACTGTCGAATGTTAAGTTTTTTTCAAGAAATATATCTTTTGAAGGTAGGTACTGCATTTTCTTCAAATATTTTATTAAACAGCTTTAACTGGATGCGAATATTTGTATAGATTCGAAATAATCTCTTTACTTATTTTCAATAAAAATAAAAAACCCGAGAATACAAACATGAAAAATGTACAACATATTAAATATTCACTTCATTCCATTCGCCACCCGACAATTATTTATCGAGATCACAAACATATGTATGTTAAAAGCAGGAATTCGTTTAATAACTAAATAAAACACAGTAAACAACGAAAAATTAAAATTGAGTTTTTTATTAAAAAGAAACATGGGTAGAATAACATCCCTATTTTCCTCCAATCCTTCGGGAATGTCGCAGAATGGAAAAATTAAACATTTTATTTTTTGCTGTACCTATCTATGTACATACAAGTAAAAGGGTTTCAGAACTAAATTACTAAAGACCGAATAAACAAAAACTACTTTGATCATTGGGAATCCGCCAACTGTAGCAGTTCCGCATTCAACGTGCTCGCGGAACTATTTCCACGATTTTAAAAATTATTTAATGTATGCGAATCATTTAAGGTGCTATTCCAATTGATTGAAGTTGAGCTTTTAATGGATTTCATGGTTGAGAATTTTTTGAAATGTTTGTTCTTGTTATGTAGATGTTTTGGTAGAGCAGATAGATAGTAATTGAACAAGATCCAGGCCAACAAGGTGAATATTTGCAAGCAAATTAGGTAAGAGCTTCCGAAATAGAATTAGCACAAAGATCTACTGATATAACAGGCAAAGTGCTCATCAATTATGTACGGTTCGAAACATTTTAAGGGGAGTCCACTTTCTGTAGCTTTAAGTTGGATTTATGGGTTTCCGCTGTCAACCCATAGGATTGTCCCGCTTCGATTCCTATTGACAGAACGAACATTTATCACGGCCGGCCTTTTAGTAATACAAAATAAAATTCGCCTTGCATTTACCCATCATCAGGAATGTTTTTGCTAATTAACGTCTGTTTGCTCAGAGGTCGCAAATCGATATACTTAGTTCTGTTTTCGATACAGACATGTACTGTAATTGAACTGACATATTGATAGCATTTACTCAACAAATAATTATGCTCATTATTGGATGTCATCTAAATGAATGTATAAATTAAATTCGAATGGCAACGAATAGAACATGAAATTGTTTTAGTGAGGCTTATTTAAACTTATCTGTACTTATACTTGTAAACATCACCATAAGAAATTGTGCAATTGTGCAAACCCCTTAACTGTCAGGACTGTACATTAAGGGGGGTACATTGAAGTGCAAAACTCACAAAAATCACACACTTCAACGTTTTGAATTCCCTAACCTCTAAGGCGCGGTTTACATCTGACATTTTATTCGTGAATAATATTCGCTGAAGAAGATTGAAAAATGTTAACATCTGCAACCAATATTCACACCATTTCTCACTTGAACAAAGTTTGAGAAAAAGTCAGATGTTAGTTGCGTGAATATATTGCTTGATAGTTTACATTAAGCTGAATAACTGCCAAAAAAATTGCAAACAGTTTTACAACTGCTACATCGAATTTATGCGATTAATAGCATGAATAAAATTCAAGAAAATTCAGTTACCTCAACTATCGACACGGTTTATCCTTGAAAAAGAAAATTCAAACACTTCAGTACTTATATGTACAGATAGCACTCGCATCGCGTATCATAAAAGATGAGACCGTCAAAGAAAAAGGTAGCTGCTGCGGCAGTTTTATTAAATAGTGATGAATATAATGATGATATCGGTACTCGGACGAAACGTCTGTGGGTTCGAAAGTGAATATTAAAAAGGGAAGCGGATGGAGCATTTAAACAAATTATGAGTGAATAAAAAAATTTTTTTTTTTTTTATACGATGTGGCCAAATACAAGGGGACAACCCTTTGATGCATTAGCATGGTTTTGGCCGGAAGGGAATAAGGGTAAGGGGATTGAGGAAGCTTGAGTCTTGTTTTTGCATTGCTGCGAGCTAGGCAACAGCCCAGAGACAGAGTGGATTATTTTAATTTCTTAGTAAAAGCTCACGGGGACATCTGGTCTCGAACCCGAGGCCCATGGCATGGTGGTCGTGCGGCTCAACGCATTGATCCAACTCCGTCTCCGTAGATCCGATACGGAATTTCTTGCAAAGGACAGAAAATTTCATTTTTCAAATTTCAAAATTCAAAATTTGTCTGCCAGTGAATTTAGAGCATCACTCCTTTCTACTTTATCATGATACTTCGGAGAACTGGTATGCCAAAGCCTTGGAAACATTTCACTTTTTACTTTGTTCAGGCTATTCGTAAATGGAACTCCCTTCCTAGAAATATTCAACTTGCAGGTGCTAGCAGGGGTTTTATTAGATTGATTAAATCGTATAATGATCTATAGATGTAAATGGTGCACACTGTTGTGTTTTTACTTTTCACTTCTGTTTAATTATGTTCTTAAAGTAGTTAATGATTCCATTAGATTAATTTTTGTATAATTTGTATTATTTCTTCTTACAATTCATGCTACTTTATTTCACGAGCCATAGTATGTAGGTACAGTAACAAGATTATAAGTCTTTTGTACAATTCCAAGCAAATAAATTATTATTAGTTCATATTTGATAATGAGTTTTTTAATATCCTCCCTGTCCCATAATTTTTTACCTTCCATTTCGTTAAACAAAAAACAATATTTATATATACAGGGTGTTCGGAAAATATGTAGGAAACGCTATACCAATGGTGTCCTGTTCAAAATTTTCTTCCATAAATAACATGAACCCCTTCTCTTCAAAATCGCCTTTGAAAATGTTACTTCCTTCAAAGGAGGTGTGCTCACTTAAATCCTTGTAAGTCCTTCAAGGACATCACAAGACCAACATTTAAAGCTTTCTTAAAAGCTTTATCCGTACTAATGGTACCCAACATGCCATAATTCACTCACAAATTTTCGAGTTTATTATTGGACCTCAAACATAAATATTGGGAAAATTTTGCACAAAATGTTGGTATGTTATCCTTGATCCTGAAAAATTTGTACACCAAGGATATCATTTTTTTTCTTTCCTTAAGAGGCACTCAGAAAGCTCTTTACAACAAAAATCGGAGTAACTCGATATATGCAGCCATTCAAAAGTTATTAAAATTTTTATGCTGCTCGAGAAATGCTATTTTTAAATTAAGTGTTCTACGTGGGCACCATCCTGCAGAACACACATTTCTGCTCTCGAAATAAGAGACCTTTTGAAGACACCTCCAAGTCTAGGTTTATTTCTGATTGGGTCGCAAGCTATTTCTGATTTTGCCACAATTGCTCTATTGATCTTATATCTGACATCACATTGACAAGGTCTTTAAAGATAAAAGTCAAATGGATTCAGATCAGGAGGTCTTGCTGGCCAAATACGGTCTGCGCCGACCTATCCATCTCGTTCCATAAGCTTCGTTCAATGAGCAATTACACTCCAAATGTAGTTGTATGCTATAAGGTTAAGACGCATCTGGCATCCCAAGGGGTGGGCATGGGAAGAGAGTGACATGTAAAAATAATCAGAAATGACACTCATTTACCAAAAGTCTGCGCAACGCCGGGCACATACAGCTAGTTAAGCTATAAATTATTTGTTTACATTCATTATATGTAATAACTTCTGAAATGTCAGCTCTATAGTTATCACTTTTATTCCAAGCAATGTAGCAATTTATATCAATCCTGTTGTTGTAGAATGATTTATATATGTGACATCCACCAAACTTAATCTTTTTGTACTTTTATTTAAATCCTTATACGCAGTGATTGCTAGTGTTAGAGACCATCTCACCATTTTGGGGCTCTATTTAAGTTCTGCGCATCAGTTTCTGCAGCGTCATCTGCTTTTATATATGTCTCAGCTTATTTGGTTAATAATAAGGATGTTTGATTTTATTGCTCTTACTTGTTCTATTTTTGTATTACTCATTTACAAGTCATTATACTGCAATTGTTTTCAGAAATTTATATATAATAAGTCAGTCTAGCTTAAGCTCATGTAACACGAAGACTGTCCAACAAATCGTGCTTGCGAATAATACTGTTTTTTAATCTAAAGCAATTTAAGCATTTTTTATTGAATCTACCCTATATACTGTCCAACTTAATCTTCGTTCTTAACAGGTAGTATTATATTTAACGCTTTTGTTTGTTGTTATCGTCTTCAAATCTAGAGTATCCTATTATCTAATTCACACAAGAGATTAAAGAGAATTAGTAGCAATGTAAATATTATAGATATTTCTCCCGAATACAGTTGATAGTATTAAGCGAACCCACAGCTTTAACTTTAAGCTTTCTTCGCGATCCTATTAACCACCCTGAAACAACCCATTCAAAATTATTTTATATTAAATAAAACATGGAGAAATAAAATTCATACATCTAACTGGCAAAAACTTACATCTAGCTATCTTAATATTACATATGGCAAAAAAGACTATAACTATATCTCACACTAATAAACAAAGTTAAATCTGACTTATACTAAATTTTTATGATAACATTATTCTGATCCTCTTCTAGGGATTTTCAACATCTGAAAAATAATTCGTCAGATTTAATTTTACTTTATTTTTAAGCCGAGTGGGAATTTTTTTTAAGGTCATCCTCATCTTTCGAAACCGGAGACTATTGACTATTCCTTCTTTTTCAGGAAATTTCGGTCATGGTCACCAATATATTTACTATAAATTATTAGTGCTAATTTTCCATTTTTTTTAACTGGTTCCACTACCTGCTGCAACCGGCTTGAAAAGAATTAATTGGTGGTGGGACTTATCGGCACTGCTGCTGCTTTCGGGGCATAGAGTGGATGAAAACACTTCTTCTATCACCCTTGGAGGGGAGGGCTCAGAAGTGTACTCACAAAGCATAATTCGAAATTGCTGGATGTTGAAAACCCAATATTTGCTTCCTTTTTATGATTCATCCCTGTAAGGCTGAGGCGCGAATCTTCCTGGGATTTACCTCAGTCATAATAATTATGCGTTTTACTATAAAGAAATATTATTTTAATATTTTATTAGTATTAGAATTAATCCTTCTAACTCAGAAGGCGCACTTCATAGGCGGAAGCCTAGAATCATTTGACCTATTTGCCAAAATATAACAAAATATTAAGGCGAATGAGGCTCCTAAACCCATGCAGATAATATTAGTAATTAACACACCATAATACGCCCACACACAACAATCAGGGGTGCAAAGACAACAGAGATCGTTAAAGCAAATCAATAATAAGAGTCAGGTCAAAAGACAGACACACATTCACGACTCTATACATGCGTTTTATAAAAATAACAAAAATAGTGTTTCCAACAAAATGCAAAACAAACAAAGAGAAAAATTAAAACCAAAACCAGTGCAAGCAAAAGAACGAATCACAAATTATAGATGCTCCTTTTAAGTGTCACCTTGTCCACATTAATATCAAAAACGTCTCCAATATCATTAGCAGACCTACACATGCGGTTAATAGGCTCGAACATGCCGTAATTAGTGCGCGAAAAAGCAATCTGTAAAGGTGCTCGATTACGTAGGGAATAGGACAGTTCTCTAGGCAATATTTTG
Organism: Leptarthrus brevirostris; assembly: GCA_964036015.1. Taxonomy (NCBI): domain Eukaryota; kingdom Metazoa; phylum Arthropoda; class Insecta; order Diptera; family Asilidae; genus Leptarthrus; species Leptarthrus brevirostris. The sequence goes on from OZ038373.1 coordinate 97,539,812, forward strand.
GAAGCTAGTTCAGCGCTGTCCAACTTTCCCTGCAGAAGCTGATGCAAAAATGTTAAATCAGCAACCCAACGTCGCTTCTCGAGTGTAGCAAGTTGCAGCAAACCCAAGCGCTCCTCATAAGGTGGCAGAATAAGAGGGTCATTCCAAGGCAAAGAACGTAGGGTCGATCGCACAAATCTGCGCTGGACGGACTCGATACGTTTAATATGTGTTCCGTAAAATGGAGACCATACCTGACTGGCATATTCAAGCAGGGGCCTAACAAGGGATGTATAAAGATGGAGTCTTATATGAGGAACTGGAAATTCCTTGGACCAACGAAGAATAAATCCCAGCGTAGAGTTTGCCCTAGCTACCACGATATTAATATGGGAGATGAAGTTTAACTTACCATCAAGATACACTCCTAAATCCCTCACCATTTCCACCCGTTTTAAACCTGTATCCCCAAACATGTACTGAAAAGTACGGAAGCTGCGAGACTTCGAGAAGGACATAACCTGACATTTCTCAATGTTCAGCTTAAGATTGTTGTTGCAGCACCACTCATAGAAAATATGCAACTCTGATTGTAAGATCTCACAATCAGCGTTAGATTTTATTGGAAGAAAAATCTTAATATCGTCAGCATATATAAGAATTTTACATCTTTGCAGCAAATATGAAATATCATCAATAGATAAGATGAATAACAATGGACCCAGATGACTGCCCTGGGGAACGCCAGAATGAGTCACAAAATCATCAGAGAGTGCGCTACGAAAACGCACTCTATAAATCCTATCAGACAAATATGACTTTTATTGAACAATAATTACTAAATATAAAATATAACCTTCTATGCTTTAGATGATCAGTCAAGAAATCCATATTTTTGGAGTACTTCCAGCCATCGATATGCTTGGTTTCCAGTCCGAACACTCTCTACCTGGCATTCTCACTACTGTAAGAGTCCCAATGTCGCTTCCATTTGTTCTTGCACTGTTCGACTAAAATTAAAATTAAATTAGTATCCTGTATAATAAATTTACATATTTTAATTAATATTTCAGAGCGCCGGGAGAAACTTACTACTTCATTTTCATTCATTCGCTATATTCTTCCGAATTTTTCCCTCATTTTAAAATTTTTGTAATAGGAATTAGCTAAATCCCACAATATCGGTTTTCCTCTCACCATTTAAATTAAATTTTGATTATTACAAGAACTCATGAACACGTTGGTTCACAAACGTTTTTGGTTTTATATATTATGCCTTGTAATAATACTAAGCCTGCTGTTAACCAAATGCAACAAAGGCTATAAAAATCAGAAGAAAAACACTGATGTGATATAATATCGAGGATTATTGTCTGGCTTTTCCGGCTACATGGAAAATATTAGCATAACAATACAAATCTTTAAAAATGTTAGCCCCTTTTGCTTCAGTAGGTATTACGGGAATATATTCTCTTAATCCGATTCAAATCATATGGCTCACTATCAAGGATCATCAATATCAAATTACTGATTTATTATGCTTGGCACCACGCACGATCAGAAATCATATTTTACATAATATCAGGTCGTCAAATAGTTTTCTGCAGTATAAGACTGCACATCAGTTTTTTTAAACTAATTTTACAGACGAAGGATCAGACACTAACATCCTTAGAGTATACGTAAAAAATCTTTCATAAAACAAGATTTTATTTAAAAACAACTAAACTAAAGAGTAAAATATAATGTTCTCCTATCTTGGTTGCTGATCATAGGTATTCAAATTCAAATTCAAATTCAAATTAATTTTATTTTGTAACAACTACACTAGTAAGAAATACATCTTTTAATTAAGTGTAGGAAAGGAAAAAAGAAACAAAAGAGACAAAAGAAAAATTATGTTCTAGTAAAAAAAGCAAAAACAATAACCTAAAACTATAAAAATGAAACTTGAAACTTATATTAAAAAAGTGATACTGAGTATTGGAAAGAACAATTTATATATTTAGTATATAGCTAATAATAGTTAGGCTGCTGAAATAATAATCTTGTAACTGAAATTATAGTAAATACAATATAACAAAACCTCTGTGTTAAAGTTATGAACAATTAATTGATCTATTAAGAAAAGGAGCAAAATTTAAAACAAGTTAAAAACTAATTAGTACAAAAATAATCAAATAGAATATTAGAGAAATTGGGTCTATCGCTGCTTCTTCTAATCTGAAGTGGAAGAGCATTCCACAGCCTAACGGATCGAACAAGAACTTGTTGTTCTGTTACTCGAAATCGAAAATGGGGCGTTGGCAATGAAAAGGTGCGGCTGGAAAATGACACACAATTTAACTTAATAAAAAGATAATTTGGCTTCTTAGTCGTGATAATTCTATGGAGAAATAAAATAGTACGATAATTCAGATAATCATCGAGGCTGCATCCGATAATAGTTTTGGTATAAGGAGAGACATGATCGAAGCGCCTTAGGCCATACACATAACGGACAGCAGAGTTGAAAGCGACGTTAAGCTTACGTGATGATAGATAATCCACCTTACAGAATAGTTCACAGCAATAAGTCATGATTGGTAAAATTAATAATTTTACTAACATAATACGTGTCTGCTGTGGTGTGAAATGGGCAGTCATAGATAGTCGTCGCAAAGTACCATATACTCTACCAATGACATTATTAACCTGATCAGACCAGGTTAACGTTCTGTTAAAAATAACGCCAAGATTTCTAACAGTGTTACTATATGGTACCGTAGCACCATTAATTTTGACAGAGGGACAGGAAAAAATATCAATAGGACTCCTATGTATAATAATGGCATTTGATTTACAAGGATTAAGAATTAATGCGTTATTTTCTGCCCAAATGGATAAACGTTCCAGGTCGTCATTCAATCGACAAACGGCATCTTCGATTAATCCCAGTGGTCTTGATATATACAGTTGTGTATCATCAGCATATATGTGAAATTTACAGTCTCGTAGGACAACAGGGAGGTCATTAATAAAAATTAAGAATAACAAAGGACCAAGAATAGATCCTTGGGGTACTCCACTATTGACATCTAGAAAGCCAGATGATTTATTGTCACAAAAAACCTTCTGTTGACGAGAGGTGAGATAGGAGCATATTAACTTACATGCAGGTCCTGAAAATTCGAAATATTGAACAAGTTTGTGAAGTAAGAGCTGGTGATTAATTGTGTCAAATGCTTTTGAGAAATCAAGAAGAACCAGTAATGTAACCTGATCGCCATCAATCGCATCCCTGATATCATCCGAAATTTTCGCTAAAGCTGTAGTACAACTATGATTGGGCCTAAAACCAGACTGACATGGTGATAAGAGATTGTTCTTGTCAAGATAATTAAGGATTTGCTTATGCAGCAACTTTTCAAAAACTTTAGAAAGGAAAGGGAGAATGGATATAGGGCGGTATTCAGCGGAACTAGTGGAAGGTTTAGGAATTGGAATAACTTTAGAAAGTTTCCAAACAGTTGGGAAAGAGCAGGTGATAAGGATAGTGTTAAATAAATGAGTAATATATGGAAGTAAAATGGGCAAGAGAGCATTGATAAATTTGGGGTGCATCTCATCGATTCCGACAGCATTAGACTTAACAGATTTTAGAGCTAAAATTACGTCCATTTCATTAAAATTAATGAACGAAAATCCGTCACTGATATTCCTGGACCTAATCATCTCTAGAAGAGTGTCATCAAAATTCGCTGTATTCTTAGATGCATTAGAAGTAAACTGTCGATTCAAGTCATCCGGGTCAGCTGAGCAATTGAGGTTTCTGGTCTGGGCCACACCGATGGACTTTAAGTTCCTCCAAAGTTTCTTAGTGGGAAGATTTATGTCGAATTTAGAAATGTAGAAATTTGACTTGGCTTTAGAAATTTCTGCACACACTTTGTTACGTAGAATTCGGAAATTATTCCAACATTCAGACGTACGGTAACGTTTCCATCGACGGTATGCGGAGTCGCGCAAGATAATTAATTTCCTTATATTTGCGGTAAACCAAGGACAATTGGGACAAATAATGCGCCTAGTTCTGACAGCAACGTATTTATTAAACAGGTACATAATACGGTCCATCAGGATCTTAAGCTGGTCATCAACTAATGCTGTAAAATAAATTTGCATCCATTCCAATTGTGAAGCCTCTGCAAGTAATCCCTCATAATTTATATTTTTATAATCACGATAAGAAAATATTTGGTCACATTGAGAATTTGATGTTATATTGCATATAAAAAAGATTAAATCGTGTTTAGAAAAACATGACAATGCTATTTGATTAAAGAAACCAATTAATTCGGGATTATCTACAATAAATAAATCTAAAAGAGTTGAGGCTGTCGAAGTAAAGTGTGTTGGGGACGAATTTACAAAAGAGAGACCAAAACTACTCACCATGTCGGTAAAATTGCTTGAGGCAGAAGTATGCTTCAATAAATCTACATTGAAGTCTCCAGCAATGATTACATGTTGGTACAAATGACATATTTGAGACATAATTAGTTCTAAGGTGGATATATCTGTAATGTGCGGGGGTTTGTAAACGGTACCAACAAGAAATTTTCCAGAATCAACCAAAAACTCTAAGAACTGGTACTCGATGTCTTGACCAGGGTCAGATTTAGCAACTAGACGAACTGCAAAAGAACTTCTCACATAGATACACACACCTCCTCCCAATCGGCCTATACGATCGTTGCGAAATAATTTAAAATTTTGTAAAATGATAAGCTCATCGCAAATATGTGGCCCCAACCACGTCTCCGAAATACATATAACATCTAACAGACTAGAAGAAAATAAATCACAAAATTCGTCAAACTTGGGGTACAAACTCTGTGCGTTCAAATGGCACATCCTCAAGCCATCGCCCTGTTTACACAAGATATTAAGAAGAATATTAGTGTTGTTCGATCTATTAGACTCTAAAACGCTATTATTAGACATTAATTAACTGATGATAAGACAAAAAAAAAAAAACATCAACACCAAGAGAGAGAAGCAGCGATCACGAAAATCAAAAATTCTATATACCATCAAGTTACCTAATGTAAACTCAACAAAACAATGCCTAAGAGCTACAAAAAATTCATTTAAGATACTATAAACACTAAGCCTAATATACAAAAGGTGAGGCTTTGTTACCAATATCGAATGAATGATTAATCTATGCCTTAATTCGTAAAAGTATATTAAAGTAATAGCGAATTCAAAATAAGGCGCTAGCTTACTGACTAAAAGCATATATAAACTGAATGAAGAGATTAATATAATTTGCGAATGCATCTCACTTTAATATTTATTCTGTGTTAGTCGCTGCAAATTGCTGTAAATATGAAACATTCTTAACAGGCTGAGGAGTGCCTTCTGGCGAAACTCTTACGTAGACAACACCATTCCTAGAGAACACAGAAATCAGACGCTTAATCTTTTTGAGGCGACAAGCTTCTCGGAAGATTTGGTAATGTTTACTTGTCAAGCTCTCATGAATGAAAATCTTTTTTGCAGAATCAAAACCTATGTCACGAAGAGTTATGCCTTTCGCAGGAGATTTATTCCTCGTTGATACTGCTTTCAAAATGCTGATCTTGTCAGCAGAAGTGGAAAGTTTAACAATAACTGAGCCATCAGGGTTCCTCTGATTTCTTGCACGGAAAATCTCATATGCCTTTGGAACAGAAATGTCACAGTTTCGACAAAGAATACTGAAAACATTGGTAAGATTTTCATTAGGCGAAGCGGGAATCCCATTTATGATGATGTCATTAGAATGCAGCTGCCTCTCCAGATAATCAATTCTCTCCTCTTGTTTACCAATCAGTACGTTTAACTCATCAATTTTTGGGCGAAGAATTTCGTTTGCCATTTCTTCAAAACGACTGTGCAAAGAATTTATTTGCCGTTGAAAGTCGGTTTTAATATTTTCCAATTTAGAGGCAAGGTCATTAGCAACACTTTTGATGAGCAGGTCCAGTGCATCCAAAGTAACAGTAGGAGTTGAGAACGTCGTTCCGCTGGCGCTGGGCAATATATTTTCACTACCAGCTGCACTCATTGCACTCATGGAGCCTCCAGTTATAAGAGCCGCTGCTGCTTTATTTTGTTTACCTTTGCTCCGGGTGTCTCTACCAGATGTATTGATAGCAAGCACATTTGTAGCAAGTGTGGTTGTAGGTGTGAGCGGCATTGTCACCGTTAACTAAACCAGCGAAATTATTAAAAATATTTAATTAAATTAGAACAAATCGCACGACTACGAGAAGATGAAACTGAGAAACCGATTCACGGCCACCTTATGCGACACTTCAACCAGATTTTGCTAATTTAGTATAAAGAAAACCGACAAAAATCAGCAAAAATTTGCGAGCGAAATGAAACACGTTTAGCTACTCATGACGTTTAGTTTAGTATGTACTAAACCTAGATCTTTATACAATATGAAATATTTATTTTAAAAGCTTGCGGCTTTGATTCAGATAGGAACTTTAGTATTACTTATATGGTTTGACGCCTTAAGCTTTCCTCTTTCGTGTTATTTAATTGGTTTTATTACAAATATTTCACTTTATACTTTTTCATAATAGTGTTCGTTTCTTTATACCTCTTAATATCTGAGCTTGTTCGTATTTATGCGTTTATTAATATTTGATATCATCCACTGAACAAGATCTCTAGCTGTTGTCAAGTAGCTTACATTCCACTTAAATTGAACATATCTATATCCGTAGGGTACCAAGGTGGTACTTGGTTACAACATCAGATCAGCTTCATCAAAGGACATGATTGAAATTATATTCTGCCACCAAAAATTTATATGTACACAAAATGTCTGGTCGATACCAATGCCCATTGATAATCCGCTGTCTTGGGGCGTCCTCCATATGGGATTTAGAACGACGTTACCTAGCTTATCGCATTCTACTCGTTGGACCCTTTCGTTTAATACCCACGTCAAGGGGGTATTAAAGAAAAATGCAATCCACCATGATGGAGCGTCCGCCGTATTCAATTTACAATTACGTCCCGTAGCTTATTGTATTCCATCCGTCAAACTCTTTCATTTGATACTCATGTCAGAAGGGTTGTAAAAAAATAGATAATCCGACATCTTCGATTTAAAACGATACTTAATGTACTATATTGTAATGTCATCAGAAGCAAAACTGTGTGTAAAATTTCTGACTCGATCTGATTGCAGGAAAAAGCTGGAAAAATACAAACGTTGCGAGTTAAATAAAAGCGTATAACAACATTCGTCGTTTGTGAACAATTTAAATCTCAAAGACGATACTCAGATTAATCAGGCATTGAAGGGAATAATTTATATAAGGTATACGTATATTTGTACAAATTAGCATAGAATAGAAGGGGAGCGGCTAAATCAGATCTGTGCACAGGTGGCTAACGGCTGGCCTAATTGAAAGCAATTTCTAGGAGTCTGGTTGGTTGAAAGCAATTTCTAGGAGTCTGGTTGTCCCCTATGCTTCAAACACATCGTATAAAAAAAAGATTTGGCGCAACTTACATAAATATTGCTTAATTTTAAATTTTGTTTTAATTCACTTCAATATTTTGGCCGTAGGATTAAATTTACTTTTTACTTTTCCGCTTATTTGCCTGAAGTTGCTTATAACTCAATCCTTAAGAGCAAATATGCAAAACCCTCGTTCTTATTGTTTAAACTTCCCGAAACAAAGCAATTATTCTAAGACTATTATCCTCCGATGTTTCTTTTTCTATACAATATACTGGATTCAATGAAGTTACCTTAAGACCGACAATTTTTCGTATCGAACAAAAGCTCATTCGAAAAAGCAAAAATTTACTAAAACCAAGCAATATTGTTCAATTAAAATATTGAAGGTCTATAAACCTTTTCAGTACAAAGTAAATACCTTCAGTTCCTAAACAAAAGCGACATTAACCTTCAAATAAAAGAAGGAACCATACCTTGCGTTTAAATGAAATCGAAAATTGTTGTTTTCAACCCAATTCAATAAGTTGCAGCACTGATCCAAGGTCTAAAAAAGTTAACCGGTGTTTTTGATAAAAAATAAATAAAGAAAATAAAATACGAAGAAATTTATCAAGCAAATTTCGTTATAATTAACTTTCACTGATTGAGGCAACCTAGAGCAAGTTAAATTCGTAATAAGCTTTTAACAGGAAGGGCAAATCGCTTCGTTTGTAATTCCGAGGCATTAAATCGGATATTTCGCGAAACTCATTACAGAATATTTAAATAATTTACCATCCCATCCACTCCAAAAGAGTAAAGTTAAACAGCGGAATTACCTCATTCGGAACTGATTTGGGTTAAGGTCATTCCTCCTCCCGAGCGTAATCCATTCACCTTCTGTTCTAGATCAAGCTAAGAGAACTATATTTCACTGCTATATCTGAAGTGGAATATGTTTGGGTTGGGGCGCAAGCATTCGAAGTAGGTTGCTGGTAAGGACATAGAGGTTTTTATTGCCTGAACTGGAGGTAAACAAACAAGTATGAGAAGGTGATGTGTGTCGACTGATTGACAGAGTTATGCCGGTACAACCATCTCATATAACTGCGTGATAACTTCGGAGGCCTTATATAATATAATTAGAGAACAGTGCTACAATCAGTAATTAAATCGTGAGAACTCGTTTGCAACGCTACTAAGTCGAAGTGCTTGCAAATTGCTTTTGGCCTAATGTAACAAAATCCAAACTAGACGTTGACGTTTGACTGGAAAACACTCTATCGGGCACGTAACGTGACTGGAGGTGGAATTTCAGCAAGATTGAGTAATGCCTAAGTTAATGAAGCTGTCTGCTATAATTACTGAAATTCCATAAGAACCCATTAAGATGAAGCAGGTCCTAGATAGACAAGCACTTGAAGCCCATTCAAAATATATTGCCCGCGGAAACTCATTTACGTGACACTTTGACAGTAACATCCAGTAGCTGCCGTCTGCCGTATGGATTCACAATGTCTAAAAGAAAATAAATTTACCAGCATCACCTCCTTCAACCCAAAAAATATAAAAATTTTACTTATCATAAAATTATGCAAATTCGGGAAGCCCGAATAAGTCGTAAAAAATATGGATATGACCGACCAGCTTATTCTACTCAGCCCTTTCGATGTGTGTAATTGTAAGTTAGAATGTAAAAAAGAATATAAAAATATAAACAGATAACTGTTATTTCATAAAAATTTTACGACTTTTAAATTTTCGTCTGTATTTGTAATTATGTAAGTCAGTCTATGGGATACATCGCAAATTAGAGAAAACTTGGAAAAGACAAGAATAATACCCAGCACGCTATTGGCGAAATAAAGACAACTTTATGTCAAAAAGTCATCCAAAACTTCTATAAAAGAATGGCATCCTGCCAAATGTGTAGAGGAGGTCATCTCAGCGAAGTTGTGTTACACACTAAATTTCCATCTTTGTAATTTGTTATTTAAACTGTTCTATTAAAAAATCAAACGAAAACGCGTTATTTGGAAACCCTTTATATATATGCTAATATTTAATAGCTAGAGGAATTAAAAAATATATTTATTATTAATTATGGTTCTGAATTATTTCTGGATATAAACACAAGTGCTTTGTTTATGAGTAAAAAAATTGAGAACAGCCAGGTTCTGCAATTATATTGACAAATAAATTGGATTAATATTTAATCGAGCAGCCAGTCTCTGAATAAATGTTAACGAATAGGTTAATTAACAGAGGAAAAATATTATCGAGCAGCCAGGCCAAGAAAATATTTTTGTAAATTTGTTTAATGAAATCATTTAATAAAGATTTGTTTCTTGGAAGTACTAATTATGTCAAGAAATATTTTTCCTGTAGCTGCAAATTTTTATTCATATACAGGTTGTTTCTCAGCTCGTGTGCAAAAATGAAGCAACTGATAGATCTAGGCGAGAAACGAAAAAAATTTATGGGAGGAGGGATTTATCTCCACCACAAATTTAAATAGTAATTTGAAATTGTTTTACAATGAAATTAAGGGGGTCCACCTGTGTGAGGGCGGTATTTCGAACGCTTTTTCGGCAATTTTCGTTAGGAGAACTAATTCAAAAATTAGAATAAGTTTAAGGTTATTTTGAAGGTTTGTGCTTTTATTAAAACAGTAAATTTTTCCAAAAGTGTAAGCCGAAGGCTTGCATCTATTGAGGGCATTGAAAGTGACCTCCTCAAAATGGAATACCGAAATTCTGGGCAAGATTCCGCTCGAACCAGTTATATAAAACACAAAAAGTAAAAAGAACCTTATTTGTGTTTATGTTGTCGAGGTACTGACGTAGGATTTTGACAAAATTCCGAAAATTGAATAAATGGTAGTACTTTTCATAAAAGTTGATCATTTTCATGCTCTTTTTCGATATAATATATGCTGTAAAATAAAAATATTTCGAAAAACTGCTACGTGGGTACCTTCAGTTATCTCTATAAATGAGTTAGTTAAAATTTCAAGTCGATCTGTTTAGTAGATTATTTTTAATCCTGTCCAAGAATTTCAAAAACATGGTTTCGAGAAAAACGCGTCTAAAGTTTGGAAACAAAACAGAACTTTGTATTCTATACTCACATTCAGCGCCCTGTCACGCTTTAATTAAGTCGAATTCATGAAAATTGCTTAAGGACATCATTTGTCACATCGTCAAGATGCGAGAAATGTAAAAAAAAATCGATTTTTCGAAACATTTACACAGGTGGACCCCCTTAACCTCTTTTACATTTTAACTCATATTTCTTACAAACGTATCACAATATTGGTAAAACTGTGTAATTTTTATTTAAGGGAAACTTTATATGGGACACTTTAGGAGTTTTGGCATGTAGAGCTAACAAAATTTTTTAAACTCCTTGTCCCTCCCTAATTAACATTTATTTAACCAAAGTGTTAGAGATGGGAAAAAGTATACGGAGATCCGCACAAGGAGAAGAACCCGAGAATAGTCGCGGGGCATTGTTTCTTCTACACTTATTTTAAAACTTGATTTTCAAACTTAAACTTTGTGAAAAAAAATTTTTCTCATTTCAAAATTTCAAAATTTGCCCTATTTTCTTATTTAAAAGGACAAACCCAAAAATCTTTTCGCTTTCTCAAGTTACACGACCAACCGTATAGCTAATACATACTAGAAAACATCTAAGAAAATATTCTACCTGCCACCAAAATTTTTGATCTTGTGTTAAAATTGGGTAGTCTTAAAAAGGACTGTCTTTTTAAGTCATCTCTTGCAGCAAATTCCACCATTCTCTCATGGTCCCCCACAAATAAAAATTCAGTGGGGTTACGTAGGGAGAACGAGCCGACTAAGGAAAAGTACCCCAATGCCCTATCCACATACCGCCGTAATTTATATTTGATTTCTCGAGTACGTTTTTCCACAGCTCCACGTACAGAAAGGATGTAGAAATTTATAAATATACATATACATATACATTTATACATGCCGTTTTCGATGCACGCTAATAACCTCTTTCGAATACTCTGTTTAACGTGAATTGTAGCCATCCTCTCCGGTATTTTCGTCGCTACACTCCCAATTCTTCTTTAATTTAAGTTTCTCTATTGTTAGCTAGCCTTAAGTAAACTTAATCCTTCAGTGTTCTCCATAAGAAAAAGTTCAATGGAGTAAGACCTGAAGTTTTAGCTAGCCAAGGAATCGGTGTACCTCGTCCAAGCCAGCGGTCAGGAAATTTGTCATTCAGTATTGCTTTTACAATGATACCATAATGCGCTGGTGCTCCATCTTGCTGGTAGATTATCCAGAAGGATTTCTGCTGGTATATCTGCAAAATGAATAGTTCTATTAAATGAGTTTCGATGATACCAGCCAAATTATTGACTCAGAATTCGGGCTGGAAGGAGGTCAACTTTGTTCTATGTGGGTTAGTAAACGACCAGGTATGGAGTTTGTGAAACTTTGCGATACCATCCCCAGTGAATATCGATTCATATATCCGTAGAATATGGTCGAGAAACGCCGCGTTCTTCATGTCGAATTCCAGAAGACAAATGAAAAATTCCAATCTTCTCTCGGAAACTTCTTCCAGTTCAGCTTATCCACCGGATGATGACGTAAATCTTTTAAGGCCAAAGAGGTTGTTTAGGACTGCGTGACTTTTCAATTTCTTTTTTTACAATGTTTCCCCTATTTTACAGAATTTTTAGGGTCACAATACTTTCTTTTAGACTGTTTTAGGTTCACAGAAATATTTCACTTTTGAGTTAAATTATCTTGTGCAGGATTTTCACGAAGTTCAAGTACTTGTTTAGTTCATTCTTTCAAATTCAATTTTCACGAAGATTGTGGTTAATAATGCTTTTTGACGTAATCCGACTAATATTTTACGTTAAAATTCAAATAATTTTAATAAACTTTTCACAAAGTTCATGCACGTATTTAGGTCACTATTTGACACAAAGATTAATAATATTTGTCCACATAATCCGGCTCGAAGGATTAACATTAGGCGCAGAGCAATTTAAAAATTAGTCAACGGAACTCTAAGGTTAAATACGTATATATTATGTGCAATATTAATTAAATCTTGTATTGAAGGTTAAACAGAACAACGGGTTGAGTTAACAAATTTATGGTAAGTAAGTAAGTAATTTTAATTCGCTTGTTAGGTACATATCCAGTGCAGGGTGTGTTTCACTCTTCGGTCACTATCTCTGTCTACTCTAAAGGAAAAATTTTGTCAAATATCGAAAATGTTTCCTAAGTAGAACAACACGCATGTGGAATAGTTTTCCATCTTCTGTTTTTCTCCAGTCTTGGTTCCGGAAGTTTTCAGAGGCGGCATATATCGTCACCTTCTTACCTTAAAACCTATTAATCAATTCCCTTATCCTTAATTCTTTAACGTTTTTTTTATACGTTGTGGTTTAAGCCTAGGGGACAACCCTTTGATGCGTTATCATGATTTTGACCGGACGGTAATTCGGGTAAGGGAAGTGAAGAAACTTGAAAATCTTGTTTTTGCATTGCTGCGAGCTAGACAACTGCGCAGAGACGGAGTGGATTATTTTTATTTCTTAATAAAAGATCATGGGGTGACCTGGTCTCGAACCCGGAACCATGGCATGGTTGTCGCGCCGATCAATGATTGGTTAAGAGCATATTGGACACGATGAGGTTCAGGTGAGTTCTTTCAAAATTTTTTATAAACTAGGGCTAGATTCAGGAATTTTGGAGATATTTGGCATTAATAGTTTAAAAAGTAGAGTGGGGGAAAGGTCCTAAGACATTCCTGCATTTTATGAGAGAGATTTTTTCAGCACTTTTCACTTTATGAAGAGGTCCAAAAAAAGTATTTTTCCAAAAAATTTCCTCAAAACCCTTTTTGGTAACGTCCATATATCAAATTTTATCTAATAGGTTTATAAATGACAGGATGGAAAGGCTGTCATATACAGTGAAACTTCTTTTGTCTTTGTTGATTAATATATTTGAATTAAGTAATTAAAAAGTAATGAAAAACATTAAATCAACCAAATTTACAACGGTTACTAGTAGTTTATGGTAGGTAAAATGTAATACAAATATTTGAATATTTACTGTTTTTAAATATCTGGTAAAAACAGCATCTATACGTCCAGCACCTTGACTATTATCGCTACGTCTTTGGTTTTATCGTAGGCGAAATTCTGGAATACGTTTTGGTTATACTCTAAAACAGGCAACTATTGAATCTGCTTTGCTGTTCCAAGTTCCATATGGAATTCGGTTTGGGTCAGATATTTCGTACTCTCACCGTGTGTTGAGTGCCATTTGGTATAAAATTGAAAAGATACCTTGAAAAAAGAGCATAAGGCCTGGATCATTGGCTGACGGATGCTAGGATGTGGTGATCTAAAAGCGAAAACCTCGATGGCTGTGGGAGAAAAAGAACTCACATGCAGGCAAATAACCAAAATATAAATATGCGTTCTATTGGGCTTGCCCATTGGGCTTCAATTTGCATTCCTTCTTTCCCACTTTCACATCTTGCTCCATCCCCTACTTGTGTTCCGCTCGATCTGGCATTTATATATTACAAAAGCATAGTATAGTGGCAATTGAACAGATCACTTGAATGGATCTGCTATACAGGGTGTTTCAGATCTGACGTGCAAAAATGAGTGGGGTAATAGATCTCACCTAGGTAGACACAAATTGTATGGCAGGGGCAACCGCTTAGGAGTTACAGGGTGATTCATAAATTTAAGTTTTTCATGGTATGCACATTACTATTTTATTTTTATCTTTTGATCTACCTAGCATAGCGACATCAAACAAACGGTAAAAACTACTATCTCAATGGCCTTTCCAAAATTGCCAACAATGTTGATCTAACTGATGCTATTGCAGGTACAGTTATTTCCAAAAGTGAAAAAATGGATTGCGATTACCTAAAATTCAGCATTTTCCCAAATTTGCTCCGAAATCCATGTAATTAGTACACCTTTTTTCTATTTTTGTTGGATTGCTCAAGCTAAAACATGCCCAAGTAGAGAAAGGGTGTAGAAATTCATAAGTAATAAACTTATCGGGAAATATTTGAAAATCTGCAATTTACAGAAACTAAGCTCATATTAACTCTAAAATCCTTTTTATTGAATTCAAAACGTAATACAAATAATCTTAGTAAATTACAAAAGCTATTAAAATGTCCTCCACTTTGGATGCATACCAACAATCTCCTTCTAAGTCCCTGTTTAAGGCGTATTGCAGTCAGCTTCTCCCGTATTTTCGTCGCTGCATTCCAAATCCTGCTAACAAAATCCTCCCTAGTGTTAACAGGGCTTAAGTAAACTTTATCCTTTATCATAAGAAAAACTCTAATGGCGTAAGGCCTGGTGGTCTAGCAAGCCAAGGAATAGGTGCACCTCGTCCAATCCAACGGTTAAGAAATGTTTCACTTAGCATTGCCTTCACAATGTAAGCAGTATGCGCTGGTGCTCCATCGTGTTGGTAAAAGATGTCCGTTCGATTATGCACAGGGATGTCCTTTATTAGATCTGGAAGTGTGTTCTCCAAAAATTCCCCATAATTGTGACTGTTGAGCATTTGCAGCAAAATGAATGGTCCTACCAAATGTTTCCGATGATACCAGCCCATACATTGACTCTGAATCTCTGCTGGAATGAGGTCATCTTTGTCCTGCGTGGGTTAGTTCCGACCAGGTATAGAGTTTATAGAAGTTCGTGATACCATCCCTGGTGAATTGAGATTCATCCGTCCACAGAATTCGGTCCGCAAACCTCCTGTTTTCCATGTCACGTTCCAGAAGCCAAGTGCTAAATTCCAGTCTTCTCTCGGAATCTCCTTCCAGCAGTCCTTGGACTGAGTGATGGTGATATGAACATAATCCCTCTCGATGAATAACTCTCCAAACCTTACATGACGACACTCCTAATCATCTTGCGACTCGTCTCGTGCTCGTCTCAGGGTCCTGCCTCACGATGGTGATTATTTTCTGATCGACGTCGGCAAAAGTTGCCTAAGTTTCGGGCAGTGTAAAGTGTTACACTTCCTGTTTCTCTTAACCTCTTTTAACCTCTTTTTTGGTGCTTTATGAATCACCCTGTAACTTCTAAACGGTTAAATTCCCCCCCCCCCCCTGTCATAAAATTTTTTTTTCCAAGGTGAGATCTATCACCCCACTCATTTTGGCACGTCAGATATGAAACACCCTGTATGTACTGATCCAAATCCAATAAATTTATAAGAACCATTTCGCCCACCTCTAGACCAATGGTTAAGTTTCGACTCATGTACAGAAATCACAATGCTCCAATCAGACGCAATCCAATCCTTTCTTTCTTAAGCCCACTGTAGTCATTTTTGCTTTATTTTAGCCAAAACCAAATTCTTTTAACTGGTTAGTCCTAGTAGTCCCAGCATCCGCTTTATTTCACTTACTTCTTTTCGGGTTAACTTACCACTCTTTGTGTGCATCTGTATGAGTGACCTCACAGTAAATTCAGCACGATTTATACGATGAACTGTTTAACGCAAGTGTAGTGCCTCATATAAAGTTGAAAATTGTCAGTTTTTTTCTATTGTTAACTTCATCTTTTTAATAAAATAAATTCACTGTTGCCACTTAACCGCCGTAGTTTTCTACTCAGAATGAAATATCAAATTAATTTTTTTTAGTTCTACGCTAACGTAACCGGCCTTCGATCAAAGACGACTTGCCTCTAACCAGCTCTACTTTTTCATGTTTCGACGTGGTATGTCTGACTAAAACTTGGCTTTGTGGTATGACCGCCGATGCTGAGCTCTTCGGCCCGGAATACATCGTCTTTCGGCGTGACCGACATCTATCCCTTGCTCTGTTATTAAGATTTTGGACTCGAATATTTTGGAACTTTTATGTATGGTTCTCATATTGCCGGATAAGAACGTGTTTATTGCCACCTCTTACATTCCTCCAGGAGCGACCAGTGATACTTACGACTCACTTGCTTCCTGCATCGACACTCTTTCCTCCTCTTTGCGTCCTCAAGATGAGTTGTTGCTCCTCGGATATTTCAACCTGCCAAGTATTAATTGAGTGTCATCAGATGTTGACGGGCTGATTCCTTACCAATCACCTGCATCGGAGAGTTCTCTATGTTTCATCGACAGCATTACCTCTTCCGGGCTGGTACAGTGTTCCAGCATCGCTAATGATTCCGGTAGATTTTTGGATTTGGTGTTCAGCACTGACCCATGCAGCACCTTGGTCAGGCGTTGCCCGGTTCCTTTGGTTTCTGAGACGTCTTATCACCCTGCGCTTCAAATTTCTTTGGTCTTCGATCCATTGCCGGCTGCATTTCTGATTCACGACGACTTCTCTTTTAATTTTAAAAAGGCTGACTTTTCTGTATTGAATAATTTTTTATTGAATTGTAATTGCTCTAATGTTTTTTATGAGTGGAACAATGATGTGGCGGTAAGTGCTTTTTATGACATTTTGTTTACTTGTTTCTTGCATTGTGTTCCTGTTTCTAGTTCGTTTTCTTCTTTCTCTAGTCCGCCTTGGCTCAAAAGATCGCCGAAGCATCTTAAAAATTTAAAAAATAATGCATGGAAGCAGTTCTGCTCATCAAGGAGCGACTCAGATTTTTATATATACTCACAATTGCGCGATGAGTTTAATTTCGAAATTCATGCCTCATATAATAATTTCGTTAACAAAATGAGGTCCATTGTACGCGGTGAGCCTAAGCAGTTTTGGAGATTTGTTAACTCTAAGCGTAGCACCGACGGCTACCCTACTTTATTAAAACTAGGTGACACTGAAAGTAGTGATCCCTTGACGATTGCGAACCTTTTCGGCGACTTTTTTAAGACAGCTTTTCTTTCTGAAAACTACTGCGATACTAGCTCTAAGGATTTTAGCTACTTGACATTATTTCCTCCTTCTTCACTGGAAATGAAAGATCTTACATTTGATGACGATACAGCCGCCAAAGACATCAATTTGGCAGATAGTTTTTCGTGCGGTCCTGATGGTGTTCCTATATCCCTTTATAAGAAATGTTCTTCTTCCTTGGTTTCTGTTCTTTGTTATTTATTTAATTTATCTATTTCTTGTGGAGTTTTTCCAAAATCTTAGAAATCATCTCTTATTATCCCTCTTCACAAGAAAGGCAAGAGGTGTGATATTTCCAATTACACACCCATCGCAAACTTATGTTGTATTGCTAAGATTTTTGAGGCATTAGTTTGCGATACACTATACTTTCATTGCAGACCTTTTCTTGGAACTCTCCAGCATGGCTTTATGAAAGGTAGGTCTACTGCGACTAATCTACTGGAATTCTCAAATTTCTGCTTATCCAAAATTGAGGCAGGAACGCAAGTGGATTGTATCTTTACAGATTTTAGCAAGGCATTCGACAGAATAAGCCACCGAATTTTGATTCACAAGTTGACTGCCCTCGGGTGTCCTTCATTTTTTGTAGACTGGGTTCGTTCTTACCTACTAAATCGGACCCAGCCTGTGTCCTTCCGTGGATCACTATCCAAGTTTATTTTTAATTCCTCTGGCGTACCTCAGGGAAGTCATCTGGGCCCGATTTTATTTGTAATCTACATCAATGATGTATCTTTATTCTTGAAATATTCAAAAATTCTTTGTTATGCTGACGACGCCAAAATTTTCCGTGTTGTGTCCTCTATTCGAGACTGTGAACTTTTAAATTCTGACTTAGACGCTTTCTACAACTGGTGTTCTGATAACTTTCACCCCTTCAATACTAGTAAGTTTACGTCTATGTCTTTTACTCGTAGAAAGGATCCTCTCGACTTCAACTACACCATGCATGTCTGGTTGAACAGCCGTTTTACGTTTGACGATCACATTGATGAGATAGTTATTAAGGCTAATTCTACATTGGGTTTTATAAAAAGATGGGCAAAGGAATTTGATGACCCTTATATCAACAGGCCTATTCTGGAGTATGCTAGTTGTGTTTCGTCACCATTTTATTGTGACTCAATTGACCGAGTAGAGGCAGTCCAGCGCCGTTTTGTTCGCCTTGCACTTCGTTGGCTTCCTTGGAGCGACCCTCTTATTCTGCCGCCGTACTCAGATAGGCTTAAGCTAATAAAACTAGACTCTCTTGAATTCAGGCGTAACATCTCTAACACTGTTTTCGCTTTTGAATATCTTCAACGTAATGTTGCCTCTCCAGTCTTGTTGTCTTCATTTAATATATCGATTTCGAGTCGCTTCTTGAGAAATCGAGATTTTCTTAAAATTCCACAGCATCGCAAAAATTACGGTTTTCACGAGACCGTCACGTCAATGTCTCGGTTTTTTAATTCGCATTTTAATAACATTGATTTTAATCTGTCTAGTTATTTTTATATTGTAATTTTATATTTTATTTTATAACTATTTATATTAACATGTTAAGTAATCAGCCCTTTGATGAATCTTAAATAAATAAATAAATAAATAAATAATTGATCATCAATCTGTTAGTTGTTTGCAGATGAGAGTTTTCGACATGCGTATAAGAAGCTCCAACTCGCGAGAGTTTGGGTGTGTATAAGAAGCTCCAACCACTCTTTCCCTGATGCAATTGCATATTGCAACGGCTCAGTAGAAATTAAAAGTCAGTTTTAGATTTTTCATACAGTAAGAATTCTCCTTAGGCTGAAAATGTTTTTGTAGGGAGTGCGTTTAGAAATGGGTCTACAGCTATCACAAGAGGGTGAATGTATTAGAATAGAACATCTAACACTTCTGTTTATTGAAATATTTTAAAATTTTTTATTAAAATATTGTTAAAATATCCGATTGGAATTATTTTAGCAACATTTGCTGCTGCTAAAAATCTTTTTTCCAAGAATTTTTCTTTTTTCCTTTCAATTTATTTTACAGTCACTAAGAAGCTGTTGAAACTTAATAGAAAGTTACGATACTGCTGGGAATACCGAAAACTATCTGTGTTGCAATTTCCTTTCTATTTAGTGTCAAAAATTGTTTTCCGTTCCCAAAGGCAAAGTTATACTTTTTGTCCACAAAATTTTCCTCTTTGATGTACCTACCCAATATAATACAATAAAAACAGCGACAAAAAACCTCTCGGGAGTTTAAGGAAAGTTTCGCCTCTATCTTTCTCTTCAGCTAGGATTCACACAGCATGACAGAAAATAAAAAAAGCAAATTCGTCTTTTATCTGTACTTGTTTCATTGCCTTTAAAAATGAATAATTCTTTCCCATGTGACCCAAAAGTTGTTACAGTTTAAAAGTTGACAGCAAACGTCATGAAAATTTTATGTTATCTGCTTGATAAAAAAAAATTGATTTTCTTAACAGAAATTCCCACAGTGCAGACAACAAATCTGAAAGGTATGTAAGATGGATTAAGAGATTGTTTTTTGGAAAAATTGCGGATAAATATTTTCTATGATTCTTATCCTAAGTGAACAATTTTACAAAAAAATAGGTTTACATAATAATAATATTCTTGAGGGACACCGTTGAAAATATTATCCTGTTCTATTATCGAAAAGCATTAAAACAATTATAATAAAAATGTCACACAAAAGAAGAATGTTGTTCATGCTGTATATCCTTATTCTCATAGGAGCTTTCTAACTAAATGTCAATTTCTTGTTTTCATTAGAATTCTTTATTAGTATTTATTCGATTTCTCGCTTTTAAAACTACAGGGAAAAAATTGGTGCAAAAAAAATTAGTCGGTATTAAAAAAGTAAGAAAATTTGCAGTAAAACATATTGTGTAGCTCAGTGATTTCTTTATTTTAATAAGCTTTCGCTAAAAGTAAGTAGTTATAGCAGAGGCGGTCAATAAATACCCGTGTTTGAAAACTTTGGCGTTGCCGAAGGACGTAAAAAAGTGTCCGCTGCGTTACGAGGTTGGATCAATTAGTTCCACGCCATGGTTCCAGGGTTCCCGGTGATTTACTACTAAATTAAAAATCGACTTCGTATCTTAGCTGTTGTTTAGCTCACAAGGATGTAAAAACAAGATATTAAAGTTACCTTAATACCCTTTTGTTCAAAGCTTAACGTGGCGCATCAAAGAGTTGTCCCCTAGACTTTCGCTACATCAAAAAAAACAAAAAACAAAAACCAAAATTGTATCTGATATTTTGTATTTTCTTTTAATACATTTTTTCTATAGATAGTTCGTTTTCAGCCATACTGCCGTCTTAGGGTTTCGTACCTCAAAAGGAAAAAACGGACCTTTTAAGATCACTCCTACATCCGTCCGTCTGTCCGTCTCAGACGCTTTTTACCGAAAATGACGTGAGGTATTTGAAGTTTGGAAAAATTTCCATAGTTAAAAATTACGAACTAATTCTTTATGAACTTTTAATTGTAAGGGGGTGTGGAGGAGGGGGGGGGGGAATATACACCTCTAACAAAAATATATGTTTTATGTTGTCGTTTGAAAGGATGAATTTAAAGTATTCCAATAATATTGTTTTTAAATTATAAGTGAACCGTTCATAAAGATATATTTTAAAATCTGCGAAAAGACATAGTTCCTTTCTGATGTTCTAGTCCTTTGAAGCCAAAATTTCGATATTACCAGAGTTCGTAAGTATTGATCATTGAATTGAACCCCTTGTGGGTCATGTGGCGGGAGAAGAACTTCACCCGATTCGAGACAACTATTGCAAGTGGACCTACAAGTTAAATTGGAATCCAAACCACTGACATTTTCCTTGTAAGCGACTGGGTTGCCGCCGGTGGAATTCAAACCTGGGACCTCCGGATTGGTAGTCGTTATCACTTACTCCACCGGCGACTTGAGTCATTCTCAAGAACAAGAATGTCCTTAATTCGGCACGTACTTTCTTTTCAATTTCTGTTTATGGTTGTCCGATCATAACTTCGTAACAGATCTGGATAATTTTTGTTGTTGTATGTTCCCCTATCACCGCTTTACAAAAAAATTATAACCCTAGGGTAAGAGTTGGAGAAGGGCTGTATGATTACTTATAACCGACTTCCTAAAAACAAACGGTTTCTAAGTTCGGCGCGTATTTTTCTTATGTCTGACCGGGCAAACTAACTTCATAACGCGTGTACGATTTGCATGTGTCTTTTTTTCTTGGGTTCGGTATGTTCGCCGATTGGTACCACATCACTCGACGTGTCCAAATCTACTGGTCTCAATGGTTTCTCGCCCCTGGTTTTAAAATGCTGCGCCGCTGCTTTGGCTAAACCTTTTTCACCTGTCATATTCAATAGGACTGCTAACAAGTGCATGGAAACTTGCTCAACGACTGCCAGTGCTGTTTCCGCGCTGACCCATCACGTTTGAATCATTGTCTTCATAATTTTGGTGAGTCTTAAATCGTCGCTATTGATATTTCAAAAGCTTTTTATTTCAAGCATTTGGTCTGCACCCGCACGTCGTTTAATCGATAGAGAGTTTCTTGTCATTCAAAACTCAATGCTATATAATCTCCCTTAAAAATCGCCCAGTTTACCATAACCCTTTTTGTCGACGGAGTGAATATTAATCTTAATCTCTAAACATCTTGAGATGTCCAATAATCTTAACTACACCGAATATATATTAGGTCTGTTCACGTACTAAGTTTTGGGTAAATGCCTTATGATATTTTTACCCAAATGTGTTCACATACTCATGAAATGGGGGAAAATTTGCTAACGTGACATTTCCCCTACATTAAAATGTTAGTCCAAATTTGCTCGAAGAAATAAGTTGAGCACTTTTGTTATAAAGGCACTCATTGTCACTTTGACCGTTATTGCTTTAGTTTTTGTCCACGACTCCTCAAACTTGTTCACGTACTCTTGGCATTTAGTAATTTCTCCTATTTAACATTTTTACTCAGAATATTTCAGACCAAAACGTACGTAAACAGACCTATTTGCAACCGCTAAAAATGTAATGAAATACTTGGGTTTTCCACAGAGATATAAAAAATATTTCACTCCATCTGACTTAACGCTGATTTATTTGTCTCATATCAGACGTAGACTCTAATATAATGCCGCATGTGCGTTTAAAGAAAGTGCGAATTCTCATGCGTGTTTCGCAAAAATATACCAGAAAAATATGATTTCAGTGCAAAGTGAAAATATTTCCGTAAAACATCACAATGTTCGACCGTATGTAAAGAGTGCGAAGAAAGTGTCGAAACTTCGGGCGATACTACACATAGGTTGTCAATACAACATAAAGCAGTCACAATAAGTTTCCAGAGGAGATTCTGGAAAAACTAAAGAAAATTGTAACAATCATCCTACTACTACTAATTTAGTAAGTTTTATTAATTTTCTCCCATCGAGTTTCAAAAATAAGCTAACATTGATACTAATAATCATGAATTTTTTCAAAGCTCTTAACTCCTCACGGGCTGTTTCAGATCTGACGTGCCAAAATGAGTGGGGTGATAGATCTCAACTAGACAAAAAAAAAATTTATGGCAGGGGGCAGGGCAATCTCAACCGTTTGGGAGGGTCAGGTTGATTCATAAATTTCAGCTTTTCATGGTATGCATATTACTCTTTTATTTTTATCTCTTAATCTAACCCAACACAGCCACATCAAACATACGCTAAAAAACAACTATCATTTTACCAAATTTTCTCTGAAATTCATAAAATTCATATACCACTTTTCTATTTTTATTTTATTGCCCATCTTACAACCCTTCAAAAAAGGTGCAACATGACAAGGTAGACACAGGATTAGAAAAACCGCATCCTTGGAAATCCCTGACTACCTAATTATTTTATTTCACTTTAGGTAGGAAATTCTTTAAGGAACCAAAATTTTTTAAATAAAAGGTCGAAAATGTTTGTTTTGGGTTAACAGGTAACTAACTTTAATTATTGCTGCCAAAAAGTTATAAAAATTTTATTGGAATTTTATTTTATTGCCATCATTAGCTGGTGTTAGCTAAAATTCACACCTGTATCCTGGCATTGTGTTACTCGTACCTGAAGAAAATTTAGGGTCAGTCAGTAAGAATACCTATCATAGTTGAAAAATAAATCAATAAGTACAGGCGTTTTTAAGCAAAAATTATTAAAAAGTGGTAGAATTAACATTTCAGGAATACGCGGATGTAATTTACATTGATGTGTAGTAAACGGAAAAGAGAGAGCGGCTGTACTGGAATACCAAAGGAGATTCCCTAACCGGCGAGCAACCCAAAGAGGGGTATTTACACGGACTTTCCAAAGGCTAAGAGAAACAGGAAGTGTAACTTCACACGACATGGAGACAGGACCCCAAACTTCGAGAACTTCTGCCGACGTCGAGTACCGAATAATCACCATCGTGAGGCAGGACCCTGATACGAGCACAAAACGAGTCGCAAGGCGATTAGGAATGTCGTTATCTAAGGTTTGGAGTGTTATTCATCGAGGAGGATTACGTCCATATCACCATCACCCCGCCCAATGACTACTGGAAGGAGATTCCGAGAGGAGACTGAAATTTGAGAAAATGCTGAATTTTGGTTAATCGCAAATCATTTTTTTCACTTTTTGAACTGACTGTACCTGCAATGGTAGAAGTTACATCAACAATGTTAAAAATTGTGGAAAGGTTATTGAGATAGTAGTTTTTTAGCTGTTGTTTGATGTCGCTATGTTGAGTGCATCAAATGATAAAAATATAAGAGTAATGTGCATACCATGAAAAACTGAAGTTTATGAATCACCCTGTAACTCCCAAACGGTTGAGATTGCCCCCCCCCCCCTGCCACACAATTTTTTGTTTGTCTAGTTAAAATCTATCACCCCACTCATCTTGGCACGTCAGATCTACAACACCCTGTATAGTGTTCCATCACGTTAGTTCCAGAAACATTGCAAGAAAATTTTGAGAAAACCGTCTCTAAGACATTTCTATGTTTAAAACCAGAAATGTTATGATAATGAGAATGTTTTTAATACATTCTCTTAAAATAGTATGGGAACATTTATGGTCTCAGATATATAAATGTCTTGGAACGTTTTTTGAATATTTCTGTAACATTTTGTGCTATTAGAGAAAATTAAGCTGAGAGAGAAGGCGTTTGGAAAATTTCTTTCGAAATTTTTTCATTGGCAAATGCGTGAAATGCGTGTAAATTTTTATTTGCATATTTTTATATAAGTATTTTCAAAAAATACTCTGTTCTATGTTTTAAATAAGCAGCTTTTGCGAAATACCCATTTGTTGCTTACTAAGTATTTGTAAGGTGCAAAGGCAGCATTCTATTATTTAATAAATTGGTTTACTAAGAACACTATAGTTTTAAATAGAAATAATTGTTATTATTTGTAATTTAAAAATGCTAAAATAAATTGAATCGATGTGTTTGATCTATGGATATCGACCTTTTTAAGGCGATTAACCGATCTACGAAATCGGAAAAAAGTTACAGATCGATTTTTCTCAATTCGATCCCCATCCCTAGTCCGCGTTAGACGAAGTTTAGCGTAAATTTATTCAACTTTTTGGCGTGCCCTTAATCTGGAGCATCGACGGAATGTCGGTTGACTCCCGCTCTTCTATCGTTACTTCCACGACCACTGTTCTAACGAAATTGATAGTATGATTCTTTGTAAAAACGCGCGATACAAGAGGTTCACGTTGCTCCCAGGTCAAATTTGGATGAACCGTCAAATTTCGGGAATCTTTTCTAAGCGGACGAATGTGAAGCAGCAGTTTACCATCGTCTGTTTTCCCCTCATCTTATGAGTCCGAAACTTTCAAGGGAGGCGTACATCAACACCTCCTTTACTCAACTTCTTAACCCATTTCCCTCACGCTAAATTCCTTTCCTGACAAAGCTGTGCTATAGCATCATAGGGCATCCCCTGAGCTTTGGCAATATTATATAAAAGAAAAATATAGTATTTTGATATTCAAGGAAAGTCGTATGCATGGTTTGTGTTTCTTTTTTCTTTTTTATGAATTGTTTTACTAATATGCACTCTTTATTCTGCAGGGTAGAGTAAAGGGGGTAATGTAGTGCAGGTTTCGTTTAAGGTCTCGTGCGGCCATATTTCTGAATTGATTTTAATATTAGATTGTGCGTTAGGAAAATTGTTCTACTACATTTCTAATATAAACAATTTTTTTTGTAGCAGTAAATGGCGCTGAGCTACGATCGGTACTCGTATTCCGGATGCAATTAAAACATCAAAATGGTTCGGGAATGCCTTCAACTAGCTTTTGTTAAATAGACAAAGTATCAATAAACATAGAAGAATGAAAAAAAAACTTAGACACTAGCGATTTGTATTCAAAATGACTTCTTCTACGTCCTTGCCGCCTTCACAGTCTGACATGCAAGTCCTGCGCATATAAATGGACGCTTTTTCTGCACACATGATGGTTCCTGTGACTTCGCGACATTAGGACGGCGGCGTTTACGTTTGACTACAGTCCTAGTGGCTGATTTTTTATTACTAGTACCTGGAGCAAATCAGGAATACATCCTTTACTATGTCGTTCATTTGATACTTTTTATCAAAGACTATCTTTTTATACTGCACTACATTGCCCCAACCGAACGCACCACATTGCCCCAAAGCAGTTTTGTCGCTCCGATTTCGATATCTCAAAAATACGAAATTATCATTAAAACAACACCAGATTCGTGTTCAGTGGGAAATTTTACTTGGGAGAACACTTACCTGATATTTTTTGAAGTAAAATTGATATGTTTTCTGACCCGACGAAAATAAAAAGATATCATCGTTTGTAGTAGATGCACGATGAAAGCCGAAAGCCGACAGACATGAAAATTGTCGGTCACCATGCACCTCCCATAACGACGGCAAGCAATTTGCATAAGTCATTTAGTCAATAAGGCCAATGTACTATATTACCCCCTTCTATTCTAGTAATTATTATTCTATGTGCAAATTGAAAATTCTAGCGTTTTTCAGACTCGTAATATTGTAATAAACGAAAGCAGCATGACGACCAAATAGAATAGTATAAGATGCTTCCAGAAGATCTTCAAATTGTAAATCATTTAACGACAATCTGTTATTGGCACCAAGAGTACAAGATGATCGTCTTCATATCTTAATTAGATGGCGGAGATATCGCATTGAATTTACTGCTGATATAAAGCAAATGCATCATCAGATCTTAGTAGATAGTAATTACGTTGATTGTAAACATATCGTTTGGAGAAACTAATCTGATGAGCCAATACCAGATCATATATTGTTGACGGTCACTTATGGAACATCTTATGTGCCATATCTGTCCACAAGAACACTACAAAAGCATGCTAAGGAAAATGGCGATAAAGTTTCGTTAGCGATAAACATTTTGTTATATGACTTCTATGTAGACGATGTTATGTTTGGGGAGACATAACTGATGAAGTAACCAAAGTCAGACAACAGTTAGAAGATATTTCAAGTTCTGGAGGTTTTTGATTCCCTTCCCTGTTCTCTCTTAAATTTTGAATCCACCCTTGAAAATTGTAGAGTTCGTTAGACGGTCTTCAAGGAAGGACTCACCCCTTTAAAGCGTTTAGTGGTATCTATCAGTTAGCTTTACTTTGTTGACACCGTCAACAGGAATTTCTAATTCCGGTTTCTTTTTCTTAAACAAGTTCCAGTACTTTCGCATGTCCATAGTTATGCGCCTCGATCCATGCGAAGAGCTATTGATGCAGCAGTCCTCTTCACATATATGTCTAATGGCAGCAAACTCCGTATCATCTATAACGCCATTGTCGGCGTGTTTTGAAAGGTCCCGTTATCCCCGCACAAGCTAGCTTCTGAACCTTACTCAATTGCCTTTTTAATAATAAAGAACAGTTGCGTAACAACAGTTTTTTGATTGACAAAGTCCATTTGTTCACATATCTCTTCCATAACCAACTCTATTCTACCGCAAAAAGGCCTCGATTCGTTCACCACATGGTGCATGATGAACTTTCTTGAGCTCAATGTCTCCAAATTCCAGTCCATCTCTTATTTCCGCAAGCGTCTTACCACTACCCCGAGAGTCTAAATGTTAACCGACGTACCAGTCCCCATCGTTACCTCTCTGTATGAACTAGGAATAATCTGCGATAGCGAACTCAATTTCCGTTCCCACATTGACAGCATAATAAACAGAGCTAACTCCGCGCTAGGGTTTGTGAAGCGCTGGTCTAGAGAGGAGAGTTCTCCAATCCTAATGTCTCCAAATCTCTTCATATCTCCTTCATTAGACCTCTCCTAATATGCCAGCCAGGTATGGTCACCTATACAAACAACTCACATTAACAGGATTGAATCCGTCCGGCGTAGATTCATTCGCTTCGCTCTACGTGGATAGACAGATTCAACCTTCAACCTTATGTAAACCTTCTGAAACTGATCGACTTACAACCTCTAAGTAAACGTGGTTGCTGGAGAATGGACGGACGAGTTGAAGCCTTCTAGGATACGGTGATCCTCATCTGAATATTCTCAAGTGTTAGTTACACCTCCAAGTGGTAGCAACCGGGCAATACATGCTAGAATGTAGCCAAGTAACTAATGCGGGAGGAGATAACCTCTTGAAAAATCCCCCTAACTCCAAGGGAGTCTGCAGTGTCGTCGTCCCCTCTGCAGGACCCAGGGGTAAATGGGTCGAGAATGGCGTTTTCCTCGGGCGCTTCTGTGGTAGTGGAGGTGGGTTGTACGGGAGACCCCAACAGGTTGGCTATACCCACGGTACCCACAACACAACAGAAGCAGCTTTGGGAGAATTACCTTTCGAAGGAACTGTGGCGGCTATGGAGGCTGGCTAGCTCCCACCGGCTGAAACTGCTGTAGCAGTCCTGGAAGAGGGTGCCATTGGCATAATAATAATTAGCACTTCCTCAGGTGCGGCGGTGCAGAGACGGGAGACTCTAACGAGTTCGCTATCTCCGCGATACGCACACCAGTAGAAGATGCAAATCTGCCTTCCAAAGGGTTAGCTGCGGTTAATCCGGAGGGGGTTCCTTGTCCTGGCTCAGGACTAAAGCGATACGGCCTGGAACCCTTCAATGCCGTAGGCAGAGAAGGGATGAAGGTTGTAATTAACGCATGGACCAAGAAGGAACCCTGGAAACGGTGGGAAAACATGGATTTATGCAGATCTGCCTTCCGTAGGGTTAGCTGCGGTTAATCCGGAGGGGGTTTCTTGTCCTGGCTCAGGACTAAAGCGTTACGGCCTGAGTGATGTAACTAACGCATGGACCAAGAAGGAACACTGGAGACGGTAGGAAAACGTGGATTTATGCAGATAGGATAGGATTCTAGCAGTGACGCAGGAAACCGAGGTTAGTGGCGACAGTGGGATAACTGGATACTCAGTTGCCCCCACTAAGGGAGACTGGGAGAGGACGAATAGGGACCCGGGTATGTGGTCTGTTTTGGCTAATCCCCAGAGAGGTGTTTTTAGTGAGTAAGAATCTCACACTACCGGAGGGCACGGGCTGTCTGGTGTCTTTTGGAAGATTTTCACCTCTCCCGCAAAAAAAAACGTCGATGTTTCTGACATTCTCTTCATTTATCAGTTATTAAATGGTGCCATAGACTGCCCTTCAATCCTGCAATCTTTACCCATCTATACCAATCCCCGCAACCTTAGGTCCAATCCCCTTTTCCGACTCGACCGCCATCGCACGATCGCACGAACTACGGTCAAAGCGAGCCAATTACCAGGATGCTACGAAAAGTCAACGACCTTTCCTCCTTGGACTTCCATCTGACTAAATCATCCCTTCATAAAGTCTTCTATCTTGAACCCGCCCATCTTGATTCTTAATTCTTCTTCCTTCCAGCCCGTATCTACTATAATTATAGCTCATATTGTAGCTTTTACTATTTATTTATTATGTCTTGTCATTTATTATAGCTTGTAGTATTAGTATTATGTTTTTGCTTGTAATTTTTTGTATTATTATGTAATAGCTTGTATTAAGCTTAAATAAATAAATCAATCGTGGCGGAAGTTCAAGGCGTTGGCGCATAACCGGCCCCGTTAAAAAGTCGGTGCAGTAGACGCAATATGCCTGACAAGGAGCTAGGGCAAACTAATATTTAGCTTTTATCTATTACGACAGTTTGAGTCAGTGCAAGTTAAACACAAAACTACTTCTTATCTACATTCAAATATATTATAAAAATCTACCGAAACATTTCAACATGCGACATCCTAAGGAAGAAGATTAATATTTAAAGTTTGTAAGGATTTGTATCCCATGAAATGTAAGTAGCTGTTTTTTTTTTGTTTAATTTTCATCGACTTAAAAATATCGTAGTAGACATAAAATTAAATATTATTTTGTGCTTTTTGGCGCTTTTTATGAAGTTGGTTCAAGTTTTTTATGATGTATCTTGGACAGATTTCCTTTGACTTGGTGTAAGTCTTTAAAGCATTCCACTTAGTGCATATCATTTTATAAAAGTCCAGACAAAGTGAGCCTGGTGGAACGTTAACCTCGATCCACGGTATCGGCTACCACCTTTATAATTCTCAATTAAGAGAGCGTCCTTTATTCATTCTTAAAAGAGTGTTAACTTTTTTACTATTTCTTATTTATTTTGTAAAAAGCATTAGTTGATGAATCTGTAATAAAGTTAAAGTAAGGTCCCTCATTTTTGCAACTTGAACTGAGTTAAAATAGCAACTAAAATTCTCAAACCCTTGAAAATATTTATTCCTTCTACCGTGACTGAATCATTTCTTTTTTTTTGCTCCCACAGGGAAATGTTCCATTCTCGACATTTTTTATTGCCACTACGTTAGCAGCAGGAATTTTAAAAGAATTTTTCCGGCGAGCCAAAAATGTGAAAACTTATAACGAGAGTTTTTTCCACACCAGATTTGTAGATTTGATGTACAATGGAAGGACTTTTCACACGGAAACAGTGGTAGCAGTATGTGATACTATACGAATGTGAAAATCTATCAAATACCTGGAAGGCACTACCAGCGTTCTCTACGTGTCCAGGGTAAATTTATTCATAACTAATTTTGTTCAATAGATTTAAAACTCGGTTGCATGTTACATTATAAAACTTTCAGCTTTTGCGGAACTCCTCTCCAATAAATGTCCCAAGTATGCAAGTTCGGGAAGTGCTACAGGCGAACCTAAATTAGTTGTGGTACTCCATCTAAAATCGATTAAGTTCTGCAATCCAGAAAGCAGTCGTGAGCTCCCACTGGAGAACTCCCGCGAGGAAAGTAATTCCTCGCGAAGTTTTAAAAGTTGTTAAAGTTAACGTAGCTGCCAACGCCCTAAATCTGATTTTAATTCAACGTTCTTGTGTAGGCGCTCCAAAAATGTTACTTCCAGATGTATCAATTTTGAATTTTTAATTAAGTTTTTCTACTAGAACCCGACCGCAAAAAGTTTTCTTTAACCTACGAAACTTCGTGGCAAAATGCTAACCACACCCAATTTAAAGCGAGTCGAATTCATTAAGAAAGTGCTGCCAAAGTAATTTCCGTTCATTAGTTGCATCGTGTCGGATAAGTTTTGAGTTATTAATAAAAATTGTTGGCGGATCTCCCCATTAATTTAATGTGGACGCTGTAAGGATCCAAACAAATTTAAATTCTGTTATGTCGAACATGCTCAAACACTAGAAAGCTCGTTAACCGATACAGTAAACTGTAAGCTACGCGATTCAATTTGATTAAGTCGTTGTATAAGCACATTTCCAATATTGTAGGTGGCCCAAATCGAAGCTTTCATTTTTAGAAAATTTAATTATTGTTAATAGGGAGGCATCTAAGAACGATTAATTACCTTTCCTTCTCAGTTGGTTGTTTATAAATTTGTTCAATCGTGATCCTTTTAAAAGACAATAGACTTAAAACTGAATATAAAATAAATGGAAAGCACCTGATGATCTTTTAAAAAAAGGGATGTTGATACAAAAGCTAATAGTATAAGTTAACAAATCGATTACACTATAAGTGGTCGAATATGCAAATTACCTATACTACAACTAGTTAAATTATACAAATTACTGGTACTACAAAAAGTCAAATACCTAATACAAATAACTTATATTAAAAATAGTCAAACCCAGCTAGAAACGAACAAACAAATCAAAACGAATAAACAATGTAAAATTATAACGCTATTATTACAAAAATAGTCCAAATAGACAAATTACCTATACTACAAAAATTCAAATTAATATATGTATATACCTATATATTACTTATATTACAAATGATCAAATATTATATAAATTCCTTATAATACAATATTGTCTATAACATAAATAGTCAATAAGAGTTAAAAGGAAGAAAAATGTCACAACTCTAGCTAACTTACTTAACCAAGCCGACCCCTAGCAAGGCTCCTAATAGATAGGTGAAAGTCGATACTATCAAAATGGTAATTAAAGAAACGAAACATTGATGGTAACGGTCCGTGATTGCCATAGTTAGTGCAATATCGCGGAATATGGAGAAAGTCATGACTCCTCAAAGAGCGCGTCGGAACCGAAACATTAGAAGAACCGAGAAGCTCAGAAGACATTGAGAGGTAGAGAATTAATGGAGCACCACTTATGGAGATTGTCGGGTTCGGAACCCTACTAAGTTTTTTAGCATCATCAACATAACAACGAAGACTGCAACCATTCAAAATAGTATATATGTCATTAATATAAATAATGAAGAGGAGGAAGAGTCCACATTCTCCCTCCTCGATGACACAGATACAGAGATTCAAGAACTCAAGTAAGTTCGATGTGTTTGACTTGCCCTTTACAACACCCTGTTGAAAAGTGCAGAGAAAATAATAGTTATCGATAGTTAAGGCTTCGAACAACTTAGAAATGCAGGATAATTTGGCAATAGGCCTATAAGTTACCCTTTATATACAGTGGAGTTATTAAAGAGGTCTTCGAGGTCTTAGAAAACAACGGATAGATAAATTACATAAATGACAAAGAATAGGGATGAGATACGAACTGTAGCTCTTTAAGACCGAGACAGGGATGCCGTCAAACCAGCGCGAAACTGTCAGCTAGGTGGGAGATCTTCGCTAACACCGTAGCCTCGTCGAAATACAAGTCCTTTGGCTCAAGGGATGTCAGTTAAATCCTTAAAACTAATATCACAGTTATCAACCAAGAACTCAGTTTTTAAAAAGCAGCCAAAGAGGTTGGCAATCGTAAGAGGACCACTACTGCTCCAATCAGCAAGACTGAAACGGTGAGATGAAAACGATTAACCATCTGTTTTACGTTTGCAGAACCGCTTAGGGTTGTCACGCAATGTCAAATTCAACCGAGCAATGTACGCAATACATGAGGATGCTGAAGCTGAAACAAATTGTTGACACAAGCGAGAATAATTCTAATAATCTTCATCACTCTTTGACTCTCTCCAAGCCTTACTTTTTAAGTTCTTTAAATGCTTTATGGAGGCGTCGAACGAAGGTAAATAGGACCGCGAGGTGCAAATTTCGAAACAGGAACACAATGCGCACAACAAATAGCCATATTATCATAGAATAATTTAGTACTATTATAAATGTCACGCTCACCAAAAACACCACTCCAATCACAAGTAGAGAGTCAATTGTCACAGCACGACATGAAGAGCGGGATGATGGCTAGACTGGGGAAACAAATGTGCCAAGCAACGGTTAACAACAACACCACTGATCTGTAGTAAACACAAGGTCCAGGAATGCCGTGGTCGTTGGCAACACCACAAGTCTGGGACAAACCAGAGGACACGATACTACTTAATGTGAGGAATGCTTCAAAACTTTAGAACCATTTTGTACTGTTTGTTTAATTTAGAACATTAAAATGTTTGTAAAAGGTTGTATATTTCAAGATATTGTATAACTGCTTACAAAAAAACTTAAATATAACAATCTTTTTAACTTTTGTATGTTTTAACGATTAAAAAACGCAAAAACAGAAAACCGAATACAGCCAAACAGTGCATATACGAATTTAAAAGCTTAAAAGCTCACTTGCCCGCGGGCATAGGTTTTGACATCACTGTTGTAGATAGATCATTTTAAATCTCAGCTTCTCATATGTCTCTTTATTATTTTAATTCAAACACTGTGTCTCCACTCAAAAGCTGACATCTGGCGGACAGTTGAAAAGAAAATAATTGAATTTTTCTTTCTTGTACTTTTCTTACTAAATTTTTATTGAATCTAATTTACTTTTATTATTGCATCTTTTGTATTTAGTTTTTATATTGAACTTTATGATTGAATTTTTACTGTGATTATAATGTTATTAACTTTTAAGATATTCTTCTTAAATAAAATGATTTTAAAAAACACTTATTGTTTTATAATTGTATTTGTCAGTAGATCAGACTAGCATTCTTAAAATTTAATTGAGTTTTATAAAATTCATTATTTAGAGATTTTTAAGCGTAAAAAATGAACAGACATTAAGGATTAGATGAGTTAGATGGAAATAAGTATTCTTGGAGTTTTGAGGTAATTTATTAGTCAAATATTGTGTCAAATTTCCAATATTTCATCTCTCAAAGCTGAACAAAATATGATTTTTCTACACAATGTATGAAAGTTTATTTTAAAATGTTTCACATCATTGTCGTCAAATGCGCTTATTCCATAATTAGCTTCAGCAACTGAGTTATAATTTCAGCTAAGAATTCAATTGCTTGTATGGCCGCGTATTATTTGGACGTTTGGATGTTATTTCCGCAAACTGAAGGATTTAGATTATATATATATATATATATCTATTTTCTTAAAATAAAAATCACGTGTCACTTTGTTCGTACACGCTAAGCTCCGAAACCACTCAACCGATTTCAGTGAAATTTTTTGAATGTATACGGTTGGTTCCAGCTTGAAAGATAGGCTAGTTTAGACCCGATAGGTGGCGCTGTTGTCATGATCTTCACGAAATTTTTTTTTTATTTGTTTCAGATTTCTCATCCAAAAATAAATACAACCACAAATTTTAACTTTCCTAAACCCCCCACCCTTCAATATTTCTTAATGAGGTTTCAAATATTTTTTATAGGAAGGGTTATAATTAATTTTGTTTAAGTTGCATAATTCAAGTTGTGTAAACTTTCAAGAAATGGCGGTGTAAACAAATCTATTGACATATGTGTTACGCATCTAGAGAAAATACCACACTTCAACATTGTTTCATTTTCTGTGCTTATTTAAACGTTTGCCTGATGCTACAATTTTTCTGAAGTGTTTCACGGATATACGATCATAAACTACGTGTGAGCTTAGTTTTATTTTGATTCAACCTTAATAATTTACGCAGCATACAAAATAGCACGATGCCAACAAAATGCGACAAACAATAGAGCGCACGCACTTAATATATCAAAATGGATGAGGATGTGTATTAGGGTGATTCAAAAATATCGATTTTTGTAAGTTAAAATTGCGTAAAAAGTTAGTTCTCTATAAAATAAAAATTCTATTGGAGTCTCATAACTCATTTTTAAGAAGTTGCTCAAGCCCTCTGAACAACGTAAGCACTTCCACTGTTAAATGGATCAACCAAATTTTCCACAATTTTTTTCATTTCGGGTGAAATTGGAAGTGCTTTGAAGTAGCCAGTAACTTAATTCTGATCTACAAATAAATTAGACTTAGGCTCCAATTCCGCACGAATTTTTATTTTATAAAAAAAAAAATTTAAGCAATGCGAACTTAAGAAAATCGATTTTTTAAGCACCATAATGTGTATATTTCAGAATAACTCTGGAAGGCTTGGAGAAATATATAACAAACTAAGTACACATATTAATTACAATCTTCAAAAAGTACGGTCGGGGTAGGATACCCTTAGCATCCCTAAGGGTGGGCGTAAAGGGAGTGTCATAAAATAAATCGAAAACTACCATTATTAGTGTCACTGAAATGAATAACGGCACTACCGCTGACATTAGAAACTGTGGAGGTCAGACACCCTAACAACCCTAGCGACGGGGGTGGGAACGGAGTGCCATGTAAAAATAATTGAAAACAACCAATATTAGTGTCAGATCCATAGCTTTCCGGGTCGCTGAGGTAAATAATGATTCTCCCGATGCCCTTAGATGATGTGTGGTAAGACATTCCTTGTATCGTCCTGGCAATCCTAAGGTCCCAAGTTCGAATCCTGCCGACGGCGACCTATGGTTATTTTCTACTGACAACAGATTACGAAAAAAAGGCCAAGAGGGTTGCAGAGTAAATGTTAGCGGTTCGGAATCCACTTTAAATTGCGAATCCGGTGAAATTCTTCTCCCACCTCATGCCCCGCGAGGGGTTACGGGAACTAGGAAGATGGAATGAATAATGACATTCCCGATTATCTTAAATAATGTGTTGTGGTAAAACACACCTCTTATAATTGAAAACGACACCCACTTACCAAAAGTTCGAGTAACGTATATATATATATATATATATATATATATATATATATGTATATATATATATATATGTATATATATATATATATATATATATATATATATATATATAATAATTAAAAGAGCAGACAATTTTTTCGTATGGTGATAAAAGCAAAGTTTTTTGAAGCTTTTATGATTTTTTTAAATTTTTAAAAAGTCCAGAAAAAAGATTAACCAATTTTAGGCACGTTTCAGCCTTTATGTACTCCAATTTTACTAATTTTTTCCTTGTCGTTTAGGTGCAGAACAAGTACTAACACTAGATTACATCCGAAAGTAATGAAAACAAAATATATTCTATCATAAAATTCAATAAACAAACTATTTCATCAGATAACTACGACGGCTAAAGAAACCTCTCTCTTTCCTAGCTTCTGGTGAGCTTATCTCACTTTCTTAATATATTGAAATTCTGTCCCCATTCTTTGAATAAAAATTATGATATAAAATATTGTGTTACATTATACTGTAAAACACTAAAAAAAAAATCATAATTGTTTGCTTGATGCAAACGAAAGTTTATGGTTACTTAATAAAATACTTTAATATAAACGAAAATTTACCACAATGTACAAATAATGTGTAAAAAGAACTTGTCTGGAGTGAAATTTACGAACTAATTCCACAACACACCTTCCGAAATTCGAGCGGAGCAAGAAATATAAAAAACAATTACAGTTTTAGTGATCTTGTGATACTGCAATCTAGTTTTGGTTTAGTTTGGTGTTTGATAAAGTTGGATTAACATCTAGGTTTCGGATTTTTTCGAAGGCGTCCAGCTAAAGAAAATCTAACCCCTTTGAGGAATTAGTTTTAATGATGATACTTGACGAGAAATGTAAAGTTATTAATAAATAAATTTGGAGTTTTAAAACTGTTCATTGGAAATTAATAAAAATTAATAAACACAAAGATAACAAATTATTAATCATGAACAACTAAGGTGCATTATTGTCTTAAAAGAATCAGGGATTCAGGAATGATGTTTGCGACTTTTTCTAAGACTAAAATAAATCATTAATTAAATCACAATAATTTAACGAATGAGGTACGTCATTTTCAATTGAAATAATAGCAAGAGCTTAAAGCCGATTTTGTGTCATAGTATTTCGCAAAGATATGTCACAGGTGTCGTGGCTATAATTCTCAGGACTACTTCGATAGTAGCGTACACTTTGGTTAAATTTTTCTACTTGGTTTGTTGCGCGAGTGCGCGAGGCCCCTGCAAGAGCGAGGCCCAGGGCGGTTGCCCTGCTCGCCACCCCCAAAGGCCCTGCCCTTGGGCATATAAGTCGTCACGGCTGCTATTGGTGAAGAGCCAAAGGAATTTAAACTTTCTCTATTAGAAACGCCGCTCATATTAATCTCATAATATTTTTAATATTTATTTATTTTTTATAATATTTATAGCATTTTTTTATTAAATGAAACAATTTTCGAATTAAACGAAACTATTTTTGAATTGAATGAAACCATTTTTAGATTAAAAAAAGACCATTTTCACATTGATTGAAACTATTTTGAAATTAAATGAAACTTTATTCAAATAAAATGAAACCTCGGAGAATAAAATATGAAATTAATGCTTAATGGTTTAGTTAGAATAACTTGGCTACAAGTACGCGGAACTAAACAATTAATTACATTTTTTAAACAATATACTCCTATGAAATTAAATGTACCTTTTTAATGAATATAACAACATACAAAAACATTAATTTCATATTTTATTCTCCGAGGTTTCATTTAATTTCAAAATAGTTTCAATCAATGTGAAAATGGTTTCTTTTATTGTATTATGTATGTTTTCGTTATTTGCTCATTTAATTCCTAAAAAAGTACAGAAAAAGTTTGTGCGATTTTAATAATTATCCTGAAATGAGATATCTCATATAAGAGATATTTCAATTTACTTTGCTCCATTTGTGACCTGATATCAATTAATAATAAGAGATCTTCTTAATATACATAGGTTATAGAATTAGAGAATTTTTTAAATTTTAAATTGTAGAAAATGTCGATCTATTATTTCATATTTCTTAACATGAGACGTATCTCATATTAGGCAACACTTGTGTCTCATATTAGGCTACCAAAAATAAAGCCAGAACAATTTACTAGTAATAGTTTTTAGGAATTAAAGGAAGAACTAAAAGAAAATACAATTTAAATTTATCTTAATACAATAAATTATATATCAAGAATTAAGCTTCAATTACATGATGGTTTCATAATATAATTTTTGGATTCGATATCGATAATAATCTCCCGCCTGGTTGTATTTTTTTAAAACATCTTTCTTGTTCAGACACGGTCCAGTTATAGTTTTACTATACGTAAAGATTACACAAAGTCCAGCAGTTATCTCATTTTAATTTAGAAATAACATTTCTACTTTGTGCAATAGATTTACATATGTACAAACGTAAGAATTCGAAAAGGTTTTCGTTGTAATGTCTTTTAAAAAATTAAGTAGTTTACATAACTATTTTTCAAAATCTTCATTATTCGAAAAGAAGCTTCAATAAATAGGGCCGGATTAGCGCAGAGGTAACGAGGTACTAGAAATAACTTCGGAAACAACTATTCATGGTCCAGGGCTAAAAACCTTACATTAACCCAGTAGAAGGTATCTTAAGCGGGGCAAGTTAAGATTGAATGTTTGTATTTTGAAGCATACAGCATATTTTCTTTTTAAACTAAAAAAAAACTAAATTATCTTGTGCTAATTTAAAAAAATTTTAGCAGATCTACGTTTATCGTACATAATTGGAAATATAGTAAAGTTTTTTAACTATGCCTCACACAAATTTGTACTATTCAGCGACTCTTCTTAAATAAGCGCCCGGCAAAATGAGTTGACTTTTATGGAAGTCATATTAACGAGATTGATTTTTAAGCTTGCTGTTAAGTTATTTCAATATTTATTACTGTGAAATTACTAAGTAATATTTAAGTAAATATATATAATTCACATTTTCCTCACCGATTTTTTTTTAAATTTACTCAAATAAATACAATAATTATTCTTTAAGTACAGTTTAATTAAATTTCCAAGAGCACATTTATTTTCCCTCGAAACCCTACGTAACCACAAAGCAAAATAAATTTGACAATCGTGCGAGTGCTCTTGTTCCATCGTATCTGTCCGTTTTTGAGCACTCCCAAAATTGCTACTATCGTACTCACCTCGTTCACTTGTTTCGCTTTCTTTTAGTTTTTTATTCTACCAACAATATTTGTGATTTGCACAAACACACAAAAATGTAAATTTTTGGAAATTTTTTAACTCTTTTCAAATTTATAAATTATCCTAAAATTGCAAATATTCTAGTTATATCAATAATTTGATATAGCATATTAGAGCTAACAGTGATCTAACACTGTGCAATATTTTCAATCGAATAATTAGCTTCTTCATAAAGCGTTCCAGTAGGTTAGAAAATATGTTTACTTGAAAATGGAAAAAAAGGTAAAGCAAAGTTTTAAAAGGGAATATACGTTACTAAAATTTTCCAGCGCCATAATATTTATACTTTTCTACATCCGGTTCATCCCTGAACCTTTTCTTATTTCGAGCATGAATTCTATTCTCTTTTGTAGCCGAATAAACGGGCTTAGCATGCTCATTGACTCGTTGACTTGTAACTTTAAAGGCCATTGTACATCCAAAAGTGGGTCGTGGGCTTCATAGCTCAATTCAACGCTCATATTTATACATTGGAAAAGTTCAGCGTGATTTTTGACAGGAGACATATGATTGGAACGTCATTTAAAGTCACTTAATTTTGTGCTTGAAATTCGTTTATTTGTGAAAGTACAGTAATAATATAGAAAATATAGACATAATTCTGAATTCTTACTTTTTTTAAATGAAATACGTGTGAAAACAATTTTCAAGTGAAGGAATTGGTAACATTGATTTGGGTCATTAAGTTGGCTCGCCTGCTTTTTCAGCGTCGGCTGGAACTGACGACCACGCCGACGCCCACGACCAAGCCGGGATGTAGAAGAACAATTCATTTAACACGTAGTCAAAGCTAAAGACCAAGCCGAACTTTTGGATGTAGAATGGCCTTAAGGCGGAACCTGGGCGCGAAGGACGTATAATGTATTTCAACGGCCAATTTACAGATTTCGAGTAACCGAAGATGTGAGGTGGATTTATATCACTGAAAAGACTTTCAAATTGGATAATTTGCCGAATATCGATTTTTCGGTGTTCCGCCCTCCTTTATCCATGATAAGAACCACAATGTTATGGCCGCACATTAAAAGCTCAATGTTACAAAAAAAAACCGGTCGGAAATTTCAAATAATTGGATTTTCGTGTTTTTATATTTTCAAATAGTATATAAATAAAAATTTTGTAATCAAAACCAAATTTTAAAAAATACTGAAAATTCTTTAAAATACAAAGCGTTTTTGTACAGGCGCATGATGCCGCTCAAATCAAGTGCACCATTTTCAATTGCGTTTTTCTCGAAACTATGTTTCCGCACTTTGTGGACAAGATATCTCAGCAAAAAATTATTTGATTATTATGGAATTTTTACACAATATTCTTTGATATGTTTTCTACAAAACTGGCGGTGGGATTTTTGATATCCTTTCCCAGGTCTTTTTAATGAACAAATAATGTTTAAAATTTTCTAAATCTTTGTTTCCTTTACTTTAATTATGCGATAGTTCTTGCTACTTAATATAACACGTTTTTACAGTTTTGTTTCAGGTCAATACAGCCCTCACAAAACAGTCCATCGTTTGCTGCCTTCAGAAAACTTTGTTTTAAATTGTAAAAATTTTTTGTAAAAAAATGGCATCAAACGAAATTTATGCCTAATTTAGCAAGTCCATTTTATATCCCTTTCAAATTTCCAGTTCAACAATTATAGATTTTTCATAATAAATTTTTAAAATCTAAGCTACATTTTTGAGTTCTGACCACAAAACGTCCCTTTCCTTAATTAAAGGTAATATAGATCCCATGTTTTCTCCGAAATTTATGCAGTTAATAAAACTGTTTTTAATTTTTGTAAAATTATCCATCCAAAAAGGTGTAACATGTCAAAGTATAAAAAGGATATAGAAATGTAAGTAGAAAGTAGCGCGAGAAAATTTAGTGAACGAAATTTAAACGAAACAAGAAATTCAACTGAGAAGGTACTTTAATTTAACTAAGAGGTGAAGACTTGTTACTTCGAAATTATTTGGCTCCTCCTAGCCGATCCAGATCGTTCCCGTCCTAAACCTTCTTATTCTGCGCTAAAAACTGCTCCGGTGCCAACAACTTTCACTTCGTCTTAAGGATAGGTTTTAGTCGAGCGGCCTGAAAAATGACTGAAGTTTATGAATTTTTTTCTCGCAGAAGAAGGTAAATAATGTATAATTCGACATTTTCAGCTATTAGTGCATTTACTGATGTTTAAAATTGTAAAATTTGCCAGATATCCATGCACTTCTGAAGCCGTGTAGCGCGTACAACGTGCTGCGCCGTGCAGGATTTCGCCATCCTTTTTTATCTGAAACACAAAAATCAAAGTTATTTGCTAAATAGAATAAATTTGCGGGGCCATGGACCATTTTTAGAAAAATTCAGTGATTTTTGATAAAATGGCTACCGTTTGAAGAAAAAAGCAGATCTTCTTCCCCTTTTTTTGTTGTACCCAGTGGTTAAAAA
Organism: Leptarthrus brevirostris; assembly: GCA_964036015.1. Lineage (NCBI taxonomy): Eukaryota > Metazoa > Arthropoda > Insecta > Diptera > Asilidae > Leptarthrus > Leptarthrus brevirostris. Next base: position 97,581,398 of record OZ038373.1, read on the forward strand.
AATAGTAAATATTAATATTTATTGTTGAAATGGTTCATGGCCCCCTAAATTCAATAATCTTTATTTAGTAGAAAAAAGAAGTCAATCGGTTGAACGGTTCGACTGGAACTCTGCACGGCGTGTCTTAAAACATGGTTTTGAGAAAAACGCGTTTAAAGTTTGACAAAGAAAAAACGTGGGAAAAAATATAATTTTTGTTTCTTACAGCTTGTCAGCTGTTCCTGGACCATAAGCAATCCATTCTCTTCCTTATTCTTTATGACTACTATATTCAAGGAACATTATTTTATCCAAACAGAACATATAAAGGAATTTTTATACCTGCTGAGCAAACAATACAGCGCGCGAGTTACGTCAGCAAAAACTTGCGACCCTGAAAATAATAAAACTATAAAATTTCACTCACCTGCAGAAACATGTTAACATGATTCTCATTTCACTTATCATTTATGAGAATTCAGAAAACTAAATTTTCCCTTGAAACAATTTCTTGTAAAGAAATAAAATGTAAAATCAGCAAAGATTGCAACGAACAAAGAAAAAGCTTTAAGCTAGTTAAGAAAGAATAATTAGACAGTTCACTTGTTAACCACCGCTGAAGCGAGTCGAACTAGTTGTCGAGACTTAAGTTTCGGAATTGTAAATATATTTTCTTGTAAATAAAAATAGTTATCTAGTGGAAATAGATGTGTTTTAATTTTTTATGCAAGAATGATACCTATCTTACTTAATTCGCACTAAATCGGCTGTAACTTTTACATTTTTCCGAACTTCGTCAAATCGTTTTAGACTATATATATAAGGACTTAAAATATGCAAAAAAAGAAAAGTAATTTTTTGAAATTGCACGACTAGAACCTACTCTTAAGTTAAACAACACTGCTTGATTATCCACTTGATAATATTGTATTCAACTTTTAATTTTGACATATTGGTTATAAATATGCTTCTCACTCTTCTAAATTTTGGACTTTTAACACGATGTACAGAAATCTGGATTAAACTGAGCTTCCCGCTTCACCTACCAAAGTATTTTATTGAAAAAGCGCCACTTCGGCCCAGTATTTTGGCAGATTTTTTGAATCGGTTCACATTTTGCAAAATAATTTTTCAAATTTACATTCTACCGTGGTCGAAATAATTATTAAAATTCATTTTTCTTTTAAATTTTCACAAATATTTGTTATGACAACTCGGTTCACGTGTTGGTAAAGTCTTATCCTGCGGGATACTTTGCCCGGGATGAATTTTCAATGTTTGCTTTGGGTTACTAATAGCTTATAGCACTAGATTCCGTTTTCAGGCATATAAAGATTTCCGTAAAAATCGGTCAAAAAGTGTTTATGTTTCAGGTTATGTTATGATTTGATTGTAGCTGTCTGGAGACGTAGAAAAGGAAGGAAACTGGAGCGGTGAGTATTAATTAAGTTTTTTTTGTATATTTGTTTGAATTATCGAAGATAAATACCACTTTCTATTTTCCCCTTTAGTACGTTTAGTTGACTGCTCGCGTTAGCTTGCTTGCCTTACATCATATTTACAAGTTTAATAAGTATTTCTTTTAAATGTCTACGTATTTCAAAGGAAACCTAATGCAAAACTCAATAAAAATTAATCTAACTAATTAACTTAATTCTAGTTCCAGGCCAATGACGAATACAGGTAGAGCGTTTAATGTTCACATAATCAACAATTACTTAAGTTGAGTTTTTAATGTTTCACGCCAAATCATCAGGTTTCACATAAGTATATTTAAATCATATCCTTTTGTATATTTGACTAATCGTCCTTTTCTTTTAGGAAACCTTAGGTGACCATATCGGGAAAATATGATTGGCAGTGACAGAAAGAGATGGTGCACAAGCCTAAAAATGTACAAAAAATAGAGCGAAAGCCAAGTACGGGCTGCAAAAACTGGTTGAATCGTAAGAGGGTAAATAGTAGCTCCTGCCCATTATCTGAAATAAAAATAAAAACCTTATTGTTATCGATAGCTTCCAGACAAGAAAGGAGGCTACCACATCCCCGAATATATGGGTTCACGCCGTAACATATTATAAAAATCTGCAATTTAAAGAAATTAAATTCATACAAATCCTAAAATGCTTTTTATTGAACTCGAAACTTATTACAATTAATGTTATTATGTTACAAAAGCTGTTTGAAATGTCCTCCATCACTTTCGATGTATTCGAATAACCTGTCTTTAATTCCCTTTTTAAATTCTATTATATCCAGCCTCGTCTTGCATAAAAAAAGTTATGTGGAGTAAGATCTGGAGATCTAGCCGTTCAATAAATCGGTACACCTCGCCCAAACTAGCGGTCAAGCACATTTTTATTTAATATTGTCATCACAATGTTTGCAGTATGCGCTGGGGCTCCATCTGGTTGATAACACATTGCCTTAACATTGGCCAGGGGGATGCCCTCAAATACATATGCACCAAATTAAAAAATTAGGTAGTGTATTCTCCAAAAATTCCGCATAAATTTGACTATTAGCACTTGCAGCAAAGTTAATGGTCCTATTAAATGATTGCCGATTATACCAGCCAAATTATTGGCACCGAACTTGTGCTGGAATGAGGTCACACTTATCCTATGTGGGTTAGTATCGATGAATAACCCTCCAAACCTTAACTGAAAACACTCCTAATCCTCTAGAGAATCGTCTCGTGCCCGTTTCAGGGCCTTACCTGACGATAGTGATTATTTTTTGTTCCATGTCGGTGGAATCGTCCGATGTTTTTGGTCAAAAATCCGTGCTGTTTGTAGTAACATTTCCAATTTTTTTTATTAACCTTCAGAAATTTTTTGTTTATCTAATGAACATCCTAACTACTGCGAGAAAATTTGGGCAAATGCTGAATTTGAAGTAATCGCGAATTATTTTTTTAATTTTGGAGGTGACTGTACCTTTACCTGGTAAGAGTAAGACCACAATTGCTGACAATTGTGAAAAGCTCATTGGGATAGTAGTTTGATAGGCGTTTGTTTGATATCGCTACGTTGAGTACATCAAAAGACAAAATTTATAAATCAACCTGTTACTCTCAAACGATTCAGATTGCCATACAATGTTTTGTTTTCTAGGTGAGATCTTTTATATAACTAAACCCCAGAAAGGTTTTAATAACAGTTGAAATTAGTAAGAGGGTTCTTCAAGGGTTGCATGATTGTACGTTTGTGACACGTTTATGACACGTTATATTTGTAAAAAAAAAGATTAAAGCTAAATTCAGAAAGCTACATCTTTATATATATATGTATAAATGCTATACATAAAAAAATGAGTATCTCACGTTTCCATCAATTGTCCACTTTTAGTTTAATATTTTATCTTAATTTCAATCGCTTCGTCTATCTATACAAAGGTAATAAGATAAGTAAGTTCATGTACCTGTTCCTCGCTTTACGTTATCGTTAGTTGTAAGCTTTTACTCTTTGAAAAATAATTTATTAAAAATAAAATATTTTTAGCAATTTGCAGTAAGAACCACAGCACCAAATTAAACTAAAATAAATTTATAATTGAGAATTGATTGAAATTGAGCAATAATTATTTGTGCTGCTTTGCTTTGAGGAATATTCTTATTTTCTCCGAAGTTTAAACCGGTCTGGCATTTGTTTAACAATGGAATTTTCGTCTGGCAAATTAATTATATTTCTTGTGATAGCATACTGATTTTTCAGCTTTGCTAAAGTAACTTAGAAATCTTTTTTTTATATTAATCAATTAGAGCGTGGCAAGGTGTTAACAACAATGAAACCGTCTGGCAATAACGAATAAATATTACTAGTAGTTTCATAGACACAATGTCATAAAAAAAGTATTATATTGTTATGTATTTATTGCATTTTTTACTTGTACATATGATAGTCGTGCAGGTAAACGCAGCGTATTAGGCTAGCCAGACCCAACGCTTACATTTAAGGGTTATAAAAGGAAGGGGATATATCAAAATGAGCCTTACTGAAGTTACGTGTTTTTAGCCGTCGCTAGCTCTTAGACTATAAGAAGTTAGTCTTATCAACAACACTTTCAGTTCCCAAAGAGTTTTTTAAAACACTTTTTACTATGTTCTTTGTTAAGAGCCCCCTACACGGTCAAATAAATTTGTGGAAATTTTTTTACCGTTCCTTTTTGCTTTATTTTTAATTTGTACAAGGCGCCTAATCAGTCAAATTATTGTGCAAATATCAGTTCGGTTAAATATTTTAAAGAGCATGCTTGGCAATTGTTCTTGTTTTTGCCTGTAAAACAAACTGTGATTCAAATCCACACAATTCCATAATTATATAATATTTCATAATTATATAATAATTTCCATAATTCTGGAAAAGACCGATACAGCGCGATAAACTCTCGTAAAAACTCACGTTCTGACGATGTTGCCTCCATGACTGCGTTTTGTCGACTGAAGTACATTATTTGCACAAATGTGACTCTTAACGTTCAAGTGAAATATACTTCAAATAACTTTCCAAAAAGTTTTGGAAATCTGCTTCAAATGAGCTTCAAACATTTGCGCAAATATCAAATAGTTCCCTTAACCATCAAATTTATTTGCGCAAAGTGCTTTTTGCGCAAATATATTTGATCGTGTAGGGGGGCCTTTAGTTAAACAAAATTAATACTTCACTTCTAATTTGTACATAAGCTCGAAGACTTTTACACGAACGCTTTAGACAGAAATCACACCAAGTACAAGTTGACAGTTTCACTTCATCTTCCGCGCTGTCGTCATCTGCCCTACGGCTAATCTCACATACGGCTCATACACATAATGGCCTATCCTGCTTATTCTATAATAAGGTCGGGTTTGTGATACCCTCTAAAATAGTCATGTCCAAACCTATGCCCGCGGGCAAGTGAGCTTTTGAGCTTTTAAATTCGTATATGCACTTGTTTGGCTGTATCCGGTTTCCTCTTTTTGCGTTTTTTAATTGTTAAAGCATACAAAATTTAAAAAAATCGTCATATTTAAGTAGTTTTGTAAGCAATTATACAATATCTTAAAATATACTACCTTTTGCAAACATTTTAAGGTTCTAAATTAAACAAATAATACCAAATGCTTGTAAAGCTTTTAAGCATTCCTCGCATTAAGTAGTGTGAGTTTGGCCATCACTGCGTTTAAAAAGTTATAAAATTTTTTATTAAAATGGAATAAAAAGTTTCTCTTAGATAGTCAAATTAGGAAGTCAAGTAGGGAAGTTTTTCTTTTAGGAGGCATTTGTCTGCAGAGAACCAGTGAAAAATTGGGGTTGATCGTTGAGCACGTAAAAACTCATACGGAGTCCTTACTCTTTCTTTTAGCAGTCATACCCAGGACTCCTTAAACCAGTAGGAAAGAATAATCACTTCCAACGAAACTCTAAATCTGTCAACAAGTCAGTCGCATTGTGGTTTGGGAGCTTCGCGCGGAAGCGAACCGCAATATAAGAGTTTCCCTTTCACACTTTCTTACAAAAGGACAGAAGGGAAGTAGATTCCCGATTAACTTTTGATAACCCTCTCGCTCGCATTCACGCTGAATTAAATACCTAGGCTGAAATTAATAAATTTTATTTGCAATTTTGATAGTTACCCTCTCTCAGTGGTGTATTAAACAGAACATCACGCAATTATGCTTTGTTATTATAGTGCGAAAAACCGCGCATCAAATAAACGCAATCTTTAAAGGTTTCCCATACCAAACGCCACTACTTAATCACGATCGCAAGTTTTCAATAGGCAGAAAGTTATCTTAACAAACCGATACTTCACATGTCCACTACGCTCTACTTAGCCGATCTTTCGGTTTGTTTACCTAGATAAAAATCAAGTTGATCTAATTTCATATACATTTAAGGTTATTTTGTTAGTATTTGAGTCAAATTTCCTTTCCTAATCAAGAAGTTCAGAAAAATTTTAAAACCCTCCTGGGGGGGGGGGGGAACCCCTAATTGTCCCTTTCTGAGTAAGCATCTTCTTTTACTCCTCCCCCCCCCCCCACCTACACATTAATTAAAGCAATTAAAAGCTTGATTCATACACCTCTTTCTCAGAGAAAGTTTAATAAATTTTTGACGTACATAAATACAAGTAAGAACACGTAAATACACGTAAGTATACGTAAATACACGTAAGTACACGTAAATACACGTAAGTGCAAATAGTCACAACCATTAATAATTCACCCAGTCGCTTCCAACTATTTATTACGCACATTTGAAACCTTTAGGAATTAATATATATACAAAGGATAGCAAAACCAACCGCAGGGATGACAGAAAAACAATTTTGATGTCGGCTGCATCAGAATCAGATATCCACGACGGAACGGCTGTAAACGCAATTTTCTGAAGCATCTCACAACTTCAAACATACTTTCCATTACAAACGCATTTTGATCATGGCCGTAGTAATTTTTCTTTTCTAGGTAAATTTGCGAAAAATATTACTTTAAGTACAATAGCCTCAAAAATATTATATTTACGACGTCTCTGCGCCAAATTAAATCAAGTTCAAGCTAAATAAAAAAAATCTGCCAAAAGTAAACAAGAACGAAAATTAATTTTCCTTACTACTTTTAATTAAAATTACTTAGTAATTAACTTTGTTTACACGTTTAGAGCGTATTTACTACCTATCTGTAGCGAAATATTTTGAAGAAACTTACGTATGAAATGATATTTCGGGCAATCGGCGATGTACTCGATTTTCACTATTTTGCAGAATGCACAACATTTTATTTAGTTAATTTTACACTGGAAACCACTTTCACTTCTATACTGTTGCAGTTTATTACGTTTATCTCACAAATTACCACACTTTGAGTATATTTTACGTAAAATAAATTCTTTCCGGCATTTGTTTACATTTAAAATGACAATTCAAGTATATTCTTCTTATTGACGAAATTAAAGTCACCCTTTCGTCCCCCATACTTCTTCCACAAACAAGATGCTTCACTCGCGTACAGGATTTTTACACGGTAAAACCGTTCCGTTAAGTTCTTTCTTCGTAGCATTGAGCATACTTTTATCTTTGAGTGAAAAAATTCCATTGCGATAAACGTCACTTTGGACTCGATCGGAGGTTAGTAAAAATTTTTCGCGCAAAATTAGAATTTGAAATGATTCGACAGCAAAAATGTTTCTGTTGTCACGTCGGGTTATGTGATTTCGATTAGCCAATATGAACTCTTGCTGTAGGCTGCCGTGCATTCTGATTCAGCCTATATCCCAAAAGCGCCAGCAAGAATTAAAAAATCGCCCAAAAAGTGTAAGAGAGGACAATTTTCTCACCCAACTGACGGCTCAAGTAGCCCAATCGGCGAGAAATCGCCCGACTTGGCAACTCTGGTGGCGACCCATGGTTGTCTCCTGCTGATATCAGATCACGATAAAAGGCCATGGGTTTGCAGAGAAAATTTCAGTGGTTCGGAATTCACTGAAAATTTTAGGTCCCCTTGCAGTAGTTGTCTCGAATCGATTGAAGTTCACTACCGTTCCGTGCCCCATAAGGGTTTACGGAAACTAAAGAGAGAACGTTCTTCTATCGAAAGAGTATATCAAGCAACCGGAATCAGTGCCCATAGGGAAGAAGCCAGAGTGGGTCATTCGATGGGTGTTCTCTTAATGCAAACCAAGCTTCGAACAAAGCTCCGCTGTACCGCTTTTATGCCTCTAGAATGAACAGAATAGGAAGGTGACCAAACATGAGATGTATACTCGAGAATTGGTCTAAACAAAATAAAGAGCAAGTAAATTAAGGTCTGTCGACCAGAAAACATCGTCGACCACTGATTTACATAACCCGGAAATGAATTACTGCTAGAAATAATATAGTTTATTCGCAGAGTGAAACCAAGGTCAGTCACGCACTGTATGCAACGGATTTTAAAAAACAAACGTGCTGATTAAGGCTCCTAGAGAATGACATAACTTTACATTTTCCCACGTTAAGCTGCACGCTATTAGATCCACACCAGTTCTTGAAGGTATTTAAATCATCCTGAAGGCGCAACAAAAAATCTTTACATCGTTTGCATAGATTAAGACTTTGAAGTGCCCAATCAGGGGGAAGTGAATAAAACATTTTTTAGATCTTTTATGATAATATCTTCCTTTTGTTTTTTTGTTTTTTGTTTGTGTGTTTTCTGTCTTTGTCTTTTTAAATTTCTCAAATAGTACCTATGCCACCACCTGTAAGTTTTTAGGTGAAGGACAAAATATCCTATATCGGCCTCATAAACTAAGACAAATTGCTTTAATTTACATGAAACACTACCATATTTGGTTTTAATTGGTCACGGGATCGTGACATAACTTCATCATGAAAACTGTAGCCGTTGCAGTTTGCAACAAATTGTTTTTATTGATAACGAAACGGCACGCATGATATATCAGCATAAGCGACTGTAAGTGGGCATCTATAATAATATGTTCGCCATGCGCAGTGAAAGTTATGCAAACCTGTTCTTAGGTGAAGGAATTTACTTCGGGGCTAATTGAATCAAACACCCTGTTATCTTAAAAGCTGTCAGACACCTTATACAGAGCAATCATAACTCATAAATTTCATCACAACTAGCTCAGAAGCCACACGCAATTAAGGTTATGTATTAATTTTGTTATTAAAAAGAAACGCAGCAAACTACTATGTGTTGCACTACATAGGTGCAATTAATCGACTATTAAAAGCTCCACCGATAGGTAGTAATTTATAACGAAAATTAACGCAATCTCACTAACAACCTGTTGCGTGCTGTACTTCATCTCTTAAGGAGATGATTAAGTAGTATGTTAAATTGTGGTAGTCATTCATGTTCACATCAGTCGAATAACAATTTTTCCTTACGTCTACAATTGTTGAATTTGGAATGAAATGTTCATATATGGTATATACAAGTAAGAACTCAATTTTTATATTGTTGACACCTTGACAGCAGATTATCATCGTACTAATTACGTTACTGATTTGCGTTAATTTGACGCATTTAAATTTTCAATTAGCTACCACTTTTGCAACTGTCACTTTTACGAAAGTCGAGTAAGTTTAAAAAAAGAATATAAAAATAAGCAACACAGTTGACAATGACTTATACATATGTAATTATGTTATGCTATTATCTTATCACTATTGTAAAAAAATTTAAAAATTTTTATTTTTCAAACCTGTAATAAGCAAATTATATCTCTCTCTAGCTTCAATAACCCCATGAGTCGGGAGTAGAATTTCACCTAATTCGAGGCAACAACTGCAAATGTACCAAAAATTTAAGTTGCATTCCGAACTAACGACATTATTTTTTAACCCCCAATGGATTTTTTTTATCGTAATCTGTTGTCAGCAGAAAACAAGTATGGGTCGCCGTCGATGGGGTTCGACCCTGGGAACTTCGGGATAGGACGAATTAGAAGCGCGGATTATATGATTTTTATTATAAATGCGCTTTGCTTGGTTTCCGCTTCCTCTTTTTTAGGTACTTCAAAGCAAAACACAAACACTAAATTTTGGTAACAATCAGATTCAAGGGAAGCAATTGGGCATTAATCCTTAATTAAACCGATTACACACGGAAAGACCTCTATAAGAAAAATGTTATGTTTCATGTTAATTTTCTATTGTATACAGCATGATAGTGAATTTAAGGGTAGGTGGGGGGGGGGGGGGTATTGTATATAATATATTGACCAATTGGTACCATATTTTAAATGTGTGAAAGAGGTAGGGGCGACAGCTAATTATAATGCGTGGAGAGCAAAGGCGTGGGTGTAGTGGGTGAGCCTAATTTCATAACTCGTATAGAGATTTGGATTATTCATTTAATACGTTATAGAACATCTTTCTTTATTTTTATAATTAAAAAAATTTTGGTGATTTTGTTGAGTTTGATTCTCTTTAACAGTTTACGTTTCCTGAATGATATGTGATAAAATAATTTGGATGAGTCGGAAACAAAATCCCAAATAGAGAATCCAGAAAAAAAAACCTGAAAAGAATAATTAGAAAAAATTTAGAACATTAGAAGACATTTATCTCACACATTCCTCATAATTATTCTTTGCTGCAAAAGATATACCTACATAATGAAGAAACAAGCAGGATGAAATTTTAAATAATTTTTTTGTGTTTTTTTTTTATATGATTATGCGAAAGCTCGGGGGATGCCCTATGATCTGAACCCGCAGCCTTGGCAGTAATGAAATTGAGGGTGAGGGAAATGGGTTAAGGAGTTGAGTGAGAGAGGTGTCGATGTATGCCTCGCTTGAAAGTTTCGGGCTCGTAAGACGAGAGAAATACAGCAGACGGTAAAGTGTTCCACACATGTGTTTTTCTGCTTAGAAAAGATTCCGAACTTTACCGGTACGTTCAAATTTTATCTGAAGAGCACTTCAAAGAAACAGGCTAACAATATTGTAAGAACAATGGCCGCAGAAATAGCGATATAAAATATATGGTAGATCCAGCTAAAGTTACTGGATATCTCAATACCCAAGATATTTAAAAAGGGCGAAATGAGTATATTCGTCGACTGAAATCGGTTGAGAGTGGACTGCGCACTTTTAAAAGGACATTAAACAGCAATGAGCTGAGCTTTGCCCCTAGCGAGGATCGTAGAAATGTTGTTGTTCAGTGATCCATACATGCGGTCTTGGTTAATTTCTGTAGAATTTCAACAAGAATTCATTGCAGAATAAGAGAGCTTGCGAAATCAAGGGCGCTGTTGTCGATGAAACTATGAATAGCATCGCAAGTGAGCGATAAAAGATCATTGATAAGAAGGAGAAATAAGTTTGGTGAGAGAGCTGATCCCTAAGTTACACCGGTATTGATTTCGTAGGGATCAGATGTATCTGTGTATTAGAGATGGGAATTGAATCAAAATATAACGATATCTGGTATAATGTCTTAAATCTTCCGATGCAATGTATCGATTTTAATAATATATCGGTATTGTATTCGAACGTAAAATAAATTGCTCTTGACGGATGTAAACATGTCTTTATATGAATAGACAAAAGTCGTTTGAAGCGCTTTCTTACTTAGAATATAGAAGTAAGATTATAGAATATAAAGGATAGGTCGTTGCGAATTTAAGTCGTGTACGTGAGAGCAGCCACGGGTCGGAAAGGTGATAACAGGGAGGAAGATGAAGTTGAACTGTCAACTTGTACTTATTGTGATTTCCGTCTAAAGCGTTCGTGAAAATAATTCTCAGAGTTTATGTACAAATTAGAAGTGAATTATTAATTTTATTTGACTAAATAGACAAAGAACATAAGATAAAGCGTTTAAGAACTTACAGTTTTGTAAATAAGTTAATTTGACTATAAAGTGCTCTGTTTCGTGCTGTAACGATAAATCCTGCAATTCGCCAAGAATTGAATTTTTTAGCAATGTTATAGTTATTGACTAACTTCTAATGAGTGCGTACTATCTTAATATACCGAAACAAGTGTAAATCCTGAAAAAGTAGTAATAATAAATAAAAGTTTTTGTTGCAATTTCCAGTTTGTTTACATTGAATTATGTTCATTTTTAGACACACCAATTGTTCAAAGGCATTTCTTAGTTATGTTTTGAAAAGGTACATTCACGATACAATAGATAATAATTTGCTTTTTCCTTTATAAAAATATTAATTCTTTAAATATTAAAATGTGCGTGATTAATAGTTGTAAGCAACTGGGTGAATTATTAAGTAGTTAATTGAGGATATTTTTATGTTTTTCCCGACCCCTCTATCTGAATTCTAAATTTGTGTTACTTCCATAATGTACTCACACAAGAAATGGTCATTTCAATAGTTAAAGAAGTATGCCGAAGTTTTCTGAGGTTATTACCATTTCCTTATTAGTTCTATATTCTAAATGAAATACACACAATAAGTCGCTGATTTGGCATCAGTGAGAGTTGTTTAAAAATTCGATACTATCTGTGCCTTTTAGACTACAGTATTTTAGTGAATGAATATCTTTACTGAAATTAGGTACTTAAAAGGAATTAAAAGTACTTGAAAGGAATCAGAAGCACTTAAAGGAATTAAAAGTACTTGAAAGGAATTAAAAGTACTTAAAAAAATGTGAAGTACTTAAAAGAATTGAAAAGTACTTAAGTAATTTTTTTAACTACTAAAGTATTTAGAATCAGATATTAAAGTACTTTTGTGGGACTTATAAGTATAAGTACAGGTAGCGGTACTGGTACTTAAAATTTTCACATGAAAGTACCAAGGAATTGTACTTGTACCTAAAAAATTTTAAGTACAAGGTAATTGTACTTAAACTGTACTTCAGTCCTAATGTGTTTAATAACTTTACAGGTCTGATTCCACCACTCACATTTTTGCCCTTATGAGACAATGAATGAACGTAATTCTACTAATTCGTGTTTAATTAAAGATTTGGATCAAGGAAAATATTCGAAAACGATCCTTGATAAAGTTTCTGAGGAAGTTTTCCCGTATTTTCTGAGTTAGACCAAAAGAAAATACATTTATACACTTAACTGGTCTGATGAAGAACATCATGTTTACGCCTGTAGCTGAGTCTCCTGTAATAGATCAAGCATTTAATATTATACTTATATTTAATTTGTATATGCATTAAATAAGATATTGTCAAATTAATTTAGTACATTTAATTAAAAACTTGGAATTCGGAAATTTGGGATACGAATAGATTTTAGTAGTAAGGAAAGTTTAAAAAGAAGAAGAGGTATAAGTTTATTAATGAATCTTAGCTAATTTAAATAGTTTTAGGATTAACGGAACCCAAGTGGGATTGAATTGAATATAGATTGAACTAGAAATGAAATAGACAAGGCAGTACATAAATGCGCGAACATCTGAAAGAAGGATTTCAGAAGACTGGAAGAGATTTGAAGCAATAGTTAAAGTAACCGCAAGATTTACTTACCTAGTCCAAACTTTTGTCCGTAACATCATAAAAAGTACTGAAGAATCATTACATGATCTAGACTGGACATCGAAAAAAAATCAAAACTTTCACTTAAAGTTCAAGGTACCGGATTGAAATATACAACAAAAAGATTCAAAACAAAACAGTTACCACACGGAAAAAAAATGCTGTAAGAATTCATTGAATTTCCATTAATAATTACAGTTTTATCCTGTATAGCCCAGATGGTAAGCAAAAACCTGTAATTATTGATTATTACCAAACAATAATTTCATCTATAATATGCAGACATAACAAATTAAAATTTACGGAATGAGTTAGTAATGTGGAGGCACGCTTTACTTGGTGACTCAAATCACTTTTTACAGGGTGATATATCAAATTATATATTTTAAAATGTGATTTTTAATAAAAATATAATATAATATTTTCAACAATCAGTCAAAACTGAAGCGTTGTAGAATATTGTTTACTGTTGAAAAGAGTAAAACTTGATACCACTATAAATTAAATTGCACCGCGTACGATGTATATACCTTTTTCAAATTTAATTCAACAAATTTCATTTATTTTCAACAGATTTCAGAAATACTTCAACAATATTCAATAAAAAATCAACAACCTGCACAAATCGATCAACAAATTTGAAATTAAATTCAACATTTAATTCAAATATATTTCAACGGGTTTTTCAAATTTAAATCAACATTTCTTCTAGATAAAGTTCAACGTATTTGTTATTCTATTAAAATTATTCACCAATATTATTAAGTAAATGGCCGCCCTGTTTCTGCTATATTCAAATTTGATGTCATGTGGAGTATAAAATTCCGGCAATCAGATTGAGTGATAACATGGAGGCTGTCGTTAATGATATCCACTAATCTTGCTTCAATGGCTTGGGAACTCAAACGGTGTCTGCAGTAATTTTTGACTTTTGAAAATACATTTTCAATCGGATTTAACATGGGGGAATATTTTGGCAGAAGTTTTTGAGAATAATAACTTGTGGAAAAAGCATTTCTTACTTCCCTTTATGAATTGCTGCATTATCCATAATTACCAGTACGTTTCGCATGCTTTCATTCTCATCCAGCTTTTCAAAAAGTTCACGTAAAAAAATACAAAATCTCTCAGAATTTACTGTAGCACCAGCGTACACTTTGTAATGTAGAATTCCGGTGTGATTCATTGCTGCTACTAGTGAAACATTAAGTCCTCTAATAGTTGGTACAGGAATATTGGCACGTGTATTTCTTCTTGATCTCGCTTTTGTATGCCGAAGATGTAAATTAAAGCCGCTTTCATCAACAAATATGCAACTTTCGCTATTTATTGAATTCAAAAAATACCTGGCATATGATCTGCGTGAATCAATCGTTGGGGGTGCATTCATGCGGTCAACTTGAACTCTTCCAATTTTTAGAGTTATTTTTAACTTAAGTAAAGCATTTTGAATACTAGATAAGCTTAACTGTATATTTTTTTGCAGTAGGCGACGCTGGATTTCCTTTAATTTGATACCTGAGTTCCTTTCTATTAGCGCGTCGATGTCACGTAAAACTTCATCCGTCAATTTCTTGGGTCTCCCTCCACCACATGGTCGTCGCATTATTACTTGTCCATCTCTCCTATATCTTCTCATAATGCTCCTAGCAGTACTGCGATTAATGCCGGCAATGTCGGCGGCTTCAGCCAAGGTATTTCCACAATTCTAATAAAAATTTCCTTTTGTGAAATTGTTGCGCGCTTGTATGTAACAAATCTGTTTTGTGATTCATTCGCACTTTCATTGCTAAGACTTAAACTCATTTTCAATTACACACTGTAGTTGTTCAGCACGATAGCACAAGGTAACTATTTGTAACGTTAAACAGAGTCGCAAAAATAACCGAGCTTGAAATTTAAGAGAAATATTGACCTTCTTATCACTCAATCACATTACTGCAATTTTGTAGTCCACATAACAAATTTAAATACAGCCGTAGCAGGGTGACTATTAACCTAATAATTCTTAAATTTCTTGAATTAAATGTTGAATTAAATTTAATAATTGTTGATTTAAATTTGAAAAACCCGTTGAAGTATATTTGAAATAAATGTTGAATTTAATTTAAAATTTGTTGATCGATTTGTGCAAGTTGTTGATATTTTATTGAATATTGTTGAAGTATTTCTGAAATCTGTTGAAAATAAATGAAATTTGTTGAATTAAATTTGAAAAAGGTAAATATATATAGAATTCGATGTACATATGTGTACATTCAAAACATACAGTATCTTAACGGAAATTTTACAATATTGGATGTGTAATATATAATTGTATTTGTGTGATTTCTATTATTTATACTAGTAACATGTGAAAAGTACTTGAGTATATTATTCAAGGAATAAAAAGAGAAATAAAAAAATTACTGCTAATAATAATTTTTATTGTATTTCTGTTATTCAATATTGTTGTTTTACAATGAACCGTATGAGTTCAACACTTTTATATTTATAGTAGTGATTATTTATATTTTTTCAAAAACTAAACGCAAATAAACATAACTCTGCTTACCACTTACTCACGACATAAGTATTTCCATTACTTTGTTTGACCATATATATAATATCATGAATATTCTCTAATTTATAACTTTTCAATTTCTTAGGATTAACTCGAAAAGCTTGAAAATTAGAATCAAAATACAAATTTTCAATTTAATGAGAAATAAAATACTGCGAAGTAAACATCTTTTGGTTTTCTATGACTACGAAATAATTTTACAAGCTGATCCCGCATACTTTTGGGTAATTAGTTGAGAAAGCGTTTTTCTTCTCAGGATATTTCAGATCAAATCCAGTTCAAATTGTAAATTAAATATCGAAAAATACGTTCAAATATTTATATTTAAATGCAATTAGTTTTTTGATTCAAATGTATAGAAAAAAAATTTAACAATTAAGTTATTCAACTTGTTGTTGTAATATTGAAGATAAATCAGAAAAAAGTCTGAACAAAAAATAATTTTTTATAAACATAGTATTGGAGAAAACAAATCTATGACCCTAAATGAGACTGTGTAATGATGAGAAATGCAATATGTATGAACAAATAACTGCTTACCAACATATATCCTTCTTTTTGCTCTTAACAAGGGAACAGCTTGTAATATTTGGCTATGGTTAATGTTGCAATCAAATTTTGCCTCTCGTGAAAAGTTTATTTCCATGATGTTTCTACTTGATTCCACGGTTCTTTGTATTTTTTTTAAAATTCTAAATGTTTACTATCTCCATTTAAGACTAGTGTATTTTCTTCATCTATAAGAAAGAAATACAACTAATTTCATTATAAATATAGAATAAAAAATTATAAATTGCCATATTTCAATAAAAAATATAGGTTTGCATACCTTTATCAATACTTGGTGTTGGACGTTTCAGCTTTTTTTTTCTAGCATGCTGTTTATGAATCAAATATTGAAACTGCAACTTCCCATGAGCTTTTACTGTCTCTACTGAATCCAAGTGTTTCTGAGGCGTGTAATAAATAGTTGGAGATTCGCTCAGAAATAATTCACAAATTTCTTGAGATAATTCTATAAAACGACTTCGTGGCAGTGTGGTATATTTTAGATTGCCATCGTGTTCTCGACGTAATATTTCTCGTGTCAATAAGTTTCGTAGTTTTAATAAATTTTGTTCGTTGTTATAATCATTTATAGAAAGTCCATTTTGAGATTTACTCAACCATTCCAAGAGTGTATGCTTCTGTTATTAATAAATTAATTAGTTATAATAAATAGATGATTATGAGAATAAAAATTATAAAATTAATTACAATTAATTTTGCGGAATTTTCTGGAGGGAATTGTATTGGACGTAAATTTATACAGATGGCTCTAAGTTACAGGGTAGGGTGGGGGGTGGTGTTTTCTCAGAGGCACTGAACATTAGCTTATCCTTCCGCCTTCCAGACTACTGTAGTGTGTTTCAGGCGGAGGTCATGGCTATTCAGGAAGCTTTGAAGTGGCTGAGGGAGAACGAAGCTCCAAAGGACATCTGTATTCTTACATATAGTCAGGCTGCTCTGCTATCCCTTGATTCTGTCCTATCGACATCTAGGACTATTAATAGCTGTCGCTCGCATTTTAATGAGCTGGCTGAACGGTATTAAATTCACCTGTGCTGGGTCCCGGGCACAGGGATATTCCAGGAAACTGTGTAGCGGACGAGCTTGCTAGACGTGGCACCACCCTGGAGATCCAACCGGAAAAGACTACTCTTTGTTGGCCCCTGGCAACCTGTAAAATGCTGCTTAGCAAGAGAGCAATTAACTTAGCGAATCACAGATGGGCAAATGGCACTACGTGCCATACGTCCAGACAGATTTGGCCTAAACTGGATCTGCTTTCGAGGGGCATAGAATAGCTACTGGGGTTATCACGGGCCATTGCCTTATTGGCTTACACGCGAAGAGACTGGGGATCCCCTCAAATGACTTCTGCAGAAGCTGCATGGACGAAGAGGAGGAGGAAACCATTTTACATTACCTCTGCCAGTGCCCTGCACTGGCACGCAGGCGAAAGTCCTTTTTGGGAAACTATTTCTTTGATAGTCTCTGTGATCTGGCGGAGATTGACGTTGCAGATCTTTGGCGCTTCATCGGCAGCTCCGGATGGTTCCAATGAGGAGGTGGAAGGAATCCTTGGATTCCCGTGGCATCACAATGGGTCTAAGTGCGCCCCTTTAAGGCAGCCATACGAACCTAACCTAACCTAACCTGTATTGGACGTAGAATGTGACTTGTTTCACTATTAGTTTCTGCAGTATTATTAGTTGGACCTACTACATTTGGATTATTTAAAAGCGCAGTAACTTCAGTAAGATGGTTGTTCGGGAACTGTAGGACGTAATGAAAAGAGTTGTGAAAATTTCATGCATATTACGTGCACAGATAAATAATTATGTATACGTTAATAATCTTTCTGGTATAGGAATTGCCTATCACGAGTTTGTTCATACCCACAATTAAGAAAAAATTACTAAGAACAAAACAAAATATTTTTTGATAAATGATAAAAAAAAACATACATTTGTAATTATTTCTGATACATATTTACCCTCAGTATTGTCTGAAACTACCGGCACCAACGATTACTTGTTGAATACATATAAGTGAAAAAAGAACTGTCTATCTCACTCATACTTTTAACAATTGTATCGAAATAATAATTTTAGCGATTTAACTGTACAAAATTTGTTAATGGTTTATTAGTTAAAAAATTTATAATGATGTATAAGCCGATAAAATATTCAACTAAATACACTTACCTTTTTCTTAAATTGGTAGAGTAACACACGATGTTGGCTTAAATAAACCTGATTAAAACTGCACAAAGAACGATGAAGCTTCGATGGTTAATACATTTCACTTGACGAAAACAAAATTTTTTTTCAGAAATATAAACTAATATTCTCCCACCAACAAAATACATCTACCAATTAAAATAAAGAAAATCAGCACAGTAATTTTCATGGGCTAGTGTGTATATTCCTCTTTGTTTTCGAACCCCAAGTCTAATTCTAAGAAGTATACAATTAAAATAAATAAAAATTTGATAAAATTTCTAATAACAAGTACGACGAAGTTTATACGCAACAGTTTAACAGTTTGCGCTGTAATTTTTAGTTCTCGTTTATTTGATATTTTGAATAATAATTTAGTATTTTTGCAAATTAAATTTTTTCTTGGGCAACTTGAATAATTTACTCTCTGAAACTGCAATGATACTATTTTATTTGCAATATTTACAGTTTACCCATCAACTTATACTGGGTATCCTATGAAATTTCTAAATTACACGACTACAAGACAATTTTCCCTGATATTTTGTTTTTTCTAAAGATCACACTTCATTTTTTGCGAATTATTTTTTTTCGTGCACGTGGATGCTATCAAATAAAAGCGCAAACTATCCAGTATATTTTAAAAGGAAGAACGCAAAGAAACATTACATAAAAACCTGACTGTGTCAAACCGATCTGGAAAGATGACATAAAATCTCCAGTATAAGATCAATGGAGGCACGAAACCATAAAAGGAGGTCCTTGTTATGTGAAAGGGACAGTTTAAAAGTAAGTCGCCAACAAAAATTTTGAAAATTTTAAAAACATAAATGAATAAATCATAACTCACCCATTCTGCATGCTTTTTTTCCACGACGCACAGTGGAGTATTTGTGGCAAAATCCTGGCCAAAATTATTTCTCAAATATTTTAAAGATAAAACCATTTCTGTCGACTTTTGACTTACATTAAATTAATTAATTTTATATGCACATAAATGTATGTATTTATTTAAAAAGAGATATATTACTATACATAGTTTACTTAACTGTTGACTATTTATAAGAGGAGAGTAAATGTTGATAGATTTGTTTTAATTATAAGTAATGTTTCATTTAATGTAGTTAATTATATTATATATCAAATTTCAATTATTTATATAAATCAATGTTCATTATATACAGTACAGTGCCATTGAATTATGACCACTGCAAGTATTTTCAAATGTTAAAACTTGGGTTGTAAAATTATATAAACTTTGTTTGTATAGTCACAAAATATTTATTAATTATATATATTGGTAGATTTTCTAATATTTGTCGTATAAAAAATAAAAATTTCTAATACTTTGTCCATCCCCCCTTACTTTTGATGACACTGTCTATTCTTCGGGGCATGCTTTCTACACAGCTTCTGATGCAATGAAGAATAAGGGGACAATCCTGCCATACCTCACGAATATTTTGTATAAGGATATCTTTTGTCGGATTTTTTTCTTTCATATAATTTCTGCTTCAATACACTTCAGACATTTTCAATGGGGCTTATGTCTGGAAGGTTGGGTGACCATGGAAGAGTACGAATATCGTAATTGGAGAGAAAGTTTTTAACAGATTTAGCTGTATGACAGGGTGCATTATCTTGCATAAATGTCATGGTGTCCCCTTCAGTCTCAAGAGAGCGTTTGTAAGGCAAAAAGACATCACCTAAGACCTTCAGGTACTAATGCTGTTTCATTGAACGCTCTTCAAAATAGAGGGGCCCAGCACCTTTTCCGCTCACTACACTCCAAATCATTACTGAAGGTGGATGTTTCACCGTTTCCTGGACGCAGGAAGGGTGGAACTTCTCATCTGGTCGTCTCCGTACAGAAATGTTCAATTCTGTTAGGGCCGTCAGGGTTGGTTCGTCGCTAAACAGAACCTTGAAAAGCAGAAACAATTCCTTGTAGATAAACAGTTATATTGTAAAAGAATCGATATGTCAGCTTGAATACACAATTTACCTTTTCCCAATCGCTTATTGTCAAACTACGGAACTGCTTTGCAAAATCTAATTGGGGTCCTCTCATTCTTGTTGTCAATTTTGGCCTTTTTTTCGGCCGATAGGATTTCAGTCCACCTTCTGCACTTCGGGTTTTCAACGTACGAAGTGATAACTGGACTCCATCGTCTTGAAGGATCTTTTGTATTTCGCGGAACGGGGCCCTGCGATGTTCCAACATGGTTGAAATAACTTTCCGATCCCTCCTTGCAGTGGTGATCCGTTGTTTCTTACAATTTACCCGTTTACAGGGCGAATCCTGCTTCCCCTGGGATGTTTTCTTCGCATATTGAACCACAGTACAGTGACTTGCGTCCTCTAAACGGGAAATTTCCCTGTAGCTTTGCCTTTTGCCACTGATTAGAGCCAGAATAGCCACTTTTTTCGGACGAAATATCAGGTTTTTTCCCCATTATCAATAAAAATATATATGAAATCCCAAATTCCTTATTTCAGTCCGGAGTTATATATAATGGGAGTGTTTACAATTTTCAAAATATTATATCTCGAAAATAGAGCCCAGTCGAGCAAGAACTTACTTAATTGATTTCAAAAATACAGAAAAAATTAAAGTACGCTATTGCGCTGTCACCCACGATGTTTTATTGCAAAGTTAAGACCATTTTAAGTTATGAAGTTAATTTTTCATATAAACGCGATATATATTTATTTATATGAAATATGAACTTTATGACTTAAAATGGCCGTAACTTTACAAGCAAAAAGCGCAGGTAACCGCTTAATAGCTTATTTAAAGGGTAAGAGTAGTATTAAATGATGCAACTAAAATAAATACAAAAAAATTATATTTTGCATACTGTACATAACTTCAAAAGTAGCAAAAAACCCATATTTCGAGTACATAACGTCAAATATCTCAAAACCCTGATGTGTTGGCCCAATTCTGACTTCATATTCTAATAATACGAGGGAAATTACTTCGGATGTGACTCCTAGCTACCCAACAACAGAATCTTGTAGATCTGTGTAATTAGACAAACGAAAGAACGAAGAAACACAAATATGTACCCTGACACCATTTTGTGTTTATATATAAAAGTCGCAACCGTATGCGGAATTTTTTATTGTTGACATTATTCCTCAACACTGTAACCATTACGATAAGAAGTTAAAAAAGTTCCGACAAACCCTGACATACCTTTAAAAACTTTTATAATATCTAAATTAAAGCTAAAATTTTTGTTATTATCTTAAAAATAAAAATATTGAGGATGGCATTCACCGGATATGACTAATGCTCCTGCAATTGACTTCGATTGATGAACCAGTTAGTTAGCTATTATAAAATACACTTTTTACAATTATTGAACAATTTTTAAATTTTGGACTTTTGGCCAGGTTTTTACCATAAATACTCGACTGTTCGACGTGGCCAAAGCCTAGGGGACAAGCCTTTCCTGGCATCGACCGGAAGGGAATTAGAGTAAGGAGAGTAAGGAAACTTGAATATCTTGTTTTTGCATTGCTTCGAACTAGGCAACAGTCCAGAGACGGAGTGAATTTTTTAATTCAATTCCGTCTCCTGCTAGCCGGCTCACCTCAGATTAGTGCATAACAAAGCGAGAATTTTATTTGTGAGTTAGTGCAGTGAAGTAAAAGAATTTAAAAGAATTTTGTTCGAAAAGTAAAGTCAAGGATTACTTTTCGTCAGTTCAGATAAGGAGGAAGGTGAAGTCGACACAACAAAGGTAAAGGCCTAGTTTGGTTAAAAGAAAAAAATAAAAGTTGATTTTATTTTTCATAAGCTTGTTTAAAATGGCATTGTACTTTCTCGGTTCGGAAAAATCTACTTTTTAGAAAGTATTCTACTGTAAAGTATATATTTCTGTAGTATTCTCTGAAAATTTCAGAGGAAAATTCTTAATACTTTCGAAGTTGTAGGCTATTAAAGCTCCAAGTGTAAGTACATTTAATAAATATGTGAAAATTCGCCAAAACTTTAACGTCATTTTCTCAAAATAAGGTTTTTCTCTTCGGCGTGCACGATAACTTGAAAACCATTTCTACGAATGACCTGATATTTTAATATGTTCTTCTACACAACAATCGCCTCAGTATAGACTGGAATAAAATATATTGGTTAACTTTTTCCTTAATTTTTTAGGTTGTTTTTTATGAAAAAAAAATGATATTTTTGGTTTCTTTAGAATTGCTCATCATTCACTTAGCTTATTTTTAATTTTAAAATTTGAATTTCGTTGTTTTTAAGTAATATATTTGTTATCATGTTATCGAATCGGAGATTCGGGATTTCAAAGTATTATTTTTTACGTACGATTGTAATCGATGGCAAATTCATATAAAATAAAATGAAATATTTTTATCCGCTCATGGTTTATTCAAAATTAACATCTTTAGACCACTTATGGAAAACCCTATATAAAGAATTGTAAATTTTAAAATAATTTTCATTAATTTACTATAACTCAACCTCTATATAATTTTGTATCACTGTTCATTGTTATACTTTAAATATCCCAAAGTCGTTAATTGTTAAGATCATAAAATTAGTTTTAATTGAGTTGAGTGATTGACATTTTGTCACCAGACATATCCACTTTTTGTCCACTATCAATCACCTTCAATTTCAATAATGCATAGTGCTTCTAAAATCGACTTTGATTACAAATTCAGGTCAACATCTTCTAACCTTAAGGAAAATGCTTTTTGCAAACTTACTTGTCACAGAAAAGTCTCAGAACAGTCAGAACTGAAAGTCTTTCGAACTTTCTGTACCCATTGTTCTCATGAATATTTAGAGAGTTCGTATTTCAGTTTCAATTTCAATTTCACCAGGTGAATAATTGATTCTGATTTGCAATTTGTACTCATTTCACTAAGAACGTCCATAGAGGTAGTCAATTCGCAATGCTCAATAGCAAAGTTGCTCTAATTCAAATATTTCCATTATCAGCCGACATCCATTCGTAGTTCAGGTTGTGGAACAACTTCATCACATCATTACCGGCATGAGATAACTCAATCCCAAATTACCACTTCATGAAGATTTCCAGAAACCGCAAAATCCAACAAAATGTTCGGAATGTAAAGCAGAAAACTCCCAATTCCTAGGAGGCACCCTGCAAACAAACGCTCCGTTGGCTTGAAGGTTTTCCATCCAGGGAAGCCGCAGAGTAAACTTTTTGAGGGCGGCAATCATGATGTCATTTTCCGAACAGAACTCTTCTAAGGGTGAATAAATTTTATCAGAAAATGCTCTTCCTTATTCGACAGAAACTGTATACATGAAAAACGACCCGATAACCGATCTACACTTTCATGCTACATTTAATATGCATGGAAAGTTGCATAGCTTTCTCAAGATTATGACAGTCGTAGAAGCTGTCAAAACATTTTTTCAGTGGCCAGCTTAAGGAAACTAATCCGTCTTCAAAGCCATAAATTTTAAAATGAAAAGGAGCCACGCACTACTTGACATGAAATAAAATTAACGCTATGTGAAAGTTAGCCAACTTAACTTTTCCGGGAAGTCTGCACTAACGGAAGAGAATCGTGAAACTTTTAAGATTTATTGTTAAACCGCTTTTGTGTATTATATTGTTATGGAACTTAAAAGTTCCTGTTAAGAACCACACGACAGAATTAGGTTAGAGTTAGTTTTTATATTCTAAAGTTGCCTTGAGGGAAATGAATGTTGTTCCGAAAATTTTTTTATTTAACATGAAGACAGCTCCTTAATAATGTTGCTTTTGAGGTTAATTGTTTTTATGCTCCTAACTTTGATGCAGCAGACATGTAAGCTGGAAGGAGCAACGTACAGAATTTCCATCATAAGGGTCGCAGTTCCGAATCCCGTCGACCACCGTTTCCTAAAGTGCGAACAATAAACAACAGAGTGTGAAAAATTAGGTTAAGGAAAATCCCAATTGATGGCGATATAAATATAATGAGGTGAACCACAATAAATTTCGCGACTGAGTATCACTAATATTTGAAAATTCAAACATTCATAATCCGAAGATGATTGACCAATTTAAGAAAAAACTGACTAAATTAAGGAAAAGTAAAAATGGTAGATTGACAACAGAGTAGCCTAAGAAGTCATTGGGTAATTGGGTCCTCATAGAATTTTGGCATCTAATCGACTGAAGTACTTCTGAAAAGATCAAATGTAGATATTCCTTTACAGCAACATTGTCTTCCTGTATGCAACATGTCTAAAATAAATATTGTTATATCACCTTTAGTTAAGAAAAATGAATATGAAAAGCCAATTTGGTACATGATATTTAGAGGGTTACTTGAAAATTTTTGGGTTGTTATTTTGTAACTGCGAGGCAAGTGTGATGATTGATAAGTAAGATATACCAAAGAAGACGACCCTGTACAGCAGCACTTAGGCAATTTAAGTCTGAATGCCGAAAACTCCAGAGAGTTTTATGGAAGGCTTTTAACAGCCAAACTGAAAGTACTGGTGAAGTAACTAGATTTAAATAAATAATCTCTAAACCAAACTTATCAGGAATTCGTCCAATATGAAGGAATCACTAGAGAAGCTGGTACTAAACAGTAGAGATGGAAGATGGAATGGCAGAAGAAAAGTGTACTAGAAACAAAGAAAAGTGGAAAATAAAATCATTTAACCCGTACAAGTGACCAGACAGAGATAGGATATATCATATCATGTTGTAGCTGGATGATAACCGACTGTGGAAAAAACTCGCCAAACCTTTTAGAGCATACTGAAAGCTAGTTACACTAACAAAAAGTAGAAGGTGGCAAAGGTAGTTTTCCCAGCTAAACCTAACAAACTAACTGAAGCACACCAAGCACATATAAACCGTTCAGTACTCCTGAAAAGTTTAGAAAGACTAGTGTAACTGGAGTTAACCCTTTGCCTTAAAACAACGTGTGGGAGACGTGATGCTACTTCTATGCCTAAAATGAGAACCTCGTATCAGACACGTGATGTCTTGTTCTGGCCAAAAGTGAGAAGCCCGTATCAAACACGTGATTGTTTTTACATAATAATGTTTGTGTTTTTGCTTTGTTTTCAGTTCCAATATGAGAGTTGGGCATTTATTTTTAGGCGTAGTTGCAATAGAGTCGTCAAATAATTAACTGTTGGTACTGTTGAGGCAACGGCTATCATTCCACTATTTAGTGGATAATATTATAAATATTATGTTAATTTAAAACTTCGAATTGTAAATGAAATAGTCTTTGTATAACATTCCTACTTTAATTTGAACTTGGCGCTTAGCGCACTGTACTAAATATTGCTCATTGAATTTGTTCTAAAAATTGTTCTCAACTTAACTTGATTTTTGTAGTCGCTATATAAACTGAATTTGATCCAGGAGTACCCAGTTAGTTGCATTCGAGTTGTGGTCAAATAAACAGCAATAAAATTTATTTACCATTACAAAAAAATCTTGTATTCAGACAGGTACTTAAAAATTCTTTAAAAAATCTAAATATTTAACCTAATGGCAAAAAGGAAAATTGATAAAAATAAGGGTGATGGAAAGTCTCCTGATTACACCTTAGAAACTGACACAGATACCGATTTGAATATATCTGATGATAGCAGTGTAGTTTGTCCTGGAAAAAAACGTGTGCAAAATTTAGTTAGTGATGAAAGCGATACTAATGACGAAGAAAATATCAGTAATCAGTTATTAGAACAATGGATTTGGCAATCAAAAAATAATCAACCGAAGATATGGAAGTATACTGAAACTCCTGGCATAAAAGTAACGTCTACAGGTGAGTTAAATGAAAACAGTGGAAAGTTAGACTTTTTTTATGCAATATTTGACAAAAAGTTTTGGGAAATTGTTGTAACAGAAACAAATCGCTACGCAGAGCAATGTATAAGCGATGAAACTATAAAAAGAAAAATCGACAAGACTTGGGTTTCTGTAAATTGTGATGAGATGAAATCATATTTTGCATTGTGTATTATAATGGCACAAGTTAGGAAACCAAATATTCAAATGAATTGGACTAAAAGAGCGGTTATTGAAACACCGATATTCCGAAACACTATGCCTTACACCAGATTTTTACAAATTACTAGGTTTTTACATTTTTCAAATAATAATACAACTGATAATTATGATCGAATCAGTAAAATAAAACCTGTTACAACTTTTTTCAATGAAAAATTCAAAGAAGTATATAATATGGAGGAAGATATCGCTATTGATGAATCCCTAATGAAATTTAAGGGACGTTTATCATATAAACAGTATAATCCGTCCAAAAGGGCCAGATTTGGCATAAAGTTTTATAAGTTGTGTGAATCGGCAACGGGTTATTGTTATCATTTTAAAATATATACCGGAAACGACAAAATAAACCCTGATGATAGCGCGTCTGAAAATGTTGTCATGGAATTACTGAACTCAGTTTTACATAAAGGACACACTCTATACCTAGACAACTGGTATTCTTCGCCAAAATTATTTTTACGATTACTCAAAAATGAAACGAATGCAATTGGAACAGTACGTTCTAATAGAAAAAATATGCCCATTTACTTTAGGAAAAAAAAACTTAAAAAGGGTGAATGTGAAATGAGATCTAGTAATGGAATATTCGCCTTAAGGAAACATATAGGCATGGATAGGCTATTAAGTTCCCAACACGCATATATTAAGGGAAGATCGATAGGCTCTACTGACGTACAAGAAAGTAGCCTTAGGGCACAATGAGCTGGATTGAGTCCTTGAATGAATGTGTGGAAAGCAAAGAGATAATACACCCAACATGAAAGAACCGCACAAAATAGCATCGAATAAGCGGTCAGAACTATTTTAAAAAAGAATATTGCTGGAATTTCACAACCGGCAACCTCATCCTGGAGGTAAACCTCAAAACTTCGTTTCCAACAAAAACAGAGAAATCAAATAAGATAATTAAGATGAATAAAGCCAAATTGAAACTCTATGTTGGCTTTCCTTGCGATTAATGGCTCATGCCAAAAAAATAGGAGTCGCACACTCTAGTTTGTACAGGGGCTGTGGGGAGCAAAACGAGGCCGTTTTACACGGTCTCGGCTAATGTCCGGCATTGGCGTTAAGAAGATGTAGAATCTTGGGGACAAGTTCTTCTGCGAAGAACTGTATAAACTGGGTTACAAATAGATTATAAAATTTGTTATCGGTATCAGCTGGCTCGGTAATTGATCCTAGGGAATGTTACCGAGCGGAAGTATCGCAGTCGTCTCTTCGCAACTAATATTTAAAATTTTACTTAAATTTATGGTTTAATTGTTCAAGAATTAGGTAGCTCTATGTTAATGTCAATAAAGTTCCTACATATGTATACTAAACTACAACTTCACGTTTTAAAATTAATGTGAACAATTTCTAGAACTCAATACTACACCACAAAAATTACAACTTTTGCTGTTAAGGTAACGAAACAATTTTGTGAAAAACGTAGAACTATAAATTTTATAGCGCATTTGTGAATTTTAAGTTAACATTTTGACAGCGAAGTTCATAAAATAGACAACTAATGTAGTAAAACTACATATTTGTTAATTTCAGAGCCGTCAAACTTTCAAATTGAACGCAGTGGAAGTATGGTCAATTTTCACTAGGACTAAATTGACTGAATTTACAATTTTACGGTTCTTCTCTGGGTGCAATATAGAACTGTCTTATTTTGGTCTCCACTATAGCCTTTAGATATCTCCAAGAAGAGCAATATACTCCAAATTAAGTTGCTTACAAATTGTTGGTTCTACCTCAGAAATATCATCCGTAAGCCATAACTTGCACCTTAGTAACTGCATTATATTTTTTTAAGTGCCAAGCATTTGTGTTCTATTAGAAACTGCTCTCTATCAATCGTTTTAAACTCTTCCCGGCTATTAATATTTTCAATACTGTCTGACTCCAGATTTTGAATAGTTCTGTTCTAATGTCTTATCAAGATTACACGAATAGCCATCTAAAACGAATTTAAGAACTCCCTTGTTACTTTTAATAGTTGAAATATTTATCACGGAACAGTACTATTAGTTACAACACTCTCTTTGGTCACAGAACTAATAATTGACTAAATAATATCCGCAGAGCCATTGCGTAATAAAATCAAAATTTTGCTAAGTCTAGCAAACGGAAATTCCTATTCTTACATTAAGTGAAAGCAAAAGCAAAGTTGTTAATTCTGATATTAATCAGTATCGCATTCCCGGTTATCACTTAGTTCCACTCTTCTCTCGTCACAGGAGAATCGCGGCTTAAATTAGGAAAGTTGTGCCCTTATCACATCTTCCTAAATTCATTTCTACTTATCCAGAATTTAATTATGTCTGGAATATATTTAAATTCCATCGGCACATCATTCATTTCTGCTTTTTGTACCGCAGCCCAAATAAGTGTTCCTTTGATAAATTGTCTTCAGATATTGATAAGATTCCGGAAATATCTCTGTCTTTTGATATCGTTCAAGGTGGCGATTACAACGTTCACAACACACAGTGGCTCAGGCATTCTTCTACCTCAAGCCCGTTAGACATGTAGATTTATTGAGCGAGTCCTTTAATTTACAATAACTGGTCGAGTGTCGGACTCGTGTTCGCGATATTATGGAGCACAACACGAATCTCCTAAATCCGAATGAAAAACGGACCCTTATAGGATCACTCGTGTGTCTGTCAGTCTGCCCGTCTGTAACAGCCAACTTGCTACGAATTTACTGGACCGATTAAGTTTAAATTTGGCACACATATGAAATTATTTGACCCAAACCCGGATGTGTAACGTAAATAAATGAACTTTGAATATGGGGATTACTTTGGGGGGGTCAAATAAGAAAATAAAATAAAACAAGTTTTACAAACTGTACCGTGTGACATCTCTATATATATAAAACTCAATTGCCGTGCGCTAGTCTTGCACAAATCGAAAATAGCTGGACCGATTTGAATAATTTTATTTTGTTTTGTTCGCATCAATAGAAAAAGAATAGAAAAAACTCAAAGAAACAGCTGGAAACCGAAAAAATCGAAATTGATGATTTTGTGAATTGCCACTTCGGATTTCTTTCAATAGATGGCGTTCGCGGCGGACCTATAGTCTGACAGCTGCGCCATGCATAAATGTTATTCATTCGGAGCGATTGTGTGAAATTGTCGTTAAATTATCATTAATCGTTATTACAGTTAACATCGTTTTTTCTTAATAAAAGGTAGTGGATTTTGAGATTTTTCGCTGTAACAAATACAAGCGACGAAGTATCTCAGTATCAGATGGCTCGCTGTGTCAGCAGCAATGAAGTGAGTTTTCTCATCTTTTCCTTTGCGATCCACGAAAAACACCCTATAGTTGTACATCTGGAAAACAGATTTCGAGTGTATTTCAACCCAGAGAACGCAGCGGACAGAGCGACACGGCCACCATCGACAACATTGGCAAGCTTCTTCTCAGTTTGATGCTTTCGCTCGCACTTTGCTGTATGCTGAAATGCCACGCGGCTACACATGGAACGCATCATCGAAATCGTTTCAGCGTCGGAAACAAGTTGCACCAGTTGAAGGATATCCAAATGTAATTGCTTCAGACGCTCTGGGTCGCATCTACACTGTGCATCCAAATAAAGACGAATGTTACTATCTTAGATTGTTGTTGGTGAATATTCGTGGTCCGACGTCGTTTCAAAAACTGAGAACCGTTAATGGGCATCTGTGTCAGACTTACCGTGAGATGTGTCAACTCTTACAGTTGCTCGAGAACAATTCGCATTGGGACAATACGGTCAAAAAAACTGGTGGAATTACTTTCTGGATGCTCCCGGAGGGGCTGGAAAAACGTTCTTAATTTCATTAATTTTGGCGAGGATTCTATCGCAGAATGAAGTTGCCTTAGCATTGGCTTCATCTGGAATAGCTGCAACTTTTTTAGAAGGCGGACAAACTGAACATTTTGCCTTGAAATTGCCACTAAACATGCAAATCAATGAGACATCAGCTTGCGACACCGCCAAAAACAGCGCAATGGCAAGGGTTCTACAGATATGCAAATTAATCGTTTGGGACGAATGCACGATGGCCCACAAGAGGTCACTGGAGGCGCAGCACGTTGAAAGATCTTCGTGACAATCAAAACATGTTTGGTGGAGCCATGATTCTGTTGTCCGGTGATTTTCGTCAGTAATGGGAAAGTCGCAGTTGACATCTCCACAGGTTGCACACATTACCCACTGATTTCTGTCAGTTGACCGAATCGAAGGAGGGGCTCATTCCGCGCGTTTTTTCGAACGTAGTGCAGAACTTCAAAAACCGTAATTGGCTGAGCGAACAAACCATATTGTCGTCGAAAAACCCAGATGTCGATGATCTCAACGCGTCCAAGGCCAGTCATTGGAAGTTTGCGGAATTAACTTGGAGTTTCCGTGCTTCGCGCATGGACAACATATGTCGTGTGTTCGCGGGTCGGAAAGCGATCATCTTAGTTTATTTACGCGACGGAAAACAAAACGAAAAATATAGTTTACCAGAAAGTTTTGTATTGAATGTTAACTGCATTTATATTTGATCATGTAAATAAAAGACATTGAGTTCATTTGAATTACAAACGATTGTCATTTAATAACGAAACAAAACTCAAACCATACACGATGCGGCCAAGATGAATAAATGAATTAGAGTTGGAAGGTTGATTAGGATTAATAATCGCTTATGAGTTACAATTAAATCAATTTTAGGTGGTGCGAAGTTCACCGGGTCATCTAGTCTACAATCTGGTACCATACATACTTTTTTTAGTTACCACGAACAAATTTGGGTCAGATTTAATAAACATGGTAGATAACGTATTCATCGTACGGAACCCTCTACACGCAAGTTCAACTCGCACTTGTCCGATTTTTTTAACATCGCATCGTCTGTTTCGGTCACGGCTCCCTTGCGCAGCTCGGATCACCGCTTGGTCTCCGCCCAATTTTCCATCTCCTCTCTCCGTCAAAATTCCACCAGAAGATTAGTGTAGCATTATAAAAATGATGATACATATATCAGAGAGATGAACTGGTCTGATAGCTTCTCCACGAGAGACGTTATTCATATCACCGAGTGTCTTTTTAATATCCTATGGTTTGGAATGAATCGCTTTATTTCGTATAGTTTCAGAAACGTGAAGACAACTAACAGCAATTGGTTTAATATTGGCTACTATACGGCTATTAAAAACAAAGAAGCAGCCTTCCAGGCATTCAAATTGTGCCTATAAGAGGATTTAAGATGTATTTATAGAGCTGCCTTGGAAATATCCCGGCGCCATCCCCCACAAGGGGTTATAGGAACTATGTAGAGAGCTTATTCTTTAAAGAGTTGGTTATTTATTTAACATTGTTAAAAAACCGAAGCCGACATATATTCGAATAACAGTCGAGGAAATAAAATTAGAATCAACAATTTGACTTTTATTTAAATTGTTGTTAAAAACTATTAAGCTTCAAAACGAAAAAACTGATATATTTTTTAAATAAATAGTGAATGTAGATTAAGAATATTTAGTTTACAAACTTGAGGAAATTAAAATATTAAAACTGTAAGGAACTGAACTTGAAAAACTGAGTTTGTGAAAATAGTAAAAACTTAGTTTTTTCTCATCACGACAATGCGTCTTTGTCAATAGAAAAAATAATCTGGAGTTAATTGACGAGAATTAGTCTGCACTGCTTTTATAGGTTATCTTTGTTACTGACAAAGGAGCATTGTCATGGTTAAGGCTAGGTTAGGTTACGGTGGTGGCTACAATCTCCACATAGCTTTATCACATTCAGATACCCTACGTCGGAGAGCTGCTCTATTTATGTCAAAGGTCTCTGTCTCCGTTGCGAACTTCAAAATGTTTCACATGCGGATATTCGAAGCTTCTTCCAATGAAGTAGTTTTCCAGTGTCTCCTTGCGAGCGCAGGACAACGGCATAAGGGGTTTTCTACAGTTTTTTTTATATTGGGTTCCTGACAACGTCTGCATAAATCGGTGTCGCTAACACCAATTGTATGCGCATGA
Source organism: Leptarthrus brevirostris (assembly GCA_964036015.1). Taxonomy (NCBI): domain Eukaryota; kingdom Metazoa; phylum Arthropoda; class Insecta; order Diptera; family Asilidae; genus Leptarthrus; species Leptarthrus brevirostris. Next base: position 97,613,709 of record OZ038373.1, read on the forward strand.
AACAATGTAAGACAGTGGCCGGAGTAGATCCCAACCAAGGCTCAACAATTAGTTCGAGTTATGTTAAATAGGTAGTTAGTTTTCCCTTGATCATAGGATTTTCACATTGTTTTCGCGACACGCTTTGATCTCTTTCCATATTTTTTATGTAAGATCTACAGCCAATTGTTCAGAGCTTCCTGAGTTTCCATTTCAGCTCGTTTCTTAGCGAGAGCACGTGCATATTTATTTCTTTTGACGCCCCTGTGTCCAGTTACCCATTAGAGTTGTACTATTCTGTTCCTGCTTACAGTTTCCTGAGCTCTGTTGCAAAAAAAGTGGGATTTAGAATTGAATTCCTTGAACCTAAAAGCTTTCCTCGACCCTTGATAATCCACATAACTGGGACTTTGTAGGACAAGTAGATGTTAAGCTCGTAGCACAACACCGATGCTTCTACTCCGGAAAGCCATCTATGTAGAATTTTATCAAAAGTACGGGGGGAAGTGGATTTGAATGCGCCAGTAATTCCTAGTCCGCTACTCTTTGTGTGCGCTCCAATCTTGACAAGAAAGTTTATCTCTAAACGGCTGGCAACCAAACCATGATGCCATGATGACGGATTTGCGTATGTATCTTAAGCAAAATATTAAACGTATACATTTTCCATCAACAGCAATATTTCAACTTCGTCAGGGACACGCTTTTTCATGCTTTTCTTTTTAGGAAAGTAAAATTAGGAGGCCTGCTGACTGTACTTGAAATGTGTTCACTCTACAAACCTCGCAATTTTGAAAATTCGAAAAAATACTATACTCGTCACTTTCATTTGTTCACAAGTTTCAACAAAACAAAAGTATCTTATTACTACTACAGTAAAGGGAACAGTTGTCTTGATGATAAGTCTCGATGTAAAAATCCTCCCCCACACCCCACCCCCTTTTCCTTGTTAAAATCGCAGATCCGCCACTCTATGATGCCACACAACATGATTGATCGCACTATCGCCACATACATACATTTTATGATGTTGGGTTTCAGCCCTCGCAATACGCAAACGCACACCACTTCAATTTAGTAATTGTACTAACGTGCGGGGCCCATCCAGGTAGAATGTTCTCCACGGGACACTTCTCACACCGAAAGATGGCTATCCGATGACAGCCGTATTAGCTTCCGGGTCAAAATAGCGGTTATGGAAGGAAACTATAACAAATAGAGGAACGTAGGAAAGATCAAATGGGAAAAATTTGGTAGGCTAGTTTAGAAAAATCTAGAAATCCGCAGTGAGCCACGTTATTGAATATTTGAATGGAGCCTTTTACCTAGCCTGCCATATGAGCAGGCCCCTGAAGAAATCTCAGCCGTATTGTTGGGGCACAGGTTTAACTCCATAGAGTTCTCATCTTATTCAGGCTGGTAAAGACTTCCAGTGAACAGGTAGCGTGGATAAACTATAAGTCGACTTTAAATGGGTTCAGGAAGAAGATCAGAGCAGCGGAAAGAAATGCTATGTAGGTACCCTTCTGTGAACAAATCGAAAAAACTCAGAAAGTAAGTTCGAAAACTCCTACACACGATGGAGGTCCTGAAGAACACTAACTTCCCTGTCTGTAAAAATCCAGTGGCTACTCCAGGAAATAACATTGGAGAATAACTGGAGATATAGCTCAAGAATTATCTCCCATGTAGCGTTAGATGGGCGTCCAACTACTTTGATCCACTAAAATCGATGGGGACATACGGTATATTGTCAGTCATGCGGTTAAGTGCGGTCGCGCCAAACCACATGACTACAAACCAACCAATCAGTCTGTTCAGTTCATTCCTACTTAAATATTTGGAAAGGATTCTGGATCTGTTTATCAAGACAACTCTCCATCATAACCTACTATCCAGAATCCAACATTCTAACACCAAAGGCAAGTCGGTAGACCTATATGAGGTGGTGTTCGAGATCGAAAAGTTTCTGCACTATAAAGAATATACTTTACAACTGAAAAATAGAAATAGTTTAAAAGTTTAAGTACCTGTAACGGTCATCCGTAGCTTTTCCATAAGGATGCAACCGGTCGTTTATGTTGGCCAATAGATGTAGTGGAACTCCTAGTGAACTTACGTTATCATCTTTGTCCTCAGAGCTACCTTAACTCGAAGTGATTCCACCTTTCCTAAAATTTCAGAAAAAGTGCAGGAATAATTTGTTGTTTAATTATATTAAGGGATCATTCTGGTTTAGATGCGCGACTAAAAAGGTTATTTTTATGAAAAAACTATTATAGATATCTATATAAAATTTATTCAGCTAAATAAATACACTTTTAAAAAACATAAAAAATATATATTTATAGTTTTTTACACTTTTTATATACAACAACAACGGGTGAACAGAACTCCTCAAAAACTTGGTATGTCGCTGGCGGTGTTAATAACTTGATAACGGCTCATCTAAAATACAAAAAGCAAAAATATTTAGGTTCAGTATATCAGTAGCTCTATCGCATTCTATGGAAATTTTGATTGATAAATAACAAAACGGCGGACAGAAAAAACAAAAAAATGAAGTTTTTCACTGTTTTTGGCCCAAAAAATAGTAAAAATAAAAATTCTGATTTGGTTGTAGAACGCACTGAAGCTATTACTATGTAGAATATGTGGTTAAAATTTCATGAAGATCGATTCAGTGGTTCCGGAGAAATCACCACCGCCGACCGGAAAAACATAGTTTTGAGAAAAACGCGTTTAAAGTTTTTTTAAGAAGAAGTTTTCGTAGAAATAGCAACGTAAAGATCGCAAAATAATATAGTTAGACTGCTCCGATGATTCTGAAATTTTAATACAATATATATAGAAAAATGTAAAAAAAATCGATTTTTTAAAAGTTATAAACCAGAAAGATCCCTTTACAATCAATGTACAGATATTACAGACCGATATCACTAGCAAGCAAACTGTTGAGCTAATTTCATTCCAAGAAATAACTAGCTGCTCCCAACAACTTTATTAAATTTGTAGCAATTTCCTTATTTCAATCGTCAATATTAGGAAGATTTGAACTCACTGAATATTTGATTCACTACTCAAGGTCAAATCAACTTTTTAAAACCTCTTGTTTTTCTATCCGAATATTTTTTTATTATATGGCAACAGAGCAATTACCAGACCCAGTTAAAATTTTGAAAAAATAAATTTTCTCAAAGTAGAATATTTCAAAAGTATTCTTTGAAAATTTCAGACAAATCGGACCGTTATTTATGGAGATATATAAATCGTATATAATGTATCGTACTCAAAACTTTAAACGCGTTTTTCTCGAAACCAGGTTTTCGAAGTCGGTGATCACTGTAACGGTTTGATATTTTCCTCACTTATTCTATACATAATTGTCCTCCAAATGGACGATTATGTTTTTTTTTATAGAGGAAAAAGCGAGTGAAATTTTAGTCGAATAAAGAATTTTGACTTTCAACATCCGCCATTTTGTGATTTTTGTGTTTACGATGATCCAGTGACGAGTAGCAGTGATCACGGCAAAAGACGTTTTTTTTGGACCCCTCCCAAATTTGCTGTATCCCACTCATTTTTCAATATTTTGCCATAACAAATTATAACATTTTCTGTAAATACATATCTTTCATGTGGAAAAACAATTTGTTATTAATTATTTTAATGCGTGGTCAAAAAAAAATCCTAAAAAAGAGCTTTTTTCGGAAGTCCCAACTGGGTCTGCCCCCTTAAATGAAGGACGTACATGTATCGTTCTGTAATGTAACTAACTGCATTCATAAATGAATTGGACTCAGTCAATATTTAAAAGTTCAGAATTGTTAATATACATGTATATGGGCATTAGCCCGTTGTTTCCGCACTTGTTTCAAGGGAGTAGGTACAAATTACGTAAGTCAAAACTTTATGCATACTTACTTTAGTGGGGATGATGCTCACTCAAGGGGAATGGGGGACGTAGCTTTCAAACAAGTGCTTACGTAATGTGTGATTTGGTACGCTTATACAGGGTGTTTTAGATCTGACGTGCCAAATGATAGATCTCAACTAGACAAACAAAAAATTGTATGGCAGGGATGGGGGTTGTGAGTGGGGGGGGGCAATCTCAAGCGTTTGGGATTTACAGGGTTATTCATAAATTTCAGTTTTTCATAGTATTCACATTACTGTTTTATTTTTATCTTTTGATCTACCCAACATAGCGAAATCAAACAAAAGCTAACAAACTACTATCCCAATGTCCTTTTTGTTAACAATGTTGATCCAACTCCCACCATTACAGGTACAGTCACTTTCAAAAGTGAAAAAAGCATTTTCGCAAATTTTCTCCGAAATTCATGTAATTAGTATACCTTTTTTTATTTTTATTGAATTTCCCATCTTATTTCCAAAAAGGTGTAACATGTCCACGTATAGAAAATATGTAGAAATTTATACGTAGAAATCCTATCGGAAAATATTAATAAAATCAACAAATTAACGAAATTATACTCATAATAATTCTAAAATGCTTTTTATTGAATTTAGAAATAATTACAATTAATGCTGATAAGTTAAACAGCCGTTCAAAATGTCCACCGCCACTTTGGATGCATGCCAAATATCTCCTTCTAAGTCCCTGTTTAAGGCGTATTGCAGCCAGCCTCTCCCGTATTTTCGTCGCTGAATTCATAATTCGGCTAACTAAAGCCTCCCTATTGTTAACAAGGCTTGAATAAACTTCATCCTTCATTGTCCGCTATAAGAAAAAGTCTGGAGATCTAGCAAGCCAAGGAATCGGTGCACCTCGTCCAATCTAGCGGTTAGGAAATTGTTCACTTAGTATTACCTTCACAATGTTAACCATATGCCCTGGTACGCCATGGTGTTGACGAAATATTATCCCAAGATTATCCATAGGGTTCTTCTCTACTAGATCTGGCAGTGTATTTTCCAAAAAGTCCGCACAAAATTCACTATTAAGCACTTGCGGCCAAATGAATGGTCCTACCAAATGGTTGCCGATGATACCAGCCCAAACATTGACACTAAATCTCTGCTGGAATAAGGTCACATTTGCCCTGTGTGGGTTATTGTTCGACCAGGTATGGAGGTTATGGAAGTTCGTGATATCATTCCTGGTGAATTGACATTCATCTGTCCACAGAATTCGGTCCAGAAACTCTCTGCCGTCAATGTCGCGTTCCAGAAGCCAAGTACTAAATTCCAGTCTTCTCTCGGAATCTCCTTGTAGTAGTCCATGGACTGCGTGATGATGATATGGCCGTAATCCCTCTCGATAAATAACCCTCCAAACCTTAGACGACGACACTCCTAATAGCCTTGCGACTCGTTTCGTGCTTGTCTCAGGGTCCTGCCTCACGATGGTGATTATTTGCTGCTCGACGTCGGCAGAAATTCCCGAAGTTTCGGGTCTCGTCTCCATGTCGTGTTAAGTTACACTTCCCGTTTCTCTTAACCTTTGTAAATTCCGTGTAAATACCCCTGTTTGGGGTGCTCGCCGGTTAGGGGGTCTTCTGTGATGTTCCAGTACAGCCGCTAATATCGGCAATAAAGCAAAATTACACTAACATATTTATAACTTTTTTGCAGCAATAATTAAAATTAATAACCCAAAAAATAATTAAAATGAATAACCCAAAACAAACATTTTCCACCCTTTATTTTAAAAATTTTGTTTCTTTAAAAAATTTCGTACCTAAAGTGCAATAAAATAATTAGGTACTCAGGGAGTTCTAAGGATACAGTTTTTCTAATCCTGTGTCTACCTTGCCATGTTGCACCTTTTTGGTAAGGTGCAATCCAATCAAAATAAAAGATAGGTGTACTAATTACATGAATTTTGGAGAAAAATTGGGAAAATGCTGAATTTTAGGTAATCGCAAATGTTACGCATGCAGGTGAGCATTAATCGTGTTAAAACACGATCGAAATTTTGTACAGAGTAGCTAGATAAAATTACGAGGAAACGAGGGTTCGAAATGGACAAAAAGATCGGCAATAAATTCGGTCGAAGTATTTGGAATCCGTTTCACCCTTTTAGAGTAGACTACAAATTGTTTATTTAGGATTTCGTGATATGAAATAGGCGACAAGACATGCAAGATCTTTTTAAGATTTAGATGGTTGGTTAGGAAATTTCTGAGAATTAGCAAATTCGGAATGCTTAAAGAAAACAACCAAATCCAAAACTTACCCAATTAGGTAAGTGTGGCTGGGTCCAAGGTAGTCTCCGTAAAAATAAATAGTTGCAAGGGAATTTCGTATTTCAAAGAAAATACACTAATGAGTTATGCAACCTTTTGAAGTGAGATAGAAAATGTATATGCCTTTATTAGATGGCAATGCAATGTCTCAATTTAGTCTCAGTTAGGATTTCAAAGAGAAACGTATTGTGAAATTTAGGAATTCGAAATAATCAGGGTGAGCGCGCTAATTTTGTCGTTAGATTGATTGAGTATTAATTAAACAAAAAGTATGTGAGTTTCGGTGTAAGTCACCTAGTGTATTTTGGTTTATTTGAGTGTGTTTTTGTGTGGGGCGTAAGTCGCCAGAGAAATAGACGTTTGTCGTCTAGTGTGGGGCGTAGGTCACCCAGTACGATTGTGTGGGGCGTAAGTCGCCCAGTATGCTTGTGTAGGGCGTAAGTCGCCAGAGAAATAGACGTTCGTCGTCTAGTGTGGGGCGTAAGTCGCCCAGTACGATTTTGTGGAGCGTACGTCGCCCAGTATGCTTGTGTAGGGCGTAAGTCGCCAGAGAAATAGACGTTTGTCGTCTATTGTGGGGCGTATGTCGCCCAGTAAGCTTGTGTGGGGCGTAAGTCGCTAAGTGTGCTTGTGCGGGGCGTTAGTCACCCAAATATAGACGTGTGTCGTGTGTTGTGGGGCGTAAGTCTCCAAGAGTGAATGTGATAGATAGGCACTCACTGAGTATTTGTTTATACTTATATGTGCCTTCTTATTTTATTACAGACGATCCTGGAATGATACCAGCGTAGAAGCGGGAAAATATTTCAAGCATTTAATATAATTAAATAATAAACGCAACAAAAGCACGCGTTGCGTTTTTTTTTCTGCTATTTTTATATGGGTATATCCATATGTTTATTACAAACCATTTTTTCACTTTTTAAAGTGACTGTACGTGCAATGGTAGGAGTTAGATCAGTAGTGTTGACATTTGTTGAAAGGTCATTAGGATAGTTGTTTTTGCGTTTTTTTGATGTCGCTGTGTTGGATATAGCAAGAGATAAATATAAAAGAATAATGTGCATACCATGAAGAGCTGAAATTTACGAATCACCCTGTAACTCCCAAACAATTGAGATTGCCCTCCCCCCTGCCTTACAATTTTTTGTTTGCCTAGTTGAGATCTATCACCGCACTCATTTTGGCACGTCAGATCTGAAACGCCCTGTATATTTTATTTTGTACGTGCTTTATCATTATGATTTGCTGCGATATATTTTCTCGGTAATCGTTTCGTCATTTCTTCAACAGCTAAGTTAACCAAAATATTATTCGGTATTACTTACTAGCATACGGTGTTTCCGAAGCCAATCTCGTAATTAATCATGGATTGGGGGTACTCATTACCTTAGACCCGCGCTCAAAACGAACATATTAAAATGTGAAAGATGAAAAGTTAGCTTTGATTAAGCGCCGACAAAATTTGATTTAATCTTTAATTACACACCAATTACTCTGCAACCAGAGGCCTAACCGATTTATGTAAATTTCCATGAAATGAGATAAAATTGCAACACAAAAATGTTAAGCATGTTAGAGATAAATTTATTAGGCTTGCATGTGAAATCAAAGTTTATCTTGCAAAACGAAAGATTTTGTCCGATACGTCAAAATAAATGCTGAGTGAGAAGATTAATAAGGTGCACTACATAAATCCAGGTGTTGATATGACGAGAACGAGATTACTAGAAATTATAACTTTCTATTTCTGATTAAGTGTTCGTACGAATTTCCATTTGTGGGGTCAGTCTGAATTTTAAATGAAACACCAGATATGATCAGTAACAGGTAATGATGAAAGAAGGACTTTCATGTTCCATATTTTTATGAAATTATCATTGACTTTTAAGGCTGTGAAGCATGGTTTTAGTGCAGAGTTTTAAAAACAAGCATAAAAAAAGCAGGATAAATTAAAAATTAAACATTTCCTGGAAGTAACCAAGTCAACAAGACTTACCTTGTAAATTTAGAAAGAGATTCATGCGTTTGGTTATGAGCGACACAGCTCATATTACATGGTTTTTTGCATCAAGCATTGCCAAAAGATCGATTATTTATTTCGATAGTACGATATTGTGGGAATTCGCTTTGAATAATAAAAGCAAAACTCAAAGTGGTTTATATTCTATAAATTTCCAATTTGTCTAATTTTAATTATTCCGCTTTAAACTCGGGAATAATCAGGGAAGTAGTTTTGCTCGAGGTAAATTACATATAGTGTTAAAAATGTTAATACCCTATAGATCTCATCTAGGGTATACATATTAACCACTTCGAAACTGCGAAGATTTTGACTTCTGAAGGTTTTAAACGAAGCTTCGTACCTTCGGGGCCTGGAAATCCGAAGTTTTTTTGACCTTCGAATTTTTTTTCAAAGCTTCGAAAAAACGCAATTCAAAACCTTCGAAGTATAGTGAGAGCCCTAGTTTTAAGTGCTTATGCCTTTAATATCAGCAATACCATTACTATAAGATGGAGAGTCTATAAGTCGTCAGAATAAATTTAATTCAGCATTGGATTTCAAAAGTTTTCCCCATTGTCTATTTATCGGCAATGAGCTAAAAAATGTTCTTTGAGAAATTTGATTGTTGTTCGAGAAATTTGACGGTACGTCGTAATTTGATCTGGAGAGTATGGTGGCAGCGACTTGAAGCTCTAGTATTGCTCGTTCTGATGTGTCTACAAGGTATCAGGATAGCAATTTCATGAGAGCAATAACCGCGGAGAGAACTTGAACACTTTTTCTAACGCCCACAATGCGATGTGTCCGGCCGTGTCCAAATATGGAAATTATATTCGAGTCTAGGCCTGATGTGCGACTTGTAGATCAGCGCCAAGTCACACGAGGGGATGTATTTCTTACATCCCAAGCATTTCATCGCATTTTTGGCCACAGAAAATATATATTCGGTCCAACTAGGATTGCTGAATATCTCAATACCCAACATGTTTAAAGAGGGCGGATCGGGTGTATTAACTCCGTTGACAAAGATGGTTTGAGAGTCGGCTGGGTGTTTTTAAGGGACATAATATTGTTAAATGTAGTATTACCAATAGCCTTGCATCCTACTGGTAATACTACATATAACAATATTATGTCCCTTAAAAACACCCAGCCGACTCTCAAACCATCTTTGTCAACGGAGTTAATACAAAAGATAACACGAATCACTTTATTTTATATATTTAAAAACAACGCTTTTACAATAAATTATAATATTAGTACGTTTCGTAACCTAGTAATCCTTTTCCTTATTTATTTTGAGTGCCTCTTTTAATTGATAGGATTGCCAAATTTACTAGTCGTTCTAATTATTTTATAAGTTTCAGGTTTAAAAAACTTTCCTCGCATGATGCGACTGAGTCGCAAATGGTCCAGAAGTATTGAATTATAAGTGACATGAAAGGCAATCATTCACTGAAGTCCCATTTAATAATAGATTAAAAAATTTCTTGAGCTTTCCACCTAACAACAACTTTGCATTCGTATCGGTTGCGCCTAGGTGTCTACGATACCTTTTAATTTCTTGCAGCACCTGCTCCTTATCAAAGTCATCATAAATTCCTATCAGATTTTCCAGTACTACACCAGAGCCTCATCGAATGTTTGAAGCATAAAATTTGTCTTAAGAATCTGAAGATCTGTTAAGGTTGCTGATCAAGGTTTGCTTTGGTTGGATCTTCCACAAATGGAATGGAAGTGATTAGCACAAAGATTCAGCACATCCTTTTCCGGCTTCTGTCTTTAAACATATCCTCTGTAGTCCTTCCCGAAATCACAAGAAAACCTACGAAGGATTTTTGAACTTTCAATTCACTTTGTATCCATTTTGGCAAATAAGAAGGTATTCCCTTTAACCAATGCTAATAATTTTCCTCTGTTTTCCGATGACCGCAGCAGGCAAGGTTTGGCTGAGCTAAAAATAGTGTAACGTCCAAAAGGCGATGGAAAATGTTTCTGCATTGCTTGATCTGACAAATTTCGGATTGACTTTGCCAATGATTTGATTAAGTTTCAGGCTCATAAAGAGCATTTTCTATTTAGACCGATGATAGATAGATGATCTGACGATGATTCATGCTGTGATATCTTTAGATTTAATTTCCACCACGAAGAGAAGCCGGAAATATTTTTTTTTTGGTTTTATCGCCTTCAGATGAAAATTATCGGCAGCAAAAACAGTACAGCTTCTTTGTTCATGGAAAGTATAGCGTTCATTTCCTTAAATATTTGGTCTCGGTCAAATTTGATTAAAACCGCGACGAAGTTACACTACTCCTTAGTGTGTTCACCTGGTGTTCTGAAGATTCAAAAGTGTCTTCATTGTTTTAATATCCTTTACTACCTTTCGATGATCCAAGTGTGATATGCTCTAGAGCAGGTATTAGGCAACGTGCAGTATCATTTGATGTAGAGGAGTAGAAGTTAGAAGCATCAGAAACATGTTCATTCTCAGTAATTGTGTTTATAGTCTCAATTTCAATTTTCTGTATGTCGCTGTCGGAACCTGATTCCACCGTTTGATTATTCTTTTTTCGACATATTTATTTTCCACATGAGAGCAAGTTGGTTAGATTCTTTTCACTAAAAAGAAAAAAGATTGAATTTATTTGGGTTACAACTTCGTTAAATACAAATTGCTGTGTTATGTTAAAAATTTCCGTTTCGTTACTGTCAGCCAGGTTGTGTCGAACAAGTACTCTAATTACGCTTATATATTAATTGACACAATACATCACATAAATGAAGTCAAGAACAAACGGCACCTGGCTTCATGGACTGGCTCTACAATAACACAAAACGGCAGAATTAATTTGATTCCGCCTTAGGTATAACTTGAAGTTAAAACCCAGTAAAGTATACATAATGTTCGGGTTCTGTAAACTTTTCCGTTTCGGACAAAAGTTGTATGGCTCCAAGGGAGAACCAAGATGCACGTATTTTTTCAAGAAGAAGTGCACTTGGTATTTTTTCAAGGTCAACGTAGAGGTCACTCCAAACAAAAGTTCTCCTCCTATAAGGTGAAGGCCTTGTGTACTAGTGTCATCTCATCATTCTTTGTTTATTTCAATGGGATGCAACTGTATATTGGAATCACCTGGGGGGGGGGGGCTTGGGTCAAAACAAACAACTTTTGCCACAATCATTTTTCGTTTTGACCCGTAGCTTTTTAACAAATCAATGTTTTTGGTTATATAAAGGGTGCGCCATCTTTTACTTTTTTTTTATTTGAAAAAACAACACGCTTTTTATGAAATCAAATAGAATTTATTTATTGATAATGGAAGGTGGGTTTATGCCATTTATTTATGAACACTGCGGCTACGTTTACAGACCAACATCCGAATATCAAAATTTTCAATGACTTTTTGCAAAATCATCGGGTCAATGGCCGCAATTTCCGTCCGAATATTGCGCTTGAGGTCTTGTATAGTCTGGGGAGCATTGGCATACACTTTCCCTTTCAAAAATCCCCAAAGAAAAAAGTCGAGAGGCGTTAAATCGCACGATCTTGGGGGGCCAATTCACATCTGCATTGCACGAAATTACGCGGTCCGGAAATTTTTCGTGCAATAAGGCGATTGTTTGGCGAGACCAAGTAAAGTGTACATAATGTTCGGGTTCTGTAAACTTTTCCAATTATTCCTGAAAATAGTGTTCAATCGGACCAGTAGTTTTTGAGTTAGCTAGCGGACAGACAAACATACGGACAAAATAGCTTCGTCTAACTCCGTAACGCATGGACGGATTTAGTTGATTTAGTTAGGTGGGAGAGGGGATGGATGTCAACCTCTTAAAGCGTGGATCGATTTGGATGATTCTTCTTCTGATGAGAATATGTTGCCCCATTGGTACCAAGACAAATATTTATGGTTTGTGGTGTGGTGTGTTGGGGTGGGGTGGGAAGAGGTCGTTACCCAACATCTTAACGCACAGACTTATTTGGATGATTCTTTTTTGTTGTACACATTGCTACTATAAGGAAAAAAGTTGACCAAGGGTTGTGGTATGGGTAGTCAAACTTTGTAACCCGTGGACTGATTTAGATAATTCTGAATGCATAGAGTATCTATTTGTGTCATGAAAAATGAAAAATGTGGCTTATGGTGAGAGTTGAAGGAGGAGCAGCGCCTAGCTTCGTAAGACATAGATCAATTTCGATGTTTTTGATTATGTTGTAGAGAATACGCTTCCTGATTGGTAAATAACAAAAGTTATCTACCTATAGTGACTACAATGATTACCTGACTATGATGATTCTATCTTTCGGCATAGAGTACGGTGGCGCATTAGCGCGATGGTAAAACTTTTGTATTGTGACTAATTTCGTAATATGTTGCCGGATTTTGATTTCAGATGCCGGATTTCCTTTCTATAGATTGCATCACCTCTGCAACTTTTGAAATTGATTGTCCGTAAGAGCAACATTTTTCGATTGGTATATATGAAGACAATAAAAAGTAAAAAATAAAATAGTTTTAAAAAAAAATTTGAACCGACTTCACAAAAAGCGCTAAAAAGCATAAAATAATTTTTCATTTTATATCTATTACGACATTTTGAAGTCTGTAGAAACTAAACAAACAAAACAACTACGCAACCACAATCGAGGATACTAGAAAAAACTACCTAAACATTTCAGCTCACGGAGGAAAGAGCAATAAATACTTTTGCTGTAGCGCTTTTTGTGAAGTCGGTTAAATTTTTTTTAAAACTATTTTATTCTTAATTATGTTCACAATTTAATTTGGCGATGCACAATACGCGTTTAGGGGATACGTAAAGAAGTTAAACTCAAATTAATTCTAAAATGCTTTCTATTGAATCCAAAAATAATTACAGTTAATCTTGATAAGTAACAAAAGCCGTTTAAAATGCCCACCGCCACTTTGGAGGCATGCCAACAATCTCCTTCTAAGTTCCTGTTTAAGGTGTATTGCAGCCAGCCTCTCCCGTATTTTTGTCGCTGCATTCCCAATCCGGCTAACTAAAGCCTCCCTATTGTTAACAAGGCTTGAATAAACTTCATCCTTCATTGCTCCCCATAAGAAAAAGTCCAATGGGGTTAGGGTTGGAGATCTAACAGGCCGAGGAATCGATGAACCTCGTCCAATACAGCGGTATTACCTTCACAATGTTAGCCATATGCGTTGGTACTCCATCGTGCTGGTGAAACATTCCCCTAAAGTTATCCGTCGGGTTCTCCTCTATTAGATCTGTCAGTGTATTGTCCACAAAAAGTCCTCATAAATTTCACTATTGAGCACTTGCGGCAAAATGAATGGTCCTACCAAATGGTTGCCGATGATACCAGCCCAAAGATTGAGACTGAATCTCTGCTGGAATGAGGTCACATTTGCCCTGTGTGGGTTATTGTTCGACCAGGTATGGAGGTTATGGAAGTTCGTGATATCATTCCTGGTGAATTGACATTCATCTGTCCACAGAATTCGGTCCAGAAACTCTCTGCCGTCAATGTCGCGTTCCAGAAGCCAAGTGCTAAATTTCGGTTTTCTCTCAGAATCTCCTTCCAGAAGTCCTTGGCCCGGGTGATGATGATATAGACGTAATCCCCCTCGATGAATAACCCTCCAAACCTTAGATGACGCCACTCGTAATCGCCTTGCGAATCGTTTCGTGCTGGTCTCAGGGTCCTGCCTCACGATGGTGATTATTTGCTGCTCGACGTCAGCAGAAGTTCCCGAAGTTTCCGGTCGTGTCTCCCTGTCGTTCCTGTTTTTTTTAACCTTTTGAAAGTCCGTGTAAATATTCCTCTTTGGAGTGCTCGCCGGTTAGGGAATCTCCTTTGATATTCTCCTATACCATAAATGTAAATAATATCCTCGTATTCCTCAAAAGTATATTTTACCATTTTTTAATAATTTTTCTTAAACGCACCTGTACTTATTGATTTTGTTTTCAACTATGATAGGTATTCTTGCTGACTGACGCTTTTTTATAGCAAAATTTTCATCAGGTACGAGTAACAGAACGCCAGGATACAAGGGTGTGAATTCTAGCTACCACAAGTAAATATCTGCAATAAAACAAAATTACACTAACATTTTTATAACTTTTTTGCAGGAATTATTAAAATTAATAACCTGTTAACCCAAAACAAACATGTTCGACCTTTTATCTTAAAAATGTTGTTTCTTAAAAGAATTTCCTATCTAAAGTGCAATAAAATAATTAGGTACCCAGAGAGTTCTAAAGATGCGGTTTTTCTAATCCTGTATCTGCCTTGCCATGTTGCACGTTTTTGGAAAGGTAATAAGATGGGTAATCCAATAAAAATAAAAGAGAGGTATACTTATTACATGAATTTCGGAGAAAATTCGGGAAAATTTTGAATTTTAGGTAATCGCAAACCTTTTTTTTCAATTTTGGAAGTGACTGTAACTGCAATGGTAGGAGTTAGATCAACATTGTTGACAATTTTGGAAAGCTTTGTGGGATAATAGTTATTTAGCGTTTGTTTTATGTGGCGGTGTTGGGTAGATCAAGATATAAAAATAAAAGAGTAATGCGCATACCATAAAAAGCTTAAATTTATGAATCACCCTGTAAGTCCCAAACGGTTGAGATTGCGCCCCCCCCCCTGGCCATACAATTGTGTGCTTGTCTAGTTGAGATCTATCACCCCACTCATTTTGGCACGTCAGATCTGAAACACCCTGTATATGTTATTTTATATACTTACGTTATAATTTTATTATTTCGAAATACCTTTAAGAAAAATTAATTAATATGAAAACTAAGCTAATAGCTTAGATTTTTTAATTTCAGAACAAAAATCCATCAATTTTGAGTCTTTTATCGCACTTAATAACTGTCTCCCTTTTTTAAGTTCTAAGAATCTTTAATTGGCCATGAAATTCATAATTGTGGCTTCAATTTAGAGTGCTACAAAATTAACTCGATGGTTTAATTAAAAATTCAATTAGTTAATACTTTGGTAGATACATGATTATATAATCTTTCCCACTTTGCTATAAATTGTGTTAAGTCAAATGGAAGTAAATTGTACAACGATCGCTTCCAACTTTACTTGGGAATTCTAAAATGTAATTTTAAGCACGTTCCTGTGCTTCAGTAAATCGAAGATTTTAATTGAAACAGAAATTTTTATTCTTCTCATTTTCATAAACTCTTAAAATAAATCGATCTAGTTAGGTACTTACCATTAAATTTAAACAACATTGTATTGCTGACCCTAATCAGTAATGATAAGTACTTTTAAACGGTCAACATTGTCCTTTTCTACTAGGCGTTTTATAATTGAAAATAATTTTATGAATTTTGTAAGGTAGTTGAGGTTCTTCGGGCTCGACGGATTAATTAAGACACTTATTTTCAATCATAAATATTCAAAGTTTTTATTCACTTCACTGATTCAGTTCATTTCACAATTTTCTTTTACTATTTTTCTTCACAGTACACTGTTCCACTTTACTTATTTAAACTTATCACTCACTGGTTAAAATACAACTAACTCACCAGGCTGCTACTTTATTCAGCTTAATTTTAAAAAGTTCAACGACTTAGTTCTAGACATTTCCGTTATTCATTAACCGACCCCAAGAACAAATAGGTTCTAAGTTCGACGTGTATTTTTTTGTTTTTTTTTATGTCTGACCGGGCATAACTTCGTAACGCGGCGATTGATTTTGATGATAATTTTTTTGTTGGGTAGAGTTTGATCACCTATTGGTACCATGTCAAAAAAATGTTTGATAGGTTTGTGGTAGGGGTGGGAGGTAGGGGTGGTGTGAAACCTAACTTTGTAACGCGTGGACCGATTTGGATGGTTTCTTTTTTGTTGTCTAGAGTATGATCCCCATTTGCTAATAAGAAAACAAAATGCGGCCTGGAGTGGGGGAGGGGGTGGGGGGGGGAAGGGGTAGTCTAACTTCGTAACGCGTGGACCGATTTGGATAATTCTTTTTCTGTTGGGTAGGGAATGCTACCACGAAAAAAAAATGTTGGTTGGGTGGGGGAGGAGGGGAGGGTGGAACCTAACTTTGTAACGCGTGGACCGATTTGGGAGGGTTAGGGGTAGTAACTTCGTAACGCGCGGACCAATTTCGATGATTCCTTTTCTGTTCGGTAGAGTATGTTCCTAGATTGATACTACGAGAAAAATAATTTTTGTGGGATGAGTAGAAGACACTAAGAAGTAAAAAATAAAATAGTTTTTAAAAAAAAGTTGAACCGACTTCACATAAAGCGCTAAAAAGCATAAAATAATTTTTAATTTTATATCTATTACGACATTTTGAAGTCGGTGCAAATTAAACAAATAATACAACTACAGTACCACAATTGAAAATAATACATAATACTACCTGAACGTTTCAGCTCACGGGATCATAAGAAATGACGATTAAATATTTTTGTTGTAGTTGTTTGGTTTGTTTGATTTGCACCGACTTCAAAATGTCGTAATAGATATAAAGTTTAAAATTATTTTATGCTTTTTAGCGCTTTTTGTGAAATCGGTTCAACTTTTTTTTAAAGACTCTTTTATTATCACGTAGCGTATGCTACACTACAGCAAAAAACGTAAGAATACGAAATCGATAATTAAGTTTTTGAGTAAATTTTCTCTTTTGTAATTCGATAGGATTGATAAGGTAATCTAATATAGAATGTATTACTTTCAAATTGCTTATTTCTTAATTTAAGTGAAGAACTATTCGCTTACTATGTCGAATCGTTTAATCATTTTATTACCACATATAAGAGTATTTTATAACTTTGATTATACCAAAAAAAATTCTGAGATTGCAATACAATCAGTAGTTCATTGGAAAAAAATCCTTAATATTATTTGAATGAATGCTCATTGAGTTTAATGGAGCTTTTGAAGTAAACGTAACACAAAAGTTATTTGAAAATATACTTTTTATAAAAATTAGTTAATGAAAGTGTAATAATTCTTCTTATTTTAACTGTAAAGTGGTTTTATATTCTTTTAATAAAAGTTCGACTAATGGCATAATAAAAGTTTTTCTTTTCGGGCGCTGCATTGTCGAGATTTACCCTTTGTTTTTTTTCTTCTTTCACGTTTATGTTAATAATAATACGTATACGAATAGGAAACCTATTTGTATACATATTATCAGGCAGGTTTGTACTACCAGAAATAACATGAATCTTAAAATAAAAAAAAATTAATTTGACAGCTTGTAGAATCTACGCAAATTTATAGGTCTGTTACGATTATGCTAAAAATTAAAGAAGCATATAAATTTTACCGTCATTATCTAGCCTTCCTGTATAAGTCAATGTCATACCATGTGAGGTTTATTAAAACTGACATTAAAATAATTCAACCTACCAAGCTTGAGATGTAGAGAAGACATAGAAGCGCATGATTAAATTGCTTTTGTTGCATAAGTTCTTGGATATCTGAAAAACCCATATTTTTTTTTTTTTTTTTTTTTTTTTATATATGATGTTGCCAAAGCTCAGGGGATGCCCTATGATGCTAAAGCACAGCCTTGGCAGGAAAGGAATTAAGGATGAGGGAAATGGGTTAGGAGGTTCAGTGAAGGAGGTGTCGATGTACGCCCCGTTTGAAAGTTTCAGGCTCATAAGACGAGGGAAAAACAGAAGATGGTAAACTGTTCCACATTCGTGTTGTTCTGCTAAGAAAAGATTCCCGAAATTTGACGGTACGTCCAAATTTGACCCGGAGAGTAAAAGGGTGGGAGCGACTTGTAGATCTTGTATCGCGCGTTGTAATGAGTCTACAAGGAATCAGGCTAGCGATTTCGTTAGAACAATGGCCATGGAAATAGCGATAAAAGAGTGAGAGACAACCGACATTCCGTCGATGCTCAAGAGAGTCAAGGCCCTCAGAGATTGAGGAATCGCCAATAAGTTTAACAGCCTTACGCTGAACTTTGTCTAACGCGGACAATGCGGTGTGTCCTGCCCCTGCCCAAATATGGGAATTATATTCAAGTCTAGGCCTAATGTGGGACTTGTAGATCAACGCTAAGTCGGGTGGGGTGAAATATTTCTTACATCTCTGTAGAAAACCTAAACATTTCATCGCACTTTTGGCGATTGCAAATATATGATCAGTCCAGCTAAGATTGCTGGATATCTCAATACCCAAGATCTTTAGGGAGGGTGAATTGGGTATATTCACTCCGTCGACTGAAATGGGTTGGGGGTGGACTGGGCGTTTTTTAAGGGACATTAAACAGCATTGAGTTTTGGATGCATTAAACGTAACACGATTTGCTCTGCCCCAAGCGAGGACCTTAGAAATGTCGTTGTTTAATGATCTAAACATGCGTTCCCGATTGACTTCTGTAGCATTTCCACGTGAATTCATTACAGAATCAAATGAGTACGCGAAATCAAGGGTGCTGTCGTCGGCAAAACTATGAATAGGATTGAGAGTAAGGGATAAGAGATCATTGATGAAAAGAAGAAATAAAGTTGGTGAAAGAACTGAACCCTGAGGTACACCGGCATTTATTTCGTGGGATGCAGATGTAACGCCGTCAATAACTACACGGATTGAGCGGCCTGACAAAAAGCTCTCTATCCATTTAACGAGGGTAGGATGCAGACCAAATGTTTGAAGTTTGGCTAAAAGGGCAGCATGCCAGACTCTATCAAAAGCCTTTGAAATATCAAGAGCGACGATTTCGGACTCACCGAAATTATGGAGACAATGATTCCAACGCTCCGTTAGAGCCGTTAGTAAGTCTCCGGTTGAGCGGCCAGCGCGGAAACCGTACTGGCAATCGTTGATAAGATGGTTATTTTCTAGATATGTCAACAACTGAGAGTTGATGAGTGATTCAAAAACTTTGGATATGATCGAGGTTAGTGCAATTGGTCTGTAGTTAGAGGGGTCGCATGCCTCTCCTTTTTTAAGTATCGGCTGGACATGAGCAAGTTTCCATACACTTGGAAATATTCCCGTTGAATATGACAGGTGAAAAAGTTTGCGCAGAGGTTTAGCCAAAGCAGAGGCGCAGCATTTTAAAACAAGGGGCGAGAAACCATCAGGCCCAGTAGCTTTGGACACGTCGAGTTTCGAAAGTACTCTAAAAACTTCCCGAGTGCGAAAGTGTAGCGGCTTTTGCCTACTAATGCACTGTGATAGAGATGGAAGTGGCTGCGATGATGGTGGCAAGTACGAGTTAGCAGCAAAATTAGCAGCAAACAGGTTGGCCTTGTCCAATGAGTCAGTAAAAACATTCCCATTATAAATGAGTGGTGGTGTTGACGAACAGGTGAAATTGTTCTTTACGGTTTTTACTAGAGACCAGAAGCCCTTACTACCCTTTTGAGTAGAAAATACCTTCCGTCTGATGCTCTGGTCGAAATTGAACTTAGCCCGGCTAATTGCTGAATTGCAAATATTCCGCGCATCTCTATAGATACGTCTCGATTCCTCTGAAGGGCACAATTTATATGCCTGGAAGGCTGCTTCCTTCTTTTTAATGGCTGCGAAACAGTCATTATTGAACCAATTGGTGTTAGTTGGTTTGATGTTCTTGAAGCTATGAGGAATAAAGCGATGCATTCCAAACCATAGGATGTTCAAGATATAATCGGTGCTTCTGTTAACGTCCTTCATAGAAAAGCAATCAGACCAGTCCAGCTCTCTGAGATATTTATTAAGTCCCGCCCAATCAGCATTTTTATAATGCCACACTAATCTTTTGGTGGAGTTTAGATTAGTGGTTGTCAGAGAGGAGATGGAGAATTGGGCGGAGATTAGACAATGGTCTGAATTACCCAAGGGAGACGTCACCGAAACCGAGTATTTTTCTGGATGCGATGTTAGAAATAGATCTAAAAGGTGCGCGTTGTGCCCCGAAGTATCAGGAACACGAGTCGGACACTCAACCAGTTGCTGTAAATTAAAAGACTCACTAAATAACTCGACGTGTCTTCCAGACGGGCTTGTGGTAGAAGAATGCCTGAGCCACTGTGTGTTGTGGACGTTGAAATCTCCAGCAAGAACGATTTCAGAAGAGGGGGATAATTCCAAAATCTTATCGATATCGGAAGACAGTTTATCGAAGGAGCACACAGTGTCAGTGTCAGACATATTCGGGCTGCGGTATAAAAAGCAGAAGTGAATAACGTGCCGATAGAGTTTAAATCTAATCCAGACATAATTAAATTCTGGATTAGTAGAAGAGAATTGAGGGAGATAGGAGAATGGCACATCATTTCTAATATAAACCGCGATTCCCCTCTGAGGAGAGAAGAGCGGCACTAAGTGATAACCAGGGATGTGATACTGATTAATATCAGAATCGGAAACAACCTTGGTTTCGCTTAGTGCAAAAACTGCCGGATTTTCCGCGATCAAGTGGCAGTAAACCGAAAAATGGTTACTTTTTAAGCCACGAATGTTGCAAAAATTAAATAAAAATTTTTGCATAGTCCCGGTCTTAATTTGCCCAAAACAAAACAAACGAAAACGTACACAAACACAAGGACTGACGAACGGGATCCACAGATGCAAAGCAAAGCCGCCTCTGTGAAAACAAAGCCAGCAGCAGTGTTATGCCTGCTGTGCTGAACTTTGATCTCGACGAAGGCAGCTAAATGCTCAGCAGTGGAGACCCGTTAAACGCATTCAATGCAGCACGATTGTACTACATTGAATGTTGGATGGAAGAAAATAAAAAATAGATAGGAACGGACTCACCAGACTGTGCTTTCAAATAGAGCATAAAAGCCCTTCACTCCGGCAAGATGGCACTAGCACTTTGATTTTTTAAAATTCGATTCGCTTTCGCAACCGCTTTAAAAATTTATTGGGGAGCAAGACACGGCGGCACGTCCGTCCCCGTCAGTAGTTCAGCTCAAACTCCAATATAAAAACAACAAACTCAATATAAAAACAACAAATGATGCAGTAAAATTTCTTGTTCTGCCAAAGAGATATGATGAATGAAAACCATATATTAGACATACAGTTTTGAAGTCCCTTCCATTTCTTCGCCTCTCAATGATCTCTGTCAAATACTACTGTCACCGGTTATAAATAAAGCTATCTCCCTTATTGTAAAAAACAAATTTAAAAAAAACACTCAACATGAATGACCACTACCAAGTGCTCGAATATTTAGATATAATCAAATGCAGTAATTACTGCATTTTACACATAAACAACATCGCATATGCAATATGCTTGCTCAGTTAAGAAATTAATACTCCTAGAATGACCCAATAACTTTTAAATGTTTCTGTTGGTTCTGCGACAACGAATTCAATTGTTGTTGATCTGGAAGATACCTGCCTACGGATCTTCTCCATGTGTACTAAGTCGTCCAATTCGGCGCGTTCCAATCTAGAGTTTGTTATGTAATGTTGGTTGTCTCTTTTCTTACTGTGTGCCACTTTGGCCTGCAAATCCTTGTGTCTCACAAGTCTTAACCTGTAAGTCTATTTGGTCTTCGTTAGTAATGACCTCCAGTCAGTGGATGTTAAGGATGTGCCGAAGACCCCGGAGTCCCGGAGACCCCGGAGACACTTTCAATGTTGTCAGTCGTACAACAGAACAGATTTTTGGTTTGATTCGAATATCCAGAATTTGGGCTACTGTAGATGTCGTTATTGCGTCAAATCTCAGCAAAAGTATTAAATGCAACCCGAGCCTTATTGATGTAAGCCTAACACACCTCTGTAAGATTTTCTCGAAAATAATTTTGTGCTCATACTAGTACACTAGTTTGGTTGCTGGAGAATGGACGGACGAGTTGAAGCCTTCTAGGATACGGTGATCCTCATCTGGATATTCTCAAGTGTTAGTTACACCTCCAAGTGGTAGCAACCGGGCAATGCATCCTAGAATGTAGCCAAGTAACTAATGCGGGAGGAGATAACCTCTTGAAAAATCCCCCTAACTCCAAGGGAGTCTGCAGTTTTATCGTCCCCTCTGCAGGACCTAGAGGTAATTGGGTCGCGAATAGCGTTTCCTCGGGCGCTTCTGTGGGAGTGGAGGTGGATTTAATGGTAGACCCCAACAGGTTGGCTATACCCACGGTACCCACAACACAACAGTAGCAGCTTTGGGAAAATTACCTTTCGAAGGAACTGTGGCGGCTGTGGATCCGGCTGAAATTGATGTAGCAGTCCTGGAAGAGGGTGCCATGGGCAAAATAATAACTACCACTTCCTCAGGTGCGGCGATGCAGAGACGGGAGACTCTAACGAGTTGACTATCTCCACGATACGCACACCAGTAGAAGATGCAAATCTGCCTTCCGAAGGGTTAGCTGGGGTTTATCCGGAGGAGGTTTCTTTTCCTGGCTCAGGACTAAAGCGTTACGGCTTGGAACCCTTCAACGCGTAGATAGTGAAGGGGTGAAGGTTGTAATTAACGCATGGACCAAGAAGGAACACAGAAGACGGTGGGAAAACATGGATTTATGCAGATAGGCTAGCATTGACCCAGGAAACCCAGGTTTGTGGCGACAGTAGGATAACTGGATACTCAGTTGCCCCCACTTAGGGAGACTGGTAGGGGATGAAAAGGGACCCGGTTATGCTGTCTGTTTCGGCTAATCCCCAGAGAGGTGGTTTTGTTGGCAAGAATCTCACACTACTGGAGGGCTCGGGCTGTCTGGTGTCTTTTGGAAGATTTTCACCTCTCCCGTAAAAAATTACACTAGTTTACAAATTTGTAACTCATCTCGAGAGCTGAATTCTCATAGACTTTTTTTCTTAAGAATCGTTTTCGATATTTCCTCAAAAATCCAAATATTTGGCTCCTTTTTCAGTTGTTTGCCCATACTTCTATTATTCTGTAATCGAAAGGTAATTTTGTCCTCTTTCCTGTAATAAACAAGAATAAGGTGAAGAATATGTGAAGTCATAAATGATAATCCTCAGCATCAGTGGCATTATGTATGTAGCTTTTCTAAGATTTTTCTGTAAATTGAGGAATACTTGCTTGTACTTATTTCCCGAAAACATAACTGTCCCACCTAGAGCAGGAAGCGTATATAAAACACTTAAAATATATCTTGTCTCGTTTGTTTCAATTTTATTTCCAATGGAGTGTGGCATCTACCTAAACCTCTTCAAAAGAACGCATCATAATATTTATAAAAAAAACATACGAAATCAGTAAATAAACAAACTCCAAAAATATATTTGAATTCCATTTTCAAAATCCGATACATAACTTGACTAGCTGCAAATGTGGTACAGGGTGTGCTCTTTGATGTAATTAAAATTAAAAAAAAAAGAAACAAAAACTAATAAATCTATTGAAAATTTTAAAATTAAATTATTTGTTTGGTGTAATATGAGAATATGCTAATGAACCTTTCAGGCTCATACTAATAAAATGAAACGAGTTATACAAGTGTTCCAAGTTGGGTAACATCGTCCCCCATTGAACTCAATCCAGTGTCCGAGTTCGATTCAAATTCATTACAAATTCCACCGATTAGTTTTTTTGGACCCAATTTGGCATTGCCAGAAGTGGTCGCGTATACATTCATGCTGCTTTGTGTTTGATTGGGTTTCTGCAATAAATTAATGGACGTTGCCAGATCCAATGGTGTACTGGCAATTTGAGTTTTGCTTCGACATCTCAAGATTGGTGCCCGCGAAACTTTTTGGTTAATACATTCTGGCTGAGTTTTGTAAACATTCCGTTGTTTTGTACGAAAATTTTGACCAATAGCTTGTGTAGCCTCAGTTTTGGGTACAGAATGTAAACAAGGTGGCTGATTTAGCATATGGTCGGGTGTATGTCTGGAATATATCTTATGATCTCTATTTTCATTGTTTTCATTAAAATCGTAATTGGGCTTAGATATGTACTGACTAAAGCTATACAGGTTCTCTACCAAGGTATCTCTATTCAAATCTAAATTTTTGGCTTGTACTGATTTTCCTTCCGCTATCTCCATTTCCAACAATTCCTTGCTAAGCATATCCAATAAATCGGCTTTTTGCTGCAGCTGCTCACTTGAAAACAACAAATCTTCTTCTGTTTCCTTAATTTCATTATTTCTCACCTCTATACTGGCATTTACTTTCAACAGCGCTTCACGGATTTGAATTTCATTTAAAAGTGGATTCTCGGATTCATATTTACGTATTTTTGCCCCCAATCGTACCAAGAGCTCCTCTTCTCTCTGCAAGTGTTTGTTAATTAGAACAAGTTTCTCCATCCACTCTATCTTGGCAGACACGTCATCTTCCACTTCTTCAAATTGCTCGGCACTGTGTTCATTCAGTAATGAACTGTACTCCTTGGTATGTTTATGTTCCTTTAATAATTTCTTTTCTCGGTGAGATGGTTTTTCCCTGTATATATCATATCCTTGAACACCCTCTGTAGTGTAGTCCTCGTCCTCTTGATTGTAGGAGCTTATTTCAGGTGATGACAAGGCACCCTCTGTCTGCACTCCGCTATCGCTGTTAACTGAAAAGGTAAATTTTCCATTAATAAACCTTTTAATTGAAAGTTAGTTAATTAAATACTATAGATCTGTTCCTGCTCAAGTTTGATATTAAAAAGGTACGAGAATTTATCTGAAATTTATTTAAGGTAAAGGAGGTAGCAGGGACTAAGTTCAATTTTAATCACAGTATAATACAAATTAAATCAAAAGCTTACTTACGAAAAACATAACCAACACATTTTTATGACACGTAAAATATCATAAATGTAAATTAATAAAGAAGCAACTAATTTTTTAAGTTTACAGTATATTTCGCTTTTAACATAAAGATTAAATGGAATAGAAAATATTTTGGAAGGTACAAAAAACTCTGCAATTTCTTTAAGAATTATTATTTATGGTCTTTTATTTTAAAAGATTCCTTTCACTAGGACAATTCTTTCAAATAAAAAATTCCAAAATTATTTTCAATATTCCCTACATTTGCCCATTATACAGCTTCGGCATCATTTGTCACATTTCTTTTTCTATTAAATTCATTGACTGTAAATATAAAATTTTGGGATTTTAACATCTGTTTCTAGTTTCCATAAACCCTTGTAACATTGGCTGGAGAAGCTACAATTTAAGCCCACAATTTAAGGTGGATTCCGTATCATCGACATAACTCTGCGACCCCCAATATTGTTTTTATTCGTAATCTTCTGTCAGCAGAAACAACCACGGGTCGGCGACGGTTGGTTTCTAACTTGGCACCTCCGCGATGGAAGGCCGACACTTTATCACTTACTACAAAGAACAAGCAAATTACTGATAAGTTCTTAAACAGCAACTTACAAATACTTTTTTATTTATACATGGCACCATATTTTAGGGTAGAAGCAAATTATTTAGTTAATCCGAACAAAGTTGGAGAATAACAATGCTCTTGCAATGAAACGTATCTCTCTGGGTTTTTAACCCCTTTTAGGGTATAGGCATCTACCACACCGATTCTTCACCTGGTCCGGTTTTGCGCCAACGTCTTTAACTGAGCCACGATTTTTTGATCTGGGCGCCTTCCTTCTCTACGGATATTTTCCATGTGTTGCGCGGTCGTTCAACTCGGCGTCTTTCTTGGGTCCCTTGCGAGCTGCAATCTAGAACTACTTGGCCGATGTTTTTGGCTCTTTTCCTAGTTTGTGTCCTATCCATTGCCACTTTCGCCTGCAAACACTAATGCCTAGCCCGTCTTGGCCTGTAAGTCTGTGTAGGTCTTCATTAGTAATAACCTCCGGCCAATGGATGTTAAGGATTCGCCAGAGACACTGGTTTACAAAAACTTGTAGCTTAAATTGTATTTACGGGTCACTTTCCATGTTAAACAGCCGTACAACAGAATAGATTTTACGTTCGATTCAAATATCCGGAGTTTTGTGCGTCTGGAGATGTTGTTATTGCGCCATATCTCAAAGTATTAAATGTAGCGAATGAACAAAATGTGGGCAGAAGACCGCACCGACAATAAGGATTACCATGTGCAGTTGAATGTGTTGGCCTCCGTTGCCAGGAACCCTAAACGTAATCGTCTCCTCAATCTGGCAACAAAGTGATTCATAAGTGCACATGCGTGTAACTATGGGTTAGTGGGTTCTTACCCAGGCTCGATCCGCATGTAGTACAGATGAATCCTTGAAGTAGCCAGTGTTAAGATAGAGCTTATTAAACAATTCACCTGGTTATATGTTCTTGGCCCCAGCAAGAAGACCATTCTTGGTATACCGAATGTGGGGCAGATAAGCTGGCACATATCGCGAACAAGATTATTGATGTCGCAAGAGGTACACACGACAGAGAGGTAACCCTTCAATAGAAGACCAAATGACTTTAATCAACGGACACTATAATAATACTAGAAGTTGTCGGTGAAGTAAGTGACACGTCCTAACAATCCGGAGGTCCCGTGTTTGAAGCCCAGCGGCGGCGACCTATGGCTACTGACAACAGATTACAATAAAAAGACCATGGGGGTTATCGAGAAAATTCGGAAATTTCGGAATCCACTTTAAATTGTAGTTTCACTTGAAATAGTTGTCTCGAATTGGGTGAAATTATTCTCCCGCATCATGCCCCAGAACTGGAGAGAAAAATCTCACACTACCAGAGACATTCAGGTCTTTCGGTCTTTCACCTCTAAGTATGAACTATTGTTTAAATGAGCTTTTGTCTCATTTATCTAATAATATTTGCGAAATCAGGTGAGGTTAAACTCTTCGCTTCAGTATTTTATTGATTGGATTTGTTTTTTTTTTGTTTTTTTTATCACCTACTGTATTTGCTTTGCGGTAATTACTCTACGGCGAACTTTAAATAAATGAATATATCTACTCTAAGAAAAATATATTTCACAAAGAATTTCTTTGCTTTTATAATCTGATAGCAGGGTCAAAAACAAGACTATTTTTAGGTACCCTTATAAGAGCTATTGATCCTTCATTTCTATAATATCACATGTAGTACTCTTACAAGTTTATGAATTAATAGAAGAAGTAGTTCTTGTTCGTTTTTGATCAAAATATTCTTAGGAAATATAAAGGATACAAAAATGATAAAATTATGATATTTTTTTTTCTAAAGCTAAATTCTATACTAAGTTGTTTAGAGAGGTTGATCTCTTGTTTCGACATCAAAAGAAGTTTTTTAAAATTTGGTAATATGACTAAATATCTCTTGAAAGAAATTGATATGAATTTTTTAATTTTACGGATCATTCGGGAATACAGCTATAGAGGCAAATATCTGGAACATTTCTAGGCCAAACAGAAATTTCAGATCAGTGATAAATTCTAATAATCAAATCACCGACTGCCAGTTTATTTGTGTTGAGATTTATATTAAATAGTTTATTTACAGTGTGGTTAATTTCGAATATTACCTTTACAAATATGAAAATATAGAAAATGTCTGTATTAATAAAGAGTTCGTTAACCAATTTGCAGGACAATAGGATGGTTCCAGTTTTTGGCACTCCAACTGTCTAATGACGTTCCTCGTAAAGAGTTTTACTTTGATCAAAATTAATAAAATACTTAGAAATTAAGCAATTATCATGTATAATTATGAGATATAAAATTCTGAATGTTTTGCTTTAAAATTTATCATTTGATAGAAGTATGTCGCGATTTTGATAGCAAGTTAATGTCTAACTATAAGTTATCGCATATGCAAATAGCTACTCGTAAATGATTGCATATTTTACGACAGAAACTAATCTTTGGTCACTCAAACATATCACAATATATGTCACCGTCGAAGATTTATTAGAGTTGAGCTTGCACGCTTACACGCCTACCATTAGTTTGCCAATTGGGCAATACTGAATCCTAATAACAAATTGGACAGGTTTCCTTCGACCATGTAAGCGTAAAGCCATTAAAATCTACACCAGATGCAGTAATTGACTGAATGAAATTGGGACCGTTTAAGTTGAACGCGTAGTACAATGCCACACATGACGTTCACTTTGCACGTTAACCGAGTGCGAAAATGTACATCTTCGGAGCAATGGAGTAGATCGTGTGCACTCAAGCTAAAAATGTTAATTTTGAAATAATCTATGGAGCCATCTGTTGGGTCTAAGGATCTCTGAAGCAAATCGTCTGCAAATTTCACAAAACTACTTCACCGCGAAGCACATCTCCAGGTATTGCACCACTCGACCATAAAGCTTTCTCGTTATTTTCTCACGGCTGGTGGATTTTCTTTAACATAGCGTAATAAATCTAAGCACAACCGTCTCAATGTGGTCTCATGCGTGACAATATTTTCTCGTTTAAGGAAACAAGAGCAATCCAAATGGGAGCGAGACTATCGGCCCTAGATAGATGTCTAGGAACCCAATTCCTGGTCAACAAATTTTCGCAGTCACGTTGCATAGTTTTAAGTAAGTTGTTTAAAAAAAACCAATCGAGCCTACAAACATATCGTAACCAGTAATAGAAACGTTAAGATTTCTTACCTGTTACAACTTCCTTTTCTTCGGCATCGTGCAGTCCATTCAGGTACGTCTCCAGCAAGTAATTTTTCCCATGTTCCCTTTCCCTGATCTTGTGCCGCTCCTCTTCGATTTTCGCAATCTGCAACTCGCGATCTCTACTCATGAACAAAATTGATATTTGAAAATCGTGTGTTGGACAAGAGACAATCCAATGGGTTACCTGAGTTTGGCCAGCTGCTGTTGAATGGTTTCACCTTGCTCCAAAATAAGTTTCATAAGCTTCTCAATAGTCGCTTTCTGAGACTTAGGGTGGATAGTCTGAGCCTGTGTTACCCAAGCTGTCGTGGATTTGGAAGCACGATGTCTCCTTCGTCGTATTATTGCACTATTCGAGCTACCGTTTGGGCTTCCCATTCCGCTGTCCTTGTCAATTGAAGAATTTTGCCAAAGGTTAAGTGTCGGCTCGAGTTGACGCAGTGTTAGCTTTACCTGTAATTAAAATAGTGGAAGGTGATAATAACGTCAATTAATTATTCGCTTAAAAAAAAGAAATTAATTGCTAATAGAACAAACAGAAATATAGCCATAGAACAACATTTGTTTTAGTTAGTTACGCAACGGTGTCACTTTACGGAAATACATATTTCTACAGCGAACACTTTTGTCTTGTCGGAGCGTTTTACAGTTCAAAGATATTTGAAATTTTCAATCTGTACCGCCAACATGTAGTTCTATCTTAAAGACATATTCGTTGTCTATGAAAATTTATATGCTAAAAGTGCAATTAAATTTTATTAATTAACGCATAGCCGTATTAAGGAGACAATTATAAGTTTAATTGGGCGAGCTCTAACCAGATTAATTTTATTCTATATCTTTTGAGGTATTGATTAGGAAAAAATGATCTTCCGACCATCAAAACCCGTTCTATAAGATTAAAAATGCAAAAAATACACCCATTTGTTTTTGCATTTATCGGTAAAATTATTTAGCGAAATGGACTGTTTATAGCATTTTAATTAAAAGTTTGTGTAAAATAGAAATAATAAAATAATTATTTAATTTGTTATTTATATGGGTTAAAACTACTCCCCAATAGTTTAGAAAGTTAAAACAAAAATGTATTTTTTTACTAAATTTGTTTTTAGTAACGTCATATGGATAAGAGAGGCAATAGCAATCAAATGTTCGTTTCAGAATTTTCTTTACAATATACCGTTATACTTACTAATTTACAACTAACTATTCGCATTATCACATGTAAACTCTTCACAGTTAAAATCGCGACTAAAACTAACCAAGCTGCTCAGCCCTCTTTATACCACTTAGCCTATTTCCAGAAAGTTCAACAACTTAGATCTAGAAGTTTCCGTTTTCATCACACTTATTTATAATAGATTTGAGTAATCTTGACATTTCCTTGCCTTGATTTCTGGCCACATGGGGCAAGCGCATTACACGGTTCCCTTTTTGTGGCCTCCCACATGTACGTTACGCTGCCCCCTTTTAGAACTGTTCTTCCCGTACAGCTTTCATTATATACGGCTTTCTGCAGTTCCTCTGTTTTAGTAATCTTACATTGGTTTTTGTACCCTCTGGTAACTGCTCCTCATATCTCAACTCTTTTTCTAATCGTCCATCGGATTTCTCCCTTGCGAACAAACAATGCTTAAGGATCTTCCTTCTACAATTACTTTGCAGGTGACCTTCTTCACCGCAGGACCAGCTTCTATACTTGCAACGGGGCACCTAAGCTTTGTTGATACGGTCGGTATCTCTCTTCAATCCAAATTCTTCTTGTTCCCTTCTGTTGGACTTTGCACAACCATATCTTGGAAGAGTTGGTCTCCTTTACTTCCATCAATCTCGTCGAAGATGACCCGCCTGACGACATGTCCAGCACCTAGGACGACTTAATTCCATAACAAATATCTTTTATTTCGGTCTCTTCTCTTTGGAATATAGGTCTTCTGGAGGCTTGTTTTGCTTCCTTCCAAGCCAGAGCATAAGCCAAAACCGCAGCGTTGGTGTTCTTTTCAGCCAATTGTACTGCTTGCTGCAGGACACGATATCCAAGTGGATTAATAAATGCTTTTCTGGCGACTTCGTAGACATAACATAGTCTTGGCTAAACGTGGGTTAAGATAAATGTGTCAGCCTTTCTATGTTTGCACATAACTGCTGTAACGTCTCTCCAAGCTTCTGTGCACCTGAAGACGTTAAACCTCTTGCATGTGCTGGTTCCCATACCGTAATTCTAAGGTGAATAACACTCGTATTATTCGGAAAGGAAGGTCCGATTTCTTATAAAAAAATAGACCATCACAGATTTTTTCTAAAAAGCTTTTTTTATTTAATTCCTTACATCTTTCTCTATTTTTCTACATAGTTTCCATTTTTGTTTAAACATTTGTCATAACGTTCCACAAGCTTTTCTATGCCGAAGTTTTAGAAGTGTGCCCCCTGTGCCCTGTCATCTGTGGCGAAGCGCCTGCCGTCGGGGAACTCCTTTATGTAGCGGACAAGTGAAAATCGCTTGGCGCCCAGTGTGGACTGTAGGGATGGTGGTCAATCTGTTTCCATCCAAACGATCTGATCAGATTTTGGGTTTGATTGGAAAAATGTCATTGTCATGCAGCAACAAAATTCCAGACGTCAGAAGGCCACGTCACTTATTCTGTATTGCACGTCGAAGTTTTGCTAGAGTAGCGCAGTAATCCGCTGCATTTATTATTGTCGCTTGCTGCATAAGCTCGACTAACAAGACTCCATGATGTTTTTACTCTGGGGTCATTTGAGGAAACCCACGTCTCTCTTCACTTATTTGTCGATGAATTTCCGCTGCTGAGACATTCCTTGCTGTCAAAAACCGAATAACTGAACGTATTTCACAGTTGACGGGCTAATCAATTGTTTTAAACATCTTGCACTGACACTGTTAACACCACACTGCAACATTACCAATGCGAATGGCGCCGTTTAACACGAAAAGCATACCTGCATTCGGTGCGCATGCGCGTTTCAATGCTCTCGCGACATTCGATTAGCTACGGCGATTCGCACCTTACTTACCGTGTAACTCTCGTATTAAAAACGAATAATTGTACCTTTGTTCTACTGGCATAGTCTGTAAAAATTTCACGACTGCGCCTCTAAGTGCCAAAATTAAAGTTGTAGATTTTTTTCGTCAGTCCAAAAGTTCATTGCTACTGCTGTTTTGAACTGTAGTATTATCTCTGTAAGGGCGTTATATTGGACGATGAAGTCTTTTATTCACACTGACGTCTGCAGATAAAGCCGCTGAATGCTATTTCTGGACACTGTCTAGTTCAGTCCTAATTTCATCGACATTTTTCTTTATTGACAGTTCCATTTTACATTTAGCTTCTTTTGTTTTGAGCTGTTCAGAAACTTATACCTCTTCCGATCACTTTCGAGCTCACCCACTTTATTATCCATTGACTTCGCTAGAGTTTTCCATGTTCTCCAGTTTCTTCTCTACAGTTGATTCCAAACCTTCAAACTGTTTTCGCAGAAAAAATTCCATTTCACCTTTCACTGCGTCAACAGAGACCTTAAGTTCAGCTAATATTGATGACTTCAAATCGGCCGTCGACGACCTTTGTTTCTTAATTGCTGCTTTTAACTCGGCTGATGACAATTTCCGTTCCTCTATCGAAAACGTCTGTTCCTCCATGGCTGCTTTTAACTTATTTGCAGGCCCTTTCATTATTGATTTCTGTTCGTCCATCGATGATTTCAGCGCGGCTGTCGACGATTTTTGTTCTTCCATTGCTGCTTTTAACTCGGCTGATGACAATATTTGTTCTTCCATTGCTGACTTTAACTCATTTACGGAACCTCTATCGATGAATTCAACTCGGCCGTCGACACTTTCTGTTTCGATGCTTTCTGTTCTTCGATTGATGCATTTAACTGTTCTTTGGAAGATTTCACACGAGTTCAAGTTCGTCCTTCAAAATAAACGTTTCTGGATCTTTTCCTTCGTGTTTCATGTAGTAACGCTACCAGGACATTTTTATTTGCAGGTAGACAGCGTTTACTTATTTCCTTCAAGTCTTGAACGCGTAAATTCTTTAACTCGTAGCCCATATTTAGATTGACTGCACTATTTCACAATCACACTTATTTTTAAGTTTACTTTGTAGTCTTTCTTACTTAATCCCACTTCTGACACCAATTGTAACGTAATGGGGCTATTCGGCTTCACCAGATTAATTCTTTCAATCACGAATGTTCAAAGTTTTTATTTACTTCATCTCACACTTTTCTTTACAATTTTTCTTTACAATACAGTGCTTGTAAATTCTTCGCAGTTTAAATCACAACTAAAACTAGCCAGGCTGCTACTCAGCCCTATTTATACGACTCAGCCTATTTCTAGAAAGTTCAGCAACTTAGTTCCAGAAATTTTCGTTATACATTTTCATCATACTTATTCACAATAACTTCGTATCATCCTTGACTTTCTACGTTTGATATTTCCTTGATTTCTGGCCACTTGGGGCAAAGGCATTACACGGTTCCCTATTTCCCTTGTCGTGTTAACCTCAAGCACGTCACTATATAAATTTCTACTCTTTTAACTCGACAATTTTTTTCGGAACTAGTCGTGTTAAATTAAAAAGAAAAATTCGGCCAAGTGCGAGTAAAATTCACTAACCAAAAATAATAATAACAGATTTATTTATTTTCTTCGGACGCTTTGAATGGTTGGAACTTCGTTTTATTTTTCCTGCAATATTATACAATAGGGTAAAACCAGGAGAGATGGACCAGCGGGTGAGACGGGCCATCGCAATTTCTACCGAACTAAGATATTTATTTAAGTTGGTAACACTGACGCGTTCTTGTCAACCTGTTTGTTCTGTGTATAAAGCAAAACTGTTGGACTTTCGTTTGTAAAATTAATGAAATATTAATAAAAAGTTGTTGAAAGTGTAAATTTTATTTTATGGGTGTTTTAAAAACGAAGAAACGTATAAGATATTGCGTTTGTAGAATAATAACTGAAGTTTTTGGATTGGTATGTTCATCAAGTTATAAAATAACCTCAACATTTTTAATAATTTGTTGTGCTCATAATATGACCAAGTTGTCCGTTCCCCCTCGCAATTTAGGAGTGATGGACCAAGTTATATAAGGGTCTCTTGAATTTGAACGAAATAGTCCAAACCACTCACTTTTTCTAGACTTTAAAATTAGATATATATATATATATATATATATATATATATATATATATATATATATATATATTTCCACAAATTGAAGATCTTCATTTATTATTTGATTTTAGGATGTTTATTAAATTGTTTATGTTTCTTGTTAATTTTATTTTGAAGGTTTATTTAATTGTTTAAGAAGAGTTAATGATTATTTTTATTAGGTCCATCTCTCCTTACTGGATCGTCCAACTCACCCATAAGTATGGGAGAGATGGACCAAGGGTACTTTATTTTATATCTCACTTATTTCCGTAAAGAAGCTATTGTCATGCCATATTGAAAATAACAAATGTTGGTTATTTATAGTAAATTCATATGACATCAAAGTGTATTATTAAGTTGTTAATAATAAAAAGTTATTGCACTTTAAAAAAATTGGGTCCATCTCTCCTGGTTTTACCCTACATATATCAAATTATCATTTCTTGGGCGCTAAGATTTTATCGCTTATGTAGAACTTGATGAGATAAGCAAGAAATAATAAAATAAAAAATTTCATTTGTTTATTTACAAAGACTCATTAATGGCTGATTACTTTACAAAGAAATACAAAAATAATTTACAAAATTAATAAAATAACAATAACAATAAAAAAATTAGATTTCAAATAATATTAGCCTTTATTCACCTTCTAGATAAATAAAAGATGAAACTGAAATATAAAAGAAAGACAACAGGACAAGAGAATTAATAGTAGGTAGCAAAGACAGTGTTCCGTCGGGTTTCGAGAAAAACTAGTTTCAAAAGATTGAGTCTGCTCATACAAGGGAACAATATCAGTGGATTGTTCTAAGGTGATCTACAACGAACAACCGCACAAACCGACGCTGGACTGCTACTTTACTTAAATTGGTAAATATGCACTCAACCTATTTACCGCCTTCGATTGTAGAGATAGAAAAGTTAGAAAATTTATGTTAGCAACTGTTCGATAATTGGCTACATCGCATTTGTTGCTAAATTGTAATTTAAATAAATTGTAAATTAGAATATATATTAAAATCCATCTCGCTCCTTGACAAGCCGAATCGCTTCCCAACTTTACTTTTTAAATTTGTTAGATAATTTAGTGATACCAGCTATACTTGACCTTGAAATATGAAGACCTTGAGGAACACAAGCAAAGAAGCAATATTATAATAGCCTGAGGCGGGCCCCAAGAAAAGGAACTTCAGCGGGACCTCAACTCTCAAAAAATGTGCCTCATCAAAATGAATAATTTTTAAAGTTTTCATAAAAATCAGAAGTATTTATTTGGATTACAACATTTCTCATAACAGTAATGAATTATTAATTCTCTGCAGAATTATAGTGCTGAACAAAACATACTACCAAAATATGAACCAATTTAATACTTTTTTCACTTTCAATACAGTTTAAAAATTCTTACTCGGAATTAATTCAAATAGCAACAATTTTAACTTTTGCAACTTTTATTTTAAATGTTTTCTTTTTATTATTTAGTTGAATGGCCCCGATTTTTATTCACTTTTTCGCACCTGGGCATAGATGAAGTAATTTGTTTAATCCGTTTTTATGAAATTCTTTCCTTTATAAGCAAATGTAGGGACACTATTTATTAAGATATGTATATTTGTATGGATATGTGTATGTTCTTTGTGATTATTTAATAATCAAGCGAATATTTTCCTTTATATTTTTTTATTTATTATGGCAGCTCTGAAAAAAGTTCTCTCAATAAATTAATTTTAGTTAATTTTTTTTCCTTGCCTTTTATGAACCTCTTCAGATGGCAGTGATGTCTTGTTCTCTAGTAGAATTTATACTTGTTTACATAGGAACCACTTAATATTTATTAAGTTTGTATATTTAGCGAAGTAAGTAATATCAGATAAATTTAAAAAAAAATTTAAGTACACATTTGGAAAAGATTTACGTTTATATACATGTGGGATCGAGGCTTCTCCATGACAAAAAATTTGGAACAAAGAATCAGCAACAGCAGTGGTAGCCCAGTGGTGAGGGTGATGGAGTATCATGCGCATGGTCCTCGATTCAGGACTTAATCTCGCCAGTTGCTGTTTTTTCTCCGACTCCTACAAATTGGTGTCAGAAGTGGGATGAAGAAGACGTCATAAGACATTTATCTGACATTGACCAAATAAAAAGACGTAAAACACACGGACATCTGAGTGCAGATGTCGTTTCAGCGCGACCGAGTTGTGGGATAGAGGCTTCTCCATGAAAGGAACTTGGTGCGTTTGTAAATGTTTGAAGTCGGATTGATGGATCAGTGGCACACTCATCACGCCATTGATGCAAGTTAAAGCCTAGGTCACCCTACGAGTTTCAAATTTACAATTTCAATTAATCTAAAAAAATCCAACCTGTCTCTGGGCTGTCACCTCGCTCGCAACAATGCAAAAACAAGACATCAAATTTCCCTCATTCCCCTTGCCCTAATTCCCTTTGCGGCCTAGCCATGCCAATGCATCTTAGGGTTATCCCCTGTGTTTTGGCCAAATAATAAAAAAAAAATTCCATTGAAATTCCAAGACTACCACTCTTAACTCTTATAGAGCAGCTCAAAAATCTATATGTAAGATGATGAAAGCATCTCCACTTTATACTTTGTTGATTGAAGAAAGTCTAAAGATGTACAGCAATAGAGTAAGAAGTGAAAAACCATAACATTTTTCAAGCTTCAAATTAAACCAATCAAAACCCAAATATAGCCAACTCCATAACGTATTCTGCAAGTTCTCCCATTTCTAATTGATTTGTTCCGCAGATGTTCATGTTTTCATCAGGATAACTGTGTGTAATTAAGACAACAATATTACAGATGTGTACATTATTTAGCTGCAAAGTACACACTGTCATACGCTGATGCATGATGTTTCATGTAACGCAATGCTTAGTACCTATGTTTTTGGTTAAAACTAGAATTAAATTGTCCATAAGCTCCATGAAGCCCACGTTAAAACTTTAAACTTCATTTAAAATCAAAGAAAGTGATATCCCACCGCATATTATGCCGGGCTAGCCTAGTGGAAAACTCTTTATCCAAAGCTAATTGGCATCCTATTACAGGTTTAAGTGTATAATGCTCAAAGCAAAATATATTCAACCTATTACTAAACCTTATCTAGTCACTGATGTGGGTGATGTTTGTAAAACGCTTGAACTAGCTCTGACACAACCTATGACTTGACATTTTGATTCAGTTACTCGCCACCACCGGTGATTTAATTTGATCACAATCGCAACGACCCTTGCGTGAGTACATCTAGCTTGAAACCACCTTAATATGAGCAATTTTGCGAGATAACGATTTCATTAAACAAGACACGTGACCAGACAGGTATTCCGTAAATTCACGCTAAATCTACGTAATTGGTCATAATCAACCATTTCCTTTACGAACGCACATGCAAATTGTGAATCGATGCCTACGTAAATGTTCGTGTTTTTGTATGTTTTTTAAATTTCTTCTTCACTTCTGGAAAGGTGAATAAAATTGTTCAAATTAAATATTATGCCTGAGAATAATTTAAAATTTCGAAATGTTAATTGGACATGAGAAAGTAATTTAGTTTGAGAAAAATCTAAAACAAGGTGGAGATAAAAAACAAAGTATAACTTGAAAAGCTACGTCAAACCAAATATCAAGCCTGTGATGGTAAAAACTTTTCATCAAAAGTACGAACGTTTCAAGGGTGAACGTTTCATAGTGCAATGGAATGTTGTGCTTTATACGAAAAGTTCTATTCTAAGCCAATTTGTCTATGAGTGGGGCACCAAAGTAAAAAATATCATATTATTTTTTAATTGTATTCAAGGATGCAGCACTCCATGCGATACACGAAAAACATCATTTTTGTGTTCGCTTTCAAGTATGGCGAGGTCACCCAAAAAAAATTTATTTACCATTTCTCCTCGCGCCTTATTTCGTGAATATCTAAAATCTGTGAAATTTTATCACAAAATATATTTAAATAAACTGAGAACGGGCCCATTTATTTGTGCAAAAACCAATATGTCCTTTGCTCGTTCAGAAACCTACAAGAGCAGAAAAACAGCGTAAAGAACAAACACAACAAAACTTACATATATTTTTGTTTCCCCCTAATTGACACGTTTCGCCATCTGTCTGTGTTAGTTTGTATTTTGACATAAGTCAGTTTTTGTACTAACACCGAAGTGTTACATAA
The DNA here is from genome assembly GCA_964036015.1 of Leptarthrus brevirostris. Classification (NCBI taxonomy): domain Eukaryota; kingdom Metazoa; phylum Arthropoda; class Insecta; order Diptera; family Asilidae; genus Leptarthrus; species Leptarthrus brevirostris. The sequence goes on from OZ038373.1 coordinate 97,651,759, forward strand.
GTATTGCTTATGCCAGCTGCAGACGTCGTATTGAAAATCGATTGCGAAAAGTTTTTTTGATTCTTTGTAAAGTGCTATGCAAGGGACTGAACTCATCTTAAAAAGGTGAGTGTAATGCATGTTTATTTAGTGTTTTGATTCTATTTTACGATCCAATATTTGGTTATGTTGAATTAAGATTGTCAGTGTTGCTGCTTTTCACGTTTCCAAAATTGCGTTATGGCTGGGCTGTGAACCAGCCTTGTGGCTGGGTTATGAACCATCCGTTTTTCATACTATATTTGTACTAGAACTGTCAAATATCGTCGGATATATTAGAATAAAGTGCTTTTATGTAATTTTACTTAATTTGTAAATTAATTAATTTTAAAACTAATTAATTTTACATTTATTTGCATTTTTAGCTATGTAAACAATAAAAACTAACGGTTGTTTAGCCTAACTGGCGTCATTACTTGCTTTATTACTTTTACTACTTGTCTTTTACTTGTTTTGCCTCTTAAAGCCTTGTGAATAAATAAAATTTTTACTTTGTATAAAATTATGGGTGTCTTACTACCTATTTTCCGACTTTTAACGAAATTTGCCAGATGGTTCACATCCCGGCCACTTCTTTGGAAGAACCTAAAATCACGTCCTCAGATAATTGGCCGTAGACAGTTACACTTCAATCAAAACACTAAACTGTCTGAATAAAATAGAATGTTGTTAAGTGTTGAGGCGTATTTTATTTAAGTATTGTATTACCGGGCTTAATTTCGTAACGCGTAAACCGATTTGGATAATTCTTTTTTTATTGGGTAGTTGTATGCTCCCCGATTGGTCGCAAATGTTGTTGGTAGAATGAAGGGGGCAGAGGATTACCTAACTTCGAACCTTCGATCACAACATATTATTATGATTGAGCTTTCGTATTAATGGGTTAAACGCAGTCAGGATTTTCAACATTTTTATTACTTTTTTGAATATAGATACAAATGTATACTCAAGACTATACATACGCACAAAATTTTAAGTCGATCCGACAAATATTCTTGGAGTTGTTATCATATTTGTAAATAAACCTCGGCGCGAGTGAAAGTGTGCAGAGCAAACACCCGAGCGGCAGCTGCCTACCTGGAGCACCCCCTCTTTTATTACCTAATGGTATTGCCAAGTATCAAGGTCGTGTGATCGTTTGTACGTTCTGTTTTATTTCTCTTGTATATTATATGTTCCTGGAGTAGATGACTCTGTGTAAGTTTAAAAAAATTTTCCCATATGTAAAATGATTTCGAAACTTTAAACACATTTTTATCAGAACCATGTTTTTAAAGTCTGTGTACACGATATATTGAGAACCGCGAACCGAATTTTAACACAATCTTTTTGAATATATTTTTTAGAAATTAATCGAAAGATTTGTGAATCCAATAAATATTTTTCATTTCAAAATTTTCCTTTTTCCTCTTTTTGAGGAGCCGCCATTTTGTGAAACATCAATATTTTGCTTATTTCTTGGATTAATTTCTGAATAATTTCATAGATTAACGAAATAATTTTTGGCTTTTGATTTCAGATGACCCGGTTACAAGATATCGTGTAGATACTAGTGCTCACAATTTGATTCGATTACCCGTTCCTTCCATTATTCGGATACCCGAATCTCTTTACTAATTGATTTTTAGAATCCATTCCTCGGGTAATCGAATAATCCAACTCAGTAAGTTGATAAATTGAATAATCGAAGATTCGAAGAATCGAGGATTCGCAGAATCAAACCAGATAAAAATGGAAAGAATCATTTTAAGTACGTAAAACGTCGTGCTATTGTCATTTATTGGAAAGAGAGTTGATATTTATGCCACTGCGTTGGCATTAGAAAATTGTGAAATTGCAACTTTAGCGCACTACAATTACGTGAAGTTTCAAATTTTCACCGCTGGGATTTAAATTTTGGTACTTTCCAAGGTTCAATACATTCGAAAAAAATCAGTGACATTTATAAACTTTTTTGTCACTAATACTAGGACATTTTTAATATTTTAATTCTGATTTACAATAATATGTTAAAAGAGATAAATTATTAAGAATGTCTCTACTACGGAACAATTTTTCTTGATTGTGTAGGTGCTAGACGCTTTTCTCATTTTGAAAACCAAGAGTTTAACCTGCCTAAATGAAAGAATCGATTATTCAATTAATCGACTTGTCCGAATCTTAAGAATTGAGAAAACGTATACCCGGGTAATTCCATTCTGTCTTAACGATTCTAAGGTTCGGGTATTCGACCAAGTAGTCGATTATTCGATTTTTATTGGCACTAGTAGATACACCGCAAAACAACATTTTTTTCAGGGAGGCTTCGCAGATCGTCTGCTGTGACCTTGAAAATCATTATTTTTACAAATAAAAAATATGACAATATTGTATAAAGTATAGGCATACAAAATGTCAAGCCTCTTCAAAAAAAACTATTCTGCTTCTTTTCGGCCTTTCGACTGCGTTGTGTGAATGTTCAAATTGAAAAGCCTTTTAAAAATATTTCACAATGATTAGGTGAACTTTTGATTTCAATGGCATTATATTATATAATTTTCTAATGGTATCTTTCTATTAAAGCTAAGCAAATCGGGTACAATTCAATATGAATCACGGGTACACCCGATCGTTCGTTTTAAATGTTGAATCAGCCCTAGCTTGCAGACCACGGCTCTTTGAAATGCTTTCTATGACTCATGATGTTGTTTACATGGTATCTGGACACCCATTTAATAGGACCATTCATTTTGCCGCAAGTGCTTAGTCAAATTTATGCGAATTTTTGAAGAATACACTGCAAGATCTACTAGAGGACATGCCTATGAATAATCTTAGGTCAATGTTTTACCAAAACGAGGGAGCATCAGCGCATACTGAAATCAATTTAAACGCAATAACGAATAAAAATGTCATGACCAATGGCTTGGACGAGGTGCTGTTTTCTGCTGATAAGAGATCACAATAAAAAAGGCAAAGGGTAGTAGAGAAAATGTCAGTGGTTCGGAATCCACTTAAAATTGTAGGTCCACTTGCAATCGCTGTTTCGAAAGGGGTGAAGTTGTTGCCAAGCCCCATGACCCTCAAAGGGTTACGTAAACTAGAGAGAGAAAGGATTAATTGAAATAAGAATAGAATTCAATAAAAAGCATTTTAGGGTTAATTTGAGTTGTCTTTAAATTGCAGATTTTTATAATATTCCACAGATGGTTTTCTACGTATAAATTTCCACATCCTTTCTATACGAGGATATGCTGCTGTGAAAGGTAGTAAGACGGTAAAAAATATTTTTTTTCTTTTAAAAGTGGCAGTTCCTGTAAGAAACTAAAATAGTTATTAGGATAGTAGTTTTTTGGCGTTTGTTTTATGTCTAGGCGGTGAATATATCAAAAGATAAAAATAAAATAGGGTTGTGCATCCCATGAAACTTGCAAATTTATGAATCACCCTGTAACTCCCTAGCGGTTGAGGTTGAACCTCCCTCCATGCCATACACGGTTTGGTTTGGCTAGGTGACATCTATCGCCCCACTTATTTTGTCACACCTTTTGTGAAACACCCTGTAGACTTCGAAAACAGGTGTTGAAACAGCTGTAATTTGCGAATGTGTAATTAAAATAAATTTGTTGAAACGATAATACCATATTTTGACAAAAACATTAAAGAATAAACCATATATATATATATATATATATATATATATATATATATATATATATTATAACAGTAAGTGTACAATGTACGTGCCGCTAATACTCAGAAACAAGTCCCGGTACGATCAAAGGTATGGTATGGTTTTCACCTAAAGAGCGTGCTTTTGAAGATATAAGGGCTGGAAGTTTCACCCTCTAGAAATTTCTAGAACAGTCCATAACATTCGAAAGTATTATAGAGCATTTCAGAACATTCCAGAACATTCTGGAATATTGTGGAATGTTCGGGAATAGTCTGGAACTTTCGGGAACATCGCAGAACATCATAGATCATTGTGGAATATGCCAGAACACTCTCGAATGATATGGAATGTTCTGGAACATTGTGAACCATTCAAAGCCTTGTTTTGTTTGGGTGGGGCTACGAACGTCAGTTTCTTATCAGTGAAGTGCAATGAGTGAATAAAAAGAAACACTGAAGTGTGAGTAATCAAAGTGACTGAATATAAATCGAAAATTAATTATGAAAAGTGTTTAAAGTGCACTTAGTGTATACGTTAATAAAAAGATGATTTAATTTATATTTTATACAATGCCTAAACGTAAAGGAGGAGGAGATCTTGCCAGTTCAGAAGAAAAACGGCGAAAACACAAAGAACAGCGAAAAAACGAAACAGTCGTGGAGCGCGAAGCACGTTTACGTTCCTAACGAACAAGAAGCAGAGAAACCGAAGAACAACGAAATGAACGAATTGAAGAATCAAGAATTTCGACACAATATTAACACTTTCAGTTATCCCCAAGTCAACACCAGCAAAATAAATCAATGCATGCTTAAAATAATCACATCTCATTGAACTCAACAGTGATTTCTGCAACATATCCACTTTTGAAAACGAAGTCATCGACTAAATTTATCCAAACATTGTTCACAACTACACCAATCCGGAGTGGCTATTTCAGAGGGCCATTTTAGAAACTAAAAATAATATTGTCGACGATATCAACTTTAATATTCAAAAGAAAATGGTGAAGTTAGAATATACAAATCGATCGACACGATGGTAAACATTGAAGAAAGTGTCAAGTTCCCTACAGAATTTTTAAACTCTTTGCAAGTACCAGGAATGCGATTAAACTGCCTTCGACTGAAAATTGGAGCTCCGATTATACTACTCAGAAATCTTAACTTACCAAAACTATGTAATGGGACCAGGATAATCGTCAAACAGCTATCGGATGGCATCATCAAAACGGAACTTATGACTGGAAAGAACAAAGGACGCAGTATTTATCCCCAGAATAGTACTGATCTCTACTGAACTGCCATTCCAATTTAAAAAACTGCAATTTCCAATCAAATAAGCCTATAATTTTACAATTAACAAAGGGCAAGGACAAATCTTAAAACATTGCGGCATCAACCTCAAAGACTCCTGCTTTTCTTACGTAGTTTGCTCTCGAGTAGGAAATTCGAAAAATTTCTACAGATATACCCCGGATAAAAAAATGAAAAATGTTGTTTATAAAAGGTGTTGTAAATAGTTAGAATATGTTTTTAGTGAAAAATTTTTACTTCTTATATTTTAAAGTTTATTTTTTTATTTCAACTACCACATACTCTAATATCAACTCCCTAAGCAAAGCTTGTTTTTAAATAAAAAAAGTTTTAATATACCACGTTTTTAAAACTTACTAAGAAGTATAAAATAATTTCTCCTATCCCCATAAAGATTTCAAACCACATACAGATAGTACTGAAAATTTGTGATTAGTGATGTATGAATAATTTTTCAATCGATTTTAAAGATTTTGATGAGATATTAGCAGACGGTAGGAGAGATTGCATGTGATAAGTAAAAAGATTCTGTATGAACCCCTTACGAACAGACAGTCAAGAAAGCGAGTTAATTTGGAATTGTCATTCAGTTTTGAGCTATGTTTAAAATTTCAAGTCTCTAGCTCATCGGGGAGTTAGTGTAAAATCAATTGCAATATTTGTACCGAATAGCCAACAGCCAGACAAGAACGCGAATTAATAAAAACGTTTTAAAAAGAGGCTCGGAAACTAACAGAAGAAGAACATCCTTAACCATTGTCAACTTCATAACAGCAGAAGACAACATCTAGATTCAACAAACTTCTCAATAGAACGCCGAGATATATTCATTTCGATTCCTTTATGCAAGAGTCATCCATACACTAGTCTTTAAAATTTATCTTCTTAATCTGAATTGACTATTAATTTAAAAAATATGTTACCTTTTTTCTTTTTTAAGCTTAGATATTTTGAGCAATAATTTAATTTAAAGTCAAATTTTCGGTTCAAATCTTATCTGTACTCTAAAAATATTTTCCTTACAGAACATAATAACAGTTCAATTAAATTAAACTTCTTTTAATAAATTTTCGACTGTACGAACTATTTTGCGTTTGGGTAGTACCTTCGGTTTGAATTTCGAAATCAAACTTTCCGCGGGCACATAGGAATTATATTTAAACCGAACAGGTTTTATTTGATTAAAATCGACCTGCTTACTTTGAAATTTGGTGCGCACCATCAATGCGAATTTTTGCCTTTTAGCATTTTAGATACCTGTATAACGAATTATAATATTTTGTGTTATTAACTCCTAACCTCCATATAATAAAAAGAAAAAAATTATTTGTACGACTATAAAAAAATTCAGGACTGAAAGGGTTGAAGTTGCTTTTAAATAGTTAAAATCAGACTGTGCCAATTTGTCCTTTGTAATTATCATTTAACCTCAACACAATATTCTGATTATTAACAATATATTAAGTAAACGAAAGTAAACTAGGAATAAAAAAATATTGTTAATTTGAAAATCTACCTGCAAAACAATTATATTCAAATTACTACTTCGGATAAGCAATTAACATAAAAAATATTCATAGCATGCATGAAATATAATGATTTAAGACTTAATGTTTTTAAGCAAAACATAAACACACAAATTACATTGTACACAAACATTATGAGTTTTTGCGAACAATATAACACTGTTCTTCTTTAATTGCAACAAATTTTCGATTTGCATAACAATGAATTCCGGAACAATGTAATTTGTAAGTCTTACGACCAAGGGCATTTTCATTTTTCTCTCTGTCAATAATCATTTAAACTTTAAAGCATCGCAACAAACAGGAGATATCCTCAATAAATCTTCCCCTTTCATTGAAAAATCAAAAGGGGATGTATCTCATGAATGCTTCAAGCCTCAACGCCGACACCCTTAGTTGGATTATTGAGAAAGCGGAACAGCATGAAATTTTGTCAAAACATTTTCTGAATTCTTTCGGATAATTCAATATCCTGGCTATACACAAAACCTTAATTCCTTCTTTGTTATCCAGTGATTGAATGGAGCTTGCTTACCTCCGACTTGGCATGTCCCCAAGCAGACCAGATTTGTAGAATTTTCGTGTCGTCATGAAGTATTTGCTCAACACGCCTCCAACGCTCCGTGATAACAAAGCACTTGTTTAAGGACGTTCCAAATGGGATTCCTTCATCGGCCAGCAGGACGTTCACTATATCAGCGCATGTAGTGTCCTCGTTGATGCCGGATATCCATCGCTGTTCCCCATGTATCCAGATTGGGATTTCATCCGAAACAGTGTCAAGGGAATCAGAAGAGTCGTAATCGTCCCCGGATTCGCGAAAACTGCTTCTGTAACAAAACAAAAGGTAATTAAATTTTATTGACTTACATCCTGACGATTTTAACTGATTTTTTTATTTTGTTTAATGTATTCTACTTAAATATATTGCTTTCCTCCTGGCATGTGTTTGCGATTCGCATAATTCGAAGTGACCTCAAATAGTAGACAGCGACCATAGATAAATCTATTTGTGACAGAAAATCGTTACTAAAACGACCTTCTTGATTGCACCACAATAGTAAGAATAAATCATTGAACATGACACTATTCCGGTGAGGGTAACGGCAAACAATGTCTAATTGCAGTTGGGTCTATACTTTAACATTAAAATTTTGCTGCACGACTTTCTGCCCAATATAAACAAGGTCCGAGCAGCACTTGATACAGACTACGAGTTAAGGTGTACTATAATTACACTTTACGCCTGAACCAGAGCAGGTTTATGTTTTATGTAAAATGCAATGGTTCATAAGTGGAGGACATTAGATTATTAATGAAACAATCAGTGTAGTTACTCTGCTTGCCGAGTAATTTTTAGATGCTGGTTTAAGCCAGTATTTCGTGTATAATTAAGGGAGTCTTAGAAATATCAGGTCGGCGGTTAAGCTAGCGAAATTAAAAGCAAAGTTTATTCTGAGCGACTTGAAATGAATGAGGCATGTGCCACATAATGCTTGGATGCAGTGTTTGAATTACCTTAAAGAGCCAAATTAGGATCTGCATTTCAATTGCAGTAGAGTAGCAAAATACCTCATAAAATAGATTCCATACGTAAGTAGTGCGAAAGCAGAAGCTCGTATCCAAGCAACTCTATATGAGAGATACATGGCCAGGTTGTATTAAAGAGCGGATATAAGGTAATAGTTTACAACTATTTAGTTTTAACCCCAGAAGAGGCTTATTCATATTGTAAAATGCTTAAAATCCTTAGATGAATAGATGTTACTCTTAGACCTTGTAGATATTACTATAGACCTTAAATGAATAGAGTAATATTTCCACATAACGTTGTTGCACATGATCTTTTTAGAGTAAAATTTTAAAACAATTATATTGTTTGTACATCTGCTTCTGCAGGATGAAATAAAGATGATAAGGGTAAAATACGATACTATGAGTTTTGAAAATGTTGTCCATCTAGCAGTCTGAGATAAGCAAAGATAAAAGATTTTTAGGGTTCCGTAACAATCTTTTGTTAGTACTTTCAATGGATATTATGTATAAACAACACTCTAACAAAATTATAAAATCACTTATAAATAACACTATGAAACCCTGCGCCTACCGCCCAACATTCTCTTATGCAATTTTCTTTTCTTTTTTATTAAAAAACAATGTGATGCGAGTACACAGGCGAATTCTAATTAGGTTTTTATTTGTATATATATTAACTTCCCAGTATATAGGAAAGTTATTGTAATGGGTCCGAAAATAGAAATTAAAATTTAAAATAATTACTTTTATGTTTTTATAGACTATTTTTGAAAAAAAGTATATCTATATACACGTACGTGGTCATATCTTTCCGGCACGAAATGTCACTAATTAAAAATGATATTAATTTCGTTAAACTGCCAATCGAAGCGTATTAAATAAATAGCATTTCCCCTCTAACACAGGAGGCACTCATCTTGATAGCAACCAAAAAAATGGATAACATAGAGCTGCAGGAGCACAGAAAATAGATTGCTCTTAAATGATTACTTGCTAGGAGTTAAATCAAAATTTGGACACACATTAACAGCGCTACAGAACTGGTTAATTGGCCTGCCATAATTTGATCTGGCGGGGTTACATGCAACAAAGGCAGTCTTAAGAGATTATGTTGGGATTGCTTAAAGGAAACCTTGCTAACAAAAGTCAATATTTTAATTCAAGAGCTGGTAAAGGAAGGCCAGCGACTTTGCACCTATTCTAAAGTGAGGGCTAACCGAGCAAACGGAAGCGGTCGGTGTAAGGCGGGTGTCTAAGCGGATCGTTATAAGGGAATCTTCTTAGCGGAAATCTAACAAAATTACGCTGCACGGATTTGATACGCTTGGAACGAACAACGTAGTAGTGCGACCAGACCTGAGATGATTATTCTAGTAGAGGTCTTTCTAAGGTGCAGTACAAATAACTCAAACCTGATAAGGAGCCGTTCAAGTATTACGTAACACAGTTTTTGAAGATTTCTGACCCCCTCCCCCTTGTAACGCGCTGTAAAGTGTAACGTTTTCCGTTACCACCCTCCCTCCCCTAAACGTTACGTAACACTCAGATGTTTGTTTTAACGTAAAAGTGTCAATTATGTAATGCAACTGCGAAGTTGTAAATTAAATAAACAAAACAACTACCCAACCACAATTGAAGATAATACATAAAACTACCTGAAAGTTTCAGCTCACGAGATCATAAGGAAGGGCGATTAAATGCTTTTGTTGTAATTTTTATTTGTTTGATTTGCACCGACTTCAAAATGTCGTAATAGATATAAAATTAAAAATTATGTTATGCTTTTTAGCGCTTTTTGTGAAGTCGGTGCAACTTTTTTCTTAAAAACTATTTTATTTTTCACGTTTTAGTGTCTTTTATTCTGTACAAAAAAAAATTAATATCCAAATCGTTCCACGCGTTAAAAAGTTAGGTTCAACATTCTACGCCCACCCCCATCCTACCAACATTTTTTTCTCGTGGTATCAATCAGGAAACATGCTCTACCCAACAGTCAAAGAATCATCGAAATCGGTCCACGCATTATGAAGTTAGACTACACCTCCCCATCCCCTCCTACGCCCCCCTTAGGACTTAATTATTCTCCTATTAGCAATGTGGGTTCACACTTTATACAACAGCAAAAGGACCATCCAAATCATTCCACGCATTACAAAGATAGGTTCCACCTAACTCATACTTTGTACAAAAAAAAGACCCATCCAAATTGGTTCCGTCCCCACCCCACTAACATTTTTTTTCTCGTGGTATCAGCTACCCAACAGTTAGGCTATTCCTCCTCCCACCCTCGGAGAACCCTCCTGTTAGCCAGGGGTGATCATACTCTTTACAACAAAAACAGAACCATTCAATTCGGTCCACGCCCCCCCCCCCCCTCAATGGAAAGGTATTTAAATCCAAAATAAATGGGCGCACTGCTAGTTTATCTGTTAAAGCCGACGGCAAAATCCCTCTAAAGCCAAATGCAGAACTGTTTTCGAATTCGCACTTTGTAGTGCATTTATACGATGACAAAATGTTCTTATGTTAGGATAATGGGCGGAAGAAAAATGGCAAATTCTGTTTATTTATATTAAAAACTATATAACTTTTATAAACTTTTCATTGTTTAAGGCTTTAGAACAAAAAGAAGATATCCGCATGCGTATTTGCGTTGAGTTGAAATTGCCTATATTTTTAATATATGTATGTAGGTTGCACAAATACATACCTATACTTTACCTTTTTTTTTATTGCTAAAGGCAAAGCGCACGGGTTAAGGGGTTGAGTGAACGAGGCGACGGAATGAAAGTTTTAGGGTAATAAGTTGAGGGATAAACAGAACATATTTGTTCTGCTTAGGAAAGATTTCCAAAATTTTACCGTACGTCCCAATTTGACCTGGAGAGTATAGAGGTGATAATAACTTAAAGCCCTTATCTCATAGGAATCTAACCAGCAATTTTGTTAGGCCGATTGTCGTTAGGTCGATGCCGTTCAACAAGAGAATGACCACAAAATTTCTGTGGGGACGCTTCAAGGCACTCTTGATATGTTATGGAAGAAAATCTTGATCAGGACACTTCAAAGAATCCATTAGTATAGCGTTTTTTACGTTTCTTTAATTTGAAAACAAATTGTTTTTTTGTTTCGTTTCTTACAGTAAAAAAAACTTTAAAAAATGTTAGTCCATTAAAGCTAAAGTTATTTGAATATAAGAGAAAATACTCAAAATTGAATTATGATTCGGAATAAAGCAACCTTCAACATTTTCTATGCAGAATAACACAAAAGAAACCGATTCTATGATGATGTCCTTTATATAAAATCCCACTCCAGCCAAGACATATTTCACCAGATGGTATTAAAGTGGCACAAGAATATTTTGCCTCGCTCTCCTTAAGGAATGTTTGGACTTTTTATATTTATATATTAAGTTCGCATGACTTCATTTCCTTTGCAAAAAAGAATTCCTTTGTAGACTTATGTTCTTCATTTCTGATGATTTTATTGCCTTTTCCACCACATACTTTTCTCTAGGTGTTTACGGAACTCAAGGTATCTGCAAGGAAATCTTTAATTTTACCCGCAAATATCTTTTCGGGTGGGAAAATGGAACGCAAAAAGGAATTCCAATACGGAAAAGTTCATACCTCAAGGCAGCTGTGAAAATTTCATAAGAAAAGAATGTCTTGATTACGATCAAGAACGAAGCATAATGGTCTCTGCGTGTACGCATAATTACTTGAATATTGAAGTTGAATCGAGATAAAATTCCTATAAAATCCTTTAAAGTCAATCATAAGCTTTTCGTCGGTTAACGAAGATATCCGTTAGTTGTGGATAACTTTTGGTTTTAAGGGAAAACCTCGTCTAATTCGTTTAACTGCGGAATAGACTCGTGACGTGATCAAGTATCCCACATTTAGGGATTTCTTTTAAATTTCTTTTATCCTTCAAGGGTTCGGTAATAAAGTTGGGTCTTGGGTGAATAGAACTTCATTTTCTATCTGCGCTCTTCCCGGAATTGTTGAATAAAGTATTTAATCTCCCGGAGAAGATCTGAATTTTAATTTGGGAGTAGCATGAAGTTTTTGCTTAAGGAATTGATTTGTAACATTAACAGGTACTGAAAGCTGTTAGTAAACATTTTGTGTTTTAAGATAGAAGGGAACAATCTAAAAATTTCAATTTTTACTTAATAAGAAGGTCTCAAAAAATGTGTAAGTCCTCCTTTATCTATCTGATAATGAAATTGACGAAAATACTGTTTAAAAACTATTTCTTGGAAGAAGCAGTTTAGTTAATTTCTTGTTGTTCTGTGTACTTGACATACAAGAGAAAATGCTGAATTTATTGTAATTAGTAATTAGGCTACTACACTTTTCGCTACTGAAAATTCGACTTTTCGGTCCCCGGTTGCACCTACCTATATACATATTACATATATATATATATATGGGAAAACAATAAATTGTCCTCGCAAACACACTCATTTTTTAAGCGCTAACTTCAAAGCAAGCGATATGACAATAGAAGTTCAGTTAGCAAAAATATCCGAATGATTACATTGTCAGCATTGTAGTCAATACAATTTAGAGTAGTCAGTCAGTGAAAGTCGAGAAGTCAATCAGTTAGTCAAGTAAACCGTAAAGTTATTTATTAAAAGTAAAGTCGTAAAGTAATTAAATCCACATAAGTTCTATTGAAAGTAGTGCAGTTTGTAAAGTTTCTAGTAAAGTCGAGAAGTAATTTAATTAATCATAATTTCACTTACTTATTTTTTTTGATCTATTATGTCGAATTATTTTTGTGATGTTGATAGATCTTCGTGGTAACACTTGGTGGACTATATTTCTCATTGTGAAGTAATTTTATTAAAAAACACTTCTGTCGATTCCACAAAATTATATTTATTTTCTTTATAACAAACTAAGTAATTACAAAGACCTACGCTTCGTCCTGTTAAGACGTCTTCAGGGTCTCTACTAAATACCAATTAACTGCTAAATCTGCAAGAGGGTCTAAACGAAATGTGCATACATACGAATTAGTACTAACCATATTATTAGTGTGAAAAATACATATGTATTTTCACTACTAAAATTTTATTATGTTTGGGTTTAAGGGGTTACATGGGTTTCACGGCTTCAAAAAATCAAATGTTGTCTTATTAAATTCTACAACATCTATAGAATATTCTCCTAAATTTTCAAGTCGATCCAAATTATAGTTTTTGAGATAGAGACTTGGGAAGTTGCACGCTCAAAGCCAGTTGGGCTCAGCGCGCGACAGGTATATTGGAACAGCTTCTCAGAAAAAATCTGCGAGCGAGATTCGCGAAGCCAGGATTCGTCACAGACAATAACAAAAGGATGCCCTGGACATTGCAGCTGCAGCAGGTCCTTTACTTTATGGGCCAGGAATCGATGATTCTATGTAAGTTGAAAAAAAAATATTTTCCCAGTTTTATTGTCACTTCAAAACTTAAAACGCGTTTTTCTCGAAACTGTATTTTCAAAGTTGGTTGTCAAGATTTATCGAAAACTACGGAACCGATCTTGATGAAATATTACACACGTCTTCGAGATATTATTGACAAGGACTTGCCAAAAAACCAATTTTCACTTTATTTTTTTTCCTTCGTCCAAATTTTAGTTTAAGGAATTAGCTAAAACACATATATTTTTTTTTTGACTTGAGTTGATCCTGTCATGAGTTCTGCTGTCAACGCGCAAGCACCTTTTTTACGAGGGGTCACCGGAAATTACGTAGCAATCACAGTTTTATATATTTTTCTACAAAAATTTCAGAAATTCTTTTTCAAATGTGTATATTTAAGGCAATAAAAAGTTTCAATGAAATATTTCATTTTTTATATAAAAAAAAATTTTAAAAATAAGCCGTTTTTTACCCGAGGAAACCCATGTAACCCCTTAATAAGGTACTATTATTATAGAAATCTAATTGATCATTAATTAAATACAACCGTCATCTTTCGCTTTTTTAATTTCAAAAATTTCACAAATGTTTAGAACACAAATGTTCTATGAAGTAACTTAATATTGTCAATGCTACATGTATGACTCGTAGATTTTAAGTGTTTGGCGAGACCCGACATTGGATTGTCGGATCTGTAGGAAGCCATGTGCTTATTGAATATGACTTTGAGAGATCTTTTTGTTTTACCTATGTATAAACCCAAGAAATCGCTGCAAATGATGTGGTATACGATGCTCTCATCCAGGTTATTTCCTTTTAAACCAATTTTATTATTATCGTGTTTTTAGTGAAAAAGGCCCATTTTATATTGCTTTTTTGTAAGGGTTTCCTGAGGCCATCACTTAATACAGGAATATATGGGATTTTTTCATTTTTTTAAATTTATTTGATCCTTTTTGTCGGTTGTAAGAAAAACTGAGGTTAAATTTATTTTTATTTGTTTTTTGTTGAGTAGTCTGTAGATAATGTTTGCATCGTGTCCGTTCTTTATAGCAACATTTTTTATTATATTTAATTGTTTTTTAAAATTACCATTACTGAGTGGGACTACTCAACAAAAAACAAAATAAAATAAATTTAAACTCAGTTTTTCTTACAACCGACAAAAGAGATCAAATAAATTTAAAAAAATGGAAAAAATACCATATATTCCGGAATTAAGTGATGGCCTCAGGAAACCCTTACAAAAAAGCAATATAAAATCGGCCTTTTTCACTAAAAACACGATAATAATAAAATTGGTTTAAAAAGAAATAACCTGGATGAGAGCGGCGTTTACCAGATCAGTTGCAGCGATTGCTTAGGTTTATACATAGGTAAAACAAAAAGATCTCCCAAAGTCAGATTCAATTAGCACATGGCTTCCTACAGATCCGGCAATCCAATGTCCGGTCTTGCCAAACACTTAAAATCTACGGGCCATACATGTAGCATTGACAATATTAAGTTACTTCATAGATATAACGGGGGGGGGGGTTCTGTTTTAAACAAATGTGAAATTTTTAAAATTAAAAAAGGGAAAGATGACGGTTGTATTTTATTTATTGTTTATTTAGATTTCTATAATAATAGTCCCTTACCTTTATTACACCGTTCAATATTTGTCAATGATTATGTTCAATGATGACTGTAATTGTCGCATAAGGTTGTTCAAACGTAAAAACTTAAGGGTACTCTAAACATACCAAGTCACTTATCTAAAGCGATTTCAACTGCTGATCATCAACTCATCGACTGTCCGTATCTGGCTTTGTTCTTATTTGGACAGTTGGTCAAACGCTACGAGTAAGTAACTAAGTGGAGTGGACTAAGAGTAAAGATTTCCGCAGCCAATTCTAACATGTGTAAGTTGACACGCACACAAGAAAAACGGGGGTGTTTTGGCGCAATTTTTGAACTTCTGGAGAAATTTGTTTAAAAATGCAATTTAAAAGCAGCAATATTCATTAACTTTTGTAATTTTTATTAGGGTTATTCTCCACATAAATATATTGTTAAAAAAAGAAATTTAACTAATTAATTTTTAAATCAGTAAACACTTCAATAAAAAATATTTTATCTATTAACTTACTACTAAAATTTAATTACACCACCCCCTTTGGTGTTGATAACACAAGAAAATATGGCTGCTGTGCCAAAGGTAAACAACAACCTTAACGCAAAAAGTGGGTATTTTACAAGTTAATAGTGTCTTTAACGCCGCTTGAAATATTTTTATCACAAAAGAAAGTTATTTTCTCTACGTACGTAGAAATCGGCACATTCATGTACACGAATTTTTCACGCTAGGGGCACTCCATTTAGTTTATTACTCGTAGGTCAAACGTTAAAAATCGTGGGTTCGTATTCTGAATATAAAAATATCTAAAGTAATTTGAACGTTTGCCATTTAGTCACATTCGAATTAACTTAGAAAAAGTTGCTGTGAGCGTTAAGCATACTTCTGCGGTTGTACACTTGGTCTGACGCACCAACACGGTGCGCTTTATATTTCAGTGATGAGGAATATCGATTTGTGAGGGGATGTTCGCGGATTGGTCAAAAAATGTATTAGCTGATCAAAAATTGTCAATCGATAGTCAATCCTATGTATATACAATAATAAAAGCAAGTAAATATTATAGTTTATAGAGGGAGCAGCGATTAAGTTAACCTAAACACAGCTTTTCGCATATCGCGTGACGGTAATCAAAAGCTGCATCCATTCGACGGTGCGGAGTACGTTGTCATACTTCCACAATGGAACGCTTTTTCTTATCCTGCGTAGTTCGCGCCGCTGTCAGTGCAGTGACAGTTTCAAGTGCAAACATCAAAAGAGATGAATTTTGTTTTTTTTATTATTATAATTCTCACACCTAGATAAGTTTGATCCACATCCATTCGCATTTCTTTTATTAACCACTTTTGACGTTTATCATAACTTAAAACAACAAAAATCCACATATGGAAGACTCTTGAAGTACAATTGCACTAGCGAAAAAATTAGTGTCAGTACTCTAATAAACTACACCTGATTATCTCTGAGCGTAATTCGACCATATTTGAACCACGCCGGCGTACTACACACGGACGCAGCAAAAGTTACTACTGGGCAATTATTATTACTCTGTAGTCATTCGAATTCATCTTGGGGCACAGTAATGCCCCAACTAAGAGGAGCCAAAAGAAGCAGGTCACTACCTACCTTTTCCCGAAGCGTTTCGTCGTATTTTCCAACCCTAATAGCTTCGGCCTGCATAATACTAGAGAGTCAAAATTCTCAGCATAAGTTAGCAGACTTATGAAACACACTAAGTTTCTCTTGTCTAGCTTTTATACTTTAGATTTTATTAATATCTAAAATACGTTAGTTTCGTCACTAATTCACTCATGATTATCAAAACCCCTAAGGTACTTCCTGAAGTCATAGAAAGCTCAAATTTGGTATGCATGCTAGAACTAGCACACAAACAACGACAAAATTAAGATATCTGTAACTTTGACCCTCCAACCTCCAATAAAGCGGGGTGCAGGTCTGTATATAAAGTTTCTTATGGGGAGGTATTTTCAAAAGTCCTAGAAAGCTAGATGTTATTAGTACATAAACAACGAAAAAATGAATGGGCTCTAAAGAGAGGAGCTACTGGTGTGCAAGAAATACCTTTTTTACCCGACTACACCAGAAGGAACCGTTATGATTTTAATATGTACTATATGTAAGCTCAGCAGAATTACCTCTTAAGATAAACAAAACCAATAAAAAATCACGGCGTATATTTATCGCTAATTGTAAATAATAAATCAACAAGGAAAAGAGGCAACGGGAGGGAGAGGGCTATGAAAAAAGAAATAGCTGACGTGCAAGAAATACAGCACAAGAAATAAAAAGAACTAGAGGATCTTCTAAAAAGAAATGAAATCCCATCAAAAATATTTAAAGAGTCACAAGCTCAACACGCTTTCAAAGTTAAAAAGTTCTCAGATCTCATATAGAGCCAAGCCCCTAACTCTATAAGACCTAACTTCACAAGCTCTAACTCTACAAACTCTACATCTTGGTCAAAAAGTATGGCTTGGCCTTTTCGCGGCCGTCGCATAGACACTTCCATGGACTTACAGCAAGAAATTAAATCACTGGTCTTTAATGGTGTGTCACGTAATAGTTCCATGAAACGACGAAGCCATCCATACTTTTTGACCAAGATGTAGAGTTTGTAGAGTTAGAGCTTGTAGAGTTCGACCTTGTAGAGTTAGGAGCTTCGCTCTACATGAGATCTGATAACTTTTTAATAGTGAAAGCGTTATGAGCTTGTGAGTCTTGACAACCTACGTTACATGAAATGTTAAGCTTAAGGGGGAAACCAATTTTGGAGTACGTTTTTTAGTGATTTTCATGTTTTTTTTACCAAGGAGGATTTTAGGACCAGAATTTAATAAAACTTTGGGAATACTTTATATATACAAACAAGAATTTAAATTTTTTAAATTCAACATAGTATAGCCTGCCGCCCATCGAAAGTCAGTATCGGAGTTTGCTGACTGCGCACACACTGAAGGCAACAGTTTTCATCTGAAATCAATAAAGTTTGAAGATTACCTTAAGAACAGTGCTAATTCGGAACCTTATGATTAACCATAGGTCTTACACCAAGGATATACACTTATGTAGTTCTATTCTCTATAACATATTCACCCAAGATATCGCTATCCCTAAAATCTGCGATATTGATCTGTTCGCCGATGAGACGGCTATTTTATGCGAAGATAATTGTTCCTACTATAATATGTAACCTAAAAAATGCGTCTGCAACGTTAGAAATCGTTCGTTAGTTCCGGTAACTCTTTTTGCTGAATTGTACGGGGGAAGAACTTCACCCGATTCGAGACAACAATGACAAGCGGACGACATTGCTGATAAACCTCCGACATTATTTAACAACCCTCATTGGTATTTTATCGTAATATGTTGCAAGTAGAAGACAATCACTGATCACCACCTGTTGTGCTCAAATCTGGGACAGCACATAATCACTTCATCCACCGACATATGTATATCACTTTTCTTTGTATTTTCATAAAAGAAAAATTAAAACTAGATGCAGGCCTAACTGCGACTCTTGCAGCACGCATATTTATAATGAATATTAACAATAATACTAGTACAGAAAACTAAGCATTTCAATTACTAGTGTAATTTTATTCAAGTAATTTGAAAATCCACTTCTTTTGAAGTTTTTTTTTTGTAAAAAAAATCTTCATGTCTGGAAGGATATTGTTCAAGTCATGAAAACCTAGCTATTGGTACTGCTGCTCCAATAGGTTGGTTGGAACAATCGGGAAACTACTTAAAAGAACCATATACAGCAGTCTGCTGCCGATCGTGCAAGATGAAGGTGATTTGTCGGAACATCAATCTGAATTTCAAGTAGGTCATTACACGTTTGATTTGATCAACACTGTAGTGACCCTTTTTGAAACGCAAAGGAGAAAAAGAGGTAGTAAGAAGTATTGCGCTGCTATCACACTCGATGTAAAAGAACGCCTGCATCTCTGCTAGTTCTGAGCATTAAATGATATCCTTAAAATGATGAATATTCCAATGCACAGTTGCAAACTTATAAAAAACTACTTCTCAGATCGATAGCTCCACTATGACGTAGAAGAATATATGGAATATAATGGACGATGACGCTCTACGGGTCACGCTTCCACAGCGGTGACAATTGTGACATCCACTGACGACATAGCCGTCGCAGTCAAAGCCAAATATCTGGACGACGTAGAGTTTGTCAACCAAAGAGTCTATCCAAAACATAAAAAGATGGTTGGATATAGCAGATCATAATTTCAAAGCCGTATTAATCAGTAGCCGGAAAAAAGATAGGTACTAAGAGTTAGTTAGAGGTATCGTATGACATCGAAAGTGGCCATAACAAATAAATAGGTTAAATTAAAAAATCCTCTATAATATGCGTGTAAGAAGGGTGGCAAGCAGTAGGGGAACTCTCACTTATGATGCGAAACATTGAACCACCGAGGAGACTACTTCTAAGTAGAGTAGTCACGTGAATACTATAATTCGCAGTATCAGCCTGGGCTAAAGTTATGGAAGTGAAGTGCTACGGGATAACAGAGTCACCAGCGCCTTTGGGACACTTTCGGATAAGGCAACATATATGGTAGCAGGAATAACACCGGTATAATGAAATTCAGCTACTATATCGAAGTAGACCGGCTAACCTTCAGATCACTGCCAGAGAGTGTGGCAGAAGCAGTGGGATAACTTTCACAAAGGGAGGTGGGCGGATAGATATATTCCATAGTCGGACGCGTCGTATTTAAAATATTTAAAATTGAAGGCCCGAATAAGTTCTTTCATTGCATGTAAGAATTCCAGGAAGGAAATTAGGAGATTTAAGATTTAATAGCGGACTTATTTTAAATTCGTGACAAGTGGGACTGCTCTGCCGCACAGTGGACTGTTTCTTATGAAATTAAAATAATATAACCACTGAAATTACCAAATTATTATCTATATGGATGGATAAGTGCACAAAAGTTGTATCTTCCATTATATTGGTTTTGAGTTAAAAGCTTTTGAAAGTTGACGCCAATATGTAAAGGAAAGTAGAAGTTCCCATAGTAGCCTTTGAATAAATGGGATGTCAACTAATCAGATATTTTATTTATTTATTTCTACACAAAGATTCATCAAATGCCTGATTACTACAAATTATAAAAACAATATAAGATATCCAATTTTTGAAGAGGTGAACATCAATGTAATTAAAATTATCACAATTCGTTGTGCCCTGCAAACAATCGAAAGCAAAAAAAAAATTTCGTCGGCTTAAGTGTGAGAGAACGTATCTACCAAAAAAGCCACTTTTGAGCTCAGTATACGAAATACCATAACTTTTGTTACAGTTAAAATTTTGTAAAAACCGATTTATTGTTACCCTTTTCTGCTGAAAAAATTTAAAAAAAAATTTTAAAAATCGAAGACTTAAAGTTGTTAGGCCTTTTCTCAAGAGTATCCAACGAGAATAATTTGAGTCTATCCAAATAAGCAAAGGCGAATCTCAAAAATCTACGCTGGACGGCTTCGATGCGATTAATATGGAACGCATAATATGGTGACCAAACAGGACTAGCGTATTCCAGTATAGGCCTAACGAAAGTACATGTAAGGACACCAAACTCTTATGGCCATCGTTTAATAAAACCTAAGGTCGCATTAGCCTTATTTACAAGAGAACCTATGTGTCATTAGAGGAAAAGTAAGTGTCAAGTAGACCCCCAAATCCCTGATCTTTTCAAGTCTAGTTAATGAGCTACCATCATTAAAAAAGTTGAAGTGGAGAGGAGTCCTTTTGAGTGAAAACAACATAGTGGTCTACTTGAGGATGGTCAGAAGGAGATAGTTAATAGAACACCATTTATGAAGGGCGTCTAAGTCGGAGTTTAAAATTAAACACTCATGTTCATTATCAACAGTACGAACAATTTTATCATCATCAGTATAGCGAAGAATTCTCGAGTAATGAAGAATCATCGATACATCTTCGATGTATATGATAATGCACTTTTGAAAAATCTTTTTGTTTTTGTCTTTTCTTATAGTTAAACATTTCACAAAATTTGAAGTCGATCAGAGCAAAACTATTGACTAGTTAGTCTCCTCTCCTTTAAAACTGTAGCTCCGACAGCTACGGGCGGTCAGAAAGCTATTGAAACTTTAAGCGCGTTTTTCTCAAAACCACTTTTCAAAAGTCCGTGTTCACTGCCATTTAAAAACAACATTACCGATTCATTTCAAATTTGGTACACAGTTTGTACATATAAAATACCTCCTCCCAACGTTCAGTTTCAGAAATTTTTTTTTTACATTAAGGGGTTTTCTACTAACTAAAATAGCAGTTTTCACTTCAAATGATCACCAAAAATTTAAAATTTAAAAAAAAATCAGAGAACGTTGGGGGGAGGATTTAATGATACTTTGACTAAATTTTAATTTTTTTGATTGACTAAATTTTGATTTCAGAAAATTTCCAGCTGGGATTCAGTGAACACCGCAAATCTTCTATTTCTAAAGACGTTCTTGGATAAGCTCCGTCACCGGCTTGTTTGTCGATATCTTCGCATAAAAAAAATTTGACAATGTTTTTGAAACTATACTTAATAATGTACAAACGGTTTAAATTAATTTGCTCAAGCCATATTTATAAAAAAAATCACAAAAAAGTGCTTTTTTTCACGCTAAAACCCTTATTCCTTCTCCCCCCCCCCCCCCCCCCCCTCCCTCTTAAGTGGATCTGTCAGAATGCTATATTATTGTGATTATTTGCCTTCACTTTTTGGGTTGCTTTGAATTAATTCCGCTGAGCTACTCAATACGAGCTGTGCTTAACTTACAATTCCTGTAGTGAGCTATGAGAATAACAGTATGGTGTTCGTTTGCACCACAAAGCCTCAGCTGTTCGAATATTCTTTCAGGCTTTTATCTAGAGTACGCTGTGGCTAAGGCGTACCAAGACAATTTAATTGTGACATCAATCAGTTCGATCACGTCATTGATTGTCAAGAATTCGTGCGATTTTGTTATGCATACGCGCATAAAATCACATTAAGGTATTGTCAAAGATTGCTATTACTAGATAAACGGCTTCGAACAAAGTAGTGAAAAATTTTTGGTTGCTTTTATGTATTTCCCGTATCGGGCAACCCGGCAGTCAGAATTAAAAATTTTTTTTCCGGGAGAGTTTGTGGATAAGAGACACGTATACTTTTCATATATGCATTTACAAATATCAAATGTACTTCGCTCATTAAAAGATCAGATAACATCGACAGTTTACGCACATAAGTAACTAACTCATTCATGTGATTCACATGAATTCTTTTTATTGGTCGTACTTTTTGGTGCATTTTTCTCTTCGACAAGATTTGGCGGTACTTTTTTTACACGAGTATATGATTCTCTCCGGATGAGAACAGAATTTTGACAGGAGTAAGTGATTTTCTTAAATAATTTTGACAGGAGTAAATGACTACACACTACCTGTACTCTTTGCTTGACTGTATATTCTTATGACTTTAAAATCTGGATATATTTCGTTTTACCCTGGTGCCAGTGTTACTTTTTCAAGACTAGCTGGATATTTTAGGGATCCGGTTATCTAGTAGTAAGTAATCTTTGGTATTGTGCTAAGCGTATCAACAGACCTCAAAACGTATTGCAAAAATGAATTTCTTTATTTTTTGTGTGTTGGTAATATATATAAACACATTCTCGAGGCTTAACCAATTTTAAAACGATTTATTTATGTTCAAGCACGCCTTCTTACCTGTTCATTTTTAACTATAAAAGTTAATTAATCCTGCAACAAAAACATTTCGGGAGCTTCCAGTAAATTTTACAAACTTTAATTGAGCAGTAATTTCCGGACTGTTACAATCCTGTTGAGAGGACATTTACGTCAGTTTGTCCACGTATCTTATCATCATCACAATGTAGTTATACCAGTCGAGCGCTCCATTCTCCAAATTGCACGAAGCCATTTAATGATTATTGCGGCAATCATTTATTCGAGGAAGAGAACGACATTAAGCCAACAAATCGATATTATAAATTTGCACAATCAATCATTTGGGAAAAGCAATCATCTTCCTCTCACTACGACAAAAGTGTGAGGCCTTGTGCTGCGAAATTGATGCTTTGCTGCAGAATCAGAGAAAATTAACTGCACTCCTTCTGCCCTCGAAAGGATAATTCGGACGGTATCAAAGCGCACTGAAGAGCTGTCAATTGTCACTTAATTTATGCGCAGATAAATGCAGATTCCCAATTTGATAAATAGGCGTGCAGGGTACCTGGAACTAGGAACAACAAATCAAAACAAAAACGAAATTGAGGCAGACGCCTAACAAGGAGGAAGTACCACGATAGCGAGCAAAAGGATAGCCCGAGGTAGTAACGGGTGATCAGGTTTTCGTCTACAATGAAATATTTCCGCTTTAAGAAATCGTGGATAATCAGCAACAAATAATTTCCATAACCACCTGAGGCCTCTTTAATGCACTATGTACTGCTCGCTAATCCGAATCTAGAAACAACAGCGATTTGCAGCAAGAAAGCGTGCAATTTATTGCGAATATTTGATTTGAGTTGCATCATCGGTCAAAAGTGGGAAGGAAGCGCTTTAGGTCGTAAACCATTGTTTTACAGACTGCTTTCTCTATGTCACAACCAACAAGTATCTGACTCTCTTAGGTGGCTGATCCCTTGTTCCATATTCCTGGTTGCAGCAGGCACATCTTAAAGGTGCTTCCACGGTTGAGTGGTTAGCTAAACTTGGCGGCTGAGAAACCACCTTTAACAATCATTTAGATACCACTTTGATAGCAACTTTAATAGGCAGGCAGAACGACCTGGTAGTTTCAATACTTCAGAGAATATGCAAATAAGTCACAAAAAACATTGACCGTCTTGATAGTGGGTGGCTATATGTAATTAGCAACACATAATTGGGTCAGTACTGGTCACAATATGTTGATTTTACAGGTACTTAACACAATGGAAACTTTTAACAAAGCCCAGATCAAATGACTTGTGCACCCACTCCAAAGCTGAATTGTCTAGAGAACATTCACTACCTAGTAATAGCTCATTCTTCACTTGATTGTTGTTTTCAGTGGAAATTCGAGCCATGAACTCTGAGTTGCGTAGCAAGACACAATAGTGCTTCTGGACAGTTGGTCCCTCTACAAGCACACAGCAATTGCTGGACATGGTTCCCCGACATGTCGTGCGATAAGCAATAGAATGTCAATGGAGCCATTGAAAATTCAAACAAAGCTATTAAACTTCGATGGCACTGCACAGTTTGGTTCAACTTTTAACGTTTTTTATTCAGTTGTAATGGAAATTGGCCAAAATTAGTTTTTGTTGTTTTCTCCAAGTAATTAAGAGCTTTATTCTGCCTTCTATCCGCGCGGATTTGACTCATTTAGGAGTTTTGCGAAACAAGCGATTAAAAGCGCATTTTCTTATTTCTCCAGCCTAAAATCTTTCTCTTAACGGAATCGAAGTATGAAGTTTTACAAAAATAAAAATAAAACTATTCAAGTGCTTAATTTTAATGATTTTCTTAATTGACCTTTCAGAAGTGTGCTCATTTTGAGACATACTATAAGTAATTTATGGACACTTTCTAGCACAATATCGGCCTAGTGAATAATTGTTTCTGAGAAGGGCTTTGATAATTCTATATGAACTTTGCCATTTCCTACTAACTTCACGAGGTGCGCTTTGTAGTTGTATAGATGGTCGTCCACACTGAGACCTCGAATTTGTCCATTGTGGTGCCAGAGGATACTCCACAACTTCTCACTGAAACCATCTGGAGCGACAGCTCCACACAATTGACACAAGAGAACTTCGGCATTTCATCGTTCCCTTGTGTTAATCGTCTCGAGATGCCAAAGACTATAACAAAAATATCCACCCAGAAAGGTCAACCGCATACATGTCAAGGCCAAGCGCGAGCAGAGGAGATGAAGTATACTTTCGTCTTCCTTCTCTCCCCGCAGCTTCTGCAGGAGTCATTTGAGAGCAACTCCAATATCTTCGCGTATGTGTCAATGAGGCAGTGACCAGCGATCACCCCTATAATTACGTCAAGGTTGGTTCTATCTAACGAAACTAGGATCCAGATTAGGCCAGATCCGTCCGGCCATTTTGTACGAAGTGCCATTTGTCCATCTACGGGTCGTTTTATTACTTATCCCCGTACAGAGCAGCAGCTTACAGCTGAAGGCCTACCTATTCTACTGGTTCTCTAATATGCTGCTGTATCTAGCGAGCTTATCTGGAATGTCACTGTACTCATCACAATTGAGTATGGTACTGCTCTGCCACCTAATTTAGGTATGAGAGACAGCTATTTACAGTTTTTGATTTCGATGAGACAGATTCAAGACGGCTTGACTGTACGTCATTATACAAGCACACTTTTCAGGAATGTCTCTACCTTTCAGCCAACTCTGAATTGCCATTACTTCCACTTGTAACACACTGCAGTGGCGCGGGAGCAAAAGTTTTTCAGGTACGGCCACCAGCGGCCGCGTGCAACAGGAGCGTCACAAAAATCTAGTTGTCTTAGGGTGAACATTCCACTTCCCACCAATGTCTCCCTTAGAAGTGTACAGAGCTGTCGTTGCTTTCTTAACCGTCTCCTTGATGTTCAGTTAATTTTATTTCTAGTATAATTCTCAGTTACTTTGCTTCAGCTATAAACGGTTAAAGATAGTGGGTACACATAAGGAATCCTATAATTCCTAGTGAAAATTACTAGCTCGGTTTTTTTTATATTTAACCTCCCACCCGGACTTCGGCGGTCATCTAGAGAGCGGCGTGAGAGCGTTTTAAATGAGGTCCCTGAGCACCAGGAAGAACTTTCCGGAGACAGCTATAGGATGTCATCCGCATTATTAATCACCCCAGAGCTTTCCCCTTCCAGAATTTGAAGTAGTTCATACACCACTTCATTCGTCAGGCCATTTCTGGAATACGCCAGCCCTGTTTGGTCCCCCTATTTTGCCGTTCACGTCAATCGCGTCGAGGCTGTGCAGCGCAGATTCCTTAGGTTTGCTCTCCGTGGACTTCCCTGGATTAATCCTTTGCTTCTTCCCTCTTACCCCGATCGTCTATGTCTCATTTCTCTCGACTCCCTCGAGAAGAGGCGTAATATTGCTAAAATAGTATTTTTGTTCGATTTATTGCAGGGAACGATAAAATCGCCTGAATTGCTGGAGGCCGTTAATATCTCGATTCCGCAGCGCTCCTTAAGAAATCGAGACTTCCTGTACATCCCAGGTCATCGAACTCTATATGGGATGCACGAGCCCATCACGTCGATGTCTCGTCTCTTTAATCAACATTTTGCCGAATTCGACATGGACTTCTCTAGGCTCCGCTTGAAGTGCTTGCTCAGGCAGCGCCTAGTTTGATGCTGGCGATATGAGTTGACTGCTTCCCTGCAGTTATCTTTTTATTTTTAGTTTTAATTATAATTATATATATATTTGTATACTTCTGTATTAGTCAGTTTTTGATGAACCTGTTTTAAACAAATAAACTACCAGATTCCAAAGAAGATGAGACAGGGTACAACCTTGCGGTGTGCCTGTACTCGCAGTCTTAGTAGCATTAGCCTTTCTCAGTCTTGGGCTGATAGTCCTTCCATGAAGCATCTCACTAATCAAAGACACAAGATTGGCCTCTACCGCAAGTGGAAGAACATGTTTTCACAGCATAGGAATGTGGACCAAGACAATACAGCCTTATGTAGTACCATGATTGATTGGTAGTAGATCGAGGTTACGTTGAAGCTCGGCCGAAATAATACCATCAAATCCAAGTGACTTAATTGGTTTCAAACTGCCAGAAGCCCAACAGGGTTTGGTTTCCGTAACCGGTTTTGTCATTCGATATATGTGAGTCTGAGTCGACCTTTTATAGATAGCTGTGCATACTTGAGTTCGTCGACAAAATCTTCTTGAGTCTGGAGATCTCCCAATATTCTGAAATTTGATTGATTTCCTCTGAGTCCTTCTGAGTTCCCTTTTACAGACTTCAGCGATTGATGGGACAGGATTGAGCCGTACCCACATTTAGGGTTTTGGTAAATTTATCTGCCATCTTTTCGAGATACTCTTTGTTGAGAGCAGTGATGCCTCAACAGAAGTCCACTTATCACACTGGTCATTTTATCTGATGAAAAGCGTTTTATGTTAGACGTACCTGATGGATACGCATTTTAGGGCTGAAACACATTCGGAACCGCAAGTACCAAGTATTAAATAAACGTTTAATAAAAAAAATTTCTATATCACATTCGCGGTAGCAAATACCATTTGGTAGCAGTATCAAATGATCCTTGGTATGTTTGTATTTTTTTGTTTGTTATTTTTTTTAAATATAAGGGACCTGTAATTGCCATCAGTATCAACCTACAACAATATTATAAAAAACGTATTGGTGGTTCACAAAATGATAGTGTAGAAGCCTTTAAACCAGAAATAATTATAGCATGTACCAAAAAATTATTCAAAATTTATACGACTCTTTACCAAATAGATTATTTGAATTAATTATTAGAAATGGTTACAATGCTCATAGTAATAAATAAATATACAAAGGCTTAGATTCGGTTTTTTTTTGCACTAAAAAAATTGTCCCTGTAAAATTCCTCGAAATTCTTTTCTAAAATCAGAGGACCATTTTATACCATTTACCAGGTATCTTAAGACTTCCCAGAAGCAATTTGAATTAGTCAACATGATAAATGAGAAAACAGGGTGAGGTCAATCATGTGTTGTGGAGTGTAGGAATGTATGTATGTGAATAAATTTTGTCCGACTAATGTTAACTACGAAATTAAAGTCAAGTCTATTACATACTATGTGGTACCTACAAACTATCCTCGTGATTAAAAATACAAGACAACTTCACCTGCTATAGCTATGGGCGGAAAAACGTATATTTTCAAAGAAGAATTGGAGATATTAAATTAAATCAAGAGCTTTGTAGCAGCTTTGTAGATACCTGTAAGCCTTCATGCATAAAACTGTTTCGCTGATACAATTATTGTATATTGCAAAGGAGAGGAACCAAACCATGCATGACCACTCCAAAATTTGTTAGGGTGCACTAGTAACTAAATTAACGGCTGGTATTACATGACAACAGTGTCTACAATGATGACCTATTTTCTGTCTATTGCAAAGCAAAAAACTTCTCATAAACACATCCAAGTCCTATAATATCTTTTTAAGAGCAAGCTTGACACGTCCAGTTTTCCTAATGTATGCCATATGTCAATCAGGTAAGGAAGCATGGCATTATTTTTAACAAAGTGTTGTCCTGGGCCGCTCATATCGATTTTACTGTACCTAAAATTTATGGTAGATAATATCTCCAACTTTATGTTGCCGTACAATGGCTATAATTAAACACAAGGTTATTCCTAGTTAAGTCTCTGATTGTACGGGTGTAAAATCATTTATGAATTTGATTTGCCTCTCCGCGTAAGCTAATTTAGCCTTTTAACACATGCATATGAATAATCTGAGGCGTTATGGCCATATTTACCCCGTTCTTGTCTGGCTAAATATCTACATATGTGCACACTCATGTCCTAATTTTGTTGCATAAAATTGTCATTAAACAAGAACTAAAAAATCTATTTGATATACTTGAACTTATAGAGGTATGCCATCTGTAGGTTCTCGAGGATAGTTAAGAAACAGATTGCATGTATGTAGTAAGAGTTTCACGCAATGTTACTAAGTCAATCTGGAAGTTCCGAAGTAAAATAATGTCAAAGTGTCTACAAGAATTCGTTCTACTGAATCCTTCTTTATTGACTCTAGGAGTGAAATATATATATAGCCCGACAAAAATATTCTTTCTGGACTATTTCGTCCATGTTTCAACAATTCAATTCATAGTAGTCCCAGCGTTATGTGCAACTGCGCACTTATGTCTTTTAGTTTCAAAAACTAGTTGCTTAAAATAAAATCAGCCTTTATT
Organism: Leptarthrus brevirostris; assembly: GCA_964036015.1. NCBI lineage: Eukaryota > Metazoa > Arthropoda > Insecta > Diptera > Asilidae > Leptarthrus > Leptarthrus brevirostris. The sequence goes on from OZ038373.1 coordinate 97,680,886, forward strand.
TTCGTTGATTCAAAACATTACTAGTGTTCTTAATAGCATTTCTTTTCCCTTCTAAGTCAATATTGATTGGTGTGCGGTTCTCAAGCGCTGCGGCCACTGGGGCCTCTTGTGCTAACCCTCTCAACTCCTTATAGCAATCCGATCCCTGTGAAGAGGTTCAACAGCTCCCGCAATTGGCAGTTACAGACCCGCACGGTACCAGAGTTGGTTTCCCTAATAGGCTAAATATGCGCCAGGCCCCTGCAGGGCATTCACATAGCACGTGTAATGCGGTCTGATCATCCTCCAGACAGAGTCTGAAGGTGGGGTCGATGGCTCTGCCTATCCTTACCAGGTGCTTACTCAGCTGACAGTGGCCGGTAAGCAGGCCAGCAAGAGATCTAGCATCCGACCTGCTCAGCTTGAGGAGCTCCGGCGACGGAGAGGGTATTAGGCTCCTTGACTAAGCGTGCCCCTTAATGTTGTTCCAATACAACCTATGCTCCTCACTTGTATGGTTTGCTATCAGCCTTTTAGCCGTGCAGAGAGGAATTCCACAGACCGGCTCCGGCGCTATGAAAGGCGTATATGTGAAACTGATGTAATTTTGTCAATGACTGAGTGTAGCATTTGTATCAAAAAATATGAAAAAAGTAGGTTGTATGAAGCAGTAGGAAAAACGGCAGTTTTATTCCTATTAATCTTAAAACCATTACGTATCGAAGACATCATTCAAAAATCGAAGTGTCTATTTACCACTCTTAAATTGCCGTGTAATTTCCGTGTACACGGAAATACACGGAACTTCACGTAAGTCACTTCCATATTCATATTACTGGTAATAGTTTACCACAGCCTGTTCTAGGTATAAACCCAGTTAATAAAGCACTAAAAGCCTGATTAATACACCTCTTCCTCCCAGAAAGTCTAATAAAAATAGGACTTACTTTCAGTGTATTTCCGTGTACACGGAAATTACACGGCAATTTGAGGGTGGTAAATAGACGCTGTCTTCAAAAATACATAACGAACTCAGGTATTATGCACCGTTTGCGACCGTGCTATTGTCCTACGGAGAAACTTTTACAAAGTCCTTACAAACTTTCAATTACACTGAAAGTGACATGTACTTCTCTCCCAAAAGTGCCTGGGATAGCTCTTGCCTACTCGTAAAATGTTGCTCAAAGTCATTATAAAGACTTCAAAAGTTTATAAAGATAATGTGTACCAATAAACTGCTTGTCAAGTAATGCTATCTATTCGCATCCTCGTAGCAAATCATCTCATAAGAACTGAAAAAACTTTTCTTGCTGTGGAAATACTGGGAAATGACATTTAGCTTCTCGACGTAAGAGATGTGGGGCAGTATTTATGTATAGGTAGGCAAAGTAGGCCCAAACGGCGCATTTTAGAAAAATATTATAATTAAAGAAAATACAAAAATAATCAGATCAATTAAAATATATCAATTTTTCGAGTCCGTACACTGATGATAAAAATAACAAGTTGTTTTATGATTAGTTACAAAAAACATCTGGATAACTTTACGGGGGATTTCTAATGTGATGGCCGGTTTTTGATACTTAACTTCGGGATTTTATTTTTGGGGAAAAGTAAGATGGGCACAATTATGAAACTTGCTTGGTCTTTTTATTCGGTACATAAGGTTTCTGCACCTGACAATTTTCTTTGTAAAAAACCCAAACATGTGGCGCTGAATTTGGTCCTTCCAAAAAATCCGGTTCTATAGTGTGCAGTGATTTAAAATCAAAAGTAGAGGCTTGTAATTGTCCTTATGATCAGATTAAAGTCAAAACTTGTAGAAATACCCCGAAATCCAACATGGATTTTCAAATTTTCAATGTTTTTTTCATACTGTCACCTTTGATCCTGATCGTCATTAATGACGTATTGTGCAGCGCCTTCGACAACCACCAATCGCAAGGGATTAGATGGAGACAACATGAAATATATCTGGAAGAGCAGCAAATATAGAGCAAGTGGATAAATTTTGCTATCTCGGAAGCATAGTTACAGCAGACTGCTGAAGCTCGCATCAACAAGGCTTGAGTCGCATTAAATGCTTTTGCTGAGGCTCGAGTTGCATTAAATCCTTTTTGCATTAATTGCTTTTGCATTAAATACTTTTGCTCGGATTTCCGAGCCAAACATAAAATCAGTTGTGTTATTCCGCTGTTCCATGTAAAAATGACCTTTCAAATAACATCTAAGCGACAAGCTTTTGTCAACCGGTGTTTCCGGCGCATCCTTAACACACATTGGCCGGAGGTCATTACCAACGAAGACCTACACAGCCTTTCAGGCCAAAATGGGGTATACACCTGTATTCGCAGGCGAAATTGGCAATGGATAGGCCGCCGAGTTGGACAGAGGGAAGGTACCCAAATCGACAAATCATGGCCACAAATGAAGGCGTATGCCCTACAAGGGGTTCAAGGAAACAGAGACCTTTGCCCTTAATATCGCGAAAAGTCCGAATGTGGTCGGGACGAGAATCACATGTCTGCCAAAATTTTTTTAATAAAGTAACAAAAAATATTCTGTGAAATTTTCATTAATTTTTATGAAGAAATGAGCAATTGACAGCGAATCTCCGCGGACGTCTCAATAAAAAGTTTAATTGCGGTGTCCCTCATAACTCATCATTGGATCATCTCAAGTCAAAAAACTAAAATCATTTTATTAATTGATAAGTTTCTGCAGGTAACAACGTCGATTTTTTTTTTAATTTCAATTTTTTACAGCACTTAGAAGTCAAAATGCCGATTTTTCATCGAAAAAATTGAAAATGTTATTTTAAGATACGTTAAAATTAAAAAATCAATAAAAAAAGCTAGATGTCATTACCTCGTCATTTATGTAATGAAAGTGTGTGCAAAATTTCAAAAGGATCGGTACAGTAGTTTTTGAACTACAGTAGGCATCAACTCTGAAAAAGCTACGTGTGGGAAAAACGCGTTTAACAGTTTCAAAGATTTTTACACCACAAAACGGCAAATTTTAAACTTCACTTTCTTAAACACAGAATTTTAAGGCACAGGTACAAGCATTTGCCACTATGCACTTTTACTAAGGGAGGGATTTGGGTATTTGACAAAAAGAATGAAGCAGCTGCTGGAAATTCCCAAGGAAATCTCCTTTTGTAAGCGCTGTCAGTTAATTGTCCGCTGTCCGCTGTCAGGTAGCTGTCCGCATAATCTTAATATGTTGTAAATAAATATAAAAAAAAAGTTAAAAAAAAATACCTTCCTTGATTTTTGTTTTTCAACCACTTAGTTTGAGATATTTCCATTATACACTTTCACCTCATTTATTCACTACGTCGTTAGAAAAGACACAAATGGTGTCAGTGAGTACAGGTATTTCTCAAATGAACTGTAACTTTAAACTTCTAAAACAATAATATCAGTCACTCTAAGAGGAACTCTGTATACAATTGTGGCACAATTTTCTTTGCTGCTAGTTCCGAATGAACGCTTTACATATTGTTTGTACTACAAGGCACCGTTGCAGGGTTAAAAGGAATGTATTACAATTTACCATGTGTACTTGTCGTCGACGGAGTAGGTGATAAAGTGTCGGCCTACAAGTCCGGAGGTCCCAGGTTCGAATCCCACCAACGGTGACCCATGGTTCGTTTCTGCTGACAACGGATTTCGATAAAAAGGCCAGTGGCTCGGAATCAGATAGAAAGATACATGCAAAGTTAAAAGATTGAATCGAGATCGAGTTGAGTTTTCGATTAGTTTTTTTAAGCACTCATGGTTGAAAGACTTAGTTGAGATACAAATATAGTTAAAGTGACAGCTAAGCACCTTCTTTCATAAGCATGGCTTTAGTTTCTTCATACTCCTACAAATTTCTTTCCGCCATTCGAAAAAAAATTTATTACAGAAAATTTTCTGGTTTAGTAAGAAACAATTTGTATTGTAATTTTCAAAAAGAACAAGTAGAAAAGTTATTATAGACTAATTTGATATAGTTATGTATATAAAAATCACCAATTTTTTTCATTTAAAGCCCGCCCGAAAGAGATTCAAAACAACGATAGTTGCGGAAATATCAATTTAAAAAACAAATCGTATACACAATGGTTGTATCATATCATTATAATATAATAATACTTAACGCGATATGCAATTTTTTTTTGTTTTAGTTTAATTATATCAACGCCAGCAGAACATTTTTTAGAAGCCCGTTTACGAATATTTTGTTAGCAAATTCAATAAAATTTGTAGAAAATTTTTTTTCATGCACCCCCAAACAAAACCGTAAACAAATCTCAGCTGCCAATTATCTTTCAACTCAAGTATTTAACTCAAAACAAAATTAAAAAACATCTCAAGCGTTTGGGAGTTACAGGGTGATTCATAAATTTCAGTTTTTCACACCATCAAGCAAACGCTAAAAAACAAATATGCTAATGACCAAAACCTCCGTAAACTACAAGCCATGAACTGACGAATTTTTCGCACACACATAAAGCCAAAGTGGTCTGGCATTTCGTTTAATTTAGTCCTGAATTACACGAGAGGGATTTTACCCCATGAGTGACGAAAACCTGTTTTTTTCTTGGTTGGAGAAGTGCGGTAGCAAGAGGGTCATCTGTGAGTGTCAATCACGAATCGTAGGGGTTTTACTTGAGTTTTTCCTGATTTGCTTTTGTAAATTTTCGTAATTTCCTCATTAGGGTTTTGGGATTTAGTATTGCTTGAGCCAGTGAATACAACTTTTCAACCCTGCAAAACACTTATGAACCGGTTTTTTAACGTCAATCAAAGCCCCTTTCGTAGCAACACTCCAAAGGTTTTTCTACTTTTGCACAGAAGAGAATTGCCGTGAGTTATGGGGTAAAATCCCTCTCGTGTAATTCAGGACTTACATACATTGCTTCTTATGGCGGCCGTGGTGATTTTTCTTTAAACTCGTCGTAGTGTCTAAACTATTGCTTCTATGAAAAAATTGTTTGGTTCTACTTGAAGTAATCAAAACAATCTTTCGAATGAAGTAAAAATATTCATACCCTACTTAAGAAAATAATAAACATTTTTAAGCCTAAATTTGCGGAAGAGAAAATTTAAAGAAAATACAAGGAACAGAGCATGGCCGGACCATGACTTACTGCTTGCGTTTTGGACGAAAATTTGGTTTGCGACTAAAATTTCACATTTAATCAAAGATTTCTTGTTATTTTGCTTAATAAGGTGTACATGTTTTTACTTTATTAGAAAGATCATTTAGTCTGCTTTAAGTTAATATAAGACTAATTTTTTCATATAATTAATAGTTTTGGCGCTAGGGCGAGTTTGAGGAAAAATCACACCCTGGCTACCATAAGAAACCATGTAAATATGACCCTTCAGTAAGACCGTTTACGACGAATATATAAAAGTCCAGTTCATGGCTTGTAGCTTACGGTGGTTTTGTAATGACCCTTCCAAAAATGTCAACACCACTGATCTAACTCCTACCATTGCACGTACAGTCACTTCCAAAAGTTAAAAAAATAGTTTTCAATTACCTCAAGTTCAGCATTTTCCCAAATTTTCTCCGAAATTCATGTTATTAGTACAACCCTTTTTTATTTTTATTAGACTGCCATCTTATTACCTTTCCAAAATGGTGCAAAATGTCCACGTAGAGAAAATATGTAGAAATTTATACGTAGAAATCCTATCGGAGAGTAAATTAAAAATCAACAAATTAAAGAAATTAAACTTAAATTAATTCTAAAGTGCTTTTTATTCGATTTAAAAATAATAACAACTTTTCAGGATTAGTTAGTAACAGTTAGTAACAAAAGCAGCAAAAAACAGTTAGTAACAAAAATGTCAGTCTGTCCACTTTGAATGCATGCCAACAATCTCCTTCTAGGTCCCTGTTTAAGGCGTATTGCAACCAGCCTCTCCCGTATTTTCGTCGCCACATTCCCCCGCATTCCCATGCTAAGTAAATCCTCCCTAATTTTAACAGAGCTGGAATAAACTTCATCCTTTATTGTTCCCCATAAGAAAAAGTTCAATGGAGTAAGGTCTGGTGATCTATCAGGCCAAGGAATCCGTGCACCTCGTCCAATCCAGCGGTTAGGAAATTGTTCACTTAGTATTTCCTTCACAATGTTAGCCGTATGTGCTGATTCTACATCGTGTTGGTGAAACATTCCCCTAAGATTATCCATAGGGTTCTCCTCTGTTAGATTCGGCAGTACATTGTCCAAAAAGTCTGCATAAATTGCACTATTAAGCACTTGCGGCAAAATGAATAGTCCTACCAAATGGTTGCCTATGATACCAGCCCAAATATTGACACTGAATCTCTGCTGGAATGTGGTCAACTTTAGCCTGTGTGGATTAGTGTTCGACCAGGTATGGAGGTTATGGAAGTTCGTTATATCATTTCTGGTGAATTGACATTCATCAGTCCACAGAATTCGGTCCAGAAACTCTCTGTCGTCAATGTCGCATTCCAGAAGCCAAGTGCTAAATTTCAGTCTCCTCTCAGAATCTCCTTCCAGTAGTGCTTGGGCTGTCTGATGGTGATATGGACGTAATACCCCTCGATGAATTACCCACCAAGCCTTACATAACTACACTCCTAATCGCTTTGCAACTCGTTTCGTTCTCGTCTCAGGGTCCTGAATCACGATGGTGATTATTTTGTGCTCAACGTCGGCAAAAGTTCCCAAAGTTTCGGGTCGTGTCTTCATGTCGTGTGAAGTTACACTGTTTCTCGTAGCCTTTGCAAAGTGCGTGCAAATACCGCTCTTTGGGGTGCTCGCCGATTAGGGAATCTCTTTTGATATTCCAGTACAGCCGCTCCCTCTTTTCCGTCTACTACACCATAAATGTAAATAATATCCGCGTATTCTTCAAATGTAAATGCTACCATTTTTTAATAATTTTTGCTTAAAAATACCAGTACTTATTGATTTGTTTTCCAACTATGATAGGTATTCTTGCTGTCTGACTCTTTTTTATAGCAAAATTTCCATCAGGTAAGAGTAACAGAACGCCAGGATACAAGGGTGTGAATTCTAACTAACACAAGCTAATAACGACAATAAAGCAAAATTCCAATAACATTTTTATAACTTGTTTGCAGCAATCATTAAAATTAATTAAATGTTAACCCAAAACAAACATTTTCGACCTTTTATCTGAAAACTTTTTTTTCTAAAGAATTTCCTACCTAAAGTACAATTAAATAATTGGGTACTCAGGGATTTCTAAGTATGCGGTTTTTCTAATCCTGCGTCTACCTTGTCATGTGCACCTTTTTGAAAAGGTAATAAGATGGGAAATTTAATAAAAATAAAAAACAGGTGTACTAATTACATGAATTTCAGAGAAAATTTGGGAAAATGCTGAATTTTAGGTAATCACAAACCATTTTTTTCACTTTTGGAAGTGACTGTACGTGCAGTGGTAGAAGTAAGATCAGTAGTGTTGACACTTTTGGAAAGGTCATTGGGATAGTTGTTTTCTGGCGTCTGTTTTATGTGGCTGTGTTGGGTAGATCAAGAAATAAAAATAAAAGAATAATGTGCATACCATGAAAAACTGGAATTTATGAATCGCCCTGTAACTCCCAAACGGTTGAGATTGCCCTCCCCCCTGCCATTCAATTTTTTGTTTGGCTAGTTGAGATATATCACCCCACTCATTTTGGCACGTCAGATCTGAAACACTTTGTATAAATAAGCAGATGGAAGAGCTATGACCTGTGACAAGCCGAAACTAGATATAATGGATCTTAGTTCTTACGGAATCCTAAAAACGGCGTACGGTAACAGAATAGCGTTTTAGTAGAATCTTCTGCTATTTCTTTCTAAAGAGTATGCAGTACTGAAAAAGTAAGTTCAGCATGCGTGTCGTATCTCTGATTAGATTCGAATGCAGACAACTTACACGGAGTAACAACAGCAGAACAGGTTTCTTCGTTAGAAGCATTAAATGGGGTAGACAAAAACGAATCGTCTTGTTCAATTCATTTATCAGTCTCATTATCTTCTTGCTGACAACGCCATGGGAGCTAATATTTTCCAATCAAGTTATCCCAACAAAATTAAAGAACTGAAATTGTGTTTTAGTATTGTTTTGAAAGTATGCCATTTATTCTAAGTGCTATATTCTCAGTCTAAGAAGAAAAAATGCAGATAAAACCACTTTTATACACTATAAAATATCGAAAATAGGTTACACTTCCATTCAATTTTACTAAGTGCATAGATTACTTTGTTCACTTCAGTAAATCCCTAAGTAGGTTAGACTACCCATCCTGGGGGCTATCTAAGCTATTTATTTATATTCATAGAATATATCGTTGAAATCGTGATTCGAAAGAAGTAAAGTATTTCGACATTCTCTATTTCATCTCAGAACTTGAGAAATGTAGTTTTTCAGACGGTCCCCATTATCCTCCACGAAATGCAAAAATATTTAAAATCTCAGAAAATATTTAATTGGGTAGTTGTACCAATAAGAGCTTTCATATTTCTTCATTATAACCATCTTAAGATAGCTCCTAACGGCTACGATTTTAAAAAAGTTATTGCGCTTATAATCGTTACTTTAATATGCGACGATGCATTTATCTGGGCAATCTGTGATAATTTTTTACGCCGTGAATGAATCAAATATCTGAGGGACTCGATATAAGTAGTAACGTCTCCAAGCTCATAAAATCTTTCCGTTAAACTTTCGAGGATGAAAGCGCATAAACAATAAAATTTGCATTTTGAAACGAGCTGATCATTCGCCCTTTCGACTGCCTTGAAGTTATTCCACCAGTCATGGAGCTGCTTCAAATGGTGCAATGAACATTTTAATTTAATTTTATTATTATTTTTTCAGTACAGTTTAAATGCAGTCATAATAAAATAAAATGTTTTACGTCGGTAGTGTCGTTTAATGAATTTGCTTATTGAAGGTGACGGGACGATAATGGGAAATATTTTAATATTATTACACAGTTACAGTTACAGTCATAATAATTTTCTTCCATCTGGGAATTCGATTTTGAGATATGTTATGGTTACATCCACTTCAATTCGAGCATTCTGAATTACCTGGATAATATTTATTTGACAACCTTCATAAATTTTGATGAAATGTCAAAACACGTACAGCGCAAATGATGTTATTTTTACCAACGATTTTTGGGATAATTTTCCTTGGTTTTTAGTCGAAATTTCAACATTTCCTGGATCTTATCACCTAGTAAACAATTCCCAGCGAAAATATAAGCATATCCCTAGTTTTCAAAAGGCACTTGCATATCAACAGAAGCCGGCAAAATTGATGTGAAGTAGTTGCTAATTTCAGAAAAACATGCTACAAATAACTTTACAGGCAAACATGGAGGTTTTTGTGAAGTTCTTTAGCACAAATAACACTCAAGAAAAATAACAGCCACTTATGACCCTCTTGACTACGATGGCAAAATTAAGATTACATAGGACGTTTTATTTTCTTGGTACAGGTCGGTCTTGTTCCGGGACGTATGTACTTCTGTGATTAAGCAAAATGTTTAAGCTTAGAGCCTCCTTGTACCCTTTTCGAGTTACACCATTTACTCTGAATGACTTCTTCACAATAATTAAGTGCAATAACAATAACGACAGCCTTATCATTTTCTCTGCAGTCCAATGGCAGAATTCCATTCACAGGACAGCTTTAATTCAGGTATGACAAGGAAATTGCGGTTGATTATTGAACCTAGAGTTTAGCTACTAATTAAATTGTAATTATATAACATCAATACAGCGAGATTCTTTGATCTGTTGAAAATACTTGTTACTTGGAATATGCGGCAACTCAAAACATCATCAAACAGATCAAAACAAAATTATAGACAATTTCGATGTAACCCCAACCATTACTGGTACAGTAACTTGCGAAAATGAATAGAATCTTTTGCGATTACCTAAAGTTCTCCGAAATGCATGTAATCAATACAGATTCAGTTTTTCATTTTTATTAAATTGCCAATTTTATTACCTTTTCGCAAAGATACAATATGTGAAGCTAGAAAAAGGATTAGAAAAACCTATTTATTTTACTGCACTGAAAATTTTTGTTTAGGATACACAGGTAACTAATTTTAATTACTGTAGCAAAAAGGGTATAAAAAGTTAATTTTATTTATTATTATTGTCGTTATTAGACTGTGTTAGCCTGATGAAAATTTTTTTATAAGACAGAGTCAATCAGTAATAATATTCATTATAGTTGAAAAACAAATCAATAACTACGAGTGTCCTTAAGCTTAGATTGTTACTGATTAGTAGAATTAACTTTTAAGAAATACACGGATATAATTTACATTTATTGTGTGGCACAAACATGATAGAGCGGCTGTACTGGAATATCAAAAGAGATTCCCTTATCAACATACTCAGCAAAGAGGGGTATTTTCGCGGACTTTTCGAAGGTTAAGAGAAACCGGAAGTGCAACTTCCAACAGCACTGAATTGCGATCTGAAACATAGGAAGATTCTGCCGACGTCGAGCAGAAAATAATCACCCTAATCAGATAAGAGTATCTTTAATTAAAGTTTAGAGCGTTATTCATCGAAAAGAATTATGTCCGTAGCATCATATTACAGTCCAAGGCCACTGTGGAAGGAGATTCCGAGAGAAGAGTAGAATTTTCAATTTGGCTTCTAGCATGCGACATGGAGAATAGGGTGTTTCTAGACCGCGTTCTGTGGATGGCTGGATCGGGATGGTAGTACAAACTTCCACAATCTCCATACCTGGTCGTACAAACTTCCACAATCTCCATACCACATAGGACAAGGTTGACCTCATTCTTGCCCAAATTCTGTGTCAATATTTGTTCTGGTATCATCGGCACCCATTACATAGGACCATTCATTTTCCCGCAAGTGCTTAACAGTCGAGTTTTTGATAATAAACTGCCAGATCTACTAGACGACATCTCTCTCCTAGGGCAATGTTTTATCAACACGATGGAGCCCCAGCGCATACTTCCAACATTGTGAAGGCAATATAAAATAATAAATAAATCCGGGTGTTATTGCCTTGCATCGAAAGTGGCGCAGGACTAGGGCAACTGTTGGAGAATCGTCACTCTCACAGTCGTGGTACCTCAGAAAGGAGGGATAAGCGCCACAATTGCGCTTCGAGTTAAAAAGCCTTCAGAACTGTTAAGGGTCAGTACGCACCATGGCTCTCGTATTAGAAAGGTACTCAGCATAGGGCACCTGCAGGCTCGCAGAAAACTGGAGACTGAGGTCAGAGTAGGTTAGGTAATCGTCGTGACTACCTGAAGCATAGAACCTCCTCCAAGCTTTGCCTCTCAAGTAGAAACACAACTAGTAAAACACGCATAGAGAACATCGGTGTCAGTAGGATCGAGACACATGACAACTAAAGGCGAAGGATGGTGACGCGATTCGGGAACCAAGGGGGTGATACATCTCTTAACCGTCAAACTATCAGGATCAGAAGAAAACACAAGGTCCAAAAATCTACCTAAATCGTTGACGATGTCACAACACTGAGGCCACGGAATCCATAAAGGATATCGTGCATTTGGGAGTAGATGTGAAATAGGGTGAAAGACCGTCAGTGTCGGAAGAATGTACCCACGCGATGGTGGGCAGATTGAAGTTACCAAAAATTAGGATGTTATCCGTGGGAAGCAAAGAGTCACACAAATTGTCCAATGACGCCGCGAGCAAATCGTAAACTGCAGATCGAGAACAACGAGGAATATAAGCAACTAAAACAAACAGTGTCCTGGCAGGAAGACTCAAGACCACACACAAGAGCTCCAGATCATGGGAATCAGAAATGTCAACAACCTTTCCTGATGGAAAGTCGATTCAGAAAAAAAACAACATTGAAAAACAGAAAGGGAACAGGGATTAACGATCATATGGTAACAACAAAACAGAATTAAAAAATAAATGAGGAAAAATAATAAATAACAAAAGGTGACAGGGATTAATAGTCAGGTGATAAAATAAGACAGAAAGTCAAAACAACAGTAGTGAGAAAAAAATAAGAACAGAAAAGCCAATAGTGACAAGCAGAAGTCAAATGGGGGGGGGGGGGGAGGACAAATAAGAAAATTATAATCGGAAAAAAATAAAAAATAAAAATAAGAATCGACGACAGAAACATAAAAAGAAAAATGAACACCTCGGCTCGAAGAAGGTCAGAACAGATAGACAAAAGCCTGATCCGAAGACTGGAACAGAAAAATAGGGTCATATCGCCGAAAACAAAAACAAACAGACAAACAAAAATAAAACTATTCATACAAAGAATCGCAACCAAACATAGAAACATACATAGAAAACAATAAATAGTTAAAACTCGATCAAAAAGTAAAAACAGTGAAGAACCAAGGAACAGCAATGTCACGCACGAACGCATGAGAGCAGTGATAAATACAAAAACCGGACAATAGAACCAATGACGGAACACAACCAATCAATTAACCGGTGACAGCACCTGAACCCGATATGGGTGACAAATGCGAAGAAAAACACACGCAGAAATAAAACAAAATAAATATATAGGTATATCCAAACAAAAATCAAAGGCAAAGCGCGAAGGCTTCCAGCTACTAATAAATAGCACATAATATCAAGAATAAGAGTACAAATCGGAGTTTCAAATACAAAATAAATAGAAAATCAACCATCAACGAAAAAAATTAACGATCAAAATACAAAGAAAAATTGGAAATATAGACAACAGAAATTTGATCGAAAAATTCACACAACTGATCCTCAGGAACAAATAATATATATCAGATAAAGAGACGTTGAACGTACACAAAAACCATAAGAACAAAACATAAGACAGCAGTCCTGTCCTGAGTGACTGATTTATGATGGCCGAGCGGACGCCGATGAAGCTATAAGTATGAAAATTGGTCAGAACTTGTGTTGAATCCTCAAGCAAAAACGAAAACAGAAATTAAAAATGTTTTCACTAAATTATCTTATCTTACCTGTGCCAGTTCCAACATACAACCTGTTCCTAAAAAATATTTCAGAATCCAAATCAAAAAAAACTTGCCCATCAAAATAGTTGACAACTATGAGCTGTTTCATCTGCACTCATAAGAAATACCATTCAAAGAGCAGCTACGGGACTTTTTCCGTTAACCAATGCTTTTCGAATGATATAAATAGAGTGCGCTAGTGAAGGAAAGTCATTCTGCTTTCCGAGTTCAGACCGACTGGTCAACTTAAGCTGATTTCGGCTATTCGAGCTTTCTCGACAAGGTATTTTTGACTTCAGCATTTCTTTTATTTAGGCATATTTTATATATATTATATTTGTGTCTTTAAAATTTCCCTTTTCCAGCGAATATTCCTTTCCTTTATTCTCATTTCGTGCTGTTTACGGCCATCGGTCCTTGCTGTTTTCAGCAAAATAGCTTTCTTTTTACTAGTAAAAAATCTCGCATATTCATTTTTATTCACAGAGAAATAATTGGATTCCATAGACTTCCTTTCCTTCTTTTGAATTTTAATTTAATTTATTTATCTTTTTGAATCTTATTATTTTGTATTTGCTTGAATTATTATTTTTGGATTATTTTTTGAATTGTTTTGAAATTATTATTTTGTATTTATTATTGAATTTTAATTTGTCAATTACTGACCCGGCACGCCTTTTTCGATTAAGTCTTGCTACAGGCTTAACATTGGTCCTTCGAGCCGGATAGGTCAAAAAATAGACAATATGAAAATCGAAAAAAATCCTTAGAACACAAAAAGCTCTTCAGGAGCAACTTTCCAAAGCAATTGTGAACCACAAAAAGGTTCCTAAAACCAGGCGCACAGAAAACTATTTCAAAGTTCGAATTGACAGTTTTCAGTCAATAGGGTTCAGTAATAATCATTTTCTAGTTTACCAATCCGAAAGCGAGAGTTTTAACAAAATTAAGGAGAAAGCTTATTTCAAGCCACATAAAAACGAAATAAAACTTCCCACAATTACAATCCCAAAATTCGATGGGGAATATCGCTCATAGAGATCATTCCTTGGGAGTTTTTATATAAAGATATAACAATACCAGAATATTGGTAAGCACACAACTAAAATTACTTCTCAATTAAAGCAGAATCCTCTAAAGCGATCAAAAATCTTCTCGGTCAAACCTAAGAATGCTTACACGAACTTCGGACTTTGAACGTTTCAACAGATTCGTGCGGCGCCATTTAAGTGTACACTGTTATACAAAAATTCCACAACAAACCCAAGGAAGCAAAACTATTATACGCTCTTATTCAGAGTTAACAAACTTTTTATAGTCTCGTTTTCGTTACATTTTCGAGGATGATCCAGTCATGGAGCTGCTTCAAATGGTGGTTATTATCTTTTCAGTAAGTTTAAATGCAGTCATAATAAAATAAAATGATTAACGTCGGTAGTGTCGTTTAATGCATTTGCTTATTGAAGGTGACGGGACGATAATGGGAAATATTTTAATATTATTCCAGTTACAGTCATAAAAATTTCTTCCATCTGGGAATTCGATTTTGAGATATGTTATGGTAACATCCACTTCAATTCGAGCATTCTGAACTACCTAGATACTTCAAAAATTTTAATATTTAATTGACAACCTTCATAAATTTTGATGAAATTGCAAAACACGTCCAGCGCAAATGATGATATTTTTACCAACGATTTTTGGAATAATTTTCCTTGGTTTTTAGTCGAAATTTCAACATTTCCTGGATCTAATCACCTAGTAAACAATTCCCAGCGAAAATAAAAGCATATCCCTAGTTTTCAAAAGGAACTTGCATATCAACAGAAGCCGGCAAAATTGATGTGAAGTAGTTGCTAATTTCAGAAAAACATGCTACAAATAACTTTACAAACAAACATGGAGGTTTTTGTGAAGTTCTTTAGCACAAATAACACTCAAGAAAAATAACAGCCACTTATGACCCTCTTGACTACGATGGTGAAAAGATTACATAGGACGTTTTATTTTCTTGGTACAGGTCGGTCTTGTTCCGGGACATATGTACTTCTGTGATTAAGCAAAATGTTTAAGCTTAGAGCCTCCTTGTACCATTTCCGAGTTACACCGTTGATTCTGAATGACTTCTTCACGATAATTAAATGCAATAACAATAAGAATAATGACAGCATTATCATTTTCTCTGCAGGCCAATCGCAGACTTCCATGCACAGGACAGCTTTAATTCAGGTGTGACAAGGAAATTGCGAGAGTCTAGATACGTATTAAATTTTAATTATATAAAATCAATACAACGAGGTTCTTTGAACTGTTAAAACCAGGGATCGAAAATAACTGTTATTTTTGAATTTTTGAACGGAAAAGTTCCAAGAAAATTGGAGTCGCCAAACGAAATGAAACATATCTAGGTGATTCTCATTGAGTCCTCCATTGATTTCCGACAGAATTTTTAAAATTTCATTTTTATCCATTTCTTTACCGCAAAAACAGTTATTTTTGGACACTTATAATTTTCACCAAAAAAACAGTTTTTTGGACTATTTATTTTTCCAGTGCAAAGTAAAAGTTCCATTTAAACTTTTACTTTTTCTGTTTGATAAAAACTGTTAAATAACTCTTTTATTTTTCGTGGTACAAATCGTTTCCTGTTTACTTGTTTAGGTAGTTACAAATAATAATATTTTTATAGCTGCCAGGAAAAAAATTAAATAGTTTTCAACTCATAGAAAGAAAAAAACGGTAAAATAGAACTTTTATTTTTGCCAGGAATAAATAAAAAGTCTTCTTAACAGTTTTCATCAAACGGAAAAAATAAAAGTACAAATGGAGCTTTTACTTTGCACTGGAAAAATAAATAGTCCAAAATTACTGCAACTTTTAATCATGAATTATAAGTGTCCAGAAATAGCAGTTAAAATAGCACTCTTTCAGAAAAAAGAGAAAACAGGTACCTGGTTAAAACCACTTGTTACTTGGAATATGCGGCAACTCAAAACATCATCAAACAAATCAAAACAAACTGCTATTTTGTGGCGGCAACAGGGCATAAGCAAAAGTTTTTTGTAACCAGCAATAGTAAACTACACTACTACTATAGTTAGTTAGCAAGTAAACGGTCTCTAGGCAGTGAATAGTAGCTCCGTTAAAAAAAATAGAAATATCCATTTAAACTTATTTCTTTAAATTTTTAGGTTTCCGTTTCCTTTGCGCGATCTGAATGACTTGAAACTTCAATATTTCCATGTATGTTTAATATTTATTTTTAATATGTCGAATTATATTTATGAACATTATATTGATCTCAACCGAAAAATTTACATACGTGAACTTGGTAATATTTAATTAATTATGCATAAAATAACAAATGATGTCGTTGATAAAATAATGTTCTGATTTTTCCTCATAAATGGCAGGTTCAAATCCCGCCGGGCGAAAGCCAAGGTTGTTTTCTACTGACCACACGTTACACTATTAGGTCATCGGGGGTCATCGGTGGTTGGAAATAGTTCCGCCAATTGTAATATTTGTACTCAAATCTACCGAAGTTCTCCCGTTCTATGCCCTACTTAACTGCCTAATGTCATAAAAGCGCGAACAGATCAATTCATATGTAGCTCTACCGGTGCTTCACATAAGGTGCGCCGAAATAAGTGAGGTGATAGATCTCACCTGGGCAAACAAAAAATTGTACTGCAAAAAATTTTATTTTTATCTTTTGATCTACTCAATACAGACAAAATTGTAAACAATTTCGATCTAACCCCTACCATTGCTGGTACAGTAACTTGCAAAAGTGAATAGAATCTTTTGCGATTACCTAAAGTTCAGCATTTCCCAAATTTTCTCTGAAATGCATGTAATTAATACATTTTCAGTTTTTCACTTTTATTAAATTGCCAATTTTATTACCTTTCCGCGAAGGTACCTACAATATGTGAAGCTAGAAAAAGGATTATAAAAACCACTTCCTTAAAAGTACTTGACTACCTATTGATTTTACTGCACTGTAGTTAATAAATACGTCAAATAAACAAAATTTCTAAGAGAACGGTGTCGAAAATGTTTGTTTAGAATACACAGGTAACTAATTTTGATTACTGTAGCAAAAAGGGTATAAAAAGGTAATTGTAATTTGCTTTATTGTCGTTATTAGCTTGTGTTAGCCAGTTTTCGCATCCAAATATCCTAGCGTTCAGTTACTAATATCTGATGGACATTTTTTTTATAAAAGAGGTCAATAACTACGGGTGTCCTTAAGCTAAAATTATTACTGATTGGTATCATCATCATGCAAGAGCCTGAATTGAACACGGGATGAGTCACAAGACAATTAGGTGTGCCTTTAGTTAAAGTTAGGAGGATTATTCACCGAAAAGAATTTCGTCCATAGTATCATATTCCAGTCTAAGGACTACTGGAAGGAGATTCCGAGAGAAGAGCTGAATTTTGCATTTGGCTTCTGGAACGCGACATGCGGAATAGGACGTTTCTGGACCTATTTCTGTGGTTGGATGGATCGAGATGGTATCACAAACTTGCATAATCTCCATACCTGGTCGGATACTAACCCACATAGAACAAGGTTGACCTCGTTCCTGTCCAAATTCTGTGCCAAAATTTGGTCCGGTATCATCTGCACCCATTTAATAGGACTGTTAATTTTCCCGCAAGTGCTTAACAGTCGATCTTTTGAGAATGCACTACCATATCTACTAGACGACATCTCCCTGTTAGGACAATGTTTTATCAACACAATGATCACATGCTGTGAGAGCAAAATATTAAACGAAAAATATCCTGACTACTGAATTGGACGAGGTAGTAGTTCGGGTCTAGCGGCCGTGAATTTGCAAAAAATCGATTTTTTTTTGCATTTGCGTAATCTGCAATTATTGTGAAATCGTCCGCTAATGGGATTTCAATAGATTAAGCCAAATATTTGAGCTATGGAGCCTTAAATCAGGCCACCTCCTCGGCGTTACATACAGTTTTAAAACTTTAAACACGTTTTTCTCGAAATCACTGTTTTCAAATGTCGCGCCACGATAACTCAAAAACGTGAGAACGAGCCAAAGGAGTTTAACTTTTCTTCATTAGAAACGCCGATCATGTTAAGAAAATTTTTATATTTCTTACATTGCTCGAGTGTACAAGTAGTTTGTTTTGATTTTTATTTTTGAAAATTAACTCGGGTCAAGTGAATTTTTGCTGCACATTTTGTGCATTTTGTGAAAATAATTTTACCGCAAGGTTAGCGTGACAGTGAAAGTGATCTTTATTTGATACAGCTGTCTAGATCGGTTTTTAAAATATTTTGTGTTGGAGTTCAATCTAGTTTTCGTTTTTTCGCGAAGGCGTCCAGCAGCTGAAGAAAAGTTGACCCTTTGGTGCTGCTGTTGAGAACGAGCCAAAGGAGTTTAACTTTTCTTCATTAGAAACGCCGATCATGTTAAGAAAATTTTTATATTTCTTACATTGCTCGAGTGTACAAGTAGTTTGTTTTGATTTTTATTTTTGAAAATTAACTCGGGTCAAGTGAATTTTTGCTGCACATTTTGTGCATTTTGTGAAAATAATTTTACCGCAAGGTTAGCGTGACAGTGAAAGTGATCTTTATTTGATACAGCTGTCTAGATCGGTTTTTAAAATATTTTGTGTTGGAGTTCAATCTAGTTTTCGTTTTTTCGCGAAGGCGTCCAGCAGCTGAAGAAAAGTTGACCCTTTGGTGCTGCTGTTGAGAACGAGCCAAAGGAGTTTAACTTTTCTTCATTAGAAACGCCGATCATGTTAAGAAATTTTTATATTTCTTACATTGCTCGAGTGTACAAGTAGTTTGTTTTGATTTTTATTTTTGAAAATTAACTCGGGTCAAGTGAATTTTTGCTGCACATTTTGTGCATTTTGTGATTCGATAAGGCGATTGATGAAAAACTTCGAGGGGACAGGCGATTTATACTGTCGACGTTTTCTGTCATTTCCGCTTTTTAACGCTTTTTTTTAAGTTGGTTCAAATTTTTTTATAAAAAGTATTTTATTTTTTTACTTTTTAGTGTACGTACGAACAAAGCAATTTCAATAGTTTCACTCTAAAGAATAGAAACAGATTTATCCAAATCCGGTAACATATTACGAAATAAGTCACAGTCACCCTTTCATGCCCGCACCTTAGAAAATGCTTACCATGGCCCTAGTGCACCACCGTACTCTATAGAGCAAGACAGAATTATCGCAGCCACAACATAGTAGTCAATCTAGGTACAAAATTGTTTATCAGTCAGGAAACGTATTCTGTACAACATAATCAAAATCATCAAACTCGGCCCATCCGTTATGAAGCTATGCGCCGCCCCTCCTCACACAAGTACAACATAATCAAAATCATCAAACTCGGCCCATCCGTTATGAAGCTATGCGCCGCCCCTCTCAGCACAAGTCAAAATTTTTTTCAGAATACACCCCCACCCTAGGTCAACATATATAGTAGCAATGGGGGATAATACTTTATACAACAAAAAAGAATCTTCCAAATAGGTGTGTCAATTGGTAAATTGGGCAACGCTACCTCCAAACACCACTTCACCACATACATTTTTAAAATTGTGTCGCGGTAGAACAGACTCTATACATCAAAAAAAGAATCATCCAACTCTGTCCAGGCGTTACGAAGTTAGATTAACCCTTCTTCTTCCCACCCCACTCTAGGAAAATATATTTTCATCATTAGGCGATCATACTCAACAAAAGGATCATCCATATCGATCAAGGCTTTACAAAGTTAGGTTTTAATCCCCCACCCCACCCACACCAGAGATTTTTTTGTCATGGTACCAATCGGGGAATATATTGTAACCCTACAAGGAAATAATTATACAAATCGGTCCACGTGTTACGAAGTTAGACCGCCCCTCGCCCTTCCCACCAGGAGTTGGATCAATTCGTTGAGCTGCACGACCGCCATGCCAGGGGTCCCGGGTTCGAGACCAGGTCTCCCCGTTAGCTTTTATTATGAAACTAAAATAATCCACTCCGTCTCTGGGCTGTTGTCTAACTCACAGAAATGTAAAAACAAGACATTCAAGTTTCCTCACTTTCCTAACCCTTATTCCCTTCCGGCCAAAACCAAGCTAACGCATCAAAGAAGTGTTCCTTAGGATTTGGCCACATCGTATAAAAAAAAACAAAAACCTAGGACCAGATTTATTTCATTATTAGCAATGCGGTGTCATACTCTATACAATTAGGGAAAAATTATCCAAAGCGGATTACGAAGTTAGGTTTCACTCCTTACCCCCAACCCACCACTTCATCACCAACATTTTTTTCACACGGTACACATCGGGGAACATACTCTACCAAATAAAAAACTAATCATCCGAATCTATCCACGGGTTTCACTCCCATCCCCCACCACCAGCCTAGCAAACATTTTGTTGACATGGTACCAATCGGTGAATATAAAAAAAAGTTTTAAAAAATACGTGTCAAACTTAGCACCTCTTTGTTTTTGGGAAGTCGTTTAAAAATTTTATACATTTCCACCTGAAACGGTGTTCAAGAAAAGAACATTTGAGCGTGAAATTATAGTAAAATTATTTATAGGTTTATAACGATTTCAGAAATTGCATTATTACTTTGATTCCGCAGGTAAAAAGCAAATGAAATAATAGATATCTTAGCAAAATGAAGGCAGATTGAAGAAAAACATGTACCTAAAGCTGCTTGATAATATTCATAAATTAGTTTATGGAGGGAAAAGGGCCAAACAAAATTAAAGGTGTTGAATCGTTCGTTACAATACTGCTTCAGTACGAAGGATTGTCGTCTAAATTCATCAGGAAGCCTTTTCGGTTTTCACTTCCTTATTTTGGGTAAAAGAATTACTTTGAGGCATGAGGCGGAATTTTATATGTATCCTCAACTATAAGTGGATTCTGAACCATTGACATTACAGTGCACTCTATTCTTATACTTTACACCACCAACGACTCACGAATTATTTGTGTGGGATAAATGGAAATTTAAGGGTCACATTTATGGAACATACATACTTACATTGCTAGGATTAATGACATCATTATTTGATGTCAGAGTTTTGTTTGTAGGAGTAACACAAGTAAATAAGTTACAAATATTGCATTATTTCCCACAAAGGATTATACATACCACGCAGTTTTTTAGCTTAAATAGTCCTGCTTCGCCTACAATACAAATCCATTAAAAATACTGGACTTCAATAAACGAAGTAATAAAACCGCGACGGCCTGGGAAAATACAAATCCTCAACGGGAGTGTATGTAACATTATCGCATTGTTAAAACTCACTTTCATAAAAGTTTTAAATCAAATATGAAATGCAAATTCTCATTTGCACTTGATCAGGCTTTATTCATATAGATGGTGTTTTGGCCTATGAGATTTAGTCACAATTTCCAATAATTGGCTCAGCATGATTTATGTATGAGATTTTCAGGGATTTAGAGTTGGGAGGCTTTTAATTTGTGATTGCCGTGAATTTCATGTGCGCTAATCAAAACCGTTTGATGACAGAACTTGGCATCGAATTACGGATTGGAGAACGTAGCAGTAGTGGGATTCATCACTTCAACCGACTAAGTCGATAAA
Source organism: Leptarthrus brevirostris (assembly GCA_964036015.1). Lineage (NCBI taxonomy): Eukaryota > Metazoa > Arthropoda > Insecta > Diptera > Asilidae > Leptarthrus > Leptarthrus brevirostris. The sequence continues at coordinate 97,702,492 of OZ038373.1, forward strand.
ATAACACTGCGTGGGAGGACAAGACTAACCTAGCGCCATTTCTTCTCGCTATGCTTTTCTATAATACTGCGGCTCATTGGTTCGAAATAAAAAAAAATTTTGTGTCTCGAATTCTTCACAGCCTGTCATGTCATCTGTCTTGACATTTCAATAAATCACCTAAGACGCGCCGCGGAGGCCCCTGTTCAAACCAACCCATGAGCCGCCGAATCAATGAGACTGCAAAGTCAAGGAGACAACCCAAGAATGATTGTGCGGATTTCACAATGGGCTTGGTTTCTTTATGGAGCAAGAGAAATACGATTTTTATGGATTCGTACTTCGCATTAGATTCATTGTGTAGACTCCCTTGTAAGTAGAAAGGTCAATTTCTATTTATCAAAACGTTGAACTTTGAAATGCGCACCGTCTGCCTTGAAGATAAGTTAATGAGGACCGGAAATACCTGCTTTCATTCACAAACTCACTGATCACTCCACTATCAGTTTTGGTATTTCCGGTGAACAGAATTTTATTACCTTAATATTGTGCCATTAAGAAAAAAATGTATCATTCTTTAAAAGAGGATTATGAATGGGTGACCGAAATCATGTTGAAACAGGAACGCTTTCAATGCGAAATTGCTCACAAAAGTTAAATTATGAGTGCATGCTCCTTCAGCATCTGTCCAAACAAATTTGTAACTATGTAGGTACATTGGAGCGGAAAAACTATGGGTATTTGAAAGTATTTTCGACATTGACTTTACATAATATGCCTTCAGGCTTACAGAGAGTCTAACAGATAACAGCTAATGTGCGTGCCGTAACTGTGAGTACTGTAGAAAAAGTCCGACCTCACCATCTACTTGAAACGGCTGGCAACAGGCTTCCGAAGTATCGACCTGTAGGATTGCTGGCTAATGGTTTTCGGGTGGAGAAACAGAAACTTTCTTAAATTAAACTACCCTAATCCAGCATGTTATGCGATTTCGAGCCCATCTGACGGTTTGCAGTCAGGGGTAACCGGGCTGTATTTCAGTGGAGCCTCCTTGATACAGGTCCACCCAAAGAAGTAATTTAGACTTTCCATGTCATAGGGCACTACCATGGATAACCACATTTTCCTCTAATCTAACTAGACCATGACTACCGCCTTGTCGAGAAAGTGGTCCATTATGTATGTATCTTTTAGGAACCATAACTTTGCAGCAAATACAACTGCTGCAACGCTCGTCGCCTGCTTTGACAAAAGATGTGCGGAGCTTTACAGCCAGGCGATCTCCTGTTTATGGGGAGTCTGGCCAGGCGCTAGAATCGAGCCTGTCCTAATACACCAGATCCCGAACAGAACAAGGTCTAGAACCTGATTCCCAGCGGAATCCTTTGAAGAAAGGACGTTGCTCGAGTTCAGAAACAATTTCTTTTTATTTTGGTTTTCAAAATTCGCTCGGGTCATGTGAATATTTTGTGCATTTTATGCATTTGGAAACTAAGTGAAAAATTTCCTAATCGCTGGATTGGACGAGGTGCACCGATTCCTTAGCCTGCTAGATCTCCAGACCTTACCCCATTGGACTTTTTCTTATGCAACGACTAAAATACGGGTCTGCAATACGCCTTAAATAGGGACTTCGAAGGAGATCCTTGGCATGCATCCAAAGTGGCGATGAACATTTGGAACTGCTTTTGTAACTTATCAGGATTAATTTAAATTATTTTTAAATTCAATAAAAAGCATTTTAGAATTAATTTGAGTTTAATTTCTTTAATATGTTTATTTTTATAATATTCTCCGATAGGATTTCGACGAATAAATTTCTACATATTTTCTCTACGTAGACATGTTTCACCTTTTTGGAAAGGTAATAAAATGGGCAATTTAATAAAAATAAAAAAGGTGTGTACTAATTTCATGAATTACGGAGGAAATTTGGGAAAATTCTGAACCTTAGGTAATTGCAAACAATTTTTTTCACTTTTGGAAGTGACTCTACCTGTAATAGTAGCAGTTAGATCAACATTGTTGAAAATTTAGGAAATGCCATTCGGATAGTAGTTTTTGAGCGTTTGGGTAGATCAAAAGATAAAAATCAAAGAATAATGTGCAAGCCATGAAAGACTGAAATTTATGAATCACCCTGTAACTCCCAAACGCTTGAGATTGCCCCCCCCCCCCCCCTGCCATACAATTTTTTGTTTGTCTAGTTGAGATCTATCGCCCTACTTATTTTGGCACGTCAAATCTGAAACACATTATATATGTACATATGTAGGTTTAAAATTTTCGGCACATATTTGATTTTCACTACAGATAACGATAAAAAAAGATCTCAGACTTCGCAATACAGGATAATTGCGAATCACTTTAAGAATGAAATTATTTCCAAAAATAGTTATTAAGAATTCATATTAAGTGTTTCTAAAACAGCTGCAATTATAGTAAGAAATGTGAAAACAAGAAAAAATTATCTAGATGGAAACTCCCGCCAATAGAGAGGTATGTACATAGACATAAAAATGAAACTGTCTTGAAACTGCTATTATTTTAAGTTAAAATTGATTGATTTTTTGGCATATATGTAAAACCTTATAAACTGCAGCAGACATATCCTTGCAGCATTAGATATTTATAATTTAATTCTCTCCATGTATTACTACACCTGTTCATTACCAGCAAACTAAAATCAGGTCAATGACAATGACTCTGCAAATCCGTAATCTAGCAATTCCAAAGTTTCAGTTAACTTGTCGGCTATTTTAACTTGTATACAGAGTACCATCTTAACCGAGCTCTAGTTCGTGTCAGTTTATTTTTTAAAGTTTGACAATGATCATAAGTTACTTTCGAAGCTATTTTGATACAGAGTCCACAAGTTGGGCTTCTTTGTTTGCTCTTATAGAAAAACTAATCTACGCTGGTGGATAAAAAGTATCTGAAACCCCAAAAATGAAAATGTTATCAAGAATTAATCGCATTGTATGCTTTATCGTTATTTCTTTAGTGCTAGTGTTTAGCCTAAGTTCTTTCCTAATTGTATCGGATGGGGAATTTATCTTTGACTATCCTTTAGATTTTTGTGTTGAGTCGCAAGTAAAAAGAAATTTTTGTGTTTAATATTTTGTTATTATTAATCGATCTATTTGTTATTTTTTCAGTTATTAACAAGGCTATTCTTCTTGCTAGTAATGAGGAAAAAGTTTGAAAATCTTTCGCAAACTGTAGCTCGAGATACATCATTCACCGGTAGTAAAACACACAAAGAGATTGGACGAAAATATAAAGTATTTGCTAAGTAAGTACATGAGTTAATATTTACTTCAATACGCAATAAAATTAATATTTAATTCTAGCAAGATCGCGATGTATACTTTCATATTATATGCTGTTTCTTTTGGGATTTACCTAATTATTTTTCCGTTTTTATCTGATTGGAAATTGCCTCTCCAATTTCCTATTATCGGAATTCCGTAAGATTACTAGTAACACTAAACAAAACCCTGTTTCTGATAAATTTGATTTTAGTTACAAAAGTCACCCAGGATACGATATTAATTACATTTTCACGAGTATCGCTTATTACTATTTATTTTATTTAACTATAGTTCCTGATTTATTCTTTTATTTGTTCTGTTTATTTGCGGCATCAAGAATTGAGATTTGCAGAAAACATTTTGAATTCATTGGTGATAAAAACAGTGAATTTGACACAGAAGATAAGCAAAGAAAGCTTTTGCAATATATTGTAGAAAATCACATCCATGCGATTACTTTTCTGAAACATTTAAAGGGGATTTTTGAAGTTTTTATCTTGTTCAATCTGCCAATGTATATTTTTGCTGGATGCGTCGGTGCTGTTCAAATTATATCAGTGATTATCCATTTCTCAAATTTATGGCTAACGTTTATTCGAATAATTATTTATTTTTCAGAAAAATCTGTTAACGGGGTATATTATTACTCTATACATAGCTGTCAACTTACTTTTTTATTCAATTTTTGGACAAGTTATAATTTCTAAGAACGATGAATTTATTACTGCTATTTATGATTCTAAGTGGTATGAACTAACAAGTATATCCAATCGTAAGATGATCATACTGATTTTGGCAAACGCTCAAAAATGTCAGGGAATTGTAATCAAAGGGTTTATGCAGTTATCTTTGGCGGCATATGCCGAGGTAAGTAATAAATATTATTTGATTAATTTGACTTTGTTATTTAAAAATTATCCAACCCACAAGGACTAAAAAAATTAGTTAATTATTACTGTATAGGAAGAACTCACTGTTAATGCATTAAATATGTAAAAATTACCCAGTTATATATTTATCAGTACATCTAATAAATCATAATGTTATTCAATCAAGTTATTTTATATAATAAATAACATTTGTTATAACTATTTAATTGCAACCAATTTTATTCTTCCCTACGTAACATTTACTTTCTATTTAGAAGATCAATTAATTAATTAATTTAAAAAATTATTTCGAAATCATTACTCTATTGGTTGGATCGGTTTTGCATAACAACGTCCAATTTAAATAATAATTAAGAATTTGTTTTCCTTCTAGATATTAAAGCGCTGGTTCAGTTTCGCTGCATTTATATTGAGCATCATACAGTAGATTGTAGATTTTTTGATTTGAAATTCTTACACTTTTTGCACGATTGAAAAAAGTAAAAGTCTTAAAATTGATTTTAAATTGACTTTTATAACGCGCACACTCAATAATTGTTCTGTTATTCAAATACTTCAGATGTTAAATATTTCTCAGTACACAGTTTTTGAAATGTCACTTGTCATTTGATATTGAATAAATGGTTATTCGCACTTGCCCTTATAGCAATTTATTTGTCACGGAGGTATGGTACCTTTATACAACTTCTTCTTTCTTTAAATTTCAATAAAAAACGGTTATAAATTAATCATCTTATTTTATTATTGTTGTTGTACTTAGTTTTGATTGGCGTTTCGGGCGATATTATTTAAAATCTTCCATCTTTGGATATTTAAAAATTGATAAATTTTTGCCAAGTGTTTTTTTTATATTAAAGTTTCAGCAAATAGATTTGGATCAAAGGATGAGTGGCAAAACTACCACGCCATGGTTCCAGGGTTCAAACCTCAGTGCCCTCGTCAGTTTTTTGAAATAAAATTTAAAGAATCCTCTCTGATTCTGGCCTGTTATCTAGCTCGCAGCAATGCAAAATTAAGACATTCAAGTAACCTCATTCCTCTTACCTTAATTTCCTTACAGCCGAAGCCCTAAAAATAGCCATATGTTTAACTTTCCACGAAAATCCAGGTTAGCGACTTCCGCTGAATAAATTTCCGGGCAAGACGAAATTTTAATTCATGTTTTCTCAGCAGCTTGCACATCGAAAGTGAAACATAATTTATGCTTAAAATATGAAGTACCTTGACTCTACAATAAGCAATAGCGTTCTGCAGGATCGTGCTCAAGATCCCAGTAGATATTTCCGGCCACACAAAAATACGTTAAAGCAAAAATCTTTGCAAAATCACTCGAATCTCTTGAAGGTGAACACAGTGAGGACAGTAAACACAGGTAATTATGTTGGCATATATAAAAAAAGTTTTATTTCAAATTTCATTTTGTTTCCAGGTCACCGCATCCCCTACATCGCGGGATTACTCTATAACAAATTTATTTATTTTTTCTGCAAAAGGAGAAAGATACAGGGTATTCTTAAAGAAAGGTTTAAGCTCCGATATCTTGGAAATCGTTACTAATGCACCCCTTTTCCTTCGCGAGGACCTCTTTTTTCGTGTCTAAGTGAAACTTATCACATAAAGAAAAAAACGGAATGTACTTTCCAATAACCAGAGTAAATCTGAAGAAATTCAATTAAAAGGCATCATTAGAACGTGTAGTTATTGTAATTGTAATAAACGCAATAATTTAAAAAATTATAGTGCTGTGCAACAAATAATTCGCTAATCAAGGAATGAGTGGACAAAAGCTAAGTCCTGAATTGTTAGTTTCAGTATATAATTAGCAATTTAAGGTCATCTAATTTTTGCCCGATTTTTATTTATACAGCACCATTATACCGAAGGTACTGCCGTTTTTACTAATAGAAAGTAAAGAAGATCATTTTTTAAATGAACAGAGAATGAGCGGATTACGAAAATCGAAGAACGAAGAGTTAAAGTCGAAGCAAACGACATTGAAGCTATTGGTTCATGCACGCCGTACAAAGTTGTGAACATTGTGAAGAAAGTCATGGCTTCTTAAGGAGCTAAGGAGCTTATAGCTCTACATATGAAATTGATAATAAAAACAGTCCTGTAAATATTTCCTGTGCTTTTATGTCGCTCCGAGAAATTTCAATTGTGTGATTTATGGGGAATATATGTAAGTATACGCTGCTCTCCTCAATAGGTTCTTTCTACATTATTTCCTTCTTCATATATTTGCGCTTTATCCCCAATAGCAAACAAGAGCCTTTGCTACCTTATTTTGGCGATGGGAATATGAAGAAAATGCATATATACATAGATATATCACTTGTCCTCGCTCCCCGTTATCCACCGAAATACAATTTTTCTTATATTGCCGAGAGCGAGATCGCACCGAGACTGGCCTTTATCTCGCAAAGATTACGACGAGAGTGAGATCGTCTTCACCTTGACGAGACCAAGACCGAGATCTGCCAAAGTCTCGGTCTTGTCTCGGTGCCGTGAAGCCCTAAGCAAGCACGTGCTGTTCCATGGCTTGATGCAAATGTATTACTTCTTTTTAATTCGTATAAAGAGCAGTAAAAAAATTTACATTGGTTTAAGTTGCCGCGGCGTGCTGTTTTGGTGTTGGTGATCATATGGAATTGTTGATGGAAATAGCTCCTACAAAAATGTTGTTTTTTTTTAGCAAAAAATGAATTATAAAGAACAAAATATTTCTTGGACATACTAGATCCAAGCCCGGAAGCTGATATTAACAGCTGAGCATTGGTGGTGTAAACAAACCAAAACTTGCCACAGTAGTCATAAGGAAGTTTGGAGAATTTTACTTTCTCGTCGTATTTCTCGCAATAAAGGGGAGACCGGGTTTGGTTGGCTACAGGGATTGGTTGGCCCAATCTAAATATTTCTCAGTAAACACAACAGATCGAACCAATGCTTAAGTCAACAACGCAGAATGGTACTGTGCTCCCGCATAATTGTTTTCAGCATTCAGCCAGCACTTGCTTAGACGCGACCTGGATACGTAACTCCCTGAGACGTCAAAGTAAAAATTTGTTGTTTTAGTTATTATCGCTCGTTATTATAACTTATTCTGTACGTACCGTAATTAATATTTATTCTTTTTTTTTACTTTATTTGTATGTCCACTATTGTTTTGAAGTATTTGCATCTTCAGAAGTCAGTTAAAAAATGCATAGGCATATGTATGCATATATTTCGATTGTATAAAAGAATCGGCAATAAATTCTGTCGAAGTATTTGGAAACAATGTGTATATGTATGTCTTATGTATGTATATTGTCGTATATATATATACATATATATATATATATATTTATAATAGTTATTTTTATAAATTGGTTTTTGATTTTCTTAAATGCTAAATTACGTGCCAACCATCCCCTGCTCCTGTGCCAACCATCCTCATTACGGGGTTTGTTGGCACATTTGCATTCCATTATTAAAATTCCAATCAGGGACATAAATGCTCCAGAGTTTCGAAAAGTTTAGCCAACCATACCCGGTCCCTACTTAAAGTCTTAAATTGGATTTTGCTTGAGGTTATCTCTTATAAAAATTTTATGTGTTTTAAAGGAAAAACTCTCGTGTGCTCGTTTTGTTGAAGTACTGAGCTTAAAATGCGTCAATGACATCAGCATTTCTCTTTGGTTTTGGTGACGAGAGTGTGCAGTTTTATTTGTGCGTATAGGGATTGGTTAATCTGTGGTACAACAAAAATAAAATAATTCTATAACGCTTGGTGGTGAAGTGGCCGAACTGTCATGTATTCTGGGCTTGTATCTAGAGTAGGCTGTGGGTTACCTTAAGTAAAATTTGCCCATCATTCTGCCAGCTTTAAGTAAGTTTTGTATGCCCAAAATATCTCTACTCCAATCAAGCTGGCCGGGTTGATTAAAGCATACTTTCCAAAATTAAAAGTTCAACACAGCAAAATATAATAAATCTAAATAATTTACTTTTATAAACTAATTCTTAACACTTTTTTTTAGAGAGTAAAATTACCGACAAACAAAACGTTTTGCTCCAGCATACTTAGGCATCATAATTTGTGCAAAACAGAATCAAAACATTTCCCCTTCTTGCCAGTCGGAATGGAAGAAATAATTTACATTTCGTTCTGTTGGCCAGGGACACAGACGTTTGTTTTTTCTAAAAGATTTATATTTTCTGCCTTCGTTTTGCATATAAGTGCTACTAGCGCTGAGTGAAGGAAATGTATGTGTAATTCAGCTCTGCTATTTCATTTCTCATTTTTACTTTTGTATGTCATGATTAATAACCTATTGCTATCATCTATTTATAAAAAGGAAAAATCATCTATTCTGTTACTTTTTCCTCTGAATGCACGCACATAAGAGATGGTTTTTGCTTTAAAGTGTTGCGAGGTTACCGAAATTATTTGGGGAAAGCTGCCTGAGTCGTGCTTCGGTGAGATACTTGTTCGATGGTTAAGAGCTAATACGAGACTAGCGTACTCTTCAATAGGTCTGCCGAAAGTGGAATATACAAGCTTTGACAAATAAGGACGTTAAGTTCCCTGGACTACCTTTTCGCGAAGTTCAACGTCGAGCAAGCCCTGCTAAAGATAGAGTCTATATCATCTTTGACGGATAGGCGAGAGTTGCGAACAACGCAAAAAATTTTGGACTTGTCGACTCTTCACAAAATTATTCCTCTTTGTTTATATATGATACTGTCAAAGCTCAGAGAATGCGCTATAATGTTAAAGCACATCCTATGTGCTGTTTATCGTGATATCTGTTGATAAGCTTTCGGACCTAGGATTTTTTGTATTGTTTTGAAATTGCTAGATCTAAATGTGTTTATGGCAACAACTTACATTCCTACTGGAGTTACACTCTCTCCTGTGCCTTGCGCCCACATGACGAACTATTCCTCTTCGGAGATCTTAATTTGTCAACTATCAGCTGGTTATCTTTTGATGTTGATGAGTTGATACCCTCCCACTTATCGGCATCGGAGAGTTTTTTATGTTCTATCGACTGCATTTCTTCTTCCGGGCTGACACAGTGTGCCAGCACTGACCCATTCGGAACTTTGGTCAGGCACTGCTTAGTGCCTTTGGTTCCTGAGAGTTATCATCCTGCTCTTTAGATTGCTCTTGTAATCGATTAGTGCATTTTGCAACAATCCATCTGCTTGTTTTTGCAATGTCTCATCTCTAGAACAAATAACTCATTCTCTAGTCTGCTCTGGTTGAAAACATCTAAAAAACAAAAGATAAAGCTTGGAAGCAGTTCTGGCCGTCAAGGAGCGATGCGGATTTTTATCTTTATTCACATTTGCGTGATCAATTTACTTCAGACATTCAAGGCTCTAGCAATAATTACATCGACAGAACGAAATCCACTTTACGTGATGAGCCTAAACAGTTTTAGAGATTTGTTAACTCTAATCGTCGTACTGATGGGGACCGTATTTATTTAAGCTAGACGATGAGAGTAGGGACCACTGCCACTATGAATCTAATTTGCGACTTTTTAAGGATTTTAGTTACTTGACATTGTTTTTTCCTTCTTCACTGGAAATGAAAGATCTTATATTTGATGACGACGCGGTCGCAAAACGCATTATAAGTTTGGCTGGTATTGCTGCTTTTTTTCTAAAAAGCTGTTCTTCTCCTATGGTTCCTGATCTTTGTTATTTATTTAATTTCTCAATTTCAAGACAATGACAATGATAAGAGGTATGATATTTCCAACTATAGACTTATTGCTAACTTGCGTTGCACTGCCAACGTTTTTGAGCCATTAGTGCACTTTATATTTTTATAACAAGCCGTTTCTTGGTACTTTCCAGAACGGCTTTATGAAAGGAAGTTCAACTACGAATAACCTTATGGAATTTTCTAATTGCCGATTATCTGAAATCAAAGCTGGTAAGCAAATTGGCAAATCTTAACAGATTTTGGCAATAGATTTGACAGGCATTTTCGGGTTGTTTGCTGACTGGGTTCATTCATACTTATTATGTGAAACCCAGTGTGTGTTGCTCCATAAGTCTATATCCAGGTATATGTACTATACCTTCGGTGTGCCTGAAGGAAGTTATCTTTGCCCGATTTCATTTATTATTTACATCAATGATGTATCTATCTTCTTAAGGCATTGAGGCGTTGAGACGTTGTTATCATTTCAAAGTCAAACTGGCTTGAATGCCAATTTTGTGCTAAAGCTGGATTTGAATCAACCTTGACCTTGGTATTTTCCAACAGGAGAAATTATCTCTTCAATATCTCCCTTTCATTCATATTTTTCTCTCTCTCGCCCCCTCCTATATAGCCAAATATGGTGAATGTTGCAGTATCGGCTAATGCATTGACTGAGCAAATCGTGCATCACCAATTTTCAATTGAACAATATTCAAAGAGGACAAAACTGTCATGGGCAGTTTCGCTTCATTGATACAATTTCTAATGAAACCGTTAATTAAAAAATGTAAGCAACACGCACTTAGGAATAATCGAATCGAATTGATTGAGTATTAGCAAATTTATAATAAATCATTCAAAATATCTATGGATATTCGTCAAAGTACTCGTAAGCATATATAAACTTTAAAAGTTGCACTAAACTTTATATAAGGACTCTAGAACTCTTCTCATAAAATGAGACTTTGTTTTCAGACATTTTAAGACATTTTAATACCAGTTAGAAATTAATTTACTAATTGCTTCTCTTCATTTAACTAACTCTTGAACAATATGTAAACCATTAGAGGCTCTCGTAGCTTAGTGGGCAATTACTTTGAGTAACCTGTAGGGAAATGAAATTGTATTGATCCAAGTACCATTCATAAGATAATACATATAATGTAGTGTATGAATATGTATCAAATCCCAGCCAATTAATTAGATTAATCCTGCTTTCATCATTGTTGGAGATGTTGGCATTGCAATTTAATACTGTGGGGTCATATCATGTGACGTCTTTAAAGCTCATTTAGCATAACAGCTTGTCGTGTGCTAAGCTTGAGAGATACAGTTGATTGAATCATCATTATTTCCCACGTCTCTTATTATTATTATGAGAAACGATAAAACTACCTCAAGTTTTATTGTCTTTTTCAGTATTTTCAGGTAACTGACTAATGATAACAGCTTTTGCATTTAAACCGGCCAATATTAATAATAACCACATAGCTTGACGTTATGTACATAGTTAATAATAATATTAACCGTTTAGTGTTATTTACAAAAAAAATATCAATCGACTTATATATTTAGTTAATTTCTACAAAATATCAACAACAAAAAATATGACTTTTTAGGCTTTCGCGGTTGCTCATATTAATATGTAAATATTTCCGGATTAGCCGCGTAAGTTTCCCGGTGACCACGCTCAATATAACTTGTACCGAAACGTTCGGAGTGAGTACTAATATTAGCACTCATTTAAATTATATATTATTTACGCGGCTAATCCTGAAATATTTACATATTAACAAAAAATATACTCGGCGCACGTACAAACTTCATGTTTGACGTTATTGTATTTGTGAACCAGATTCGCTATTTATTCTTAGGCTCTTATAAAAAGAATTTTTCTGGTTTCAATAGCAGTTCAATTTGAAAGCGTTCTTGTAATATCTATATACATTTGCACAATGGCGATCCAGGACTGCAACGAAATCTTTCACTGTAATCTTCTACTAGGTTTTTGTGGTTTTAATAATTCGCTGATCTCTAAAAAGGCGAATCAAAATATGTAGTTTTTAAGAACTATATTATATTAACGTATATAGTCCAGTCAGACGAAAAAACATCATCAAATAGCATTTTTCATGAACAACATTTTTTTGTGATTTGCACTTGGGTAAGTTCTCCTGATTAAATACAAGTTGATGGGTTGTAGCAGCTTTAAAATAGCCGCTATTTAGTTAAAGTATCTACAAAATGAGTACTCATGGAGTACTAATGGGGAAAATTTCACGAATAAAATTTCTTATATTTCTTATATACGAAAACTAAGAACTAGCAATATAAAACGTATATTTTTCTGTATAATAAAATAATGTAGTAATGTAGAAAACAACCATAGGTCGCAGGTAGTAATGTAGAAAACAACCATGGGACTCGAACCTGGGACCTCTTGGAGTTACAGGGTGATTAATAAATTAGCAATTTTCATGGTATACACATCATTAACTTATTTTATCTTTTGAACTACTCAACGCAGCGGCATCAAACAGACGCCGCAAAACTACTAACTATCCCAATAACATTTCCGCCCATCGCAGGTACAGTTACTTGCGAAACTGAAAAGAATGTTTTGCGATTACCTAGAATTCAGAACTTTCCTAACTATCTAATTATTGCCGTGAAGTTAGAAAATTCGTCAAATAAATTTCAAAGAGAAATGCTCAAAAGTACTTGTGTACACAGGTAACTAGTTTTCATTATTGCTAAACAAAAAATATAAAACAGTTAGTGTAATTTATTTTATTAACTTTATTAGCTTGGGTTAGCCATACTTTACATTCTAGTATGCTAGCGTTCTGTTACTAATACCTGATTCAAATTTTGGTATAAAAAAGGGTCAGTCAGCAAAAATATCGACCCTAGTTGAAAAACTAATCGATAACTACCGGTGTACTAAAGCTAAAATTATTAAAAAATGACCGAATTTAGTTTTGAGGAATACGCGGCTACGTTGGCGTTTCTGGACCGAATTCTGTGGACGGATGCGTCGAAGTTCACCGGGATGATATAATAAACTTCCACAACCCCCCTACCGGTGGGATACTAATCCACATAAGACAAGGTTGACCTCATTCCAGCTCAAATTCTATACAAATGATTGTGCGGCCTTTTTGGAAAATACACTGCCAGATCTACTAGAGGACATCCATCCTAATAATCTGAGGGCAGTGTTTCACAAAGGCGATGTAGCATTTGTAACATAATAATATTATTTGTAATAAGTTTCAAATTTAATAAAAAGAATTTTATGTTTAGTATGATTTTAATTTCTTTAAATTCCAACTTTTTATAATATTCCCTAAGAGCTTATCTACGATAAATTTCTACATGCTTTCTCCACCTGCGCATGTTTTAAAGAGAATAAATAAGATGGAGTTTAATAAAAATAAAAAACAGGTTTATCGATTAGATAAATTTCGGAGAAAATATGGAATTTTTTTCATTTTTTTCAATGGTAGTAGTTAGATCAACATTACTGAAAATTTTGGAAAGGATAGTGGTTTTTTGGGGTTTGTTTGATGTCGCTGCGTTGAGTACATGAAAATATAAAAATGAATTAATAATTTGCATAAAGTGAAATAAAATAAATCGCCCTGTATCTCCCAAACGGTTGAGGTTGCCCTCCCGGCTGCCAAACTATTTTTTATTTCACTAGGTGAGATCTATCTCTCCACTTATTTTGACAAACTTTTTAGCAAAACAGCCTGTATTTACTGTCGCTAAAGATGCCATAAAATGCTTACGTATTCTATAGAGATCTAAGAAATATTCTATCTGACTTTGCGCTTATCTACAAGTCCCATATAAGGCCTAGACTGATAATTCCCATATTTAGAGAAAGGCCGGACGTACCACCTTGTCGGCGTTAGTTATAGCTCAAAGAAAGTCAATAAAACTTATTGGCGACCACACCATCTCTGAGAACATTTACTCTCTGAAGCATCGCCGAAGTGTCCACCTGGTACCGAGCGGGCTGAATGACTGCCAACTGCGGGAGCTGTTGAACTTCTTCGGAGGGACCGGCTAACTATAAGGAGTTGAGAGGGTTAGCACAATAGGCCCAGTGGCCGCGGCGCTTGAGAACCTCACATCTCCACATCTAATCAATCAATCAATCAATCAAATCCAACAAAGAAAATCATGTAGCCCAAATGTACGAAGCCCTGAGTAAAGAACGTCGCAGATCAACACTTAAGATCTATGCTGCTAAAACCAACATTGCGAGCTTGAACTCCAAGATACAACATAAAATTTATCTGGACCCATACAGCATATAAAGCAAGTGGATAAATTTTGCTATCTCTGAAGCATAATTACAGCAGACGGCGGCGCTGAAGCTGATGTGCAGGGTCGCATTAATAAGGCTCGAGTTGTAAAAGAGTAATTTCTGAGATCTGGCGCAATAACAACATCTCCAGATGCACAAAACTCCAGATCTTCGAGTCGAACGTAAAATACGTTCTGTTGTGCGGCTGTTCAACATGGACAGTGACCTGTCAAAAACCATCTAAGCTAAGGCGTAGGGCTGGTCCTTAACATTCATTGGCCGGAGGCCATTACCAACGAAGACCTACACAGGCTTACAGGCCAAGATGGGATAGACACCAATATTCCCAGGCGAAAGTGGCAATGGATAGGCCACACACTAAAAAAAGAGCCAATCAACATCGCACAGCAGGATCTAGACTGAAATCTCCATGGAACCCAAGGAAGACGTCGAATTGGACGACCGTGCAACATATGGAGCAGATACGTCAAGAGAGAAGGTATCCAGATGAACAAATCGTGGCCACAGTTCAAGGCGTTGGCGCAGAAACGGACTAGATGGAAAGTCGGTCTAATCGACACCCTACGCCCCACAAGGGGTTAAAGCAACCTGAGAGAGAGAATGGTCAAATCTCAAAAAGGTAAACTACCAGGAGTAAAAAAGGGAGACGAGTGACAAATAAATCTGGTTGAAGTTGTAAGAACGTTGTTTTTGTATGTGAAGCAAGTTACAGATGAATGCTGAAAGACTTACTAAATCAGTAAGCTAACAAACCGTGCGATAAGGAGTAGGAGAAAGCTATTTATTAGTGAAGCTAATAGAAAAAAGCAACTGGAGTTCGTCAATTATATCCAAGCCCTGGTTTTTCGGAAAATATGTTACATCTCGACGAGAATGAATACAACATTTTCTGATCTGATGGTAGCCCAAAGTACAACAAAGAGTTGAAATCAAAAAAACTTACTCCTGCAGTAAAATATGGCGAAGGAAGAGTATCAGTTTGGGGATGTATGAGTTGCAGTGAAGTTTGGAAATCTACACTTTATAGAAAATGCATTTTGACAGTTTGAAAAATTTTGAAAGATGGTTTTGCAAAACTGAGAGTTTCGACTATCCTTAAGTTATATCAGAATAATGATTCAAACTACAAGGCGGTAATTGTCAGCTGCTGGTTACTATATAATTGACCACCCCAAGTAATTAAAGTTCCTCCTAAATCACCGAACATTAAGGAATATAATATCTATGGAACAAGTTGGGAGTTAAAATCCGTTTCCAGGATAAAGCAAATCAAAATCAATTAGAGTGGCAGTTCCAAGAATAATACAACAAAGGCCTTTATCATTGAGGAAGAGAACATCATTATACTTTGTGAAAATAATTTTGTGAGTTTGATCCAAATCAGAAAGTAAGTGTTGTTATGCTTTTATTAACTGAAAAGTTTATTTTATTAAAGTTATAAATGTTTTTAACGATGTACTAGAAGCAATAATAACAAATCATGCCTCAGCAAGGAAAGGAATGAAAAAGCCGATTTAATAAGGCTAGAGATACACTTGCCATTTCGAAGCGATAATAAATTTTCATTTACACTACCGTTTGCAATTTGTATTCGCATATAAGTGTGCCGGTCTTCATAAAGAATTCGTGAACACGAACAATATTAGCGGTTCAGTTATATTCGTACCCGCAGGTGTAAGTAAAAGCCAGAAATACCATTTAAAATACCATAAATAATTTGGTAACAATGGGTTCGCAGTACAATTAGGAGTGCAGAAATACATAGATTAAATAATAATCAGAGATATGAAAATATCTTCACCAAGCAACAGTTTGCATCAAATCATCATTACTTAATAAAAACACAACTTGAAAAAAAATTAAAGTGTTTGTGAACAAGGACATAAGGTTTCTATTAAAAATATTGTGACTTACTACCACGCAGCAGCAGAGAATAATTGGCACTCTACAATTTATATGGAAAAGGTCTATACAAAAGAAAAAAAACTCTGGTAAATATCAAAACAAGAGCCAAGTTCTATATGAAGTACACCCTCAAATCGTCACAAACGTGCATAGCTACCAAAAGGTGAAATAAAAAATCCTCAGTGTAATAAAATTTATTATTATAGCTAGGTGACTCTGGAGCCGCTTGTGCATGTTAACAACGAAAATGTTGGTATTTTCATAATTTCTCTTTTGTAAAAATGTAAGTTCATTCTGAGCGAAGTAATTGTCCAAGGAGCTTTTAAGGAACTTCAAAGGAATCAGTTCCGTAATGATCAGAACTAGTGGTTATCGGTCGAATATAGCAAGTGTGTTTTCCTGACTTCCACTAACTTTTGCCACTTTTGCAAAGATACTCGTATATAGTGTGTATCAGATCTGATTCTTCAAAATAAGTGGGGTGATAGATCTCAAATAGTCATCCAAAAAAGTATATGGTAGGCGCAGGCATAATAGCATGAGAGCTAGCAACATCGTCAAAACAAGAATTCCAGGTCGGCTTGTTTTTAATATCAGCTCTCTTTCACTATTACGGTAGTCTGGCAGGGGGGAGACGGTGCGTTTACCTGGGAGCGTAAAACTAATACAGGTAAAAATATTAAAATCATTTTAGGTACTAAATTTTTTTTTCATTGGTTTATTCTGCAGCAACACAAATTTATTATTGCCAGACACTTTCGTTGTTGATAACGCTGTGCCAGATACTATTTTGTAATTAAAAAACAAATTTTTTTAAAGAATTTTAGTATGGCTGAAATTTTTTGAAAATTTATTTTTATTTTTATTTGTTGTTAGTCAATTATCAAAATATGTCAAATTAATATGCCAGACAATAATTCGGTTGTTTAATTAGGAGCCAGACCGATTAAGGGAGGACCCCACCCTGAAGGTTTGAAAAAATCTATTTGTTTTTTTTTTACATAAATCTGTTTCTTATAGTGTCTAGAATAACCCTCTAAAAGAGTTTTTTGATATTCGAAGTCATTGCAAAGATACAAGAAGAATTGTGGGGCCAGTGGCGGAAGTTATAATAGAAAAAAACAGTACCGAAAACTTTAAACGCGTTTTGCTGGACACCACATTTTTCAAACTGAGTTCCAGTTTTTGTCGGGAAACATTCAATGAAATCGATTCAATCTTTTTCAACAATGTATAAAACTGTTTTCTCTATCGTGTGGCATAAAATTTTTTGATATTTTAATCTTTCGATTTTTTATAAACAATTCTATAACATTTTTTTCACGAAAAATGGAACTTTTTTTCAAAATGCCGCCATTTTTGGAATTTTTTGAATTTTCAAAAAATCTAATGATACACGATAGCCAGTCTAATATAGTTTAAGGAAATCTAAAAGATTTTGTTGTACCTTATTTCAGAACTGATCGCGCCTGGCACTATTCGACGTGCCTTTTTTTGGATATCTCTAACGCCTAAGACTACCACAATTTCAAATATTAATATTTTTATTCAAAGAAATTTTTTAATACAGTTGAAAATACATGCAATAATATAGCGTGAAACCACAAATGATTCGATTGTTTTTAACACTTAAAAAAATTCGTGAAAATTGCTGTTTTTTAGAGCCGTCAGGGTGGGGTCCCCCCTTAAGTCTGGGCAAGTATTGCGATAATATGCATGCATATGATAGTTGTAAACAAGAAGAAGAAGCCGAAAAATATATAGCATAAAATTAAAATTAATATATTTAGCATTAAGTGGTGACAAGGATGTAGGAGATTTCAAGTGAGCAATTCTTCAAAATTTTGTCACGTAACGAACTCGTAATAAGTGCTGTCGTAATTTAGCTTTACAAGGCGGTACATTTGATTAGTCGAAATTCATAATTTTTTTTTTAAAACTGTCGTCGAAATTTTTAAATCGACAAGTATTACAAAATAAATAAAATCTAACATCATTAATTTTAGTAATAAGACGGACCCCATACATATTACAAACAAATTTCTCTAAGGTGACAAATGTACGCTCAAGTAATCGTAATCGGTAACAATACTTTGAAATGCTAACTGATAATCTTCTGATTCGTCGAGTAATTTGAAAGGCCTAAGTTTGCCTTTTTGGAAGAAAGTCGGTGTGTAATCACATCATGTGATTGCGTGAAAGTTGAAATAGTCAGTACTACATAATTCGAACCGAATTTCTGTAAAGTGTATCATTCTTTCTAATATACATAATCCCTTGAAGAATTACAAATAGTTTCTTCGTTAGAACATAAAGATAATAATCTGATTCTAATTCTATAATCAAATTCTATTGTAATTAATCTGTAATGCTAAATAAATTAATTTTAATGACATACTGTATAGTCTTCTTTGCAACTATCTCTCAGCAAGGTGTCATTTAAGAATTATCTGTTGTCTGTGCTCACGTGACTTTCTGTTTTGCATGTTCTGTGCTGGGTTCCCTTATTTGTTTTCTTCCTCATTTCATCGATTTGATGGAATAGGTGAATTAATTCTGGGCTCCTGCCTATGAAGTGTGCCCTCTGTGTTAGAAGGGTTAATTCTATTTACTACCTGCATATTATCGCAATACTTGCCCAGACTTAAACGGTCTGGCTCCTAATTAAACAACTGAATTATTGTCTGGCAAATTAATTTTATATCAACAATTTTTGAAAAATTTGCTCGGGGCATGTGTTTCGTTTGTACATTGTGTACATGTGAAAAATAATTTTATAGCTTTTGATAGCTGACTAACATCATATTAAAATTTCAGCCATACTGAAATTCTTTAAAAATATTTTATTTTAATTACAAAATAGTATCTGGCACAGCGTTATCAACAACGAACACCTAACAACACCTAAACTGATTTTAAAATTAATATTATTAGCTCCCAGGTAAACGCAACATCTCTCGCCTACCAGACTGTCCCCATACCTACCGTGATAGTGAAAGAGAGCGGATATCAAAAAACCAGCCGGCCTGAAATTCTCTGTCGAAAACGTTGCCAGCTATAAACTCAGCTCAACAATATCAATCAAATGCCAAAAAACTTCTATCCCAATGACCTTTCTAAAATTGTCAGCAATGCTTATTCTACCATTGCAGGTACAGGCACTTTTAAAAGTAAATCAAATGTTTTGTGATTACCTCTTATTCATTTTTATTACATTTCCAAAAAGCTACAACTTGGCGAAAGAACCTTTCCAAAAAGCTACAAACTTGGAGAAAGAATTAGAAAACCCGCATCCTCAGAAATCCCTGATTACCTGATTATTTTATTAGGTCGAAGATCCCCAGAAATATGTATATAAGGCGATACAATAGAAGATTCGTGAGCGCATACAGCCGTTTTTCTCGAAACAACGTTTTTTGACCTGGTTGATATGAATTTTAAAAAACTATTTAACCGATTGGGCTGAAATTTTCAGGGATTATTCGGCACATTCATAGTTTCAGCCTGAACTAGGATCATAAATATTTATTAATTTTTAACTTTTTTTTTAAAACAATTTTAGTTGCAATAAAAGGCTCAAAAAATTCAAAAGTCCGCCATTTAGTTTATTTTTACCCAAAATGTTCAATTCTAGTTCCGGATATAACCACTTACTTATATTTTAATATAATGTTTGAATTTTTTGTTTCAGACCTTCCTGATCCGAGATATCTTGTCAACCAGTTTTTTACAGGGTTCTCTTATGACCGCCATTTTGTTGCCATAAATTTAAAAAATAAAAAACAAAAACAAATTCCTTTTTATGTAGTTTAATATGTATAATTTATTGTACAACATTTTTGAAACATTTAAATAAATTCTATTATAAAAAAAATCTTAAAAATATGTGCAATAAACCCAGACTGCCCCCTTAAATAAACAAAATTTTTAGGATAAAGGGTCAAAAATGTTTTTATAGGGTTAACAGGCAATTAATTTTAATTATTGCTCAAAAAGAGTTATAAAAAGTTAAAAAACGATAGTGTAATTTTGGTTTATTACCGATATTAGCTTGTGTTAGCCAGGTCCACACCCTACAATCCTGGCATTGTGTAGCTCATACCTGATGGAAATTTTGCTATAAAAGAGGGTCAGTCAGCAAGAATATCGATCATAGTTGAAACAAAAATCTATAAGTACTTGTGTTTTTAAGCAAAAATTATTAAAAAATGGTAGAATTTACATTTAAGGAATACGCGGATATTATTTACATTTCTGGTGTAGTAGACGGAAGTAAGAGAGCGGCTGTATTGGAATATCAATAGAGATTCCCTAATCGACGAGCACCCTAAAGAGAAATATTTACACAGACTTTCCGAAGGTTAAGGGAAACAGGAAGTGTAACTTCACATGGAAACTTCTGCCGACTTCAAGCAGTAAATAATCACCTTAGGCACGACCCTGAAACGAGCTCGAGATGGGTCGGAATACGATTAGGAGTGTCTTCAGCTAAAGTTTGGACAGTTACTCATCAAGAAGGATTATGTTAATAACACCACAACCAAGTGCAAGGACTACTGGAAGGAGATTCCAAGATAAGACTGGCATTTTGCACTTGTCTTCTGGAACGCGACATTTACAACAGGGCGTTTCTGAGCCGAATTCTGTGGACGAATGAAGCGCAATTCACCAGGGATGGTATCACGAACTTTCATAACCTCCATACCTAGTCGGAGACTAAAACACAAACAACAATGTTTGGGCTGGTGTTATTGGCAACCATTTTGTAGGACCATTCATTTTGCTGCAAGTACTGAACAGTCAAATTTATGCGGAATTTTAGAGAATACACTGCCAGATATAATAGATAACATCCATGTGCATAATCGAACGGACATTGTGAAGGCAACACTAAATGAAAAATTTCGTAATTCTTTGTTTGGACGAGGTGTACGGATTCCTTGGATTGCTAGATCTCCAGACCATACCCCATGTTCGACCACTTTGGTGAATTCTTTAGCACTGCGTTTTTGGATGCAGACAGTGATATTAGTTTTCTCAGCTTTGATTATTTGCTCTGCACTTTTAGAATCCCTTAACCTGTTGATTCCGGCTCGCCCCTTGACCAATCAGAGCTTGTTCCAAGTTCCTTTTCGCCGAACAGCATAGGACATGCATGATTCCATCGCGTCAATATCTCATCTTTGGAATACCAATTGTAATGTAATAGATTTTCACCTGACGAAGTTTCAATTAAGAGTTGCTATTTTCTCTCTTTCTGCTGTGTTTGAAGGCGTAGATTGGTTTCTTTTTCGCAAGTGGCTTATTACCACTCTTATATTGCCGTGTAATTTCCGTGTAGACGAAAATACACGTAAGTACACGATAAGTGCAAATAGTTACTTCCATATTCATATTACTGGGAATAGTTTATCACAGCCTGTTCTAGATACAAACCTGGCGGGGAAAGTGGGGCGGCAGCCCCCCAGTTAATAAAGCAACTAAAAGCCTGATTAATACACCACTTCCTCCCAGAAAGTCTAATAAAAATTTGACGTACTTTCCCTGTATTTCCGTGTACACGGAATTACACGGCAGTTTGAGGGTGGTAAATAGACGCTGCCTTCTTTCTCTATTTTTCTCTTATTTAGTGAACATTCATATTTTTAGCTTTTGTTTGATTTTTGTTTTGATATTTAATTTTACGATCATATCTATTCTTGATTAATTTGTAAATAAATAAATGGTAAGAGAAATCACGAAACTAAATATCGCAGTCATAGCAAATAATGTTAGAATTTATTCTTCGTGGTCTTTATTGGACACGAAATGGGAGAAGAACATATCAATGTTAATCCAATATAATGTAGTGCCTTAAATATTGATAAGTCTATAAAATCAAACATTATACATTCGATGACAATGAAGCTTTTATTATGTGAAAAATCTAAGAAGAAAGTAACTTCTGGCGTTAGCTGGTATGAAGAATTAACAAAAGTATTGCTTAGCTGACTAAGCTTGTTACAACAAGTCTTTGAAAATGCTGCCAATTTTTAGTGTCCTTGACAACGTTTTTGCAAGGTTAATGTATTCAAGACTCAAGAAGATTGCGCAATTTCTACCTCACATTTTCGAAATCGCATCCTTGTAGAAACGGTCCGTGAAGTACGTATTATGTATTTATGCTTCCTTTGTCCTTACAGAACACTGAAATTCTCTTTCATGGCTGTTATCTCAATGTAAATTCCAGAATCCTTGCAAGTTCAACAAAATATTACTGACATCAAGTGTGTACTTAGACGATTCGATTGAATCACGAATGCTATTCGAATTATTGATCCTTTTAGTATAATTTTAGTGAGAAGCGCTTTTCAGAAGTTTTAGGAGGACGTGAATCCATATGTAAATACTCGTAGGTGGGACCAACTTTTTGTAAACTCCTAATCATTGTCGTCAATTTGCCGTCAGATTGTAACATTGCAAGTTAATTAGGATTCTAGAGAAAGGTGCAGTAGCAAACAGTGCAATTCCAATTAACCTGAAGGGAGGAAACGACGTGCTGCGACTACAAATCTTCAAACCATTAGCTTTGCGTAAATATACAAGAAACACACAGATCCAGCGAGTTGTGAATGAGTTTTATTCACCTCGGAAAACTTGTTTTCGGATTACCTACACTGACCTAAATCGAGACGACAAGTAATTTATTGTAGCGCATAGTCGCGTAACTTTGATTTAATCGCACTCCCTATGCTGGCTACTGTTGAACATACGTTTTCACTTTCATGGTATCCCGTAGAGAATAAGGAGGAAGCCATGCTTTCGTCCTGATGCTGATTATGACCAGCGCAATTTCATAATAGGAAAAAAATTTTTTCCACTTTTTAGGAGCAATAAGCAGCATTTATTGTCGCCATATAAAAAACACTTGGGTCTGACTCCGACCATAAGCGGCAACTTTTTCCTCGCGGGTGTTATCACTGACAGTTATGCTAAATTTATTCACGGCTTGATATTTTAAAATGGGCCATTTGTTACGAGTTGTACCCAGTGAATTCGGTGAATATGCTAATTGCCGGTACACGGCTCTCTTGATAAACAGCCCGCGAATTAGAAACGAGCGCGTAATCATTCATCCCGCCAAGATGATAACACTTAACTCTTTTTGGTACTAAACACTAACACCGAACCCAGTTTGCGATCTGCTCATTGAAAGCGGGACGTGCCCCCGAATGGTGTAGATTTATCTAATTAAGTAAGTAGACAGTTCGGTTGGATATGCATACTTGTTGACGCAAAAACATGTTCCTGTCAAGGGAGTAACAATAAATAATTAATGGATTTGTAGTACTGCTCTGGCAATTTAGCAACAAATAGTCAAGTCAAGGGCAGTCGTTTACATTTGCAAATTTACCTGTTGCGCTGTATCGAATCTTAGTAAGAAATCGATTTGATCTTTAATGTCACATTTAAAGGTGCTTTCAGAGCTGTGTATGCCTCTGAGAGGAATTATATTTGTCAAGAAGAAAATGTTGCAATCACTGCAGTATTAAATTGTGTGAATTAGCCTGGCATTTACGTTTGAGAACTAAATTGATGTCGTAAGTTTAAGCAAAATTACAGGATTTATGTAATTTTTCCTTATATTTATAGTATGTAACTTGATATTTATTTATTTATAAAAGATTTGCCAAGGCTGGCTACTACAAATGCGATACATTTATACAACTTTTAACTAAGATAAAAATAATCAAAGTTCGACGATTTGCTGAAGTTGGGCTTTGAGCTGCAACCTGGAATGTCCGAACTCGATGTGGGGCGCAAATTCATTGAATAGCCGGGACATAGAGGTTATGTGCTCGTGCATTTCATACAAGGTTCAGTGTAGGCACATGGAGGAAGTCATGATTCCTCAAGGTTCGGGCCGGGACGGAGACGCTCACGTCATTGAGTAATTCGCCAGAGTTGATCGACCCCTGCAACAGATTATATAAAAAACAATTTGGAGGCCTTGCGTCTCTTTTCAAGCGTGTCAAGGGAAATCAGACTAAGTCTGGCAGGATAAGGAGGAAGGTAGGTAGGGTCGCACCAGGCCTCGAAGTGCGAACCTAAGTATTCTACGCTGGACTGACTCGATTCGGTTAATGTGCACTGCGAAGTAAGGATCCCAGACCAAACTAGCGTAACTCCAGGATAGGTCTGACGAAAGTGCAGTAGAGAAGCCTCGTCAAATAGGGTTCGTCAAACTCCCTAGACCGTATTTTTAGAAAGCCAAGCGTGGAATAGGTTCTGTCAACCAAGAAATCCACGTGGGCTTCGAAGGAGAGACGGAAGTTAAGAAACACCCCCAGATCCTTAATCAAGTTAATCCTGCTCAAGGTGCAACCGCCTATTGAGTAGTTAAGCGAAACAGAACGAAACCTACTGAAAAGGACATAACGGTGCATTTGCTGGCATTCAGTGAAAGACGATTATTGAAGCACCAAATCTCAAAAATTCGCATATCAACAGAGCACAGTCATCGTCGCAGGAGACCGCGCGGAAGATTTTAGTATCATCAGCATAACACAGTATTCTGGACCTGGGCAGAAGTAACGAGATGTCATTGATGTCAATTGTGAAGAGTAGTGGGCCAAGGATGCTCCTGGAGCACACCAGAGGTAACCGAAATGTCGGTGGATAAGGCGCCACGGACAGGTAAGATGACAACCACTCCACAAAGAGCAGCAGAAAACCGAGTAATCCTATCAAAAGCCTTGCTGAAGTCGGTGAATATGCAGTCAACCTGCATACCCCATTCGATTAGGGGTAAACAGTAATGCACGAATTCATGAAGGATGTTTCCGTTTGAAAAGTCAATACTGAAAATGGTGATAGTCTTTATCGAAACAAATAAAAAATTGCATGGCAAGGAGAAAAATCGTCACAGCTTACTACTAAGGGCCCATTCATAACCGCAGGTTTGCGCATCATCTGCACAATTCAGCTGAACAAAGTGAATTGCTGAATTGTGCAGCTGCAGTGCAAACCTGCGTTCATAAATAGGCCCCAAAAAGAGTGATTATTAGATTTTAATATTTAAGGGGATATCTTTAATATTTGTTTACTGGAGAATTCATATAGCTTGAGATTGTCAAATGGTAAAAAACCTTTTCCAACGAGATTACTAAAGTATCCCAGTTTTGATAAAAGCCCTTTAAATATTCACAAATTCAAAATAAAATTTCCAAAAATATTTATTATTTTAAAACGTTACATTAATAACTTACTTGCTTTTTAAAAGCATGCCTGTTCCTACTGCGTCTAAAAAGCTATAACTTACTAAGTCGTTTAGAAGAAATTAGCCGAAAATTTTTTATAAATCCTTACTGGTTTTATTTAAGGGGAAAGCTCCGAATATGATGGATATATTTAAGGGCTGCTTGAAATTTTGTGTGTTACAATAAAACGAGTAAATTACGTAAAATTAAATTATAAGACATTTAATTACTTTAAATGTTTACATAATACAGGAAAAGGTGACTTTAATGGGGTCGATGTTGTGCACATGCTACACTGGCGGACATTATACCGGTGATTCGAAATGTAAGTATCTAAACATTTTTTTAACACAAAAAGTTTTTCAACATAATCTTTCTTATTTATTATATATATATATTTGCTACTGTAATTTTTTTGTGGCAACGTCTGCCAGTTCAAGGAAAGATTAAATTTCGTTACAGATGCCCAGGAAACCACAACAGCGTTCTCAAATCTGAAAAAGCTGGCCAAAAGTCAAAAATGAAGGTTCGGTGATTTTGACCTTTATGTTTCTTAGAGTAGGTGTAAGTTTTGGTTAATTAGTTTTAATGGTTGTAAATGGTTGTAGATGTTCTTAGTTACTCAGTGCAAGCTTAGTCATAGAATAAAACGCTCAGAAATCGAAACAACGAAGCTTGTTGATAACATATATAAGAAACTGTAAAATCGATTGATTTTAATTCCTGTGAATGAATTCTTCTCGGTAAGGTATGTATTATTTGTTTAATCTTTCAAAAATTAAATATTACTAAAGATATAATATTTATAACATGCCAAAGTGTGTACATAAATGACAGGCTGAGAGTAAAAATGACCTATCTACAAGGTCCGAGCAAAAGCGGCTTAGAAAGTGTTCCAGAAAAAAAGAACCGCGTCAGATTCTGGGCAAAAACGAATCAGAGAAAACTTCGGGCAAAACCGAATTAGTTAAGTAGTTACTTAACTGCCTGTCAAGTTAAAAATGAAATACTTTTACATTTAGTTAAATGTTATTGTTCTTTAATAAACTTTCTATACTAAACTTCAGTATTAGCCTTCCAATAAATAAGTATCTAGGAAAAATAGCTGAGGATACAATTATTATTATAACTTTGTTTTATCTCAAATTTTACTTTACATTACCCAAAATAACCCACCAATACCGAGCTTCATACAAATCTGATGATTTTAGATGAAAACATTTTTATTAACTCTCTTCTTTTCGTAGTTGGATCAATACGTTGAGCGGCAAGACCAACATGTCATGGGTCCCGGGTTCGAGACCAGATGACCCCGTGAGCTTCTATTAAGAAATTGAAATAATCCACTCCGTCTCTGGGCTGTTGTCTAGCTCGCAGCAATGCAAAAACAAGACTCAAGTTTCCTCACTTCCCTTTCCCTTATTCCCTTCCGCCCAAAACCTGCTAACGTATCAAAGGGTTGTCCCCTAGTATTTGGCCACATCGTATAAAAAAAAATCCGATATCCGATTGAGCTGAAATTTTGTACTCATATGAAGAACCGATGAATATGCAATATAATATATTTAATACTACTCTAAATCGAATATGAATGCACCAAGATGGCGAATTACCCTTTTCTTCTTTGATATGGGTATCAAATACGACGTGTAGAATACAATAAACTATATGATATCATTCTAATCCCAATATGGCGGACGCCCCAACATGACGGATTAACTTTTTCTTCACAGCTCCCTTGACGTGGGTATCAAATGAAAGGGTGAGATGGGAAGAATACGATGATCTTCGTGACGTCATTTTAAACCCAATATGGCGGACGCTCTAAGATGGCGGATTGCCGTTTTCCTTATAACCCCCTTGACATGGGTAGGAATAAAATTAGATGTCTGACAAGGCGGGAAATATTTTGGAGTGGCGTTTCAGAGAGGAAAGTCAATAATATCTATAAAGGAAGAAAATTTTTTAAAAATTTTGATTTCACTCTTAAGTTGCTCTTATCTAATCGTGGTACTTATTGCCTTTATGTCACCCTCTTGTAATAGCTAAGTTTAGATTGTGCATGGCAGCAGTACAACCTCTAAGCAAACGTCGTGATGTTTCCGACATTCTCTTCATTTATCAATTATTAACTGGTGCCATAGACTGCCCGTCAATCCTGCAATCTTTACCCATCTATACCAATCCCCGTAACCTTAGGTCCACTCCCCTTTTCCGGCTCGACCGCCATCGCACAAACTACGGTCAAAGCGAGCCAATTACCAGGATGTTACGAAAAGTCAACGACCTTTCCTCTTTTGACTTCCATCTGAGTAAATCATCACTCCACAAAGCCTTATATCTTGACTCCGCCCATCTTGATCCTGATGGCCTACTTTAATTCTTCTTCCTTACGCCCTCTGCCAGTAATCAATATATATAGCTCATATTGAAGCTTATACTTTTTATTTATTTATTCTTAATTATTCATTTATTATAGTCTGTAGAATTAGTATTAAGTTATAGCTTGTATTTAATTTTTTTATTTTTTTTATGCAATAGCTTGTATTAAGCTTAAATAAATAAAAATAAATAAATATATGGTAAAGTACGGCCACGTAATACAACATCTTTTATGCCACGCTTCACTGTGCAGAGGCTTAATATATCATCGCATTGTGTCAAAAGGCTGATGCACTGCGTCATGACACCAACTACCCACGTTTCAATTAAACAACATCTCAGAACTGTATAACAATCTCTACAGAAGGCGTCGAAAGATACCAATAGATCACGGAGGAACATCAACTGCAGTGGTAGAGAGAATATTTAGCTTTCTCGCAATCCAGGATAATTGGGAAACCGAGAACAGGCGTAATTATGAAGATTACCAAAAAAGGCGACCTGAGGAGTTCTAGCTATTGGCGCGGTATCTGTCTTTTAACTGCAGTCTTCAAATTGATGGCAAAAATCGAAAATCTTAATCGCTAGTATGGGCAGCTTTACGTAGGAGCGGCATCTCAGAAAAAGTATCACCATCATAACAGAGTCCTATTCAGGAGCCCAATATCATGTCCTATACACAAGGGAAAACTGTCGGAACCTTTTCAACGTGAAAAGTGACCTGTCAAATAGCATCTCAGCTACAAGCATTTGTTAACCGGTGTCTCAGGCGCATCCTTAACATCCATTGATTGGTCATTCCCAACGAAGCCCTACACAGACTTACAGGCCCAGGCGAGATATGCACCAGTATTTGCAAGCGAAAGTGGCAATGGATAGGCCACACACTAAGAAAAGAGCCAAACAACGTCGAAAAACAAACTCCAGATTGGACCCGCACGGAACCCAGGGAAGACACCGAATTGAACGACCGTGCAACCCATTTAGTCGATGTAGTAGACGCCCTAGGACCCACAAGCGAGAAATTAGAAAAGTTATAATCTAATAAAATTTCAGAACTGCAGACTGCAGACCCTACGTACATATGTTAAGGTAGTTTCAAAGCACGGCACAGAATCGCACTAAGAAATTTACAGTGCGAAAAACCTGATAATAATTACAAACAAATATACATAGTAGTGTCTTATTTTCAAATTTTATAGTCAGTCAAAAAATGTCAAGTGTCACAAATATTTCCCTAAATTACTTTAAAACTTATTCTTCTTTTTAGGGATTAATTTGAAGCATCTTGAATCTTCTTTCTTGAGCATTAACATATATTCCGGACAAATTGACACTAACTGCGGTCACGTTTCTACTCGTCGATATCATAATAAATTTCCAGTGTGACATAATATTCCCAACTAGAAATAATAGCTAAAACGTGAAGAACTGGAAAACGTTTTCCTTACCAAAACCCAAGTGCCAATAATTTATAATGTTTACTCGCCATAAACAAAATCGTTTTGTAAGCCTCAGTTAATACCTGAGGACCGTTTAGTGCAAATACTTGACGTGTGGCTACTTCCTTAACAGATAAAGATACTAAGTTGGATGTACAAATTGCTGTTGGATAAGCAAACTCCATAAAAACGGCTTGTGCTAATCCAGTGGGTATGCAGTTTCTTAGCCAACATCGGTAAGTAATCTTTGCATCTTCCAGTAGAATCTTTACAAACCATATTGGATTAGTATTTACATCATGCTAACGTAATCACGTGTCAATATTTCATCGATTTTATAAACTATCGAACATCTCTTAGGCACAGACATTCCCTCTCGGCAATTCCACTTTTCAGCGACGTTATTGGTATCTGGAAGTGAAATAATTCAAGTGTGGGAACAAAAATAAATTTTATTTTTATTGAAGTTTCGCATGCCTTCAGCCCTAATGCCCGATGGTTCAAATTCAAATCCTCGGCATAGTTTATAGTCCGCACGACACGACGCGCCTTTAGCTAAACATAAAAAGAACATTTTATCATTTTTTGTGTGTAAACACTTTGTGTATGAAAATGATTTGCTTGTTTCTTTATATAACCAAAAGTTATGAGGTTGGCAGTTAAGTTACCCATAAAAGTCATTCGCCCAAAACAAGGAGTTACGGTTTACATGTTTTCTGAATATTAACAGTCTCCTATATAATACGATTGCTTCTGGATACTACAGTATAAGGGAACTAACCTTGCAAGGAAACTTCATTTATTGATACTATTTGTGTGTTGCTATGATTGAGTGGTTATAAGCTACATGGTAGATGTTATGCTTTCAGTAAGTTCTGGTGGCTTTTTAGAGACTCTTTTATTCAATATTGTTAAATGTTCTGGATAAGCAGGGAAAATTGGTGCTTTGTCGTATTCTTCTCGATTCTGGTTCACAGATTTCACTAGTCTCTGACGCCTGTGCTCAACGTTTGAATCTGAGAAGAGAAAACGCAAGGTTAAGCGTAACTGGAATTTCTGCAGTAGGTGTTGGAACAACGAAAGGAAAGGTTTTATTGGAACTATTTGCTAGGTGGAGGGAAGTAGGGGCCTATAGCCCCCAGGGACAAAGATTTTCAGCGAATTGTTTGGCGAGAGCATCCTAACCTACCCTTAAGACATTATAGGCTGTTAACTGCAACATATGCTATCGCGTCGGCACCCTTCTTGGCCGCAAGAGTGCTGCAGCAAATTGCTGATGACTTTAAAAAGGTACATCCACTGGTAACGTCAATCATCAGAAAGTGTTTTTACATAGATGATCTATTAAGTGGCGCAGATTCCTTAGCTGATGCACTAACGCTCAAAGAGAATCTTACGGACATGCTAGGCTCACGAGGTTTGAACCTAACAAAGTGGTTGTCCAACTCAGCCGAATTTACAAGTAACGACGATGTGAATGCTGCTGCTGAAGATCTTATGATCATCGATGAAAATGTTCTTACTTCCAAAGTCTTAGGAATTCAATGGGATTCAAGAAGGGATGTCTTTCTCTTTAAAGTTTCCTTATCTGATTCACCAGAGATGACAAAAAGGCAGATTCTTTCTGAATCCTCGAAAATTTTTGATCCAATGGGTTGGTTTTCGCTGGTTGTAATCTCAGTAAAGGTCTTACTACAGAGAACCATCGAATACAACACGAATCTTTGGTTTTGGCTGTGCAAGTATGGTTGGGACGATGTTTTACCAAAGGAAATTTTACAAAGGTGGCAAACCATTAAGGAGCAACTCCCAGTAATAGCTAAAATTCAGATTCCACGCTGTATCTTTGAAGATAAAATACGTATCCAGTTGCATGGCTTTTGTGATGCATCTGAATTGAGTTATGCAGCAATCGTATATTGCAGAATTTTTGACCGTGGACGAAATGTCTACGTTCGTTTGGTTGCAGCAAAAACAAAGGTAGCACCTTTCAAACAAGTTTTCATTCCCAGACTAGAGCTGTGCGGCGCATTTCTACTTGCTCAGTTGATGCAGAAGGTGAAAGATTCGTTAGAGCTTAAAAATCTTGAGATTCGTGCTTGGACTGATTTAACGGTTGTTCTCGCATGGTTTTGTGACGTACCTAGAAAGTGGAAAACGTACATCGCGAATCGAACATTGGAGATTTTGAGAGTAATACCTCGGGGGCAATTGAGTCACGTGCCATCTAAACAAAAGCCGGCTGATCCAGCATCCAGAGGAGTCTTACCAACGGAAGCAGTCAACTTGGGCATAAGGTGGAACGGACCAAGCTGGTTGCAACAAGAGCAAATTAAAACATCTAAGGAGTTAGGTAAAATACCTGTCGAAGCATCTTGCGAGCTGCGGAAATCTGATAGTGTCTTAAATCTTCATCAGAATGTGTCAACTAGTGTTATTGAATTATTATTCGACAAATGTTCGTCGTTTTCGAAGGTTTTAAAAATTCTGGGATACTGCCTACGCTTTATAAGTAATTCAAAATGCAAACAATCTGAAAGAATTGTGAAGAATCTGACTGCATGGGAGATTAATCAAGCTGAAATATTATGTTTGCGGACAGTTCAACAAACGTCATTTTCCGAAGAAATGAAAAGTCTTAAGTCACAACGTGCGGTTCTCTCAAGGAGTGCCCTTTCATCACTGTGGCCATTTGTAGACACCAATGGTATTATCCGAGTTGGGGGAAGACTCAGAAATGCAGATTTCGACTTCAATACAGAACATCCCATAATCGTACCAAAACGCCATTCTATCAGCTTCGCACTGATAGCTGAACTGCACAAAATTCACTTACATCCTGGTCCTTCAACACTTATGGGGATTATAAGGCAACGATTTTGGATACTAGGCATGCGAAATCTAGTAAAAGAAAGACAGTCTTCAATGTATCATCTGTTTTTGTCAAAGAGCTGCTAGAGGTTCACAGCTGATGGCTTATCTTCCTGAAGCTAGAGTGAAAATCACTCGTCCTTCTTTCAACGTTGGCATTGACTACGGCGGCCCTGTGAAACTTTGCGCTCGAATAGGTAGAGGAATGAGACCAGTGAAAGGGTGCTTTGCAGTCTTTATCTGTCTAACTACAAGGGCGGTTCACTTAGAAGCAGTGACTGATATCACTGCCGAAGCATTTGTCGCAACTCTTAGGCGTTTTATAGCTCGCCGTGGCATATCTGGCAACATTTTTTGCGACAACGCTACGCACTTTGTTGGGGGAAAGGGACAGATCGCAGATATGCACAATCTTGCGTTATCTATTAATGAAAACGGACTAATGGCAAGCTTTCTTTCTCAGAATCGTATTCAATGGAACTTCATCCCACCATCAGCCCCTCATTTTGGTGGTAACTGGGAGGCTGCGGTTAAATCTTCGAAATGGCACCTACGCAGGGCGATCAGCGAATCGATGCTGTCATTCGAAGAGTTCTCAACACTGCTAGCATAGATTGAGGCAATCTTAAATTCGCGCCCATATAATCCACTCTCTTTAAATGCTGACGACTTCGAAGCTTTGACCCCAGCACACTTTTTAATTGGGGAGCCGCTGACATCGCTACCTGAAAGAGAATATTCTGAAGCCAAGGTATCCCGTTTAGGCAGGTGGCAACATATCCAGTCTATGGTTGAAGGATTCTGGAAGCGGTGGAAGAACGAGTACTTAACTACGCTGCAAACCCGACTTAAATGGAGAACTTGTTTAGTTTGGCGACGACAACATTCCTCCGTGTATGTAGATGGCTGCTAGGGAGAATCCTTAAAACTCATCCAGGAAAAGATAATCTTGTTCGAATGGTCAATATTAAAACTCGTAACGGTACATGCAAGCGAGCTGTTAATAGACTCTACAAACTACCTATTAGTCAAGCAACTTCTTGACGGTCGGGAGGATGTTAACGATCGACATCATCATCTATTCACTGTCATGGTCATCAAAATCGGAGTCATCGTTTTGTTTTGCGTAGTCACAGCGTCATCACAAAGAAATTATTATCTGCAGAAATTATTATCTGTATTTTTCTCATTTCTAAAATTGTAAATACATAGAATTGACACCGTAACTTTAAAAATGTATTTGTACACACTAGCTGGAAATATGAATTGTCGAGAATTTTTTAGTTTTCTTCTCTTGTGAGCTCTCAGATGGAACGCATGAAATAAAAGTTTTTCTTTGGAATTACACAAAGCATTTAAATTAGAGAAGTAAAGTCTTAAAAGTAAAAGAAGTAAATTTGTTCAAATTTACCCAAGATTTAAGAGTAACGTGCTGCTCAAAAAATTCAACAATCGTCAAGCCTAATTTCAACGTGCGGAAATTAAGGTGAGATCGAGATTTGGAGAAGTTAATCAAGGTCATCGTGCGGACTTGATCCTTCTTACAAACAAATCGAAAAATATACAGCATGACATTATATTTAGCATTAAGTGGTAAGAAGGATGTAGGAGATTTCAAGTGAGCAATTCTCCAAAATTTTTTCACGTAACGAACTCGTAATAAGCGCTGTTGCTATGATTGAGTGGTTATAAGCTACATGGTAGATGTTATGTTTTCAGTAAGTTCTGGTGGCTTTTTAGAGACTCTTTTATTCAATAATATACAACCACATTGGGAATATGTGCAATAAATCATGTATTATTAAAACTAACGTATAGTACTTGTATGTGAAAATTTTCTAAAACAGCCTAAGATACTTCACATTTTCGAAATGACAAAAAATCTACAATGTCAATATGTTATGATAGTTTGAACCGATTGCAATGGAGTTATTTGCATAACATTTTGATCTGGGAAGTTGGAACTTATATTGGAAAAGCGTCTAGTTATTTTCGGTTTTCTGCATTATTTATTCGGCAAAAAGTCGACCACTAACGAATTTTTCATATATTACCGGACAAATTCTTTTTTGCCATTGGTATGTTCAAGGACGATCTTTTTTTTTATGCAGAAACTCTTAAAAAACTGGCCACAAATCGTAAAAGTTGTTTGATGTAAACCAAAATTTGTGTTGAGAAATTTTTTGTAAAATTCAAATTTGAAGTGAAAGTTTAAAAAACCGAAATAGCGAATCCAACATGACCGCTGGTAATTAAAAGAATAGTTAAAAGTGGCTGGAAAATAACTAAAAACTAAATGTTGCTTGTAATTTATAGATATATTTATAGTCTCTATAACAGTGATGGCCAAACTCACCCTACTTAATTTGAGGAATGCTTAAAAGCTTCAGAAGCATTTGGTACTGTTTGCTTAATTTAGAACCTTAAAATGTTTGTAAAAGGTTGTATATCTTAAGATATTATATAATTGCTTACAAAACTACTTAAATATGACGTTTTTTTATTTTTTGTATGCCTTATTAATTAAAAAACGCAAAAACAAGAAACCGAATACAGCCAAACAAGTGCATATACGAATTTAAAAGCTCAAAAGCTCACTTGCCCGCGGGCATAGGTTTGGACATCACTGCTCTAAAGCATATGCCCATGCTAGCTTAAAGGTATGTATCCACTAAGGCAAACGAGCAAAATGACGTCAACAAGAAAGTGCACACCGCAGCTATGCACATCAACAATGCTTGCTCGTAGGCAATAAAACATGCGCACTAACTTTTGTTTTTAGGTTTTGCACGTCTTCAGCTAAAAGCGAGTGGTTTCTAGTCATTTCATTTTGCAGTGCAAATGCGTGCGGGCAAAGTTTTGAAAGTGAATTTAATTTAAATTTTGAGTTTATTTGAGTTTAAAAATGGAATGGACAGTTGTTTTGACACTCGGAAGAGATACGATAAGCTTGAATAAGAGTCACCACTTCCCAGAAAACGTGATGTTAAGCCATTATCACTCCTGCGCTAACGGATTTTCTATAGTTTGTGTCAGATCTTGCAATGATGGGACTAATTTTGGTAATAAACCATTCAAAGTCTGAAGAAGAAATGCTGGACAAATTTTTGAAACCGCTCAAAGGATCTGTTTTTAACACCTGTATCAAACTGGTTTTCTTGTGCATATCATCTCTACTTCTTTGTTGGTTGGTTGGTTATTCGGGCTGTTTGTTGCTAAGAAGCACCAAATTCACTCGGAGGCCACGAAGACTGTGAATGCCCTTAAAAAGAAGAAGCATGTCAGAAGCCACCCAGATCTCTGTATAAATCTATTTAGGTCCACCAGTGCTAGCTCCGCTAAGTCGTCCAAGTTGTCAAAGAGCCTTGCTCCCAAACAGGCGAGTCGTCGTTCTTTTAGAGCTGGACATTCGCAGAGTAGGTGCACTATGGACTGAATTTCTTCTTAATCTCTGCAGCTTCTACAGAACTCATACGATGGTATGCCGCGTCTAATGGCAATAGCTCCTATGGGGCAGTGTCCGGTGATGAAGCCGACGAGTGTTCGAACACGCTTTCTATCTTCTCTACTTCTATTTCTACTTTTTAAGTACGGTCTCATCCAGCACTGCGGTGAGTTCCGCTTATTATTTAATGAATCCAGAATCACGCAAGAAGCACTTATCACAATTTCCTCCTCGTAAAACATGTCAAACCAAACTAACAAAGTCCTTGCGTGCAAATGTTATCCAAATCCAATGGGACGCAAGAATTTGCTCACTAGCATTCGAAATAAGCATTCCGAGCAAGAAAATGTTTCCTTCGTGCAAAGCTTTGCACACGATCATTTGTTTTCGGTGGATACTGACTTTATTTTGCATGCGAGCAAAAGCTCTTTTGGTTTGGAACAAGCTCTTTTTACGTCATTATGACGAAATTTTGATCGCGGGCAAATGTTCGTTTGCCTTGGTGGATACCTAGCTTAATGTTATCAGCAACAGTTTCAATTTTCAAGTTAATTCAAGTCATGCCTTTTGGCTTGAGTGGTAAAGTGAAAGTTACAAGTGCGTCGATAAATAATGCTGTGTGTAAACAAATAATTAAATTGATTAATTATTTAATTAATTAATTAAACATAAACGGTGTATTATTTAGTAAGCTCGCATGTTTTTTAAATATTCCAGTTTTTCTATACATACTTTCCTTATTTTCTAGAGGCGTTAATTAGAGATGGATATAGAGAGGCTGATTTTATCAAGGACATTCGGCTGAGTTTCCGAAATCAAAGAAATAGACATTATAAAAAAGAGGCCACCAGAAGGAAGGTCAATAAATGATGCCTCCATCTTTTCTTAAATATTTTTTTTTATATTCTATATGAATTCGTTACGTTTTTTCCTTTTTCTTTGATATTTTATATTAAAATCAATTTTATTTGTTTACGAAAAGCTTTAATTTAATCGGTTCTTCCAAAAACAACAAAGTTGGAAAAATATCGAATTTATTTTTTAGAATACCACTTTAAATCCACTGTCCAGCGTAGGTTCATTCGCTTTGCTCTACGTGATCTTCCATGGGTAGATAGATTCAACCTTCCACCTTATGCAAACCGTCTGAAACTGATCGACTTACAACCCCTAAGTAAACGTCGTGATGTTTCCGACGTTCTCTTTATTCATCAGCTACTAGCTGATGCCATAGACTGCCCTTCAATCCTGCAGTCCTTACCCATCTATACCAACCCTCGCAACGTTAGGGCCACTCCACTTTTCCGACTCGCGATCGCCATCGCACGAACTACGGTCAACGCGAACCAATTACCAGGATGCTTCGAAAAGTCAACGACCTTCCCTCCTTTGACTTCCATCTGAGTAAATCATCCCTTCACAAAGCCTTATATCTTTATCCCGCCCATCTTGATAGCCTTTCCTAATTCTCCTTCCTCCCAGTTTATAGTTATCATAATCATAGCTTATATTGTAGCTTACATTATCTGTTATGAAGTATTGTTTATTTTAGTTTTTAGTATTTATTTGGTTATTTTGTATTTTTATGTAATAGCTTGCATTAAGTTTAAATAAATAAATAAATATGCCGTCAGAAAAGATGAATTTGTCTCCTATTTTGACTTATGCTCTTCTTGCAATAACCGATTCAATTGTTTTTTCTGTCTACCCAAAATCTATTTCTTCCTAAAAATTAAAGTAATTTTATTCACAAAAGAATTATTCGATCTATTGTTCACCGAAGATTTCTTCGAGTATTGTTCACTGAAGATTTCCTCGATTATTATTCATCGAGGTTTTCATTGATGAGTGTTCATCAATATTTTCATTAGTTATTATTCATCTATGTTTTCATCTACAATTGTTCCTGCAGAAAGGCATCCCACCCTGCCTAGGACATTGTGTGTAAAATTCAGTTTACGTGCAGAAATGGAGCGAAGTTCAATGCCAAAGATGCAATACGGCTTCGATGCGGTATTACATCCATTTCTCACTGGGTGATTACGTCTATTATACATAAGAGTAGCTTCGGCTCTCTGTCTTTCCATCTCCGATTGTGTACTCCTTTGGTTATAATTATTTCTAAGGGGATCGTAAAGGCGTCTAGATGCTTCATTTGTCATTTCGACCAGATCTCACCTAATTCTGCATTATCGAAACCGGTCAAGATTAAGGTGCTTCATGAATCCTGTGACTGTTCTGGGAGCCACTATTACGATAGATAACATTCCCAAACGCTTGAACCTTACACGGCGAAAGGCTTCACAATGGCAGAGGATTTGCTCTGCTGTCCCGTTCTCTTCCATACAAAAGCGACATAATTCGCCCTCAGCTTTTTCCCTCTCAGAGGGCAATGTCCAGAGAGAAGGCCAGCGTTTGTTCTCTGCTACTAGAATTTAAAAAACCTTTTCGCTTTTCTTAGTCCTATGAGATTTTCGCAGTATATTTGTCTCACAACCTGGGTTTTTGAGTAGCCACAGAACGGCTCAGGGCCGACAAATGAGGATTTGGCGCCCGCTTTTGCAAGGCGGTCCGCAATATCATTTCCTCAAATGCCTTTATGACTTTGCACCCAGTTTAAGGTAATGCTGTTGATCTTTGCCGGTTCTTGGATTACATTCAGACCAGTTACATTCGAGAGTATGTGCCCTAAGTGATTTTACTGCCGCCTGACTGTCGGACATTATATATACCTTAGCACCAGGGATACCACATATCTATGCTTGCAAAATAGTTGGCACGGTGCCTAGTGCCCTTTGGAGTTCGAAGTTAGTCCTGTATAGGGCCCCCTTTCACATCATTGATTCCCTTAACGGAATTTCAAAGCTATACTCTTTCGGCACTGTGTCCGATATCGAGATAACTGCTGGATCATATGTGAACTCCTTATTGGTTCTATTCATATATTTGCACAGACATTTTTCCAGAC
The DNA here is from genome assembly GCA_964036015.1 of Leptarthrus brevirostris. Lineage (NCBI taxonomy): Eukaryota > Metazoa > Arthropoda > Insecta > Diptera > Asilidae > Leptarthrus > Leptarthrus brevirostris. Next base: position 97,740,970 of record OZ038373.1, read on the forward strand.
CACTTTATTGTTTTTTTTTTAATGTTTTTAAGGTACCCAAACTCTCCTGAGTTGTTTAAGGTTGAAAATATTTTTGCTAATCGAATAAAGGAACTGAAAATGATCGGAAGGCAATATTTTAATTCAATTCATCTCGTTTCATTGATAAGTTTTAAGTAGTTAAATCCTTCATTAATTTAGGGTCTCGTCCTCAAATAGTCATACAAAGGTGTACAAAATATTTTTTTGGGTTCAATAACAAATGCTTTAAAATAGTACCAATGTATAAATATGTTTTACTTTGATATTTCTGATTTGAAATGCTTCAGCAGGCCATATTATAAATTCTGTATCTGCTCAGGTTATACCTATAATGAAATGATATCCATTCTGGTGGGGCTCGTTGCCGTAGCAATAATGGCGGTGTACCATTTTTTTTACCACTTAAACGCAAAATAATAATATTTTGTACCTATTTGTATTTTTTTTTTGTTAGTAATACTTATAATCTAAGCAATATATTAGCTTTTTCGTATATATGACGAAACACGAGTATCTGCTGTAAGTGTCTACCTAAATTTTAATACACTCGTCTATTACATTGGGGTACGTATATTGCTTAATATATTCAAAATTAATATTTAATAACGTAAAAGCATGAAATATTATGTTTATTGTAGTAAAAGCCGACCTCAACTCTGCCATGCCCGTACTCCTCACCAGGCCCAGAACTACATAACTTCCTAGGAGGCTAAATAAGAGGCATAAAGGTAAATTAAACGTGAAGGAAACTTTTCGAAGATGTTTCATTATTAAACCCACATATCGTTTAAGCATAACGATGCCAGACTATAATATCCATGCCTTTATCATATCCAGTCACTGATAATGGTATCGCGTAATGTGTATTTAGTAATCCGGTACATACCTGGCAGCAAGTTGAGCCATAAATGCAAGCGTCTTTGGGCGAATTCTCATAAATTCCTATAATCCATGGAACCTCGTAAAAGCCACACATATGCCGGAGCCGGGCCTCTACTTGGCGTCGTTTTGTGATTCATGGAGCACTGGAGCATCGTAATAAAAGAGAAAATTAACCTCACGACGTTCAAATGGATTGCTCCACCTTTGTTGCTTCATCTTAGCCTAGCTTTGCTGGGTAGGCAAATTCAATCCTTAAAAACTTATACTTTAGAGTATGAACTTCATGAAAACAATTTATACTCCCATTCTTAATATGTACCTGCCTGCTTTGGGGCCTCCTCAAATTGATGTTAACTCAATTTTATTTTTTAGCAAAAATTACTTCTGTAGGGCGACGAAATTGAGTTGGTTTGTTATGGAATGTCTTTTAACAATAGTGGGGGTGCTCGGTAAGAAGGTGTCACCTCCAATTTCGACAAGCAAGAAGAACGAGCAGATAGCAGAGCAACATAAAAATTAATAAAAAAAAGAAATAAAAAGAAATTGCCCCGGTTGTCTATTGTAAAAATTTTATCATGTCTCCATTCACGATGGTTTTGTATTCGTGAATAAGTCAATACTAGTAACCTACATACTGCGGAATCAGCGGAAGACTTTTGCAAGTATTGGGCCGTAAATTCTGAATAACGGTTTGTACCGATGGCTTTGTACAACTGTAAAGAATTTTATGATTTGCAATTTGCACGTTTTGCATTTAAATAAAGAATACTCCATAAATTACCTTTACAGCCTCGCCTTATGCTTTGACAAACGTTTAATTCTAGGGCAGTGAAACTGGATGCTGGAACAGTTAGTACCTTTACGACATCTAATAGGACTTGTTCTGGAACGCTGTTGTGCTCCTCCTCCTCGTAACAATTGAACATAAAAGTGATTTAACTAGATTTCCTCCTTTCGCATTCGTAATTGCAAAATGCAGAGAAATCTATCCTGATTACTCTTACTGATGTTCAGTTTGACTTATTGGTACGGTACTGATGCAGCGCGGTAATTATTTGCTACAGTCGTTTTCGGAATTCTACTCATTTCAGTTGGACTTGATGTCACAATAAATTGTAATTTATGTTAAGAGTCATATTTCTATCTGAACCTGACTGGGATGTTGCTAACTGAAAATTTATCGCTTGGTGTTCAAAATGTTTGACAATATTTATGGGTGGTCCTATCAGGGCTTTTTAACGCCCTGTATAAACTAAATGCAGAACGTGAAATTAAAAACCATTAAAATTTTACTGATGATGTTTTCGTGATGTAATGACTCATACTCATTAACAGAGATGCCAGACGGTTTGGAGCAAAAGTCGCCAAGCCGAGGCATGAAGTCGCCCAAAGTCGCCGTGCCATTATTTGAAATCGCCCAAAAATCGCCTTTTGATTTTATAATCAATCAAGTCTCTCAAATTGTTGTTTGTCCAACTTTAATGTTATGTTTATTACAGCAATCACAGCAACAGATACAAGTAACACAAATTTAAAATTGTGGTAGAGGCGTGGTGAAAAAAAATACCCGTAATTAAGTATTTAGTAATGGTAGTGACTATTTGCACTTACGTGTACTTTTGTATTCGGGAAAGTTCCGCTTTTATGTACTACTATACAAATATATTCCCTTGCGGTGGGACGGGGCTGTAGCCCCACAGTTAATGAAGCAACTAAAAGTTACAGGTATTTAATAGTGGCAGTGCTTATTTGCACTTACGTGTACTTACGTGAATTTACGTGTACTTTTGAATTTGGGAAAGTTCTGCTTTTACGTACTACCTGCGGGGGAGGGGGGCGGTAACCCTCTATTAAATAAAGCAATTTAAAGCCTGATTAATACACCTCATCCTCCCAGAAAGTCTAATAAATTTGTGACGTACATAAATACACGTAGGTGCAAATAGTCACAACCTTTAATAATTCACCCAGTCGCTTCCAACTATTTATTACGCAGATTTTAATCTTTTAGGAATTAATATATATACAAAGGATAGCAAAAAGAACCGCAGGGACGACAGAATAACAATTTTGAATTCGGCTGTATCAGAATCAGATATCTACGACGTGACGACGGCATTGAGCATACTTTTATGTTTGAGCGAAAAAATTCCATTGCGATAAACGCCAGTTTGGACTCGTTCGGAGTTTAGTAAAAAGTTATTCGCGCAAAATTAGAATTTGAGATGACTCGACAGCAAACATTTTCTGCTGTCACGTCGGCTTATGTGATTTCGATGAGCCAATATGAACTGTTGCTGTAGGCTGCCGTGCATTCTGATTCAGCCTATAGCCCAAAAGCACCCAGCAAGAATTAAAAAATCGCCCAAAAAGTGCCTAATCGCAGAGAGGAAAATTTTCTCGCCCAACTGACGGCTCAAGTAGCCCAATCGGCGAGAAATCGGCCGGTGCGTGCGGAATTTTTGGGTTCTGCACCTTAAAAGAGAAAAACGGAACTTGTGGTAAGCCTTCTGCGTCTGTTTGCTTGTATGTTTTTGTGTTAGATGCTTGTAATTTTTAAGTAAAATCGAAATTTTTGGAACTTGTTTCGTACCTTAAAATATTCCTTGAACTTTCCTCTTTCAAACAACACCACCAAAAAATTTCCCCGACAATTATTTTGTTATCTGCATCCGCACAACCGCCATCGACCAGAGATGCCAGACGGTATGGAGCAAAAATCGCCGAGCCGTGACGCTGAAGTCGCCCAAAGTCGCCGCGCCATTATTTGAAATCGCCCAAAAATCGCCTTTTGATTTTATATTCATTAAAATTGTTGTTTTTACAACTTTAATGTAATATTAATTACAAAAAAGATACAAGTAACACAAATTTAAAATTTTGGTAGAGGCGTCGTGAAAAACAAAAAATACTCTAAATTATTTAGTAATGGAATTGACTATTTGCACTTACGTGTACTTTTGTATTCGGGAAAGTTCCGCTTTTATGTGCTACTATAGAAATATATGACAGGAGGACAGTTAATGAAGTAACTAAAAGTCACACCTCTTCCTCCCAAAAAGTCTAATAAATTTTTGACGCTAATACACGTAAATACATGTAATTACAAATAGTCACAGTCTTAAATAATTCACCCAGTCGCTTCCAACTATTTATTACGCACATTTTAATCTTTTAGGAATTATTATTTATATAAAGGAAAACGAAAATTATTATTTATTGAATCGTGCATGCCCGTTTTCAAAACATAACCAAGAACTGTCTTTGTGCAATTGGTGGGATAAAGAATGACCATATTTCAGATTGACAGCATTGATTGCACTGGGCTTTGAAAAAAATTGCCTTCTGGGTAGAATCTTTCTTTTAAAAGCAGTTTTAGGTAGGGGAAGATTGGGAGCCATCGTACATGGGGCACTCCCGTATGGTAGCCGTTACAAAAAAACTAAGCCAAATGTGGATATGTCATATGTGCGTCTAGGCTGAGTAGCCGCCATATTGTGCACAAGTTTTCGCGCCGTTGCGAATGCAGTCGTCAGAAGTAACTTTGTATTTTCTGTGGGTAATTATTTCATCAAAGTTTACGATCCTATTATGACTATCTTTCTTATATTTCTGACGGGATAGTTACATTACCGACAAATAAGTATATCTTTAGTAAGGCCTTTGATAAGCTGCCTCACTCTATTATCGTTTTCAAATTGCCCAGTTTGGGTTTCCCGCTCCCACTCATTGCATGGATTAAGTCGTATTTATCTAATAGGACTTAAAGAGTGCGTTTTCGGGGTGCGCTCTTTGATGCTTTTGTGGCTCCTTCTGGCGTTCCCCAGGGCAGTCATCGTTGTCCTTTGTTATTCATCTTATCTATTGATGATATTACTTATATGCTTCAAAGATGTAAAATTCTTATTTATGCGGACGATATCAAGTTTTTTCTCCCAATCAAATCTTTTGTGGATTGCGAGATCTAGCAGTCGGACATACACATATTTTATAGCTGGTGAGGCAATAATAATCGTAAATTAAACATTGGGAAATGTCAGGTTATGACCTTCTCGAGGTCCCGCAACTATTTAACTTTTCAGTACAAGTTTTATGGTACTTGTATTCAACGGGTGGAAGGGGTGAAGGACTTGGGCGTGTACCTTAAAAGACAACTTAACTTCATCCCCCACATTAATAATATCGTTCCAGGGCCAACTCCATCCTTCGTTAGTCCAGGGAATGTCCTAACCCTCACATAAGACTTCATCTGCATAAATCCCTTGTTAGACCACTGCTGGAGTATGCTAGTCCGGTTTGGTCTCCGTTTTACAGATCTCACATTAAACGTATTCAATCCGTTCAGCGTAGATTTGTGAGATCGGACCTTCGCGCTTTGCCCTGGAGAGACCATCTTATTCTGCCTCCATATGCAGAAAGATTGGGACCACTACAACTTGCTACTCTCGAGAAGCGTCGTTGATTTGCTGATACAATTTTTCTGCACCAGCTTCTGCAGGGGAAGATTGATAGTGAGTAACTTTCTTCCAATATTCCTAGAGAACTGTCCCATTCCCTTCGAAATCGTTCTAGCTTACGAATAGCTTACTCACGCACGAGGTATGGTATTTTTGAGCCAGTTAATCGCATTTGTAGGTTTGCTAATGATGTTGGTGATATTTTCAGCACTAACGTGAACAAGATAAAATTAAGGAGGAGCCTCTATAATTTGTAGCCATCTTGTTGCACTCATTCGTTTTGTAAGGTTTTTTATGTTGGTTTGTGTATGTATTGTATGTTATGTATTTTTTTTGCATGCTGGTGTGGGAGCCTCATTCACCTCAATATTTTGTTATATTCTGGTGGGAAGGTTAATTGATTTCTGGCTTCTGCATGTGAAGTGCGCCTTCTGAGTTAGAAGGGTTAAAATACGCACAAAATATGCACAAAATTTACACTTAACCCGAGTGAATTTGCGAAAAATCCAAAATAAACTTTTTATAAACTCGAGCGACGTGATAAATATAACAAAATTTCTCAACACGATCAGTGTTTCTGATAAAGAAAAACTAAACTCCTTTGGCTCTTCCAGCAGCAGAAGAAAAACTAACCCTTTGGTGCTGCTGCTGAGAAAGAGCCAAAGGAGCTTAGTTTTTCTTGATCAGAAACGCTGATCGTGTTGAGAAATTATGTTATATTTCTCACGTCGCTCGAGTTTATAAAAAGTTGATTTTGGATTTTTAGAAGGGTTAATTCAGTAAATATCTAAGATAGTGTTTCGAGACTAACAATTTTGAGGTTATACTTTACTAGATAAGTGATTTATTGTTCCTTTTCTATGCACGAGGAGCTAAGAAGAGGACGAACAGTCGATTTATATGACGTGATACAAGGAGACACTTATCACAGAGAAAAACTGCGAAAAAATATAAATGTAAAACCATTAATATTGGAAATTCGTGTAAAAAAATTTGGACCAAGGATAACGACGAAAACAATCGTGTTTTCACTCTTTCCTTAAGAGAAGAAACACTTTTGAACGGCTATATTATGAAATGCTGCGAAATGCATAATGGGCTCACAACAATTCAAGTTAGAAAGCTGGCGTATGATAATAAATTGGCAAGTATATACTGAATGCAAGGATATAGGAGGCGAAATACTTGAGTTTGCGTAAGCCAGAAAATACCAGCGGTGCAAAGATCTTCGCTTTTAATGAAACAACATTCTGGGAGTTCTTTCGCAACTTGAAGAGCATTTTGGGGCGGCATATTTTCAATGCAGATCGCATGCTCAATTTCGGCGAGCCCAGGATTATCTAAAGGTCTGCTGTTGTATTAAGTGGGTAGTTGAGTTCTATCCTCAGTGTACCTTGCCCTATTATAAGTCCAGGTTGCGAGTAGGTAATGATTGCGCATTTTCTTAGTTTATATAAAAACAAGAGTAAGAGATAAGTTATAAATGCTGAATTACTTTTCCGATTTATGTACTCGTTCAATGTGATACGCCTTTTCATAGGTGGTGTATTGATCTTCCAATCTGGCCTATGATTCTGGGCGAACTCATGTTGTTTCTGTCGTGGTATGAGGATGTAAGGAGTTCTTACAGGATGGATTCGACAACTTCTTCTTCAGATATTGATAATCTTCATATGTCGGTAGTAGGTCGTTTTAGAATGGAGTTCCCCTTACATCTCACGCTGACTGCTCTGACCTGTCCATCGCTTCCTGGATGAATGTTAGTAATTCGACCAAGTACCCACTTGGTTGGATGAATGTTTTCGTCCTTTATGATGACTAGTTGACTATATTCTTTACTGAGGTCTTCCATATTGTACGTTTTTGAAGATGGTTTCCATCTGGTAGTAGGATGTAGATCTTCCTGTCTGTTATATGGGTCTGGAAAACTTAAAGAAGCTTTCCTTATAAAGAAGTGTCCTGGTGTTAATACATACGAGAGGACACAGTGGTCGAGAGTTAAGGCATGCTTCAAATTGATAAAGAACGGTTGTTAGTTCTTTGAATGTTAGGGTTGTATCCACAATTACTCTTTTCATATGATGCTTTACGGATTTTACTCCTGATTCACAAAGACCTCCGAAGTGAAGAGCAGAGGAGGGTTAAAATGTATCTGAATTCCGTCAGATAGCATTATGTTTGCCACTTGCTCAGTGGAATTTTTAACGTTTCATTCGTTAAGCATTCAGAAAATTATTTTCCAAAACTTTTTGAGCAGACGCAAAATGTGTACCAATATTGCTGTACATGTGACTGCATAAGCCTCAACGAGCAGTAAATCGCTTGAAAGTAGCTGTTGTTAAATCACTGACATAGATTGCCTTTGATGAAAAGCGTAGGAAGACTGCAATGTATCCTATATGTCTCTTTGTTCCTCTACCCTTTGACATCCTAATTCGTGTAGGGCCTGCATAATTAACCCCTGTATACGTGAATGGCTTAGATGAACTCTTGCTGGAGGTAGATTACCCATTTGTTGATTTTAGTTACGGACTCTAATTTGATGCACCTTACGCATCTATTTATTATATTCCTTACAGCCATTCTTGCATTAATTATCCAGAACTTTTGTCTAATGTATGCGTGTGATTTTATTCCCTCCGTGAAACTTATAATATGAGCGTCATTGATTATTAATTTCGATAAATAACTAGTGTGTGACAAAATGGTAGGGTGTTTTACATCAAATGTTAGCTTGTTCTAGACGACCTCGAATTCATAAAATTTCATTCTATCCAAGAAAGGCGTCAATGATAAGAGCATATTTTTATTAGATATTCTATAATATTGTATTGTCCTACGACAATTAGAAGTGGGTGAAAAATCAATCGCACAAGGTTAGTTAAACAGCTGTGAAACTGAATAAAGCCGACAACATTTGTTTTTTTTTATACGATTTGGCCAAATTCTAGGGAACAACCCTTTGATGCGTTAGCATGGTTTTGGCCGGAAGGGAATTAGGGTAAGGAAAGTGAGGAAACTTGAAAGTCTTGTTTTTACATTGCTGCGAGCTAGACAACAGCCCAGAGACGGAGTGGATTATTTAAATTTCTTAATAAAAGCTTACGGGGAGACCTGGTCTCGAACCTGGGACCCATAGCATGGTGGTCGTGCGGCTCAACGAATTGATCCAACTCTGCCTCCTAAACTTCATATTTTATTCATAAGATTTCGTGCAGGAAAAAATTACCACGTATGTACACAATTTTTAGAACTAGATTAAAAATATGTACTCTATAGATATTAAAACATAAAAATATGTTGAACGTCGATTTTTATTTTCTGACCCATTACAATAACTTCCCTATATACTAGGAAGTTAAGAATTAATTTTAAAATACTAAATAGGGAAAAATAACTTACCTTTTCAACTCACAATTATAATCTCCAAAATCTTTTTTTAGATTATGCCTTGTCGTATCTTTGGTACAAGTTGCAACTGGAACGTCCATATTGGATCTCCTTTTAAGCAAATTAATTAGTTAATTTGATGCATAATTAAGCAATCTGGAAACAGAAAAATTTTACATAAGTAAAGACGTATATATTCTATATTCAAATGATATTAAATATACATTAAACTTAAATATTTTAACAGATGATAGAGACTGTCGTTTTCGAAGATAGTTTCTCACAACTGCACATGGGCAAATGATGAATGGAATTTTATTTCATTTTATTTATTCAGTTTTCTTCTATTTATCCAGTTAGAAGGGTTTTTGTTTAAAATTTAAGTTATATTTTTTTATATTAATTTCATATAAATATAATACTAATTTGCCAAAGAATGATAATTTTTATATGGAAAGTAATATTCTCACCATTCAAACAAAAACTTTACACCCAAAAATATAAATATTATTGTTTTTCTGTCAATTTCATTCAAATGTCAAAGATTGAGAGCTCAACTTTGATACAAGAAAAACTGCGTGCAAAAATGCAATAATGCAAAATATGCAACTAAGTTTCAATGCTTTAATTTAAAACCACTTTGACTTTAAGCCTGCACAATAAACAATATTTCTCGGGCCATCATATATTTTTTTGCAATCCTTCCAGAAATAAACAATTCACAGAGCTTTGATAAAGTGAATCTCTCCCTAAACCACCAGAGCTTAAAATTTGTTTAGCATATTACAAATCTTATACTCAAATGTTAAGAATATCGCACGCACAGAGCCGAAGTGGATATTTCACAATTTATGAAATTGCTGGTGCCCGAAATCTACCTGTTTCCATTTCGGAGACATGTGCGCGCCATATCAATACTTTCTAACATCAAACATATGCATAATATATTCTTTGGCCTAGTTAGATGAACGCCCGTTCTTAAGTATTAACGGCACCTTCAAGCCACATCTGAGATTACTGATAACTGCAGCTCTTAAAACATACATTCATGAGTTTCGTGATAGATATGACCTTGTCAAACAAAAATTTGGCGAGGGGGGGGGGGGGCAATCTGAACCGTTCGGGAGTTACAGGGTGATTCATAAATTTCAGTTTTTCATGGTATGCACATCACTCTTTTATTTGTATCTTTTGATCTACTCAACACAGAGACATCAAACCAGCGCTAAAAATTATTATTCTAATGACCTTTCGAAAATTGTAAACAATGTTGATCTAACTCCTACCAGGTACAGTCACTTCCAAAAGTGAAAAAAATGGTTTGAGATTACCTAATATTCAGAATTTCCCAAATTTTCTCGGAAATTTATGTTATTAGTACACGCCTTTTTCATTTTTATTGGATTGTCCATCTGATTACCTTTCCAAAAAGGTGCAACATGCCCAGGTAGAGAAAGGGCGTAGAAAACTTATCGGGAACTATTTCAAAATCTGCAATTTAAAGAATCTAAGCTCATATTAACTCTAAGATCCTTTTTATTGAATTCAAAACGTATTACAATTAATCTTAGTAAATTTCAAAATCTGTTCTAAATGTCCACCGCCAGTTTGGATGCACGCCAACAATCTTCTACTAAGTCCCTGTTTAGGGCGTATTGCAGCCAGGTTCTCCCGTATTTTCGTCGCTGCATTCCCAATTCTGCTAACTAAATTCTCCCTAGTGTTAAAGGGCTTGAATAAACTTCATCCTTCATTGTTCCTCATAAAAATAAGTCAAATGGGGTAAGGTCCGGAGATCTTAGAGATCGGTTAGGAAATTTTTCACTTAGTATTGCAAGCACAGTGTTAGCAGTATGCGTTGGTGGTCCATTGTGTTGGTAAAACATATCCATTCGATTATGCACAGGGATCTCCTCTATTAGATCTGGCAGAGTATTTTCCAAAAGATCCGCATAAATTTCACTTGTAAGAACTTGCGGCAGAATGAATGGTCCTACCAAATGGTTGCCGATGATACCAGCCCAAATATTGACACTGAATCCCTGCTGGAATGAGGTCACCTTTGTTCTGTGTGAGATAGTTTCCGACCAGGTATGGAGGTTATGGAAGTTCGTGATCCCTGGTGAATAGAGGTTCATCCGTCCACAGAATTCGGTCAGAAACCAAGTGCTAAATTTCAGTCTTCTCTCGGAATCTCCTTCCAGTAGTCCTTGGACTGGGTGATGGTGATATGGACGTAATCCCTCTCCATGAATAACCCTCAAACCTTAGATGAAGACACTAATAATCGTCTTGTAACTCTTCTCGTGCTCGCCTTGCCTTACGATGGTGATTATTTGCTGCCCGACTTCGGCAGAAGTTCCCGAAACTTCGGGTTGTATTTCTCTGTCGTGTGAAGTTGCACTTCCTGTTTCCCTTAACCTTCGGAAAGTCCGTGTAAATACCCTCTTAAGGGTGCTGGCCGATTAGGGAATCCAGTACAGGCGCTCTCTCGTTTCCGTCTACTACAACATAAATGTAATTAATATCCGCGTATTCCTCAAAAGTAAATTCTATCATTTTTTAATAATTTCTGTTTAAGAACACCCGTACTTATTGATTTGTTTTTCAACAACAAAATGTATTCTTGCTGCGGCGCTAATACCTGAGCTATTGTTTGCGACCCTATATTCTTGAAAAATTTATACTTGTAGTGTACGACACGTAGAATTTTGGTATTTTAAAGAAATGTGAAAGAATTGCACGTAGATCAGCGAGAGTTGCTGAAAATGATGCTTATGAAGAAATCGAAGGTATCCTGTACGCGCCAGGAATAGATGATTAATGTAAGTAAAAATTTTCAATGAAAATTTTCTTCTCCAAACTTTAAGCGCGTTTTTCACGAAAGTACTTTTTTCCGTCGGCCCGGATGATTAAAAAAAACTAGTGGACCGATTGGGCTGAACACAATATTCTACACATTAATGGTTCTGTCCGGTACAGAATGACAACCCTACTGAATAATAATCTTTTTGGAATTTTGATTTCAGATTATTACAAAAGGAGCAATCAGTGGGGCCAGCCACCTACTTTTTTTTGAAGAGACCTACTTTTCCTCACCAAAATGACGTTAAAATATTTTTTTTTTATTTATCAAAAAATGTTTGTATTATTCAATAGCTTAATAATAACATATAATTATTATAAGAAGATTGTATTCCATTTTCCGCAAAAAAAATCCTTAAAAACCTTCAAAATTTAACCGAGACTACCCCCTTAAACCATATATATTCATTTGATATTTGCGCATTTGACGTTTTCAAATGTAAACAGTGAGATATCGTACCACGAGTGCATCCAAATTTCTCTTTTATGTTCAGGTAGTGCAAACAAAATTGCTTTCGATTGTGACAGACTTTTGTTAAATCAAAATTTTTTATATTTTATTTAATAAATAATTGTTGTTACATATGTATGATTTAAGTTCACAAATGCCTTAATTTTACTGTTTCCATTAGATTTTACGAGTGGCCTAAGATTTTAGTCGATGACTGTTCTTTACTGTAATATCTTACTTCATTTGGCAACGCATCATCCATTTCTTTTTGCAATAATATTTCAAAGACGCTAGCAAAAATATGAATTTTATAATCATCCTAACCAAGAAACAGAAATATTCAGAAAATACTCCGTTTTTGCACTTTTTCCATTTTCATAAAAACTTACCGCCGAAAAGATATTTCTAATTATACACATGGTTACCTTTCGGGTAAAAGTATAACCCAAGTTCTTTGCAGTTCCAAACCATAATTACTATGCTTTGCTACATTAAACTCATTAAAATTTCCATTTGAAGACTATAAGTTTTCCCATTTAGTACCCGTTTTCGAGAACTTAGGAAACTATTACAACAAAATACGTAAGGCAAGACCGGTTCCACAGTTAAGCTTTCTGTATTTTTTCAATTATACACCAAGCACATGGTGCAAGTTCCTACTTTATGCACTTTGCAAAACTATTAACTGCTGCCATTTATGTGTTCCCGAATTTGTAAAAGCATATACTTACGAAATGAGGTTAAAGCCGACATTATCACATTGTGGTAAGAATTGTAAAATTTTTATTAAAAGAACATCTTGAGGCAATATTTTCAGAAAAATTAGTATACTATATAAGGACCAAAAAGAAATGATGCACTTAATGTTTGTTTATAATTTTTAAGCATGTGTTTATGTTACCACGTATTCTCAATTATCGCTGAGAATTTTCTCATGTAGATTTGTAGATTTGTCAAATTCAATTTATAAAAATATTTCTTCACAAAAAGCTTTAACCATTAAAATTAGTGGTAATTCGAGGAAGAAGAAAGAATGCAGAGCCCATTTAAAAGCATTATTTACTAAAGCGTTATTAAGTTGAAGAATTATGCAGTATCTGTTGACCAAACTCAAATTTTTTGTTTCAAATTGTGATAAAAACCTAAAAATCCATGAATTAAATTATCCTGTGATAAATCACAAGGTCGACTCAACTTAATTCATGTTATTGTTTGTACTTGTATCGCAATGATGATCGTAGTCGCATACTCGCATCACCACCGAAAAGTTGCTTTAATTTGCGTTGCTCTAAGGACACTTTTACTGACTCAACCAGAACTGAAACATGTTCAGTACAAACTCAAACTTTGTTCTACCGCTTAGGCACAGCTGACAGCTACGCCATACGTTAAATTTGAAAAATCTTAAACTTGGTGCAAATAACTATAGGTTTGGTTGAGCAACATAAGCAAACTTTGATCCTGCTGATTATTCTCGATCGAAGAAGTTACTTATAGACTCAATTATAAGTATGATTCATGTGGTCAATGATTGGGTATCTATTATAACCTATAATGCTTCCCTTCTGTTTTTGGTCTTAATGCAAGCATATCGAGAAGGATTTTTCGATTTACCTTTCCAATCTCGTCATTTCAGCGGTTCACAGAAGCTTTGGCTTAAGCTATTCTGATCAACTTTTAAATATCCTTTAGAACCACTGTAAGTTCGTTCACTTTATTTACTCATTCGACGTTTTCGTCAATATGAATAAGGAGCAAACTTTCTAGTGGGTTTCAGTAACTCCCTGTCCAATGTGGTTAAGATTTATTGATTGGCCTGTTAACAAGGATAACATTTATTCAAATAACTTTGTTTGACTTATTGTAACGTCATAACTAAGTTTGACTTATTTTAACGTCATGCACTAAATATTCGAAGTATTTAGTTTGTTTTCCAAATCACAATTGAATACTTCTTGCCCAACTTCTACCTTGGTGATTTTTACTCACACCAATACCGACTAACTGACAGGAATATGTTTGCATTCAAAGTGGCATGACTTTACTTGATTTTTAAAGTTATTATAGATACATCCATTACAGCATTGATATCATAGTAAAAAATATTACCAAATGAAGGCAGCCAGCAAATTTCAGAGAATATTAATGCAGTATATAAATAAACGTTCAGTGACGTTCAGCAAGTCTTAAGGAGTAGCCATTTAAGACTTAAGTGCTGAACGAAGAAAACAACTACAAAGGCTGCCTACCAGCTGCTTGGCGTCAATTTTGATAATACTTCAAGATTGACTCAAAAACCGTCAACTTTGGACATTAAATGAAAAGTTGGGATTTGGCGACTCCATCTAACAAAAATAAAGTAAGACTAATGAATTTTTTCCGAGCCGCAGTGCAATCGTACATAATGCATCGTGTTCGCAAATACCCAACCTAACCAACCAGGCCAAATACCTAGGTGTCATATTCGACACCAAACTAGACTGGTTGCTCCGCTTTTTACCACTTGAAGCCACTGCAAAGGTAGCAGCGCCATAAGACTGAAAGAGTCTAAATATTGTAAAAACTCTCAACATGAGCATAGATGTATACTAGGGATTCTCCCTGATGGATGTCTGTAGAAAACGATTACGCTACTCCGATATAGGCTGAGCTTTGGGAAAACCTCCTTTACCTGAAACCCAGGCAGAAAAAGGGAGGACGCGGGATATAACGGTCGTCATTGATGAGTTTAAAGTGCAGAACGCAGTGGGAGCCAGAGTATACTTGGATAGCCTAAACATTCATAGTCAGCACTGCCGACTTACTGCAGTGTTTTTGAAATAGAATTTCTGGCCATAAAGAGAGCGGCAGAACTATCACTAGCACACAGAAATCTACATAGCAGTATGAACATAGAAATTTATATCGACAATCAAGTGGCAATAAAGGCACTGGACTCAATCTATAAGCTCTGTTAGAGTTTTGCATGTAGTATGCCTTTTGACTCGTACACACATTAGGCCTGGACTTGAATATAATTCCCATATTTGAGCAGGGGCCGGACACCACATTATCCGCGTTAGGCAAAGTCCAGCGTAAGGCTATTAAACTTATTGGCGATTCCTCAATCTCTGAGGGCCTTGACTCCCTGGAGCATCGACGGAATGTCAGTTGCCTCTCACTCTTCGATCGCTATTTCTATGGCCATTGTTCTATCGAAATTGCTAGCCTGATTCCTTGTGAACACATGACAACGCGCGATACAAGATCTACAAGTCGCTCCCACCCCTATACTCTCCAGGTCAAATTTGGACGTACCGTCAAATTTCAGGAATCTTATTTAAGCAGAACAACACGAATGTGGAACAGTTTACCATCTTCTGTTTTTCCCTCGTCTTATGAGCCTGAAGCTTTCAAACGGGGCGTACATCGACACCTTCATCACTCAACCTCCTAACCCATTGCCCTCATCCTTAATTCCTTTCCTGCCATGGCTGTGATTTAGCATCATAGGGCATCCCCTGAGCTTTGACAACATCATATATAAAAAAAACATATATTTTAAATTCTTCTGTTAGAGCTTTGCACGTGGTATGCCTCATGTAGCATGTTGTATGCCTCATGCTGCTGTGTAAGCTAATTTCCCAGAACCTCATCCAAATTCTATTTGAACAAAGTAGATTGAAATAACACTGAAATAACATCGATGCACCGAACAATTCTCTTCTCTCACCTTCTCATTTTCTTTTATTAATTTATGACTTCAGTCGTCGGTGTAGTAAGTGATAACGTGTCGGCAATCCATTCCGTAGGTCCTAGATTCGAATCCCACTGACGGCGGCGGTGACCTATGGTTGTTTTCTGCTGACAATATATTACAATAAAAAACTGTTAGGGTGTCAGAGTAATGACGGCGGTTCGGAATCCACCTCGAATCGGGTGAAATTCTTCTCCCGCTGTGATGGATTACGGGAACTAGACAGGGAGAAAATTTATGACTTGCAATTGTTTTATACTTTCGGAAGTCATAGCAACCTTCGTTCTTTAACCTCTGTAGCTCTGCAACGAATTCCGTGGCAACGCTAGCCGCTATTTATGGCAGTGGGACTTGTTTCCTGTTTAATACTACTAGGACTCAATGATATCTTCTATCTCTTAGACGCACCCCAACCCAAATTCTGTTAATTTCTCTGGATGGAATCCGTAAAGAAAATTAAACATCTTAGGCATTGAGATATTCAGTAACCCAAGTTGGGAGGACGATATATTTTCCATGGCAAAAAATGCGATTAAATGTTTAGGGTTCTTACAAAGATGTAAGAAATAATATACATAATCTCATACATGCATTTCTCGTTATTTGTGTTTGAAAAAACTTCACAAACCCTTCAATCAACTTGAGCACACATTTTATTGACATCAAATTTTTATTTATTTATTATTATTTATTTCATTTTATTAGCCAGGACATTTGAACTTGGAACAGTTTTTCCTGCTCTGTCTTGCCAAGGCTATGCTGCTCATCATCAACTAGTTAACAACTAGTTGCCTTTACGTATTTTTTCGAAGATACTTTTTATGTTAATAAATATTAAGCGGGTGCGATAGAATGGTGTCATCACTTAACTTACCTAATTTATGCAAACTCTTCCCAGTAATTCATAGCCTTAGAGAAAATACAATTCAACGTTCACGTGTAACATTATGCCTTTCAGAATTCAGAAATATGATATTTGCGCCCGTCATATTCTTTTGCCTTTGCCCCTTTGATGACTTTTTCAAAAGACAAGTTCTCAATAAATTTCCATAACAGCCTTCAGGTGCCACATTGACAAAGGCATTTCTCTCCTCACAAAATATGGAATTTATGGGAGCAGCAGAAATTGTCAAGGCGGGACCATATACCGCTTGGATGAAATTTATTCCATTGAGATAGTATTCCCTATATATCAGAATGAATCCAGAAAGTTTTAAAGAAAATAACTCGAACTCCGATCTTTTTGGTCATCAAAACAGCGGGTGCTAGAATAAGAACCAAGGACAGGAAAGCACTAATGCATATGTAGGCGAAGGGAACATTAAACTACAAAAATCACCATTATCCCATATTTATCTATCACCAGGAACTAATTATATTGAACAATGTGAAACAAATTTTACCCATCCTGGGAGTGATATATTTTGCTCTTAAAGCAATATGTCGGTGTAAATTAAGTAAACAGCCTTCAAGCTGCGTCCAAACATAACACCAAAGGCGTAAAACACATCTATGGTGACTATGCGCTGCCCACCAACATAATTTGTTGTGCCTTCATTAAGTGTGACTTTCCTAAATAAGCTCTGGTAGTAATTTAAAGCAGTCGCGGACTAATTTAAGCTTTAAACTAGAAAAACGACAGGTGGCAGAGGAAAAAGTCTTTTCCAGACCGCCTGATGGAGTCTCGTACCGCATCCAATATAAAATTATATTAATGATCGATCAGCAGGGCGTCTTCTTAATATCTCGTCAAAGGTATTAAATAATAAAGACATGAGTATTTTAGGCAGATATTTAGGGAGCACGAGTAATTAAATAAAGATTTGGGCTTTGTTTACTTTAAATTTCGCTGAAAAAAAGAAATTGCTTGGCGTTTGCTTTAGTTCCTTTCGTGAACAACTTAATTTTGTTGAAACAAGTTCACTCCAAATTTAGTTTCCGATCGGCGTCTTCGTCACGTGTAATTAATTTGCTGAGTTGATTGCAGCGAAAGGGAGAAGATATTGACAATTATAATTAAAACTTAAAGTTTAACGAGATGAAGAGAAGCAAAACAGAAGAAGCAAATTCTGGAATAAACACAGAAAATATTCGAGTTAATGAAATTTGAATGAGTCGTTAAGGTGTTGATTTTTTTTTATTCGAACAAGTTATTGTCTACTGCGGAAGTTTCTCACGATACCTGCAAGTTAGAAAAATCAAAGAAGTTCTGAACTTTTCAGGCGGACACGAAATTCTGAAGTTTTGTGAAATTAACTTCGTTTTCTTCTTGTTTACATTTATAATTTATTGCTGAGTTTTATTATTTGTTAATAACCTCCTTCCTACAAGTCCAGATAGAATTGTACCCATTTCCTTCTTACTCTTGTGATTTCACATAACCAGTACGTAGATGATTTTTAACTTGCTGCAGCTATTCAAGCTTTATGGTTTTTTTATACTTTCGTACTTAAGTTATGTCAATATAGTTATCGCCGTGCTCTAATAAGGGAAATTATGGATTCCGTCTGCTTAATTTATAGGTTCTAGAATTTTAATTCACTGACCTATGACAATGACAAAGTACGTACAATGTACATTTATTTTATTACTATCGTGAACAAAAGAAAAGAACACAATGGGTAATAATAAGTATCAACTCCCTAGCAATGAGAACTATATCCCATTAGTTCAGAAGCAAAATTAAACAACTCGAAACAAAACTAACATTTTAATACAAGTGTTTTGAATTTTCTTGAGTCTACTTATTATTCACAATATTAAAAATCTATTTCAATTATTATTTTAATTGTTTTGCATTCGTTTAATCAATTAGTTGAGTTTAAAAGCTAAAGAGAAAAGTAGTTTTAGTTTTCAGCTAAACGCGCAAATCTTATAAAGTTTTCACAAATTAAAGCTTATAATTAAAGAATAAGTTTAACATTAAATTGAGTTTTTCCACTTTTTTAATATTTAAGATAAAGTAAGTTAGCGTGGAAAAGGGGGCCGAAATGATAACGATTTCGACGATTGCGTTTCCGTGTTTTATGATAGGATTTATGATTTGTTTAATTCGTGTGTACCACTTAAACGGTTGAGATCATCCTGTCATTCTCCCCCGTGGTATACTAGGGAACTACGGAGTCTTAAGAATAAAAAAAATAGGTTATGGAAAACCTAGTTACGCTGTAGAAGCGCGTCAGCTTATTCTGAATTCGTTTATTGTCATGAATGCTTCTTAGCATTATCGTCATCCTTATACAGGGAATACCTTGATAATGTTCGCAGTAGCTTGCACAATGATCCTCGTACCTTTTTTAAATTTGTAAATCTGAAAAAGAAAACTGATAATTATCCATCTACAATGTGGTATAATGGATTCTCTAGTTTTAGCGCGCCTGATATAGCTGATAACTTTGCATTGTTTTTTGAGGGTGCCTTTTTATCATTAAACTTTGTGCCTTCCCTGGAAGAGTTTGGTCATATTCAAAATCGTCCCGCTACCTCCATTTCTTTGCCCATTATATCTCGGGATATTATCATGAATGCTATCAAGGAACTTAAACTGGACTTTTCTTTTGGTCCTGATTGTGTTCCACCTGTATTCTTGAGATCCTGTTCTGATGCCTTACTCACTCCATTGGAACTCATCTTCAACAAATCTCTTCAGGCCGGCAGATTTCCTACGTTATGGAAGAACTCCTTTATAATTCCTGTTTATAAAAAGGGGCATAAAAACTCCATAACAAATTATAGGCCAATCGCGAAGCTTTCCGGCATACCCAAGTTGTTTGAATCTGTTATATACTCACAGCTCGTTGGGCAGCGTAAGGGGTTAATCTCTTCTAATCAACATGGCTTTCTGCCTGGTAGATCGACAACAACCAACCTTCTTGAATTTACATCACACATTATCTCTGCCTTCCATCAGGGACTCCAGACTGACTGTGTCTACACCGACTTTAGCAAGACATTTGATAAGCTCCCTCACCCCGTGATTATGCTTATGCTGCTGTTTATTCTTGCCATTGAAGACATTGTCCCTCTGATTAAGCACTCCAAAGTTTTAATCTACGCAAACGATATGACGATTTTCTCATGCATTAGAAACAGTTATGATTCTTCCTGCATTCAGGATGATTTGAATACCTTCAGGGGTTGGTGTGCCACAAATGGACTGCAACTTAACCTGGATAAATGTGAAGTTATGTCATTTTCTAGGAACATCAATCAGCTAGTCTTTGATTTTACCTTTGCGGAAACTAATATCCGTCGTGTGGAGTCCGTTACTGACCTCGGTGTAATGCTAGACAAAATACTCGATTTCACTCTGCACATAAACCATATAGTATCTCGGAGTAATTCAGTCCTTGGTTTTGTTAAGCGGTGGTCAAGGGAGTTTTCTGATCGACAGACCCTTATTCACTTATTTTTTGCTTTAGTTAGACCAATTCTTGAGTACGCATCTCAGGTTTGGTCTCCCTGCTATGCTGTTCATTCTAGATGCATTGAATCGGTGCAGCGGAACTTTGTTAGGTTCGCACTAAGGGACCTCCCGTGGAATGATCCATTAAGGCTTCCTCCTTATGAGGATCGCCTCCGATTGCTTAA
This sequence comes from Leptarthrus brevirostris, assembly GCA_964036015.1. NCBI lineage: Eukaryota > Metazoa > Arthropoda > Insecta > Diptera > Asilidae > Leptarthrus > Leptarthrus brevirostris. The sequence continues at coordinate 97,761,362 of OZ038373.1, forward strand.
TATGCACTCGTTAGAGGAACGTCGTAGAATTGCTGACCTAGTATTTATTCATCAGCTTTTGAACTTGAATATAGATTCTCTCACTCTCTCAAGTTTGGTTACTTATAGGCAAACCCCGTATAGCTTAAGGAGATTGCCTTTACTACATGTTATCCATTCTCGCTCTAGCTATGGTATGCATGAGCCTATTAACCGCATGTGTAGAGCCGTGAATATGTGAACTGGCTCTTACTAAGGATTTGCTTAAACGATCTCTGTTGTCTTTGCACCCCTGATTGTAGTGTTTGGGATTGTTTTGGATTTTTTGTTGTTGTTTTTTTTTTTTACTAATATTTTATTGCATTGGTTGTGGGGGATATATGTTATATTCTGGTGAATAGGTCAACTGATTCCAGGCCTCTGCCTGTGAAGTGCGCCTTCTGAGTTAGAAGGGTTAATTCTATAAAAAAAGAAATAACATAATTATTGGAAAAAGTTAGTAACTATAGATAGTGAAGTTGACTGTAGAGTAGATGTTGAAATTGCCAAGTGGCACCGTAACCAATATCCGGAATAAGTTTGATATCCAACCTAAGAAGAATTCGGCATGACGAAAAGCGGTGCTTACTCCTGTGTGCAACGAATAATTTTAGGGCAAATCCCAACAGGGATAGAGGAAGGACGGCCAACCCAGGACACTTAAATGAATTGCAAATAAAAATACAATAAGCATAATTTCTGTCTTAATTTACTCTTACAATAAAACTATCAACTTCTTCAATCATATTAATTAGCAATTATATCAAAATTTTTCTTAATGAAAATATTAAAAATACTTTGACTTTAATAAATACAATGCAAAAAATGCGGGTAGCCGACGACAGGAACAACGAAAATTTTTTGACGGGAACAAAACCCATACTAGCACGTAATTCACTCCGCGACCACGCCGCGCCACAATTGATTTGGATTTGTTTTTGTTCTGGAGAGCGTAAAAAAACTTTTACCTACGCAACGTGGTTGATTTCTTAAAAATTTCAATGTCCGGAGTTACCTGCCGTCCGGGGCTACCCGCAATTCCTTTGTCCTTGCGAACGTTAAAAATCCAGTACTTTACTTTTACAACGCTACAAACATTTTACGCCGGAAGAATGCCGAACGTAGTATGAAATGCCAACTATTAGTAAAATCTATATCACGGAGAATAAAAGACATCACCTGCGTAGAAGGGGGCCTTACTTTTGTATACTTTTGTACTAAGTAATAAGAGTAATTTTATTTTAAAAGTAAGCTAATTATTTAAATGAATATTTTCCGTTTGCAGCATGCTCCCTTTTTATAAAATCAACTTCATGTTCAATTTAATTGATAAAACCTAAAACAGGCTTTTTTTCTATTTAAATACTGTAAAGAGTTTGAGTTGCCATCTTCGTCAAAGGGAAGGGCTTTTTATGCTCTATTTAAAAGCACAATCTGGTGAGTCCGTTCCATTTTTTAACTTTTTATTTCATCCAACATTCAATGTAGTACAATCGTTCTTCATTAAATGCGTTTAACGGGTCTCCACTGCTGAGCATTTGGCTGCCTTCGTTGAAATCAAAGTTCAGCACAGCAGGCATAACACTGCTGCTGGCTTTGTTCTCACAGAGGCGGCTTTGCTTCGCATTTGTGGATCCCGTTCGTCAGTCCTTGTGTCGGTGTACGTTTTCGTTTCGTTTTAGGCAAATTAAGACCGGGATTATGCAAAAATTTTTAATTAATTTTTGCAACATTCGTGGCTTAAAATGTAACCATATATAATTCCCATATTTGGGCAGGGGCTGGACACACCGCATTGTCCGCGTTAGACAAAGTTCAGCATAAGGCTATTGAACTTATTGGAGATTCCTCAATCTCTGAGGGCCTTGACTCTCTGGAGCATCGACGGAATGTCGGTTGTCTCTCACTCTTCTATCGCTATTTCCATGGCCATTGTTCTAACGAAATTGCTAGCCTGAATCCTTGACAACGCACGATACAAGAGCTAGAAGTCACTCCCACCCCTATACTCTCCAGGTAAAATTTCGGGAATCTTTTCTAAGCAGAAGACGAATGTAGAACAGTTTACCATCTTCTGTTTTTCGCTCGTCATATGATCCCGAAACTTTCAAACGGGGCGTACACGACACCTCCTAACCCATTTCCCTCATCCTTAATTCCTTTCCTGCCAAGGCTGTGCTTTAGCATCATAGGGCATCCCCTGAGCTTTGACAACATCATATATAAAAATAAAGCAGGAAAAAATCGAATTAAATGCGAAATCCTGCAACATTTGAACAAAAAGTTGAGTCACTATACATATATGAAAAATATCATAATTTATTGTCATTTACAGGAAGAAATACAAAATAACCATTAAACACAGTGTCAAAAAACAACAAAAAACATTTTTGAAAAAGTTAAAATAATACACATAATTGGTGCTATCTTAGGCGGAATACGGTACGGAGGAAAACATTAAAATCGGTTTCTTTCATATATACTTAGAAACTTGTGTGTGATCCTTGATTTTTTAAAGTACCTTTTGAAACCTTTTAGCTTCGAAAGGACGAGCCTTGTTATCTCTTGAGTACTCCCCTTCCATTTCCATTCTTTTTTTACATTTCTTTACTTAAGCTGTTGCCGAATTCTCTTATCTTTTGAATTTCATACGTGTTCCTCGTCGTTTAGGCTTGGTAAATGTAGGGGTATATGTTACTGTTTTGGGGAAATAATAAAAGATTTAAAAAAAAAACAATTTTAACCGACTTCACAAAAAGCCCTAATAAGCATAACATAATTTTTAATTTTATATCTACTTATTACGACATTTTGAAGTCGGTGCAAAAGTAAACAAACCAAACAACTACAACAAAAGTATTTAATCATTCTTCCTTATGATTCCGTGAGTTGACACGTTCAGGTAGTTTTATATGGTATCCTCGATTGTGGGTGGGAAGTTGTTTTATTTGTTTAATTTGTACCGACTTCAAAATGTCGTGATAGATATAAAATGAAGTCGCCTCAAATTTTTTTTTCAAAAACTATGTTATGTTTTACTTTTTTCTGGCATCATATATACGACTCGAAAAATGCTTCTCGTACGCACAAAGCAATTTCAAAAGTTGCAGAGGTAGTGCACTAACAATATTATCCAAATCCAGCAACATATCTCGGGTTTCATACAGGCAAAAGAAAGTGATTTGAGCAGAATTGATCATCTATTTAATTGAAAATGAAATACAGAGGAGTAAAGATTAAGTGACTTATAGTGCTACTATGTCGTTTAATGAAGCTCCATTTCCAACCAAATATTTATAACCGCCATTACAGTGTCCTTTCACATGGCTATTCTAAAAAACTAACGCAATATCATTGCAAACATCCAAAAATGTTCCTCCCCTATCATCATCCTTAATCAATATCTGGAATGTTTGGCTTTTGAAACAGTTCCTGTGTCGTTTTTAATAGTTCTTTGGCTATTTCGCTTCAAAACCGTCTATGTGGTAGTATTTCCAGATTTAATTAATAATTTTCCTCATTGAATTAAAATTTTTCAAACTAAATTAATGTTTTTCCGAAAAAAATTTATCTTCTTCAAAAGCAATTTAATCCAATTTTAATAGATTTTAATGTCGGGTCAAAGTAAATTAATCTTTTCCAAACTAAATTAATCTTTTCCATCATTATCATTTAAGTTCACGTTAAAAATTTACCAGTTTCGAATCAACCAATCCCCATGGTTATCGCAGAACTATTGGAAAATCGAAATTAAGATAAATATTGAATCAATCCAATTGTAAGGTCACATCTTTCCCAAAGTTCCTTTGCACCCGGAAAATCAAGCCAATCTTTCAGAAGTCTAGACATCATAGTTTAAACTATCCAATAGTTTAAACGAAATTTTGTTTCGATTCTTTTTGTTAATTAATATCAAATTACAACATTTTCTGTCGAGATAAAAGCTATCAACAGTATACTTCACGACAATATGATAAAAAAATACGCAAATGATAGCTATAAAATATATTGAACACAAATCGGATGTCAATAAATCTATAAATTTTATACTTCATCGTTTAAAACTGATTCCTTAAGTACCTGAGCAGGTTAAAAGGACAGAAAAAGTCGAAAACCTGAGTCCAAATAAAACAGGTAAACTCCCACACGAGATAATCTCCAAACTCATGTCATGCATTCAGTTGACGTGAACAAATCATGATTAATAAAAAACTTGAATTAAATTAAACGGAAATGCTGGAGATTTTTAAGAAACCCCGATAATCCAAGCTGTCTGGATTGAAAGACAAGTTATGGGTGTGCTGAACTCATATCAGATGAAGAGTTTAAAAGACGTCAAAACTGCCACTGGGATATTTATAGTTTTACGCTAATGATCATAAATAATTTATTAATTAAATTAGCAGTTAATGTTCAGTAAGCTGCTGATTAAACAAATAGTAAGAATGTAGATATGGTTCGTCGAATTTTTTGTGTTTATTATCTGATTCCATGATGTATTTTCACAGCCATTCGTGAAAGTCGAAAGACCATAAGAAATAATTGCCAGAAAAAAATACTTTGCATACTAAACGATTATGACACTTAACAGCAAGGCACTCGGAATGTGATTCCAACTAATTTTAATTATATTCTGGAAAATAAAATTGGCACTTGTGTTTTCCAGATAGTTAAATCAGAATCATTAGACATATTTACTTAAAATCGTCATTTAGAACAAAAATTGTGCGTGTCAGCCCCGACGCGTCACTGAAGTTTATTCCTGAAAAACGATTGTCTTCAATTATATACATACCTACAATAGGCAAAGGAAGTAAATGAACCCATATATTTATTTATATTGATTTGGCAAAATATATTACTTATATTACATTATTCATTTCGTGAATAGTAACGTCATTATTAAATACTGTGACAATAGGTTTGTGGAAAATAAAATACAATACATGAACGTCAGAAGTTACATGGGTTACGAATCGTGAAAACATCGCATTAATGGTTGTACCATATCTAGTTGTCTCCAGTGTTCTACCAGAATAAACAAAAAAATCTGTACATATGCTCATCAAATAAATAATAAAATACTTTTTGATTTTAATAGCTATTTTTAAAATGATAAAATAGTTATTGCACTAATATATAAGATTTCAATAATTAAATATATACTGAAGTATTCATAAAAAATATTATGTTAATGTTAAATATATTCAAACATATTTATTATCTTTAGTGTACAAATAGTTTTGTCCCCTTCTGTACATAAATGGTACAGATGTTTGTGTGTACAATATGTATCATATCAGGATTGTAATCGCAATTTACATGGGTATATTATACATATGATAAAGCTGTAAAATCATCATAATAAAAAACATAACCTCTAAGAACTGTTTTTGTTGAGACTCTAATGTAAATATTAATTTTAATCAAGTATTAATCAAAATTTTAAAAGTAAAATTGAAACTTTACACCTTTATTTTACGCGATTAGAACCCTGTATAATATGTAAACATGAATTATTATAGCACCTACCTAGTAACCGCATCCACGTGTTCATCGGTTTTTTTTCATCATCACTTGAATGGATTTCCTCCATTTCTTACAATATTTTGTTAACTTTATTCACTTCACTCTATATAAATAAAAATCAAACTTTAAATCTTTAAAACTACACAAATTGATATTTGATTTTGTACATGTACTTGGCGCCATGAGATGCGCGAACATGTTATTGTATCTATTTTTCATACCGTGCGCTATATGTGAAACGATTCTTAAGGAATAAACTTCAAAAAAACCTTGCATATTTAACTAACTGTAAGTTTATTATTGTAACGTCAAACCGATTATTGTAAAATGACTATACTTGTACTTTTCTGTTCAAACTCAGTCAGCCTTACTTATTTTCACTTCTGAGTGCCAAAAACTAGCTATTTTGGACCTTAACTTTTCATCATATTCAATTATGTTTCTCCAGCCCTCTCCCACTCAGCAATTCTTCATTAAATTGAATATGCTAACATGTTCTGTGTTGTGTCAAAAAATTCCACTATTCTTCTTCGATTTAGATACCTCTTGTTTGGAAACAGCTATGTTAGCTATGTGACTTTCTTCCTTTTTCTGCTGACAGTGTCTATGAACAAAATTAGTTTTTATTTTTTATCCCCCCCCACCCCCCAGTTTAAATGATTGATGGATTTATAGCATGGTTTTTGACGAAACATACCAATTCCGCCACAGTTACCGTTTTCAATCTAAGATCAAATATATATTATTATATTATTTATTTTAAAGCGTTAATATAATAATTGTGTATCAAGCACAGCAAAGCCCTCGAAAACATCCATCCCAGCCGACAACCCTATCACTACTGTCTCGAATTCTGTATATCCAGCGCATCCACCCAACCACGCACTCCCAACTTCTTCCGAGTGCCCACCTAGCCACAAGCCATCAGCTTCCAACCACCCCACCACCTCTACTTCGATTTCCATCTGTCCCACCCCTCCTCTGCATACACCTAACCACGCACCCGCTACTTCCTCCGCATGCCCACCTAATTGCAAGTCATCATCTTCTTTCACTATCGCCCCTTCTCAAACTTCTTCTACCTCCGCTAACCCGCCCCTTCAGCTAACCAAAACTCCTACATCCGAACATAACTCATTTATCGATCCCCTATTCCCACCTACAGTTAAATTGACTTTGCGCTCTGCGGATTCCAACGATGGACGATACCTCTTGTCCCGTTTTCGGGACCGTCGCATTTACGAAAACGTACGTCTATTTCTTGCCTATCTGCACGACAAACCGAATTCGGTCTGCATTGATGGTAAAACCAGCACCAACGTCATGTTAAGCATACATCAAGAAGGCCTGCCCACAGATACAACAGTCTTACAGCAATTTTTCACTAAGTACCATGAATCATTTAATATCCCTTCCCATAAGGTTTCAGAAGATCTATCCACCTATGCTGCGTACGTCAGTTCTCGCCGCATTTCCCATCTCCAAAAAAGTCGCAACGACTCCTTAAACTACTTTCGTTCCTAACCCCCCCCCCCCCCCCCCCCCCCCGCCATCCCTATTTCTGACCTCCCCCTTATGAACCAGCGGTCTCCGATCAAGTACCTCTCCCCAGCAGCTTGTCAGTCTATTACCAGAACGTCAGAGGACTTCGCACAAAAACATCCAATGTTTTCCTAAACTCCCACAAATTCCCGCACGATATCTTTGCCTTAACTGAAACCAATCTAATACCAGGAATTCTCGACAGCGAACTATTCCCTCCTAACTATACCATTTTCCGTGTTGACGGTTGTGTAGGCAACAATGACACACCAGGCCGTGGGGTTCTCATAGCTGCTCACAACCGTTATGATGCCACCCGACTCCTCAATATCTGAATTTGTATGTATCAAATTAACACTGAATAAGTGTATTCTGTATATTCTTTGTTGTTATATTCGTCCCTCTCAACCTATAGAAGCCTACAAGCCCGTAATTGAAACGTTAGACACCATGCTTGAGAACGCTAACGCCTCCGATGAATTCATTGTACTGGGTGACTTTAACCTCCCCCGTATTCAATGGTCATTGTCTGAGGACTGTTCACACTTTGTCCCCCTAAACGCCTCTTCCGCCAAAGAAGCCTTTTTTAACGATCAGCTCTCTGTTTCTGGTCTCTTTCAAGTTAGTGGAATCAGAAACTTTCTGAACAGACAATTAGACTTAATCTTTTCCTCAGACCCAGTTAACTCGGCTGTCGCGGAAAGCGTACATCTCCTCTCCTCCCTCGATCGTCACCATCCTCCCCTGTTCCCCGTTTTCTCCAACGAACACCCTCACGCCCTTTCAGGCTCCGAGTCTTCTCTTTCCTTCAATTTTCGTAAAGGCGACTTTGAAAAATTAAATCACTTGCTCCTCAACTCCAACATTGGCAATATCCCTCAACATCTTCCAATAGACATTGCTGTAGAGGCGTTTTATTCGAAAATACACGCTTGCCTTACACAATCTATCCCTCTTCTTCCTCGTAAAAACTGCTCCTCATCCCCCGTTTGGTACGACAAAGAATTACGCTCTCTCCGCAACAGGAGAAATAAACGTTAGCAAACTTTTCTTCTCACCCAAAATGAGTCCGACTATTCTTCCTACTTGTCTGCTTACACCTCTTTTTCTGAACGTTGTGATACCCTCTACCATGAGTACCTCCAACGGATGGAAACTAGCCTCATATCCAACCCCAAGTGCTTTTATAGCTTTATTAATTCTAAAAAGAAATCCAATATTTACCCTTCCACCCTAAAGCTCGAAAATACCTCTTCATCAGATCCTCAGGTTATCTCCAACCTCTTTGCACACTTCTTCAGTAAATCTTTCAGCGACAATTCGCTCCAACCTGACCTTAGCTCCTTTTCATTCTTGGACAAATGCACTCAAACGTCGTTTACATCTTTTGACCCTGACCCCGAACAAATCGCGGCCAGTATTAACGGGCTTGCGGATGACTTTCACCCCGGTCCTGACGGCATTCCAGCCATAGTTCTGAAAAAGTGTGCCATGCATCTAGTTCAACCCCTTACTTTGCTTTTCCGCCTCTCGGTCACTCAAAAGGTTTTCCCTCAATTATGGAAAAACTCTTATATTATTCCGATATTCAAAAAAGGCTGCAAGAACGATGTATCCAACTACAGACCCATTGCTAAATTATCATCCATACCTAAACTATTCGAAAAATTGGTCTATGATTACATGTTCTTCCACTGTAAGTCTATTTTCTCCCTCTCCCAGCATGGCTTCCTCAGAGGTAGATCTACAACCACCAACCTTACCGAATTCGTCTCTAAAACACTATGTGCCCTGGAAAACGGTAAAGATGTTGATGTTATCGCCACCGATTTTAGTAAAGCCTTTGACAAGATCTCCCATAGCGTTATCCTGTTTAAACTTGATCGCCTAGGCTTCCCCCCCCCCCCCCCCAGATTCATCTCCTGGATTCAATCCTACCTCAACAACCGTCAATACAATGTTCTTTTCAGCTCATCCATTTCTAACCCCATTGTCGCTCGTTCCGGCGTCCCTCAGGGCAGCCACCTCGGTCCATTAATTTTCATCCTTACAATCAATGATGTTGAATGTGTCATAAAATACTCAGAGCTGTCCATTTATGCTGATGACATAAAAATAATTAAACATATCTCTTCCACAACCGACTCTCTTCTTCTCCAAAAGGACCTCGATTCGTTCACCACATGGTGCATGAAAAACTTTCTTGAGCTCAATGTCTCTAAATGTCAGTCCATCTCTTATTCCCGCAAGCGTCTTACCAACACCCCGAGAACATACATGCTAACCAACGTACCAGTCCCTATCGTTACCTCTTTGTGTGACCTAGGAATAATCTGTGATAGTGAACTCAATTTCCGTTCCCATATTGATAGCATAATTAACAGAGCTAACTCCGCGCTAGGGTTTGTGAAGCGCTGGTCTAGAGAGTTCTCCAATCCTTATGTTTCCGAATCTCTCTATATTTCCTTCGTGAGACCTCTCCTTGAATATGCCAGCCAGGTTTGGTCTCCCACGCAAACAACCCACATTAACAGAATTGAATCTGTCCAGCGTAGGTTCATTCGCTTTGCTCTACGTGATCTTCCATGGGTAGATAGATTCAACCTTCCACCTTATGAAAACCGTCTAAAACTGATCGACTTACAACCACTAAGTAAACGTCGTGATGTTTCCGACATCATCCCTTCACAAAGCCTTATATCTTTATCCCGCCCATCTTGATCGCCTTTCCTAATTCTCCTTCCTCCCAGTCTAAAGTTATCATTATCATAGCTTATATTGTAGCTTACATTATCTGTTATGAATTATTGTTTATTTTAGTTTGTAGTATTTATTTTGTTATTTTGTATTTTTTTATGTAATAGCTTGCATTAAGCTTAAATAAATAAATCCGCATAAGGTACTAAGACTTTTATTTAATTATTTTTTATTCGAATAAAAGTGTGAAATTTCAGAGTTCAGATTTAAGTAGCTTTTGTTTGCCAACTCCTTAAAGACAGGAACTGTACCGCGAGACACGTTGTGCCATATATCATGGAGTGTTCGGTGTAGTAAGTGATAACGTGACACCCTACCACTACCAGTCCACAGGTCCCAGGTGCGAATCCCACCGGCGGCGACCCATGGCTGTTTTCTGCTGACAACATATTATGATAAAAAGTACATGGAGGGTTGCAGAGCACATGTAATTGGTTCGCAATCCAATTGTAGATCCAGTTGCTGTCTCAAATCGGGGGTGAAGTTCTTGAACTTCTGTCTATGCCCTACAAGGGGTTGCAGGAACCAGTGAGAGAGAGGAAGAGACATTGTGCCATGAACAAATAAGGAACTTTTTCTTTGATATAAATATAATGCAAAATAATTCTTTTCCGCGAACAGTTTACTTTTGCTCGCGTCAGAGTTGATATTTTCTCTAGATAGGGTTTCAGTGATTTCGACTTTAAAACTTTTAGCCGAATCCAATAAAAAGTAGACGTGAAGAGGACAGAACTTCGACAAATGCCGACCAAGCTGGATTTCTGTGGAGAATTTTATTTTAACTTGAAAAATTATCATAAATAAATGGAAACTGACGATTTAGCCGGTGCCCGTCGGAGTTATCGCTGCAGGTCAGTTTCTATATATATATATATATATATATATATATATATATATATATATATATATGTATATGAAAGGGGGATTTCTGAAAGGGTTACACTCACCTCGAAAAAAGGGGAGGGTAATTCTTTAAACTCTGAAGATAGATAAAACCATTTTTCCACCCCTGGGAGGCTATAATAATCCCACAAAGTTAGTCACAGTCATGTGTAATATGCGTGTCCCAGTTGGTTAGAAATGAAGCAAAAGAAATATCAAATGTAAGAAATCAAGAACAACTCGTTCCTATGGTGATATTGTAAAAAAACATTGCGACGGAAATTGTGAAACAAATTGGACAGTAAAGTGAATAAAGACTGTAAATAATTGTGATTGAAAATAAGTGTCTTAATTAATCCGCCGAACCCGAAGAGTCTCAATTACGTTACAATATAATACACTGTTGGTGGCAACGACATTCGAATATTGTCTGGGTGTCGATATGCACATCGATGTGACTCCTTTTTACTGCCTGCATCTATGCGGAGTGGGAAATGTCAGTTATCAATTCTTAGGGGGCTTTAGACTATAATTAATCATTAAAACAAGTTTTGAGCCGAGAGGCTATAACTTGGCAAGTTCGGCTTTTTATAAAACTGATAAACATGATTTATTTTAGTTTCTTATTTTATTCTTATTATTTTTGCATTAGCTAATCTACTTTTAAAACAAAACAATTGAAGTGGCAAAAAATAGTTATAAAGTCATTTTGTTTGTAGCCCTAGTAAAGTAAATGGATTTATTCACGTATTGATTAGTGTGAAATTAAAATGTTGCTTTATTATGCTTCCATTTGTAGAATTTTTTTATATGAGTGATATTAGTTTAAAAATCGGTCGAAGGCAACATTAGACCATAAAAAATAGACGTCTTGGTACGAGCCTATTAGAGCAGTGAAAAACGCTTCAAGCTGTAGGAAAATTATTGAACCTATTTGTTAATTAAGCCAACAATGCCCTTATGTAAAAAACCTTTATAATGCAAGCTTTCATTTAAAAACCACTGAACTAAGAAAACCCCTAAAACGTACAAAATAAAGTTCAGTGAAATTGAGCCCTCAAAAGTATAAGTACGGAAAAACAATTTCTTTGGTTACTGATCGTAAGCGCAGGTACTTAGAAGGTAGATAAACAAGATCTATGTTTATGTTGAAAATATGAAATATATATTTAATAAGCTTGAGGCATTATTTCAGATAGTTTTTAAAAAGTTTTTTTTACATTTATTTCCTTTTGTATTTTTTAGACTTATAATTTCCTTATTTATTTACCTTAATGCGTAAACTTGTATGAATACACACTTGCGGTCAAAAAAACTGCACCAAATTTATCGAAATAAGAGTAAACTTTCGCAAGTCCACTTAAAAATAAGAAATACAGCGTGTTTCAGACCTCACCTAGCAAAACAAACAATTGTGCGGTACGGCGTGGGGGGGGGGGGGGGGAGTGGAGTGGAGTGGCAATCGCAACCGTTTGGGAGTTACAACAATCTTTTATTTTTATCTTTTGATCTATTCAACGCAGCGACATGAAACAAACGCCAAAAAACTACTATCTCAATGAGCTTTCCAAAATTCTGAACAATATTTATCTATTTCGTACAATTTCAGATACAGTCAATTCCAAAAGTGATAAAAATGTTTTAAAATTACCAAAAATTACTATATTTTATATAGCTCGTTTATTTTTATTAGATTACGCACCTTATTGCCTTTCTAAAAATGTACATGTCTTGATAGAGATAGATTAGAAGAACTGCATCTTTAGAAATCCCCGTCTACCTAATTATTTTATTGCACGTTAGATAGGAAATTCTTTAAATAAACAAAATTCTTAAGACAAACAGTCAAGAATGTTTGTTTGGAGTTAACAGGTGATTAATTTTAATTATTGCTGCAAACAAGTTATAAAGATCTTAGTGTAATTTTGTTTTCTTGTCGATATTAGCTTGTGTTAGCCAGAATTCCCACCCTTGTATCCTGGCGTTCTGTTACTCGTAGCTGATGGAAATTTTGCTATAAAGAAGGGTGAGTCAGCAAGAATACCTATCATAGTTGAAAAACAAATCAATAAGTACCGGTGTTTTTAAACAAAAATTATTAAAAAATGGTGGAATTTACTTTTGAGGAATACGTGGATATTTCTTAGATTTATGGTATAGTAGACGGAAACGATAGAGCGGATGTACTGGAATATCAATGGAGAGCACCCGAAAAAGGGAAACGCGACCCGAAACTTCGGAATCCACGGCGGACATCGAGTAGTTAGGCAATACTTTGGTGAATGCACTGCCAAATCTAATAGAGGACATCCCTGAAGTTTAGTCAGGCTTAATAGTAGAGAGAATTTAATTAGAAGAATTTGGAATGCAGCGACAAAAATACTGACGACACTGCCTACAATACGCCTGAAACAGGGACTTAGAAGGGGATTGTTGGCATGCATCCAAAGTGGCGGTGGACATTTTGAACAGCTTTTGTAACATATTAAGATTAATTAAAACGTTTTGAATTCAATAAAAAGTACTTTAGAGTAAGTATGACTTTAGTTTCTTTAAATTGCAGATTTTTATAATATTTCCCCGATAGGTTTTCTACTTATAAATTTCTATTTCTTAATTGGTAATTTCAAAACTTTTTTTTAATTCTTAGAAGTGACTGTACCTGCAATGGTAGGAGTTAGATAAACATTGTTGAGAATTTTGGAAAGGTCATTGTGATAGAAGTTTTTTAGCATTTTGTTTGGCTATGTTAGATTTATCACCTCACTCATTTCAGCACATCAGATCTGAAACACCCATTAGGGACATTAATGACATAGTCCAACCGATTTGCATTCTATGGGAGGCAAACCCACCGATATATGTTTTAATCCCTTCTCTTCTTCATCTACCTGGGACTATAATGCTGATATAGCTCGCGAGTTTGGTTAGTTTTCTTTATTTAATCTCGTTATCGAGCTCATCAGGCAGTAAATCTAAAGGATCCATGTCTCAAAAAAGTTGTTGTCACCGTCTTATTCTCAACTTATGCTTTGTACTTCAAATTCAAATAAATTTAACTTCAAGGAAAAGAAATTCAACAATTTCAATTTCAACCAAGTTACACGCTGAATTAAACCCACCCAATTGTGCAATCCTCTAATAATAATATTAACCTAAATGTCTATAAATACTTTTGTCTCAACCAATAAATGTTTAAAGTTTCAAACACTCCAATCATAATTAGTGCTCCCAAGTTCCATTCAGTTGTGTTCGAACCATCTTGATTACTCGAATAATCTAAATTCTTTAATCCCCTTTTTTACTTATGATACCTGCCGTACTTTCTTATCCTCCTTGTTGTTTAACTATGAGGTGAGAATAATGAAGGACTACCTATCATTATTCTAATCACTTCAATAAAATTTCCAGTGCAAGATCCGACTTATGCTGCACGATTCTAATCGCACTGATTGGAAGTAGCAGCAATCTGGAATTTATTTGTGGCCACACAAAATGACTTCTAACAAACTGATTGGTTAAACTATGATGAGATGAACACATCTCTCTAAATAGAGTTAACCTTTTATACGTATATCAACAAGAGGCTAAGTAATCTTCAAGTATAATAGGCGGTAATTTAACTATAATCTCGTATGCCATGGAATAATAAACTCGTCTCTGTCAATACCCCTTGAGAAAAGAAAAGCAAAAAAACAACAATACGAATTCAAAAACAAATTCGATATTTATCATGCTCGGATATACTTTGCAACACAACTTGAAATGGCAGTAAATATTACTACAAAATTGATCTCAATACGACTTTAAAACTCAATACATTTGAAAAAAAAAACTAAAACAATTTTACTTTAATAAGTTACCTTGGTCCTCACCGCGCACATTTGGCATTCGAGGGTTGGCTTTACAGCGCCCTGAAAGCTTCATGTGGCCGGAATTGACCACTTAACTCAAGGTGTGATCTCCATTACTATCTTTAACTGGACTCAAATTTAGCCTCAACCTGTTTGGGCGCCATATATGTGACATGGGGGAAAAAGGCGATAGGATTAGTCACACCATGTCCATAAATTCGGAGTCAGCGGCTAGTATGCTCCTGTTTACCAGGCCCCTTGGACAAAATAAAAATGTTGCCTCAGATATAGGAAAAAAACGAACTAGAAAAATACGCCAAGGAAGAAAGGAAACCATACTATATCACTAAATTAGGACTCGATCTCTCGGAAACCTCCAATGATTGCCGGCTCTAGCTCGTCGGGTGGGCGTGGGAAGAGATCGAATCCGTTAAGATTGAGGGAAAAATCCAGTGCACTTAATGCCAGACCTCAGGCAGGCAAAATCACCCGATCCTAGTCTAACCGACTTTTTCCCCACTTCCCGAATACCAGGTCGTTTGGGCAGGGCGAATTTCTGACCAGCTGTCCGCCCCAAGTACGGGCATATCGGCGCTAAAAAACGTTTTAAAGTAGTCCGTAGACAGGGTAAAGGTAAAGGTACTGCTCGAGCTGAGTACGCACAAGTGGAAAATTCAAAGGAACTTAGCTGGTTAGATTAAGCAGGTTAAGGGGAGCTCACGGTTAGGGCGGAGTAGTTGAATGGAAAGGTCAAAGGTAGTCTTAAACAAGTTAAGGTCAGCTCACTGCTCCGACTGATTATGAACGTTGAGTGGAAAGGTCAAAGAGACTTAGCTAGGGGTCGTAAACAGGTTTACAGCAGCTCATTGCTCCTAAACTTATGAAGTAGTTTACCGAGAAATAGGTAGTGAGCGTCCTTTATTAAAGGCTTTCGAAAAAATAAGCAAAGTATGGACAGTAGTGTGATCAGGTGAGTTGTTTGAGCGAATGTCTGTTCATTTAAGTAAAGCCGAAGTACACCTGTGCTGAGGACGAAACCTTAATTGAAACTCTATAATTAGCTTATGAGTACTGCGGAGGTGTTCATTAAGTTGTACCGCCAGTATATCCTCAAAAGCTTTAGACAGAAAATTCAACAGCGATATTGGCTTGTGGATTATGAGGGCTTTGGCACTGCAATAACCTTAGACAGTGTCTATGTAGATTGAAAACAGAACACTTGGGTAATTTAACAAAGAATATATGACAAAATTGACTTATCCTCCAGTTTTAGACTTGACCGAGAAAGTAGCCCTGAAAATCTGCTTATAAGTTACAGTAACAAAGGAAAAGCTATCACTTATGAATTCGAAAGGTTCGCCACGAAAAGTAGAAATTGTAGTGGAGTCAATAATCCCTGTATTTAGAATATCAGCATCCTCGTCTGCACAGCACTTTCTGGTCATTCCAACACCTATAGACTTTAGGATGTGCTAGAGGTTTCTTAATGGGATATTGAATATCGAATTTGGAGATGTAGTATTGTGTTTAGGAAATTCGAGTTTTGTTAATAATGATGCTTCTAAGGAGACGATACCGATTTCAGAACTTAGGGATCTTGAAATGTTTCAGCGATCTATAAGCTTTGTTACACCGTTTAATTAATTTAAGAATCTCGTTAGTACACCAGGACACATTGGGGATAGGACGGTACATACTATTGCCAAGAACATGACTTAGCGTAAACACGTGATTTAACGAAAGCCTCCATGTGTAAATGAAAGCGGAGGGCTATCAGCGACAGCAAGATTATCTTCATATATATATAAGATTTGTCTAGAAAAAGCTCAGGAATAAAGCTGATTAAGAACTATCGCTGAAATTTGTAAGTCAAATACGCTCATAAATATGACAATCACACTTAGAACCGCCGATAAGTGTAGTTTAAAGAAAATCACGTTCAGATTTTTTCGAATTAGTACGAGCATTCCAAATTTCTTAAAACATAAAGAAAACAACAAATTATTTTTAATAATTTTTAGCAAAACATGTTGATTATTAGGGCGAATTAGAAAGCATGTTACCAGTTGCAAAAATCTCAAAAATAAATTAATTTTTTATTTTATTGTTGTGTTTGGGTGTGTTTTGTACTTCTGTGCACAATTTTTTTTTTTGCATGCTGGTGTGAGAGCCTCATTCACCTCAATATTTTGTTATATTCTGGTGGATAGGTTAATTGATTCCGGGCTTCTGCCTGTGAAGTGCGCCTTCTGAGTTAGAAGGGTTAATTCGATATCCAAAATATTACTAGCACATGTAATTAACAAGCTAATATAAAAATATTTTAAGTACCTGCCACAATGTATTCTACTTTAATCTTTCTGAAAATGCGATTAGAACTTTAACATATCTTAGGAAATGCTTAAACAGTTCACACTCGGTACAGTTATGTTCAATAACCAATTTATGAAATTGGCACAAAATTAAGCCACATATTTTATATGCTTGGAATAAGTTATAAAAGGAACCACAGCCGAAGCAATAAATTTATTGGCTCCAAAAAGGCTGCCCTACCAATAATCCGATCATGGTCACAAAAATTTGGAACAACTTTTTTATGGGAATTTGATTGCGGGCACACAAATCCAAAGCATATGACGACAACATAACTTTGCAAGAGCGGATTCCTCGAGATCGTAAAACGTACTTCAGGAGGGCCATCGAATAGGTATTCTGCCCTTGGAAACGTCTTCCTCAAATTACCTTTCAACATTGAACGAACGGAACCAGGTCTTTAAGTACAAACGGACATAACTTTTCCCACTGGGGTTCTACCGAAGTAGAGCTCCCCTAGGGCTTTATCTTGGACTTGGAATGCTGACTCTCGTGTCAGTATTCCGTTCACTGGCACTGTATCAGTTTTGTTTCCCATTTTTGTATGTTCATGAGCCGTTCACTATTACGGCAGTTCATATCCACCTCACATAGACGGTGAGACGTACATATATCCGGTTCAGCTTTAGCTCAGCTTCGGTGTGGTATATGATTCAGAATGGTAGTTATGTGATATCATTCAAGCATGTACAAGCGGAGCCAAGCTGAATACTCTTCAATGGGACTATGCCCAGGCACTGATGAAAAAGTATTGAATTTCGCTTAACCTGGGTCAATTTCGTTACAAAGCTCCTATTTTTCTTCTAAAGAAAAGATTTTAAAATTGCATTGTAGTGGAAAATAGTTGAACCGTCTTTAAACATTCGAATTGAAATTTGTAACGAAGTAAACAATTTGAGATTTTAATCAATTATTTATGAGGAAATATTTCGAATTTTATCTGGTCCTGAAGGAGAGTAATTTTAAATTAAAGCTGAAAAAACGTGGAAAGGCTTAGATCAATTAATTGATTAATTGAGATATATTTAATGACTTTTGTTGGTATTTCACATCTTAAAAGATGAAGCTTCGCATCTCAGTGTTTAATTTTATATATATATATATACGTAACCGGATTAAAACTCCTAACATTATAGCTCTCACTAAGAGAGCTGGTTTGATGTTTTCAAAATTCTATTTCGGCATTTATCTTAATTTCTTTTTACCCGACTACGGCAAAGCCAAGAACGGATATGAATTGAGCAATCTATGTATGTATGTAAGCGGCTTTGTTCATTCATTTCATTTGTTTGGTATCAAATGATGCACACATTCAAAACAAACAAATATACATATATATATATATATATATATATATCTATATATATATATATATATATATATATATATATATATATATATATATATATATATATATGTATATATATACATATGTATGTTCTTGGTATATGAAAAGCTTATGGTCACCTTATTTCGATTGCAATTAAAAAACTAACAAGAAGACCGACATAATCCATGGCGTGGTGATCGGGCCACTCAACCAGTTGATCTAACTTCGTCTCCATGGCAATATTAACATCCTTAATTGAAATGCCAGTTCCCCCAATTAAAGTACCTTTTTGGCTTTAAAATCACCCCAAGTTCGACCATTTCAAATCGTTATTCCGTACTCTTCACAAAACTCTAAAAACTAGAATTATATCAAGTGATTCTCTAAAATTTGTAAAATTTGGATCTAGACTTATCTCTTTAGCAATTACTTGTTCTGTTCGTATTCTAATATTAAAGTCACCTAAAATATTATCACCTAAAAAGAGGTCAAAATCTCTATTCCAATTGCTGCAGTTGATGCAGGCTGGTATAAAATACATTTCTGCACTTATGCAGGGGCGTTTATTATGCTAAACAAAACGGCCTACTTTGTTTTCAATTATATATATATATATTATATTACCAAAACGGTAAGTCCTACTTACTCCTACCAACAAAGTTCATATCCATCAGAATACTTATTAAAGTCATTATAATATGGTTCTTCAACGAAAATATGTCGTTTTAATACAACAAAAAATGCTTGGAAAAATTAACTGAGACCGTAAACCTGAGATAAGATAATATGCTTTCGATGCTTTCTCTTCCTCGTCCCTAAAATTATTATCGTTTAATTCATTTTCTGTAAGGTTACAATAATTTTTATAAATTCTATACAAATTTATCTTCTTCGTACAAAGTATCATTGCTCTCACCTCAAAGCTAGATTTATCCATACGGAAATGTTCCCTAAATACTGGATACTACCCCTGTTCTATAACCACACATTAACTTATTATTTTTCCAAACAGAGCAAAAGTGTTTCAATGTTTGCACTGTACAGATATTAGGAGCTAAAATCTTGACATAATAAACTGAAGAACTACTACTCATTTTCAAATAGTTCGCCCAACTAACAAAAAATTTTTAAGTTCTTTGAAGTATGTAACAATTAAGTTAATGGTAAAATGGTAAATGAAATCTTTTATTAACCAAAACAAAACTTTACTGGATAATAAATAAGATATATTTTATTTAATTCAAAATATTGAGCATAAATAAAAGCAAGTACAATTTCATTTCCTAATAGTTCGCCAAACGCCTTTCCATTTCAAAATAGTTCGCCCACGGCCTTTTCCACCACTTTTTTGCATCACTCTTTGTTGTTATGGTGTTCTTCATTCTTCGGGGCATCGTGTTTACTAATTCAGCACATTCTTGTTTACTGATTGAGGTCCAAACGTCCTTGACGGTGGTTTCTAAGTCCTCTATAGTCCTTGCGGGATTTTTATTTAATCTTTTTTTTTTATTTTGAACCATAAGAACTCAATTGGCGACAAATCTGGGGGCTGTTTGATAGCCAATCCAATAAAGGAATGTTTCTTTCATTTGGCCAGTTCCTTGTGCTCCTCACCGTATGATAGGAAGCACCATCTTGCTGGAAAACGTACTCACCTTCAGGAGATTCGAATGAAGGAATCGAAGGTAAAAGTGCATTTTCCAAGATGTTTTGATACTTCAAAGCATTGACTGTTCCATCAATGATGTGAAGTTTCCCCACACTTCTCCACGACATGCATCCACGTAACATTATGGATGAAGGAAACTTAGATTTCCGTCTCAAGCATTCTAATATAAAGGCCTCTTTCTTATCTCGAATGACGCGAGTACCATCTTTATTTAACTTCAATTCGAATTTGTCCTCGTCACTCCATATAATGGATTGCCATTGTCTTAGCGTCCAATTTAGGTGTTCTTTGGCAAAATTCAGACGTATTTTCTTTTGACCATATGCCAATATGTTCCTTAGGCTGAAAAAATATTTTAATTGAAAGTAATAAGAAATACAGAAAATCTGAACTAAAGAAATTTACTTATTAAAACGAATATCCCATTTCTTTAATTCGTCTGAAGCAAGTCACAGCAGATATATTCTTTTTAATTGTATCTGACCACATGAGGTTTATTTCCGCTGTCGTTGCATGGCGATTTTTCCTTAAAACTTTCCGTAAGGCTTTATGGTCTCTTGTTGTGGTTACCCGTTTACGTCCTGTATTACTTCTTTCTGCGGTGCTCCCGGTGGTTTTGTACCGTTCTATTATGTCGCGGACCGTATATCGCGATAACAGCAACTCCTTAGCTATCTGACAGCTACTAAGCCCACTCTTATGTCTGTCAATCACTGTTTGTCATAAATTGCCAATTACACTTTTGCCGCGTGCCATTTATAAATGACATTAACCGTTATTTCGAGGATTTTTTTATGTGGAGCGATAAAAGAAATTCATGGTGCGTTTATGATAAGCCAATTTCTGTTCAAGAAAGTAGTATTTCTGGATCTTTGTTGTTATCAGTAATTTTAAAAATTGTTGCTTAAAATCGTTAGTTAAAAATCCTGAAAAAATTAAACCCATCACTCAAGACATATGAAATCTAACTTTAATCTCTAGCGAATATAGCAACTAACTAACAACTACCAGCTCCTTGGCGAAACCTTTGATAAGGCTTCTAATAATTATATCAAAACAGTTATGGGGCTCTAACAACATCGGCTTGGAACATGCAATGTCGAAGTATGGACTGGGAAAAAGGAACGCAAATGAGGAGTTGTTTGTTATATTTTGTAACTCACGGCTACTTGTCATCGGTGGATCCTTATTTATACACAAAAAATGCCATCTAACATCCTGGGTTTTCTCAGATGGCAAAACTGAGAATCATATTGGCCATATTGCTGTTTCGAAAAGCTGGAGAAAGTGTCTGCTCGAAGTAAGGTGTAAGCTCGACGCTTATATTGGCACCACAACATCCACGACTCCATCGATCAAAAATGGGAAAGGGCGAAGGAATGCTTTGTGAGCTGTGGTACAGAACACGTGGGACGATCAGAGAATGGAAGACGACCATGGATCAGCAACACCACATGGTCCAAAATACAAGAACGAAAGCAGATTAAAGGAAAAAAAAGGAGACCTGAGGAGTTGTAGCAATTGTCGCGGTATCTTGGAATTAATAAAGTTATAAACACGCTTTGGGTCGGATATAAGGCTAGTTTCCATCCGTTGGATTTCTTTATTTATTTATTTATTTAAGCTTAATGCAAGCTATTACATAAAAAATACAAAATTACAAAATAAATACTACAAACTAAAATAAACAATAATTCATAACAGATAATGTAAGCTACAATATGAGCTATGATTATGATAAATGTAAACTGGGAGGAAGGAAAATTAGGAAAGGCGATCAAGATGGGCGGGATAAAGATATAAGGCTTTGTGAAGGGATGATTTACTCAGATGTAAGTCAAGGGAGGGAAGGTCGTTGACTTTTCGAAGCATCCTGGTAATTGGTTCACGTTGACCGTAGTTCGTGCGATGGCGGTCGCGAGTCGGAAAAGAGGAGTGGACATAAGGTTGCGAGGATTGGTATAGATGGGTAAAGATTGCAGGATTGAAGGGCAGTCTATGGCACCAGCTAGTAGCTGATGAACGAAGAGAACGTCTGAAACATCACGACGTTTACTTAGGGGTTGTAAGTCGATCAGTTTCAGACGGTCATCACGGAAGATCAAGTAGAGCAAAGCGAATGAACCTATGCTGGACAGATTCAATTCTGTTAATGTGGGTTGTTTGCGTGGGTGACGAAACCTGGCTGGCATATTCAAGGAGAGGTCTAACGAATGAAATATAGAGAGATTTGGAAACATAAGGATTGGAGAACTCTCTAGACCAGCGCTTCACAAACCGTAGCTCGGAGTTAGCTCTGTTAATTATGTTATCAATATGGGAACGGAAATTTAGTTCACTATCACAGATTATTCCTAGGTCACACAAAGAGGTAACGATAGGGACGTTGGTTAACATGTATGTTCTCGGGGTGGAGGTAAGACACTTGCGAGAATAAGAGATGGACTGGCATTTGGAGACATTGAGCTCAAGAAAGTTTTTCATGCACCATGTGGTGAACGAATCGAGGTCATTTTGGAGAAGAAGAGAGTCTGTTGTGGAGGAGATATGTTTAATTATTTTCATGTCATCAGCATAAATGGAGTATTTGATGACACAATCAACATCATTAATTGTAAGAATGAAAATTAATGGACCGAGGTGGCTGCCCTGAGAGACGCCGGAACGAGCGACAATGGGGTTAGAAATGGATGAGCTGAAAAGAACATTGTATTGCCGGTTGTTGAGGTAGGATTGAATCCAGGAGATGTATCTGGGGGGAAGCCTAGGCGATCAAGTTTAAACAGGATAACGCTATGGGAGATCTTGTCAAAGGCTTTACTAAAATCGGTGGCGATAACATCAACATCTTCACCGTTTTCCAGGGCACATAGTGTTTTGGAGACGAATTCGGTAAGGTTGGTGGTTGTAGATCTACCTTTAAGGAAGCCATGCTGGGAGAGGGAGAAAATAGACCTACAGTGGAAGATCATGGAATCATAGACCAATTTTTCGAATAGTTTAGGTATTGATGATAATTTAGCAATGGGTCTGTAGTTGGATACATCGTTCTTTCAGCCTTTTTTGAATATGGGAATAATATAAGAGTTTTTCCATAATTGAGGGAAAATCCCTTGAGTGACCGAGAGGCGGAAAAGCAAAGTAAGGGATTGAACTAGATGCATGGCACACTTTTTCAGAACTATGGCCGGAATGCCGTCAGGACCGGGGTGAAGGTCATCCGCAAGCCCGTTAATACTGGCGCCGATTTGTTCGAGGTCAGGGTCAAAAGATGCAAACGACGTTTGAGTGCATTTGTCCAAGAATGAAAAGTAGCTAAGTTCAGGTTGAAGCGAATTGTCGCTGAAAGATTTACTGAAAAAGTGTACAAAGAGGTTGGCGATAACCTGAGGATCTGATAAAGAGGTATTCTCGAGCTTTAGGGTGGAAGGGTAACCATTGGATTTCTTAGAATTGAATTAATAAAGCTATAAAAGCACTTGGGGTCGGATATGAGGCTAGTTTCCATCCGTTGGAGGTACTCATGGTAGAGGGTATCACAACGTTCATAAAAAGAGGTGTAAGCAGACAAGTAGGAAGAATAGTCAGACTCAGTCTGGGTCAGAAGAAAAGTTTGCCAACGTTTATTTCTCCTGTTGCGGAGATAGCGTAATTCTTTGTCGTACCAAACGGGGGATGAGAAGCAGTTTTTACGAGGAAGAAGAGGGATAGATTGTGTAAGGCAAGCGTGTATTTCCGAATAAAACGCCTCTACAGCAACGTCTATTGGAAGATGTTGAGGGATATTGCCAATGTTGGAGTTGAGGAGCAAGTGATTTAATTTTTCAAAGTCGCCTTTACGAAAATTGAAGGAAAGAGAAGACTCGGAGCTTGAAAGGGCGTGAGGGTGTTCGTAGGAGAAAACGAGGAACAGGGGAGGATGGTGACGATCGAGGGAGGAGAGGAGATGTTCGCTTTCCGCGACAGCCGAGTTAACTGGGTCTGAGGAAAAGATTAAGTCTAATTGTCTGTCCAGAAAGTTCCTGACTCCACTTACTTGAAAGAGACCATAAACGGAGAGCTGATCGGTAAAAAAGGCTTCTTTGGCCGAGGATGCATTAAGGGGGACAAGGTGAGTACAGTCCTCAGACAATGACCATCGAATACGGGGGAGGTTAAAGTCACCCAATAAATAAATTCATCGGAGGCGTTAGCGTTCTCAAGCAGGGTGTCGATCACTTCAGGCTCGTAGGCATCTAGAGGTTGAGAGGGACGAATATAACAACAAATAATGTACAGAAGAAACTTATTTAGTGGTAATTTGATACATACAAATTCTGATATTGTAGAGTCGGAGGTCTTTAGCAGGGTGGCGTCAAAACGGTTGTGAGCAGCTATGAGAACCCCGCGACCTGATGGATCATTGGTGCCTACACAACCGTCGACACGGAAAATGGTATAGTTTGCTGGGAATAGTTCGTTGTCGAGAATTCCTGATGTTAGATTGGTTTCAGTTAAGGCAAAGATATCGTGCGGGAATTTTTGGGAGTTAAGAAAAATATTGGATGTTTTTGTGCGAAGTCCTCTTAACGTTCTGGTAATAGACTGACAAGCTGTTGGGGAGAGGTACTTGATCGCAGACCGCAGGTGCATTAGGGGGGAAGTCAGAAATAGAGAAAACGGGGGGGGGGGGGGGGTTAGGAGCGAAAGTAGTTTAAGGAGTCGTTGCACATTTTTTGGAGATGGGAAATGCGGCGAGAACTGACGTACGCAGCATAGGTGCAACCTTATGGGAAGAAATATTGAATGATCCATGGAAATTAGTGAAAAGTTGGTGTAAGACGGTTGGGTATGTAGGTAGGCCTTCTTGGTGTATACTTAACATGACGTTGGTGCTGGTTTTACCGTCAATACAGACTGAATTCGGTTTGTCGTCCAGATAGGCTAGAAATAGGCGAACGTTTTCATAAATTCGGCGGTCCCGTAAAAGGGACAAGAGGTATCTTCCATCGTTGGAATCCGCAGAGCGCAAAGTCAATTTAACTGTAGGTGGGATTAGGGGATCGATAAATGAGTGATGTTGGGATGAAGTAGTTTTGGTTAGCGGAAGCGGCGAATTAGTGCAGGTAGAAGTAGTTTGAGATGGGGCGATAGTGAAGGAGGATGATGGCTTGTAATTAGGTGGGCATGTGGAGGAAGTAGCGGGTGCCCGGTTTGGTGTATACAGTGGAGGGGCTCTATCTGTTACGTCTCTGCGTTGAGCGCGTAATTCACTTCGACCGCTTAAGGCTGTGTTCAGCCTGGAGAGGTTTAAAGCGGTGCGGTGCGCCTGAAAAAGTCACATCTGTAGTAGACAATGCAAGTGTTCACGTTGGCGCGGTTAAAGGTGGTGCGTTGCGACATGTTCCAAAGCGTTAAGAGGCGGTTAAGTGACAGATCAAAATTTTTCATTTCAGTCGCGCGAAACCGCCTGTGCACTGTGGTGAGAGAGACAACCCCGCATTGATCTTGACATAGACATCTTTAATAAACGCTTAAATATCAACTGCTCGAAACCGCTTCGAAATGAACAGAAATCACCGCATGTAGTTATGAATATTTTAAGAAAGTACTGCTTAGTTTATATAATTAGAAAAAATATTAAATCAAAGCTAATCCGCATACAAAACAAGTAGTCCAGGGAAATAAGCGAAAAAAATACCTTGTTCTTGACACTCACTCATCCAGCAAACCGACACGGTTTTCATGTAATATAAGCCTGTAGATATAACCCTTATATAAATTCTACAGAAAATTCTTTGCTGTGTTCGAGTTATAAACAATTAAAGTCGAAAAATTGCAAATTTTCGCGTATTTTTGAATTTTGTTGATAAACGAATTACTTGAGCAACAATTCATAGTAATCACTTTGTAGAGAATAGAAAAACCTACAGAATGCCGTTTGAAAATTGTAAAAATGTTAATTTGTTGCTAAGAAAATTGCAAAATTAAAACCATTAAAATATTAGAAACTTTCAATTAACAATAACTAATATAAAATTCAACGAATGAAGGTAGGTTTAATAGTGCTCAAACAGTAGTAAAAATTTCACATCGATTCGTTGAGTAGTTTTTGCATAATTCAATTTGGTTAACCTTAGGAAGGACATTTGTTCAAAATATGTCCATTTTCGCTTCTGCCATCCACTTGAGCTGCTTCAAAATTTCGGAAGTTTTGAATTTTTTTTAACTTCAACCTGTATGGATCTGACATTCTTCCACTTTTCTTGAGCCTCACTTTCTGAAAATTAATAAACAAAAGAAAGTTTTATTATAAAAGTAAAAGTATTTTGTTTATTTCAGGTTTCTAGGTACGGGTTCCTCGTATAGAAGCTTAGCATTCAGTGTTCGAATGGATCATTGCACGATTTCAAAAATATTTATGGAAGTTTATAAAGCAATGTGTAATGCATTCTCAATGATACATAGGCCGCCACCTACAAAGAAAACGCTTATAAGTAAACTACGGAATTTGATCATAAATGAGGTTTTCCGAATTGCATTGGGAGTATCAATGGTAAACATGCCCGCATAAGATGTCCCCCACATTTAGGGACCATGTCCTTCAATTACAAGCAGTACTTTTCAATAGTTTTACAAGGCACGCTATAAATTGAATCTGGGAAATTCAATATGCCAGCTCCTTGTGCTTTACCAGGTAGTGAAATTGGATACTCCATTTGTGTTAGTTGGAGATGCAGCTTATCCGTTAAGAACATATCTCATGAGACCGTTTCCACAAAATTATTTGAGCAGTGACAATATTATATTATATTAATATTTAATTAAAAACTTTCCAAAGCACGTATTACCATCGAGTGTGCTTTTGGGCTTATTGCCAGTAAGTGGCATATACTGGGAAGGGCTATAGAAAGGAATGTTGAAACGGTGAAAATAATTACATAATATATTTGTCTATTACACAACATCGTAATTGATAAGGAGGGTGTTGATAGGTGGCCTTAATCCAAGCACAGAAACCACTTACAAGTACTAATACAAAACAGCAACATGTAACATAGGGAAACCGGTTATCTTTTTACTACACATACGAAATTTACTCAAATCATATTTTGTGATTAATAATTAATAAAACTATATTAAGGATACTTACTTGTTATTTTCAATTCAGCTGCCACCTCTTCTCAAAGATTTGCACCTCTTACCATATTGCTGTACTACTTACTCTTCATATCGCTTAATGGGCGCCTTTTTTGCACTTCACAAATTAACTTTCCTGTATCCATTTTTCACAAATAAGTTCAGAAGTAACGTATCTGAATATTTGAGTGATTGACTTTTCAATGAATTCGCGCGAGTAAGTAGAAAAAACTTCACAGCAGAAAATCACTCGCGTGAGTACGCGCGAAGCAAAATTGTGATATATAACCGCGGCATAGAACAGATACTAAATAGAATAACAGCTCCTTAAATTTCTCCGGTCAAACGTGAACGAAATAGTCTGGCAATGTCCTAGTATGTATGGAAAAGTAAATGCTAACTGTCAAACAGTAAATACTATCAGTCAAAAATCTGTGAGCGACAATCAATTCTGTAACTCTCAGAAGAGAAATTTCCTTTTGTTTCGATTAATTCGTATAAGTATTCATATGTGTTGGTTAAATTAGTCAGTAAACCTTTTTCAATTCTTTCATTAAGTGGTTTTTTTTTCGCGAGACTACGAAATCTCTTAGTTTATATCTGAATGGGACAGATTCACTGTGATCCTTGTCACTTGGTCTTAATAATTGAATAAAAACATTCAATTGCAAATTGGATTCATAACCAAACTTTTTACTCGGTCGAAATGACATTTACAACTACATACAGGATGACTGAGAGATTTCCGATTTGGGTAATTTCCTCTCAGCAACATTACCATTTAAATGCAAAATGGAATTAACTGCCGGGAAATTTTTGCAGTTTTGTTCGAAGCAGTGATGGGCATTATTCGAATAAATTTTCAATCAAATAACGATTTTATTTAAATTATTCTAATAAATTTTTATTCGATTTTCAATTTATTTTAAGTTATTCGCAAATAATTATTTGTTATTTGGTGCTCCTTAATCCAATTTCAAATAATTATTTGTTATCCGATCGTTCGTAATCCGATAATCAAATAGTTATTCGTTATTTGATGAATTATTGGCAAATAATTATTTGTTATTGGTGTCCATTAGTTCAATTTCAAAAAATTATTTCTTGGTACACGCATTCCATATCACAAGGTGTCTCGTATTTAGGAAATTAAAACTGCCTTGTTATGTTTCGATGTTTACAGTAAAGATTTTAGTAAATGATACCATAAAACAAATAAGTATTCCATAAAGAGACATCAACTATCGAATAATTACTTCATAATCGAATAACAAATAATTATTTGAAATTCGAATAAAAAGCACCAAATAACAGATAATTATTTGCGAATAAGTCATCAAATAACGAATAGTTATTAGGTTATCAAATAACGCACGATCGAATAAAAAATATTTTTTTTAAATTCAAATCAAAAGCATCAAATAACAAATAATTACTTGCGAACAATCCTCCAAATAACAAATAATTTTCGTAATCAAATAAATTTTTATTCGGTTTTTCAAATTATTTGAACTTTTATCTTTATTCGAATAAAAAATACCCATCTCTGGTTCGAAGCTAGGTCTAATAGGTATTTACCGCGGCGTATAACAGATCTGTATGTTATTGTTCGAGCGAGCATCACTCGCGTTGTATGTAACCGCAGCCTAAATCTATAAATTGGGAACAATTTTTGTTAAATATTATTTGCATGGGTGTGGGAGCCTCATTCGCCTCCATATATTGTTACATGTGGCGAATAGGTCAAATGATTCTAGGCTTCTGCCTATGAAGTGCGCCTTCTGAGTTGGGAGGATTAATTCTGTTTATTTATTTATTTATTTATAAGTGAAAATTAGTTTAGGCTTTCTTTTATTCACACGCAAAGTTCAGTTACGATTCTGGCCATTTCAACGTATTTCGCTCATTGATGAAACAAACTTGCTGCGGTCATAATAAGTAAGCTAAATTTAATTAATTCCCTTTCCTTACTGTGTACAAAAGCAATGGGTTGATGGAATTATTTTTGAAATAACGTGCAATTACACTCATCCACCCAAAGCATTTTTGTGTTATTAAGTCAATTTTCGAAGAAGCAGGTCCCATTAGTTCAGAGCATCATAAGAGTTCGTGCTAAAAGATTCAATCACGGTCGATAAACTTCTTAACTTTTGCCAACAAAATGTTCGTTTTACTCGCCATTGCCAGCTGTGTGTGCATTTCTCCGCTTTGAACTGAAAAGTTGAAAATACCACTCGTGCAAAATACCACTCATGAAAAATACCTCTTCAAAGTTAATTTCCGTTGAAAAGAGGATTTTCCCGGCCATTTTTGAGGATACAATGTGAAAATATTCCTTTAAGAGATTGTCTCGTGCATTAGCGTTGGCACGAGATGTTGGATGTTAGGTTACACAAAGTGCAAGGAATCCGATCAATATAGCGCGAACATGTTTTCAGGTTCCCATAACTGTAAATAAAAGAACAGAGGACGCAACCCCTTAGCAGGAAATTGCATACCATCAGCACAGCTTGCCTGCGTCTTAACACGCATTTGTCTGTGGCGACAGGGAGTCAAGCAGGGAGCTCGTTCAATCAATTTTCCAGCAAATTACACATGCATTTCGATAGTTTCGTTGGTGGCCAGTTCAAGTCTGAAAAGGGAAGGCTTCAATTAACAAAGAGAGGATATCCGGTTCTGTATAAGATTACACATGCATCACTTGAGGCCGTTTCCCATATGCCGCCTAGTAAGGTAACGTTGATTGATGGCAGCCCCAGGCACAGGCCAGTTAGTGCAGCCCTGATTACATGAGCTACTATCGTGTGTCGTACATACCTTGACGAAGCTGTCTATCCCTCAGAGCAATCGTTACAATTGCAGACAAATTCAGGTGTATTGTCAGTTCCATCCACATTAAACTATTGTTTGCGGAGTGAAGAATGCATGCAACTGCAGTGTACGCTATTCTACCGAGCACTCGCTTTCATGGAACATCAAAGGAGCCACTTGAATGTATCTCGGATAGTCGGGAACAGTGAAATCTCGTTCAGGCCGAGTACCACATAGCCTTTGTTCAGCTTACCGAAAGAGCTTTCTTCCTTAAATATGCGCATATGTAATACATTAAATGTTTATATTGGAAAGGAAGTAAATTTCGGAATTTCAAATTAAACTAAGAGATGTGAGCAAAACTTCAGATAATTAGATTTACCTATGCGTTACTTACCGGCTGAAAACAATTCTAACCCCAGTGAAAACATAAAATACTAGCAATGTAGCAAAGAGAACAGAAAACTAAAACTGAAGTGAACTCTACAAAAGCGAAGTTTACACTGTGGCCATGTAAACCTTTCCGCTGGTTAGGACAAAAATTACCTTTTGATTATTGTCATTAAAACTTGCAATAGGCACAAAATTTAAAAGATTTGATTTTACATTTTCCAGGAAACTTCCAAAGTGAAACATTATAATCCTCACCTTGTGCTTGTTTGCATACGTAAAGACGTAGCATGTACAATTCAGTATTGTATATCTGCTGATAACTTTTAAAAGACGCCATAACTTTTAAATGTTTACTAATAACTAACTTCTTTGCATTCCTTTTTTTCCAAACATAATCTCCAACGGCGCTGAAGAAGTGTTGGAATCATTGTCTCCATAATTTTGGTGAGTCGGAAATCGTAGCTGTTAATATTTCAAAGGCTTTTGATAGAGTCTGAGCATGATACTCTTCTAGCCAAACTTCATGGATTTGGTCTGCACCTATACCTCTTAAAATGTATAGAGAGTTGTTGTCAGGCCGTTTAATCCGTATAGTAATAGACTGAGTTACATCTGATTCCTACGAAAAAAATTCGGTATACCTCAGGGTTCAGTTCCTTAACCAATCTTATTTCTTCTGTTTGTTATTGACCTTTTATCTATCACTCACAATCTTATTTATAGTTTCACCGATGACTGCAGCCTTGATTTTATGTACACTTTTCATTCTGTAATAAATTCTCGTGGGAACGTTACAGAAATCAACCAAAAACACATGATTGGATCCTTACACAACGATATTTTTATGATCTTCTTTTGGGGCAGAACAAACCGTGTTATGTTAAATGCATCCAAAACTCAATGTCTCTTAAAAAACGCTTAGTTCACCCTCAACCTATTTCAGTCGAAGGTGTGAATATACACAAATCGGCCTCTCTTAACATCTTAGGTTTTGAGATATTCATTAATTTTAGCTGGACCGAACATATATTTTCAATAGCTAACAAAGTGATGAAATACTTGCGTTTTCTACAGAGATGTAAGAAATATATCACTCCATCTTCTCATGGGCAAGGGCTGAACATACCTAACTTTCTACGTTAGGCAAAGTTCAAAGAAAGGCTATAAAACTTATCGACGATCGCACAATCTGGGAGAACATTGACTCTTTGGATCGGCGGAAAGTCGGTTGTTTCTCACTTTTCTATCGCTATTCTATGGCTAGGGATATTGCGATACCATAAAACTGTCGGTACCGTATCGAACGACGTATCCGAAGCTGAATATCTATACGAATATTGTTATTGGTATCGGAAATAAAATATCAATATTTATTATTTATAAAATGTTTGACACAATTTGTTTGATGCGGTTGATGAAAATGGAAAGTGCAATATTTAGTGCATTGCGTTCAAACTGTTTTTAAGTTAAAAATTTTTAGCATAATGTAACGTAAATGGGGCTCTTTGGGCTCGACGGATTAATTAAGACACTTTTTTTTCAATCACAAATGTTCACACCATTATTCACCTCACTTAATTAGTTCACTTAACAATTTCCTTTACACGTTTTCTTCACAATATAACGTTTCACTTTTCTAATTAAAAGTTTTAACTTTAAGGGTTAAAATACAACTAACTATTCGCATTATCACATGTAAACACTTCGCAGTCTAAATAACGACTAAAACTAAACAGGCTACTACTCAGCCTTATTTATACTACTTAGCTTAATTCTAGAAACTTTTGCCACTTAGTTCTAGATATTTCCGTTACAAATTTACACCTCACATATTTACCATGAGTTCGAGTCGTCCTTGGCCACCTGGGGCATACGCATTACACGGTTGCCTATTTCCCTTTTCGTGGCCTACCTCGTGCACGTTACAATTTATTGATAATTGCTCGGAAACTTACGCGGTTCGTTTTTGCGTAAAACATTTTCTAGCCACTTTTGATTAGACCTTGTAGATAGGTTATTTTTACTCTCAGCCTGTCAGTTTAAACCCAAAATGTACTATTTTACCTCTTATCGTTTTCAAGATATTTCTAATAATCCCGTTATCCCTTTTATAAAGGTATACGGTTTGTAGTCACATAGTACACTATCACACTAGATATATGTATGTAATCATGTAGTACACTAGCTCTTTTGCAAAAGTATAAAAAAAAATTCTATCATCAAACATTTTGAGCAGACAACCTTTATTAAGAAACTTTGTTTTCTATATTTCAAAAATTTTCTTTTTTGTACTGAACTTTCTGTAATCACTTGGTGAAACATATTTCTATTCATTTTTAGAGCAAAATTAAAAACACTTGTTTAAGTTTCACAAATTTTATCTTTATTAATTGATCTTTTTGAAAAACAAATCGAGAGCCGACGCGTTTCATCTTGTGAAGACATCATCAGGGCAGGGTCGTTACATATTAATTGTTAATGGTACCCACTCCCTCATCCGTACAATCACCCTATGTGCAAAGTTCTTCTCATAATAAGAATGCAGGAACCTACTCTATGCTACAAAAAAGAATCATTCAAATCGGTTCTTGCGTTACAAAGTTATGTTCGGTTAAATATATAAAAATTCAGATTGAATTGAGAACCATATATTTTTTGGAAAGTCGATTAATGAGTTCGGAACTTTTGGCAGCTTATAACAAATTAACAAATTTCTCTGCCGTAGTTCTTAGGTCTGAACATTTAGCCGCTTTTTAGAGAGGGAATTTGCATGATATCAATCCGCACGACGAGCAATGCTACATATATGTGGGTTGATGTTTACACTTGGTCCGAAGCCAACACTTAGTTTATAGTCTTCACAGAATCAAAGACATGCTTCACTTGAAGCTATCTGTGGCTATCTGCGTGTACTATCTTCATTTTTAACTGATTTCGACAAAACGAGGCGTATTTTTTTACGGGTTGCGAAACTAGGTAACCCGTCGACCGATTTGGATGATTCTTATTTTATTGGGTAGAGTATGTTCCCCGATTGGTGCCTCATACAGAAATTCTGTGTAACGGGTTTGGGGGGGGGAGTTGAACCAAATTTCGTAACGCGTAGACCAATTTGGATGGTTCTTTTTTTTTGTATAGAATATGACCCGCTTCCATTCGATTTCGATTTGGGTAATTCTTCTTCCGGCATATACAGGGTGTTTCAGATCTGACGTGCCAAAATGAGTGGGGTGATATATCTCACCTAGACAAATAAAACATTGTATGGCAGAGGGGGGGGGGGGGGGGCAATCTCAACCGTTTTGGAGCTACATGGTGGTTCATAATCTTACAGTTTTTTATAGTATGCAGATTACTCTTTTATTTTTAACTTTTGATCTACCCAACACAGCGTCATGAAACAAACGCAGAAAACTACTATTCCAATGACCTTTCCAAAATTGTCGATGTTTGTTTTGGGTTAACAGGTACTTAATTTTAATTATTGCTGCAAAAGAGTTATAAAAATGTTAGTATAATTATGTTTTATTGCCGATATTAACTTGCGTTAGCAAGAATTCACACTCTGGTATCCTGGCGTTCTGTTACTCGTACCTGATTGAAATTTTGCTATAAAGAAGGGTGAGTCAGCAAAAATACCTGTCATAGTTGAAAAACAAATCAATAAGTACGGGTGTTTTTAAGCTAAAATTATTCAAAAATGGTAGAATTTACTTCTGAGGAATACGCGGATATTATTTACATTTATGGTTTAGTAGACGGAAACGAGAGAGCGGCTATACTGGAATATCAAAGGAGATTCCCTAATCGGCGAGCACTACAGAGAGGGGTATTAACACGGACCTTTTGAAAGTTAAGAGAAACAGGAAGTGTAACTTCACACGACAGAGAGACACGACTCGAAACTTAGGCAACTTCTGCCAACGTCGAGCAGCAAATAATCAGCATCGTGAGGAAAGACCCTGAGACGAGCACGAGACGAGTCGCGAGACGATTAGGAGTGTAAGGTTTGGAGGGTTATTCATCGAGAGGGATTACGGCCATATCACCATCACTCAGTCCAAGGACTGCTGGAAGAAGATTCCTAGAGAAGACTGGAACTTAGCAGTTGGCTGCTGGAACGTGACATTGGCGTCAGGGCGTTTCTGGACCGAATTCTGTGGACGGATGAATCTCAGTTCACCAGTGATGGTATCACGAACTTCCATAATCTCCATACCTGGCCGGAAACTAACCCGCGCAGAAGGAAGATGCCCTCATTCCAGCAGAGTTTCAGTGTCAATGTATGGGCTGGTATTATAGGCAACCATTTGGTAGGACAATTCATTTTGCCGCAAGTGCTCAACAGTCAAATCTATGCGGACTAATAAAGGACATCCCTGTGCATAATCGGACGGACATGTTTTACCAACACGATGGAGCACCAGCGCATACTGCTAACATTATGAAGGCAATAGTAAGTGAAAAATTTCGCGTTGACCGATGTAGATCCGGTTTTTGATGTATAGAATAGTATGGGGGGTTGGGTGAGAGGGTATAAAAAACTTCTTAATGCGTAGACTGATTTGGATAATTTTCATTTTGTTGTATAGAGTGTGATCCTTCATAGCTACTATGAGAAAAATGTATACCGTGGGTGGAAAGGCGTAGGCTAACTTCTTAGCGCGTGGACCGATTTGGATGATGATGTTTTTGATGTATAGGGTATATTATCGATTATGAGCATGTTAAAATTGTTGGGTTTAATTGTGGGTGGTGGAGTAGTGGAGCCTAACTTCATGTTGTACGGACCGATTTAGATGATTCGTCTATTTGTAAATAGAATACTTTGATCCATTTGAACAAAAAAAAATTGTGACTTAGGGCAAAAATGACAAAAATTGTGACTTAGGGTCTGTTGTACAGAAAACGTTTCCTCATAGGTAAATGATAGAAAATGTTGCACCTAGTCTGACTACAGGGAGAGGATGGACCAGTCCCCTTACTTCGTAATGCGTGCCCCGATTTTGATTATTATCTCCGGCTGTTTAGAGTTCGTTGTCGTTCTAGAGTCATCGTAAGAATTTTGTACCCAAGATGAAGGTGGTTGTGTCTAACTTCGTAAAGAGTTGCCTGTCTTGAACGACTCTGATTCCTTTTTATAGAGTACAGTACCTCTGCAAATTTCTTTATTATACGAACAGAATTTTTTGAGTAGGATATCTGAAGACGGTAAAAAGTGAAAATTTAAATGGTCTTTTAAAAAAAAGTTGTACCGACTTCACAGAAAGCTCTAAAACGCATAAAATTATATCTAATAATGAATTCGGTGCAAATTAAACAAACAAAATAACTACGAAACCACACGAAGATATTATATACATAAAACTATCTTAACATTTCAACTCACGATGTCATAAATCATAAGCGGATTAAATACTTTTGTTGTTTTGTTTGTTTAATTTGGACCGACTTCTAAATATCGGTATAAATATCAAATTATATATTACTTTATGCTTTTCAGCGCTTTTTGTGAAGTCGGTTCTTTTCTTTAAAAAAACTATTTTTTCAGCTAGGGCTTTCTCATAACGCACGTAAATATAAAAATTAGATTTTTGGACTATTATGTTTTTTTAATTGAAGGAGACATAGGATAAAACGATGTTTTCAACATGGCGCTTATGGCTACACTTCCGAAATTTAAAAACTTGAAATTATGCTTACATCGACATGGCTATAAGATGCAATCTTGCGTAAACTTTTCTCCTAGTACCCGCTGGATTATGATGTACCATAAATTCTTTTGCTCACTGTAACCTAAACCTAAAATTGTGCTCGTAATTAAGCAATCCGTGTGAGACCTTTTCACCCTCCGCAAATGGAAATATAGTGATCTTGCAATCATTTTATTAACTGGTACATGTCTAGTGAAGCTGTAAGAAATAAAAAAAGAAAGAATCCAAAAAATTGGGATGAATGTAATTGCTTCCTGGCGATAAAAGCGTTGCGTGCTCAAAGTGCTATGCGTGTGCACACCGTTGGCGACATTGACACCATGCCGTTGAAGGGGCTTATGGCTTGTAGAAGAGAGACTACATTTTCCGTGTGCCTTTGTCACCTTCAATGTGACCTGACGGGCACTTGATGGTAAAAAAAAGTTATGCGATGGAATTTTCATATTTTATGTCTCCACGTAACGAGGTTAGAATTTTAAATGCCGTACAATGAGGTATGACTGAGTTAAAGCGTGTCTGGCTGTAGCTGGGCTCACGGAAAAAAATAAATAAATAAAGAGAATTTTCTGTCGGTCGAATGTATACACAGCCCGTGATTTACTTTGCGGATGAGAAGAAATAGAGAACCAAAAGAAACGTACTAATGTAGCCAACATTAGCAGAAAAAATTTAAATTACACAATTTCAAGGATTTTTTAGATATCAGAAGATGCGAATTGAAAATAATGAATGTAAGCATATACTCATGCTTTTTAACTTTAATGAGACGGTCCTTGCTCTCGTTTGACATTATCTTTATTATTAAAATATACGACAACGGTTATAGCTTGACAATACTCAACTTATACTAATAAAGTAATGCTAGCTTTCGAAATTAATATGGGTCCTAACGAAAATTAAGAGATTGATTCCCTACTGTATTAAAGACCGGAACTAAATCTTATGACCAAAACATAAGGCGAATCGACTTTCTTGCTGGATTAACTGTTTACTTGAGGTGAAGTAAGTGATAACTTCCCGGTGGTCTCTGGTTCGGTGTAGCCGAAATTTAAAAAAAAAACCTAGCTGAAACCCGAAAAGCTAAATTAGATTATCCGCTGATTTTCAGTTTATACAAAACCGGGAATATATTTGTCATTAATCGAGTTTTTAACTATTGTGATTATGAAGTTAAGCGGGTCTGCTACTTTACGACGCCGTTTTCGATACTGTTTTTCGAGGATGAGTCGTAGGCACCACAATAATGCGATTGAAATGCGGTTTTTTGGGTTTAACTCGTTTATTCTTATACTTTGAAAATGAAAAAATCAAAAAATATTTAGTTTTATTATCCCCTTGGCTATTGTTTGACGAACGCAAAATAGTCGACATTAAAAAAAATTTGTTTTTTTCATGTTTTACGGTCTAAAACAGTTGTAAAAATATAAAATTTCCAAAAAGCCTTGGTCAGACGATAGCAACATATTTTTTAAAGATTTGAGTTAATCGAGCAATTATTTTTCGAGATATCATGTCAACTAGTTGCAAAAACGCAACTTTTGGGGAATCTCATTTAAAGATGTTCATGCATGAATCTTGGACAGACAGTTACTCCGATCAATCTGTTTCCAACGTCAAGTGAACGAACCCACAAATTTCACATAGCTTACAGAAGAAACAGAGTAGAGAGTAGAGTATGGATGGGGGATCGAACTGAGAAAATCGATTCAGTACGGCTCGTTCTGTAATTTTTTCCGATTTCGTAGATCGATTAATCGACTTAAAAGGATCGATATCCACAGATCGAATAGGTAGAATCAGTTTATTTTCATATTTCAATTTATTTCAGCATTTTGAAATTGCAAGTAATTAAACCTGTTTCTACATATAAAAATATAGGGTCATTATTAAACCAAGTTATTAAATATTAGAAAACAGTCTTTGTAGCATACAAATCTGGGGTATTTCAGAAATGTTGCTTATTTAATCGGAAAAAAATTTGCAATTACGAGTCTTTTTTGAAAGTAATCAGTCTTCAGTAAAGGAACAAGTACTCGTCTTCATTAAAGTAACACAACTAAAAATTTACACCCGAAAAGTAAAAGAGAAGCACAACTTTTGTAAACATTTTTTTACTAATATCACATGTCCCAGAAACCTCCCAGGAATAGTTTGAAAATACGTCCCCAAGGCATTTCTATGTCTGATTTCAGAAACGATTTTAGGACATTTTATAAGTATGTAGGAAGAACATTCTCGTAAGTTTTCTGTGAAGGTTTCTGGCCTTAGCCCTAAAAATGTATATCTTGGGGACGTTTTTTGAAAATATTCTGGAAGTGTTTAATTCTTTCGTTTTAAACGGAAATCACCGCAAGTTAAAGTTTACAGTTCACCTTTATCTTCCTCCCTGTCTTCACCTTGAGAGAAACATGACTACCTCTCAGTTGAAAATTTCAAAATGGACGCAGTTCTGGTTTACTATTCAAGTGCTAATTGTGATCGAAAACACTTACACACTTTTCATATAAAAATGTTTTAATAAAATACTGTGTAAGATTTTAAAGAACGCAAAATAAATTCTTCG
Source organism: Leptarthrus brevirostris (assembly GCA_964036015.1). NCBI lineage: Eukaryota > Metazoa > Arthropoda > Insecta > Diptera > Asilidae > Leptarthrus > Leptarthrus brevirostris. Next base: position 97,799,916 of record OZ038373.1, read on the forward strand.
TCTTTTTAATTTATTGTGGATAGGTTTTTTACACAATTAACCATTGCTTAAATGTCTAAATCTATATTATTTTAAAAGTGTAAAATCTGCCAAATTTGAGACTTTATATTAAAAAAAACTGTTAATAAGTGTCAAATCTTTAATAGAGTAAAAATGAGCAGAACTCAAAAAGATATAAATGCTTCTTTCAGGAGCTTAAGATCTACGACGCATCTACGTGTATTCCACATGAGTTTCTTACTAGGATTATACGTGGCAGTATATATACTTGTCTAATCCACTAGTTATATTCTACTTTGTTGATGTGACAAATCCGCATAAACGGAGTTGGATCAATTCGTTGAGCGGTACGACCACCATCCCATGGGTCGCAGGTTCGTGACCAGGTCTCCCCGTGAGCTTTTATTAAGAAATTAAAATAATCCACTCCGTCTCTGGGCTGTTCTCTAGCTCGCAGGAATGCAAAAACAAGACTTTCAAGTTCCTCACTTCCCTTACCCTGATTCCCTTCCGGCCTAAGCTACGTCGGATAAAAAAAACTAATTTGCATAACATCTAGGATGTCGGTATACAAAATTCAACTAACTTTCGAAGCAATTACAAGTTGCATCGTGTATTCCAAAACCAATTTGTATAAAAACTTAAAATCGCATATTCCAATATCATTTATTTTAGATGTTTCTTTAAATAACTTATTTCTTTCTCATTGTGGAATCACCAATCCAGAAATAAAACATAACAAGCCACCGATTACAAAATCATGCAGTAGTCACTAAACTACACAGTTAACACTAAAATATTATAGCGATCACAAGCCTACTAACAATTACGATCCTTTTAACATTTTTTTACATTTGTCGGATTACTACACAAGTGAAAGATAAAATGCAAAAATATCACGACTTAGCTTGTTTTTTTTGGTACGTCTTAAATAGATCGAAATCGGAAATAAATAAATCAATTCGAGCTGAATCGGTCCCGCGTAAAATCAATTCAAAACTCGGCAGATCGAAGGCTTAAAGATCGATCTCTTGAGATAGAATCGAAGATCACCCATCCCTACAATAGAGTAATAGACCGTCTGTATGTCCTTGGTAAAACTTGTAAAACAAGTTTCTAGGCTGCAGTGACGGAGCGTTATAAAAACAGCACGCTGAGCTATGTTTGACAGTCACTGACATCCCTAAATAATAATTCTCTTATTTTCTATATTAGAAATATGCAAAAAAAATATCGATTTTTTTAAACCAACAAGGTAGAAGACCTCCTTAAGCAAACTTCATATTACAACTGAACAACCAACAACCGCGGTCACTGTTCTTGTTTTTTTATAAGTTTGTGATCATTTTCCAAAGTGACTGAGGTCAAACTAAGATTATAACTTTTAGAAACGAATCTGAATCACATTTTTAATAACCTTTTACTCTGCATGAGATTTTCAAATCAAAGATGGCACATTTAGCGAAGCTTAGTAGCCGTTGATGGACTTACATACCAGGCTCAGCGATAGAAATGCTGACCTAGAGTGCTTTTCACGCAATCACTTTCATAAATTGCACATAAATATGAAAATATAGCTAAAATAAATGTTGCAGTTTTTTAAAGGAGTTTCTGCTATTGCCATACTGGATCCGCCCTCTTGATATTATCCTCGAAAACTCCCTAGAAACAAAGTTTGTTCCTAAAAGACAATTCTTTTTGAATTTGTTGGCCATATTGCCGGTTCACCAGACATCTTAAATAGTAGGTCCACTTGCACTTCAGGCACCAAAGTGTTGTACCCTGAGCTTTGGCTACATAATAAAATAGAATCACCGACTCCAAAACCCCCTGAGGGTTAAACTTTGTGATTGTGGGATGGAGTTAGAGCAATGGATGAGTGGCACGATCACCACGCTCGGTCTTTCCGTGAGTTTTTAAAATAAAAATTAAAAATTTAGTTCATCTCCTGTCTGTTGTCTAGCTTTATATTTATGTTCACTCATTCTCCTTACCCTAATTCTCTTTCGCTCAAAGCCATGTTAACGCAACATAGGGTTCTCCCCTGGACTTTGGAGAGATCATAAAAAAGGTATCATCGATCATTTTTCGGACAAATCTGCCAGACTGTTTCGCTTTTCAAAATCCGATTTAATCTATGTACAGCGCTAAAAGAACTCTCACAAGCAGTTGTGCTGCACCCAGATGTTTGAATTCCAGTGAAGTATTTTATCATTTTCTGATAAGCCTATGCCATCGGTAGCAACGCTTTGAGAGTTTCCCCGGATTTTTCACTTTTGAAGGATGCTTTTTGCCCTAGAGCGTGTTGCTTTGGCAAATCCATGATTTTCTATAGTCCCTTTAATCTTTCATTTCAAAAATTCAAGCATGCTCGAACCAACCAAAGCGAGCTCTCAAATAACTCGTAGTAACAAAGTAGTGAAAAATTAATTGCAGTCATCAAGTAAAAATAAAAATTAATATGAAAGTGAGATTAAATTTCTTTATTTGCATGTTCAAAGTAATCTCAGATAGCATTAGACCGATTCAGATAATTCTTTCACTTTGTTTTGAATAAACAAAGTCTACATTTGTTTACATCATTCAAAACGAGGAAATCAAATGTTAGACCGCCTTTATTTAATGTATCTTCCACAGGAATAAACACAAATATAAAGATGGATAAAAAGGGTAAAAGAGTAACATTTGAAACTTCAAACTAAAAAAATCAGTTTGAGTTCACTGGGTGTTTAATATGTAAGGTTAGACAATACTTCAAAGTTATCTGATTCAGTGCGCACTAAGCTTTAGGACCTATTGCGCCGATTTTCATAAAATAAATGTTGTTTAATCGAGAACACACTACCATGTGCCATAGACAAACTTTCCTTAACATTTTCTTTACCTTTATCGAACATTTTGTTTGACTTTGTGATAAGATTTATATCCTTTATTGGATTGAGTTATCTATGGAAAGAGGACATCGGAAAGGCAGTATAATTATGATGGGGTTTGTAACTTAAAATGGTGGAGCTGGAAGGCCTAAACAATGGTTTTGCTTTTTAAAACGATGTTAAGTAACCTGAGAAACGGCCGAACGATTACCTTTATACCCTTAATAGATTCACGTACATGCATTAATCTATTTTTATTCCCAATTTTTTTCAAAAACATGTGAGCACGGGATCTGTTCGTAAATGAGAAGAAAACTTCAAAATCTAATAAATTTGACTTTCAAAGTGGGGGTTTAGATGAAAATTTGAAATAAAAACGATGCAAAAGATTTTTCGAACTGGTTGCTTTTATTTATACTTCTTCTATCTAGAACTATATATTTTATATAAGATTTCTAATTAAGATATTTTACATTTTGTTTCCATTTTTGAGCTCTTATAAATTTAGAAATAATAAGGTTTATGTAGTATTAAATTTCGCAACCAAAATAATTTATACGCAGGAGGTAATGATTTACCATTAGCTCAAACGGCAAATAACCTGAAGTTTAGTGATTGGAGGGCGTCACCTAGACTGGTAGAAACAAATTTTGAATCAAGACAATTTGCTTTGGCACAACTAAATATTTTTTATTGACTCGTAATGAATCAGTTAAAGAGAAACTTGATTTGAATCGCTGATATAAATGTTTCGTACAAATTAGTTACTTTTATGATTTTTTTTAATTTTCTCGGATATGAAACGAAGTGATTGAAATTAAAAAAAAAACGAAATTCTAATGGATGAGATGAAAATATTACCAATATGATTCAATATTTTATCTGATTCAAGAATTGGCGTTTCTTGGCTTAAGAATACGGAACGAACACTATCATTACACTTGGCACAAATAAATTTCTCTATCAGTGTATATTTTTCTACTCGAAACATTTTAGGATAACCTTCTCTACCTACCATCATATTAAAATCGTTCATTGTTATAATATTAGTAAAATTAAGCTCATTCACAGACACAATTAAAACAATTGATATATACGGGTACGAGACAAGTGGCGTCGATGTTTAGCTGTAAAATTACTGTAGGGCGATTGGCTTTTTTTTTTTTTTTTATATATGATGATGCCAAAGCTCAGGGGATGCCCTATGATGCTTAAGCACAGCCTTGGCAGGAAAATAATTAATGATGAGGGAAATGGGTTAGGAGTTTGGGTGAAGGAGGTGTCGATGTACGCCCCGTTTGAAAGTTTCAGGCTGATAAGACGAGGGAAAAACAGAAGATGGTAAACTGTTCCACATTCGTGTTGTTCTGCTTAGAATAGATTCCCGAAATTTGACGGTACGTCCAAATTTGACCTGGAGAGTATAGGGGTGGGAGCGACTTGTTGATCTTGTATGGCGCGTTGTCATGAGTCTACAAGAAATCAGGCTAGCAATTTCGTTAGAACAACGGCCATGGAAATAACGATAGAAGAGTGAGAGACAACCGACATTCCGTCGATGCTCCAGAGAGTTAAGACCCTCAGAGATTGAAGGATCGCCAATAAGCTTAACAGCTTTACGCTGGACTTTGTCGAACGCGGACATTGCGGTGTGTCCGGCCCCTGCCCAAATATGGGAATTATATTCAAGTCTAGGCCTAATGTGGGACTTGTAGATCAGCGCTAAGTCAGGTGGGGTGAAATATTTCTTACATCTCTGTAGAAAACCCAAACATTTCATCGCATTTTTAGCGATTGCAAATATATGATCAGTCCAGCTAAGATTGCTGGATATCTCGATACCCAAGATGTTTAGGGAGGGTGAATTGGGTATATTCACTCCGTCGACTGAAATGGGTTGGGGGTGAACTGGGCGTTTTTTAAGGGACATTAAACAGCATTGGGTTTTGGATGCATTAAACGTAACACGATTTGCTCTGCCCCAAGCAAGGACCTTGGAAATGTCGTTGTTTAATGATCTAAACATGCGTTCCCGATTGGCTTCTGTAGCATTTCCACGTGAGTTCATAACAGAATCAAATGAGTACGCGAAATCAAGGGTGCTGTCGTCGGCGAAACTATGAATAGGATTGAGAATAAGGGATAAGAGATCATTAATAAAAAGAAGAAATAAGGTCTTATCAAAGAAATTAATTTTTTGTTCTGGTATAAGTTTTTTACTAATCCTAATTAAATATCCTTACTCTTCCGAAACATGAGGACCTTGTTGCGCCAACACAACACAAATCGTATCCAATAAAGTATTTTGAGAAAGCATCATAATCTTTTTCCACTAAATGAGTAAAAACAAATTATATCGAAATTCTATCCTATTCCTAAAGATAGTTTAAAAAACCTGGAATTAGTAACTTATTTCTCAATCGAGCAATATTATATGGTAAACCCCTGATTATTATTACCTCTCCCGTCTAACATGGAGTCTCCATTGGCACTAATTTATTACAATCTATCCTCCACTGCTTTACTGTGCGAAGATCGCTTATAATTACATTGACATTGCTACTATTAAAAAAGTTCCAAAAGTTCGTTAAAAATATTTAGATATTTATTTAATATGCATATCTTTTACTTCAACTATTTTCTTAAAAAGGCCTACAATAAAATCTTCAGCACGTTGATTCTCCTTCATGAGCCGATTGTTATTGTAAGCTATGTGATGTCGAGCGATCAGAATTTGTCATCACGTCCGGAAATCATCACATCTTTTTGTAGGCTGAACAACTTACTTATGTCGCAACTGATATAAGTACCGGCTATTCTGTCTTATTGCGTTACTATAATTCTTATGTATCACCAATTTATTACCCTTAAACTTTCTAATGTTTTTTAATGTGCTAGCAAAGGTTACATGTGAGGTAAATTCAACCATCAGCAGATTTCAATGATCTGCTTTAATTTATATATAGTATGTTCTAAACCAATAGGATCTCGCACCCCTAGAATGCCAGTATAGACTTTAATTATATAAAGTCATTTTATTTTTACATGTATAGTATATAATATAAAGTCATTTTAACATAGAATGGAAAAAAAATATTGCAAAAAATAATAGTTCTCTAATTTAGTGAGAAAGTGAGAAAATAAGTTAAACGCATTGCACTGAATTAAATATTCCCTATGGAAAAACCTATACAGATCTGAATAAAAATCACTTATATTGAAGAAAACTACAGAGAAATTAAAACTATATATATATATATATATTAAAAAATATGACATAGAACTTGCATTTCTTAAAAATAAGTCCCTAAAGAAATATTAACAAATAATAAATTAAAAGGGAAATCGAATAACTTGAAAAGAAGGTAATGGGAATGGAGGAAATTGTCTTGTTTTTTGCTCTGCTGAGAGCTAACAACAGTCCAGAGACGGAGTGGATTTTTTTTATTTACTGCAAAGATCAACTTCGGATATGGCCAAGTACAGCTTTGACCGAAGAGTGGCTCTCTAAGGGAACCCGGTTCATCCCGAGCGCTGTCCGCCGAATAGGCTAGGACTGCTAAAGCACCACCTGCTACCATAGGTAAGGCAGCTGCGGTTTCGTCAATCTCAGGCACTAGATCAGTGAACCGAAGCAAATCGCATCAGGGGAACGCAGAAAGCTTGCTGCTGGTGGTAGCTGCTCTAGAAGAGGTGCCTACAACTAGGGGAAAGCAGGAGGTAATAATTGCCGCGGACTACTTCCCTGGTGACACAGGAATACCGCCTCCAGAGGTGTTGAAGCAGCTGTTAAATTTCTGCAAAAGCCGAAATAAGCAGGGTCCTTAGGTAGAATTTTTTGGAGTCATGTAGTGGTAGAAAAGTATCCTTCACAGAAGCTCCTTCAAGTTATTCTTTTGGATTTCCCTATATCTTCATATAGAAAAGTCTTTCGTGGCGGATTATCTCCACTGCCGGTCTTCAAACCGAAGCAAAAGCTTTTTTGAGCGTATCTTTACAATGGGAAGAGTAAGTTGGACAATCAACTCATTTAAACTATATAAATCCCCTGGCAAAAAAAGTTGTATGGCTTGCTACACTCTAAGCCAATCTGTGAAGGTAGAATTCATAACTAGAGATTGAGGCAGTCACCTGCCCAACCCAAAAGGTACCGCCCCATTAGTCTTACCTCCTTCCTACTTAAAACTCAGTTGCCAAAAAATCATAGATAATCTCGGAAGAAGGTCCTCTACTTTTAAACCCACGAAGGGGTGCCCGCAAGGAGGGATCCTGTCCCCCCCTTATCTGGTAATTTGTGATTGAACAGCTCCTAACTAAGCTAATAAAAGCTGGCTTTGAAAACCAAGAATATGCAGATGACTTGGTTATCATAATCAAAGATAATCATAATCGGACAATCTCTGAAATAATGCAAAATGCCATAGTCCAAAACTGGGCAGAAAGGTCTTCATGCCAACCCCCGCGAAACAGTCATCATTCCATTCGCGAGGAAGAGGAAGCTGAATCTAATATATCCGACTCTTGAGGGAATAAAGTTAAACTTTTGCAGGGAGGTTGAATACCTAGGCATAATCCCAAAGCAACAACTCACCTTAAACACTCACCTGGAAGCCTCCTAAGGAAAGGCACAATAGCCTCATGGACATGCCGATGGCTATTTGCAGAGACTTCGGGAACGTAAAAGATAGCACATACGAAAACTGCAGCATCTGCAGAGGCTTCATGTCTAGAAGTAGATGGTGCTTTTTGTCTGTCGAAAACCCCAGGATTACTTTAACGTGGGTGCCAGGTCATGAAGACGCCAAATCTTCATTTGGCGGCCTTGAGCCGTTCTGTAACTAAAGAAAGCCAGGTCGCAAGACAAATCAAGTCCTGAGAAAACATGAGTACGCATACACACACGGCTAATTTCCCAGATGAAAGGTTTATAAACTACTCCCATCCGAAGACAAAAGCATACCTCACACTCAGCAAAATAGATCCAAGAATTTTAACATGCCTTTAACTGAACACTGCCGACTGAGATATCATTTCAAAAAGATGGAATAAAATGAGGACGAAAGATGTCACTTTTGTGTGGGAGCGGACGAGACAGCAGGCCACATCCTCTGCCTCTGTGAGACCTTTAAGGTTCAAGCATCTATGAATGGTCTTTATCGGCAGAGGATGCTGTACAAGCGTCTCCCAGAACAATCATAACATTCATCAAGGTCCTAAATCTTGGCTACGTTCGATAGTGCAGGATTAGGTCACAAAAAATCTCACTAGTCCAAGTGACAAGTGTAACGCCTACTAACACTAAGAAATATTGAATAATAACAATAATACTGCAAATAAATACTCATGCTGAGACTCGAACCCGCATATATGGAGTGATGATCGTGCCACTCATCCATTGATCCAATATCGCCTCCAATGTTCAGCAATCTTAAATTTATAGATAATCCTAAACATTAAAATTTAGACTCTGGCTTTAATGCAGAGTAAACTGACCTTCTTGTAATATTTTAAGCCAAGGCTTAAAGGTAAGTGGTTAAGAGGTTGAGTGAAGGATGCTACAATGTTCTCTTCGCTTGAACGTTTAGTACTCGTACAAAAACAAAAAATCGATGATGATCGTATTGTTACGTACTTAAGAAAAATTTCCAAAATTTGATGATTCGATATTGAAAGAATTTTTGTTTTTAAACGGTGTAAAAATTATAAAGATACCTGAACTATTCTAATTAGCAGAAAATTATTAAACTGTAATTCCATTAGCCTGTACGCAGTACACATTTCCAATACATTGATAAAATTCATACAATATCAGGAAAATATTTCATTTTAACATATTCGGCTGGAAAATAAATTAAAACAAATGAAGTTGTGTCTTTTCAGTGCTGTAAAATGAAATTGAAGCCTGAAGGCGAGTAATTGGGTATTATCAATATTTTACCGGAAATACTTTCCTGATTTTTAATACATTTTGTTACACAAAGATTTCCTGCATTTCTTAATCTCTGACCATCTGTCGCTTGAAGTTTTCTCATTGAGGTAAACGGCCACCGGAATTCAGCTTAATATCTTCTAATATTTGTCACAGATGGTCCGCAAAAGAGCCGGCAAAAACGCGCAACGTGATATCTCTGAGAGGTTCTGCTGTTTTTTCGCAATTTTATCATACTTCCGACTTCAAATTGTTGGGTCAAGTTTACGAAAGTATGGAAATAAGATTCTTTGAACTTCATTGACTGAGCATAATTTAGTTTTTATTTCTTAATTTTTATGAACAATTTGACACAATTTCAGTAAATGTTGGCATTTCGTAATAATTTGTACATTTTATTATCATTTAAACTATTATTACCTGTGCGTATCAGTTAATGCATTCTTTGTAGTACTTTGTGAAAGTCTCTGAACGGCGATGCATATTTTCTCGATGTGGAAGTGAACAAAATCACCATACAAGACCAATCTGAAAAGAAAGGTAAATTAGAATTATTAAAATAATAGATTTGCTTGACATGTGATGGGGAGGGGCTAATATGAAAATATATTCGTAAAGAATCATAATTTTGCAATTTTTCTTAATTGATTTTTATTGTACATATCTGCAATATAGTATGTGACAATTTCTGGATTTTTTTTTCTTAAGTTAAAAACTAAAAACCTAACTTAAAATGTTGTAAATGTTATCGGCCATTTCGAAAATTAAAAAGAAATTATTTTGAAATGCTCTTAACTTAAATATTCCCAATTATATTTCGCTTTCAAGTCCACGTAAACCCCTGCGAAACATGGTGCGAGAGGTTGCCGCCGGATTCCAACCTGGAACCCTATGATGAAAGGCCAGCATGTTGAATGCATGGTCAAAATCGTTGAAGTTAGTTAAAAATAAGAAGTGAACATAACGATTGTTCCAGAAAATCCTGATTAATTTTTAAAATATTACAACAACAACAAAATAAACAGTATTGGTAAATAATTAAATATGAATTATATTTCTATGTACTAGTGCATATAAGATATGCTCGACTCTTTAACTGTACCAACATCCTTAATTTTTGCACAGTACTTTTTAGGCGATGCTTCGCCATTTCATTCTCTTGCTATTTCAAAGACAATAGTGCATTTTCTTCCTTTTCTTACCGAACCCAAATAAGGTCCAATCGTCCGATATGAATACAACTGACGTCAAATAACGGTTTTATTAGTATCAATATCGAATATTAATCTGTACCGTTATTAAAATAAAGACTTGCGCCAGATGTCTTACCAAACCAAAATTAATTTGCTGCAATTTTCTCCAAACACGTGTTTTTCATCAACATAACTCTTTTTTATTTTTGCGCTATGATATCAAGGTGTAAGCACTGTCTAAAAACCACCCTTGAGAAACTTATCGTCGTCTAAAATTAAATAAGCACGGTTATTGCTAGAAGTAATATATCTAACTCTAGTTTCCGGAACCCCTTGTGGGAAATGAGGCGGGAGAAGAACTTCACCCGATTCGACAGTAATTGCAAGTGGATCTACAATTTAAATTGAATTCCGAACCACTGCCATTCTTTCTACAACCCCATCTCCTTTTAATCGTGATCTATTGTCAGCAAAAAACAGCCATTGTTCGCCCCTAAGTAAAAATAGTTGAGTTCTTATATTCACGTCCAAAGCAAGTACAGACGTAAATATTTTTAAAAGTATATACACGCACGTTGCGAGCACCCATAGCGAACAAATACGCCCGCGCCCGCTACAGGTCCAAAATTTTAAAACTACGGCCGCCATAAATGCACGCTTCTGTTACAGCGTTCTTGCTTTAACACATTCCAGACTGGTGAATCTCCTCACGGGTTATGTAAAATCTCCGAAGTGTAGACGCGTGTTCACCGTATGGGTCATCGGCAACCTGATATTAAAATTGTTCCCAGTAACTGATGACTAAAACGGTGAGTTATGCCGATAATAATGATAACAATTACCTGAAATTTGTTATTTTTATTTTTCAGTTTATTAACCCAAGTAAAAATAAAGAGATGCGGAGATGGTTTTGTTATTTCGGACGTCGAACTCGAATGAGTTAATCTACGAAAGTAGTTTTATTGTTTTTCCGAGTAAAAATAAGACTCAGCTACACAAACATTGCCGGCTACTGCGAAAATAGTTTGTTATTTGACACGTTAATCTCGAATGAATAAATCTGCGAAAATAATTTAATTGTTTTCATTTCAAATTTTAGTCTAGAAAAAGTGTGAGTGCTTGGTGTGGACTATTTCGTGTGTCTTTTATTGATACGTGCCTGCAGCGTGCTGGCATTTGGAAAAGTATAATTTTTACTCAGGCCTACCGTGCCTCATTTGATTGCCAATCAGGCGTTTTGACGCTGTGCCTGCCTGTTGGCGATGGGCGATCTTCGATTCGATCTCGACGGATCGATCTTTTAGCTTTCGATCTGCCGATTTTCGAATCGATTTTTCGCTGGACCGATTCAGCTCGAATCGATTTATTTATTTCCGATTCTCATCCATTTAAGACAATAGAAAACGCTCTAAAATAAAACTGAGTAAGTTCATCAGTGGGTGTTTATCCCAAAGATTACCTACTATGTACTAGATAACCGACTCCCTAAATTACCAAGCTAGTCTTGAAAAAGTAACACTGGCACCACAGAAAAACGAAATATATCCAGCTTTTAAAGTCATAAGAATATACATGCAAATAAAGAGTACATTTAGTGCGTGGTCATTTACTCCTGTCAATATTATTTGACAGAATCACTTACTACAGTCAAAATTCGGTTCTCATCCGGAGAGAATTACAGACTCCTGTCAAAAAAGTATCGCCAAATCTTGTCGAAGAGTAAAAATATACCAAAAAGTAGCACCAATAAAAACAATTCATGTGAAGCACATAACTGAGTTAAACTTTCAATAGATTACGATCTTTTAATGATTGAAGTACATTTAACATTTGTAAATGTACAAAAGAAAAGTATACGTGTCTCTTATCCACAAACTCTCCCGGAAAACAAATTTTTAGTTTTGAATCCCGATGCGGGAAATATATAAAAGCAACCACAAATTTTTCTTTACTTTGTTCGAAACTGTTTATCTATTAGTAAGTGATCTTTGGTTTGTCCTTTATTTCTGGTTTGGTGATTCTGGATCAAGGAAAAAATAGGTATTTAAGGAAATATCAAAAATTATTCATTTTTAAACTTCCTGGTGATTACAGAAACTATTTGGAGCACCATTAAGATTTTCAAAAATCATTTACATAATTCGACGTCATTTCACGGAAAAGGACATTACCATATAAAAATTATAATTTAAAGGTGGATGTATGTCACCAGTTACCTAATCAGGAGGGGACAGTTTTTTTTAGTTTGTGTAGAGGGACGATAAAGTAGTATGTAGCCCACCGCCAAGGAAGTTTAAACCCGCCTCCCAATGGCGGCAAATGTGGTTTTTCGCTGCTTTTGGTGCGGTTTCAACGGAATGGGTTCTATATGGGACATTTCAACTGAAAATTTCATTCTGAAGCTCTAATTCCTTCTGATTTTACCTAATCTTGATTATTTTAAGCACTACTAACTCGATAACGATTCCAATTTGTAAAAAAATTATTCTTTTCTCACTCGAGGTATCGATTTCGAAATTTGAAATTTTTTCATATAAAAAAACCATTATATTTAAAAATTAATTTTTAAAAACTAATTAAAAATATCGATTTAATTTTTTAATTTGCTTAAAAAATAATTAAAAATATATAGAAAATACACGCCAAATTTCATAATAGGATGCGCATTCGTTTCAGAGAAATTAATTTCCACCCAGATGCTGACTGCGCGCTGCGCTGAGTCCAAATGCAGATCCTTGAAACTTTGCTAGCATAAATTTTCGAATATTTAAAAAAAATTAATGGCCGAAGTTCGTAAAAAGTTAACCGTAAATATAAATTTTGGTATTACAAAAATTTATAAGAATCATTATTTCACTTTCAGTTTCTTAAGTTGAGTAGTTGCCTTGAAAAAGGTTATGTGTAACACTTTGCCAAAATATTGGTTGTCCACTTCATGTAAAATGGCCAAGGCTAAAGGGGATTCGTAGCTATCCTCAATTTTTCGGCAATTTGCATGATTTTCTAGTATTATGAAAGCATTCTTTAGCATCTCGGTCTTGGGTTTTTTTTAAATTGCTTCATAACTTTAACTAATATTCGCTTCTCCAATTATCTGCAATATGGCATAAGCTTGAAATGAACACGCCGTTGACGCGACTGGCTCGATGATCTTCTCTCTTATCTTATAATTTGCTGATGTTATCATCGAAACTTAACTGTTAGTGCATCCCACAAACAAAATTTATTTCTAAGTTATAATTATTCCCACAAAATGATACTCAAAAGCGATACTCAACGAAATTAGACCGTGTTTGTTTTCTTCAAGTCTTCAAATGTGGAAGTGGCTAGTAGTTAGCATCTAAGCAGTTCGTGGCTTTGTTTTACATAACGGAAGGCAACATTAAACTACTTATAATTAAAAGCATTTCAGATTACTTTACCTTATCTAAATGGCTTAATACTGACTCTGCTAATTAACTAGCAAAACATCATTCAAAGAGTTTATTGACTTATGCCGTATTAATTAGTTTCTGGGTCATTTTTTCAAAATAAGAGCGTCCGATTCAAAACTGTTTCCCAGATTAATAATTTAAAGGTGAACAATTACTTTTGCTTCAGCCTAGTTTTTTCAGGTATTGTTTGCATGTTAATTTTGCATCGGCTTATCTCAATATAAGATGTACCTTTCTCCACAGAGTAATATCCCCAATTTTAGTTCTGATTGAAGCCGACGACAACACTGCAAATGCCGTTGAACGCGAAGAATCTAACAATCTTCGATGTTTCAGTGCACTGACCTTTTTCTGTTAACCGAGCTAATCTATCGACTTTTATCAAAAGAAGTGTTCCTCTATGAATTGAATATGTCTCCCGATAGACAAACTCAAAAGCACGAAATCACATAGGAGTTGCGGCACCAACTGCAGTACGTGAACAATTTAATTGTCGTAAGATACGTTCGAGTCTCAAGAAGCGCAAGTGGCTCACTCCAGAACACTCAAGAAGAAGCAGATTGCTTTCGAACGCTTTCCTAACATTTGGCATTGTGCAGCACAACGCGAAGATTCACACGACTAGTTTTTATAGAATGCGATAACTTGCGCAAAATAATAATTGATATTTGTTGTTGCATAACTTGACCTCAGTTTCACCTGCAGTTAGTTGTGCGAATGCCTTTTCCTTTCCCAACCTGCTGTTACACATAAATTCAGGTAACTCATTGCATGTCCGCCGAAAGAACATTTTACTCTAAACTGAAAAATGTAGAGCATTTGAGGAGAGCAATTTGTCCCAATGTTACGGGAACATATGTAATTTATTCCTAGCCAAATCAGCCATTAACCCACGATTAGGAGGAGATTTCATTCACCTTATCCACCGTTAAGTACCCACTTTCGGGCTATTTTGCAGAATAACTCCTAACGTGCGGTTGTTAAAGAAATATCCAAAACAGCGCGAGTTATTAGTTTAATTCTGTGTTAACACGCCGAAAGCAACCGATCAAGCCGCTATATTTATTTGCATAAAATATGTAAAATGTCGAAATACTTCTCTTTAATATACGTTAACATTTTATCACTTTATTAAATTGCCATGATCGCGACTATAATTAAAATTTAGCCTAGTGTAATCACGTTTTATTGAAAATATCTAACATTATGTATATTGGATTACGCTAAAATGTCCGGGAGAGTGTAAAAAAGAATGATGGCGAAATTTCTAATTTTATGATATTCGAATGAACACCTGTCGCTCTTCCAGTTTAAGTCGGTCGCATCTCAAGCAAACCAGTTTTCATCTAAAAGCATATCATCAATCTACCACGGAATATGCTATTTTGGTAAAAAGCGCCACTTTGACGTTGTCAACCAATCACTATAAATTAGTGAAAGATATTTTAACTAGACAGGTATGTGGTATAAAAACAGATTTATTATTCCGTATCAATACGAAATATATAGAAATGAATGTAAACCAAACTGTAACCAATTTTCAGTCGAAAGAGATATAATTATTGCAGTTCATAGTAAAATAACAGTATATCCAAATTGTTGAAAGCCACACGCGAATTACCGTATTTTGCAAGTGAGTATCTTGAGGTAAACTAATTTCTTACGCCGCTGTGAAACGGCTTTACTGACAGTTACTTATGATCTACGGAATCAAATAGGTATTTAACATTCCCGTGTTATTTGATTCTCTAAAGCTTTTAATATTGATAACCATGATTTGCTACTATCTAAACGACGAAATTTGATGTTCGTTAAAAATATGGTATGACACATACCAATAGTGATCCCAAATTTAGGGAATCCTTTTCAAGCAGATCAAAACGATTAAAGAACAGTTTAACCACAGCCTACTCTAGATACAAGCCCGGAATATATGACAGTTCGGCCATTTTACTACCAAGCGTAGCTTTATTATTTTATTTATTTTTGAACTGCAGATTAAACAATCCTTGCACACATATAAAACTGCACACTGTCTTAACTAAAACTAAAGAGAAATGCTGATGTCGTTGACGCATTCTACTCTCAATACTTAATACAACGAACACAAGAGAGAGTGCTCTTATTAAAACACATGAAAATTGTAAATGAGCAATTTTTTATCACCACCACAATGTTCAGAACATTTGTAGGTTCACGTAAAAGTAAATTCCAAGTTGAGACTTTAAAAGTACTGCGAGAAATACTACAAAAAAGTATAATTCCCCAACCTTTTCCTGTTCTTTGCTGTAGCAAGTTTTGGTTTGTTTACACCACCAATGCTCAGCTGTTTGTGTCAGCTTTCGGGCTTGTATCTAGAGTAGGCCATGGTTTAACATCATTTGACATTGACGTCCTCGAAACATTCGAAAGAAGCGTACACCGACACTTTCTTCACTTAACCCTCCTTAACCCATTTTCTGCTCCTGGCAAGCAAAATTTTAAAAAGCAAAATATAAGTTCGGAAAATCAACGATACTATTACCAACAAATTCTTACTATACATGAACTAAATAAAAGGCAATTAAGGGATCATTCTGGTTTAGCCGCTCGAGAAAAGGCTATTTTTATGAATTTTTCGATATAACGTTTTTTCAGCTCAATAAATACACTTTTGAAAAACATAAAAAATATCTGTATTTTAGTTTTTTACACTTTTTATATACATGATCACTTGATAACGGCTCATCTAAAACACAAAAACCAAAAATATTTAGGTTCAGTATATCAGTGGCTCTAGCGCATTCTATAGAAATTAATATTCATTGATAAACAGTGGTGGACATTTACAAAAAAAAAAAAAGTTTTTTTTTCACCGTTTTTGGCCCAACAAAATATTAAAAATCAAAATTTTGATTTTGAAGCTATTACTGTGTAGAATATGTGGTTAAAATTTCAAGAAGATCGATTCAGTGGTTCCGGAGAAATCACAGTCGCCGACCGGAAAAACATAGTTTTGAGAAAAACGAGTTTAAAGTTTTTTTAAGCGCGCTCAGGTAGTAGAAGTAGCAACGTAAAGATCGCAAAATAATATAGTTATCACTCTATCACTCTAAATCACTCGATCACTCTAAAATTATTATTATTACTTTTAGATAAATATACTTTCGAAAAATGTAATGTAATGAGTACGACAAACTACTACAGAACTTATTTAAGCCAGAACATAGCGAGTAAGGTCAATTGAAATCTTTTTATGAAATTTACACTGTTTTAATTGCATTACAGCAACAGTGCTGGTAGCCAAGTTGTTTACAGCGATGGAGTACCAAGCGCATGACCCTCAGTTCAAGACTCAATCTCCGCTTTTCTACAAATCGGGTCAGACGTGATATGGAAGAAGACTTCACAATTAATAATAAATAATCCCCGCATTGGCGAATTGTGACGCAAAGCTGGTCACGTATGACAGATATCACGTCAGGCTGACCGGGTTGCGGTAAATCGAGCCTTCTACGTAGAAGAACTTTGCAGTTAGAAAGGAAAATCAGCAACAGCTTTGCAACACAGTACTTAAGGTGATGGAGTATCAAGCGCATTGCTTTCAGTTCAAGACAAGATCTCTTCAGTTGTTGATTTCTCTCTGATTTTCTAAATAAGGTGTCCGAACTGGAATGGAAAAAGCGCATATGTGAAATAAATACATCGGCAGATAGGGTTGTGGGTTCTCGGGGCTTCTCAATAAAAAGTAGTTTAGAGGTCTGGTAGCCCAGTCTTTAGGGTGATCGAGGGCGGGTGGAGATCATGCGTATGGTTCTTGATTTAAACTCGATCTCGCCTGTTGCTTGTTATTATCACAGAAACTCTCTCTTTTTTCTCTTTTTAATTGGTAGATTAATTTACCATTGTTTTTAAACATTTTTCTTATATTTAAAATAATATTTTTAAATATAAGAAAAATGTTTAAAAACAATGGTAAATTAATCTACCAATAAAAAAGAGAAAAATTATGTTTCTGATCTTATAAAATATTTTTTATAAATACATATATATTTTAATAATGCAAATATTGAAGCAGAAAGCGTTGATGGTGAAAACTTGCACTTCTTAAGAAATACGGCATTATATACAAAATGCTCGAAATAATGTATATAATACTCAACATACATGTAATAACAATGTTCATATTCTACCCGAGGACTATTGACACAATTTCTACAGCATCTTTTCGCGCTCAACGCTTTAATAACCTATATAAATCTTAAATTTTTTTAATAACATCAGAAAAATAAATATTTCTTCCTTTTTAGTATATTCATAAAAACGTTTTTTTTATTTCAGAATGTATTAAAACAAAAATGGCCGGAATACATTAACAATGTATACTCGGAGTTCGGGGGCGCAAAGATTTTTTATTGAAAAAGTTAAATAAATACACTTATAACAAAAGAAGTGATATGGTTCAGTCTGCTTGAACCATTAAAAGCAAGGAATAATCAATCAAAAAAAAACTGATGATAAACCCACCCAATTGCTTGTTTATATTGCCATACTAGTGACGGAAGGCTGATGGCTGCTCTATATGACGTCAAAATAGATGTTGAATACTGACATGTCCATTCCATTGAAATTGGGATGGAAGAAAACAAATTTAAAGTAAGGATTCCAAGTTCCAAGTCTATCGAAAGTATCGTCGCTCTGCTCCATATATCGATTCAGCCTAGATAGTTTTGGTAACATCGAACCGCTGCGGAAAATAATGATTCGCTCGGCAGCGAATGGCTGCTGGAGCGATATTGGATCAGCTCGAAGCCATTAGAATTAAAATAAATCAAGGGAATATGTGATAAATTTTAGAAAGTGGGGATAGGCCAGTAGGGTGGTGTAGAAAGGAGTAGGTTATATGTTGTAGGTGGGGGGGAAATTGTCATGGCTCATTCCTAATCTACAGCCAGGTGCCAAAATCTGTTATGTTGTACAATCGTTTAATATTAAAAGTACGCTATCAAAGAACATCTAGACAACAAGCCTCTGACACCTTGCCAAGACGGAATATTCATCTAAGTTCGAAATCACAAATGGTAATGTACAAATCACAAATTAAACAAAAAAAAATATCGCTTAAAGGCTCTTGATTAGAATACAGATGGGATAAAAGGAATATGATGAGGATTTGTAGAGGATGAAGACACCCAAACACTTATATTTTAGCAGAAGTTAGCATGGAATCGAACCTATTGAAAGTAGGTTCATCCGACAAAAATTTGTACAATTATAACCCTTTTTGCACATACACGTAAGTCAGGCATAACTAAAATATACACAAAACATGCACGAAATGCACACTTTACCCGAGTGAATTTGCAAAAAAAATGTTCTGGATTAACATCTAGTTTTCGGTTTGGTGCAAAAGCGTCCAGCAGTTAAAGAAAAGCTGACCCTTTGGTGCTGCTATTGAGAAAGAGCTAAAGGAGTTTAATTGATCGTGTTGAGAAATTATTTAATATTTCTTACGTTGCTCGAGTTTTAAAAAGTTGATTTTGATTTTTTTTTGCAGGCATAACACTAGTCTTTTAACTTGTTACGCGGTTTTCTTAAAATTACCTTTTCAGAATCGGTGACGACAATATCTCAAATACTACTCTATCAAAGTACCCACAAAGATTTGTACATCTGCTTTATAAGACAAAATGGTCCTTGAACGAAGAGTTTGGCCTTGAATGTCTGAAATTTTGTCACAAATAACTATTTCTCATTCAAAGACTGATTAGTTAAATATTTAAAGTAAATTTGCGTCATTCTTTCATTTCACAATTTGTGACAGTGATTGTAAGTGGACCAATAATTTAAAGTGGATTCCGAACCACCGACATTACTCTGCAATCTCCAATGACCTTTTCATCGTAATCTTTTGTCAGTAGAAAACAACCAAGGATAGCCGACTGTGTGGATTGGTGGTGTGTAATTTTATGTATAACTTGATGAATTTTATATAATTTAAGTAGACAAAGCTTTATTCAAGAAAATATTTATATTGAAATATTTATTGGAAGCTATATTCAAATTCGGTTTCCCTTTATTACTAAATCCAGTGATTACGGTGTGATTGTTTTAAAATATAAAACCGAATTATTTAATATTACCTTACAAAGGTCCTATCTGAAACAAACTGTAGTGATTTTCCACTTTAGCAGTTAAATTATTATCGATTAGGTTTCACATTAAGTAAATAGTACTATTACTATTGATATAAAAGTGCGTAATTTTTGAAGAGGAATAAAATGAGAATGGTAGGTAGGTATTGGAGCAATTATAAAATAAATTGCAATATTAATTAAATATCACACCGAATTGTTTAGCTCAAAAGACAAATTAAAATAGATACTTCGTTAAAGCTGACAGTTACTTTCCTAGTGTTATTATTTAATCGAAAATTATTTTATCAAGAGCTTTTTGTTCCTTCATGGCTATTTAGCATTGTAAGGGGGGCACATACTAAATTGCGCCCACGAAAGGCTCCAAAATCAGTTTCAACTCACGTGCGCGTGCGGTTTTTAAAAATATCGTGTGCGGAAGCTGTTACCAGTTTCATTAACGTGCTTAGGCATGGGTGAGTAATCCATTCTCATGTGCTCGCACAAAACTTCTTTTCCTTCATTACTCCCACTTCACTTCTTTCAAAGTAGGAAAAAATGCACTCGAGAAAACGCAATGTGTGATTCTTCATTTGCCTTCTAAACATATATGCAGGATTTAGGGGCTTAATAACAAACAGAAAAAGACTAGAGTTCCAAAACGTCCTACTCTCTATTACTTCAAATGAACGTATTTCATTTTGTTCGTTCTATTATGTCTTTATTGTGCAGAAAAATATGATATTCATAAAAATACGAAAAAGTAGAAATGAATTCCAAAGAGTCAAAAATACTTTTACTTTTTTTGATTTAATCCAACAAATTTCATTTATTTTTAACAGATTTCAGAAATACTTCAACAATATTCAACAAAAAATCAACAACTTACAAAAATCGATCAACAAATTTTAAATTAAATTCAATATTAATTTCAAATATTCTTCAACGGGTTTTTCAAAATTAAATCAACAATTTTTAAATTTAATTCAACATTTCTTCTAGATAAAGATGAACATATTTTAAGAAATAAATTGAACAATCTCTAACTCTAGAAATTTAATTTTGGTTTAAATTAATTCAAGAAATTCAAGAATTATTAGATTGATAGTCACCCTGCAATACGTTGAACTTCATCTAGAAGAAATGTTGAATTAAATTTAAAAAGTGTTGATTTAATTTTGAAAAACCCGTTGAAGTATATTTGAAATAAATGTTGAATTTAATTCAAAATTTATTGATCGATTTGTGTAAGTTGTTGATTTTTTGTTGAATATTGTAGAAGTATTTCTGAAATTTGTTGAAAATAAATAAAATTTATTGAATTAAATCTAAGAAAGGTATATTAGTGGAGTCAATGAGTCGGAGTTTTGAATCAAAAACGGAAGAAATTCGGGCATCTGCAAGACCAACTTCCCCACCCGTATTCGAGGTTTCTGAACCCGAATATCATACAAAAAAAAGTTGTTATCCGGGTTCACCCCCTTTTCGGTTTTTGTGCAAGGGCACTTCCTCACGATTTCTCCGAATATAACAAAAGAAGAAGAATTATATCAGGCACATGAACGTAACTACCCTTGATGGTTAATTCTGCTCTACAAGGGGGTAGAATGAAATACTCTGAAATTTCGATTAATGACACAGAATCGGAAATGGACGATGAAGTAAATAGCAATGAATACACATAATTTATTATAAAAAACAAAAACTGTTATCAAGTTTCTTCATATTCTTTATTATGTACCGATTGCAGAAAAAAGAGATAAAAGGATCAACTTCTACTCCCTGATCGAGTAATGTCGACCAACAAGGATTGTCTCAGAGCTCCATAACTTACTTACTCCCTTTCCTTATGATTCAATGCAACGATTACTTACTACTAGATAAACGGCTTCGAACAAAGTGTTGAAAAATGTTTGGTTGCTTTTATATATTTCCCGCATCAGAATCACTCATTAAAAGATCGGAATACATTGACAGTTTGAAAGTTTCTAACGCACACAAGTCACTAACTCAGTCATGTGCTTCACATAAAGACTAGCTGGGTAATTTAGGGAGTCGGTTATCTAGTAATAAGTAATCTTTGATTCAATGTTTAAACTCAGTAGATACATGAAACCACTTTTGAATCCCCTGGCAGAACCGACCCCCAAAGGTAGTCACGGTCATGTCAACGTCATAATTCTCCTTCCTCTGTAACTTATAGTTCCGTCAAAATAAAAATCAAAACAAACTACTTGTACACTCGAGCAATGTAAGAAATATAAAAATTTCTTAACATGATCGGCGTTTCTAATGAAGAAAAGTTAAACTCCTTTGGCTCGTTCTCAACAGCAGCACCAAAGGGTTAACTTTTCTTCAGCTGCTGGACGCCTTCGCGTTAATTTTTATTTTGAAAATTAACTCGGGTCAAGTGAATTTTTGCTGCACATTTTCTGCATTTTGTGAAAAGAATTTTACCACAAGGTTACCGTGACAGTGAAAGTGATCTTTATTTGATACAGCTGTCTAGATCGGTTTTTAAAATATTTTGTGTTGGAGTTCAATCTAGTTTTCGTTTTTTCGCGAAGGCGTCCAGCAGCTGAAGAAAAGTTAACTCTTTGGTGCTGCTGTTGAGAACGAGCCAAAGGAGTTTAACTTTTCTTCATTAGAAACGCCGATCATGTTAAGAAATTTTTATATTTCTTACATTGCTCGAGTGTACAAGTAGTTTGTTTTGATTTTTATTTTGAAAATTAACTCGGGTCAAGTGAATTTTTGCTGCACATTCTGTGCATTATAGTTCCGTGTTTTGTCACTTGGTGGAAATATTTTTCACTTAACATTTTTCAGAACAAATGAAACACTTGAATACTTTCCACAGTTTATAATTTATTAAATAAATTTGAGCTGACGCGTTTCGTCTTATCGGGACATTTGTTTGAGTTGAAGCTTTGAAAATGTCCCGATAAGACGAAACGCGTCAGCTCAAATTAACTTAATAAATTATAAACTGTGGAAAATATTCAGGTGTTTCATTTGTTCTGAAAAATTTTAAGTCTTCTTCCTTTGTTATATCCTGGTCAAATCATCAACAATTTCCATCAGAAACCATGCTGTCGCGCATCCAGTCGCGATAACCGAACGAGGGATGGTTTTTGGCCGTTTGAGGGGGTGGACCCGGATAAAAAAAATTTTGATATTCGAGTTCAGCGAGCTAACGAGGTGGGAGTTAGTCTTGCAAGTACCCGAATTCCTTGCATACTCGTCCGACTCATTGAGCCCACTATATTTTCCTTTGAAGTATTATAGAGTACATAAAAAACAATTGAATAGAGAGAATAGTGTTAATCGCAAGTATTTTAAAAGTTTACGGTCGGGAAGATGATGCGGGCGCATAGCTGGTCGGTTGTTGGTTGAGTGGTGGGTTCGTGGCATGTGGTCAATAGGTGGATAATGGCAAGGAGAGGTGGAACGGTTGGCCACACATTTACTAATCATACCATCCCACCCATCCACCCATATCACTGCCTTATTATCGGTCACTGCCAAAACAATTCGTTAACCCACTCTTTACAAAAACAAAAAAATATTTTTTACGTTGTCTATAAAATAAATTGCACAGTTTATTTAGCATAAACATTACAAACCATTCATGAGCATGTTCGCTTTTACCGCACACACAAGTGTGAGTTTCCGTACTAAGAGTATTAAGAGAAACATTTAAATGGAAAAAATAGGAGTGTTAAGCTGAGTGAATATTGATAGCTCAAAAATCAAATACCGATATTACAGAAAAAAATTTAAAGCATTTCTAGATGGCCTGCCCCATTTGTATACCCATATCTCGAAATATTGATTAGGGAAATGCGTAGATTAAAGGCAATGCTTTTGTGAATGAATAAAACAACATTAATCATTTCTTAAGACACTATCATTCAAAGATGAATTGCTAAAGATAAGCCAGAAGCACGTGACCATCAAATTAATTGATAAACTTTGAGATTCGTATTGCTTAAAGATGTCCCTGGAATCTTAAAATTTAAACAGGTAAAAATCATCAATTATAGTCCGTTATAAATATGAAAACTTCCTTTTATTCAACTGCTTGAGAATGTGTCGACGTCCAAAGGAAAGCACTCTTTAATCGAGCTTCTATCGAATTTTCGAATCTACCCTAGCTCATCACGTAATAAACAAAATTATGAGAACTTCTGCCAGACTTTGTCCTCAATTTAATGAATCTTTTGTAATGTCGCCACCCTATCCAAACAAACGGAGCACTATGTCGCTGTTGTCTTATGACCAGTAATTAATCATCTCAGAACACATCTGGTACCGCATAGCTGCCATTAGCCCTAATTCGCCCTAGTCTGAAATATTCGTGAATTCAAATACTGCTACTGACACCTCAGCTATTAACGAGATTATGCTATTCATGAATTCAAATTCGTGTGAAAATGTGTCGAAATTTGGCGAGGGAACCAGATTTCTCTCTGGGTCATTTTTCAACAAGGAAAATAAATTTGGATGTGACCAAAATTTGAGCAAACATTCAAATGAATTTTCTGAAAGACAGAAGGAATCATGATTTTGTGGGAATTTTGTTAAGTAACTTTCTCCACACCTAAGAAGTGAATGATGTGAAAAGTTTTGTACATTTTCATTGCTTTAGAATTGCACGTACATATCTAGAATAGAAATCAGAATTGATTTCAAGTAAAGCAAAACAGGAAGTAAAAAGTAAACAACATTTTTAAAAATTGCAATACTTAGTACCTTTACATTAGTCTCCAACTTAGGAATGTTAATAGAAAGCGCCAAAGCAACTTAAGCCAGTGTTTATCATTTAAAGCATATATGTAAAATTTTATTTAAATTAGTACATTTTACGTAAAAATTAATTTTAGTTGCTTGCGACAATTAAATCCGTCTTTGCATTTCTGCAACTAAAAATTTTTCTATTACACAGAGAATTGTTGCACATTTACAAAAATCCGTAGTAACAATTCTCAAGAAAAAGGTGATACATTATATACCGCCAAAAGCTTTTATACTTCAGGTATTTGTCTTTAAAAAAATTTGTGATGTGTGACAAATAACATTTTTGTTGCTGATATAGAACGAACAATTTTATTGTCTAAAAGGAACTAGAATCGTTTCTTTACATTTTAGTGCATTTCAAATAAAAGTTTTTTAGTAAGAAAATCAATACAATAGTACCTAAATTAATACATAGTTATTTATATTTTTAATTTTTATTAATTGAGAGTAAAGTAGGTACAAAGTGTGTTGAAAGTCAGAGATGTCGCGGCGGCCCAGATGAGGCTCAACGAGGTAATGCGCCGGAAAAGCTCCTGGCTGCTCGACCATGGGCTAGAGTTGGCGCATGCCAAGACCGAGATTGTCCTTCTTACAAAGAAGCACATTCCGTTGCTGATCGGGGGTAGGAGACATGTCGGTTCAGACGCGGCCCGCGATCAAATACCTGGAGGTGAGCCTCGATTGTAGGTTCTCCTTCTGGGACGAGATCAACGGCCGGGCTTATAAGGCGGCTGCGGTGAAGGCCGCGCTGAACGGCTTATTGCCAACCACCCAGACGGACGGCGGACCCAGACGCTGTAAAAGACGCCTGTTGCTCCGCACCGCCGGGAACATAATGCTCTACAAGCGTTAAGCTTTTACTGCACGGTCTCGGAACCGGCGGTCCGGGGGAGAGGCCGCGAGAGTGGCTCGAGCCAGGACCATGGCGTCCTGGCAAGAAAGATGGGAGGGGGAGTCGCGAGGTCGGTGCACAGCCCGGGTGATGCCTCAGCTGAACACTTGGCTGATCCGTCAGCACGGCGCGGTGGACTACTACCTCACCCACAACGCTGACGGAGCATGGGCTTTTCCGGGCCTTTCTCCACCGTATAGGGAAGGTGACGAGTCCGTGCTGTTTATACTGCGGCTCCTCATCGGACTCAGCTCTCCACACATTCTTCGAATGTGTCCGCCGGAGAAGACCACTGGTGAAGGATTGCCGCTTTTGTGAAGAAAGTCCTTCACCAAAAGGAGGGAGACAACAACGGGACTTCCTAACGGGAGCGCCTGCTAGCTTGTTGGAGGGCGATAAAGCGGGGGCTCCTGTTTGGGAGTCCTGTTGGCTCGCGTGCATCGTAGGCGGCTATTCTATAGAACTTCACCTCGAGGTAATGTCTCCTAGACGGCTCTCTGGTGGTCCTCCTGGAGGGCGGAGGGGGTTTTAGCCGGTATGACTGATCATTGGCCAGGTGCGTCCGGCACATAAATGCATTTCCTCGCTTTCATAACAAAAACAATTGTGTGATAGGAGTGGGTGGTAAGGAAAGTCATTAGCAAACATTTTTAGAAAATATAGAGTCATTCCACGAACAATGCAATGCTCCGAAACAACTGTCTACAGCGATGTCACTGCTCTCGTTTAAAGTCGGTAAATTGGTTGCCTTATATGAGTTATTAAGAGAAATAAAATACTTTGCACAAAATTCGCTGATTGAAGGAGCTGCAAAATTAAAAAAAAAATCGTTTTTTGCCATGTAGATATAATTTCAAAAATTTAAATCTCCGATTCTACTGGGCCAATTTTAATCATCTCTCTTGATCTCTTGTGATTTTCCAATTTTTCATATTTTTAAAGACCTACAACTTAGCTGCAATCTGTGAAAATAGAAAGGGAAAGTTCTGGAAGAAAAGATATATGAAGCAAACATAAGTTTTGATTACTCTATGTGTCTATATTCATGGGATTACCTTCCCAATGTTCTCATTTAACCTAATTAATACTAATTGACTTCTTTTTTTATGGCACCTTCCCCAATCTCTCAACCTCATATAACTGCAAGGAAAACCCATATAGGCAATAAAGGATCATAAAGGATCGTAAAGGATCCATGTATGGATCCTTAATAAAGATGGCAGAAAAAGCTCACGAAAAAACTTTATTTTGCAGAAAGTACTAAAGAATGGCATTCGTGTTTCGGAATTTTAGCGATTTACATCAGCGATCAACCTACAAATTGTGACAAGAGTGAAGATTTAGTCGGACTTTTGAATAATAGCGTAAAAGTTCAAAAATTGTGTTAAAGTGCTACAATCTTGTTAATGTACAAACTCACAAACGAAGTGGGACTTAAGGCAAATATTTCCCTGGATGGTACAAAAAATTCCATCGTTCAAATTAAACCGGACAATTTGTTCTTCGTCCCGGAAAAGATTAATGTCATTGCCAATTGTTGATTCAGCAGAAAGTGAAATGCCGGAAAATACGATGGAAAGTCCTTCTCAAGATGTTAATCGTGCATCATCACATTTCTATTCACAAGGAGGCAGCACTCAACTCTTTTAATGAATGCCCTCTATATCTTAATGAGGAAAAATTTGATCATAGAAGACATCGAAACGAGAAATGTACAAAAATTAAATTGAAAAGCGTGCCAAAAATAATTGCCGAAAAAATTCTTCAAATGGCATATGAGGACAGCGACGTTAATGATTTCACTGAGATACATTTTACTGAGAAAGTAAAGCATAAATATGTGCAAACAGTAAATAAGGAAACTAACCAAGCTCTTTTATCTTTGGTACCGAATGAGTGGAGTGTGGCAAAAATAGTGGAGGAGTTCCCGGGCACAACGTTATATATGGCAAGAAAATCAAAAAAGCAGCACTAGGAATGGGAAACCGAACCATCCCAGAATCAACGCAGAAGTTTGAATACCAAAACAAACAAAAAATAGTGGAAAAGTTTTACTGCACTGACGAAATCAGAAGGTTAATGTCATGACGTGTACGTGTACGATGAATCAACTCCAATTTGCCTTGCAGATCGTTGGACTAATTTAAGGTAGGTGTACTGGAAGTTTAAAGAAGTATATCCAAATTTGCAGCTTGAATTTTTGAAATTTGCGTGTCTGCGACCTTAAAATTGCATATTGGCTGGAGCGTCCGGGACACATTCGGTTTGCGTGTGCACCATACATCAAAATTTTAAGCTGAGGATCGTAGGCTATGGTATTATAAGTTTTACCTTCGAGAAGAATTTTCATCTACGATTATCGTACATGTACCGCTCTGGTGACATGCAATGCTCCATTGAATTCTCTGTGGGATACTGTCCCAAATACTCGAAATTAAAGCGGCTTTTTGAACAGGCTTTCGTAAAAAATTTCCTCGAAAGTTACATTTTTCCAGTGGACATGCACCGGTTGAGATAACAATTCAACCTGTTGATGAATTCATTACTAGTCTTGTGAGTCCTTAACCAGGATTAATAAAAAATTTATTAATATGTCATGTGTTCATCGCAGAACAACAAAGTCAATACCTCAAGGAAAACAAAATAACGAAGCTGTAGTATTGCTAGATTTTTCGGAGAATTATTCATTTATTCTACAGAATGCTGTTCAAGAATATCACTGAACTAATTACCAGGCTACAGTTCATACCTTTGCTATATATATCCGCAACCGAAATGGAGAAGTTAGGGCTTCACGACACTCGAGATAATTCTCGCTGCCGGTATCGACGATACCGAGACCGGCAGCGAGACCAATATCATTGGTAACAGTGCGATACCGAGAGCGAGATTGAGGTGACGAGAGTGGACGAGATATTAGTTTTTATCATTTTATTGTGGACAATTTTTTTAGTTGTTTCAGCTTTTATGTCGCTCCGAAAAATTTCAATTATGTGATTTATGAGGCATATAACTATGTGATTTATGGGGCATATAAGTACATGTATATACACTGCTCTATAAAGAAAATGCATATATACATAGATATATCACTTGTCCCCATTATCTCACCGAAATACTTTTTTTTTATCTTGCCGAGAGCGAGATCGCACCGAGACTGGCCTTTATCTCGCCGAGATTGCAACGAGAGCGAGATCGTCTTCACCTTGACGAGACCAAGACCGAGATCTGCCAAAGTCTCGGTCTTGTCTCGGTGCCGTGAAGCCCTAGGAGAAGTGCAGTCAATTATTAGTGACTGCTTAAGAGACAACACTGTGGCCATACATCTTTTCCAACGATACCTCATGTATTTTATAAATACATCAAGTAATCTCAGACATCAAAGGAATGATCAGGACGAAATTAATTCTCCAACAAATCACATGTACATAGCGTAATTTAAAAAATTATGAATAAAACCATATAAATTACAACAAATTTCAAAAATTATTTTTGCTTTATATATCTTTCCTTCCAGCACTTTCCCGTACTTTTAAATTTAGTCATTAATACTTGCCACCCCATTCAAATGACGAGTGATTTTTTGCGGATTTTGGTCACTAAATTAAATGTAGCAAATAAACTTTTTTAAGGATAAAGGATATCACCGTTATCTTAATTGTCCTTTTGGTAAAAAATGTGACCGAGATATTTTTTTTTTGAAAAAAAAACAAAATCTATTCTTTCTAAAATGCAAAAGATCATTAAAATTGGCCCAGTAGAACCGGAGATGTAAATTTTTTTAATTATATCTAAAGGGCAAAAACCAGCTTTTTTGCAATTTTCAAATTTCTGCAGCTCCTACAATTAGCGAATTTTTTGTAAAAGGTGTTATTTCTGTTAATAACGCATGCAAGGCAGTAAACTTACTGACTTTATGCGAAATCGGTGAGATAACCGCAGAAAGTTCTTCAATGTAGCGTGGAATAACCACAGTGGTATAAAAAGTATGACTGCTTAAAATAATGCATTGTTTATAATTGAATATTCTCTATTAATTAAATTATTTATTTACAAAAATTTCATGAAAGTAAGTAAGTAAGCAGTAACAATAGAAAATTTTAATTAAAATTAAATAAAAAGACCACTAAAATGAAAATGATCAAAATAAAAAAAGAAAAATTAAAATCAATGCGGTTATAAAAGCGATTAGAAAGGCGTCACATTGACGTTGGCGGAAAGGGGCCTAAAGAAGTACTTATGTCAAACGGATTTATCGATGACAACAGTTCAGGTGAGTCAACAAAAACCTCTAAAATATTAAAGATAAAAAAAGTCCGAGATCTCTTGCGCCTATCCAAAGGGGAGCAACCCTGCTTCTATGGAAGGCCACGCAATGGAAATCTGAGAAACCTACGCTGAACAGCCTCAATACGACCAATATGGACCACATAGGTAGAAGACCAAAAAGTAGAGGCATATGCAGCATTCGTTACCAACGGTAATACAAATATATTAAGCAATAATTATAAATAAAATTAGATTAAGTAAAACAATAAAAAATAAAACAATTGTCGTGATTAAAATATTCCAATTATATATCGGTTATTATGATTGAGACTGTATTAATGACGTAAACAATTAAACATACTTAATCGTTTGCAATACAACTACTTTGACAGAAACGACATATTTTCACACAATCCCACTAGCATGAAACCTGATTCAAAACCGGGAACAGGGAATTCGGAGTTGTATTTTAGTCTACTTAATTTTTTGATTTTAATACTTCTTTTCCTTAGGAAATTATTAGGTGAATCTTAAGAAATACCATTATGATCCAAAAAACTCCAAGCACTCTACTATTTGACTTATGAACCCTAACACTATATTGGTGATCCCGAGGAAACAGGAAACCATAAATATTGGTGAAGCAGAAACAACGAAGAAAGAAAAACCAACTCCCCATGGTATTGACCGCAACAATCTAGACATACCAATAATAAGATTGGTACCAACAATTTAGCAAGAAGATTTTTAACAAGAAATAAAAATTAAGCACTCTATTAAAGAAACCTTCATGTCCCTCACGCAGGGTAAGAAACCTTCATATTAAAATTTTATGTGTATCAATAAAAATTTTTTTGTTAGTTCTGTGTTCCTCTACCCACTACCCAAAAAGATAGAGCAAAAGAATACTATAGCAAGCAAAGAAAGAAAAAACAAGACAATAAAAAAGACCAAGCAACAAGAAGCAGCATCAACAAGCATACTAGCAACAAACAACATCAACATGATATCAAAAAAGGATAAAAGATGAAAACTACATTACTAGAAAGAGACTTTGGATAAGAAAGCTACCAGCTAATATAAACCTAGCTTAACATATATGTCTTCAGCAAAACGAGACTTTAAATAAATAATTATAGCAATAGATTTTCATACAGTATATATGATATTCATAATTATAAATTAAAAAACTAATAGGCGTTAATTAGTTTTTTAATTTATTATTATGAATATCATATATACTGAATGAAAATCTATTGCTATAATTATTTATTTAAAGTCTTGTTTTGCAACAACATTATCAATAGCAATAACTCCAAAATACATTGAAAATAAATTCAAACTTTTAATAAATACTGGCCCTACTAAAAGTAAATGTTGGCTTAATGCGGGATTTTCAATTTCCGTTTGTTATCGCCCATGTTAACAATAAAAAACTAATTGTGTTTTTTGTCAGCGAATTAAGAATTGTATTTTAGTATAATAGAAGAAGTAGTACTATTCACTACTAATAAACAGCAACAAAAAGTGGTCTTACTTAATTTTCTGATTTTTTTTTTAATTTATCTCATTTCGTTTATATATTGGTTGGGTATGGGTTGGGTATATATTAGGTTAATCGTAAGAAATACATAAGGATCAAGAAAACTCCAAGACTGCGACTATTCGACTGATGAACGCACGACTGATGAAACCAACTCTTTACGAAGCCCACGGAAGTATTAGCCTTGTTAACTATCTAACTAACTAGAGACTATACAATAAATCTTAGCATCATCAGCATTGCCCCAAATTTTCAAGTTCGCCAAAATGGAATCTATGTTAAAATAAAATAGTTTTTTAAAAAACATTTGAACTGACTTCACAAAAAATATAAAATTAAAAATTAATATTATGCTTTTTAGCTATTCTTGTGAAGTCGGTTTAACTTAACACTTTAGAGTCTTTGCATATACGACTCAAAAAATGCTGCTTATACAATAGAACCAATTTCAACAGTTGTAGCGGTAGTACATTCTATAGAAAGAAAATCGGGCATCTGAAATCGAAATTCGGCAACATACTACGAAATTAGTCACGGTCACCATTTCATATTCTTTCCTCAGATCTAAAATCTTTACCATCGCTCTAGTGCGCCATCGTACTCTATACAGCAAGAGAGAATTACCATAGTTAGAGAATCATCGTAGTCACTATAGGTAGACAATTTTTGTCATTTACCAATCAGGAAGCGTATTCTGTATCATCTAAATCAGCCACGCGTTACAAAGTTAGGTTAATCCCACCACAACGCTTGGTCAACATTTTTCCTTATAGTAGCATTACAACAAAAAAGAATCATCCAAATAGGTCTATGCATTAAGACGTTGAGTAACGACCCCTTC
Organism: Leptarthrus brevirostris; assembly: GCA_964036015.1. NCBI lineage: Eukaryota > Metazoa > Arthropoda > Insecta > Diptera > Asilidae > Leptarthrus > Leptarthrus brevirostris. Next base: position 97,831,803 of record OZ038373.1, read on the forward strand.
CCACCCCACCCCATACATTTTTGTAGTGATACAAATGGGGCAACATATTCTACACATCATAAGGAGAATCATCCAAATCGGTCTACGCATTAAGAAGTTGACAGCCAAACCTCCCCCACCCCAACTCCACCGTTTAAAATGTAGCGCGGTAACATTGGGGTAACATACTCTATACATCAGGAAAAAAATCAACCAAATCGTTCCACACATTACGAAATTGGACTACCATCTCCCCCTTCCCCGGCCCACTGCGGAATATTTTTTTTCCATTATTAACAATAGGCGATCATATTTTATACTACAAAAGAAGAACCATCTAAATCCACGCATTAAAAAGTTAGGTTCCACTTTCCATTTCATGAAACCATGCTGAAAGGACTCCACGAACGGTTTATACTGAAAACTGACCATTGTTTCGAACAACTTACCAATGGCAGACAGATTAGCAATGGGTTTATAATTAATTGGAGACATCGTCCTTCTTACTCTTCTTGTGAAGAGCGAAAATTGGAGACGACTTCCACAATTTAGGAGAAATACCGCAGGACTCGGACGAGTTAAATAAATAAGCAAGGACAGGTGCAAGAATCTAGCCACAATTTATAATTTATTATATAAGAGTCTTATGTAGTCATTTAGTACATGCCTGCGAATTTAAACTTTTAATTTTCCATTTTAATAATAGTGTATTTTTCTTAGGTAATGAAGTGTACTGCTTACAAAAATAGTGTTGATTTTTTTCTATCACATCAAATTTATTTTAATTGACAGTTATTTAATAATTATTAAATAATGGTCAATTAAAAGTTTAAATTCGCAGGTCTAAATTATGAAGGTTTAAATTTTCCAATATAAGATATTATGCACGGTTTTCTAAAAAGGAAAATTATATAATTTTATTAGGAGACGAGCAGTTAAGGGGGAACAATCAGAGCTCATATATAAGTGAAGGGAGTGGCGCGCAGGCAACAGCGTTTGCACTCTGCTGCTGGATTAATGAGCATTGGCAAAGGTCTCAGCGGAGGTGCTTACGAAAGTACTATAAAACATGTGTACACTATTGATGGTCTATTTTATGGTAATACAATTTAAAGGTAATACAATTATCATTTGAATCTAAATGTTTTATAAAATAGTTTCTTTTACTATTTTTTTAAGGCCGTTAAAGTTCAAATCGTGTTTTTTTTTTTCAATGAATTCAGAATTTCAAAAATTTATAATAACTTGGAAATGCAAAAAATTCCGAACTAAACCGTTCAACTCGAGCGAAGTAAGACAATATTAAAATATTTCTAAACGTTATCGCGTAAGAAATATCGCGTTAAGAAATACTTTAATATTTTCTTACTTCACTCGAGTTGAACGGTTTAGTTCGGAATTTTTTGCAATTCCAAGTTATTAAAAATTTTTGAAAATTTGCTCGGGTCATGTGTTTATTTCGAACATTGTGTACTTGGAATTCACAATTTTTTATATACATATTTTTTTTACATTTTAGAGGTTCAAATAGAAAAATTATCCTTTAATTTAAAAAAAAATTCTTTTATTTTAATTTCGGATTATAATTGGGATCAGCATCGTGTACATGATACAGCGTCAACAACATCAGCTGATTTCAGGCCAAATATTAATGAAAAAAAAAGAATTTTTTTTCATATTATTTAAATGTATAATTAAATGTCCTCAAAATTTCAAAAAGTTATTTTTTCTTACAACTTCTAAAATTAACTCCTAAGTCTACATGATAGTCCACCCTTAATAGTTTTATATATTATTTGATTTACAGAACCCACCATTGTTTTTAATTGCAATTGCATACGTATATCCACTTGTGTCAAAACAACATCATAAAAATTGAAAAACTATTCACTTCCAATAAAATCGTAATATTATCCTTCAAATTATAAGTTTTAATAAGGCGAAATTAAACAGGCAATTTGCATTATTTTGCTTTTTATTTGTATTGCTTGTTTTTTTTATAATAAACAAAAAATATATATTAAAATATCATTTGATAATAGTAAACTTTTCAAAAAACAAAAACTTTTTAACTAGAACGATCACAAACAATATTATAATCGACGTATTAAAAGTGAACAAAGTCTATTTTAACATCATGTTTTCACTTGCATAATTTTAATTATATAATAACGTTACAAATTCTAATATTGTAAAAATTGGTATTTTATTTTATGTTATTATTATTTTTTACACAATAACGTAGTCGGGCTTTCTGGACTTGACAGAGTAAATGCGATATGTATTTTCAATTATAATTATTCACAATCTTTATTTCCTATACTGGTTTCGAGAATCTCCTTTGTACAACTTATTTTACAGGATATCATTCAATTTTACTATATACAACTTCACTTTTAGTCGTAATCAATTTTTAGAAGTTTAAATCGCCCCAAAGCCCTATTTATGCTATAATACCTAGCCTAATTATAAAAATTCCCTGAATGCCGTCTACTTAATTCTAGATATTACTTTCTTATCACCTCGATAAATCATGACAGTATCGAGTCATCCTTGCCCTCCTACGGCATTTCAAATTTCTTTTCATGACATGCGTACTATACATCTCTCTCAATACGTTTGTATGAATACTTCAAGTGTACCTTAAGCAAACTTTAAGTAATCAGGACATCGCATCTTTACACGACTTTTTAATTACTTGAAGTTTACTTCACTCAGGTAAATAACAAATTTTGTTCATTTGACTTCAAATAAGTCATGTAAGAAAATGTGACGTCAACACTTAAATGCTTGAGTGCAAGAAAGAAATTAGAGATATTAATTTTTAATTACAAAACAATTCACTGCACTTTTCCTTTCGACAATTTGAGAATAAAAAGTACAAGCCCTGAACGTAAAAGCGTGTAATTTCAAATGTCGTTTAAAACAAATTTCAAGCCAAGTAAATGTAATAACATCAATCAAAATGCCTAAGTGTTCAAGTGTTCAAGTATGCATGTAAACAGAGTGCCTGATTTCGTTTTCATGGGCCACGTTACAATATTTTTAGGATAGTATAACTACATTCCTTGTGTAACAAGCATATCTCAATTTCGGATAATTTAACGCATGGACGATATGCAATCATGTTTATTCTTAATTTCATCTTTGATTTCGGTCGAAACGGGGATTTGTACTGCCATTTGAATTCGGTGTTTAATAATAGCCTAAAATAAAAAGAAGAGGAAGACTTATACTATGTAAAACTCTCCATAAGTGGAGCTACTCCAGGAACTAGGACAAACGCATTCGCAAGAAAGAGACTAATATATTTCATACTACCAAAGGTATGTTTTTGCGTATATTAAAGTATTTTATAGTGTTGAATTTTATAAAATTTATTTAAACTGCTTCTTTTATATATTATTGTTTAATCGCTTTGTGAAGCAGGTGAATATTAGGAGCTTTGATCGGTTTTAATCAAAACACGTGGACTGTTAGCTACAGTTTTCTCTTTTATTGAACTGAAATCGAGCGGGATCATTAACGCAAAGAATACAATTTAAAAATCAAATTAGAGCTCAGAGCTAGAATTTTATTATAGTTCGAAGTTAGAATGCTATTGTGGTTAATTAACAACCAAGTTATTACATCGATAATCTGTACTTTAAGTCATCCATTTATTCCAATAAAATTGAAGAATATATTGTGACGTTTTGTAAACCAAGATCGCTAAAACAGAAAATACTTACTTAAAAGAAAAAACATCATAAAATGTTCTGTTGTTGGGTGCCCACATGATTCGAAATGATGCGAAATCCTTTTTCTGGTAAATTTAATTACTTAAGCAAAATACTGTGGAATTCACGTTATAAATATGCTATGGTTTAACTTAGCAATTAATCGAAAATATGGGTTTGGGGAAAAGATTGATAAGAGAAATTCCTTTACTTTCTACTTTTAAAAATTATCGCTTCACTTACTAACTCTTCACAGTATTAATCGCATGTAAACTATTCGCGGTCTCAATTGCGTCGACTAAATTAACCAGACTGCTATTCAGCCCTATTTATACTACTCAGCCCTATTTATACTACTCAGCCCTATTTATACTACTCAGCCCTATTTATACTACTCAGCTTAATTATAGAAACTTCAGCCCCTTAATTCTAGATATTGTCACCTTATTCCCTACAACATTTGACATTTCCTATATTTGATTTCTGGCCTCCTAGGACATGTGCATTATACAGGTTACCATTTCGGTTTTTATGGCCGACCTCGTCCACGTTACAATATTACAATATTATTTACGTTACAATTAATCAAGATTTTCAATTTACTTTACCTTAAAACTGATTTAAATTACTATTGAGAGGGCAACACTAAAAGAGGTGTATGCACCCAGAGTAGCAAGCAAAAGTGTCATCGCAGGGATTTGGGAGGAAGAGCTATCTTGACAAGGGTTTAAAATCGCGCACGATTTTTATTTTAAAAAAATTCACATAAATAACCAACGCTTTTAACTTATTTTGCAATACCAGTCAATTAGTATTCATTTAATTTCATTTTCAGGGGTTAATTTGGACTAAAACTAACTCTATTGCAATTCAGCCCCGAGGTCGGGGCTTTTTGTAACAAAACGTATTTTTTTTTAACGCAATTTTCACCCATTTCCCGTGCGCGGATCTGAAAACTGTCTGAAGCAAATTTGTAGCTCTGATATTTTTCTACAAAACTGCATCATTCATTTTTCCTGTCTAATGCAACAATTTCCCAGAAAAAGTTAATGACAAATATTGTATCAAATAGCCCCGGTCTCCCCTACTCTATAAAAAAAAATCCAAATCGGTCTACGCATTAGTGAAGGTCAGACAAACAAAACAAAACAAACAAAAACAAAAAATTATTCGTTAGGAGGGAGGAGGGGGGGGGGGGGCTGGAGAGGCAAACACAACCGTTTGGTAGTAACAGGGCGATTCATTTTCATGGTATATACATCGTTATTTTATTTTCATCTTTTGATGTACCTACTCAATACAGGACACCAAACTCACGCCATTAATTAATATGCCAATGTCCTTTCCAAAAATTTCAACTATATTGATCTAGTTGCATAAAATTATAAATTTTTGTCTGAGCACCTGTGGGTACAGTAAAAAAAAGGAACGTGTTTATCTAAAATTAACAACGTACGAGAATCAGACACCTAATTATGTAATTACTGTAATTAATTTGAAATGAATTGGGTACGTTTTTAATTCGCTGCACTACGTGAGGCTGCGGTAATTAAAGCTACGTGCTAGTTACAATAAAACTGTAAAAGCGCATTTATCTGATCTTTTTAAATGAGTTGTGTGCCGTCATTACTCGTGCATAAAAAGTGTTCGTGTCTTATCTGTAGCTAGAAATGCCTTGACCATTGTAATGATGGAAAAAGATTTCATCAAGGTCCAATTGTGTGAAGTTGTTTAGGTTCCTAAGTATATTTTTACTTAACCTAAGATGATTTTGTGGCTCTATTTAGACATTATAACTAACATAAATGTTCTAATTTACTGTATTTAGTACTCTTGGATGATTTTATACTCTATAAAAACATTTCGTTTTTTGCGCTTGATTAACATAGATCTCCATGTTACGTATAGGAAAGGACGCTGATGGGCTGGAGTTGTTTTGTGTTAATCTGTATTTATCTTCTAAATCGATCTGTTTGGTGGTGGTTTGTATTCCGCAAAATATGGTCTGTAAATCTTAAGAGAGGTGCTCCACTTTAATTGAAAGACTAGGTATTAACATTGCTGCATCTGACGAGTTATTCATTCTCGGACATTTTAACCTTCCTCATATCTCGTCGAAAGCTAGTAATGGTGAAGAGTGCTCTCTTCCATCGGTCGGCATTTTGTGTGATAGATGGCCCGGCATGTTTGGATTGAGTACGGATTAATGGTACTGGGGTGTGCTGAACCTGATTTAAATTTCTGACGACAGTAACAGTAGCCTGATCAGGTACGGTGCGCATTTGTTGGAGAAGGATCTTCATCACCGATCACTTTAATCTTCATAAGACTAATTGTGATAGTCTCAATAGTTATTTGGCTACGTTTGATTGGTGTTCAATTCTAAATTTTATTAATTCTAAATAGCTTTTGATCGAATGCAGGAACGCGTCCTTGGTACGATAATGACATTCGACGCGTAAAGAACTTACAATGTAAAGCCTGGAAACAGTACGCGTTGACAAAATCTTCTGATGACTATTTATCTTTCTCAAATTTACGAAGGCTCTTTCAGCATCTGTGTACTAATGCTTATACTGCTTATCGGTCTGACTTACAAACGTCAGTACGGGACGATCTTATATCTTTTTGGCGATTTGTAAACTGGAAACGTAGATCTGACGATTACCCTGAGATTTTCAGTTACGAACAGACGTTAAAATCCTTTAATGATTTCTAAATTGTTTGCGGATTTTCTTCGGAAAGCATATGATCGGTTTAGTCATAAAATATACTACTACTACTCATACTGCACCTGATTTAGTATTAAGTACGGATTCTGTGATATCTTCCATTTTAGAACTCCACGATTGGTATACTTTGTTACCGGTCCTGTATTATTTATTTAATTTATCTTTATCATGTTTGTAAAATTTCCTATTTGATACCTCTTCATAAGTAGGGTAATTTTGTCAGTATTCATTCGCGAGGGTTTGATACACCGATCCAGCATGGGTTTGTTCCAGGTAGATCTACGGTCGATAACCTGGTTTAATTTACATCTATGTGTGTTTCAACTATTGAAAAAGGACAGCAGTTCGAATGCTGATTTTAGTAAGGCGTTTAGTCAAGGACATTACTACAAAGTGAGTATATAAAATTCACCATCTTTAAAGCTCCTAGAAATTGAGATATCCAGTAACTTTGGCATGACCGACCATATATTTTCTGTCGCCAAAAATGCAATGAAATGTTTAAGTTTTCTACAGAGATGTAAGATATATTTCACCCCGTCTGACTTGGGGCTGATCTACAAGTCCACATTAGGCCTAGATTCGAATATAATTCCCATATTTGGGAAGGAGTTGGACACACCACATTGTTCGCGTTAGACAAAGTACAACGTAAGGCTATTAAACTTATTGGCGATCGCTCAATCTTTGAGAGCATTAACACTCTGGAGCAGTGATGTCCAAACCTCTGCCCGCGGGCAAGTGAGCTTTTGAGCTTTTAATTTCGTGTATGCACTTGTTTGGCTGTATTCGGTTTCCTCTTTTAGCGTTTTTTAATAATTAAAGCATACAAAAGTTAAAAAAATCGTCATATTTATGAAGTTTTGTAAGCAATTATACAATATCTTAAAATATAGAACTTTTTGCAAACATTTTAAGGTTCTAAATAAAACAAACTGTACGAATTGCTTCTAAAGCTTTTAAGCATTCCTCACATTAAGTAGTGTGAGTTTGGCCTTCACTGCTCTGGAGCATGGACGGAATGTCGGTAGTCTCTCACTTTTTTATCACTATTTCCAAGGCCATTATTTTACCAAAATTGCTAGCCTGATTCGTTGTAGACACTTCAGAACGCGCGATGCCGGAGCTTCAAGTCGCTCCCACCCTTATACTCACCAGGTTAAATTTGGACGTACCGTTGTAAGCCTAACAACACGAATTTGGAACAGTTTACCATCTTCTGATTTTCTCCCGTCTTATGAGCAAGAAACTTTCAAGCGAGGCGTACATCGACACCTCCGTCACTCAACTGTCCATTTCCCTTACCTTTAATTCCCTTGCTGCGAAGGCTGTGTTTTAGCATCATAGGGCATCCCCTGAGCTTTGGCATTATCATACAAAGGAAAAGGATATCTATTATGCACCTGGCCGCAATTTAAGATCGGGTTTGTTTTACGTCTAGACCATCAACGTGTCAATTACGGACGTTTTGCATGTATCACTTCTATGTGCATGTTTCACTTCTATGAAAATTTTCAAGAAATTAATTTTACTTTAAGTAAACATCAAGGAAGAAGATTACTGCGTAGTACAGTTAGTTAATTGATTATTGATTTTTTGACGCTATTGTATATTTTTTCAATGTTTTTTTTTTGTAAGCCACAAGATTCTGTAACCTGTTGATTAATTAAATAAATATCTTAATGATCATTTAATTTTTAATGGATATGTATTATAAAATTTAATATTCAGTTTAGTTTAACGGAAGCTTATTTTATTAATCGAAGTAATTTCTATCAGAATTTATGGATTATTGCCAACAAGTTTTTTATTCCCTTTCAAAAGCCCTTGTTCTAAGAGGTAATGAAATTGTTTAAAGAATTTTCGGCGACAGATTCAAAATCATGTCGCAGAAGCTACCTGACTTGGTAACGAAGTGGCTGGTGAATATTTTTAGGGACTGTATGGTTTTCAACTATGTACAGCAGACCTGGAGGAATGTTAAAGTTGTGTATATCCGTAAGGTTGGTTAACGATATAATGAGCGGTGAAAGAAGTTCAACGTTCAACTTAGACAAATTATCGATGACAATCGAATGTCAAGATCCTGTCACGTCAACTGCAAGGAAGATACACTCTAGCGGAGTTCGTAGATAAAGAATAATGTTTGCTCCGAATCTATCCTTGAGGCTCTCGCCGAGTTAGGCTTGGAGCAAAGATTCGACTTTTGGACTTTAACGATATTACGATCGAGGGTAATACAGTCCCAAGAAGGTACCAGTCGTATTATAAGGGTATTTCAGAGAACGGGAGAGCAAATAAATTCGCGAGGAATGGCTCTGCTCTGTACTGCTCTAGATCAGAAATAGTTCACATACCGCTGAATTCCCTTTAAAGGGAACTCTTTCAGTACTCTTCAGTGAAAGCTGAAGGTGGAGTATTTCCTTGACCTGTGCCTGTCCAAAACCAAAACCAAAAATCACCCGCTATGCAAGTGCCCAGAATTGACAACGGCGAAAGTGTGGGGAGACTACTTCCTGGAGAACCTACATGTAATCTCAGCAGAAAAGATTAAGGAGTTAGCCCAATTCGTCAACTCCTCGGGCTGGTTTTAGCTCAACTCTCCCGCGCCGTTGGATTGTATCAATATCTCGTTGCCTATAATAGGCCGTGGTCAATCAACCGGGTCTTACAGGTCGTGGCGTTAAAACGACGCATAAAGTGATAATTGGACTGGCGTCTCGATGGACAGCTCCCGCCACTTGAACCAGCTAATCAACTAACGATAGAAGATTAGGAGAAGGTTGTGTGTGTGAAGAATGTGCGTTTTTTGCTTATATTTCTTATATTTTTTCAAGTGAAAAAAACAGTTTCGAAATTGCTTTTTCAAATGAAGGAGGAACTTTTAAAAAAAGTTACATTTTTGTAAAAAGGTAATTTTTATTACAACTTTAGAGAGTTAACCCTAATTAATTTTTGTATAATTTATTGGTATACATTCATTTTAAATTCAAGTTTTCTTTATTCAAAAATCTAAGAATTGTTCAAAATTTCAATGAAGTTTATTTTGCAAACTTCTTCTCCGGATAAAAAATCAATGATAAAAGTAATTTTGGTTTGGAAGTACAGCTATATCACATCCTGCATTTAAATACCTTTAAAGGACGTGTGAAACAAAGTGAAAGCTTTTGTGTAAAGAGCTTTGCTCACTTTTGGAAGTATGTATAATTTGAGAGCTCGAAGTCGAGAGCTTCATTTTGTAGCAGCCTCAATCATATTTATTTCCAAAACACTTATTGAGTAAAACGGAATCGCCTATGTTGTACATACACCTAACTGACCAAAAGATATCAAATGAAAACAAGACCGAATTCCCTGCTCTTCTCAACGTTTTTTCTCTGTTTAAATTGTAAAACAAGATATGCTGATTTTAAAATATCCTTTCAACAGAGTATCATGGTTCAGGTAGTTCGTAGGACCTCTCAGGTTCTCCGAAATTTTATTTATTTTCTACTTAGCGTGGGATTCTCCGCAATTTTATTTATTTTCTACTTAGTGTCAGCATTTCCCTAAATATTATCAACTCTTGAAAAGGGAATCTCAGGATGATCAACATTCACGTTCAACTATGGTATTTTATTTCAATAGTCTTTAAAAAAACTTTACTTGAATTCACAAAAAGCACTTAAAAGCGTAAAATAATTTTTAATTTTATATCTATTACGACATTTTGAAGTCGGCGCAAATTAAAGAAAACAAACAACTACAACAAAGCATTTAATTGTCCTTCCTTATGATTCCGTGTTTTATATATTTTCTTCAATTGTGGTTGGGTTGTTTTGTTTGTTTCATTTACACCGACTTCAGAATATCGTAACAGATATAAAATTAAAAATTATTTTATGCTTTCTAGTTCTTTTTTGAAGTCGGTTCAACTTTTTTTTAAAAAACTATTTTATTTTTCACTTTTTAGTTTCTTAATATATACGACTCGAAGAATGCTGCTCGTACAAAATTCAAAAGTTGCAGAGGTAGTATTCTAAAGAATGGAAACAGAATTATCCAAATTCGGCAACATATTACGAAATTAGTCACCCGTTCATACCCTCACCGTAGAAAATTCTTAACAAGGCCATATTGTGTTACCGTATTCTATACAGCAAGAGACATTTATTGTAGTCAGAGAATCATCTTAGTCCCTCTAGGTACAAAATTGCTATCATTTATGAATCAGGAAACGTATTCTGTACAACAGAATCAAAATCATCAAAATTGGTCTATGGTCTTATGAAGCTAGGCGCCACCCATCCTCCAACTCTCACCACAAGCCACAATTTTTGTCAGAATACAAATAGATACTATATGCATTCAGAATCATCTAAATCAGTCCACGCATTACAAAGTTAGGTTACCCCTGCCCCCACCCCAACCCTAGATCAACATTTTTCCATATAGTAGCAATCGGGGAACATACCACCACCCTCATCAATTTTTGTCGCCGTACAACATACATTTTCGTTGTCGTAGGGCAACGTTAGAAAGTCAGTCATCCACATCGGTCCACGCATTACGAAGATAGACTACCCCTCCCCACCAAGCACTAGGACCAAATTTTTTTCATAACTAGCAATGGGGGATTATAGTCTATACAACAGAAAATGAATCATCCAAATCGGTCTACGCGTTACGAAGTTAGGTTTCATGTCTTATAAACAACCCCACCCCACCAAAAATTTTTTTTGAATTGGTACCAATCGTGGACCATACTCTACTCAACAAAGGAAAAATCATTCAAATCGGTCCACGCGTTACGAAGTAAGACTATCAATCCCACCCCCTCCCACCCTGCCCCGGGCCAAATTTTTTTCATTGTTAGCAAAAGAAAAAAAGAATTATCTAAATCGATCCATGCATTACAAAGTTAGGTTTCACCCCCCATCAACACCCTACTATCAATACCTAACGGTACCAATCGATAAACATACTCTACCTTACAAAAAATTATCATCAAAATTGGTCCACGCGTTACAAAATTATGCCCGGCTATACATAAAAAAAACAAACAAAATTAAAAGTACGTGTCGAACTTATAACTTCTTTGTTTTTAGAAGTCGGTTAAAAATTAGGTCGTGGGCTAAGTAAGAAGAAAATCTATCTTATTGTTATTAGCAACTATAAAGTAATCCAATAGAGATTCAGATCAACCTCTTAAGCTTACACCATATACAGATTAACTGATTAGGTGAAACGTTTAAACTGGAAACAGGTATTAGACAAAAGATTCTTTTTAAAATTTCCACACAAGACAATATCATGTAGCCACGAAACGAAACAAGCATATATCATTAAGATTACATCTCGGATTAGTATAGATGTACCCTACATAAACAAAACTAAATATTTAACGTAACCATTTTCTGAGGATTTTTCTACAATATTCGGCTTAAAGTCATTCTCAGCCTATCTTAATAGGAAATCATTAGTTATTATCTGTGAGAGACTGCTGAGGGTGACATGGTAACATTAGAAGAAGAATTAAAAGATAGCTTAGTAATGCTGAAATGTAGTCTTAGTTTCAACTTACATTCTCTTTAATAAATTCAAATAAATTCATCACAAGCGACGGTTAAAGTCTTAAATATTACTTAATTTACAAATAGCTACCCAGTTTTAAATTTGCAAATATTTAAGATACACCGTGTTTTCTTTTGAGAGGCGGTATTGATCATTTGAGTAGGCGGTATTGATCATCGAAATAATTATACAATTCTAAGAGGTGGGGTATGGGCAGTACTAATGACTTTGGAGTTGCAAGGTGATTATTAAATTTCAAGCCAAACCCGTTTATGTTAAAAACATATACCCTTTTTGCTAATTTCTACTTTATCCTCATTGCAAACACGTAAAATTTTTTATTTCAGTAACACTATTTATTAAAATTCTAGGGAGTTATGTATGATTGAGGTGTACCTGAGTTTATCTTAAAAAGGGAATATCATATACTTAAAACAAATATGCCTTAAAAGCAAAATGAATAACATTTTGTCCTACAAACAATTGGTTGAGTGGCAAGATTACGACGCCATAGATACAGATTCGAGCCTCGGCCTCCCTGTGAGTTTTTAATTTGCAATTAAATTATCCTCACTCCCTTTAACCTAGTTTCCCCTTCATAAAATATAGGTGTTTCAAGTAGAGGTTTTATGTTGTTTTTTATTAGTTAGATATGTTCTTTTAAACTTTATTGCAGACATTTTTGTTACCAACTATTCTTTATACAGTATTTACATACCTACTTTGATAACAGTTTAGGCAGAATATTCAATCTCTACGCTTCTCTGTGATTAGCATTAATATAATTAAAATAAACATTAAACAAATTAAAACAAAACATACAGACTATGTTTATCCTGTCCAATAGTTAAGGGACAAATTAGTACTTTCTAGACATAGCACCAAATTATCCTTGTTCATAATATTAGTTTCGATTTTGATTGATTTTGATTTGATTGATATGAAATTTATGCAGTTTTTGTAAATATGTAGTAATTTTTTGGTAACTGTAAAACAAGAGGTTATTTCGTGTGTAAGACCAGAGAGGATACGTTATCACTGAAGAACATAAGGCAGATGAGCGATTAAAATCACAGCTTACTGTATACAGGAAGGAACTGGTAGACCTAGGCAAGAAACGAAAACAAAAATGTATGCGATTGGATTTGTCTCCACCGCCATCAAGCTACAGGAGTTTTAAATTTATTTTTAGGATAAAATTAACTAGTCTTACATTTTAACGCATATTTTCTACCTAGTATTATAGACGTTATTAATATCTCCGTTGACAGGTAACACAATGGTGTTAACGACTGTGTACTTCTTTTTTTTACTGCTAATTAATTTCAAACGTAAGTTTTCGGAAAAAGAACAATTTTTTTCATTTCAACCGGAGATATTTTGAGAATTTGTCCTTTTTTAGGATTCCGTACCTCAAAACGAAAAAAGGAACCCTTATAGGATCACTTCGTTGTCCGTCTGTCTGTCTGTCGAGACAGACACTCGCAAATAAATCATAACCATCTGCATCTCATTTTATCATAGATCATAGGATTTCTATTTCAAGTACAACAAATCATTAGAATCTTACCGTGCGAATGTTTACAAAATAATTATTTTATGACCTACAGTATGCGTTTTACTACGAGATATACTAATCCATTCAAATAAGGGTTATTACCATAAAACAATTTAGGAGGCAGGTAGAATTTTTTCTTAGGAGGGCAGGTTATACGTTTGGTGATGTAACTTGAGAATGGTAAACGCCTTTTGTGTGCGTCAGGTTTTCACATTATCCACTATTTTAGGGTAGCCGCACACTGATCGAGCAAAACCACCTAAAAGCGTTTTAGCTGAAATCGTTTTGATTGATCGAAAACATTTTGTTTGAAGTGAAAACAATTTGCCTGATGCAGTAATTTTTCAATATTTTCATTTAGCTTTTAGTAGGGAAAGTACAGTGATAGTGATAATGGGTTCCTATAAAGAAGAAGAAGAAGTATTTCTAGTAATTTTGTGGAATTGGATTTCACAAATAGAAGAAGTCGAGAGAACATTATGGTGCATCCAATAAATAGAATATCTATTACGGTTATGGTGTTCCTTCATGCTATAGTCATATATAGCTCTCCTTTCTTCCACTAAAACTAATAATTTTTTAGCGTCCCGTACTTAATATTTATGTCATTTTGTAAAAGTTATACAACCCAAGCAATAAGAAATAATTTTCTGACTTGAATAGCAATGCAAGTTGTTTTACTATAAAACGTTTTTCCTGCAAACAACGTCCGGCACGCCTAAATGTGTTTTATTATGACGGAACGACTAAAAACGTTTTGCCTTACCAGTGTGCGCCGCACAACGTACTTACTCGAGATGTATCCCCCTTCGAGCAAGTTTAGGCACATTTAGGCACGTTTAGTCAATTTTAAGCAGTTTTGCTCGATCAGTGTGCGGCTACCCTTAGACCCAAAAGTATAAAAAAAATAAAAATAGGGCACATTTTTTAAGATATCCGTTTCAAATGAAAATAATGATGATTTTTTTCCGGAAAATTTAAGTTTAAAAATCTAATTTTTTAGAACTATTAATAGTGAAACCAATAACATGGTCTTTAGCACAATTGTATTACCTGTCAACTGAGATAATAACAACGTCCCTAGCACTAAAACTGTAGAAGATATACGTTAAAATGTAAGACTGGTTTATTATCGTAAAAAAATGTAAAACCTATATAGCTGGAACGGGGAATTTATGATCTGTAAATGTTTTTACTTTCTGAGAATTGTGATCTTATTTATAGTGATTAAAAATAAGAGGAATACAATACTAGTTCAATAAAATGAATTAGCTGTGAATTGCATTAAGGATTTTAGTTGTGCTTAAGAGCTACCAAGATTGCATATTACTTCTTTAGTTATTTGTGTATTAAATACGCAAACGAACAAGGAATTGCCTTATATACATAATTTTTTGATTTGGGATTGTGGGCCGATAGACCTCACCTAGGCAAACAAAAACTTATACCACACGTTAAGGGAGTTACATGATCATTCATAAATTTGCAATTTTCTTGGTAAGCACATCATTATTTAATTTTTATCTTTTGATCTATTCAACACAGCGACATCTAACAAACGGCAAAAAACTACTATCCCAGTGACCTTTCCAAAATTGCAAACATTGTTAATCTAACTTCTGTCGTTTGTTTGAGGGTTGGTTTCAGGAGAATTTCAAATTTTTATAATATTCCCCAAAAGGTTTTCTACTTGCGAATTTCTACAAAATAAAAAACAGGTGTATTAATTACATGAGTTTTTGGAAAATACTGAATTTTTTGGGGTAGTAGTTGTTAGGCGTTTGTTTCATGTCGCTGCGTTGAGTAGATTTGTCATACAATTTTTATTTGACTAGGTAAGATCTATCACCAGACTTATTTTTGCACACCAGATCTGAAACATCCTGAATAAGACCCCTTTCTTATATAAATTGTCTTCAGTAATATGTGATGTCCCAGCTACATAAGTCAGTACAGAACGAAAATTTAAATTTTGAAATAAAATATAATGTAATGGATTATTTACTCTGCATAATGTAAATTAACACTTCTTTTTTATGATTTGGTGAAAACCTATGGGACAACCCTATGATGCGTGTCTTTCGTAAGTATCTTTATTCGCAGCTACCAGAAAGGCCTCTATCTCTCTTTCTAGTTTCCGTAACCCCTTATGGATCATGGGGCGGAAGAACAACTTTACCCGATTAGAGAAAACGATTGTAAGTGGACCCACATTTTAAAATGGGTTCAAATGACATTTTCTTTGCAATTCCCATGGCCGTTTTATCGTATTCTTTTGTCAGCAGAAAACAACCATGGGTCGTCGTCGGTGGCATTCCAGTAAACAAAATAATATAATATCTGGATTAAGTTGACTAGAGAACAACTGTTAAAATTAATAAGAAAAAAATTACTATTTATATATTATAATGAATTAATCCTTCTAACTCAGAAAGCGCACTAGAATCAATTGACCTATTCGCCAGAATATAATAATATATTGAGGGGAATGAGGCTCCCACACCAACATGCAAAAAAAAACATTAGTAATTAACACACTAAAATACGCCCACACATAACAATCAGAGGTGCATAGAAAACAGAGATCGTTAAAACAAATGCTTGGTAAGAGTCAGATCAAAAAGAGGACACATATTCACGACTCTATACATGCGTTTTATAATTATAATAATAATAGTGTTTTCATTCAAATACAGAAGGATTAAAAATGCAAAACAAACAAAAACGAGAAATTAAAACTAAAACCAGTTCGAGCAAAAGAATAAATTACAAATTGTAGATGCTCCTTTTAAGTGTCACTTTGTCCAGACTAGTATCAAAATCGTCTCCAATATCATTAGAAGACCTACATATGCTGTTAATAGGCTCGAACATGACGTAATTAGTGCGCGAAAAAGCAATCTGTAAAGGTGATCGATTGCGTAAAGAAAAGGGCAATACTTTGGAAACTAGTTCAGCACTGTCAAGCTTTCCCTGCAGAAGCTGATGCAAAAATATCAAATCAGCAACCCAACGTCGCTTCTCGAGTGTAACAAGTTGTAGTAAACCTAACCGCTCCTCATAAGGTGGTAGAATAAGAGGGTCATTCCAAGGCAAAGAACGTAGGGCCGATCGCACAAATCTGCGCTGGACGGACTCGATACGTTCAATGTGGGATCCGTAAACCGGAGACCAAACCTGACTAGCATATTCAAGCAGGGGTCTAACCAGGGACGTAAAAAGATGGAGTCTTATTTGAGGGCTTGGAAATTCCTTGGACCATCGAAAAATAAATTCCAGCATAGTTTTCCCTAACAACGACGTTATTAATATGGGAGTTGAAGTTCAATTTAACATCAAGATACACTCCCAAGTCCCTCACCCCTTCCACCCGTTTTATACCAGTACGCTCAAACATGTACTGAAAAGTACGGAAGCTGCGAGACTTCGAGAAGGACATATCCTGACATTTCTCAATGTTCAGCTTAAGATTGTTGTTGCAGCACCACTCATAGAAAATGTGCAACTCTGATTACAAAATCTCACAATCAGCGTTAGATTTGATTGGAAGAAAAATCTTAATATCGTCAGCATATATAAGAATTTTACATCTTTGAAGCAAAAAAGAAATATCATCAATAGATTAGATGAATAACAATGGACCCAGAGGACTGCCCTGGGGAACGCCAGAATGAGCCACAAAATCATCAGAATAAATATGACTTTTTTTCGTTTCTTTTACTTGAAAAAAAGATCTTCATGTGCTAAGACCTTACCTCACAGCCAAAGAAGCATTTCAAATATAAAAACGGGCAGGGCTATTAGCATAATAGCAACATTGCAGACGTTAAATAACATAATTGCGACGAGTAATTCTTTAGTTCCTCGTCCACAATTTTTAGTTAAAAGAGGTAAATGGCGAATCCCTTCAATAAGGACACGTTTCGCCAAATATGTGCAACCCTTTAAACCAGAAAAATCGATCGGTCCCTGCTTATAAATATTACTGCGTGTACCCACATTAAATAGGTTAGATTAATGCTTCAGCCCAGTATAACCTACATCAAAAACAGAATCAATGCAGTCGTTTATTTCTGTAGCAGGTTTTGAAAAAAAATCGATTACTTTAATATTGCGATGGTATATGATGAGAACTATAGCGGCTACTATTAACATTACCGGGAATCAATAACAGACTAGACAATCATATACTCGGATGTTTATTAAGAGGGAAATTATTTTCCAAGGTATTTAGAAACAATAATAATAATAAATTTTGTGCTATATTTTATATAATCGTAAAAATAACTTTAACATATAATAGTATCCACTAATTGCAAATATTTGGTAACTGCAAGAAACCCAGGTTTTAAGAATTTTCCATTATCGAGTCATCGCTGAATTTTAAGTAACACAAGGTAGGTTGGACAGTGCCACAATAACTATACAGTTGAAATTGATTTAATTTATAATTAACGGAATTTATTTTATAATGTCAGGCACTATCTTCTACTTTCTCGAATTAAAATAGTATTTAATTTTTATGGTAATACTAAACAGTCAACATATTCAGTGGACGTCTCTCCCATATCTTGCTTTACAAAAGCCAGTCAAATTAGTTCTATTAAAAAAGTGAATGCTCTAAAGCAAGATATGAGACTATACATAGCAACGGTAGTTAGTCTTAACTCATTCTTTGTTTAGGTCTGCTTTAAATCTCATTTTGGAGATTTTCTTTTGTTCTTTTATTTGTAGCCAAGTAAATTTCAACAAATTCTGACATATGATAATATTTCGGCTATTTCTTAAAAAATATGGACCTGGAAGCTTTTGAATTATTCATATCGAAAATATTAATAAATTTAAGTTTAGTCTAGAAAAGTGTTTTTCACTATGGTAAACTGGGTGTGCGATTTTTTGTACATACTTCATGAATTCGAGTGCTAGAGAGTAAACAATATAAAATCAGACCGAAATGGTTGTAACTCTATACTGCATATGCACATAATATTGATTTATTCTACTGAGTTGTTAACGAATGGAAAATTTTCGTTTTACATGACATATTTTAGTGGAAACGAAAGCAGCTGTTGTTAGCTATTTATTTCTTCTGGCTTACAGAATTTTAGAAATACAATATCTCCATTAACAATGCAGATGCATTCCTTTCGCGACCTTTTGTGAAAATGTTACCTCGTTATTTTTAATTATATTGACAATATAAAGTTAAGTGAAACAACTTTTACTGAGTAGTCGAACGGAAATGTTGAACTTGATGCTGGCTATCTTAATCACCTCAAGTGTGAATTTGTCTCCCCTTTGTATTGGAGCTAAGAGAAGCAAAACTTTTAACGTTTAAAGCAAAGGATTCGATAGTGACCTTGACATGGGTATCAAATTTAGGATTTAAGGTCTACAAACAACTGAAATTTTGGGTGTTTTCGAGTTTGCTTGGGGGTTAACTCCGGAGACAATTAATGTCAAAATAGTGTTCGATTCTAAAAGAGCAGTCTATATTCCTTGATAAATTTAAAATTCTCTCTTGCTGTAGGTTAAAAAATATAACGTCCTTAGCTAACACCTCAACATTAAGCTCTTCTGCTCACCTTGATCATATCCATTACGTACCTGAGAAGACGTATCTCTTGCCGTACATAGTTCATGACCTTAATTTTCATCTGTTTACGAATTCTAACAACGGGACTCTGAGTTAAATAAGTAGGTTAAGGGCAGTGTAAGGGCAATCTAATTGCTCGGGCCCAGTATGCGTGTTGAATGGAACGGTCTAAGGGCTATTTAGTATTTAGTTTAAGCAGTGTAAGGGCAATTCGTTGCTCGGGCCCAGTACGCGTGTTGAGCGGAACGGTCTAAGGGACGTAGTTACTTAGAAATAAGACCGTAGAAGTAAGATCCTAGTAGTATTGTTAGTTATAAAAACTGAATTGTTAGAGCGTAAGGATAATAAATTAAGTGTTACTGAGAACCGGGCTTTCTCTCTCTCACTGCGTTGATAGACCTTTCTTCACTGCAACTACCCAGGCAATTGATTTTCTGACTTTCCCACTACCGTACTGATAGAAAAATAGCATTGCGTTGGCGCCCGAGTAACCGCTCCGGGAAAGTACGTCACATTTTGCTCAGCGAGAAGTGCCTACGCAAAGAAGAGCACTCGAATGTACAAAATTTCGAATTCTGGATTCACACCGATTACTATATATTTGTAAATTCTTCCAAATATTATTATAAAAAAAAAGTCGGAATGCGATGAAATTTTTGAAACCGTCCTGTTGTGAGACATCTTACCTACATATAAATTCGGTGGGTAAATTCATAATTTTCGCACTGCTCAAGCTAAAGTCCCTAGATTCCCATAGCATCTGTAACAGGGAACTACAATTTAAAGTGGATTCCGAATCACCCATTTCCTCTGCAACTCCCATGAACTTTTTATCGTAATCTGTTGTCAGCAGAAAACAACCATGGGTCCTTGTCGGTGGGATTCGAACGTGGTAAACCGATATATTATCACTTACTCCACCGGCGACTAAAAAAGTAGTTGTATTAGTAGTAGAGAATTTCGTATTTCCTTTTCAATTATAATGATAAGACAGGTAAACCCGTAGGTGAAGGTAGGATAATATATAAATCGGCCGCTAGACAGTTTGCTGTACCCCAAATCAACTTTAGAAAGCAGTCGTCGGTGGAGTAAGTGATAACGTGTCGGCCTACCAATCTGGAGGTCCCAGGTACAAATTCCTTCGACGGCAAGCCATGGTTGTTTTTTGCTGATAACAAATTAGGATATAATGGCCATGGGGGTTGCAGAGAAAATTCCAGTGGTTGGCAATTCACTTCAAATTGTAGTCTCACTTGCAATCGTTGTCTCGAATCGGGTGAAAAACTTCTCCCGCCCATCCCCCACAAGGGCTTACGGGAACTAGAGAGAGATACACGAACTTGAAAATCTGACTCTACAGTTTTACACCAAAGTAGTTGCTTAGCTTGGTACTTCAACTCCCTATTAAAAATAATAAAACACATTATTAAAGAAAACGGTATGGCCGACGAAAGATGGTTATTTGGTTTTCTTAAGAGACATCCTACACTTCCTTTACTGAAGCCAAAAAATATTTCTACGGCGCGAGCTACTGTTGTTAACAATAAAGTTTATATTCGGGAGGATAAGAAAGGACCCAAACTAAATAAAAAATGCATTTCCGGGTTCAAGTTCTGAATGCAGTGATTCAGGATGGATCACAACTGAAATAGTATTTCAATGGTTTAAGAAATTCAGTGAATTTTCTGGAGCTTCTAAGGACTGCTGCTGCTGGACGGCCAGTCAACATATACGAAAAATATAGAATCGATCGACGAAGTGAGAACAAATCTAATTAAAGCCACCTCTACATCATCACCAGAGCCAGGCTCCTCCACATCTGCGCCTACAGTTTCACCGCAACCCTGCTGCTTATTTAGCATCATAGGCATTATCGTACAAAAAACTGCAAGGAAGACATCATAGTCGGTCACCCAATGCCTGTATTGCTCGGCTTTTATCTTCAGTCAAATGAGTGATGGACTTCTTGTCAAGTGTTTGTACAGGGGGCTTATTGTATTTGTTCAGGTGTTGGTGACGATGATGAAGAGGTTGTCTTACCTTATACTCGGAACATGGCGGGGACTTTACTCCTTTTTAATATAATTTTTGGATCCCACGAATATAATTATTCATGTTCTTTATATAATTGTTATCCGGTCAAGAGATACATATCATGATTCGCTATTTGCTAATAAGGAGTTCATTTTATAAAAACCCAATATTTTATTTTCCTTCTAAGCTGAATGACCCTGTCATACCCTGTAAAAAATAATCGAAGATATTCAGAATTCAGACGTGTTTGTTGTAAAGTTAACAAACTTCATAAAAATTGTTCAGAAAAGATAATATTTCAGATCGTTTTAATGTCATTGGCACCTGCGTAAAAGATTAAATCCATTTTAAATCACCATTACCATTATTTTAAACCAAACGCTTAGTAATACATTCAATACCTTGAACACTTCAATAAGACCTTAAACTTAAATTGTATATCAAATAACTTCGACAGTTTAATTATATCTTGAGGATAAAATATCTCCCATTAACGATAAATTTATTTTCTTTACATAGTAAGATATGAACAACTTAAACAATTTATTCTTTGTGCGCAGGTAATACAAATTGAATTTAATCACATAGTTTGTCACTAATGCTTCGCTTGAACTCATTTTTGTCAAAATTAAATTAATTTATCGAACGCGGAATTGGCTACTGAATTGACCGCCATTTAAATAATTTACATAGAATTTTATTTAATTGCGTCTAGACAAGAAAAACATATTATCCTTCAACAAAAATAAATTACTGTTTTACAGCTCAACATTAACCCGCACACGCCACATACGTGTTTTTCAAATATTATAAAAATTTAAAATTACAGGCTCAGCATTTTCTTTGGTGACTAAATTTCTTCGAGCACATGATTGAAGGAATAATCTAGTTATCGATTAATCATATAAGTTATTGTAATAAAAAAGCAATTCCATTTCCATTTTTATTCAAGAGAAGATGAGTCGGATAAAGAATAGATGTCGAATACCTCGATGTCAATATAAAGAAAAAATGTAGGAAAAATGGTAAATGTTGATAAAGTGATATAAAAAATATCAATATATCGAACGTAGACCGAAGTGTTTGACCATATGTAAAGACTAGTTAAAAAATTACTGAAAAGTGTAAGTAAAAATTGTATTATAGAAGTTAAATTGATGAGCACTTCACTACAGTCCTAATTAATAACTCACTAGTGTTATTATATTTTTGAGAATTTGAAAAATATCTTCTTGATTATACAGAGGGTTTTACATAAGGTTTGCCAAAACTATCGGGGTGATAGATCTCACCTGGAAAAACAAAAAATTTTACGGCAAGGGTGATGGGAGGGGGGCGGGGGCATTTTTCTTTTCATTTTAACTTTCGATCTATTTAACGCAGCCACATCAAACAACGTCAAAAAACTACCATCTCAATTTCCTTTCTAAAACTGTCAACAATGCCGATTAGGGATGGGGGATCGAACTGAGAAAATCGATTCAGTACGGATCGATCTGTAATTTTTTTCCGATTTCGTAGATCGATTAATCGCCTTAAAAGGATCGATATCCATAGATCGAATAGATCGATTCAGTTTATTTTGATATTTCAATTTATTTCAGAATTTTGAAATTGCAAGTAATTAAACCTGTTTCTACATATAAAAATATAGTGTAATTATTAAACCAATTTATTCAATAATAGAAAACAGCCTTTGTAGCTTAAAAATCTTGGGTATTTCAGAAATGTTGTTTCATTAAAGTAACACAAATAAAAATGTACACCCGAAAAGTAAAAGAGAAGCACAACTTTTGTGCCGCGTATTTACATTTACTAATATCACATTTCCCAGAAGTCTTCCAGGAATATTTTAAAAATACGTCCCCAAGGCATTTCTATGTCTGATTTCAGAAGCGATTTCAGGACATTTTATAAGAACGAAGAGCATTCTCGTAAGTTTTTTGGGAAGGTTTCTGGTCTTAGCCCTAAAAATTTATATCTTGAGGACGTTTTTTGAAAATATTCACCGCAAGTTCAAGTTGACAGTTCACCTTTATCTTCCTCCCTGTCTTCACCTTGAGAGAAACATGACTACCTCTCAATTGAAAATTTCAAAATGGACGCAGTTATGGTTTACTATTCAAGTGCTAATTGTGATCGAAAACACTTACACACTTTTCATATAAAAAGGTTTTAATAAAAGACTATGTAAGATTTTAAAGCACGCAAAATAAATTCTTCGTCTTTTTAAGTTATTGTGGAAAGATTTTTTACACAATTCACCATTGCTTAAATGTCTAAATCCATATTATTTTAAAAGTGTAAAATCTGCCAAATTTGAGACTTTAGATTAAAAAAACTATTGATAAGTGTCAAATCTTTGATAGAGTAAAAATGGGCAGAACTCAAAAAGATATATATGCTTCTTTCAGGAGATTAAGATCTACGTCGCATCTACGTGTATTCCACATGAGTTTCTTACTAGGATTATACGTGTCTATTCCACTAGTAATATTCTACTTTGTTGATGTGGTAAATCCGCGTAAACGGAGTTGGATCAATTCGTTGAGCGGTACGACCACCATCCAGTCGCAGGTTCGAGACCAGATCTCCCCGTGAGCTTTTATTAAGAAATTAAAATAATCAACTACGTCTCTGGGCTGTTCTCTAGCTCGAAGGAATGCAAAAACCAGACCCTCACTTCCCTTACCTTAATTCCCTTCCGGCTTTAACCACGTCAGATAAAAAAAACTAATATGCATAACATCTAGCATGTCGGTATACAAAATTCAACTAACTTTCAAAGCAATTACAAGTATTCAAAAACCAATTTGTATAAAAACTTAAAATCGCATATTCGAATATCACATATTTTACATTTTTCTTTAAATAACTTATTTCTTTCTCATTGCGGAATCACCAAACCAGAAATAAAACATAATAAGCCACCGATGACAAAATCATGCAGTAGTCACTAAACTACACAGTTAACACTAAAATATTATAGCGATCTCAAGTACATTCACCTAACAATTACGATTCTTTTAACATTTTTTTTACATTTGTCGGATTATTACACAAATGAAAAATAAAATGCAAAAATATCACGACTAAGCTTGTTTTTTTGGTACGTCGGAAATCGGAAACAAATAAATCGATTCGAGCTGAATCGGTCCCACGTAAAATCGATTCAAAAATCGGCAGATCGGATGCTTAAAGATCGATCTCCTGAGATCGAATCGAAGATCGCCCATCCCTAATGCCGATCCAACTCTTACGGTAGGTACAGTCACATTCCAAAATAAAAAAAATTTTCTTACGCTTAACTAAAATTCAGCTCTTTCCAAAATTTTCTCGGAAATATATGAAATTAATACATGTTTTTTACTTTTATTAAATTTACCATCTTATTACCTTTCCAAAAAGGTACAATATTTCACGCTGAATAATTTATTAGAAAAACTTCTTCCTTAGAAATCCCTGACTAGCTAATTATTTTATTGGACTGTTGTTAGGATTTTCGTTAAATAAACAAAATTCCTAAGAGAAAGAGTCGAAAATATTTTTTTAGGATACACAAGTAACTAGTTTTAATTACTGCTAAACAAAAATTATAAAACTACCGTAAGGTGATTCCGAGAGAAGATTAGAATCTTGCATTTGGCTTCTGGATTGCAACATGGACAACACGGAACTTCTGGACCGAACTCCGCTGACGGATGAATCGCAGTTCACCGGGGATGGTATCAAAAACTTCCACAACCCCCATAACCACAACTAACACACATAGGACCAGGGTGGCTCATTTCATCGCAAATTCTGTTCCAATGTGGGCTGGTATCATCCAGCAATTTCATAGGACTAAGTGCTTAATAGGCAAATTTGTACAGACTTTCTTGAAAATACAGAACCAGATGTACTAGAGGACATCCCTCTTGAATCTTAGGGCAATATTTTAACAACACAAAGGAGCCCAGCGTATACTGCAAACATTGTTAAATGAAAAATTTCCTGACCGCTACATTGGACGAGGTACACCGATTCCTTGGCCAGAAAAAGCATATTAGAGTTAGTATGAGTTTAATTTCCTTAAATTGAAGTTTTTTATAATTTTTCCCAAAAGGTTTTCTACGTATAAATTTCTACATCATTTCTTCACCTGGACAAGTTGTGCCTTTTCGGTAAGGTAATAAGGTAAAAATAAGGGTAAAAAACAGGTCTACTAATTACATGAATTTCGGAGAACATTTGGAAACATACTAAATTTGAGGTAATGGTAACATATTTTTTTTCACTTTCGCAAGTGATTGTACCTGCAATGGTAGGAGTAAGAATAACATTGTTGACAATTTTGGAAAGTTGATTTGCGTTGAGTATATGAAAACATAAAATTAAAATAATGATGTGCATACTATGAAAATTCAAAATTTATGAACTACCCTGTAACTCACAAACGGTTGAGTTGCCCCCTCCCTTCCCTCGCCATAAATTATTATGTGTGTGTACGTGTTATTAATCGCCCAACTTATTTTGACACACCTTGTATAAAAAACCCTGTATTGATGTCCATCGATATGGAAAGCAAGGCAAAATTTGATACTTTTCTTTCAAGTGACCACTCTTAACGTGTGAATTAAAACATAATCCTGTTACAAAATACAGCCAGTAGTGTTTTAGATCTGTGGTTAAATTTATTCCTAGAGATTTTAAATTATTCAACTGACGGTTTTGATGTATTTCAAAACCTTGATGTTTTAAATGAAAGCGAGATTAAATTTTTAATAGATCAATATATTTTGCCAATTTAAAACATTTTACTTCATTCCCGCTAAATACTTTTCATAAAAACAGAAATGTTTATGATTTTTCTGCATGTGCCTCAATTCATACTAAATAACTGCGTAGAGTTGTCTTTTTTAATTTGTTAATACTTATTTTACCGCTTTAATAATTTCAGTACAATTTATTGCTACGTATTCATTCAGAAGTTTGAAAATCCAAAAATACTCAAAGCATTAAATTTAATTGAGGACACTTGTCTGGATAAAAAAGTAATGATCTAATTAATTTTAATTGAACTAAGTTCGCAAAAGCTTTGCATGACGTATTGCATTCATATGCCTTGCCAACGCGTGTTAAAGGCTCTTGTGTGTAAAGCTTCGGTTTGTATACAAAAATGATATGAAAACTTGAAGTAAGATTCTGCCTTAAATGAGGCATATATGATGTCCTACTTAATAAAACCCTATTCTTTTTGCGAAGGCTATGGTAATATTATTAGAAGCCATTTGTTCCATCCAAACTTTTCTCAACGAATAAATAACCTGCCTCCATTCGCTGGACCAAGCTAGATGTCTCTCTGCATAGCTGCGCCTGATTTACTTCATGAAGTTGAGGCAACATTGGGCTTTTTCTGCAGTTTACTACATATATACCTTTAAGACCTGGTGCAACTTTACGCTCTTAAAAGCCATTGCACTTAGCAGTACGTACGGATACTGTGTAGTACCCGCAACCTATTCAATCCGTTAATGATGAAGTCGACGTCTCTCTTAAGATTCTACGATTTCCCGCTTCGTAATGGCTATTTTAATGGTTTTCTGCTTTTTTCAGAATTTTAAGGAAATATCACAAATTTTTAGAAATAATAAGTAGCAAAAGCTTCTGCTAAGTCTGTCAGAAAGTTTTCTTTTTGGTAAGTTTTCTTGTTTAAGGCTTTTAATTTGTCTTATTTCCACCTGATTAGGTCCTATTCCGCTTCCCACTTATTGCAAAAGCAGCGTAAATTAAAAGAAACTTATTCCTACACCAATTTTTAAAATAAATAATGTTTACTTAACTAACCTAGCAAATCAAAACTTTTACCTAAAATCAATGCTGATTAAACAAAATTTGTTATCGGGATCATCATTAATAATACCACCATATAAACTAGATAAAATGTTCTATCTTAAAGAGCTCGCATCAAGAACGTTAAATTATTATCATTAGCATTCTCGCTGAGATATAGGGCAATTATTACATTTGCAGAGACACCAAGTTCTGGATTCTCGAACTGAATGAACGATCAGTTTTTAGATAGGTCTAATTATAGCATGCCCACTTCAGTAAAATTGTTCGCACGAGTTCTTAATAGGATTGCGGTGGTGGTGACCGAAATAAGCACAAAACATAGGCAATTTTTGTAATGTGTCATATTTATAAGGAATTAAACCATAAAACAGGTACTTACTCCATGCGCCTTTAAGGACTCAGAGTTGCGCTAGTTACTATAATTTTCTAAGTTCAGTAGTTTTGAGTTAAAGCGCTTAAAATTATAAATATTAGACAAAATCAAAATTAGAAAGAGTATCAGGATGAAAATTTTACTTAGTGATAAAGTGCAGGCTGCAAATATTATACTAAATTAGGTCATATTCATAAAACTGAGATTAATCTTGAAGGAGATCGAAGTCTGGTGTGGAGAACGATCTTGGTTTTATAGAGGGATTTAAGAATGAACTGAATCTCGACTGTCTAAGGGAAATTTTTTTAAATACTTTCATTCTCAAAACTTTGGCTGCGGAATACTCGAGCGAACTATAATATTTTAATGTGCGAGATATGTGTACTCAGCCGGGCCTAGGAAAATATACACTTATAAATAATTATTTCATATCACAGGTCCTTTTTTTGGAAACATGTCTGCCACTGTGCTTCACTGGCTCCTTTAATGGAAACTCTTCTTTGTATATAATATTTAAGGCTTTTTTATACGTGTAAAAATTGTCTACTATTACTTATAGATTAGGATAAGGTTGAGTACTAAATCCTCTGCACTTAGCAAATGCGATTGACTGATTTGATTCGAAAATTCTTATAAGGTCCCCTGATACTGATTACCTGGCGATTCTATTAGGAAATATACACAAATTCCATGATTTCATGCTACTTCGTGTTCGAAACATGTAAGAAAAGTTGAAGAATCTTTCGTAAATTTTGCCGAATTAGCAAAGTGTTTGGGGACGAAATTGTGCAGCACCGTAAGAATTGCAAATTTATGAATCACCCTGTAACTCCCAAACAGATGATTTTGCCCTCCTCTTACCATAAAATTTTTTCTTTGGCTATGTGAGATCTATCACCACAGTTACTTTGGCACACCAGATCTTAAACTGCCTGTATAGTGTAGAAACTTCTAATTTTATGAATATCTGATTCTGGTGGCTTTATTTCTAGAAAGGTGCCTTTTTGCATTACTATCTAGTAACGCACTTGATCGACAACTTAGCAACACTGCTCTCGTTGATGGCCGTTAAAAATTGCGTTAAACTTAATAGAGTGCGTTTTAGAATCTTCCAAAAATTGTACTCGTTTCACACCTTGTACAGTTTGTACACCTTGCAAAGGATCTGATGTCGGTGTTTATTTCACAAAAAACCATAAGTTGTATAATAAATTGTTTTAACTAATTAATTCTGCAAAACTGATAGCTACTTTGGATTCCGCGATGCCTCGACACCCTTAAAACATCTATCGTTTCTCAGAAATGTCACTCTACACCTTGTGTTTACTAAACGTGAAGGTATACAAAACTTGGGAAATTCATGTGTATTCCAAACTTCAATATTGGATATCTCAAAGACAGAAAGCATTTTAAAGGGCAAGGCTTGTTCTTTAAGATGCTGGCAGTAATTTTACAATAAAAGTTAAAATCGTTATGCTACATAACCTCAAATACAGGCAAAAACCACGATTTAGGATATCTCGAAAACCTGATGTGATGGAGCAATTCTGAGGCCAGATTCTTGTTCAGCGTACCGAAAACCTTCGGAAAAGTATACTCTGGTTTCTGGTTTTGAAATTTGTTCGAATTTTGTCGGCCTGTGAATTAGAGTTTGCTTACTGTGCTACATTTGTCGTTTATTTCACGGCCGTGGGCCTGTGTAGCATTTGGTATTGAAGTTATATTCTTTTACTGCTTGTTTATCTGAGAAGCGAAAATTTGATTGACTACTTGTACCGCCGCGGCCGGCTAAGTTACTGATTGGAGCTTCACTGAGTTACCTGTCATGTGCTCTAAAGAGCTGGTGATCTATTGTTCCTACTATAATCTAAATTTAAATGTCATCATTAACCTCAAAAATTTCAATTCGCCTCCAAAATTAATTTATCTTTAACAAAATCGACCATCCAATTATCCAAGGACATGCATTTACTGAACTGTAACATTGACAATTTGACAACTTTAACTGACACGTTAAATTCGAATTCAATTGCTTTACTTGAAAGACCGCACGATATTCTCTAAGGTTTCCTTGTTTTCCGGTTTTTTGGACGTTCTGCACGGAGTAGTGTCATATGGTGATACACATGTAAGCCCTTATAAGGATTGCGGTTCAGCTCTGCCTCTTTTTGAGTATATTTATCGACTGGTAAAGCAGGTTAAAAGTGATGTTGGAGCCTGAAAAAACTCAGATCTAATTCATTTTATAGCCCGCGACATTAAAAATTTGTGTTCACACGGAGAGTTCAGTTTTTACAGGATCTGGTCATCAGAGCCGCCGGAGGCAGAGTTGCCAATTCGGGCGATTTCTCGCCAATTGGGCTACTTGTGCCATCAGTTGGGCGAGACAATTTTCCTCTCTGCGACTAGGCACTTTTTGGGCGATTTTTTAATTCTTGCTGGGCGCTTTTGGGCTATAGGCTGAATCAGAATGCACGGCAGCCTACAGCAGCAGTTCATATTGGCTAATCGAAATGACATAACCCGACGTGACAGTTGAATAATTTTTGCTGTCGAGTCATCACAAATTCTAATTTTGCGCGAATAACTTTTTACTGAACTCCGAACGAGTCCAAACTGACGTTTATCCCAAAGGCATTTTTTCGCTCAAACATAAAAGTATGCTATTGCTCAATGCCGTCGTCACGTCGTGGATATCTGATTCTGATGCAGCCGACATCAAAATTGTTTTTCTGTCGTCCCTGCGGTTACTTACCTCCCCCCTCCCCCGCCAGGGAATATATTTGTAAAGTAGTACATAAATGTACATAAAATAAGTATAAGCGAAACTTTCCCGTATTCAAAATTACACGTAAATACACGTAAGTGCAAATAGCCACTTTCATTTTAAATACCTACTTAAGGGTATTTTTTGTTTTTTTCGACGCCTCTACCACAATTTTGCTGTGATTACTGTAATAAATATTACATTAAAGTTGTAAAAACAACAATTTGAAAGACTTCATTGATTATAAAATCAAAAGGCAATTTTTGGGCGATTTCAAATAATGGCGCGGCGACTTTGGGCGATTTCAGCGACAGGGCTCGGCGACTTTTGCTCTATACCGTCTGACATCTCTGGCCGATGACAAGTTTTGCGAGGGTCCGGTTACGGGTTCGTCTGACTTCGCCGCCTCGACTTCGGTCTCTTTGTATTCTGCTGGTATCATCTCAATTGATACTCATATTAGCCAATCTTTAGATTCTGCTCAAAAGAGCAATTCCTCTGGTTCTGCTGTAGCTGCTGATGCAACAGCACTAAGCCCAGCTGTTCTTTCGCGATGCATCTCCACTCAGAGGAATGTCGCCTGCCACATCTCGTCACACTGCGACTCATCATTCCAGAAGCATTATTCAACAGTGTAGTCTTCCAGGATATTTGGGATATTTACATTGATTCAAAAAATTTATTTCAATGCTAAATTATTATTTTTAGATAAAGAGTGATCTGTGAGTTGGGTTTACTTTAACTCTTAATATGTCCGAAACTATTCTTTTGCAGAACTTGAAAATTGTCAGCGATTATGTCATCATTATAGGATGCCATTCAGAGCACAATTTAATAATTAAAGTGCGGAACCCCAAACGGTCGATTTTTTGGGAGATTCTTTAATTAATGTGTGTGAATTTGAGGCCTCGGTATTTGTACCAGTACGTTGTTTGTGCTAAAAGTACCAGAAGATATTATGCTATTGTGCAGAGAATCGTAGTCAGTTTAAAAGTTGGCAATTTTTAGGAGAAAATATTATAAATACAAAATTGAATTGAAGCTCAAACGAGAACAATCTCATAACTGGGTTCATGCTTATTTTTTAATTTTGCTGCACACTTTGTGAACGCGAAAGAGAGATCAAGAGTTTGACTTTATGAGTAAGATCAATTCTTTTTTTTTAAACTTATTAAAACAAATTATATTAACAGGTACTGAAAAATACAAAATTACATTAAAGTTAACTTATAACGCTTTCACCAAACCGTATCAATTAAATTCATTATTTGTAATACCCTTTAAATAAAATTATTGGTGTATACGAATACAAAGGAGAACTTCTAAAGATTGATTTCTAATGCGAAAGAAATCAATCTAAGTACTAATTAGTTATTTCAAATTGAGAAATGTGTCATATACAATTTTATTTAATAATTTAAGTTTTTGAGATTAGTAATTGTTGTTTAATAACAATTTAACTTTTTCATTTAAAAGACGTCCTGAGTTGTCCTGAGTTTAAAATTTATAAAAGATATAAATGTCACATCACATTATTCTTAAAGTCTGGCCGCCCTACTGTCGAGCCTTCTAATGGGAAATGATTGCCAAATTAATAATTCATATTTATATACTGTTACTTAAATTTGCCCTACAAAGCCTGCAATAAAAAAATTTTAAATAAAGGCAAATTCAAAATATAATTACAACTATCCGAAGTTCATTATGGTTCACAACGATTATCCCGTATTCATTTTGAATTACGTTGGTATGAGATCCCATCTCAATTCAAAAGGGAATCATTAAAAATTCCTGTCCAAAAATGTACAACAGTACCAAGAAATAATTTGATTATAACCTGTGGGTGCTCGTTTACGAAGCATTCGCGCGTGGAATAAGCCAATAATAACTAATTGAATATTCGAGTGGGTTTTCTACGTTACCTGAAGCATTTGTAATTTTGCTGATTTCGCCAGTACAATTATAGAACCGTTAGCTTTTTGTTAAGAACAACAGCACAATCACTTCGAATCAAATAAATCACACACAAGACAATTTTATTATTTAAGTGACCCAATACTTTCTACGAACTTAAGATTTATTGACCAAAAAAAAAACACTGTTTAAAAAAAAACCAAGATGTAAACAAGTGACCATGAAGAGGTTAAAAAATTGACAACGTAATGAAGTTGGACACGAAATCTGATCAAAAAAATTTATACTTCTTTTGATTAATTGGATTCACTAAGATCTCTTTAAGAAATCTACCAATATTCACTTGGAAACTGAAAGTGATTAAACACAGACACTTCTTGCACGATTTCTCAGGTAATTACGGCAGATTAAAGGTTGAACGAAGAATGGATCAGAAAATAAAGATCTACACGGATCTTAAAAACTCGCGAGATCAGAAAGCTTCTCGTGTAAGATACTACAAGAAACGCGGACGTAGCGCTCAGCTAACTGCAGATGGTGTTCACGGTGGTAAGATCAAACCGTCACTGACAGCTGAACCACCTGAGTGACTTAACACTCGACTCCCAAATTGCGCGCACGATCAATGTGATCGACGTTGACTTCACTTTCGTATAGCTAACAGACATTGTAAAGTTACGACGTTCCTCTTTGTTTCTTTTCTTCTTCTCACCTGGCACAGTGTATGCAGGTATGTACATTGTTCGGTCGGCTGAACTTACTACGAATTGGTTCGCACTGACGGCGACGTTTGTAGTTATTTTTTGCTAAGACAGCAATGCCACCCTCAAAAGGTTTTAATCGTCTTGAGTGAAGCTACAATTTTCCCAGCCATGTCTCTTGTGTTATTACAAACTACTTGGAAATTTGTCTGCAGGAAAAGTTCTTCTTAGAAAATCGACGAACGACATTAGATGTAATCGTTCTCTTTGACTGACATATCATCCATATACCGCCAGCAGCACATCCTTTAAGGAATTACAGAGCTCCTATGATGGATACTTGTTAAATTGTCTATAATTTAAATAATGGATGACGCTTAACTGTAATTGGTATTCACTTGGGAAGCTAAGTGACTCAATTGAAGGTATTGCACCACTTTATAAGCTATTCCCCTGTTATCCGGTTAAATTTCTCAATTGCAACTTGGCTGCTATATGTATAATACAGCACTCATAAGAGTACACATAGTGTCTGATGTTAGAACGTCACGTGAGCATAATACGTAGGGTGTTGGAGGTGTTTCCATTAGAACGGAAGATATAAATAGCAATTAATTTAAAATCCATACACCTAGTGTATACAATTAAGAAATTTGAAGGCGGCCATAAGTATGGGGCAAGCAAAAGACGCTATGATGTCTTACATACTAAAAATCTGAAGGAGATGGGGGGACGGAATTGAGATGTATCATTGCAATAGTATTATAAAATGTCTACACAATTGAGGTAAAGCAATATATTTTAAATCAAATAAATAATTACGAAATAAGCCAATTCGTAGAACGTGCGCACACAGAAGTGCTTCAAATAAGTAATTACACAAAATTGATGCCCTAAGGCTGCTTATAGTCAATTTTACCTCAACCTCTCAACCGTTTGGGGGTTACAGGGTGATTCATAAATTTCAGTTTTTCATGATATGCACATTACTCTTTTATTTTTATCTCTTCATCTACCAAACACAGCCACATAAAACAAACGCTAAAAAACAACTATCCTAAATACCATTTTAAAAATGTCAACAATGTTGATCTCACTACTACCACTGCAGGTACAGTCACGGCCAAAATTGAAAAAAATGTTTTGAAATTACCGAAATTTCAGCATTTTCTCAAATTTTCTCCGAAATTTATGTAATTAGTATACCTTTTTTTATTTTTAATTACCTTTCCAAAAAGGTGCAACATGTCCACGTTGGGAAAGTATTTAGCAATTTATACGTAGAAATCCTATCGGAGAATATTATAAAAATCAACAAATTAAAAAAATTTAACTAATACTAATTCGAAAATTCTTTTTATTGAATTTAAAAATAATTACAACTAATCTTGATAAGTAACAAAGGCCGTTAAAAATGTCCACCGCAACTTTCGATGCATTTCAACAACCTCCTTCTAAGTCCCTGTCTAAGGCGTATTGCAACAAGCCTCTCCCGTATTTTCGTCGCTGCATTCCCAATTTGGAAAACTAAATCCTCCCTATTGTTAAGTGGGCTTGAATAAACTTCATACTTCATTGTTCTCCATAAGAAAAAGTCCAATGGGGTAAGGTATGGAGATCCAGCAGGCCAAGGAATCGGTGCACGTCGTCCAATCCAGCGGTTAGAAAATTTTTCACTTCGTATTACATTCACAATATTAGCCATATGCGCTGGTACTCCATCGTGTTGGTGAAACATTCCCCTAAGATTATCTAAAGGGTTCTCCCCTATTAGATCTCGCAGTGTATTGTCCAAAAAGTCCGCATAAAATTCACTATTAAGCACTTGCGGCAAAATGAATGGTCCTACCGAATGGTTGCCGATGATACCACCCCAAACATTAACACTAAATCTCTTTTGGAATAAGGTAACCTGTGCCTTCTGTGGGTTACTGTTCGACCAGCTATGGAGGTTATAGAAGTTCCTCATATCATTCCTGCTGAATTGACATGCATCTGTCCCCAGAATCCGGTCCAGAAACGCCCTATCGTCAATGTCGCGTTCCAGAAGCCAAGTGATAAATTTCAGTTTTCTCTCGGAGTCTTCACCCAGTAGTCTTTGGGCAGGGTGAGGATGGTATGGACGTAATCCCCCTGGATGAATAACCCTCCAAGCCTTAGATGACAACAATCTTAATCGCCTTGCGACTCGTTTCGTGCTCGTGCTCGAAGTTTCGGATCGTATCTCCTTGTCGTGTGGAGTCACACTTCCTGTTTCTCTTAACCTTCGGAAAGTCCGTGTAAATACCCCACTTAGGGGTGCTTGCAGGTTTGGGAATCTCCTTTGATATTCCCATACAGCCGACCTCTCTTTTCCGTCTACTACACCATAAATGTAAATAATATCCGCGTATTCCTCAAATGTAAATTTTACCATTTTTTACTAATTGTTGATTAAAACCACCCGCACTTATTGATTTGTTTTTCAACTATGATAGGTTTTCTTGTTCACTGACCCTTTTTTATAGCAAAATTTCCAGCAGGTACGAGTAACAAAACGCCAAGATACAAGGATGTGAATTCTGGCTAACACATGCTGATATCGGCAATCTAATAAAAATAAAAAAGAGGTACAATAATTACATAAATTTCGGAGAAAATTTGAGAAAATGCTGAAATTTTGGAAATTTCAAAACATTTCTTTCAATTTTGACCGTGACTGTACCTGCAGTGGTGGTAGTGAGATCACATTGTTGACATTGTTTCATGTGGCTGTGTTGAGTAGATGAAGAGATAAAAATAAAAGAGTAATGTGCATACCATGAAAACTGAAATTTATGAATCACCCTGTAACTCCCAAACGGTTGAGTTCATCCCCCCGCTGCCATAACATTTTTTATTTGGCTCTATTTGTGAGTCACTAGGATAAAACCTCGAAGGCTGCGTGAAGTTCAACGGGAATTATACCGTCCAAGCCCGGTGATCTGAATGGCTTGTATATAGTCCATTTTAGTTTCCTTCTAGTGAGTATCATATGGACTAGACCATGACTGTCAGCTGTTGTTGCTATTGAACAGCCCAGCAAGTGAGTTCCAACTAGTTTTCTAGAGTTTCTAGGCCACATCAGGCTGACTTCGCGGATTCCAATTGTAACAAGAAATCTGTGAGGATATGTCTAGAGGTTATATTAGGTGAATCCTCATTAGGTAAACTATTTTTTAAGGCAGTTTTCCACTTATCCCAGGTTGCTCTATTTCTATTTTTATATGAAAAACTGACCGGCTTAAGTAATACTGTAAAAAACAAGACTCAAGTTTCCTCACTTCACTTACCCTAATTCCCTTCCGGCCAAAACCATGCTAAGGCATCAAAGGGTTGTCCCCTGGGATTTGGCCACATCGTATAAAAAAACCAATTATTAGCATTTCGTTTGAATTTGCAAGTTGGATTTTACATATTTAGTATGATAAATACAATTGTAAAACAATCAAATTAACAGTAATACGACAAACTAAATATTAAAATTTAATTTCTCAAGTCAAAATACATAGAATTAAACTTGCAAATTCAAATGATATATTTTTTGCATAACGAATGGCTAGGCGTTATCATCCGGTCATCAACAGTTGTCGGGCCAATAATGTTGCCAGTCAGCGGCCGATGATAGACGACTGACACCCATTCACTGCCCAATGATGGCCATGATGACAGAGGACTTGTCTTTCTCTGTGAGCTTCTCTTGGCAGACGGTACATCTATTAAGTATCCTATGGACAAGACACCCTTGAGACATTCACACTCCGCTTAGAGGTCGGTGCTGTGTATTATATTTTATATTTTATTTGCAATGTTTCATCAAAATACTGACTACTACAAGAAAAAAGAAAAAATAAATAAGAACAATACATTAAAAGACTAAATAAGAACAATATTATAAACTATATAAAATTAAAGATAAAGAGAGAATATATGAAAAGAATATGAAAATACTAAAGTGTATAAAAGATATATAAAAAGCATAAAGTAGACAAATTGAAAAGTAAAAAGTAAAAGTAAAAAGTAACCTCAACAAAGCTGACTCCTCACTTGATTACGCGATAGATGAAAATCAATGCAATCAAAAGAAGAATTAAAAAATCGCGACATCGACGTGATAGGCTCATTTAATCCATAATTCGTGCGATGAAAAGGTAATTGAAGAAAGTCGTGATTCCTCAAGGAGCGAGTCGGAACCGATAAGCCAAAACAAGCCAAGAGAACAGAAGAGTCTATAGACCCCCGAATGCAGTCGAAAGCAAAAAGGATCCTTGCGTTACGTCGTCTCTTTTCGAGTGTATCCAAGTGCAGGAGTTCAAGTCTATTAACATAAGGAGGCAATATACGGGAGTTATTCCAAGGAAGGCCACGAAGAGCGAACCTAACAAACCTCCGTTGAACAGCTTCAATGCGATTGATATGTGTCTCATATAACGGCGACCAGACTGGAGAGGCATATTCCAGAATAGGCCTGACAAAAGTGCAATATAAGAGCTTTGTAATGTAAGGGTCATCAAATTCCTTTGACCACCTCTTCACGAAACCAAGAGTCATATTAGCCTTGTTAACTATGGCGTCAAAATGATCCTCGAAAGAAAAATGGGAATTGAGCCAGACACCTAGGTCCTTAGCCTTAGTAACTCTTGTTAAAGGACAGCCCTCTATGGAAAAGTTAAATTGAAAGGGAGACCTTTTTCGTGAGAAAGACATAGATGTACACTTACCGATGTTTAGGGGAAGGTCATTAATGGAACACCAATTCTGAAAGGCGTCCAAGTCAGAATTTAAAAGAAGGCAATCAGCATTGCCAGACACAGTGCGAAATAACTTAGCGTCGTCGGCATAACAAAGAATATTTGAGTGAGACAGAATCGTAGATGCGTCATTGATAAAAATTATAAATAACAAATAAATAATAAAATGGCCGGAAGTGTTGAAAATGATATCAGACAGAGCTCCATGAAAAGCAACCCGCTGAGTGCGTTCAGATAAGTACGAGTGAATCCAGTTTACAAAAACTTGTGGAAACCCGAGAAGGGAGAGTTTGAGAATTAGAATTCTGTGATTTATTCTATCGAAAGCCTTGCTGAAGTCAGTAAAAATACAGTCAACTTGCTTACCATCCTCAATTGCAGAAATACAAAAGTTTGAAAATTCCAATAAATTGGTGGTAGTTGATTTACCTCTAATGAAGCCATATTGAAACGGTTGCAAAAAAGACTTGCAGTGGAAGTATAGAACATCGCAAATAAGTGCCTCAAAAATCTTTGAAATACAACTAAGATTAGCAATTGGTCTATAGTTCGAGATTACACATTTATCACCTTTTTTGTGAAGGGGAATAATTAATGAGGTTTTCCAGGCTTTCGGAAAAATACCGCAACGAGTTGAGAGATTAAATAAGTAACACAGAATAGGAGCAAGAACTGAACAACATCTTTTCACGAGTGCGGCGGGGATACCGTCAGGACCAATTGAAAAACTATCAGTCAAGGTAGAGATTTTCTTCAAAATCGTAACTTCGTCAAGTAGAAGGTCTTTGGATTCGAGAGAAGTCGGTGGAAACCTCGTCAGATGGGTAAAATCCTTAAAGCTAAAATCACAGGTATCGTCCAAAAACGCAGTTTTAAAAAAGTCAGCAAAAAGGTTTGCTATCGTGAGGGGCTCATTGCTTTCACTGTCTCCGAAAGACAAAGAAGATGGATAGCCATCAGGATTTCGCTTCAAGTTCACGAACTTTCAAAATCGTTTAGGATCGACTCGTAGGGATGCTTTCATTCTATTAATATAATTATTGTAAGAAGACACTAAGTCAGACAAAAATTGACTGCGTAAATTGGAATAAGCTACATAGTCAGCGGCGCTCCTAGAGGAACAAAACCTCTTCCAGGCCTTACATTTAACATTTCTTAAATGTTTTAAGGAACTATCGAACCAAGGTTGGTTAGATCGTAAGTTATTCGATTTAGAAATAGGGACACAGTAAGTAAAACAGATAGACAATAAATTATAAAAAGAACTTACAGCCACATTAATATCTCGTTCATTGAGGACGCCACTCCAATCACAAGCTGAGAGCCAGTTGTTGATTACGGAGAAGTCAGCCTTGCTGAAGTTATAACAAACGTCATCTGGCACACAAGAAGCTATCACAACTGGATCAGTGAAAAAAGTAATATGAAGCGCAGGATGATGATTCGATTCAGGAACAATAGGCACCAAGCATCGTCTTATCGATGTACTAGCAGGATCAGTAGAAAAAACGAGGTCGAGGAACACTCCGTGACTGTTGGAAATGCTGCAAGTCTGCGATAAACCAGAACAAGCAAGGCCATCTACAAAAGAAAGAGCACACTGATTGGCAGACCGAAAAGAAGGAACCAAGCCATCATCCGAGTGAGAGAGCTCCCAGCCAACATCAGGCAGGTTAAAGTCACCCAAAAGCAACAATTCGTCGGAAGGCATCAAGGCGTGTGAGAGGTCATCCAGGCAGGAGGCAAATCTTTCATAAACATTAGATGGAGAACCTGGTGGAGTATAGGCGGTCGAAATGAACAAAGTTTTACCAGGCAGTCCAACAGCGACACATAAAACCTCCAATTCTTCAGAGTTCGGGATGTCAACCAGTCTGCATGGAACATCACGACGCACAGCGCAGAGAACACCGCCTCCAACGGGCGCATTAGCCAAATCAGCGAAACGATCACGGCGAAAAACAATGTACTCAGAGCTGAACAGCTCCGTATCCAAAATTCCCTGACACAACCACGTTTCCGTTAAACAAATCACATTGAAGCAGAGATCACTGGAGCCATTAAAGAGCCTAGCCGTTTTGGAACGAAGACCAGTTACGTTTGCGTAGTAAATCGAGATTTCTTAAATCCGTTTTTTGAGGACGCATCATCCAAGCCGAGTCGAGTTTTAGGGATGAATTCACGTACAATGGAATTTCGGGGCCAAATCTCAGGAGAAAGAACGGAGATATGGACGGAGATATCATAAGAGGCACCTTGGTGGAGATAGTTCCGGGTTTGACGACGCACCATCATGCTCGAATTTTGCGGACATAAGAGGAACAAAGCAGCTTCATCCATGTTTGGTGGCTTTGAATGCAGCATACTACTTTCTCGAAGCAGGGGGCGCACTAGCTGCCGTTGTGGAAGTCCTAATATTCACCAGATCCTTGGAGCCTTGGTGATTTCTACAGAAAATTTTCCCGTACTCCGTGGGAGGGATTTTTCTTGGAGGCATATAGCCCCCCTTCCCGGGTCACAGTGCTATCCGAGGCAGCGTTTTTACATGTTTTTATTCGACCACTTTCTCGACAAGGCGATACTCATGGTTTAGTGAAGTAATGGAGAATGTGCCATCCGTGGTATGGACCCCTTTCATGGAAAGTCCAAATTTCTCCCTTATGTGTACACGTATCAGGGAAGCTTCACTAGACTACACCGGTTAGCCATAGCTGCAAACCATCCAATTGGCATTTAATCGCATAGCAGGATTAGAGGAGAATTTCTGTCTCTCTGCATAACAGCTATTAGCTGTCACCCTTAAAGGTTGAAACTTCAGAAGCCTGTTACCAACCGTTACATAATTCTTTAATGACACGCTACTCCCAATTGAAGTATAGTAAGGCTTATCAAAAAGGCTCTCATAAGCACTTCGTTACTGAAACTTTCAAAACTACAGACTTCATAACCTGTTTATCAATTATTAATTTTTTTTGTTCAGTATTGTTAAATGCACTTAGAATAAAGAATTAGACGAAGCGCTGTACAGTGTAAAATTCCTATCCGGGAGTGAAGCTGCTCGAGGAATTTAAAATCAGCTGGTGTCGTTGAATAACAGAGACGAAAGCATATAAGAAAATGAGACAAAAAGTTTCCTCGAGTAAATTAAGTTGTTAAATTTGTTGAAATAGCTTCTACATATTAATACTTTATGTAATCATTCCAATAAAATTATTAGACTAGTTTGTGATTTTTTGTGAACCGACTTTGCCTTAACACCCAGAATTTG
The DNA here is from genome assembly GCA_964036015.1 of Leptarthrus brevirostris. NCBI lineage: Eukaryota > Metazoa > Arthropoda > Insecta > Diptera > Asilidae > Leptarthrus > Leptarthrus brevirostris. The sequence goes on from OZ038373.1 coordinate 97,872,601, forward strand.
TTTAAATTAATTAGCATGAAGTGATCGGTTTTTCCGTGCGCAAATAATTAGAAATAAGATGATGGGAAGTCGTTTTTCCTGTAAATACATAACTCGAATTACTTCTAAATTCATTCTATAAACATGTAAAGTTTAATTAAAACCTCAATTTATGGAAAAGGGGGGCATCAATAGGAAATCTTAAATAACATTTAATCAATAAAAACCAAGATTGATGTTTCGCTTGACCTATAATATAACGTTAAAATTAATACGCAGCTTTAATATTTTATTCAGAGACTTTAAAATCAAATTATTCTTTAGCGAATTATCAAGATTTTAAATTTACTTTTGGCCCCACTTTAAATCTGACTTAATTTACACCTGTATTGTTGCTACCACTACATTTGCTTCACTAAAATCGGGTTACAGCTCTTGTTCTTTATTCTAAGGTTCCTCACAGGCAGTTGTTATATCTGGATAGGAAACCTTGGCTGCACATTTGCGAGAAAGATAACTTTCTTATTTAATTTTTCTGGTAGTATCAATTATTCTCTTGTACATTAAGTAACTGGCAAAGAATAGATAAGTTGTTGTAATTTTCAAACAAATCTGTCAAGTCAATCTGTTGTCAAATCCATAAGAGGCAATAAGCATTTTTGTTCATACTAAGAATATTTAAATTGTCGGAGCATTTCCAAGTGCTATATAGCGTAAGGCAAGGATGCATACTATCACCTTTGCAGCGCAATGCCTTAAATGACCAACCATGCCAAGGGATTAGTTGGAAATGCTGTTTTCTCGGAACTGAAGTTGCAGCTTGAAATAATCGAGATCAGGAAAAAATAAAAAATTTGAAAGAGCCTAAAATTCAATTGAATAGCGAGAATATAAAGAAACAATAATTACATATTCAATATTTGTTAGCATACAATAGCATATCATACCAATCGCCCCTCCTTTTCTTACGCCAACGTAACTGGGTTGCGGTCTAAGACCACACTCCCTTTTTCTTCTTCTTGTGCTCAAGTGATTTGTAGCTCTTGTGCGTTGTCTTGAGGGTTCCTGGTAGAAGGTTGTTCGTTTTTACTATCTATACCCCCCCCCCCTCTCACACAGTGTAAGAACTATCCACTACATCCATTCGCATTTTATCTCATGCCCACTTCCCACGGATGACATTATGATTTTTGACAATTTCAATTTTTCCTCCATGGACGCCTTCTGATACTGGTGGATTGACACCCTGATATTATGATGATATTATGTCCTTTCACGACTCCTTTGCCTCGGCTGGTTTGGTTCAATGTTGTGATATTGCCAATGAAGCGGGTAGCTTTTTGATCTTGTGTTTTCACCCGACTCCGACTGGGCGTTAGTTAGGAGATGCCTTACCCCATTGGTTCCCGAATCCTATCATCATTTCGCGCTCTTGGTTGTTATGTGCTTCGATGCTCTGGGCAGACATCCCTCTCTTTACTAGATGATTGCTTCTTCAACTTCAAATAGTCTGAATTTGCGACCGTCTACGACTGACTCCCGACTTGTGACTGTTCAAGCGTGTTTGAGGAGTGTGATATCGATCTGGCCGTGCGCGACTTTTCGATACCCTTTTCGCATGTTTTGTCCGGTATATTCCTTTTTGTACTTCTAGGTCGATATCTTCTCATTTACTTCGTCCCTGGCTTGACGGTACCTGAAGATATCTCAATACTTGAGGAACAAAACCTGTAGGAGGTTCTGCACCCCTGGGAGGAATAAGGTTTACCTGTTTTTCTGCTTTTTCATTAGTTTTCCTCCCTTCTACAGGTCTCCTATGTCGAATTTCTGGCCAGAATGAGAACCACGTTATTAGCCGACCCCAAAACAATTCTGGAAGTCTTTAAACTGCAAGCATAACTGTGATGCGTATCTTCCTCTCTGATTAATCGTGAGAGTAAGAGTGATGATCCCTCTATAAATTCCAATTTCTTTGCGGATTTCCTCTACTATTTTCACCCATATGACAAGTCCCCCACCTACTTCCTTTAAAAGATGTTAATCGTCTGTTGTCCGCGTCCTTTGCTATTTATTCAACCTCTCCTTGTGTTTCGGCCGTTGAGTCTAATATATCAAATTACCGACCTATTGCTGGCCTTTGTCATGTTGCAAAGATTTTCGAGGCCCTGGTCAGCGACGTACTTCGCTTTTACTGCGGCCTTTCATTTGTTTAAGCATAATACAAGCTATAACATAATTATCATAGCTTGTATTAAGCTTAAACAAATATTCAAATGTTCCTTCCATATCAGCTCCCTCAAGGGTAAATCAACTACCACCAAAACAAGCTTTTCCTACTTGGGTTTCCTCCTTTTTCCAGGAGCGCTCCCAGACCAAATCAATTTCATTTCTGGCGTGCCTCATGGCAGCACTCTTGATCCGCTCTTTCTTATTTCGTATATAAATGATGTTTCGCTTCTTCTACCGACCTCTGAAATGTTGTGTTATGCGGATGAGGGGATGTAGCGCAGATTTATAAGGCTTGTACTCCCTGATCTTCCTCTGGAATGATCATCTCTCTGGACTCCCTTAAAAAAAGACGCAATATTGCCAAAATATCATTTATCTTTGATTTATCTTTATTTATTGATTCACCTGAATTACTGAGCACGAGCAACATGCCAAATCTTTTGAATAAAGAAATCAAACTTTCAAAAAAGTCAGAAGGGGTCTGAATTTCAGAATGAAAGTACACATGAATATATAGTATATATATATATATATATATATATATATATATATATATATATATATATATATATATATATATATATATATATATATATATATATATATATAAATTTTTTTCCAAAACGGGTCTAACGATTTCGATGAAATTTGTTAAATATAGGCTTACCCCTATTTAACTTCATAATTCTTTCTTCTTTGTTGTATGCAGTATCCCCCACCATTGGACAAAATCTAACTTTGTAATGCGAGAAACTATTTGGATGATTCTGGAATATGTAGCGACATTGGAATCAGATTAAAATTTTTTTTTCTGTTTAGAGTATGCTCTCCCACTAGTTGCAGATAACAGTGTTGTATTAAGGTTGGGGAAAGGTAAGCTGAGGTTAAAGTGAATATATATATGAGGTATGGCACCTAACTTTTAAATAGGTACCGATTTTGGTGACGATCGGGACGATAAAAAAATTGAGTGTTCTGAAATCATGAACACTGTAAAGTGTTTAATTAAATTAGTACCATTCATTCTTTGCTCTGCTAACGATCAAACAAAAATAATTAGTAATTTATTACAGTGTTCTGTAAAATATTTTATCATTAGCCGTCTCTCTAGCTTCCGTAACCCCGTGCGGGGCATGGACCGCTTCACGTATGTATATCGAAACGACGATTGCAAGTGCACCTGAAATTTATGGTAGATTCCGCTCCACCGATATTACTCTGCGACCCCTAGTGGCATTTTTATCATATTCTGTTGACAGCAGAAGTCAGCTATGAGTCGCCGCCGGTGGGTTCCAAAGTTGGGTCCTCACGTGTCGTAAAATATTATTTGTAAACTAAAAATCAAAACAACACTTGTTAATCTCGAGCAAACGTAAGAAATATAAGAATTTCTTAACACGGTCGGCGTTTCTAATGAAGAAAAGTTAAGCTCCCTTGGCTCGTTATCAACAGCAGCACCAAAGGGTTAACTTTCCTTCAGCTGCTGGGCGCCTTCGCGACAAAATGATTTTGATTTTTAGTTTAAAAATTTATTCGGGTCATGTGAATATTTCCTGCACATTTTGTGCATTTTTGAAAATTATTTGTAAGCCTTAAAAGTAGCCCTTCAAACGATACCAGGATATAAATAATAGAACTTGATTTTGAGAGGGCTCAGTTTAATAAACATTTACAATTATTCAAAAAAAATTTATATGTTACCAAATCAAACCTATTTTCTCTAAAAATCGCCGTAATAAAAAATGTATACTAAAGCTTCTAACAATTAATAGTTAATTAAGGTTTAGTTGCAGTTGCAGTTTCGCTTCATAAAATTCTTATATTTGACCTATGTACATATATATTGAATTTTATCGAAATATTATTGCTATAAATGAATACATATCTAAATATTATATCTAATGTAATTCGATTTTAGTGTGCCTTTACGCTTGAGAAAGCCTATATTAAGAGGTCTTCTGGTTTTATTGCCAAGCAATTAGGTAGTACTTGATTTTACGTGTAGGACAATTCTTTAATTTCCAGATATTTAGTTACCTAGTTTTCTAAAAAGATCAGGTTAAATAAATTTAAATTACATGGGTAATATATTTTACGAGTGCACTAAATATTTTTATACATGTATATAATAGTAATCTCTTTAGAATGGTTACATAGATTTTCTACTGAAAGGTTTTAAACATTAATTTAACGAGATCAAAGCAAGTGCACTCGCACTGCACATCTTGAAGTATCATCCCGTCTGCCTCGACCTTATTACTTGTGGTTGCGGTTATGACCGTGAAATCGAACATCAATAGCCTCGATTTTAATAGGGCTGATATAACTGAGAGTGAGTCCGGAATTTGCATTAAGTGTGTCCATTTCCTTATTCAGCAGAATGGAAATAGTAAATTACAAATCAATTGCGAAGTTACCGCTTACTGCAACGAAATTCAATTCCGCTAAGTCTTTCGTCTATTTCGAGTCAGTTGAGTCATGTAATCGATAAAAGCTGATAATCTCAATCTAACGGAAACGGAAGCACGTTTACAAGAAGGTAGTGATCTAAAAGGTCCGACAACCGCTCTGTTAGTCTACTATGTTCCCTTCAATTACGTACTATACGCGCAGCACAAAACCAGCGAGCGTGAAAACCCAGCAGCTTAGGTCTTTTTCTTGGTCATGGCTAGCCAATTCTGGAGGTTGTTGACTTACGGTAGTTGAACACTAACAGAGCAGATTACAAGGAAAATGTATTTCTTGGTTTGTGATTATTTGAATTCCTCTCTGTTCCACAAGTCTGCTTCGGGGAGCGATCTGAGTCATAGCAGCAACAGTAAGTCACCGGTTTTATTTGCCCACCGAATTAACCCACGAACCACGGTTGATTCCCATGGGATCGCTCAAAATAACCAACACACGTAATGCATCACTCCCTCAAATGCTCAACTCCATGAATATTGCAAGAGGAACCCTACCAGAGGAAACGAAAAATGCATTCTTACCTGTAGCCAGAATTCATTCATTCATTTCGCTTGGGTCTGATTGTAGTAACCGTCGCAAGTTAATGTCTGTCTGAACTCGAACAGGTGGGAATTGGAAAATTTATTTGAATGGGCCCATAGAGAATTGCCAGCGAAAAATAATTAAAGACAAGTGTGCACGCTTAAAATTAAGTAGTTGATGCAAGTAAGATGCATTTTAATAAACTTTAAGTTACCATCTGTCAAAAACAGTACTCAAAAAGCCTTAAAAGCAGCTTTTAGTTACCACTATTTATTATTTATTTCCCAAGCGAAGTAAAAGTTTAATATTTTTTTTTTATTTTTCATGTGGTGTTTAGACAGCAGTATTTGTTCCTTAACGAGTTTTCTTGTCCACCATAGAGTCCTTTCTCCTTCGCAACATCTTTGTATTATATTTAAATTTTAATACGAATTGGGTTTATTCGACAGTCTGAGAAATTCTTTGGGGATGTATAGTATAGAGCAGTGGTAAGATCCTAATTACATCCTTAATGAGGGAACTGCCGTTGTCAGAAAGCTTGGAAACACTTGCCGAAACTTCACAGAATTTTGAAATTATATTTGGAATATAAATCGGGAATGTTGACTGCTGCGGCATATGGTATTGGGATTATTTGTAATAAGATTAGTTTTACTCAAAACTTCCAAGATTGGTACTGATTTCCTTTATTCGCACCGCGTATTCCTGCCAATAATTTCTGTCGGAGTTGCCTGGATGCGGAAGAAGTTCAAGGGATTCAGCATTTGCTTTCCGAATGTCCTGAACTAGCCAGGAGAAGGTTTCAGGACTTTGGCAAGCACTTCCTTAATGGACTAGAGGATTTCTTACAGTTTTGAGCATAAGTCAACAACAACAATCCTTAAAGGAAGTGCTTTCAATTACCCCAACAACCTACACTGTATATATGAAAAAATCTAGTTCTAGTTGTCATAGCCTGCTTTCACTAATAATTCTCTTGATGCCTCACCTTCTCACCTGATATTTTGCCTTGTGGTTTGATGGTTCCTGAGTTTATTCCCAAGAATCGGTCAGGATTGCCCATTATTCCAAAACCCGTGTCAACGTATCTCGTTCTACTATGCGAAACCCACGTAACTCTGTTTACCAAAACTGCTGGCTCCGGTTTGAATCTTATTTGCTTAACTGAGACCTGGTTATGTGAGAAAATTGAGGATGCTCAGATTTTCAGATTCGAATTCTTAGTCTTCCCTTAAAACCGACATTCTTCGTATCTGTGCCTGTTGGGGATGTTGATGTTTGCGGTTATGATGATCTAAAGCTGCTATGTGTTGTTCTCATGTTGCCTAATAAAAATATCTACGTATCTGGTTGTCCATGGGCTTTGGCTAAGTAATAAAAAAAAAAACAAAGTGCACTTCTTTTTCCTTTTCATATAAGAGGAATCTATTATTTGTTAACTATACCGTAGACGGACGCTATCTTGATAGACTCTAAAAAATCAAAGACTTGGGCGTTTGGCTAAGCTCTTCAAGACCGCATTGACTCAATAGTTAATATGACTAATGCGAACCTGGGTTTTATTAAAAGGTGGTCTAAGGAATTTGACAATCCATATATCAAGAGGCTTGTTTATTGTATTGCTTGGTCTCCGCTTTGTCACATATTACCCGAATTTAGGCGGTCCAGCGAAGATTCTTCAGATTCGCTCTTCGTGTTCTTCCATCGAACGACTCCCTTGTCCTGCCTCTGTACGTGGATAGCCTTAAGCTCATCGCTCTGGATACCCTTAGGAATAGGCGCAAAGTTTCTCGTATTATGTTTTCACTCTATTTCGTACAGGGTTCTATAAATAGTCCCTAGCTTCTAAGTTCTTTTAATGTTTCGGTTCCGGCGCTCTCATTGAGGAGTAATACTAAAATAAATATGGAAAAACCATATCACGGAAAATGTCTCGTCTTTTAATCATCATTCCGACTTTCACTTATTTAAGAGCCTTGTTGGAGATGGTCTTAGTTAAGATTTTGATTTGATTTTTCTTTTTTTTACCTTACTTGTGTACTATTTGTGCATTGCTAGCTGTTTTTGACTATTTGTAGTATATGATCAGTTTTTCAATAATTTTTCATTTTCTGTTTCATTTTTGCTTTTGATTATTTGCTTTTGCTTAATATTTTGACTCTTTTTGTCGTTTTGTAATAATCTATGTATATAAGGTAACTAAATAAATAAAGACATGTCTGTATGTATGTCTTTATTTATTTAGTTAAATTATATACATTGATTTTTACCGAAGTCTTTGAACCTTAGGTACGGAACCCTAAAAGTTCACTGAGTTACGGCCAATTATCGTTTATCGTTGAAAAGACACATTTGATGTGAATTCTCTAATAACGATATTATTAATATTTATTTGGGATGAGCTCAACGCCAACTGGCAATAACTTAAGGAAATTTTATCCGATCTTTCTTCTTTTATTTTGGTGAAGGTGATATTAATAACTGTTAACTCGCGAATATTTATAAACATCGAATCAAATTTTTTTTGCAATTTCTGATTCTTTAGGATGTCTAGAATATTGGTGTGAAATCTTTTTCTGACATTCGTTACGTTACCACCCTCAATACGTTTTTTTTTAGGAAAAATCTCGAAAACTAGTCAACTGACGCTAAGTTTGTTGCTTTTGTGTAAAAGTGAATTATCTTAATTATAGGTTTTTTCAATATTCTATTTTTCGATTTATTCCGATCATTTAGTGCGATTTTTATGGCGAAAGATTGATTTTTTTTTCCAAATTTTTTTTCAATTTTGCAAACTTTTGAATTCGCAGGGTGTTTCAGATCTGGTGCGCTAAATGACAGGGGTGACAGATCTCCCCTAGACAAGCCCAAAGTTATATGGCAAGGGGGAATCTCAATCTCAATATTCTACCTTTTTAGAAAAGTAAAAGGATGGGCGATTTAATAAAAATAAAACATGCGGATAGAAGTTTTTTAGCGTTTGTTTGATGTCACTGCGTTGAGCAGATCAAAAGATGAAAATGAATCACCCTGTAACCCCAAAACGGGTCACGGGCCACGAGTCAAAACCCAAACGGCCCCCCATACCATTTTTGCTTTATTAGGTGAGATCTACACCCCTTTTATGTTGGCACGTCAGATCTGAAACACCCTGTATACTGCTATACTTCAAGGAAAACTTAACCAAGGTTTTTCTTACAATGTAGCCGAAGCACAGGGTAAATCACTATGGATGCGTTAACATAGATTTGACCGGTAGGGAATTGGGGGACGTGGAATGAGGAACCATGAATATGTTGTTTGTGCATTGCTGCGAGCTAGACAACAGCCCAAAGACGGAATGAATTTTTTAATTTTTATTTTAAAAACTCACCGGCAGACCCTGGAAACCTGACGTGCTGATCGCACCACTAACGCTTGATCCAACTCCGTCTCCAGTTCTAGGACTTGGGAAAATTGGCGACCAGGTAGATACGTCCCATCACAGAACCATATTTTTTACCAATATTTTATTTAAAGAAATTCTAATTACAGCACAAATACAATAAGCTGGGGCTTATTTTAATTTCATTCCTAGTGGCAGACAAAAAATTGTTTGCCTGTTTTCGGTGCTCAGAGTTGGGTCCCACCTTAAAGTTAGAACGTTTTGAATTTTAGAAAAGAATTAATTTTACTGAAAAATCATGTTTATTTTTGGTTTTGGCGTGATTTTCAGCATGTTTTTCATGAAAGATGTTTAAATTTTGTTTTATCTTGCTGTTTGTTAGTCATGTACAGTTCTGAAAAAAATTATTGGTAATTAATTTTTACTATAAAAATTCGGAGATACGACATATTTGCAAATCTGCGTATTTCACAATACTGAGCCAGGCACGGATCTCGATTTTTGCTCAAGAGGGAGCAATTTGTTGATTTTGTAATTTATGTGGCAGTGGCGAATCTAGGTTGTTTTGGAACGGGTGGGGGACGATTTCATGGTAAAAATTACGTGATTTCAGATAAAAAGTTAGTTCAATATCAATCATATTCTACTTTCTTTAGAATATCGCTCTATTTGTCTCTCTTAGAAATGAATTATCAGCAGAACGTGTATCAGAATTTCGAACAAGATAAATCCAAAGACATAATAATAGGGAAACCGTAGGCGCCTTTTTTTATCAGATATCTACAAAGAGTAAATACAGGAATATTTATACCACACTTCAGTTATCATAAACCACTTGTAATCGTTGTAAATTTTGCGAATTGATTGAATGTTTTTCAGTATTCGTTTCTATCTGCTTTATCTAAATTTATTTTACACAACTGGTGAAGAATTGACTGATTTGGTCCAAAACGGCAGAAACTCTGCTTATCGAACTGTGGGCAGAAACATTAGCAAATTGAGAGAGCTAAGGAAAGTGGCCATATCTACGAGTATAAGAGATCGTTGTACAATTTTGGAAGTAAACTTCGCTGAATTCTAGAACGATTTCTCCGACTGTTAAGCGTTTTCGTAATAGAATCGCTCTTCATGAATTTGTTTTTATTTATTAATAAAACTAATAATATCGTAACGCGTGCTTGATGATTCTTTTTTTTTTGGACAGGTTTAGATATTTCTTTTTTTGTTGTATAGAGTATGATCCCCATTGCTAATAATAAAAAAAATTCTACTACTTCTAACTTCGTAACGCGTGGACCGATTTGAATGATTTTTTTTCTTTGTTTTGTAGAGTATGTTCCCGATTGGTGCCATGTCAAAAAACTGTTTGGTAGGTGTGGGTGTGGCTGTGGAGATAGGGTTGAAACCTAACTTCGTACTGCGTGGACCGATTTAGATAATTCTTGTTTTGTTGTATACAGTATGATTGTTCATTGATAATAATGAAAAAAAATTGCCATAGGGAGGGGTGGGGAGGATCAGGGCAGAGTTTTTTCCCCGATTGGTGCCATGAAAAAAAAAAATGTTCCCCATTGCTAATAATGAAAAGATATGTTCCCAAAGTGGCGTGGGAAGAGGGAGTGGCAGTCTAACTTCGTATCGCGTGGACAGAGTTGGATGATTCTTTTTTATTTATCGTATATAGAGTATAATCCCCGGTTGCTAATATGAGGATACATTTTTCACTAGGGTGGTGGTTGGGAGAGTAATGGGCTAACTACGTAACGTGTGAACCGATTTGGATGATTCTTCTTCTGATGTCTAAAATATGGGGTGGTTTACGAAGGCAGCGTTACCCAATTTCTTAATGCACACCCCTGTTTGGAAGATTATTTGTTTGTGTACAGTATGATCCCCCATTGCTACTATTGTCCTAGGGTTGGGGTGGAGGAAGGGTTAACCTAACTTTTTAACGCGTGGACTGATTAAGATGATTCTGAATGCATAGAGTATCTATTTGCATTCTGCCAAAAATTTTGGCTTGTGGTGAGAGTTGGAGGATGGGCGGCGCCTGGCTTTACCGATTTTCATGATTTTGATTCAGTTGTACAGAATACTTTTCCTGATTAATAAATTATAACAATTTTCTAATTAGAGTGAACACGATAATTCTTTCTGGCTGTATAGAGTACGGTCTCGCTCTATGGCCATGTTACAAATTTTCTAAGGTGAGGGTATAAAATGGTGACCGTGACTAAATTCGTAAAATATTTCCGGATTTGGATAATTCGGTTGCCATTTTTTAGTAGTGCACTCTCTGCAACTTTTGAAGTTGCTTTGTTCGTACGAGCAGCATTCTTTTTGAAGTCGTTGCAAATTAAACAAACAAAACAACTACCCAACCACAATTGAAGATAATATATAAAACTAGCTGAACGTTTCAGCTCACATGGTTTGTTCAATTTTCGCCGACTTCTAAATGTCGTAATAGATATAAAATTAAGAATTATTTTATGCTTTAGTAGTTAAACAAAGGGGTGCGGGATCATATTTTTGAAAAAAAAATTTTTTTGTGTTTAAAATTGTTGTAGTGATTTCTGATTTGTATCACATCATCATTTGGTTCTATTGAAACGTGTTTAAAATTGTTCTAACATGTCCTAATTGGTCTACAATGACTTTTAGGTTATAAATATTTTTTTGAAAATGATATAATGATATGATTTTGAGGTAATTATTAAAGCATCTTGTCGATAAAAAGACAGATAAAGTTAAAGATAAGAAATTAGCAAAGCTGAACTGGGTATGCCGGTTCTGGATATTTTGCTTTGAGTTCCGGCCTGCCAGAGATAAGAGTTGTGTGTTTTTAGCCCTTTTTTTGAAGTTAGGTCTAACTTATTTAAATAAATCTACTTTAAAAGAGCTACTTAAATGTACGCTCCTTCACGTGAAAGTCTTTCTTAAATTTTCGACTATCATGCTTTTGCTCCTCATTTTCTCAGTAAGTGCTACTTCGATACAAATAGAATACTAGTATGGAACTTTTAATATATGTATGTATGTACTATGTAAAACTATTTTACCTTAGCCCAAGTCGTCCAACTTTCGCCTTTCCAAATATATTTTAATCCCAAAAGTAGCTCCTTGTCGGCGGCGTCACCTTTTCACGATCGGTTTTCTACTTTCGGCCTCATTAACCAAAAACTCCTCATTTCTAAAGCTTTCACTAACGTGCTTGCTTTACGTTTACACTTTCCTTATAACATTTAATTAATCCGCACTCTGTCATTGTTTTAATTTTCAACGGTCAACAAAAATGACATTAGAAATGTCTGTCTTGTGTTCATTACCCTGAAATTGCGCAATTTAAAATTGAGTCAGTTATTAGTATGCACGAACAAAGGATAATATTTCATTATTTATTATTTGTAGAATGGAAACCAGTCCAAATTTAAAATCAAAGCTGGCAGTATTTCAACAAAATCTTCTTAGCTTACGGAATTTATAACAAACTAGTTCGGCACGTTTAGTCGTCAAGTCACAATTATAGTCTTCCGCCTGATATGTACGAATTCTTTTTCCTATAGCAAGAACTCTTCTGACCGACTTTTTCATTTGTAAAATTGAAACCAGCACCATCGCACTTGCCTTTCTTTCTGCTGTTAAATTACAAGTTTCCAAGAAAGAAATCTAATTTTGCTTATTTTTCATCTTTAGTTTTAAAGTTGTCGCCTGAATATGTCCACAACTCCCACATCTAAAACGGAAATTTGAACAAAATCCAAATAACAATACTTTCTACCACAAACTTTAGGAGTTTCTAAACGGTTGAAAGGACCTTGCCAAAGGGGAATTGTGAACAACGTAGCAAGCTTTTAATGATTTCAGGATAACAAAAGAGCTATCCTAAAGTCGCATAGAATATAAATCAGGGCAGAGAATAAAACAGCGGTCAATTCATTAGCATTAAATGGAATTTATCAGGTTGCTATTTACGATAAAAAGAAATTGAGAAATCAAATGTTTGCGAAATCCTTGTATGTAATTGTATTTTGTGCATGTTCAGTTTAATTCAATCATTATTTGCTTAAAATTCCTGTAATTATGTAGCATGTTCTAAATAACATTGGAATTAATTACCGATAAATGCGAGTTCGTGTGTAATCAAGCGGTTCTGTGGCAATTAATTGTCATTGACTGCACTCCAGCTAATGCATATAACTAATTAGTTTTAGATACAATCTAATTATGTACCTTATGGCGATGGTTAGGGTTCATCTTTAGGTGCAAACTGAACGTATTATATTGCACTTGTATAATATGTGACCTAATACTAACTCATTTACTCCTAGGATTTATTCCGAGCAGAACCTTAACTACAAATGGTTGAGTATACAAGAGGCGATTTCGTTCCTTTTTTTTATATACAATGTGATAAAAAAAAAGTAAAATCACTAAAGCGCCATCCAAACAACAAACAATTCTTTTATCGATGTTTTGTTTTCAATAAAATTTGTGCCTGCTGGTTTGACTCAGGCTTGCGATCTTTCAAACGACTCGGGTAGATCCTTGGATCTAATTTTTTCCACAGATTCTGCGAGCACTCAGGTGAGGCAATGCGATACTCCTCTGCTGCCTGAGTCATCTCATTATTTGCTTTCTTCTTCGATCCTGTTGCTGCGGTGGTCCCGTTGATGGGAGATTATTGCTAAACTTTAAAAAGGCTGGCCCATCATTACTAAATGATTGGTTTTCCACTTACGACTGGCATAGCGTCCTTAATGATTTTAACGTAGACACTTCTGTAACTTCAATTTATAATTTTCTTGCTTGTTTTGCTCAAAGTGTCCCGATTACTAAGTCAAGCGGCCATTAAGAACGTAAAAAATAAGCCTTAGAGGAGGTTTCCTAAAGGGGCGACGCTGACTAAATGTCCCACTCTGAGTTCATTTCTTACATTTCAGACTTTGCGTAACGACCCTTAGCAGTTCTGGAGGTTCGTAACTCTAACCGTAATTCTAACGGATACCCCTTAACCTTATACTACTAATCCAGGAGTGGTAACACCGTCTGGCCATTACTTATCTCTTTAGTGATTATTTTAAAGCTGGCCTTCTTGGATAACCTTTGTAATATTAGCTTTAGTGATTTTACTTATATGACGAACCCTCCGACGACTCCTCTTCAATACAAATATCTTATTTTTGACGTTACTGTAGCCGCTAAATATATTTCGAACTTGTCTGACAGTTTCTCGAGTGGCCCTGATGGCAATCCTACTGCTATTGTGAGAAGATATGGTCTGTCGTTTGTCTCTCTCTCTCTTCTTATTTACTCTTATCTATTCCATTTGCATTTTTTCCAAATATTGGAAACTTTCTCTTATTATTTCACCGCATAAAAAGAGCAAAAGGAGTTATATGTCTAATTACAAGTCCACCACAGGCTTTGCCTAGCCAAGCTCTTCTAGATTCTAGTATGTGCGATTCTTTATTTTCACTTCAAACCCTTCTTATCTTTCCAATTTACATAGGGATAATCAACAACAAGCAAATTATGAGTGTTTTCGATTTACTGCATATCTTCTATCGAAGCTGCTAAACAAGTTGATTGTATCTTCACTCACTTGAGTAAGGCTTTTGATCGAGTTAACCATGCAATTATCCTTCATAAATTGTCGGTTCTAGGATTTTCCTCGGGCTGTGTTCACTGACTTTCCTCTTATCTAGCTGAGCCTTCTCAACGTCTTTTATTTTGTGGAGTACGCAACACGTCTGATGTTCCATAGGGTATTCACCTTGGTCCTTTATTTTTCATTATTCACATCAATGATGTATTCTTCATTCCATAGCATTAGACTGTGTTACGCTGATAATGCTAAAATATTTCGATCAATTTTGATAACCTTGACTGCTACCTTTTGCACTCTGACTTTGAAGCCTTCTGCAACTGGTGTTCTATTATTTGACCTCTTTAAGCGTAAGCAAATGCACTATCATGTTCTTGTCTCGTAAAACAAATCCTTTGCTGTTTAGCTACTCCATACTTTTTAATTAGAATCCAAAGACTTGGGGTCTTGAGCAATACTTACTTTTCTTCAGGTCATCAAATTGATACTATTACTTACCAGACTATCCAAGGAGTTTGATGATCCTTACATACATGTCCATTTATTATTCCAATTCTTGAGAACGCAAGCCCAGTATGGTCTCCTTTCAATGGATTAAGTGCTTTAAGTCCATCCAACGAAAATTTTTGGGGCTTGCTCTTGATGGCCTTCCATCAATTAATGACCGTCTTCGACACCCTGAAAACTAGACGAAACAAAGCGGGAGCTGCTTGGGCTCCAATGTTTACAAAGGGCTTAGAACTCTCCTGAATTGATAAAATGTTTTAATATATCTGTGGTCGCGCTCTTTGAGAAGTGAGTTCCTGCATCTCTCGCATCACCGAACTTATTATGGACTAAATGAGCTAGTTACAGCTAAGTATTGTATTTTCAATTCAGCTTGTGATCATATAGACTTTCATTTGTCCAGAGGCATAATAAAAGACAGTGTCTATTTACGACCCTCAAATTGCCGTGTAATTTCCGTGTACACGGAAGTACACTGAAATACACGGACATTACACGGAAAGTACACGGAAGTACACGGAAAGTACACGTAAAGCACACGGAAGTACACGGAAAGTGCACGGAAGTACACCAAAAGTACGCGGAAAGCACACGGAAAGTACACGGAAGGTACAAGCAAGTACATGGCAGTACACATTGTTAAGTAAAAGTCCAATAGGGTAAAGTCTGGAGCTCTAGAAGGCCAAGGAATCGGTGCACCTCGTCCAATCCAGCGGTTAGGAAATTTTTCACTTAGTATTGCCTTAACAATATTAGCAGTATGCGCTTGTGCCCCATCGTGATGGTAAAAAATGTTATGCAAAGGAATGTCCTCTATTAGATCTGACAGTGTATTCCCCAAAAAGTCTGCGTAAATTTCACTATTAAGCACTTGCGTCAAAATGAATGGTCCTACCAAATGGTTGCCGATGATACCAGCCCAAACATTGACACTGAATCTCTTCTGGAATGAGGTCAACTTTGTCTTATGTGGGTTAGTTTCCGACCAGGTATTGAGGTTATGGAATTTCGTGCTACCATCCCTAGTGAATTGAGATTGATCGGTCCACATAATTCGGCCCAGAAACGCCCCGTCATAAATGTCGCATTCCAGAAGCCAAGTGCTAAATTCCAGTCTTCTCTCGGAATCTCCTTCCAGTAGTCCTTGGGCTGGGTGATGGTGATATGGACGTAATCCCTCTCGATGAATAACCCTCCAAACCTTACATTAAGACACTCCTTATCGTCTTGCGACCCATCTGGTTCTCATCTCAGTGTCTTGCCATACGATGGTGATTATTTGCTGCTCGACATCGGCAGAAGTTCCCGAAGTTTAGGGTCGTACCTACCTGTCGTGTGAAGTTACACTTACTGTTTCCCTTAACCTTCGGAAAGTCCGTGTAAATATCATTCTTTACGGTGCTGGCCAATTAGGGAATCTCCTTTGATATTCCAGTACAGCCGCTCTCGTGTCCGTCTCCTACACCATAAATGTAAATAATATCGGCGTATTCCTCAAAAGTAAATTCTACCACTTTTTAATAATTTTCGCTTAAGAACACCCGTACTTATTGATTTGTTTTTCAACAATGAAATGTATTCTTGCTGACTGACTCTTTTTTATAGCAAAATTTGAATGAATTACCTGTTAATCCAAAACAAACATTTTTGACCTTTTATCTTAAAAATTTTGTTTATTTAAAGAATTTCCTACCTAAAGTACAATAAAATAATTTGGTAGACAGGGATTTCTAAGGATGTGGGTTTTCTAATCCCTTGTCACGTTTTAGGAAAAGTAATAAGATGGGAAATCCAATAAAAATAAAAAAGAGGTGTAGGTACTAATTACATGAATTTAGGAGAAAATTTTGGAAAATGTGGAATTTTAAGTAATTTTAAAACATTTTTTCACTTTTAGAAGTGTCTGTATCTGCAATGGTAGGTGAATATGTGAGGTAAAAACGTCTAACGGAAATATCTAGAACTAAGTGGCAGAGGTTTCTAGAATTTAGCTAAGTAGTATTAATAGGGCGGAGCAGTAGCCTAGGTAGTTTAGTCGTGATTTAGATTGCGAAGTGTTTACATGTGTTAATGCGAATAGTCAGTTGTATTTTAACCAGTGAAAGGACAAGTGTTAATTATTAAAGTGAAACGTAATATTGTGAAGAAATATTGTTAAGAAAATTGTGCAACGAATTAATGAAACGAAGTAAATAAAAATTGTGAACATTTGTGATTAAAAATAATTGTCTTAATTAATCCGTCGAGCCCGAAGAGCCCCATTTACGTTACAATATATGTATATATATATATATATATATATATATATATATATATATATATATATATATATATATATATATATATATATATCGGAGTGCAGCACAATCTTTTCCATCAGTATCGAAGCAGCAGATTGAATAGAGAGACGGAGCAGGAAGGTCTGATGTGCATTATGATGGCCCCGCCATTTTTGAATTTCTAATAAATAAAAAATGTGCTAATATAAAAAAAAATAAAAAATTTTACAATTTTAAAAGTAAAAAAGAATTTGAATAATATAATCAAATGATTTTTAAAAAAGAATAGATATGCTGAAATGTGCCCAGTATGTGCTATTACGTGCCGCTTGAAAAAAAAATTCACTCAAAAAATATAATTTTTATGAGGAGGTCCTTTTTCGAGCCACTCTAGCACCGCAATGTTTAATAATTAAAATCACGCCAGTGTGCCATGATGTGCTCAACATGTACTACAGAGTGCTGGAACTAAAAAAAAAGGATTTGCAGTTTTGTAAAAAGTACAATAAAATCGGAAATTTATAATTAAAGTTAACTTCACTTTAAGATTCTGCACTAAAACCATAGATTGTGCTGTTACCTTATGAAGTTGTAGAATGGAGTGCAGTCGTAAAAAAAAATAGAATTAGCATTTCCGGACATAATGAAAGGCGAAAATTGACAACTCTCAAAAGTTAAAGTTGATGAGTAAAATTACACTAAAAAAATTAAAATATTTAGGAGTGCGTTCAGGTGATACAAGGTTCTTTCTTATGCAACTACATATCAATCGGTACACTCCCGAAACGAAATAATGGACTTGAAATCAAACTGAAAAACCTAACAGTTAACAGGTTTCATATCTTCGTCTCGTCGGAATTGTAATTACTTCTACTACTAACTATTCCTGAAAATGCAATTCCCATCTATTTTACTACTGCACATCGCTTGTTAACGTCTGTTAGTTGTAGCACAACCAATAATTTTTAAGCATAGTTGTAAAGGAGGGCTAACTTTGAAATAGAAAATTTAAATCCTTCGTTTAATCGATAAAAAATAACCTTTAATACCTTCCATCAAGGGAAATTGTTCTATAACTCTGATACATTACAGCACAACGCATAATCGTAATTGACAGTCATAGCGTAGGGCTAACTGTTGAAAACGATTTGAAAATTAGTCTCAAAATTACTTGGAATTTGGCAACTTAATCACGACTGATACTGCACATGACTCTACAACCACCTTTCCCATCTCTTTTTAACTGCACATTGTTCTATAACTCCATTGCATAATAGCACAACGTATTATCTCTGATAAGAGTCATAACGTTGGGCTAACTTTTAGAGACGATTTAAAAATTAGCTACGGAATTATTTAAAATTAGACAACTCGATCACTTCTGATACTGCACATAACTCTACAACCTTTACCCATTGCAGCACAGCCTTTTATTCTAAAACTGAGTGATTAAGCAGGGCTGACTTTAAAGAAAAAAATTTTAATCTTTTTCCGCCTTTCACTATGTTCGGAAATGCTCATTCTATTTTTCTCACGGCTGCACTTTATTCTACAACTTGATAAGGTAACAGCACAATCTATGGTTTTAGTGTAGAATCTGAAACAGGAGTAAACTTTAATTATAAATTTTCGATTTTATTGTACTTTTTGCAAAACTGCAAATACGTTTTTTAGTTTTCGCATACTGTAGTACATGATGAGCACATCATGGCACATTGTCGTGATTTTGATTATTCAAAGTTGCGGTGGTACAAGCACTTCCCTACAAAAAGGTCCTCTCCATAAAAACTGTATTTTTTTGATTCATTTTTTTTTTATGTTGTGCCGTACAGCACATACTGAGCACATTTCAGCGCATCTATTCTTTTTTAAAAATTATTTGATTATATTATCTGATCTCATTTTATCCTGTTTGATTTTTCAATATTTTGTAAAGAGCTAGTTTTTTTCTGTAACGAAATTTTTTCGACGAGTAAAATTTTTGTTATCTTTCATACGTACTGTCACATTAACACATAATCTTACGGCGTGAGTTTATTTTATGCAGTATAGATTTTTACAATGACTAGAAAAAGCCAGCAAATTTTTTCATTTATACTTGTAAAATTGTAAACTTTTTTTTTTACATCTGCACATGACAGCACATGTCGAGCATATAACGGCACAATTTCAATAAATTCGATATAATAAGTAGCGGAGCTAACCGGACTTAAAAAAAAGGACCTCCTCATAAAAATTTTATTTTGTGAGTAAACTTTTTTTCAAGCGGCACGCAATAGCACATACTGGGAACATTTCAGCACATTTTTTATTTATTAGAAATTCAAAAATGGTGGGGCCATCATAATGCACATGAAGATCTGGACAAGAGATAGATAGATAGAAAGAACAATCACCAAAAGATCACGATCAAGATCTCTATGCAAAAAAGCGATCTGAATCTTCTAAAAATTTCATTTTAAAAGTTGGTATCAGTGATAATTATAAGTTGACAGCTGCTGTGCTGTGCAATTATAATTTTATACCGGTTCAAGTAAAGCGAATTACTATCGAAAAATGTGAGTGCAAAGGAAATTGTTGAGGTACTAAATTTAATTTAAAATAGCGGTGATATTTAAATATAATTTTTTTTATTTGTAGACGTTCCTCTGGAATCTTAGGATACCGAAAATGACAGCGACAAATACATCGACTTATTATTTTTCAGTTCTTCAGATTCAGAGAGTTCAGACAATAGTGTTTATACAGAGAAACATGGCTGCATTGAAAATTTTTGTTCAACAATTGAAAATTACAGCAGCACTGATTTCAAAAGCCATTTTCGTTTAGACCGTCAAACTGTTCATTCTTTAATAAGTAAGGTAAATGGAATGCCCATTTAAAATTTTAATAATTTTGGTTATTATTTTTAGGTAAAGATCTATGCCAATCTTCGGCAAGAGCCTTTGTGATTAGAATATACAGATAATTGAATAGTATCGCACATAATTATTTAAAGTGGCCTGAAGGGGACGAGATGATCAGAATAACAGCTGCATTTGAAAGAAAGCATAAGATTCCAGGGATTATTGGAGCAATAGACTGCTGGCATATAAAAATTAAGGTGCCCGAAGAATTAAAGCAATCTTACTTTAACCGTAAGCATACATATAGTGTTCACTTGTAAGCTGTTGTGGATTATAATAAAAAATGCAATGACATATATTGTGGTGAACCTAGATCCCTAGATAGTACAGTACTGCGCAGATCAGGATAATTCCGCCGAACGGAGGAAAATGAGGCAAACATCATCCCTCAAAATTGTTTTATTGTTGGAGATTCTGCTAATCCTGTAAAAAGTTGGCTAATTTCAAATTATAAGGATAATTTTTCATTATCCGATCAACAAAGGCAATTTAACAGAATATTTTCAGGTGTGAGGATAGTTGTTGAATATACAATCGGCTTACTAAAAACAAGATTTAGAAGACTTTTGCATTTCACTCAAATAGTGCATTTGAATCTTTTCACAAATTTAATTGCTTCAGCCTGTATTTGGCACAACATATATATGTTTACTGGAAAATGACGAAATATTATAGAAAGTGACTTTCAAGAATAAGAGGACTGGAATGAAACGGGGGGAGATGATTATAACAGAAATACATTTGATCGAAGGGAGGAATTGGTTAATTATTTAATAATCGAAAAAATTTGAACCTCTTGAAGGGAATTTTATTTCGTTCTTAATTTAGAACAGTTCTTGGTTTTCTTTTTCTTATAGTTAAGATATATGAATACTTGTATGCAAATTGTAAATATGAATGAATTAATTTTAATTTTTCTTTTAATATCGTACCAAAATTGAAAAGAGAGGAAGCAAAACTTTATAATTTAATCGCAGAGTAGCGTCGCTTGCAGTTTTTTGGCAGCCAAGAATAAAAATAATTAATTACTCGAAGAGTTAATTTCGCAGCAGATTTTGTTTTTCTTCATATCCTGTTTAAGAAATAACCTATCCACGTATAAAGTGGATATTATAACCAAATAGCCATTCAGCTAACCAATCTGATCGTTAAACAAGTCTCAATTAACCGACTTAGGTTTAAAATGAATACAAAAGGCTAGAAATTTATTAAATTTTAGTTCTGGATGAAAGCGTTACTGAAGATATCTTAAAATGCCTGCTGAATTAATAACAAAGGATATTTGGAAAAATTTTAGGTTAAGACGTCACGTAAAACGAGCTTTTTATGAACTTTAAATAAATCTTTTTAAT
Organism: Leptarthrus brevirostris; assembly: GCA_964036015.1. NCBI lineage: Eukaryota > Metazoa > Arthropoda > Insecta > Diptera > Asilidae > Leptarthrus > Leptarthrus brevirostris. The sequence goes on from OZ038373.1 coordinate 97,893,834, forward strand.
AAACCAACATGGTTTTAAATCATTTTTTAAATAACAAAATTAACGGTTTTTTAAATAAAAGAAAATATATTAATAAAAAAAGAAGAAATTTGTAAACTTACATAATTAACTTCACACAAAAGCAGATAGGAGAAACTATTTGCGTACTCTTCCAATATTCTTCATTATAAAATATTGTGTAGTGGAGAGTGGAGGGGGAGAGTGGAACCTAACTTTTTAACGCGTAGACCGATTTGGATGGTTCTTTTGCTGTTGTATAGAGTGTGATCCCCCATTGCTAATAGGAGAATAATTTGGTCCCATGGTGGTGGTGGGGGAGGGGGAGGAGTAGTAACTTCGTAACGCGTGAACCGATTTCGAAGATTCCTTTTCTGTTCGGTAGAGTATGTTCCTTTATTGCTGCAATGAGAAAAAAAGTTTAGTGAAATGGAGGTGGGGTAGGGGATTAAACATGTATAGAGTAGAAGACACTAAAAAGTGAAAAATAAAATAGTTTTTAAAAAAAAAGTTGAACCGACTTCAAAAAAGCGCTAAAAAGCATAAAATAATTTTTAATTTTATTTCTATTACGACATTTTGAAGTCGGTGCAAATTAAACAAAACCAAACAAGTTTTTAATTACCATCTCCTATGATCCTGTGAGCTGAAACGTTCAGGTAGTTTTATATAGTAACCTTAATTGTGGTTGGGTAGTTGTTTTGTATGTTTAATTGGCACCGACTGTCATTAAAAATTATTTTATGCTTTTTAGCGCTTTTTCTGAAGTCGGTTTAACTTCTTTTTAAATATTTATTTTTCACTTTTTAGTGTCTTCGATCCGAAAATGCCGCTTGTAAGAATAAAACAATTTAAAAAGTTGCAGAGTCTAAAGAAAGGAAACAGAATTATCCAAATCCGACAACATATTACGAAATTAGTCACGGTCACCCTTTTATATCCTCACCTTAGATACAAAATTCTTATCATGGCCCTCATGAGGGCTTAATAACTTTAACCGCAATTTTAATTCAAAGTCAATTTCTCTGTTCAAATTTTATTTCCTCGACTGTTGTTCTAATACAAATAGGGCTTCGGTGTTCAAACTACGATAAATTAATAATTAACCTTTCGCAGAATAAGGTACTAGCAAAATATTCTTCCTGAAAAGCATAGGGTTAAAATAATAATAAACTTTCCTCACACTTTTTTAAATAAATTTCCGAGTGGGCGAACTATTTTGAAAAGGGGAAGTACAACAAGAAAGAGAGTCCTCATAGTCAAAGAATCATCGTAGTCACTTTAGGTGCAAAATTGTTAGCTTAAAAAAATGTGCACCTGGGAGGAAAATGAGCATAAAAAGATATTTTTTAATTTTTTTGTGATAATACCAAAGCTCAGAGGATGCCCCATGAGTCAGAAGCACCACCCTGGCAGGAAAGGAATTAAGGGTGAGGGAAATGAGTTAAGAGATTGAGTGAAGGATGTGCCGACGTATGTATACCTGGTTTGAAAGTTTCGGCCTCATAAGACGAGGGAAAAACCGAAAATGGTAAACTGTTAAACTGTTCCGCATTCGCGTTATTTGACTTAGAAAAGTTTTCCAAAATTTGACAGTCCGTCCAAATTTGACTTGGCCGATATAGGGGTGGAAGAGACATAAAGCTCTTGCATCGTTAGAACAATGGCCGTGGAAATAGCGATAGAAAAGTGAGAAGCAACCGACATTCCATCGAATGCTTCAGAGAGCCAATGCTCTGAGAGTTTTCTTTGAACTAGTGTGAAAAGTGCGGTACGTCTGTCCCCTGCCCAAATATGGGAATTATATTCGAGTCTAGGACTGCTGTGGGACTTGTAGATTCTTGCCAAATCATATGAAGTGAAACATTTTTACATCTCTGTAAAAAAACCAAACATTTCATCGTATTTATTGCAAATATATTTATCACTCCAGCTAGAATTTCTGTATATCTCAATATCGGTCCGTCCACTGAAATATATTGAGAGACATTAAACAGCATTGAGTTTTGGATGCACTAAACATAACGCGATTCGCTTAATGATCCAGACATATGTACTCGATTGATTTCTGTAGAGTTTATTACAGAATCAAAATAGTACGGAAAATGAAGGATTACGTGTGAGAGATAAAAGGTCATTAATAAAAAAAAAAAATAAAGTTGATGAAAGAACTGATAACTGAGGTACACCGGCACTTATTTCGTAGGGATCAGACGTAATTCCGTCTAGAATTACACGGATTGAACGGCCTGATAAAATGCTCTCTATCCATTTATAGAGGTGAGGATCAAGACCAAATGCTTGAAGGTTGGTCTTTGAAATATCAAGAGCGCTGATTTCAAACACTTCAAAATTATGGATACAATGATTCCAACACTCTGTCCAAGTAATTAGTAAGTCCCCGGTTGAGCGGCCAGCGCGGATACCGTACTGGAAATCGTTAATAAGATGGGTATTTTCTAGATATTTCATCAACTGATAGTTGATGAGTAATTCAAAAACCTTAGATAGAACCGAAGTGAGTGCAATTGGTCTGTAGTTATAGGGGTCACATGCCTCTTCTTTTTTAGGATCGGCTGAACGCGAGCAGGTAAATATAGACGGAAACACCCCTATTGAGTATGACCGGTGAAAGGAGTTTGAGCAAAGGATTAGCCAAGGCAGAGGCGCAGCATTTTAAACTAAGGACAAGAAACCATCAGATCCAGTAAGGCTCCGAAAGTACCCTAAAAACTAGTTCACTTCGATGGAGACCGAAGTGGCTGCGATGAAGGTGAGAATTAGCAGCAAACAGATTGGCTTTGTCCAATGAGCATTCCCATTATAAATCAGTTGCGGTATTGAACATTCTGGCCGAGCAACCGAAGACCTACTAACATGTGAGTCCACATAACGTAGCCATTTACAAGCAGTAAAATTTATATTTTTTTTTGTCAGGCTTTTTCCTACGCCAATGTGCCAAAAAAAAATAATAAATGTGTAGCATGATTTTAACAAATTTTCTACTAAAACTTTAATAATATTATAAATTTTGGATATATTTTTGCACTCTTTTTAAAATCGTCACTGTACAGCATCGTATCACAAAATAAACAAACAGCAATTTTGCAGCGAGGACCAAAAATGGCGAAATAAAATAAGACAATATCAAAACAAACGATTTTGGCTACGAAATAAATGCTGGTGTACCTCACAGATCAGTTCTTTTACCAACTGTTAGATGCTGCATCTAAGCATCCCAAGTATCAATTAGACTTAGTAAATTGTAATCCACATAGTCATGTAAGCGTTTATTGTAATTTTATACGTTTATACATTTAATGTAGGTCAATAGCCAAGATATGTAATACTAAGCTTTATTCATGTCATTTACCTCAAGTCATTCACGAAATGTAACACCTTGCACATCGAAGAATGTTTGCCTGAGTCATTAACCTCATGCAACGTTTGGCATGAAATTCATATCTGATGATATTGCATTATAAACATTTTGAATTTCGATTGACCTTGTTAGGTTAAGCTTAGCTTTGTTGCACTAAGCAATTATTAATTATTGTTGTTAATATTAGCATAATTTTTGTATTTAAGTTCGATTTAATAGTAATAAAAAGTTCAGTTGTCTTATTGCATTTGGAGTGTTTTAATTGAAGGTTCACATCGGTTCTTTTTACAAAAGTCTGAGTAGTTACAATTGATAATCATCTTCGGGCGAGTGTTTTGTTAATTAATTAATAATTCATTACCTTACAGTTCTGGTATTCGGTTCAAGTGCCGTTTATACCAGCGAGACTAAAACGAGTTCATAGCCTTGGTATAGTGGTTCAAGTGCCGTTTATACCTCAGCGTTGAAGGCTAATTTAAAGGAATTATAGGCAGGGCAAAACAGTCCTGACTTAACACCAAACTTATTTCTCTTTTTATTAATGAACTTTTATCTCTTACACGTTGAATCCGCTTACTCTTTTGATTCTGTATGAATTTTCTTGGGAACTCTACAGAAATCAATCGAGAACATATGTTGAGATCCTTAAACAAAGACAATTCAACGATTCTGGCTTGGGGCAGAACAAATCGTGTTATGTTTGCATCTAAAACTCAATGTTGTTTAATGTCCCTTAAAAAACATCCATCCCATTCTCAAACTATTTCTGTCGGAGCAGTGAATATAACCAAATCACCCTCTTTAATCATCTTGGTTATTGCGATATCCAGCAATCTTGGCTGGAATGAAATATTTGCAGTCACTAAAAATGTGTTGTAATGCTTGATTTTTTGATAGAGATGTAAGAAATATTTCACTCCATCTGACATTACGTGGACTTAAAAGTCCCACAGTAGGCCTAGACTCGAATATAATTCCCATATTTGGGCAGGGGCTGGAAATACGGCATTTTCCGCTTTAGACAAAGTTCAAAGAAACTTAAACTTAAACTTAATAGTGACTCAAGAATCTCTCAGAGCATTGATTCTCTGGAGCACCGGAGGAATGTCTGTTGTCTCTCACTCTTCTTTCGCTATTTCCATGGCCATTGTTCTAACGAAATTACTAGTCTGATTCCTTGCAGATACATCACAGAGCGCGATTAAAGAGCTTCATGTCTCTCTCACCCATGTCAAATTTGGACCGAACGTTAAATGTCCCGAATTTTTTCCCTTGCCTTATGAACCCGAAACTTTTAAACCTTTTAACTTATTTCACTCACCTTTAATTCCTTTACTGCATCATAGGGCATCCCCTGAGCTTTGACATTATGATCAAAATAGGTCGGAAAATAGTTTCGAGCCACTTAGTTCAGAAATATCTAGAACTAAGTGGTTGAAATTTCTAGAATTATTACTAATAAATAGGACTGAGTAGCAGCCTAATGAGTTAGTTGTGATTTAACCCGTGAAAAGTTAGGTTTATATAAGTGAAGTTAAATGATATATTGTAAAGCAAATTGCAGAGAATCAAGAATGCACATAATTGTGTTTAAAAATAAGTGTTATAATTGATACATTGTGCCCGAAAAGCCCCAACTACGTTACAATATTCCACATTCCTTTTACTTTAATTTTCCATTTTTAGATATTCAATTGGTCAGTATGTTCCCAATAATTGCTTACTATGACATTAATAATTTCGATTGCTCAAAAATATTTCTAGTTTGACAAATTTCAAAATTTTTATGTTATGCTTTAGTTGTCATGGTATCGCATAAACTAATATCGTTATAATAATTATGAAGCATTTAAATTCAGAAACATTAAACAATGAACCATTACAAACCGTATGTAATTAATTTAGAAGAGATTCAATGAGGAAAAGTTCATTGTGCCAAAACCAGACATTGGGATTGAATTAGGTACACATTCAGGTATTCTGAAATAAAATTAGCAATTAAAACCAAGAAACATGAACTCCAAAAGCCGCTGGGATTCTAATTGCGTATTAAAATTCTAAATTAATCGGACCTTGAATGGACTCAAACAAAAAAGAAAGTCAGACTTAGAGAACCTTTCGTTTACGTAAAATATCGCATTGCAATTCACCAGAAGCTATTGAAAAGTCCGTGGAAGGGTAGAGCTAAAAGATAGCAACTATTAACAAAAGACTTTAAATGCATGTCATGACTAGGCGAAAGAACGGTTCCCTTTCAATCTTTTAATAGATTTTTCTTTTAAGGGGAGTCGCCACACTGTGAATTTTCTGGGGTTTTCTCTGTGCAGGAGTCTTACATTGTAAAGTGAAGCGCACAGCAGCTGAAAGTAGGGCAACAGATGAAACTAATTCATCATTGTAGTATAATTGCTGGAACAAAATGGTAATACCAACTTTCACCGTCTTCATTATTCATTTCGTAATTGAAAGCAAAGCCGTGAGAATGTTTGCTGTTCCATCGGTGCTTTCAGGTCGGGTAGTTTAATTTTTTTCTTTCCTCATTTTTACATAATACAACACGATAACGAGGTATGCATTTATCTCTCAAAGAATTTGTGGGTTGCAATTTTCAACGTTTAAGTTGTTCCTCTTTAAGTGAATCTTTTGGAATATCTTGCAAATTTGTAAAATAACCATCCGGTTGTAAGCCGCAACAGCCGTTTTGTGGTTGCGGCTATTGTCATTCAAAATGTACAAATCTTACGCAAGATAAAACCGATAATTGTAATTTCTTTTAAATTTGTAAAAATAAAACACTCAACTGCTGTGGGTACAATGGATTACCCCAATTTGTTTCATGAAATCTGTAACAGTTTAAAAAGGCATAAATTACTTCAATTATCCTTTTAAGTGGTCCGATGGTGTGTCGTGTTTTATGTGTACGTCATAATAGCTTTTTAATATGTTCTTAAAGGAATATTGCTTTTGAGAGAAAGATTACATTTATTTCGATTTTTACGATTCATCAATGTAAATGTTGCAATGTAATATAATGTCAGTGGTGTAAAGAACAACGTGCTATCTGTGCTGTAAAAAGAACAGAAAATTTATCTGAAGAAAGTTAGTAGTCGTTTAGTTCCACAAGTCCCGTCTCCCAATAAAAATCTTTTCACTATCACCCCATTGTAATTAATTCTTTTCAGGTTTTATAGGGAGAAATTTTCGAGTTTCTTATTCTTTCTTGGCGGCCCTAGCCCAATAACTTTTATCAAGTAAATTCCTGCTCAAATTAAATGCACCGCGCACACTATCTGCAGGGTCGAGGCTCAAGACATCCTGATCCAAAATAAAGTAAAAGAACTCTATTCAACACACTTATCCAAAAACAAAATTCGAATTAGAATTTCTAACTCATTCAGCTTTATATCTTTTAATAAGTTATATCTGCGACCATTTTCTACAATTCGAATCCGAAGACGAAACTGCTTATGAATATTTCGCCATTAAATTCGCCTTAAGCAGTTTCGGATTCGAATTACAGAATAGGGTCCCTGATTCAACAGTTGCTTATGGTGCATAGTTAACGTACTTAGTTAAATAGTACTAGTTACTAGCACTCATAGTTAGCAACAATTTTCCGAAATATGTTACTAAAACACTAACCTGACTTCATTTTTTTGGAAAACGGAATTAAGATTACCCTTTGTATTGTAACTGGATGTGCCATGTCTGTCAAGAGGAAGACATTCTCATTCCGTGACAGTTGGACCAGATAGTAAACACGCTACAAGAGCATACGCCAAACAAACGCAACGCATGTATACATGCATTCCCGGCAATTTTCAACTATTTCGGCGGTGAACCATTTGGCTCAATTGTAAGTCAAGAAAACTGTCTCGCGCTCCGCACAGTTCAAAAAAAAAAAACCAACGATGAAAAGCGGCCCAGTAAATAGAAGCACCCTCTAAGTGAGGAAATTAAAGGGAAACTTTCCCGTTTTTATTCCGGTTTAGGAATTGGCACAGAGAGTCGAAACGGGACCGAAACCTGACATATTTAGGTTGTTTTAACTGGTCTTGATTGCGGTACCGAAATTAAAACCGAAATTTAAAATGTCAAATAGAGCGACCGAAATTAAATGGTCCCGAAATAAATAGACCTTAAAAATATGTGACCGTAACCGCCACACCAAAATTCAAAGACCGATTTACATCGGTGCCGACCGCGGAAGAAGTTATATGTCCATTCTTGCGATATTTTCGACTTACGAGGCCACTAATTTTTATCCCGAGGGGTCTGAGGGAGAGGTAATTTTCGACTCTAATGCCCAACTATTGAAAGCACAGTCCTGGCATTCAGGACTATTCAACCAAAATTACAGTCGATAATTTTTTTTAATTTATCAAATTTTTTCACTACCTTCATTACATAGCATATTCGGTACATGTCTATATGAAGGGACCGTCGGTTGGAGGAGGGTGGATGGTAGTAGAAGAAGGGAGGGGTGGGGGGAGGGGATAGGTGGGGTGGTGAGTGGTGTGGAGAGGGGGAGGAGTGGGTGGGGTGTTGTAAGGAGGGAAGGGGATGGTGTGATGGAGAAGGTGCGCAGGGGAAGGCGGGCAGGGGAGGGCGAGCGGGGGGCGGCGAGAAGGGGACGGCGGGCAGGGGAGGGCGGGCAGGGTAGGGTGGTTGAATGACTTCATTCTGATGGTTAAAAAGTAGCGGCGGGGAAGCGGAGGGGCCGGGGACGGTGGAAATTTAGAGAAGTATTCATCCCCCCCTCCCACATAACACTATACTCTTATTTTGGAAAAGGCAAATTATAATAACATATATTATAATAAACCCTAACGTTTAAGTTGTAAGCAAAACCGAAAATCTTATATCTACGAGTATTTCAACCGCAACCGAAAATGATATTTCACGTTTCGGTTTTAACCGAAACCGAATTGAAGACAATTAATTACGGTTAAGGTTGTTACAATTGCAGTTTAAAAAACCCAATTTGGTTTCGGTTGACCGTAACCGATTTATAATTTCGGTTATGGTCCCATTTCGACTCCCTGCCGCAAAGTACACGACCCCAGTGGTTGGCACGCAAAATCGCCCAAGCCCAGTTTGAGTAATCTTATCTAGGCCCACTGGCTATTGGGGCCGTTATCTATGTCATCTTCAGTGAATAAAAAAGTTTCACCAGACAGCCTCGGTACAGCTGCTACGGATCAAAGCCTGTCGGCCTCAAACAAGAAGAACTAGAAAGGCTTTGAGTCCTCGGGAAGTTTTGGAGCTCCAAAAGTTTCCAGGAAAATAGTATAAAATCCTGCCGTGAGTAGAATTCATCAAATTATATTAAGCATTGGTAGGCAATGGACAAATAGCACTTAATTATAAATATAATTGTATTTTGCTACTTAAGTGTAAATTAAAGATAGGCACCTTAATAGAAAGAAAGGTCTGCATAGTTAAGGCCAAGATTTTCACCCTCACTCACAGACGAGCAGCAAGGCCTGGAAGATTTTTATAAACCAAACTTTGTTCGTGTTTGGAAATAGATTCTTTTTCCCAATAATTCGGGTGAGATAGCTGAAATTTTTTAAACAACGTTAGGACAGACTCAATTGTTTCATGTACCTATAAGGCTGCTAATTTAGAAATGATTCTTTCTCTTTTTTTTTCTTGGAGCTGATATACATAGATGTACGTTAAATTGTATTCATTTGAATAATGAGACCACAAAAGGATATCGCTGTGTTCGGCAAATAGGGCGCGTCAATAATTCTTTTAACGTAAACAATCAGTTTATCCCTATGAAAATGCATCCAGTGTAGTTATATTAGCTTTGTTCGTTTGAAATAAATTTGATGACTTCGGCAGAAATCGAATCATTTTGTGTGGCACTATGATAAATGAAGTTAAAAGTATTAGATTTCATAAAACAGAGTAATCTAATATGCAAAGATTTTTCTAAACGATTGTCCGACATCGCATATACACAACGTACGAAATACACACATGACCCGAGTTTGAATGGTTTAATTTGGAATTTTTTTGCAATTCCAAGTTATTAAAATTTTTAATTGTCCTACAGTTATGGTGAAACAAGACCAGAGCGAAAAATAATATGAATTTTAGAATTTAATAATTAAGGACGACATATGTATATGTCTCAATAGTGGACTCTTCACTCATAGGGTCGTGATAGATCAGAAAACAATATAGATTACTCAAGTATTTTACTGATGGGATGTCAAATTCTTATGCATCAAATTTGCCAAGTGCCGTTCAGACGTCAAAAGCCAAAAATGCTCACCAGTCGAGAGTTATAATTATTAACCAAGTTAATCGATACATACTTTCCATTTGTGTTATATATTTTTTTAATTACGTAACGCGGGTGAATGTCACTATATTATTAGCGACAGGCATATATTTTTTTTTGTAAAAAGACTATGATCTTGATGTTAAGGAGACGGAGTTGGATCAATTCGTTGCGCGGCACGACCAACATGCCATGGGTTCTAGACCAGATAACCTCGTGAACTTTTAATAAGAAAATTAAAAATAATCAACTCCGTCTCTGGGATGTTACCTAGCTCGCAGCAATGCAAAAAACAAGACTAACGTTTGCTCACTTCCCTTACCCTAATTCCCTTCTGGCCAAAACCATGCTAAGGCAAAGGGTTGTCCCCTAGGATTTTGCCACATCATTTAAAAAAGGTAGTAATTAAAGTACATTTTAGGTAGGCTTTATAGGCATATCATTTATATTTTTCTACTTTTATTCAGTGTAAGCGTTAACGTCATAAGTTTTTGATTATTCAGTAGATTTAATATAACTAAGCTCAATGTATATTTTTTCTGAAGTTTCTTTTCCTTTTAATACTATAATATATATATTGCAATTATATGGAATTAAATTTTAATTTTTAATTTCAGAATCCCCAGAGGTGCTTCTTTTCCTTATCTTGCTTTCCCATCCCCCTTCCCTTTCCCTCTCCAATGCCGTAATTTTTTGTGTGCAGGGTAGAGGTAGATTTCATGATGGTTCATTTTGGCCGGGAGTAACCGGAGTCACCAAACCTGTTGCTCTCCCTTTCTCTCTCTCTTTGTTGTTTTTATACCTTATAGCAAACCTGAAGGAGGGATTCCATAACCCTCCTTCGTCACAGTTACGCGAATTCTAAGTTATGAGTGTGTGAATTGGATGTTCAAAGACCCAAAGCCCATACCGGCGAGCTAGCGCGTGCCACCTAAACATCCCTCGGCAACTTTACGTTGCACACACCACGCACCATTCCATACCTTTTTCCACACTGCATCCGGCTACTGTACATTTATATTTTTTAAACATAATTTTAAACACTTTTGCAACTGGAACACGAAAACAAATAGTTTTAAATTTTTTTTCTTTATTACTAACACTTTTCGTAAATATAAAACCCGTTTTTATATTCTACTTCTAAATAATTCTGTATTAATATTAATTTGAATTTATATTATCCTAAGAATTTTTCCGATTTTACAATTTCTACTTTAATTCCTTGTTATTGAAATTTCATTCAAAATTCGTGCCATTTCAATAAATGTGTGGAAATTATTAGCTGAGATTGCGCAACTTCGTCCAGATTGGTTCCACCTCCTTTTTATGGATTTTGATTGGCTCCACTTCGCTTTTCTTTAATGATGTTAAATCAGCTACCTTGTAGTTGAGTGTGTAGCAGAGTGATTTAACACAAATTCCAGATTTATTTTAATTGTGCACATATTTCGCTTAAAAGCTTTTTCGTTGGTTTCATTGGTTCTTTTTCTTTTTGCAATTTTGTATGTATAGACATTTGTTTCTTGCCGAGTTAGGTTCTTTTTCTAGCAAAAATTCTTCCTTCTTATTGTATGTAATTATTAAACTAAATTAAAAAATATTTATAAACAACACCTGCTAAAACTCGAGCAAATCAAGAAATAATAACATTTCTATATACGACCGGCGTTTCTAATTAAGCAAAACTAAGCTTCTTTGATTTTTCCTCAATAGCACCAAAGGATTAGCTTTTCTTTAGCTGCTAGACGCCTTTAAGTAGGTATTAATCCACCTGAACTAAGCACCGATCTAGACAGCTGTATGAACACTCTCACACCAACCTTTCGGTAAAAATAAATTTTCAGACTTTCGTACCAAAAATCCACTTGACTCAAGTATTAAATATTTACCATTGCACAACCATGCCTCTACCTACTGTATACATACCATCACACAAGGTAAAATCTGAGAAGCTCGGTTTGATTTGTTTGATTCTTCTCATAGAGTTAGTGGGTTAGTGGTTAGCTATCTATACAAACTACATTTAAACTGTCTTACATATCTTGGATTCTGAAGGCGAATAAGGCTTAGACTTCACCGAGTAAGGCACCCATTCAGGTCCTTTTAAAACATTAGCCACAGCGAGATTGCTTAATCCCTCACAATTTTAAATGGCCTGGCCTGACGAATGAATTAAATTGTTTGAGAATAATAAATGCAAATATAGTCTCACTAAGCAGGGGCAACTGAGTTATCCCGTTATCCCACTGTCGCCTCCGTGCAGGAATCCATGTTGTTCCACCGTCTCCAGTTTTCCTTCTTTGGTCTATGCGTTAATCATAATCTTTTTCGCTTGTCTCCTCCCTACGCAGTCAAGGGTTCCAGGCCATGAAGATTTATTCCAGAGCCAGGACCTCCTCCAGATTAAACGCAGCTAACCCTTCAGCATGCAGGTCTGTATCTTCTACTGCTGCGTTAACCTTGGTTGTCAAAACCTATATTTGTTACCTTAGTTAGGAGATCGTCAATCACAAGTGGGGACAGAACCCTTAGGCCTTAACAGTAACTTACTCTTCTTCTAGGTTAGAAGTGATTTTTCTGCAACTGAGCATCGCTTTCTTCCGTTGTAGCGGCGACGGTTCTATTTACCTCTTTGAAGGCGCCTTGAATGTCCATGAAGATGCAAGAGGTTATTTCTTTTTCCACAAGCGCCATTTCTAATCTTCCGACAAAATAATTGTAGACTTGCCCGCTGGGTATGGATGCTGATGTTCATGCAAAGATGTCGTTTTCAGGATCCTATATCTGATGTGCTAGTGAAATATCTTTTTCACTGTTTTAAATAGGAAGAACATAAGACTAATGGGGCGGCACGCTTTGGTTTATGCAGGTAACCGCACCCACCCTTAGGTATGAATGGTACTTTTACCTGTCTTCACAGATTGGGAATATAGCTTAGAGTCTATCTAGCTTTGAAACTTTTTATTAGCGTTGATATTAAATCCTCTATGCTCTTCTGTAGTAGAGCTGGGATAATATCGTCACCACCAGGGAATTTATATGGTTTAAATGAGTTGTGAAGATTAGCCCAGAGAAGGTCTTAACTAGTTTGAAGGCTGGTAGTGGAGACGATCCGCCTCGGTAGACCTTTCTATATATTTACTTGCTTTGGAAATTGGGATGTAAGTTCCACTTGCTTTGGAATCTGGGAAGTAAGGTGCCGTCAGCCTTCAGAAGAAAACCAATGCCGTTGATGTGAGTCGTGCGGTTTTAGGTAAGTTATCTCTACTTTCACAAAAGCTCCCCTAAGTTCTTCTTTTAGATTTTTTAAGCTGCTAGTTGTATTTGGTCAGGGCCTTTTTATACTCATTCCAGACACCTTATCGTATAACTTTATTGAAGAACTTCCTGGACTGAGCTCTATCTAGCATACTATTTCGCCAAGGCACATTTCTAATTACATCTCTGTAAGGTGTGTTGTGTTCTTTGATTGGTTTGGTTAGTAAAGGTAGTGAGGTGTAAAGGTACCATTAAAAAGGTATAACTGTTCTACTTTCTCCGATCCAACAAGAGATTGCCAAAGATAGCTATTCTACGCTTGGCAATGGCCGGTCATACAGTGTGAAGAAGAGTTTCCTCATCCTCCAGACACAGTATACATGTGGGGGCTCTGCTGAGTTTTTTCTAGTTCTTTCTTAGTTGACAGTGACTGGTGATCAGACTGGTGAACAGCCTTACATTCCCTCCGCCAATTCTGGGTCAACAGGTACCATGGCAAAGTCCTGTCTGGCAACTTCATCCGCCTTTTCATTACCAAAAAAAAAACACGATGCCGTGGTGTCCAAACCAGGTTGATTCAATTTATTATTTTTGACTAGATTACGGAGGAGCCGATTGCTTCGATCGTCGCCTGACTGTCGAATGGCACTTTTCCAAGTTCGTACCTAGGAGTCTTGCTCTCTCTTAAATAAAGGCATATTTAATAATCACACCATCAACGTAAATGTTAAGAGGTAAAATGTTCCAGCAAGGTTTCTAGTGCTGCAGTCGGTGAGGTGGGTATTGCTCTAGCAATACTTAAGAACGTCATCCGTCATATGCTGTTCAATTTGGTATGAGGCTGAGCTTAGGGAAAGAGAGGTGAGAGCGACCTCCAAAATCTACATTATGTAGTAAATTATTATTATTAAACTGCACTATTTTCTATGAATGAATAAATGCTAAAATTATTTGCCACATAGCCAACGAGACCCCATGAGTCTTACTATCAAGTATTATTAACATAAACAAATGCACTCATGGTTCCTTTTACACTTAAAAATACTTTAAAAAAAAAGTGGAACCTGCACAAAAGGCGCTCAAAATCATAAAATAGTATTTAATTTTATATCTATTACCACACTTTGAAGCGGGTGCAAATTAAGCAAACAAAACAACTACAACAAAAGTATTTAATCCTCATTCCATATGATCCCATGAGCTGCAATAGTTACCTTCGATTCCAGTTGAGTAGTTCTTTTGTTTGTTTCATTTGCACCGTCTTCGAAATGTCGTAAACTCGTAACATATATAAAATTAAATATTACTTTATGTCTTCAGCACTTTTTTAAACTATTTTATTTTGAGGTACTGCACCCTACATAAAGGAAACAGAAACAGAAAATCGAATTCTATACCTCGTTTAGCTTTAATTCAACAAATTTCATTTCTTTTCAACCGATTTCAGAAATTATTCAACAATATTTAAGAAAAAATCAAGAACAAATCGATCAACAAATTTTAAATTAAATTTAACATTTATTTAAATATACTGCAAAGGCGTTTTCAACATTACATCAATAGTTTTTATATTTAATTGAACATTTATTTTTAGACAAAGATCAAGGTATTTTAAAAAATAAATCGTACAAACTTTAAAAAATTTAAATAAGGTATATTTTATTGCAGAATTTCACAATTCTAATTAATATAGCCTCTCAGATTAACTACGGTGATGGACCTAATTACATAATATGTACATCAAAATTATTACAGAACTCGAAGGTTTTGAAAACTTTGAAAAATTTTAAATAAGTTAAAACTTTTGCTTTCGAATTTACCTTATAATTAAAACATTAAATTCATTTAAAGGTTAACCCTTATCACGGGGATTTTCTCAACATGACAACCTTCAACAAATCTTTCGCTTTCCTATTCCTTCTTTACTTCAATTTCGTTGATGTGGACCTCATTCCATAATTAAATAATTTAAGCTATTCATGTAGCGTTACAATCCAGTATTTGAACAGAGTTTAATTAGTAATATAAATTTAGTTAAGCCAATTGCATCACATAAATTTGAGGAAAATTCCCTTCACCTACTTTTCATCCACACCTGTCTAAAGTAATAAATTTTACACCATAAAATTCAACGATTAAAAACTTCGGATAATTCTTATGCAGAATGTCAGTCTCTGCTACTAAGGAACCACAAACATTCTCTGTCAACAATGTAGGTAACGTTAAAATACTCCTAGGTTCATGCCTCATGCAGAAAGCAGATAAAACTTTAATTTTTCAGTAGGTATATTCGGTGATAAGAGAGTTTTTCTCCATTTACCCTTGATCCTTTAGACTTTTTTTAGTGACTTTCTTATGACATCGTTCCTTGATAATACCTGTGATACTAGCTTTAAAGATTTTAGTTACCTGACGGTGTTTCCTCTATCTTTGGTGGAAATGCAGGATCTTATATTTGACGACGGCACAGTCACGAAACACATCAGTAGTCTGACTTATAGTTTTTCATGTGGTCCTGATGGTGTTCCTGCTTCCCTTCTACAGAACTGCTCTTCCTCTCTTGTTCCAATTCTTTGTTATTTATATTTTTATCTATTTCATGTGGTGTCTTCCCGAAATCATCCCTAATTATTCCTCTCCGGAAGAAGGGCAAGCGTTGTGATATTTGAAACTATAGACCCATTGGTAACTTGTGATGCATTGCTAAAGTTTTTAAGGCATTAGTTTGAAATTCATTCCAAAACCATTTCTTGGTACTTTCCAACACGGGTTTATGAAAGGAAGGCTCATCACGACAAAACTTCTGGAATTCTCTAACTTCTCCTTATGAGAAATTGAGGCTGGTAATCAAATGGATAGTATCTTCACTGACTTTAATAAAGCATTTGAACGCAATTATCACCATATTTTGATTCACAAATTAGCCGCCCTGGGCTTTCCATCCTTGTTTGCTGATTAGATTCGCTCATACTTAATATGTCAAACTCAGCGTACGTCGTTCCGAAGTTCCCTATCCAGGTATATTTACAAAACATCTTATGTGCCTCAAAGAAGCCATCTCGGCCCAATTTTATTTTTTATCTGATGTATGATGCAAATGTGTTCCTGAGATATTCTAAAATTCTCTATTATCCGGACGATGCCAAAATTATCCGGGTTTATTCATTTGTACGTGACTGTGAAATTTTTAGTTCTGACGCCTTTTACAATTGGTAATCTATTAACTGTCTTCCCCTTAATATTAGCCAGGGTACGTATATGACATTTACTCGTAAAAAGAATTATCTTGACTTCAGTTACACCTTGCATTGTTATGTACTGGAAAGACTTAATAAGACCTGGGAATCTACTTCAACAGCAGTTTTACCTTCGACGACCACATTGATACGATTGTTATTAAAGGTAATTCGGCTTTGGGTTTTATTAATCGATGAGCTAACATTACGCGGCTCCTTTATTGCAGCTTCGTCAGGCCATTTTCTGAATACGCTAGCTGTGTTTGATCACGATATTGTTGCAACCACATTGGCCGGGTCGAGACAATCCAGCACCGCTTTGTTCGTTTTGCACTTCCTTAGTTAACCAACTTATTTTACCTCCGTATTTGGATAGGCTTAAACTCATCAAATTTGACAACAACAAAAAACGATTAAAAAGGATTAAATACTTTTTGTTGTTGTTTTGTTTGTGTAATTTGCACCGACTTCCAAATGTCGTAATAGATATAAAATTAAATAGTATTTTATGTTTTTTAGCGCTTTTAGTGAAGTCGGGTCCAACTTTTATATTGCAATTGAAAAATTTCGCGTATGTATATTTTCTAAATCATAGATGGAGACAGAGTTGGATCAACTGGTTGAGTAGCACGTTTACTACACCACGATTGCAGTTTCGAGCATAGGTCTCCCTGTGAGTTTTAATTTGTAATTAAATAAAAATGTACTCTCTGGGATGTTGTCTAGCTCGCAGTTATACAAAACAAGACATTCAATCCCCCCCATCCGGCCAAAGCCATGCTAAGGAGTTATAGGGTTATCCCCTGGACTGTGGCTACATCACAAAAAAATATATATACAAAACTTTAAAGGGATTTGATTTTTAAAGTGGATAATGTTTAATGTTATGATAACCGTAATGAGGATTCCCCTCACTTCAACGGAAAATATGATATAAACATTTTCCGAAACGTTCTGTCCCTCTAAGATACGGATGTACTTCAAACTTCATTTTATTGCTCTGTAACTAAATTTTACCGAATAACTGAAACCTTATCGTAAAGGACATTAATTTTTCAAAACATCGCGGAAAACTATGTATATCCCAAGTTTTATGATATCAAGTCAAGCCAAAAGTTTCAAATGCAACGAGCTCCAACGCACACATCCTAACCACAGGCCTTTAAATGTTCACGAAATGTTACTACTCTAGGGGAATTTTAGTAAAAGTTTAAAGGATTAAGGCTTTGTAAACGGAGAAAAACTCTCTTCTCATCGAATATACCTACTGAAAAATTTAAGTTTTATCTGCTTTCTGCATGGGGCATGAACCTATGAGTTTTTTTAACGTTATCTGCTCCGCAGCTAAAATAAGAGCTGTGGAAAGTGCGGACCATTAAATGCTTTCAAATTTGCATTCTCGACAGAGAATGTTTGTGGTACCTTAGTAGCAGAGACTGACATTCTGCATAAGTCTTATCCCAAGTTTTTAATCGTTGAATTTTATGGTGTAAAATTTATTACTTTGGACAGGTGTGGATGAAAAGTAGATGAAGGGAGTTTTCCTCAAATTTATGTGATGCAATTGGCTTAACTAAATTTATATTACTAATGAAGCTCTTTTCAAATACTGGATTGTAACGCTATTTAAGCTATTCATGTTAAATTATTAAATTGTAGAATGAAATCTACAGCAAAGAAATTCAAATAAAGAAAGTAATAGAAAAGAAATTAATTTAATGTTTTAATAACAGAAGCAAAAATGATCTATCAGAGTCAACGCACAATTGTCTTAAATTATCTGTTCTCAAACTGGTTTGAGGATGAGAGTTCAATACACTAATCATATTTTTCTCCGAATAACGTAAGAATAACGAGTCAGTTGGCATTGGTTTGATAGCTCAGAAAACGACGCTGTGCTGTATGAGACAAAATATTCACTCGATACTTGTAATAGTGTTTTGCACTCGAGTGTCGGAAACCATTTTAGAGGAAAATTTGAGATCAAAAATTACCTTTCCCTGCGATCCCTTATAAAAAAAAAATTGCTTGGGACATACTCATGCGAAAAGTGTGGGTTGACTGTCAAGTATTCATGAATAGTCTGTTCAGAGCTGTCTTTTACTAAAACCTAGTAAGTCCCAGTGCATAATGTTGTTCTACTTTTTGTTGACAAAGTTACTAGCTTGAGTGTTAGTTTAAATAGCGTTTTGTGATCAGACGAAAGCCGTTCTTCAAGAAGTGTATAGTGGTCTGAGAAGGCTTTGATTATCAGTTGATATATTTTGTTTAAAGCTTCGAATAAAACTTTTCAGGGTCGTACTACTTTCTTATTTTACTTATGGGAATCTTGTCTTCTCAAAATTTGACTCTGCCTGTAAGCGCAAATTGGAAGTTGCTTTTCACGATTGTGACAGGTGTATTTATTTGCTATAAAGTTTCGAACATATTTCTGGTTACAAGTCATCATTTGCAGCTGCAGCTTATATTGTTTTCTAAAACGTAAAATTGTTGGAATTCTTATTTTACCCACTTCATTTCAAAGAGCCTTTATACATATCTGAACAATTCGGGTTGATAAGTTCTCGCAGACATCACCAAATCCTGCTCCCGTGGTATCGTTCCATTATTTATGAGAGCTTTTCGATTATGAAATAATCTTCCCTCTTACCTTTATTGATCTCCCTCTGTTAGTGATCTCAAGCGTTTTATTTTCAGTTATGACATATGTTAGGTTGCTCACCTCAAAAGGACATCATACAGTTTTATTTTTATAAAATTAAATTTAATAGATTTCAGATCATTTACAATTCAATAAGACACCAGTTCAAATTCATTAAACCACTTCACGACTGTATAGTTTTTGATTTCAAGTTCACAAATAACTTCAACCGCGATTTCAAAAATTGAAACCTTTTGTTATGTTATCGGGATTTCTACAACTTGACCTAGATTAAAAAAAAAGTTCTCTATTTTATGTTTATTGTGTAGATCTAGAAATTTTTTCATAGGTAAAGCGAAGATTTTTGATCTTAAAATATTCAAAATATTGCCTTTTTTGGTAATCCTTCTAGAATTTTCCCCTTTTTTATATCTATCTATTTATATCTAGCAACTATCTATCTATTTATATCTAACAACTCGATCTGATTGAAACTTTACAAAGTTAATGAAGAATAGGAGAAAGAAAAAATAAAATGACAAGTCGTGTTTCGTGCAATATAAACAAACTACCCGTGCTGGAAAGTACCAAGAAATAGTTTGTAATGAAAATAAAGTACATTGTAAACTAATGCCTCGAAAGCTTTAGCAATGCAACAGAAGTTTGAAATGGGTCTATAGTTTGAAATATCACAACGCTTGCCCTTTTTCTGAAGGGGAATAAATAGGGATGATTTCCAAGATTTTGGGAAGATACCACATGAAATTAAGAAATAAATGAATAACAAAGAATTGGAACAACAGAGGAAGAGCAGTTATTTAGAAGAGAAGCCGGAACACCATCAGGACAACATCTTCAAATATAAGATCCTTCATTTCCAGCATAGAAGGCGGAAACACCGCCAGGTAACTAAAATCCTTAAAGCTAGTATAACAGTTATTATCAGAAGATATGTCATAAAAAAGTCCTCAAGAGGTCACTTCTCTCACTATCACCTTTAATAAAGTAGGATAACCATCAGTACAACGCTTAGAGTTGACAAGTCTCAAAAACTTCTTAGGCTTGTCGCGTACCGTAGACCTTATTCTGCCAATATAATTATCATATTAAATTTGAATCTGTTGTATATTGACTATAAATACGCATTGTATACATATATGTATCTATATGCTACTGTAACGTAAATGGGGCTCTACGGGCTCGACGGATTAATTAAGACGCTTATTTACAGTCACAAATATTCACAATTTTATTAGTCTTCACTTAATTAGTTCTCTTTACAATTTCATTTACACGTTTTTCTTCACAATATAGCAAGGTTTCACTTTTCTAATTATCAGTTATCACTTCACGGGTTAAAATACAACTGACTAACTAGGCTGCTACTCAGCCCTTTTAAACTACTTAGCTTAATTCTAGAAAGTGCAGCAACTTAGTTATAGAAATTTCCGTTATTCATTTCCACCACACCAAGTCACCACAGGTTCGAGTCGGCCTTGACTTCATACGGCATCTGACGTTTTTCTAGTTTCCGGAATTCGGGACATGTGCATTGCACAGCTTGATTTAGTTTTCATCACGTAACTTATGCCAGACTACAGTGCATGCTACACTACTAATGTTAGTCTTATATTGAATTATATTTATATTTGAACTAATGTAATAGAAGAGTGAGGTACAGAATATACTTGGAGTTAAGCAGACGCGTCTTGTTTACTTTAACTTTCCTCCGTTCAGTCAGACAAGTTCACGGCATAGTCATAACAAAATCTTTGAAGTAAATCGATCTCGCAAAACTCTCCTTAATGAGCAGAACCGCTTCCAAGATTTATTTTTTATGTTCTTAAGATGTTTTACTGAACTATTCAGCCTGGGCAGCCTGGAAAAAGATTTATTTATTCTAGAGATGGGAACACATTGCAAAATACATTTAGATAGATTGTCATAAAATGCACTTACCGCCACATCGATATCTCGTTCATCAAAAACATAAGACCAATTATTATAGTTCCATAAAAAATTATGTAATATAGAAAAATCAGTCTTTTTAAAATTAAAAGTATGGCTACTGTGAGTCAAAGATGCTGCAGTCATTGCATCGAAGATAAAAGCAATCTGAAGAGAAGTAGAGTCCAGAAGAAGAAAGGCTGTCGATGAAACATAAAGAGCTCCGCAAGGCCGACAAGGGGGAGGGAATCAGCCCATCACCATCCGAAGACATCCAGTTTATATATGGACGCAAGGCACACAGGAGAAAGTGTCAATGCAAGAAGCGAGCAGATTGTAGGTATTACGACTAATGACAACGTATTGCCGCCGAAGAGCTCAGCATCGGCGATCACACAAAAACAGATCTCAGTTAGACAGACCACGTCAAAGCATGAAAAGGTCTATCAGATATAGAGGCTGGTCGTCTTGGATCGAAGACCAGACGATCCGATAGCGTTAAACAGAGCGTCAGGAATAACAATCTTAAAAGACGCGAAGAAAGAATAAGTAGCGCTGCGTGATTTGTCAATTCGCCTAAAATTAACATAACCCTGCGAAAATCCAAGGTACGAAGAAACAGAACGCACAACGTCATCAATAGCGGTGTCAGGATGAAGTCTGACACAGCCGACTCTAGATACAAGCCCGGAAGCTGACATTAATAGCTGAGCATTGGGAGTGTAAACAAACCAAAACTTGCCACAGTAGGCATAAGGAAACGTTTAATGAATTGTATTTTCTCGTAGTATTTCTCGCAATATATTTAAAGTCTTAAATTGGATTTTACTTGAGGTTAACTTACAAATGTTCTGAACATGTAAATACAATAAAAAGTGTCTCTCTTATACAATTTTCATGTGTTTTAAAGGGAAAACTCTTTTGTGCTCGTTTTGTGGAAGTATTGAGCTTAAAATGCGTCAATGAGATCAGCGTTTCTCTTTGGTTTTGGTTACGAGAGTGTGCAGTTTTATTTGTGTACAAGGACTGGTAAATCTGAGGTACAATAAAATGAAATGCCATAACATGACAGTTCAGTTTTCCGGGCTTGTATCTAAAGTAGGCTGTGTCACAGTTATTTTTGACAGCCAAAGTGCACAATCCCAGGTCCTCTTTAACGTGCGGCGAACTGCGCCGAATGTCATCGATGGCATGTAAAATTAACTCCTTAGGTAGGCGATTAGGAAGCGACGGCGGATCAGCAGAGGTTAGCGACATCCGAAGGTCGTCCAACGAAGTAACCATGTGGCAAAACTTAGATGACAGCTCATGAAATTTGTTGATTTTTGTATTTAAAAATGGAAAGTCGTCAATCGTGCAGATTTCAATCAAGATTCAGTGTCAGCTTTGCCTTGGAAAGTCCAACTGCTAAAGAACTGAAGTTCCTGGTCATTGTCCAAAGGTGCCGTCTGATGTAATCTGCACAAATAAATAAATAAAAATTAAATAAGCTAAATTGGTTAAGTAAATCTTGTACGTACACAAGCAACTTAAAGAGCGTCGTGCTAGTCGAGTGACCTTTATTTAGAAACCGTGAACTGTGACCTTTTTATTATGAAATTAATATATACTGTCGTCCGCTAGAATTCACTAACAAAGGAAGCATTATAAAAGTAAGAGGGAAGATTATTTCATCATTAAAAAGCCTGGACAAGCTACAAGGTAACAAATGGGACGATACCACGGGAGCAGCATTTGGCGATGTCTACGAAGTGAGTTTAATAAGAATACCAACACCTTACGTTTTAGATAAGAATATAAACTGTGGCCCCATGTGATGACTTGTAACCAGAAATATGATCGAATCTGTTCAGCAAATAAATAAACCTGTCACAATCGTTAAAAGCAACCTCCATTTTGCGCTTACAGACAGAGTCAAATTTTGAGAAGACAAGAGTCCCATAAGTAATGTGAAAGTACCAGGACCTTGAAAAGTTTTATCTAAAGGTCCAAAGAGATTACATCAGCTTATAACCAAAGCCTTCTCAGACCACTATACACTTCGCTAAAAAACGCTATTTAAACTAACACCCAAGTTAGTAACTTTGTCAACAAAAAGTAGAACGACAATATGGCATGAAAAATAATGCGCTGGGACTTACAAGGGTTTAGTAAAAGACAGTTTTCAACAGACCATTCCTGGGTGCGCACATTTTCCTCATGAGTCTGGCATGAGCAAGGTTTTTGGGTAAAGGATCGAAAGGAAGGGTAATTTTTGATCTAACATTTTTCTCTAAAATGGTTTCCAACACTCGAGTGCAAAACACTAGAATAGAGTGAATATTTTGTCTCATACAGCGCAGCGTCGTTTTCTGAGCTATGAAACCAATGCTAACTGACTTCTTATTCTTACAAAAACATGAATTGGAGAAAAATATGATTAGTGTATTGAACTTTCATCCTCAAACCAGTTTGAGAAAAGATAATTTAAGACAATTGTGCGTTGGTTCTGATAGATCATCTTTGATTTTTCCTACACAGTCTTACATAAGCTCACTAGGTTTGGGAAAGATACAACTAGACATCATCAGCATACAAACGTAATTGAGCAGCAGTAATAAATGAAGGTCGTTTATGTATTATTCAGTGGTGGATCTACAGGGTGGATTTTTGGGTTCAAATTAAAACTGGGCCCACCGTTCATGTAAGATCTAAAAAATGTCGTACGAAATTAGATATTATATATATGAAATATATATTATATTATTAGATAATTTTGTATAATTCAAAAATGCTCTCAGCCACTTTCCGTGGATTGTCATAGCTTTCAAAAAAGCGTAAGTTTAAAAAGAAAGGTCAAACCGTTTTTATGAAAACTGAAACGCAGTGCCTTAAAAAAAACGCATTCAAAGTTTAAAGCAGAAATAACAAGCATTCTACACAAAAAATAGTTTTTTTTTTAAAAAAAAAGTTGAACCGACTTCACAAAAAAGTGCTTAAAAGCATAAAATAATTTTTAATTTTATATTTATTACGACATTTTGAAGTCGGTGCAAACCAAACAAACCAAACAACTACAACCAAAATATTTAATCGTCATTTCTTATGATCCCGTAAGCTAAAACTAGGGCTTCACGGCACCGAGACAAGACCGAGACTTTGGCAGATCTCGCTCTTGGTCTCGTCAAGGTGAAGACGATCTCGCTCTCGATCTCGATCTCGGCGAGATAAAGGCCAGTCTCGGTGCGATCTCGCTCTCGGCAAGATAAAAAAAAGGGTATTTCGGTGGAATAACGGGGAGTGTATATATGCATTTTCTTCATAATTCCATCGTCAAAATAAGGTAGCAAAGGCTCTTGTTTGCTATTGGGGATAAAGCGCAAATATCTGAAGAAGGAAATAATGTAGAAAGAAGCGATTGGGGAGAGCAGTGTATACTTATATGCCCCATAAATCACACAATTGGAATTTTTCGGAGCGACATAAAAGCTGAAACAACTAAAAAAAATTTTCCACAATAAAATGATAAAAACTAATATCTCGTCCACTCTCGTCACCTCAATCTCGCTCTCGGTATCGTACTGTTACCAATGATATTGGTCTCGCTGCCGGTCTCGGTATCGTGTCGAGACCGATACCGGCAGCGAGATTTATCTCGAGTATCGTGAAGCCCTAGCTAAAACGTTCAGGTAGTATTATGTATTATTGTTAATTGTGGAACTGTAGTTGTTTTATTTGTTTAATTTGCACCGAATTCAAAATGTCGTAATAGATATCAAATTAAAAATTATTTTATGCTTTTTTTGTGAAGTCGGTTCAACTTTTTTTTTAAAAACTACTTTATTTTTCACTTTTAAGTGTCTTCTACTTTATACAACGAAGAAAGAACCATCCAAATCGGTCCACACGTTAAATGTTAGTTTTAACCCCCTACCCCACCCCCATTCCACTAAACTTTTTTTCTCTTGGTATCAATCAAGGAACATACTCTACCGAACAGAAAAGGAATCATCGAAATCGGTCCACGCTTTACGAAGTTACTACCCCTCCCCCTCCTTCACCCACTAAACCATAGGACCAAATTATTCTCCTATTAGCAATGGGAGATCACACTCTATACAACAGCAAAAGAACCATCCAAATCGGTCCACGCGTTACAAAGTTAGGTTCCACCCCTTTCTCCCACCGCAACCACACCAACAATTTTTTTTCTCGTGGTATCAACCAGGGAGCATACTCTACCCAAAAGAAAACGAATTATCTAAACCGGTCCACGCGTTACGAAGTTAGACTACTCCTCCCCCCCACCCAACCCCCCCCCCCCATTATGGGCCAAATTATTCTTCTATTAGCAATGGGTGATCACACTCTATACAATAGCAAAAGAACCATCCAAATCGGTCCACGTGTTACAAATTTTGGTTCCACCCTTCCCCACCCCCCACCCCACCAACATTTGTTTTCTCGTAGTATCAACCAAGGATCATATTCCGCCCAATAGAAAAAGAATTATCCAAATCGATTTACGCGTTACAAAGTTAGACTACCCCCCCCCCCCCCCCCCCCCATCTTTCACCATAGGACCAAATTATTCTCCTATAAGCAATGGGGTATCATACTACAGAAAAAGAACCTTCGAAATCGGACTACGCGTTACAAAGTTGGAATGCACCCCCACCCCCCACCCCATCCCTCCAAAACTTTTTTTCTCGTGGTATCAATCACGGAACATACTCTACCCAACAGAAAAAGAATTATCCAAATCGGTTATGTACTAAAAAGAAAATTAATAAAAGTTTTAGAAATTATGTATGTACATACTTACATAATGTAATGATACTCTACATTCCTATAAAAAATCAGTATATGTTTTAGAGGAATCATTTTGTTATGATAAAAACTTACTTTTTATTAAAGTGTTCTGTAATTTTCCTCTAATTTAATAATTTACCCTCTCGAAAGATACTTTTTCAAAATTCTTTTTTAGGAGAAAATATGCTTCCTCATTTACATTTTCATAAGTCTCTACAGTCCTTCGCAGAACGGATAATGAATGGGCTATATCTGCTATGGGGTCTTTCCGTAGAAACCTCGATATCGTCCTCACTTAGGTCTTCCTTTTGTCCTTTTGTTGCACCATTGATTAATTCTCGCTGTCATCTGGTACATTGTGCGTGCATAATTATTCGTCTACGTTTACGTAATCAACAAGATCACCGCTGTCAGTAGGATTCTTAGCTTGCCATTCATTCCAAAGTTCATGTAAGTCCTCTAAATCTCAACGGAGCCTTAATCTTAACTCACAGAGAGGTAAATCATCTTCATCATCCCATTCAGGTACCAGAATGAAACCAGCTTTAGCGAAGCACTTCATAATTGTTTCCTGATTAAGATCAACAAGCCAAGTAGCTAAAACTTCCCTCACGAAATCGAGAAAGGTTTCCGAGTTGATGGAGTTAATGGTTGTGCGACGGAAGTCATGTTTGGGGGGAAATAGCAAAGTTAAATTGCTGTTAAATTAGATTGTAAGTCCTAAGGATGTGCAGTACAATTGTCGACAAACAAAATGACTCTTCGTTTTTGATAAGAAAATTTCCTGTCAATTTTTTGCAGCGACTTCTTGAAAATTTCACTTGTCATCCAAGCTTTTTTATTTGCAAAATATTCTCCACGGAAGCATCTAGGGTTTGCACTTTTTCCTATGATTAGGGGGCTTTAATATTTGCACATAACAGACAAGTTACCCGTTCTTTGCTACGCTTTCCTCCAAAACAGTTATCGCCTTTAAATGCCAAAGTTCTATCTGGCAAAGACGGTAGTTGGCTTTTCCACATCTTCAGTGTTTACACCTGCACTTTCGACACACAACACTTTATGAACTATGCCGTGCCTCTTTTTAAATTTATGCAGCTATCGATCGCTGGCCGTAAAATTTTCCACAACAATTTTTGACTTATAGATGAACAATTCCTCCTTTGCAGACTTCCTGGCAAGAAAAACCTATAAATGGCAAAACAAAACACATTTTTTTTCAACCATACCATCAATTTTAAATTACATTACTCTGATGCAAATTACAAAAGATTAGCGAAGATTAAAATAAAACCTTTAACGATCCTATTCTCGCGATAGCAGAGTAAAAGTGAACTTCTAACAGAACTTCCAATGAACGAAACACGTTTGAACCCCCCCCCCCCCCCCCCCCCCCCCCCCTTGCGCACGGGCCTGACTCTACATAGTCCAAGTATATTCATATTTTCCTATATTTAATACAGGTAGCTCATGATAAAAATGACCAAGATTTGTAACATTAAGCTTTATTTTTATGTCATTCATCTCAGTTCAGTTAAGAAACTTAATACTTTGTACAACGAAGAATTTATGCCTGAGTCATTAAACTCATGCAATGGGGGTGGTGGAACCTAACATTTTAATGTGTGGACCGATTTCGATAGTTAGTTAGTAGTTAATACTAAATAAAAAATCTTCTGTGGTGGAGCGGGGAAGGGGAAGATAGTAGTCCAACGTCGTAACGCGTGGATCGATTTGGTTAATTCTTTTTCTGATGTATAGGGTATTTTACCTCATTGGAACCGCGATTAAACTTTAAACGGTGGAGTTGCGTTGGGGGAGGGGTGGATGTCAACTTTTTAACGCGTAGACCGTTTTGAATGGATCTTATTTTGATGTGTAGAACATGTTACCCCATTGGTACCACGATAAAAATTTATAGGGTAGGCTGGGTTGGGAAGTGGTCGTTACCCAACATCTTAACGGATAGACCTATTCGGATGATTCCATTTTGTTGTATACATTACAACTATAAGGAAAAATGTGGACCAAGGGTTGTGGTGGGGGTAGTCTAAGTTTGTAACGCGTGGACTGATTTAAATGATTATTAATGCATAGATTATCTATTTTTGTCATGACAAAAAATGTGGCTTATGGTATCGATGATTTTGATTCTGTTGTACAGAATACGCTTTCTGATTGGTAAATCAGGCTAAAACGCTATAGTAAAAATTTTGTATCTAAGGAAAGGGTATGAAAGGGTGACCGTGACTAATTTCGTAATATGTTACCGGATTTCCTTTCTATAGAGTGCACTACCTCTGCAACTGTCGAAATTAGTTTGTTCGTATGAGCAGCATTTTTCAAGTCATATATACAGACACTAAAAAGTGAAAAATAAAATAGTTTTTTAAAAAAATTTGAACCGACTTTACAAAATGACTCTAAAAAGCATAACATAATTCTTAATTTGATATCTATTGCGACATTTTGAAGTCAGTGCAAATTAAACAAACCGAACAACTACAGCAAAAGTATTAAATCGTCCTCCCTGATAATCCCGTGAACTGAAACGTTGAAGTAGTTGTATATAGTACCTTCAATTCTGGTTGGGTAGTTGTTTCGTTTCTTTAATTTGCGCCGTCTTCAAAATGTCGAAATAAATAGAAAATTAAGAATTATTGTATGCTTTTAAGCGCTTTATGTGAAGTCGGTTCAACTTTTTTTTAAAAAACTATTTTATTTTTCACTTTTTAATGTCTTCATATATACAACTCGAACAATGCTGCTCGTAAGAATAAAGCAATTTCAAGTTGCTTAGGTAGTACATTATAAAGAATGGAAACAGAATTATCCAAATCCGGCAACAAACTCTATACAACAGAAGAAGAATCATACGAAACGGTCCACGCGTTACGAAGTTAGGTTTCACCCCAACCTTACCTAACAATTTTTTTGACACAGTACCAATCGGGGAACATACTCTACCAAACAAAAAAAGAACCATCCGAATCGGTCTACGCGTTACGAAATTAGACTGCTCCTCCCCCTCCCCACCACATCATTGCTAGCAATGGGGCAGCATACAAATTGCTGCAGGCGTTACGAAGTTAGATTTCATCCCAACCCCACTTAACATTTTTTTTGGCATGGTACCAATCGGGGAACATACTCTACCCAACAAAAAAAGAATCATCAAAATCGGTCCACGCGGTCAGAGAAAAAAAATATGCGTCGAACTCAGAACCTCAAGCCACTTGTTGAAACATCCTATGTAACCAAAGTTTTGAAAAAAAATTTAAGCTGCGTTGGCTTCTTGTGTGCAGATGATGCTTGTTATAACTTCAGTAAGGCTGACTTTTCCGTGATTAACAACTGGTTCTCAGCTTGTGATTGGAGTAGCGTACTCAATGAACGTGACATTAATGTGGCCGTAAGATCTTTTTATAATTTGCTGTCTATCTGTTTTACTTATTGTGTCCCTATTTCTAAATCAAAAAACTTGCGTTCTAGTCTGCCTTGGTTTGATAGTTTCTTGAAACATTTAAGGAATATTAAATGTAAGGCTTGGAAGAGGTTTTGTTCCTCTAGGAGCGACGCTGACTATTTAACTTATTCCAATTTACGCAGTCAATTTTTATCTGACTTAGTGTCTTCTTATAATAATTATATTAATAGAATGAAAGCGTCCCTACGAGTCGATCCTAAGCGATTTTGGAGGTTCGTGAACATGAAGCGCAATTCTGATGTCTATCCATCTTCTTTGTCTTTCGGAGGCAGCGAAAGCAATGAGCCCTTGACGATAGCAAACCTTTTAGCCGATTTTTTTAAAAATGCGTTTTTGGATGATATCTGTGATATTAGCATTCAGGATTTTACCCATTTGACGAGGTTTACACCGACTTCTCTTGAATCCAAAGACCTTTAACTTGACGAAGTTACGATTTTGAAGAAAATCTCTACCTTGACTGATAGTTTTTCAATTGGTCCTGACGGTATCCCTGCCTCACTCGTGAAAAGATGTGGTTCCGTTCTTGCTCCTATTTTGTGTTATTTATTTAATCTCTCAACTCGTTGTGGTGTTTTTCCGAAGGCTTGGAAAACCTCATTAATTATTCCCCTTCACAAAAAAGGTGATAAATGTGAAATCTCGAACTATAGACCAATTGCAAATCTTTGTTGTATATCCAAGATTTTTGAGGCACTTATTTGCGATGTTCTATACTTCCACTGCAAGCCGTTCTTGCAGCCGTTTCAACATGGCTTCATTAGGGGTAAGGCAACTACCACCAATTTGTTGGAATTTTCTTACTTCTGTATTTCTGCAATTGAAGGTGGTAAGCAAGTTGACTGTATTGTTACTGATTTCAGCAAAGCTTTTGATAGAATAAATCATAGAATTCTTATTCTCAAACTCTCCCTTCTTGGGTTTCCGCGAGTTTTTGTAAATTGGATTCATTCGTACTTGTCTGAACGCACTCAGAGGGTTTCTTTTCGTGGAGCTCTATCTGATGCAATTTTCAACTCTTCCGGTGCACCGCAGGGCTCCGACCTTGGCCCATTGTTATTTATAATTTATATCAATGATGTATCTGCGATACTGTCTAACTCAAATATTCTTTGTTATGCCGACGACGCTAAGATATTTCGCACTGTGTCTGACAATGCCGATTGCCTACTCTTAAATTCTGACTTGGACGCCTTTCAGAATTGGTGTTCCATTAACGACCTTCCCCTAAATATTAGCAAGTGTACATCTATGTCTTTCTCACGAAAAAGGTCTCCATTTCAATATAACTTTACCATAGAGGGTCCTTTAACAAGAGTTACTAAGACTAAGGACCTGGGTGTTTGGCTCAATTCTCAATTTTATTTCCAGGATCATTTTGATGCCATAGTCAACAAGGCTATTATTACTCTTGGTTTCGTGAAGAGGTGGTCAAGGGAATTTGATGACCCTTACATTACAAAGCTCTTATATTGCACTTTTGTCCGGCCTATTCTGGAATATGCCTCTCCTGTCTGGTCACCGCTCTATGTGTAACATGATGTCGCGATTTTTTAATTCCGCTTTTAATTGCATTGATTTTCATCTATCGCGTTATCATGTGAGGAGTCAGCTTTGTTGAGGTTACTTTTTGGTTTTTGTTGTGATTTTTACTTTTTATTTGCTTTTTATTCACTTTAGCACTTTTGTTTTCTGAATTTATATTTTGCGAATTATCTTCTTGTTCTTTGTTTTTATATGATTTGTTATAGTGTTTTTATTAAGTTTTTATTAAGTTTTTATTTAGTTTTTTTTATTTAGTTTATTGTTTAGTTCTCTTTTGTAGTAATCAGCACATTGATGAAATATTGTAAATGAATAAATAAATGAATAAAAGGACTAGCCTCATGTTCGCTTTTCTGGTCATATTTATTTTTTAATATGTCCAAAATATATATATTATAAACTTAAAATTCTGTCGGAATTAGGAATAGGGCCATTTCGATTGTTTTGAATGTGCCGCCAATGTGTATTTTAGGCGACACGCTATCGACTGTCAAAATAAGGCAATTACCGTTCCTAACCGTTGCCTGCAGGACGATTTTAATTACACGAACGAGGTTTAGAAAGCATTATTCTTCCTCTCATTTTATATTCAATACTCTCAAATGATCTCACCAGGAAGCAATAAACTTCTCATTGGGAATAATAAGGAACGGCATATTCGAGAATTCAATCGGTTGAAGCAAATGGAACAAACGGCACTGTAAATACGTAAACTTATGCAGCTTTAAAAAGATTATTTGCTTTATTTCATAAAAGCGCATATTTTATAGTAAGACAAAATTTACGAATAAATTTTAAACGAACTTAGAGATTACTGTTTGTCCGTTTGTTGCAGCCGACTAAATTGTCGAATACAAGAAGATTGTCGACGTAATGAATCTGAAAAGTGCGAGCTTGATCAATTTAAAAACATACAACTTCTTACAACAAAAAATTAAAAGTTTTGGCGAACTTATATTTGATTACGAACAATTTGTAAAGACACATGTAATTTTTTAAACTGTTATGTATCTTTAGCTTTAAAGCCCGTCGCATCGGCAGAAACGTTCCTACTCGTTTCTACTTATTTTCGACAAACTTTCATCTAAAACATCGTTTTACTGGCTTCAAATTTAGCAACCTGTCCCTTTAAGTAAAAATTAAATTTCTCTGACATGAGACATGTGTAAAACAGTATATTCTACTATTACTTCCAGCAATAGAATTGATCCAAAATTGATTTAACTCACAACATATTTACCAATTATTTTAAAACTCTAATTCTAAAATATTTTTGTCAAGGACAACTTACCAAAAGTTTCAAATGTTATCTTTGAACAAACATCTCAATACTTCACTGGTATATAAATGCATTTATTTATAAAAATTAATACAGAACATTGATTTAAATTAAATGACATAGTCAAAAGGAACAGGAAAACTATTTTCGTTATAACGCTAATAAATACAAAAATTGTATTTGTGTCTGCAATTTCATATAAATAATGTTGCAACGTCTTCGATAGTCTCTCGATAGACTTTCATTACTAACGTCGCGTTGCTTCTAATTCCGGTTAATTATCACCAATCTTCGTGACGACTGCATGAATGGCCTTTGCTACATACTCCACATTCTTTTCATTAAGACCGCACATATTAATACGACCGGAAGACAATAAATATATGTGGAACTCATTTATCAGCATTTTAACTTGTTTATCTGTGGAATAAAGTAAATAGCTTTTAGGAAATTCGGGAGATGACATCGCACAAAGAGCTACCATTAAGGCCAGTGTACGAAAACATCCCAATCTGCTCGGTTATGTGGTTCCATTTTCCTGGAGTGTTTAGTTTTATTAAGTGGTTGTAGAGAGCTTCTCGCATTTTGATTATTCTCGATGACATTGTTTGGATACATTCCATCCTGTGGAAAATGAAAGAAAACATTCATTAATTAGTACCAGTATCAATTTTGTTAGTCTATATTTATCTACAAACCATGCTAATGGACAAGTATTTTGGGGTAATTGACTAGAAATCAGGGATGATTGAGAAATTTCTATAATATGGAAGCAATATTTCATAACAATAAAAATTGTGAAATAAATAAACTACATTAATGTTTAATAAAAGTCAATATTAATATTTTCTTGTACTCGATGAAAGAGTTTATATCCATTTTCATTCTTTCATAAAGCAAGGGAAACCAAATACAGTAAATAATTAAAATATATAACATTTTGATTGTAGAAGTACTAAGAAGGAAAATGTAAAAAAAAGTAAAATATAGCTGTGTTCTTTTTGAAAATGTCTTGCCGTTAAAAATATTCAGAGCTAAGGTACGGGTAAGTTCAACAACAAAATGTTTCGGTCAATTTTAAAGCTCGCCAAAAAAATTTAAGATGAAAGAGTTAGGTTAGTTTCCTACAGTAATGGAAATTTGATCAGCGCCAGATCTTTACGCCACAGTTATTACTGAGCGGTAAACAACGCATTGCGATTTTGTACCTTTTTGCCATTTTATTTGAGAAAGTGGCCCGTAACAGTAAGAAACTGTAATACGACGAAAATTTGATAAGAACATTGTGCTTATTTCTGAGAATTATTGGTTGTTAATTGTGCTTTAAACTCAAAAAGGTAAAAATAATTAAAATAATAATCGTTACGACTTTTATTTTGTTAATAAATCACAGTTATAATAATGGGACGAGGAAATGGAAAGAATTAAAACTTTAAAGGAAATTAGGATGTCACCGAAATCGGTCGATTAATACGGAGATTAAAAAGAATTGTTACAAAGCGATAAGTTTTTACAATAAGAAAACACAGAAAAACCGCCACTAACACACAAAGAAGCCAGACTTAATTTTGCAAAAAAAAGAAATGCATAATCTGGACAAAAGACCGCGGAACGGGATTTCAAATACTAGTGGTATGATACAAGGACTTAATAAAATAAAAATGAACCAGAATTTCTGTGTCGAAAGTGTGACGATTTGGAAATTTTCTGCACACGGGAAATCACGCCGAATTGTACATTGAAATGCTCAACTAATATAGCACAAGAAATTTCAAATTTATTTATTCAAATCACAAATTGTACACGAATCGTTTCATTTTGTAACAAGAAGCTTCGTTTTTAGCCTAGGAAATTTTATTTTCCAGCATAACAACGCGGCCATCCATACAGCTGCTGTTGTTAAAAGCTGGCTTTCTTGCCGGAATATCTCACTGGCTAGCAAAATCCCGGACCTAAATCTGATCAAGAATTTGGAAGGTTATAATAATGGTCGACAATTTGATTCAATTAACGATCATTAACGAATTGTAAAATGCTATTAAGCAGGCTTGGAGTAAAGGGAGTTGATACGTGTAGATGAGTGAAAAAAGGTCTGCTTTTCGAGGCGTACATAAATAGAGTAAAAGTGAACCGATTTTTCCAAATTTGTTGTATGTTTTATTGAGAGACCAAAATTGTGTGTGTGCAAAAAGTTCAAAATGGCGGCACTGGGACGCTATCACTCCAAGTAAAATGGGGCTATTGGTCTGAAAAAAAAAATCAAAACGGTTTGCATAAGATAACAGTTGTGATTTCTATACAAACCTCAGTTTTCGAAAAAAAAATTAGAAAATAGCAGCTAAAAAACGAAAAAGTGGCAATATTTTCGATTTCGCGAATTTGAACGCTCAGATAGAAGTGATATGACTTGTGAAGCTGTGGTTAAAGTTGTAGCTCGATTGAATTCAATACTCCTTGAGCAATCTTACTTAAGGGGCAAACCCAGTTAGAGTTTTAAATTTTTTTTTTTGCATTTTCTCAAAGTAGACTATTTCAAAAGTATTCTTTGAAAATTTCAGCAAACCGGACCGTTATTTATGGAGATATACATATATATCGTACTCAAAACTTTAAACGCGTTTTTCTCGAAACCATGTTTTCGAAGTCGGTGATCACTGTAACTTGATCTTGAACTTTGCCGATCTTTTTGAAATTTTTCTCACTTATTCTATACATAATTGTCATCCGGATGGACGAAGGTTTCTTTTTTGGACGATTATTTTTTTTATAGCCGAAAATGCGAGTGAAATTTTAGTCGAATAAAGAATTTTGACTTTCAACATCTGCCATTTTGTGAAAATTCAAAAATCCCTTCGTTTTTTTTATTTCCGATGATCCAGTGACGAGCAGCAGTGATCACAGCAAAACACTTTCTTTTCACCCCTCCCAAATTTGCTGTATCCCACTCATTTTTCAAATTTATAATATTTTCTATAAATACATATCTTTCATGTGGAAAAACATTTGTTATTAATTATTTTAATGCGTGGCCAAGAAAAATTCCTAAAAAAGAGCTTTTTTGGAAGTCCCAACTGGGTCTGCCCCCTTAAATGTTAAAAAACGCCGTTTGGAGATAATTGCCTTTAAACTTTTAACAACAACAAAAAACTGATGAAAATGAACAAGTCTTCTATTCACACGCTAGCTTGCTATGCCGGGTTCATACATCTCGCCTTGTTCTTCCTCCTACACGACTAAACCATGAAAAGAATTTAGAGTCGTATACAAGATCAAAAAGATAGATCAAGGACAGTGGCGGAGGCCGGCTCCGTTTGGGTGTGCTTCGAACGCTATATATTGGTTTTGAGTGTGATGGAATTGAAATATCCTAAAATCGATTTAGGTACATGTTCTTAAGACCATAATGAACCAATTTATGAAAAGAAAAAAAAAATGGAAAATTCATTTTTTTTACAGGTATCAACTTCCTTAATGCGACCTAAAAAATAAGTTTGATCAATGACAGATAGAATTTTTCACACAATTCAGAACAACGATGCAAACACAAAGTATTAAAATATAAAAAAATTAAAAGAAATTTAGAATTTATAAAACTAGGATAGTTAAAAGGGCTATTCAAATTTCCTTTCAATTCATAAATTGTGTTATAAATTTACTTTTTTCCTGAATAATACGTTAATTTTCTTATTTAGTTTTTAAGACACCATAGGCTCTGTAATTGAGCAATCGCTTCAAATAAATTTAAAAATTAACCTGTTGAGCTGAAACTCCATTAATATATCTTTTATTTCCTTAGAAATTTTTTTAAATAAAGCAGAGAGCTACGAAAACAAAAGTTTTTTTCATATTTTAGGTTCTAGACAATAAAAATAATCTTCTTCAGAACCAGATCTCAATTGGTAAAGTGGCGCCAGGGGAATCTGATGTGACCTGAAGAATATAGGGGTGGGAGCGGCATAAAGCTCTTGCAACGCCTTGTTATGTGTCTACGCAGTCAGGCTAGCAATTTCGTTAGAACAACGGAGTAATGAGGTAGTAGTTGTGGTACAAGGGTGAGGGACAACCGACGTTCAGTTGATACTGCAGAGAGTCAATGCTCTCAGAGATTGTGGGATTCCCAATAAGGTTAATAGTTTTCAAAAATGCACAAAATGTGCATTAAATATTCACATGACCCGAGTGAATTTTTAAACTAAAAATCAAAACAACACTTGTTTAACTCGAGCAACGTAAGAAGTAAAAGAATTTCTTAACACTATCAGCGTTTCGAGTGAAGAAAAGTTAAGCTCCCTTGGCTCGTTATCAACAGCAGCACCAAAGGGTTAACTTTCCTTCAGCTGCCGGACGCCTTCATCATTAATAAAAAGAAGAAATAAGGTTGCTTAGAGAACTGATACATACTGATGGTATTTATTACGTAGGGATCAGATGTAACTCTGTATATTATTACACGGATTGCTCGGTGCGACAAACAAACTTTCTATCCATTCTATGCTTGAAGTTTGCTAAAAGCGCAGCATGACATACTCTATCAAAAGCCTTTAGAATATCAAGAGCGACGATTTCTGTTTCTTCAAAATCATGGAGACAATAATTCCGTTCGAGTAAGTCTTCGGTTGCTCGGCCAACGCGGAACCCGTACTGGCAATCGTTAATAAAATGGTTATTTTCTAAATATTTCATCAACGAAGAGTTGATGAGCAATTAAAAACTTCAGACAGAACCGAAGTTA
This sequence comes from Leptarthrus brevirostris, assembly GCA_964036015.1. NCBI lineage: Eukaryota > Metazoa > Arthropoda > Insecta > Diptera > Asilidae > Leptarthrus > Leptarthrus brevirostris. The sequence goes on from OZ038373.1 coordinate 97,930,427, forward strand.
GTGTAATTGGGCTGTGGTTAGAGGAGTCGCATGCTTCTCCTTTTTTAGGTATCAGTTGAACATGAGCAAGTTTTAATGCAGACGAAAACACTCCTGTTGAGTATGATAGGCGAAAAAATTTACGCAGTCATTTAGCCAAAGCAGTGGCGCAGCATTTTAAGATCAGTGTCGAGAAAACATTGGGACCAATAGCATCGAGTTTAGAGAGTACCTTAAAAACTTTCCGAGTGCGTGGAGCGTCTTTTGCCTACTAGAGTACTGCAATGGAGTTGGGAATGGTAGCGCATTACCAGCAAGATTAGCAGCAAACAGGCTGGCTTAATCCAATGAGCCAGTATAAAAAAATTATTATACATGATTGGTAGTATTGAAGAATTGTTAAAATTGTTCTTTGCTGTTTATACTAAAGACCAGACCACTTTGTAAGTAGCAAATACTTTCCATCTAATGCTTTGGTCGAAGTTGAATTTTGCCGGACTGATTTGCAAATATTCCGCGCATCTCTACCGATACATCGCAATTCCTCTGAAGAGTCCAATTTATATGCCTGGAAGGTTGCTTCCTTGTTTTTAATGGATGTGAAGCAATCATTATTTACCCAATTGGTGTTAGTTGGTTTGATGTTTTCAAAGCCATGAGGAATAAAGCGATGCATGTTAAACCATATGGTGTACAACATATAATCGGTGCTGTAGTCAACGTCTCATGGACCATCTTAGGACCAAATCAATCGGCATGTTTATAATGTCATCAGTAACACGAGTCGGACACTTCATCAGTTGCTGTAAATTAAAGGACTTACTAAATAACTATACGTGACGGGCTTGTGGTAGAAAAATGCCTGAACCACTGTGTGTTGTGGATGTTGAAATCGCCAGGAAGGCCGATTTCTAAAATCTTATCAATATATGAAAAGAGTTTATTAAAATAACACACAGTATCACTGTCAGACATATTCGGGCTGCGGTATAAAACGCAAAAATGAATGATATGTCATCAGCGGCGCACCGGACTATGCTTTTTAATAGAGCATAAGAAGCCTTCTCCCTTGGAGAGATGGAACTTTTGACACTTAAGCGCAATTATTGAATGAAGTGAACGAAATAGTTTATTCACAACTCAACTGTTTGGTCACAAAAGCAAACCCAATATTTGTAGCTCTGGCATCCGAAACACTGACCTAACGTAATGACTTCCAAAAAGTGCCGAAATCTCGGAATCTATGACATTTTACTGAACCAAAAATTATTTATTCACCTTGTATAATTAAAAAGTTTAGGCACTGTATTATAATGTTTCCATTTGAGATGAAATTCTGGAGGAAACAAGCACACAATTTTATAACACTGGAGAGCAACTTGAGAAGTTACTTGGAAACTATTAAATATATAAAATTAAATAGTAATATTATTTTATATTTAAATATTTAAATATAAAATAATATGTGAGGGCGCATGAATCAATTAATTTGTATTACTTTTAACTGGAACAAGTAAGCAGCGCTAAATAGGTACCAAATAAAAAGTGACCAAATACACTTTTCAACGAAGTCCCTAAAGTTTCCTCGGATAACGCATGAAACATTTTTTTTCTGTTGTATAAAGTAAATAGTTCTATTGGTACATACTTTGGTAAAACTTTTGTTCCCTGGTTTGGGTTGGCCCCTAGTTTCGTAGCGTGCTCACAGATTTTAATGATTCTTTGTTTTGTTCTATGTATGTTCTCTCATTGGTACCATGATAACAATTTTGTACATAAGTTAAGTGTAGAGTAGGCGACACAATACACATGAACTGCCATGCAGCTAAACTGGAACTATTAGACCATTGTAGACTGTAGCCATTCTGATTCAATTTCATTTTTATTTCCGTAAATATGAGCCCGTGGAATGTTAGCTAATAAAAGATAACTAAGATTATACTCGAAATACCTCGAATACCTCGAAAAATATATTGCCCTTAAAAAATCAAATTTCATATATATTGCCCTTAATTTAGAGGCAAAACCTCCAAGTTGGTAACCCTGGATAGGAGGGATACTTATTTTGTTTCAATAGTTTGATTCGACTTCAAAATATTATAATAGGCATAACAACTTCTTCTTTAATCTGTTATAAGTACGTACTCCATTAAAAAATACACAGGAAGTTGCTATTTGTTTTAAAAATATTGTCAAGAAAATTCAGCCAACCATGAGCGTTTCGTGTACAGCTACTAACGACGTTCTCTTTCATAAGGAACTATCAAGCTGTCGGCTCTTAAACTAAGCACTTATGCCACTGGGTTTATACCTCTAAAGAAATATGGTTAATTCGCAATATATCAATTTTAAAGCCAATAGTGTAATAAAATTATAATTAAAATATATTGCCTTATTTGATTACTCCATTGACTAATTGTAATATATATTTTCCCATTATATTACTTGAGTAAATACCTGTTAAACAGCAGTGTAATTAAAATTAATTACTTTAAACAAACCAGAAAATGTACACCCACGACTTTCTTTACGACGGCAATTACGTTGCCCCCATAAATGAATTCCATATGATTACCTTCCAGCAATACGAAATATCAATACAACAAAATAAGCCAGATGTTCCGATAATGCTTTAATAACTGTAGGCATTAAATGTATGTAATGTGATATGACACGGCGCTAAGCTGTTTTGTCTGGTAACTTTATTATCGTCTGAACACGTGTTGACAATAATTATGCCAGGTGTAAAATTGTCCCCGTGCTCATTTTATTAACGAACAAGCCAAGCTACTTCAATTAATGAGAAAAACAATTAGACTCGATAAAATGGGAACTGACAGACATTCACTGAAAAGAAATAAATTTACAAATTTTTAAGAAAGTATCTTCACCAGATGTGATTTTTTATAATTTGAAAACAATAATTTGTTATTCTTAAACGACTTAGAATTCCTAAATTTCCTGATATCAACTGTATCACTTACAAATTGGTGTAGTTAAAAAATTTAACCAAAAGGAATAGAATAGAATATGATTTAACTGTCTAGATCGGTATTACGGGAATTCTTGTTGAATTAACATCGAGTTTTCGGTCTTCTGTAAAAGCGTGCTGTAGCAATATTTGGTACTGCTGATGAGGGGAGGTAAATCGCAAAAATTTATCTTTTCTTCATAACAAAAAGACAGTTTTGAAATAATTTTTTTTTGTTATACCAATTCAAAGAATTGAGAAAGCTTCACTCTTCCAGCTAAATATAAGCTATATATATTTTTACTTTTCTCTTTTGTTGTACTGACAACATAAATCGTCAAAATTATATCAAAATGATGGAGTTACGAAAGACATGTTATAGAAGTGTAATAAAAAAATCTGTAACAAAGTCTGCATTACACATAGCTTACAATAACCGTTTTATGTTCCCTTTGCGGTCAAAACGAAACACTTAATCTACGACCGTTTTAAAATAACAGAATTATTAAATAACTCTTTACTTAAATCAATTGTTTATTCACCTCGAGTACCTAATGTAAATAATAAATGTGCTTTTGTAATAAGCATTTAAACTTTAATGGATATCGATTCTAACGAAATCGCTGGCCAAAGAATACACAGCTGTAAGTCGCTCTCATCCCTATAAGCACGACGTAAAATTTGGACGTAACGACAAATTTTGGGAATCATTCTTATGCAGGCAACGAAAATGTGGAACAGTTTACCATCATCTGTTTTTCATTCATCATATGCGCTCCAAACGATCCAATTTCCCTTGCCTTTAAGGAGGCAATTTAGTGTAGCGGGTCAAAAAAATTTTTTTTCATCTTTAATTGTTTAGAATAGAGGCAGGCGTTCAAAATTTTAAGTCGATCCGATAGAACAGAAGATATGAGCTGTCAAACTTCGAGTCGGCTTGTCGCGTTATACGTTCTCTTTAAACGCATTTTTCTAGAAACCACGTTTTTGGAACTGGTGTACAGGATTGCGCGTAAACGACTTCACCGATTGACTTGAATTAAAGTGCTAATAAAAGACCGATTGAATGCATGTCGTGAGATTCGAGTTATTTTCAAAATTAAATTATGTAAACATTTTTATAGCAAAATTAAGTAGTAAAAATGTCTTTGTTTTTTGTTTGAAGTTGCGCCATTAGCACAACTTTTGATATACAAACTTTTTTCGACGGCCACGTTATGCAAAAATGTATAACAATTGAAATAAAAGTTCACATTTTGATTTGAGACCACTGAGAGAGCCTGGAAATTGTACACCGTAAGTGGTGACCCGGTCGCAGCGCCATCTTTGCGACGTCACTGCACGGAGTCAATAACTATTTGATATAAAAAAATTATTTTTGTAAAATACAGAGCTGTGAGATTGCAATAAAAAAATAAGGTTAATTAGACTTTTTAATAAGGAAAAAAATCCAAAAAATGACCTTTCTCTTTGTTTGTTACACTACATTGCACCCTTAATTCCTTTCTGACAAGACTGTGCTGTAGCATTATAGGATACCCTCTGAACGTAGGCATCATCACAAAGTTAAGGAATGTATGTAAAAACAATGTACGAGAGAAATGTGAACATTTATTAGTATAACATGACACTTAGTAACAACATATATGTGTATACAGTAGCGGCCAACTAATTAGAAACGGTGACTTGTGGCACACAAATGTAAAATATTCCACACATACTTAACAAATATTTCACTCAAAGAATTTAAATTTAAAAATATTGAAATGTTCTCCAGTGTATGGTGATATTTTCCATAGAAAACTCGCTTCGTGTCCTCGTACAGAAAAACAAATACCGTTAGGGTAGCAAAGTAACACGGACAGCTAATAAGAAACATTCGCAAAATTTTACTGTTAAGCACAAGTGTTCGTGTAAACGGAGTTGGATCAATTCGTTGAGCGGCACGACCAACATACCATGGGTCCCGGGTTTGAAACCAGAAATTATTATAATCCATCCAGTCTCCTCACTTCCCTACCCGTAATTCCCTTTCCACCAAAACCATGCTAACGCATCAAAGGGTTGTCCCCTAGGATTTAGCCACGTCGTATGAAAAAAAAATCACTAGATTATTGTCCTTGGTGGGCACAGTTTCGAAGTGAAATTGTTTGGTGAAACGTGAATATTATAAACGCTGTAGTATAAGTATCGGGGAAATTGAAGTTGTTCACTATGGGTAAGGCGAAAATTTGCACCTCAGAAGAAAGAGCAGTTATCTTAAATTTAAGAAAAGAGAACTATTCCTATGCAGAGATAGCCAGAAAATTAAAAAGATCAAAAAAATTGGTATTTGATGCATTTAAACATTGGGATTTTTATAAAACAGTATAATGTACCCCGAGAGAAAAGGCCACGAAGAACATCAGCAGCAACAGACAGGAAAATTATCCGTTTATCTAAGCAAGACCCCTTAAAATCGGCCGTAAACATTAGGAAAGAAAAATTCTCCGAAGAAGTAACCACAGTATCTGTGCGAACAGTACAACGCCGGTTGGTTGAACCTAATCTACATGGCCGAGTTGCTCACGAGAATCCACTGTTATCCGAAAGAAACCGATTGGCCCGGTTAAAATTTGCTGGTGAACACATAAATTGGACTTCCAGACTGGAAACGGATTTTGTGGTCGGATAAAACAAAAATTAACCGAATGGGATTAGATGGGATGAAGTATTGTCGCCGTCCTCCTGGAAAAGAGTTCGATCACAAATACACAAAGCCTGTAGTAAAATTTGGAGGTGGCTCTATAATGCTTTGGAGGTGTTTTGGATGGAGTGGTGTTGGTCCAATTTATCGTGTTGAGGGTAAAATGGATCAGAATTAGTACCTTCATATTCTTGAGAATGTAATGGAACCGTATGCGGAGGAAAACTTGCCTGTCACTTGGAAATACCAGCTGGATAACGACCCGAAGCATACAGCTAAGAGAGTTAAAGAGTGGTTCAAGTCAAAAGTAAGTAGTAGTATTGGAATGGTTATCATGCAGTCCAGACTTAAACCCTATAGAACACCTTTGGGGGCCTCTTAAACACAAAGTTTCGGAAAAAAATATAATAATATGGAAGAATTGTTTAACGCCGTTAAAGCAGCTTGGACCGAAATACCCCTTTTTACATGTCAGAAACTGATTGACTCGATGCCAAGGCGATGTGCAGCTGTTTTGAAAAATAATGAATGGCCAACAAAATATTAGGTAACAGATGTATTAATATATTATAAAAACGATAACCAACCGGTTCTAATTAGATGACCGCATTGAATTTAATTTTTTTTATTGTTTCTCTCAAAATTTTATTAACATATTAAGATTATGAAAAAACTTATATAAGGTATATAGAATATACTGAATTACAAATAATATCATATCTGTCTTATTAATGAAATCTTGGATATATATAAAAATTTGAGAATAGAGAAACTTTAACTTTAAGCTGAATTTATATTACTTCAACTGTCTGTTTTTGAGATAATTAGGACCAATTGGTGACAGTACTAATACTGTGCAGCCTCTCTATTGTATACATCGAGTAGGCAACGAAAATGTTAAGGGTAATGAAAAGTATCATTTTCGACAATTTGTCCTGATTTTCAAAACAGTGAGGGGCTACATACACCTACATAGGTGGGTTGGACAATTTTTTCACACAACGCCTGCCCCACTCCTCACCACAATTTTTTATACTTTTTGATAATATTTCAATACATTGTACTTGAAAGTATATAATACTTAGAGATGTACTCGTTGGAAAAATAAAATTAGCAAAATGTCCCCTATTTTAACACTATTGTGTAGGCGGCCTGCAAATTTAGCTCAAATGAAATTTAGTCCCTTATCTAAACTGTCACAATAATCAATTAACAGTATTCGGCAAAATTTCTAAATCGCTCAATGAGTGACAAAGAGCGATGTGGAATAGATGCATTGTAGACGGAGCTTCAAAATGCTCTTTAACGTAAATATTAAAAAATTGAGAATTACATAAATGCTTTTTGGAAACGAATTTACCTTGAGAATTGAATGAAATTTGGGAACGAGGAGAAAAATTTCGGTACCAGCAATGTAACAGCATGTCCCGTCTTTCATCGTCGACTTTGTTTCTTCTCTCTGCATTGTATTAGCTTTTTGAAGAGGAGAACGACTTAGGAATATTTCTAGACTTAGTGTCCCCGACAGGTTCTCAAAGTAGGACCGCAATGCGGTATTTGTCTCCATTTGTTCTTCATCGTTCTACATGTTGAATTTTATTTTAAGACAATAGCTGAATTTTCTATATCTATATCGTGTCTCGGAGTAATTCAGTTCTGGGTTTTGTTAAACGGTGGTCAAGGGAGTTTTCTGATCGACTGACACTTATTCACTTATATTTCTCCTTGGTTAGACCAGTTCTCGAGTATGCATCTCAGGTTTGGTCACCTTGCTATGCGGTTCATTCTAGACGCATCGAGTCGGTGCAGCGGAACTTTGTTAGATTCGCACTAAGGGACCTCCCGTGGAATGATCCATTAAGGCTTCCTCCACATGAGGATCGCCTCCGATTGCTTAATATGCACTCGTTGGAGGAACGACGTTGAATTGCTGACCTGGTATTTATTCACCAGCTTTTGAACTCGAATATAGATTCTCGCACTCTCGCAGGTTTGGTTACTTATAGGCATACCCCATATTGCTTAAGGAGAGTGCCTTTACTACATGTTGTCCATTCTCGTTCTAACTATGGTATGCATGAGCCTATTAATCGCATGTGTAGAGCCGTGAATATGTGTCCTATTTTTGACCTGGCTCTTACCAAGGATTTGCTTAAACGTTCTCTGTTATCTGTGCACCCCTGACTGTAGTGTTTGGACGTGTTTCCCTATTTTGTTTACTAATATTTTATTGCATGGGTTGTGGGAGCCTCATTCACCTCAATATATGTTATATTCTGGTGAATAGGTCAATTGATTCCAGGCTTCTGGCTTTAACCAAATAACGTGTAAAAAAAAGTAGAATAACAAATTTTTCTTTGATATTTAATTTATTTCAAGTTATATACAATTATTTGTTATTTGATTATTAAATAAACTTTCGTTAGTTGATGTCTCCTTGCGAAATAATTATTTGTTTTCTGGTGTCCATTAATTCAAATTTCAAATAATTCTTTCCTGGCACACGCATTTCCTATCAGAACGTGTCTCGTACTTAGGAAATTAACCGCTTTGTTATTTTTCTATGTTTACAGTAATAGATTTTCCATTCATTCGGAATATAAAGTTTAAAAGTAATTTTAGTAATTTTTTCCAATTAAGAATATGTGAAACGCAAATTAGTATTTGAACGCACGATGGAATCCCAAATATTTATTTGAAATTCAAATAATGAGCACCAAATAACCAAAGTTTCCCAAAAAACAAATAATTTTTCTAATCAACTAAATTTTTATTTGCTTTACAATCGAAGAAATTTTACAGAAAAAATGTGAGATTTGAAGACTCCTGTTTCTAAATCTAAGAAGTTGAGCCTCGGCTGTTCCATCGTGTTGGTGAAACATGTCAGATGAATTATGCAGAGGGATCTTCTCTATTATATTCGGCAGTGTATTTTCCAAAAAGTTCGCATAAATTTGACTGTTGAGCATTTTGCTAAAATGAATGGTCATACCAAAGGTTTGCCGATGATACCAGCCCAAACATTCATACTGAATCTCTGCTGAAATGAGGCCACCTTTGTCCTGTGTGGGTTAATTTTCGACCAGGTATGGAGGTTATGGAAGTTCCTGATACCATCCCTAGTGAATTGAGATTCATCCGTCCACAGAATTCGGTCCAGAAATGCCCTGTCGTCAACGCCGCGTGCCAGAAGCCAAGTGCTAAATTCCAGTATTCTCTCAGAAGCTCCTTCCATTAGTCCTTGGACTGGGTGATGATGATATGAACATAATCTCTCTCGATGAATAACCCTACAAACCTTAGATAAAGACACTCCTAATCGTCTTGCGACTCGTCTCAGGGTCTTGCCGCACGATGGTGATAATTTGCTGCTCGACACGGCAGAAGTTCTCAAAGTTTCAGGTCGTGTCTCCCTGTCGTGTGACGTTACACTTTCTGTTTCTCTGTTGTTTGGAAAGTCCTTTGTTGTTTGGAAAGTCCTTGTAGATACCCCTTTTTGGGGTGCTCATCGACTAGGGAATCACCTTTCATATTCTAGTACAACCGCTCTTTCGTTTCCGTCTACTACGCCATAAATGTAAATAATATCCGCGTATTCCTCAAAAGTAAATTCTACCATTTTTTAACAATTTTTACTTTAAAACAAACCGCACTTATTGATTTGTTTTTCAACTATAATAGGTATTCTTGCAGACTGACCCGTTTTTATGGCAAAATTTTCATGAGGTACGAGTAAGAGAACGCCAGGATGCAAGGGAGTGAATTCTGGCTAACACAAGCTAATATCGGCAATAAAGCAAAATTACACTAACATTTTTTGCAGCAATAATTAAAATGAATTACCTATTAACCCAAAACAAACATTGTCGACCCTTTATCTTAAAAATTTTGTTTATTTAAAGAATTTCCTACCTAAAGTGCAATGAAATAATAAGGTAGTCAGGGATTTCTAAGGATTGGGGTTTTCCAATCCTTTGTCTACCTTATCATGTTGCACTTTTTTGGAAAGGTAAATTAATAAAAATAAAAAAGAGATGTACTAATTACATGAATTTCGGAGAAATGTTGGGATTATTCGAAATTTTATGTAATCGCAAATCATTTTTTTTCACTTTTGGAAGTGACTGTACCTACAATGGTAGGAGTTAGATCAACATTGTTAACAATTTTGGAAAGGGATAGTAGTTTTTAGGCGTTTGTTTGATGTAGCTGTGTTGGGTAGATCAAGGGATAAAAATAAAAGAGTAATGTGCATACCACGAAAAACTGAAATTTATGAATCACCCTGTAACTACCAATCGGTTGAGATTGCCCCCCCCCCCCTCCTGCCATACAATTTTTTGTTTGTCTAGGTTAGAGCTATCATTTTAACTCGTATTGACCTCTAGAAATTTTACACCCTGTATATATACATATAATATATATATATACAGCCCGCGCAACAAAAAATGCCGCACGTGGTTTTCTTTTTCATATTTTCCCGGCTTAATTCGTACTCCACTTCGTGGAATTCAGTTGGTGAAGAGGATTTGTGGTAAGTCAATGTTAAATAGATGAGCCAGGATCAAGCTTGTGCAAGCTTTAAGTTCACTTAACCAACGAACACATGCAGAACTTTTTTGTAAACAAAAATATATTATTTAACTTGAGTCAACTTGGAGCGTGCTGAAGATTAATGTATCTTTGGCAAATCTTTAACTTCGACTTATCATCAATCTATTAGAGTGTACTTAAAGAAAGTTACTATCGTTATTCAGAGACTTAAAGAGGTCAAATATTTCGAAAAAAGTTTGTTCAGGGGACGATAATAGAATCCGGTTCTCATCAGATACAACATAATCGAGGTAGAAAAAGGACCAAAAATTGTTCAAGTTGCTCGTTTGAGTTACATAATATTATTAAAAGAAATTACATGAATGATGTTATGTAAATAATTAAAATGTAGTTACCATTCTTTACGTAATGCGGCGTCGGTTAAAACAGTTCCAACTATTCTGCTTCCAAATGCAGGAGGATTCGAGTACATTGCACGGACGAGAAGAGTAAACTGAGAGTGGACTGCAATTGTTGTATCGGAATTTTTTTGCACGACAGTCAAATTACCAACTCGTTCGCCTGCATAGAAAAATAACTTAAAATGAATGTAAATTTGATAATTTATTTCTTACAATAAAGACCGAAATTCTTTGCAAAAGACTGTGCGCAAAGTAATTCAAAACCTCTAGAGACAAAGTATCTTACAGCCCAGGCGTCCTTATTTGGATCTCCACTAGCAAATCCTTGGTAAGCCGCATCGAAAAATGGAAATAGCCGCTTTGCCTAAAATTAAGATGGCAATGTATCTTTTGAGTCCAGAATTTGTTCACCTTAAAATACTTCAATAACATCAGCTATTCTCTTCCACTGTTCTTGCGTAGGATCACAACCCGTTGGGTTATGCGCACAAGCATGTAAAATTATAACAGCTCCTTCAGGGGCGGCATTCAAATCAGCTAGAAAACCTGCCATGAAAGCCAAATTAATTATAAAAACACTCATGAAATACTTATTTGACTAACCTTCAATGTCAATACTTCTAGTGCGGCTATCCCAATATTTGTACGTTTTAGCTGTTGTAAAACCCGCATTTGTAAAAACCTTGTGATGATTTTCTAAAGTAAAATTTTACAGAATCTTTTATATTAACCAAACAATGTTCTTACCCCAAGTGGGGACTGAGTAATAAAAAACGGTTTTATTAAGTTGTCGAACCAGAAATTCTGCTCCTAGACGTAAGGCACCAGTTCCAGATAGTGTTTGAACACCAAAGGCCTAGGTATATAAAAAATAATTAGAAAAGACATTTGCCATAAATTTCATATGTACAGCATACCTTCTTTTCTACTATAGAGGATGAGTCTTCTCCTAGCAGTAAACCTGTTGCTGCATTTGTAAATGTGTCAGTTCCTGAAAAGTAACAACGTTTGTTTAACTCTTTTTAATTATGATTAGATTAACTTTTACTAACCACAGACTGGTAAATACTCATGATTAAGGGTTTCATCCTGTGCAATTTTGATTTCCGTTTTTCTTACTACTGGAAGAACCCAAGGCTTTCCCTCTTCAGTACGATAAGCTGAAAATTAAAACAGATTTTACAAACTTTTTGAATTAAGACCGATGTTTGTGTAAAAGAACTAAACTTGATAAACTCGGCAGTTCCTGCACAAAATTGAAAGAAAAGCTTGTTTCAAATGCTACACAAAAATTACTTTTAACAAATTTTCATTACCATCAATCATGTCATCTGGAGATCCAACTTCAATTGATGTAAACCTATACTTACCATCGAACACTGTCATTAATATTATATTTTGTCGGTGTTTATTACGAGGCTGGATTGAAAAGTTTGTAGGCCAACAAAGATAATGAAAGCCGTTTTTGAAAATACCTTAATTTTTTACGTATTCTTTCTTAAGCTCTACACTTTGCCCACCTGATGGCAATTTAAAACTTCTATTTCACTTTTTAAAAATGATTCCCCAAAGATCGTAAACTCACTCACTTACGGCCAAGCTAACTTTTTCATTTTTCATTTCATTGCTGTCCTCCTAAATGTTTCTTCACATTAGAGAACATATAACAGAACAACGCAGTCAAGTCAGAAAAATAGAAATTGTGTATTTCTACTATTAGCTTCACCGACGTGTGCTGGTGAAACAACATTTTAATAACAGCAAAACTCGACGTTTCAAATTTATTTTTTATACGATGTGGCCTAGGGGACAACCCTTTGATGCGTTAGCATAGAAGGGAATTAGGGGAAGGGAAGTCACATAAAACGACAATGACATTCCATCGCAGTTGTGCAAATTCAGGATGTGGGCCGTATGACAACGAGCACATTCAAGATCAGATTTTGCAGTGAAAGAACACTTTTTGACACTCTGAAGAAGTGCGCTAATAAAAGGGGCATTGTAGGCCTGTATTTTTACTTCTTCTAATCTCTAGATCGGTCCTGTACTAATGAAATTGATTGATTTAAGTCTCCAAAATGGAATATTTACTTTTTATAAAGAATCAGTGATTGTTCCGGTCTAAAAGGTTCCTAATACAACAAAATGCGAAAAGTGCCATCCAATTAATAAGTTATCTAGTTATAAAAAGCAGTAGCGGATCAGCTTGGAGAATATGGTAAAAGACAAATAATGGATTGGATTATTTGTGGATGGAAAAAGAATCTGGATTTTGCGATTACCTAAAATTCAGCAGTTTTCCAAATTTTCTCCGAAATTCATGTGATTAATTAGATTAGAGCTGTTTTTTATCTTTATTAAATTGCCCATATTATTTATTACCTTTCCAAAAAGACGCAACACGTCCAGGTAGAGAAAGTATGTAGAAATTTATATCTAGAAAATCATGCAATTTAAAGACGCTAAACTCATATTAATCCTAAAATTCTTTTTATTGAATTCGAAACAAATTACAATTCATCTTAATTTGTTAAGATGTATTGTAGCCAACCTTACCCGTATTTTCGTCACTGCGGTCCAAAGATGTGAACTCTAGCAGACCAAGGAATCGGTGCACCTAGTCCAATCCAGAGAATTTGGGCTGGAATGTCTGCTTATCCTACGTGGGTTTGATTCCGACCAGATATGAAAGTTCTGGAAGTTTGTGTTATCATCCCCCATGAACTGCGATTCATTCGTCCACAGAAATCGGTCCAGAAACGCCCCGTTCTCCATGTTGCATTCCAGAAGCCAAACGCAAAATTTTAACCGTCTCTCGGAACTTCCTTCCGGTAGTTCTTGGACTGAAATATGATGATAAGAACGTCATCCTGCTGGATAAGTAACTGTTTCAGATCGTAATTCCGTGCTATTTGAAGTTACACTACCTTCGGAAATTCCGCGAAATTACCCTCCCTCCTCTTTGAGCTGACGTGGACTAGGGAATCTTTCATATTCCAGTACAGTCGCTTTTTCGTTTCGTTTAAATGTAAATTATATCCGCTTATTCCTTAAAAGTAAATTATTCAATTTTTTTAAATTTTAGCTTAAGAAAAATTTCCATCAGAACGGAACGCCAGCATATTAGGGTGTAAACTCTGGCTAATTAGCTTGTGTTAGCCAGAGAACAAAACAAAATTAGACTAACATTTTTATAACTTTTTTGCAACAGTAATTAAAATTATTTAACTGTGTACTATAAACAAATATTTTCGACGAAAATTTTGTTTATTTAAGGGGTAACACCACTGTAAATTCGTAAGAAAATCGATTTTTTTTCATGTGATACATCTATTGGCACACCTTGGGGGGTAAGACCGACTCGTATGCCATGACGACAAACGGCATGACGCTCTTTTATGCAGTCATGCCTTCTCTGTGTTAGTGTGTGTATTGCGTGGCCTCTCTATTCGACTACAGTGTACTTGACCTATTGTATAAACAGACTCTCTTTCTAATATGTATTATTATTTTAAAAAGAACATTGTTTGAAGTGCTTAAAGATTTTAAATCAGTAACAGTATTATTTAGTTTATATATGAGTGACAGTGACGATCAATCGGCCAAGAATAAACAAAATATTAAAGATGATCAAGAAATTTTCCTAGCTTGAAATCACGGTTTTTGTCTGCAGTGCTGACCTTTAACATTTTATTTGTAATCTTAGAATGCTTATGTTGCAATGAGTGAGAGCGATTTGAAAGGAGTCAGTGCTTCTGCTAAGAAAATAAGTTTCTGATGAAGATTTTTATGTTAAATATAAATTCGAATTATACATTTTTTGCCATTTTTCTGTAATCTCGCAACACGTGAAGTGTAAAACGTGCGATTCAAATATCACGTTTCACGAAAGAAGTTCTCGGGGCTTAGTCTTCAAAATAGTTATCGCTTGCCCGCAATGCTCAGTAGTTGCCATTCCAAGTAGTAAATTCATACAAAATGCATATGAAATAAACCGTCGAATCGTGCTAGCAATTCGACTACTAGGAATAGGGCTAAATGTGATAATAACCTTATGTGCATTTATGGAATTGCAACGGCCAATATTTCAATCTTTTTACGATAACTTAATAGATATGATTTCGGTCGAAACGGCAACAGTACGAGACGCTACTATTTTGAAGAAAGCAGCGCAAGAAGAGAAAAAAAAAGTGAAGAAAATAGACAATGTGAAGGGATAACTGTTTCCGGTGATAGTTCGTGGAGGAAACGCGGAGTTTCGTCGCTTTTCGGAATCACGTCATTGATTGGATGGTTTACAGGTAAAATTGTTGATGTCGAAGTAAAGTGGAAGAGTAAATTGGGAACAACTGAGTATGGAGAATGGCACAAAACACACGTCGATGAATATGAGGTAAACTTTGTGGTCGAGGTGTTCGTACACTCCAAAACTTTGCACGGCCTCAAACATGCAACCAACATCGGTGATGGTGACAGTAAAACGTTCAAAGGAATAATGGATAAAGATCTGTATGAAAATGTTAAAGTACAAAATAAAGAGTGTATTGATCATGTTCAAAAGAGAATGGGTACTCGATTGAGAAATTTTAAAAAGAGTGAATGGCCTCGCCTGAAAAGGTAAATTAACTGCCAAATTAATTGATAAATTAACAATTTATTATGGCTTCGCAATACGTCGGAATCCAAATTCATTGCAAAATATGAAAAATGAAATCTGGGCGACGTTATTTCATAAGTTATCAACTGACAAAAATCCGCAGGACGATAAGTGCTCAGAGTATAACTAAAGGAACGCGCAAGCAGCGGATTTGTTGAACACCTTCCATCATAAGCCGCCGCTTTCTACGAAAGTTTTTGAAGCGATCAAAGCAATTTATGAGGAGCTGAGTCGAGACGAGTTGCTAAACCGTTGCTTGAGAGGCTACACGCAAAATAGCAACGAAAGTTTCAATGCTACTGTTTGGAATTTGGTTCAAAATCTTATTCATGTGGCAACAACATCTTCAATATAACGACTGATATTGCTGCAATTTTAATGATGGTCTGACTAATATTCTACGAATCATGAAAGTTTTGGAGATGCATATTGGCACCCAACAACACAATTTTTGTCTTGAATGAATCTTGATGATAAGAATCAAGAACGACATATGCGGTAAAAGAGCGTGCCTCTTTACTAGCATAAAATCTTCGAGGAAAGAGAATGAGGAAGAATAATTGAACATGGAAGGGCAGCTTTATGGTCCTGGGATAGCAAATCAATGGTAAAAAATTTTAAACAGTCGAATTTGTCATTTTTTCATGTCTGTAATACATTTGAAAACTTTAAACGCGTTTTTCTCAAAACACGATTTTTCAAAAGGCATAACTAAACAATTTTTAATATTTTCATTCGAATTTTTAACAATATCTTTAAAATACCATTTTAAGAGAAATACGTACGAGATTTTCGATAAGTTAATTTAAACATTATTTATTAACAAATGATTGCCCTTTTTGGTCGAAAATTGAGCGTCTTTTAATTCAAATACTCACACAAAAATTAATATTTCTAAAATCCCTTAAGTATTTTTCTAGCTATAAACATATATGTAGATTAATTGAATTTTTTTTTACAGATTCAAATTTGTATCAGCTACACTGGGTGTCGCAGAGCGCCCAAAATACAACATGCCTCGCGAGAATGGTTCTGGTGTCGCCATTTTCTGATATTTATTGATGATATTATATTGTTAAATTCTTAAATATATGCTTAATAACTTCCTCGCATATTAATATTCTATTACCTTTCCTTCCATAAAAAAATTTGTCAAAAACACACTTTTTTTAGTAAGATTTATTACCCCGCTTATTTTAGCACGCCTTATACGAAACACCCTGTATATTGAATATATTGCTAACAAAGATCAAGGCATATGGATTTCCAGGAACAGAGCTTGAGTGGTTAGTTTCATATCTCTCCAATAGATCTCTCTAGGCATAAGCACTGAGAAAATTTTCAGTGATAAAAACTGCTTGAGGGGAAATTGATTTGAGAATACAAATAGCGAGCACTAAAAGTTGTGGAATGCTTTTAGTGTCATTTAGTTAGCACGAGTTATATGTAAGTAGTAGTAGCAATGTCAACCGTTTAGAAGTTACAGGGTTACAGTTTTTCATGGTATGCACATCACTCTTTTATTTTTACGTTTTGATCTACTAACTTCTACCGAAATTGTCAATTCTACCAGCGAAGGTACAGTCACTTCCAAAAGTGAAAAAAATGTTTTTTATTTTTAATAAATTGCATATCTTTTTAACTTTCCAAAAAGGTACAACATGACCAGGGAGTTAAGGATGTAGAAATTCGTGTGTAGAAAACCTTTTGGGAAATTTTAAAATATCTGCAATTTAAGGAAATTATGCTCAAATTAATCCTAAAATGCTTTTTATTGAATTCGAAACATATTACAATTAATTCTGTACATGTTACAAAAGCTGTACAAAATGCATTCCGCCACTTTTGATGCCTACTAATAACCTCCTTATAATTCCCGATTTAAGGTGTATTGTAGCCAACCTCTCCCGTATTTTCGTCGATGTATTTCCAATTCTGCTAACTAATTCGGCTGTTTTGTTAACAGACCTTGAATAATGAATGAATCGGTGTACCTCCAATCCAGCGGTCAGGAAATTTTTCATTTCATATTGCCTCGCAATGTTGGCAGTATGCACTGGGGCTCGATTGTTGTGGTAAAACATTGCCCAAAGATTATCCAGAGGGCTGTCCTCTAATAGATTTCACACAAGGTTCGCATAAAATTGATTTTTAAGCACTTCCGGCAAAATGAATCGCCCTATTAAGGGGGGAAGTACATGAAGAGGCCGAAAAAAAGGACTTTTTTGGGATTTATTCTTGGGAAAATGAAAAAGGTCCACATGAAATCGATATTATATGTATTTAGGGCAATGTTTTAAGAAGAGAAAAAACATTTTTTAAATTTTGAAAAATAAAAAATTAATCAACTTTTGGTGGATTTCGTAACTCGTGTCGCGGCTGACATCGAAATCGGCGTAAATTCTCCTGGCCGCAATTTTTATCTGAAATCAAAAAACCAAACATTTTCATACTCGAGGGGGTTGGTTATTCTAGATAGACTACGATCTTTTCGAAATTCGAACATTAACTATAAAAATCGGGCATGAAAAAAAAAGTTGGCTTTTTTTGCAAAAATTTTGATTATTTTCGCGTCGAAAATGGTCTTAAAATGATTTTTTTGCTATGTCCGTAGTCTATCTAGAGTAGTTTTTTATGCCCTTTAAAATGAGTGCTGGATGAAGAAAATCGGTTCACTAGTTTTTTTGTAATCTTTTACGCCAATTTTAAAAACATGGTTTTGAGAAAACGCCGTTTAAAGTTTGCGGTGAAGGAAAAAATAAGGAGAAGGTAAGATAAGGAGAAGGTAAGAGGGGAGGGGTATTCTCAGAAAAATCGGTATTTGGACTAAAAACGTCGAGAACGCTCTTTAACAAAGTCGCATTCATCACTCTAAATTCCAGAGCAGAAAAAAAATCGGGTAAGCGAAATCACGCGCGCAGCAGAGATCCTCGATCCCAGGCGCGCTGCGTTGGATCGGCGCCGACCACTTTCAAGTGGCATATCTTTCACAATTTTCGAGATAGGCTTTTGGAATTTTGGAATTATATTCTTAGAGCATATACTTATCGATTAAGACAATAAAAAAAAATCTATTTTTGAAAAGGTCTTCATGTACTTCCCCCCTTAAATGGGTGCCGATGATACCGGTCCAAACATTAGCTCAGAAAGGAAAGAGCTCCGCTTGTCCTATGTGAGTTCGTATCCGAACAGGTATGGAGGTTGTGGAAGTTTGTTATACCATCCCCTATGAACTGCGATTCATCCGTCCACGGAATTCGACCCAGAAACAATCCCTTCTCAATGAATATTCCATAACCCGAATGAAAAATTTTAATCTTATCACGGAATCCTTCCAGTAGTTGCTTGATGAATAACCCTCCAAACTTGAACTGAATACAATTATAGTCGTCTTGCGACTCGTCTAGAGTTCGTTTCGCGGTCTAGTCCGACGAGGTTGATTATTTGCTGCTCGATGTCGGCAGACTCTTTTGATGTTTCAGATCGCAATTCCGTGCTGTTTGAAGTTACACTTCCGATTTCTCTTAATCAAAGTCCACGAAGATACCCCTCTTTGGAGTGCACGTCGATTAGGGAATTCCCTTTCATATTCCAGTACAGCCGTCTTTTCGTTTCAGTCTACTACATAATAAATGTAAATTATATTCGCGTATTCCTCAAAAGCAAATTCTGCAAATTTTTAGTAATTTTAGGTTAAGAACACCTAAAGTAAAGGAATTGTTTTTCAACTATGATCGATATCCTTGCTGACTGAGCCTATTAAATAGCAAAATTTCCATAAGGTATTAGTGACAGAACATCAGGATACTAGGATGTGAACTTTGGCAAGCTAATATCGGCAATAAAACAAAACCACACTAACATTTTTTATTAACTTTTTTGCAGCAATAATTAAAACTTATTACCTGTGTACCCTAAACAAACATTTAAAAATTTTGTTCATTTAGAGAATTTCCTACATAAAGTGCAATCAGGGAATTCTAAGGATGCCGTTTTTCTAATCCTTTCTCTACCTAGACATGATTTACTTTTTGGAAAGGTAATAAGATAGGCAATCCAATAAAAATAAGTGCTGGATACACAGAAGTAGCGAACACGCCTTCATAATCGCAAGCACCTCCGTCTGGATGGAAGACGCTCGATGTATTCGGTAGACGATAAGACTTCGATATATTCAGTGTCTCAGAGAACATCCTGCACCAACACCTTGTTCCATTTTAGAACCATCTGTGAATATTACGGTATCATGGCTGCTAGCCGGCTCGTCATTCTCCAATCCCTTTTCGTTGGAATCCTGACACTGACTTGTTTTTCAATATTTATGACAGGCGTATATTTTGTGTGGAGTTGTCAATGACAGTTTCTGGTGTATATTTGTAATATGGTATGTGTGTGTAATTAAGTTGTGTTTTGTGGCTAACTGTTGATGTAAATAGTTTACATCCAGCCGTTATGTGTTGCTATTGTTTCTTGGGTTCTGTGACAAAGTCTACACGTATCGTCCAGAATTGTCACATCTTCACTGCGTCTGTTTACTTTTAGACTTGAAAAATTTGATAGTCGAGTAATTTCCCCTTCTTATTTATTTTTCCGATTTCTCGTAAACGCACTGATCTATGCACTAAATTTTGCTGTTGACAGTTCTTCAGTTGCCATCAATTTACGCAAAAGGCGTCTGTTAACTTTCTCATTTGCATCCCCTCCACATTTCTTACTTGGTTTTTACGCACACTCTTTCACACAGAAGTAAACAGACAGACCTTTAGTCTTGTATAGCAAGCATGAATTCCTCGGTCTGAGGGAATAAATTACATCGACTGAGTCATTCGATGTATCCTCGTCGACAGGATTTTAGTTCAATTCAAATCACCTACAATTCAAATAACCTGCAACGAGAGTACGCGAATGGCAGAGAACTTTAACAAATTCTTGTGGAAACGGGCCTTTGAAACAGTGGACAGAGATATTTTAATTAATAAGTTGAATAACTATGGGATCAAAGGAAAAGAATTGATGTGGTTTAAGAGCTATCTATCAGGGCAAACACAGCGGACAAAAGTTAATGGAGCGATGTCTCAAAGAATTCCTGTAAGTTTGGGTGTACCGCAGGGATCTGTTCTTGGGACTCTACTGTTCCTTATATACATAAATGATACAAAGAGTGTATTGGACAACATAAATATAGCGCTATTTGCTGATGATGCATTATTATACATTGCTGGTAATGATGTAAATGAGTGTGCATATGTAATGGAACAAAATTTACAAAAATTGAATGTGTGGCTACAAATAAATAAATTGAAATTTAACACTAGTAAAACGAAGTTTATGACAATCAATGGTGAATATGAGAGTACTTTGAAGATTGCAGATTCTTTTATTGAGCAAGTGGAGAAGATTAAATATCTAGGGGTGATAGTGGACAATAAATTAAAATTTAAAGAGCATGGCTATATCTGCGGGAAAATTGGTAAAAAAATCGGGTTTTTAAGGAGAATCAGAAAATCGGTGTCGGTACTTACATCTATCAAGATTTATAATACAATAGTGAAGCCACATTTTGAGTATTGTTCGTCAGTGTTGTTCCAAGTGTCCAGTGGAATAATAGACAGGCTTCAGAAGCTTCAAAATATTGGAATGAGAGCGATTCTTCAATGTAATAGGTATGTGTCTGTTAAGTGTATGCTGGAGTCGTTGATGTGGATGAGTGTGCGAGAAAGAATTGTGCTAAATGTGTTACTGTTGATTTTTAAAATGAAAAATGGATTACTGCCTGAATATTTGAGTGATTGAGTGATTTTTGAACTTTACTACAGCAAGGACACAAAATTCGTTACTTTACAAAGGTTTGAGTGATTTCAGAGCTATAAAACCAAAAGAGATAAAAGCTATTATCCATTTCCTCAAAGCGGAAAAATCCCCCGGTGTCGACGGTATCAGTACCAATCAATTAAAAATTTTTCCTGAAATAGGCATTAAGATACTTAACAAGATATTCAACGCCTGTCTTAAACTATCTTATTTCCCAAAACCTTGGAAAAATGCTAAGATTATTCCAATACCTAAACCAGGCAAAGACCTATCCGATGTCTCTAGCTATAGGCCAATAAGTTTACTTAGCTCTATCAGCTCAATTTTTGAAAAGCTAATTAAAAACAGAATTTCTGAAGTTGCCTACGATCTTAATTATATCCCTAATGAACAATTCGGCTTTAGGCCAGGTCACTCGACCATACATCAACTTAAGCGTGTTACTCAGTTAAAACTCAGTTAAAACCAACCTCCGTATGGGCAAATCCACAGCCGCAGTTGCTTTAGATATGGAAAAAGCTTTCGATTGCGATTGGCATGAGGGCTTAATCTACAAACTTTTACAGTTAAACCTGCCTATCTACCTTACCAAGATCATACAGAGTTTTCTTTCTGACCGGACCTTTAGCGTATATCTAGGAAACCTCAATTCGACCAATTTCAATATAGCTGCAGGTGTTCCTCAAGGGTCTGTCCTGGGCCCTCTGCTCTATACCTTATATACTGCAGACATCCCAAACCAAATTCTGCAAACTTAGCTCTTTTTGCATATGACACCTGTTTGAACACCTCAAATAACTCGGTACCAGTTATGGTATCAACCGTCAAAGCTTACCTTAAAGTACTTGGCGACTATTTTCATAAGTGGAAGATTAAGATAATTACGACCAAAACACAGGCTATGTTTTTCACCAAAAAACGTGCCACCAGAAATTTGCCACTCTCTAATATTCGATTCGGCACTAGTGAAATTAGCTGGAAATCCCAACTAAAATACTTAGGCATGACACTTCACAAAACACTTACATACAAACAACATATTTCTGATAGGGTAGATAAAACTAATAAATTAGTCAAAGCACTGTATCCCCATGATCAATCGAAAATCACTATTAAGTTTTGACAATAAACTTTTAATTTACAAAAATCGATATTCTTGCCTGTTCTAACGTACGCAGCCCCAATCTGGAGTAGTGCCGCAAAATGCCATATTAATAAATTACAAATAACACAAAACAAGATTTTAAAAATGATTTTAAACCTACCTAGATATTTTTCAAAAAGAAGACTACACGACAAAGCTTGCGTAAATTTAATTAATGAATATATTGCCAACACGGACATAAAATTTTCACGAAGTTGTACATATTCAGAAAATCCTCTCATTAGTTCCTTAAGGGGAGGTTCTTTCAAATTTGGCCGAAAAAAGGCCTAAGTTTGGAAATGATTTGTGGCATGATGAAAAAAAATAGAAACATCCGGTTTTGACAGTTGAATTGGTTATTTATTATACAATAATATGATATATTTTTCGTAACAAAATTCAAAATGGCGGCTGAACAATGGCGGCTTTCGTCGATCGATGCCTGAAAAATCTCGTCTCCGAATTTCAAGCCCACTGCCTCTTGTAGTAATCTCAAATGAAAAAGGTTTTTTTTAAATGAAAGTAGATAAAATTTTCTATGGCTAATACCTAACTATAATGATTTTTGACCAAAAATTGACTGAAATATGAACGCTCGAAAAAAAATTTTTTTTTGCCACTTTTTTTGTTATTAAACCTTAATTATAAATAAGAATTTAATAATAACTTATGCTCGTTTTAGGTATAAGCCATACAAAAAATGATCACCTTTCAAACATGCTTTATATGAAGGAAATCAGAACAATAGATCAAGAGATATCCTTGAAATTCACATGGAAAACGTGGTTCCGAGAAAACTACTAACACTCATCACTCGAACTCCGGCGCCCGGAAGAGTCTTGTGCGCCGCGCTTGTTTATAACAATGCAGGGTCACAATATATTGTAAAAATAAGACCAGATTCTGAAAGGGCATAAAATTTCACTTCAGAAAAATCTTGGCTCGATTTTTTTCGAACGTTTCTCATTATTTATTTCTTAAATAAAAATGTCTTCTTAGGCGCTTAAAAAAATGTCTTCTTAGGCGCTAATTGTTTAATTGCGTTCATGACGCTCTGATTGTTTAAATATCGATCGTATCGAAAAATCCTTTCGTACACATATTCTACGAACATACAGCTTTCATTTTATGTGAAAAAAAGAAGATTTTTTCAAAAAAATTTGAAAGAACCTCTCCTTAAGCCAAGACTAGTAATAGTATAGAATAGGTTAGCTTTTAATTGTCTAGTCTAAATATTAGTTTTACTTTTACTAGTTTTTAATTTATAGTTTTTGAGGTTTTGTAACTTTTCCTCATCTAGTATCATTAATAATTCATAAAACAATATATGATCCCCTATTAACAGGGTATATATCATTTTCGAGTTGTATGGTAGATAAACCGGTCTCTCAAGCACTGTTACAATATCCTAGCCCTAAGAAATTGATGTAACAAAGGATAAATAAAGAATTGAATTGAATTGAAAATGTATAATAGGCTTAAATATAATGCAAGTGTAGTAAATGTAAATATCTTTAAGAAGTTTTGTATAGAATTTATAAAAAATTGGGATACACTAATTAGTGATTAAGAATGAATTTTTGAGCTCTATGTAAGTTAACTCTTAAAAGTATGTATGAAGAAAGTGTGCCTGTTGTTGTTAAAGCATTTCTATATTGCTAATAAATTATTATTATTATACTTGTGTAGAAATGTTTAGTGAATTATCCAACATTTTGCTGTAAGTGAAGTGGCGTTTGTTTATTGCTGACTTTGATCAAGTAACGAGTTGATTCCGCTCTACATAGCCTAGTACATCAAGTGGAAAAGGCATTGATGTACAAAGAAGTAGCGTTAAGCTGCTTCATTGATATAGAAGGGGCCTTCATTCCTGTGGCTGATAGTGATTGACGAACTACTTGAAACCCTATCAGAGAAAGGTCTCCACGTAACATGTTATGCGGACGATCTAGCGATAGTAGTCAGAGGTAAGTTTGAAGAAAATTTGGGATACTTACTTCAAGAAGCAAACGACACGGCAACCTCTTGGGCGCAGGATTGTGGACTGAAGATAAACCCAAATAAAACGGAACTCTGCTGCTTCACCAGGAGACACAAATTAAGAAAGATAGTTCCCCCGTGCATCGGAAACACGAGATTAACCTTAAAGAATGAGGCCAAATTTCTGGGTGTGCTGATGGACGGGTAACTAAATTGGGCGAGGCACCTACACGAGAAGAAAAACAAAGCGGTAAGAGCTTTCTGGACGTGTAGAAATGCTATAGGTAAAGTATGGGGACTATCACCCTATATTATAAAATGGATATACACATGTGTCAGACCCATGATAACGCATGGAGCGATAGTCTGGTGGAAGGCGATAGAGGTGGGCAGAAACCAGAAGATTATGGACCAGGCCCAACGCATGTGCTGTCTAGGCATAACGGGGGCTACCAGATCAACACCGACAAGGGCCTTGGAGGTCATTCTAAACATTACTCCACTAGAATTCTACGTTAAGCAAGTGGCACTCAACTCTACTATACGTTTACGTATGAATAAACTGTGGAAGAAAAGGGGAATGCAAACCCAACATGAAAAGATCGACCGAGTATGTAAAGGTAATACGATCAAGAGACTGTTTGAGGAAGATGATTGCTGGGACTTCAAAACGGATAACCCAAATTTAGAGGCAATCTTCAAAACGCAGTTCCCGACTAAAAGTGAATGGATCAACAATGGGGTGATCCAAGAAAACACTTTAGCGATTTACACCGACGGCTCAAAATGCGAGCTGTGGTGTTGGAATATCGTGCGAGGAACTTAACCTGAAGTTATGGGGAGGAGTAAACGACTACAATGTGAAATCGCAGCGATAGAGATAGGAGCTAAACAGCTAATAGAACGGGGAGTAAGATCCTCTAGGATTGCAATATGCACGATATCGTAAAGACACAGAAAGGCATTTTGGGGAACTCTCAATGCACATGAATCTGAAAAGATCATTAAGCTTAACAAAGACAAACTGAAACTTCTTGTTGGCCTTGTGACAGGACATGCAAGACTAAGGGCGCATGCCATAAAAATTTGAAGGGCGAATACTAGTCTATGCAGGGGATGTGGGGAAGAAGACGAGACCGTATTACACCTTCTCGGCCAATGCCCAGCCCTAACGCAAAAAAGATTTAGAATCTTAGGAACATACTACGGCGAAGATTTAGCAGAAGTTAAGAAATCAGGTTATAATCGAATTATCCAATTCGTTACGGGGATCAGTTGGCTCGACAGTGGACTTTAGGGTACGTTGCCGAGCAAGGGGCTTACAACGGGCCACTATAGGCCTCAGTGCATGGAAGCCACACATCTTTCCCCTCTCGAAAACCAACCAAACAACAAAACAAATAATTATCTAAAATTAATTTTAAATCAAATAAAAATATATTTTAATAACTTCTTATTCGTTTTTTAAAAAATCGTTATTTGATTGCCTGCTAAAAGCTTATGATTGGAGAAATTTTCTTAGCTCTACACAAGGCCTGAAAATAATTTGTCGCGCACACGGTTTATTACTTCTTCTTTATATAGTGAGCTCTTCACGAAACGGTTATCTTTCTATTATCAATTCTACGTTTAATTTTGTATTTCTAATCTTTGGAATGCTCTTTTATAAGTGGCAATTTCATTCCCTTGTTTAAAAAAATCTGATATCGATATTGCTGTTATAATTGTTTTGGATTACTTGCGATTAGTGATTAACTTGTTATCTTGTTTCTTAGTACAACAGTTGAACAGAGTAAGGCCCGCGAAATTACCATACTTATAAACGTGCAGATACTCAAAGTTCAATTAGTTTTCTAGCTTTCCACTGTTAGCAGAAACACCTTAGCAACAGAAACTGAGCGTAGACAAGACTAATGAAATGTAGGAATTAAGACATAAAACTAAAAGTTTTGGACATGATTTAGTTCACAATACAAATCATTAATAGAATATATTTGGCAGTGATATCCGGTTAACAAGTTTATTATAAAAACGTAGATGTCACTTAACAGCAATTTAACAAACAATTAAAGTTGCCAACAGTAGTTTGCCTTCTAAATCAAACTGGACCCCTATGTGTACTTTAATAAATCGAATAGAAGTAGGTCATGTAGGTCCTGTTTGTTGTGGTAGATTCATGTTGTGCATCGGTTTACTTTACAAGATAACAATTAAGCACTAAGTGCGTCAGTAAACTAACGAGGAAATAAACAACTCGTGCGCAACCGATGAAGCGACAAGGTCATGTGTGGTCTTATCAGCTCAGATTAACGTCGTGCTCGGAGTTGTATTACAATTTTACAACAAAAATAGAAATGGGTCGTATCCGATTCTTGTATTACTTATGCAATGCCATCTGGAAACAAGTTCAAGTGGACACTTCTGCCGTGCGTGAGATTTCGCCACGGGAGGGAAGAGCTTTGACCGATTAACCTTCACTTTGACCTTTGTGAGTTTACGTTTTATTATAGAATTTAATATTTTTCTTTAAGTCTTTCAAAATTAAACCGAAAGCATGCCCGACTGTGTGGAGTTGCTAACTGAATCCTCCCTTATAAGAGCAATTATGACAAACTACAAAATGTGTTGGCTGGGCTCTGCCTTCTGTAGCTTATTGGACAAAAATTTTCAATTTTATCACGAGAGTGCATTAAGTATCCAACAGTTATTTTCTACTCACCTCCTACTCCAAGGTTGACCTTATTGGGAAAGCTATCCTCAATGCATGCCTTATTTAAAGCAAAAACCTCAATTGCGGGCCCCTTTTCAATTGATGCAAAAATGCTTGACATGATGGATGAAATCGGACTATTTTAAATCACTCGCAAATACAAGTTGATTTTTAGCACTTATTATGACGTCCTAAGTAATAATTTAAGCTTGAGAAATTAAATCACTTAAAAACGATTTTTACACACTGAAAAGTTAAATAACGAAAAACCCAGCACCAAACGAGTCAACCGGCGAACTGCAAAATTCAATTTGTTGACGCTTCAATGACAGTTTTACCCCTTTCGTTTTCATTTTTCCCCGTTTCTGATTCAATCTTTCACCACTCTATCTTTGCCGGCGGCCTCTGTTTTTCTATAGTAAAAACTAAATAAAGATGACAAGCTTTACAGTACAAGACTCAAACCTTACAGAGCTTCGGTAGATTAAGTTGGTTGCATTTCAATTAAAATAACCGTCAGTTTATTTATATGATATTTTTAAAATGAAATTCGCATTTATTGAAGGAAATACATTTTGACACATGTAGTCCTCCTCTTCAAATATCGTTTGGTTGCCTACCAATTTCATTTTAAATATTTAGTGCTGCAAAAACATCATAAATAATTCAAGGTTTTATTTGAACTGTTGCCAACTTAATCTACCAATGTGGCAGTGGTGGTTGTAAGCTTCCAATTCTCTATTAAGTTTACTAGCTAAGAAAAATTAATCAATAGCAACAAGAACAAGCGAAATACGTTTGTTTTGTCAAAACTTGACAACTGCGCTGAAAGAAAAATAAATTCGCATTTAAAGACAATTAAATTAAATTTTCGCAGTGTTAATACTGTCTAAAAGGAAGCCAATATAATTTTTCCTTAAAATGGGAGCTGTTTTGGGGCTATGTTCGGCAGCACAGGTAAGTGTGTGAAATCAATTTTGTAATTAGTCATCTGAGACACAATTGTTTACTTTTCCAACTACACAAAGATATTTTTTTTCAATGGAATAAAGTGTACTCGCAATTATTTGCAAAATAATCTCGCAATTTTTTGAAAAGATCATAAATAACAAATTTTTAATCTTTTTGTAGTTTTTCGGATATAACTTTGACGAAATTATTTAATTAATTTTTTCGCTATTAATTTTAAAATGTATGCCTGGCATTATATGCAATTTTGGGGATATTTATCACCTTCCGCGGGCCAGCATAGACCGTTGGTTCTCGTATAACTCCATAAGATGAAAAAAAATTAAGACTGGAAGATGTCGATATATCGCTTAGTTTTCAAGTTATCGAGAGTCAAAGTTCTAAAAATCGATTAAAATACGATAGTCGAAAGGATTGAATATAAGTGCCGTCCCACCAGTGTTCTCAACCGTCCTATAATTATAGTAACACATGGGCTGAAAAGTCCCGGGCCTAACAAAGAAAACGCGGTCGTTTTTGTTCAAAATTGGCTTTATTCATCAACGTAATCTCCATCAAGAGTCACACAATAATTTCAGCGCCGCTCTAACATTTCAATTCCACTTTTGTAGAACGATTTATCTTTTGCCTCAAAATAGGCCTCAGTTTCAGCCTTATTCTCTTCATTCGAGCGAAATTTCTTACAGGTAAGCATTTTTTTGAGGTCTGCGAACAGCCAGTAGTCGCTGGGAGACAAATCTGGCGAATACGGTGGATGTGGGAGCAATTCGAAGTTCAATTCATGTAGTTTTGCCATTGTTTTGATTGACTTGTGACACGGTGAGTTGTCTTGATGAAACAAAATTTTTTTCTTTGCCATATGCGCCGTTTCTTTGAAATTTCGGCCTTCAAACGCTCCAATAACGCTATATAATATTTACTGTTGATGGTATTTCCCTTCTCAAGATAGTCGATAAATATTACAACACGCACATCACAAAATACCGAGGCCATAACGTCTTCAGCCGATTGTTGTGCTTTGGGCGCTTTGGACGAGGTTCATCAGTTGCTCTCCACTCAGATGACGATTGTTTTAATTCCGGAGTGAAGTGATGGATCCATGTTTCATCCATTGTCACATATCGATGCAAAAATTCCGGTTTGTTACGTTTAAACATGGCCAAACACTGCTCAGAATCATCAACATGGTCTTGTGTTTGGTCAACAGTGAGCAAACGCGGCACCCACTTTGAACAGAGCTTTCTCATATTTAAATGCTCATCCAATATAAAGCCAACACGTTCTTTTTATATCTTTACGATGTCAGCTAACTCACGCAACTTCACTTTCCGATCATTCAAAACGATTGTGGATTTTTTTTATGTTTTCTGGTGTTACCGCCTCATTTGGATGTCCACTGCGTACTGCATCATCGGTGTCTCTACGACCACGTTTGAAGTCAGCAAACCAACGTTTTATTGTTGTTTCTGATCTAGTGGAGTATTATAACACTTTTCAAGCCATTGCTTTGCTTGAACGGTATTTTTTCCCATCAAGAAGCAGTGTAAAATTAAAACACGAAATTGTTTTTGATCCATTGTTCTCAAAATAACAAAAGTAGTGTTACGCTTAGCACAATAACTCACAAACTTATAAGTAGAATATCATGAAATTTTAACAGCTTTCTTTTGAAAGGATACCATTCGTCTTCCACCCGCTTCCATAACTCGTTTATTCCTTGTGGAGGCGTTGCGTACTTGGCGAGTTGTTGTTTTAGATAAGACCACAAGTTTTCTATCGGATTTAGGTCCGGACTTTGTGGTGGCCAATCTAAAACATTAAACCGCTGACTCTGAAGCCATTCCGACACAATTTTGGCCTTAGTTTTGGATCATTGCCGTGCTGAAATATTACTTCATCAGCACTTAGTAGCATTAGGTCGATCGCTGTTGGAATATTTTCCTGCAGAATCTTAAAGTAATATTCCTTGTTCATTATGCCCTCAATCCTAACAAGCGGGCCAACTCCATGAGGCGTTATACATCCCCAGACCATCAAAGATTCACCCCCGCATTTTACAGTCTGTTTTACTCCCAATCGATGTATATTTTGTTGATCTCTCGACCAATATCACGAGCGACCATCCGATTGAATTCTATTTATTTTCGTCTCGTCAGACCAAATAACCTTAGATAAAAAAAATGATAAGGAAAAAAAGTGGGGTGATTTATTCACCCCTCTTTTTTTCCTGGTTCCAATCACTTGTTTTCAATCGTTTTCGCTCCATGACCCATATTTCTTCACAAACTCTTTTCGAAGTTTTATATTTTTTGCTGAAAGAGCTGGTTTTTTTCTCACAACGCTCGCTCTTCTCACTGTCCAAATGCTAGCATCCACAATTCGAACTCCCTCGGGTCCATATAACGCTTTTTTTGGTGAATTACATTTGCCAGTAATTAATTTGCGACCGATCTTTCGAGCTACACGGTCAGAAATTTTTCTTGGTCTGCCTCCTTTTGAAGTAATTCGGTCAGTATTAGCATTTTTCAGAATTCTGCTAACTGAACTTTGGCTAATTTTCACAATTTTGACAATTTTCCTAGTGGAATATCCTTCAATTGCCAATTCTTTGACACGTGACACCAAAGCGGCGGATATTTTTTTCATTTTCAGTTATTTTTCACAATTACGAGAAAAAAGGCTCACACTTTCACGAACTCAACCTAAATGAACAAGACGGTATCAGCTACATGTTAAAATTGCGCACAACAATGGCTAGCCTAATGCAAGTTTAAAAAGGGAGCAAAACTGAGTCAGAGAGGTAACTCAGCATTTTGTATTGTTTTAAAGACACGCAATAACTATTTTAACAAAATGAGACGACCATTTCTAAGAAGAGAATACTGCGTGCTTAAAAAGGCAAAAAATTTGAAGTTCCTAGAATTCTTTCGTTCGCAGAAAAGAAGCAAGACTACGCTTTCTTTAACATTGAATCGTTTCGTGATTCCACTTTTAATATAGAAATATATATTATAAGTGGACTTAATAATAGTGTGTAACGACTAAAATGTATTTCATTGATTGTCAAATGAGAATCATGAACTGTGCAATTTATTCCAACATACAACCTGCGGATAAAGTAAAAATTTGAGTAAATTTCCATACACATTAGTTTTTACGCCTTTAATATATTAAATTCAATCATAACATTATTAAAATTGAACGATCTTACACTCGAGATATAGGGATTTATACATTTTTGTGTTGGTGTTGTCGTTTTCACCAAGCATATTAATTCTCAGGTTGGTACTATAATTTCACCACCACGATAGTATCTCCCACTCTAGCCGACCTGAGAACCCTGCGTCCCACACTTGTGCTTCCGCGCGATGAAGTCCACACCTGTCGTGTCGGATTTTGTGTACAACACGAAATGTAGTGTGTGTAATGTTAATATTAAAGCATGTTTCGAACCCTAATAAACCTTGCTTTGAAAGTATACGTGTCGTTGCGACAATAAATATAAATTCCGTGCGGATTTCCCTATACACCCCTGTACGGCCTCTCTCCAGTAACGGTCATAAAGAACGACTTTAGAATTTAATAAACAAAATTGTTGACAATTTTGGAAAGGTCATTGGGATTATAGTTTTTTTAGCGTTTGCTTGATGTCACTGTGTTGGTTAGATCAAAATATAAAAATAAAAGAGTAATGTGCATACCATGAAAAACTGAAATTTATGAATCACCATGTAACTTCCAAACGGTTGAGATCTATCACCCCACTCATTTTGGCACGTCAGATCTGAAACACCCTGTATACAATATCATTATACATTGTCGCACTTCTACGTTTTTGAGAATGTAAATAAATTCAATAAAAATCTTAAAATTACTCCATAATCCTAAACTAATCTAACATTTTTCGTAAAAACGTATAGTCAAACGAAGCCTCAAGTTCATGTACCAAGCAATATTTTCTGTAATAATTACTATTGTAGCCCCGTAAAAACTCACAGATTTGATCACATGTTTTCATAAAAATAAATGTGCGTTTTGGCAGTTGTTTAATACATTATAATAAAGATCCAAAACAATTTTATAAATAATAATATACTAGGTGTAATAAAGAAAAAATAAGTCCATTCGT
Organism: Leptarthrus brevirostris; assembly: GCA_964036015.1. NCBI lineage: Eukaryota > Metazoa > Arthropoda > Insecta > Diptera > Asilidae > Leptarthrus > Leptarthrus brevirostris. The sequence continues at coordinate 97,962,418 of OZ038373.1, forward strand.
GAAAAACTTTTCCGGCAACAATTTTTTTATTGAAATTGAGGATGTGATCAATTTTGAGAGTTTACCTTTTTAATAACTTAATCCTATTTTAGTATTTTGTGTGGCCACCTTTTGCACCAAACACAGCTTTTATCCTCTTTGGCATAGAGTTAACCAAGCATCTGCAATTGTTTGGTGGAATTTTTTCCCACACCAACTGAACTCTAGCATGGTCGTATTTCGCCAATTGCCTTTTAACCTGGCCCCAAAGGTATTCGATTGGGTTTAATTCAGGGGATTGAGGAGGCCACATAAGAATCTGAAACCCTTGATCCTGTGGCCAACTTTTGGTCAAAGCAGCAGTGTCTTGGGGTCATTACTATGTTGAAAGATAACACCTGAAACTGTTTTCCCCATTTTTCTAGGCTTGGCATTAAAGATGATCCTAAAATGTTTATGTATATGGGAATTCATTCGGCCCTCAATTCTCCTGTAAATACCTGCTCCTTCTGTTGTCATGCCCCCAAATCATCAGACTTCCACCACCAAACTTGACAGTTTTCCTGATAACCCTTTTTGATAGTGGATCTCCCTTCTTTTTGCACGACCATTGTCGTCCGTCTGAGACAAAACGATTGATCTTTGTCTCGTCGAACCATATAACGTTAGCCCAATCCTTTTCCTTGAAGGATCTGTATCGTTTAGCGAACACTTTTTGAAGGGTAATGTGCCGCCGGGTCAAAAGAGATTTTTTCACTTTGGCTCTACCTTTTAGTCCAGTTTTACGCAGAATTCTCCTAACGGTTTCAGCATTAACATAAATTCAACAGCATTACTGCACTCTCCAGTTGTAATACTACGGACTACTTTTCTTTGGAACTCTTGTGAAAGTATCGCAAATTTCAAAACCACCGTTACGTAGCCACATGTAAGTTTATGGTCACCTTATTCAAGTTACCATAAAGTTTTCGTATACCGAGAAATTCATGAACATGAAAATTTTAAAATGTGATATCCCGGCGAAAAAAAACATATTTGGGCAAACTCATCGGCATTTGAAAAAAAATTTGTACTATAAGATCTTTGAAAAAAAAACGTCGCGTGCTACATAACCTCAAATATGACAAAAAACAGTGTTTTTGCACTTTTAGGTTAGAATATCTCAAAAACCTGACGTGATAGAGCAATTCTGAGCCCGGAGTCGGTTTCAGCGCGAGAAATTACTCCGGAAACAACTATTCATTGTCCAGTGGGAAAAAATTTTCAAAATTTCGCAGGCCTGTGTAATAGATAGCACCCTTATTTGTTTTTCATAAAAATACACATTAAAACTAACCTAAAGAAAATTTCTTGTACACATTTATATTTTAACAATTTAATACTTGATGGAATTGAACTTGACTCCAAAAAAAAAATTTTTTAATGAGAGCAGCTTTTTAAGGGGGTAGGGACGATTAAAATATGAAAAAAAAATCAATTATGAATTTTTTATCCTAAAAAATTGCTGGTTCTTTTCAGCACATTTTGATATATAACACACTTATAGGCGCATAATTTATTACACTGAAAAAAATTCTCAAAAGCCCATGCATAGCATATTGGGGAAAAGCTAAATGCACCATTTAACTGCGTCTACCATTGCTTCATTGCCTTATGTGCAGGCTTTTTTTGTTTTTTGAAAGGCTAGAATTACGAAAAGGCAAATAAAAAGAGGATATGTGATAAGCAAAGGCTACAAGAAGATGATGGCGGCCCAAGATGTGCTCCTGGTCTTTATTGAATTAAAAGTTCGATCAACTACGATCAATTCGATAAATAAAATTTCTCTTTTATAGCACTACAAGGCAGACTAGTTCAATATTTAAAAAAATGTATGTATGTACGTATGTATATAGAAAATCCTTTAAAAACATCAACTATTTTTTGGAATATTTTGAAAATTCGGGAGGAAAAGTTTAGATTATAATTTTTATAGAACCAATTGGTCTACTTTGTTAATAAAGGCACAGACAACAAATAGTTTTTTAATTCAAGCTTTTAATTTGAAATTTGGCCAAGAAAATTGTACAGTAATACATCATAATATGGAAATATATAAATGGTTCTACTCTCTTAACTTATTTTCATTTTGCAACTCTTCTTTCTTCTACAATCACTCTGCAGATGATCTTCTTCACTGCAGGACGAGCATCTATATTTGCGATAAAGCATGATAGCTTCAATAGCTCTCAATCAAAATTCTCGTTCTCGAGTTGATCTCCTTTCAATAATCTCGTTGGAGATGACTCTTCTGGCTGCATGTCCGTGATATTGGACCGGCAACAAGCATCTACTTCAGTTTCCTCCCTTACTTAGTGAATATATATTTGTTGAGGCTTGTTTTGCCACCTAATAAGCGACGTGTTTATTTCATAAGCTGTAACTTTAGCTAGTTACAATCAGCTGTGAGTTGTCAACCATAAAATAAGGAGAAGAATTATGCAGAAATTTTGTCCACTTTCATCAGCGTGTGTAAAACTTGGGTAAAAGGGGAAATTACTGGACTTCAAGTTCAAAAGTAAACATACGCAGTGCGGACGAAAACTTTGAGTTTTGTGTAAAAACTTTCGAGTGAACAGACAGAATTATTGTGTCATATATTTTGAATTTACAAGCACTTCACTTCAGCCTTGGTGCTGGCAACCCGGTATAGTCTGCAACACTTCTGCAGCTAGCTTTTTCCTCGTCAGTCCAAAAGTTCATTGCCGCTGCTGTCTCCAACTGAAGTCTGTGTGCCTGTCAGGGCGTTTAACCTTCAGAAATTGGAGGTAAAGTCTTTTATTTACAGCCACGTCTGTTGATAAAGTTGCTGTATGCCTCTTCTTGACAGCCTTCAGCTCATTTCTAATTGCCTATTTTCATACAATAATGAGTAATGATTAATTAGCATCTGTCGCAATTTTTCTATGAACCAAATGTATGAAACTAAAGAGGACGAATGAAAATGTTTTGGAAAATTTATTGGTTAATTTTAAGTTCAGAGTAATCCATTTCAAACGATAAAGGTCGTTTCACATTGCGCAAGAAGAACGCCACTCCTGATGCGGCAGTAAAATATTTTTACATTAAAAATAGGCCACCAACCAACTCTCAACCGAACGCAAAACCGAAGAAAAAGTGAAAATCTTCTATTTTTATCTTGCTTCATCCTTCTACGATATGGGGTATGTTCAATAAATAAATATTAAAATCTCTTAAAACGATTTTCATTTTTGATAAAGAAAAAGCTATATTCCGTTGGCTCTTTCTCAATAGCAGCATCAAAGTTAAGCCTCTCTTTAGCTGGTGGACGCCTTCGTAAGAAACCGCAAAATAGATGTTTATTTCGGAAATTCACTCGGGTTATGCATATTTCCTACATATTTTGCACATTTGAAAGGTTGTGTGAGAGTGTACATAATTTGAAACAGCTGCCTAGATCACTTTTAGTTTCGTAGGATTAATATCTAGTTGTCGATTTCTTGCAAATGCATCCACTATTGTTACACCTCTGTACTGTTGACGCACCTAAATATGAAATAATAAAATTAAAAAAAATAACTTAAGAAAAAACGTGTAAATGGTAAAGTTGTAAACACTTAATCCTACTAAGTAAAAGTCGTCATTATTAATAAGTAAAATAGATGTTTTTATTTATTTATAAACATAACATAAATTATCTTATTATAACATGGTAACATCTTTGTTTGTTTATGATAATGTCAAAGCTCAGGGGATGCCTTAAATAAAGACAAACAGTTGTGGTGTTTTTGATCTTTTCTGTTCGTAATATTTATATTAAAAATTTAAAATAAAACGTTTTTCTAACTTACAGCTTGCTTGCTGTTGCACTGGAACTGCAGTTTCAATGTGTTGTCAAGCTTGTCCTTCTTGCAAGAATTCAACATCATCTCGACTAATGTACGCATTGATGCTCTTACTCGGTGCTGTTTTGGGTGCAATAGCTCTATCACCAGGATTGCAGAGTACTCTTGAAAAATTACCGTTTTGTGCAAATTCTACATCTGCGGCACGTCACGTATTTCCGACAAAAGACTGTCAAAATGCTCTGGGTTACCTAGCCGTTTACCGAATTTGCTTTGCTTTAGTTTGCTTTTTCATTTTAATGGCTCTTATAATGATTGGAGTCAGGTCATCTCGCGATCCTAGGGCACCAATACAAAATGGTTTTTGGGGATTGAAATTCTTAATTGTTATTGGAGTGGCAATTGGAGCAATATTTATTCCTGCTGGGACGTTCGGAACTGTATGGATGTGGGTTGGATTATTTGGTGGTTTAGCTTTTATTCTAGTACAATTAGTATTAATAATTGACTTTGCTCATTCTTGGGCTGAAACATGGGTGGGTGAGTATAAACATTGTATTAAAATATTTATGTTATTGAATTTATTTATTTAAAAGGTTATTATGAAGAGTCTGAATCACGTGGATGGTACTGTGCATTGTTTTCAGTAACATTCTTAAATTATGCACTATCTATATCGGGTATCGCTCTACTTTTTGTTTATTTCACGAAGGTACTTAAACTAATAAACGACAATTCATACATAATATGCTTATTTTAAATGAGTTTTTCATTTCAGTCGGACGCTTGTGCTCTTAATAAATTCTTTATATCATTCAATTTAATACTATGTGTAATTATAAGCGTTATATCCGTGCTTCCAGCCGTTCAAGAAAAACTTCCTAGATCTGGACTACTACAAAGCGCTATGATTATGCTTTACACAGTTTATTTGACTTGGTCTGCTGTTGCCAATAATCCTGGTAAATTAATAACTGAAATTAAATTAAACATATTATTTATTTTAATATATTCAGATGCAGAATGTAATCCTGGTCTTTTTGGTTTTAATGACAAGGAAAAGTCAAAGGTAATCATAAAGTTATTAAACTTTATTTATTGACATTACATACCTATTTAGGTTACGTTTGATACGGCTAGCATAGTTGGTTTAGTCATATGGATGCTGTGCGTTCTTTATAGCTCTTTAAGGTCAGCATCTAAAGTTGCTCAAGTCACTATGCCCGATGCAGAAAGACAAGGTACAATTATTTGATTTTTATTATTTTGCTTGAAATAAAGTCTAGTCTCATCCCCATTTGCCACTATTATACATATAACCTACGAGGAAAAAACTAATGAAGATGCCCTAAACCCGAAAAATCGTGGCAACTTAAATAGTGTGCGGTAATATTTTACAAACTACGTAAAATGACATTGCAGGCGGCGCAAAATTATTTTGTTGGGGGAGGGGGGTTCTTGGCGCGTTTTTTAAACAGCAAATACATACGATCAAACAATATATAAATACAAATTTTACCATATAAAATTGGAAGTTTCTCTTCTTAATCTCATTCTTGTTTAAAAGAATAATCAGAATAACTCAAAGATTGCAATGTTTTCCATCACATTTATTTTGTGTGGATAGCTTCATATCATATTAGATTAGCTGCAAAAAGCATTTCCAGTTATTGAAAATATTCAATTTAATTTGTATCACAGCCTAGTCTCGTTCAATGAGTTGAAATAGGTCTTCATTTAAGAAATGCTCTGAACAAATCACATAACCCTTTCTAGCATGAAAATCTAACTTCCAAGAACTTTATGCCACTTTTGCCAATGAAAAAAGCATTTCCAGTTATTGAAAAATATTCAACGCTAATTTAATTTGTGCGCTTGTATCACTGCCTAGTCTCGTATTTCGGCTCTTGTTGAAATAATTCTTAAAAATTCAACTTCCAAGAAGTTTAAACCACTTTTAGCGTAAAACTACTTTATAAATATAAAATTTAACGATCAAAAAAACTATAAATGTTGATATAATAAAAATTTTAGCAAACCCCTCTCAGACAAACTTTTCTTATTCCGCCAGTGCATACTATTCACAGAGCAGTTGGTGATATCGAAACGAAATGTAAACAAAGTTTTATGTTCACGTAAAGTATAAATATTTCGTAATTAATCTAAAAACTTCCCCCATTTCTAGATAACTGGTTAATGGTAGCTTGTCTTAGGTGTGATATGATATTCCAGATTATCGACAGAGGATATTATTTTGACAAAAGTCCACAATGCACTTCATTTGAAGTTTTCACTAAATTCTTGTTTATTTCACTATCAGTTTCAGTCAAAGTATATGGAATTCTTCTTTCACGTCTCCGATACTAATTTTTTAATGATTTATAATTAAACGACATTATTAAATCAGAACTTTTAAATCTTTCAACAAGTTTGTCACTTCAAGTCGAGAAAAACGTGACGGTACTTCGATTCATTTGAAACCACTCGGGTTAAAATAAGACCATAGAAAATCAGCGTATACATATTGGTAAGGGCATATTCATTAGTTTCTTCCTCGTAGCATATAACATACGTAGTAGATATATTTCGATTAACATTTACTGATTCGTTGTGCTAGGAAAAAGTTATGCTAATAATAAAGAATAAGAAAGAAGGCCCTTAGCATTGCTTTTCTTTTTCAATGTTACATTACCGATTTAAATTTGCATATAGAAACTTGATAAAAAAAAATTATGCACTGCTTAAAAATATATAACAATTATGAACATGCAAGTATCTCTTAGGCTCCCAACTACGCATTATTGAACCTCGAGGTATTTGCTTCTTAATAGTACTCATACTAGGGACACAAAACTAGTTACATCCTCATGTTATCAAAGATCGTTATTGTGTCTTAACAGTTTCGTGACGTGATTTCTTTCTTTAAATCAAGTCATGATATTTTAGCCTAATATAAGAAAAAGTTATTAATTGTTAGTATGCGGCAGAGAATGAAACTTGCAATCAAGACTAAAGAAAGGCAAATAAACCAACAATAATTATTTAAATAAAACAAAATTTTTTAATGTATCACGTTTTTAAAATAAATACTCCTAGCCCCATACAGATAGTCCTGAAACTTTGTCATTGTTAATTTTTAATAGCTATGAAAATACTTGTAAGATTTAAAAGGAAACGTGGGGCGCATGCAATAGATAATAGTAAGTAGTGTAGAGAGTAGCTTTCGCTGAGAAAATTCACACAATAGTTCGTATCATTTGCAGTGTTATGCAATTGTTAGTCACTTAGGTGAACTATTTCAATCAATTTCTATTGCACGAGACTCACGTTTTTAATTTAAAATCTTACAAGCATTTTCATAGCTACTAAAAATTCACAATGACAAATTTTGGGGACTATCTGTATGGGGCCAGGAGAAATTGTTTTATACTTTTCAGTCTGTTTTAAAAACGTGGTATATTAAAAGTTTTTGTTTTATTTTGTACTTTTTAGTATTGTAATTTATGTAGTAATTTTAGTTTTATTATTGTATCGTCCTTACTTAAAAATCTAAAACTATCAGCAATCTTAAAGCGTCCGCCATATAAGATATAGAATGAAGTCACGTAGCTTATCGCATTCTACTCATTAAACGCTTTCATTTTTAGGGTGTTGTGAAGAAAAAGTTAATCCGACATCTTAGGGCGTTCGCAATATTGGGCTTAAAATGACGGCACGCAGCTCGTCGTATTCTACTCATCCAACCTTTTCATTTAATACCTATGTAATGGGGGTTGTGAAGAAAAAGGTAATTCGCCATCTTGAAGCGTCCGCCACATTGGTATTACAATGACGTCATAGAGTTTATCTTATTCCACTCATTTAACCCTTTCATTTGATCCGCTCCGGAGCGGTTCGATATCATACTTAGAAAATAACGATCCGCTCCGGAGCGGTTCGATATCAGATTTGGAAAATAACGATTCGCTCCGGAGCGGTTCGATATTTTTATAACGCTCCAGGCCGGATCGATACGTGGAGCGGAGCGATATTTTGTATCAATTCGGCACTCTGTATGCCGTCTTGGCCAGTAAGGCTGTGTAGGTGTTCGTTGGTATGTGGATGTTATGGAAGCGTCGGAGACACCGATTGATAAAGAATTGTAGCTTAGATGATATTTGAAAGATTACTTTCAATGTTGGACAGTCGCATAACAGAACAGATTATACGTTCGATTCGAAGATGCGGAGTTGTGGGCGTCTGAAGATGCTGCTATTGCGCCAGATCTCAGCAAGAGTATTAAATGCAACTCGAGCCTGTACATCAGCTTCAGGTCCGCCATCTGCTGTAACTATGCTTTCGAGATAGTAAAAGTTATCCATTTGCCCTATTAGATGCTCTTCAAAATAAATTTCATTTTGTTTCTGGCGTCCAAGCTCATAAGTTTGGTTTTAGCAGCATATTGGGTTTGTGGCGACCCATGGTTGCTTTCTGCTGACAACAGATTACGATAAAAAGGTCATGGGGGTTGCAGAGAAAATGTCAGTGGTTCGGAACCCACTTTAAATTGTAGGTCTACTTGCAATCGTTATCTCGAATCGGGTGATGTTGCTCTCGCGCCCCATGGGAACTAGAGAGAGAGCATTGATCTTAAAGCCCTGGTCTGCGACCTTCTTACGAATCGCATAAGGAGTATAAAAAATTTGTGATGCGTGTTTCTGCAGTGAATTGACCCATTATTAAAAATAACCGGATATTTTTGTACAGAACTTATTACTTTTTCTTCGAAATTACCGAAATTGATATTTTTTTCACTTTTTCTTAAATACTTTAAAAAATAGCGGTCAAAAGAACTGTAAACGTCAACGAAGTTTTCAGAGTAGGAATTCTCAGCCAATTGGTTGCCTCCAGACAACCAAACCGTTTCAATAAATAAAGCGCATGCCCAAAAAATGTTGTGGTAACAGAAAAAAATTTCATAGCAACGAATAAATGTGTCAAGTTTTTGCGCATGATCTGTAATTCTCCCATGCCGTTCCCCGGAACTTGCATCTAAATTCTCAGTCGCCTATTTGGAAGCTGGCGTGTGATTTTGACACTTCATAGCGCTTGGACTGCCATGAGTAAAAATTTTGTAAAACGGTTGATATTCCCCTTCAACCGATTGAACACACACTTGTTAAATTCCACCTCTACACATTTTTACATTTTTGCGTACTACTTACAAGGCAACCAGGTTGTCTGAAAACAACCAATTTTGTGAGAATTCCTATCCAGTTGTCTTACTGAGGTAGATCTTTTTTTAAACCGCATTTGTGCTTCAGTTATCTCAGTGTTTGCTTAATTAAATAAAATGTGTTATTTTCTTAGAGAACTAACTATTTACTAAAAGTAAGTAAGGTTAATAAAAGATTTTTTTGTTATCGGGAAGCAAACAAAAATACAAACTGAACAACTAGATAAAAAAAAGACATGACGGTGACTCGAAAACGAATTTTACAGTCATTTACTCAGGGATTCGATTCCCTCGAAAACAGGCAAATAGGAAAACACCCAGAATATGCTTAGCGAAAGGCGCGAAAATGGGCGATGATGTTTATAGTATAGTGAAACAACATTGAGCCTTAATCTGATAAGAATCATTACGTCTGGAAATAAAATAAAGAAAATATTTTCTAAAACTGGAACTGTTTGCTATATTTTAAGCATACTGTAGTGCGTGTTCATATAGATAAAATCATTCAATTCATTTAATTGCTTAATCTTTGTCATCATTTGTCATCATTTAAAAAAGAAAGAATCTAAAAGTAAATCAAGCAATAAATTATTGCATTGTATTCACACGGACAGTTTGTGCACGAAAATCGGTGGAACAGACCTACTTAAGAGAAAAAGTGTTCACAAACCAAAAAATCGGGGGAACTTGTTTCATGCGAACTTGTAAAAATCAAGAAGAAAATTTACGGAAGACACGGAATTTATTTAAACTGCACTTCTAATTATAAATTGTTAATCTAATCATTAAAATTGCCCCTTAATAATAACTTGATTCAATCAATTCACTATGAAACAGGCACTCAACCTAACCTCACTATCTAAACAAAAAAACAGTTGTTTGTACTTTTGCAAGAAAGGGTTAGGCCTATTGGAGATACCTCTTTTTTTTAGAACCAAATGACTGTACTAAGAGGTCAACAACAAAACCGAAGATATCAATATAATCGTCGTTTGATACTTTCTGCCGCAATAATAGTTGTCGAAAATTGTTAGTGTCTTAACCCATAATTATTATTAATTCCTTTCCTGCCAAGACTGTGCTTTAGCGTCATAGGGAATCCCCTGGCCTTTTTCATTATCATAAAAAAGTAGTAGGACATTATTAAATCGGCCTGAAAGCTTACGCGTTTGAACTTTTCTTTCTTTAACTTTCAAAACTTTTCTGCCGTTTCAATCGATAATCGCAAAACAACCTAGTTTGTTGTAATTAGAATAGCGGCTGTATTCTTCGACAATTTCTGATAATGTACAACTATATAAACACTTATTGTATTTATTGTACTAGGCGACTTTTTCTTTTTGATTCATCTTTTGCTAAAAAGGAAAATTTTTTTATAGAAGCTATTTCTATCAACAATTCCATATGATCACCAACAAAACAGCACGCCGTGGCAATTTAAGGCAATCTAAATTTTTTTGCTTTTTTTTGTCTTTTTTTTTATACGATGTGGCTAAATGCGTTAGCATGGTTTCGGCCGGGAGGGAATTAGGGTAAGGAGAGTGAGGAAGCTTGAGTCTTGTTTTTGCATTGCTGCGAGCTAGACAACAGCCCAGAGACAGAGTGGATTATTTTAATTTCTTAATAAGTTCACGGGGAGATCTGGTCTCGAACCCGGGGCCCATGGAATGGTGGTCGTGCGGCTCAACGCATTTATCCATCTCCGTCTTTGCGAAAGCTATACATATACACCACGCGGTGGAACACCATATGCTTCGTAATCGGTACTCCTTTTTATTTCCCCTTTTTGGTAGAAGTGCAAATTTTCAGATATTTTGCACAGAAAAGTACAACGTTAATCTTTACAAAAGAAGATACTTGTTAAATTGTTTTATACTAGAAAAAAATCTTTAAGGAAAAATTTACTAACACAATTTTTTAATATAATTCAAGCTTGATTTAGTAAGATTTAAAACATATAAAATCTTTACTAAACTTTCATAACTAATTTTCAGGACTCCTAACTAATTCAGGTAATAAATTTATTTTGGAAATTATATCAAAAACTTTTACATGAGATTGGGTTTTTTTGGAACTAATATTTCAAATGTCGCATTGTGATTGTCCTCTGTGTCACAATTGGGGTTAAATGGCTGAAGTTTGAATAAAAGCATGTGTACGCTATTCATTTTAAAGGCTATAAAAAGAAATAAATCTCGTATATATAAAATGGTATTTTTAGTATTTCATGCTTTAAATTAGTACGTATTAAATGTGCATGCAAAAACTCATTATTTACCTGAATGACATTAAAATGAGAAGCATCAGGTCACTGTTTTAAGCTACTTCCTCTCTCCAACTTTACGACTTAAAAGTTTATTGAATCCAAATTCATTAGAGTGTGGCAGCTATTATCGGTAACATGATAACAACATAACCTGACTTAGAATTCAAATTATGATGGTTTAAGATAAATTATTGATAATATATTTTAGGTGATGACGATTTGTCTTTCAAAAAGATTATTATCCTAATTTGTTTAACCCAATTGCAAAAAGTGTATATGCCTCTCTCTAACTTGAAACAGCTGAACCAACAACAAAATCGTGGCTATGTAAAAATTACAGAAAAGATACCCCAGTTTTGATGCAATGCACTGCTATATATATATATATCTCTTGGAGTCCCATGTATTCCTGTCTATTTGTTGTTATTAGAGTGGTAAATTTGGAGATCTGAAAGAAACGAGCGACAAAAATGTCGAAAACATATAAATATTTTTGTTGCACTATACTTTTTCCAACGAGGTAATAACTAAAAAGGAGATGCATGTGAGTCCGCATAACGTAGCCATTTTTAACACATTAACACTGATTATTTTTTGTACATCAGCGCCATAAAATTTATTTTAAATTCATAGGGGACTCTGAATTTAATATGATTTGTCATAAGCGGGAAAGTTTAATTTTTTTGTTCTGTCACTCTTTTTCCTACGTCAATGTGTAATTCTTCACTGCACAGCATCGAATCACAAAAGAAACAAACAACAATTTGACAGGTAGGACCACAATTGTCGGAATTCAATAAGACAAAAATATATCACAAACGATTTTGGCTGCGCTCATGTATGTGTATCGTATACGCGGTTTCATCTCCTTTAGCTATAACGTCGCTGACCATTTCCCATTAGAATAAACATGGAAAATTAGAATTTTCAATATTTTGGAAATCCAATGATATAGTAGCCACTGTTATTTAGGAATTTTATAATTTCAGAAGTTGTGTTTCTACTTAAAGTAATCCCTGCATTGTCCTGAAATGAAGAATAAATGATACTGACGATAAAGCGCGTAAATATGATAGAAAATGATGTTCCAGGTTCTTTGGAATCCGAGCTGTTGTGAATGCTATCCGTCACTTACAAAAGCAAAATCTACAAGTAAATTTGTGCTCTTTTTAATTTGATTAAGTTAATAAGGCGGAAACATATGCGAAACACTAGTCTAAGTACTTTTTTGCACATTTTGTCTTTACTTTTGTCGCTCCTCAAAATGAAAATTTGTTCATACGTTTCGCTCTCAGTCGAGTTGTTGCCATGACAGTGGATACAAACGAAATAAATAATTTCAACACTTATACAACAGTTGGAAAAATACCATATGTCAATAGAAACAATCACGGAAAAGGTACATGAGAACAGTTCTAATCGAGACGCACTTTCTGGTCACCCGAACTTACTTCTCACCCACATATTACGTGACGAAAGTATGGCTTATCTGGGTGCCTGGACATAGTGATATTCCGAGAGCCGACGAACTAGCGATAATCAGTACTACTCGTCCTGATTCGGACATTAACCACCATCTACGAAAGCCGCTGGTCACTTGCAAACTGGAGATTTTACAGACATCTCTCAGGATTGCAAATGTTAGTTGGCAGCAGGATCACACCTGCCTGATCACCCGACATATATGGCAAAAGCTTGACCCTAAACGAAATTGAAGGATAAAGATGACTCGGAGCTTGAAACGGCATGAGGGTGCTCGTAGGAGAAAACGAGGAACAAGGGAGGATGGTGGCGGTCGAGGGAGGAGAGAAGATGGTTGCTTTCTGCGACAGCCGAGTTAACTGGGTCTGAAGAAAAGATTAAATCTAATTGTCTGTCCAGGAAGTTTCTGACTCCGCTTACTTGAAAGAGACCTGAAACGGAGAGCTGATCGGTAAGGAAGCTTCTTTGGCCGAAGATGCGTTAAGGGGGACAACGTGAGAACAGTCCTCGGACAATGACCATTAAATACGGGGGCAGTTAAAGTCACCCAATTAAATAAATTCATCGGAGGCGTTAGCGTTCTCAAACAGGGTATCGATCGCTTCAAATATGGGCTCGTAGTCTCTAGAGGTTGAGAGGGGCGAATGTAACAACAGAAGATGTACAAAAGACACTTATTTAGTGCTATTTTTATAGATATAAATAATATTGTAGAGTCGGAGGTCTTTAGCAGGGTGGCATCATATTGGTTCTGAGCAGCTATGAGAACCCCGCGACCTGGTGGATCATTGATGCCTATACAACCGTCAACACGGAAAATGGTATAGTTTGGTGGGAATAGTTCGTTGTCGAGAATTCCTGGTGTTAGATAGATTGTATTTGCGCTTTTTTGATGTGCTGTGAGAAATTTTTTATGTTTCGCGATAATTATAGTAGTTTTTGAATATTTGTCATACCATAAAACAGCAAAAACCCACCTACTGAGAGCTTTTGAAGCACAAAAACCCTAGCGGAAAAACTCAGCGTAAGTACTCTTGCAAACTACACCTACTTATCATCTAGTGTAGCTGGAGTACTCTGCAAGGCCCAATGGAACACAGCTAATGACTCTGTCACTAATTATTTCGCAATATTTGGAGAGCATGTCACACAAAATATCTTCCTACAAGAATTTACCATTGTAACTTTCTGCATTTTGCAGCACAATACTTTAATTTTAACTTGATTAACAAAAAGTTAAACACTCCCAAATTACACGATCTTAAAAGTCAGAAAGCTGCACTTTTTTAAAGCAGGAGCAGAAAAGTTTGCTCTAAAGTAATCTGAGGTTGCTTCTCTTTTCTCAAAGAACATAATAGGAGTCGAAAAGAGCTTGAATCTTTTCTCAAAGAACACAAAAAGCGCAAGAAGATTGTTACTCTTTTCTCAAATAACACAAGTAGAGTACAAAATGGCTCTTTTTGGCTCAGCGTCAACGAACAGACCTATTCTACAAGAAAAAAGGGGTCATGTTAATCGATGCACGCGTCACAAAGTAATTAGGCAACACATTTAAATTTTTATGCAGTTATCTGATTTTTCGTCAGACTGGATGCTTGGTTTACTGCTCAGAACCCTGAAAATCGAAGGCAATGTTTTCATACTAAGACCTTCGGAAAGAATAGTTATATGTACTGACGTAAAAATTAAACAGATTCGATTATAAAAAAAAGGTATTTAAATTTCGTTTCGTTTCTGGAGAAAAATGATTTTGTCGCAGATACAAAATTGTATTCCACATAAGAATTAAATTTTGTCTCGGACGCGATATTATATTACACATAAAAGAACAATTTTCTCTTCCAAAAATTCGAATAACATTTCGTGTTGGACTTGTATTTTAATTTCGTCGCAACATTTAAATGTCCTTTTTGTCTCTGAATTTAACTTGCATCTGCAATATCTGTCGACCACATTTCCCTCTATATAAATAGTTCAACGGATAAGAGCATGCGACCCTAATTACACTCTGAGTAATCTAACAGTTTATTTAAAGAGTCTAATCAAATGTTGTTATGTTTTAAAGATCTATAAAAAAATGGTCCAATGTGGCTTGGGTTCGTACTACACGTCGTAAACACGGAACTTTTAAGATCCACATTTGAGAGTGAATGATGATTTTGAACATTCATTTCATAATTTGATCATTTTTATAAATGTTAATGCAATTTAACAAAATTCAACGATTTGCTAACTTTTTTTAGTCGTATTACGTGAATTTCTCTGTTTCATTTTTAAAATTCGCCTAACTTTGTGATAGTATTTATTTATGGTAAGATTATGTGTTCGAAATGTCTAGAGAAGTTCGGTAGTGTTAGTGGCATCTTAATAATTTAATTTACTAACTATTAACTAATCAAATAATTTTATGGGCTTTGCACAATTTTTAACATCAAATATAAAATTTATAACAAATAAACGGTTTGATTTTCGCTCAGCTTTTACTATTTCTGTCCCTTAAAAGTACTTTGAAGCTATTCCTGTTCCTTTTAAACTTAGAAAAGATATTTAATTTTTTAGTGACATAAGTTTTTAGGCTCTTTTATAACCATTTAAATTCCTATATTCATTTATCTTAACGTCTGTATACATTTACTTAATAATAAAACTACATTTACTAAATTTGTATCTTTAAATCGTAAAGCGTGAATTAATATCTTAACAACTTTTCTAACAAGGGGAGAGGCAGCTTCTTTTCACTAACATTTTTTGTGCAAATTTATTTTTACTAAATTTAGTATTAACAGCAACTTTATCAGAAGATGAATCCAAGCCCGAATCCAGTGACGGAAATAAAGTTTGGGATAATGAAGAAAATGGAATTGCATATTCTTGGTCTCTTTTCCATGTAGTTTTTGCTACCGCTACGCTATACGTAATGATGACTTTAACCAATTGGTACCAGTAAGTACAAATTTTATTATTTATAAAGAATCTTACAAAAGTAAGAGTTTCATATTTTAGGCCAAATTCTGATATAGAACGAATGAATGCGAATGCAGCTTCTATGTGGATCAAAATTATATCAAGCTGGCTATGCATGGCTTTGTACACTTGGTCTTTGGTGGCTCCAATCGTGTTGACAGATCGTGAATTCAGTTAAAATGTTTTATTTTTACTTCTACCAAGTGATTAAAGATTTAGCGTGAGTAACTTAACCAACCATTGGTATTTTTAAGCTTGATGTGAATAAATGTAAAAATCGCATTAATTTTATATTCTCTAAAGTTGAACTGAGATTCATAGATATGTATTTGGAACAGTTCATTTAAATATGTATAAATTATGTACTTTTAAGAAATAAATAAATTTAAATCTTCTTGTTCGAAAATAGACTTATAGATTCTTAAACTCGACACTTTTTAACTAACTTTTATACTTAGTAAGTGCTTTTTCATAGAGTCCTTAGAGGAGAGTGGATGAAACGGTTTTTAAACATATAAAAATTTTATGATTTTAATTTAAAATGATTATGATTATAATTTAAAATTAGGCAGCATCGCCATTTAGTAGCTCCGTGTGACCAAATGCAAAAGGGAAAATACAATTTTTACATCATTTAAAATATGACATAATGTTTGTTCCTAACAAACGACATAATTAACCACTTTCTCTCTCTTTAGTTCCCGAACTTCAACCGATTTGAGACAACGATTGCAAGATTCAGGTGGATTCCGAGTGATCGACTTTACTCTTGTCATTTTTATCTAATCTCTTGTCAGTAGAATACAACCATGGATCGCTGCCAGTAGGGTTCGAACGTGGGACCTCCGAGATGGTCGACACGTTATCACTTACTCCATCCAAGATTTAAATATCTAATATTGTAGACATTTTTACAGCTAGAGTATGAAGTTAACATTACATGAGCACAATAGAATAGTAAAGAATTTCTACTTCCTCCGCTAGCTTAGACAATCTCAGGCAGTAATATTTCAACGAATACCTATTGCTGTTAATAAGTATTATTAAGTACGCCAGTTTAAGTCAAGTCCAATTAAGAAAATAAGACGTTACAAATATATGTACAGGGTGATTTGCAGCAAGGTAAGTTCAGATATACCACGTGATGCTTTGGAGTAAGTAGAAAAGTTTTCATTTCACCTCCCCTTTTAAGCGGTTTCAACATTCTTTTGATTTCTATAAAATGTATAACACCAAAGCAACTTTTCAAATGTCACCCATTTGGAATGGAAAACTTTCCTTCATTTCAACGTAAAGTTTCTTAACGTCTGCAAAATGTGTGTTGGAATTGAATAATACAATCTAGCTTTCTAAAAATATACTATTTATATTTGCCCCTTTGTTTCTGTATACGTATTAAAACTCAATGTTGCTTAATACTCCTTAAAAGCCGGGCACAACTAACATCCAGCCTATTTCCTTCCCATGAAGCAAACATACCCAATTCCGCCTCTCTTAACGTCTTGGGTATTGAAATGTTCAGCAATCTTAGCTGCATCGACCATACATATAATAGTTCTGTCTGTTTACACGAAAGTTTTTACACAAAACCCCAAGTTTTCGCACAGACTGTGTCTGTTTACTTTTGGACTTGAAGAAATTTGACAGTCGAGTAATTTCCCCTTCTGTCCAAATTTTACACACGCTGATGAGTGTGGAGAATAATTCTTTTCTTCTTTTATGGTTGACAACTAACAGGTGATTGATGTCTGGCAAGTTACAGCTTAGAAGTAAAAATTGAAATAAACACAGGGAACGATCAACTTTTTTAGTAAATTATTATTCATTTTTATTTATTTTTAAGATTTCTTGTAAACGCACTGATCTTGCACTAAAATTTGCTTTTGATAATTCTTCAGTTTCACACAAAAGTAAACAGACAGACCTACTTTCAGTCGCTAAAGATGTGATAGTGTTTGGGTTTTTACAAAGATGTAAGAAATAGGAGGACCGATGGAATGTCGCTTGATCCTACTTCTTTATCGCTATTACCACCGACGTTGTTTTCACAAAATTGCTAGTCTGAATCCTTGTAGGCATACAAAAGCTGCATATCGCTTCCACCCCTATAACCTCGAGAAGCTACGAGTTTTATCTGGTTCTTCATTTAATCTCTAGATAAATTAAACTCAATAATGTCAAAGTATGTTAAAGGAGCTCAATAGGAGTAGACAGTTCCCATCAAGCAGTCAACAGCAAGAATAAAATAAAAGCTTGAGTCTGTCAGTATATGAAAGCAGGAGGAGTAACGGATTAGTCCAAGGAAGGTTGCGCAAAACAAATCGAACGAATTTTTGTCGGACAGCCTCAATACGGTTAATATGTGAGGACTACATAGTAAGGTGACCAGGTTGGGCAGTCGTACTCGAGAATAGGGATATCAAAGGTACAAGAAAGCAATTTTATGATAAGTTAATTATTGAATTTCTTGGACCACCTCTTCACAGAGCCTTAAGTTGCATTGGCTTTATTCCCGAAAGGTCTATTTAGTCAGAAACTACGGAATACGCCTACGTCTTTGGTTTTTTCAAGTCTAGATAATAAGTATCAGTCAATATTGATCGCTTGCACGACAATAACATAGCAATTCACTTGTGAACATTCAAGAAAATCGATTATTAGAGCACCATTTTAAGAAGACATCCACATCAGAATTTAAAGAGTGCTATCGTCATCACGAAGAGTACGAACAATTTTGGCGTCGTCAGAATAACAAAGAATTTTAGAATTTGTCAATACAGTTTTCCTTCGTTGTACGCGCTTTACTTTCTTCACTCAACCCCTTAAACATATTTCCTTATTTCGTGCTAAAGTTTCGCTCGAGCATTCTCGGACGAATTCAAAAAAGAACTCCGATCGGAAATTACTACCATTCCCTATTCCGTTCGAAATGCCAAATCAGAGGAAAAATTCTCCGACAAAACATTATTGCAAACAAAACTAGGAATCGCAAAGGGCGTTTATAATGTACTCAAGGTGAACAAAATGTGTCTTATTAGAAAGAAGTTTCTAAAACCTATAAAATTTGTTCTTATTCAGTATATAGATGCACAATGTTGATATACTTACAAAATTTGAGTACATAAAATATCGAAGACAAGATTCATATAGCAGAACAGACTTTCGCTCCGAACGGAATTGAGAATGCAAAAAACAATTCCGTTCGAAAAACAAGATTCGATCAGATTGACAATCCGACGAAATGTAGAATAGGCCTGATTGTTTTTTGTTAAATATTATTGTTAGTATGAAAGGAATCGAATTGAATTTACATCTTGTTAAACATTTTTAATGAATTTTGTTAGTCCAGGCAACAGGAAGATTTTCCCTATGGATCACCCCCCCCCCCCCCCCCCTGTCACGAATGTACTTTTCCATATTTGTTTAGTCCTGAGATGCAAAAATTGTTTTGTAACTATCTCGGTTGAACGCAGGTGCGAATACTTCCAATGTTAAAAATTTGCTACTGGGGCAAAATACACCTGTGCTGCATCGACCATCTTCATCTAAGCGAAAGAAAAATTTGTGAACTCATTAGCGACGAAGATCTACACAAACTTACAGGCCAAGACGGGATAGACACCAGTATTCGAAAAGTATAAGAAAAGAGCTAAACAACATCGCACAGCAGGCTCTAGAGATTGGGATCCCCACGGAATCCAATGAAGAAGACGAATTGGACAACCGTGCAGCACATGGAGAAGATCCGTCGAGAGGGAAGGTACCCAGATCAACAAATTGTGGGCACAATTCAAGGCGTTCGCGCAGAACCGGACCAGGTGGAGAGTCCGTGTAATAGACGCCCAATGCCCAACAAGAGATTAAAGGAACCAGAAAGATTAGTCTGTGGATTGTGGTTTTTGCATAACAACATCCAATTATCATATGAAGGTTAAAATTACTGAGAAGCTATTACCACCCTACCAAAGACATGTTGATTTTTTTTAACTTCACTCTAAGCACCGAAACGTTTGGTGTTTAGTTAGTGAACTGAGTGATGTAGCCATCATAGGGTCTAATACAGTCAGGACTATAATCAGTAGCGTAGGGTTCGTTGTTACTTATGTTGTCAAGGAGTTCTAAAATGCCAATTTTTTATGCAATTCGTAACTTCAAATAGGTACCCATAATAACATAAATAAATCACTGTATAAAAAAACTAAAATGATTTGATTGATTATTTATTATTTTCATTTATACATGAACGATTACTTGATATTTATTTACATTTAATATTACTAATGCGCTGTCTGGTCACATTTTTTCCTAAAATTTCCATCATTTCAGCGACACCTGGCCCTTCCTGTAATATATAAAATTGTTTAAAAACGTGTACTAAAAAATAAAATTAAAACATTTACGGTAAGTCCACTGAGAGCAGATCTGAGAGATTTCATCAAACTTGAAAATTTTAATTTATTTTCTGTTGCAAAGTTTTTAAGCAAGAAATTTAGTTGATTTTTTTCAAATGTCGATCCTTCAAGTTGTGCTAGCAAGTTTGCTACAATTTCTTAAATAATTGAATGAAAATTGCTTTATGTACAGAATATATGTGTAAGTACCTTTTTCAAAATCTACGTCCACTTGACTTTTAGGTAAAACCCACAAAAATGACAAATTTCCTTCTACCAAATCATTAATAGATATTACTCGTCTCGAAGCCCACTGAAGAACATTTTTGACATGTTCCGGATTCAAATCAAGATTTTCTTTTCTAAAAACAATAACATTATTTATTTTATTATATTTGTTACACTTAATAGGTATTACTTTGAGTGAAGGGTCTTTATGAAGATTTAATTAGACAGTAGTACAAATCACTTACTAATATTTTTGTTTCCTAGCTAGTCCATGTTTGCTTGCAAGAATTATGTTTAGGGAACCATTTAAGTTATGAATAATTGTTAGGCAACTGTTGGGGAAACAACTTTTCCCGAATCACTGCCAAATGATTGTTTGTATTATTCTGTAACTTCAAGTGGGTTTTTTTGTAGATGAGAGCTTCTTTTTAAAAGGTTAAACATAAAATCTACAGAAAGGCACATTTTAAGGGCGAGAAGGAGAGGTATTCAATATTCGCTTTAATGTAATTGAAATGTATTAAAAAAATACACAGCTTACTTAAATTAGTCGAGTATACTTCAATCGGCTCGCATGTATAAAAGCATAAGAAGAAAGTTCGACTAATAAGAAGAAAGGTCAACTTAAATCTTTAGAAAATTTTTGGATTTTGATCATTACTCTAACTTAGTCGACAAAAAATAAGAATTTTATGAAGGGTTATTAAGTTGTCCTTATTTTTGTGTTCTACTTTGTAATGCTTTTAAACACTTCAATCAAGTGAAGCTTACACGACTTCTGTATTCAGAATAATAATGCTCATTTTGACAACTTGAAACTCTAAAGTTGAATGTTTTTAGTTGATGTAGCCTATAGAGCCGCTTGCTTTGTTAAAAATATTTAACAAAGTCAATCTAAATTTGCGTTAAATTTAATCTGTTGTACGTATTTATACATCCTTCAAATTAAATGTAATTTTTATAAGTATTTTTAAGCAAGGCTCACTGCAGAAAACAAAACACAGAAAGCAGACGCCAAATTTGTTTAAGATTTTTACACAATAAAATAGGCAAAAGAGAGATAAATTATCCTGTCTCTCAGAAATCTAATCTTACATTAGAAATCTCATATTAGTTTACGGGAAATTGGCACACTTAAAGAATTTGCTAACTAAAGTGCAATAAAATAATTAGGTAGTCAGAGATTTCTAAAAATGCGGTTTTTCTAATTCTTTGTCTACCTTGGCATATTGCACCTTTTTGGAAAGGTAATAAGACGGGCAATCCAATAAAAATAAAAAAGAGGTATACTAATTACATAAATTGCGGAGAAAATTTTGGGAAAATGCTGAAATTTTGGTAATTTCAAAACATTTTTTTCACTTTTGCAAGTGTTTTTTAGCGTTTGTTTCATATGGCTGTGTTGGGTAGATGAAGAGATAAAAATAAAAGAGTAATGTGCATAATCTGAAAAACTGAAATTAATGAATCATCCTGTAACTCGGGTGGTCAACCCCCCCCCCCCCCCCCATACAATTTTTTGTTTGCCTAGGTGAGATCTATCACCCCAGTCATTTTGGCACGTCAGATCTGAAACACCCTGTATGTATCAACGAAGTCAAAAGCTTCGGAAAAATCAAGTAAAATTGTGCAGTTAATTGTAAGAGAGTTGAGACTGTACTGTACTTAGATCTAAGGTCAAATTGCTGCTTGACAATTAGACAATGCTCATCTAAATATACTTTCATTTGACCGTAAAGAAGGTGTTCAAGGATTTTAGAGAGTACTGGAAGTTTTTTTTCGAAGGCGTCCAGCAGCTAAAGAAAAGCTAACCCTTTGGTGCTGCTGTTGACTAAGAGCCAAAGGAATTCTCTTTATTAGAAACGCTGATCGAGTTAAGAAATATTTTAATATTTCTTACTTCGCTCGAGTTAATTCCGATTTTTTTTGCAATTCCAAATTATTTAAAATTTTTTGAAAAATTTGCGCAGAACACATGAAGTTTATTTCGTACATTGTGCACTGGAAGGTAATTTTGTAGCTCTAAAGGTTGCGCTTTATTTTTTAATTGGAATAATTTTAGCATACTTCCATTGGGATGGAAAAAAGGAGGACATGATCGCATTATTAAAAATGTTTACAATAGTTTCCAATATATAAGTCTAAGAAAACGAACGTCTATTTTGTCAAGTGCAATGGAATTCGACTTAATAGATTTAAAGACACGAATCACCTCATCTGGAGTAATATTTCTAAACAAGAATTGATCAAGACCTAGGTTAAGTTTAGCCATATTATTATTAGAGTCATTATAGGGTCTGTTAGGAGAGGAATTTACAAAATTTCACGTTATAAATCTCTGGTATAATTCCAATCCTTCTGCTCCAAACAGTTTACCAGAACGGGTTATTTTATCAACTACAACTATGATTATCAACTGGAGCTATGTTCCTGAAAATAAAAGTCCTCTTAATAGCTCTAAGTAAATGAAAACTAGAGAAACAAGCAAGGTTAGTTATAACTGGGTCTAATAAGCTGCATCCATTGCCATGATACCTTGTTGGGTTCGAGTTGAAAACATGTCGAACGTTCCTCAGTTGTATTAGAAAATCCTGTTTGGCTTGGCTATTGTTTAACATATTTATTATAAAATCAATACAATTAATATTAATCTGATAAGCAGCAGCAGCAAACTGCATTCGTTCCTCATCGAATCGAGAAGGATCAGTAACTCGTTGTAGCTTATACATACAATCCCAGAAATGTTTCTGCTTCATTAAAAGCACCTCAACAAATAAATATTCCAAGCCTGATATAGAACTATCAGATGTAGAAACCACATTTCAACGAATATCATCACGAATATATATAACAACACCAGCGGGGGTGGTGTAACAACGATCGTTTCATATAAGTTGGTATTCAGGCAAACTAACAGTGTTGCCATGATTCCGTTATGATAAAATATGATAAAAATGTGATAAAACTCATCAAAATTACTCACAAGACTTCTTACATTAATGTGAAATATGTTAAGGCAACTTTCATGAGAATTAATGAAATTCAATATTTCACGTCTCAAATCCATGGCTCCAGAAGCAGAATTATCAGATAAAACAAAAAGAAAACCGAACAGCTGCACCCCGATCTCCCGATTTTACAAAAAAATCTAATAAATTATCAATATAAGTAATGGGAAATTCATGAGAAAAAAATAAAAATAATATTAAGAAAAGAAATCTTAATTAGACTAATAAACATGAAGAGAAGCATTTCATAACAAGAGAACCAACAGATTAACTTCGATCCAGTCACATAACCAACTTGAAACCCACGCAGAAGCCCTTTGCCAATATAACCAGCTGATCAAGAGACGTGACCTTGGTAGGAATCTCATCTTTGTTACGACTGCGTCGGACGTAAGTAGATGCACCTATCGAGTAGACTACAACAAATTTTATTAGCGGAAAAGGCAAAGAAAATCGGACCAAAAATGAAAAAACTGGCAAGACAGATTTATAGATAATAGAAAAAAGAAGACTAAAAGACTACCACTTTACTTGTAAATGACGAGCTAATAACTGAAATGCGCCAGTGGGGTTCGAACCTGTGAATGAAAGGTCGCGTTTTACCCACTTACCCTACCCATAGTATACAATTGTCAAACTCAGTGTTTTATAATGATCTAATAATTTTTTGTTCTGTCACTTGTCGATGAAAATATGTCTGTTCCCATACCTGCAGAGATTATAAGCGCTTCGCAGAAAACTGCAGAAAAGTGTTCCCGTATTCACTACTCCAAGAATATTTTGCCTATGTCATAACTTCCCCTGCTGCAGAAAATTTAAGAATTCTGCAGCAACTTTGAAGAGCTGCAATATGCTTAAAAAATCTTCTTTCTGTCAAAGTGACAACTGCCTAAACGTCAATTGAGTGAATTTGAAATTTGTGAATCCTTTTATAGAGTTTTATATCCTAAAAGTTAGACGTCGGATTAAGGAAGTAAAGTAGCCTATAAGGAAGAATTGTGATTGTTTAGTTTCGATATATAGAAAAAGATTTTTTTCTCCAAAACAAATCTGCTTTTTCAGAAAATTGCAGGTAGTTGTTCCCGTACTGAAGTGATTTTACCCCCACCACATAAATAAGTAAACTGCAGCCAGCTGCAGCTGCAGAAGTACGGGAACAGACCTAATATTGGTTGGAATGAATAAATAAATAAATGTTTTTTTTTAACATAAGAAAATAAATATAACAAATCAAACCAATAATTAAATAGCATGAACATTACTTAAATTTTACTTACTCTTCTGAGTACTTCTGTTGAACTAAATTCGTAAGATTTTTTACCAATTGCATACAACTTTCCTCGTTTGATATTTGTCTCCACAATTCTAAACGGTTGAACTCGTAGAGCAAATCCGGATTTAATCTGCTTGGATTAACATTTATTCTAGAAATATCGAACTAAATTATTTTGTTAACTGTTTATGTAAAATTCTATTTATTTTTAAGCAATCACCATTTCAATAAGCTCATCCATAAGATGTAATTGGAGTTTCAATGATTGCTGTCTGTTAAACCCTCCTCCTGCTTGTGTTACATAATTAATAAGTGCCAAAGGAAAAATTCCCCGATCTCTAATAAATAAAATTATCAACGTAATATTAATGTAAATTAAACTAATAAAATTCTTTACTTATAATAACTTAATTGAATATCTCCTTGTCTCTTGCTGAGTTTTGTGCCATCAGAATTAATCAAAAGAGGCAAATGTCCATATTGTGGCGGTTCCCAACCAAAAGCTCTAAATGAACAACATTATTTTGTAAAAAAAAATTTAAAAAGTCGGTAAAAGCTATAAAATGTGATCTTTAGTATTAAATTTACCTAAACATTAATAAATGTTTTGTTGTTGATATTTGCCACTCCAATCCCCTTAAGACATGAGTAATATTCATGTGGTGGTCATCAATAACATTAGCCAAATGATACGTGGGAAACCCGTCTGACTTAATTATAATTGGATCGCCCTCATTTTCAGCCACATTATAAGTAACATCACCATAGACTAAGTCTCTAATAGGTTTGTTGTAATTACTTAATGCAAATCGAATACAAAATGTTGCGTTTTTTGCAAGTTTTTTAGCTATTTGAACGGGTGTTAAATATCGGCATTTGTTATCATATTTAGGAATTTGTCTAGATCTCACAGCCTCCTTTCTAAGTAAATCGAGTCGCCTTTCCGAACAAAAGCAATAATATGCTGTTCCATTCTCCAGCAATTTTTTAACTTCAGTCCTATGCAATTATAAATAAATATTATTGAAATTATTATAGGACTCTAATGTATTTTAATTTTTCCAAAGTAAATTTAAACGATTGCTATTGGTATTGTAACATTCTAGAGGGTTTAGGGCTCGAAAGATTAAAGACACTTACTGACAGCCAGATATTTACAAAGTGTTTATTTATTCACAGTAAAAGCTGGAACACAACAGGTGTCTTCCTTACTCATTCTTAAGATTATTCGAAGTGCTTGAAATATTCGTTACTTCACTTTCTCTGTTTTAAATAAATTTTTCACCTAAGTCAGACACGATGCTGTAACGAAAACTGCAAAGAGTTCAAAACGTAGGTAACCGAAGGTGTATAGTAATTTCCCTGTAAGAAATCTTTAACTCCATCTGTAAAATATAAATTATAAAAATTATTATTATAAAATTTTTAGAAGAAAATTGATGATAAATTGAAAAGTCAATCACGAAACAAAACAGCGTGCGTATTCCTGGATCTGGAGGATTGTCTGCAGAAAAATTTATGCACGACGCAGACAGCGGGGTCGTTGCTTCTCTGCTTCATTTAAACTTCTGGTACCGGATGCTGTTATCCAGTCGGTGCTTTGTCCTGACATCTGGTCATGAGTTGATGTCTACTTGTGTCGAAAGACACACGAAAGACATCCGTCGGATGACCTTATGCTTCTTGGAGATTTGAATATGCCTTGGGCCGGTTGGGAGCGCTCCTTGGACGAGGATTGCCTACTACCATCTTTTTCGGCTGCTCCACAGTACATTTCGGCCTTCACAGATTCCATTGCCTCTTACGGTTTATCACAGGCCTATGATGTGATGGATGACTCGGGCAAGTTTCTGGATTTGGTGTTCTCATCTGACTGCTCGGGTACTGTCGTGAAGCTCTGTCTATCTTCCTTGGTTCCTGAGTCTCGTCATTATCCGCCACTGCATGTCATTCTTGGTTTTGATCCTGTAGTGACGCCATCTTCTGATTCAAGTCATTTTAGTTATAACTTTAGTAAGGCTGATTATTCTAAACTTAATGTTGGGCTTTTTGCCTGTGATTGGACGAATGGTCTGAATGAGCGTGACACCGATAGTGCTGTAAAATTATTTTACGATTATCTTTCTGTTAGTTTTTCTAACTGTGTTCCTTTTTCAAGGTCTCGTGGTTCGCGTACATATCAGTCTTGGCTCAATAGTTCCATGAAGCACTTAACGAATCGAAAGAATAAAGCTTGGAAACGGTTTTTTTCTCAACGAGTTATTCTGACTACTTCGCTTACTTGTTACGCACCCAATTTTGCTCCGCCCTTGATATATCTTATTGTGTCTATTTGGAGAGAACTAAATCGACTTTGCGTGTTGAGCCTAAACAGTTCTGGAGGTTCGTAAATTCTAAGCGTAATTGTGATGGCTACCCTTCTGTGTTGAGTTTTTGTGACATATAGAGTAACGATCCTATGATGACTGCCAACCTACTTGGCAAATTTTTTAGCAGCGCGTTTTTTTAAGGATTTTACTCATATGACGAGGCTTACGCCGACTACCTTTGAAATCAAAAACCTAGTGTTTGACGAGGATGCCGTCCTAAAGCATATTTCTGGTTTGGCTGATAGTTTCTCGTGTGGTCGTGATGTGCGTGCTTTGTAAAAAACTGTCGCATGTCCCTAGTTTCTATGCTTCGTCATTTATTTGACTTATCTATTTGGTGTGGTATTTTTTCGAAATCCTGGAAACTATCTGTCATCATTCCCCTACATAAGAAGGGAAGAAAATTTGACATATAAAACTATTGCCCCATTGCCAATTTCTTTTGTGCTGATAAAATTTTTGAAGCTCTGGTGTGCAATGCTCTTAATTTTCACTGCAAACCTCTTCTGGGTTCCTTTCAACATGGCTTCATGAACGGTAGACCTACTACGACTAACTTGCTGGAATTCTCTAATTGCTGTATTTCTGCCATTGCAGCTGGCAAGCAAGTCGACTGCATTTTCACGGATTTTAGCAAGTCTTTTAACAAAATTAGTGTTATTGCTCGTAAGTTATCTTTTCTAGGGTTTCCATCAATTTTCGTTAAGTGAATTAGTTTCCTATCTGTTTGATCGCACGCAACATGTTCTATTTCAAAGTAATTTCTAATGAAATTTATACAAACTCCAGTGTTCCTCAAGGTAGCCATCTAGGACCATTGCTTTTTATCATTTACATTAATGATGTATCCTTTATTCTCCCTAATTCGAGAATTTTCTGCGTTATTTCAAGAGTGAATGACTGTGCACTATTAAACTCTGACTTAGACGGACTCAAGTGTATTTTAACTACACCTTAGACGGTGGCTCTCTGAACAGACTTTACAAGACCAAAGATTTAGGGGTCGCGCTAAATAAAACTTTTATATTTGACGACCATATCAACACTATCACAAACAAAGCTAATTCTGCTCTGGAATTTGTTAAGTGATGGTCTTAGGAACTTGATGACCCATATATAACTTAACTCCTTTATTTTACGTTCGTAAGACCTGTTTTAGAGTATCCTTTTTATGCGACTCATATTAATCGCATTGAGGCTGTACCGCGTAAATTCGTATGGTTTGCCCTTCGTGGCCTTCCTTGGATCGATCCTCTTCGGTTGCCTCTTTACGCTGACCGATTAAAGCTCATTTCATTGAAGTCCCCTGACAGTAGGCGCGACAACTCCAGAATTGTTTTTGTCTTTGATTGCTTACAACGCGCGGTTAACTCCCCCGGGTACGGCAAAGAGCAAAAATGATTCAGGGAATTTTTAACTCGAAGAACACAGAGAACAAAGGGAGGACAAGCAACATCTTTGGGCATCTATTAATGCAGTGGTATCTAAGGGATCAGTGCTGGGAATGCGCATGTTTTCATTGTATATTAACGATATTTGCAAATAAGTAAAGCACGCAAAGGCTGTAATCTTTGCTGATGATACTCTAATACCAGTGGGGATTTGCGGGGTGGGGTTTTCGGGTTTAACCAAGCTACGAGATGTATATTTTTTGTAGAAATATCAATTTATTTAAAGTGAGTTCAGATTCATTACGAAATACAGATTTTGATTGCTAATTTTCTTACACCTATTATATTGTTAAATTAGGAATACTTTGACTTTGTTTTTTTTTGTATGTACTTAATATAACTCCATCTTTAATAGAAAAGCTGCAATAATAATCTAATTATTCAATTTTGTATTTAATTTTCGTTTATTTAGGTACCTACAATATTACACTGGTTTGTTCTTGCGACCTTGGTCTTCTTAATGCCGGTTGAGGTAGATTTTCTTTATATATGATGACGCCAAAGCTTACGGGATGCCCTATGATGCTTAAGTACAGTCTTGGCAGGCAAGGAATTAAGGATGAGGGAAATGGGTTAGGAGGTTGAGTGTCGGAGGTGTCGATGTACGCTCCGTTTGAAAGTTTCAGGCTCATAAGACTAGGGAAAAACAGAAGATGGTTCTGCTTAGAAAAGATTCCCGAAATTTGACGATACGTCCAAATTTGACCTGGAGAGTAAAGGTGTGGGAGCGATTTGCAGATCTTGTATCACGCGTTGTCATGTGTCTACAAGGAATCAGGCTAGCAATTTTGTTAGAACAATGGCCATGGAAATAACGATAGAACACAAACAGGTTTTTGAAGGTAAAAGATCGCAGGGAAGGGGAATTGTTCCCTCAAATTTTCCGCCAAAATGCTTTCTATCTCTCGGGTGCAAAACACCACTACAAGCATAGAGTGGATATTTTGTAGTTGGAGGGTTCAGAAAATGTTTCTGCATGCGCTCGGTTCATTAATGTGTTATTTCTCAGGTAGTCAACTTGATAATTATAATGAAAATAGTTCAGGTAAAAGATCGCAAGGAACGGTAATTGCAAGCACATTTTTGCACCGAAATGATTTCTATCCATCGGGTGCAAATCACAACTTTAAGAATAAAGTTGATATCTTGTCACTGGAGGGCTAATTAAATGATTTTGCATGCGATCGGTTAATTAATATTTTAGTTCTCAAAAAACTGAACACACTTTTCAATTTTTGTACTGACATGTAATCAGAAACTAAACCGAATAATGCACCGAAAGAAAGTCAACCTAATTAGGTTTAAAAAATTTACTTGCTTAAATACACTTTTTAGTTTAAAGTACATGTAAGTAGCGACCAATTGTGAAGTATTTTTATAGCTTTAAACTTCCTATTTTTATGCCTCAGTCGCGATAATCTCAATAAGGAAACATTTTTAAAGTTGTGTTTTCTAAGTCTTAACATGCAGAAACACATAATTATATAAATCAATTCCACTCAATTTAAATTTATACCGAAATGACATCTAAAAAACTCACAAAACATTTCAAGTTTCAATTTTAAATATCGTCATGTAACAATAGACCGAAATTGTGAACTCATTTCAAATTAAGTTCGGTTTAATTTGGGGTTGGTAATTAAGAAGAAAATATTTCAGGTAAAGGATCTCAGGAAACTGTTATTTGTTCCTAACATTTTTCCACCGAAATGATTTCTATATCTCGCGTGCAAAACACAAATAAAGTACATATTGGATATTTAGCACAGTTTTTTGAAATGTCACACAATTTCGCTTTCTCAACAATCAAACCAACACTAACTCAACTCGCATTCTGACACAAAATTGAGTCGGAGCAAAATATCTTACGTGTACGTCGGGCTCACATCCTCAAACCGGCTTGAGGGAAGAAATTTAGAGTCAGGCGCTCCTTGGGTCTAAGAAACACCCTGTTTTCAGTAGGAAAACCTCACGCCATATTTTTCATGTGCACAAGAAAAGCTTAATACTTACCAAATTCAAACCTTATTTTAAACGGCAGTAAAATCACATGGACAGAGCGGATTAAGTATCTAGGAATTATAGTCGGTAAAAACATGGAAAAGATCCGTAGAGAAGGGTGCAGAACCGGACCAAGTGCGGAGTCGGTGTAATAGCGCCCTATGCCGCACAAGGGCAAAGGAAACCGAGATAGTGCTTATGTGCAAGTGGTATTACTGATTATAAGGCACATTATCTTAGCGTGAGCGCTTATGTAGTGCTTTTGTGCTGGGTTGAATATAATTAACAGCACGGTGCAGCGACCATAACATTGCCGCTCAGTGCAAAGAACCATGGCCATAACACTGCCAGAGTTTTACAATGAACTTTACATAACGATTATATTCAATTAGTAACAGCATAATAGTCGATTCCTGCTCTTTTCCCAGCTGGGAAAAATTTATAACCGAAGTTTGTTAAAATATACAACTAATTATTTTTTTAAACCGTGTGTTTATCAGACTATATATTTTGGACAAGGCATCATTTCAATGGATAAGCCCCAGAATAATAATAGGATTATTTTGCGTAAACAGACTGACCTGATTATCTTAACAGAACCTTACCGTTTTACTGTTCAGGATAAAGATATATACGCCAAGGTATCAAGAGTTCAATTCTGGCTTCAAGCTGTCTATAATTTTCCGAAATCAATTATATTGAGCAAAACTTAATTAGATAATTGGTTGGTTGGTTTTCGAGGGGGGAAAGATGTGTATCTTCCGTGCAGGGAGGTCTTTAGTGGCCCGTTGTACGCCGTACCCTAAAGTTCACTGTCGAGTTAAATGATGCCCATAACGAATTGGATAATTCCTTTTACAAGCATTTTCTATTAGTAACGCGAATTGTGATAGTTAATTCTACTCGGAACTATTGCATTTAATTGAAATTAATTCTTAATCTATAAAATCTAATTCTTAAAAGATGCAAAATCAAGATTTTCCGAAATTCACCTGTACAACTCCAAACGTTTACTTTGAAAATATGGTCCATGGTTTCCCTCAATAGTTGGTCCTTCATCGATTTCAATTCCACTCCACTGTAAATCTGAAACTAATCGTTCTGTAGCTCCCTGTATAAATCGACTGCGATCCGTATCTTCGATCCTTAATATAAAACTGCCCTTATTGGCTTTTGCAAAAAAGTAATTATAAAGGGCCGTTCTTAATCCACCCAAATGCAGATATCCTACAAAATAATTACTTTAAAATATTAATGGAAAAAGTTAAAGTTATAGTACCGGTAGGACTTGGAGCAAATCTAACTCTTACTTTAGACCGGGTCTGACATTGACGTATAAAACGATTTAAACCATTTGATAACTTACACTTTTTTACTGAAGAGAACATTTTTGGACTTGGAAATATTTTACATTTTATGTGAAAATACACAACAAACAACTTTTCTCTTTTAGCAAAACCGGCTGTCACTTTGGCAAAATCAGCTGATGTCAATTGGTGAATTCTTTAGCTTATTGAATGGAAAGGTACTTTATTATACAAAATTGCATTAAAATTTAATTGGATATTCAAAAGTGTTTTTCTTATTAATTTCTATTTTTGTTAAATTTATTAAAGCGAGATTAAAACTTGAAACTTGCTATTGTGAATTGATATTAATTGATGAGCGTGACTTTTAATCAATTGTCACTTATTGTTTTGCAACAAATAACTACGCCAGTCCAGGAGCAGGAGCTGTGCAGTGCGCCAAGGATTAGCAAAGTAGAAAAATGGATTGCGAAGGGCACCAAACGCCTGGATTAATTAAATTAGAGAGTAACCAAAGTACCAACCAGTTAAGTCATGATGATATAGTGCAAAATAGGAGAGAACGAAGAAAAGCGAAACAGTTAGAAAGGCGTATAAATCGAGAAAAGATACAACTTCAAAGAAAATTAAACCAGCAATCGGATCAAGTTAAAGTAATTTCTGCCGAAGAACTGGCAATAAATAAATATGAGTCCACTATAATAAAAAATGCGCCAAAAACCAAAAAATTTAAAAAAAGTTACAATTTATTAGAATTTATTGTTGAAAGAAAAACTCAAGAGCTACCCGCAGCTGAAATTAAAACTGTAAATACTTTAAAATTAAATAAAGGAAAGATAAGGGAAAACAGGAAAAAGCGTTTAACTGTTTTGAAAAAAGAAATGTTACACATACGTGAAAATCGCCAAAGTAAACAGACTACAGGTGAGTTTATTTATGTTTTTACTATATTATTAATCTACAGAATTTTCACATACCATAAAGAGAAACTTACAAAATTTCAATCAAAAATGCAAAATTTATTATCAAATAGAATACAAATACTACTTATAAAACAAAAAAACAATGATTATCCAAAACAATAAACTACTTTATTAAGTAAGAGTAGGCAATAGCTAGGAGATTCTGATAGCAACCGTGTTTAAATATTGCACCATCCCAATCCAATTCGTTTTGATCATTCGATTCGGTGAAATAAACAATGTTTCCTGTACCTCGCACATAAATCACAATCTAAGATACCAAATCCCGAGATCGAATCTTACAGCACAAAACATCTCTTACGAAAATTATATTTATCTATTATCTAAGTGCCTCCAGCTAGTGCAGCCCAAGCTGGTTGTATTTAGAGGGGTGTGAAGACACTTCCTTAAAAAAATTAATCTGCGAAGAGCATAACGAGCAAAAATTTTTTGATTCGACTCGATTTTCATAGACAAATTTATAGTATAAGGCCACCACATTAAAGAAGCATATCCTAAGCACTAGATTCATATCAAGTTTTGACGACATAAGGATCAGAGAACTTCACCAAATTACGCCCAATGATTTCAAGCATTTCTAAAGCTTTTGAGCAATTATAGTCAATATATAAGTTTGACCTAAGTTTGATATCGCAAACTCCTCCAAGATGTATAATATCAACCGGCCTTGCAAGCAGAAGTGCATCAGTATTGTAATCTCAGCAAAACGTTTGATGAATCCTATGAAAGCTAAATGCCTTGCATTTATCATAATTTAAGCCGATATAATAAGCAGAACATCACCTATCAAATCTATTAAGGTCGCCTTAAGGCGCAAACAATCTTAATTCTTATTCGAGCAAACAACTTGAGAACGTCAGCGTATATTAAGGACTAAGCAAAAGGAAAACAACCGATTACATCATTTCAAAAATTATATTGGACCTAAATAACTTCCTTGGGATATCCCAGATAAAATGCTGAATTGGTAAGAATGAATATTTACACATTAGGAACGGTAGTTAAGATGCAAGAGAGAGTGAAACCCCAACACATATAGCTTGCTAACGAATAATGATAGATTAACAAGATCGAAAGCCTTAACACAATTTGTATTGATACAGTTGGCGTTAAACGTAATGCTGAGAAAGTACCAAATTAGTTGATCTAATTTAATCATCCCACAGAATGATTAAAGTAGATCATTATTAATTAATTTCCCTGACCGGCTTTATGAAGAAATGACTTAAAGAGTAAAACGGAGGTAACAAGGAGCTACTACATTTTTCTTTAATAAGAAAACAAAAAGTGCCGCAAGTTTAAAGTTAAATAACAACAATTTATTATGTAATTTTTCTGTATTTTACATTGTTCACATATAACCCAATTAAAAATTATTTTTTATGCAATATGTAATTTATTTTCAGTTATAAAAATTTAGTTTTACGTTCGAAATCCAAAAATGCTTTATTTTGTTCTAGTGTTTAATGCAATGTTAATTCATAAACAATTAAAAATACAGTAAGCCAACAATATCTCTTTATTTTTATTAAACTTAACTTAAAAGTTTTAAAATTGAGTTTAAAAAAAAATTAGTACTTTGTAGTACCGCCCTTTGCTTTGTCTCGAACCCGGTAAAACGGTAGCATGGCGCTTATTAATAATATATGACCAAAATGCTACAATCTAACACTCTTTTGACCAAATAAAGTGTTTGAAAGATATCTTTCTTCAACGGTCGTCAAGTTCGGACGCATGACATAGAGCTCTATCTTTATCAGTGAATTTAAATTGGATTAATAAATAATCATATGCGGTTTACCGCGAAATTTTAATATGGAGTGCATTAAGTGCAATAGAAGTGTAAGAGGTGATGGAGTACAATGTAAGGGATTGTGTGGAGGAATTTTGCACGAAAAGTGTTCGGGACTAAGTGATTACGAAAGAAATCTGCTAATTACAAAAAAGAATTTCATGTACGCGTGTGATAATTGCGTTAATAAAGAAAATGTGTTGATGGAAAGGATGAAGCAAATTCTTAAAACAGTTGAGGAAAACAAACAAAATGCGATTAAGCAAGAATTTGAAATTAAAAAAATGGTTGAGAAATTAACGGAATTGTGCCAAAAAGAATGTAAATGCGAAAGTGCTAATGCTCCAAGTGTTAAAGAAACTTATGCGAGTCAGCTGATTAAAGAACCTCCAGTGGTGATCAAACCTAAATGTAAACAAACAAGTGCGAAAACAAGAGATGATTTAAAGCAAAAAGTGGATCCGTCGAAATTAAAAATTAACGGTGTCAAATCTCATCATAGTGGTACGGTAACAATTTTGTGTGAAAATGAAAAAGAGCGTGAAAAGGTCAAGAGTGCAGTCGAAGAGAAAATGTGTGAAAATTATGACGTAAAATTACCGCAATTGAGGAAACCAAAAGTGTATGTGTGTGGATTAAATGAGTGCATGGATGAGCAAAGTGTAGAAAATAAATTAAGAGCACAGAATGATTTTTTGAAAGAAAGCGAGATTAAATGTGTGCAAGTTAAAAAATCTATTAGGAGTGGAAGGAAATATGAAAGTTATTACGCGATAGTTCAATTAGACTCTAGTAGTTTTCACAAGGCAATTAATTGTGGTAAAGTAAATATTGGGTGGGAGAGATGTAACGTCTATGAGGCGATTAATGTAAAAAGATGTTTTAGATGTCAAGGATTTAATCATAAAGCGAGTGAGTGTAAAAATAATATCGCATGTTCAAGGTGTATGGGAAACCATGATTTTAGAGAATGTGATAAAATAGTTGAAAATAAGTGTGTAAATTGCATTCGGATGAATGAAAAGTTGAAACTGAATCTGGATGTGAACCACAATACGTTAAATAGGGAATGCCCAGTTTATTTGAGAAAGTTAAGTGCGGAAAGAAAATTTGTTGAATACTAGCAACTATCGAAGGTAAAAGCGATATACCTCAATATACAAGGGTTATTTAACAATTTTGAAGAACTGGAAGTGCTTGTTAAAGAGGAATCACCAGATGTAATTGCGCTTACTGAAACGCACATAATGGAAGATGTGAATGATGATGAAATTGGTATAAAGGGATACAATATTATAAGGTGTGATTCTGCTTCTAAAAGAACTGGTGGGGTTATACTGTATTTGCGAGCTATGTGGAGGTATAAGATAATGTCTGAATGTGTAATTGGTTTGGATGTTTGGTGGTTGGTTATCGAGTGCTCAATGAATGATGAAACAGTAATATTTGCGGTTACATATCGTTCACCTAGCTCGTCATCGAGAATTTTTTGTGATTTTATTGGGGATCAACTAGATGGTTTGTCACAGATTGGTAGGAGAGTAATAGTTGTTGGTGATTTTAACATTAATTTATCAACTAATGACTTCTACGCGAATATTATGAAAGAAATTATCGCAGATAATGGTTATAAGCAATTAGTGAATGAATTTACTAGAGTGACGGCTGATTCCAGGACA
Source organism: Leptarthrus brevirostris (assembly GCA_964036015.1). Taxonomy (NCBI): domain Eukaryota; kingdom Metazoa; phylum Arthropoda; class Insecta; order Diptera; family Asilidae; genus Leptarthrus; species Leptarthrus brevirostris. Next base: position 97,998,651 of record OZ038373.1, read on the forward strand.
TTGATTGACTATGTAATGACTAACTCCTATGATGTAGATGTAAAGGTGGAGAAAGATTTAAAAATTAGTGATCATGAAACTTTGTCTATTTGCATAGATCATACTGTATCGAAGAGCTGTGAAACAAATAGGGTGGAATTTTTAGAGTATGATAAAAATCGTTTTGTTTATGAATTGAATGTTATTGGTATGTCTGATGTAGCTTCTATTGAGGATCTGAATGAATGCGCGAATGGTTTTGGTGAAAAAATTAAAGCCGTAGTACGGAAATTTGTACGATGCAAAATTAGGCGAGGTGAAAGTAATGACTGGTTTACAGAAGATTTAAGAAGATTGAAGAACGAGAAAATTAGAAGATACCGAGTGGCATCCTTATCAAGTGACCAGAGTGAGTGGGAAAATTATAAAACAGCAAGAAATATTTACAAACATAAAATAGTTGCGGAAAAAAGGAATAAAATCAACAAAATTATTACTAATGCCTCAAACCAAAAAGAAATGTGGAAAAAATTGAAAGAATATGTACTTAAAAAAAGTAAATCTGAAATTAAGGAAATAATATATAAGGGAGAAACCTGCAACGAGAGTACGCGAATGGCAGAGAACTTTAACAAATTCTTTGTGGAAAGTATCGAAGAAATTAGTACATCTATTACATCAGTAGTTTATGACGATAATTTGCAACAGGTGAATAACCAATTTGTGTTTCGAAATACAAATTTGGAGGAATTAAAGAAAATATGTCTGAAAATTAAGAATAAGAGGGATGTTAATATGATAAATGTCAAAATGATCTTGGATAGTTGGAATATACTCGGCAGCGTACTTGTGAAAATTATCAATCAGTCAATGAACCAAGGTAAGTTCCCGGAAGAATGGAAAGAATCAGTCATTGTACCCGTTGAAAAAATTAAGAATACTAATAAATGTGAAGAATTTAGGCCAATTAATATGCTGTCAACATACGAAAAAATATTAGAGAAAACAATACAAATACAACTGGAGGAATACATGGAGGAAAATCAATTAATATTACAAGAGCAGTCAGGTTTTAGAAAAGGCCACTCTTGTGAGACAGCATTAAATATGCTGCTAATAAAATGGAAAGAATGTATGCAGAAAAGGCACAAGATAATTTCAGTATTTTTGGACTTCAAACGGGCCTTTGAAACAGTGGACAGAGATATTTTAATTAATAAATTGAATAAGTATGGGATCAAAGGAAAAGAATTGATGTGGTTTAAGAGCTATCTATCAGGGCGAACACAGCGGACAAAAGTTAATGGAGCGATGTCTCAAAGAATTAATATAAGATTGGGTGTACCGCAGGGATCTGTTCTAGGGACTCTACTGTTCCTTATATACATTAATGATATAAAGAGTGTATTGGACAACATAAATATAGCGCTATTTGCTGATGATGCATTATTATACATTGCTGGTAATGATGTAAATGAGTGTGCATATGTAATGGAACAAAATTTACAAAAATTGAACGTGTGGCTACAAATGAATAAATTGAAATTGAACACTAGTAAAACGAAATTTATGACAATCAATGGTGAATATGAGGGTACTTTGAAGATTGCAGATTCTTTTATTGAGCAGGTGGAGAAGATTAAATATCTAGGGGTGATAGTGGACAATAAATTAAAATTTAAAGAACATGGGAACTATATATGCGGGAAAATTGGTAAAAAAATCGGGTTTTTAAGGAGAATCAGAAAATCGGTGTCGGTGCTTACAGCTATCAAGACTTATAACACAATAGTGAAGCCACATTTTGAGTATTGTTCGTCAGTGTTGTTCCTAGTATCCAGTGGAATAATGGACAGGCTTCAGAAGCTTCAAAATATGGGAATGAGAGCGATTCTGCAATGTAATAGGTATGTGTCTGTTAAGGGTATGCTGGAGTCGTTGATGTGGATGAGTGTGCGAGAACGAATTGTGCTAAATGTGTTACTGTTGATTTTTAAAATGAAAAATGGGTTACTGCCTGAATATTTGAGTGATTATTTAGTTTATACAAGTGAGGTGCAGCCATATAACTTGAGACGAGTGAATGAATTTAGGTTAGTGAACTTTACTACAGCAAGGACACAAAATTCGTTAATTTACAAAGGTTTGAAAATGTATAATAGGCTTAAATATAATGCAAGTGTAGTAAATATAAATAACTTTAAGAAGTTTTGTATAGAATTTATAAAAAATAAGTGGGATACACTAATTAGTGATTAAGAATGAATTTTTGAGCTCTATGTAAGTTAACTCTTAAAAGTATGTATGAAAAGTGTGCCTGTTGTTGTTAAAGCATTTATATATTGCTAATAAATTATTATTATTATTCAAAAACATATCCTCCCGTCTTAAACGTTTAAAATTCGAATCAAAGATGATTGCATTTAAATAGTCCAAGTATAAATATGTAGAATAGAATAGAATACATTATTGACAATAATTGGTATTACAAATAATATTAAAACTGTTTTCGTGTATTTGCTTGACTAGCCCATATAGAAGCAGACCATTCCCAGTATACCCGGTTATAAGTCTGTTTACAATCTTCAGTGTTGTTTGCACACTGAAGTGCCCTTTTATTTAGCCGCTAAGGATTTAGCAACGTGCATCCCTAATATTTTTAATTTATCTACCCTATCAATGGTTGTCGCAAAGATGTTGACTGCTCTAGTGGTAGGTGTTCTATTTCTGCTAATGGTGACTGTCTCAAGTTTTTCTAAGGACAGCAGGATAGGAGTTGGTCTAGTATTGTCGCCAGTCTATGTTGGTATGAGTTGTACAGTGATGTGGAAAGGGGTGATCCTTGCGCTAAAGAGTTTTGTAATGGTCGAGTGCTAGAATAGTATACATTTACTCGAACTCGAAGGGTTCTGGATTTCAGAAAATGATAGATGAGTGAACAGAATTTTCTGTGAACTCCGCAGAATAATAATTATTTTATGATAATATGGCTGCATACCCTGCCGTAGGCTTTTTCCAGGTCCACAGACACAACATAACACTTTCTGCGTTGGGATAGTGCTTGTATAGCGCTCGCTTCCAGTTCCAGCAAGAGAGAGGTAGTTCCTTATACCCTTCTGAATCCATGCTGTCGTGCAGACAATTCCTCCTCCAATAGTTGTCCCAGTCTTGTCTCCAGGATCTCGATAAGCAAGGCAGCAGCGATATTGGACGAAGATAATAGTAATATAATATAATAATAAATTTATTAGTAAATTCATACTTTCATTACACCGATTATACAAATTTAATTTACTTCATTTTCACTTTCTGTCTTTTCATTCTTTCAAGTTCGTCCGTAAACCACACATTTCTTTCATTCTCTATAACATTCCTTACAGTAAACAACCCAATCACATTCAACAAGATTCTTCCATATCATTTACACTACTATTGTTCGCATTTAGTGACACATTACTGTTATTTAAAGCACTCACATCTTTACGAATTTGATTTTTTTTCTCAGCGGTATCTGGTACTTTCCAGGTGCTGTGAAAAATCCCCTTGTCCAGTACATCATTATACACATCAAGTATTCTTTCCTGGAGTTGAAAGGATGCGTTTTTTAACATGCTGTAGGAAGTGTTATCGTGTCCAGCGCCACTGCTTTTGCACTTTCTAAGTATGTATTAAGCTTAGCTCCTGAATGGTTATCGGATATGTAAGAGTTCTGTTAGGGTCTGGCGCATATGGTATATCACTTATATTAAAAGTTGTTTTTTTGGGAAATAACTGAAGCTGGTAAGTTGCTGTCTGCTGCATATTGTGGCCATGAAGCAGCGAGTTCATTGGCTATTTGCATGGAGTAGTAGAAAGTTTGGTCGTTGAACAGTAGTTTTGTTGCCTGAGACGGATTTGACCTTTCTCCATGCATCGGTAAGGTGGATATTTGAATCTATTGAATTTTCAATTTTTTCCCAAGATTCTTTTTACGCACTTTCTTCAGCCTTTTGGTTTTTGCCGATTCCCTGCGGTAGGAGATGATGTTCTCCGTGGTAAGATGCCTCTGAAAGTTTTACCAGACTATATTTTTAATCCTTATGTGTTTGTGTATCTCGCTCATCCATGAGGGGGAAGGTTGGTTGTTATGCATTGCGATGTTGCTATTCTGACCACGGCATGTTGGTTGATGTTGGGCGATTTCGGTTTCTCGGCCGGCATTTTTCGAGTTATTGCTCGAAACTGCATTCAGTCCGCTGTTTCTTTTTTAACCCTTACTGGCCTGCTGTTGGAGTTGCCTTATTAATTTTTACCAGAATGGGAATGTGGTCACTCCCTTTAGGATTCCCATATGTTTCCTATGTGATTAGTGGTGCGAGGTTTGGGAAAGAGTGCTTTAGGTCTAAGCAGGAGGTGTTAAAATTGGAAATGTAGGTTGGAGATGTGTCGTTTCGTAAGATCATGGATGTATCCCCTAGCCAGTCCGAGACGGCCCTGCATTTATGATTCCGATCCACACAACCCCAAAGGGGACTGTGTGCGTTGAAATCGCCACCAAGGATCAAGGATCCCGGTAATTGGTCTGTTAGCGGCTCAGGATATGACTGGGTTAGTTCACGATTGCACTCAACATATAAAGAGGATATAGTAATGGGCGGGTTAATTTGTATTTTCGCAGCGCAGCGAGTTAGTTTGGTGTCCAATATTATTTCTTCGTAGATTAGGTTTTGATGTATCAGAATGGCAGCACCGCCATGCCTAGTCTCTCTAGGATTGTTAGTTCTTATGTAGTTGTAATACCCTAGTGTGCACACTCTTCATCTAACAGAATTGGTTTCCTGCAGTAAAATTATCTAAAGGTCTATACCTTGCAACTAGCAACTCTAGCTGGAGGAGGTTGCTATAGACCCCTCGGACATTCCATTGGAGGATATTTATGTCCTCCATAGATGTTTAGAGTTAGAGAAAATTTCTTCTATTCCTTTACTCTTTCACTACTACCTCTACATTGTTGGAATCGAGGTCTGAGATTAGTTCTAAAACTGGATTATTGAACGACGGTCTGTAGCGCACAGGATCTCTGCATCCTGAAGGCTCTGTGACCGGCTTGTAAAAGCTCCTACCAATGAATTTGTGATAGCTTTTGAGTTTGGTTTTAATTGGAATATTTATTGGTTTATAGTGGTTGTTTGATAAGTGTTTTTTTTTGTGCTTTGTTTGTTCTTGATTTTGATTTGTTTGTTGAGTGTTGGTATTTTGTTATGCTGAAGCTAATATTTTTTGAGATTGTTGTGTTGGGAATGTTTGTGTTCCAATTGCTATTTGAGCATTGAAGGGGTTTTCCGCTGATGGGTGGAAGGCATAATATATTTTTTTGGCCTCGTATAAGTTACAATGCCGTTGGCTTTAAATTTTTAGGAACTCCCTTAAGAGTTAAAATTTAGGGCATTTTCTATCGTTAGAGGAGTGTTCACTGGTTTTACAGTTTACATATGCGTATCGGTCAAATATTAAAATTACGAGTCCGGTTGGAAGAGGCTTTGAAGGCTTCGGTAACACCTTGCGTTCCTAGCCCTTTTACCATTTCTTCAGCTGATAAGCTATTTAGAGAACGTGATTAAATTGTTCCTTTAGTGGCATTAAGTCTGGCGTCTATTTTCGTCGTGTTACACAGTAAGAGCAGGCTACCAACTCTTAGGAAGCTGGATTTTGTGTATCCAGTCGAGATGGTATCTACACTTTTATATAATATATACATATAATTTTGTAATATTTTCACTTGCTCAGTTGTCGGCTGTCACACATTTAGGCGAATTGACCTCTACATTTTCTACTTCGGGTGAAGTTGATTATTCGGTATTCATAATTGTATACTCTTTTCGGTTGGGGAAGTGAGTGGCCTGGATGTTCGGCCAGAACCCCGAAATAATTTTCCCGGTCTTTCGGCCGCACTATGCCTCGCAGGCCTGATTTAATTTAACTCTCTTTCCCTTTAATTTGGTTTACCCTTTTATAGAAACAAGTGTAATGTTTTTAAGTATAATCTGTTCTTATTGCTAAAAACAAATCTATATTTAGTATTTTTGTGAGATATTGTATGTATTATTTATGTAATTTTATCGTTATGTCCTATTTTTAGTAAAGTATGTTGACATGAATATTTTAAGTAAACTTCAGGGTAGCGATTCTCACACAATTTGGTTGCCTAACCGTTTCAATAAATTAAGCGCATGCCCAAAATATGTTGTGGAAACAGAAAAATATTTCATAGCAACGAATAAATATGTCAAGTTTTTGCGCATGATCTGTAATTCTCCCATGCCGTTCCCCGGAGCTTGCATCTAAATACTCAGCCGCTTGGCTGGGAGCTGGCGTGTGATTTTGACACTTATAGCGTTTGGACTGCCATGAGTAAAAATTTTGTAAAACGGTTGGCATTACCTTCAACCGATTAAACACACACTCTTTAAATTCAAGCTCTACACACTTTTACAATTTTGCGTAATTACAAGGCACCGAAACAACAAATTTCGTGAGAATTCCTACCCAGGTGAACTTAAAGTAACCAAAATATTATGTAAACGCGCATTTACTTCAAGTTTACTTAGCTCAAGTAAATCAATCGAAAGCTTTTACACAAAAATAGTTTTTAAAAAAAAATTTGAACCGACTTCACAAAAAGCGCTAAAAAGCATAAAATAATTTTTAATTTTATATCTATTACGACATTTTGAAGTCGGTGCAAACCAAACAACTACAACAAAACTATTTAATCGTCATTTCTTATGATCCCGTAAGCTGAATCGTTCAGGTAGTATTATGTATTATTTTCAATTGTGGTTCTGTAGTTGTTTTATTTGTTTAATTTGCACCGACTTCAAAATGTCGTAATAGATATAAAATTAAAAATAATGTTGTGCTTTTTAGCGCATTTTGTGAAGTTGGTTCAACTTTTTTTTAAAACTATTTTATTTTTCACTTTTTTCGTCTTCGACTCTATACAACGAAGAAAGAACCATCCAAATCGGACCACGCGTTAAAAGTTAGTTTTAACCCCCTACCCCACCCCCATTCCACTAAAATTTTTGTCTCATGGTATGAATCAAGGAACATACTCTACCGAACAGAAAAGGAATCATCGGAATCGGTCCACGCGTTACGAAGTTACTACCCCTCTTCCTCCCGCACCACCACCATAGGACCAGATTATTCTCCTATTAGCAATGGGGATCACACTCTATACAACAGCAAAAGAACCATCCAAATCGGTCCACTTGTTACAAAGTTAGGTTCCACCCTCCTCCTCCCCCCCCCCACCCTGCAACATTTGTTTTCTCGTAGTATCAACCTAGGATCATATTCTACTCAATAGAAAAAGAATTATCCAAATCGGTCCACGCGTTACGAAGTTAGACTACCCCCCCCCCCCCCCCCCCCCCACCCACACCTTTCACCCTAGGACCAAATTATTCTCCTATTAGCAATGGGGGATCATACTCTATACAACAGAAAAAGAACCATCGAAATCGGACCACGCGTTACAAAGTTAGGTTCCACCCCCACCCCCCTCCGCCCCAAAATTTTTTTCTCCTGGTATCAACCACGGAACATACTCTACCCAACAGAAAAAGAATTATCCAAATCGGTCCGCGCGTTACAAAGTTAGCCTACCCCCCCCCCCCCCCCCCCCCCCCCCCTACCATAGGCCAAAATTTTTTTCTCCTATTAGCAATGGGGGATCATACTCTGTACAACAAAAAAAGAACCATCCAAATCGGACCACGCGTTACAAAGTTTGGTTGGCGATGTGGCAATTACGTCTGGGTTTCCTGGCAAAAAATGCTGTCTTAATAACATACATCTGACGGCGTGAGGAACGAAAGTCTTATTCAATGACACTCCATAGATTTGCAGCAGCTTGCACACAGAGTTTATCTCAGTTTTACAATCGCCGCAAGGGCTGCGGGACGGACGAGTCCTTTTTTCAGTTCATAGAAGGAGGATGGTGAAAGTAGTTTGCAGACGTAGATGAACACTTTTCGCTAACTGCTCCCAGAGCAAAATAAAAACGATGAACATCCCTTCGGAGACTACTGTTCAAGAGTAAGTATTCCAGATGTAGGAACTGCGCAGCAGCTGGACCTTTTTCTGGTCCATCAAAATTAATAATTAATTAATTAATTCTTAAGTTAACTATTTCATATGTGTAACTGAATATACATACTTAAAAAAGTTGTTATTTTCATTTTTATAATATAAATTTTTCGCGCTATGATTATAGCTTGATTTTTATTTTTGATTAATCACAAGATTTCCTTTTGTAAAACTCCAATTAATCGAACGTAGTAGTATTACTTTAGCCAGTTAGCACCACAGACGGCCAATTTCAGCAAAGGAGTTCTTTTCTTCTTTGACAGACGACAAAATGGACCCTTTTTCTGGTCACTCCAAAATATTATGTTTGAACTAAAAACGACGATTGTTTATTTTCCTGGCCTAATTTCATAACAGGTAAAAGTTTTGTAGTTTTTAAAAAAAAACAATGCATGACAAATTAAAACTATTAATATTTAATTCATCCGATTTCGACATCTGAACAACAATTAAAGCTGTTCTTTTGATTTATAAAAGATAGCTTGTTGTAAGGCATACTCTTCAATGAACCATTTCAAAAATAATAAAGTAATTGAGAAGGATCGACTGCAGAACTGTGCTATGAAAATGTAACAAATTTGCCAAGTGTTCTAATTGCTTGACTAATTCAAGTTAGAACAGATTCTTGAAGAAGCTGATCAAGTGACTAACGCTGCTACAATTAGCAATCTCACATGGAATAACGCACGACCATAGCTATTTATATAAGTCGTCGGTGGAGTAAGTGATAACGTGTCGGAATACCAATCCCGAGGTCTCAGGTTCGAATCCTACCGACGACAACCCGTGGTTGTTTTCCGTTGATTACAATAAAAATGGTATGTCAGTGGTTCGGACTCCACTTTAAATTTCAACCGTTTGCAACCGGTGTCGCGAATCGGGAGAAGTTCTTCTCCCGAGAGAGACAACAAATTTGAAAAGGTGTGTTTTCTTCAGTGTTTTGGTTATTACAAATTTATTTATAAAGAGGTAAAGTAAAGAACAATAATTTTTATAATTCATTTAAAAGATAGTAGTATTGGTTTTTGGTCGGAGGTATACGTAGATTCGAATCCAATCGTTGGTAATCCTTAGTAGTTGACAACAGATCCTCTAAATTGTAAGTTCACTAGCTAAATCGTAATCAGACTAGCTAATTGTAAGTTCACTAGCTAAATTATAAGTTCATTATAAAAAATATATATATAAAATGATGTATAATTTATAAAATCTGCCAGTCAAAAGTTCATTTTACAACATATTAGGAGTGAACAAGTCAAAATTTGATTGCAGATATTTCTGCGAACTTGGAAACAAGCATTGAAAACTTAGAGCGCTTAAATATTGCTGACGATAGTAACAAGAAAGTCAGTAGAATACACTCGAGGCATTTTCGACTGTGAGTAATCAATTACTTTAATCGTCTTTATTCTTTTTTTCTCCTTTTTTCAGGTATTGTGACAATATCATCTCAAACACTATCTCTCAATGTGCGGAAAAGTTACTAAAGGAACTTTTTCGATTCCAGAAACGAGCCTATGAAAAAAATGAAACAAAAGCAAGAGCTCATCGCCGATTCGTAGTTGGATTTAAGGAGGTCCAACGACAAATCGAAATTAGAAAAGTTAAATTAGTAATTATTGCCCCCGATTGTGAGCCCTGTGATTACCAAGGTAAGAGTACTTTCTATTAAAAAATATATCTATTTTAAGTTAAAGCAAAATCGAACAGAAAAAAACGGTTAGCTCAATGAACACGATTTCGAAACTTCATGGACTTTAAAATTTCAAATGTATTGTCACTCCTGATGAATATTTGTTTGGTGTAAACACGAAACCTACAATTACGATATTTACGAGAAATTTACAAAAATACTTAAAAAAGGTAGAGTTACTGAGATAAATGAAATATACAAATTAATATAAAGTATGTGCATATATAGCTTAGTAGTATAGCTGAAAAATCTGCTCTAAATTAAATTATTATATTATTGAACACTGATCAGCTCACTTTAGAGCAACTTTCAGCTAGAGCAAGTCATTAAACAGACCTATTGTAGATGCAGATTTTCAAAAGATTATTTTTGAGAAATTGGCAAACTTCTAAATTTAACAAAGCCAACCAAATTTTATAGTTTCAGTATATTAAATAATTTTAGATCAATTAGACAAAGAGGTTTCGAATAATATTTGATGTCGATTTTGAGTACCCTGTTGGAGAAATTTGATATACAATTATACTTTATGTAGAGTTTTATTAAAATTTTGCTATATCTTTCTTAATATTTAGAAATTATACTAACAATTTAAATATTTTTGAAAATATATGTGTTAGATTGTTCGAAAACAATGTAATCAAAAAAGTCAACCAAAAACGTTATGTACGCACGCTATCAATCTGGTCGCACTACATTGTACTTTTATTCATTTTCTGATAAAATTCATTTATCGATTAGCGATTATTACTTATGATTACAAAGTTAATAACTCATTTTTAAGTTAGAATATTTTCAGGTGGCGTGGATGAAATAATTGAAGTTATAAAGAATAAGTGCAAAGAGCGGATTACTCCGTATTTATTTGCACTGAGACGCCGGCAGCTGGCTTATGTTCTCTTCAAAAAAGTTCCAGTCAGCTGCGTCGGCATACTGAATTATGATGGGTCTCAGGACGTTTTTAAACAGCTGATGGAGTATCTATTGGTTGAAAGGGAAAACTACAATAAGTTGAAAGATGTAGATGTAGCTTAATTGCTGTAAGTCACTAGAAATAAATTTAATTTCATCTTTGCATATTACAAAAAAGTTCATCAGCAATCAACAGACATTAACGGTTTAGTTTTAAAATTTTTGGTACATTTTATTATGAATATATTAGAATAGTTTAATTAACAGATATTAAACTATAAATAAGAAAATGGCTCATGTTTTTTTGTATAAGCTATCTGTATTAAAGAAAATTAATAAATGTGGCAATAAAAATGCAATAAGCCTTAATTATCTTATTTGAAAAGATTATTTAATTTATTCCAAACAAATAACATTTTATAACTAAATATATAAATAGGTATGATGCAATGAAATTATTTTCAATTCAAACATATTTGGTTTTTGAAAAACACTGAAAAAACACTTGCTTTTGTTCTACAAAATTTATTAATAAATATTTATCTTGCGACGCGTTTCGTCCTCTTAAGACATTATCAAGCGACGATATTTATTAATAAATTTTGTAGAACAAAAGCAAGTGTTTTTTCAGTGTTTTTCAAAAACCAAATATGTTTACAAAATCGTTCTACCAAGTGCCGACCAAAACGTCAATTATTTCAATATTTTCAATTCAATTCAATTTATTTAACGTGAAATTTGTACAAAATAAGAATATATTCTTTTTAAAAGTACATAGCATAGAAAAGTAAAAGTAGATTACAAAACTATAATGACAAAAATTACCAAAGTGAACTAATAATTGAAAAGGTAGAAATAGAAAAAAAAGAACAAACAAGAAAAAGATGAAAGTAATTAATTAAAATTAAAAAGAAACAAAAAGAAAAATCTAAATTAAGATGATGGTAATTGGTAATGTGACTGAAGCCGCGCCCTGAACACCCCCATCGAACCCGCACGCCGTACAACAAACGGAAGAGAATTCCATAAGGTGATGGCATGAACGAAAAATAATCGCCTGGATTGCAAACACGAGTATCCAGGTACTTGAAGATTATTCATACGAGAAGAACGTAAAAACACTAGCTTATCCTTCAGAAAATCAGGCTTGTCTGTATGTATTAATTTAAATAAAAATATATTCAGCCTCATCTTTAAGTAAGAAGAAAACGAGCATCCGAGGAACAAATTGACAAACTGCGTTACATGGTCATACCGTCGAAGTTTATATACATAACGTACGATTGAATTGAAGCAAACGTTAAGCTTCTTCCACGATACAGAGTCAAGGTTACCGAATATAATATCACCATGTGTAAGAACAGGCAGCAGCAGAGATTTCGCCAAAGAGAAACGTACGCTTTCTGTAATGTAAGAGGCGCTACACCAAAGTTTACGGAGACTGCTATATACCTTAGAGACAATACTGTTGATGTGGTCAATCCATGTTAAAGTATTATTAATGATAACACCCAAATTTTTTACTTTAACTAAAAACGGGATTGCCGTCAACCCGATCCTTAAAGAGGGGAGGGAATCAGTATTTATAGGCCTTTTGAAGAGCACTATAGCCTGAGACTTGACGGGATTAAGTTTTAAGTGATTATCCGAAGCCCAATCAGAGATTGCATTAAGATCCTGATTTATCTGCCAGATGCAGTGCTCAGAGAGCCCCAGAGGGCAGCTAAGATATACCTGAACATCATCTGCATAAATTAATATCTTCACGAATTTGAGAATATTAGGAAGATCGTAAATATAGAGACTAAATAGCAGCGGTCCAAGAATCGAACCCTGAGGAACACCAGTCAACAAATCAAGATAGTCAGAGTGTTCGGATCCACAAATTACCATCTGTTTACGATCAACCAGGAAACTGCTGATTAAATTTAAAGCGGAAGCTTCAAAATGAAAATAGGACTTTAGTTTGCTAAGAGGGCGCATGTGGTTTACAGTATCAAACGCCTTAGAGAAATCAAGCAGAGTAAGTATAGTTAGCCTATCATTATCAATTTCTCGCCGGACATCCTCAGTTAATTTAAGTAAAGCTGTAGTACAACTGTGATTTGCCCTAAATCCATTCTGCCAAGCAGAAAGAAGCCTATTCTTATCAATAAATTCAGTTACTGCTGTGTGCAATCAATTTTTCCATAGCTTTAGAGAGACACGCTAAAATGCTAACAGGGCGGTAATCAGAACATAGATTTGGATTTGGCTTCTTAGCTATAGGTATAACAAGTGCATTCTTCCATAAAGACGGAAATTTAGATGAGGTAATACAAGTATTAAAGATATGCGTAATAAAAGGAAGAATACAGGGAAGTAAAAGTTTGATGAATTTGATAGGAATATTGTCTAATCCAGTAGCATTTGATTTAATAGATTTAATAGCTGAAAGAACTTCAAGTTGCGAAACATTACGAAATGAGAACATATTCGCGAAAATAATTTCTCCAGTAAAAATATTTCGCGGTACAAAATCGTGGAAAAATTTGCATTTTCTGCAAGTGGAAATGTACTCGCAACGGCAACCAAGTTCAAGCTCCGCCTGCCAACGGCACAACTCAACTCGCCAAAATGCAAAAATCCACAGCCACAATAAAAGTTAAGTTAGTCAGATAGAATTGGAAGTCAGTCAGTCGTAGTTTTATCACGGAGATAATAAGGTTCCATTATTTCGTTAATAATAAAGTGAGTTAGCGAGGAAAAATTTTTGATGGCGATTTAATTTAAAGATCAATGCTTAGTGTGATAAAAGGCAGTTAAAAATCGTGAATATCTGTAAACAAATAGAATCAATGTTTTTCTTGTTTTTCTTGTTAAAAAAGGAGGAAAATGTAAGGGTTTTTTTAACCCAAAGAAAATTACAGAATAGGAAAGTAATGAGTGGATTGCCAGTGCTTCTAGTGATTCTTACCGCGCTTTTGGTAATTAAAACTAAACAGGCCGCTTAAATGTACAAATGAAATAGTTTGGAATAATTTCTCGTGTCGATTTACTCAGTTCGAGTTTTTGTGCGGTGAAGAATGGATAAAATTTGCATACGATGAGTGTGCAGTGGTTAAGGGTGTCGAATTTATGTATTTTTAATCTGGTAAAAAGGTATTTTGTGTGATTAATTAACTCGTTTTAAGTAATTAAAGGATATCGGAAGAGGAATATATGTTCAGGGAAAGTATTGGATTTTGGTACTCTATTGGCTAAAGAGTCGCAAGCGGCACTGTTAGATACCAAGAATAGGATAGAGTGTCCTCATTGCATCTCCAACACTTACGATAAAAAGTGCAGGCTCACTGCAAACAGCACTTAAACGCGATCATAATTAGCATATTTTTATCGTAATCCAATTATACGTGGTTTTTACCTTCATTCGCACTAACAATCTGCGAAGTAAAACTGAAAATAAAACCTTTGCTTGGGGAAAATTTTATTATTACTACTTCGCGGTAGTTGTATATTCTAAAGTGCGAAAATTCGCTAAAAACGACAGAAAAACGGGACGATTGAAGTGGATTGCGAAAGTTTCCATCATTTCATCATTTTGTTGGGATTTTTGGTCCACTTCTGAAAGGATAACCCGCAATGAAAATATATGAAATTTAAAATTATAAATATAGAATTTTTGTTGTTTGTATTCGTCGATAAATTGATTGCAGTTATCGAAAGCGTACGAATAATTTTGTGGTGAACATAACATTACAAGCTTCATTGCAGCGCGCATTTGAGACGAACTTTTTTTGTTCAAGTATTTCTTGTGGATTAAGAGTGTATTCTTAGATACGTTGATTGCAGTATCGAAAGCCGCTGATTTGAGACGAAATTTTTGTTCAAAGTTATTTCTTGTGGATTAAGAGTGTATTCTTAGATACATTGATTGCAATTATCGAATGCGTACGAATAAATTTTTTGTGAACATAAATAAAGACTTACAGGCCACTTCATTGCAGCGCGCATTTGTGACGAAAAGTTTTTGTTCAAGTATTTCTTGTGGATCCAGAGTGTATTGTTATATACATTGATTGCAGTTATCAAAAGTTTTTTCGTTCAGATTTATTTATTATTAATTCACAGTAGTATTTTTTGATTCATGGATTGCAGTTATCAAAAGCGCACGAATATTTTGTGGTGAACATGAATAAAGACTTACAAGCCACTTCATTGCAGCGGGCATTTGAGACGAAATTTTCGTTCAAAGTTATTTCTTGTGGATTAAGAGTGTATTCTTAGATAAATTGATTGCAGTTATCGAAGTAGCGCATTTGTGACAAGTTTTTTTGTTCAAAACTATTTCTCACAGATTGAGAGTTGAATAGGTATGTCGGTACAGAAAGCAATGGACTTTCATAATTTTACTATGAAAAAGAACAAAATTTTCCTGACAGTGAAGTTGTGTTTCTTTTTTTCTCCTTCAATAAGGTACAATTGTAACTAGTATTATTATTTTTTTTTGTATTAACAAAATTAGAAGCAAATGTATATACCTGCGGTACTATATTTAAACAATAACGGATTTTTTTAAACTGAAATAAACGCCTGTAATTTTATAAAATGGCTTTCTGTAAACAAAATAATGCGCATTATCTTGAATTAAAATTTTAATAATTTGTATTATTTATTTCTATTAAAGCTTTAATAATTTAATTGTCGAAAATTTAAGAAGAACTGTAAGATAGGTTACTTCCGCAGAACCTCTTTGCAGTGAGGTAAACTGGCGCTGACCTTCCGTCAGTTGGCAGTGTGCTCTGCTAGGGAGAGGAAACTCCGTTTTTATTAACAATACATTTTTGTATGGAACAGCTCTAGAGTTTAAAATTCTCTCTCTCTCCTCGTCGTCATTTCCTAGGGCGGTCACTACGTCGGTGGGCGGGGTCCTCACGATGAGGTGAGTGGCCCTCTCTCTTTCCAGGTGTTCAAAAGGGCATCCAGATGATGCAGCCCCTTGGTTGTATGGGCGGTTGGGGCAAGGGCCAAGTAAGGGGAGTCACAACACCGGACTCCACCCAACGATTTCCGGTAAGTCTGGCAGCGCCTGCCGCAGTCCTTCCTTTGTTTTTTTATTTCCGCCTTTTCAGGTTTAGTTTTTTTCAAAGTTTCCTTGCATGAATCCTTTCTTCCGTTGCGCGACCAAGAGCAGGGTAGCATCCGTTTTGAACCCTCCCCCCCACTAAACCTCAGCCACTAGCATTCCATTCCACCGGAGCCGGAGGCCGGGATCCTGATTGACATTGTCATCCGGAGTCATAGCCTGCCTTGGGCAATCATCCAGCAGCAGTGTTGGCCCCGGCTCGCAACACAATTATGTTGCGATCAAAGCATAAACAGAACAATTAAATGGTATTGTTTTTTTAAAGCAGATCTGTAATCTGTTACAGTAATATTTTATAATGCCATAGATTTTTTTAATTATGAACTTATTTTTAAAGTACTGAAAGTTAAATGTATTAATTATATCAGGCTGTTACTTTTACACTCATCGGATTTACGCTTTAATCTAATACTCTCAGCCTTAATAATTTTGAATAATTCAAAAATTCAGTTTCAAAGGAATTCGTTATATGTTTAAGAAAATCCAAGTTCAAAAACCTTTGTGACAATGCCTGTCGATCAGCTTGCCAGAATCTTCTTGCTTGTAAATGAAATTAATTACAGTTATTTTTTTAAAGAAAATTGTTGGGCGCTGGGACCCACCCTGCTACTGGATGACTACCCGAGCAGGCTATGTTCGCACTGACACCTTTCTACATTTCGCTTTGTGTAAAGGACCCACAGTACACTTCTTGGACAGAAGTGTACGCAAACATTGTAGGTCTTTTTGTACTTTACATGTGCGCGAAAGTTGCTAGCCATATGATGGCCAAAGAGAGCATAGTACATATGGATCTGTGTCAATTGATTGGTGTACCGAAGTGCGAAACTCACTTCCTTTGGCTGGAAGGTGTAAGTCCCATGCACTATGATCATCCTGCAGGCTCGTACGGATGGCGGACAGTATTGACCTGTTCACTTGCTGTGAGGCATTAGAGTGTGTAGAATGTGTAGCAGTCTTGACATGTTTTATGCCGTATTGGCTCAGCAGTTTCTGGAAGGTATTTGAGACAAACTCTGCCTTTGTCTGCGAAGATGGTTTCGGGGACTCCAAAGACTGGCAGGACATCTTTCTCCTGGAAAGCACTTACTAAATCTGCTCGCCTAATACCACGAATATAACCGTGTTTCCACGTTTAGTGCGAAAATAAGATCCAAGAAAGTCAATATATAGAAACTGAAATGGACGTTGGGCTTCTAAAGGTTTGCATATAGGTGGTCGTAAGATGGTGTTAGACGATTGAGTCTCGTTGCATACTTGGCACAAGAATACATATGCGCGTATTTGTGTTACCATGTAGGGCCAATAATACTTCTCGCGAAGTTTACACAAGGTCTTATGGAAACCTCCATAAGCTGACTGAGGTGACTCATGAGCCTCACGATCAGACTTTCCGTTAGTCCCGATGGAACCCAAAGCTTCCAGGCTAAATCTTCCTAAACCAAGTCACCGCTACGGAGTTGAGCTCGCCTGTAAATGTACCCGTCTGAGACACAGAGATCAGGGAGTTGTGCTTGGTTTGCAAGTACAGTCAATTTAACTGCTCATACTCTTCCATGGAGAAGTATGGCGAGTTTTAGTCTACGTCGACTGCACTTACATTCAACTCCTCTGCCGCGTCACTGTGTGCTCAAGACAGTGTCAGGGACGACATTCTGTGAATCCTTGCGTAGCTTTTGACTCTTGAGCCAGTCTTCCGGAGAGCGACTTATCAGCCACTTCAGACTTGCATGGTCTGTTAGGATGTCTTTCGACGCATGCTCTGAATTTTTTTACGCTCACCACGGCAGCATAGCATTCCAATTCAGTAATGCTGTAGTTGCGCACACATTCGTTGAGGTGCATTGCACGGTCCAGTTCGTCGTACATAAGCTTTTGAATTGCTGGGGAGGTAGGATAGTGCTTTTGTTTAATCTGTGCTGTGAATGACTGGAATTGTGCATTGAATGTGTCGATTTTGGTTCAATAAGTGAAAGTTCGTGCAATCGGAGAAGAGGGTTGTTGATCGAGAGCAGAGATGATAGGTTGATAGTTGAAACGCTCGCCAGAAGTCTACACCTAAATATAACTGTTGACTGAAGCCAGGCACTACAAACAGGGTTAGGATTTCGGTTTGTCCCTGAAAGATTACTGCCGTTCTGACTATGCCGGGGACGGACTGGTTAGTACCGTCGGCGGTACGGAATGAGGCTGTCAAAGCGGAGAATTTTAAGCCTGAGCGTTGAACAAACTCTACGGCTCCGTGTCCCAAACAACTCACGCTGACGCCGCTATCGAGCAGGCATAGAAGGGTCTCATTAGCAATTTGCACTTGAACGTATGCACGACCGTCGTCCTCACTGGTGATAAGACTAAAGACTTGCAGATCTTCAGAGACCACTTTCTCTCTCGGAATCTTCTTCGATTAAGAGGAAGCCTCACTTCCTCAGCAAAAATGCGAGCGCGGACTCTGTCATAACTGAGTTACCTCTCTTGCAAGGACATTCCTCGCATGAGGTGTTTTTGTCTCAGCAAAGGGAATCAGAGGGTAGTCGACGTCGCCTTGCTTATAATTTTCGGCGAGTGGGGTCTCCTGTATCGTCCACTCGCCCTGGCGTTTTCTGGGTTACACTTGGAGCACTTAGGTGACACTACTCCAGGTTGGCCATAGGTGTAGCAGAAGAGTATCCTGGTCTCAGTGGGGCAGGAGCGAAAGGAGTGATCCGCTACACCACAGTTCCAAAACCAGAGGACCAGAGGAAACCTCTGCCTCCTGGGCTGAGTCATAATCAAGTTCATGTACGTCAGGTCTCGCTGATCTTCTAAACACACCGGCGTTGTAGCAAGCGTTCAACCATACGACAACATTTTTGCAACCGGACCAAGGATCGAACAGTAGCGATGGAAAACTTCTGACTTACCCGTGGATGTAGGTTGTCTCGGACTATTAGGACTACGTCATTAAAGTCCGGGGAGGCGCGACAGAACTGGTTCCAAAGCCACTGTTCGGTATCGTCCTTTAATACGAGGTAGATATTCGCGCATAGTTCATCATTTCGCACGCGGGAGCTTGAGGTTACGCGGAAAAGGATGTCATCCACAGAAAAAGACTAATTTTGGCCAGTAAAATGAATTCCTCAGACGCCACGATGGATGGGCGTCTGGCTTGATAGTCGGCTATTCTGGAGCCTCTGCTTAGGTTGGAGTAGCTGTGGAGGTGCGCGCTCATAGTCTTGGATGAGTTCGGTAGATCAAACAGTCCGATGTGGCTAACTAGTGCCTCCCAACTTGATGCGAGTGCAAAGACGGGACTAAGCCAACGGTATTAGTCTCTATTGGGCTACTGGCCGAATATCAAACAAATATGAAACAAAACAATCAATCAAAATGATGAACCATATGTACGAATTTACAAAATAAGGAAAAGGGTTACTGCGTTTTTTAAAAGGAAAAACGGTGAAAGTACATCATGTTAAGTGAGTATTAATAAGCTTTTTAAATGTATTGACAGTGTCTGCATTTTGTATATCAAAGGGAAGATCATTCCATAAGAGAATCACTTGGACAAGATATAATCTTTCCATGACTAATTTATTGAATCGCGACAAAAGCAAATTTCTATTGCGTTGAGATGTAAACTGAAATATAACTCTGAGGTTCTCTGGCTTATTCGAGTAAAGTAGATTACATAGAAATATTAGCACTATTCGTTTTAAATAAGTAGTCAAAGGACTACGGATCAAACGATGCCGATAGGATGAGACATGGTGTAACCTCCTGAGTCCGAAAATAAACCTTATGGAATCATTGAAAGCAATATACAACTTACGTCTACATATGTTAATACGCAATGTTAACGTTTTTACCAGTGCCAGTCGTGTACCATTGGGTAATATATTAGCCGAGACTAGCCTTCGCAGCCCAGCATAAATCTTATTGAGCCTCAAATTTACATTGTCACAGCAACTTATATTACGGCTCAAGACAATTTCGAGATTGGACACCTTGCTCAGTACAGACAAAGAGATTCCATTTAGGCATATCGAAGGAATATTATTAACATAAAAGGTTATATTATAAGAACATGATATATTGGGACTTCCCAGGGTTCAATAACAAATGATTGTTCTTTGACCAATTATATATCCTGTCCAGATCAGAGTTTATACGAATAATACAGTGATCAAGAAAGCCGATGGGTTTGCTTAAGTACATATACATATTTGTACATCGTCGGTATAGAGATAAATTTTCACATCGTATACCACGCGCGGTACGTCATTAATAAATAGACTAAACAGTAATGGAACTAGTATAGATCTATGTGGTACGCCATGCAATAGAGGCCGAGCACTGGATAGTGTATCATTTACTTTAACTCTTTGACATTTACTACACAAAAAATTACTGATGATAGCAACGGCAGAGCTACTGAAATTAAAGGAGGTATAAACTTTCTCAAGCAGTAAGCCATTGTCAACACAGTCGAAAGTCTTGGAGAAATCAAGTAGTATCAGGTAGGTAAATTGGTAGCAACTTTCCAATTGTTCGGAAAGAAAGATGACATTCAACAGGAATTTATTATATGGAGAATATATCTAATAATAATGAAATATGGTGGTATATTGTGAGGTCTCACAGCCTCAGATTTGATGGAATACTAACTCACTCAGCGGAAAGAGAAAAGGTTACTTACTAGGTAAATAACTTTCCGCATTAACCTCTTCCGGGTTGAAGGCACAATTCGATTTATCCCAGCCATAAGCCCCAGCCTGCCGTAAATTACGACCCAGCATCTCCTTTTTCAGATCCGCCATATATGTGGCAAGCTGATCTGTGGTAAACACCGCGGTTTCTGGGTGCTGTGAGCTCCTATATGGAGTAGGAGGAAGCCGAAGTTGCCTCAGGTTTTCAAGCGTCTGAGGCTGGCCCGCATGTGGAAGAGACCAGGGTCCATTAAGAGATAGGTATGACCCAAAGTTCGGTGGTGGCTTCGTCATATCTGGCTAAAGCACAGAAGTAGCACCATGGACTGAGTTCGGCCACGGGCTTCTTAACTGGAGACCAAAACATTTGGTTTTAAGATTTTTAGCTTTGGGCGATCAGACTAAGGCCGCTGATGTAGCCGAGAGTGAAAATTTTATAAGTAAAAACATTTAAAAGACTATTTATAAGATTAAGTGAAATTATTGCCGAAAACGTACATCATCAGCCCAATGATTATTGGATATGATAACAAGATAAAAAAAATTCTGGAGCCCTCGAGCTCAGTTTAGACAACGAGGAAAAAAAACTCGAAAAAATAGCTCGTGTTAAATGTAAAAAGAATAGGAAAAAATATAAAAAAAAAATCCAACAAAAGTTCGGGTTCCCCCACGAAGCTTCTTTTCCTGTCTTGCTGTGGTTGGGAAGGGTATAAGGGAAAGAAGGAAGACAACAATGAGAAAAAAAAATAAAGAGAGGGGGTTTAAAAATAAATAAAGAAAACTAGAGGTATTTACCAAAAAGAAAAAAAGTAAAGAAAGAAAGAACAAGAAGATTTTTTTTAAGTAAAAGAATTAAAAGAGGAGAACCAAAAAAGTTCCCCGCCCGCAACATCTGTCCTGCCTATGGAGATTGGAGCTATCCTGAACGTAGGCAACACTAGGGTGGTGGAATGACTCTATAACCACTGCCGAAGTTCTAAGTTTCGGATTCCAAAACTCCCTACAATATGAGATACCGATGATCTCAGATATTAGGCATACCCAGAGCGACATCGGACGTCGCTAAGGGTACCCGCACTACTCCCGAGCACCTGTCAACTCATATTGAGGACAGGGCAAAGTTGCATAAGGTGTGTCCTAAAAGTTAAAGCTGGTATGCCTATGCACACTCTTAGAAGTACTAAACCTCGGAGGTGCTGGATAAAAGAGTAGTAGAGATGCCAGCCGTTCAGGCCAAAATTGCTTATGTTCATGAAGGACTAGCAGATCAGCCTAACTGACATGTCATCTCTTCAGAGGAGAGAAGTCATCAGAAGATGCTGATGTGCCTTCACACATCATAATTGAATTCGCCTGTGGTGAAAGAGGGTTGTGAAATCCCTCCTTCAGGTTTGCCACAAGGGATAATAAAAAGAAACAGAGTAGGGTGCAGGGCCAACTACGAAAGGGATGCTTAAATAAAGTAAAAATAAACTAAAACATGTGGACAGGAGGTGAAGTGATGAGCGAAGCAAGAAGGGTGCGAAACTTCATGAAATAAAAGCAAGAAATTAATCTCATATAATTCATATTTATCTTTATTCTAATATGTAACAAACATGGAATGTATTAATTCTAAATTATCATATTCTAAATTATCATATTATATATAAGTTAATGTCCCATAACCTTCGTCCTCGTCACCCAAAAGCTCGCGTTGTACTGGACTATTACGATAGATAGTTACTTAAAAATTCACAAATTATGAACCTGGTTAGTTTTGTCATTGTTTACGTCGTTCAAACGATTTCTTGAGTAAATGAAATTCAATGTTTTTGTGTGCATTATTCATGTTTATTACTGGATTTCAATTCTAATTCTGTTTCTCTTTCATTTCAGATGGACCTTTTTATAATTCATTGGACATGATGATGTCGCAGGTACTCAGATAAGTATTTGTATCATTTCAATAATTAATTCTTGTCTTAATTCTAATTTACTTTTAGGGATCATCATTTAACATTCTCCCTCCTGTTAAACAGTGTTGTTCAACAAATTTTTACTCGCTTGGAAATGTCTCTTATGACTGGGCGAACCTACTTGCTGAGCCCGACATTGATCGGGTAGTTTGCTCCTTCTATGACGTGCTCTATACCTGTTTTACTCAGTGCGTACCTGTCTCCTTTTCGCGCTCCCCCATTCATCTCAGCCATGGATGAATAGTTCCTTGAGACACCTGAAGAATAAGGCCTGGAAAAGGTTCTGCTCCTCTAGGTGCGACGAGGACTACCAGGGCTACTACAACCTCTACCTTCGTTTCTCTCTCGACCTTCAGACGTCCTACAACAGATTTCTGTCCGACTCGTGACATATTCTTCATTCTAACCCCAGACAGTTTTGGAGATTTATTAATTCTAAGCGACATAGTGACGACTACCCTTCCTCCCTTAGGTTTGGTGATTGCGAGAGTTGTCATCCCGTCATTGTGGCCAATTATTTCGCCGACTTCTTCATCACCTCATTCTGTGATTCTGACTGTGATATAGTTTCTTCCGATTTTATCCACTTGACCAGGCTTCTTCATACTTCTCTTGAAACTAAGGACTTAGTTTTTGACGATGGTGCTGTCACCGATTATTTGTCGAGTTTGTCCAACGGATTTTCGTGTGGTCCAGATGGTGTCCCTTCGTCCTTCCTTAAAAATTGCTGTTCATCTGTGTCCCCTATTCTTTGTCATTTGTTTAACCTGTCTCTGTCTTGTAAAACCTTTCTAGGCTCTTTTCAGCATGGCTTCATTAAGGGTAAATCTACCACAGCCAACTTACTCGAACTTGTGCATCATTGCTTGCCTCTGATTGAGTCTGGCTTACAGGTTGATTGCATTTTCACTGATTTTAGTAAGGCCTTCGACAGAATCGACCATGGGATTCTTGTTCATAAGTTTCGTTTGCTCGGGTTCCCACCGCTTTTTGTTAACTGGTTGTCCAATTACCTTTCTGGGCGCACCCAACGTGTCTTTTTTAGTGGTGCCCTATCCAATGAATTCTTTGTTTCTTCTGGGGTGCCTCAGGGCAGCATTCTTGGCCCACTTCTTTTTATTATTTTTATTAATGACGTCTCGGTGCTCCTTTCTAGCTCCAAAATTCTGTGTTATGCAGATGACGCCAAAATATTCCGTGTCGTTTCCCGCGACGACGATTGTGCTCTGTTGAGCTCCGATATTCACGTTTTTCACTACTGGTGCTCTAGTAACCGTCTCCCTCTTAATATAAACAAATGTGCCGTAATGACCTTTACCCGCAGAAACTGTCCTGTTCTCTTTGACTACTCTTTGTCTTTGTTTGGCAGTGTCTTGAGTAGGCTACATATGGCCAAAGATTCGTTAGACCCATTCTGGAATACGCTTGCCCGGTTTGGGATCCCTATTTCGCTGTCCACATCAACCGGATTGAGGCTGTTCAACGTAGATTTCTTAGGTTCGCTCTCCGCGACCTTCCTTGGCGTGATTCTTTATTCCTCCCATCATATCATGCTAGGCTCGGACTGATTTCTCTTGATTCCCTTGTAAAGAGACGCCGAATATATAAGATAACTACAACTTTCTGCATGTTCCCTTTCGTCGTACGCTTAACGGGATGCACGAGCCTATTACTTCTATGTCCCGCCTCTATAATGACTACGCTGCCTATATCTGAGGATACTTATTGAATAAGTTAGTTTAATGATTTGTATTAATTTTGTAGTCTTTTTGGTTCATTTGTAATCTTCTATGTAGCCAGTTTTGGCGAAGCTGTTGTTAAATAAACGACTTGTACTTAGAACTAGGGATGGTCAGCCATGAAATGTTTCACAATGCATTTTATCAATCAAAATTAATGTCACATGATGGGTTTGCGGTAAAATGATCGGATGACGTCGTGTATACGAAGTCCATTGGAATCAACAAATGGGTTCAGTTTGAGCAGCTTACTTTTGCTAGACAACGGTATGTTGTTCATTAAGTGACAGTAATCTTCATTGAAAGATAATTGCTGTACAAGCTTCAAAACTGTTGTCTCCGCAGTACGTTTGTTCTGTGGATTTTTGCAGTTTTATTTGTATCGTTGAATTGTTGCTATGATGCACATTAATCGTGAAATGGATGAATATTTTAAAAGAATATTATCAAAATTGCTTTGAAACGTGATAATAATTGGCTGTTTTGCCTCTAAATTGGTTTGTTCTTTAATTCCATCCAACTTCAGCCACTCTTCTTGACTTTGTGTTAACCAGGATGGTCCATGCTACCACAGACGATTATTTATTAGGCCTAAAGTGAAGGATTGTGAGTTTATTCAATATATTACCAGCAATCATATCTAACAATGTGTTGTATTTCGACAACACGGTTTGCAACATTACTCGTATGTCTTCCATCGGGTAGGGTGATCCTTAATCCGTTATAAGACAATCACTGCATCGGTCTATGCAAATATGTGGATGTTTTGTAATTGCATGTCTTCAATTGTCGTCTTTATTAACCTGGCGAGAGTGACTGCTCCATTTAATTCTAAACATGGTATTGCAGTGGGTTTTGTGGGTGCTACCCTCTTTTAATCAACTCTATTCAACTCTTAAATACAATACAGCAGCATATGCCGAAGCGTCGCAATATCCATGTAATTGCATGTTTGCAAGCGTAGAATAATGAGTCCATCTTGGAATTTTTAACGATTGTAAATGTTGTAAGTAGATGTTAAATCCTTCCCATTGAATATGAATGAAATCTGCAATAGAATTACCTCAAGAACAATCCGTAATCCACAACGTTTGCATTAACATTTTTGCTACAATGATAATGGGTGCAAGCCATCCAAGAGGATCATATAATGTCCCAACATCCGATAATAAAGTTCTCTTAGTTGTTGGTGTACGTTTCCTTCTTGGCGTAACTGTGAACGCAAAATAATCAAGTACAGGATGCCATCGTATACCAAGAGTCTTGCAAAGGTTAGTGTACCCTTAAGTTCGCGATGGTCCATTAGTAAATCTTCTAGTAGCCTTGGTTCATTACTGACCCATTTCCTTAGGTTGAATCCTCCAGCTTTCATCATATTTAATAATTCTACATGAAGTCCAACCAACACCTTGCTTAAATTTAGTTTTTACTACTTAACTACATATCCTGGATCAGTTCGTTCCTTTGTTTCGATAAATTCTTAGAACAATGGAACGTGCATGCATCAGATATTAGGTAATAAAAGTTGGGCTGCATATAATACTCATGTAATGTGGAAGTAAAGCAATTAGTCAAAAAAGCGTAGACAATTAGTCCAAAAAGGGTAGGCAATTGTAATGCAATCTTGGAAATCTCATTACATTGCCTAAGGAAATTCAATTAACTAAGTGTTAGAAAAAAACTACTTTTGCCACATCAAATATTTAAGGGTTAGAGGAAAATTGTTGCACCGTGTGTAGCTTCTTAATAAAATTTAATAAAAAAATACAATGCCACGTAATTTATCTAATATATGGAACCATTTCAAAAAATCAGTGACGACAGAAAAAACGTGCCAAGTGCAATTTTTTTGATAATTCGTACGTTTTACCAAATCCAACACGCCTAAAACTGCATTTGATGTCCTGCAAACAGTGTCCTTTTGACGTGAAAAAATATATAGAGGAAATGCAAGAAAAAAAAACAAAATAACAAAAGTAAACACTTCTGTGCTTTGGCTAGAGCTGTTTATGCTACAGGAGCTCCATTCTCTATGTTTGAGTCACCATACTGGAGGAATGCTGTTGCTTTAATTTATCCTGGATGCTACACCGTCATTCATTAACCAAACCTCTTCTAGAAGCAGAATAGTTGCGGGTTAAGAAATCAACAGGAGAACGAATCAGCAGTGCCGTGACCCTTGGTTTTATAACTCATAGTTGGTCGAATATCTACGGTAGAGGCATGCTTAATTTTTTGGTAACAACTCCACAATCCGTCTTTTATAAAAGCGTATATCCTGGAATAAGCAGAGAAACCTCACAGTTTATTACTACTGAAATTTGTAAAATACTAGAAGAAATTGGTCCTAATAAATTTACAGCTGATATCACAGATAACCCCAGTAACATGAAGGCTGCATGAAAAGATATACATTCTAAAGTTTATTCAATTGCCTGCATTGGGTGTGAGTCGTGTGCGGCTCACTGTCTTCATCTTCCATCCACATTTATGCTCGCCAAATTTATTGTCAAATATGTTCGCAGAGAAAAATAAACTAAAAAAAATAAAAAATATTTGAACCGACTTCACAAAAAGACCTAAAAAGCATAAAATAATTTTTCATTTTATATATATTACGACATTTTGAAGTTGGTGCAAAGTAACAAACCAAACAACTACAACAAAAGTAATTAATAGTCCTTCATTATAATTCCGTGAGGTTATACGTTCATCTAGTTTTATATATTCAATTGTGGTTGCGTAGTTTTTTTGTTTGTTTAATTTGCACCGACTTACAAATGTCGTAATAGATATAAAATTAAAAATTATTTTACGCTTTTTTGTAAAGTCGGTTAAAATTTTTTCTTTTAAAACTATTTCATTTTTTGCTTTTTAGTATCTTCATATATACGACTCGAAAAATGCTACTCGCACGAACAAAGCAATTTCATAAGTTGCAGTGGTAATGCACTAACCAAATAAGCCAAATCCGGCAACATATTACAAAATTAGTGACTGTCACCCTTTAGTTCCCTCACCTTAGAAAATTCTTAACATGACCCTAGTGCGCCACCGTACTCTATACAGCAAGAGAGAATTGTCGTAGTCAGAGAATCATCACTCTTGGTACAAAATTGTTATCATTTGCCAATTGGTAAACGTTTCTGCACAACCGAATCAAAATCGGTCTATACCTTATGAAGCTATGCGCCGCCCATCATCCAACTCTCACCATAAGCCACAACTTTTGCCAGAATACAAATAGATACTGTATGCATTCGGAATAATCTAAATCAGTCCACGTGTTTAAAATTTAGATTTCCCCTCCCCCAACCCTTGGTCAATATTTTTCCACAGAGTAGCAATTGGGGATCATAAAACACACAACAAAAGAGAATCTTCCAAATAGATGTGTGAATTAGGAAATTGCGTAACGCCCCCTCCGCACACCACCCAACTTATAAATTGATGTCGTCGTATCAGGCAACATATTCTACACATCGAAATCGGTACAAGCGTTACGAAGTTAGACTACACACCTGCCACCTTAGGACCAAATTATTCTCCTATTAGCAATGCAGGATCGCAATATACAACAGCAAAAGAACCATCCAAATCGGTTCACACGTTATAAAGTTAGGTTCCACAGTCACCCCACCAACATATTTTTTCTCGTGATATAAACCAGGTAACATACTCTACCCAACAGAAAAAGAATTACCTAAATAGGGCCACGCGTTACGAAGTTAGACTATTCCTCCCTGTAGCGGTAGCTACAAATTAAATTTTTAATGTTTAATTAAAATTTTATCAGTTTGATTATATTATTTCTTTAAAATATTTTAAATAAATCCACTTTGATACTGTTCAATCAGATTGTACAGATAAAATAACTGTTAAATATATTTTGGTCAACTTGTACACTTCTATAAATTTTCAATAGAAATACAGAGAAAATTATAAACAAACTATCTATGTATTAATTGTAAAGTAGGTTACAAAAAATGTAAATTGAAGATTGAGATTGTTTGAACAATAAACATTAAAAAGTTAATAAAAATAAATATCTTAAAATATTAAATTTTTGATTTCTGAACAAAAACACTTATAAGCTGTATCTAGACCATTTCTAGATATAAAGAAGTGCTAGGATTAGAGGCCCAACAATTGAAGGGACTTCCCTCGATACAATTTGGCCCCAATCCTATACTAACAACTTAACTCCCCCTCCCCCCGCCCTTGGCCAAATATTTTTCTTCTATTAGCAATGGGAGATCTCACTCTGCACAACAAAAAAGAACATGGTATCAATCCGTGAACATAGTCTACCCAACAAAAAAAGAATCATCAAAATCGGTCAACGCGTTACGAAGTTATGCCCGGTCAGACATTAAAAAAAAGTCGGGAAGTCGGTTAAAAAGCGAAGGTTCGCAGGAATCTCTGAAACTTCCAAGTAACACTAGATGAGTATTGACAGTGTCAACATTTAATTCTTTATTTCACCTCCATTAAAACGGCAGAGTCCGATACTGCTCTTTTTTCTGATATTGATGACGTTATGAACAGCACTAAGTCGCTATTGTTAAATAGCACTAAGTTAGAATCTGATGGTAAGAAACAAATTGAAAATTCAATAACGTATTGGCGCGAATTTTGTCTGCTATCAGTTCACTATGCAGCACATCTATTTGATCCGCGTTTCAAGGGGCAGTTTTTGAAAGAAGATGAGTTTCTCTCACCTATTGAATATATTTCATCACTGTCAACAATTCTTAACCTGGAGACGGCAAAAATAGTTGCTGATTTGGATGAATATAGAACGCAATCTGAGTTTTGGTAGCAAGGACTTTGCTTTAGTAAAACTAAGTCTCTCATTGCTATAAGACTTTTAAAGATAGGTTCTAGTCGAGCAATTTCAAAATATTAATTTTTCTTTTTTCGCTTATTTTAAATCCTTCATAACGATTTGACGAAGTTCGAAAAAATGTAAAAGTTACAGCCTATTTAGTGCGAACGCGCACCGGCCGAAAATCATGCCTACGTTCGGGCCAAATGCAGATACACGTGCGCCGTATTGTTCGCTCAGCAGGTATAAAAATTCTTTTATATGTTCTGTTTGGACAAAATAATGTTTCTTGAATATAATAGTCAAAACCAGTTTCACAAAGAAGAGGAAGCAATTGACAGGAGCAGCTGACTAGCTGTAAGACACAAAAATTATATTTTTTCCCACTTTTTTTCTTTGTCAAACTTTAAACGTGTTTTTTTCAAAACCATGTTTTAGACACGCCGTGCAGAGTTGCAGTCGAACCGTTCAATCGATTGACTTATTTTTTCTATTAAATAAAGATTCTTGAATTTAGGGGCGCATGGACCATTTTCAACAAGAAATATTAATATTTACTATTTTTTTAACTACTATGAACAACAAAGAAAGGGTAAAAAGTATCGGCTTTTTTCTTCAAACGGTCGCCATTTTATCAAAGAAAATCTTTGATTTTTGCGTTTCAGATAAAAGAGGCAGGCGGGATCGCGTACGGCGCAGCGCGTTGCATGCACTATACGGCTCCAGAAGCGCGTGGATATCTCGTAAATTTTACAATTTAAAGAATTGAAGAATATTTTTTTGTGAACTGAAAAAGTCGAATTATACATTATTTACCTTCTTCTGTGAGAAAAAAATTCATAAACTTCAGCCATTTTTCAGGCCGCTCAACTAGAAACTTACCTTAAGTGTACCTCCTGATTCGGCAGCAAGTGAAAGAAATTGGTCTTCGTTTGTACTTACTGCAGAAAGTTCCAGCGAGAGTGAGTCGAAGGCCAGTGATACATAGATTTATAGCTATAATTTATAAGCTTAACAAATTAAGTCACAGTTGTGTAGTTTTATAAATAAGAAAGTCATATTAAATTATACCTTTTCTTTTATTCCCAGTAAACATAATTAAAATGCAATATCTTTAAATTATTAAACAAAGCAAAGTTCTAAGAGCCTTTTCCTTCGTTGGTTTATTTAAGGGGTTATACGCAGTCAGGATTTTCAAAAAATCGATTTTTTTTATTTAATTTTTTTTATTTACATATACACTAAATTTCAGGTTGATAAGACAAATATTAATGAAGTTATAATCATATTTGCAAAGACGCCTCGGCGCGAGTGAAAGTGTGCGGAGCAAAGGCCGGAGTGGCAGCTGCCTACCTGGAGGGTCCCTCTTTTATTACCTTACTGTATTGCCCTTCGCTCCTTTATACGTTCTGTTTTATTACTCTTGTCTTGTCTGTTTAAGTTAAAAAACAAAATTCCATATGTAAAATGATTCTGAAACTTTAAACACATTTTTCTCAAAACTATGTTTTTAAAGCCACACGATATCTCGAGAATGGCTGAACGGATCGGTCTCAAATTTTAACACAATCTGTTTGAATATATTTTCTAGAAATTAATCAAAGGATTAGCGAATCCAATAAATAAATTTCATTTTATAAACAATTTAAGACCAACATTTTCCGCAATTTAAGGCCTACATACCACAAAACACCTTTTTTCACAGAGGTTTCGAAGATCGTCTGCTGTGACCTTAAAAATCATTATGTTTACAAATAAAAAATATGACAATATTGTGTAAATAGTGCAAATAATAAAAGAGTCTCTTCAATCATATGGCACATTTTTAGCAGGTATATAAAAATGACTATCTCTAATAAAAATCGGCATGAAAATAAGCAGTACGGTGATCAAAATGTAATAATTCCGTTATTCAGGCAAAATTAATCACTATCGAAACGCTATCTCTATCGCGGCAAAAAAAAACCGCTTTAAGATTGATGCCAAACCACTGGAATAACTCAGTAGCAGCCAAGGGACTTTTAGCGTAGGATGTTTTGAGCATATTCGACTCCGTGGAAAACCAACACCTTATGCCATACAACACCGATGATTTACCTTGATATCCCAGTTCAAATGTCTAAATTTGTGAAAATTATCGTCATTATTTCAGATTTTGTTCGGATTAAATAATCGATTTCCTTAGGGGTCACTGAGAGAATCAAAGCTAGAAATCGCAGCTTTAATCAATCGAGACCTACGTCGCCAAAAGACATTATGATAAACCACACGATTTCTTAAGTAATACATCGGCTACTGTACGAGGTACATTACACAGGTCTACAAAAAGTGGGGTCATTATTGTTGTTGCGCTACTGGGGGTCATTTCCGGAGTAATTTGCTTCCCAGAATCCGAATCTGGAATCAGAATTGGCACATCACGTCAGGATTTTTAGATACGAGTATTTGAGGTTATGTATTCGAAAAATAGGGGTTCTTGCTACTTTTGAGGTTACACAAAATTTTCTTGGTATATTTTTCTAGTTACATAATTGAATACTACTCTTACCCCTCAAAATGAGCTATGGAGTGGTCACCTACAATTTTTTCTTGCAAAGTTACGACTGTTTGAAATTATGAAATTTATATTTCATAGAAACAGAAAATATCTATTTATATGAAATATGAACTTCATAAGTTAAAATTGGTCGTAACTTTGATATAAAAATTGGTGACAATCGCTCAATAGCTTATTTTGAAGGGTATTAATGATTTAACTAGAAAAAAAACCAAGGAAATTTTGTGCATCTGGTACATAACCTCAAAAGTAGCCAAAAACCCTTTTTTCGAATATATAACCTCAAATATCTCAAAATCCTGTGGCGATGGCCCAATTCTGACCCCGGATTCGGATTTACGCAACAACTTACTTCGGAAATGATCTCCAGCTGCCCAACAACAGAATCTTGTAGACCTCTGTTATCAATATGAAAAAATTAGAAATTTAGTCAAAATAATATTTGCCAATTCCTAACGTAACATAAATTCTTGTAATATTTCAAAGTAAGCAATTATTCGCACATAAGTTCTTTCACTAAATAAATCACGGAATCAGCTTTCTTTACTTTCGTTATCAGTGGACAAGTGAATGAAATTTAAGTATAAGCTTAAATTGTCAAAGTCATTTGTCATTTGTACGCCGATCAGTTAATTTCCTATTTATTGTTTATAAAGCAATTATTCTTAAAAGAATGAACTGTAAATTTAGGAATGTGTGAGTATAAAATCACCAATGAGTAAATAAAGTTATTACTGAAGTTTATCATCGTGTGTTATCATTTTATATTGGTCCTTCGAGAGTAACGAAGCATTTTGCTCCGTACTTAAATTTATGCCATCACCCATGTCGTTTTCTCGACATTTCACTTTTTGCACAATTTCTATGCTATTCATATCTATAAAACCTCCAATTCTATGATCTGCAACGTGACGTTATCCGGTGACACAGTCATAAGAGACTTGTGCTTAAGAACCAGATGAAACCGATTTTTCAACTAGCAGCTTCGCCGTCCCGTAGCATGAACACCATGTACATGGTAAGAAAACTGTTCGGTTAGGTTTTATTTGCGGATCTCCGTTGTACCAATAGAAAATAGAATAGAAAATTAATAATAATTTTGGGCATCGCCAAGCAGTAGTTTGAAAGTGGTCACATTCAGTTCTAAGTGCGCTTAGAACAAAAGCTTCAAAAATCAATCAAGCACTAATGGTTTAAATTTGACGTACAAAAGTCCCGATCGTACAGCAGTTAGTTGGTAGTTTGTTTTAACTGTCCGTTTCCCCTGAAATTGTCTGTGGTGTCAGCCTGTAAATCTACCTGTCCTCACCAACCTTCTGTGGTGTGAGCCTGCTGGTCATCCGTACCGTAAGATTCTCTGTGGTGTCAGCTTGGAAATCTACCCGTCCTTATCGACCTTCTGTTGTGTGAGCCTGTTGGTAATCCGTTCCCAGAGATTAGCTGTGTTGCCAGTCTGTCAATTTACCCGTCCTTATCAACCTGCTGTGGTGTGAGCTTGTTGGTAATCCGTTCACGTCTGCGGTGTCAGCCTGTCAACCTACCCGTCCTTATCGACCATCTATTGATCATCCATACTATAAGATTGTCTATGGTGTTAGCCTGTCAATCCAACCGAATACCACTAGTCTAAGAGTACTACATACTCAAAATCGTCGACTCAAGGCAGGCCACATGATTACTATCAACGGAATTTACTGAAGTAAATGGATCTTTTAAATTAGTGGAAACCTTGTACGACTTTAGAGCTCCCGGCAAACACCTTTATTGGGTCTTTAGGAGAAAAGATCATTACGCGCAACGCGTATCAAAACAAGATTGGGTAACACATCAGGGAAGTTCAGGGGTCATCATCTAATCAACAATGGAGCAACTACTCAAACAGAAAAACACAGATAAATGCCATCCAGAAGGTTCACACGCAGCTAGAAAGATGCAACTGCAAAAATCAAGGAATATGGTGATCTTCACTAAAGCACGTCGAGATTAAGATTGAAAAACTAAACCCGCAGATTGAAGCTAACCGGGATCAAAATCCGCAAAATAAATATTTATATAATGTGGAAAATTATTACGCTCCAATTGAAATCTTACACGATCAAGCAAGGGATCAGCTAGAGGATATAATTCGAGACGCTATAGAAAGAAAGAAAAACTCTGAAACGATTGCAGACCAGTTGCAATTGAAAAAGAATTAACACCCGAAACCTCAATGACATACCTTGTAAAAAAAATTAAACTTCTGAATGGTTATTGTTACTTATTGTACTTAATCAAGAAGAAATAATTGCGCTGGATAAATTTAGAGAATAAGAATACTTCGATAACCACGGTATACAGCAGTGATGGCCAAACTCACACTACTTAATTTGAGGAATGCTTAAAAGCTTCAGAAGCATTTTGTACTGATTGTTTAATTTAGAACCTTAAAATGTTTGCAAAAGGTTGTATATATTAAGATATTGTATAATTGCTTACAAAACTACTTAAATATGAAAATTTCTTTTAACTGTTGCATGCTTTAACAATTGAAAATGCAAAAACAGAAAACCGAATACATCAAAACAAGCGCATATACGAATTTAAAAGCTCTAAAGCTCACTTGCCCGCGGGCATAGGTTTGGACATCACTGGTATACAGAATACAAGGTGTGTCGAATAAGCTTTTGTCACAATTCAGTTGGTCGATTGTGACGTAACGTGTCCGCAATGCATGGGATTTAACGAATATATAAATGTAAAAGAAACTTGGTGAATAAGTGCGACTGATTACGTCACGAATGGCGGAACAGAGTTTATATGGAGCATACTTACATACCTTGTATTCTGTATACAGTGTTCAACAACAATGTGCTCACAAAAACAAAAGAGTTATACCAAGCAACGCTCATAAATTAAAAGAAAAACTCGAAAACTCTGCTACGCTTTCTTCGGGTTCTCTGTATCACAAATTACTTGGAATGAAACAAAATAGTTTTAAAAAAATTTAACCGACTTCACAAAAAGTGCTAAATAGCATAAAATAATTTTTAATTTAATATCTATTACGACATTTTGAAGTCGGTGCAAATCAAACAAACCAAACAACTACAACAAAAATATTTAATCGTCATTTCTTATGATCCCGTGAGCTGAAACGTTCAGGTAGTATTATGTATTATTTTCAATTGTGGTTCTGTAGTTGTTTTATTTGTTTAATTTTCACCGACTTCAAAATGTCGTAATAGATATAAAATTAAAACTTATTTTTAACGTCTTCTACTCTAAACAACGAAGAAAAAACCATCCAAATCGGTCCACGCGTTACAAAGTTAGGTTTCCAGCGCATATATGAACAAACACTGAAAATCCAAGGGATGTACACGATTAAACTGACTTTCTAGAATTCTTGGGAAACAGATTTCAAGGCCTAGAGGGAAGCGAATCCAGCAACAAAACTGAAGCAACAACAAATTTGACAGGCGGCCGAATAACATGAAAATTCACCATGTTACAGTGGACAAACTGATAACTGACCACAAAATCTATTTCTGTGAAAAGTTTGCAAAATCAAACGCTTTTCAAATAAACGATATAATCGTAAAACGAATCTATGCGCAAACTATCTTGGCAAGGGACATTCAGCAGGAGGATGCAAGAGTTGGCCATCAGGCAGATTATGTAATAAGAAGCATCATATACTTTTACATTTAAATGCACATTACCATATAGCTCTAAGCAATCAAACAAAATACCAAGTAAACAATGAAAAAGGACAGTCTGAGAGAAAAGACCTAAGAAAATCAGAAGTCAAATGCACGTACGGTTCTATTAGCTACAGCAATAAAATAGAAGCAGTGGGCAAAAATTGTTGTGTAGTGACACTACGAGCTATTGATCAAAGGGATCATTTAGGTCGACTATATTCCGTGGTCTATAAATTGCTTATCTCGAATCAAAAAGCTTTTTTGTTTCAGAAAGTGAAATTCTAATTTGTAGGAACCTAATTTTTTTCATAGCTTACTCAAAAATTAAATCGGTTTTGTAATGGAATATATATCTTATCTCGATCGACTATCCCAATAAGTCGTAGGAACGGTTAATGCAATGAAATGCCTAGTAATATTCGATAAAATTCAGAAATTGCATTTATGCTGAAAATTGCAATTATAAATAATTGCAGTGGCAGAAAAGCTATTAACACTGATATCCATCGAACTTTAATCGAAACATTTAGCTTCAATTTTCTGCATGCGCGTTATATTTTCTTGGTAACGCTGGTGTATTAAAGATATATTTGCTTTGGAGTAGTCATTCCACACTTACATATTACCTCACTCGAATTTCAAAACTGCCGCCGCTATATACAAGTTGAAAATAATTGGAAATTCAGGGAAACTCTTCAGGTATGGTGGTTGAATCTTGGATGTAATTCATTATGTTTACTTAAATATTCAGTTTTTAATTAGCTAATGGCAAGTGATTTCCCAATCGAATGATGACTACCTATGGTAGTTGCTCAGTTGCGTTTAATATGGCGGTTCGTGAAAATAACACGAGTATTTTGCCATATATTGGCACTTTATTTTATATATCGAAAATTTTTGGGATAACTCCATTGTCTTTTCGGGAATACTATTCCAGGAAAAGTCTGCAACTGTCTACTTCAGGAGTTGTATGGGTGGTCGTATCTTTAATCATATATGCAGTCGGTTATCATGTGTTGACGGAAAAGTTTTTCTTAGAGGGAGAGACAACCACCAATCAAAATAGTAAGTAATGTTATTTCTATAACTACTAGATAAATTTAATTATATATATTACTTTTACAGATACTCTTACAATCGTAATTGGATACTTTCTTGTCTACATCGGTCCGGTGATGATGGGTGTTGATCTAATCGTTGGAATTGTCAACCAGAAAAAGCTCATAACTCTTTTTGACCAATTCAAATTTGTGGATGAGCAACTCCTTAAAGAAAATATCATGATGGATAACAAAAAGCTGCGATTTCGTATCCATCTATTACTAGTGATTGTATTTTGTGGAGAGTTGACAGTTACTAGTTTAACTTTCTTTTACTTTTTCGAGCTCAGTGCATGGCTTTGGTACATGTCATGTGTCCCGATTATTATAAATGTTGTGGAAAAGATTTGGTTTGCATCACTCCTTTTTGCGCTAAGGCAACGTTTTCAAGCAATGAACCAGTATTTGGATGATCTCGGGGAAATGCAGTTAAAGAGAAACAAAACAAAAGAGATTGAAGTAGAAAAACCTAATTGGAATTTGGGGTACTTACACCAGGAAATTTTTATAAAGAAACCCGCTTTTAAAAGAAGTAACAAAATTATTCCGGTTCTTCCTTGGGATGGTAAGTAAATCTTTTGACTACAACTCATTAAAATATTTCTATAAATATAATTAAACAAACTGAAAACTCAAATTTTCATAAATTACAAGTATCGATAGCTTTTCGCAGTATAGTGTTGAAAGAATGTATAAAAGTACAACACTATGAAATATTTGTAGAAATCAATAACTTTTTAAGTGGATTAAATTCCTAAATTAACTTGCGTTACCTTGGTGCATAAACACTAAATTTATGTATGATGATATACAAATGCTGTTTTCACAAATGAAATTTCGAAATTTAATGAAATAATGTTTTTAACGCTATATTTTGGCGAAATAGAAGAGGACAATTATTAGTACTGTATATTGAGATATGATGGTTTAATAAAAAATTATATTACACTTTTTACTTAGAATAATTTACTGATCCTTTTGTTCAAAATTATAAAAGATAAGATAAATATTTTTGGATTTATCAATTTTCAATATTTTATTACATATTTTTCATTACACATATTAGAACAAAATATGACGAAAAACTGAACGGCAATATCTAATGCACAGAAAAGCTGACGCCGTTACGAAAACTTATCTCGCGGCCTACTTAAAATTGTGTACTGCAGTCATTTTAGTAATCCCCCCCCTGAAAGACTTAGATACATCTTCTGCTAAAATGGCTCAATCAAGAACCTCAAATTTGGGATTTCTCAATAATTGAAAGCAATTTTTACAATTTTTCGTAAGCAAATTTTTTAATACATATTATGGAAGCAGTCATCGAAGCGAATTCGAAATACTTCTTGTTTTTATTTCCTCGATAGTAATACTATTTTTTCATTTCCGGCGAAACTGAAAGTGCTACATATCAAATCACAAATGACTTAATTCTGGTCTACACTTAAAATTACATAAAAATCCCAAATTTAAGTTTCTTGGTTGAGCCATTTTAACAGGGGTCTTGGGCGACCTTTTCGAAGTGAAGTATGAGACTCCAATATTACAAGAATTTTTATTTTATAGATAACTAACTTTTTACGCAAAGAGAAGTAAGAAAAAAATTTTGATATTTTTGAAGCACCCTAGTGTGTGTAGCTGGTAGGTACGGACGTGGTCATTCTTCTCCTGCATGAAATCTCACGAATAAAAAATGAACTTGGCCTCGGTAAGGTGCCAATCAAAGCTTATTAACGCCAATATGATCTGAAAGAAATTTTATCAAATTTGGTCCAATTATCTTTTCTAAGGATGTTATTTATTTTAAGGCACTTTTCAAGTTTATAAACTTTTAAAATTAGATTTTTTTTCGCTTAATCAAATGTTTATAGTCTATAGTCTATGGTTCAAGCCGTTTTTTGATAGCTGCATTATTTCTCCCTCAAAACAGAGGTACGCGTATCTGACGCTCAAAGTTCTGCGGCAAGTAAATTGGCACGAATGGTGGCAGCGGCGGAAAAAAGGAAGGAGCAGGAAATGTACGAAAAAAACATTGATTTTCGGGGGTTTTCAAGGGTGCCGTTTACAAATCCGTTATCGGATTTTTAAAATTCGAGATTACCTATCAATATAGCAATAGCCGAAACGCCTTTAAAACTGCAAAATTTATTCTGGCTAAAAAAAATTTTATCTGTCTATTATATCAACACTGGGTGAACCCATCGGCTGCTGGTACGAAAGTTGCCTATCATTGAATCATATAACCAAAATATTATATATTGTACCAGTAGGAATCTAACCAACTCAATATTAACTGTCTTCAAAACCGCTCTGCAAGGCGGGGAATACCTGGAAGCAAATGATTAGTTTAACGTTTTTACCCTATGGGGGTGTGGACTTGGGTCTGCTCGGTATGCTTAAATTTTATGTCTCACTACGCCTATGGATGGGAGCAGGGGACGGAATCCCACTTCCAAATCGTGGACGGATTTCGATGATTGTTTCTACTACTAATATGTAAAAAATTTTGCAAAATCTTTGTGGGAGAGAGCCATTAATTTGTAAGGCATGAACTGATTTGGATGTTTTTTGTTGTTGTGTAGAGTACGTACCCTTATTACTGCTATGAACAACGTTTTATACCGAGGTTGGGGGAGAAAATTACGGGTGGAGCTTACGTTTGTAGCACGTATATAACTTGTTTTCTTATTTTGTTTTAGCGATACCTACTGGCAAGGTTATCGCTGAGATCTCCCGATGACTTTTTTTTAAACCCTATCTCCGGAGAACTAATAAAAAATCTTTTACGCTAGCTATACATATTATATACCTAAATTTTTACAACATTCTAGCAGTCTTAAAATCAAACACTTAGCTTTTTGGTCCCTGTCCTGTTCTGTCTTGTCTGTAGTGTCCGTCTTGAGTCTTCCACGTGGGCCGAAGTCTTCGCTAAACTTTCTTCTGCTGCAATATATGTTTTCTTTTATTCGGTATGTAGTCTCCGTTCGCTTCGTTGGTTGCTCTCTTGTGAAGCGTCTTTCCTATTTATTGGACTCGGTATCTTACGGAATGTCTTGTCCCCGTAGGGGTCTGTTTAAATTTTATCTTCTAATTTTAACGTCTTCGTATAATTTAAACTTTTAAATTACTGTTTTCGACTTCTTTTTCTTTTTCTCTTTTAAATTATATATGTAAAAACTCCCGGTTTTACTTTTTAAATTTAAACAAATGTGACTCAATAAAATTAATTTATGACCTTTTTTATTTTGACTATCAAGATCGGAGCACTTAGCTTTACGGAGTCGGAAACTCAAAAAAAAGCTAGAATTCCCGGGCAAAACTTCCTGGATTTCTTATCGAAACGTTTTCAAACTTGGAACAATAGTTTTAATATAAATTTATTGAAGATAGATATGTCACACGTAGACGGATTTGTATGTTTTTTTTTAATGAAACGATTTTATTTAGTCTCACAATTGTCTAACTATTTAACAATGAAATCTTGTAATCATGTTTTCTGCCACATCCACTTCCCAGATTGTGTTGAAATTTAGCACAAAGGTTTTTTTGTTTTTGTTTTTATATTTCTTTCGTCGCTCGAGTTTTAAATAGTTTGTATGGATTTTTTTTGACAGTTTCGGGAACCGCCCCTACCCCGCCAGGTCTAAATGCTTTAAAAGATCGACGTTTTACAAATAATCGTTAAAATCGTTTTTTTCGCTTGATTTAGTTGTTTTTTCGATTATATTGCGAAAATATAAAAAGTTGATGAGATGTCATAAAAGAAAATTATACAGATTTGTAAAAAGTAGTTTTTTTAACATTTAAAGCTCTGAAATTATATTGATATTGAATTGATATCATTTTCGTATTTTTTATAGTAAATCTGATTGTGAAGAACAAAAGTGGTCGAAGTAAATTATCAGTGGCTCACAATTGCCCCTCGTGTTTGGGCTGATTTGATTCGTATTGATGAATACTTCAGTACTAATTAAATGGTGACTATGGGTCATATGCAAAAAGATGAGCAATGACTCTGAGCTCAACTTTTGGAGCAATTGCTTAGGGTGGTATGCAGAAAGCATAGTTTACTCATGAGAAAAATCTCAATGCTTGAGATCAATCTTAATAGCTGAGCTAGATCTAAGATCAAAAGCTTCAATTGAGCAAAATCTCACAGTCGTATGCTAAATGTTAAGCTAGGGCTAGTTAAGTTGAGACTTATCTCACAAAAAGTTGAGGCAGGGTTTTCGTATTCTCATTCTTTAAAACGCATACGGAATATACAACAGCGAAGACTGTACATCGGAAGTAGTTGTAAGGTGCTTTTTCGGTTCGACGAAGAAAATATAGAATGGTTAACAGACCATTTTCTCGGACAAGATGAAGAAACGCGTGGTGGGAATATGGAAAAATGCGGATATGTTTGCGATTTACTGGAGACCCAGGTTTCCAGATTGGAATTGTGGAGGATATAGGTATACACCACTCCACAGTATCAAGGGTTGTTTCAGAAGTCTCAGCAAAAACTATAAACCACTCTGCTGAATGGATAAAATTTACTGAATTGGCTGAAGAAAGCAATTTTCCCAATGAAAATGACAAGCCAAGTATAAATTTCCTTTTGCAACTGGAGCAATTGATTGCACGCATATTCGAATAAAGAAACCTTCAACGCAAAGTGAGGAGTGTATTAATCGAAATGAATACTATTCCAGAAATGTTCAAGCAACATGTGACGAAAACCCTGTTTACGAGTGTTGATATTTCTTGGCCGGGTTCCGTTCACGATTCCCGAATATTTTAAAACAGTGAAGTATATAATATATTGCAAGCTAGTAGTTCCGGTTTGGTACTACTTGGAGACCATGGCTTATGACACCTTTTAGGCAGTCTGCGACAGATGCTGGAAACATTTACAATGAAATTCTTATTAAAGCACGAGTTGTAATAGAGCGATGTGTTGGGCAATTGAAGCAACGTTTTCCTCTTTTGCAATATAAAGTAAGAGTTTTGCAGTATTTGGGTGACAGAGAAACGACCTTGGATGAGGACAGCGTTTTCGGCATATGCAGTTAAATGATGACTTACAA
Organism: Leptarthrus brevirostris; assembly: GCA_964036015.1. Taxonomy (NCBI): domain Eukaryota; kingdom Metazoa; phylum Arthropoda; class Insecta; order Diptera; family Asilidae; genus Leptarthrus; species Leptarthrus brevirostris. The sequence continues at coordinate 98,040,115 of OZ038373.1, forward strand.
CCCGACCATTTAGAGCCGTCAAGAATTCGTGGAGCTGGACAACGACGACTTTAAATTGCAAATTCATTGCTTGTGCAAAGAAGATATAATTTGATCTGATTTAAACAAAGTCTATTTATTAAAAAACAGAAAAATAATATTTAATTTTACAAAAAAACATTCAATCTTCTTTTCGGTTTTTTATAAAGTAATCAATGAAATCAATACGCTATAACCGAGACGAGTAATTTTTAATCGCAAAAAAATATTTGTTCATGTGATATTAATACAAATTATCGATTTTCGGATTTATTTATTTACTTTTTACTTGACTTTTTCCTTTACTTGTGCTGTGAGACATTGCTTTTTGCCAAATTTCATAATTTTAGGTCAACGGTAAGTACCCTATACTTTTGATTTATCTTCGAGTGTTAAAATATGGGCGCAATTCGCGGCATAAATGGCCGTATTTTTTAATTGCGTTGACTTAGAAGCTTGTATTTTTTACAGCTCTAAGGGACCGTGGACCGTACTATTTGACATTAATTTCAACTCGATACCTCCACGCGTTCCTGAGAAAAAGGGTCTTGACAGACAGACTGACAGCCAGCCAGCAGACAGACGGTCAACAAAGTGATCCTATAAGGGTTCCTTTTTATTCGTTTTGACGTACGGAACCCTAAAACAAATTAAAAAAGTGGCATAATATGGGTTCATATTTTAGATTATAAGTGTGATAATTTATTTAGATTATAATGGGAGAACAAAAATTGTGATTAATGCAATTCAGATTCTTGCTTAGTTTCAAATGAAATTTCATCACCAATTAATAGCAAATTTGAGTCATACAATGCAAGCGCCCACGATTTTATCACCAAAATAAATTATCATTCATCATACTGGGAAGTTGGTTGTTGGTCGAGGCTCGCACTTAGGTCTTCATCTAGTTTTTTTTAAGGAGTAAGGTAACTCTAGAATTTTCGAAAAATCTATTTTTTTAAATGGTCCTAAGGGACTAAAAACATTATAGCCGGGTAAAAACTCTAAGTACTCGATTTTCAAATTTTTAGATTAAAGGCATTGCAAAATTATTCATGATTTTCTACTACTCAAAACTTCAAACGCGTTTATCTCAAAACTAGATTTTTCAAGTTGGCCGGAAACATAACTCAGACAGTTTTCAACCGATTCACTTGAAATTTTGAATGTATCTTTAACAATACATTGTCTATAAAAGTACGTAGGATTATTTTTTTTTATATTGCACAGTTCATTTGTTATTAACAATTTTCTGACGATTTTTTAGGCAAATTTTCAATTTTTCACTTTAGAAGTGCGCAATTTGGCCAAAAATCAATATATCGTAAAAATCTTTCGTACTTTTATAGCTGTTGTTATATACAATCGAAAAAATTCATTGGCTGATCATAACTGAAAAATTACAAGAGCTGTTTGTCCGGCTGTGGACCTTTAAAAAATGAAGACGTCATCGCAAAAACGCTGCACAGCCGCCACTTTGCAATTAATCCCTTCAAAAAATTATTGTATACAGTCAGTGATATGTATGTATGATAAACTCCTTTTTTGTAATCTGGAATTATTTGGTAGTTTTTCTGAAAAAAATCCCCAAAAAAGCCTATTTTTTCGGCCTCTGGAGTGGCCTAACCCCTTAAACTAACTCAGACAGAAATGGGCTTGGCAGATGTCTGATGTGACCTTGTACTATCATATTAGAAACTTAGCCATTCGAGCACATGTATTATATTAAAGATACAATTAGTTTGGCAAGCAGATTTTTTTTAAAAGCATCTGTTTGGGTTCCGATAACTTGAACACGTATAAATTTGCCAGAAAGTACCAGTGCAATTGATAGTAATAATCTTTTTTTCAGGAAATATTTTAATATCAAAATTATAGCCAATAAGATTGTAAGTTTTCACAAATACAATAATAGACATAATTATTAACAACTGTATAATAACTGGTTAAATGCGAGTTGGATTCGCGCAGGGTTCTGTCATATCTAGCAGTCTTGCCATTTCCTGTGAGTAAAATATGTGCGACAGAAAATTATTCAGAACTTTGTATCTATTCTATAATATTTAATTACAGAGTATGAGTAATATTGTACATAACTTACAGCTTCTTACATAAAATATGTCAAAAAATCAATATTTCTCTCAAATGTTAATTGAAGTATTTCTGGGGAGACCCAGGAACAATTAAAGGTATAAAGTTCTCTTTCCAAGAAGATCACACAAAGTTTCCTATTTGCTCTCATCTTGATGCGATACTATTCGTCTTCCACTCGGAAATGTACAAGATTATTTACAGTAACGTATTTCATTAGTTCCATAGGTTAGGTATTTTTGACATCTGAATCTGTTGACGTGAACAGTTTTGCTAAGTATTGAACAAATTTAGAAAATCAGTAATAAGAAAGGTCAATGCGAGTGGACGTCATAGTGTTGCTTTCGCCTTTTCTCCCTTCTGTAAGAGTATTTGCTCTTTTGTATAAATAAAGTAGTAAATGTATAATTTTTTAAACTCTAATGAAAGACTATGCGATTATGGTATTACAATCAAATAAATTACATCAAATTGTTTCAGGTGGATTTATTGCGCAATGATTCCTTCTTCAATCTTATTGCAAATATAATCAATTTTTGTTTTTATAAAAATTCAATGTGATGTAAAATAATATTATGTATGATCTCAAAAATATTATTTTAAAAGTTTGTTCTTATTCATAATGAATTTCTGAAAATACCCCTTATTATCACTTGTAAGATCTTATTTTTAGCTATATTAATTATAATTTTTAATTTAATATAATAACAGTTCTTGTACGCGGAAATAAAATACTAAGTAAACAAAAAGTAAAATAAGTATTCGACAAAAATATTTTAAAAACTAACATATTAGGGGGATTTAGTTTTGCATTTTTCAAATTTCTTTTCAGAGACGACTCACATTAAATTAGGCAAAGATGAACTAACAGAGAAAACAGTAGCACGGTTGAAGGATGAGATATTCGATATTATGAAAATGGAAGTGAAACTGAACACCGTCTGTCAATTACATGACGAAGTATGTGAAATGGGAAAGGAATTAAATTCTATGTGGAGTCTACAAATGTTGTTGCTAATGGCATACGGTTTTATGAGTATAACTGCTCAATTTTACTTTTTATACTGTGCGTTAGTACAACAGGTTAGTTAGTAAATTCAATTTAAAAAATATATAAAATGCTAACGCTTAATTTTACTTGTAGGAGGTTCCCGCTTTATTTAAATCAGCTAAAAATATTGTCATTTCTCTTATATTTATAACCTATACGGCCGCCAAATGTGTTTACTTAATTTTCCTTAGCTGGCAAACAAGGCTAGAGTCTCGAAAAACTGGAGTATGTTTGCATAAAATATCTCTAGCCGTTGATGAAAATAAATTTTATGAAATTGTAAGTATAACAATGCGAAAATTTTATATAAATTTATCTTTTTAAATTTAATTGCTATTTATTTAATTGCATTAATTTAATTATTATATTTACTTTTTAAGTTTTTAGACAATTTTAACAATATTTTTTTGACAAACAAATATTTTTAGTTAAAATTGAATTTCAATATTAAACTTGTCATTTCCCGACCACATTACTTTACTTTGTTTCATCTAGTCCTATAATATGTCACTAATTTCAGTTAATCCTCTTAAAGCACTTTTAAGTGCTCACTCAAAAACACTAAAAAAAGTAATTTGAAAAAAATATGTGTGGATGTGTGTTTGACCATTGCTTAGTCTAGCGCCCACGCATCATTTAATCTCGTTTAAATTGGATTGGAATATCTCCAAATGTTTTTTTAAATTTTTACCCGACATACCTAAATAAGGATGTTTCTCAATAATTGATCTAACGATAGTGATCATATTTCGTATGTTTCTAATCCAAAAATGTTACAAATCTTACAATATACAGTTATCAGTTTCCCTGGAAAATTCATTTGCAAGATAATCTAATTATCAAAACTATTGAAACGTACTTGCTTGAACTTTGGAGAGGTCCTCCAATCTGATTTCATGTGTTTACGTTTCCGTGCATCTGTGGACATTATAAACTCTAACCGGTTTAACTGAAAATTTAAAAATTTAAATTCAACAAAAATCATTGTGTTGAAAAGTTTTGTACGTCTGCTAATTTTTAAGAATTTGAAAGACAATAATCGGTAGGAAGAATTTTGTATAAAAAACTTGATTTGTATAAAATAATAAAACCTGTGAAACCTGACTTTGTAACGCGTGTACCAATTTCTTAGAATAAAGAACGAGAGGAAAGGCTATCTTAAGTAAAAACCCTGTACGTGTGATAAGCATTTTTGCTTCATGGCCAAGTGGCGAGTGGGTTAAGGGGGAATGACGCCTGAAATGTCAAATTGGAACGAATGTCGCCTTGAAATCAAAGTCGTCTCCGTAGTACTGAAATATTTGGGGGCATAAGCAGTGTTTTTAAATAGTAAAATTAAGTAAATTAATAAAATATGTTGGGGCAAAGTTATATTATATTAAAAGTGTTATAAGAATATATTTTAAAAACACCTAATTTAAAATATTATCAGAATGAGTTGGCCCCTCCTGTATACAAGCATAATTTTACTACTTTCATGTTCGAAACGCACACATCGCTTGGGTTCTACACATGTAGAAAAATGCTTATATTTTTGCGGATGATGTCCTTTCCTCTAGTTCTTTATTCTAAGACCAATTTAAATGGTTCTTTTGTTGTTGTATAGAGTGTGATCTGCCATTGCTAATAGGAGAATTATTTGGTCCTATGGTGACGGGTGGGGGCGGGGGGAGTAGTAGTCTAACTTTGTAACGCGTGGACTGATTTGTATGGTTCTTTTTATTTTGGATAGAGTATGCTCCTTGGTTGATACCACGAGAAAAAATGTTGGAGTGGTTGGGGTGGGGGAAGGGGGGAACCTAACTTTGTAACGCGTGGACCGATTTGGATGGTTCTTTGCTGTTGTATAGAGTGTGATCCCCCATTGCTAATAGGAGAATAATTTGATGCTATGGAGGTGGTGGGGGAGGGGGAGGGGAAGTAACTTCGTAACGCGTGGACCGATTTCGATGATTCCTTTTCTGTTCGGTAGAGTATGCTCCTTGATTGATACCATGAGAAAAAAATTGTAGTGGAATGGAGGTGGGGTAGGAGGTTAAAGCTATCTTTTAAACGCTTGGACCGATTTGGATGGTCTTTTTTCGTTATATAGAGTAGAAGACACTCAAAAGTGAAAAATAAAATAGTTTAAAAAAAAATTTTACCGACTTCACAAAAAGCGCTAAAAAGCATAAAATAATTTTTAATTTTATATATATTACGACATTTTGAAGTCGGTGCAAATTAAACAAATAAAACAACTGAAAATAATACTACCTGAACGTTTCAGCTTACGAGATCATAAGAAATGACGAATAAATATCTTTGTTGTAGTTGTTTGGTTTGTTTGATTTGCACTGACTTCAAAATTTCGTAATGAATATAAAATTAAAAATTATTTTATGCTTTTTACCGCTATTTCTGGAGTCGGTAAAATTTTTTTTTTGAACTATTTTTTATTAATTTTGAAGCTAGGTAAGCTGTGTTTTTATGTTATTAATTTGGCACCGGCTTCAAAATGATCTAAAGGACAATAAATACCTAATAAATTGTTGCGCATTTTGTGAAGCATGTTCAACTTTTTTAAAATTATTTTACGTGTACTTTTTAATGTTTTTTGATATGGTTTGGCAAGGTAGGCAAAAAATACTGGTCTTACGAAAAAAAGGTTTACCATATTTCTGGGGAAGTATAAATCCAATGACAGGGGATAAACATGTGCCACATCGCCTTTTTTAACCAATTAGTACAAGGTAGAAAAGTGTTATCATGGTGACAAGGGAGGAATACACTAGGACACAAAGTAGTAGAATCATCTAAATCGGTCCACGCATAATGCGTTTAGGGGCCGCTTCCCTCTTGGTACAAATTTAGTTTCACGGAACCAATCGAGGAAGATACTCTATAAAATGAAAAAAGAATCATCAAAATCGGTCTATGCGGTACAAAGTTGAACACTGCCTTCTCACTCTAGGTACAGCGTTTTATCATGTTATCAATTGAGGAATGTTCTCTAATTTATAAAGTATGCGCTATATACAACAAGAAAAGAGTCATTAAACGTTCCACGCCGAACGAAGTTACCTTTTTCCTGCAATTTCATCCTAAATACAAATTTCTTATTATGGTACCAAACGGGGATAATACGCAAAATAAATACGGATCGAATTAAGAAGTCTATCAAAAAATAATAAATAAAAAACCTTTTTAAAACCAAGATTTTATTTAAACGAATTGAATAAATCTAGAATTTTATTAAGCTAATGCAATGCCAAATGGCTATGTATACTTACTTAAGGGGACATACCGTAACTTGTAACGCGTGGAACGATTTGGATGATTCTTTTTTTTGGGAAGAGTATGTTCCACGATTGGTAGCTTGTCATCTTGTTGGTGAGGTGGAGGTAGAACCTAACTTCTTTATGTGTGGTCTGATTTAGATGATTCTTTTTTATTATATAAAATATGATCGCCCATTGTTAATAATGGAAAAAACATCTTCAGTGGGGGAAAAGAAGGGGGAGATGCTAGTCTAACTTCGTAACGCGTGGACCGATTTGGTTGATTGGTACCGCGACAAAATTTTAATCGGTTAGGTTGGGGTGGGGCAGGCTGTGGATGTCAACTCTTTAACGCATTCGATTTGGGTGATTCTTCTATTGTTGTTGTCCCACTGGTACTACTATGGAGATTATCTACGCAAGTAAAGAACGAGCCATGCTCGTGACAGAAAAAACGATCACAACTTTTACAGCATTTATTTATAAACGAAATAACGCGCAATACTTTTTAAAAAATTAAACATACATACAAAAACATACCTATAAACCAGATACTTTTAGCGTGGAAAATAAATTACGACAAAATGACACAAATCTCACAAGCCACGGCGCGTGACTTTTCTTTATTTTAAATTTAATTATCAATTTATTAAAGTTATATGTTAATTGTAGTTATACGAAATTTAAAGAATAGAGTGATATCTTCAACCTTGCATAACTACTTTTAGCACTTAATTACAAATTAGGTTTTTACCTGCCTGAAAAACTTTTTTCGCTGAAAATAAGAATGACCCTTGTGGGGTGGGGTGAGGTGGGAAAAAGTCGTTACCCAACATCTTAACGCATAGACCTATTTGGATGATAATTTTTGTTGTATACATTGTTACTATAAGAAAAAATTTTGACCAAGGTTGTGGTGGGGGTAGTCTAGTAACTTTGTAAAGCGTGGACAGAGTATGTATTTATGTCATGACAAAAAATGTGGCTTAAGCTGAGAGTTCAAGGAGGGGCGGCGCCTAGCTTCGTAAAGCGTAGACTGATTTCGGTGATTTTGATTCTTAATACGCTTCCTGATTGGTAAATGATAAAAATTTTCTCCCAAGAGTGACTACGATGAGTTTTCGACTATGATGATTCTCTCTTGTTGTATAGAGTACGATGGTGATGGTAACAATTTTTAATCTAAGGAAAGGGTATGAAAGGGTGACCGTGACTAATTTGGTAGTATGTTGCCGTATTTCGGTTTCAGATGCCAGATTTCCTTTGCACTACCTCTGCAACTGTCGAAATTGGTTTGTTCGTATGAGCAGCTTTTTTCGATTCATATATACAAAGCCACTCAAAAGTGAAAAATAAAATGGTTTTTAAAAAAAAGTTGAACCGACTTCACAAAAAGTGCTAAAAAGCATAAAATAATTTTTAATTTTATATCTTCTACGACATTTTGAAGTCAAATATAGCACCTTAGAATATGAATATGAGAGGATCAACTCCAAATAGTAATGTTAAGAAGTAATTAAAAGTAGTAGTAAGAGAACTTCTTCAGATTCAATGACAAGGATTGCAAGATAATCTGTTGTTTAAGAGTGCTCCCAAACCACCAGATATTCCTTTTCAAGCTCCAAAAGCTTTCTTAGCGTAATATCTTTACGTCAAAAAACAACTACGCCGCCGATAGAGCACAAACCTGGGGTCTTCTGATGAAAGCACCTCTCCTTCTGTTTCTTCCTGAATATTTAATAGACGGGAATAGTGCGAGTTCAATTTTCTCAGCATTGAAATAATTGAATTGTCTGAACTTCTTGATTATAAAAAATTTGACTGAAATACTAAAAAAATTACCTAAAATGTATATGAACATATTTTTTAATTGCATAATATATCATATTTTATATACATCGATTTATTGATAGGTTTCTTTGTATTGCTCCTTTATTTTTTTTAAATAAAATTAGATAACAATTTTTAATTAACGTAATTTTGGCTATTATATGTGTGTAATTTAATTGATTTTTATCTAGAAAAGATTGGAAAAATTATTTTTCTTCTTGCTTGCAGGTAAATCATCTTTCTTTGAAGATGTTGAATCATTCAGTAAACTTCAGTGCATGTGGATTCTTTAATTTGGACATGGACACTTTATATGCTGTAAGTTTAATTATTTTTGTTTTCGTTTCAAACTGAAAGGATTGTTAATCAATAAGTAAATCTCGTTTGAATGCAACATCATAATATAAGTTTTACAAAGCCGAATGGTATATTATTAAAGTAGGATAAAAGCAATGTCATTTTGAAAATTTTTGAAATCGAGATTTTACTGGACACACACATCTTTTCAATTCATTTCGAACATTTTTAAAGTGACGGTTCAACTGATTGAGCTCAAATTTTGCACACTCCTTTAAGGACAAGGAAGATTTGGGAGAGGCGTTTTTTGTGACATCATTGGGTGATTACGTATGTCGTGATGTCATTTCTAATATTTCTACATATATTTAATATGCAAAAATAAAAAAATTATATATATACTATATAGGGGTACTTTCCGACATATACTTATTATACATATCGAAAATTCCCTTTATTTATAAGTTCTGTTAATATATCCATATCACAATTTAGTTACAAAAATAAAGCTTAAACATAGGTTTACTTCTATGCCAATGAAACTAAGTTTAAATAACTAACATACTTTCCAGAGGCCTTTTGCATTTCAAACAGCTTCTGCAGCGTGACTGCAAACAAATAAATAGGCGTTTTGCGCTGGCCACCTTACCGAGAGAATGATTGCAAATTAAGTCACTTTGTATAATAAGAGTGGTAAGTTTTGGATACCGGTCCTGTCAAAAGATACATACATCTTCTTATGTGGGCAGCATAGTTAGTTGGCTGATTTCACTGGTGAGCGCGAGCCTGACAAATTTCAATTAGTACTGAATTGCGCCATTTTTATACCGTAAAAGCTCGAAAACCTAAGCGTAAAGCCAATTCCACAAATTCAGCTTCTATTAGAGTCGAGAGCGGTGGATTGAAATTATTAATTGTGTGGATATAGTTTTTCTCCTCTTTGCTTGAGATTTCTGGCATTGAGGCCCTGGAATATGTCAGTGTATGATTTTCTGTTTTCGCCTGTGGAATGGCTCTCGGAGATAATGTTTCCATGGGATGACCTTTTGCTGCTGGATAATTCCGTGGACGATGACTGTTTGCTGCCGCATATCTCCATCGCCTCCCAACATGAGGGTGCTTTTCTGGAGTCTGTTTCTTCGTCTGGCCTCCGACAAATTTGTGTTATTGGCAGCGCTTCCAGGCGTATGATTACTAAAATCTTACGACTTTCTGTTTGCATAATTTGCCCGTCGCGTTCCCGTACTTCAAGCTAAGAACTCTAATTCTTTTCAGTATTTGCTTAACATCTTAAAATCTTAAATATAAGGCTTGGAGGAGGTTTTATTTCTCACGTAGTAACGATGATTATCTTATTTATTCGGTTCTGCATAATCTTTACATTTCTTGGTCCGAGCTTGCTTATCGTGACTCCTTCGGAGCTGCATTGTCGACAATTATTATATTAGCTTTGTGATTTTGAAGGGCCCTCTTGAAAATCTTTAACTGTTTTTGGTTAGTACAAGCCCAAAGGATAACGATCCAATTAGCACTGATATATGTGCCATATGTCACCTTATTTGTTTGTTGAGAAAATAAATAAATGATACTTTATTTGTATCATTTTTGTTAATTTAAAAACATTTAGGGAATGTATGTATGTTTTTTGTTGTTTACGTTGAAATTATAAAAATCCGATTTATTTATTTTTGCAGGTTACTGGAGCTATAACAAGTTATCTAATAATTTTAATACAATTCAACTTGGCGGCGAATCGTGCTAAAAATTCAAATTTTAATTCAAATTCAACGACAACAATGTTGACACCGACACCAACGCCGATCTAATTGTCTATTAAAACACACAGGGTAAAATATTTTAAGCACTTTATTATTATAATAGTAATGGTACATTGAATTATTTCTGCATCGATTGTATTGTGTACCGCCTTTAACATGCTGATTTATGTATGTATACTAAATAAATTATTCACTCATTCACCTACTTACAGTACAATAGCAAAATTTGTTGTGCAATAAACATTATGTTTCTTTTTTTTCCTTATTCAAATTTTATAAAGTAGGTAATAATATAAAACATCTAAATTGTATTCAGTTGCATGAAAAATGATGTTTTTTTTGTCATTTTATTGTTTTAATAATTAGTAAGTTTTATTAATCTTAGCTTTATATTTGCTGATAAAACAAAACAACAATTATTAGACAAATTGCACTATTTATTTTTGTTTTTGAAATGAAAACTTATCTTTAAAATCAATCTTAAGAAATAATGAAAACACTTTTAACAATTCGCCTTTTCGCAAATAAGCTCCAATTCATTAAAGTATTACACTTTATTTATTCACGCCTAGAACAGATTTACAGCGCTTTTTATTAGGCTCTTGAAGTAATGTGGTCTTCGTAGCTTATTTATATTTAGTACTTAATGTCCCAATTATATTGAAGCAAAACCATTATATTATATTCGCCAAGTGATTTTATTTTATAATATTTGAAGTTGTTTCTAAAGACATAAAAATAAAATCTCGTTTCTAGAATTGATGAAAAGTTTGGTTTCGACGCCTTCAGGATATCTTATTTATTTCTTCTGAAATAGAGAAAAAAGGAGTTGTTTGACATATTGGATGCACTTTAAGAATGTTTTTAGAAATACTAAATAAATTAAATTTGTTAAATGCAAAATATTTTGTCTAAAATAAAGAGTTGTGAATAAATAAGTAAATGCATTCTATCTACTAATAATATTAAGTATTTCGTTAATGAGTTTGCACTTAGAGGCAGTGCTAGATTTTCCTCTGACACAGAGAAAGAAACTTTTCTTTGCGATGCTGAACTCCCTTTACGCGAATAGATTGTGGGCTGAGCTAAAGAGAGTAACGTAAAGGAGTTTTTTAAAGGTAAATGAAAACTTCCTAAGTGAAGGATCTACATAAGATATTTTTTTTACTCGTCTACTCACTCATTAATTAAAAATGTATTTTCTTTAATCAAATATCAAATTTCTCAAACATCTGACTGAAGAAATGTTAATTTGTGTTGCCTTAATACATAGAATGTGTTGCTTAAGATGAGAAAGTAAAAATTCATAATATAATTTAAAAAACATTAGAAATTTAGACTATACTGAAGAGGATCATAAATAAAATTATGCGGCTTAAAATGCTCGAAGCCATGAATGCAGAGCTTAAGATAAAAGCTGATAAATCCAAACTTAGAAGCCTGAACTGCAGCAGATCATTACCACCAAGCATCTCATGCTGTTGCACACTAAATAAAATAAATATATTAATCGTTGAGTAAAGTATTGTCGCAGGTGGAGTAAGTGCGATCGTACCGGCTTATCAATCCGGAGGTCTTAGGTTCTAATCCCATCGACGGCGACCCATGGTTGTTTTCTGCTGACGACAGATTACGATAAAAAGGCCATGGGGGTTGCAGAGAAAATGTAAGTGGTACTTTAAATTGTAGGTACACTTGCAATCGTTGTCTCGAATCCATGTCCCACAAGGGGTTACGGGAACTAGAGAGAGATACTCTTAAAAATAAAAATAAAACACTTCTAAGTGGGATAGAGAAGTAAGGATCACACCCGGACAAATTTTTGAATCTGTGACGATGAAAAACCCTAAAGTTATTCCTCTCACTCACTTACTCACTATAAATCTCTTTTAAATCAAGAAACTCCAAAATCCTTCAAATAGAGAGTTCTTCATTCCGTAGCCCTTTTTGATGCATGCGGCTGGAGAAGAACTTTGGTCGGTTTGAGGCAACGATTGCAAATTGACCTACAATTTAAGGTGGATTCCAAATCACCGAAATTACTCTGTAAGCCCCAATGGTCTAATATGTTGTCAGCAGAACCTGGAACGTTTGGGATGGAATGCCGATAGGTTATCACTTAATTCACCGACGACTTTTATGTTTATTTTAAAAGCCGAAAATTGCAGTCGAAAAAAAGCCAAAAATTTTAGTCGAAAATGTATAGGAAATCTATCTGCTCGGATACCTAGTTATTTGTTGACATCTAGCAGGCTCTCTGAAAGTAATAAGGTACTTTTGAAATGGGAATTAGACCATGGAAATTTTCCTGTTCTAAAAGGTAGACATAGAAGAAGAACTTAACCCGATCACAAAGATTGCAAGTGGATTCCGAACTATTTAGCAGTTTAAGTAGCTTATATTTAAAATATTACAGAGTTCCAGTATGAATATCACATTAACTTTTAATATGATAACTTTTAGACCAGTGCTGTCAAGCTAAATATTCAAATTTAATTGTGACAATGAATATTTGTAATAAGCTAGATACCTGTAATATATTCCATTATAGGAAAATGTCCATATAATTTAAATATTATAAATGAAGCTACGGATCGTACTTAATTAACGGCGAGCAGCATCCTTGACACACAACACTTATAACTATTCCTAAGGGCTTGACAATTGTAACGATCTTCTTGCTTTTCGTTTTATGTATATAAAAATTTTCCCAATGGACAATGAGTTTGGGAGAGCGTACGGCAATTTCGCAGTTTGTTGGACTTGATTAAACTTCTTTCAAAGCAGAGTAGATAAACATCAGATGCTAGGTAATATACTAAAACTTCGCTAGCAGAATGCAATAGGTTTCGAAGAACTGTTGCGTCGCCGACGAAAGAAATAAAACTAGATTGGCTACACCCTACATCGTGACGACGGCAATATAGTCAAGGAGTCTCTCGATTGAAACGCACAAAGAATTTGTCGAGTTTTTAGACCAAAACCAACAAACAATGAAAGCCGGGGCCGAGCAATTGAAACGATTTTATGACAACAGGCAACATAACCTTTGACGCACATAAAAAAAATTTTTTTTTATTTATAGATTTTTTTTGTAGACTTGGTTACATATCTTTTGTTTTAGCATTTTTCCACTATTCCTGAAAAGAATATCGAAATTTGTCTTTGAAATTGTAACACGGTTGTTACAGTATGTCTTTTATAACAAACAAAAACAGTAGGTACTATAAGTTCAGAAACAATTAACCTTTTATTAAGCAAAGTAAAGAAAAATTCTATAAGTTTTAATTGACTCAACAAAAGAATCACACAAAATTGAAAATACAAGAGAGTTAAAATGTATGGAAGTTGAAGAAACAATTTCTAGACGCTTTCAAACAAAGATATATGGACCGTTTATTTTGAAAGTGGTGGCCAAAATTTAACCTTTAAGCCAACAAAAAGTATCAATAATTTCGACAAGGTTTGCATTTTTTTATCCTAAAGGATAAAATAATGAAAGATACCGTAAATATAATATTTAATAGTTATAATTTTTTTCAATAAAATGAATATCAAACTTAAATTACTTTCAAAATGGACTTTCACACTTTCAAAATAAACGGTCCATATATTGCAGGTATTACAAAAATTGTTCGTCTAAGAAGTTTTTTAGTTTTCGCATATTCCTTACATCTTTGTCGATCTCTTTTATTAATTATAATTAGTCGGAGGAAAAGAATCGCAGTGCAAGTGAAAATTTCTTTTTTGTAATATAAGTGATTTGTTAATATGATTTAATTTATTCAACTAGTATTAGTTAAACTTTTCGTTGCTTTACTAATTAGAGTCCTACATATTTAATAATTACTTATTACTGTTTGTGATAAATTCGCGTTTTTTGTCTTTAATTTTACATTAATCTTGGTAACATCGGTGCTACACTCTGCCTTTTTTAGAAAAAAAAATAGTAATTTTAACGGATGTGTTTTTGTTCATTTGCGGTTTATTATTTCGTTACAAATGATGCCAGAAGGCCGCCGGTGAAATTAAAGTAGTCATTTATTTCCTTAATATTATCTTAAAGTGTAGCAGTTAGAGGCACAAAAGTAATTAGGAAGTTGAAGCAATAAAAAAAATACGATAATTGTCAATATTAGATATTAGTATAGCTAAGCTATAGATTTAACATTATCTTTACAAGTTTAGAATTTGCGTTGAATTTTATTTCTTAAGTTTAAAAAGTTTTACTTTGGGTATTTATATTTTTTAAATTTATAACTTGTAGAAGAGAGAACGTCGATTCGTAAAATCGGGATATGAGATTCTACAAATACTAGATGCTGATAACAGGGATGGTCAGGATTATGAACTTCACTTGCAAGTGGATGATGAGGATTTAAAACTGCTGGAAGATGCCTATGATGAACTGCGTAGAACCAATCTTAACTATGATAGAGGCTATAAAGTTCGTAACATTATAGAGCATTTCAATAAGTTCCCAAATGCAAGGACTACTTCAAAACAATAGTCAATTTATGAAGATATCATCAAATTTAAAGGCCAAAATATTATAAAGCAATACATAAAGACCAAACCAATCAAATTTGGCTTCAAAATGTGTTGAAGAAGCAATTCCAAGACAAAGAAGCTTATCAGGCGGGTAAGAACGTAACCCTGGGAGAGTCGGTAGTTTTCCAACTGACTGAAAGTCTACGTGGTACTAGATGTGAAATATTTTTCAACAAATTAAATTCATTTATTAATATTTTCGGATTAGCCGCGTAAATCGTATCTAACTTATATGAAGGCTGATAATAGTACTCACCCCGAACGTTTCGCTTCAAGTTACATTAAGCGTGGTCACCGGGAAACTACCTGAAGCTGTTATCGATGATTTAAGCTACGCAGATTATATCGGTGCATAAGCTGTTGTTTCGGTTGATGCACTTGCTGTTGTTGCTGCTATGGTTCAGTGTGGTTTTGAAGACAAACAGAACTCACAACGTCACTTTTTGAGTATAAATCATTTCATATCAACTGCATCGAGGTGTTAAGGGGGGAGTAAGGTATTAATAATTTGTTAACCGACTTCCCAAAAACAAAGAGGTTCTAAGTTCGACGCGTATTTTTTTTAAAATTTTTTTTTTTTTTAATATCTGACCGGGCATAACTTCGTAACGCGCCGACCGATTTTGATGATTCTTTTTTTGTTGGGTAGAGTATGTTCACTGATTGTAACCATGTCAAAAAAATTTTTGGTAGGGTGGGGGTGAAACCTAACGCGTGGTCCGATTTGGATAGTTCTTTTTTTGTTGTATAGAGTATGATCCCCCATTGCTAACAGGAGAAAAAAAATTTGGCCTGGGGTAGGGGGAGGGGGGAGGGGTAGTCTAACTTTGTAACGCGTGGACCGATTTGGATAATTCTTTTTCTGTTGGGTAGAGTATGTTCCGTGGTTGATACCACGAGAAAAAAGTTTTGGTGAGATGGGTGTGGCGGGTGGGGGTGGAACCTAACTTTGTAACGCGTGGTCCAATTTTGATGGTTCTTTTTCTGTTGTATAGAATATGATCCCCCATTGCTAATAGGAGAATAATTTGGTCCTATGTTTAAAGGTGTGGGTGGGGGGGAGGGGTTGTCTAATTTCGTAACGGATAATTCTTTTTCTATTGGGTAGAATATGATCCTTGGTTGAAACTACGAGAAAAAAATGTTGCTGGGGTGGGGGTGGGAGAAGGGGGGTGGAACCTAACTTTGTAACGCCTGGATCGATTTGGATGCTTCTTTTGCTGTTGTATAAAAAGTGCTCCCCATTTGAAGAAAATTTCGTGAAATTTTCATTAATTTTTATGAAGAAATGAGCCATTGACAGCGAATCTCCGCGGACGTCTCAAAAAAAAGTTTGATTGCGGTGCCGCTCATAACTCATCATTGGGTCATCTCAAATCAAAAAACCAACATGATTTTTTTAGTTCATAAGTTTCTGCAGGTAATGACGTCGAGTTTTTTTTTTATTGATTTTTCAAGTTTTTACAGCACTTGGAAGTCAAAATGACGTTTTTTCATCAAAAAAATAGAAAATTTTGTGATTTTAAAATACGTTAAAATTAAGAACACCACGGTGACCACGCTAAATATAACTTGAAGCGAAACGTTTGGGGTGAGTACTTTTATCATTATGAAAGAACTCCCAAAGGGAGTTATATGTCAGCGATGAAATAAATTCCAAATCCAAATATCTTCCTCTAAAAATAACCGATATATTCGGTTTTCTAAAAAAGGCTATTATGCCTAATTGCTTTTTACGGCTAAAAGAAATGATTACGTTGCTCCATTTTACATAAACGGACTATAACTTATTTTAGTTTATTTCTAAAAAAGGTATATGAATTTAATAAATTAAACTATTAATTAAATCTAACGCGTTCCTTTCGAACCAACCTATATCCCAACTGCCACATATTTGGTGTCAGAAGTGTCTGAAAAATTATTAATTAAATCCTTAGAATATAGAATTAGAGGAAGTGCCCTTGCCTATACGTGTAATCGTACGTGCATTTTTCTTACTGGCACGGTGAGGAACGGGATGTGCAGGGTTGTCGCCTGAGATCGACAGATGGCAAATTAAAATTGCAATCGTTAGTTCGGTCGAAATTATTCGCGATATTATTCGAAATATAAAGTGATTGGTGAAAAGTATTATTAAAATCAAGACTATATTAGTAGAGTGATTTGTTTTTAAGAACTTTGAGACAGTTTATACACTTTAAAAGACAGATTTTTAAAATGAAGTGTGCAGTGTATTGTTGCAAAAATAATCGACGGCGGACGCGTGGAATATCTCTTTTCAGGCAAGCAACTAGCATAAATATGTTTATTAACATGTTTAATTTCAGATTAAATCATTAAAATTCTTAAGCCAAAAAAGGGTAACAAAGAAAATCAAAGTTTCTGTCCCCGTTCTCAGTTTGTTTACATTCTAATGAATTGGAATTTCTGTGTCGCCTGAGATGCGCAGTGGCCCAAATGTAGTTAAATTTCAAAACTTATGTTTGCCCCGTCAAGCGTAAGTCCGTTTTTTTACTACTGCTATGGAGATACACTTCTAACACATGAAGGAAAATGCTCAACTTTTCTGAGCGATGTGCAGTTCCTCTAGTTATATATTCTAAGATTAAATCTAACGCGTTCCTTTCGAACCAACCTATCTCAACTGATACATATTTGGTGTCAGAAATGTCTGAAAAGGAAAAATTAAGAACTAGAACATTTTAATAAAATGTTTATTTAACGCTAGTATAAATTTGTTCATACGGTGGGATTGCAGTTAAAAACTACATTATCATGTGAGAAGCAAGGAACTGCATCTTGAAGATTTTAGATTATATCACGAATTGTAAGTTGAATCTTTTAAGAAGAAAAAAAGAGCTGTTTGGATTCAATAAAGTTATTTTACCTTATATGGAGTTCATTACAGGGCATGGGCAGACCAACTGACGACGTTGAGTCGTGGAAAAGTACCTTCGAACAAGAAATCTTTCCAGGAAGTGTATATGTGAAGACGATAGACGATATGTCAATTCCTTCTAATCGGGATTCAATTTTGTGAGAGCCAGATTTTCTCGGTTTTGAATCTTCCGCAGCCAAACCAGATCTAAATTTAACAAATTAAGGCTCCGACGACAATTTTTGGTATAGCTGAGTTATATCGAAGACTCTTTAGATAAGTCACATTCACATTGAAGAGTATTTAGACAAGTTCAGTGGAGAAACACAACATTTTCCCCTTCGGTGAAAGAGTTTGAAGAGATCCCTGCGCTATGTGAATGGAGTGATATCCAATGCTAACTGCAAGGAGCAGCGACAGTCACATTTCAAGCCTGGGGGCATTATTACGTGGGACAAACTTAAAGAAAGATTGGAAGCGGATTTAGCGATTCTCCTACTGCATTAGATAATCACAAAGCGCTAGAAGGATAAAGTAAACATGGCTATTCTGAATTCCGTCGGAATTGAATTGCTTTCGAAGGGAACTTCACCTACGTGATTCCGTTCGAATTCGAAATTATAGTTCGTTCGAATCACTGACATTCTCCATTTCGTTCGAGCTGTCAAAACAGAAGAAAAATTCTCCGACAATTTGAGGAATTTGAACTTCGAGAATATAAAATGTAAATATAAAGAAATTATGATTAAAAATATTTGTCATTCATCTTTAGGACGGGAACTACAAAAAAAGAGCAGTATGAGAGGTTAATCTAACTGCTACAAGAAAAACCCGATATAGCGAAGGGATTTTATAACGGCGACCAAAGTGTACAAAAAATCTTTTAGGAAAATGTAGCTAAACAATTAAATGACTCAGGCCCTCCCACTATGGATCCATCTGGTTTAAAGAAAGTACAAATATATACATACCTATGTATAATAATTACTTCTTAGATCTTTGTATCATATTTCAGGTATGGTTTGATTAAAAGTTCTACGTGTAGAAAAAATTACCCTACAAGAAAGAACAATCTTCCACGGGCGGTGGCCCAAATAAGATACATAAATTTTCACCACTAGAAGAGTAAGTTATTACTTTGACATCTATCGACCAAACCAGAGAAGGTGTTAGAAATGCCTTATCTTTCGGCGAACCATCGAGCATTACCGCTTTACATCAAGAAAAGGAATCTAGTCCTGGATGTTTTGCAGTTTCTCAAAACGTTATTATGAGTTGTCGCCCACCTAAACAAATTATACCCAGCTCATATTCTGACCATTTACAACAAGAAAAGGATAATATACCGACATCCAAAATATGTTCTCTTAGTGAAAATACCAGAAGTGCAATAAATTCCCGCTCATCTAAGGAAACCACTTTTGACTTGCTAAAGTATCAAGTCAAAATGCAGGCTGATTTTCACGAATCTATTAAGAGTAGTTTAAAAGAGAATAGTGATAACATAAAAATAGTTTTAAAAAAAAAGTTGAACCGACTTCACAAAAAGCGCTAAAAAGCATAAAATAATTTTTAATTTTATATCTATTACGACATTTTGAAGTCAATGCAAATCAAACAAACCAAACAACTACAACAAAAATATTTAATCGTCATTTCTTATGATCCTGTAAGCTGAAATGTTCAGGTAGTATTATGTATTATTTTTAATTGTGGTACTGTAGTTGTTTTATTTGCTTAATTTGCACCGACTTCAAAATTTCGTAATAGATATAAAATTAAAAATTATTTTATGCCTTTTAGCGCTTTTTGTGAAGTCGGTTCAACTTTTTTTTTAAAAACTATTTTATTTTTCACTTTTCAGTGTCTTCTACTCTATACAACGAAGAAAGAAGCATCCAAATCGGTCCACGCGTTAAAAGTTAGTTTTAACCCCCTACCCCACCCCCATTCCACTAAACTTTTTTTCTCATGGTATCAATCAAGGAACATACTCTACCCAAAAGAAAAAGAATTATCCAAATCGGTCTACGCGTTACTAAGTTAGACTACTCCTCCGCCCACCCAACCCCCTACTATGGGCCAAATTATTCTTCTATTAGCAATGGGTGATCACACTTTATACAACAGCCAAAGAACCATCCAAATCGATTAACGCGTCACAAAGTTAGGTTCCACAACCCCCCCCCCCCCACCACCACTACAACAACATTTGTTTTCTCGAAGTATCAACCAAGGATCATATTCTAGCCAATAGAAAAAGAATTATCCAAATCGGTTCACGCGTTACGAAGTTAGACTACCCCTCCCCCCAACCCCCACCTTTCACCATAGGACCAAATTATTCTCCTATTAGCAATGGCGGATCATACTCTATACAACAGAAAAAGAACCATCGAAATCGGACCACGCGTTACAAAGTTGGGTTCCACCCCCAGCCCCCACCCCCAACCCACAAAAATTTTTTTCTCGTGGAATCAACCACGGAACATACTCTACCCAACAGAAAAAGAATTATCCAAATCGGTCCACGCGTTACAATGTTAGACTACCCCCCCCCCCCTCCCCTTACCCCACGAAAATTTTTTTTCTCCTATTAGCAATGGGGGATCATACTCTGTACAACAAAAAAAAAGAACCATCCAAATCGGACCACGCGTTACAAAGTTAGGTTTCACCCCCACCCCCCACCCCCACCCTACCAACAATTTTTTTGACATGGTACCAATCGGTGAACATACTCTACCCAACAAAAAAAGAATCATCAAAACGAAGTTACGAAGTTATGCCGGGCCAGACATAAAAAAAAAATAAAAAATTTAAAAAAAAATACGCGTCGAACTTAGAACCTCTTTGTTTTTGGGAAGTCGATTAAAAATACATCGTCGTCGTAAAGAAACAACTTTTACAAATGGAGCTTAATAACCTTGCTGAATCTTTTTCTTAATTTATCGTAATTTTTGTCATGACATCAAAGATTGTTTCCCGAAAATCGCCACACACTAGAGTGAATTGTGATGGTGTGTGGTGTATCGATTGAGTTTGAAGTATCAAGCCTCTGCAATAGACCTAACGTTCCTTTTTTTTTGCACACATATATATTTAAAGAATTTTACGTTTGTTTGAAGTCTAATTTTTATTTTATTCACAAGTACAAAAAAATGTCTGAATTACCTTTACATTTATTTATTTTTTATGGAAAATGTTTTATAGTATAATATAATTAAATATATTTTTGTGTTCTTTTCACATGACATGACATTGAATTCAAAACTGAAATTCTAATCGATTAAGCTTCCGATTGGTCTGCTGTTGGTAATTCTTCGGATATTTTAAATATTGCGTCATTTTCCTCGTGGTCTTCCATTTCAAATAGGTCTTCATCTTTAAAACTTAAACAAATGTATGAAGAGCACAGCATACATTAAAAATTTGCGTGGCTTTCTCTGGATAGTAGTGAAGTTGTCTGGCACCTAACAAACACCGAAAACGGTTTTTCAGTAATCCTATAGTCCGTTCAACGATGCTACGTGCTTTGGAATGCATTTTGTTGTAAACGCATTCAGGACTTCCTTCCTATATAAAACATGAACTGTTTTAAATTATTTACATTAGAGAACAAGAGAAGGCAATAAAATCTACCCAAAATCCAAGTTCCTCTTTCCCCGTAGCAACGATATAGCTCAAAGTACTTCATAAACTCGCTGACTCGCCATATGTCTGAATCGTGACTGGCACTCTGACGCCTTCTGTCAACGAATCCAATTACCTGTTCATGGTCGCAAACCTGAAACATGAACATGATTACCTTTATTTTAAATACTTATATTAAAACGTACAATTAGCACATTTAGACTATAAAAAACTTTTCTATTATAGTATACGTTTTTATTTTCTGTCGGTGGTAATATGCTAACATATCAGTAGGAAATGTGAGCAATACCGCATCGGAGCTATCATCGATGAAAGTAAGTCATAATACCTACTTTCTGGATGAAAGCTTCGATGACTTTAAGATTGAGATGGCCTAGGAGGGATCGATAATGCCTACCCTTTACATTACCTAGTTATGGGTGAATTCAGCAGTAGTGGACGGGAAACTATTGTAACCACTGATGAAAAGAAGCGTTCGTTTCAATATATAATTTTTGTATACTGCTAACCACAAAACCCCTCTCCACTTCCCTTGAGGGTTATCAAAGTTAAAATGCCAAGTTTTTTATTCAATTATTTATATAATTTTTATATATTTATTTAACTCAAACAATTATAAATATATCGGATTTAATTCATTCATAGATTTAAAGGTATAATATGTTTTATTAAAAAAACAATTTTTAAACTGACTAATGCGCATAAAACCTATGTCGGCGTGCACATATTTTCAGAATAATTAGTCACGCTTTACATTGCTGACTTTATGCATGACTCTAGGCGCAAACCTTCATCTATGCTTATTGTGAACATTTTAATATAGGAATTCATCGAAGCAAAATGGAATCGGTTCTCACTTTTCCTACTGTTTACCATCAACACACATTACTACGCCAGGGAAATTAGCCTTCCCATAGAAAGATAACTTTGCTTGTCGCTTTTCTTCTTCGGTCATTTCCGAAGAAATCCATTTTGAGTATAGCTTTATTTCCATTACTTCTAACATTTCTGCTAACAGCTTTGAAAATATTACACTGCGCTATGGCATCTTCGAAATCTGGGAGAGAGGCCAGATTTCACTGTTATACACATCTCATCCTTCATTCAGAACATATTCGAATGCTTCTTTCTTTAATCAGAAACTTATTCTAAAACTAGAAAAAAAGTATAGAGTATCTCCATTAATAATTAGGTAGCTTACTTACGAAATATCGGGAAGATTCATGGCATCAAATTTGGCTCGAAGATTTTTCCTAGGTGTCCTTAGCGAAATTTTCTCCTGTGTTTCACTAATTGCATCCAAAGCAATAGTTAGTATTCGTTTTCAATAATACAAATAATTTATAAGTGCCACTTGACAGCTATCAGCTGCTATCGAAATCCGAATTGGAATGGCACCACACATTTTCGTTCCGAACGGAATTGAGAATGTGAAGTTAAATTCCGTTCGATAAATTGGCTTCGTACGTATTGGAATTCCGACGGAAACTGAAAAACTGAATGAGTTATTCCTCGAGTACATATACGATAAAAATATAGCTTCAAATCGCGGTAATGTGGATAATAGCTTTTTAGGTAATGTATATATATGTATAGTAGCGGTTGCAGCCGACACTATGGATAACTAAACTGTGTAATACGAAGCGAAGGACTTAGAAGTACTTACGAGGTCTTAAAGAATCAGCAGAATAATAGGAGAGCTAATATTAATAAAATAGTGTAGGTTGATTCCAAAAGTATTGCAATTGTAAAGAAACGGTGTTTCAACTGTGGATCGATTTCGCACCTGACTGGTGCCTCTAAAAAGGGAGCAAAATATTTTCGTTGTGTCGACTTTGGGCACATGTCTAGTAAATGTCTGAAAAGAAATGAAAATGGTCAAACTCCTGATATGACGATAAAGGTTCAGGTAGGCTAGGCGGGTTACCTGGCTCTTGTAGATATCGGTAGTTTCGCGATGCTTGTGAAGAAATCAGTGTATGATGAAATGCTTCGGCAACTTTTCGAAGTTCCTGGTATACTTTTAAGTCAATTTGAAGTAATTTTAAACGAGACTATAGGTTCCCTTAAATCGTCAAATGTTATCAAGGGTGAATGTTATCGAATTACATTGCACGTTGTTCTGCAGTGTTGGCTAGTGAAGGATATCTTGATTGGAAAATATATTTTGAAGGAAGCCACTGTGCCAATAAGCCAAGAAGAAGTATCACTGAAAAGCGTGCCAACATATGACGCAAATGAGAATTTCTGAGATCACATCAATGTCGAACGGTTAATTGAAAGCAATCGAACTTGTATCGATAGACATAGCATAGCATAGACATTTTGCTGAAATACGGAATCTAGTTTCGCAGGATAATCAAATCGTTCCGCAGGCATCTTGCATGCAAATGGAAATTATTATATCAGAAAGCTAGGCGATTGGAACCGAAGGAGAGGCAGGTGGTCGAAAAATACACCCTTCCGTTTTTGAAAGTGATTAGTCCGGATTCATTCAATTTACTGTGCAGGGAACCAGTTTAGAAAGTCTTCAACTAGAGCTTAGACACTCTGCTGCACACTGTTGCTAGCGTCCTGCAGACTCATTACGATCGCAAGGTATTACATCCAGTCCTTTATAGCAGCTGAGAGAAACTACTCCATTAATGAACTTGATGTGCTGTGAATAATCCGAGCGATTCGGAAATTAAAGTCTTACCTTCTTGACTTAAAATTCGAGATCTACACTGACTGTAAACTAACTTTCAAAAAAAGAGATTTATGTAGTCGGGTATCAAGATGGAATATGACTAAAGTGTTCATCATCGTTCAGGTACAGTCATGAGGAATGTGGATGCCCTCAGTCGATATCCTAATGTTCTGCCAATTTTCGATAGTTCGCTATAAAGAATTAAGAGTACCCAGCAGCAGGCCCCTAGAGACAAAGTTCGGGCCCGGGGGGTATGACATACGGGCCCACGCGAAAGCAGGGCCACATGAACACTAGGAGAATTACAGCGATAGCCAAAAGTAAATAGTAAAGCAGACGATGTTATAGCCAATTGCATTTCGTGCATATTATTATCAAGAAAAGTGGAAACAGGAAGAATATTAAAATCCGATCGCCAAGTCCGACATACTGTTGCATACTTTACACTTGAATAACCTTGGGCTTTTGCTGTGTACATACAAAAACTGCAAACATCTCTTAGTAATGGTTGACGGGTTCACCAAATTTACATGGATTCTATATTCCGTACTACAACGAAGGAGGTCAGTATGTTTTAGCTTAGTGGAACCAGAATTCGTGATAAAGTAAGTCGTGGAGAAATAAAAGTAGCTGAATTAAGTTCTACATTATTACTACTTATTTTCTACATTATTACTACTTGATTTCTGATCCCCTTCTCCCTTGTAACGCGCCGTAACGTTTCGCGTTACCCCCGACGCGACTCTTTTCGTATACAAAAAAATATATGTGTAGTGTAGATATACCATATAAACTAAGCCATGAGTCACCAGTTAAAAGTTAGGACTTTTAATTTTCACAAGCAGAAGAAAATCAGCTTATAATAATTTTAAATAAAATTTCCTGTGGTTTTCCATTAACATGTGAAAATCTATTTAATTCGCCGATACTATATTTTGAATCATTCATATGAAATGAAGAAGGAAAACGCTAGAAAGTATGTTGGCGGTTATATGTATATGAGATACTTAACACTTTGTTGACCAGTCACGAGTTAACTCGTGTTTTCATGCCCAAACGTTGTTGATCAGTCAGTACGTGAATACTATGCAGCCTAGCCTGTCATATCAGGAAAAAGTATTAAAGTATAGAGACGGCATATTCTATGTTTTATTTTAATACATAATGCCTTAAGTAAGATATTAGGTATTAATGTATATTTAACTTTATGCATTTTAGTATTCAACTGTGAAATAATAGCCGGTGGTACGGAGTGACTTTTACAAAGAATTGCCGTTCAACAATGTGCTAAGATAATGACTGCAATTATTGAGTTATTAATTTCTTTATTACAATCAGATAGCTTGGCTGTTCATGTGCAATAAATATATCTTTAGAATTAAAATTTCAGAAAGTGATCTTTAAATTTTTTTAGATAAACATCAAGATATTATATAAAAAGGGAATTCCCTGGAAAAGTTCTCAGGGTGGTTAAATGAAGATTTGAGGGTAAACGGTAAAAATATTTTTTAATTAAATATATTTAAGATAGGTGTCTGAGTTATTGCTAAATTTGATTAATTAATAAGATTAAGATAAAAGGGCAGATTTTGCGAAAACCGTGAAAATCGAGGTATCACATCTTAAGCATCAATTGCTTATTACAAGACTTTTTTTGGTAAAGTTACAATATATGTAGTTAACAAATATGGAACTGAAGTATTCAGCATCTAAGTTGGTATATAAAATGCATAAAGTATGTGTGGAACCAGTTCACGGGAGGTCAAAATAAATTTGACTGGGCCTTAACTCGTCGTCGGGAACCATTTTGAACTCCTGATAAATCGAGCTAGGTCTCTGACATCAGTGGAGCCTAATTCGGTTAGCTCTTCAAAGAAGGGGGAGCCCAAAAACCTGTTCCTTCGGTTGGTTAGGTCCGGGCAGTTACCGAGGAGGTGAAGTATGGTTTCCTCTTCCTCTTCGTCATGGCAGAAGTCGTTTGAAGGTGCGCCCAGTCTATACTCTATTGGCGTGTCTACCTATGAGGCAGGGGCCCGTGATAACGGTTACGGTACTGCTAATTGTTTTGCGTCCGAGTAGAATGACCGTTTAGGGTCAAATCAGCAATTCTAACTATCTCATTTTATAGAATCACATTTCATCTATAAATTACTCACTGTAAGAAATTTTTTTTTATTATTTGTTTGCAGTATATCCTTGTTGAACAATTTTAAAATATAACATATTCGTGCTCTAATAAATAGCCGCAAGAGGTATTCATATTTTCAGCTTCACAAAATCTGTACGTAAGGGTATTTTTATGTTATACAACTTATTTTCAAGATTTGTACTATTTATCAAAGTGGCAAAATTATATATGTAGAAAAATTTGTTCAGCTTCTTCCATTGCTTTTAAAAAATCTGTTGATTGCGTAACCAAGTTCCCATTTTCATGCGTCTTAAAATTTATAAATGATTTACAACATCTTTCATCTTCTATTTTCTGAGCGATACATTTCTCTAAAATCCATATTTTTATAGTCGGTGTAAACTTCTAAACCATGTTTAATATAGGCGGTAAAATAAGTCCACAGGCGGTAAGTAGGCGGTAAAATAATATATAGGCGATAAAATAAGCCCATTAATAATAAAAATAGGTGGCAAAATAAGCCCATTTTCTGGTTCGCAATTTGCAGTTTTTGAGGCTTTTAAGAACTTAATACTAAAACTTTTTTAAAACCTGCAGAGAACTGATTGCATGTGGGTTTGATTTACAATTCGTGGCCGAAGAATATACTTCATATTAACCAGATATGCTGAAAGTGTCAGAAAGGAGTTTGACAAATACGAAATAATTGGCAAAGATAAAAACGTCCATTTCAGAATATGAGGATTTCTTTAAGAAAAAGAAGACGAGAACATTACGACCATTATTATTGATCGTATCACTGCTGTATTAAAAAAGAAACAAGATTTTTATCATAAATTGAATGACAATTTCGGTTTCTTTAGTCCTTTGAAGACGATAAAACTGGAAGATATTAGTCAAAATATATATCGATAAACTAATGAGTATTCAGAAGGCTTGCCGAGTGCTGATGTGTTGAATAAAATTACACAATAAAAAAATATTTTTTAAAAAAAGCTTTTGTTTAACAATAAAATATAAAAATGTACTAAAAAGGAACAAATAAGGTTTTGGTATAATAAATTTAGGCTGAAAATAATATTTTCATAAAATAATTAATAAAATAGTAGTTAGCTCATTTTTAATATTTTGGGTAAAATAAATTTTGACTTACATTAATATTTTGTTTGAAATAGTAACTTAGCTTTGATAATTTTGGGTTTACAAAGGATATAGGCACATCAATTTTGGGCCAAAAATATATTTCAACCATAATATACCTTTAACGTATTTCTTCACGGAATTTCTGTATTCGTATGACTATAAATAAAAGTTTAAGCGCTCATTAGATATTGAAATTATATTATTCAACATAATTTCGCTCCGCTTAGTTTCACTAGTACTATTTTATTAATTATTTTATGAAAATATTATTTTCAGCCTAAATTTAGTATAGCAGAAACTTATTTTTTCCTCTTTAGTACATTTTTATATTTTATTGTTAAATAAAAGCTTTTTTTTAAAAAATATTTTTTTATTGTGTAATTTAATTTCTTACTTTTTAGTCTTTTGAAATATTGCAATCAATATTAGATCTATTGTTGACAAATTTGTTTAAAATTTGTTATGACTATTTTCACAGAAATTTTATTATTTATTAGAAATTGCACCCATAAATCAGGTATTGATTAGGCAGCGTCTTATACTTTCTTGAGATTTTTGCAACCTTATCTGATTTTATCAATTTCATGACATCTGTTAGGTTTACTATCCATCTGCGTTGGTCTCCTTGCCAATGAATGTTTCGGATTAATAGGATTCACCAGGGTCGGACTGTGCCAAAGGGGCCCAGGGGTCATTATGACTATAAGGGCCTGTCGCCCGCCTAGGATCATCAGTGCAGATTATGGTGATCATCAGATCAACCAACGAACCAGATAACAATGATAGGCAAATAGGCAAGAGTTTTGGCAAATTTTTATTTTAAAATGTAAAATGTTTTCATCTGATTATTAACAAGCTAGCGTACGTAAGTAGGCTTAACTGGAATCTGTCTTCTTTATTGGCTAGCCCATCAACTTTTTTTTTTAAAGAGAAGTTTCAGATTATCTTTAACTCGTTTGTAAAAGCTTCTATTCAGGTCATCTTTGATTAGATCCCACTCTGTGTTTAGGATAATCAACGAGTTCAGCAGTTCCTGCTCTAGTAGAAAGCGAAGCCTCGTCTTTATGCTCTTCACCGCGGAGACTTACACAATAAGCGTCGTATAAGTTGGAGTACGTACTGATGTGCATGTTATTTTGGCAATACATTTTCAACATTCAAGTAATATTTATACATATAATAGTAGAGCTTGTTTTTAGCTTTTCAGTTGATATTTTTTAATGCAGTCGGGTTTTTAGTTTTTGTTTTGTAATAAGTTATTTTCTGTTTTTTGTTTGCAATATTACATTATCGTAACAGATTTTTTGTATGAAGAAGGTTTTTCAATTTCTCATGTTATATGGCAACATGACAGGATTAAAATAAATTTATATAAAACTGTAATTCAGATTTAACTCGTGAAACTTGTTTCATACTAAGAAGTGAACGCAGACTTTTTCTACTGAAAAAATCGTTGCTTTTGTGCAAAATTGCGTTTTATTTTTTTTCATAAGAATAAATGTTAATTTTATATGTTCGAAATTCATTGTTGTTTTTTTACTTAAAATAAATGAGAAAGCAGAAATCAATTTCAGCAAAAATTAAATAAGTTATGCGGAATTTAAGAAAAATTTAGTGGGTGAATTATTGTATCTATTCAGAATATTACTCCAACCAGAACTAGCCAACGAATTAGCAGAAGGACTTAAATGTATTCACGATACAGTTATTACATGCATTTTCCCAAAAATTAGACAAACAATCCCGGCGGATATATGAACAAACACTGAAAATTCAAGGGATGTTGACGCTTTTATTGATTTTCTAGAATTCTTGGAAAGCAGATTTTAAGGCCTAGAGTGAATAGAAGCCAGCAGGAAAACTGAAGCTGTGAAAAGTTTGCAAAATTAGACTGCCGCTATATACAAATTGAAAATAATTGGAAATTCAGGCAAACTCTTCAGGTATGGTGGTTAAATCTTGGATGTTTACATAAATATTCAGTTTTTAATTAGCTAATGTGAAAGTGATTTCCCACTCGAATGATGACAAAATCTGTACGTAAGGGTATTTTTATGTTATACAACTTATTTTCAAGATTTGTACTATTTATCAAAGTGGCAAAATTATATATGTAGAAAAATTTGTTCAGCTTCTTCCATTGCTTTTAAAAAATCTGTTGATTGCGTAACCAAGTTCCCATTTTCATGCGTCTTAAAATTTATAAATGATTTACAACATCTTTCATCTTCTATTTTCTGAGCGATACATTTCTCTAAAATCCATATTTTTATAGTCGGTGTAAACTTCTAAACCATGTTTAATATAGGCGGTAAAATAAGTCCACAGGCGGTAAGTAGGCGGTAAAATAATATATAGGCGATAAAATAAGCCCATTAATAATAAAAATAGGTGGCAAAATAAGCCCATTTTCTGGTTCGCAATTTGCAGTTTTTGAGGCTTTTAAGAACTTAATACTAAAACTTTTTTAAAACCTGCAGAGAACTGATTGCATGTGGGTTTGATTTACAATTCGTGGCCGAAGAATATACTTCATATTAACCAGATATGCTGAAAGTGTCAGAAAGGAGTTTGACAAATACGAAATAATTGGCAAAGATAAAAACGTCCATTTCAGAATATGAGGATTTCTTTAAGAAAAAGAAGACGAGAACATTACGACCATTATTATTGATCGTATCACTGCTGTATTAAAAAAGAAACAAGATTTTTATCATAAATTGAATGACAATTTCGGTTTCTTTAGTCCTTTGAAGACGATAAAACTGGAAGATATTAGTCAAAATATATATCGATAAACTAATGAGTATTCAGAAGGCTTGCCGAGTGCTGATGTGTTGAATAAAATTACACAATAAAAAAATATTTTTTAAAAAAAGCTTTTGTTTAACAATAAAATATAAAAATGTACTAAAAAGGAACAAATAAGGTTTTGGTATAATAAATTTAGGCTGAAAATAATATTTTCATAAAATAATTAATAAAATAGTAGTTAGCTCATTTTTAATATTTTGGGTAAAATAAATTTTGACTTACATTAATATTTTGTTTGAAATAGTAACTTAGCTTTGATAATTTTGGGTTTACAAAGGATATAGGCACATCAATTTTGGGCCAAAAATATATTTCAACCATAATATACCTTTAACGTATTTCTTCACGGAATTTCTGTATTCGTATGACTATAAATAAAAGTTTAAGCGCTCATTAGATATTGAAATTATATTATTCAACATAATTTCGCTCCGCTTAGTTTCACTAGTACTATTTTATTAATTATTTTATGAAAATATTATTTTCAGCCTAAATTTAGTATAGCAGAAACTTATTTTTTCCTCTTTAGTACATTTTTATATTTTATTGTTAAATAAAAGCTTTTTTTTAAAAAATATTTTTTTATTGTGTAATTTAATTTCTTACTTTTTAGTCTTTTGAAATATTGCAATCAATATTAGATCTATTGTTGACAAATTTGTTTAAAATTTGTTATGACTATTTTCACAGAAATTTTATTATTTACTAGAAATTGCACCCATAAATCAGGTATTGATTAGGCAGCGTCTTATACTTTCTTGAGATTTTTGCAACCTTATCTGATTTTATCAATTTCATGACATCTGTTAGGTTTACTATCCATCTGCGTTGGTCTCCTTGCCAATGAATGTTTCGGATTAATAGGATTCACCAGGGTCGGACTGTGCCAAAGGGGCCCAGGGGTCATTATGACTATAAGGGCCTGTCGCCCGCCTAGGATCATCAGTGCAGATTATGGTGATCATCAGATCAACCAACGAACCAGATAACAATGATAGGCAAATAGGCAAGAGTTTTGGCAAATTTTTATTTTAAAATGTAAAATGTTTTCATCTGATTATTAACAAGCTAGCGTACGTAAGTAGGCTTAACTGGAATCTGTCTTCTTTATTGGCTAGCCCATCAACTTTTTTTTTTAAAGAGAAGTTTCAGATTATCTTTAACTCGTTTGTAAAAGCTTCTATTCAGGTCATCTTTGATTAGATCCCACTCTGTGTTTAGGATAATCAACGAGTTCAGCAGTTCCTGCTCTAGTAGAAAGCGAAGCCTCGTCTTTATGCTCTTCACCGCGGAGACTTACACAATAAGCGTCGTATAAGTTGGAGTACGTACTGATGTGCATGTTATTTTGGCAATACATTTTCAACATTCAAGTAATATTTATACATATAATAGTAGAGCTTGTTTTTAGCTTTTCAGTTGATATTTTTTAATGCAGTCGGGTTTTTAGTTTTTGTTTTGTAATAAGTTATTTTCTGTTTTTTGTTTGCAATATTACATTATCGTAACAGATTTTTTGTATGAAGAAGGTTTTTCAATTTCTCATGTTATATGGCAACATGACAGGATTAAAATAAATTTATATAAAACTGTAATTCAGATTTAACTCGTGAAACTTGTTTCATACTAAGAAGTGAACGCAGACTTTTTCTACTGAAAAAATCGTTGCTTTTGTGCAAAATTGCGTTTTATTTTTTTTCATAAGAATAAATGTTAATTTTATATGTTCGAAATTCATTGTTGTTTTTTTACTTAAAATAAATGAGAAAGCAGAAATCAATTTCAGCAAAAATTAAATAAGTTATGCGGAATTTAAGAAAAATTTAGTGGGTGAATTATTGTATCTATTCAGAATATTACTCCAACCAGAACTAGCCAACGAATTAGCAGAAGGACTTAAATGTATTCACGATACAGTTATTACATGCATTTTCCCAAAAATTAGACAAACAATCCCGGCGGATATATGAACAAACACTGAAAATTCAAGGGATGTTGACGCTTTTATTGACTTTCTAGAATTCTTGGAAAGCAGATTTTAAGGCCTAGAGTGAATAGAAGCCAGCAGGAAAACTGAAGCTGTGAAAAGTTTGCAAAATTAGACTGCCGCTATATACAAATTGAAAATAATTGGAAATTCAGGCAAACTCTTCAGGTATGGTGGTTAAATCTTGGATGTTTACATAAATATTCAGTTTTTAATTAGCTAATGTGAAAGTGATTTCCCACTCGAATGATGACTACCTATGGTAGTGGCTCAGTTGCGTTTAATATGGCGGTTCGTGAAAATAACACGAGTATTTTGCCATATATTGGCACTTTATTTTATGTTTCCAAAGTTTTTGGAATAACTCCATTGTCTTTTCGGGAATACTATTCCAGGAAAAGTCTGCAACTATCTACTTCAGGAGTTGTATGGGTGGTAGTATCTTTAATCATATATGCAGCCGGTTATCATGTGTTGACGGAAAAGTTTTTCTTAGAGGAAGAGAAAACTACCGATCAAACTAGTAAGTGATGTTATTTCTATAGCTACTAAATAAATTTAATTATATATATTACTTTTACAGATTCTCTTACAATCGTAATTGGATACTTCCTTGTATACATTGGTCCGGTGATGATGGGTGTTGATCTAATCGTTGGAATTGTCAACCAGAAAAAGCTCATAACTCTTTTTGACCAATTCAAATTTGTGGATGAGCAACTCCTTAAAGAAAATATCATGATGGATAACAAAAAGCTGCGATTTCGTATCCATCTATTACTAGTGATTGTATTTTGTGGAGAGTTGACAGTTACTAGTTTAACCTTTTTTTACTTTTTCGAG
The DNA here is from genome assembly GCA_964036015.1 of Leptarthrus brevirostris. Classification (NCBI taxonomy): domain Eukaryota; kingdom Metazoa; phylum Arthropoda; class Insecta; order Diptera; family Asilidae; genus Leptarthrus; species Leptarthrus brevirostris. The sequence continues at coordinate 98,073,127 of OZ038373.1, forward strand.
CTCAGTGCATGGCTTTGGTACATGTCATGTGTCCCGATTATTATAAATGTTGTGGAAAAGATTTGGTTTGCATCACTCCTTTTTGCGCTAAGGCAACGTTTTCAAGCAATGAACCAGTATTTGGATGATCTCGGGGAAATGCAGTTAAAGAAAAACAAAACAATAGAGATTGAAGTAGAAAAACCTAATTGGAATTTGGGGTACTTACACCAGGAAATTTTTATAAAGAAACCCGCTTTTAAAAGAAGTAACAAAATTATTCCCGTTCTTCCTTGGGATGGTAAGTAAATCTTTTGACTCATTAAAATAAAATATTTCTATAAATATAATTAAACAAACTGAAAACTCAAATTTTCATAAATTACTAGTATCGGTAGCTTTTCCCAGTGTAGTGTTGAAAGAATGTATAAAAGTACAACACTATGAAATATTTGTAGAAATCAATAACTTTTTAAGTGGATTAAATTCCTAAATTTACATGAGTTACCTTGGTGCATAAACACTAAATTTAAGTATGAGGATATGCAAATGCTGTTTTCACAAATGAACGTTCGAAATTTAATGAAATGATTTTTTTAACGCTATATTTTGGCGAAATAGAAGAGGACAATTATTAGTACATATACATATTCAGATATGATGGTTTAATAAAAACTTATATTTAACTGTTTACTTCGAATAATTTACTGATCCTTTTGTTCAAAATTATAAAAATATAAGATAAATATTTTTGGATTTATCAATTTTAAATATTCTATTACATATTTTTCATTAGAACAAAATACGACGAAAAACTGAACGGCAATATCTAATTGTTTACTGCAGTCATTTTAGTAATCCCCCTGTAAGTCGCTATAATTGCCCTCCCCTGCCAAATACTCTTTTGAGTATTATCAAATTCTTCATTCATTATTGATCTCCCAAACGAAAACACCTTCTAGTTATATCACTTCGAATTTAGCCCAGGATATTACCAACGTTACTCTTAAGAGTTTTTATAATTATTCAAAGGTACCATTATTATCTACCCATAACCGTGAGCACAAACTTCAATGTGAAATTTTTTACTCCGAAAATGCAATCTCTCATCGACACTTTGCAAGAAACATTTTTTAGCATATGGGAAAGTTATTGTAATGGATCCGAAATTTGAAATCAAAATTTTAAACACAAGTTATGTTTCAAGATAACTAGAATCTTTTTACATAATTTTTGAAGAGAAGTATGTGGTTTTTAGGGTGCTTAAAAAAATCGAAATTTTTTTTTGCGTAAAAAGTTAGTATTCAATATATGTACAATTTGGGATTTCTCAATAATTTTAGGTGTAGATCAGAATTAAGTTACTGGCGACTTGACAACACTTCCGGTTTCACTGGAAATGAAAGCAATTTCTGCAATTTTTCGTTAACAAATTTTTAATACATAATTATGGAAGCAGTCATCGAAGTGAATTCGAAATACTTCTTGTTTTTATTTCCTTGATAGTATTACTATTTTTTAATTTTCGGCAAAACTGAAAGTGCTACATATTAAATCACAAATAACTTGCTTTTTTTATATTTCAAAAATTACATAGAAATCCAAAATTTGAGTTTCTTGGTTGAGCCATTTTAACAGGGGGCTTGGGCGACCTTTTCGAAGTGAACTATGAGACTCCAATATTACAAGAATTTTTATTTTATGGAATACTAACTTTTTACGCAAAGAGAAGTAAGAAAAAAAAATTTTGATATTTTTGAAGCACCTTAGTGTATGTAGGTGGTAGGAACGGACGTGGTCATTCTTCTCCTGCATTAAATCTCACGAAGAAAAAATGAACTCGGCCTCGGTAAGGTGCCAATCAAAGCGTATTAACGCCAATATGATCTGAAAGAAATTTTATCAAATTTGGTCCAGTTATCTTTTCTAAGGATTTTATTTATTTTAATTTCAATTTCAATGATTAACTAACCATAAAATCTTGTGATCGTTTTTTCACTCAATTCTAATTGTCGTATTGATTTGAAATTTTGTAAAGTTATGCATTTCTGGTGATAATTCAATATTCTGGGGCACAGGCGTAGTGCTTTAGTTGCTTGGGCATGCTTGCGCATGCCTGAGTTTGGTTCGAGCTTGCCTGAATTTTTTAAAGTACTGTGGAGGAATTGAAGCCAATATAGAAAATCGTAGATTTGCCAAACGAATACCAGCTGGACGTTGTAAAAGTATTCTTCAAAACTGCAAGTTCGGAAGAGCCTCTCAAAGCGTTGTTACCCATGGTACAGGTTGATAAAATACCTAATCGAAATTCACACATTTGGCTGCCGTATACATAGCGTGCGAAAGTTCTTTCAAAGCTACTAACAGAATACTTCGATTGAATTGATGAATGAAAAAAGTCACCTATTGTCTGCAAAATGCTCGATGAAAACTTGTGATAAAACATTCTGAAGCATTTCAACGCAAATAAAAATCGCAAACAACTCTAGTAAATATATTACTATTATTATTAGATGTGGATCTAAGGACTTAAATCACTCTTCTGTCACCCGACCAAATTGATATTATGTGACAAGATCCTGTATGAAATTTAAGCCACCCAGCCAAACTTTTGTTCTTTATTAGACCTACAATTTCCTTTTCTGAGTAGGTTATGACCCTCGGGTGGAGTTCCGATTAAAGGACACGTTCGATCGCGATGAAATTTTGGGGATTTGTTGACCTTGATGGGATATAAAAAACCTCAAAAGGATATTACCCGCAAGTGCCCTATAAAAATTTTACGGGAATTCAAAGTTTGGGCAGATTTTAGTTTCCGTGGCACGCCGATTTGACAATGAATTTCGATAAAGCACCCCAAAATAAAACGAAAATAATAAATAATTTTTTTTGATATCTGGCTTAGTTTTGGAGATGATGAATATATGCCTCTGCAGGGTGGGGGCGCCTCCCCCCGCAAGTTAATAAAAGAACTAAAAGACTTGTTTATACACCTCTTCCTCCCAGAAAGTTTAATAAAAGAGTTCGCGCTACCTTTGAGTTCGGCCATTCCAATTCTGTCGTTGTATCGTTTAGGGTGTTTTTTGGATTATTTGTTGGTGGCCAAGGTCAACCTATCCATGGAAATTCGAATTTTACCGGGAAAAAGGGCCTAAAATGGATAACACTTTGAACCCTCATAAAATTTTTATGGGGCATTTGCGGGTAAAATCCCTTGGGGAAATTTCATCACTAATCAAGGTTATTTCGAAAAAAAATTTTGATCCGATTTGGGCGTGTCGCTTAATCGCAACTTTATCCTGACCCTCTTTGCTTGTCTGAATTCATATATTGTATTCCAATTAAATATATTACTCAATTAAAAATACCTCTCTGTAGTACCCACTACCCCTTCAAGGCAACGATTGCAAGCGAACTTACAATTTAAGCCAAACATATCCTTTTGCAACCCGCCATGGCGTGTTTGTATCGTAACCTTGTGTCAGGAGACTAAGGACTGTAGTGTGGTGTAGGCTACGTGATGAAAACAAAATCAAATTGTGCAATGCACACATCCCGAATTTTGGAAACCAGAAAAACGTCAGATGCCGTATGAAGTCAAGGCCGACTCAAACCTGTGGTGACTTGATGTGGTGAAAATGAATAACAGGAATTTCTAGAACTAAGTTGCTGAACTTTCTAGAATTAAGCTTAGTAGTATAAATAGGGCTAAGTAACAGTCTAGTGAGTTAGTTGTATTTTAACGCGTGAAGTGAGAAGTGTAAGTAAGTGAAGTGAAACGGTACATTTAGAAAGAAAAGTTGTCAAGGAAATTGTGAAATGAACTAATTAAGTAAAGTGAATAAAGCTGTGAACTTTCGTGATTGAAAATAAGTGCAATTAATCTGCCTAGCCCGAGAAGCCCCAACTACGTTACAATTGGTGTCAGAAGTGGGATTAATTAAGAAAGACTACAAAGTTAACTTACAAAAAAAGTGGGTGTGTGCTTATGACCCCACACGGCAGAAGTGAAAACTTCTGATTTTAATATATACAATTACATTTATGCTGTATTATGTAAATATATAATTATATTTGTGAAGTAATTATTTTGTGGAATTTTGCTCTGATTGGACTTCTATTATATTCTAAGAATAAAACAATAGGTTTATGGAAGCTTAAATATGTTAAAAATACTTTAGATTCGAATTTATTTAAATATCTAAACAAATTCGGACAAGCGTTGTTCCGTATTTCGTTGTGCTCTCATTTGGATCATTTGACATAATTAAATTAAATTTTGATTTCAAAAAAATCAACTAAAGGTTTTGATTTGTCTTCTGAAAAATCAACATGAAAAAATTTGTGTAGATTTTGATTCAGAAGAGCAGTTCCGACTTCGGTGTAGGCAAGTAAATTCTCGTGAATGAATTCCATACTTTTTTTACGCTTTGATTTGGTGAAATATAAATAGCAACCATTACAATTACATGACTGATTAAACCTATATGATTCTGTATTACTTGATGCTTTCACGGGAAAAAGTGTGCATGGAAATTTGGCTGATGACGACTGGAGCCGAGTGTAAACAATGCAGTGCGTCACCGACCCGAGCGCGCTTGAAGTTGAGTGGAGCCGAGTAAACCCGATTTAGCGTCACCGCCCCGAGCGTGACGGTTCACTTTCGTTCACTATTCAGAAAGAAAACAAAGTGCGTCTAAGGAAGTTTTAAATTAAAAACAAGGTGTAATTGTGAAATTAAAGTGAAATAGTGGAACAAATCTAAAATGGGTCGCAAATTGAAGGATTTACGTGTTTAAGACTTGAAGGGGGACTTAAGTAAGTGTTCCTATCTACGAATGGAAATAAAAATGCCCTGCTAGCATTGAGCTTAGCCAAAGCCAGCAATAGAAGAACAGAAGGCTTCATCAACGTTAATGAATTAAAAGCATCATTAGAACAGAAATCATCGATGAAAGGGTTGAAATCGTCAATGGTAGCGGAACATTTTTCAAAAGTATATATATCTAAAAGTATTGAGTTAAAATTTTAGAAGGATCGGAGCAGTCTTACTATATTATTCTTTACGTTGCTACTTCTACTACCTGAACGCGCTTCAAAAAAACTTTAAACGCATTTTTCTGAAAACTATGTTTTTCCGGTCGGCGGTGGTGATTTTTCCGCAACCACTGAACCGATCTTCATGAAATATTAACCACGTATTCTACACAGTCATAGCTTCAGCTCATTCTACAACTTAATCAAAATTTTGTGAAAAACCTCTTTTTTTTTCTTTAAATGTCCGCCATTTTGTTATTTATCAATAAATATTAATAGAATGCGCTAGAGCTACTGATATACTGACCCGTTATCAAGATATCAACGTCGCCAGTGACATAAAAACTTTTTGAGGAGTTCCGTTCACCCGTTGTTTATATATATAAAAATTGTAAAAAACTATAAATACAGATATTTTTTATGTTTTTCAAAAATGTATTTATTGAGCTGAATTAACCTTATATCAATATCTATAATAGCTTTTTCATAAAAAATTCATAAAAATAGCCTTTTTTTCGAGCGTCTAAACCAGAATGATCCCTTAAGGTTTCTCTTGAAAAAAAGTGAAGTCAGGTTAAGTAAAAGATGAAATGGAAATGGGAGAGTTAAAATCAGATATTGAAAAAAGATTGGAAGAGGTAGAACTTTCTGGCCAGCTCAAAATAAAAGAAGAAGAATAAAATTGAACTATCAAGGAAGAAATATGTGGGAGAAATTTGTACAGAGTTAGAGAGTGTCTAGAAACGGCATTCAGCGACATTATCTACAGAAGTGAATGTGAATAAAAGACGTCATCCTTCAACATTTGACGGTCAAACGCCCTGGCAGACATACAGACTCGAATTCAAAACGGCAGTAGCAATGAGCTTTTGGACTGACGAAGAAAAAGCTACAGCCTTAATTTTGGCACTTGGAGGCGGAGCAGCAGAATTGTCACAGACTATCCCGTGCGACTAAAGGTATAGTTATACATGTCTAATACAAGCTTTAGAATTGCGGTATGGGAACTAGCATAGCTACGAAGTCGAACACAGAAGCCTGCAGAGACGTTGCAGCAGTTATGTGAGGACAAAGAAAGGCTGTCACATTTAGCTTATCCCACGTTTAGCAAAGATTATGTCATCGAGGTCGCGAGAGAGGCATTTATTAATTCACTTGGAGATCGTGACCTGCAGCAAGTAGCACGACTGGTTTATGAGGCAGCAAAGTAAGCATCTTGAAGTACTCTCCGCCGAAATAGAAGATACCTGCTGTGGGGTCAAAATTTGAAAAGTTTGAAATGCAGGACTTCAAACAAAGATGGCCGCCTCCAAAGAGATTGCAGAAAGAGAAGCAGATCAAACTCTCAACAAGATATTAAGATGATATCTGGATCCGACTGTGAAAAATGCAGAGAGAGAAGACGAGCAAACGAAAAACGATAGAGCTGTAAGCTCTATACCAACTCTACGACCACAACAGAAAAACGAATAAAAACCAACTCTGTGGGCCAGTAGAATCGACGCCCCCGGTATCATCATCAACAAAAAGAATTTGCAACGAAACGATAGAAGCTTAAGTGGGAGAGTTCAAAAACAAAAATTCACGATGTCAGTAGACACAGGTGCTTCCAGGTCTATTCTTCGGTGAGATTATGCTTAAAACAACTGGATTAGCAACAAAAATAGAAAAATTTGCGGGGCTGCTACAGGGGAATCCGTTGAAGTGCATGGAGAAATATTAATGGTGGTATCACTCGGCGAAATTCCATTTTTACACAAATTTCTTGTCGCAGATATAACGGATGAGTGCTACTTGGCCTCGATTTCATGAGAGCACACAACATTCAGCTGGTTATCGAAAGAGGAGACATGAGGTCCAATAACAGAGAGATTTCTATGGCTCTGGGATAACATTTTTATTCGAAGCTGAACATCGTGGTATATATGAAGACGTCGAGCTTCCCCCTTGTACAGAAAGTTTAGTGCGAGTAAAAGTTCTTGGTGATCTCTGGGGCTATCGATTTTATCTAGTAGAACCAGATCGAAAAGAGCAAATAAGAAATATCACCGTTGGAAAATGTTTAGTTTCTATCGATGAAAAGAAGGAACTTTTGGTACGAATCCTAAATTCCAGTGAAAAATCCAATAAATTAAGTAAAGGTAAAGTCTTAGGTCATGACGAAACAGTCAAAATGATCAATTTGTGGAAAATTCAGGCTCAGATGAAACCAAGAATAAAAAGAAGAATTGTGGGAACTTACCAAAGCTGTTACTACCATCTAATAAACTAAGCCAATCTCAGTATACTAAAGCAAAGAAGGTAATTGAAGAATTTGCAGATATCTTTGCAATAGATGATGAGGACTATGGAAAAACTGATATAGTGCAACAAAGAAAAGCCCGACACAAGAAGATTACCACTAGCGAAGTGAGAAGAAGCAGACACGCTGGTTGAAACAATGCGCATACAAGGACTCATAGAAGAGTCTAAGAGCCGTGGTGCTAGTGAAGAAGAAGGACGGGAGTACAAGATTCTGCGTAGACAATCGTCGACTAAATGATGCTACGAAGAAAGATAGTTATCCACTACCTCAAATAGATACGCTAGATAACCTGTCAGGATCAAAGTGGTTTTCAATATTGGAACTAAAAAGCGGGTAGTGAGACTCATCCAGATGACAAGGAGAAAACAGCATTTTGGTGAGAAGTGGATTGTGGCAATTTAAAGTCATGCTCTTTGGATTTTGCAATGCTCCAGCAACATTCGAACGCTTAATGGAATGCGTTTTATGAGGTTTGACTTGGAAAACTTGCCTGGTATATTTGGATGACATTATTGTAATTGGAAAAAGTTTTGAAAAACACCTAGGAAATTTATGAAGTCATCCAAACTTAAACTATGGGCTATCAACAGAAGGATATAGCCAAGGAGTTGCATAAGCTAACGGAAAGGATAAGTTCGTCTGAACCGGGAAAGCAGAAAACAGCTTTATAGCACTGAAACGGGCGCTTTGCAATACCTGTGCTAACTTATCCAAAGGCAGACGAGACATTAATATTGGATACCGATGCAAGTAATGTTGGGATTGGTGCGGTGCTGTCACAATAAATAAATTAACAAGAGAAAGTGGTGGCATATGTCCTATAGCAGAGCTCTATCAAAATAAGAAAGAAATTAATGTGTTACGAGGAAGGAACTGCTGGTTATTGTTGATTCAACGAAGCATTTTCCTAAATTCCTCTAGGTACAAAGATGTACCCTCCGAACAAATCATTCACCTCTAAATTGGTTTGATGTAATTTATAAACCCTGAAGGACAGGTGGCTGGGAAGATTGCAGTCATATGATTTCGAAATTATTCATGGGAAGGGTAGATCCCATGGAAATGCACTGTTCCCGTCTGGAAGGAAAATGCGACAATTGACAGGATGGAACAAGGAAGAATGTTGAGCAGCTCAACGAGAAGGCGGGAATTTATCTGCAACTTTGACATGGAAAGAGAACGACGAAAGGCTCCAAATGGAAAGATATTTCAGACAAAAGTGCAACGTTGAAGAGTTTCTGGGCACAATGGTATTCGATGTGTGCTGAAGAAGGAATATTGAAGTGCAAGTGGGATACACCCAATGAGTCAGCATGCAGGAGTTACTGTCCAGGAACAAAATAAAGGATGTGCTGGATCAATTCCATATTGGTGCTTCGGCATCTTCGCGTCAATAAGCTTTGGAGAAATTAAGAGAACGATTACTAGTACTGGTTACATATGCGGGAGGATGTGGAGGACTACTGTCGAAAATGTACTGTTTGTTTGTGCCTGTAGCAAAGGATCTCACTTTAAAACAAAGGGGGGGGCGATGCAAGGCGACCAAGGACGAAATTTTGAATCTCAAATCTTTCAGAAGGTTTGCGAGATTCTTGGAATAAGAAAGACGCTGACATTTTTAAATATTTGAGGGGGTATGATTCAGCTTATTTAAAAAAATATTTCATGAGCGACCCAGCAACAATTAAGGATAAATAATTCTCTTTCCAACAAGATCACACAAAGCTTCCTATTTGCCCTCATCTTGATGCGGTACTATTCGTCTTTCATTCGGGAATGTACATCATTATTTACGTTAACGCATTCCATTAGTTCTTTAGGTGAGGTATTTTTGACATTTGAATCTAGTGATGTGAACAGTTTTGTTTAAGTATTGGAAAAATTTAGGAAATCAGTAATAAGAAAGGTCAATGTGAGTGGACGTCATAGTGTTCCTTTCGGCTTTTCTCCCTTCTGTAAGAGTATTTGCTCTTTTGTATAAGTAAAGTAGTAAATGTATAATTTTTTTAATTCTAATGAACGACTATGCGATTATGGTATTACAATCAAATAAATTACATAAAATTGTTTCAGGTGGATTTATTACGCAATGATTTCTTCTTCAATCTTATTGCAAATATAATCAATTTTTGTTTTTATAAAAATTCAATGTGATGTAAAATAATATTATGTATGATCTCAAAAATATTATTTTAAAAGTTTGTTCTTATTCATAATGAATTTCTGAAAATACCCCTTATTATCACTTGTAAGATCTTATTTTCAGCTATATTAATTATAATTTTTAATTTAATATAATAACAGTTCTTGTACGCGGAAATAAAATACTAAGTTAACAAAAAGCCTATTGACAAAAATATTTTAAAAACTAACATATTAGCGGATTTAGTTTTGCATTTTTCAAATTTTTTTCAGAGACGACTCACATTAAATTAGGCAAAGATGAACTAGCAAAGAAAACAGTAGCACCGTTGAAGGATGAGATATTCGATATTATGAAAATGGAAGTAAAACTGAACACTGTCTGTCAATTACATGACGAAGTATGTGAAATGGGAAAGGAATTAAATTCTATGTGGAGTCTACAAATGTTGTTGCTAATGGCATACGGCTTTATGAGTATAACTGCTCAATTTTACTTCTTATACTGTGCGTTAGTACCACAGGTTAGTTAGTAAATTCAATTTAAAAAATAGATTAAATGCTAACGCTTAATTTTACTTGTAGGAGGTTCCTGCTTTCTTTAAATCAGCTAAAAATATTGTCATTTCTCTTATATTTATAACCTATACGGCCGCCAAATGTGTTTACTTAATTTTCCTTAGCTGGCAAACAAGGCTAGAGTCTCGAAAAACTGGAGTATGTTTGCATAAAATATCTCTAGCCGTTAATGAAAATAAATTTTATGAAATTGTAAGTATAACATTGCAAATATAAATTTATATTTTTAAATTGAAACTCTATTTTTTAAGTTCTCAGACAATTTTAAAAGTATTTTTTTGGCAAAAGAATATTGGTAGTTAAAAATGAATTTGAATTAAGCTTTTCATTTCACGACTTCATTGCTTTGCCTTGTTTCATCTAGTCCCATCATATGAGACTAATTTGAAGTATTTTTAAGTGCTCACTCCAAAACACTAAAAAAAGAGATTTGAAAAAAATATACGTGGAAGTGTGTTTGACCATTGCTGAGTCTAGCAAAAGGATTGATCCACTTAGGAATATCTCCAATGGTTTTTTCATTTTTAACCGACATACCTAGAGAAGGATGTTTCTCAATAATTGATCTAGCAGTTTTACGTAACGATCCTAAACAGTTTTGGAGATTTGTGAGTTATAAACGTAGAACTGACGGATACCCCTCTCCCTGAAGTTAGGGCCAAAAATAGCACTGATGACTATTTCAAATCCTTTTTTAGCTACTTTTTGAAGTCTGCTTTTTGTGAGAATTACTGCGATATCAGTTTTAAGGATTTTACTCACTTGAAGTCATTTCCACCGGATTCGTCGGTAATGAAATATTTTTTAGTCGATGACGATGCAATCATGCATCTAATGAATAGCTTGATTGATTGCTTTTCATGTGGATCAGATGGTATTCCTGTTTCTCTGCTGAAGAATTGCTCTTATTCTTTAGTTTTTGTGCTCTGTATTATTTATCTAAATCATCCATTTTTTCTGGTGTTTTTCCTAATGCTTGGAAATCGTTCATTATTATTCCTCTTCATAACAAGGGCAGCGAATGAGATGTAGACATTTTGATTTTTAAGTTGACTGTTAACTACCTTCCTATTAATATTCGTAAATGTACAGCTATACCTTTTTTAACCGACTTCCCAAAAACAAAGAGGTTCTAAGTTCGACGCGTGTTTTTGTTTTTTTTTATTTTTTTTATGTCTGACCGGGCATAACTTCGTAACGCGTCAACCGATTTTGATGATTATTTTTCTGTTGGGGAGAGTATATTCACCGATTGGTAGCATTTTAAAAAAAATTTTGGTAGGGTGGGGGTGGGGGGTGGGGGTGAATACTAACTTTGTAACGCGTGGTCCGATTTGGATGGTTATTTTGTTTGTTGTACAGAGTATGATCCCCCATTGATAATAGGAGAAAAAAATTTGGAATAGTGTGGGGGGAGGGCGGAGGGGTAGTCTTTGTAACCCGTGGACCGATTTGGATAATTCTTTTTCTGTTGGGTAGAGTATGTTCCGTGGTTGATACCACGAGAAAAAAGTTTTGGTGAGATGGGTGTGGCGGGTGGGGGGTGGAACCTAACTTTGTAACGCGTAGTCCGATTTCTATGGGTCGTTTTCTGTTGCATAGAGTATGATCCCCTATTGCTAATAGAAGAATAATTTGGTCCTATGTTGAAAGGTGGGGTTGGGGGGAGGAGTAGTCTAACTTCGTAACGCGTGGAATGATTTGGATAATTCTTTTTCTTTTGGGTAGAGTATTTTCCCTAGCTGATACCACGAGAAAAAAAATTGTTGGTGTGGTTGGGGTGGGAGAAGGGGGGTGGAACCTAACTTTGTAACACGTGGACCGATTTGGATGGTTCTTTTGCTGTTGTATAGAGTGTGATCCCCCATTGCTAATAGGAGAATAATTTGGTCCTATGGTGGGGGTGGGGGAGGGGGAAGGGTAGTAACTTCGTAACGGCAGAGTATGTTCCTTGATTGATACCATGGGAAAAAAGTTTAGTGAACCGGGGACCGATTTGGATGGTTCTTTCTTCGTTGTATAGAGTAAAAGGCACTAAAAAGTGACAAATAAAATAGTTTTAAAAAAAAGTTGAACCGACTTCACAAAAAGCGCTAAGAAGCATAAAATAATTTTTAATTTTATATCTATTACGACATTTTGAAGTCGGTGCAAATTAAACAAATAAAACAACTACGGTACCAGAATTGAAAATAATACAGAATACTACCTGAACGTTTCAGCTCACGGGATCATAAGAAATGACGATTAAATATTTTTGTTGTATTTGTTTGGTTTATTTAATTTGCACCGACTTCAAAATGTCGTAATAGATATAAAATTAAAAATTATTTTATGATTTTTAGCGCTTTTTGTGAAGTCGGTTCAACTTTTTTTTTAAAAACTATTTTGTTGCAAAAGAATTTAACTAGACTTGAGCTATACATAACTATACATGGTTGTGCATTTACGAAACTTGACAAAAACATTGACTTGGGAGTCATATTTATTGCCGCGATTGTTCCTAAGGCTAATTCGATGTTAGGTTTCGTCAAAATGTGGGCTAAGGAGTTTGATGACCCTTATATTACGCGGCTCCTTTATTGTTCGCTCGTTCGTCCAATTCTTAAGTTTGCTTGCTGCGTTTGGTCACCATTTTACCATGTCCACGTTAATCACGTTGAGGCAATCTAGTGTAGGTTTATTCGGTTTGCTTTTCGTGGACTTTCCTGGGTCAACCAATTGCTATTGCCCCTTACACAAGTAGACTCAATCTTTTAAAACTTCAGTCTCTCAAAGCTCGACGGAACAAATCTAAAACTGTTTTTGTTTTGGGTTGCTTTCATGGAACTATTAATTCACCTGTCCCGTTATGCTCGTTTAATATCTCACTTACACCTCACTCCAGAAATCCCGATTTTTTAAAAATACACGAGCCTATCACATCAATGTCTCATTGCTTTAATGGATATTTTGATAAAATTGTTTTTAATTTATCTAAACATTGTGTAAAGGCAAATATTCTTTAATATTTTTACTTATTTATTTTCATTTAATTTTTTGTTTTTGCTTTCTTTGTAAGTACTCAGCCTTTAACTAATCTTTGATAATAAATAAATAAATACCTCTTATATAGGACAACTAATTCATATTGCTAATTCTTCCTTACATTTATTAATCAACTCGAAATAGTAATGCTTAGAACTAATTAGAAGTAGTAGTAAAAGAACTGATTTAATAATTAAGATTGCTAGATGACCAACAACAAGACTGGGGCCTTCTGATGAAAGCACCTTCCCTTCTTTTCTTCCTGAATATTTAAAAGCAGTGAAGTAATTAAAAACAATGTTTTCGAACTATTTTATTATGAAGACATAAATTACATTTGTCACGCTAAAGTTTAAAAATATAAAAAGGCGATCGTAAAAGACCTTGTCATTAATTTAACACGCTTTTCAGAAGAGACAGATACTAAAAGTAAATAGAAAGTGCTCCTTCTTTATAACAGTTAGACAGATATTTTAGGAATTTTTTTCCCTTCATATTTATTTCAGAGTCTACATTTTCTTAGTATATTCTCATACTATCGGCTACCAATTATTTCGTTGAAATTCGCTATCAAAACAATATCTTTGCGAAGAAGTAGGTACCTACTTAGTCCCTTATGCTGGATATTTATTCGAATGCCCAATGTAAACGTGAACCCTCAAGTGAAGTTTAGAAATTCTTTATTGTTCTCTGCTCATGACAACTGTTTCATACAAAGAGAAAATTTTAAATGTTCTAATATTTTTAAAAAAGAGTAGAAAGAAACATTATTTACTATCTAGTTTGTAATACATAAATCTAAAACAACAAGACTTATCGTGTACATGGGTAATGGGGCATTTATCACTTTTAACCTTTATTTTCTAACAGAAGCTTTTGTGACCCAATAACCAATTGTAAAATTTCATATTCAAAAATATAAAACCGAATTGGTTAAAATTGTTAACTGAAAATATTTTATATTCATTCTCAAATTTGAAACATTTTTGAATCTCTTTTGAAATTTGCATTTAAAAAAATATTATGTAGTTAACCAATATTATCGGGTTAGATTGTGTCGTATTTGTATTTTTGCACATTTTTAAATAGTTTATGACGTTCGAGCTTATCTGCTTAATATTAGCTATTATATGTGTGTAATTTAATTGATTTTTATCTAGAAAAGATTGGAAAAATTATTTTCTTTCTTGTTTGCAGGTAAATCATCTTTCTTTGAAGATGTTGAATCATTCAGTAAACTTCAGTGCATGTGGATTCTTTAACTTGGACATGGAAACTTTATATGCTGTAAGTTTAAATATTTTAGTTTTCGTTTCACACTGAAAGGATTGTTAAAGATTTTTATGTTATTATTGGAGTATTTAGTAAATTTACTTTCTTCGGCACTACGTTTTGAGATCTTTATAATTAATTTCGAATATTTCTAAACTGACGGTTCAGCAGATTGAGCTGTCCTTTAAGGACAAGGAAAATTTGGGAGAGGCTTTTTTGTGTCAATGGGTGAATACGTATGTACACATGTCAAGACGTCATTTCTAATATTTCTATATATATTTATTATTAATATATATATATATATATATATATATATATATATATATATATATATATATATATATATATATATAATATTACTTATAAATAAGGGGACTTTCCGACTTTCCTTATACATATCGGAAATTCCCCTTACTTATAAGTTCTGTTTTTTACTTATGTAGTTGATAATATTTCCATATCTCAATTTAGTTAAAAAAAAGTACCGCTTAAACACAGATTAACTTCTATGCCAATGAAACTTAGTTTAAATAAGGTGTCTTAATTCTAACATACTTTCCAGAGGCCTTTTGCGTTTCACACAGCTTGTGCAGCGTGACTGCAAATGCAAACAATTTAATTTAAGTTAGGCGTTTTGCGCTGGCCACCTTGCCGAAAGAATGATTACAAATTAAGTCACTTTGTATAATAACTTAGTAAGTTTTCGATACCCGTCCTGTCAAAAGATACGTATATCTTCCTATGTGTAATTATTCTTACCTTAAAAATTTCAATTATGTTGCGCAGAATACCGAAATAAGAACCAATGTAAATTAAACGAAATTTCAGTCCACTTTGGCCCTAATGTGTGTGCGTGAAATTCGTACGTTCATGGCTTGTAGTTTGGGTGGTTTTGCTTACCCGCAACGGTCGGACTCTTAGAGTACAAGCTATGGACTCGTGGCACACGGATTATTGTGGTTATTTACCATATGTATACTTCTGTATACTCAGTGACCCGACTCTTTTCGTATGCAAAAAAATATGTGTAGTGTATATGTATATACCATATAAACTGAGCCGGGAGTCACGAGGACTTTTAATTTTAACAAAAACTTAATGTAACGTAAGGTGTTGCTTGACCACGCCTCACCCCTCCCTTTAATACACCGTAACGTTTCAAAATACTCCCCTCCCTCCCTAACCACGTTACGTAATACTTGAACGGCCCCATAGTTGGTTGGCTGGTTTCTGTGGCGAACGTGAACCTACCAAGTTTCAATTAGTAGTGAATTGAGCCGTTTTTATGCCGTAAAACCTCGAAAACCTAAGCTTAAAGCCCATTCCATAAATCCCAGCTTCTCTTAGAGGCGAAATTGGTGGATTGTAATTATTAATTATGTGGATGTAGTTGGCGGGGAGTGCTCTCGGAGATAATGTTTCCATGGGATGACCTTTTGCTGCTGGGTGATTCTGTGGACGACGGCTGTTTGCTGTCGAATGTCTCGATGGCCTCCCAACATGTGGGTGATTTTCTGGAGTCTGTTTCTTCGTCTGTTCTACGACAAATTTGTGTTATTGGCAGCGCTTCGAGGTGTATGCTTGACCTGGTGTTTTCCACGGACCAACTATAGTGAGGAAATGTTTGTCTCCATTGCTTCCTTAGTCTGACTTTCATCCTATTCTTCTTATTGTCTTCTGCTCTGAATTTTATTAGACTCTGAATCCCAATTTAGACACTTATTATTACGACCTTAAAAGGACTGATTACTGATATTTTACAACTTTATGTTTTCATACTCTGCCCGTTGTGTTCCCGTATTTGAAGCTACATTCTAAGAATTCATGTAATATTACACAATTTTCTTACAACATGTATGTAGTGAAGTAATTTGACTCATACAGACAAATGTGACTAGACAAAACCTATCAGCTATATATAGTACATTACAAAGAGTAGTGAATTGCAATTTATATATATATATATATATATATATATATAATAAAATTTTTTAAGAATTTAAATTAATTCATATTGGTATCATTTCAGTTCAATAAATATTTATAGGTCTAACTAAAAAGACTATCTACTGAGTTGATTGATTGATTGAAATTCTCCAAATTTCTTTATAATATGTATAAAAAAGCTTTTTAGACTGAATCGGAATGAGTTATACACTCCCCTCCCGTTTACTATATGCAAGTGTAATTGTGCTCGTAGAAATTGCAATTTTACCATTCACAGGATTAATTTAACACTGCGAAGATTCAATTTTACATTCAAAGACATTAATAATACTATGCATGGATAATTTAACCACGCTGCGTTGACATTTTATTATCTGTCGGATTACACTTAGGGCTTCACGGCACCGAGACAAGACCGAGACTTTGGCAGATCTCGGTCTTGGTCTCGTCAAGGTGAAGACGATCTCGCTCTCGATCTCGATCTCGGCGAGATAAAGGCCAGTCTCGGTGCGATCTCGCTCTCGGCAAGATAAAAAAAGGGGATTTCGGTGGAATAACGGGGAGCGAGGACAAGTGATATATCTATGTATATATGCATTTTCTTCATATTTCCATCGTCAAAATAAGGTAGCAAAGGCTCTTGTTTGCTATTGGGGATAAAGCGCAAATATCTGAAGATGGAAATAATGTAGAAAGAAGCGATTGGGGAGAGCAGTGTCTATTTATATGCCCCATAAATCACACAATTGGAATTTTTCGGAGCGACATAAAAGCTGAAACAACTAAAAAAAATTTTCCACAATAAAATGATAAAAACTAATATCTCGTCCACTCTCGTCACCTCAATCTCGCTCTCGGTATCGTACTGTTACCAATGATATTGGTCTCGCTGCCGGTCTCGGTATCGTGTCGAGACCGATACCGGCAGCGAGATTTATCTCGAGTATCGTGAAGCCCTAATTACACTACACAACCCTATAGTATTTTCACAAACGATTAATGTAAACCTTATGTGAATATTTCCATACTTGTATATTATTGTTACCTTTAGCTACATATATCGATATTACATGACGTTGTAAAATTGCGACGTTTAACGCTGGCAAATTTTGTGCCATCGTTTATCGTTATAAAATTACTTGATATTTTTTTACAGAATAGGAACTCTATATCATTTCTGTATTTGCTTAATAATTCATAAAAAATCATAATTGTAAGGCTTGGAGGAGGTTTTATTTCTTACGTACTAACGATGATTATGTGATTCGATTCAGCATGGTCGTTACACTTCTGAGTCCGAGCTTGCCTATCGTGACTCCTTCGGAGCTGCCTTTCTGACAAATAGTTATTATATTAGTTTAGGTGATTTCAATATTTCGACGATCGATAATTACCGATTATGGTACACATTATAAAATAGTCCAATAGTTTTTCGAAATATGTAAAAAGACAAATCGATTTTTTTAAATTATCACACTCGTATCGCCCCGTAAGCTCTGGAGATACAAACAAGTTAAAGCAGCTATTTTGAAATGTTGAACACAACAAAGCAAGTCAAGCTGCTTTTTGCTTATTTTGAATACGCAAAAGCATAAAAAAGCAGCTAGAAGCTGCTATATCAGAAAACAGACACCTGATTAAAATATTATTGCGTCATTCGCATTCACGTTGCATCCACTAAACACCGTTGTTATCATTTAATGTTCAATGGTCTTATCATGGCTCCAAAATAAAAAGTTTCTGGTAATCTTAGATTTCTTTAATAATTTTGCTTTGTCCTTGTCCTGTCAAAAAATTTGTTGAAGGTCTTAATTTCGACGATTTTTGAAACATGTAACTGACAAACACGCGGCAAGCAAATTAAGGTGGCGTTTTTAGTTTAGGGTACGAAATCATACAAATTTAATTATTTTAATTTTTAATGCGAAATGAGCGATAGTGTACCTGCATTGAAATTGATTGCACCTTCTCATAATTCTACAATTAGTAATTGCAATATGGTAAGCTTATATAGTGTGTGTGATCTTATTGCTGACATTTGAAATGGCCCAATATTAAAAATTGATTTGTTTTTTGTAAATTAAGCAGATGTTGGCCGTGATAAATTCGCCTCATGAGAGAAAAACTAATGTGTGAATCTTAAAAATCAGCAGTTACAGATTTTTAAGAGGGCAGTTCAAAATCACACATTAGTTTTATTATTAGCCCAAAGGATAACGATGCAATTAGCACTGATATATGTCTCATACTTCACTTTATTTGTTTGTTGAGTAAAGCATCACACTTTATTTGTAACATTTTTGTTAATTTAAAAACATTTAGGGAATGTATGTATGTTACTTGTTGTTTGCGTTGAAATTACAAAAATCCGATTTATTTATTTTGCAGGTTACTGGAGCTATAACAAGTTATCTAATAATTTTAATACAATTCAACTTGGCGGCAAATCGTGTTATAAATTCAAATTTAAATGCAAATTCAACGGATCCGACAACAATGTTGACCCCGACGCCAACACCGACCTAATTATTCATTAAAACACACAGGATAAAATATTTTAAGCACTTTATTATTATAATAGCAATGGTACATTGAATTATTTCTGCATAGATTGCATTGCGTACTGGCTTTCACATGCTGACTTATGTATATTAAATAAATTATTCACCTACTTATCGTGTTGCAAGAATTGCACGCAATGCCAGTACAACTATACAATAGAAAAAGTTGTTGTACAATAAACATTAATGTTTCTTTTACTTTTTTTCTTTCCTTATTAAAATTTTATAAAGTAATAATATAAAATATCTAAATTGTATTCAGTTGCATGAAAAATGATGATTTATTTTGTTATTTTATTGTTTTAATAATTAATAAGTTTTATTAATCTTAGCTTTATATTTGCTGATAAAACAAAACAACAATTATTAGACAAATTGCACTATTTATTTTTGTTTTTGAAATAAAAACTTACAATTAAAATCAATCTTAAAAAATAATGAAAACACTTTTAACAATTCGCCTTTTCGCAAATAAGCTCCAATTCATTAAAGTATTACACTTTATTTATTCACGCCTAGAACAGATTTACAGCGCTTTTTATTAGGCTCTTGAAGTAATGTAGTCTTCGTAGCTTATTTATCTTTAGTACTTAATGTCCCAATTATACTGAAGCAAAATCATTATCTTATAATCGCCAAGTGATTTTATTTTATAATATTTGAAGTTGTTTCTAAAGACATAAAAATAAAATCTCGTTTCTAGAATTGATGAAAAGTTTGGTTTCAACGCCTTCAGGATATCTTATTTATTTCTTCTGAAATAGAGAAAAAAGAAGTTGTTTGAAATATTGGATGCACTTTAAGAATGTTTTTAGAAATACTAAATAAATTAAATTTGTTAAATACAAAATATTTTGTCTGAAATAAAGAGTTTTGAATACATAAGTAAATGCATTCTATCTACTAATAATATTAAGTATTTCGTTAATGAGTTTGCACTTAGAAGGAGTGCTAGATTCTCCCCTGACAGAGAAATAAACATAAATATGTTGTTGTTCCTTTGCCATGGAGAACTCCCTTTACGTGAATAGATTGCGGGCTGAGCTAAAGATAGTAACGTAAAGGAGGTTTTTAAAAGTATCTAAGATAGTTTATCTAAGATAGTTTTTTAATCGGGTACTCTATCACCACTCATTAGTTAAATATTTTCAAATATAAAGTTTGTTCCTTAAGATGAGAAAGTAAAAATTCATAACACAATTTAAAAAACATTAGAAATTTAGACTATGGTGACGAGGATCAATAAATTAAAACTTAAAATGCTCGAAGCAATGAATACAGAGCTTAAGATAAATGTTGCTGGATCCAAACTTATAAGCCTTAACTGCAGGAGATCATTACCACCAATCATCTCATGCTGTTGCACACTAAATAAAATATGTCGATAATAAAAATATACATTAATCGTTAAGGAAAATAAAGTCGTCGGTGGAATAAGTAATAACGTGTGGGGCCATCAATCTAGTAGTTCCAGGTTCGAATCCTACCGACGGCGACCCATGGTTGGAATAAGGTACTTCTGAAATGGAAGTTAGGCCATTGAAATGTTCTTGTTATAAAACGGTAAGTAAACTCGCAGACCGAAAAAATGGTCTATTGGTAATAGGTAACCTCTTAAGGAGAATGGTGGGAGAGAAGAACCTCACTCGATTACAAAGATTGCATGTGGATTCCGAACTATTTAGCACTTTGACCCTTAAATGACCTTCGGTCATTTTTGATCCCACCTTCATTTTTTGATATTTCACTTCAAACACTAGCTGTTCAAAATATGACAGCTTTTGGACTGAACTCTTACTTCTATTCCTTTTTTAAGGTATTTAATAAAATAATACAAGTAAAAGATCAGTCCAAAGTACTTACATTCCAAATAGCCAGTGCCTGAAATGAAAACAATAAAATGAAAATCTGGTCAAAAATTACTTGAAGATCGTTTAAGAGTTAAGTAGCTTTTTCTATTACCTTAAGTTCGAATCAATTAATTTATTTATTAATAACAGTGCTGCCAAGCTCAATATTCAAATTTAATTGTGACAATGAATATTTATAATTGGCTATAGATATCAGTAATAAAATATATGCGATATTATAATTGATGCTGAGACCGTACCTAATTCGTAAGGGCTTGACAGTTGTAACGATCTTCTTGCCCCTTTTTTATAGCTCAATAAAAGTCCCAATGGACAATAATTTATTTTACGACTTTATAGGTCTGTTCACGTACTTAGCTTTGGGTAAACGCATTATGATATTTTTACTCAAACGCGTTCACGTACTCATTAAATGGGGGAAAATTTGCTGACGTAACATTTCCCCTACTTAAAAATGTTAGTCCAAATTTACCCGAAGAAATAAGTTGAGTAATTTTGTTAAGCTTTGTTATAAAGCCACTAATTGTCACTTTGACAGTTATTGCTTTAGTTTTTGTCCAAGACTACTCAAACTCGTTCACGTACTATTGGTATTTGGTAACTTCTCCTATTTAACATTTTTACTCAGAATATTTCTGATCAAAAAGTACGTGAACAGACCTTATGTTTTCATGTTTCACCCGTTGTGCTTCCGTATCTCATTATAGAAACCCTAACGCTTTTCGACCTTGACTTAATGCGTCTATAAAGCATCTTAAAAATCTTAAAAACAAGGCCTGGAGGAGGTTCTGCCTCTCTCGTAGTGATGAAGATTATCTTATATTCTCGGATCATCGTGGAAGCTATACTTCTGAGTCCGAGCTTGCATATCGGAATTGTCTTACTGAGGCCGGGCGGTCCATCTGTATTATCCCAAAAGGTTCTGGAACTTTATTAATATTAAGCGTAAGAGCGATGGCTTCCCCTCTGTTATGCGCCTTGGTGATCGGCGCACCGATGACCCTTTGACTGCTGCCAACTTCTTTGCTAGTTTCTTTGGGCATCTCCAACAAATGACTGTGATATTAGTTTAGGAGATTTTAATTTTTTGACGAATTATTCCCCGACCTCCTTATCGGTAAAGGATTTGTTTTTTGACGATGCTTCAGTTGTGATGCATATTAAGAAGTTGTCCAATAGTTTTTTACCCGGTCCCGATGGTGTTCCCGTGCCTGTCCTAAAGAATTGTGCCCACCATCTTACTCCTGTCCTTTCTAATTTGTTTAACTTGTACTTGTCCTGCGGTATGTTTCCCAAACTGTGGAAATCGTCTACCATTTTTCCTCTTCATAAAAA
The DNA here is from genome assembly GCA_964036015.1 of Leptarthrus brevirostris. NCBI lineage: Eukaryota > Metazoa > Arthropoda > Insecta > Diptera > Asilidae > Leptarthrus > Leptarthrus brevirostris. Next base: position 98,095,185 of record OZ038373.1, read on the forward strand.
GAGTAAGAAGGATGATATCTCTAATTGTCTACCATCCCTAAGCTCTTCGAAGCAGTGGTCTGTGATGGCCTTTCTTTTTACTGTACACCGTTCATGGGAACCTTCCAGCACGGTTTTATTAAAGCCAGATCAACGACTACTGACCTTGTGGAGTTCTCTAACTATTGCATGTCCGCTATTAAGGTTGGTGAACAGGTTGATTGTTTTTATACCGATTTAAGTACAGCCTTTGATCGCATTGACCACAAGTTACTTGTTTTGAAGCTTACTATGTTAGGTTTTCCATCTCTTTTCGTCCAATGGATTTCTTCTTATCTCTCTGACCGAACAGAGCGTGTTCTGTTTCGCAGTTCCCTCTCTCGTAAAGTTTCGGTCACTTCCGGGGTGCCTCAGGGCAGCCATTTGGGTCCGCTTCTATTCATTATTTTTATTAATTATTTTTTATTAGTTTTTATTGTTCGTGTTGTCTCGGACTTCAACGATTTTTTACGGTGAACTGTGATTTTCAATCTTTTAATTCTTGGCGTATTGCGAACAATATGCCTTTGAACGTTGATAAATGTACGTTTGTCTCGTATTCAAGAAGGAAGGCCCCATTGATGTACGACTATTCTGTCAGTGGCAGCTTGCTAACCAGGCAGGATATAGTAAAGGATCTTAGTGCTATTTTTGATCCACATTTGTCTTTCATCGATCACATCAATTACATTGTTAACAGGGCCAACGTTTCCTTGGGTCTTGTTAAGAGATGGTCTAAGGAATTTAATAATCCCTTTATCACGAAGCTTCTATTTTCTACCTTCGTCCGGCGCGTTTTAGAGTATGCTTGTCCCGTGTGGTCTCCGTGCTATGCGGTTCATAGCGCTCGTATTGAGGCTGTTCAGCGCAGGTTCCTCATATTTGCATTGCGTGGCCTTCCATGGAATAACCCCTTGATTCTCCCAGCTTATAAAGAAAGACTTGGGCTACTCTCTTTGGACTCGCTAGGGCAAGAGATCTAGGACTTCCTTTATATTTGATATCTTGTAGGGTTTTGTTGACTCACCTGAACAGTTGTCTAAGCTGAACAGCCGTGTTCCTATGCTCCGTTTCACCGCGTCTATGAGCAGGGCCACATGAATATTAGGAGAATTACAGCGATAGCCAAAAGTAAATAGTAAAGCATACGATGTTATTGCCAATTGCATTCCATGTATAATATTTTCAAGAAAAGGGAAAGCAGGAAGGATTTTTGTATCCAATCGACAAGTCAGACGTACCGTTGCATACTTTACACTTGAATCACCTTGGGACTTTGCTGAGTACATATAAAAACTACAAACATCTCTTAGTAATATTTGACGGGTTCACCAAATTTACACGGATTCTGGATTCCGTACTAAAACGGAAGAGGTCATTAAAACGTAGAGTTGCAGATCTATGTATTTGAGAACCTATTTCGCGTTGTTACGGATCGCGGGACGGCGTTCACCTCAAATGCCTTTAAAGGTTATTGCAGGGAAAGAAATATTTTTCACGTACGAATTATCAAAGGAGTAACTAGGGAAACGGCCAAGTGGAGCGATTCTTTATAAATTATCCATAGATGAAGTGGACAAATGATTTATGTTTGTGCCTAGAGTGCAGCGTATTATAAACTTCTCAGTAATTAGGTTTACTAATAAATCTCCATTTAAATTGATGTTGGATATACCATGTGCAACAAAGAAGATTACGTGCTATCCAGACCGGTAGAACAACAAATTGTGGATGATTTCATAACTGAGAAGAACCAAGAAGAAACTGGAGAAGTTTCAACAAGAAAAGGAAGCAAGCAACTTTGTATAAAGTCAACGATTTAATCATTATAAAGCGCTCTTAATTTGGGCCAGGCCTCAAATTATATCCAAACGTTCTAGGCTTATATAAAAATCAAATAGTTTTTAAAAAAGAGTCGGAATAGGGAGATGGTGTCCCTCAGTGGGGAGAGTCAGTACATCTATCTACACACTGACGATTTCAAGCTGGAAGGCAAATTGGGTTGAGGTATACACTCGGAACACCTTGACCTAAGCATTTCATTTCACTTATTGGAGACGGAGTTGGATCAATTGGTTGAGCGGCATGACCACCAAGCTATGATTTGTTTCCGGTTCGAGACTCGGTCTCTCCGTGGGTTTTTAAAAATAGAATTAAAAGACCCACAAAATCAGCAGGCAAACAACAAGGTTTTCAAGTTTCCTCATCTAAATCCCTTCCTGTCAAAGAGTTGTTCCCGAGGTTTTGGAAACATGGTAAAGCAAATTTTAAAATTTAAATAAACAGGCTGAAATAATAGCTACAACAGTAGCTCTGGACCGTCTGAAGAACATAATGTTGCCTACGGAAGATAAATGTATTTTCTCCATGAAATCTCTTGCCATAACATCTCTTACGGAAATCTATAAGACCTATAATTCTAATTATGCTGCTCAACTGTGAATGACATGACTGAGCGTCTGAAAATATGCCTAATATAGGTACCGGGGCATAATGATATTCCGGGTAACTGCAGAGCTGATGTGCTAATGAGAATCGGCACTATTTTTTTCGACTCAGCCATAAATCATCAGCTTGGCAAGTAGCTTGCCACATACAAGCCGGAAATTATGCAAGCGTCTCTTAGGATTGTGTATTTCAGAAGGCAAAGGGAACAAGAAAGCACTTTTGTACCAGTACAACACAAGTGTAGCTATTCTTTCTTGGATGTTAGGTTTCCAGTATAGTTTGCTATCCAGAACAAAGCCTAGATATTTAAGTAGGTCGTCTAGCTTCAGCCTGACCCCATTTAAGGATAGGAGGAGCTCTATGTTTCCGAATGAAGAGAACCGACTCTATTTTGTCCAGGTTTATGCCCAAACCCCACCCGATACTCCAGAAAGATACTTTCCTGCTTGCCCGACCAGACCAGGGCTACATCATTAGCGTAGGTCTAGCGATTGCTACAAATTACATTAATCATCTTTTTAAATTATTTAGTAGATTATATAATTATAATCAAAATCCTTTTAATTCAATTTCAATAATTTGCGTTCATTCTGTGCCTGTAGTAGCAACTCTTTGTTTATTGGATCTCCGTAAGCTGGAGTTAAAGATCCTGCTTTTGGGAAGGTGAGGTGAATGTGCACGAGAAATGTTAATATATATATTTTTGTCTCATTGTCATTATTTTTGACGCTTTAACAGGGTCACAAAGGAAGGGCTTAACTGAAGTCAGACCGGCCAGGTCATAAGCACCCAAAATATAAAATTTAAGTAATTTCCGACATTTTAGCACTTTTTTGAAATTCTTGAAAATCGTTACCTTCGGTCAATGGCTTTTTTTTGTGACCAAACAATTTCTAAGAATTCCTAAAGAAGCAGATAACGAAATAGAGCCAACGATTTTTTACAAATTTCTATCGTCAAATATACCGTAAAAAAAGTATTAGGCTATGCTGGTCCGTTATCTTGAAGTAATGACTATTTAGTGAAGTTTATAAACGACCGCTTTTCACTTTAAAATAAAGTTATAGCACTTTTACTGCAAAATGAGCTTATTTTGAAAAAAAAATTTTATAATTTCAGAATGAGTTCAGTTTGCAGTTAAAGTTTGGTTTAGTTTGATTGGCCCCTTTTTCCGACTATCATTTTTTTACTGAACTACCTTAGCAAAACGGTTCGGCATGTGTTGTGTACGAAAATGCCAATTCTAAAAATTTTGCTAGCAGTTGGCTAACTGACGACAACTGTAGTTTGCATGATAAAAGGACATGTTCTAATCTGAAGAAATACTTACTTGATTGTAAACAGAAACTTTTGTTTTTTAAACAATCAATTTCATTACGTTTATGTACAAATTGAGTCGCACTTAAAAGTGGTGTTTCCTTACAAAATTTCAAAAAGCTTTAATCTAAATAAAGGCTTTTAGCAGATGAAACCATTCCACGTCATTTGACAAGGATATGGCATATCATTCTCCATCTATAAAACCTACCAAAAATAATTGTAATTGATAACAACACATTACAATTCAATCTATGCCAAAAAATATGTTTATCTGCTAAAAGCCTTTATTTAGAATAAAGCTTTTTGAAATTTTGTAAGGAAACCACACTTTTAAGTGTGACTCAATTTGTACATATACGTAATAATTGTCAAATAACTCTTAATTTAAATAAATATTTCTTTAAACTAACTTTACTTACTTGCTCGTCATGCTTTGGTTCTGGGCTGGCATCTTCACCTGTTAAAATAAAATTACTTTAATTAGTGAATGTGATCCCTGGACTAAGTGTGAAATCTTGCAGTGCAAAACTTCTAAAGTTTGCCTAGCTTACGACCTAGCTTATTATTGAAACTTTAATTACTTCAAAGATTTTTTGACAGATCTCAATATGCGTACGCCAGCTAGTAGTATTGAAAGATTTATACGTACCTAATATCGTAAAATGATTTTTCATCGGATATGAATGGCAAGATATTACATGACATACAAATACACTAATAACATGATTTCCAATTGAAGTTATTTGATATTACAAGTAGCTAAGTGTTTGACCTGCCATTATCTTCACATTTATTATATATAACTAAGTATAATTTTTGGCAATTCCTCTAAAAATGTAAGTCAGTCATATAGTACATATATGTATGACTTACGTTACTGTGCACCTTCTCTTGGTAAGTTATACTTGTACAATATATTAGTTTTTGCTTAAAACAAATTATTTCAGTAAAGTAATCAGTTAAATAGCATAATGTACATATTTAAAAATAATATTTTTTTCTATATTGTAAAGTTAACTATATTTTTAATATCTTACACATATAAGGATTTAAAATTTTCGTTTTGAAACTTAATTAACGCTTCTCTAAATTATACGCTTTTCTTAAGGAGCTATTCCTACTTGAAAGCGCTGAAAAAACACGTAACTTTGGGAATTTGTTTTGAGGAAACTAAACAAATAACCTTTTTAAAATCTCTTTTACCTTTATTTATAATTTCTTTGAAAAATATTTTGTAATATTAAAAATAATGTTTGTCTGTAGCAGTTTGCGTTGACCAGAATACAAGGCGCGTTTAACTCAAACAAAAAATTGTAAAAGAGATTTATAAACAACCGCATAAACTAGGGATTATTCGTTCCTTTTTCATCTCCAATGTACAGGATTAAAGGATTGTTTATAAATCCCATTACATTTTCTTTAGATCAACACCTTGGATTCTGGTGACTTTGTAGCCGTCACAGAAGGACACATAATTTTCAATACTAATTTATAAAATTATAATTATTTTTTGTTCTTTTATAAATGTTGCAAACCATTTCTCTCGCTATTTCCCCCATAGCCTTTTTATCGTAATCTCTTGTTAACAGAAAACCACCATGGGTCGCCGCTGGAGTTATTGAAACCTGGCAACTTCGGATTGTTAGACCGACACGACATTACTAACTCCACCGACGAGTTTTTTTTAAAAAGTTTCTATAGTTTCTTCAAAACAAATACCGGGTAGGCAAACCTTTTTAAGCAATTGAAAGCAAATAGGTCATCCGGAACATTTATTAACAAATCGGTGTCAAACTAAACAAATTGATCTTAACGTTGACCGAGACAAAAATATCCAAAATCACAATTTTACATCACTTTAGACGTTCACAGCAAAATGAAAGTAAAATTGAAGCATGCTCAAAAGAGAAACGTAGGCAAAAACGAAATAAATTATCACTTGTACCTGCAGCATCCATCCTCATCATATTCCGCATTAGCAGTCGTGAGAGTAGTATTTCTTTTCTTGGAATCGGTGACTCTTTAGAAATCAATTTTTAGCCAACAACTTTGAACATCATAGAACGTGGGAAGAAGCAATGGGTGGGGAGTGGTGCCGATTATAATAGGTGATAGGTCGAAGTGGAAAGAGGTTACGAAGGGGGCGGGTGGAGGGAGGAGTAACATTTTATCTAATTCGACAGCAACATTACTTAACTGCAATTTGGCACTATATTCAGTTCAGTTTGCTACTATTACATGTAAACAAAATTTTTTATTGGCCTATCAAGTGTACCAAAGGAAACTCCTTTTCTTTAAATTACTGTAATTATGAAAAGTAATAGCTTTTCATTCAGAACGATAATCTCTTGAATTATATTACAATATTTAAATTTAACGCAAGCTTAAAAACAAAGCTCAACGCATGAAAGTTTCAAGTCTACAAATTTTATCTGGACTTATTAATATCGAATTTAGTCTAACTTTAAGTGCGAGACTTTCTTTTAAATAATCATATCAGATTAATTATATTATGCATGTACAGTTGCAGTATTTAGAACGAAACAGTTATTTTCAAGGAAACTGACGTGGCATTGGATATATCAAAAAAAAAATATCAATATTTATTTAAGAAACCGATTTTTCTCTGAATTCAACCAAATGCAATCTTTGATATTGAGCTTGATACCATTCGTAAGGCAACATCTTTTGCTAAACAAATCGCTATATAAATATAGTGAGCGGGAGTGGTACTAGGAAGGTGCAGAACTGGAACGGGAGCGGTACTGATGCGGCATGGGAACAGTACAAGAGTGCTTTCGGCAGTACGAGATAGGTCTTAAAGAAATACGGGTGCGGTAACGAATCAGTACAGCAGCGGTGTCGCGGTGGTACAGTTCCCTTATAATTTTTGAAACTTTCTACTTTATAATAACTAATTTTTAATCTTAAAATTCAAAACATTTCAAAATTGTGTCTTGTAACATACATATGCAGAAGAAGTACGTCAAAAGATTCCCGAAACAGTATTACACTTCATTTTAAAAATTAAGTGGTTAATTTTTGTTGATGAAGAAATTTTTTAGAACGTCACATATTGAAATCTGTCGATACACAACTTTTTAAACATAAAGCCACTTAACTAACGATGATAATATTTGAGCTCTCTGTATTTTCGTTATAATTAGAGGTACTGAAGCTTTCAAAACCGACATTAAAATAAATACAGTTTTTAGCAACACAAATATACTGTTCATGCATTACGAAATCAAAAATACAAGTGCAAAAACACTGCAAAGGTATAAATAAAACGTCTGCCATATTACCTAAGGAAGTAATGTTTGCAAGCTTTTTTAAAGATTTTCAATATATTATCCGATTTCTGTTTAAATGTTTATAGTTTTAAATATAACGATTTGAGCTCTATTGCTGAAGAGTTAAGATAGTTGTAGAATCCTACCTGATTTGAGTTTGGTTGTGTCAATATTTTCGAGATCTTTTTCAAATATTTCAAAGTATTCATAACGTTTTTCTCCGTCCCTGGATTGTGTTCGGATTTGACTTCTAGTTTCTTCAAAGAGAAACTGGCTAGAAGAAGATCCACCCTGGTAGACATCAGCAAAGGTACTATCAAGTGTATCGATCAGAGTGTTTGATCCACAGCTTGTCATGCTACCTGACATAAGCGAATCATTTTCGTTTTGGTATGTTGCATTTGTTGCGGTTGAGCTTGTGCGGTCTAAGCTCTCTGTGCTTGTTACAAGTTGTTCTGGATCAGTTTTTAAGTTCAAGGAATCACTAGAGATATCTTTTATCATTTCTTGTTTCTCTTCTTGGCCACTGGAAGTAGTGGAAGTCGTTGTTATAGTTCTTGTTACGATTTGTGTGGGGCCATGAGTTATTATTGTTGTCGTAACACTAGTGGTTTCTTGGTCTTTCTGGGGACAACTTAGTTGATCTGATTCGGTCTTCGGTAATTTAAGAGCTTGTTCTAATTCAATAGAATCAACACTATCACGCCTTACATCTTGCAAAATTTGTTGTTCCAATGAGTCTACATCTGATCGTGAAGATCGTGCAGTTACATCCTTTGATATTTCAAAGGAATCAATACTGCTTGTCATAATGTCTCCGCTCTTATTAATTTCTAAGCTATCGCAACTTCCATGATCAGAACTTTTTTTGTCAATTCCATCGCCATTCGAAGATTTTGACTTCTTCATTCCTAGTTCCAAACTGTCAGTTGATACTTCCATTATATTCGATGTTTCTTCTTCGCATTCTTCTAGCTTGGCTTTTATTAGGGCTTCAATTTCTTGTGCAGTCTTGGGAAATACTTTTTCAGAGAGAGTGGGTTGGACCTGTGTTACTGTAGTTACAGTTGTTATAGTTTTAGTTGAAGACTTTGTATCTCCGTTGCTCGTATTTGATTTGTTTGATTCATCCGACCGTGAAAGAAGTAAAGCAGCTTCCTCTTTCGCCTTAATTTCAATTAGATGTGCCTCGATGCATGCATTTTCCAGTCCTTCAAAATCTTTTAAGCTAGATAATGAAATATCATCACCTTGTCCACCACTTCGCTGAACATATCTACGAGTGAAGCTACCATTACTTAAGGAATCTTGAGAACCTTGATGTCCGTCAGCCCGTCCGAACCGTCTATTTTCTAATGAAATCGCTTGTTCTAAACTTTCAAATTCTTGTAAACTACTCATAGAAGCATTATCGTGCTCCTTTGTAAAATATTTTCGCCCCGCCAAAACATCATATTCGGGGGTACTGGAAAATGATGAATCTTTGAAGCTACTTATTCGACTGCTCCCAACCTCGAACTCAGTATCTTCTTCTTTGATATCCTCAAGTATACCACCTCCTATTTCGTAAGGATACCTTAAGTGTGAGGCGTTGTCTGATAATTGCATCTCCACCCATCGTTTGTTAATTGCAGCTGCATCCGCTGACTCAGCTTCGTCTTGAGCCTGTGCAGTTGGCGGACTATCTTCAAAATCGAAATTCATATCTTCACGATACATAATGGAGCCCTCATTTGGTGCAGCCGGAGCAGATTTAACTAGTATTTGTTCGACTTCTTCGTCATGCTTCTGGATGTATTTCACATTCTTTATGCTTATACTTTTCCCTTCTGTATCAAACTCGTTAGCTTCTTTGGCTACTTCCTCAATAATTACAAACTCGTCGGTTATGTCTGGTTGCTCGAGCATTTCAAAAGAGTCAGGTGAATCAGCCTTTTCTTCCTCATCATCATCAGTATATTTTGTGGAAATATCTGCTATTGTTGACTCATACTGTCGTTGGATTAACTCTTGAAGCTGATCTTCACCAACCGAATATTCTTGCTCTTTAGCATAATGCAGGGGGGTATCGTCCGCTTTGTGAAGTTCTTCTTGTGTTTTTACCTTGTACAAACCTTTATCTTTAAAATTGTCTTTAACTTCATCTTCATGTATTTCTTCACCTTCCTCTGTGTATTTCTTAAGATCTTCCGTAATTGTAATATCTGGAATTTTTGAGTAATCTAGCATATTTTGCGATGGACGTCTTTCGTAATCCTCTAGTTCCATAGGTTCGATCTCTTCAGAGGCATCTTCTATTATTGGTTCACTAACAGACTGAGAGGGAGTAAACGGTCGTTTTTCGGGCTCTTGATCTTTTTCAAATGTTTCAATACGCTTTTCTTTTGACTTTTTTGGAGCGCCTGGTACCCGATAGGCTCTGGAATACTCTGACTCATATTGATCGTAATCTGACTCTGATTCACTTTCCTTCTTATCTTCCTTGATTTGAATTATTTCTTTAATTTCTTCCTCCTCTTCAAATGAGTCAGCTTCCTTGGCCTTTGCAGCTTCAATTTCTTTTAAAAATTCTGTTGCTCCAAAGGCTGAACTTTCACTTCTTTTATGGCCTTTTCGTTTAGGTTCTGTTTCAGATGAGTCACTTGGTGAGACGACCGTTGTCGTTATTTGTGTACTTGCATAATTCGTATTGTCTTCTTTACCTGTTGACGTCGTCATGACCATATTGTCAATTTTATCTATTTTTGATGGCTCGTCAAAGGATGTTCCTGTAAAATCATCTCGAATAAGAACGTTTATATCTACCCCGGCTAAAGAGGATGCTCCAAGAGAGCTAGCTAAATCATCTACATTTTCTACAACTGTATCAACAGCGGAAGCACTTGATAAGCTCATAGAAAGTACACTACCATCTTCTAGACTGGATGGAAATTTCATTTCCTCTAACTTACTTTCTTCAACACTGGTTCCTAGCCTGGAATATTCTTGAAAATCTTCTTCCCCTTTTACCATTTCTGGTGATTCCGTTGCTCTAGCTTCTTCGCTTGGTTCCTGTTTAAAAGTCATTTCTTGGGAGCGCTTCATCTGCGAAGGAATTAGCTCATCATCTTTCTTGAAATCTTCCATCAATACACCGCAAAATTTATCACTGTCATCAGCATCGAAATCATCCTCAACATCTTCTTCTGCTGTCGATGGGACCAAGGTTTCAGAGAGCTCAGAGACTTCAATGCTACCCAAATTTGCAGAGCTTTCTGAATCTAAACTTTTCATACTTTCGCGAGAACTTATAGTTTTTCCGCTATGATCTAAGGTGCTCACTGCACTGACGTATTCTGTAGATTCTGGAAGTAGAGAAGCATCTAAAGCAGTTTGGTATTCAGATGACTGTAACAGGTTTTCAACATCTGAGGAAAGTGGTCTACTGTCAGTTTTTTCAAAACTTTGATATTGACTACTTGTATCTCCAGAACTGGAATGATCTAAGTCTGGTACAGACCATCGGTTAAGAGGATCTGATTTGATTTCTTTATGAATACGGTGAATCACCTCTAGTTTTGAAGTGTCATCTGTTGAAGACAATGAAGTTATATCTTCAGTTCTACTTGTTTCTGTTTTTTCAGTTTTCGATTTTTCAACAGTTGTTTCACATTTAGCTAAATCTTTAGTAGACTCTTGACTTATACTGCTTACAATTTCTTCTTGAAATGACTCCTGTATTGTGTCTGCAGAGTATTTTATGTGAGGTAATAATTTGAACTCGAACTCGGATGGTGACTCCTTTATTAGTTTACCATCTTTCACAACCTCAATTAGTTCTTCCTGAACTGCATCTAGCGATTCTTTAACCTCTTCTAGTGTTTGCTCTACCATAGTTTGATCTACTTTACTAGGCTCTATAAGCAGAGTCTTTTTAAAACTTTCTTTAGTTTCTGGATAAATAGTAAAACCCTTAAACCCTTTGACAGGTGAAAGAATAGGTTTTTGCTCAGATGTGAACTCCTCGTATTTAGTTGTCTTGGAAAAGCTTTTTTCAGATAACTCTAATTCACTTTTGTCCAAATTTAGATCAAGTTTGGGTTCAAACTTTATCTTTTGTTCAGATTTTGATGTTTCTTTCGAAATTTCTTCTTGTTTTACTTCAGTCTTGTCCAACGACTTGTGCGTTTCTTGGGATTTTGTTATTTCTGTGTGCGTTCTTTTAGCGTTTTCGCTAGATTTTACAGTTTCAGATAGGTCAGTTCTTATAGTTGTAAGATTATCTTTTCCAACTATAGATTTTTCTTCGTGAACCTCTTTGGCTTCTAAACTCATTTCGTAATCACTAACTTCTTCGAATTGTTTGCTTCCAACAATTTCTGCACTATGTAATTGTTTTGTTGTTACATGAGATATCTCTTCAATATGTTCGTGCAACTCTTTCAATACTTGGCTTTCCACAACTCCTAAAACGTGAGTAGGAATTTCTTCTTTTACAGTTTCTTGCAAAATTGGCGTTACTTGTTCTTCAAAGTAAACGTGTTCAGCTAAAAGATCTTTCTGGTCTTCAAGTTTGGCTTTATGAACTACATTTTCTTTTCTAGTATTCGATGCTTCTTTCTGCTTTTCTAAGCTTGTGCTTGATATATCTTTTTCTTCTCTAATACATTTCTTATGTGATACAGTCTCAATAGTAGGATGCTGTGCGGAAATTTCTTCTACACTTATTTCTTGAATTTTCGTATGCTCAATTTGTTCGGAATCTATATTTTGGTGAGTTAAGATTCTGGAAGTGGCAAGCTGTTCCTCATGAATAAATTTATTTACTAAGTTTGGTAAGGGAATGTCTGAGGGACTGGGCTCTTCAATATCTTCAATAGCTTCTACAGATTCCTTCTTAAAATCAAGTGAGTCTCTTTCCGTAGAATATGTTTTTTCTCGTTCTAAGAAAGTCTCGCATTCCAAAATATCATTTCTTGTCTCTGAGTCTTGTCGGAAAATTCTTGTGGGAGACTTTTGTTGGTCAATGCTTACAATTTCCTGTTCGTGGTCCCTTTGAATAAGGCGTTCAGTTGTGGGTTTGTGAAAAACAACAGCATCTTTTAATGGAAGTTGTTCTATTGGGTCTTTTATATCACCATCTTTAGATTGCGAGTCACTCATTTCAACTTCTTGTTTTGCATCAGACTTAACTTCACGATCTTCATCAAATGTATCTTCATATCCCTTGTTATCAAAGGCGAAATCATGTTTTCTATCCGTCGAGGATTTCGTTATTATATTTGTACTTGATTCGCCAATGTAGAAACTCGCTTGTTTCTCACCAGCACCATCGTCTTCTTTAATTTGCAAAACTTTTTCGGCATCTTCATCATCAAACGACCTTTTATCGGACATTATTAAATCTGGGTAAGTTTCGTCTTCAATGCGATCCTCAATAACTAGAGAGTCCTCCTCTTTTTGCTTGTCATCTTCAAGAGAAGTATGCATGCTACTCGATTCCGAGTATTCAACTTGTCGTTCCGATGAAATTTTCGAATCATTACTGCTTGATTTTGAATTATCACCCGTTCCTGGTTTAACTAGAGCAACTGATTCTTCGTCGCTTTTAGAAGTTTCTGATGGTTTTAATTGTGATCGAGGCTTTGGAACTGGTACTGCAGGTGTTTCAATATGAGCAGATTCAAGTGATTCCCAGAACTTTTTACTTTGTTTAAAATCAACATCTTCTAAAATACCTTCTGCCTTGGGTGGACTCTTTGATTCAATTTGTATTTCACTCTTCTTGACAATTTCTTCTTGAACTTGGGCAATCTCACATTGGAGGGTTTTACTAATTCGTGGCGTAGGTTTTGGAATTTCAGTTTCTCGCCGAGCTGAGTCACCACTTGATTCTAAAATAAAAGCGATGAAATGCGTGTTAGGGTAGTAGATTAGCTTGCCAGAAGCAAATTAGGAGGACAATGAGAATGTTAAACCAAAAACGAAGGGAAACTCATTTCACAAACAGAAGAAAAACAAAACTTCATCTCACATTAGGTGAATTGAGAACGAAACATCTAAATATCATTAAATTCGTCTTACGTACTTTCTTGTTTAGTTGGCCGTATTCATGCTGTGTGTGATTAATGTGATTAGTATTTATAAAATTTTTAAACTCAAAGAAAAGAAAAATTAATACAAAATGTTTAAGGAGGAATGAAATAAACATAAGAACCCATGTAAGCAAATAGAGCTCAAACATTTCTTGAATTAATCGCAGTAAAATAATGTTCTTTTTACATTTCTTGCTGTTATAAATAATCACCTGTTGGCAAATCTTGCAAATCATTATCGGGAGTGCTTAAACCAACATCAGCCGCTGTAGTTCCACCCGATACACTTTCATCCCAGCTAATCTTTGAAAAATCGCTCTGTAAATTGCTCACATCATCCTTACTTAACATATTATCAAAATCAGTATCAAACCGCACCGCACTTTCTTCAAGATCATCTAGCTGGGATGAAAGCCTCTCAAACTTTTTCTCAATACGATCTAAATTTTTTTCGGATCGATTCATTTCACAATCGTTCTCTTCATTTGGTTTTGCGCTCACAATATATTGATCATTGACAAAATTTTTACTATAATCATTTCTATCAACAGACGATGATGTTGTTACTATTTCTGTTGTTGTGGTTGTTAAAGGAGGTATGTTTACTATATTATTATCATCGTTTATACTCATATTATCATCAAATGATTTTCCAGATAACGATTCTATTGTTGGCGACTTTACCATGTCAATTCCATTCACATCACATGTGATAGCATAGTGTTCACTTTCAGAGTTATAATCATTGCATTGTTGTGAATTAACGATAATTATGCTCTGCTCTAATATGCTATCAATTAAAGTGGCCGCCTCAATTCGAACGTAATCAATATCGCCTGCAAGTCATATTTGGAGGAAAATTGAAGAAAGATAAAGAAATAAATTAGATGCATGTGAAATTCTTATCATTTCTTAAATTAAGAATTATTGAAACTAAAATTTTTTAAATGTTTCATTGTAATTGGTGTGGATGAGGGTATGCATAATGAATTTTGTTTTGATTTGTTTTAATATCAATTAGCTGTGAAATTTGTCTCAAAATTTAATAATTCTTTGCTTGAGTTACATTTACATATACAGTTATTTCCTGTACTTAATTTACAAGACATTGTTCATTGTATATGTCGATAAACTTCACATTCTGAAGATAATTTCAATGAACACTAATTTTCGATACTTCTACTAGTTAGCCTTACAGGTTTGCTACAAACTAAGCCGCAGAAAAAATTTGGTACTCTTAAATTGTAGTGCTGGAAACTCTTTGAACCATAGAAGGTAAGTACATACATATATGAGAAATTCATTATTGAAAAGTGATTTAGAAAGCGTGGTTAGCGTTCTTCAAGGAAAAGAAATCAGACCAGTCTAGCTCTCTAAAATATTTATTTAGTCAAGCTTAAGCAGCGCTTTTCTAATCCCACACTAGTCTATATGTGCAATTTTGATAAGTTGAGAACACCGAATACTTTTTGGCATGAGATGTTAAAAAAGAACCAAAAGAATCGCGCAACTGACGCTCCTGTAGGGATGGGGGATCGAACTGAGAAAATCGTTTCAGTACGGATCGATCTTTAATTTTTTACCGATTTCGAAGATCGATTAATCGCCCTAAAAAGATCGATGTTCATAGATCGATTCCATTTATTTTGGCATATCAATTTGAAGAAGCATACATTTTGCGTCGCTTCATTAAGCTCAGTTTGTCATAACTAGCAAAATCCGGTGGACTTCACATGACAATAAACTATAATCACCAAGAGGTAAGAGTTCAGAAGAAGTTCTTGCTCCAGACTAGATACCATATAGAGGAAAGACGGAGTGGGCGGACGTACCACCTATCGAACTGAACGATGGATAGCACCTATCGAACAGAACCCAGTAGTTGTAATCGCATATAATGAATGATGTATTCAAGGTATTCTTATTATGAGCAATCTATTAAGAATTAATTTTAAGTTAAAGAGGTTCAGAACTATTTATTTTTGAGCCATCCTTGTTAGCAGCGAGCAATCTTCAAGAGCCTTAGAGTTAACCAGGGTTGCACTAAAATTGAGTGCTGCCTCATGGTACTCACTGATACAGATAACACTAACATATTGTAGAGATCCGAAAAGCATTTATCTAACATTAACAATTTTGTAGGTACGAAATTTTAAATTTGAAGGATTATTACACAAATTAATGATTATGCGAAAATATTTCCACGTGAGCTTGCTCAGTTTTATTCTAGCGCATCGCGTCTTGTCTTAAATAGATGTGAATCGGAAAAAATAAATCGATTCGAGCTGAATCGGTCTCGCGAAAAATCGATTCAAAAATCGGCAGATCGAAGGCTAAAAGATCGATCCGTCGAGATCGCTCGCTCGTCGAGATCTCTACGCTCCTGTAGTATCAGGAACATAATAGGACATTTTATCAAAGGAATAAATTAAATTAGTAGGATTAGTATAATAAAATTGAGGAAGAAGTGAGGTCACATCATTCCTTAGATAAAAACAGCAATTTCTCTCTGGGGAAAGAAGAGTGGCACTAAAGTGTGGCCAGGAATGCTATATTGATTTGAAAATTACGAGTAGAAACAATGTAATTGCATGCAACTGGCTCTTTACGATAACTTCAAAGATGAGAAAATTGAAGAAGTCATTACCACGGAGAGGTAAATGTATAAACTCCCCGCAGAAACAAACGGCAAAGATTGTTTTCCTAATATCGAGGCCGCCCAAAAATGTACCTTTTATTTATGGACACAGCAGTGGGGAAAGGTTATTTTCGAAATTGAAGTTGATCGAAAACAGGTTTTGAACCTTCATGTAAGAGGACAGGCTTAACGTTTTGGCTTTGGTCGCATTGAAAGTGATATTTTAAGACGACAAAGTTATGATATTCTTAGTAGCTTCATTAGTATGAAGAAGTGTAGACGCAAAACAATTAGCGACTAAGCTATTTTCAATATGACACTTTGTAGTTTGCATTTATTTGTTATTTCTTAAATTTACGGTCGTCACCGACGTAAAATTAACAATTAATTTGGGGAGCAAGACCGGTGGCTCTTCCGCTCCCGTCAACATTCACAGCATAATTTGAATGAAAATTTTTTCACTAGAAATAAAAGTGACTAAAAACTATTTTCGAATGTGCGTTAATGGTGTGACCGAAGATTAGAGAAGATGGCAATGCAGATTGGCACCACAAAAGTCTAGATGCCTACATGAAGATGGCTTGCCAGGATTAAAATGCCGTTTTATAATATGAAAGATTTAATTAGAGAACTACCTAACGTTGTAGAGCTTAGGCCGATTTGGCGGATATTTTTGCTATCGTTATAGTAGGTTGGCCAATTAGTAGTATGATAAAAATGTTGTATCTAGGATAGGGGTGGGAGTGTTGGCGGCGCCTGGCATCGTAATGTGTAGACCGATTTGAATTATTCTTTTTCTATTTTATAATGTTCACCCTTGGTAACATGATGACAATTTTGCACGTAGGGTTGAGGTGAAGGGAGAAGGCGTCGTGTAATATGCGTAGATAATTGCGGTTAATAATTTTTTTGTGTTTTTGTATAAAATATGTCTCGATTGGTCTGTGTAGTTCCCATGAACTCTTGTGAAACATAAAGCAGAAGAAAACCTTCACCGGCTTCATTACAAAGATTGCAAGTGGACCTGCATTTTAAACAGAACAGAGAACTTACTCCACCGACAATGTCTGATTATCACTTTGATAAACATATTGTACCTGCGGGAAGGTGGCTTCGGCTCTTTACTTTATTACGTGTTCACCGATTTGGAAGATGTTTTTTGATTTTAGAGGTTATATTCCCCTACCAGAAAAAAATTTGGTGGATGGAGCGGCGAAGAAGTTGGCGCCTGACTTCGTAAGCCATTTTGGTATAATTTTTGGTGATAAAAAAATTTTAGTAAATATATTAATTTATTGGTCCAAATTAATTAGTATAAATGTTGTTGAGGATGGGTAAAGAGCGGTTAGAAATCGAGCCTACGCTCTTTCCGACACGTCGCCTCTCTAATTATCCTCAAATTTGGTTATTCATGCATTAGACAACGTCAAATGCAAAAACCATCCGAAGCAAAGAGTAATGATTTCGAAGTATTAGTGTTTGAAATTGAACTTATTAAAATAAAATAAATGTTACACACGGGAGGCTAAAATTGGTTATAATTAAATAGCTATAACAAACGCTACTAATGATATGAAATAAATTAATTTAATAACATACAAAATAGCAGGGCTAACTTCATTGACAAGGTATTTAGCACTTTATTGTTTTGCTCTTTATCGCCTTGATGGTAGAGTAATTTTTTGACATATCTTAATTGATCAATATTTAATTCGTGTTGGAAATCCATTCAAAATTGTACCTTACGCAGACACTTGAGGCCAATTTATCACCAAGGGTTTAGTTACCGTTTCATTTACTTTAGACATTCTTATGTAGATTTTACAGATATACTACTTACCAAAACATATGTTACAGAGTAGTATGTTGCGATTTTGTCAAAACTAAAAACAATTTAAAGTGACTATGTTTAGCGATAACTACAGTTATGCAGTTTAAGAAAAAAAAACCGTTTGAGAGGAATCAACCTGGGGAAATAGTATTTTTAATGAACCTTCACTCTTCAATGTATAGTTAGATAAATATTAATTTTTTGTAATAAGAAGTTGTGTGAATATATGTTTAATTTGAACAAATTATCTAATGGGTCATTCTTATTTTCAGTGACATAAAAATGATATGGTCGTGCCTAGTATGGTTGTGACTATTTTGAACCGTGGCTCACATAACCTCAAATTCGTTTGGTCTATATATATCAAAACATAAGATAGTGTTACTAGAACTAAAGCGCATCGAGAGCGCCAAAAAGTTTACGGTGATGCTGCTCTAAGTGAAACAATGTGCCGTAATTGGTTCCGCCGTTTCAGAGACGGTGATTTCGATTTTGAAGATCGTCCGCGTGAAGGAAGGCTGAAAACCTTCCAAGACGCTAAATTGGAGGCATTGCTCGATGAGGATCCGTGCCAAACGCAAGAAGAAAACCATCACTGGAGAACGGTATCGACTTCAATTGATGCGATTGAGCCGAGCATTGCGCGAAAAACGGCTATAATACGATCAGAGGCACGAAAAAGTAATTCTGCAGCATGACAACTCTCGGCCTCACGTTGCCAAATCCGTTAAAACCTACATGGAAACGCTGAAATGGGAAGTCCTACCCCACCCGCCATATTCCCCAGATATTGCGCCGTCCTATCATTACTTGTTCCGTTCGATGGCACATGATCTGGCTGAGCAGCAGAACCGTAACCGTTTTTTTACAATAAAGTTGCATTTTAATCAAAAAAACAGCGAGAACTTAGTTGCGCACCTAATAAATAAAAAGATAATTAGCCGTAAAACCCTTTCATTTGATATCCATGTCAACGGGGTTGCGAAGAAAAAGGTAATCCGCCATTTTAAGCGTACGCCATTTTGCATTTAGAACGATATTAGATATATTATATTGCATTGACATCGGATCTGCATAAGTCCGCAAAATATCAGTTTAAATGTATATCCAAAAGTAGGCTAAAGTTGGCTTGCAAGATTTCAGGCCCGACGGACGGACAGGTGAAATTAAAAAGAAGATTGTGAAATGTAAAAAAAGCTGGAAAAGGCCTTTGTTTGGGCCATCACAGGGGGCTTCTTTTTGAGTTTATTTAAAGAATTGGGAAGTTCAACAACTTTAAAATAGGGTTTTGTAAATGTTCGTGGTAACAAGTTCCTTCAGGAAATATGTGTTTAAGGTAACGTTCCGTTTTTGCTTAATTCAAACTTTACGCAATGCGTCGTCGTTGTCAGTGTAAATTCTCCTGTGTTGAGTATCTTAAAAGAAAAAAGTCTAAAATTGTATGCTTTTGTAGTACTTAGATGTAAATATCAAATAATAATATCTTATATCATTATTTTTTCATAATGTTAAAGATTATGCGCGTTTTTAATATTCATATCCAGATATCTTTATAATGTCAGAAGAAGTTTTGATTAGACAAGGAAGATAACGTATTAACACGAGTTTACTGAATAAAAAATATATGTACTTACATGGAAGTTTACAATTTCGAAATACGGGTTTGAATTTAAAAACGAATGGTATCTTCTCCCGAACTCCTTGAAAACACGCCTAATTTTATTACGGATTTGCGTATTTTTTGTATATTTTTGTAAATAAAATAAAAATAGTGCGATTAAATTAAATTATAAATTTAACCAATGTCTGTTAAGGTGAATAGTTTTTGACTACCTTCTTCTCTATAGAGTAAGCTATTATTTATATATTTTTTATATTTTAAGAATATCGAACTTAAACCAAAAAAGGTGACATTCTGATAAATTAGTGTTAAAAATTATTAAAAAGGAAGAAAGGGACATATTTTTTAAAATCAGTAGAAATAGTTGTTGTAGATTATTCTTCATCATCAAATTGAAAACTTTTCGACATTATAAAAAAATAGTATTATAAGCCCTTAAAAAACCGAATAAGTAACATTATCAAAGAAAACAGAATATATTCCATCACGACAATACTTATGTTGCCAGTAGAATTTTTTGAAGAATAATTTAAAAGAAATAGAGTCCATTGTTTTTAAGAGTTATCTTTGCTACTTGCAGAAGAGCAATATTGTGATGAAAAACAAAATATTTTTCTATTGATTCCACACAATTAATTTCCTAAGTTTATTGCTTATGATCTTTAAGATTTGTAGCTGTATAATTTTAATTTTAAAATTCTTTATCTACAAGTATATTCACTGGTTTTTAAAGTCTACTTTTTCTTTGACTATTGCTCTGATGTGCATAATAAGTTAATAGCCAAACCTATATAGGTAGTCGAAAAATATTTTCCTTAGAACGCATTGGTTGAAATTGTTAATTTAATTTATTCGCATTTTATTGAAGAAATTTCCTAAGAATAGTAATAGTACAGCACATTTTTAAGACTTGGCGAAATTCTGCAGATACTTTGTTAGGTGAAAATTGGACTAAAATAATTCGTAAGTATTAGAGAAAAAAATGCAAAATAAATACAATGCCAGGAAGTATCTGTATGTACATGGCGAAAAAGGATAAAAAATTATGAGTTCGTTAAAATTTTAAAGGAATGATTTATAAATATACATTTTTGTACCATAGGAACATTGACTCCTCACGTCAGAAGCAAAGCAATATTTTATTCCATTTAATTGGTTCTGTGTCCTCCTGGCTTGAATATTTGTCAATGAGGCACAAATCAACGCATTTAATAAATCATTTTGTCAATTTTTACCAACCAAAGCCAAAACTTTACCTAATATTTAATAATATTACGAAACATGACAGATTATTTTGTTAAATGTTTAATCTATAGAGGCTATAATAAACCGATGTTATTTCCTCTGCTAATCACAAGTGTTACGGACATGGCTTCTTTTAAAGCGACTGAACTAATAAATTATTAAAGTTGTATTAGTAAAAATCAATTAAATATTAAAAATTAAATGTATATTTGACTTGGTAACATTTTGGCCCACTCTGATTTCCGATCGCGCCTTACAAATGGTACATTAATCCAGCTTTACACGCACTGTTAAATTGCGTAGTTTTAAAGAGATAGATATCAAACAAACTGAACTGCTTTCGAATATTGTTTTTTAGAACACTCTAATTTATTCCCTAATCGCTGATAAACTGAGTGAGTACGGCTGATTTTATGCAATCTTGGGTATAATCAATGTTAACATTAAAAAACTAAGTATTGTCCCTCCATCTTCTTGAATATTGTGAGACTTACCGTAGGTAGGTACCACCGATATTTGATTAGAGTTCCGTACCCAAGGTGTCCAAAAGGAATCTTGTTAGCCTGGCCACCAGATACTTGCAGCTCGTAGACTAAATAAGCAATAGACATTAACTTAAGTCTATGTGGCTGCTCGGTAATGCACCGCCAAGTTCACTATCGGACACTTCGCTTTTAAGCTAAAGCAACTTAAATGATTTTGACAGCTCTCTAACTTAATACTGCAAACCTTAAATCTGACTAATTTTTTCAACTGGAAAAATTACCAAAATTAATATTTTCTCATTCCGAGACTCAAATTGGGGAGAGGGTGAATTATATGTGATTTACCGTAGAGATCCAAAATTAAAACTATCCCCGCTGAGCCTAAAATTGTGGAGAGGGGGTAAATTAGAGGACACATGGGGATTAATATACATATATAAGGACAAATAACTTTGAACACCCCCTCCCCCCTCCAACGAACCACAAATTGAAGGTTGGTTAACCTAAATGTATTTGCCTTCTTTGTGCTTTGGGAGTGCTAAAGGGAAATAATTAAGCAACATAATATATGATGACGAAACGCTTGATGGTAAAATGGCCGAACTGTCATGATTTCCGGGCTTATATCTAGAGTAGGCTGTTATTAAGTACATTTTATACATATACACATTATCGTCGTCGTCAGTGGAGTAAGTGATAACGTGTCGGCTTACCAATCCGGACGTCCCAGATTCGAATCCCACTACAGCTGAAAATAGATTGCGATAACAAAGTCGTGGGCGGTGCAGAGAAAATGTCAGTGGTTCGGAAGCCACTTTAAATTGTAAGTCCACTTATAACCGTGGTTTCGAATCGGGTAAAGTTTTTCCTACAACTGCAAATATGAAGCATGTCTTTATTGACTATTTCCCTTCAGCAAGGCTTAAAGGTGGTTAAACTTGTAGTAAGCTTGTTATGCTTTTGCCGAGCATACTACTTATGCAGAAAAAAATTATATTCACATTCGATTGAGAACAGACAATTTTAAGTTCGGTACCGCAGACTACTCTAGATACAAGGATGGAAGTTAACACAGTAGTGGCTACTTTACCACCAATCGTGTTGTCGCAATGTAATTTTTTTTTGTACCGCAGATTAGCCAATCCTCGCACAATCAAAGCTGCACGCTCTTTTAACCAAAACCAAAGAGAAATGATGATGTTATTGACGCATTTCAAGCTCAATACTTCAACAAATCGATTACCAGAGACAGTGTTCTCTTTTACATGACTCTATCCGTCATGGCAGTATTTTGTGTCATGACGACTATATCCGCCATACGTAACATTTAGTAACCATTTGCTATTCAGATTGTAAATGTGGTATATTTTATACAATAAAGACATCTTTTTGATCCGAGGTGCCCACTCTGAAAAGTGGTCGCGAAAGCTGACTGGTTAAAACACCGCATCAGAATGAAACTTTTAAAGAAGAAACCTTATATTGGTATCACGTATTCGGGACTTTTAGAAGTTCAACTCAAACAAATGTCAGTTTAAATAATATCTAGCAAAATGTATTAAGAAAATAGAACGTCTTAACCCATTCGAATGGTTTACTATGCGAAGTACGGTCTGCTTACACCACTAATGTAGAGCTGTTTGCAATTGCAAATGTTCTGAACATTGTGGTTGCCATAAAAAATTTCTCATTTACAATTTTCAGGTGTTTTAATGGGAAGACTCTCTCTTATGTTCGTTTTGTTGAAGTATTGAGGTAAGAATGCATCAATGACATCAGCATTTCTCATTGGTTTTGATTAACCGGTGTGCAGTTTTATATGTGTGCAAGCATTGGTTAATCTTTAGTACAAAAATAAATGAAATAACGACGTCACGCTTGGTGTTGAAATGGCCGAATTGTCATGTTTTTCGGGCTTGTATCTAGAGTAGGCTGTGTTTATACGCACAACGCCACGGCAACAGCAGGCCCGTAGAGACAAAATTCGGGCCCGGGGGGTACCACATACGGGCCCCCCAACAAAAGGAATTTCCGGCCCAGGACTAAGCGGTTACGGGCCCATATACAATCGAATGAGTGACTTTCAATTTAAAATCTGTCTAGTATATTACACTTTTTCGATCGTGAAAAATGTTGTTTATATATAATTAAAATGGAAAAAATTTTCTGTTAATGGCTTAGATGACGGGGGCCCCTTTTAAAAGCCCGGGCCCGGGGGGTTTACCCCCTTCGCCCCCTCCCTCTCGGCGGCCCTGGGCAACAGCATCGCCGATGTGTGTGTAAACAGCATATTGTCAATAAAAAGTTAGGCGCCTCAACTTTGGCTGACCGGAATTTTGTATGGAATCTTGATGTAAACTACTTCAGCTACCATCGTCCAATGCGACATAAACTGGTTAGGCTACAATTTATAGTAGGGTGTGTATTGACGGTTATATCTAACTGATAAGTTTCACTTCTGAAAACATCTTATATATGCCTAATATGTCATAGAAGATAAATAATACTTTATGAAAGCTTCTGTTCTGTACCTACATAAATGTTTACTGATAAAAAATGTTTTTGGTTTCAGTGGCCAAAGTGAAGTTTTCACGGAAACCTCACGTTAGTATCCCCGACTATTACCTCCCCATTTTCTTGATTTAATTATACTATGGTAAAAAAAGGTGTTCTTATATTAAATTTAATCCGGTTTATTGTAACATCTTATACAGTTCAAACAAGAAAGAGATGCGACAATATTTTCGATTAAATTTCCTGCGATTACTTTTGTCGCAAGTGAACATTCAATTTACATTACTAACATTAAATTAATTAATTAATTTACATTAATTTTTTTATATTTCGAAAAACATTTTGCTTTTACAACTGTGGCCATATATTTGATCATACTGTCCACTAAAAAAGAGAGGTCCTCGGTATTGACTGGAGTAGGCTCCCTGACTTCCTTTGATATGTAACCTTAAAGACATTGAATGTGAACAAGGTTAGTCAGACAACTTTTATTGCCCGAGCGAAATTTTTAATTGTCTAACTTCCAATTTCACTCTCAAGGCATAGAACTCTAGTCATTCGGGGTTTATTTCTTTCGTGAACTTCGAACGGCCGGACATTTACAGAAAATACTTGACCTCTTTTTAAAGAGATATTTTTGCTGTGATTGATTATATCCAAAATCAAACATCGTACTAAAATTGTAATAGTATAATATATAGTATAGACAAGCGAGACACTGCGATAAATGCTCAACTTGAAATTTCTAATATTTCAAGTGCGAATACATTCAAAATATAAGCAAAATATGCACGAAATGTACACTTGGCCCGACGAATTTCCAAAAAATTAAAAAAAAACTTTTAAAAACTCGAGCGACGTAAGAAATATAAAGAAATTTCCCAACACGATCAGCGTTTCTGATAAAAAAAAACTAAACTCCTTTAGCTCTTCCTCAAGAGCAGCAGTTTAATTTTTTTTATCAGAAACGCTGATGGTGTTGAGAAAATTCCTTATAGCTCTTACGTCCCTCGAGTTTTTAAAAGATTATTTTGAATTTTTTTTTGCGAATACATATTATGTAAATAAAAAATAACTTTGAATATGCCAAACATTGTTATATTTAGGGGGTTTCATTAGTTCATTCAATCCGTAGTTTGACTGAGTATTTTGGGTACTCAGCAATTGTTTTTTGTTTTGTATAAAGAGGTAAGGGGTGATTCGGATTGGGGGTGTTGTCATTTGTCGATATCTTCTTCAATATCTCGAAATTCGAGCTGAAGGCTATGGAAAGACTGCACGATTTTCTCGGTGTTGACTTCGAGTAAAAGTTCAATGGAGACACCATAATGAAACAGCGGCAATACATTGAATATTTACTTTAAATATGAAGGATACAAATTGTGTTTCTATTCTAAGGATCGAGTTTAGATGACCTATACAGGTTATGTTTTTTCATTAGCTAATCGTTGTCTTTTGGAAATCTTGAAAACAGTGTGATATTGCTTTATCGATTGGTAAACCGAGTTTATGGCGATGTCAGAGGGGACAAAAGAGATTCATAATTAATCTCTTAGCATCCGTATACCAAATTTCATCTTAATAGTTTTATAAACGTAAGGGCAACCCGAAACTAGTCGATTGAGAACAATTAAAATATAAGACGATATATTTAATTCTACACGAATATTGATATTTTCAGTGAAGGATTCTACAGGTATATTCCTAAAGTTTATGATATTTTTTTGTATTTGTTTCATCTTCCCAACTTTATATTAATAAAACTCAAATCTGATTTTAAATTTTTGGAAGGTGTATGAGGAACACAAAAATACTAATTTATTATGGCTTAGAATATAAAGGTGAAAAACGTTACCTACATTGGTTCAATAAGGATATATACAGGTAAAAACATATATACTTAATATATATAATAGTTTAAATCAAGCAAAACTTTTAGAACAATGTACCGTTTCTAAGTAAAATTGATATTAAAACAAATATGAAAAGTGTTTTTAAGATGAAAAAAAGCTGTGCACTGAATTCTTTTTAAAATGTATATTTGCTTTTTTGTTTCACTTCCACCAAATAGTTTCAGACTAGTCGACAAGCGAGAACTAGGCTTGTGTACTCGCATCCAATTTTCACTATACATTATTCACACACAGCATGATAGTTTTTCAAAAATGTTTGATGAAGATGATACCTGCATTTAATGATCAAAATAAATATAAGTATTTATAAAAAATGGAAATGGAGTGATTAAATAAATTAATATAGTTGGAAAAACTTTCAATTTGAGCAAGGGTACAGAGACGCACGGGTTAGAATGTAAATTATCTGTCTTACCTTCTTCGGGCTCATAGACGATTGGTTGCCCCTCAAAGCCAACCTTGGCGCCTTCTGCTACTTCTTCTAAGGAAAAAATGTAAATGGAAAATTAGATTACAGAAATAAGCAAATTTGGCAGTTTATGAGGGTTTCTACATCCGCATTTTTTGTTTTTGTATATACAATGATATAAGTTGAAAAACAGGAATATTGTTATAACTACACATACCCTAGAAGCGTTTAACGATACTAATTTAAAGCAATTGGTGATGTTACGTGAATTTGTTACGTTCATTTCTTACGTTTTAGTTACCTTCCGCTTTAGATTTTAGGCATTGCTTTTTCTCTGTGGATATTTCTTCGTCAAAATACTCTATGTCAGTTTGGGTATCCGAACAATTGTTCATACCTTTTATATGGTTTTTTTCTTCATCAACATTAAAAGCTTTTCCGCATTTCTCATGAACTATTGACATACCACCATCATTAAGTAGTTCTTGCAATTCTCCGGGAGAAATCGTATCTGCTCTTGAATATGTATCGTAGAATGGATTTTCTTCTACATCGGATTGTAATTGAACATCTTCTACGTCAGTGGCGTACTGTGAATTACAACCACTTGAATCATGTTCTATTATTTTAAGAACTGGATTTGGCTTCCTTTCAATGGGCATACCTTGTTGTATAAGAGTTTCGACTGAAGTAACTGTTGAAACATAATTGTCTTGCCCAGGTACACTTATTTCAGATTTTTGATCATCTTCTGACACAACACCATCTTCTTCTCCAGAGATGTATTCCACATCTGTTTTTAGTTCAGGTGAATTTGTTCTAGCTTGAAGGCAATAAGAGCTTCTTTGAACCTGGTGCCTCTTAGAACTTTTAGTTTTAGAAGAACTCTCTAAATCGCTTATTTCTAGTTCTTCAACATCTGTAACTGATTGTTCCGTACTTATTTTGACATCTAAGAATTTCGACTTTGATTTATTTTGAGTTTTATACTTGTTTTTTCTTCTTCTAACGGTCCCTGCTAAAAAAAATTCTTCAACATCAGTTACTGGTTCTTTTTCGGCGTGTTCGGTTTTTCTTTGGCTTGTAGTTTTCACACTTTCACAATTTTGAACATTTGCATTTTCGGCAAAGGCTTCTATAATGCTTGAAGTTTGTTCCTTAATAGAATTAAAGCTTACATCACAAAAATCTTCTTCAGTGCACGATACATCCTCAATATCTGTAAGTCCTTTATCAATTTCATTATTGTGTAGACCTAAATGCAAGTTTTCACGAAGTGGCATAACATTAGTTACAGGGGCACCGTATTCATCTTCTTTAGTAACTACAAATTGGCGTACAGGGGCTGGAATATTTACATCTGCTATTTGTTGGATTTCTGTTAAAAGTTCGGCAGCTTCCCCAAGATCTAAATCCTCTATATCTGTAAGAGATGCAAATGATGCTCTAGCTGTTGGAATAACAGGATGATCGCTTTCTTCACTTGTTTCGCTATCTGATGAATTTAATTTCTCCACATCTGTTAATGGTTCGTTCTGATCGTCTTGCCATTTTTTCTTTTCTGAAATTCTTTTTCGGTAGTGCGATTGTCCTTCTGGAATAAACTTCACATCTATAATTGGATAACTAGAAAAATTTTGATCTAATTCTGCTTCTGAATCGCTTCCTTCAAAATATACTATTTCTTCTTCTCCCGAAAAGAAGACGTCTTCCACTTCAGACAGATTTTCTGTTGTATTATTCATACATAAAGCGCAAGCACCTTGATTTTCAATATCTGACACCGCATCTTCTTCAATTTTATTATTTTTGGAGCATTGGTCTGTAATTGTACCATCTTCACACTCAGGAGTATACTCTGCGTTTAAACTATTAGGAACTGCAAATTCATCTGTAAATTCATCTCCTGATGTATCATAATTTTCGCAATCTGTTACACATCCAGGATCTTCTTCTGCCAGAAGTGTCGATAAAAACTTACCTTCTCTTACTTTGGAATCACTTCGACTTGTAAGTTTATCAGAAACCTGAATTTTTTCTTCCGTGTACCCAAAATCTAAAACCTCTTGGAAAGATAATTTAATATCTGGTATCGCTGAACTTTTTTCTTCTTCTGAACAGGAATCATTGTAGTCTTCGATATCAGTCACCGCTGGTGATGTCTTCCTAATTGTTTTCTTCAAGCTTTTTATCATACATGCTCGTGAGCCCCCTTCATCGTTACTATCAAAGTCCTCAATATCTGTGCATGAACCTTTAAGCTCAACATCACTCGGACAATCAGAAATGTCTCCTTCGTTATCTTGCGTTATTGAAATTGTAGGTATGTCAGATACTTCGGCCATCAGAACTTATTGATGAAGTGTGTTGTTACTGCCTAATTATTTAACAGAATTCATAAAGTTTATAATATGAGAATTTTAATTCACTTGGATCAATGGAATAAGGCAAAATATTTGCTATAATGTACGACTGCCTATGGCTTTGTACACGCTAGTTGCTTTTATGAAGCTGAAACAATCGCAACTTTCAATTGATCATTAATTGCTAAGTCAATTCATTTGCATTTTAAAAGAAATGTAACGTCTTAAGCAAATTAAGTTAAAAAAAGGAGTTAATTAAAAGTACTGTTTTTGTTTTCGCAGTTTTCTAAATTCTTTTACGGACATTAACCAAATGTTTCAAAGTCGTTTAATATAATACATATTACCAAAAGCAGCCATGACCGATGTGTCCCACTGCAATTGATTTTAGTAATTTTATCGTTGGTTTTGATAGTTATGAAATACTGCACAAAGTGGTAAAAAAATTATTAAATGGAAAAACGTTGTGATTTATGATATTTATGAAATGAATGGTTAACGTTGTTGAAGATATTGATTCCTGAGGGGTTTCGTAAAGCAGACTAAAAGCGTTGGTACATTATCTCGGCAACTACTGAATACATTTTAGTTTAGTTGTTTACTCTTGAACAGTTTCAAACTTATCCACATCTTTATCTAAAAATTCTTATGATGAAGCTCAGTCATTTAGCAGAGTTTATTGCACACTCAGACCTCAATCTGATTTCTTTGAAAATGAGAAAGGAGCGAAGGTTATAGAAAATGCAGCATGACTATTATATTTTTCAAAATTTGGATAACATTAATCTCAGCGAATTTTGGTTTTAAGTGGGTGAAGCCGCGTGCCATACTGTAACATTTAACGACCCAATCATTTCCAGATATGGACCTGTAAATCGACCGTCAAGGTCTAGTGATATCACTATGTGGTATTATTTTCGGTGGAGATTTATAAAATCACCTGTTTATGTTGATAAACCAAGAACTATTGAACAATTAAAAAGGATTATATCTCGTGTTATTGGTGAATTTGTGTAGAAAACAGTGTGAACAGTGTGAGGAGTGTTGTAGAAAACGAAATGATTGGCTTCGCATGTCCTAGTAACTAAGTCTGTCAATTAACTGAAATCGACAAGGCACGGTAAGACGCAACCGCTATACTACTTACATGAATAAAGATAAAACGTAATTTAATGGAAGGTAAATTCCATATTAGATCTGATTATTCTTAGTGTTGAAATACACGAAAACGTCTATGTAAGATGCTCTTGCATTTAATATCGAAAATAATACAATACTCATATGAAGGACGGCTGTGGCTCCGGCCCCATATAGACACTGACGAGTTTCGAAGCTGTAATTATCAATTATGACTTATGACAGAAGAAAAATATAGCAAATCATAAATGACTTAGCAGACGACTTGCTAAACATGTTCTACGTCGAATGGCGAATTGGTAATAGTTTATATTACAATTATGGTTAATTTTTGTACTTAAGCAATTAAAGCTAAACTAATTTAAACAGATACATAGTTATTGTACCGGTGTTATGTTGTAGGCCTAATCCAGTAAATATGTACTAAATATGCATTTGGAATTTGTTTCAGCTTCACATAGAATGTACAAATAAAATATATTTACAAAGGCATTCTCGAGTAAACTGTAATATTTTAGTACAAATAAATAATGCAATATATTTATTATCATAGAAATATATTTTATAGAGACCATTTTGTATTATCATATTTCATACTAATCTATCTTAATTACCTGGTTTCTTAACAGAGCTTAAATCAAAGTTGGACTTATGATCGGGCGAAAAAACTTCTGGAACTTCAGGGAGAGGAGAAATATGACTTTCGACCATTATTTCTGTAGAATCTGAATGGTCTGCATTTAGAGAAGTTTCATTTTCATCTTCTTCAGTTGCTTGGAGTTGAAGTTCTGGTTTAAGTAATTTTTCCTCAATAAGTTGTAGAGGCCGTTTTGTTGGTTTGGGTGATGCCGGACTTACGGAGCGTTTCTTTTCATAATCTGAAGAATATGAAGGCAGTGCAACAGAATCAGATAGACTAGAGTCTGTAGTATCTATAAAGCTGACATCAAAATCATTGCATTTGTACTCATTTGCCTTTCGGATTAATTCGCTTGTTCCCATGGGCTGTCTGTAAATGACTTCGATTGATTTAGATGTGTCCATCGTTCTTGTGAATACTTCGCTTGTGATGAGTTTTGTACCATTTTCAGTTCTTGATAGCGGTCGTCGACTTGGACTGGACGGAAGAGAGGATGGTTCAATAGTTTGGTTCGT
The DNA here is from genome assembly GCA_964036015.1 of Leptarthrus brevirostris. Classification (NCBI taxonomy): domain Eukaryota; kingdom Metazoa; phylum Arthropoda; class Insecta; order Diptera; family Asilidae; genus Leptarthrus; species Leptarthrus brevirostris. The sequence continues at coordinate 98,125,649 of OZ038373.1, forward strand.
ACTGCTATGTGTTACGTGGTCCTTTGAAGCGTATTGTAAGGCTGAAGTACATCGCTCAGAAGTTTCTTTATTATCTAAAACAGCTTTAGATTCTTGTAGTTTCGCATTGAGGATCTCCTTTGATTTTTTAGTGTACTTCGGCGGTTTTGATCTTACTGGTTTTAAGTGACCTGTCATGGACTGAGTTTTTTTGCTACTTTCTCTAAGTGCTTTTTCTTGGAAAGAGGTTTCTTTCGCAGAACGTGATAACGCAATAGCCTTTGTAGAACTTTGCTTTATTTTGCTAAGATTATCCAAACCCTTTTGAGTTTTGCTTGGAGGTAAAATGTCTTTGGATGTGGTTACTGTTTTACCGGCAACTACTTCCTGTTTTTGAGTTCGAACTGCTCGAATTTTATTACCCTTGGATTTAGTTTCAACAGCAACAGTTTGCGATTTTTTTGCTATTAAAGCCTCCCTTGTAACTAACTTTTCCTTTGCATTAGACGATGTTCCGACCGATTGTTTAGATTCTCTAGGTTTTCTAATAGGAGACCCCTGTAAATCAATATTTCCCTGAGGGGTAGAGCTTCTTTTAGGAGAAGGAGTTCTAAAATCATGAATATCAATATTTTTAGCGACTTTCATGTTTCTTGATAAGGTTGACTGCATATAGCCATATTTCCTTGCAATAGATGATGGCGTCGAAGGTCTGTCTTTAACAGTATGCTTTTCATTTAATTTATTATCTCGCAATGTACTCTTCTGAGTTGAACTCTGTACCAAGGTACTCTTTTTTGTAGTTTCAACAATCACATCTTTCTGCACTTTCGGATCGTCCTTTTTCGACGAAAATTTCCTTTCAATTGACGTTTGTCGTTCGTAGGATAAATTAAATGTCTTAACTGTTGTGACCTTCTCTGCTTTTAGTCGGGTTGGTGGAGCTGGTCTTTCCCACAACTTTTTCGGATGCTTTTCATACTCAGCATATCTTGCTCTTGTTTTCGAAACATCAGAAGTGACCTTCTTTTTTTCACTTTTAGACACTTTAGCCGCTACGACGGAACTTTCAGAAAGAATGCCTCCTCGTTCGATTTTTGAAGGTTTTGCCGCAGTTGGTTTTGAGGGCAGCACTTTTTTAACCTCGAGATGTGTAGTTGTACTTTTATCTTTTATACCATCCGTTGATATTTTCACAGCTGTCTTCCCAGAAAGCTTTAATGAACGTTGTTCTGAATTCGAAATTCGATGAATACTCTCAACAGGCGCTTTTTTTACCTTAATCTTACTTTCGATTGTTTTGGGAATTTTGACTTTTCGCACTGGTTGCTTATCTATATCAAGTTTTACGAAATAGCTAACCGGAGATTGGGAAGGTTTGTCTATATACGAGGATCGTTTCCCTTTAACTTTCTGCTCTTCTTTAGCAAAAGCTTGTGATTTTGCTGGAAGTGCTTCCAAACTATCTAAACTGTTTTCACTTTCTGCGCAGGAGTCAATAGCTGTACTATCAGGTGACCGATCAATAGACGGAGAAAAATCATCAAAATCTTTAGATATTCTCCTAATCTGACTTTTTTTAAGTGATGGCTTAAGATCCATTTTATATAAAGGACGATCAGGTCTATTTGCCCCTTCATCCAAAGTAAATGCAGACTTTCTTGAACTAGAAAGCGGAAACGTTTGTCTGTCAGTATTAAAAGAAACTGTCATAGAAGGCAACTCGGATATACTAGGTTCAGGAAGTGGTTTTACCTGAAATTGTTCTCTAAAAGGTTTAACAGTTCTCTTAGAATCTTTCTGCCTAATATCTTTTCTACTTTTTTCATTTCCAAAGTGAATTTTTACATTTTTTATAGAAGACGACACTTTATAATCTATTTTATTTTTGTTACTTAAGCTACCCATTTTAGAAGATCGTAATGAAGAAACCATAGTCAGCGAGCCTGATTCAAAATTTTTACTAGAAGAAGAAAGAGAAGGGACGGACGACAAAATACCTCCTATAGACGAAACTGTCTTGTCCTTTAAGGGAAGAGTACCGAGATCTTTGGGTTCTGTATCTGCAGGCGTTTCTTTAGATATCTTTTCATCGGGCAAAACAGGTTTGTCTTTCAAATCGGTTAGAGGACTAACTTTCACTTCAGAGTCCGGTGATTTCGCGGAAGGGCTAGGAGGAGAAGGAGGAGATATTGTTTCGGGTGAAAGAGCAGATTCCTTTCCATCCCTTTGTTCGGCTTTAGGCAGACGACTGGTCATTTCCGTAACTTCTGTAGTAACAGTGGTTTCCTTTATGAGCTCTCTTAAAGAAGAAACTGCCTTGTCTTTCTGATCGAATAAAAGAGTGGCTTTCGGTTGCAGGTCAGGAGATTTACTAGTTGGCTGTTTCGGTAGAAGATCTTGACCGACTAAGTGCTCAACTGGAAAATCGGATTTTACCTCCAGATCTTTAAGAGAACTCTCTTTAGTTTCCGGTTCAGGAGACTTACTAATCTGTTCAGGAGAAGAAATAGGCAATGTGATTTTTGGGGACAAAGAAGGTTTCTCTACTTTATCGGTCTTTTCTTTTAATGTTAGTGTACCGAGATCTTTGGGTTCTTTATCTTCAGGCGTTTCTTTGGATATCTTTTCGTCGGGCAAAACAGGTTTGTCTTTCAAATCGGTTAGAGGACTAACTTTCACTTCAGACTCCGGTGATTTCGCGGAATGGATAGCAGGAGAAGGCGGAGGAATTATATCGGGTGAAAGAGGAGATTTCTTTCCATCCCTTTGTTCGTCTTTAGGCAGACGACTGGACATTTCCGTAACTTCTGTCGTTACAGTGGTTTCCAGTGGTTTGAGCCTTTCTATAGAGGAAACTGCCTTGTCTTTCTGATCGAATAGAATAGTGGTCTTCGGTTGCAGGTCAGGAGACTTACTAGTTGGCTCTTTCGGCAGATAATCTTGACGGACTAAGTGCTCAACTGACAAATCGGATTTTTCCTCCAGATCTTTATGAGAACTCACTTCAGTTTCCGGTTGAGGAGACTTACTAATCTGTTCAGGAGAAGAAATAGGCGATGTGATTTTTGGGGACAAAGAAGGTTTCTCGACTTTATCGGTCTTTTCTTTTAGTGGTAGAGTACCGAGTTCATTATCTTCAGGCGTTTCTTTGGATATCTTTTCGTCGGGCAAAACAGGTTTGTCTTTCAAATCGGTTAGAGAACTAACTTTCATTTCAGACTCCGGTGATTTCACGGTAGGGCTAGGAGGGGAAGAAGGAGATATTCTTTCGGGTGAAAGAGGAGATTCCTTTCCATCCCCTTGTTCGCCTTTAGGTAGACGCCTGGATATTTCCGTAACTTCTGTCGATACAGTGGTTTCCTTTATGAGCCTTTCCATAGAGGAAACTTCCTTTCCTTTCTGATCGAATAGAATAGTCGTCTTCGGTTGCAGGTCAGAAGACTTACTAGTTGGCTCTTTCGGCAGATAATCTTGACGGACTAAGTGCTCAACTGGCAAATCGGATTTTTCCTCCAGATCTTTATGAGAACTCACTTTAGTTTCCGGTTCAGGAGACTTACTAATCTGTTCAGGAGAAGAAATAGGCGATGTGATTTTTGGGGACAAAGAAGGTTTCTCGACTTTATCGGTCTTTTCTATTAGTGGTAGATTACCGAGTTCATTATCTTCAGGAGTTTCTTTGGGTATCTTTTCGTCGGGCAAAACAGGTTTGTCTTTCAAATCGGTTAGAGAACTAACTTTCATTTCAGACACCGGTAATTTCGTGGTAGGGCTAGGAGGGGAAGAAGGAGATATTCTTTCGGGTGAAAGAGGAGATTCCTTTCCATCCCTTTGTTCATCTCTAGGCAGACGACTGGACATTTCCGTAACTCCTGTTGTTACAGTGCTTTCCTTTATGAGCCTTTCTATAGAGGAAACTGCCTTGTCTTTCTGATCGAATATAATAGTGGTCTTCGGTTGCAGGTCAGGAGACTTACTAGTTGGCTCTTTCGGCAGAAAATCTTGACGGACTAAGTGCTCAACTGGAAAATAGTATTTTTCCTCCAGATCTTTATGAGAACTCACTTTAGTTTCCGGTTCAGGAGACTTAGTAATCTGTTCACGAGAAGAAATAGGCGATGTGATTTTTGGGGACAAAGAAGGTTTCTCGACTTTATCGGTCTTTTCTTTTAGTGGTAGAGTACCAAGTTCATTATCTTCAGGCGTTTCTTTGGATATATTTTCGTCTGGCAAAACAGGTTTGTCTTTCGAATCGGTTAGAGGACTAGCTTTCACTTCAGACTCCGGTGATTTCGCAGAATGGCTAGCAGGAGAAGGCGGAGATATTATTTCGGGTGAAAGAGGAGATTTCTTTCCATCCCTTTGTTCGTCGTTAGGCAGACCACTGGTCGTTTCCGTTACTTCTGTCGTTAAAGTGGTTTCCTCTATGAGCCCTCTTATAGAAGAAGCTGCCTTGTCTCTCTGATGGAATAAAAGAATGGTCTTAGGTTGCAGGTCAGGAGATTTGCTAGTTGGCTTTTTCGGCAGAAGATCTTGACGGACTAAGTGCTCAACTGGCAAATCGGATTTTTCAACCAGATCTTTAAGTGATCTCACTTTAGTTTCCGGTTCAGGAGACTTACTAATCTGTTCAAGAGAAGAAATAGGCGATGTGATTTTTGTGGACAAAGAAGGTTTCTTGACTTTATCGATTTTTTCTGTTAATGGTAGTGTATCGAGTTCTTTGGGTTCCTTATCTTCAGGCGTTTCTTTGGATATCTTTTCGTCGGGCAAAACAGGTTTGTCTTTCAAATCGGTTAGAGGACTAACTTTCACTTCAGACTCCGGTGATTTCGCGGAATGGGTAGCAGGAGAAGGCGGAGATATTATTTCGGGTGAAGGAGGAGATTTCTTTCCATCCCTTTGTTCGTCTTTAGGCAGATGACTGGTCATTTCCGTAACTTCTGTCGTCACAGTGGTTTCCTTTATGAGCTCTCTGATAGAAGAAACTGCCTTGTCTTTCTGATCGAATAAAAGAGAGGTCTTCGGTTGCAGGTCAGGAGATTTACTAGTTGGCTCTTTCGGCAGAAGATCTTGACGGACTAAGTGATCAACTGGCAAATCGGATTTTTCCTCCAGATCTTTAAGAGTACTCACTTTAGTTTCCGGCTCAGGAGACTTACTAATCTGTTCAGGAGAAGAAATAGGCGATGTGATTTTTGGGGACAAAGAAGGTTTCTCGACTTTATTGGTCTTTTCTTTTAATGGTAGTGTACCGAGATCTTTGGGTTCTTTATCTTTAGGCGTTTCTTTGGATATCTTTTCGTCGGGCAAAACAGGGTTGTCTTTCAAATCGGTTAGAGGACTAACTTTCACTTCAGACTCCGGTGACTTAGCGGAATGGATAGCAGGAGAAGGCGGAGATATTGTTTCGGGTGAAAGAGGAGATTTCTTTCCATCCCTTTGTTCGTCTTTAGGCAGACGACTGGTCATTTCCGTAACTTCTGTCGTTACAGTGGTTTCCTTTATGAGCTCTCTGATAGAAGAAACTGCCTTGTCTTTCTGATCGAATAAATGAGTGGTCTTCGTTTGCAGGTCAGGAGATTTACTAGTTGGCTCTTTCGGCAGAAGATCTTGACGGACTAAGTGATCAACTGGCAAATCGGATTTTTCCTCCAGATCTTTAAGAGTACTCACTTTGGTTTCCGGCTCAGGAGACTTACTAATCTGTTCAGGAGAAGAAATAGGCGATGAGATTTTTGGGGACAAAGAAGGTTTCTCGACTTTATCGGTCTTTTCTTTTAATGGTAGTGTACCGAGATCTTTGGGTTCTTTATCTTCAGGCGTTTCTTTGGATATCTTTTCGTCGGGCAAAACAGGTTTGTCTTTCAAATCGGTTAGAGGACTTACTTTCACTTCAGACTCAGGTGATTTTGCGGACGAACTAGGAGGAGAAGCAGGAGATATTGTTTTGGGTGAAAGAGGAGATTTCTTTCCATCCCTTTGTTTGTCTTTAGGCAGACGACTGGACATTTCCGTAACTTCTGTCGTTACAGTGGTTTCCTTTATGAGCCTTTCTATAGAGGAAACTGCCTTGTCTTTCTGATCGAATAAAATAGTGGTCTTCGGTTGCAGGTCAGGAGATTTACTAGTTGGCTCTTTCGGCAGAAGATCTTGACGGACTAAGTGATCAACTGGCAAATCGGATTTTTCCTCCAGATCTTTAAGAGTACTCACTTTAGTTTCCGGCTCAGGAGACTTACTAATCTGTTCAGGAGAAGAAATAGGCGATGAGATTTTTGGGGACAAAGAAGGTTTCTCTACTTTATCGGTCTTTTCTTTTAATGGTATTGTACCGAGATCTTTGGGTTCTTTATCTTCAGGCGTTTCTTTGGATATCTTTTCGTCGGGCAAAACAGGTTTGTCTTTCAAATCGGTTAGAGGACTAACTTTCACTTCAGACTCCGGTGACTTAGCGGAATGGATAGCAGGAGAAGGCGGAGATATTGTTTCGGGTGAAAGAGGAGATTTCTTTCCATCCCTTTGTTCGTCTTTAGGCAGACGACTGGTCATTTCCGTAACTTCTGTCGTTACAGTGGTTTCCTTTATGAGCTCTCTGATAGAAGAAACTGCATTGTCTTTCTCATCGAATAAAAGAGTGGTCTTCGGTTGCAGGTCAGGAGACTTACTGGTTGGCTCTTTCGGCAGAAAATCTTGACGAACTAAGTGTTCAACTGGCAAATCGGATTTTTCCTCCAGATCTTTAAGAGAACTCACTTTAGTTACCGCTTCGGGAGACTTACTAATCTGTTCAGGAGAAGAAATAGGCGATGTGATTTTTGGGGACAAAGAAGGTTTCTCGACTTTATCGGTCTTTTCTTTTAATGGTAGTGTACCGAGATCTTTGGGTTCTTTATCTTCAGGTGTTTTTTTGGATATCTTTTCGTAGGGCAAAACAGGTTTGTCTTTCAAATCGGTTAGAGGACTAACTTTCACTTCAGATTCAGGTGATTTCGGGGACGAACTAGGAGGAGAAGAAGGAGATATTGTTTCGGGTGAAAGAGGAGATTTCTTTCCATCCCTTTGTTCGTCTTTAGGCAGACGACTGGACATTTCCGTAACTTCTGTTGTTACAGTGGTTTCCTTTATGAGCCTTTGTATAGAGGAAACTGCCTTGTCTTTCTGATCGAATAGAATAGTGGTCTTCAGTTGTAGGTCAGGAGACTTACTAGTTGGCTCTTTCGGCAGAAAATCTTGACGGACTAAGTGATCAACTGGCAAATCGGATTTTTCCTCCAGATCGTTAAGAGTACTCACTTTAGTTTCCGGTTCAGGAGACTTACTAATCTGTTCAGTAGAAGAAATAGGCGATGTGATTTTTGGGGACACAGAAGGTTTCTCGACTTTATCGGTCTTTTCTTTTAATGGTAGTGTACCGAGATCTTTGGGTTCCTTATCTTCAGGCGTTTCTTTGGGTATCTTTTCGTCGGGCAAAATAGGTTTGTCTTTCAAATCGGTTAGAGGACTAACTTTTACTTCAGATTCAGGTGATTTCGCGGACGAACTAGGAGGAGAAGGCGGAGATATTGTTTCGGGTGAAAGAGGAGATTTCTTTCCATCCCTTTGTTCGTCTTTAGTCAGACGACTGGTCATTTCCGTAACTTCTGTCGTAACAGTGGTTTCCTTTATGAGCTCTCTGATAGAAGAAACTGCCTTGTCTTTCTGATCGAATAGAAGAGTGGTCTTCGGTTTTAGGTCAGGAGATTTACTAGTTGGCTCTTTCGGCAGGAGATCTTGACGGACAAAGTGATCAACTGGCAAATCGGATTTTTCCTCCAGATCGTTAAGAGTACTCACTTTAGTTTCCGGCTCAGGAGACTTACTAATCTGTTCAGGAGAAGAAATAGGCGATGTGATTTTTGGGGACAAAGAAGGTTTCTCGACTTTATCGGTCTTTTCTTTTAATCGTAGTGTACCGAGATCTTTGGGTTCTTTATCTTCAGGCGTTTCTTTGGGTATCTTTTCGTCGGGCAAAACAGGTTTGTCTTTCAAATCGGTTAGAGGACTAACTTTCACTTCAGATTCAGGTGATTTCGCGGACGAACTAGGAGGAGAAGACGGAGATATTGCTTCGGGTGAAAGAGGAGATTTCTTTCCATCCCTTTGTTCGTCTTTAGGCAGACGACTGGACATTTCCGTAACTTCTGTTGCTACAGTGGTTTCCTTTATGAGCCTTTGTATAGAGGAAACTGCCTTGTCTTTCTGATCGAATAGAATAGTGGTCTTCAGTTGTAGGTCAGGAGACTTACTAGTTGGCTCTTTCAGCAGAAAATCTTGACGGACTAAGTGCTCAACTGGCAAATCGGATTTTTCCTCCAGATTTTTAAGAGAACTCACTTTAGTTACCGCTTCAGGAGACTTACTAATCTGTTCAGGAGTAGAAATAGGCGATGTGATTTTTGGGGACAAAGAATTTTTCTCGACTTTATCGGTCTTTTCTTTTAATGGTAGTGTACCGAGATCTTTGGGTTCTTTACCTTCAGGCGTTTCTTTGGGTATCTTTTCGTCGGGCAAAACAGGTTTGTCTTTCAAATCGGTTAGAGGACTAACTTTCACTTCAGACTCCGGTGACTTAGCGGAATGGATAGCAGGAGAAGGCGGAGATATTGTTTCGGGTGAAAGAGGAGATTTCTTTCCATCCCTTTGTTCGTCTTTAGGCAGACGACTGGTCATTTCCGTAACTTCTGTCGTAACAGTGGTTTCCTTTATGAGCTCTCTGATAGAAGAAACTGCCTTGTCTTTCTGATCGAATAGAAGAGTGGTTTTCGGTTGCAGGTCAGGAGATTTACTAGTTGGCTCTTTCGGCAGAAGATCTTGACGGACTAAGTGATCAACTGGCAAATCGGATTTTTCCTCCAGATCTTTAAGAGTACTCACTTTAGTTTCCAGCTCAGGAGACTTACTAATCTGTTCAGGAGAAGAAATAGGCGATGTGATTTTTGGGGACAAAGAAGGTTTCTCGAATTTATCGGTCTTTTCTTTTAATGGTAGTGTACCGAGATCTTTGGGTTCTTTATCTTCAGGCGTTTCTTTGGGTATCTTTTCGTCGGGCAAAACAGGTTTGTCTTTCAAATCGGATAGAGGACTAACTTTTACTTCAGACTCAGGTGATTTCGCGGACGAACTAGGAGGAGAAGGCGGAGATATTGTTTCGGGTGAAAGAGGAGATTTCTTTCCATCTCTATGTTCGTGTTTAGGCAGACGACTGGTCATTTCCGTAACTTCTGTCGTAACAGTGGTTTCCTTTATGAGCTCTCTGATAGAAGAAACTGCCTTGTCTTTCTGATCAAATAGAAGAGTGGTCTTCGGTTGCAGGTCAGGAGATTTACTAGTTGGCTCTTTCGGCAGAAGATCTTGACGGACTAAGTGATCAACTGGCAAATCGGATTTTTCCTCCAGATCTTTAAGAGTACTCACTTTAGTTTCCGGCTCAGGAGACTTACTAATCTGTTCAGGAGAAGAAATAGGCGATGTGATTTTTGGGGACAAAGAAGGTTTCTCGAATTTATCGGTCTTTTCTTTTAATGGTAGTGTACCGAGATCTTTGGGTTCTTTATCTTCAGGCGTTTCTTTGGGTATCTTTTCGTCGGGCAAAACAGGTTTGTCTTTTAAATCGGATAGAGGACTAACTTTTACTTCAGACTCAGGTGATTTCGCGGACGAACTAGGAGGAGAAGGCGGGGATATTGTTTCAGGTGAAAGAGGAGATTTCTTTCCATCCCTTTGTTCGTCTTTAGGCAGACGACTGGTCATTTCCGTAACTTCTGTCGTAACAGTGGTTTCCTTTATGAGCTCTCTGATAGAAGAAACTGCCTTGTCTTTCTGATCGAACAGAAGAGTGGTCTTCGGTTGCAGGTCAGGAGATTTACTAGTTGGCTCTTTCGGCAGAAAATCTTGACAGACTAAGTGATCAACTGGCAAATCGGATTTTTCCTCCAGATCTTTAAGAGTACTCACTTTAGTTTCCGGCTCAGGAGACTTACTAATCTGTTCAGGAGACGAAATAGGCGATGTGATTTTTGGGGACAAAGAAGGTTTCTCGAATTTATCGGTCTTTTCTTTTAATGGTAGTGTACCGAGATCTTTGGGTTCTTTATCTTCAGGCGTTTCTTTGGGTATCTTTTCGTCGGGCAAAACAGGTTTGTCTCTCAAATCGGTTAGAGGACTAACTTTCACTTCAGACTCCGTTGACTTAGCGGAATGGATAGCAGGAGAAGGCGGAGATATTGCTTCGGGTGAAAGAGGAGATTTCTTTCCATCCCTTTGTTCGTCTTTAGGCAGACGACTGGTCATTTCCGTAACTTCTGTTGTTACAGTGGTTTCCTTTATGAGCTCTCTTATAAAAGAAACTGCCTTGTCTTTGTGATCGAATAAAAGAGTGGTCTTCGGTTGCAGGTCAGGAGATTTACTAGTTGGCTCTTTCGGCAGAAGATCTTGACGGACTAAGTGATCAACTGGCAAATCGGATTTTTCCTCCCGATATTTAAGAGAACTCACTTTAGTTTCCGGCTCAGGAGACTTACTAATCTGCTCAGGAGAAGAAATAGGCGATGTAATTTTTGGGGACAAAGAAGGTTTCTCGACTTTATCGGTCTTTTCTTTTAATGGTAGTGTACCGAGATCTTTGGGTTCCTTATCTTCAGGCGTTTCTTTGGATATATTTTCGTCGGGCAAAACAGGTTTGTCTTTCAAATCGGATAGAGGACTAACTTTTACTTCAGACTCAGGTGATTTCGCGGACGAACTAGGAGGAGAAGGCGGAGATATTGTTTCGGGTGAAAGAGGAGATTTCTTTCCATCCCTTTGTTCGTCTTTAGGCAGACGACTGGTCATTTCCGTAACTTCTGTCGTAACAGTGGTTTCCTTTATAAGCTCTCTGATAGAAGAAACTGCCTTGTCTTTCTGATCGAATAGAAGAGTGGTCTTCGGTTGCAGGTCAGGAGATTTACTAGTTGGCTCTTTCGGCAGAAGATCTTGACGGACTAAGTGATCAACTGGCAAATCGGATTTTTCCTCCAGATCTTTAAGAGTACTCACTTTAGTTTCCGGCTCAGGAGACTTACTAATCTGTTCAGGAGAAGAAATAGGCGATGTGATTTTTGGGGACAAAGAAGGTTTCTCGACTTTATCGGTCTTTTCTTTTAATGGTAGTGTACCGAGATCTTTGGGCTCTTTATCTTCAGGCGTTTCTTTGGGTATCTTTTCGTCGGGCAAAACAGGTTTGTCTTTCAAATCGGTTAAAGGACTTACTTTCACTTCAGACTCAGGTAATTTCGCGGACGAACTAGGAGGAGAAGAAGGAGATATTGTTTTGGGTGAAAGAGGAGATTTCTTTCCATCCCTTTGATCGTCTTTAGGCAGACGACTGGACATTTCCGTAACTTCTGTTGTTACAGTAGTTTCCTTTATGAGCCTTTCTATAGAGGAAACTGCCTTGTCTTTCTGAGAGAATAGAATAGCGGTCTTCGGTTGCAGGTCAGGAGACTTACTAGTTGGCTCTTTCAGCAGAAAATCTTGAAGGACTAAGTGATCCACTGGCAAATCGGATTTTTCCTCCAGATCTTTAAGAGTACTCACTTTAGTTTCCGGCTCCGGAGACTTACTAATCTGTTCAGGAGAAGAAATAGGCGATATGATTTTTGCGGACAAAGAAGGTTTCTCGACTTTATCGATCTTTTCTTTTAATGGTAGTGTACCGAGATCTTTGGGTTCTTTACCTTCAGTCGTTTCTTTGGGTATCTTTTCGTCGGGCAAAACAGGTTTGTCTTTCAAATCGGTTAGAGGACTAACTTTCACTTCAGACTCCGGTGACTTAGCGGAATGGATAGCAGGAGAAGGCGGAGATATTGTTTCGGGTGAAAGAGGAGATTTTTTTCCATCCCTTTGTTCGTCTTTAGGCAGACGACTGGTCATTTCCGTAACTTCTGTCGTTACAGTGGTTTCCTTTATGAGTTCTCTTATAGAAGAAACTGCCGTGTCTTTCTGATCGAATAAAAGAGTGGTCTTCGGTTGCAGGTCAGCAGATTTACTAGTTGGCTCTTTCGGCAGAAGATCTTGACGGACTAAGTGATCAACTGGCAAATCGGATTTTTCCTCCAGATCTTTAAGAGAACTCACTTTAGTTTCCGGCTCAGGAGACTTCCTAATCTGTTCAGGAGAAGAAATAGGCGATGTTATTTTTGGGGACAAAGAAGGTTTCTCGACTTTATCGGTCTTTTCTTTTAATGGTAGTGTTCCGAGATCTTTGGGTTCCTTATCTTCAGGCGTTTCTTTGGATATCTTTTCGTCGGGCAAAACAGGTTTGTCTTTCAAATCCGTTAGAGGACTAACTTTCACTTCAGACTCAGGTGATTTCGCGGAATGGATAGCAGGAGAAGGCGGAGATATTGTTTCGGGTGAAAGAGGAGATTTCTTTCCATCTCTTTGTTCGTCTTTAGGCAGACGACTGGTCATTTCCGTAACTTCTGTCGTAACAGTGGTTTCCTTTATGAGCTCTCTGATAGAAGAAACTGCCTTGTCTTTCTGATGGAATAGAAAAGTGGTCTTCGGTTGTAGGTCAGGAGACTTACTAGTTGGCTCTTTCGGCAGAAGATCTTGACGGACTAAGTGATCCACTGGCAAATCGGATTTTTCCTCCAGATCTTTAAGACTACTCACTTTTGTTTCCGGCTCAGGAGACTTACTAATCTGTTCAGGAGAAGAAATAGGCGATGTGATTTTTGCGGACAAAGAAGGTTTCTCGACTTTATCAATCTTTTCCTTTAATGGTAGTGTACCGAGATCTTTGGGTTCTTTATCTTCAGGCGTTTCTTTGGGTATCTTTTCGTCGGGCAAAACAGGTTTGTCTTTCAAATCGGTTAGAGGACTAACTTTCACTTCAGACTCCGGTGACTTAGCGGAATGGATAGCAGGAGAAGGCGGTGATATTGTTTCGGGTGAAAGAGGAGATTTTTTTCCATCCCTTTGTTCGTCTTTAGGCAGACGACTGGTCATTTCCGTAACTTCTGTCGTTACAGTGGTTTCTTTTATGAGTTCTCTTATAGAAGAAACTGCCTTGTCTTTCTGATCGAATAGAATAGTGGTCTTCGGTTGTAGGTCAGGAGACTTACTAGTTGGCTCTTTCGGCTGAAAATCTTGACGGACTAAGTGCTCAACTGGCAAATCGGATTTTTCCTCCAGATCTTTAAGAGAACTCACTTTAGTTACCGCTTCAGGATACTTACTAATCTGTTCAGGAGAAGAAATAGGCGATGTGATTTTTGGGGACAAAGAAGGTTTCTCGACTTTATCGGTCTTTTCTTTTAATGGTAGTGTACCGAGATCTTTGGGTTCTTTATCTTCAGGCGTTTCTTTGGGTATCTTTTCGTCGGGCAAAATAGGTTTGTCTTTCAAATCGGTTAGAGGACTAACCTTCACTTCAGACTCAGGTGAATTCGCGGACGAACTAGGAGGAGAAGAAGGAGATATTGTTTCGGGTGAAAGAGGAGATTTCTTTTCAACCCTTTGTTCGTCTTTAGGCAGACGACCGGACATTTCCGTAACTTCTGTTGTTACAGTGGTTTCCTTTATGAGCTTTTCTATAGAGGAAACTGCCTTGTCTTTCTGGTCGAATAGAATAGTGGTCTTCGGTTGCAGGTCAAGAGACTTACTAGTTGGCTCTTTCAGCAGAAAATCTTGATGGACTAAGTGCTCAACTGGAAAATCGGATTTTTCCCCCAGATCTTTTACAGAACTCACTTTAGTTACCGCTTCAGGAGACTTACTAATCTGTTCAGTAGAAGAAATAGGCGATGTGATTTTTGGGGACACAGAAGGTTTCTCGACTTTATCGGTCTTTTCTTTTAATGGTAGTGTACCGAGATCTTTGGGTTCCTTATCTTCAGGCGTTTCTTTGGGTATCTTTTCGTCGGGCAAAACAGGTTTGTCTTTCAAATCTGTTAGAGGACTAACTTTCACTTCATACTCCGGTGATTTAGCGGAAGGGCTAGGAGGAGAAGAAGGAGATATTGTTTCGGGTGAAAGAGGAGATTTCTTTCCATCCCTTTGTTCGTCTTTAGGCAGAAGACTGGACATTTCCGTAACTTCTGTCGTTACAGTTCTTTCCTTTATGAGCCTTTCTATAGAGGAAACTGCCTTGTCTTTCTGATCGAATAGAATAGTGGTCTTCGGTTGTAGGTCAGGAGACTTACTAGTTGGCTCTTTCGGCAGAAAATCTTGACGGACTAAGTGCTCAACTGGCAAATCGGATTTTTCCTCCAGATCTTTAAGAGAACTCACTTTAGTTACCGCTTCAGGAGACTTACTAATCTGTTCAGTAGAAGAAATAGGAGATGTGATTTTTGGGGACAAAGAAGGTTTCTCGACTTTATCGGTCTTTTCTTTTAATGGTAGTGTACCGAGATCTTTGGGTTCTTTATCTTCAGGCGTTTCTTTGGATATCTTTTCGTCGGGCAAAACAGGTTTGTCTTTCAAATCGGTTAGAGGACTAACTTTCACTTCAGACTCAGGTGATTTCGCGGACGAACTAGGAGGAGAAGAAGGAGATATTGTTTCGGGTAAAAGAAGAGATTTCTTTCCAACCCTTTGTTCGTCTTTAGGCAGACGACCGGACATTTCCGTAACTTCTGTTGTTACAGTGGTTTCCTTTATGAGCCTTTCTATAGAGGAAACTGCCTTGTCTTTCTGGTCGAATAGAATAGTGGTCTTCGGTTGCAGGTCAAGAGACTTACTAGTTGGCTCTTTCAGCAGAAAATCTTGACGGACTAAGTGCTCAACTGGAAAATCGGATTTTTCCCCCAGATCTTTTACAGAACTCACTTTAATTACCGCTTCAGGAGACTTACTAATCTGTTCAGTAGAAGAAATAGGCGATGTGATTTTTGGGGACACAGAAGGTTTCTCGACTTTATCGGTCTTTTCTTTTAATGGTAGTGTACCGAGATCTTTGGGTTCCTTATCTTCAGGCGTTTCTTTGGGTATCTTTTCGTCGGTCAAAACAGGTTTGTCTTTCAAATCGGTTAGAGGACTAACTTTCACTTCAGACTCAGGTGATTTCGCGGACGAACTAGGAGGAGAAGAAGGAGATATTGTTTCGGGTGAAAGAGGAGATTTCTTTCCAACCCTTTGTTCGTCTTTAGGCAGAAGACCGGACATTTCTGTAATTTCTGTTGTTACAGTGGTTTCCTTTATGAGCCTTTCTATAGAGGAAACTGCCTTGTCTTTCTGATCGAATAGAATAGTGGTCTTCGGTTGTAGGTCAGGAGACTTACTAATTGGCTC
Organism: Leptarthrus brevirostris; assembly: GCA_964036015.1. Classification (NCBI taxonomy): domain Eukaryota; kingdom Metazoa; phylum Arthropoda; class Insecta; order Diptera; family Asilidae; genus Leptarthrus; species Leptarthrus brevirostris. Next base: position 98,140,949 of record OZ038373.1, read on the forward strand.
TTTCGGCAGAAAATCTTGACGGACTAAGTGCTCAACTGGCAAATCGGATTTTTCCTCCAGATCTTTAAGAGAACTCACTTTAGTTACCGCTTCAGGAGACTTACTAATCTGTTCAGGAGAAGAAATAGGCGATGTGATTTTTGGGGACACAGAAGGTTTCTCGACTTTATCGGTCTTTTCTTTTAATGGTAGTGTACCGAGATCTTTGGGTTCCTTATCTTCAGGCGTTTCTTTGGGTATCTTTTCGTCGGGCAAAACAGGTTTGTCTTTCAAATCGGTTAGAGGACTAACTTTCACTTCAGACTCAGGTGATTTCGCGGACGAACTAGGAGGAGAAGAAGGAGATATTGTTTCGGGTGAAAGAGGAGATTTCTTTCCAACCCTTTGTTCGTCTTTAGGCAGACGACCGGACATTTCCGTAACTTCTGTTGTTACAGTGGTTTCCTTTATGAGCCTTTCTATAGAGGAAACTGCCTTGTCTTTCTGATCGAATAGAATAGTGGTCTTCGGTTGTAGGTCAGGAGACTTACTAGTTGGCTCTTTCAGCAGAAAATCTTGACGGACTAAGTGCTCAACTGGAAAATCGGATTTTTCCTCCAGATCTTTTACAGAACTCACTTTAGTTCCCGCTTCAGGAGACTTACTAATCTGTTCAGTAGAAGAAATAGGCGATGTGATTTTTGGGGACACAGAAGGTTTCTCGACTTTATCGGGCTTTTCTTTTAATGGTAGTGTACCGAGATCTTTGGGTTCCTTATCTTCAGGCGTTTCTTTGGGTATCTTTTCGTCGGGCAAAACAGGTTTGTCTTTCAAATCGGTTAGAGGACTAACTTTCACTTCAGACTCAGGTGATTTCGCGGCCGAACTAGGAGGAGAAGATGGAGATATTGTTTCGGGTGAAAGAGGAGATTTCTTTCCATCCCTTTGTTCGTCTTTAGGCAGACGACTGGACATTTCCGTAACTTCTGTTGTTACAGTGGTTTCCTTTATGAGCTTTTCTATAGAGGAAACTGCCTTGTCTTTCTGATCGAATAGAATAGTGGTCTTCGGTTGTAGGTCAGGAGACTTACTAGTTGGCTCTTTCGGCAGAAAATCTTGACGGACTAAGTGCTCAACTGGAAAATCGGATTTTTCCCCCAGATCTTTTACAGAACTCACTTTAATTACCGCTTCAGGAGACTTACTAATCTGTTCAGTAGAAGAAATAGGCGATGTGATTTTTGGGGACACAGAAGGTTTCTCGACTTTATCGGTCTTTTCTTTTAATGGTAGTGTACCGAGATCTTTGGGTTCCTTATCTTCAGGCGTTTCTTTGGGTATCTTTTCGTCGGTCAAAACAGGTTTGTCTTTCAAATCGGTTAGAGGACTAACTTTCACTTCAGACTCAGGTGATTTCGCGGACGAACTAGGAGGAGAAGAAGGAGATATTGTTTCGGGTGAAAGAGGAGATTTCTTTCCAACCCTTTGTTCGTCTTTAGGCAGAAGACCGGACATTTCTGTAATTTCTGTTGTTACAGTGGTTTCCTTTATGAGCCTTTCTATAGAGGAAACTGCCTTGTCTTTCTGATCGAATAGAATAGTGGTCTTCGGTTGTAGGTCAGGAGACTTACTAATTGGCTCTTTCGGCAGAAAATCTTGACGGACTAAGTGCTCAACTGGCAAATCGGATTTTTCCTCCAGATCTTTAAGAGAACTCACTTTAGTTACCGCTTCAGGAGACTTACTAATCTGTTCAGGAGAAGAAATAGGCGATGTGATTTTTGGGGACACAGAAGGTTTCTCGACTTTATCGGTCTTTTCTTTTAATGGTAGTGTACCGAGATCTTTGGGTTCCTTATCTTCAGGCGTTTCTTTGGGTATCTTTTCGTCGGGCAAAACAGGTTTGTCTTTCAAATCGGTTAGAGGACTAACTTTCACTTCAGACTCAGGTGATTTCGCGGACGAACTAGGAGGAGAAGAAGGAGATATTGTTTCGGGTGAAAGAGGAGATTTCTTTCCAACCCTTTGTTCGTCTTTAGGCAGACGACCGGACATTTCCGTAACTTCTGTTGTTACAGTGGTTTCCTTTATGAGCCTTTCTATAGAGGAAACTGCCTTGTCTTTCTGATCGAATAGAATAGTGGTCTTCGGTTGTAGGTCAGGAGACTTACTAGTTGGCTCTTTCAGCAGAAAATCTTGACGGACTAAGTGCTCAACTGGAAAATCGGATTTTTCCTCCAGATCTTTTACAGAACTCACTTTAGTTCCCGCTTCAGGAGACTTACTAATCTGTTCAGTAGAAGAAATAGGCGATGTGATTTTTGGGGACACAGAAGGTTTCTCGACTTTATCGGGCTTTTCTTTTAATGGTAGTGTACCGAGATCTTTGGGTTCCTTATCTTCAGGCGTTTCTTTGGGTATCTTTTCGTCGGGCAAAACAGGTTTGTCTTTCAAATCGGTTAGAGGACTAACTTTCACTTCAGACTCAGGTGATTTCGCGGCCGAACTAGGAGGAGAAGATGGAGATATTGTTTCGGGTGAAAGAGGAGATTTCTTTCCATCCCTTTGTTCGTCTTTAGGCAGACGTCTGGACATTTCCGTAACTTCTGTTGTTACAGTGGTTTCCTTTATGAGCTTTTCTATAGAGGAAACTGCCTTGTCTTTCTGATCGAATAGAATAGTGGTCTTCGGTTGTAGGTCAGGAGACTTACTAGTTGGCTCTTTCGGCAGAAAATCTTGACGGACTAAGTGCTCAACTGGCAAATCGGATTTTTCCTCCAGATCTTTAAGAGAACTCACTTTAGTTACCGCTTCAGGAGACTTACTAATCTGTTCAGGAGAAGAAATAGGCGATGTGATTTTTGGGGACAAAGAAGGTTTCTCGACTTTATCGGTCTTTTCTTTTAATGGTAGTGTACCGAGATCTTTGGGTTCTTTATCTTCAGGCGTTTCTTTGGGTATCTTTTCGTCGGGCAAAACAGGTTTGTCTTTCAAATCGGTTAGAGGACTAACTTTCACTTCAGACTCAGGTGATTTCGCGGACGAACTAGGAGGAGAAGAAGGAGATATTGTTTCGGGTGAAAGAGGAGATTTCTTTCCAACCCTTTGTTCGTCTTTAGGCAGACGACCGGACATTTCCGTAACTTCTGTTGTTACAGTGGTTTCCTTTATGAGCCTTTCTATAGAGGAAACTGCCTTGTCTTTCTGATCGAATAGAATAGTGGTCTTCGGTTGTAGGTCAGGAGACTTACTAATTGGCTCTTTCGGCAGAAAATCTTGACGGACTAAGTGCTCAACTGGCAAATCGGATTTTTCCTCCAGATCTTTAAGAGAACTCACTTTAGTTACCGCTTCAGGAGACTTACTAATCTGTTTAGGAGAAGAAATAGGCGATGTGATTTTTGGGGACACAGAAGGTTTCTCGACTTTATCGGTCTTTTCTTTTAATGGTAGTGTACCGAGATCTTTGGGTTCCTTATCTTCAGGCGTTTCTTTGGGTATCTTTTCGTCGGGCAAAACAGGTTTGTCTTTCAAATCGCTTAGAGGACTAACTTTCACTTCAGACTCAGGTGATTTCGCGGACGAACTAGGAGGAGAAGAAGGAGATATTGTTTCGGGTGAAAGAGGAGATTTCTTTCCAACCCTTTGTTCGTCTTTAGGCAGACGACCGGAGATTTCCGTAACTTCTGTTGTTACAGTGGTTTCCTTTATGAGCCTTTCTATAGAGGAAACTGCCTTGTCTTTCTGATCGAATAGAATAGTGGTCTTCGGTTGTAGGTCAGGAGACTTACTAGTTGGCTCTTTCAGCAGAAAATCTTGACGGACTAAGTGCTCAACTGGAAAATCGGATTTTTCCTCCAGATCTTTTACAGAACTCACTTTAGTTCCCGCTTCAGGAGACTTACTAATCTGTTCAGTAGAAGAAATAGGCGATGTGATTTTTGGGGACACAGAAGGTTTCTCGACTTTATCGGGCTTTTCTTTTAATGGTAGTGTACCGAGATCTTTGGGTTCCTTATCTTCAGGCGTTTCTTTGGGTATCTTTTCGTCGGGCAAAACAGGTTTGTCTTTCAAATCGGTTAGAGGGCTAACTTTCACTTCAGACTCAGGTGATTTCGCGGACGAACTAGGAGGAGAAGAAGGAGATATTGTTTCTTGTGAAAGAGGAGATTTCTTTCCAACCCTTTGTTCGTCTTTAGGCAGACGACTGGACATTTCCGTTACTTCGGTTGTTACAGTGGTTTCCTTTATGAGCTTTTCTATAGAGGAAACTGCCTTGTCGTTCTGATCGAATAGAATAGTGGTCTTCGGTTGTAGGTCAGGAGACTTACTAGTTGGCTCTTTCGGCAGAAAATCTTGACGGACTAAGTGCTCAACTACCAAATCGGATTTTTCCTCCAGATCTTTAAGAGAACTCACTTTAGTTACCGCTTCAGGAGACTTACTAATCTGTTCAGGAGAAGAAATAGGCGATGTGATTTTTGGGGACAAAGAAGGTTTCTCGACTTTATCGGTCTTTTCTTTTAATGGTAGTGTACCGAGATCTTTGGGTTCTTTATCTTCAGGCGTTTCTTTGCGTATGTTTTCGTCGGGCAAAACAGGTTTGTCTTTCAAATCGGTTAGAGGACTAACTTTCACTTCATACTCCGGTGATTTAGCGGAAGGGCTAGGAGGAGAAGAAGGAGATTTTGTTTCGGGTGAAAGAGGAAATTTCTTTCCATCCCTTTGTTCGTCTTTAGGCAGCAGACTGGACATTTCCGTAACTTCTGTCGTTACAGTGGTTTCCTTTATGAGCCTTTCTATAGAGGAAACTGCCTTGTCTTTCTGATCGAATAGAATAGTGGTCTTCGGTTGTAGGTCAGGAGACTTACTAGTTGGCTCTTTCGGCTGAAAATCTTGACGGACTAAGTGCTCAACTGGCAAATCGGATTTTTCCTCCAGATCTTTAAGAGAACTCACTTTAGTTACCGCTTCAGGAGACTTACTAATCTGTTCAGTAGAAGAAATAGGCGATGTGATTTTTGGGGACACAGAAGGTTTCTCGACTTTATCGGTCTTTTCTTTTAATGGTAGTGTACCGAGATCTTTGGGTTCCTTATCTTCAGGCGTTTCTTTGGGTATCATTTCGTCGGGCAAAACAGGTTTGTCTTTCAAATCGGTTAGAGGACTAACTTTCACTTCAGACTCAGGTGATTTCGCGGACGAACTAGGAGGAGAAGAAGGAGATATTGTTTCGGGTGAAAGAGGAGATTTCTTTCCATCCCTTTGTTCGTCTTTAGGCAGACGACTGGACATTTCCGTAACTTCTGTTGTTACAGTGGTTTCCTTTATGAGCTTTTCTATAGAGGAAACTGCCTTGTCTTTCTGATCGAATAGAATAGTGGTCTTCGGTTGTAGGTCAGGAGACTTACTAGTTGGCTCTTTCGGCAGAAAATCTTGACGGACTAAGTGCTCAACTGGCAAATCGGATTTTTCCTCCAGATCTTTAAGAGAACTCACTTTAGTTACCGCTTCAGGAGACTTACTAATCTGTTCAGGAGAAGAAATAGGCGATGTGATTTTTGGGGACAAAGAAGGTTTCTCGACTTTATCGGTCTTTTCTTTTAATGGTAGTGTACCGAGATCTTTGGGTTCTTTATCTTCAGGCGTTTCTTTGGGTATCTTTTCGTCGGGCAAAACAGGTTTGTCTTTCAAATCGGTTAGAGGACTAACTTTCACTTCAGACTCAGGTGATTTCGCGGACGAACTAGGAGGAGAAGAAGGAGATATTGTTTCGGGTGAAAGAGGAGATTTCTTTCCAACCCTTTGTTCGTCTTTAGGCAGACGACCGGAGATTTCCGTAACTTCTGTTGTTACAGTGGTTTCCTTTATGAGCCTTTCTATAGAGGAAACTGCCTTGTCTTTCTGATCGAATAGAATAGTGGTCTTCGGTTGTAGGTCAGGAGACTTACTAATTGGCTCTTTCGGCAGAAAATCTTGACGGACTAAGTGCTCAACTGGAAAATCGGATTTTTCCTCCAGATCTTTAAGAGAACTCACTTTAGTTACCGCTTCAGGAGACTTACTAATCTGTTCAGGAGAAGAAATAGGCGATGTGATTTTTGGGGACACAGAAGGTTTCTCGACTTTATCGGTCTTTTCTTTTAATGGTAGTGTACCGAGATCTTTGGGTTCCTTATCTTCAGGCGTTTCTTTGGGTATCTTTTCGTCGGGCAAAACAGGTTTGTCTTTCAAATCGGTTAGAGGACTAACTTTCACTTCAGACTCAGGTGATTTCGTGGACGAACTAGGAGGAGAAGAAGGAGATATTGTTTCGGGTGAAAGAGGAGATTTCTTTCCATCCCTTTGTTCGTCTTTAGGCAGACGACCGGACATTTCCGTAACTTCTGTTGTTACAGTGGTTTCCTTTATGAGCCTTTCTATAGAGGAAACTGCCTTGTCTTTCTGATCGAATAGAATAATGGTCTTCGGTTGTAGGTCAGGAGACTTACTAGTTGGCTCTTTCGGCAGAAAATCTTGACGGACTAAGTGCTCAACTGGCAAATCGGATTTTTCCTCCAGATCTTTAAGAGAACTCACTTTAGTTACCGCTTCAGGAGACTTACTAATCTGTTCAGGAGAAGAAATAGGCGATGTGATTTTTGGGGACAAAGAAGGTTTCTCGACTTTATCGGTCTTTTCTTTTAATGGTAGTGTACCGAGATCTTTGGGTTCCTTATCTTCAGGCGTTTCTTTGGGTATGTTTTCGTCGGGCAAAACAGGTTTGTCATTCAAATCGGTTAGAGGACTAACTTTCACTTCATACTCCGGTGATTTAGCGGAAGGGCTAGGAGGAGAAGAAGGAGATATTGTTTCGGGTGAAAGAGGAAATTTCTTTCCATCCCTTTGTTCGTCTTTAGGCAGAAGACTGGACATTTCCGTAACTTCTGTCGTTACAGTGGTTTCCTTTATGAGCCTTTCTATAGAGGAAACTGCCTTGTCTTTCTGATCGAATAGAATAGTGGTCTTCGGTTGTAGGTCAGGAGACTTACTAGTTGGCTCTTTCGGCTGAAAATCTTGACGGACTAAGTGCTCAACTGGCAAATCGGATTTTTCCTCCAGATCTTTAAGAGAACTCACTTTAGTTACCGCTTCAGGAGACTTACTAATCTGTTCAGTAGAAGAAATAGGCGATGTGATTTTTGGGGACACAGAAGGTTTCTCGACTTTATCGGTCTTTTCTTTTAATGGTAGTGTACCGAGATCTTTGGGTTCCTTATCTTCAGGCGTTTCTTTGGGTATCATTTCGTCGGGCAAAACAGGTTTGTCTTTCAAATCGGTTAGAGGACTAACTTTCACTTCAGACTCAGGTGATTTCGCGGACGAACTAGGAGGAGAAGAAGGAGATATTGTTTCGGGTGAAAGAGGAGATTTCTTTCCATCCCTTTGTTCGTCTTTAGGCAGACGACTGGACATTTCCGTAACTTCTGTTGTTACAGTGGTTTCCTTTATGAGCTTTTCTATAGAGGAAACTGCCTTGTCTTTCTGATCGAATAGAATAGTGGTCTTCGGTTGCAGGTCAGGAGACTTACTAGTTGGCTCTTTCGGCAGAAAATCTTGACGGACTAAGTGCTCAACTGGCAAATCGGATTTTTCCTCCAGATCTTTAAGAGTAATCACTTTAGTTTCCGGTTCAGGAGACTTACTAATCTGTTCAGGAGAAGAAATAGGCGATGTGATTTTTGGGGACAAAGAAGGTTTCTCGACTTTATCGGTCTTTTCTTTTAATGGTAGTGTACCGAGATCTTTGGGTTCCTTATCTGCAGGCGTTTCTTTGGATACCTTTTCGTCGGGTTTGTCTTTCAAATCGGTTAGAGGACTAACTTTCACTTCAGACTCCGGTGATTTAGCGGAAGGGCTAGGAGGAGAAGGCGGAGATGTTGTTTCGGGTGAAAGAGGAGATTTCTTTCCATCCCTTTGTTCGTCTTTAGGCAGACGACTGGACATTTCCGTAACTTCTGTCGTTACAGTGGTTTCCTTTATGAGCCTTTCTATAGAGGAAACTGCCTTGTCTTTCTGATCGAATAGAATAGTGGTCTTCGGTTGCAGGTCAGGAGACTTACTAGTTGGCTCTTTCGGCAGAAAATCTTGACGGACTAAGTGCTCAACTGGCAAATCGGATTTTTCCTCTAGATTTTTAAGAGAACTCACTTTAGTTACCGGTTCAGGAGACTCACTAATCTGTTCAGAAGAAGAAATAGGCGAAGTGATTTTTGCCGACAAAGAAGGTTTCTCGACTTTATCGGTCTTTTCTCTTAATGTTAGTGTACCGAGATCTTTGGGTTCTTTATATTCAGGCGTTTCTTTGGGTATGTTTTCGTCGGGCAAAACAGGTTTGTCTTTCAAATCGGTTAGAGGACTAACTTTCACTTCATACTCCGGTGATTTAGCGGAAGGGCTAGGAGGAGAAGAAGGAGATATTGTTTCTGGTGAAAGAGGAGATTTCTTTCCATCCCTTTGTTCATCTTTAGGCAGAAGACTGGACATTTCCGTAACTTCTGTCGTTACAGTGGTTTCCTTTATGAGCCTTTCTATAGAGGAAACTGCCTTGTCTTTCTGATCGAATAGAATAGTGGTCTTCGGTTGTAGGTCAGGAGACTTACTAGTTGGCTCTTTCGGCTGAAAATCTTGACGGACTAAGTGCTCAACTGGCAAATCGGATTTTTCCTCCAGATCTTTAAGAGAACTCACTTTAGTTACCACTGCAGGAGACTTACTAATCTGTTCAGGAGAAGAAATAGGCGATGTGATTTTTGGGGACAAAGAAGGTTTCTCGACTTTATCGGTCTTTTCTTTTAATGGTAGTGTACCGAGATCTTTGGGTTCTTTATCTTCAGGCGTTTCTTTGGGTATGTTTTCGTCGGGCAAAACAGGTTTGTCTTTCAAATCGGTTAGAGGACTAACTTTCACTTCATACTCCGGTGATTTAGCGGAAGGGCTAGGAGGAGAAGAAGGAGATATTGTTTCGGGTGAAAGAGGAGATTTCTTTCCATCCCTTTGTTCGTCTTTAGGCAGAAGACTGGACATTTCCGTAACTTCTGTCGTTACAGTGGTTTCCTTTATGAGCCTTTCTATAGAGGAAACTGCCTTGTCTTTCTGATCGAATAGAATAGTGGTCTTCGGTTGTAGGTCAGGAGACTTACTAGTTGGCTCTTTCGGCTGAAAATCTTGACGGACTAAGTGCTCAACTGGCAAATCGGATTTTTCCTCCAGATCTTTAAGAGAACTCACTTTAGTTACCGCTTCAGGAGACTTACTAATCTGTTCAGGAGAAGAAATAGGCGATGTGATTTTTGGGGACAAAGAAGGTTTCTCGACTTTATCGGTCTTTTCTTTTAATGGTAGTGTACCGAGATCTTTGGGTTCTTTATCTTCAGGCGTTTCTTTGGGTATCTTTTCGTCGGGCAAAACAGGTTTGTCTTTCAAATCGGTTAGAGGACTAACTTTCACTTCAGACTCAGGTGATTTCGCGGACGAACTAGGAGGAGAAGAAAGAGATATTGTTTCGGGTGAAAGAGGAGATTTCTTTCCAACCCTTTGTTCGTCTTTAGGCAGACGACCGGAGATTTCCGTAACTTCTGTTGTTACAGTGGTTTCCTTTATGAGCCTTTCTATAGAGGAAACTGCCTTGTCTTTCTGATCGAATAGAATAGTGGTCTTCGGTTGTAGGTCAGGAGACTTACTAATTGGCTCTTTCGGCAGAAAATCTTGACGGACTAAGTGCTCAACTGGCAAATCGGATTTTTCCTCCAGATCTTTAAGAGAACTCACTTTAGTTACCGCTTCAGGAGACTTACTAATCTGTTCAGGAGAAGAAGTAGGCGATGTGATTTTTGGGGACACAGAAGGTTTCTCGACTTTATCGGTCTTTTCTTTTAATGGTAGTGTACCGAGATCTTTGGGTTCCTTATCTTCAGGCGTTTCTTTGGGTATCTTTTCGTCGGGCAAAACAGGTTTGTCTTTCAAATCGGTTAGAGGACTAACTTTCACTTCAGACTCAGGTGATTTCGTGGACGAACTAGGAGGAGAAGAAGGAGATATTGTTTCGGGTGAAAGAGGAGATTTCTTTCCATCCCTTTGTTCGTCTTTAGGCAGACGACCGGACATTTCCGTAACTTCTGTTGTTACAGTGGTTTCCTTTATGAGCCTTTCTATAGAGGAAACTGCCTTGTCTTTCTGATCGAATAGAATAGTGGTCTTCGGTTGTAGGTCAGGAGACTTACTAGTTGGCTCTTTCGGCAGAAAATCTTGACGGACTAAGTGCTCAACTGGCAAATCGGATTTTTCCTCCAGATCTTTAAGAGAACTCACTTTAGTTACCGCTTCAGGAAACTTACTAATCTGTTCAGGAGAAGAAATAGGCGATGTGATTTTTGGGGACAAAGAAGGTTTCTCGACTTTATCGGTCTTTTCTTTTAATGGTAGTGTACCGAGATCTTTGGGTTCCTTATCTTCAGGCGTTTCTTTGGGTATGTTTTCGTCGGGCAAAACAGGTTTGTCTTTCAAATCGGTTAGAGGACTAACTTTCACTTCATATTCCGGTGATTTAGCGGAAGGGCTAGGAGGAGAAGAAGGAGATATTGTTTCGGGTGAAAGAGGAAATTTCTTTCCATCCCTTTGTTCGTCTTTAGGCAGAAGACTGGACATTTCCGTAACTTCTGTCGTTACAGTGGTTTCCTTTATGAGCCTTTCTATAGAGGAAACTGCCTTGTCTTTCTGATCGAATAGAATAGTGGTCTTCGGTTGTAGGTCAGGAGACTTACTAGTTGGCTCTTTCGGCTGAAAATCTTGACGGACTAAGTGCTCAACTGGCAAATCGGATTTTTCCTCCAGATCTTTAAGAGAACTCACTTTAGTTACCGCTTCAGGAGACTTACTAATCTGTTCAGTAGAAGAAATAGGCGATGTGATTTTTGGGGACACAGAAGGTTTCTCGACTTTATCGGTCTTTTCTTTTAATGGTAGTGTACCGAGATCTTTGGGTTCCTTATCTTCAGGCGTTTCTTTGGGTATCATTTCGTCGGGCAAAACAGGTTTGTCTTTCAAATCGGTTAGAGGACTAACTTTCACTTCAGACTCAGGTGATTTCGCGGACGAACTAGGAGGAGAAGAAGGAGATATTGTTTCGGGTGAAAGAGGAGATTTCTTTCCATCCCTTTGTTCGTCTTTAGGCAGACGACTGGACATTTCCGTAACTTCTGTTGTTACAGTGGTTTCCCTTATGAGCTTTTCTATAGAGGAAACTGCCTTGTCTTTCTGATCGAATAGAATAGTGGTCTTCGGTTGTAGGTCAGGAGACTTACTAGTTGGCTCTTTCGGCAGAAAATCTTGACGGACTAAGTGCTCAACTGGCAAATCGGATTTTTCCTCCAGATCTTTAAGAGAACTCACTTTAGTTACCGCTTCAGGAGACTTACTAATCTGTTCAGGAGAAGAAATAGGCGATGTGATTTTTGGGGACACAGAAGGTTTCTCGACTTTATCGGTCTTTTCTTTTAATGGTAGTGTACCGAGATCTTTGGGTTCCTTATCTTCAGGCGTTTCTTTGGGTATCTTTTCGTCGGGCAAAACAGGTTTGTCTTTCAAATCGGTTAGAGGACTAACTTTCACTTCAGACTCAGGTGATTTCGTGGACGAACTAGGAGGAGAAGAAGGAGATATTGTTTCGGGTGAAAGAGGAGATTTCTTTCCATCCCTTTGTTCGTCTTTAGGCAGACGACCGGACGTTTCCGTAACTTCTGTTGTTACAGTGGTTTCCTTTATGAGCCTTTCTATAGAGGAAACTGCCTTGTCTTTCTGATCGAATAGAATAGTGGTCTTCGGTTGTAGGTCAGGAGACTTTTTAGTTGGCTCTTTCGGCAGAAAATCTTGACGGACTAAGTGCTCAACTGGCAAATCGGATTTTTCCTCCAGATCTTTAAGAGAACTCACTTTAGTTATCGCTTCAGGAGACTTACTAATCTGTTCAGGAGAAGAAATAGGCGATGTGATTTTTGGGGACAAAGAAGGTTTCTCGACTTTATCGGTCTTTTCTTTTAATGGTAGTGTACCGAGATCTTTGGGTTCTTTATCTTCAGGCGTTTCTTTGGATATGTTTTCGTCGGGCAAAACAGGTTTGTCTTTCAAATCGGTTAGAGGACTAACTTTCACTTCATACTCCGGTGATTTAGCGGAAGGGCTAGGAGGAGAAGAAGGAGATATTGTTTCTGGTGAAAGAGGAGATTTCTTTCCATCCCTTTGTTCGTCTTTAGGCAGAAGACTGGACATTTCCGTAACTTCTGTCGTTACAGTGGTTTCCTTTATGAGCCTTTCTATAGAGGAAACTGCCTTGTCTTTCTGATCGAATAGAATAGTGGTCTTCGGTTGTAGGTCAGGAGACTTACTAGTTGGCTCTTTCGGCTGAAAATCTTGACGGACTAAGTGCTCAACTGGCAAATCGGATTTTTCCTCCAGATCTTTAAGAGAACTCACTTTAGTTACCACTTCAGGAGACTTACTAATCTGTTCAGGAGAAGAAATAGGCGATGTGATTTTTGGGGACAAAGAAGGTTTCTCGACTTTATCGGTCTTTTCTTTTAATGGTAATGTACCGAGATCTTTGGGTTCCTTATCTGCAGGCGTTTCTTTGGGTATCTTTTCGTCGGGCAAAACAGGTTTGTCTTTCAAATCGGTTAGAGGACTAACTTTCACTTCAGACTCCGGTGATTTAGCGGAAGGGCTAGGAGGAGAAGAAGGAGATATTGTTTTGGGTGAAAGAGGAGATTTCTTTCCATCCCTTTGTTCGTCTTTAGGCAGACCACTGGACATTTCCGTAACTTCTGTCGTTACAGTTCTTTCCTTTATGAGCCTTTCTATAGAGGAAACTGCCTTGTCTTTCTGATCGAATAGAATAGTGGTCTTCGGTTGCAGGTCAGGAGACTTACTAGTTGGCTCTTTCGGCAGAAGATCTTGACGGACTAAGTGCTGAACTGGCAAATCGGATTTTTCCTCTAGATCTTTAAGAGAACTCACTTTAGTTACCGCTTCAGGAGACTTACTAATCTGTTCAGGAGAAGAAATAGGCGATGTGATTTTTGGGGACAAGGAAGGTTTCTCGACTTTGTCGGTCTTTTCTTTTAATGGTAGTGTAGCGAGTTCTTTGGGTTCTTTATCTTCAGGCGTTTCTTTGGGTATCTTTTCGTCGGGCAAAACAGGTTTGTCTTTCAAATCGGTTAGAGGACTAACTTTCACTTCAGACTCAGGTGATTTCGTGGACGAACTAGGAGGAGAAGAAGGAGATATTGTTTCGGGTGAAAGAGGAGATTTCTTTCCATCCCTTTGTTCGTCTTTAGGCAGACGACCGGACATTTCCGTAACTTCTGTTGTTACAGTGGTTTCCTTTATGAGCCTTTCTATAGAGGAAACTGCCTTGTCTTTCTGATCGAATAGAATAGTGGTCTTCGGTTGTAGGTCAGGAGACTTACTAGTTGGCTCTTTCGGCTGAAAATCTTGACGGACTAAGTGCTCAACTGGCAAATCGGATTTTTCCTCCAGATCTTTAAGAGAACTCACTTTAGTTACCACTTCAGGAGACTTACTAATCTGTTCAGTAGAAGAAATAGGCGATGTGATTTTTGGGGACAAAGAAGGTTTCTCGACTTTATCGGTCTTTTCTTTTAATGGTAGTGTACCGAGATCTTTGGGTTCTTTATCTTCAGGCGTTTCTTTGGGTATGTTTTCGTCGGGCAAAACAGGTTTGTCTTTCAAATCGGTTAGAGGACTAACTTTCACTTCATACTCCGGTGATTTAGCGGAAGGGCTAGGAGGAGAAGAAGGAGATATTGTTTCGGGTGAAAGAGGAGATTTCTTTCCATCCCTTTGTTCGTCTTTAGGCAGAAGACTGGACATTTCCGTAACTTCTGTCGTTACAGTTCTTTCCTTTATGAGCCTTTCTATAGAGGAAACTGCCTTGTCTTTCTGATCGAATAGAATAGTGGTCTTCGGTTGTAGGTCAGGAGACTTACTAGTTGGCTCTTTCGGCAGAAAATCTTGACGGACTAAGTGCTCAACTGGCAAATCGGATTTTTCCTCCAGATCTTTAAGAGAACTCACTTTAGTTACCGCTTCAGGAGACTTACTAATCTGTTCAGGAGAAGAAATAGGCGATGTGATTTTTGGGGACAAAGAAGGTTTCTCGACTTTATCGGTCTTTTCTTTTAATGGTAGTGTACCGAGATCTTTGGGTTCTTTATCTTCAGGCGTTTCTTTGGGTATGTTTTCGTCGGGCAAAACAGGTTTGTCTTTCAAATCGGTTAGAGGACTAACTTTCACTTCATACTCCGGTGATTTAGCGGAAGGGCTAGGAGGAGAAGAAGGAGATATTGTTTCGGGTGAAAGAGGAGATTTCTTTCCATCCCTTTGTTCGTCTTTAGGCAGAAGACTGGACATTTCCGTAACTTCTGTCGTTACAGTGGTTTCCTTTATGAGCCTTTCTATAGAGGAAACTGCCTTGTCTTTCTGATCGAATAGAATAGTGGTCTTCGGTTGTAGGTCAGGAGACTTACTAGTTGGCTCTTTCGGCTGAAAATCTTGAAGGACTAAGTGCTCAACTGGCAAATCGGATTTTTCCTCCAGATCTTTAAGAGAACTCACTTTAGTTACCACTTCAGGAGACTTACTAATCTGTTCAGGAGAAGAAAAAGGCGATGTGATTTTTGGGGACAAAGAAGGTTTCTCGACTTTATCGGTCTTTTCTTTTAATGGTAATGTACCGAGATCTTTGGGTTCCTTATCTGCAGGCGTTTCTTTGGGTATCTTTTCGTCGGGCAAAACAGGTTTGTCTTTCAAATCGGTTAGACGACTAACTTTCACTTCAGACTCAGGTGTTTTCGCGGACGAACTAGGAGGAGAAGAAGGAGATATTGTTTCGGGTGAAAGAGGAGATTTCTTTCCATCCCTTTGTTCGTCTTTAGGCAGACGACTGGACATTTCCGTAACTTCTGTCGTTACAGTGGTTTCCTTTATGAGCCTCTCTATAGAGGAAACTGCCTTGTCTTTCTGATCGAATAGAATAGTAGTCTTCGGTTGCAGGTCAGGACACTTACTAGTTGGCTCTTCCGGCAGAAGATCCTGACGGACTAAGTGCTCAACTGGCAAATCGGATTTTTCCTCCAGATCTTTAAGAGCAATCACTTTAGTTTCCGGTTTAGGAGACTTACTAATCTGTTCAGGAGAAGAAATAGGCGATGTGATTTTTGGGGACAAAGAAGGTTTCTCGACTTTATCGGTCTTTTCTTTTAATGGTAGTGTACCGAGATCTTTGGGTTCCTTATCTGCAGGCGTTTCTTTGGATAACTTTTCTTCGGGTTTGTCTTTCAAATCGGTTAGAGGACTAAGTTTCACTTCAGACTCCGGTGATTTATCGGAAGGGCTAGGAGGAGAAGGCGGAGATATTGTTTCGGGTGAAAGAGGAGATTTCTTTCCATCCCTTTGTTCGTCTTTAGGCAGACGACTGGACATTTCCGTAACTTCTGTCGTTACAGTGGTTTCCTTTATGAGCCTTTCTATAGAGGAAACTGCCTTGTCTTTCTGATCGAATAGAATAGTGGTCTTCGGTTGTAGGTCAGGAGACTTACTAGTTGGCTCTTTCGGCTGAAAATCTTGACGGACTAAGTGCTCAACTGGCAAATCGGATTTTTCCTCCAGATCTTTAAGAGAACTCACTTTAGTTATCACTTCAGGAGACTTACTAATCTGTTCAGTAGAAGAAATAGGCGATGTGATTTTTGGGGACAAAGAAGGTTTCTCGACTTTATCGGTCTTTTCTTTTAATGGTAGTGTACCGAGATCTTTGGGTTCTTTATCTTCAGGCGTTTCTTTGGGTATGTTTTCGTCGGGCAAAACAGGTTTGTCTTTCAAATCGGTTAGAGGACTAACTTTCACTTCATACTCCGGTGATTTAGCGGAAGGGCTAGGAGGAGAAGAAGGAGATATTGTTTCGGGTGAAAGAGGAGATTTCTTTCCATCCCTTTGTTCGTCTTTAGGCAGAAGACTGGACATTTCCGTAACTTCTGTCGTTACAGTTCTTTCCTTTATGAGCCTTTCTATAGAGGAAACTGCCTTGTCTTTCTGATCGAATAGAATAGTGGTCTTCGGTTGTAGGTCAGGAGACTTACTAGTTGGCTCTTTCGGCAGAAAATCTTGACGGACTAAGTGCTCAACTGGCAAATCGGATTTTTCCTCCAGATCTTTAAGAGAACTCACTTTAGTTACCGCTTCAGGAGACTTACTAATCTGTTCAGTAGAAGAAATAGGAGATGTGATTTTTGGGGACAAAGAAGGTTTCTCGACTTTATCGGTCTTTTCTTTTAATGGTAGTGTACCGAGATCTTTGGGTTCCTTATCTGCAGGCGTTTCTGTGGATATCTTTTCGTCGGGCAAAACAGGTTTGTCTTTCAAATCGGTTAGAGGACTAACTTTCACTTCAGACTCCGGTGATTTAGCGGAAGGGCCAGGAGGAGAAGGCGGAGATATTGTTTCGGGTGAAAGAGGAGATTTCTTTCCATCCCTTTGTTCGTGTTTAGGCAGATGACTGGACATTTCCGTAACTTCTGTCGTTATAGTGGTTTCCTTTATGAGCCTTTCTATAGAGGAAACTTCCTTGTCTTTCTGATCGAATAGAATAGTGGTCTTCGTTTGCAGGTCAGGAGACTTACTAGTTGGCTCTTTCGGCAGAAAATCTTGACGGACTAAGTGCTCAACTGGCAAATCGGATTTTTCCTCTAGATCTTTAAGAGAACTCAGTTTAGTTACCGGTTCAGGAGATTTACTAATCTGTTCAGGAGAAGAAAAAGGCGATGTGATTTTTGGGGACAAAGAAGGTTTCTCGACTTTATCGGTCTTTTCTTTTAATGGTAGAGTGGCGAGTTCTTTGGGTTCTTTATCTTCAGGCGTTTCTTTGTGTATCTTTTCGTCGGGCAAAACAGGTTTGTCTTTCAAATCGGTTAGAGGACTAACTTTCACTTCAGACTCAGGTGATTTCGCGGACGAACTAGGAGGAGAAGAAGGAGATATTGTTTTGGGTGAAAGAGGAGATTTCTTTCCATCCCTTTGATCGTCTTTAGGCAGACGACTGGACATTTCCGTAACTTCTGTCGTTACAGTGGTTTCCTTCATGAGCCTTTCTATAGAGGAAACTGCCTTGTCTTTCTGATCGAATAGAATAGTGGTCTTCGGTTGTAGGTCAGGAGACTTACTAGTTGGCTCTTTCGGCAGAAAATCTTGACGGACTAAGTGCTCAACTGGCAAATCGGATTTTTCCTCTAGATTTTTAAGAGAACTCACTTTAGTTACCGGTTCAGGAGACTCACTAATCTGTTCAGAAGAAGAAATAGGCGATGTGATTTTTGCCGACAAAGAAGGTTTCTCGACTTTATCGGTCTTTTCTCTTAATGGTAGTGTACCGAGATCTTTGGGTTCTTTATATTCAGGCGTTTCTTTGGGTATCTTTTCGTCGGGCAAAACAGATTTGTCTTTCAAATCGGTTAGAGGACTAACTTTCACTTCAGACTCAGGTGATTTCGCGGACGAACTAGGAGGAGAAGAAGGAGATATTGTTTCGGGTGAAAGAGGAGATTTCTTTCCATCCCTTTGTTCGTCTTTAGGCAGACGACTGGACATTTCCGTAACTTCTGTCGTTACAGTGGTTTCCTTTATGAACCTTTCTATAGAGGAAACTGCCTTGTCTTTCTGATCGAATAGAATAGTAGTCTTCGGTTGCAGGTCAGGAGACTTACTAGTTGGCTCTTTCGGCAGAAGATCTTGACGGACTAAGTGCTCAACTGGCAAATCGGATTTTTCCTCCAGATCTTTAAGAGTAATCACTTTAGTTTCCGGTTCAGGAGACTTACTAATCTGTTCAGGAGAAGAAATAGGCGATGTGATTTTTGGGGACAAAGAAGGTTTCTCGACTTTATCGGTCTTTTCTTTTAATGGTAGTGTACCGAGATCTTTTGGTTCCTTATCTGCAGGCGTTTCTTTGGATACCTTTTCGTCGGGTTTGTCTTTCAAATCGGTTAGAGGACTAACTTTCACTTCAGACTCCGGTGATTTAGCGGAAGGGCTAGGAGGAGAAGGCGGAGATGTTGTTTCGGGTGAAAGAGGAGATTTCTTTCCATCCCTTTGTTCGTCTTTAGGCAGACGACTGGACATTTCCGTAACTTCTGTCGTTACAGTGGTTTCCTTTATGAGCCTTTCTATAGAGGAAACTGCCTTGTCTTTTTGATCGAATTGAATAGTGGTCTTCGGTTGCAGGTCAGGAGACTTACTAGTTGGCTCTTTCGGCAGAAAATCTTGACGGACTAAGTGCTTAACTGGCAAATCGGATTTTTCCTCCAGATCTTTAAGAGAACTCACTTTAGTTACCGCTTCAGGAGACTTACTAATCTGTTCAGTAGAAGAAATAGGCGATGTGATTTTTGGGGACACAGAAGGTTTCTCGACTTTATCGGTCTTTTCTTTTAATGGTAGTGTACCGAGATCTTTGGGTTCCTTATCTGCAGGCGTTTCTTTAGATATCTTTTCGTCGGGCAAAACAGGTTTGTCTTTCAAATCGGTTAGAGGACTAACTTTCACTTCAGACTCCGGTGATTTAGCGGAAGGGCCAGGAGAAGAAGGCGGAGATATTGTTTCGGGTGAAAGAGGAGATTTCTTTCCATCCCTTTGTTCGTGTTTAGGCAGACGACTGGACATTTCCGTAACTTCTGTCGTTATAGTGGTTTCCTTTATGAGCCTTTCTATAGAGGAAACTTCCTTGTCTTTCTGATCGAATAGAACAGTGGTCTTCGTTTGCAGGTCAGGAGACTTACTAGTTGGCTCTTTCGGCAGAAAATCTTGACGGACTAAGTGCTCAACTGGCAAATCGGATTTTTCCTCTAGATCTTTAAGAGAACTCACTTTAGTTACCGGTTCAGGAGATTTACTAATCTGTTCAGGAGAAGAAAAAGGCGATGTGATTTTTGGGGACAAAGAAGGTTTCTCGACTTTATCGGTCTTTTCTTTTAATGGTAGAGTGGCGAGTTCTTTGGGTTCTTTATCTTCAGGCGTTTCTTTGTGTATCTTTTCGTCGGGCAAAACAGGTTTGTCTTTCAAATCGGTTAGAGGACTAACTTTCACTTCAGACTCAGGTGATTTCGCGGACGAACTAGGAGAAGAAGAAGGAGATATTGTTTTGAGTGAAAGAGGAGATTTCTTTCCATCCCTTTGTTCGTCTTTAGGCAGACGACTGGACATTTCCGTAACTTCTGTCGTTACAATGGTTTCCTTCATGAGCCTTTCTATGGAGGAAACTGCCTTGTCTTTCTGATCGAATTGAATAGTGGTCTTCGGTTGCAGGTCAGGAGACTTACTAGTTGGCTCTTTCGGCAGAAAATCTTGACGGACTAAGTGGTCAACTGGCAAATCGGATTTTTCCTCCAGATCTTTAAGAGAACTCACTTTAGTTACCGCTTCAGGAGACTTACTAATCTGTTCAGGAGAAGAAATAGGCGATGTGATTTTTGGGGACAAGGAAGGTTTCTCGACTTTGTCGGTCTTTTCTTTTAATGGTAGTGTAGCGAGTTCTTTGGGTTCTTTATCTTCAGGCGTTTCTTTGGGTATCTTTTCGTCGGGCAAAACAGGTTTGTCTTTCAAATCGGTTAGAGGACTAACTTTCACTTCAGACTCAGGTGATTTCGCGGACGAACTAGGAGGAGAAGAAGGAGATATTGTTTTGGGTGAAAGAGGAGATTTCTTTCCATCCCTTTGTTCGTCTTTAGGCAGACGACTGGACATTTCCGTAACTTCTGTCGTTACAGTGGTTTCCTTAATGAGCCTTTCTATAGAGGAAACTGCCTTGTCTTTCTGATCGAATAGAATAGTGGTCTTCGGTTGCAGGTCAGGAGACTTACTAGTTGGCTCTTTCGGCAGAAAATCTTGACGGACTAAGTGCTCAACTGGCAAATCGGATTTTTCCTCCAGATCTTTAAGAGTAATCACTTTAGTTTCCGGTTCAGGAGACTTACTAATCTGTTCAGGAGAAGAAATAGGCGATGTGATTTTTGGGGACAAAGAAGGTTTCTCGACTTTATCGGTCTTTTCTTTTAATGGTAGTGTACCGAGATCTTTGGGTTCCTTATCTGCAGGCGTTTCTTTGGATACCTTTTCGTCGGGCAAAACAGATTTGTCCTTCAAATCGGTTAGAGGACTAACTTTCACTTCAGACTCAGGTGATTTCGCGAACGAACTAGGAGGAGAAGAAGGAGATATTGTTTCGGGTGAAAGAGGAGATTTCTTCCCATCCCTTTGTTCGCCTTTAGGCAGACGACTGGACATTTCCGTAACTTCTGTCGTTACAGTGGTTTCCTTTATGAGCCTTTCTATAGAGGAAACTGCCTTGTCTTTCTGATCGAATAGAATAGTAGTCTTCGGTTGCAGGTCAGGAGACTTACTAGTTGGCTCTTCCGGCAGAAGATCTTGACGGACTAAGTTTTGAACTGGCAAATCGGATTTTTCCTCCAGATCTTTAAGAGTAATCACTTTAGTTTCCGGTTCAGGAGACTTATTTATCTGTTCAGGAGAAGAAATAGGCGATGTGATTTTTGGGGACAAAGAAGGTTTCTCGAATTTATCGGTTTTTTCTTTTAATGGTAGTGTACCGAGATCTTTGGGTTCCTTATCTGCAAGCGTTTCTTTGGACAACTTTTCGTCGGGTTTGTCTTTCAAATCGGTTAGAGGACTAACTTTCACTTCAGACTCCGATGATTTAGCGGAAGGGCTAGGAGGAGAAGGCGGAGATATTGTTTCGGGTAAAAGAGGAGATTTCTTTCCATCCCTTTGTTCGTCTTTAAACAGACGACTGGACATTTCCGTAACTTCTGTCGTTACAGTGGTTTCCTTTAAGAGCCTTTCTATAGAGGAAACTGACTTGTCTTTCTGATCGAATTGAATAGTGGTCTTCGGTTGCAGGTCAGGAGACTTACTAGTTGGCTCTTTCGGCAGAAAATCTTGACGGACTAAGTGCTCAACTGGCAAATCGGATTTTTCCTCCAGATCTTTAAGAGAACTCACTTTAGTTACCGCTTCAGGAGACTTACTAATCTGTTCAGTAGAAGAAATAGGAGATGTGATTTTTGGGGACAAAGAAGGTTTCTCGACTTTATCTGTCTTTTCTTTTAATGGTAGTGTACCGAGATCTTTGGGTTCCTTATCTGCAGGCGTTTCTTTGGATATCTTTTCGTCGGGCAAAACAGGTTTGTCTTTCAAATCGGTTAGAGGACTAACTTTCACTTCAGACTCCGGTGATTTAGCGGAAGGGCCAGGAGGAGAAGGCGGAGATATTGTTTCGGGTGAAAGAGGAGATTTCTTTCCATCCCTTTGTTCGTGTTTAGGCAGACGACTGGACATTTCCGTAACTTCTGTCGTTACAGTGGTTTCCTTTATGAGCCTTTCTATAGAGGAAACTTCCTTGTCTTTCTGATCGAATAGAATAGTGGTCTTCGGTTGCAGGTCAGGAGACTTACTAGTTGGCTCTTTCGGCAGAAAATCTTGACGGACTAAGTGCTCAACTGGCAAATCGGATTTTTCCTCTAGATCTTTAAGAGAACTCACTTTAGTTACCGGTTCAGGAGACTCACTAATCTGTTCAGAAGAAGAAAAAGGCGATGTGATTTTTGCCGACAAAGAAGGTTTCTCGACTTTATCGGTCTTTTCTTTTAATGGTAGTGTACCGAGATCTTTGGGTTCTTTATCTTCAGGCGTTTCTTTGTGTATCTTTTCGTCGGGCAAAACAGGTTTGTCTTTCAAATCGGTTAGAGTACTAACTTTCACTTCAGACTCCGGTGATTTATCGGAAGGGCTAGGAGGAGAAGGCGTAGATATTGTTTCGGGTGAAAGAGGATATTTCTTTCCATCCCTTTGTTCGTCTTTAGGCAGACGACTGGACATTTCCGTAACTTCTGTCGTTACAGTGGTTTCCTTTATGAGCCTTTCTATAGAGGAAACAGCCTTGTCTTTCTGATCGAATAGAATAGTGGTCTTCGGTTCCAGGTCAGGAGACTTACTAGTTGGCTCTTTCGGCAGATAATCGTGACGGACTAAGTGCTCAACTGGCAAATCGGATTTTTCCTCCAGATCTTTAAGGGAACTCACTTTAGTTTCCGGTTCAGGAGACTTAATAATCTGTTCAGGAGAAGAAATAGGCGATGTGATTTTTGGTGACAAAGAAGGTTGCTCGACTTTATCGGTCTTTTCTTTTAATGGTAGTGTACCGAGATCTTTGGGTTCTTTATCTTCAGGCGTTTCTTTGTGTATCTTTTCGTCGGGCAAAACAGGTTTGTCTTTCAAATCGGTTAGAGGACTAACTTTCACTTCAGACTCCGGTGATTTAGCGGAACGGCTAGGAGGAGAAGGCGGGGATATTGTTTCAGGTGGAAGAGGAGATTTCTTTCCATCCCTTTGTTCGTCTTTAGGCAGACGACTGGACATTTCCGTAACTTCTGTCGTTAAAGTGGTTTCCTTTATGAGGTTTTCTATAGAGGAAACTGCCTTGTCTTTCTGATCGAATAGAAGAGTGGTCTTCGGTTGCAGGTCAGGAGATTTACTAGTTGGCTCTTTGAGCAGAATATCTTCAGGGACTATGTGCTCAACTGGCAATTTGAATTTTTCCTTCAGGTCTTTGAAGGATGTAGCCTTAATTTGCGGTTCAGTGGATTTACTAATTATTGCAAGAGAAGAAATTGGTGATAGGACTTTAGGGGAGGAACAGAGTTCCTCCACTTTTTCAGGTATTTCTTGTAATGGTGATGTAATGGGTTCTGTATCTGCGGATTTTGGAAGACTTATTGTTTCATGCGATAAGGTAGTTGATTCTTGAGAATTTCTTGCAGCATTGGTTTTCAATATTGGCGAGTGAGATTTCGTAGGTAAACTTAAAAGGGAATTTAGCGACGTGTTTTTGGTAACGTGTTTAGTTGTTTCGTTTTCTGTGGTGCAGGTTTTAGGTTCAATTTGTGGCTGAACTCTAGCAAAGCTTTTGTCTCGTGGAGCTTTTTCTAATCGTGGGATATGCGTGTCTCTTAAATCTGTAATAGTTGGAGTGGGAGAGGTTTTGCTTTTACTTCTGTCTCTATGGAGAGAGGGAATTATGTCGATTATTTCGGTTGTGACGGTTATTTCCTTTACTAGTTGTTCTACTGTCGACAGAGATTTGTCTCTTAATTTTACCAGAGGTGAATTGAGGTCGTCATCATCACTCAATTGTTTATTTGGTTGGGAAAGTGTTGGGGATAACTCTTCCGGGGATAAAAGAATTTTTTCGTTTAGTGATATTGTTTTGGATTTTTCTAATTGTGGATCTTTTACTTTGGTCTTCTTCATTTTTTGTACTAAAGAAATTTGCCCATATTGCGATTTTTCGTTTTCTATAAATGCTTTGGAAACTGTTGAGGTAGAGTACTGTTTTTCTATTTTTTGGAATTCATTAAAATCCACGTCTTTTGGAGAAACTTCCTGATTTGTAGTAGCATCAAAAGGCACTTTGTAGTAAGAAGTGGGTCCTTCACTGTCATGGGTAGTGGGGAAATTTATTTGATCATTTGAATCACTGGATTTTGCGTCTTCTATAAAATGTTTTGTGGACGATATATCGAAAACATCAATCGTATTTTTTGATACTAGCAAGGGTGTTTGTTGAGGTATATTTTGCAATTGAAGAGGTATTGCTTCTTTTTTACTTGGTGACAGTGGGTATTCTGGTTTTTGAGTTGGGGATGTTTGGATTGTTATTGTATCTTCGAATTGTTTTGGATGAGTATTATTTTTGTATTTAGAATCATAAAAATCATGAGTTGGCGACCCAACCATATACATTTCTAGCAGTTCTTTAGGTGTAGGCTTATCTCTTTCTATTGTTGTTTCTGTCGTAGTCAATGTAATTATCTCTGTAGGTAACGTTCGTGGTCGTGTCTCGGTATAAGTATTTGTGTCTGGTATACTCTCTTCTGTTTTTTTCCAAATAGTTGTTTCGTCTTTTTGTACTTGGACTCCAATTTTGACTCTGTTGATTTCAGTAGAAGTGGTCGACGTTAGAGTTACAATTTTGTCTTTTAAGTTGTTTTCGTCTGCTTCGTAGAAGTCTTTGAAAAGTTTTCTTTCTGGTTTTTGCTTTGCAATTTTTGTTTTCACTACAGTTGTTTCAAATGGAAGTCTTTCATAAAATTGTTTTGTCTTAATAAATTTTTCTCTATCTATTGATTTGTCCTCCTCATCTACGCTTTGAGTTTCTTCTTTTAGTTTTTCAATGTCCAATTCTTGGGATTTTCTAATGTAGTCTTCTGAAGCAAAAGCATTTTCTTTTGCTGGAAGCGGGATCCTTTCAACGGGGCTTTTTTCCGAAAATTTAGAAATTTCTTCTTCTCCATCGGTTAATGTATATGATTTTCTCTTAATACAAATAGGCTCACAAATTTCTTCACCAATGTCAGATAAATTATCAGACAATCTTTTTGATTTCTCAATTTCTTCAAGTGAAGAAGCAGCTGCCATTATTTCCTTGGCTCGCTTTACCTCAGCATCTTGATTTTGTAAGATTTGATTCTCAATTTCGTTTAAATTAATTTCAGCATCTTTCTTTTTTGATTTAGTGGGTGTTTTTCGCTTGGGAGAACTTTCTGAGATTTTCTGTTCAATTTTGCTTATAACATCATGAATTGAAGGAGTTGGTTCGGTAACAACACTCTCTGCTTTTAAGAGATGCTCTGATTCTAGTTTGTCATCTTTTTTAAGTGGTTTTGGAATCAGACTAGGCTTTTTGATTGTGCTAGATTGGGCGAATGGTGGTGATCCTTTCACGCTTTCTTCTAATTTTCGTATTTTAGCTTTAACATCCCCCGATCCTTGACGTTGTGCAAGAAGATCTTCATCATTTGTTTCGCTTGTGTATGAGCTTTCACGGCGTATCTGGTTGATATCAACTGGACTCAATGATGCATCTTTTACTTCTATTTTGTCAGTTATTGTCCCAGCTTCTGATGTATCAATTCCATCGTCGAATTCCACGGGACTCGTACCTTGGTTGGAAAATTTGCTCTCTTCGTCTTGCAATGTAACAATTGTCGATCCTATATCCATTTCATCAGGCTGAATTGGACTAAGCCCCGCGTCTGTGAGCTCCATTTCTTCGATTTCTATATCTAGAGCAGTATCGGTAATAAAACCTAAATTTTGTCTATCGCTAATATTATCAGAAGAGCTTCGAACTCCTGGACTAGTAGCAGTGTCTGTAAAACCTCTGGTTATTGATATACCGGTGTCAGTTATATGATGAGAAAAGCTGCGGTCGGATGCTGGTGATTCGCTCATTGAGTCCACACTTTCATATAAGTGGACTGATTTCTTTTTTGCGAAGTTTACTTCATCGCGTTTCTTTTCCTTGGGTTCTTCAATTATTTCACTTGTTTTTTGAATTTTATATCGCTTTGTTTCATCTTTAACGTCTGTCGTTATATAGTCACTTGTGTGTTTAACAGTTTTGGTACCATCTTTCAAATTATTTGTAGTTAAACTGATTTTTGACTGTGAACTGATTGAAATTTCTACATCGCGATGGCCGTAAAGAGTTAATCGGCTCTCGGTCACAGCTGAGGCATCTTTTGTTTTAAGCTCCTTACGGCCAATAACCAGCTTAAGTGAAGGCACATCTGATCTGAAAACTACTTGTTGCGGACTGTCGTCACTCATACACGAAAATGGTGATGTTCCGCAATGTCTCTGACTATCAGAAATAATATCACTATGATCAGTATCTATAAACGTAAGATTTAAGTCTTTCTTAGACCTATCTCCTGACTTAGTAATTTCCTTCTTTGGAGAGGTATAACCTTTTTCAGAAATCGACTTGAGACTTTCAGTTTCAAAGTCTTCGGCTGACGCCATGAACACATTTTTGAAATCGCGAAGATATTTGCTTTCATATTCCGCCATATTATTATCACTTCCTGGTTCACTATCTAAGCCCTCACGAAATCCTTCAGTGTCTATTGATCCTTCGTCTTGTGCTGACAATGCTGAATCATCTTTACATTTTTAAATTTACAAAATATTGCAGTTTTGAAAACATGTTTTTGAAAATTTTTTTATTTGGAATATTCCATAGCAAAAGTTTTATTGCAGCATGAAATGTAATAAAATTTTTATGTTTAAAAACTAGAACTGATATAAATATTTTTCTTCTATATGTTTTTTTGTTTAAGAAACACCAAATCAAGAATCGTAAGTTTTTAGTATATGTTTTGTCGATGAATTTGCATAATATATCCCTATTTGTGTAAGTTAACATTTAAGAATTCGAAAGTATAATAAAAGCGGGTTGCAAGTTTTTTGAGACAAACTGTTAAAAAGAATTATGTCCAAACTAAAACTATCATACAATTATATTCGCGAGTTCACTACAGTTTGCGCCCAAATTTCGATGCTGCAGTAAGGGGCTAGAGTAACCTTAATCATTTCACTTACACTTCATTCCTTGTGCTATAGTATCATAAGGTATCGCCTAAGCTTTGGCGTTAAACCGATTTGGAATTGTTGGTTTGTCTAGAGTGTATGGGGTTAATGTAGGAAACTAATAGATAATTTAATACTTTCAATGGTTTGTTTGGTAGGATGCCAAAGCCAATATTATACATATACTTATACGGGTCGAAAGTGTAAATGTTTTTTTTTACTTCTTTTAAGGACTTTACGTTGCAGTTTTTTTTATCAGAATGGTAATTGCTTCAGCTATGTATTTTGCAATAATTTTCAGTTCAGTTATATTTAATGCGAGTCTAATAACGCATGTTGACTTTTCGTAAGCTGAAAAAGATTGCAAAATAGAGCGGGAGCGGAGGTATTTTTTCGCCCAGTTTTAGGCATAAGTCAAAAACTAATGCGGCTTAAAAATAAAACAAAATATATTTTATTAAAGCAAGACTTTTCAAACGATAGCCGAAATTTTTTCGAGTTCTCCACTCCTCCCGCTACTTCAGAAAAATACAGCAATTTCAAGTCGATGGCAATAGCTATTTTAGGTGATAGTTAGCATAGCTCTTTCGATTACGATGTACATTTAGCTTTTTTTTTTATAGTGAGTCAAAGTTTGAAAGTTTTTCCACAATTTTTTACATGGCTGTCATTTTGTCAATAGTTATTATTTTTAATAATGAACTAAAACTTTACTTTACTTTTTAGTTAATACGCTAGTTTTAAAAGGCCAATTACAATTTTTTCTTTCAGATAAACGCCTTAGAGTGTGGAGTAAATATTGCAAATATTTTCTGAAGAATATATATAAAAAAAGGCAAGAAAGTATTGTTTTCCAGCTTGTTTAGATTTTTTAAAACAAATTCCTAAAGTTAGGTATTTTTGCTGCATTTGCAGATAAGCGTACCTACTTAACTGAACAGAATAAAAATTAGGGAAAAAACATTGTCCATCAAGCAATCACACGCTATGAAGAAACTGTTAAGAATTCTGAGGACAAGCCAGAACTCAAACCTCTTGTCCCATTTGAAGTGAAAAGCAAGTCCTTGTTTGGGAGACAGGTGTGGTACATTGCTCCCAACTCAGGGGATGCTCTATAATGCTAAACCATAGCCATGGCAGGAAAGGAATTAATGGTGGGGGAAACGGGTTAATGTTAATAATAATAGAAAAAAGAAAAACGGAAAAGTTTTAAGAAATCCATTAAGAAATCCATATGGATACATCAATTATTAAATTCATCTCCATGCATCTGTCTATACTTCCAACCTGATTTCGGAAATTGCAATAGGTTATTAAAGCTCTAGCCTTTTAGTATAATTATTACGTAATTTTCCGAAGGGTAACATTTTCTGAATGCTAATACTGTAAATTCCCTAAGTATGGGGCACACCGCCAAGTAGTACAAGCATCTTCATCTTCCCGAAGATTGCACAGGAAACATACCGATATACCTTCCGTACTCCATGGACTTACATTTAATTGTATCATGAAGTTCCTATCTCTCTCACTCTAATTCTCGTAACGCCTTGTTTGTGGGACATGGATCGGGAGATGAACTTAACCCGTTTCGAGACAACGATTGCAAATGGTCCTATAATCTGTTAGAAAAAGATTGGCAGTACACGCTCTTATGGACTATTGCTATACGCTGTTGCCACGATTTCAACTCAGAACATTTTCTGATTTTTCCTGGACGCGTGTTGCCATATCAAAGACATGTAATTATACAAAGTTTCTTGATGAACCTATAACCATTCATTAGGGCTTTTTTTATTAAAAGCTGTGCAACATTGAACCAAAAATATATACATATTTCAAAATAAATAATTCAAAACAATTTATAATAAGTAAATTCAAGCATTTCTAAAAACCTCCTGCTAAAAGATATAATCTAGCTACACTAAATGTTCTTTCCGACCATTCCAGTCACTCGCATTTGTGTTGCATCGGAGAACTTCGCATGTAAAAACACCCACCACCCTGAGTGCTGATCATTGTCAGTCGTCCACAAGCAGCTGCTGAATGTTTTTATCACAATCAGTGCCTCTTGGTTAGTGATGGGCAAAATAGGTCACTTTGCTGACTCAGGTCATACGAGCCAATTGGTATAAGTGACTCAGAAAAAAGATTCGGTTATGTGGTCATGTGCGTCATTTGGGCACGTATGGCTGCAAGGAGTCAAGGCAAGCATTTGAGCCCTACCAGGGGAGAATTTTTCCAACTTCCCAGGCAAAGGATGCTTTCTGTTTTGTTCTGTTCACAGCTAACATTTGCATGTTGTATGGTCACTGTGAGTAGACGGGGGGTATAGGGATCACATGTACATCACAACGTCACACTCCCTGAAATATGAGCAAGAGCAACAGGACCTACGCACATAAAATTACAGGAGAGCTTGTCTCGCGAGTTCTCAGTTCTTGACTCAAACGAATAGCCCACAATGCGTTGTGCACCGTGTGCGGTCTGCGGTCTACAACTTGTTTATCTTAAAAAGGGAGTAATCGCGAGATTAAGAGAATCGTTATGCCTTCTATCTTGCTCTTAGAGATACGATATGGTGAAGTGATACGATGGATAAGTGAACGATTGACCGATATACTAAGAAAACATTGACTTAGGGCTTTTGAGTCATTTTACTGACTCGGTCGTTAGCGTCCGACACATCACTACTCTTGGTTTCTCGACCAAGAAAGATCGAAAGGATGGCTGTACACGGTTTTTAGCGAGTTTGAGAAATTTGGCATCATAACTTGGCATTTACCGTGTACTGCCAATCTTTTTGGAACATGGTATACAATTTGAAGTGGATTCCAAACCACTGAGATTTTTTCTGCAACCCAGTAGGTAGGCCGACACGTTTTCCTACACATTAGGATAATCTTTATTTCCATACTCCGCTTTTAAAATAATTTCTTTCTCCTAACTTATTATACATTCCATGTCCTACTCTCTACCTCGATTTATCCTCTGCTTTCAGTCCATGCCACTGTTCTTCTTCTTCTAAAACTGCAGTTGAAGCTGATGCCATATTTATTACATTTTAAAGCGTTCACTCGATTGGCTTATCTTGTTTGTACCCTAAATTCAGCAACTCTTCATACCAGTATAGATTACTTTCAATGGCTTTAACTGATAGAATATAAGATTATCTATTTTCTGAGTATGAGCTGAGTACTTTCAGTATATAATCGAAGTGACATTTCAAGTTAAACAAGTCAACATTTCGCAATCCCAATGTGTGTACGTAATTAGGGGTTAGCACACTACCGATCTAGACGTGGCTGGATGTAAATTTTATATTTTGATTATTGATCTATTGCCGCGTTATATATAAAACTGCCCCAAGTACTATTCATAACCCATTTGGCCGCAGTTATGCGATTTTTTAAATGTACTACAGAGGTTTGGAATTAGGATAATTCCAAGATATTTACATCGGTTTACAACTTCTCCTCGGTAAGTCGATTTTTCAATGCACGCAGAAGTCCTCTGCAGTTTTCAGGGCAGTTTGGATCACCATTTTTACACGTAGGAAATATTATTAAATTTTAAAAACTGTCAGGTGGATCAGCTATGGTAGTAACTTAATTTCTGTTTCAGAGTGAGTCATTGCGTCTTCAGGTTTTATAGAGAAACTTAAGCTAACTGGTAAGTGGTCAGAGTGTCCCACCCTTGAAATTGTAAAAGCTTACAATCCCATATTCTGGTATAATTTCTTGTAGATCCACAACCCTTGCGTTAAGATCGCCCAATATTATAAAAGTGTCAGCACTCGATACATTTTTTACGCACTCCAGCAGGTCTTTAAAATCTTGGTTCCAATGATTTCAGTTGAGATAAGCCCGTCTTAAAAGGAGAGTAGAATTGCTGGTATTTATAGATGCCACTACATAATAATTAAGAGTTTGAAACTTAGAAATGGATTAAGAGATTGAGTAAAGAAGGTGTTGACGGAACGTCCAAATTTTAAATGGGTTTATAGGTGGAAAAAGGGGCCGAAGAGTAAGAGGCAACCGACATTTCGTTGATGCTCCAGAGAGTTAATGGAGTCGCCAATAGATTTTACAGTCTTTCTTTACCCTGCCCCAACATGATAAGTATATTCTAGTTTAGTCCTGAGGTGAGACTTGTAGATCAGCGCCATGTCAGGTGGAGTGAAATTTTTCTAACAATTTCTCTATGAAAAACCTAAGTATTTTTTCGCACCTTTGGCGATTGCAGATATATGATCGGTCCAGTTAAAATTGCTGGATTTCTCATCACCTAGAGGTCGAATTGGATATATCACTCGGTGAACAGAAGTAGATTGAGGGTACGCCAGGTGTTTTTATGGGGCATTAAATAGCATTCAGTTTTGGATACGTTAAACATTATATGCTTTGCTCTGTTCCAAGCGAGGATTGTAAAGATGTTGTTGTTTAATGGTTCTTACATGCATTCTCGGTTTATCGGTTGATCGGTAGACTTCCCATGAGAAATCATTACAGAATAAAAAGAGTTTGCAAAAGCAAGTGTACTATCGTCAGAGAAACTATGAATAGAATTGAAAGTGAGAGATAAAAGGTCATTAATAAACGTAGAGAGAATTAAACCCTGAAGTAGACCGGTATTTATTTCGGGAGCAAAAAGTATGTAAATCAGTCTATTATTGTACGGATGGAGCGACCAGACAAATACTTGCTAAGCTTTCGAAACATCAAAAGCCGCTTTTCCTGCTGGTGCACTGCAATGGAGAAAAAATTAAGAAAGAAATGTGAAGTTGCTGTAAAGCAATCCCATTTATGACTCCACAAAAACTCAAACAAAGACCAGTGTTAAGGGCGGTTTATGAATGTAATTGCATTTTACTTTGAATAAAACAGAGATCGAAAATACCTCTTACTCCTGGAGCGTATGTAATAAAATTCTCCTGCAGACATTTCCGGTTATTAGACCTGATTTCGAAAAGGGAAAAGAATTGACGTTTATTATTATTATATCGATAAATTGTGATTAAGTGAAGAAAAATAAAGATTAATACTTATTTTGGGCTGTTTTATTGATATCTTGTTATAGGTTAAAACTAGACTTTTATTTTATGTATTTCTTAAAAACTTATTTTGATACTTTTATATTTTAAACCCCAAAAAACACTCCTAAAATTACCTTTATACTATATAGCCCAAATAAGAAATAAGACGTTTATTTTGAAGTCATGAAATAAAAGTTAATATAAAAAGGTTTTTTTTTTTGAAAAACTCTTTATATTGAAAATTAAAATGCCACATTTTTACTATGATGAGCTTTTGAGTAGAGAGGGCTATTCGAGTAAAGGGATCATAATTTTTCGTGTCAAGATTAGAGTGCTCCGCCAAATTAGGTTTGAACTGAAAATGACACCTTTTTCTCTAAATGAAATATTTGATTTGACCGTATACTACAAAAAAAATTTCGTTTTGTTATTCAATTGTTTATTCGGAAAACTAAAATCGAACTTTTTCGAAAAACCCAACCAAATTATATTCTTTGGTTTAAATTTGATGTACAATGTACAGTGAAAGTAAATTGGACATAATATAAAGGTTGCACAAATATTTGACAGTTTGAAGAGTAAAGAAAGAATATTTTTTAATGTAATTCTACTTACACATTTTACGAATATATTTAAGTTCAAAACATTTGAAAAATTTGATCCTTCTTGATTTGGTGATTTCTTAAATTTTGGTGTACAATATATGATGTCGTGGATGTAAGGACACACCATTTACATATTCCTCCTCCGCTGACAAATGTTCACGTAATTTTTTTCAAATTAGCTGCATTTTTCTAAAAATGTCATGTTTTCCAATAAAAGTTAAAAGTAAATGCCCAAAGAAACCATTGTCACAAGCAATCTTGGTTAATTTTACCTCAATAACTCAATAAAAATGTTTTTTTTTTCAAATTTTAGTTGATCAAAAGTTTGCAAAAATAATTTAATGAAAATGAAATTAAGTTTATTTGAGTGTACTGTTTTGATTACATGTTGATTATACCTTAATTAGGTATGCCACGACTTCATATACTATACATAAATATTATTTTTCAAAATTTATAAATACGTATATATTATAGTTTGCAAATTTTCTAAGAGATAGAAAATAAGTAGCAATTAGGCGATACAGCTGCTATGTATGTGTTTAGATGTGCGATGTTTACAAATAACAAATATCAGGCCAATTATTTAATGGAAGCAATATGCATAATTTCTAACATAATACAATAAAATCAATAAATAATAATTTTTTTCACTAAATATGACCAGATAGCTAAATTATAATATTCACAATTTCGAATTTAGACAAATAAAAAACACAAAGCGTGTAGTTTCTGGAAAAAATTTTTTTCTTCTACTGATGATGTTTCACGTTCGAAATGAAATATTTAAGGTAAAGGAAAACCTTTTTCTAATGAGACATGTATAGTGCGCACATACATACAAATTTTGACTATTAAAGATCGTATTGGAAACTGGTTCAACATAATTTAAAAGTCTATTTGCTTTCAAAATTTAAACTATTTTAGACTACACTTATAAAATAATATTTATTTTATTTTTGCAATACATACAATTTATATAAATTCAAGTGCTTTGTTAGTTCTGATTTTATTTAGCTATGTGTATTTTTACATTCCAAGTTCCAATTTTAAAAATAACTTTCAGAGTATAAATAATTGCTAACAATATGTAACTTCTATTAAAGATTTACAAAATAAACCATTCTTTGAAATATACTTTGAAACATCAATAATTCTTAACTAAATATATATAATAATTATCATTATCATGGCATTTGAGCTAAGTTGGATATATGGATCTACTTTCACTACAGTGACATCCCAATGAAAGGATTTGACAGTGAATTACGATTGACTAAGTGACGTCATTCTACTTCGAATATGGTGGATGCTTCAAGTTGGCGGATGGTATTAGATTTCTTTAATATAAAACTAAAAAAAGTCAACTAATTTGTAGTTTAAAAACTTAACAAACAACGATTTTATGAATGTACTAAAACGAAAAAAAATAATTTTTTTCTGAAATAAAATTTTTTTATATATATATACTCAAGTAAATTAATACTCAACATAAATAAATGTATAACATACTATAACAAAAATGTTTATATTGCCCAAGGACTGCCTGTATTAAGGGATCTTATGCAGAGTGCCCTCACTAAGCTCACCAATTGAACGGTGGGGTGTGGGCTTAGCGTTAACAAGACCGAGATGGTCATCTTTATTAGGAAATATAAAATTCCTCATGTTGATCCTCAGTATCTGAATGGCACCCGCCTGAATTTTACCGAGGAAGCTAAATATCTGGTTATCATCCTTTATAGGAAGCTCAGCTGGAAGCCTAATATTCATGAAAGGGTCAAGAAAGCAACTGTAGCTCTATACTCCTGCAAGAGGGCCATCGGTGGGAAATGAGGTTTTCAGCCCTATGTTACAGTCATTAGGCCAATCTTGTTGTATGGTGTGGTTGTCTGGTGGCCATCACTGGACCAGGCCACTTACCTCAATGTTTTGAGATAGTTACAGAGGTCGGCCTGCATCTGTATCACCGGGGAACCACGGTATCAAATTCACCTATGCTGGGTCCCGGGGCACAGGGATATTCCAGGAAACTGCGTGGCAGAGAGCTTGCTAAGCGTGGTACCACACTGGAAATCCAGCGAGATAAGACTACTCTTGTTAGGCCTCTGGCCGCCTGCAAGCTGTTGCTTGGCACGGCGAACCTAGCGAACCGCAGATAGGCAAACGGCACTACGTGGCATACATCCAGACAGATCTGGCCTAAGCTGGATATAAGCCACTACAAGTGTCTGATTTCGAGGGGCAGATCTGACCTTGGTATAATTACTGGGGTTATCACAGGTCATAGCCCTATTGGCTTACATGCGAAGGACTGGCTATCTTCTCAAACGATTTCTGTATGAGCTGTATGGACGAGGAGGAGGAGGAAACTATTTTCCACTTCCCCTGCCGATGCCCTGCACTGGCGCGCAGTAGGAAGTTCTTCTTGGGAGACTATTCCTTCCCATATTCGAATTCTAGTAAGTGCAGCAGATGTAATTCATTCATGAACCGTTCCTACATTAGGGGTAAAAGTAGATGGTACTCCAGGACAACTAAATCCTTTGCGATCTAGCGGCGATTGACGTTGCAGATCTCTATCGCTTCATCGACAGCTCCGGATTGTTCCAGCGAGGTTCTTTGATTCTCGTGGCATCACAATGGGCCTATTGAGGTCTAAGTGTGTCCTTCAGGACAGCCATACGAACCTAACCTAACCTAACCTAACCTAAGGACTAATTTCTTCTGTATCTTTTCTCACGCACAATGCTTTTACTTTTAATAATATTGTATTAGATAACAAATAAATTAATATTTTCGTTTTATTACATTCAAAAAAGCGTTCTGTTTTAGTAAAACTACAAATTATTAAATGGTATTATTTAGCTTCCCTTTCGTATTTTTTCGTTTGTTTCAAATCCTGCAACTGATTTATTACCCTCTTCTAATTATTGTATCGATTTGAAATTTTGCAGACTTAGTCAATTCCGGTGACAATAAAATATTATGGTACCCTCGTACGCGGGGGAAGGGGGGGGGGGCCTGTACAAATAATCGTAAATTACAAATATTAGGGTTGAATCCATAGTTTTCGGTGTCGCTGATATAAATAATGACACTCTCGATGCCGTTAGATACTGCGGTAGTAACACATTTCTAGGCATGGGGGTGGTAAGGAAGCGGCAAACCAAAATAATTGACATGGACCAATGTTAATGACGAATTCATAGTTAGATCACTGAGATGAATAATCACACTCTAAATGTGGTTGGATACATACTACTTGGCTAGGTGGGCAGATTTCATCACGATGAACTTTTCACTGTCAAAGCAAGTCATAATCAAATTATGATTCGCATTTAAATTCAAAAAGTAAGATGTGAGGCTGAGGAAGTTCCCCCGGTTTTATTTAAGTCTGATCAAAGCCCCTAATTACTTTCCGCTGTTGCATCGCCCCAAAATAGATCTTGACCTCCGGTACTAGAAAACGTCACTCTGCTGCGTCCTACGTGATTTCTTATCAATAGACAGTACATATATATATATATATATATATATATATATATATATATATATATATATATATATATATATATATATATATATATATATATATATATATATATCAGTGAGCCCCACATAATTATTTATTAGCGTTGACCCATAGTTATTTTCTAGCTTTTAGTACATCATCTATTGTTAATAAAACCTTTTAACTTTACCTTTCTTTTACCTATTTTTTTTAATAAATTCAAAGTTCTTAGTTCTTAGAGTATTATTTTTGCAAGTGATGATGATGTGATCTTTTCTATTGTCAGTTAAATAAATATTTGTCCGCTCTGACTATAGACTTATCTCAGAGCTTTATATGCAATCAATTTTTATTCTTACTGGACTTTTAATTGAAGACGTGTAATGGGAAAACAACCATTTCCCAAAACGGAAACGTGTCTGCCGCAGAACTGCTGCAATTTAAAGTTCAAAAACTCTCGGGAGTAATTAGAGGTCACAACAATTCAATCAAATCCTACAAGAAACAATCCAGAAAACATAATTGTAAGCTGTTTGGGATTATATGGATTGCAGGTGAGGGGCACAAGTCTTATGCGTATCGTGTTGCGATAAGTACCTGAAGTGGAAATGAATTTTGCTTAAAGAAACCGCCTAAATCCATAAATAGCCAGCAGTTCTCAGTTTTGAATAGGCTGCCGTTAATGTGGTTGACAAGATTAAAACATGAAATCAAAGCTGGTGTTTTCTGTTGCTTAGGAAAAGCTGATTATTTTGTTTGCTTGTGCGTTCAGACAAATTAAATTAAGTTGTTTTAAATGGTTTTTCTGAGCGAGGATAGACTTGTGGAACGAAATAAAATTCTTGAAGGTATAAATAAAACAGAAGTTTTGGAACTGGCAGCGGATTCCAACTTCCATAATACACAACATTTCTGTACTGGCTATAGAGTGTGGATAGCTAAGGAAACTAGAAATAAAACATTTTCGTAGACGTCACTGGGAGGAACTAAATCGATTCCAATATTAGCATTGAAATTCTTTTCGCTTAATTAGTGATAATTGGTTACAGTGCACTCAACTACGGGATTAACCAACACTCAATTACTGATTAACTAATTCAGCACTCAACTGCTTAATTAGTGATAATTGGTTACAGTGCACTCAACTATGGGATTAACCAACACTCCATTACGGATCAACTAATTCAGCACTCAACTACGGATTAACCAATGTTAATAAAAATGGAAGTATTAAATTCGCAAATAATTAAAAAAAAACTGGAGCAATGTAATAAGAAGATTTGTGGATACTACGATAACAGAGGAGATAGATATTGACGATGGTTTCGATGGGTCGAACAAAAAATATTCTATATTAACCCATTAAGTCCTGACAGGACACATTGTTTCAAGTTTTTTCAATCACCTTAAATCGTCGAAAAGTGACTGAAAAAAATTTTAAACCAAGCAATATCTACGTAAAATTGCCTGAACTTTCCGAATCCGCTGTTGGTTTTATGAAAAATTTAGAAATACTCTACAGAACTTTATCACGTACCTTCCCAACACCCGTTTCCCTACTTTTTTTTAACAAGCAGTAGATTACTTAATAAATGGAACACATCAAATGTGCATCTGTCATAGCTTCTCTTCAAAAAACTTACGAATATGGAACAGTTTTACAATTTCATGACCCCTTAATTTTTATGAAAATGGACCAAAATTTTGATATAACACAGAAGCTTTGTAAAACACAGTAAATATAAACTGAGAACAACTGAGAAATGAAAGACCTTTACTGTAACTTGTTCGCTGATTTTAAGTCTAGACTAAAATACCGTGTTACCAGTCCGAAACTTAATTCCTGGACTTTCATCAAACAAATCGAATGGATTTGGATCCCTCACACTTACACATTTTCTTTTTTCGCACAAAAAACCGTTTAAGTGTAATTTTAAAAGGGGGGGGGGGGTCAAAAGTGGGGTTATTAGGTCATGTGATTCGTTTGCACAGTCTAAAATATATTTTCATGTCCTTTTATGCCGCATAGTTTTCGATTTATGATGAAAAATATCTAAAAAAGTGTCCCCTTCCCTTATCTCATATATGTACATATTATTTCATTGAGTAAAATTTTTGCTGCCAATAGTTATTCTTTTATCTTATATAATAATCTATTTTCAGTATTTGTGGTTTAAATACAGGATGTGACTAATATTGTACACAACATACCGCTTCCTACGTAAGATAGACCTCTTAACAAAATATGTCTAAAAACTATGAAATTGAAGTCGAAAAAAATTTACAAAAAATATATTTGTGCTCTGTTTATTTTTTTGTAGTTTTAAATACTATTTTCGCCTTTGGGTCTAGGATTTACATAATATATGCGAATTTCAATTCGACATCTCAGTTTGTTTAGAGAGAATCCTCTGACAGACGCCGGATGGACAGCGTCATCACAACAATGGAGTTCCCGGTAGGACCCTTTGAGTACGAAAACCTAAAAATGGGATGTAGCGACAATTTTGGAAGAAATTTACTCTACTTTTCTTGAATATTTTCTGCCTTGCGCTAAGTCTATTGCGTATCCTTTCGGCTTTTGACTTTAATTATAGAAAAACACAAAAAAAGGCAATTTTCTCTTTGTTGATTCATATATAAAAAGTTAACAAATAAAATTTAATTAAATGATTAAATTTTTCTGGAAATTAAGGAACAAGTAAATGAGCATAGTTTAATTATAATTTTGAGAATGGTAGCTGGGCAATTTTAAAGGGGACCAACAGGGTGACAATTTGAAAAAAAAATTTTTTTCGTAGTATAACATGTCTAGAATGCGCTCATAAAATATTAAGTTGAAACTCAAATAACTACAAAAGTTATGGGGACTTTAGTGAACCTATACATGTGTCTGTAGCCGTCAGGAAATTTAGGATCCTTTGTTACATTTTTCTAGGAAATGTTTTTAACTATAACTGGTAAGGTAGGTACTTGCAATTTTATGATCTTTATAAACCTTTGTATAAGTAATGGTAATGCCTTCGTTTGCCTAGACAATGGGCCCTATTCTGTAATTTTTCGTAAAATGGTATTTTATGTTATGTTATGGCGATAACATAAAATTCTTCATAAAGTGAAAATAAAATTTTATGATAATTCGTATTCTTGCATGGTTGGATAAAATAATTTTATGAAACATTTTATGGACACGTAACATAAAATATTTAGTACATTCTTCTGTGAATTCTTTTACTTTTGAACAGCTGATCGGGCGATATTTCAATAAAAATAAATATATTTCAATTTAAAGTAAAAGCGCCGGTGATTTGTTTTGGAATTTAGGATAAGGATACCGCCCGGGAGTTGATTAGAACTCTCTTGGTTTATATTTACTTATTTTATCGATATTCATTTTTAAAACCCCGACCGGCCCAGCCCTCAAAGGCCTAGGACCAAAAAATAGGGAAAAGGGTGGTTTTCGATTTTGGGTGATAGCAAAAACAGAAAAAAGGGTGTTTTTAGATTCTCAATAAGTAATCAAAAACAAAATGAATACGCCAGGTAAAAAAAAATCGTCCAACGTGATGAGCTCGCGAAAAAAACGGAAAACACGACAAACAAAGGCAAAAACATAGTATAATTATAAATAGTAGGCAAGCTTCGAACAAAACGGCAAATATTTCCAGGCACTTAATTCTATTTTTCATTAAATTGGTAATGCCGTTGTAAATAATTTATATAAACTCAAGCACAAGAACTTTCACAATGGAAATAGAAATGTCAAATCGTACGTCAGTCACATAAAAGATTCATAAAATGACCTGCTGAGGTCCTTTTATGTTATGAGCTCATAACAGGAAAAATTTTATGTTATGACCATAACATAAAATAAAATTTCTCTGACAGAATACGATTTTAGGAAATTATTTTATGTTATGGCCTAACATAACATAAAATGATAAAATTTTCATGACAGAATACGGCCCAATATAAGATAAAATTTACATATATGTATGTATAAGAAGTGATTGAGAAGTTAAGTGCATTCAGTTTTAACTTAAAGTTTAACCGCGATTTCCTAAAAATACTATTTTGTGTATTGCTTCTTATTATAACTCGGCCAATTATCATTGGATCAACTTGAAGTTTAATAAAAAATTTAGCTCGTTAGAGTAGTAGTTTAGTAGTAAAAAAACAGGTTGAATTTTTGAATTTTTTTTACTTAATAAGCCTGGATGGCGAGAGTGAGATAGGGACTTTTTTCGAGCAGACCGTCACGGTCTGCTTTTAATAGTTTAACATATTTATGTTAGTATGCAAAACAAAGAGAAAAATTATATGTATTAAATGCTCGCTTTAAAACATCTTAAAAATAGCGTTTTTTTAAAGCTGTCACCCTGTTGGCCCCCCTTAAGACATTCCTAACTTTTTAAATTTTTAGTAGTAACTACTAAATAACTTTCCAATTGTTTTGAAAGTCTACAAAATAAGATAGGAAGCATGTAAAAGTGACATAAATAAATTTATTGATGAAGTTATTCAGAGTTAATTTTAAATGATGAAAGGGTAATAATTTTTTCCATTTCATTATTATTTTTGTTAGTTTTTTAATATACATTAATTATTGGTAATGCACATTATACAGTTCTTACTGATATTTAGCCACACATGTATATTTTATATTGTGAATAAATATTTAAATGCATATTAATTCGAAATCCTCAAATTTTTTTTAACGAAATGGCCCAAGCATAGGGGAACCCTTTGATTAGAATGTCCTTTGCCAGAAGGAAGTGAAGAAACTTCAATGTATTGTTTTTGCATTTACTGGTAGCTAAACAACAACCCAGAGGGAGTTGATTTTTTAATTTAATTTTAAAAACCCACGAAGAGACCTGGTCTCAAACCCGGGAAAAACGGATCAATGGATTGCGGCATTTCAGGTTTTTAATTCATTGGATAGTACTTATACTACATAAACTCTACTAAGAGAATAACAAAACAAGGAATTGTTATTTATAACTTAAATTGTGGAATTGTAGTTGAAAAATTTTCAATTACAATTCCTAATTAATAGGAACTTTAAGATAATAATTTTATTAAAATCTCTTAATTGAGAAATTTAATTTCACTGCGAAAATTAACTATGGTCCTACTGAGTTTCAACAGTTTTAAAGATTCTAGAATTTGAAAGTACTTTGCTTTTACTTGATAGACATTTGTTGACTGATATTATTCTTTGTCTAAAATTAATAGGATATAATATTTCTATAAATACTCTTATACATTTGTTTTCAATCTTAAATACATATGCGTAGATTATAATTAGGAGTATTATATGCTACTATTTTTCGTGTTGTAATTATTTCTTATGGTTAGATTAATTACCACCAACAAATATATATTAAAATAGTGAAGCGACGAGCAGCAGTTTACAGAAAACTATATTT
Source organism: Leptarthrus brevirostris (assembly GCA_964036015.1). Lineage (NCBI taxonomy): Eukaryota > Metazoa > Arthropoda > Insecta > Diptera > Asilidae > Leptarthrus > Leptarthrus brevirostris. The sequence goes on from OZ038373.1 coordinate 98,182,064, forward strand.
TTGAGACAGCGATTTATGCAGCTCTTTTTGAAAATAAGGAAACAGTAAGCAACTATTTTTAAATTAAAGAAATGTATGTATACTATCGCAACTTAAACTATGTTAATGAAATGAGTAGTGTTAAGAGTTTATTACATAACCTTGATTACATGTAAATAATTTTAATTTTTCATTACCTTCGTGAATCAAGAGTTTAGGACGTACTATATGAAAAAGTAGTTTTAAAATTATATTTAATTAGTAATCATCCAAATGGTAGTTAACCATTTCGATTCAGTTAGGGCGGCCTGTAACAAATTAAGGATTTAAAATGTGTATATATATATACATTTTTGAAAAAGTATTAAACAAGTGGTGGAAGACGCTTACTGCAGACTAATTATTCGAACAGATCGGAAGAAGAACGCGAAAAAATTAATTATGTAATACCAAGACATTACTTGGGGCTCGGCTCAAGCTGTCATCACTTACTATGTTAACTCAAGCCCAGCTCGAAACCTAAGTTTAATAAAAAAATTCAATCGACGACAAGCTTTAGTCGAGTCAAATCTCTATGTCTTGATGAAGAAACCTTACAATAACTTTAAAGGGGTTTACTCCAGGTTCAAAAATACATTCTTCAAACCAGAATGTAATTGTCGGCAAGTAAGTCCGTCTTAAAGTTGTTGTAATTGCCCAATGAGGTACTCTCTCAAGTTCGCGTAACCATTTATGGGCATGGGGTGGGAGAAGAACTTTACTCGAATCGCAACAACGATTGCAAGTTGACCTACAATTTAAGGTAAATTGCAAACCAAGGACATAACTCCGCAAGCTCCAATAACCTTTTATCGCAATATGTTGTCAGCAGACAACAACCCGGGGATGCCGCCGATGGGGCTTGAATCTTGGACCTTCGGGATGAAAGGTTAACAGGTTATCATTTATTCGATAACATATAAATGTTTGCATATTTCTATAAAAGTGTTAAATTTGTTTACTCTTAAAAGAAATTTTTTAATTTATGTTACATTGGGCTTTCAGCTTATTTTATTAAGTATGCCTATAACTACTATTTTGTTATTTATATTTGTCATCTTGTTATGTAGCAATAACTAATACAGAACAAGTGACCTCGTTTTCGCATACTAGTGTATTATAAAATAAAACAAACAAATATAGAAGAAGCTGTATCCTATGCAATATTGCAATATTTTGTCTTTATTCCGAGTTATTTCATAAAACGATTTGCTTTCTATAATTTTATTGGAGATGGAATATATAAGCAAAAGGGAAAGCATTCCGAAAATGTTTTAGACGGTGATTTTTTTCTCAGTTTATTAAGCGATGTACGGGTCTGATTTATTCCAACAAGCATAGCTTAATGCCTCAAAAATCAATAATAATTATTATTTAAGAGCTCTCCTCTTCTACGATTTAAAATTACATGGATGATACGCACACATATTGTTTTTATATTGACCTTAGTTAAGCATACGATAAACTTTCACATTTTGTTATTTTATGTAAGCTTAAAAAACTTGACTTTCTTCTTATACTAAACGACTCAATTAGGTCCTACTTTACAACAACTATTTAAATATCCTTTTTATAATTCTAGTTTTAGTGTTGGAATAGCTCCATCCGGTTTCCCACAAGGTTTCATCTAGCTCCGTTATTGCTTATTCTTGCCATTGTTGATACTGTTTGGTTGATTAATCCAAACATCCAAACATGATCTGATTATAGATTTGTAATTTTAGTACTTATTTACACGTTCCGCTCTGTTTTTACTTTTGTAGCTTCTCAAAATGAAAATTTGTTCACACTTATCGCTTTGAGTAGACTTGTTGCCATGACACTAGGTATAAGTGAAATGAGTAATGCCAAAATGTACCAACATGCCAACAGAAACAGTTACGTGATCAGAACCCTATTCATATGTATTTACCCCTCACAAACAAATACGTAACGGAACTGCACAACACACAGGTATTAAACCTGAATACAGTTCGTTACCAACTAATGGGCTAAACTAGATCGAAAGCTTACGTTGCACTTCATCTTTATTGTACCACAAACAACTTGAATTTCAGGCTTTGTAAACCATCGAGTTCTCAGGTTTAAGTATCTGAAGCTATTTGCTTTATCTCTGTGTTAGACAAATACTGAAGTGTGCATCGTAGGTCTGATCGCCCTCCTATGCTATTCGTTTTAGCGCATTATTGGTTTGCATTCAGACACCTCTTGTTGAATGACCCGCTTAGACTTCTTCTTAGACATCTGAACTTGTAAAATTGAAATTTTTTTGGCCGAATCTACATATATGCATCGACATATAAATTAAAATATTGACTGTCAGGCTCAAGTCGACCTTTCCAGGACTAACTATAGTATGCGTGAGTCAATTAAACGCATTTGTTACAGCCCTATAAATTGCACTGTAATTGTACTGTTTTCGACCTAACTTCGTCTGTTATCTGTTCCCTTCAATAGTTGGTGACTTCTAATCATCTTCTCTGTTATTAAATTATTGATTTCATCGCTTGTCAGTTTGGAACCCTCATTCAATATATCCGTGAAATAGGTAAAGGCCTTCGTCGAGAAGTGTGACACTTGAGCTGAAAGGGAAACTCTTAAATAATTTCATACTTTAGGCCCCCCTTCATAAGAGCTACAATGAATTTTGCAGAGGTTTACATTATTGTTGGAAAGTTCTATATGTAAAGGAACAGCTTCGCCGACTTTTGAACTATCTTAGTTCAGTGCGAATTGGCATAATAGTTTTTCCTTGGTAGGGATTTACGAGTGCATTCACCTCTTGAAGTGCAACTTTTCATTACGGAGATATTTGGATCAGAAAATTTTTTATTTGGTGACTTACTCACTCACCTTTCAAATAAACCTGTGATCTATATGTGGTTTGCACCGAGAAGGTTCCGCTGGTGCTAGACGGAGGTAAATTGGCATGCATGTATGATTTAACATACATAAAAAAGCTATCATAAACCCAATGCCACTGGATTAAGAAAAAGAGATACTGTCATATCGTAAATAAATATAGGAATTTTAAATGCATTTGTGAAACTTGTTTCCCAGTTCATTAAAAATTCCGGGTTAATTCCGGGGGTTAAATATTCCGGGTTAACAAATCGTTATCCATAAACAATTCTGAATATTTTTAACGTAAAACTTTAGAAATGAGAGGCAAGCCATTATGTTCATGCACCTTTCCAAAACAACTGACCACTGTTCAACAAAATTTTGAAAATGTTGAAGCCGAATCCGGGCTCAGAATTACTCTATCACGTCAGGTTTTTGAGATATTCTAACCTAAAAGTGCAAAAACACTGTTTTTTGTTATATTTGAGGTTATGTAGCACCGCGATGTTTAAAAAAAAAAAACTATATGTGGGATCTTATAACGCAAGTCTTCCTCTTGGAAATGCCGTTGAGTTTGCTCAAATATCTTTTCTTTTTGCCGAGACATTGCATTTTGAAATTTTCGTGTTCATGAATTTCTCGGTATACGAAAACTTTATGGTCACTTATAAATGCAATCAAATTAAATAAATAATAAAATTTAAAAATGTGATATCTCAGCAAAAAAAAAGATATTTCAGCAAAGTCAACGGCATTTGAAAGAGGAAGACTTGTACTATAAGATCCCATACATAGTTTTTCTTTTTTTAAAACATCGCGGTGCTACATAACCTCAAATATAACAAAAAACAGTGTTTTTGCACTTTTAGGTTAGAATATCTCAAAAACCTGACGTGATAGAGCAATTCTGAGCCCGGATTCGGTTTCAGCGGGAAAAGTTACTTCGGAAACAACTATTAATTGTCCAGGGTAGCGATTCTCACACAATTTGGTTGCCTAACCGTTTCAATAAATTAAGCGCATGCCCAAAAAATGTTGTGGCAACAGAAAAATATTTCATAGCAACGAATAAATATGTCAAGTTTGTGCACATGATCTGTAATTCTCCCATGCCGTTCCCCGGAGCTTGCATCTAAATACTCAGTCGCCTGGCTGGGAGCTGGCGTGTGATTTTGACACTTCATAGCGCTTGGACTGCCATGAGTAAAAATTTTGTAAAACGGTTGGCATTCCCCTTCAACCGATTGAACACACACTTGTTAAATTCAAGCTCTACACATTTTTACATTTTTGCGTATTCACAAGGCAACCAGGTTATCTGAAACAACAAATTTCGTGAGAATTCCTACCCAGGGGCAAAATCTTGTTGAACAAGATCTTCATTGTCGAAGGTAACGCCTCTCATATGGTTCGACAGGAAGCTTAAAAGATGGTAATCCGTCACTGCAAGGTCCGGAGAATACGGCAGATGCTGAAGCACCTCCCATTCGAGCTCATGGAGTGCAGCTTTAACGACTTGTGCAACATGGGGCCTGGCGTTGTCGTGAAGCTTTGTTCTTAACATTGCTACGCCACTCGTAAATTGATGGTGACGAAATCGCTGATAAAGAAATTAGGAAGATGTAATGACCCCGGGCTTAACTAGCTCAATTGCTACAACGACATCACCGCTTTAAATAAAAGTAAGGTGTGACCTACACCCAATAGGCCTGTCTCGCGAGACGGAGCGTCGGCACTGTCTGAAAAACAGAAACCCCTATGGATATTATGTCGTCTTGCTCTTCCTGCATAGGTAAAAAAGGAGATCTTCAGTTGTGATTTTTTTAGCCCGGCTAACCTTAGAACTTCCCCTGTTAAAGACCTCCTTGCCTGTCCCAGAGTGGCAGAACGTCTTTTTTTGCAATAATGGTGTTCGAGCACAAAAGCCCTTCTTGCGCGCCATATGGGTAGCCCACCCTTAGTTAAAAAAATAAAAATAATAGATTTATTATAATCCAGATCTACATCTTAGCGAAAGATTCATTGTTATCAGTTGTACAAAATGTACGGTTTTTAATTTTATCATATCGCTTCAATCCGGACGTTGTTCTATATCCAAGAAGGTGCGTATAGTAAATTGAGTATTCAATTGGAATTTGGAATTTTGACTCTAAAGCACTGCTCAGAGTTTGTTTTAGGTGTATGTCCATTAGCCTTTGCAATGAATAACACATTAACCTGTCGCCACGTTTGGACACGTAATTGCCTATAATACAGTCCGTGCAAGTGGCCACCAACCAGTTCGCTACTGTATTCCCTACACCCGTCGTCTATTCCCGTCTATATAAAGGATTTGTAATGTTGAAAACAGATTCGAATTTTCTTCATAAAATGCTCTGAATTACCTGGTTACAAGGCGCCGCAAACGATTGACAACCTTAGTAATATATATATATATATATATATATATATATATATATATATATATATATATATATATATATATATATATATATATATATGACATGCACCTACGAGAACCTAAGAAGAGCCTATAAAGATAAAAGCATCTATAATAACAACGGCCAATAATGGTAATGTGCTAGGCAGCGGCGGATTTACCCTTCATACAGCCCATAGGCACGCAAACGCCGGGCCTTATTTTTCCTTTCAGATGTTTTCATTGTTTCTTCATTTATTATTGCTTTTTACCCTAAATAATATTATTGATTTTTATTGTTGTTATTTGAAAGAGTTAGGGGTTTAAGAAGTTTCAAATAATCGAACACTAAACAAAATTGGTTGTTGTGATGTAATTTCAGGTTTGTTAAGTTAAAAACTAAGTAGAACGAAAAGAGACAAAATCCAAAAAGTGGACAATGCATTGTTGTTATTTTCCCATGCATTTTGCAACCAGTGTAATCTCCGGTGATCTTATCTCACTTATCTCAGTGATTTTATCTCAATTGAGACTTATCTCAGTGATTTTATCTCACTTGAGACCCACCGCTCCTCCGAGCTACTGTAAAAAGTGTCCAGAACTTAAAAAGATTAAGACATTTCTTTCGAATGAAGGTCGTTCCCTTCGAGCAGCTTGTAAAATTGTAAAAGTCATTTAAAGTGGTGCGAAGAGACAGAAACCTAAGAAATAAAAAACCGATGTGGAAAAACCCTGGAGAAAATCATCTCATTTTTTTCTTAATCTCTGGGTAAATCCGCTGCCGATGCTACAAAAACTTCTTTCTTTGCTATTAGTAATATTTTCTAACCATTGTAAGTGCAACTTATCGAACCTCTGAAAATGCTTAAAATTTAACAATTTATAGCTTTTTATAAGCGTCCAGTATGTTCTAATAATAACATTCAATTTTTATTGTTTTCTACTTTGTTAATTCAATTAATAATGTGTAACGAGAAAGAAATCCTTGTTTACGTTAAAGATTAATTAATGTGTTATAGATTATTCGTTTTTGAAATTGAACTTAAAGAAATACCAGTTTAGTACACATAGTTAATTATAAATACAGACATTAATTAATTTTGTACAACTATTGTGCAAATATAATTTGATCCGAAAAGTACAAAATAATAAAATTTACATCCATGTATACTAGTCCTATCAAAGCACTTGAAAATTATAACAATTTATTCTAATCCACATATGCACATAAATTATTTTAATGTTTCAGCTGTGACTACGGTTTCCAATCAGATCCCCAAAATGAATTTTATGATTTTAAGATAGATTCTAGAGAAATAATAATATTTCCTTACTGAAAGAACTCACACATTCAGAAATTGTGTGTTGTTTGTGTATATATTACTGCATTTCTGATTGTTATTGACTTTTAAATTTTGGCTAAAATAGTACTTTTTATTATTTCAAGTACACTCAAATAATAAAAAAAAACTAAACTTAGTCTGCTTCTTTAAAAGTTGACTTTTATATTTTCTTAATATTAGTAATATATCTGTGTTTTTATCGAGAAATCAAACTATATTTAGGGAGTATTATTGCAAACTTACTTGATCAACTTGAAAGTCACTACTTTCTGTATCAGTTAGATTGTCTATTTAGTAACACAAATATTTTGCCTTTTGTTGCAGTTAGAAAAATTTTAAAAGTTAACTTACCGCTAAATGAATAAGGAAAACCAAATCACTAGAATTTTGAAATAATCAACAAATAAAATTTCTAAAAAAAAATGTATTATAGGATAAAAGAAGACAAAACGTTTCTTCTCTGTAGATATGTAACAAAACACAAAGAACACACAAGACAAAATGCTCTAAAATTCAAACCGCTAAGAAGGAATGAAACTTTTGGAATATTTCACGAATGTGTAGTGTACGATTGTTCGCAAATAATACAATTAGTCGATTCACACAAATTGGATTTAAATTTTCTCCTGCTTTCTTTTCAGTACACATATGTACTTACATGTTACATTCAACCAATGTACATATCTGTATTGCATTAAAATTTTACTTTCAAAAAATCAATAAAAGAACTAATGAAGGTTAACTTTGATGTAATCGATATTGAGCCAATTGAAGGAGATACTATAGTGCACATATGTATAGAAAATGATATCACACCAATATTGATACTGATTTCAATGAATACAAACATGTTGACTATATAGAGTATGTTAGTTGTTATATGTATGTGTAAATGGCGATTGCATAGTACATGAAAATGCGGATGTAGAGGGATTTTGCGAAATTATGATTAAAAGCGTATTTTTTTTTAACAAACAGCCGAAATAATAAGTACTTCAATTTGCAGTTACTTTACAAAGAAGCAGTATACGAGTATAAGTAAAATTAAGATAGATTTTATTAACTCTTACCCATTATCGATCCAGGACTTTCGTATCTTCCATCTCTTTGTGATTGGGCTTCGTTAGGTGTCGGTGGTGGAGTTTGAGAGTCTGGTATTTCCTTTGACGCTGAAAAAGTCAGATCTAATTTATTCAATTCACAAATTTAATATATTTTTGAAAAAGTTAATGAAGTAGAGAAAAATTATTTACACTAGTTTTGAAAACAAGTATTGGTGTGTGTGTCATAGGCATAGCGCTTTATCTGCTTGCGCATGACTAAATTTGGTTCGAGCATGCCAGGATTTTTAAAATGACTGTAGAGAGATTGAAGACACTGTGGGAAATTATGAATTTTCGGAACGAACACGAGTTCAAGGTCACAAAAGTGCCCAATCCGAGAACCTCTTAAAACGTTGTTACCAATGACATAGCTTTATCTGAGGACGATAAATACTTCACGAGAATTCACTGATTTCGATGCAAGTTCTCTTAGCGCTGTTAACAGAGTGCGTCGATTGAATCAGATTTCTTGAATCAATTTGACGAAAATCGCATAGGTAGTTTAACTTAATTAAACTACGTTAATTAATTTAACGTTAATTAAACTATCTCTTTCTGGATTTTGAACCAACGACATTACTTCTGCAACGCCCAATGTTTTTTCTTTTTAACCGATTTAAAAAAAAAGAGGAGGTTCTCAATTCAACTGTATATTTCTTTTTGTATGTTTGTTAAGCGATCATTCCGCCAAATATGAAATACTTCAGAGGTGGTCCTATGTCCCAAAAATTGTTGGTGGGGGTGAAACCTAACTTTGTAACGCGTGGACCAATTTGGATGGTTCTCTTTTTGTTGTACAGAGGATGATCCCCCATTGCTAATAGGAGAAAAAAAATTGGCCTAGGGTGGGGGGAGGGGTAGTCTAGCTTCGTAACGCGTGGCCCGATTTTAATGGTTCCTTTGCTGTTATATAGAGTATGATCCCCCATTGCTTATTCTAGGATAATTTGGTTCTATGGTGGAGGAGTGGGAAGGGGAGGGGGAGGGGTAGTCTAATTTCGTAAGGCTTGGATCAATTTCGATGATTCTTTCTTTGTCTGTTGGGTAGTGTATGTGCCCCGATTGATACCGCGAGAAAAAAAATTTTGGTGGGAAGGGGGGGCGGGATAGGGGGTTGAAACTAACTTTTTAACGAGTCGACCGATTTGGGTGGTTCTTTTTTTTTTGTTGTACAGAGTAGAAGGCACTTAAAAGTGAAAAATAAAATATTTTTTAAAAAAAAATTGAACCGACTTCACAAGAAGCACTAAAAAGCATAAAATAATTTTTAATTTTATATCTAGTACGACATTTTGAAGTCGGTGCAAATTAAAGAAACAAAAGGATATATAACCATAATCGAAGATACTATATAAATTTACCTAAACGTTTCAGCTCAAGGGATCATAAAGAAAGAAGATTAAATACTTTTGTTGTAGTTTGGTTTGTTTCTTTAATTTGCACCGACTTCAAAATGTCGTAATAGATATAAAAAACATAATTTTTATACTTTGAAGTATTTCTCCCAACCCATTCCCTACATGGGGTACTGGAGAGAGATATTTACATGGATATGTGTATTATATTTGTCGGGGGAGTACGTGATAACAGTTCGGCCTACTAACCCGGTGGTGCCAGCTTGGAATCCTACCGGCGGCGACCTATGGTTGTATTCTATTGACAACATATTACGATAAAACGGACATGGGGGCTGCAGAAAAAATGCCAGTGGTTAGGAATCCACTTTAAATAGTAGGTCCACTTGCAATCGTTGTCTCGAATCGGGTGAAGTTCTTCTCTATGTTTCTGTAGCGAGCAGTAAGTAATTGAGACTTAACTCTTCAGATGTTAGAAACGAAGTACGAACATCAAAAACATAGCAATGGAAAGCTCTTGGAGCATCCAGAAGGCTAACAATTTTTACTTCAATTCAATTTTTGTAACTACTCGTTGATCTACAAGTCCCATATCAGACCTAAACTTAAATATAATTCAAAAATTTAGACAGAGGCTGGACTTACTGCACTTTACGCGTTAGATAAAGTTTAAAGAAGGGCTATTAAGTTTATTAGCGACCCAACAGTCTCTGAGATCATCGATGGAATGTCGTTTGACTCTAGCCGCGGATGCGATGAAGGAGGGGCAATGGCTGCACTTACCTCTCCCCCTTCCCGAGCCTCGGGCAAACTTTTTACTATTTACAAGAATCGGTTAATACTAATCTCTAATTAAATCAATTGGTCGCGGAATGGCCCGTATAAAAAAAATTATGGCGAAAATCCATGTAAAATCTACTATAGTGAACCAGAGTGATGGATGGAATCAAGTAGATTTATTTCGAGGAATAAAGCCGTATTTTTAACATTACAGTTAAAGAATTTATTTGTTTCACGAATAAAATTTCTAAGGTATTCAGAAAAATTAAAAATTACCATTTTAAGAAATTAAGATGCCTCACAAAATTTCCTTTCCTTTTAAATGGAAATCTTTTGAAATAAGTTAATTTTTTTAATTAATAATAAAGTATTGGCTTAATGATGATATTGAATAATTGATCGGGATTATTTGTAGAATAGAATATCATATTAATTCTTTACTGAATTTGCAACGCTTGACTTGGTCTTTCTTCAGAGATATAAGAAATACTGCTTTTGACTTAGCGCTGTGCAAATAGGGCAATACTTGGGAATAACTTGTCAAGATGGTATAGGTAAGACAAACTGTTTGAATAAGATTTTTATGGATCTTCGTATAAAAATCTTGATAATGTGTTTGAAGGTCGTGACCCATCCGAAGGCTTTTCCTTTATTGAAGTTACTGATATTGATGTCTGCTCTGCAGTGATGTCTACAAAGCCTAATGAAATTGGATTGGATTCCCTGCATCCAATGTTTGTAAAAATACCACTTCGAATTATTCTCCCTATTCTCCACATTTATTTAATAATATTATAGTTAGATAAATATTGCATTGATATATTTCAAAAATTGACTAAAATTCCTGTAGAATATCACCCAATATAAATCCTAACGTTTCTTTCCAAGGCTTTTCAAAAAGTGCTTCATTCGCAGGTTGCACACCAACTAAAAAGCAGCCTTTTGTCAGATTTTACAAGCAGGCTTCCGAATTAAGCACTGTATCACGGCGTTCGTTCGTTCCGCTTAACTTTTCGAAGGCCTTTTTTTACGATGTGGACAACCCTTTGAGGCGATAGCATGGGTTTGGCCGGAAAGGATTAGGGTAAGGGAAGTGAGGAAACTTGAATGTCTTGTTTTTGCATTGCTGCGAGCTAGGCAACAGCCCAGAGACGGAGCGGCCATTTTTTATTTTCAATGGTTGTTAATAATCTTCTGCCTGTTGTACGATACTGTAACTATAGTATAATAATTATGCGGAAGATATATAGCTGTATATTTCTAGACCTCCAGGCCTGATGTAGGACGCTATTTGTCGATTGATAATCTGATGAATTTTTCCAAATGGACTGGTCAAAATTGTTTACATCTTAATACCTGCAAATCAAACGTTATTGTAATCTACAAAACTAATTTTTTTCATTTCCAAATTTTATTCCTGATAATATAGGTATTACCTATAGCGATTCAGTTAAAAATGTTGGTCTCTAAATTTTTAAACAATGTCAACAGTGGCGTGGCTAAAATATATGGGAGCGTACGAAGATTAAAATTGTTGTTGATTCCGCTGATTTCGTTTATTAAATTGGAATCGGTGTCAACTGGTAAGCTGAATGTGTCTTTCAATTCCTTTTCTAAGTATGTTTTGAGTTGTTCTCTTAATAGTGACTTGAAATTTCATGAAATAATGTCTCTACCCAATTAAGATTAATAAAACAAACTGGAATTCACTCAGTCAAGTAGAACTTTCTCACTAAATATTTCGCGTTATTCCTCTCACATCTTCGGTAGAATAAGTGGTAACGTGGCGGCCTACCAATCCGGAGATCTCAGGTTCGAGTCTCACCGACGGCGACCCATCGTTGTTTTCTTCTGACAACAGATTACGGTCAAAAGACCGTAGGGGTTGCAGAGAAAATGTCAATCCTCTCTACCCATGATTCTAAAAGGTTTTTTTAGAATCCCACAGTTTAGGCTATGCCACATAATATATAATATAACGTTTGTACAAGAAAAAATAAAACCATGGTTCGTATCTATTCTCGCCAATATGTTGTCTTATCAATTATATTGACAAAAAGGTTAAATACAAATAGATATTATTTAAAATAAATATAAATTATGTAAATTATATAAATTTTGTAAATACTTACCGGATGAAAGTATATCTTGGGTAATTTCGATTAAGCCTTCACTCATTTTTTTGGTGATTGTCGCTTGTACCGATTTATAAAATTCCTCTTCAGTTAGAGATTCTCTAGGTTTTTCATGATAGGATTTTGGAACGTAATCTTCCATGGCAGTGATATCATCTTCCATAGACATTCTTGAAACATCTGTCTTAACCTTTTCTGTTGTGATGGTTGCTGTTTTCTGAACATTATCATCTGTTGGTCCTTTCTTTGATTTATCGCTATCTTTTGGCTTTTGCAATGATTCCTTACTTTTATCTAGTTTAGATTTCGATGGCTCGTCTATTATTTTGACCTCTTTTTTAATCTCATGATGAGTTACTTCTTTGGCTTCCATCTTTTTATCTGTCTTTTTTACTTTTGTAACTTCTTCTTTTCGTCGATCTTCTTTCTTTGGTTCTTCTTTCTTCGGTATTTTACTTAGAGGTATTTTTGACTTTACTGAAGATTTTTGAAGCGTTTTTTCCATAATTTCGTATTCCTCGAGTGATTTTCTTTTCTCTTCTTCTTCAATTTTATCTTTTTGTTTTGACAATTTTCGTTCTAAGTCGGGATCAATTGCTTCTTTGCTTTCTGATTTTAAATTTGAGATTTCCCTTTTGATTTCTTTTGAAACAACTTCTGTTGTTGTTTTAGTCTCACTTGTAGCTTTATCAACAGTCTCAGTTGCAGTCTCTGTGATTGTTTTTATCTTATCTGTTTCCGTCGTTTCATATACTTCACCTTTTTTCATCGCCTCAGGGCTAGTTCGAATCACTTCTACTTGTCTTATTTCAGATATCTCCTCTACTATATGGCTAGTGTGATCTTCTTTTGTGGCTTTTTCTGTAACTGTACTATCGAATATAATTTTCGAAGTTTCTTCCAATACATCTTCATCGCCTTGCACTTTCACAGTTTTCTTAAATTTATCTTGCAGCTCTTTATCAAATTCAGTCTTACTTACATCAGGAGTTTCAATTTTATTCGTTTTAAGTTTAATTATATGTTCTGGTACCACAGCCGATTTTATAATATTATCAGTTGGCATTTGAAGCATTATCTCTTCTTCATGAATTGCTTTTTTATCTTCTATTAAACTTTTACGTTTTATTTCTGTTATTTCTTGCACTATTTCTTTCTTTTGTGTTGAGGCGGGTATTGTTCGTTCCAAAGACAATCGCTTTTCAATTTTTTGTCTTCTTTCAGCGACACTGCGTTTGATATTCTCATCATCAGATTCAGATTCTTCAATAGCTTTTTCTTCTGCGGAATATTTTATTTCATCTCGTTCTCTTCGTTTTTGGTCTGAAATAAACAAAAAATCAAAACTCAATTTATTTCACAAGCAAATAATTTTGACTCACCTTCTTGCATTACTAGCTCTTCTACAGATTCCGAGTCCTTCATAATGTCAGTTTCGAAGGCGTTATCTAGGTTTATGTGTTTTCTATCGGCAGTTTGCTCATGTCTACTTGTTCCTATGTAAGAAGTTATCTTTATACATTTTTGAATTATGTCATTTCGTCCAATTGTTTTTAGACCGTTTTCAAGAACATTCAGGTCATTTGACTTTTTAAGTTTAAATAATCGGATCATTGATTGAGCCTGTTGTGCTGTACTTGTCGGATGCTGTGCTCGAATAGTGCTGATTTCTGCCTCAGTAATTCCGATTTCAGGAGCTAACGTAACCCAGTCTTCACCCAAGAGATTCGACATATCTACAATTCTCATATCACCTAAGTAGTAATCCTCTGGTCGCTTAGTCGAAAGAACTTCTCTGCTATCCGATAGTGATATCTGGTCGGGGATTATTTTCTCTGGCAGGACTATATTAAGTATGCAAATGGGTTGTTGCGGAGGTTCGCCTTTAGCAACTTTAGGTTCTCGCATAAACAAGGTGCGACCGACCGTATCCGCATGTTGGTCTTTTACACGAACACTAAATGGTAATCGATTCTCTCGGAAAGCTCTAAATGTAAGTTGAAGTTGTTCACCAGATTTAGTTACAGGTACTAAGTTTCCAGCCATTTCAATATACTGAGATTTACCCTCAAGAACTTCAACGTCCCTGCTTTTGGCAACCTCACTGAAATGCTCTTGGTGTTCAAGTGTCTTTTCTTCCTTGTCGTCAGTCATACAAAATACCCTCAGCCGCGATTCGTTTTGTTCAACGCGCTTAGCAAACACAACAAATTTCGCCATGAATGGAACATGAATTGCTTCTCTGTAAAAGTAGATTAAAGAAAAGAAGATTAGTGTTAACTTATTTACAATTAAAATACTTAAAGATAAAATGTCCGGTCCATTCAAACATAGGGATTCGTAAAACAAGCATCATTAAGATTTTATATTTATGGATTTATTTATTATGAAATACGCTTGAATTGAGAATCATCCTCTAAAATCAAATAAAGTACCATATCGCATATTCGGTGCAAATTGTTGGCTCAGTAGTAGCATGCAACCATTCAGCAGTACTTGCGAGAGAAAGTTGTGCAATTATGGCTGTTCATAGTACAATGGTGATTTGCTGACAGAAATTCATACAGCCATCAGACAACCAATTGAATCGTTAATAATCTGTAGGACTATGCGAAAATCTGTAATTCGGCTGGCCAAGTTTAATTGTGATCACAAAGTTAGACGGAATGATTTTGTCAGCCAAAGATCAATCAAGTTTTTGACTCTTTTTAAAAATATTAAGAAGAAATTTTCTAGTTTTAAAGCCACCCAAATGGTGATGTATATATGTTTTGGAGACAGAGCTGTCAACGCCACGGTTTCAGAGTTCGAACCTCGATCTCCCGTCAGTTTTTAATAAAAAAAAAAACACTCCATCTCTAGACAGCTGTCTAGCTCGCAGGAATGTAAAAACAAGACATTAAATTTCCATCATTCCCATTACCCTAATTCCCTTCTGGCCGAAACCATGCTAACCATCAGAGTTGTCCTCTGGGCTTTGGCTAATTGGCCATTTATTTGCTGCAAATTTTGTCTTGGAGTTCTACATATCACCTGCTATGCCTGACGGTGTTTACCCTTAAGTACTTAAAAGCTGCGCTCACTAATACCAAAACGATACTTACTTACTAGTCTCTCAAAAACCAGCCGTCTTATCACCAGTCGCTGGTCGGTGTGCTGGAGATTTACTAACATTCCTAACGGCTCGCTGAAACTACAGTCTCCATAACTTTAGTAAGACTAAAACTTTTGCCTTGGAATACTTTGTGTACGGTGCTTTTTAACCAAACTTTAAGCATTTGTATCTTAACCTTCTGAAATGAATTTAAAGCTTCCTAACTCACAGTTCCCTACGTGTAACATTGGACAGTGTACCCCAAGGTTCAGTTCTTTCACCTTTCCCTTTTTATTTGCGTTCTTTTACTTTCAATCTTCTTCATAGATTCTTAGATGACAATGCTATAGCGGAATTTAATCTCTATAGGTATCAATAAATCAAGGCTGCTCTGAACCTTCAGTTGTACTATTCCGAAATGTTGTTATTGAACCGTTTCAGATATTATAGTGAAAAGAAAGCAAGGTTGGCCCCAGAAATGTGTTCTATATTTGCTTTAAATTTCATCGATATAAGTTCAATAGTCTTCTGATTTGAAACCATTCGTACAGAAGGACAGATTTTTACCAAGATACTGTGCAAATAGACAGATAAAAGAACTCTAATGCAAATATTTCACAACAACCAAGAAATACTGTAATTTTGTATAGCTATATTGATATTGATTAATAAAGTATTAATTTCAGTAAATGAGTTTCGATAATTCTTGATTTTATCCTTACATAAAATAAGAAATATTTCCTTCAGTTCGATGACGATTTTTTTGTATAAAGTATTGCGGGTAAGCTGTAGTGGGGGAGGTGAGCGGAACCTAAGTTTGTAACGCGTAGACCGATCAAACTACCTAACATTATGATCTGAAGTATATACATTTTATGGCAAAAGAAATAAAATCTTTGGGATGTTTGGTATCAGGTGATAGAATTAAACCGTAACCAGAGCGTGTTAATACACTTAGCTATATTAAGTTTCCGAAAACGTTTAAAGAATTAGGGTGTCTTATCGAAATGCGAAATACCTGAAATAGGAATATTTCGGCTAAGGACAATGTCGTGTCGTGTTATTCACAGTAAACGGGTATTAACATTACGGGTGCAATAAAGTTCAAAGCTGTCACTTAACGATCTTTGGGGATCTTATTTAATCGTCTTCGTTGCAAATACTTAAGGTCGGTTAATAAATTCAAACAACGCTTAGGAAACTGCGGATATTCATATAGTAGTACTAGCTGTACCCCCACCAGATGGAAATTGATTTCCAAAATAAAAAATATCCTGTGTTGAGAGATTTGTACAGGCGACAGGGAGATTTTCCTATGGTATTGTGAAAAGAGCTCCTTGATATTTTGTATACGGTTTAAGCCCCACCTGAGTGCAACGAATGTACACTCTTCTATATTTTTTAAGTCCCGCGGGGTGGTGGGGTGCGGTGGGTGCCAATAATATTCAAAAATTGTTTTTCTATTATCTCGGCTTTCATTGAAGCTACGACAGAAGCGAGCAAATATTTTTCTTTTAATAAAATAGCTCATTCACAACGTGTGGATTGGACGAGGTGCACCGATTCCTTGGCCTCCTAGATCTCCAGATCTTAACCCATTGGATTTTTTTCTTATAAGGAGGAGACGGAATTGGATCAATTCGTTGAGCGTCCGCCCCAAGAGATTTTATTAAGAAATTAAAATAACCCACTCCGTCTCTGGGCTGTTGTCTAGCTCGCAGCAATGCAAAAACTAGACATTCACTTCCCTTACCCTAATTCCCTTCCGGCCAAAACCATGCTACCACATCAAAGGGTTGTCCCCAAAGACAAACACTCCCTTTTACAAAATTCAGACTGAAATTAGCAATAAACGCGTTATGTACATTAAAAGTGAAACTAAAAACGGTCTGAAGAACTGAGTAATGACAAGTGTCTTAGGAACCAATCGAACCGAAGTGTACAGTACGTCTATCAAGAAATCGATGATGAAGCCGCCCCACCAACATTCGGCACGTTAACATTACCTAAGAGCATAAATTTATTACACCTGCCAAAGCGTTCGAGAGATTCTTCTAAATTGTTTTTATTCTCTCAGCTTGTTTAAAAGAAGTTTTCGTTGGCATAGAGATAAATCTAGTTAGTCTATTAGATGTTTTTGGGGTTCCGATATATGCCAGCCCTTCAATCCTCTCGTTTATAAATGTATTAAAATGAAACTTAATGGACGCTGATAGATTGATGACCTAAAAACAGAAATTATGGCAAAATAATTTTTTACACGTACGATATGGGATCGTGAAAAATTAAAGCTTAAATAATGAAATAATTACTAATATTACACGATAATTCCTAATAGTCTTTCTTTCTTTCTTTGTATGAGCAGCCTCGCACCTGTAACATTAATGATGGAAAGTAATACTAGAACTCCGATGACCAAAGATGGTATTTTTCAGGTACGTGATAATATTAACATGACAAAAAACATAAATATCTTACCTATAAAGTTCGGTTGCCATCTTCGTTGCCTCGGAAATATTTCTGCAATCCATAAGCCAAAACCTGGCCGATACTGTTGTTGTAAAGGACACACAATCATTAACGAATGTCAATGGCGTAGAACCTGTAACGTCTTCCCACTGCGCTCGGGACGGGCCGCCTGTTATAAAAGCAATCCATTGGTTTATCTTGATGACTAACTAAATACCCTTTCTAAAAAATTGTTTGTCAAAGCAAAGTGAGGTTATCAACTATTAAAGCATTGAAAATACGATACAGGCTATCAAGCAACAGAAATGTAAAAATATGTTTGTTATATAAATATATATAATATACTTTAAACGGTTAATTTTATCGTTTTTTTTTTGAAACCATTACTATCAACCTTTTTTATATTATAAAATTTTTTCTAAAGCATGCTCTCCTTGTACTATTTGCTTGTTCTCATTTTTTTTATATATATTTATAATTAGGTATATTTAACGTAGGTTCTAGAATAATAATTTAATTTAAAAGCATCTTTGTTGGCTTATAGCGATCCTTTGAATTGAAACTGGTAAGCGGCAGCGTTCCGCATGAACCAACAAAAGCGAAATGTTATTGCACTTAAGCGCCTTAAATTATCAGTGACAAATGTAGAAGTGAGGAAAATTTATACTTCTTATAACAAGCCACAACAACAACAACAAAATAAAGAAAATTTAAAAACAAAATTTTAATAATCGTAAGATACAGACTAAAAGCAAAGGTTTTTGTTAGAAAATTTCTTTATTTACAGAATATTGTAATTTTTGTGAAAAAAAGCTGAATGCGGTTATTAGCAACGGTTTCAGAAAAGTTCCCTTGAGGGCAACTAACTTGGAAAATTTCAAATATTTTTTCGTTCTTTTTCAGTTTCAATCTGGTATCTAAAGCCCTTTATAATTTTTGAAAAGTGTGTAATAATTGCCAAATCTATAAAGATACCTTAAGGGAGAAGAAAAGAACTCAACTAAATCATGGAAAATAAGAAAAATCTCAATATTTCAAAAGAGAAAGATGAATAGGAAGAAATAAGCCAGTACAGATATAGTGATAATAGTGTACTTATAAGAATTTATATAAATTGAATATTTTATAATTGCTTGTCACGTGTTCATATATTTATATTCAAACAAATTTTTGAAGAAAACACAATACACATATACGTTACTAGAAAATTTAAATAAATTCAAATTTACTGGACCTGGACACGCATATTACTTGTAAAATTTTTCGTACATAAATAATTCTAATTTTGAACACGATCAAATTTTCGTTATGGAAATTGTTTCGGAATCAACTATAGACTTAAATATAGATAAACTTTAATTTTCCAAAAGCAACCTTTTATCTCGGAAAACAAAAAGCATTTTACGTAACGTATATTTGCATTTGATCGTTAAATGGGAGTGGTAGAATAATATATATCTTGAAAATCGAAAGTAAAAATGTAACAAAAGTTATTTAGTATTTATACTATTCATGTTTCAAAATGCATTTTCAAACCAACTTATACAAAATAAAACATGTTGTCAATTCAAATCATTAACATTACATAATTCAAATTTCAAAATTAATTGTTTATAAGGTTGCCCAAAAGCTTGATATTTAATAAATTCAATTCAGTTGTTTTCTTATGTATCTTTGGTATCATTCTGGATAAAAGTTCAAATTTTCTTGCTTTTGTTAGTTACCTTTTAGAGATCTTTTCCGAAACACACCTTCAGGTAGATAGAGAGAGTGGAATGCGTGCACATAGGCATTTACGCATTAGTACGAAAAATTATACATTGATATTTATATATAAGAGAAAATAACCAAGGCAAAATAATAACTTTTGTAACAACTTTGTTGAAAATTTTTTTCAATTTACACTTTTTTTGAAATTTTACTTAAGTCCTTTAAATAGCTGAAACGCGAACACGTGACTCTTAATATAATTAAATGCGATTATAATGCTTAATTTAGAAACTTTAGAAATTCACCGTAACTTAAAATACATAAATTCAGTAAACTGTTTTTATTATGAATTTTTGAAAATACTTACTTGTATCTCAACTTTTCATCGTATGTGTGTATTAAACAAAATTTTATCACAATATTGTATAATTTTTGGATATATTTTCCATTGCTTCTCCTGTTACTATTTTATAATAAAAAATATCACTTTTATACTACCTAAAGGGTTTTTATTACAGAAGAGAACTTCAAGTAAATAATTTGAGATTTGTCTACTTTTTTCCTAATTAATTAAAAAATTTATAAAATTGTATTTCAGTTTACAGTATCGGTTAATTATTTATTTTATGAGTTTTTATATTGCATTTTAGTTATTCAAGAAGGAAACTGAAAAGGAAATTAAAAGTTTTTAAGATCTAAGGCAAGTAACTTAAATGGAGTGTAGTAACCATAATTTACAAAAACCTTTTAGTTCTAACAATGCTAGAAACCATGATTGCGTAAAATAAAATACGAAAATTACTTCACTCGAATAAATTACTGGCTGTGTGTGAACTCCTATAGCAATTATCTTTTTAACTTATTAAGATTTTTGTGTTATTTGATCAACAGGCACATGGACATGTTGATCTCTATTTTATTTTAACACATTTTTAAAATTAAAACTGAAACATTTTCGTCATTTTATAAACCTTAAAACATAGGGAAATGTTTTTAAAAAGATTTATAGGAAAATAATTTTTTTCTGTTGTATGAAGTAATTGTTATGAATTTTTCTATATTTATTTAATAAAAATTATAATATAGATTTAATACTGCAAAGCCCTTGACGAGACGAAATTTAAGAATGCTATTTTATAATAACACTTAAATTTAACCAAAATGATGGGTGTTCGAGTTGTAGAAATTCTTTCAAAATGACCGAATGCCAATAGTTGCAGATTTTCGTTTTGGAAATTTATCGCGGTATACCTATCTTATGTATAAAATGCCTAAGTATGTTAGGTTTTCATACTTAGGAATTTTTAATAAAACACGTTTATTAATAGAAAAGTTCAAATATTTTTATTTTAACATGAAGTACAAAGATTTAAATTAAATGTGTAACAAAACATCGTTGAAATCTACTCATCTACTCGTTTAGCAGGACACCATACTTTTATGGAAGTTTTCGATGGCTTTTTGACATAAAACTGTATCTATATAATTATGTAATCGTTTTGGGATTCATTAGCATAAACTTTTACTTTTACGAAACCGCACAGGAAGTAATCCAATGGTTTTATATCGCCTGATATCGGCGGCCAATTGATGTCACCAAGAGGAGAAATTATTAAAATTTGGTTTGGAAAAGATCGATTGTCATCCGAGCTGTATGACATGGTGTGCCGTCTTGTTGAAACCACATATTTTCCAGATTCTTATCAATAATTTCAGGCAATAAAATTTTGGTTATAATTTCATTCGTCATTCAGTCATCCGAAAGTTTCCATAATAAATGGTCTCCTACTAAATGAGTAGAGGAGGTCCCCTCAACGATGTTATGCTACACATTAAATTTCCATCTTTGTACTTCATGTTAAAATAAAAATGTTTGAACTTTTTTATTAATAAACGTGTTTTATTAAAAAATCTAATGTAAACGTCTTATTTGGAAACCCATAATCTATAGCAAAATTTAATGCCTGTTTCATTTAAAGAACATAAAACGAAATCTATATGCAAAATTTCACAATTTGAGGAATTGTAGTATTGCAGATTTACCTGAAGTAACAAACAAACGAGGAATTCTACATAGGCTTCGCTTTTTATACAGGCAACTGGAGAATTCTTCGTTATGCAAAATTCTAAACAAGTGCATTAATATATTATGGTTATAATATCCTTATTTCTTCTTCTCTCGAATGCGGCCCAATTTACTTGATTTATATCCATAAATTCGGTATAGGTTATTAACATTCTTTTAACATCTTAGGCATTGCAATGCCAATCTTAAAAACTTTCGGAGAAACGTTAGTGCTTCTCAGAAAGATGTAAGTAATACCTCCTCCATCTGACTTAGCGGTATATTCATAAATTGGTTCATTAGGGTTTTAAGAACATGTATTTGAATCGATTTTACGATATTCCAATTCCATCACTCTCAAAACCAATATATAGCATCAGGCCCACCACTGTATCTATCTTGATCTTGCATACGACTCGGAATTCCTTTCATCGTTTAGTCTGGTACGAGGAAGAAGAAAGCGAGATGTATGGGCCCGGCATAGCAAAGGTTTTTTAGTAATATTAAATTAATTACCAACCCTTTATAGAATAACGCTGCCCAAAAATATTTTCATTACGAAGCATCGGTTTAAGTTAATAGCAATTCAATTCAATAAAATTTTTTTTTAAGAAAATTTCGGCTGGGTGAACTCATTTGCGTCGGTAGTAAAACTAAACTTGAGACGGGGTCATTGCATTTTTATGCAGGATAAAGCACCATGTCACCGGATGAAACGGCGATAAACACCCTGCGGTAACAAAATATGCGAAATATTCCATGGCCAAATTACCGGGCCCGGTTCTTAACGCAATAGAAAGTGTCTAAATTATGTTAAAACATATTGTTGACTTACACCAAAATCTTGATTTACAATCATTTCAAGAAACGCATAAGTGGAGTATGAACGACTCAACTAAGTATAAAAGAAATGGTGACGAAATGCATAAGCACTATGCCTCAAAAAGTTTAGGCTGTCATTAAAAATAAGGGGAATATACAAAGTTTTAGCTTGCATTTTTAATAAATATTTAAAATAAAAATATGTTTAATATTAATTCAAAATATAAGTAAAATTTTGAATATTCCGCGTTTTATTATAAGAAAATCATTCTTTCCTGACAATATTTGTATAAATATGTACGCCTTTTGCCATCAGTGTTGAACTTCTAATTGGACATTTTGAAAAAGTCTACTCTAGCTTATTATAATAAGACATCAGCGGTTTCTAAAATAGGAAAAGAACATTTTCTTCCAAATGCCCTATTAAATTGAAGAGCTTGGTGAAAAATAAAGCAAGCGAAATATTTCTGAAGATCGATTTTTTTGTGTACATGTAGTTTGTTTGTGTATAGTTCTTACTTCAGTGTACCCTCAATAATAAAATATTGCCCATTACGAAGTTATATAAAGTCCAAAAAAGTTAAGTACATTTATTTCTCATTATCTAATGAAAGTTTAATTGCTCTTAAGTGCTATAATTTAGTTAGACTAGTTCCAGTCTTTAAAATATGATCATAAAATTTACATTGAAATTGTTACGCAAAAACTTTTGTCTTTTTTCAAAATTATTTATCTGCAATACTTAAGAAAATATATTTACTTTTCAAAAAATTATTTTCTTAAAAAATTGCATTGACTTTTTGTTATCCCCAGAAAAAATGCATGTATAAACAATGGTTTTCTGCTTTGTTGGTTGTTAGTTCAATTTAATTCAAGGTACGGGGTGTTTCAGATCTGGTAAGCAAAAAAAGTAGGGTGATAGACTTCACCTAGCCCAATAAGAAATTGTAGGACAGACGGAGGGCAATCTCAACCGTTTGGGATGGTAACTCATATATTTGCAATTTTCATGTTTATCACTATTTAATTTTTATCTCTTGATCTACTCAACGCAGCGATATCAAGCAAACACCAAAAACTACTATCCCAGTGACCTTTCCAAAATTGTTAACAGTGTTCATCTAACTCCTACCATTACAGGTATAGTCACTTCCAACAGTGAAAAAAATGTTTTGCGATTACCTAAAATTCAGCATTTCCTCAAATTCTGTTCGAAATTTATGTCAATTAAAACAGCTGTGAATATTGAAGAAACTTTTTTCACTTTTGGAAGTGACTGTACCTGCAATGGAGGAAGTATTCCTTTACTACCAAAATGTAAGAGAATTAAGAACAAGAGCGAGCCAGTTATTTCAGGCTTCTCCTTCCTGCTGTTACGACGTCATT
This sequence comes from Leptarthrus brevirostris, assembly GCA_964036015.1. Lineage (NCBI taxonomy): Eukaryota > Metazoa > Arthropoda > Insecta > Diptera > Asilidae > Leptarthrus > Leptarthrus brevirostris. The sequence continues at coordinate 98,205,607 of OZ038373.1, forward strand.
GCTCTGACCGAGACCTGGCTTCATAACGGTTTTAATAATGCAGAAATTCGAATTGACAAGTCCTATCAGATTTTTCGTAGGGATAGATACTCTGACTGCATGGCTCGACACGCTCACAATCGATCTCTTAGCTCTTAAGATATCTCTGGGGAGATGCATATTTTCCTGCTATGTTGTTATATCCCTCCAAACTAGAAAAACTATGCTGATGTAGATGGTCAAAGTCTTTACGATATTTTAATTCTTAGCTTAGATTTTATTAATAATATGACAAACCCAGAGAACGAAATAATTCTTCTTGGTGACTTTAATTTACTCAAATCACAATGGGTATTGAACGCTGATGACGATGACTACCTTCCTTTCAATTGTCTTACTGCTGTCTCACTCCCATTTTCTTGACGCCATCTCCTCCTCTGGTTTACACCAAGTGTGTGAAGTAAAGAACTCTAAGGGAAGACAGTTAGATCTTATCTTTTCTTCTGATTCGAGTAACACTATAGTCGAACCGATTTCTTGTAACTTATCCGCTATCGACAGTTTATATCCACCCATTTTCATCTCTTTTTGCTACGATGGCTCTAATATTGCTGAGCCCAACGTAGATCAGTACGTTCTTGATTTTAAAAGGGCGGACTTCTCTGATCTTTCAAACGGGATCCTCTCAATCGATTTCCCATCTCTTTTGTATGATAACGATATCGACGATTGTGTTTCCGTATTTTATGATAGGAGTTATAATCTGTTTACTTACTATTGTACCACTCAAACGGTCGAGATCATCCTGTCATTCTCCCCATGGTATACTAGAAAACTACGGAGCCTGAAGAATAAAACTGTAGAAATACGTCAGCTTATTCTGATTTCGTTTATTGTCATGACAGCTTTTTAGCATTATCATCATCTTTATATAAGGAATACCTTGATAATGTTTGTGATAACTTGCATAATGATCCTCGTTCCTTTTTTAAATTTGTAAATATGAAGAAGAAAACTGTTAATTATCTATCTATAATGTGGTACTCTGGATCACTAATTGCAGTGCGCCCGATATAGCTGATAACGTTGCATTATTTTTTGAGGGTGCCTTTTCATTAGGCAACTTTGTGCCGTCCCTGGGAGAGTTTGGTCATATCCAGGATCATCCTGCTGCCTCCATTGCTTTGCCCAGTATATCTAGTGATATTTTCACGGATGGTATCAAGGAACTTAAAATGGACTTTTCTTTTGGTCTTGATGGTATTCTGCCTTCCAACAAGGTCTCCAGACTGACTGCGCCTACACCGACTTTAGGAAGGCATTTGATAAGCTCCCTCACTCTGTGATTATGCTTAAACTTGAAAAGTTGGGTTTTCCACCTTTAATGCTCGACTGGATCTGCTCTTACTTAAAAGATATGACATGCCGAAAATCTTTCCGTAATACTTCATCCAGAGTCATTAGGGCTTCATCTGGCGTACCGCAAGGTAGCCATCTGGGGTCGTTGCTGTTTATTCTTGCCATTAACGACATTGTCCCTCTGCTTAAGCACTCCGAAGTTTTAATCTACGCGGAAAATACGAAGTTTTTCTCATGTGTTAGAAACAGTTATGACTCTTTTTGCATTCAAGAACTGATGTGGATTTAACAGCCTTCAGCTTAATTTGGATAAATGTGAGGTTATGTCATTCTCTAGGAACCAAAATCAGCTCGTCTTTGATTATACCTTTGTGGAAACTAATATCTGTCGCGTGCAGTCCGTTACTGACCTTGGTCTGAAGCTTGCTTGATTTCACTCTGCAAATTAATTACATTGTTTCTAAGAGTAATTCAGATCTGGGTTATGTAAAGCGGTGGTCAAGGGAATTTTCTGACCGGACAACCTTAATTCACTTATTCTTTTCTTTGGTTAGGCCAATTCTCGAGTATGCATCTCAGGTTTGGTCTCCCTGCTATGCTGTTCATTCTAGACGCATTGAGTCGGTTCAGCGGAACATTGTAAGGTTCGCATTAAGAGATCTTCCGTGGAATAAACCACTCAGGCTTTATCCTTATGTGGATCGCCTCCGGTTGCTTAATATGCACTCGTTGGAGGAACGACGTAGAGTTACTGACCTAGTCATTATTCACCAGCTTTTGAACTCGAACATAGATTCTTGCACTCTCGCAAGTATGATTTCTTATAGGCATACCCCGAATAGCTTAAGGAGATTGCCTTTACTGCATGTTGTTCACTCTAGGTCTAACTATGATATGCATGAGCCTATAAATCGCATGTGTAGAGCCGTGAATATGTGTCCTCTTTTTGACCTGACCTTTACTAAGGATGTGCTGAAGCGTTCTCTGTTGTCCGAGCACCCTGATTGTGGTGTGTGGGCGTGTTTTAGTTTTTATTTACTAATGTTTTTTTGCATGTTGGTGTGGGAGCCTAATTCGCCTAAATATATTATTATATTCTGGTGAATAGGTCAATTGATTCTAGGCTTCTGCCTGAGAAGTGTGCCTTCTATTTACATTGTTAGTTTCAAGTTAACATTGCTGGTAGCTAATTTCTAATTAAGCCATATATTGACATTTTATAATATATTTTAATACTAATGAGTGCATACATACAACCCAATGGTAGAATAATTCACCATGCGAGAATTTCTTTTAAAAAAAGGATAATTTAACCGAACAGAAAATAACTTTTTCATCACGACAATGCGCCTTTGATAAAGGAAAAAGTAATTTGAAGAATAATTTAAGAGAAAAAGTCACTATTCCTATCGGTTTTCTGTACTATTTGCAGTTGTAATGAAATAAAATACTTTTTTGCACATATTCGGTTATTTAAGTTAAGTTAATCTTTCCAAAATTTATTATTTAAAAATTTCGCTAATTTAACTCGTTAGTCTTTACTATAACAGGATTACTCAGGAATGACGAATGTACGACAAACATTACAACACGTGTTGGACAACATACATGGTCCTACTGCAGGAATGTTTTATTGGTGTGTGCCGACCTACGACAGGTCTTTTACAGCACCACTGCAGTTATTCTTCTGTATGCCAACGAATGATGGAATCTGAGATGAAGCCTTTATAATACCTGCCGTTTTACTAGTTTTCAATATTTTTTGAAAATTTTTAGTTCTCTTAGAAGCCGCAAGCGCTTATTTATAAAAAACAGAAAAAAAATTGGTTTATGTCGGTAAGACAAACATAGATTCCAATAGAATTTAAGCCCTTACTTGCAATTGTCATCCGATTGTTCCATAGTTAAATAACTTACACATTTTTTTAAATCTTGGTGAATTATTATTGGATTAAACACCTGATTAAAAAATACCACTTTTGGTTCTACCCCTTAATAAATGTAGGTATATTTTGGTCCTTCAATGCTACTCATAACAATATTTTTTCAATATCTGAATCCATCATTCCTACAAAAGTTTTATTAGTTATTACAGATCTACTTTACGGTAACAAGCTTATATTAATATACAGGGTGTTCCATTTGTGCAGGATCAAACTTCAGAGTTAGAAAATCCACCAATTTAGTTGCCAAAAAAACTAAAATTTTTGAATCACTGATTTGTCCCTGAACATACAAGATGTTAATAACTTTACAACTATTATGCGTGCGGGGTCTAAAAGAACATCGGTACATGGCTGATGATATATAGTCCAGGCAAATAGTTATTTTATGAAATACTTTGAGTAGATAGTTATTTTTCTTTGTATTTGTCAAGGGGTTTGTGGTAAGTGTAACGCCCATCCGGAATCGCTACTCTATCCATTCCGCCAAAGTGATAAAAGTTTTATAGGCCTAAATAAATGAAAAATTGAGGGAAAAATCTTTGAGGCGTTATAACATTTTGACATTTTCATGATGATAACTTTATCAGCATATGTAAAATTTAACTTCGTTCCTGTGAGTGTTGATAGGCGAGACCGTAACCACTATAATAACACTAAATGTATTATAAAAATGTAAAAATTTCCAAGATTTTGGAACATTTATTGGTAAAAATAAAATCATTACAGTAAGGCAGGGATTTGGATGGCATAACTACAAAAAAAGGTTTTGTGTGAGCAAAAAACTAGTAAAAAGTCTTGAAGAAGCAGGATATAGAAGATTTTGCAACAGGGTTATGGTTTTCATCCGAAAAAAATTGATCTTCAACTTTTATAATTATTATCAGAGTTTCACGTCGTAAAAAAATAATATAAGGCTAGGCTGGTCTGATATTTTGAAACAATGCCAATTTAGTGCAGTTTATAAGCTTTATCATCTTTCACTTTTAGGAAAAAAAAGTATTAGCACTTTTACTGCAAATTGAGATCATTTTGAAATAATTTAATAATTTCACGCACATAAAGCTAACGAGATTTTGGTATGTTTGGATCACTCCTTTGTTCCAAACATACCGAAGAAGTACTGTACTTTAGCTAGACCAACATAAAAAAATTTTTTTGCATATTTTTTTATTTGATATTACAACTCTTCAAGAGTATCTAGTTAAAATTTGAGGTCGATTGAAGCAAAACTGCTGGAGATACAGTGCCTCGGGTCTCCCTCCATCCGATACATCCCATATATAAAAGATCAGTGTTAAAACTTTAAATGCGTTTTTCTCAGATTTCAAAGTCGGTGATCACTGTAACTCAAAAACTACTCATCCGATCCTTGCACAATTCTTTTATACATAAATTACGAGGTTACAACGTCGAGATTTTGTATTTATTATTATTATAATTAATTTTACAACAACAAATTCGCCGATTTTTATCAATAAATTTTCATAAATTCAAAAAATTCGTCTTTTTTTACTTCTAAAAATTGAAAATCAATGAAATAAACAAAATCTCGACGTTGTTACCTCGAAAAATTCCTAAACTAACGAAATCTTTTTAGTATTTTCCAGTAATGAGTTATGATGATCACCGCAAAGTATCTTTTTTTCCAAAGTATCTTTTTATTTCCTGTCAGTCGCTAAATTTACAATATTTTTACCCAAAAATTTAACAGAAGATTCTTGAAATGTTGTACTATTATGTTTTTAACTTAAAAATTATGTTCTTAACTTATAAATTTATATTTACCATATTTTTGTTTGTTTATTTAAAAATTTGTTTAAAATATTGAAAATTAACCCTATTGTGCTATTGTGTTACATAAATTTTGGCAAAATACATCAAGCCGATTTTATCAAAAGTCGATGAAAGTCGAAAAAGTTAGCATTGTGTTTCCTGCTTAATTATTTGCAAGGACTTGTAATGTATTCTAAGTTTTAATGTACTCTTCAGTAATGAGCATTGCTATTTAGTTTAGGTGACCCTGGGGCTTAAATTTAATTTAAAACTAAATTTTTAAGCAAGTAAAACTGTCGAGGAGAGAGTTACTATCTAGACTTGCACTATGATTTTAGAGAATTTTTAAATATTAGGGTTGCTTTTAGATAACACTCAAATGGCATTACACGAATAATTACAAATAAGTTACGAATCGATGGTTTACGAAATATAAATTTTTAGCTTGCCTTATTTGAAAAAAACTGTAAAGCTATTTTCGTCGTTTCTGAATTCGATGATAAAATAAATGCACATACTTAGATATTGGGCTTTAACTATAACGAGTAATCTACATTACAATACGTAAATCGATACGAAAACAAATGTAATGGACAAAATATAAGTCGATTTTTTTAAATAAATTCTACTGCATTATTTCAGATCAAAAGCTAGATTTAGTATGAATTTAAATAACCCTACACTATGTTTTCTATGAGTCATTCAAATTACTTTTTTTAGATTCTAAAATGTGTTCTAAGTTTTACGCTACTCAATATTGTCATAAAATTAAATCCTAGAACTACGCTATTTGTAATGTTTTTTAACTTGAACAATTTCCAAAGTTTACTGAAGCAGAGCAATGATAAATATTTTAAGTTTACTTTCAATTCATTTTTACATTATACTCGCATTCATTTTATAAAGTTAATTTTCAACAAATTGTTAGCATACCAAAAAAGTTTACATAATGTACGAATAATGACAATTTGATCAAACCATTTTGTATTTCTGATTTGTTTAATTTTTTCTGATGACAAATCTATTCAGAATGGATTAAGGCAATATACAAAATATAAAAAAGGCAACCTCTACACTGCAATTTTAATTAAAAAAACGTAACTTTCCGAACATAAGATCAATAAAACGAACCAATCAAATACAGATATATATGTATATAAAATATAATATCGATCTGACATTGGAATTTTTGATTAACTCAATTATTAAATGACTAAAGCGGCGATATGACACATACCTGTTATAGAGCAGAGTAATCTTAGTGTTGGAGCATTGCCGGAGTACTGATTGATCATTCCTTGACTATGTGCCTTGGGAGCCGGCATGCTCAACGTTATAGCTTTATGGAACTTTCGCCTTCTAGGCTCTACTGTAACTATAGGTGACACTGCAACTCCTCTTCCCAGCAATTTGGCCGTAAGGTCAGGGTCAATCGGTTGAGCCTGCATGAAAAGAAAAGAATAGGGTTTATTGTACACTAATATTAAGTGAAGGTTTTTAAGGTTCATATTTTACATATGTATTTTTAAACAACTTCAATTTTATTTATTTGGCCAAAAAATAAATAAACTTTAGTATTTGAGTAAAAGTAAAATGTAAGTAAAAAAATAATTCAAAAATATTTTCTAATTGAGTACGCTGAAGATAAAATTGGTTTTGTGGTTAATCCAAAATTTACCTACTGAATGTAAGCTAACGCTAGGAAAAATACAAATTTAAAAAAAATTAATTATTTACATACAAAATTTAAATACATGCAAAAGTTGGTAAATAGCTCACCTGCTTCAGTATTTTTAAAGCGCCAAAATGAAATATATTAAATCTTCTTAAATATATTGGATGTTTCTGAAAATTACTAGCTAAGCAACTGAAACGCTTATTTTTTTTCCTTAATTATCAAATGAAAATATTTAACCCTATATAAAGCGCGAATATTATATTATTCCTTTAATTGCGAGCTGATAGAAGTTTTCTCATTATTTAATCCCTCAAACTGTTTCAGTTGCGCGACAAAATCCACAGTTCGCATCATATTAGTGTTTTATTATTAATGTAGAAAAGTGTAGATTATGTATTATTATTATGAAGCCGTCAATCAGATTCCTTTAAACGGGGTGAAGTCCATAGATATTATGGCCTAACCCAAAAGTTCTTAATAGTTTTCAAAACTCTTTGATTTAGAGACTTTCATTTCTGCGGTGAATTTTCCTGTTAGTTGGACACAAACTGCGTTACACCAAAGATTTTTTATTTTTTTTTTATACAATGTTGACAAAGCCCTTTGATGCGTTAGTATGGCTTTGCTCGGAAGGGAAATAGGAAGGAAACTTGAATGTCTTGAATCTTTGTTTTGCATTGCTACGAGCTAGACAACAGCCCAGAGAAGGAGTGGATTTTTTAATTCAATTTTTTAAAAACCCAAGGAGAGACTTGGTCTCGAACCCAGGAACCATGACATGGTGGTCGTGCCGCTCAACCAATTAATCCAACTCCGTTTCCAAAGATGGGATATCAGAGTATAGAGAACTAGGTGCTAGTATGTAGTCACTCGGTCTATATTATTGTAGGCCATAAAACAGTTTGCAACGACAACGTAATAATTTCATCGATTGAGTCCCCTTGTGTTTTTATGCTGATGACCTGTGCAGGTCGGCGCATGACGAAAGCTTTATCAATACTTTGGTTAAAGTAATTTGTCCAAGATGCGGGCTTATGGAGGTCGCTGCTTAACTGGGCATCCAGCACATTGAAGGAAATGTGTTTATTGTCGCGATGCAACTAGTGCTATCCTGCATACGGCTTTATGTCATTTGTCATTAGTGTCCCTTCTTTCTCTGAAAGTCGTGACAGCTTTCCTTAATTACATAGTCGCGTCCGTTGTCCACATCGGACACTTTTGAAGAGATAACTTTTTAGAAACTCTTAAAATAACAGTAACCATCAAAGCACTTTAGTTCGGAAGACAGTAGGTTGCCGAAAGCACTAGTTCACTAGTTTCTGAAGGCGGTTTGAGGCTCGATGACGTGGTATTGAGGGCAAATGGTTTCCAGGTTAACCAATCCTCAAGAAGTACTTCACCGTCAGCTCACTTCGAACTCATAACTTTGGATAGGCTTGTGGAAGTCTTCACAGTCATTCGCTTGTTCAGTCTAGATTTAATTTCAAATTAGTTAAAACCCTTCCTGCGACATAAACGATGTTTCAACAAGAAGATAAATTTTAACACGTTTGCCACTCAATGTCACATATATGATACGAAGAAGGAACTAAAAGCAAGGGCTATACCATGTTAAAATCCTGTACGTTGGTAAAGCATCTATTTTTAAGATAAAGTGTGGGGGACGGAAGGACAAATTATAGTTCGTCAATAAGAAGAAGATACTTGAATTGGCATTTTCAATATAAACAAATGCCGGAAAAATTTAGTTTTTCGTGAGATGAATTTAAAAATTCTTAACATAAAAGAAGTGAAATTTGTTTTAAGTGCAAAGTATAAACAATAAAGTGTCGTGCATTGTCCACAAATGTGAAAATCAGAATATCTTTTAACATGTAAGTTTCTTCAATATATTGGGGTACAAAGAAGTAGTAAAGTAGCTCTAAACCTGTAAATGAAATTAATTACTAAACAATTTATTTAAAAGTAATAAGAGGAATACAATTTCGTTATTGTTTACATTTGGCTAGATTTTTCTAATTCTGCTTGAACATGGTTTAAGTTCACGCAGAGACGTCATAAAAATAGAACTTTTAAGGGGCTGTGCTAATTAGTTAAATTATTTAAAACGTTGGCCTCCACAGTGGTGGAGGCCCAATTAGCATACAATATGCGGTGCGATCGAGAGGAGGTTATTAGATCCACCCTCTCTCTCCCCATCTGGAGTTTTCTGTTAATGGCAAGTGCAAGAATATGTTACTCTTAACGGTCCCAAGTTAAATACGCACCAACTCTGCACGGGAGCCAAGACGACCAGAGCCCTGCCTAGCTAGCTTGTCAGCTCTGTCATTCTCCTTAATATCGCTGTGTCCTGGGACCCAGAGCAAGGTGATGGTTAACCGATCGCTAAGGCGGGTTAGTTTATCATAGCATCTCTCTACCAATTTAGAAGTGATAGTTGTTGGGTGAAAAGTCTCACCGTATCTCCCCTCTACTCTGGTTGGAATCTTGACGATGAAGGTTTTTCTGAGGCTCAGCTTTGGGATGATATAGTCCTCACACTATCTGCAGAAGTATGGGGATTAACAATCGAGGTGAGCCCTTTACTAGACTATTTCATAAACATTAACATTGAAATATTAAATAAAGGTAATAAACCAACCTTTACTAACATTATTCGCCAAAAAGTACTGGGCCTTACGCTGGCCATCCCAAACTTAAACGCATAACACTTGATGTGGTGGCTCCGCGCGTGCGACTGGATAGGATCAGGATTCCAAACTATTGAATTGAGATACCTATCGGGAGCTTATCAGGACATGCAAGAACTAGATGACACTCCGCCAGAATCCCAAGAGGACCTAGAAATGACCTCAAAGCAGCTGCAAACCCTGATCGTCTACAGCCACGAAAATAGTAATCCTGTTAGACACAGAGAGGCTGCCAGAGATGCAAACTTAAAGCTAAAACAATATAGCTCTTTAATAAAGCAAAGCGCTCAGATACCTGGAATGAATACAAGCAGGCCCTGACAGAATACAAAAAAAGAACTAAAGAGGCCAAAGAGGAAAACTTGGAGGAACTTCTGTGAGGGAGTTGACGATTTACCTGTAACAGCATGCCTCCAAAAAGTTCTTTTGAAAGATCACTCCAATCCAGAAGACTGATGGGTTCTATGCCATCGATTCATAAGAAACATTAAAACTACTCGTGGAAACACAATTCCCTTAGTGCTTAGAAATCAAAGAACCTAGAGTAAATCAGTCAACCAGCGTTACATAAGGAGTAGCTATCTATAGAGGAATCGAATTGCTAACAGTCCAAAGGATTGGGGTGACGGTTTAGTGAAGGCCTCAAAGTTAACCTTAGCCAAACAACCATTGTTCCCTTTACAAGGAGAAAGAAGGTGAGGTTAGAAGCTCATATTCTTGAAGCACGAATAGAATTTTATAGTAAGTTCAAATATCTAGGTGTGCTTCAATCCTAACATGGAATCCTCATCTAAAAATAGCTACAGGAAAGGCTATGACTGCACTTTGGTTCTGTCGAAAACTCTTCGGTAAAACCTGGGGCATAACATCTAAAATGGCGATTATAAGACTTTTAATCACCCCTCAGCTCTTTTATGGTGGCCAAAATCAGAACAAAAGACAACGCAGGGTGCATTACAAAAATTCCAGAGGATGTGATCTTGGAGTCACGAGCGCAATAAGGCAGCATAGATTCAATATCCTCGAAATAGGCAATCTTACTGGCCACAAGAAAATCCTTGAAGAATTCAAGAATCAAGCTGTAATCAACTCAATCTCAGATGTCATTCCGAAAAGGCACAATTTCGATACACCATTCAAGTTGATCCTTGAAGGCAGAGTATACTGGCTTAACAACAGCCACATCTTTGGAAAGGGATATTTAGTTTGATACACGGATGGCTTCAAGAACGGGCATCGGAGTCTATGATCCTAGATTAAAGCTGTATAAGTCACTCGGATTTGCTGCAATCATCTCTCAAGCAGAGATACACGCCATTGAACTTTCTCTAGTTCCCGTAACCCGTTGTGGGACATGGAGCGGGAGAAGAACTTCACCCAATCCAAGACAGCGATTGTAAATGGATCTACAATATAAAGTGGATTCCGAACAACTGGAAAGTTCATGGGTCGCCGTCGGCGGAATTCGAAGCTGGGACCTCCGGATTGGTGGGCCGACATGTTATCACTTATTCCAGCGACGTCTCAATGAATGTTCATCGGACCTGAGTCGTTTTGTGGCTACTCGAAAAGCCAGTTGGCAATGCGTATCAGGTTATGGAAGGACAGATATAAGTACAAATACTCCGGAGTTAAGACAAGCAAAGAGGTTTATAACCTACTCAAAACAGATAACGGGCGTGCTGCTCTCACTCAGCAGAGCATATTTATGGCGTATACCGGGAATTTTAACTGGTCATCATTCCTAGGCTACCACTTTAAAAAGCTGGAGCTACCTGAGGAAGGCAACTGCCGCTTCTGTTTGGAAGAGGAGGAGAAATAGGAACACACCGTCTGTCTCTGCGAAGCCTTTGGTCTAATCAAGTTCAAACATCTCAGTGAGGCTTTCCCATCACCATTTGGTAGATTAAAGACAACCTAATTAATGGTCTAATTAAAGAACTAAAGTTTGATTGGGTGGCTTAAGTTCAGTAAAGACAAAAGATCGATTTCGTCTAATAATAATAATAATAATCTGTGCAGCCTGGAAAATGCGTGTTCATTAGTAGTTCCTCTGATTCAGTGGCCTTCTCTGTTCGTATCCTACATCATCGTTTAATAAACGACGAGCCGCAGACAGAATCTGATTGAGCCTCGCCGAATCCTTGAAATCTTCGATATTATGTCAGCACCACCACCACCAATGACTCTCATTCTTGGCTTTATGAATAGCCTTACAGATTGTGGTGACAAATTGGTGCAATTTAGCGCTAATTGGAGGGCTGGTTTCCCTGACCGGCTCTCGCCACTTAAACCAAACGACCAACCAGAAAGTGTGTTAGGAGTGTGGTTTGTTGTAATATTTGCAACAGAGGTAATTAAGTAAATAAATAAATACTTACATATTTACTATTATTATATTTTATTATTATTATTGAAATGTGAATGTGTGTGGGTGAAATTTAATTTTCCTTTAACACCAAAACCGAAAAATCCAACTCATTAATCATCAGAATGAAATCATCCGACTCCCTCTACTCCTCACCCTCCTCCTCCGACCGACCTAGATATTTACCCGATTTTTACCCTCGTCCCCACCAGCAAACGCTTTTCTGTTATGCAAGGTCCCCACCAACCCCTCCACCGACAGTCCCGTCATTTACAAAGTTAATAACGTAATTTAAAACAATCTTCTCCAATTTATACAATTAAATTATAATAATTAATTTGGTGAATCGAAATCCGGATGGACTCACAATTTGCGTTATTTTGTCATTAACTAGTAGGGGAAAAAATAACTTTGTTAAAATATTTTTTTTTTTATTGTTGTGAAGTCATTTAACAACAACAGTCATAAATATATTTGATATAACACAAATAAATATGGAAAATAATAGAAAATAGCAACATGAAAATTAAGTAAAATAGAACATTACTCAAAGAATCGTAAAATAAGGTCTCTGGCTTTCCTTGCAATGAGTAATATGTCCCTACTGCACGCGCATCTGAAGAAACAATTTTAATAGCAAAAGTCTGTATTTTGTATAGAAATACAATAATTGTATTGGCTACAAAGTCCTGAAATAGGACGAATGTCCTTCAGTTTTATGTGCTCAAAGAAATGTTTTCAGTTTATAGATTTAGAAAAATGAAATGAAATAATTAAACAAGTGAATCAACTGCAATCTCACAATGAGATCAACATATCTGTCAGGTTTTATCACAGCACAGATGACCGCAAAAGGAAAAAGGGGAAGCAGCGTTGCGAGATGCAACCTACAGTTACCGGGTTCGTTATCTCGTTAATGCAAAGACAGAGAAGGTGAATAATGTGAATAATAAAGCAACTAAAAGACTGATTAATGCACCTCTTCCTCCCAGAAAGTCTAATAAAAATTTGACGTACTTTCCGTGTATTTCCGTGTACTTCCGTGTACACGGAAATTACACGGCAATTTGAGAGTGGTAAATAGCCACTGCCATAAAAAATATAGTACAAGAAGAAGTATTACCAGACCAATTAATTCTATTCAAAAATTCATCCTACACAAGTCAAAAAAATTTAGAAATATTCTCCTGAAAATTGTTTAATATGTGACTATGCATGTTCTTTCCTGGGACCCTTCAGAAAACATATACATACATATATTACCGATTTAAAAAAAACAGGATTGGTATAAAACCAATGGAAAAACCTAGTACGAGTATTTATGGCGTAGAAAAGTCGAGAAGAAGAAAATTGATCCGGTTTATCAACTTATTAATGATATCAAGGCTTTAAACCAAGGATTAATATTTGCTTTTTTTTGCTTTTAATGTATGTAAATCTCATTTCTATGGTCGCTTATAAAAGCCGAAAAAATATATGTTTTTTTTGCTCCTTCTGATTTGAATCGCCAAAAAAATTATGCTATCATTTGGGGTATTCACCAAAGTTGTTTCGCCAACCTTATGTACATTTAGTCCTGTGTTGCCCACAGCAAATTTATTTTATTGCCTTAAGGGGGGAAGTACATGAAGACGTTTTCAAAAATCGATTTTTTTTTTATTATCTTAATCGATAAGTATATGCTCTAAGAATATAATTCCAAAATTCCAGAAGCCTATCTCGAAAATTGTGAAAGATATGCCACTTGAAAGTGGTCGGCGCCGATCCGGCCCAGCGCGCCTGGGATCGAGGATCTCTGCTGCGCGCGTGATTCCGCTTACCGGATTTTTTTTTCTGCTCTGGAATTTAGAGTGATGAATGCCACTTTGTAAAAGAGCGTTCTCGACGTTTTCAGTCCAAATACCGATTTTTCTGAGAATACCCCTCCCCTCTTACCTATTAGCATCCGACTTCGGTAAGTTATTTTTTCCTTCACCGCAAACTTTAAACGGCGTTTTCTCAAAACCATGTTTTTCAAATTGGCGTAAAAGATTACAAAAAAACTAGTGAACCGATTTTCTTCATCCAGCACTCATTTTAAAGGTCATAAAATACTACTCTAGATAGACTACGGACATAGCAAAAAAATCATTTTAAGACCATTTTTGACGCGAAAATAATCAAAATTTTTGCAAGAAAAGCAACTTTTTTTTTTCATGCCCGATTTTTACAGTTAATGTTCGAATTTCAAAAAGATCGTAGTCTATCTAGAATAAACAACCCCCTCGAGTATAAAAATGTTTGGTTTTTTGATTTCAGATGAAAATTGCGGCCAGGAGAATTTACGCCAATTTCGATGTCAGCCGCGACACGAGTTACGAAACCCACCAAAAGTTGATTAATTTTTCATTTTTCAAAATGTAAAAAATGTTTTTTCTCTTCTTAAAACATTGCCCTAAATACATTTAATATCGATTTCATGTGGACCTTTTCCATTTTCCCAAAAATAAATCCCAAAAAAGTCCTTTTTTTCGGCCTCTTCATGTACTTCCCCCCTTAATAGAGAATTCAAAGAAGTCAAATAATGTCAAATATTTGAAATATGGTTTGACACCCTTTAACAAGATAATATGACTGATTTTCCAGAGAATTTTCTCAAAGGAAGCCGTGCAACCTAGACTAGATAAAGATTTCAATACATCTCGGCAGAAAATATAAAAATGTATCTTACTTTTAAATGCTCAAAGAACAACATTCGAGGCGTCCAACTAAGTTGGTATGCAGTGCCGCATTAGCCACCTAGCAAGAGTAGCAATTGCTACGGGCCCCGCGTAAAGGGGGGCCCCGTGTAAAGGGGGCCCTCGCAAAGGGGGGCCCGCGTAAAGGGGGGCCCCGCGCACCCAGATAAAATAGAGATAGATATATCTACCACCTATCGCTACAATAGACAACCGACGAATGGATAAACATTGGTATCAATATCTACAACGATAATTTTAAATTATAATATATATTTTTAAAAGTCAGCACTGACCACAGCACAAATTATTTATGTAAGAAGTTGGCAGCACCGCGAAACTAACAGGGGAATGATATTGTCTTCGAGTATCGTAACAATCCGACTAATTACAAAGAGTTCTGTTGACTACCAACCAATAAGGAATTGATGGTTGTTTTATTTTTGTAGCATTTGCTTTTCTCTTGTGTACACACGATGCGAGCTATTCTTCAGAGAAGTTAGTTTTAGTATTGTGTTAATTGATTTTTGCCGGTCGCAGCGCTTTGGCTAATTCAATAAAATACTCCTGTTTTAAACATTAAAAGATAGAAGAGTGAGTTTATTTTTATATCGTGAATAGGAGAAAACCGAGAATTGTTGAAGCTTAAGGTAAGCTATTTTTTAGATTACTATACTATATACTCAGTAATCGATAACGAATTAACATGAATTGATTATCAGAAGCTTCAATTTGTTTTTGTTTTCATATTTCGAATTCCAGTTCAGTTTTTATTTTATTTTCAATCCGAACGTATCAGCCAATTCTTTTTTATACGAGTTTGTTTGACTGACTAAATTATTTCTTTGAAACCAAAATATTTTCTGATGTCTATATTACTTTTAGTGGTTTAATCTCAATACAATGAATTAATAGCCAGAAAACAATGATACGAAATAATATTAAATAATAATAATGAATGTCCTAGAAAAATATACGCGGAGGAGACTATTTTGCCTAACCATCTACCGTCATTGTTATTATTATATATTGAATTCTAATCTAAATATTTTTCTATTCAGCTCAGTACGGTTGAACGAATTCAAAAAACGAATTGAAACGTATTCATAAAAATTCAAAATTTTCAATTCGTTTTTGATTACTGGGTTGTACTACTTTATATGTAGTACGATATTTACTATATTTTGTTCTATGTACAGAACGAATTAACGTAGAGTAGCAGTAACATGAGCAGCAGACCTAGAGATACGGGTCGATACTACGCTTCTGGAAGTGCAAAGCGTAAAGCAAAAGATGAAAACGAAAAAAAGAACCAAGCTGTCCTATCAAAAACACGTAAACTGTCCGAGTTTTTTAATGTTCAGAGTGATGTTGCTGAATCTACGGAAACTGAAGCAGAAAATACAGAAGAGGCATCTTATCGTTTATTGAGACGGATCAAAATTATTGGCGGATGCTTTAAAACGAATTATTGCAGTAGTAAAGTTGTTAGCAGAACGAGGACTTGCGTTTCGTGAGTAGTATTGATAAAATTATTGGGTCACTTCACAATGGGAATTACATATTTAGGCTTATTAGAATCAATTGCCGAATTTGACGTTTTAATGGCCCAACATATTTAAAGTCTTGCCCATAAAAGAAAAGGACACACGTCATATTTATCTAAAACAACATGCGAGGAATTTATTCAATTAATTGCATCAAGCATACTGGATCACATTATTTGCGAAATTAAGAGATGCAAATACTATTCAGTGTCATTAGATTCTACTCCAGATACATATATCGCATGTAGACCAACTGACTCTGATAGTGCGCTATGTTCTGCCATCTGGACCAGTTGAAAGATTTGTTAAGTTATTGGATATGGAAGAACATACTGCTGAACATCTCGCCCATAGCTTATTAGATTTCTTAAGTAAGAAAGGCATTTATATCAAAGGTTGTCGTGGGAAAAGCTACGATAACGCCAGCAATATGAGCGGGAAATACAGCGGCCTACAAGCCGAATTAAGGAAATAAATAAGTATGTATTTTTTCCGCTTTTACGCATCGTTGGACTCTGTTACTCAAGCTCTTAAGGATACTACTTCGAAAATTCCGATTTTGAAAAGGTTGTCGGACACTAGGTGGTTGGCCCGAGCTGATGCTACGAAGGCACTTTTATGTGGTTTTACCACTATCAAGCAAGTTTTGGATGACATTTCCAATAACATGGATTAAAAGTCGGAGTGTCGTAACCAAGCTTACGGACTTGTTTCCAAGATGAATAAGTTGGAAATGGGAATGAGGACAATTGCGTAGAACGGAATACTAGAACGTGTGCAAGCGACTAGTGCTTCGCTGCAGTCATCTGATCAAGACCTTAACACTCCCTTTATGAATCGTTACATGGGTATGTCCAAACAATGCGGTCCACATTTTCGGATACTGAGGCGAGGCAAAAGCCGCCAAAGACCTGACCTGCTGTCAAGAATATCATCACAAGACGTACAGGCGACGCAAGCGAAACACAAAGTATGATAATTTCAGCGGCTCTAGTACATTCGGCAAATTTGTTGAGAATCAACCACCTGGCCAACAGTTTGAAATTTAGGTGTTTGTTAACATTATTGATAACGTACTATCTGCTTTAGATAAACGTATGAAAGCGTACCAAACATTAACTGTTATTTTTAGAATATTTCGATAGTTAAAATATATTACAGCAGAAGAGACTTTGAAAAAAACTCCAATTATCGTCAGTGCTTACGCAGATGATTTGGAAGACAGCGTAGACGACGAATTAGTCTAGTTCGAAAGTGTAAAAATATAATTAAAATAATTTGGAACGTAACAAGTATTTTAGTGATTCCTTTTAAAAAATGGTCTCGAAGTTCCAACAAGTGATTTTAAATAACTTTTTAAATACTACTAATAATTTTTAGCGCTTTTTATGAAGTGGGTTTAACTTTCTTTTACAAACCTATTTCATCTTTCATGAGATGAAAATTTTGTCGATCTGATCTTAAATTTTCAACTACTTCGGTGTATCATAATTATATACTTTACAAAAACACAAATTATAATCTTTAAAAATGTTGCACATCTCCATAAATTTATTATTAAAATAACAAAATCATTACCAATTGAAAAATGACTTACCCTTTCTTCCATGAAGATGCCTCTTTACAAATTTAGCTTGAATTACCGAATTTCACAAAGTTTCTTAGCTTTTCGAATGCGATTTCGATTCAAAAAGCTTTTGACAGTAGCTATCCTTAACACGCTACAGCAATATCTTCTTGTTTCAAATAAGTGCAATTTATGAATTTGAAAGAACAACAGCAGAAAGCAAATTGGATTTGATGCAAAATAGTCAAAATCCATTTAATAAAAGTCGAAAAGATGAAAAGACCAGCACAGTGTTAGTGGATGAACCTATGTATCGATTAAATGGAAGCTTGATATTTTGCACGTCCAAAGTAAAGCGAAACACCATCGATGAAAATTATCACACGTACAACAAATAAAGCAAGGCTCGAATATATAATGCATTATTTACAATTACAAAACAAGTCAAAGTCTTAAATGAAGGGTAGCAAGCCGGAATAAAGAAAGTGCAAAATCAGTACAGATTATGTAAAAAACAAAAATGCAATCTATCAAATGGTGACTTTAACAAATATTAACTTATTTAAATGTAAGCGTAAGAGACGACATTTAGTCCTTTGCGAAATGTGGAAATGCCATAAAGAAATATCGTGTGAGCATTTCGCCCAATAAATTTAGTCTCCAAGATAAATCTTTTAATCTTACATAATTTACAATAATTAACTCTACAACTATATATTATATAATATATCATTGATTTTATGCATAATATAGATTCGAACCCTGCTTTTTTCGAGAGTTATTTGAAAAGCAAAAACATTTCCTTTATTTTCAACTAAATTTATTGGGCACTCAATCAAAAATAAAACTAATAACATTAGAAAGTGTTTTCTGATGTTTGAACAATTTTTGATGTTTCGAACAATTTTGATTAATATATTGTTAGTAAAGCAAATAATTTCAAAAATCACCAAACCACGAAGTTCTTATGAAGTCATATAAATTTTTATAATTTTATTATTAAATTACTTTTTGCTAATGCAATACATTTATGTAGCATTTCTAATCTTTGTCTAATTTTAGTAATATTCCCAATATTTGAGTAGATTAAAACAAATTTAGCTTCAAATTATTTTTTAAAAGTAAGAAGACATTAAGTTTCGGGTTCGAGTTCTATTAATATTTTTTTAGAGTATGGATGGATTTGTTATTTTGGTATTAAAGTATTAAACATGCTGTTTACAAAATTGTTTCGTTGGTTATAACAAATATAAATTAATATGCTTATTTTTACTTATTTATTTTATAATCTTTTATAAATGTTTGTCTGAGTGGAACTAGTTCTATGGTTAGATTTCGTAAGTGCAAAACACAATTACATCGTTCAAAATAATAAAAATTAAAATTAAAAAAGCTTTTTTTGTGTATTTTTCAACTTGCATGCACTTGCATTTTAATTCATGCTCCCAAAATTATGTAGTAGATTATGAGACATATTCGTTTTTTTTATAAATTTTTTAATGGTATAATTAAAAAATTAAATTACTCTTTTGAATTTACTATTTGACTGTTGTATAGTTTCAAATCAAATATAATTAATTTCCTTAGTGGAATTCGCTGCTTTGGTAATCTAATGGGCCTATCCGCCTCCGGAGTTGGCGCAACCGACGCTGAGAGTAGCATGCCAACCGGAGAGTCACTGGATGTCGTTTTCCCAGGTGGACCTTCCCCTACCCGACTCACTGGGCAAGCTACGACCAGCATTGCAAAACGGCGACTACATGGGTAGTAGGGACAAGTGCGCCGAGGAGCTAAGGTGTTCAAGGTCATACAGAAATCCCCCCAGCGCTCATCCAGGAGCTTTGGGTTATTAAGCTCAGGTTAGTTGATTTATGACCATGGAGAGGACGGAACGCATGTGGCACTCCTGAGGAGAGTGTAAATCTTTTACCTATTAACAATTTTATCTCCAGGGACTTTGTTGTGATGCAGTTTAAGATTCCCTCTTTAAAAGTGATGCAGGAAATCATCCTGGCATCCACTTACTTCTCTAGGGGCAATGCAAGCATTCCATCGATCGAAGTTTAGGAACTCGTCGAGTATTGTCGACACACAGTTCGTTATGGGTTGCGACGCGAATACAGACCATATGGTGTGGAGTGCAACCCAACTTTAATCACTGCAGCCAGAGAAGATGTTTTAGACATCACTCTTGTTAGCACGGTTATGTTCCAGTTTATATGGAACTGGCGAATATCAGATGAAGTGCCGCTCTCGGATCACCACCACATTAAATTCTACATTTCAGGTCGTTCTAAACTCATTTCAAACAATTTTATTCCAAGCAAAATGAATTGGTATACCTTTAGAGCTTCAACGAGCTTGATTTTCTAGGCAAATATCACCTCAATTAGTGAACTGAAAGTAGCAGAAAACCAATTCAACGGTGTGCTAATATCCTCTTATCACGATTGCAACTTTGCGGGTCCAACCGAGGCGCCCTGATGAAACGAACGGCTGTAGAACTTGCGTAGAAAAAGCAGAAAGCTATTCAATAGAGTCAAGCGAAGAAAACAATGGGACGAGTAGGTCTGTACACTCAACATCCGAGCCCCGCGAAGGCAATGAATCACTGCCGAAAGCAGTTTGCCTTCAAAATGCGTTAGCCTCAGGAGTAGGATCCAATAAGAGACATGATAGCAGCTTCACAGAAAACCCAAATCTTCTGCTGGTATATTTTCCAGGTGAAATATGGGGACAAGTACTATTCACTTTGCAGCCTCATATCACGGGACTGGCACAAATCGCTAAGAGTGTAGCAAGTCTGAAGTAATATTTGACAAGTTAAATAGGCAGTGGCCTCTGTTCAACAATTTAAAACTCCCGGGGGTGATTGCATCTGTCCAGCTCACCTTCAGAACTGCTGGAAACGATCTTATTTGTTGTATTTATATTGGTCTGCTGACGCTGAGTAGCAGAATGGGAAGGTGATGAACCCTGACTGGATCCTAGGAGGCTTAAATAGTTTACAGATGACTCGAGAATAGCTCATGTCACTTGTGCTGGCGTCTTTGGACCTAATACTAAGGTCTCAAATGCATTGTACGAATGGCACAGGCCGAAATATTGCTTGGATACCCTGCAAATACTCGCTGCATCCAAAAACGAAAAAAGTTACGCTTTGTTGGGTACCGAATCACTCCGGTATTGGAGGAAGGTCGCTAATGATATAATGGTTATCACCTCGACAACAGAGTTTTGAGCCCTATTGTAGTATTGGCTGGTCATCGACCAGAGCTTTGATAGAACAATCGGCTGAAAGTCAACGGACCGCCAAGCTAAAGGGCTTGTCAGACTTTTTGTCTACACTTAAATCACCGCCTTAAGCAAATCGGACTTAAGGTTGTTAGTCGGTATTATGGGTATCACCTACATAATTTAGGCAAAATCAGACGGAGTGTCACCTGTCTCTAGGGAGCGATGGTACTACAACACATATTTTGTGAGATTGTATTGCCTTAGCGCGGTCTAGAGGAAGAGTTTTCAGCTGGGAGTTTCTTTGAGCTCGACGGATGTTGATTTGTCGTCTGTTCAAGACATTCCGGCGTTGCTTAAGGTAGCCAGGGATTGCCGCAATAGACTTATTTCGCCGCAGCGCCCACCTTATGATTAAACCCGGATGCCTTCAAATAACAATGCATTAACAGGTGACCTTTAAGCATATCAGAAAAACCTGATAAATGTGATTGCATTGTAAGAGTGGTATAAAGTAGTATTTATAAATCTTAATTCCACGCTTGCGTGTTGATGCAATCCTAACTTAATAATTTTTTTTCAAATCTTTACATCTAACTGCGACCCCGTGCCACATTTGTTAATAAAAGTTTCTTTTTGAAATTGTTACTAAAACTACATTGTTTTGAAAAACTCCTTAAGAAGGCACAAAAGTACATTAAGTGTGCCATAAAAATATGCAGTGGCATCAAATCGCAGTTGGGCGATGGCCATGCCACGCCTCCAAAACAGCTGACAATACGTTAGAGTTCAAAACATGATTTGTTTGGTTTGGCAGTTGCGCCATCCTACTGAAACTAAATTACATACGTCCAAGTCTTAAGGTGGAAAGAGTATATAGGCCAGCGGCAATGGCAGCGCAGCGATAACAGGAGCTCAAATATTGAAAATTTGTTAGCGCAGAACTAGAAAGCAGCGCAGCTTTAGCCCCTTTGACATTTAATTGTAAATTCTGGTTGACAGTTTATTTAAAATTAATTAAAGAAAAATATTTTTAAAGTCACGAAATCTGTAATTTTCACTTCCATTATTAATAATGTCTATTTCCTCAACAACTGCCAAATATAATTACTGTTAACAGTCAAATTAAAACAAATATTTTCTTTTAGTTAATTGGCTGCACTGAAATGCTCTTTTATATTCTTGTCATACAGTTGCCTACATGGCGACAGCGGCTCATTTAGACTTTGAAGTGGCGCCCGCTTCGCTGTTCTGTACTGAGCAACAGGGAACCATGTTTGCTAATCATTAAGCTGCCGCTGTCGTCTTTTCTGTTTCAGGCTTTAATTGTCCAATTGTGGTTACTGAAAATCAGTTATCGTATCTCTGTATCGTATTCCGTTCATCGTAACGCTGTTGTTAACGTAAGGACAAATGATGCCACCGCTCCAAGGCCCGACCACAATCACTCATTGGGGATGCTTTGGATTCTCTATGTGAGGATTTTCAGAGGCCCAAATCACAGTTTTACTAGTTCACCTTACATAGCCTCTTAAAAAAATAGAGTTTGCGATCAAAATCGATGTCTTTTTTCACCTCAGTTAAGACCTACAGCGAGTATTGTGATAATGAAGCGGATGGTTTTATTGCCTCAACCCTTGAGTGAATTAGGTTTTGTAAGCAAATAATCGAAGGTATTTGAAAAATATCCTTCTCAGAAAAGTGCCGCTGATGTGTAGTCCTTGATCTCTGTGATAAGGTGTGGTTCTTGCGATTTAATTAAAATATATGTATATAAATACTCTACCTATGCATTGACATAGATCATCAATGAGTCATCTTATTGCTTTTTCCACTTAATTATCAAAATGCAATTATTATATTGATGTAAAACTTTAAAATATTATTCCCAAATTTATTTATTGATTACGTTTATCTCTATTAATGAAAGACAGTAGATGTTTATGTAATTTTCAAATATGCCTCAGAATCTCTGTAAATAAATAACCTTTCTCCAGCGTCTCAAAGTCCGTACACAATTTTTTTATTATGCAACAATAAAAAAATTGTACTAATAAAATTTTAATTATTTTATAAATAAATGTATAACAAAAATTCTGATTAAAAATAAAAAATCAGAAATTTGTTAACTTTTAGCAAATTTATAATATAAGCAATAACGAAGCAATTTTGTTCTTATATTCTTCGTTTTTTATATCCCTCGTTAATTTATATTTAATACTATTCAGGAGTTAATGAACACATTTATGGTAATGGCTGACAAATTGTAAACATTATTTTAATTGGTGTTAAAGATAATATCTGAGCAAAATTAGGATTATTTAAAATTTGTGAGAATATATTATTTGTATTATTGTTTCACGTTCCAGTGAAATTAGAATTTTCAAAGGTATAAAATAAACTTCACATTTTCAAAGTATTAAAATAAAATAAAAGTACGAAACTGAACGACCTTGAAAATTCTAATTTTATTTTTTTATATATTTTCAAACATTTGCAATGATTCAAAATTATTATCCTGACTCCTTTAATAAATTAAAAACTAACACCTCTTTACATTCTCGTTAAAGTTTATTACAGCATTAAACTGTATAAGAAAAATATTAATAAACAAGACACAAAGTCAAGTATTAATTATTTAACGTGATTCAGTTGATTTGATATTATTTAATTTTACTACCATAGAATATCCTTTTGCTGTTGGTGTAGGATTTATATTTGCTACTTTTTAGATAAAAAGCCAGAACGTTGCTTATTAAAGGTCTCATTGATTGTAATGTCACATAAGAATTTTAAATATACCAAAAATCCACTGGCTTCCTTTCGCTAATTGGCATTTTTCCAAAAATCATGCCGTTCACCATAGTTGTAAAATACTGCATTAATTGCATAATGCATTACTTAAATTTTTGTGATTTACTACATTATACGTAATGTTAGATTTTTTTAATGCAGTACAAGTAGGGATGTACTGCCAAATTCCTGGTAATTCAGTACTGCATTACATACGCCTAAACTAGCAATAACTGCGCAGTATGTCACCAACGAGGAAGAAGTGGAACGGAAGCCTTAGATAAAGCCTTAGACGCGTACATCTTCTTTTTATGTTTATGCGGATTTCACCCTAACCTAACCTAAACATTGTACTGTATTACTGTATAATTTTTCATTACATTGGCAGTACTTTGTACTGCAAAGATGTAGACTTAAATTAATTCCTACTTCAATGTGAATTACATTACAGTACATTTAGAGTATGTTATACTTTAATGAAGTGTACTAGTTTATCTGCGTAGAGTTGTAAAGCTCAAACCTATAACAAGGACGAAAAGAAACCAAACTCTACAGATATACCACGCTTCCCATTACAATTACCCTTGCAGTACATGCATGCATTCCTCTGCATGTGTTACAAATTTTGTAAACAATTATTACGTGAAATTTAATCTTATTATTGGTAAAATCAGTGATATTCAAATTATTCAATTATTCAAATTATTCAATTATTCAATAATTTGAATATCACTGATTTTACCAATAATAAGATTAAATTTCACGTAATAATTGTTTACAAAATTTGTAACACATGCAGAGGAATGCATGCATGTACTGCAAGGGTAATTGTAATGGAAAGCGTGGTATATCTGTAGAGTTTGGTTTCTTGCTAATAGCAGAACAAATCCTTGCTTATAAAAGTAAACCTTATAAGGTATTTATAAAGATCGTATCAGGTACAAAAGGGACATTGGAAATCTAAAATATTTCATCACAAAGATATCTACTAAAAATGTAGATGACAAAATTCGGGCCCGGGGGTACCACATACGGGCCCACGCGAAAGGAATTTTGGGCCCGGGTCTAACCGTTTACGGGCCCATATACAATCAAATGAGTGACTTTCAATTTAAAATCTGTGTAGTATATTACACTTTTTCAATTATGAAACATTTTTTTATATATATAATTAAAATGGAAAAAAATTTCTGTTGATGACTTAGATGACGGGCCCGGGCCCGGGGGGTTTATCCCCTTCGCCCCCTCCCTCTCGGCGGCCCTGCCTCCACCTGTCACAAAAAGGAGAGGCGTTTGTTCTTGTCCAAGAACATTGAGACGGCAATGCTATAAGCTTTTTTATATACAGATCCTGAATTCTCATAAAAAATTACATTAATGCCTTTATCCTCTCTCATTGTAGAGATAAAGACACAATAGTAGTCACACCCAGGACATCCACAGCATAGTCCTAAGAAAGGTGGTTGCGGAAGCCACTAAACAAAGGATGACAAAACTGCCCCAATAAATAGCCTAATTAATTATGGTCCTCCTATCATCGCCACTAGGCAGACCCTCAATAATGTGGTGGACACTCAAAACGCGTGCTTGCAATAAAGCGACTCAGATTTCCTCTCCCCACCCGTATCCTATGGGTAAGCCCAGACCAGAGGCAGAAATCATCACCCTTAGAAGGGAGTGTCACAAACTTTGCAATCAAGCATAAAGAAGGAACGTATGGACTTCTTATAAGAAATGCCTCTGAAAGTTTAGCAAAACGATCTTCGTGGGAGAGTGTTTGTAAAAAAACCGAAAGCACCACCGAAGTGGGTCGTTTGCGAAAGGTCCAACTTCACCAAGTACTCCCAGCTTCATACTTAAATAGCATGAAAGAAACTCTGGAACTACAGGTTGACATTCACTTTGCAAGTTGTTTAACAGCTAGAAAAGCTGAATCTGCAGTAGCTTCGGCGGAAAGTTATGACCTAGTCTGTAAAATCCTTAGTAGAAGCAAACTGAATTGGGCTATATTCAGCTTCCCCGTAGCCTTCGAGATTCTTATTTAGTGGCTGGAAGCTATTTATGAAGCTTGCCAAAAACCTCATATACATTCCAGCTTCGTGAACGGAGGTAAAGGTGGAAGGACCCCACACAGTAAATCTAATGCCTTTATTCTAAAAAGTCGCTCTTCCTTTCTTCTTAAAGCCCTGGAGAGACTTATTGATGTCTACATCAAAGATACAGCCGAGCCGTCTAAGCTGTCACTTTCCCAACATGCATAAAATAAAGCTAAGTCCATCGAGTCAGCCTTGCATAAACTAATCCTTAATATAGAATGATCAATCTTGTTCAAGGAATTTACATTTGTAGCTTTTCTTGATATTGAAGGTGCTTTCAATAACATTAAGCCAATAATGGCCTCCTTGAGGAGGCTGGATTTGAACAGTTCCCTCATCAGGCTAATAGATCTTATATCAAAGGAGAATCGTTTACACCAGCTTAGGGGGATCCTCCATACAAAGGTTCGGAATAAGAGGCACACCCCAAGGATATATCCCACTACCGCTTTTATGGAAATTTATAGATCTGGAACATTCTGGTCATAAGATTATCGCCTACGCAGATGGCATTGCCCTGGTAACCTCGTGTAAGCACCCTAATATCTTAGCTGAGGTGATAGAATATGGCCTCTCTAAACTTTCTTCCATCAGGGGGGGGGGCGGCATAAAGCCGGTTAAAACAGAATTGATACTCTAATAATAAAGCCGGATAAAACAGAATTGATACTCTTCTCCCATCAACTGCCCAACGTTTAATGGGGTCAGACTTAAACTAAGTGACCAAGTTAAGTATCTAGGCCTTGTTCTGCGATAGAAAACTTAGCTGGAGCGTTGCACTCATGTAATGAGGGAATAGGCAAAGATGAGGCGTGGAGCCACGCGTAGTGTACTGTCAGCGTTTTAACGCCTCTTCCACATATGGTGTGGTTATCTGGCAACACTACTGATTGCAGATGCCGTTGGAACTACACCCCATAAATCCTTTAACACCATTCTTCACCTCCTGCCGGCGGAACCCGTCGGAAAACAAACCGAATCTCCAACTACTACTAAGCTCAATTCAGTCCAGAACAGATTACGATAAAAAGGCCATGAGGGTTGCAGAGAAAATGCCAGTGGTTCGGAATCAACTTTAAATTGCAGGTCCACTTGCTATCGTTGTCTCAAATCGTGTAAAGTTCCTCTATCACACCATGCCCTACAAGGGGTTACGGTAACTAGAGAGAACACAAGGCTGGCCCCCTCAATGGGGAGGATGAGGGACTGTTTCAAGTTGGAAGGTAAAATGGGTGGATATCTACTCGGAACACCAAGACTTAAGCATTTCGTTTCGTTTGCCGGATAACTGTAGTAATTTTCAAGCAGAAATTTACTATAAAGGTAAGCATTATATTGTCTGAAGAACAGAATATTGTCTTCAGATGACATCTGTTTCTTCACAGACAGTCAGGCTGCTATTATGTATATCTCTCACGTTGCTGATCAACTCTGAATGACATAGATGTGCGCCTTAACGTACGTTCCAAATTGGTACCGGGGCATAGTTATGTTACAGGCAACTATAACACTAGCGAGAATTGGCACTACTCAACTAGACTCGGACATAATCTGCTAGTCACGTGCAAGCTGGAAATGAAACAAGCATTCTTCAAGATTGCTAATGTTAAATGGCATGAGAAAACACACATGCCTAATTACCGGCACATCTGCCCGACCCTCATCTTAAAGCGGTGAAGGGAGCATATTCCGCATAGTAAGCATTGTCGTGGATGTAATTCCTAGCCATTACCGGTCATTGCCTGTAGACAGATATTATGCTGACAGAATGACTTTTGTGGGAGTCGGCAAGATGGAGAAGAAGAGGAAACCATCCAACCCCTTGTTTAAGGAGATAGCTGCACTGGGTTCAACTGATGTCAGGAACCTAGTTCGCTCTATCATATTGGCATAAAGCTGTATATAGCCCATTTCAGTTTTCTGCTACTAAAGATTTTACAGAGTAGGCCATGACTTTCCGCAGCTACTGTAGACTCAGCTATTCTAGCCTTTGGAACTATGCTGTTTAACTATGAAGCTGGGAGTACTTGGTGTAGTTTAGAGGATCTTTAGCAAACGGCCCACTTCGGAGGTACTTTCGCTTTTGTTACAAAAACTCTCTCACGAAGATCGTTTTGCTAAACTTTCTGAGGCATTTCTTATGAGAAGTCCATACGTTACTTCTTTATGTTTGATTGGAAAGTTTGTGACACCAAGGGTGATGATTTCTGCCTCTGGTCTGAACTTACCTCTAGGATACCAGTGGGGACGGGAAATCTGAGTCGCTTTATTGCAAGCACGCGTTAGGGTGTCTACCGCTTCGAATTACATTGGCCTAACTCTTCACTAAGGACACTGGTATCAATCATTACCGGCCATTTTCAATCGATCATTCTTCTGCCAGTTTATTACAGGGAAATAGTAGTGAGTAGAAAGTCATTAATAGAAGTGCTTTTTGACTACTTTTTATGACTACTGTTTTTATGACTCACTGTTTTCGATATTTGGATTTTTTATAAGAAATAGTAACACTTCCAAATTTGCTTGCTCAAAAAATAATACTTTTGTGGATAGACATACTATCAGTGCATCATATTGAAATTAAGGTTAAACATTATCTTCCAGGGATTACATCACTTCTAGAAATCACCTTTCTTCTAATGTTGAATATGTTTTAAGATGCTTACGGTTAACGGTTGTGTATCTTACATTGTGTATCCAAGAGTATTTTTTAGTTGAGCATACGATTTATAGGCTTTAAGAAACATCGAACTTGACACATTTGACGTATTTTAACCGAACTTACTTTTAGCGAACTAGTAAGTGTGAAAACAGGATATATTGAACTTAACTTGTCCTACATTTTAAATTAAATAGTACAAAATAAAGCTGCGACTTGAGAGTATAAAGAATAGTGGTACGAAATTTCATTTTCTCTCAAATCTCAGCTATCTTTTGTATAGTAGTATGTATATTTAGTACAAAATGAATAACAAGTATTGCTCTTCATAACTACAGCTATGAAAATGTATTCTGACTTCAAACTAAATATTTAACACGTTTCATACTTCATGTTAATTGTTTCTGCTTTTTCACTAACTCTAGCCTTACTTTCATTTTTTCGAAATAAGAATGTAAAAAGGTGTTAGATTTTATGTAAAGCTATTAGACATAACTATGATTGTTTCTGTTTGAGGGCAATAAAATCGTATTATTATTTAGAATAGAAATATTCACCAAATAAGTGAAAATCGCTTCTTCTTTGGGACATGATTGACACTTATCTTGCGAAGTTTTTCAGGAGCAACTCCTTTACGAGGCTTAAAAAGATTTACCTGAAGGCCGACTTTAATCTTCTTTGTAAGAGCTCCTTGTGGAAAAACTGCCTGAACTTGTGGAACAACTGTACTCGACACCATTCCACCTTCTGGTCCAATAGCATGAACTTCCTGTCGAATCCTTGAAACTACTGCAAAGTACTGGGGAAAGTCGTACGTAACAAAGCGGCAAATTCTTCCGCCACCAAGTTCATCCAACTGATTAATTTCTATAAACGAACAATTTTAATTAAAAACAGTAATTTTAATTTTACTTTATGATTAATATTACCTTCAGGCTCAAAACACTCATTCAAAACGTCATGTATAATTTCCTCGGAATTTTCAATTGTATGTTCCCTCCAAGTTTCTCCATTATCTGAACGAAGAATTACTATCTCTCGTTCTTTTCCTCTTAGCGAAGCAAAATGAGGCACCTCCATTACAACTGGTCCCAAAAATTTTGTCGATACTGGCCCAATTTCAAGGACTCGACTAGCTAGTGCTTCCCCCTCCATCAGCTGCGGAGGATGCATCGTTCGTTGTGGTTTAATATATCGGCAAGTAATTCGAGTTGGCTGAGATGCTGATCTAGCCGGCACAATTATCCTTACGCCACTATGACGACATCCGCGCATTGCACCTCCTCGAGCATCGACAAGGAATGAAACTAGGAAGCTAAAATGTAACAGATATTAGGAGAATGCAAACATTACATCATTTTTCTACATTGTGGGAAAAACGTTTCTACTTACTTCTTCCACTGAAGTTTCCTTCTAATTAAGTGAGCGGGAAAAGCATTTTAACATTATTAGATGCTCATGAAAGGGTTATTTAGAGGCAGTCTACAGCACAACGTTATACATGCAAATGTGTTACATATAAAAAGGGGGTAAGCGTTTTCCAATGTGTGCCACTTTTTAGTTAATGGCTGTAGTCTGCCTATAATATTACATAGATAAAAACCAACTTACCCAACATGTTGAGGATGTTTATCAATTATCACATTATCAGCAATATAAGATCCATCGGGTATTGTCTTAGAGTTCATATGAACTTGAGCATGTTGTGGGCTCATGATACTTTCTATAATAACAGGTTGATGACCTGTAGAATCAGTGCTTTGCACCATTCTATTTGAATCCACGCGCTCGTCTCGAGTGACATCAATTGGAAGTGAATCATCTCCAAGAGATTTCATTTCGTCAACTGTTAAATATCGATAAGGTTGGTCAGAAAGGACTGTGTCTTCACCTGAAATTTAAATTTCCTTTGAATGTGATGGCGTGACTTCATGTGGGAGCTGTGTTAGTGTTAAACTTAAACGAAAACAATGATTTGCTCCAAATAAAATAGTAGACATATAGTGCATATATGTATGTATAGATGGTTTGTTCAAATTAGTATGTTTTCAAATATTGAATATGTTTTACATACTATCCAAAGCATAAATTCTATGTTAAAAGAAGTAAACACAATACAATTTTTAAGTGATAAATTATATACATATTAAACGTAAAGCAGGCAGAAGGGTTTAAAAGAGAATGCCTATTACACATAAATGCACTATTGCATTGACTGTGCTTAAAGCAAAAGTGGGAACAACTTTCGTTCAATTAGAAAACTAGTCTTGAAGTAGTTTAGCTAAAACTCTAAATTTTTTAGATGCTTTTATATATATTATCACTTTTATTGATATTGTTGATATATTTCCGAATCTCTTTATTTTACTTTAAAATTATAATTACTTACAGCATTTCAAAATTAATCGTTGACTTGAATAATTTTGAGAACCTTTCAAATATAACGTCTTACAATGTCGGCTTCCCAAAGCTTTAATGTCCCTTGCTCATAATAATTGTTGACATACACGTACATACATCTATTATAGAACAAATTCAAATCCATCCAAATAAGATTTCAAACGCGATCATGAACGATTCAGTTCAGATTATATAAATGAAAAAATTATGACCATACTCTTTATATGTACAATTTCGTTATCACTGTCTCAACACTATCTCTCTTAAGTTCCTTTATACCCTGTGCAGAAAAATGTGGAAGAAGAACCTTACCCTTTTAGATGATAGCGATTGCAAGCGGACATAAAATTATAGATGGGGTTCGGACCATCGACATTACTCTACTACGCACGCATTAACATTTGTCAGCAAAAAACATAACCCGCTAC
Source organism: Leptarthrus brevirostris (assembly GCA_964036015.1). Classification (NCBI taxonomy): domain Eukaryota; kingdom Metazoa; phylum Arthropoda; class Insecta; order Diptera; family Asilidae; genus Leptarthrus; species Leptarthrus brevirostris. The sequence continues at coordinate 98,236,841 of OZ038373.1, forward strand.
CGGGGGTATTTAAACCAGCGACGTATTGAATTCTATGGTAAGCTCAACATAATTTTTTATTATCTATCCTATAAAATTCTGCAGCTACTCTATTGAAATTGACACTTTTAAAATATTTAAAATTCCCAAAAGGTTTGAAATGATCAATAAATTATTCCAAATACTCACAGTAATCAACATTATACAAAAGTTGTTCAAAATGGCTTAAAATTTACTTTCAAAAAGTTCAAAAAAGTTTTTAAATAATTTTCAAAAGTTAAACCTACTCTAACGTTAAATGACGCTTCAATACTGACCATATTTAAAAAACTGGGATCAGTACACAATCCCGTAAAATATAACCCCAAAGCCAAAACACCGAAAACAAAATCGCTAAAACAAAAAAATATCCCTAATGACAAAATCTGTAAAAAAAGGAGAAATCCCTAAAAAAATCCTTAAAATCCATAAATTAAAAGGGATCAGGATAAGACACAAATTAAAAAACATCGTAGGTAATTAATGCAATTGCTTTTAAAAATGCCAATTCTGATTTCTCATGACTCTCGTCGCATATTTTTTTATTTTTTACTTTTTTTATTTTTATATTCAAAAGGAGTTTTAATTTCCTCTCCAGAAATAATGCGATTTAACCGGTATTTACAGATATTTCCTCTTGATCTAGATTTGAACTATTATTGCAAAATCAGAATGACTTTGTAAGGTTAATTCTAGAGTTTGTCTTTAAAAATTTGCAGCTTAAAAGCAGAAAATAAAAATTCAAAACCAAAATATCTCCGTGAAATTAGTACACAAGACGAAATACGAGTTGTAGATGAAGATGATTCAAAAACGTACAATATATTATAAAATAACTAGTACAATTTATAAATTCTATAAAAGGAAGATTTTGAATTTAATTCGCCCGCGCTGGTTAAATTCAAAATCTTTCTTTTAAAAAAATCGTAGTTAGGGATTTTTTGAATTATGAATTTTTACTCTTAGAGATATTATCATTATCGCTTTCTCTTTTTAGATATTTTGATATTAGGGATTTTATTTTTAGTGCACATGAACCAGACCCTTAAAAACTAAAATAAGCAGAGAGTAGCTCCGTAAAAAGGCCGCTGTAAATCAGCTCCCGTTCATCAACAGACTTTAATTCCGCATCCACGTCGCTAAAGGCTACTAAGTGCAGTCAATGTTGACAGATAAATTCGTTAAAAATAGTTTACAAAGTAGAGTCGAACCGACTTCATAAAAAACACGACAAAGCATAAAATTATATTTCATTCTATGCCAATGTAAAACAAAACAACTATCTATACCTACAACGAAACATACATAACTAATCCTTCGTTATGAAATTGTGAGTTGATTAGGTAGTTTTATATGCTATATTTGACTGTAGGTCGGTAGTTGTTTTGTTCTAAAATTAAATAAAGGGTGATTCAGTAAAAGGATTTATTTAAAATTATTAATAGGCGGTTTCAACAAGTGGTTTAATTTTAAATTACGCGAATTCTTTCATGTGTCAAAGTTGCAGTTGACATTTTTGGCAACTGTTAAAACTATACGGTTAATAAAACGGAGTGATGATAAAGTAAATATACTCATCCAAAGAATCAAAGGTAAATTTTAAATCACACAGGAAAACACAACGGTGGAAGCTGAATGGCTTGGATAGCGTTTTTGCGAGATGCCAAAATGAATTGTTATTTATAAACAGATATCTTCTATGTCCACGATGAAGACATTTGTGTTGGCAAATTTCCTCATGATAATGATCCCAAAATTTGTTCAAGATAATGATCCTAAGCATTCTAAAAGCAATAAAAGATTGGTTTAGCCTCTTCTATTGATATTTTATTTTTTATACACTAAAACTTTGACCGAAACCCAATTTGCAATTCTTTAGAGATAGAGAATAAAAAGTCTTAAATTGGAAGGTTGGGCGAATAATAGACGAACATTACGAGAGATTCTGGTTAAGGGTTTAGGCCACTCTAGAGGCCGAAAATATAGGCTTTTTTCGAAATACAATAATATTTTTTAAGCGATTAATTTAAAAATGGCGGCTGTGCAGCGTTTTTGCGATAACGTCACCATTTTTCCAGGCTCCGCGGCCGGACAAACAGCTCCTGTAATTTTTGAATTATGATAAGTCAATGAATTTTTTTTCGATTATATATAACAACATCTATAGAAGTAAGTAGGATTTTGCAATATATTGATTTTTGGCCAAATGGCGCACTTCTAAAGTAAAAAGTGGAAAATTTGGCTAAAAAGTCGCCAGAAAATTGTTAATAACAATTGAACTATGCAATATAAAAACAAAATCCTACGTGCTTCCAGAGACAATGTATTTTTAAAGATACATTCAAAATTTCAAGTGAATAGGTTGAAAATTGTCTGAGTTATGTTTCCGGCCAACTTGAAAAATACAGTTTTGAGATAAACGCGATAAAACGATTGAGTAGTAGAAAATCATGAATAATTTTGCAAAATTCGAAAATCGAGTATTTAGAGATTTTTCCGGTCATAATCTTTTGGGACATTATTTTAAAAAAATAATAAAAAAATCGATTTTTCCAAAATTCTAGAGTGGTACCCCTTAACTCATACCATAACCTTTTTGAAAGAATGCAACAAAACTGAATAGAACTTATTTCAAACAAAGGTCATGATACGAACTATCATAATATTAATAAACAAAGTCAATACCCAACAATAAAAGTAAGGTACATAAACATAAGTCATCGGTGGAGTAAGTGATAACGTGTCGGCTATCCTATCCGAAGGTTCCAGGTTCGAATCCCACCGACAGCGTCCAATCATAGTTTTCTGCTGACAACAGATAACGATAAAAATGCAATGAATTAGAGAGAGACACAACGTAAAATAAGCCATTCAACTTTCCAACCAGATTTTGGCGTTTTTAAAAAAAAAATTTTCTAATTTTTTTTTTATTCCAGTAGAATAAAACTTTTGTTGAATTTTCTTTCTGCACATACCTTTTATTTAAGAGATTCAAAAAGCTAACCAATGTTCTGGAGTATGTTCAAAAAGTATGGTATCTCACTAAAGTCTATGATGATGAGACTTATCATCTCATATGCCTTTGAAGCCACAGAAATGACTGCCAAAAAGGGGGACAAAATCAAAAGGCAAAAAAAAAACTTTTTTTTATATACGTTAGCATGGTTTTGGCCGGAAGGGAACTAGGGTAAGGAAAGTGAGGAAACTTGAAAGTCTTGTTTTTTTGCATTGCTGCGAGCTAGGCATCAGCCCAGAGACGGAGTGGATTATTTTAATTTCTTAATAAAAGCTCTCGGGGAGACCTGGTCTCGAACCCGGGACCCATGGCATGGTGGTCGTGCGGCTCAACGAATTGATCCAACTTCGTCTCCAAAACTTAAGAGAAGAGAAAGAAAACCGCGAAAAGAAACTAAAAGAAAGAAACTTGAAAAAAAAACTAAATCTGAAAAAATGAAACCCGAAAGGAAAAATAGGAGGAGGAAGTCTGGAAGTGACTAAAATATGTATGATTCTGGATTCAGCTATTGAAGTCGAATCTCATGGGTGCTAACGTGGGTAGGTATTTTTTTTGGTTTTCAAGAATTTGTGTTATGGTGAACAAAACGGAAACAGGGGCAGGGGGATAGGGAATATACATAAAATTTGGGGATCAGGGATAGGAATGGGATTCGGTAGCTGAATCCAATACCATCTTAGGAGACCAGGATTTATTTCTTGCGCATAACTGGGCATAATTTGACCCCAGTGGTCAAGTGATCCTGAACCATTGCGTATCCCGTAAATAGCGACCATAACAACTTCTACGTTACAAATACTTTTACGACTGTTGCCGTTGGATCCTAATGTGATGAAAACCGCAGCAACAACAACTCTTTGATTAAACCGTGACGGACACTGGAATAGCTCTGGTACCATCATTGGGCACAGGACAATTTTGAACCTCATACAACATGAAGTAAAGGAACTTAAAATGCCCATAGATGGGCATAGATATCACATACCGCTTATTTCTGAAGGATCACTTCCCAGGCTTGCAGGCTGATGCCATTAAATTACATATGTATGTATCCATACTGAATTTACGATAGAACTGGCGCAGGTATCTATTCAGAAGAACTGAACCTATGTCATCAACAGGCGCTGAGAATACATACCCCAGCTACAAAGCGGAGATGTTGGGTTTGATACATACAGTGGACTTCCTAACGCGCGATAATCACGTAGAGTCGCGGACGAAGATTAAGTCCTAAATTACACGAAAGGGATTTTACCCCATGAGTGACGAAGCCCTGTTTTTTTCGTGGTGGGAGAAGTGAAGTAGAAAGAGCGTTATCTGTGAGTGTCAATCACGAATCGTACTGGTTTTGCTTGAGTTTTTCCTGATTTGCTTTTGTCCATTTTCGTAACTTCCTCATTAGGGCTCGAAAAATTTTTGATGTCAGGTTAATTTAGTATCGCTTGAAATTTTCAACCCTGCAAAACACTTATGAACCGGTTTTTTAACGTCAATCAAAGCCCGTTTCATAGCAACACTCCTAGGGTTTTCCTACTTTTGCACAGAGAAGAGAATTGCCGTGAGTTATGGGGTAAAATGTAAAATCCCTCTCGCGTAATTCAGGACTTACACTTCTCTTGCATTCCAGTGTTCTTAAATTTAACAAAAGTGTCTCTGAAAATAACACTCTGAAGTAACACTCGTCTAGTTGCGAGGGCACACAGGAATAAGTGGAAACGAGAAGGCGGATGAATTGGCAAACCAGCGCTCGGCCTCAAATTTCCGTGGTCTGAAACAGTTAAATGCCTTGAGCAGAGTGACGGATATGAATAACTTATGTAATTATTATATTTATTTTAATTAAAAGAAATTTATATATTAATATTAATTCAAGAAGGAACACTGGGACTGTAGAGCAACATGGTCTTCTGCAGACAGGCCAAAGTGGCTTTACGAATGACCGATGGTGAAGGCCATGGTAACTTTCCGTTTCTTAAAATTATACCTGCAGACTGTGCGTGGAAGATCAGGAAACTAGAGAGGCTGAGAAAAATCCCCGTTATTAATCCCCGGATGGGTGTTTATAATGACTAAGATTCTCACTATACCGAGGAGTACGAGCAATCCGTTGTCTTAAGGAAGATTTTCTCCTTTCCTGCAAAAAATAATAATACATTTTTCGTTTACTATTTATCTGCATTGTATATAACGTTCCCATTACCACATATGCCATACCATATCTCAAACAGTAGCTAAGAAAATGAAGAAATTTTAAACCAAGATTGTTCCAGATTCAAGAAAATTATTCTACAGTTAATTAAATTTAAAGTACCACTTGGTTGGTTTTAAATTTATTCCTAGCTCCGCTAATAATAACAATAATAATAAATTTTCTTAACTTAAACAGTCTCGCATAACTTGTCAGCATTTTATTTAACTTGGATAAAGTTTCGTTTAATTTGTATTAAGTTTTAGTTGGATTGCCAGTAATGTTAACCTAATTCCGTTTTAACACGATTTTATTTCACATTCTCTAAGTTTATAAAATTCAACTCTAGGTACACGTTTTAAAGATCTGGATTCATATAGGTACATACACGAAGTCTTTTTAAGCGAAACATTTTACATGGTTTTTCCGGAACCCATCTCCTGTGTAAATACAGAATTGTGTTTTTTATTTCAACGTATGTACATATTTCTGAACTCCACAATTCTTATTTTGTCTTTAGTATTATGTGTTAAAAGAGTTTGTGGTTAACTATAGCAGCCCAAAAAAATTCATTTTGAAGTTTTTTGATTTCAAATACCTACATATTTTACAGATTCTGTTAAGTGGTTTGTATTATATATTTTTTTCAGAGCACCTAAAATAACAAAGCATAAAATTCGCAGTATTTCCAGATCGCACATGTCATAAATATGTGTGTATGAACGTATTTTTCCAAGATCGTAACAACATTTATTAAAAGCATTTAAATTTAACTTGGAAACAGAAGCAATGTAAAATAATATTTATCGGAGATAATTACAATAACAACACACATGACAAATAACAAAAGGAGCAAATCTTTCAATATATTTACATATAGAATGTCAACAAAACATTTACAACATATAGAAGAGTGCAAGTAAATTTCTGGTATAGTTTACTCAATAAAATGAGCTATACATGACATAAATATGATTGAATTACACTATTATGATTAATCAATGAACTTACAAGCAACGTATGTATCACCGTGATAATAAGGGAGATAAACATGGCTACCATTCAATTGACGCTCTGTACTAATTCCGAAACATGCGTCCAAATCAGTCGTGTCCCCTGTGACACGCAATTATTTAAATTTTAAGCGATGTTCTAAGAATTGCTTTAAAATTATCTGTTTGTGTTGGCCAATCAAATGGTAGTTAAGTTTTTATAGATATAAATTGTTCAAAAGGAAATTTTAAATATTTTGCAGTTACTGAAAGGAAACGTAAACACACCAATTGGGTTATACAGAAATAGGTTTAAAAATTTCACATAAAGCATTCCTCAGTAATTACAAAATAAATTTCGAAAACTGTGAAGTAAACGAATGGAAGTGTCAAAAACAATTTTGGTGATAAAATGTCAGTGCAATAAACAAATCTCTAAACACATGAACATGGTCCTTACCTCCTTCTTCCTCAGAGTCCGACATGAAAGTTTCATGCATAGCTTCCGGAGCAACTACCCGGTATTTTTCTTCCAAAGCTTGTGTGGGTGAAGTAGATTCATTGGTGATAGATTTAAGAGAATCCAAAACACTAATGTACCCAAGTTTTCGTGCAATATGCAAAGGTGTTTGTCCATTCTATGTAAGAAATTAGTTAAAGAAATCCTAGTGTCTATACTATGTATATGTTCACTTACCGCTGTCTGGGCATTAGCATTAGCCTTATGTTCGAGGAGTAAATTCACAATGTGACAGTGTCCTTGTTGAGCAGCCTGATGCAATGGAGTATATCCAATTCCTGTTGGTGCATCAACATTGGCCCCATTTTGTAAAAGAAAACGGACCATATTTGCCTGCCCAAAATGGGAGGCAACGTGCAGTGGTGTATACCCAGCTTTTGTGGTCTTCTCAATATTTGCTCCATTCTTGACTAGAACCTGTGCAACATTAACTTTATCTTCTTGAGCGCACAAATGTAATGGAGTTAATCCATTTCGAGCTTGATGATCACATTCTGCTTTGTGTTCTAACAACAATGCTGACATGTCAGTATGTCCTTCCTGTAATATTAACGTGAAAATTATATTATCTGTTTAAAATAAATTACCTTTTAATTACCTGTGCACTTAAGTGTAGTGGGGTGAATCCAGCCTTACTTTCAGCATCAGCCTGTGCGCCATATTCCAGAAGAGTAGTGGCAATATCCATTTGATTTTTCCGCGCAGCAATATGTAGTGGTGTGTGTCCATTCTTCGCTGTTGCATGAGGACTTGCACCCTTTTCTAACAACAAAAGGGCAACATTTTGATGATCATAGTGACTTGCAACATGAAGTGGTGTTACACCGTTTTTGCCCTGAGCATCAACGGGTGCATCTTTCTGTAGAAGCAGTTGGGCAACTTTCATGTGGCCATATTTTGCAGTTAAGTGTAATGGAGTGAATCCTTTCTTTGTTGTTGCATCCAACGAGGCGCCGTTTTCAATCAATACAGCAGCAACCTGAAAAGTATAATTAGGCAGATGCTATTAGCGACATACATGTTGGTGATAAACAAAATAATGCTTTATATGTTATTAAAATTTACATACGCCACTGAATTTTAAGAACCTTAGCAATATATTAACCATCCAAATTAGCACTTCATTGTTATCCGATTATATAACGATTATTTGCAAAAAGTAGATCTTTTAAAGCATTCAAAACTGGCGGGGGATGGGGGTGGCAGTCAATAAAGCAACTAAAAGCCTGAATAATGCACCTATTCCTCCCGTGTATTCCGTATACTCCGCGATGCGAATAGACGCTGCTTAAAAAACATAAGTTTTTTTCTTTAATTTCTGAGATTTTTAACGTCAATCCGCCGTATAAACAAACAGTTTAAAAAATCATGAAGATCGGTATAGTTTTGCATTCTTTATCGCCAAAAAACCAGGTGACCGCGAAAGTGTATAATTACCGTAAGTTCTTATTAGTTAACTCGATGAGATTAGTCGACCTTGCCTAGTTATACTCTGGTATATTCGTAATGATGAAAATTGTATTGTAGTTGATTGTATGCAATGCAAAGCTAATATAATATTTGCCGATGATTAAAGTAAAAGTGTTATTTATAAATTGGTGTTCCCTTGGTGTTCGTGACCTGGAGTGTGAATTTTAGACGTTTCTTTCTAATGGGATTTTGAAAAAAGTACAAATGGTATTGGAGAGGTTGTACCTCAATTTTGGAGCGTTTGAACAAAGAAAAAATTGCAAATGATAAAAAACACTTGTAATTGAACAGTGACGTAGCCATATTTCAAACTTTGAGCCTAAAAACAATTTTCACTTCAACTTTTAGGCCATTTTTTCATTTTATTTTTTAATAAGCGGCAACATCAGCATCGACAACATGGCAGCAGACCTCCCAACAGCAACACAGTGTTAAGTATACCTGACGCAGTAATCAAGAATAGGCCACATTTAGGTATAGATTACCACATTGATGTTGTAATGCATAATTTTCACACTATTCACTCAAATTACTAATTTTACGGCAATAGTAAGGCAATTTTTAAATAGAATATTTTTGCAACGTGTTTAATGAGAGTCATGGCAGAATTTTTAAAAACGTAAAAAAGTTGACTGGTATAAAAGTTATTTCTGCAAAGTGAACCTAAAGCCAAAGTAACAGACAAAGCAATGGAAGGTGGTTAAAAGCTAGCGATTGTTTGGCCGAATTCAAATTCACAAATATGAACTTCAGATCGAGCTACAAGCCAATAACCAAAGCAGCATAATATTCTTTTATCGCTGAAGATGACCAGGCAGCTATCACGACAACACCAGACTTTCAGTTAATTTTGTGCAACATCAAAGGATCTGATGATGATTTTTTAAGACGGAGCAGAAATTAAGAATTGAATCAAATGCTGATATTCACACAGGCACAAACAATTCCGTCATTTAAATTGAAAATAGATTCGAATGTGCGAGCCACCTCAACCTGGCATATTGTACCATCATACATTTGTAGGAAGCTTACATTGAAATACCAGAGGTAATTCATTTCTTAACTGATCTTATGCACATATCCTGGTGTGTACTTTAATAAAATAAACGCAATTAACACCTAGAAAGATTACGGGGGTCCTGGAGTATCTCTGATGTCGGAAATATTCCTTTCGAATTAGAGGTGACAGAAATCCCACTAAAGCAGCTGAAGCAGGCTGAAATATGTATGGAAGTTGTACAAAAGCAATAATTAAGCTTTTTAAATACTCATGTCGTCAGGATAGCGTAGGATTATAACGAGCCACCTTGGTTGATATAAGAACTTAACGCACAATGAAAATTAGGACATACAAACTATAATAATGGTAAGAGGTCCAACAACAAATACGACTCGAACTCTTACTGCGAAGCCTTTTAATATAGTCGAGCTAAAATTGTTGAGTATGTTCTGCGAAAATCGGTAGTATAGATGAATGGTTGGTTACAAGTAGTAAGAGGTGCAGAAACTTTTGATTCTTAGGACGAGCTGAAGTTGTTGAAAATACTTCAAGTATGATAGATCTTTTTGAGTTCAGAAATAAAGTCTTCCAAATCTGAGCTAGAAACCGATTTGAATGTGTCTCCGGAGCAGCAGAAATTATCAATCGTTTCAATTAATAAGGTACACATACCCTTAGTGGACCAAAATGTGTCAACAGCCGATTAAAAGTCAGTAACGCAAGGATATAGAAGCGGAAATTGTCAGTGACCAAGAAAACGAATGACTTAAATCACCCCTGGAGGAAGATAAATCATTAATCGAAGAGTCAGTGTATCTGTTAAAGAGCAAAAGTTACTTAACTTTTGCTCTTTAACAGATACACTGAACTAAAACAAACAAACAAACAAAAGGATTATCTCGAATGTCATATGAAAAGTAAAGTAATAGGACTGAAGTTGGATATTGAAAACACATTGGAAGACAAGCCAGAATGAAAGAAGCTGAAAAAGTGATACTTCATCCTACAACTTTGGACGGTCAAATGACATACAGCAGTGGCAATTAATTTCTGGACTGACGAGTAGCTACACCCCAATTTTTGGTACTTTAAGGTGCAGCAGCAGAATTATTAATTACTATCTTGGCGAAGCAATGCAATAAAGTAACATACTCAAATCTACCGCCTTCTACCGTGTGGAGTTCAGAAATCCAGCAAAGACTTTGCAGTAGTCATTTGTGGATATAGAAAGGCTGCCACAGGATTGAGCCTATTTCATTCATGATTGTGTCAACGAAGAAGCAAAAGAGCTCGATATTGAAAAAGAAATATTTCGTGAAATTGGACGAGACACAGAAAATTAAGAATTTAATAGTCTTGTTACGAATTCGTAACGCTCGTGAGCAAAGTATCACGCTGAAGAAAGATATACCTAGTCTTGGGTAATGGCGAAGCAGCAAAAGAGGTCATATCAATGGAATATTCAAGCTTAAATGTAACAAAGCAGTCTAAGAAAAAAATATTTAAAAACGACAAAACATACAAAAGGACTATTCAATATATTCATCCAAAAGGATATAGGCTTTAATTGGAGGAAGGTGACTACTAGAATAGTAATGTTTGGTCTAAATGATACCAGAGATTCCCGAAAAATTAAGCAACCGCTAGCAGAGACAGTAGGAAATATAATGTGTAATTAAGGTCTGGAGAAATAGAGAAACGGAAGGGCCCGTAAATATCGCTAGGGTTGCTTGCACAGAAAAAATATGGTAATACAAGATTATGTACATAATGATCTTAAAATAAAGGATAGATACGCCCTACTTCACATAGGTGATGTGCTAGATACATATCATTAGGCTTGATATCATTAATCTGGAAGTATTTCCAGGGAGTAAAATAAAAATTTTCGCATTTTTTTTTTAAAAATAATAGTTATGTTTTTTTATTTTTACTGCCAAAAGTCTCCGATGCTGATGAAATGTAGCTTTTATTGATTCAAACATCCATTCTCGGTTGATTTTTGTTGAATTACCACGAGAATGTATTACAGAATCAAAAGAGTACGTTAAATCAAGGGTGCTGTCGCCGGCGAAACCACGAATAGGATTGTGAGTGAGAGATAAAAGGTCATTAATATAAAGAATAAGTAAAGTAGGTAAAAGAACTGAACACTGAGGTACACCGGCATTTACGTTATAGTAGTAAGATGTAATTCCATCTAATATTACACAGATTGAACGGCGTAATAGAAACTTCTCTATCCATTTTAAACGGTGAGGGTGCAGACCAAATGCTTGAAAAGCCTTTGAAATATCAAGAACGACAGATGCAGGCTCTGCAAAAATATATAAACAATGATACCAAGTAAGTCTCTAGTTGGGCAGCCAGCGTAAGCCGTACTGGCAATCATTAATAACATAGTTGTTTTCTAGATACTTCATCAGCAGTGAGTTTGAAAATCTTTAGGTAAAACCTAAAGCTGGTCAGCAGTTACAGGGGTCGCATGCCTACACTTGGTCAGTATTTGTTGAACATGCGCAAGTTTTCACGCATGCCGAAACACTTCTGCTGAGAATGAAAGGTGCAAAAGTTTGTGTAGATGTTCAGCCAAAGCAGAGGCGCACAATTTTAAAATCAAGTCAGATCCAATAGCCTTGGTCAGGTCGAGTTTGGAGAGTAGGTTAAAAATTAATCGTGCAGATGTGTAGCGATGAGCCGGCAGAAATCCATAATTTAAATATATTTATTATATTTAAAATTTTCGTCGATTAACCCTCCTTTTCTTCTTGATAACTGCTTAAGACGACGGTTGAAATCGATACAGGTGGCAGAAACTAGGTAATATAAAATATATTAACATTAATAAATTCAAGGCACTTTAAGTTAATATGTAGGATGAAATAGTTAAAGATGTCATCTGTTCCAGCTATACCAATTTGAACTGACGTCTTCAAGCTTTTATCAGAGAAAAGGATAAATCGAATAAAAATTGTAAAAGTAATAATCTGTTCATATTATTACATTTATTTTTATTTTATTCGCCCTCCTTTTCTCTGATAAAAGCTTGAAGACGTCGATTCAAATTGGTATAGCTGGCACAGAGGACATCTTTAAGTATTTCATCCTATACCTTAACTTAAAGTTTCTTGAATTTATTATTATTTAATGGTTATATATCTTAAATTCCTTATTTAGTTATCCAGCGATTTATTTTTTTAAATTAAGTGCGACAGTTATAAGATTACGCCTTGTAGAAACAAAAATTAAAAGTGTTCTGATTTATCTCAAAATCAACATCTGGAATGAAAAATCCCCTTTTTTCAAATCTACAGTCGTTAGAACCACGCCTTTGTATTTGGTATGCGTAGATCAGCAATGACTTAATAAAGATGTATATAACAAATATTATAAATGAATCGCTTATTCCTTTTCAAAAATTAAATATAACGATAAGTGTTAGATAAAGAAGTATAAAACCGTAAAAATCCGGATAAAACCAGTCGAAACCCATCGGAGGGAAGATTAAATTTATAGCTCTACGTTAATAATTATTTAACTCCTTTCCCTAGTATACCATTGTTCATTTTTTTTCTAGGTTTCTGTTTCACATGCTTCATGCTATTGTTTTTCACTATGTTGAATATGATTAAATTTTGGTACACAGCCTTTAAGTAAAGGTTTGAGGGAACAAACAGTCATTTATTAAATTGTGTCGACGAACACCCTGAAACGAGTCGGTTACTTTAGTATTTAGTGCTAAAACAAATAATAAAACATGTTATGTCTGCTACTACGATTTGAAGTCGGTTATAAATTAATAACTTAATAGCTATCTACCCCTAAATATCCTTTATCGAACTATGCATACCACATGATTTCTTGGAATCTCTTAGCCTTAAAAACGTCGTTTGAATGGAGGTGAACTTATAACAATTTCTTATAACAATTTTTATAACTTTTTTTCGGGAATGAGGGGAAATTGCGAGTCTAGCTCGATTCCTCGTTCTAAATCCTCTTAATTTTAATTTCTGGCGTTATATCAAATACTTAATTTAATCACGTCCAGTTACATGAAGGAATTTAATCACGTCCAGTTACATTGGGAAAAATAATTTCGGCTTGCTTGAGATACTTTATACAGATACGAAAAATTTGGGTAATTCAGTACATGTCCAATTCATGTACTTAAACTAGAACTTGTATTCGCCCAAATGGAGGTCATTTCGAAAAACTTTTATCTTAAAAATGGACACTGCTGTTCTTGCGATCTTTTCTCAATTCAAATTACAATTATTGTTGGAGTCATTTTTCAGAATAATGCATTGAATGCCAAATTTTTACCGAAAATTGCCATGGTTTCAAATGAACACATCAATTTCCCGATAATCCCGATAACCATGAAATTGTTTTTTTTACTAAAGACTACAACAAGAAAGATACAAACTAAGATAATTTATATATTTATCGGATTAAAAGTTATTAAAAAAGCAAAAGACGATGGCTATTTTTTAGTAAATGGTAGGTTTTAAAAATAACAGTCCTCTTTTAAATTCATGCTAGTGTTGGTAGTTTGTAGCCAATGAATGTTCAAAAAATTCAGAATCACAGTACAAATAAGGCCCTGATAATGTCTCAGTAAGCCGAAACGCGTGAAAAATTCAAGGTTTTCTTAAAAGATGTCTGTGATAAGATAATTGAGCTGAAGAGAAATTTTTTTTTGAGGGAAGTGATAATAACGTTCTGTATGGGAAAATCTGACAGCTAATTTGTCCAATCACACTATTTCCGAGTCCTTTTCCTATCAAATTTAAATAGAGAGAATATTTTATAATATACAGAAGATCATAAATTAACTAGGTTCTTAATAATTTTTGACTTAAAACTGAAGCTGATCTGAACAGTTCAAGAAATACAACGTCAAGGTCAAGGTCAAAGACTTTGGAATTAATTTAACGCGCAGTATTGGCAGTATTGCGAATCCTTTGAAAACAGGACCGAAATAGGTCAGATTTACTTCTTGATTCAATAGTTAATAACTTCTATTTATAACACGCGAAGTAGTTTATTTTTTTAATGTGCGTAGCAACCGAATAAAGTGTAAGAAAACACAAAGTAGAAATAAAAGTGAGCAAGGCTTAAACTGTAAGAATATCACACTAGATTATATAAGGGTGGATAATTTCTTTACCTTCTTATGTTTTTTGTCAGGACATTTTGATACCTCACAAGTGAGGATAGCATAAATATGTTATGTTTATAAGGATCAGGGGGTTTTTTAATAGTAGAAAATAGCGTGCGCTATTGATATCAGATACGCAGGGACACTCTTAAAGCTAAGGGGCAATACAATTTCAGAGCCATATGCGTAGCCAGGATGAGGCAAATGGGCAGCTGCCCCCTTCTACCTTCTGGGTAAAAAACATTTAAATTTAATTTTTTTTTAATAAACAGATTTCATTAAATATACAATGATAACAAACCGCCGAGAGTTGCTTCTTTAAACAACAAAGCAGTCAGCCAGCAGTCATTTAAACTACACTAAACGGTCATTTGAATTGTAAGATTAAATCCAAATATAATACTATTTTGGTAAAAAACTGTTGAAAATATGGTTAAATATGGATATATTTTATGTAATGTGCTCAGCGTACATAAAAAAGGGTCCTTGAAAACAAACACAAATTTAAGAAAAATATTTTGAAAAAATTCTCCGAAAGACGCTTAGTTTTTAATTAAACTTTTGTTAATGCATTATTTTGTAATTTTGATTAACTTTTTACTTTTATAGAATATAAAAAATTAAAAACATAAATAAAAAAACAAATGTAAATAAAAAAAGATTAAATTTGAGTTTTTTTTGCCCCAGATTCTACATTAGATGAGATTTAGATTAGTTACATTCGACTTCAGACGAACATACTTGAAATTATTAGATCTATTCAACTCCTTTACATTCTAAATCCGATGAATTCTTGAACCAGGTACATGTCAATGAATGAAATAACGAGATTGGAATCAATATATTTTGCGACAGTTGGGATAGCGAAGCAGTTTTGGCACAATCTTGAGAACAAACCAATAAAATTAGTCGTACGGAAGCAATAGCCTTTAGTAGTTCAATTATACAATGGTGTGACGAGAACGGCACTGAGGAGAGAATGCCGTGATGAAAGGAATACCAAAAACAAATCAAATAACTGTCCGCGATTATTTTAAGAAGTAAGTAAATAACTTTATTATTATTATTACTGTTTTTAAGATTAAGAATATGTTATATAACTTAATACGTTTCTGCGTATGTACGTAACTATTTTTGTCTAATGAATTATTTATTTTTTGTATAAGTTCATTATATATTTTTCTATTAGCAAGATAATAAATTGATTTGTTATCTTAAGTTATTGTTCCCTTTTGGAAAAAAATGTGTAAAAATATTGACACTTGAAATAACGGCAATCTCGATATAATGACTCCTCATAGCACTATATCACGATTTAGATGTACTTGTATTTTAAAATAAAAATACTTTCATACATAAATATCCGTGTTAGTTTAATGCAGCGTATATATTCGTGAATGTATCACAATAATTGAAAAATACGTGACCTCTATAAAGAAGTCGTAAGAAACTCTTCAAAACAAAATGTTATTTTGCTTTGCAAGACTTTGAGCATAGTAATGCACAAATTTGCCAAATTTTTTTTATATATTTTATAATGTTTTTTTCGTCTTATTTTGAAAAACTCAAATACGAAAATACATTATTTTCAAAAAGTGGCCAAAAAACAATTCCCTTAATCTTAATATGCAGGTTAACTATTTAGTAAAGCAGAAAGTTTTCTTTTGACAAACACTTGGTGGAAGTCATTTATTTAAAAAATAATTAAATATTCAAAAAATAAATCATTTATTCAAAAATATGAGCCCTCAAAAAAATAATGAAGTGTTTGTCAAAAGCAAACTTTCTGAGTAAGCAATATTTAACCAGAATTGGTATTTTATGAAATTGATGGCCTAAATATTCTCTTCATAAATAACACCGGATAACAAGATTCTGTCCCCGGGCAGCTGGTGCCGGGGATTTTTATAAATTTGAGGTTATGTACTCGAAAAATGGTGTTTTTGGCTACTTTTGAAGTTATGTATAAGATGCAAAAATTTGTTTGGTCTTTTTTTCTAGTTTCATAATATATAGTACTATTCTTTCCCTTGAAAATAAGCTATGGAGCGGTCACCTACGATTTTTTCTTGTAAAGTTACGACCATTTTCAGTTATGAAGTTCATATTTCATATAAACATAATATATCTATTTATATGAAATATGAACTTCATAACTTAAAATGGTCGTAACTTTGCAAGAAAAATCATATGTGACCGCTCCATAGCTTAAAAAATAGTAATATATTATGAAACTAGAAAAAAGACCAAACAATTTGTTGCATCCTGTACGTAGCCTCAAAAGTAGCCAAGATCCCATTATTCGAGTGCATAACCTCAAATATCTAAAAATCCTGAAGAGATGGCTGAATTCTGACCTCGGATTCGGATTCTACGCAGCATATAACTTCGGAAATGATCCCCAGCTGCCCAATGAAAATCATGACTACATATTTTACTGAACAGTGAATTCGTACTTAGATTGAAACCTGAGTACTTATGGGAGCTGAGTTTTTGACCTCCCCTTATGAATGTCCGTGGTGGAAAGTGCAAGTACCACGCTGATGATGACCTGCTTGCACTTTCGGTCGAAACATTCATCATTTTCTTTGAGAGCGATCACCATCCCAAAGAAATTATGTCTCCTTGTTTGTGGAAGTAAAACAAGTGCTTCATACTGTTTCATTTTTAACTATTAAATATTTTGAAAAATGTTAAGTGTAGGTTTTGCAAGGAGGTTTAGTATGCAATTTTCGTTAGTTAAAGCAAAACAGATTCAACTACGTCTAGTAGTCTACACGGAAAAATAACCATCCTTAGCGAGCTCGGCTTGTTGCCTATAAGACCAAGCCCAAGAAATTCGAAGCATCATGTCGATTGATATGCACTACCAGAGATGGTCAAAGGTGTAAGGATTTAAAACAAGACAATATCTCCGAAAGCAACCGAAAACAGAATGTATTATGTACCTCGAATAGAAAAAAATATCATTCGGATGCGAGTATCAAGTATTACCGAAATCGATTTCGACCTATATTCTTTCGACCATTTGCTCGTTTACATTTCACTCGTCGACTTGCATACGAAACAAACGAATCCCGAGCAAAAAATGGATAGTCAATTGAAAATGTACCCTTATCTATCCTCTTAGAAAATTACAAAATGGACGCAATTTTTTTCCTCCAAGTGGTAATTATTTTGTGATTGAAAAAAAAATTATAATTTGTAAACGTGTTAAATAGTTTGGAATTTATCTTGTCAGTATTTTGTTGTGTACATTTTGTAAAAATGGTATCAAAAAGATATTTTCTACGACTACCCCGATAATTCAGTTTCGTGGAAATTTGTGGAATTATCTGCTTTCTACTGACAACAGATTACGATAAAAAGGCCATCGGTGTTGCAGAGAACATGTCAGTGATTCGGAATCCATTTTAAATTGTAGGCCCACTTGCAATCGTTGTCTCAAATCGGGTGAAGTTCTTCTCCCGCCCCATGTTCCACAAGGGGTGATGAGAACTCTCTCTTTCTCTCTGGTTCCCGTAACCGCTTGGGGAACTTCACCCGATTCGAGAGAACTATTGCAAGTGGACCTAGAATTTAAAGTAGATTCCGAACCACTGGCATTTTCTCTGCAACTCCCATGGCCTTTTTTTATCGTACTCTGTTTTCAGCAGGAAACAACCATGGGTCGCCGCCGGATACACGTTATCATTTATTCCAATTTATTTAATTTTCCGCTTTCAAAACTTTTTTTCAGGTGAACTTGCTCTTCACAACTTTGTATCTGTAATACTTTTTAGGTTAAAGCCGCGCTAAGAAGCAATTAGCCAAAATCATGAAGCCAGCTCATTAGGTTCACATTATTCATACCTGAGGGGAGGATTCGAAATTTGTATAACATTTATGGAATGTGGGTGAAATATTGCTTTGTTGCCAAAGCGGTTTATCAGTTTACAAAGTTTCATAAAAGTATGTGTTCTCCCTACTTATTCTAAATGTGCATTACTTCAAACATATTTCAATAAGATAAAAAACTTGTTGAATATCTGTTTTAATTTTGTTATTTTGACACTTTAAAAAGGAAAATTCGCGGAAACGAAGCATTGTATTTAATATTGGGCAAAATAGTTGGGATAAAATTTTGAGTGAAACCGAAATTAGAAATAAATTAAATAAAAAATTAAAATTTTTGATCAACAAAACAGTTTTATTCAAATAAAAATAAAACAAATTGTATAAAAACTTAACAATCCACTCAGAATTTTAACAGAAAACACCTTTAACAGCAGTTGAAATAAAATAACGATGTTGGCACATTGGACTATTTTTCTCTCTGTCCATGAGAGATGTAAGAGTGAAATAGAAAATTTATAAAAGTCTGTCTTTAGGATTTAGTGCTCTGCCTAAGAGGCGTCTGCGATTTTTAAATGAAAAATTCTTGGTGGCGAATCCAGAATAATTGCATTAGATAAACCGTATCTACGTGGTCCATAATCTTTTTAGCGATAAGATTCTTTACCTCATCTTGTCCTTCCTTGGCAGCTATGTGTAGTGCCGTATACATGTCTTTTGTAGTTGCATCGACCTGAGCACCGTGCTGAAGCAGCAGCATGACAATATCAACATTTCCTAGACGTGAAGCAATATGGAGGGGTGTTTGCTGCTCCCGAGCTCTTGCATCCACTTGGGCCCCATTCCTTAAAAGTATTCTTATGATATCCGTCTGCAAAAAATTAAATGGGTTATTCAGGCATGCAAATGGAATTTTGTGATCTTTTTACCTGATTAGCTCTCGCGGCTAAATGTAATGGGGTTTCCCCTCTGACTGTTGGAACGTCTGGGCTAGCATCGTGCTGCAGCAAGTAGATGACAATGTTCATGCAACCCATAAACGAGGCAACATGAAGTGGTGTTAACCCACTTTCGGTAGTGGCACTTATACTTGCTCCGTGTCTTAGCAGCAGTTCAACGACCTTGATACGATTTTTCTTGCAGGCTATATGGAGAGGTGTAAACCCATTAAGGGCTCTTGCATTTGCATCAGCATTTCTGTCCAGTAGGAGTTTAGCTACACGAACGTGACCACAGTGGGCGGCAACATGAAGTGCAGTCAGGTAGTCAACCGTCACCTCATCTACAGGAGCTCTATGGTACAACAAAATTCGAGCAGCGTCCACATGCTCACCTTGGGCAGCCATGTGAAGCGGTGCAAGGCCATTTTTCGTTTTTGCACTAATGGGAGCTCCTCGTTCAAGGAGCATATCTACCACTTGCTCATGCCCTGATCGAGCAGCACAGTGAAGAGGTGTTAGGCCATCACGAGTCTTGCTCTCAATATTGGCACCTTTCTCTAATAGCAAAGAGACCATATTTGTTTTACCCCACTTAGCAGCTACATGCAATGGGGTAATATTATGTTTCGCAGCATAATTTACATCTGCCCCTTTCTGAATCAGCAAATTAGCAATTGCTTCATTTCCATAGTGGGACGCGATGTGAAGTGGTGTAAATCCAGATTTTGATGTCACATCAGGGTTGTGGTCATTCTATTTAAATAAAATTAGAAATATATTTGCACTGATTTATAATTTATACTTATATCATACCTCAAGTAGTAAAGTAGCAGCCTTAACATCGTCCTTTTTTGCTGCTATATGCAGCGCTGGCAGTCTAACCTTTCCGCGAGTATCGCTCTCCAGCAACACTGCTACAACTTTGTCATGTCCTTGTTGCATGGCAACAGCAAGCGGCGTAAATCCGTCTTCAGTTGCGAGACTTTGATTTGCTCCATTTGCAAGAAGAAGTTTCACTACCGAATCATGGTTTTCTTGGGCGGCCATGTACAACGGTGTAAAACCGTTTTGTGATTGAACATTAACCGAGGCATTGTGCTGAAGAAGTAGTTTAACTACATCTTCCTGACCAGCTAATGAAGCTATGTGAAGTGCTGTGTTACCCTTTCTTGTTGCACTATCCACCAAAGCTCCTCTTTTCAACAATTCTGATACGACATGAACGTGCCCATCCTTAGATGCCAGATGAAGTGCATTTAAGCCATTCTGTAAATAGAAATGCAAATGTTTCACTTTTCTGATGTCTGTGTATTTAATATTTTTTACATTTAAGTTTCATGATTAAATACTTTTAAAGAGTTAATTATTTTAAAATCGTTCCTATCAAAAGTCAATTATAATTTTTACAGCTTCTATAATCTTGCAGACTCAAGCAAGGGATTCATTCGACCTCAAGAGCATTTTTATGAGTGCACACTATGTTTTTTATTAAGAAGTATAAAATTGTTACCAGGATAAGTGTAAAAATATTCAATACGTTTACTTTGAATACATTATATAATATGTGGGATCCACACTTCTTCATAAAAGAATTTTGAAACAAATGTGATTAGGGTAATGAAGTATCATAGTTCCGGTCCTCGGTTCAAGTTTCGACCTCGCCATATACAATACAATATATAAATCTTATAAAAACTCAATATGGCTTCCACGTATTTATTTATTTTATTTATCAAAGCTGACTACTACACATACTAAAATTAAGTTAAAAACCAATTAGAGAATAAATATTAGTTAATCGCTACATATTATAAAAAACAACGTCTGTCTGTCTGTCTGTTAATTTTACGAGCTCAAAATCAAAATTATGTAAACGTAGCATTCAGGATATTCGTACCGGTGTTGTGTTAGACTATATTTTATTTTAACTTAGGCTTAGGGGCGTGTGTTCGACACTTGGCGAGGTTTTTCCTTAAAAACTCTGAAAGTCGGTATCACTTTTCACACGGAACCAAAACCTATTTAATAATACAAGAAATGTTTTTAAATGTACTAGATTAATACATATACCCCCGAATTGGATACTAGATGATTTTTAAAAAAATATTCCAAAAATACATTTCTTGCTTTTAAGATGTTCTTCTTTTATTTAGTACTAGATTTTTGATATATTGCAAAGCAAGCTCGAACAAGGGATACCCGGCCCAGATCGGGCAAATTGCGCTAAATTTCGTTTACTTAAGTCCTTCGGAAAAAAATAAAAAACCAATTATTTGGGGTGTACGCACCCTAAAGGAATCGTATGATTATGCTTTGTGAGGTAACAAATTAAACAGAATTCAGTCGTCAAACGGCTGGCTTAATTATTTTTTCAATTTTTTTTTTTGTATACGATGTGGGCATATCCTAGGGGACAACCCTTTGATGCGTTAGTATGGTTTTGGCCGGAAGGGAATTAGGGTAAGGGAAGTGAGGAAACTTGAGTCTTGTTTTTGCATTGCTGCGAGCTAGACAACAGCCCAGAGACGGAGTGGATTATTTTAATTTCTTAATAAAAGCTCACGGGGTCATCTGGTCTCGAACTCGGGACCCATGGCATCTTGGTCTTGCCGCTCAACGTATTGATCCAACTCCGTCTCTTAACTTTGTCGCTGACTTTTTTCTCAGGAATTTTACACTTAGTAGTCATTTCAAAAATTCACAAGGTATCGTATTATTATTTTTAATATAGAGGGTTTCAAAGCATTCTTTAGTAAGACTTGAGGAAAAGCTTCACGTGAGGACCGCTTTAATATCAGAAAAGACAATTTCCTCTGTTGACGTTGATAAAAACGCAAACGTCGATGGCATGGATGTGGTTTTAAAAACACAGGCCCATTTACCCAATGCAGTTGAAACCCTAGTGTTGGGTCCAAAAACACGTGATCCATAACGTGTTCCATTTTTGAGCCATCCGACGCTACTAACATTTGAGCTTTTTATGGTTTATTGGATTGCTAGATGATAATTCGGAGAGCGTTGATGTAGTCGCGGCTGGGACAAATCCTGCCAAAAAACAGCTTATCAGTGAGAAGGCGTCAGAAAAAATTATCAATCACTATATTGCATATAAAATATTAAGTTACAGTTTTTACTTATTTTTATGCAATAGGACTTGAGGACTTGTAGTTCTATTTCATGCTGACGTCGCATAACGGTAGCGAAAAATTATTCTATTTCTCATTGCCCAATTTTAACAATTCTCAAATTCCTGTTCTTGCCAAAGAAAGATGAATTGGTCAATAGTTTGCAAAATTACAGTTAGGATCATCCTAATTAAAAGTTATACTGACAAAACTCTCGATTGTTCACCAAAGAACAAACATTGGAGGTTATTCATCCTATATATACATATAACGGCTTGTTTAATTTCATCGTCGTCATTAAATTGTTTCCCTCGTAGGTCAGACTTCAATTTTGCAAATAGAAAGTAGTTACTGTGGGAGAGATCCGGACTGTAGGGGGGATCATCAATTTCAATGAAGCCACATTCTCGTGCAGTAGCCTTTGAAATAGCAACAGTGCGCACAGGAGCATTATCGTGTAATAACCGAATTCCTCGACTTATTTTTCTCGTCGTTTTTCGACGATTGCTTGCCTCAATTACCGCAGGAAAATAGAATAATATATCGCGTTTCGTTCTTTAAAATTTATTAAGAAGATTCCTTTATATTCCCAAAAAGATTGAAGACATTGCCTTTTTAGTGCTTTGGGTAACTTTACTTTTGGATGTTGGGTCATAATAAAGGACCATTATTTCATCTCCTGTAACAATCGATTCAATAACGTCCTTTTGGTCTTCACCGCGAAGCTCCAAGAACTGTTGACAGAATTCAACGCGTGGCTGCTTTTGAACAGCACTAAGAAGTTTCGGCACCCATCTTGCGCTAATTTTTGTCATGCCTAAATAGTCATGCAGGATTCTAAGGATACTAGTTTTAGATATTCCTGTTTTTGTTTTAAGCCGACGGTCACTTAGAACAACTTCTTCTACTAATTTCACGTTTTTTCCAGTAGTCACTGTGACAGAGCCACCTTCTTCTAGTGACTCTCGTCCCCAGCGGAATAACTTAGACCAATCTTTTTTTGATGGAGAAGAGTCTCTGTACACAGCATCCATTCTTTCTTTTATCTGCGTTGGCGTTAACCCTCCCTTTGTTAAAAGATTATTACCGCGCGATACTCAATTTTCGACATTTTTAAAATTTACTTTACAACCACAACGCACTCAGCTCAAATGACGTACGTGACTAAGTAAAGGTTGTCTCTGACTTACAGCAAAAGAATTTTCCGGGAATTCCCTCTCCTTCTATGTCAGGTGGGGAATACATGGACCTTACTACGTATGTATGTAAAACGGTCTGAACATTGAGTCAGTCGTTTATCAAGTTCAAACCCAGCCATATTTACGTATATGCTCGTATATAAACATAATACACACATATTTTAATCGTTTTTTAATTTCTATGGTAAAGTGAATTGTGTCCTTTGTTTTTATGCTACACTCATAAAAGATGTGGGGTTGGCTAAAACCTCCCGAAGATGTGCCACTGTTTACTTTTACCTTTTGTTTACTGGCTCAGTAGATTTTTATGACATTAAATTGTTTTCATAATGACATTTTTGTTACGAAAATGTTTGGACCGCCTGTTAAGATAATGCAAAAAATATTATTATTGTTACTTAAGCACCTATTTAATGTCAATGCATGACTCCCCAGGTATTTACTAATTACCAAAGCTTTTATTTTAAAAACAACTAGGCTGTAAAATGTAATTAAGTCGCTTAAGAGGACAATGTATCTAAATTACATATTGTTCCATTCTTGTTATCCTCGTAAAAGTCTGTCTGAGAGGAATAATTACTTAGTAAAGAGCTGTGACAACAAGTGACTTCATTGTTGTCTTTCAAGCTGGATAAGAGTGTGTTGCCACTTTTCAGGTTTGCAGCATTTGACGACATCCTTCAAATCACTTTACTGTGGTGATATGTATTATACACTCGAGTATAACACTTATCTTGCACTGATTCTTGTTCTTGTCGAGGAAGGAATTTTCCCTCCCTTTATGGCAGCATCAAATATTAAATTGTTTTAATTATTATTATCGATTTTAAAAGAAATTTAAATTCAAACTTAATTTATTTGACTTCGGTGAACTGTTACATAAAGATTTTGAAAATCAAATTATTAAATTTACAAGAATTTATAAAAAATCGAAAAAAAGGGCCAGAAAACTTTATAATTTTGTGCACCCCAAGTGTTTTTACAGGGACGGTTTTGATTTTACACGTTTTAGAAAAATATGCAATTTATTTTTTACACGATGTAATTCGATTTAACACGGTTAAAACCAGCTGTTTGATTCAAATAGTAAGTATAATGCAATGCTCTTGTCAACAAACATTAGAGCGTCAATCCAAAAAGTTTGCTCTTACCTTTTTGCGCAATATTTAATCAAGAAATATATGTATCATATGACTTTTTTGCACGGCTTTTTTTTGGAATGTATCTACCGTGTAAAAACAGAATTAGTTGTATTTGTGGCAGCGGAAAAAAAAATCTCAATATATTGAATCGTTATAAATTTTGAAATACGAAATATTTGAGGGTTTTAAATATATCCTATTAAAAATTGAAACGAAATCCAGGGATATACTATAACTGCCTATCGATAATCGTTAATCTGCTGATGACGAATGTCTTCACTAAAATGAAAATGTAAAGGCAAGAAAGAAGAGTTATCTGCATCAGCGCAGAAGACTTTGCAAAGGCTGTGTGCTAATAAATAAAAATATTGGATGCACATATTGGATGAAAAAGCTTCGCAATAACTTGTTGTGCCAAATATTTTGTTTTTCATTTAATTTGGATAAAACGTACCGTAATATTGTCTCACTTTTCTTGATTAATGAGTTAATTAAGACATGTAATTTCAGCTACAATAGGGGTAATGTAATTTGATAAATGATTTATTATCGGTTGCGCTCTTCATATAAATGTAAATTTAGTAAATTAAAAGTTTGCACAAAATGCAGTGATATCTCGCCAAGAGGAAGGGCTTTTTATGTTCTATTAGAAAACACAGTCTGATAAGCCTGTTCCTTTTTATTTTCCATCTCGGGTTTCCACTGTCGAGCATTTAGCTGCTTTTATTGCAATCAAAGTTCAGCACAACAGGCATAATACTTCTGCAGGCGAAGATAGGCTCCACTCCACCGTAAAACTGTTGGCATGCGAGCAATATGGAAACATATTCTATACATCAAAAACAGATCATGCAAATTGGTCCATAACCGAATGAGTTAGCCTACATCTCGTGCACACCATGTAAGGTCTAAATTTTTAATAATAGCAGCAATTAAGGATCAAACTTTATACAACCAAATAAGAATCATCCAAATCGGTCTGTGATTTACGAAGTTAGGTTTTTATCGCCTCCCTTACCCCAACGGCACCCTATACATTTTTTTCATGGTACCAATGGGGAACATACTCTATAAATCAAAAAAGAGTTATCCAAATCGGTCTACGCGGTAGTTAGCCTACCCCCCGCCCCAACCCCACCCAAGGTAAAAGTGCATCCTCATAGTGGCAATGCGGGATTATACTCTATATAACAAAAAAAGAATCATCCAAATTGGTCTACACTTTCCCCTCAAAATTCCGTTTTTTATCACGACGAGAGCGCGATTGGATCGAGATTGGCCTTTATCTCGCCGTGATTGTGACGAGAGCAGGATCGTCTTCACCTTGACGAGACACGGACGAGATATGCCAAAGTATCGGTCTTGACTCGGTGCCAGGCGTTACGAAATTATGAAACTGTTTTTGGGAAGTCGGTTAAAAACCAAGTTTTTTTCTGATCCTGATATTTATTAGTATAATATTCTTGGTACTGATTTAGTGCCTCCCTTTTATTCCTATTCGCAAATCGTGTCTTATATTAATCCATTGGAAAAATCTTTTCGATTCAAGTTTTTCTATAATGGTACATGTGTATATTGATATCTAAAACTGAACTATATATGTAGTAACTGCAAAATTTAATGTTAACCTGAAAAAAGTTTGAAAAGTTCAATCACAACAAGATAACTTCCACGAAACGCATCTTCTAACGAAAACTCCATTTAATACCCCCGTCTCTCTGCCTGGTTGAATTTTAATTTCCATCCAAATCTTTTCTAGACTAAATATTATTAACAGATTATAACGACTAGAGACCGGATTTTATGCAAGTGCATAACTGCATATGCATTTGCATATTTTAACGGTTTTAGCAGTTTTAGCATATTTTGTTGAAAATCCATTAATGTAGCATATTTTCAACTAGGAAGGTAACACTGTGACGCGCTACCCACGTGCCTCCACCACTTTTGTAGAAACAAGTGAAATTGCAGCTTGACATAATTTCTATACACAGCACGGAGCGCAGTGCGGATTGTGCGAGCTGACATTGTTTTACTTTTTTCGTGAACAGTTAGGTTTCGATAGTGCAATGCCTTCAGAGAAAAAAAGTGTGTCGTCGTGGATAGTAGAATATCTTGGAATATTTACATACGACGGAAATATTTTATATTGTCGAATTTGTGAGAAAACCGTTTCGTGTGTCAAGAAATTTCAATTAATGCAGCATGTCAAGACAAGTCTTCACATCGCAGCGTCGAACAAGAAAGGTCCGCGACAACAACTTCTAACAGGGGCAAGCAGGGATGATTCTTCGTCTAAAGGTAAACAAAAAAATGAGTTTTGTATGGATTTGTGTGAAGCGTTGCTTGCAAGCAATATCCCGGTTCACAAACTTTCTAATCCTACCTTCAAACGTTTTCTTGGAAAATATTGTTTGAATCAAAATATACCGGATGAATCAACATTACGTAAAAATTACATACCTATAATTTACCAACATGTTCTGCAAGAAATACGGACCGAACTCAACAATAGCATTATTTGGATTTCAGCAGACGAAACTACAGATAGTTGCGGCCGTTATATGGCGAATTTGATCATCGGGAAATTAGAACTCGAGCCTTCTTCTTCATACTTAGTAGCTTGCAAAGAACTTGAGAAGACAAATCATTCTACCATCGCCAGATTTGTGAATGATGGGATCAAAAAGATATTTCCTGATTCTTCTGTGGATGAAAAAGTATATATTTTTCTCTCTGACGCTGCTCCATATATGATCAAGGCAGCTAAATCCCTCCAGGTATTTTATCCTAATTTGATTCACGTCACCTGTTTCGCTCACGGAATCCATCGTCTAGCCGAAGAAGTACGTTGCACGTTCGGAAATGTAAATAAACTGATTTCGACAACAAAGAAAGTGTTCCTTAAAGCACCGATTCGCATTAAGGCGTATAAAGAAAAACTTCCTACTCATCCTTTGCCGCCTGAACCGGTGGTAACACGATGGGGAACGTGGCTGGAAGCAGTACTATTCTACAATCAACATTTCGATGCTATCAAAGACGTGGTAAATGACTTCGATAGCACAGATGCTATAGCAATTCGGAACTGCAAGGAAGCATTTGGAAACTCTTCTATTAGAAAGAACATCGCTGTGATTAGTACTCATTTTTCCCATATACCCGAGAGCATAAAAAAACTTGAAACTCAAGGCTTGCAGTTGAATGAATCTATTCAATTAATGGAAAAAGTCCGTAAAATAAACTCTGAGTTGCCAGATATATTCCCAGATAAACTTAAAGAGAAGTTTCAAAACATTTTAAACAACAACCCAGGCTTCGAGCCTCTGTGCCAAATAAATAGTTTTATTAATGGAACGGGTGAAATTTTGCCTGAGACGATACCTGCTAATACAACACCTAAGTTCAAGTATTGCCCAGTGACATCGGTGGACGTGGAACGATCTTTTTCAACTTACAAAATTATTTTAAATGATAGAAGACACAATCTTACAACTGAACATTTAGAACAACATATTATAGTAAACTTCTATAAAAACAACAAAAGATTGCTAAAACCATTAAATTTAAGCTGTCTTGTTCCTTTTTTTCTTAATAAAGTAAATTATAATATTTTTTCTTTTATTTTATGTTGAATGTTTTCACATTTTACTTGCATATTTGATATATTTTTCATGCATATTTGCATGCATATTTTAGCCATTTTATATTGCATATAATCCGGTCTCTAATAACGACAATGCATTTTTTTAATATATTTGTAAATATGGAATCGATGGTTTCTATAAAAATCTTCGGAGGGCCGATTCTCCCAGCTTATTTAATTAGTTATTTTAATTTAAGTTGATATTTAAAATAAAATGTTATACTGATGTTGCATTGGAAAACGTTTGAAAAGCAAAAAACTAGCTAATTTCTACTACAATTCTATTATGGAGACGGCCAAAACCATGCTAACGCATCAAAGGGTTGTCCTCTAGGATTTGGCCACGTCGTATACAAAAAAATATATTTATATATTTTTTTATAATAAAACCAAAGCTCAGAGCTGCCAAAGCTGTGCTATAACATGATACTATAGCACAGCCTTGGCAGAAAAGGGAATATGGGTAAGGGAACTTGATTAGGAGGAGTAAAGAAGGTGACGATTTATAACTCGTTTAAAAGTTTCGGGCTCATAAGACCATCGTCTACTAAGAAAAAGTTCCCCAAATATGACGGAAGCAGTTTGAAAAGGTCTACAATTAAGTTTCATAGCCTTGCTTTGAACTTTGTCTAACGCGGACGGTACGAGAATTACAAAAGATTACAGAATCGAAAAGTGTGCGAAATCAAGGAGCTATTATCGCCGAAACTGTGAAAAGGATTGAAAGTGAGAGATACAAGAACATTAATAAAAAGAAAAAATAAGGTTGCTGAAAGAACTGAATCTTCAGGTACACCGGAATTAAATTTTTAGGGATCAGATGTAACTCCCCCTATTACTATACGAATTGAACGACCTGACGAAAAACTTTTTATCGATTTTAAGTGGTGCAGACCAAATGATGGAAGTTTGGTTATAAGGGCAGCATGTCAGACTCTTTCAAAAGCTTTTAAAATATCAAGACGATTTCGTACTCTCCAAAATTGTGGAGAAATTTTTTTTTATTCTATGTCACATAAAACAAAGACACAATTAAAGAGAAAAATACACATTATTAATACGTATAGAGCACTGTGTCGTCTAACTCGGCTGGAGAGATTTTGCTAAAGATCTAATCCGTACACTAATTTATATAAAGGTAAGTTAAATGAGATATCAAAATTTCTCACGGCAAGAGTTCAAGATCAGCTGGGCACTAATAAAGCTTTGAAACTATTAGGGTTTTGATTCTACATCACTTACAAAAAAAAATCTGTTAAGAGCGTGCTGATCAATCACATGATAGGGTTTCGTGAAGCTATTTCTAAATTTTTTTATATACTATCTCTGCTACAGTGTTTGCTATAATTTTTATTGAAAGTACTAACTAAAAGCTACATTCAGATAATTTCCATTGATATTTTAGTAATAAAAGGGCAAGGGACGCTTTGATAAAAATTGTGAAAGTAAGTGCATGCTAACTCGTGTCGTCGGTGGCAGAGGTCCCAGATTCGAACCCATCGGCAGCGACTCATGGTTGCTTTCTGCGGACAACAGATTACGGTGAACAGGCCATTCGCGTAAAGTTATTCTCCCACCCCATGCCCCACAAGGGTTTGTAAGAACTAGAGAGAAATCTCGTGCCTGAAGAGCTAAAATCAAAAGTTCCTAAATATATTTTATTTATTTACAGGACCCATATAAATCTATGGGGTAGGTAAATAAAATTCTTGAGTACACTTCTTACTCTATGAGAGAGGGTACAAAAAAATATTTCTACAAAAATTTCAACATTTCCGTTATCAATCTATGTCCGAATACAAAATTTCACCTTAAGGTATATGAATGGATGTCACATACAGTCAAACAGACGAACGAATGAACAGACGGGAAGACCGAAACTATAATGGTTTGCAGTTGATACGGAACCCTAAAAAGTAGTTGGGAAGAAATGTGTGTGAATCAGAGAATTGCAGAATATAATTTAAAAGACGATTCAATATATTTATACTTATTCAACTGTAAATGTGTAGTAAAAGTTGTCTAAGCATATCTAACTAGCCCACACCTAATTAAATTAAGACTAGTTGAGTTGAAGTCATTGATATATAAATAAATGGACTATACACTGCTATGTAACACTATTCAAAAATATTTCCCTCTCTCTTATTCTCCATTTCATAAATAATAAAATAGGACCGTCACAATGCAATGTAGGGAGGAGGGCCATACAAATTTCCACTTGTACCGGTGAGTAACCTTCCTCAGTACTTACCTCTGAAACAGATTGTATTATAGATCGTTCAAAACTTATTGAGCTACAAAAGGTCGTTCGCGGAGCACAGTGTTACGATCCTCATCAACAAACTTTGTCTAACTCTTGTTCTAAGCATAAATAGTCCAGTCAGTGGTTATATTGCAGTTAAATTGAAAGCCCTCAATGCTTTAACTATAGCTGTGAATGTTCGTAGCCATAGCATAAATGGGGAACTTAACATATTGGCTAAATAGGATCACCCAACACTGATACATATGTTTCATACTATTTTTTGTTCGCTATAAGTTACTATTATTAATGAAATTTGAGGCTTTCCCAACATATGTTTCAATGGAGATGGAATGGGATCGATGGATGAATGGCACGATCACCACGCCATGGTTCCAGGGTTCGAGCCTCGTTCTTTTAAAAAAGTAGCCTGAGGCTGCTGGCAGGTTCACACAAGCCAAACAGGTCAATCGGGAGGTGCCAGACGAAATAGATATAACTTGGCAGTAGGTACAAAATGCAACCTGGCGCGTCACCATGGCTCAGCAATAGCTGCTATTACGACAATGTCAACAATGATAATAACGACAACTGCAACGGAAACAGCTACATCCAAAACAGTAGCAATAATGACAACAAAAACAATGGCGACAAAAATCTTAACGTATCAGGATGCATTAAATCCCGAGATACACTAATGACTACGTGGCACTTGATAGATCTCTTTATCTTGGAAGAAGTTCAGACAAATTAAGAAATGGAGGCAGAGGAACATCTCTTGAAAGAAACAGACCAAGCGGCCAAGAAACCAGACTCACCCAAAAGGAAGAAAAATGGGTACGTAGGATGTCGAGACATGGAAAGAGAAAAGAAGCTAATAAGGAGGCACAAAAAGATTGTAAAGGTATTCGAAAAACCCAAAGAAGCGGCTTACACAGATAATTCAATTTCCCTCCACATCCGCGGTCAATACTCTGGAAAGAACAAAGTTGCCAAGGAAATACGGTCGGGTGATGATGGGACTACTGAAAAACTAAATAAAAATTAATCAAAATGGGTTGCATCCCATAATAGGTTACATGTGGCCACAGTTTGACTTCAGAAAACCGTTTTCCGTTATCATACTTAACAGAGAAGATTGGAAGCACCCTAAAAATATCATTAGAGGAACTCCCGTCTTACCAGAGGGATCAAAACCGAAAAAGAGAGAGTTTTCTCGGAAGCGTCGCATATAAGTAAGTTTTATGGACCCACCAACGATTGCAACATCTTCCAAGCGAAAATATAAGCTATTAAGTAAGCTCCACTGCAAACAGCTCCAATTAAAACAGTAAGCTCCAATTAAAACAGATCTCGGCAATAGAGATCACTGTATGTATAGACAGATAGAATCAAAATGTGTCAAAGACTATATCATAGATGACACAGATGGTTCAAATACAGATATAGGCATGTAACGTAGCGAAAATGTCAAATTGAAAGGTACTATTCCACCAATACTTCGGAAAGATGGGAAAATATAACATATTGTCTGACAACACAAGGTCTCTGGCTGAAATTGAATTAAAACAGAACTTCTAATCTCATTCTTCGATAGCAGGCGCATCCGATCTCGCGCGGGCACTGCCCCGTAGGACTCCTACAAGCTAGAGCTTGTTAAGTGGAAGATATAATATATAAAGTACTAAAATCGATTTTTTTACTGAATGGAAATTAAACCTTATATAGAATTTGATACCATTTGAAAGGCAACCCCTTTCTGCTAAACACGTTTCAAATAAATGATTAATTAATTTGAAATAATGAATTTTATTTATTTAAAATACGTCATTTTAACTTTTTGGAAAAGTTTGATATGGCAAAGGCTCAGAATAATTTTAATATTTGATTTTCAGATTAAAATAATAACGTTGCGATCGACTACATTAAATAAAGATACTGCGATTATTTCTTTATAAAATTTTATTCAGATCCAATTTAGAAAAATTTTCTTCCTGGCTGGGTAATTCTGTCTGGCCATGTTCTTATGGAAAGTTCTTACAGGTGGTGGACGAATTCTTGGATCTGCTTGTGATCTCTCTCGCAGAAGTTTTGAATGAATTGCAGACGAAACGCAGTAATGCAAGTTTGCGTATAATTTGAGCAACGACCACCATTCCATGGGTCCCGGGTTCGAGACCAGGTCACCCCGTGAGCTTTTATTAAGAAAATAAAATAATCCACTCCGTCTCTGGGCTATTGTCTAGTTCGCAGCAATGCAAAAACAAGATTTTCACGTTTCCTCATCTCCCTTATTCTAATTCCCTTCCGGCCAAAACCATGCTAATATACACAGAACAAAAGTCGCCGAAGTTTGTTCTAATAATTTTTTTATAGATCTGAAGAAATAATACCTGCACCTGTTAACGTTTTGTCGAACATTTATTCTCATTATTCCACATACTTCTATGCGATCAAAAGTGAGGATCGCATTCTATATCTTCGCTGAATTCCCATGGTAACTCTATAGAAATCTATTGCGAAGTAATACGTATAGGATATTTGAAGCAAAAACTGCAAACATATAGGAATTACAACAATATAAATAATGAAGATATAAGTTTTTGAAGGCAAAACAAAGAAACTTGAA
The DNA here is from genome assembly GCA_964036015.1 of Leptarthrus brevirostris. Taxonomy (NCBI): domain Eukaryota; kingdom Metazoa; phylum Arthropoda; class Insecta; order Diptera; family Asilidae; genus Leptarthrus; species Leptarthrus brevirostris. The sequence goes on from OZ038373.1 coordinate 98,269,967, forward strand.
GACAACTTCGACCCACTGGACCCACAGCACTATCTATTATTATAGTCTTGTGGTCAAACGATGTTTGGATGGTCTCACGAATCCCCTCCTCCATTTGTTTAATTTGTCACTGTCTCAGGGAGTACTACCTACTGCTTGAAAATTATCGTTTGTCATTCCCACTTTCAAGAGTGGGAAGAAAAGCCTAGTAAATAATTACAGACCAATTACTAAATTGTCTGTAATACCTAAGCAATTCGAAAGTATTGTTTGTGAGCTTCTCACATTCGATTGCAGATCAATAGTTAGTTCAAAACAACATGGTTTTGTTAAGAAAAGATCTACATCAACTAATCTTAATATTCTGGCTTCCTCCGTTGCTGATACCCTTGAAAGAAAAATGCAGATGGACTGTACACTCACTGACTTTTCCAAGGCCTTCGATAAGGTTTCTCATGGATTGCTACTTTAGAAGTTATCCAAACTGGGATTTTCTCCACTTTTAGTGAAGTGGATTTCCTCTTATTTATTTGATAGGAATTTTAGCGTACTTTTTAGGAATGCTATTTCGCGTGAAATCTTTACAAAGTCTAGAGTTTCTCAGAGTAGCCCTTACTGTTTATTTTATTTATTAATGACCTCGTATTTGTTATTAATTTTTCAGATATTTAATTTATGCTGAAGATGTTAAAATTTATAAACGGATTAATAGTTCCAATGACTGCGTATCGCTTCAGAGCGATATTAGGGTTTTAATTTGTGGTGTAAGAAAAACTGTCTGTTTTTAAATGTTAATAAGTGCAATTTTATTACTTTTGGTAGTAAAACTTCTTCATTTGTGTTTGAATATTCCGTCGATAATCTCCCATTGAGGGTTGTTAGTGAAATTAAGGAATTTGGTATAGTTTTTGTTTGCAAATTTACTTTTACACGTCACTTCGGTTATATAATTAAGAAAGCTAATTCAATGCTCGGTTTCATTCAACGTTGGACGAAGGAATTCTGTGATCCTTCCGCTTTAAGGTCTTTGTTTGAATCTCGAGTATGGTTGCCAGGTTTGGAGTCCTTATTATGCCATACATATGAAGAAACTGGAATCTGTTCAGAGAAAATGTCTACGGATTGCTCTTCGTCATCTTCTTGGAGTGATCGGATTGAGCTGCCTCCTTATGTTAGCCGTTTTTCCTTTTGTTCACAAAGTATTAACAGGTGATATAGATTCCCTGAAATTTTAGCTTCTATTCCTCTAAATGCGTCTAATAGGCAGTTTTGGTCTCGTTCCATTATTTATGTTTGATGTCATCGAACGAATTATGGTTTTTTTAAGCCTATTAGTAATATGTGTAGGTAATGCTGTTGTCTTCAGGGTAGGTCCACGGTTTAGAACTTGTTTGTTTCTGGAAATGTGGGTGGATGACTGGGGATGACTGCCATAGTGACTGTATTTATACCGATTTTAGTAAAGCCTTTGAAAAGTTGTCTCACTCTATTAACCTTTTCAAATTGGCCAGGTTGAGTTTCCCGCCCCCACTCATTGTATAGATTAAGTCGTATTTATCTAATAGGACTTATAGAGAGCTCTTTGATGCTTTTGTGGCTCCTTCTGGCGTTCCCCAGGATAGTCATCTTGGTCCTTTGTTATTCATCTTATCTTTTGATGATATTACTTAATTGCTTCAAAGAAGTAAAATTCTTATTTATGCGGACGATATTAAGATTTTTCTCCCAATCTAATCTTTTGTCGATTGTGAGATCTTGCAGTCGGACCTACACAAGGTAGATCTACAACCACCAACCTTACTGACTTCGTCTCTAAAACACTATGTGACCTGGAAAACGGTAAAGATGTTGATGTTATCGCCACCGATTTTAGTAAAGCCTTCGACAAGATCTCCCATAACGTTATCTTGTTCAAACTTGATCGCCTAGGCTTCCCCCCAGATTCATCTCCTGGATTCGATCCTGCCTCAACAACCGTCAGTACAATGTTCTTTTCAGCTCATCAATTTCTAACACTATTGTCGCTCGTTCCGGCGTCCCTTAGGGCAGCCACCTCGGCCCATTGATTTTTATCTTTACAATAAATGATGTTGAATGTATCATCAAACACTCAGAGTTCTCCATTTATGCTGACGGCATGAAAATAATCAAACATATCTCCTCTACAACCGACTCTCTTCTCCTGCAAAAAGACCTCGATTGGTTCATCACATCGTACATGAAAAACTTTCTTGAACTCAATGTCTCCAAATGCCAGTCCATCTCTTATTCCCGCAAGCGTCTTACCACCACCCCGAGAGTCTATATGTTAACCGACGTACCAGTCCCTATCGTTACTTCTCTGTGTGACCTAGGAATAATCTATTTCCGTTACCACATTGACAGCATAATTAACAGAGCTAACTCCGCGCTAGGGTTTGTGGAGCGCTGGTCTAGAGAGTTCTCCAATCCTTATGTTTCCAAATCTCTCTACATCTCCTTCGTTAGACCTCACCTTGAATATGCCCGCCAGGTATGGTCACCTACACAAACAACTCACATTAATAGGATTGAATCTGTACAGCGTAGGTTCATACGCTTCGCTCTACGTGATCTTCCGTAGGTAGACAGATTCAACCTTCCACCTTATGAAAACCGTCAGAAACTGATCGACTTACAACCTCTAAGTAAAGGTCGTGATGTTTCCGACATTCTCTTCATTTATCAGTTATTAACTGGTTCCATAGACTGCCCTTCAATCCTGCAATCTTTTCCCATCTATACCAATCCCCGTAACCTTAGGTCCACTCCCCTTTTCCGACTCGACCGCCATCGCACAAACTACGGTCAAAGAGAGCCAATTACTAGGATGCTACGAAAAGTCAACGACCTTTCCTCCTTTGACTTCCATCTGAGTATATCATCCCTTCACAAAGCCTTATATCTTGATCCCGCCCGTCCTGATCTTGATCGCCTTCCTTAATTCTTCTTCCTTCCGCCTTCTGCCTGTATCTACTATATTTATAGCTCATATGTAGCTTATACTATTTATTTATTTATTATTACTTATCATTTATTATTTATTTTAGGATTAGTATTATGTTTTAGCTTGTATTTTTTATGTTATAGCTTGTATTAAGCTTAAATAAATAAATAAATAATTTTAAATTAAACATTGGGAAATGTCAGGTTATGATCTTCTCAAGGTCCGCAACTAACGTACTTTTCAGAACAAGTTTGAAGGTAATTGTATTCAACGAGTGGAAGGAGTGAAGGATTTGCGTGTGTATCTGGATAGACAACTTAACTTCATCCGCCCACATTAATAATATCGCTGCCAGGGCCAACTCTTTGCTGGGATTTATCCTCCGTTGGTCCAGGTAATTTCCTAGCCCTCTCATAAGGCTTCCTATTTATACATCCCTTGTTAGACCACTGCTGGAGTATGCTAGTCTGGTTTGGTCACCGTACAGCGTAGATCTGTAAGACCGGCCCGCTGCCCTAGAGTTACCCTCTTATTCTGCCTCCTTTTGAAGAGAGATTGGTACTGCTACAACTTGCTACTCTCGAGAAGCGTCGTTGGGTTGCCGATATAATTTTTCTACACCAGCTTCTGCAGGGAAAGATGGACAGTACAGAACTTTCTTCCAAAATTTTGCCTAGAGAACTGTCCTATTCCCTTCGAAACCGTTCAAGCTTACAGATAGCTTTCTCGCGCACAAGTTACGGTATGTTCGAGCCAGTTAATCGCATGCATAGGTTTCCTAATGATGTTGGCGATGTTTTCAGCACTAACGTGGACAAAGTAGCATTAAGGAGGAGCCTCTACAACTTGTAACAATCCGGTTTTACTCACTTATTTTTGTAAGGCTTTTGTAAGATTTTTGTATGTTGGGTTTGTGTATATTTTGTTTTGGCTTGGCTTAAACGTTTTCTACTGCCTGTGCACCCCTGATTGTTGTATTCGGGTGTGTTTTGGCTTTTGGGTTTTTTTCATGTTGGTATGGGAGCCTCATTCATCTTAATATTTTTTTTAGCATTCTCAGATTTATTTAAACCATTATCAGATAAGTTTAGTCAAATGACCAATTTAATTAACTAATTCGCGATTATATTTAACCCATTAACAAATGAGTTTTAACTTTGAACAAATATATTTAAGCTATAAACGGAATATTTTAAACCATTAACAGATATATTTAAACCTTTAACAAATGAATTTAAACCCTTAACAAAACGATTTAAACATTTAGCAAATAACTTTAAACCTTTAGCAAATATATTTAAACTCAAACAAATTTATTTAAAATATTTTATTTGAAGTTAAGTTAACATTATAGAAGAGCTTGATGTAAATATATGTTTTATATTTCCGTATTACAATATGATCATTTTAAGTTTAATTAGCTTAAAACGTTAAATTACTGATTTTAACCAATGACTTTTAACGCTCGTTATATGTCTATTGTGAAAACCGAAAAATAACCATAAAATAATTTAATTATTCTTGCGACAAAAATTTCTAAGAAAAGCCATATTGTAAACACACAATAAAGCCATCTAAGTTGGAATGCTTTGTAATAGCCAAAAATGTTTAACAAAAGAGTACAATTATAATCACTAGTCGAAATTTACAGTGCTTAACAAGAAGAGGCTTTTCCTCTTCAACGGCAAAAGTTCCACAACCTGCCTGAACTAAAATCTTCACTACTACTCATTTTATTATATATATTAAGTATTTAGGTACTCGCTGATTAATAAACCTTCCATATATTTCACTGTTCACTGTTACAAAAATGTTCTGAAAGTGCATTAACTGTTTTGCGCTTTGTTCAACTAATAACCATAACAAAGCGTAGAAATACAGTTTACTGAACTCAGAACAGTTTCGTAGTATATGAAGTTACTAGATTAAAACATTTTTGTTAAAGGGCTAAGTACATATGCTAAAAGTTTAAAATTATTTGCTAAAGGTTTAAGTATTTTTGTTAAGAGTTTATATTCATTCGTTAAAGGTTTAAATATATCTGTTAAGGGTCTAAAATTTATCGTTTAAAGTTTAAATACCTTTGTTCAAAGTTTAAACTCATTTGTTAATGGGTTAAACATAATTGCGAATAGGTTAATTGTATTGGTGATTTGACTAAACTTATCTGATAATAGTTTAAATAAATCTGAGAATGCTATATATTCTGGTGAGTAGAACAATTGATTCCTGGGTTCTGACTGTGAAGTGCGCCTTATGATTTAGAAGGATTAATTCAATTAAAAACTATAATGGATATGCGGAAGAAATTAATTTTAATCATACCACATTATAGATCAAACAATTTGTTAAATCCTTATAGATTTCATTACTCAGAGTATTTTTTTATATGATTTTTTCCGATCTTGTCCCATTAATAACTCGAAAACCAACTAACCGATTTTCAATTTTTCTTGATTTTCGCAATCGCAGCGACTAAGTCTGTGCGTAGCCAAAACAGCTACATTCATATTAGGGGCGTATATGACCCCATGAACACCCCCCCCCCCCCCCTCCTCAAGAAATAAAGAAATACACAAAGAAAATCTTATTCAAAGTTGTCGGATTTAGACTGGCTGAGTTCAAATCACTATCTATTTGACCTTAGAACGTTCTCGTTTTGGGAAGTCGGTTAAAAATTGATTCGACGTCACTTCTAATGGCCACATTTTGCATCTCTCTCTACTAACTTCGCTAACCAAAGCCAAACTTTTGTTAGATCCTATACATTTTTAAGAATTTGCAATCAAGAAAATGTTTGTTAGCGAATTGTGGACTGCGAAATGGAAACGTGAAGCCGAAAAAACAAATCTGCCTCCAGATACCGTTGTAAAAGTTCTAAATAACTCTGATATCGATATGTTCATTGGAATGCATATGCGTATCCAGAGTGCATATCCACAGTGGACAATAACCCATGTACATATACTATATACATATATAATAAGGGTGAGCACTTTCTGGAAAGTCGGGAAAAGTCAGAAATTTGAGTAGTCAGGTAAATTGCTAAACTCAGGGAATTTTCATTGAAATAAGGGAATCACTTAAGAAGGGATTTTTGATTTCAGATTCTACTTTTTTTTTATTTCATATTTATCCTAAAATGAGTACTATTAACTATACAGTACTGTAATAAGATGAATTAGGGGAATGTAGTATTCTACCAGATAAAATTAAATTTCCATCAAGAAAGGTTTCATTTTTGCTGTCAGCATTAGAAAATAGCAAACAAAAGACTTTCATTAAACTGTAAAAAAGCTGGTTCCAAACTTGCTCAATATTAGTTACGTAATAGAAGAAGACTATGTGTGCTCTAAACGAAGAACAAAAGTTCAAGCTTAACAGAAGTCCTTTACAAGCAACATTCGGGTCAATAAACAAGGTAAACAACCGGTAAAACCATAACACCCTTTGTTTTAGTGCTTTCCTCTTGAAGTAATATAACACATTCCCCCAGCCTCCTTTTCAGAATGTAAAAGGTCCTGACCTCTGTGCTCCCGAGACGCTACAATGTGTTTCCTCACAAGGCATAACCAACATTGCTTTAAAAGACATACACATAGATTTATGATAAACATCCTGAACACTAATTGCTACCACATTTGATGAGCATTCCTTGACAGTCTTTTCACTTGCAATTTCATACAAAAAGCCCCAAGCTGAATCCTTTCAAAAGTTTTGAAAATACTAAAAACACTCACCCAAAGTACGTACCTATCGTCATAAATGAAATTTTCACCTGCCTAACGTTTTTAGCATAGTAAAAAATTACAGAAACTTTTATGGTTTGTACAAGTTGACGGAAAAACTTTAAAAAAATAAACAACAAAGTGTACTTACGGGATTGCATGTATTTATGTCGATGTTATTCTTAAGGTGCTCTAGAACTTTCTCAAGATTTCCAGCTCTGGCAGCACGAAGAAACGATGTGTTTCCATCGGACTGAAATAAAAGTTTCAAATTAGTTTTCATGCCTTTTGTATAATATTTTCTATTAATAGTAAAATTCACAAATTTATTTTCAATTTTATTTTTATTATTAATGTTGTAAAATTGTGTTCAGCCACGTGCATTCGTACTTAAAAGGACTGACTACTATTGATTTTATAATTTAAGGAAGGCAGGATGACTATTTGGGGGTGCATTGAGAAAAATTGAAATGTCGAAAGTGCGCTTGAATAACGCAACTCCAGTAGGAGTGGTGGAAGCATGGATTTGAAAGCTGTCTCAAATACCAATTACAGGATAATAGGATATAAAGGAAACTGGAAAACTATAAATAGATATGAACTTACATCACAGAAGCACTTGATTTTTCTCCAGTTAAAATATTTCATTAAAATTTGAACAAACTATTTGTTAAAGCGAAAAATGTTTCTAGATTCAGCAAAACTATAAAGTGCACTGCAGCGTAAGTTTTGGAAAGGCTAAGAACTACCCAGTTCAATATCCTAGCCCAGCCTTGCCCATGTCATTTCAATCCGGTACCTCATTTATAAGCAAAAGCACAGTGTGTTCATGAAGTTAGAGAATACATTCTGTGTATTCCCATGACATTCTACACAAGATTGACGATTGGGAAACTGCGCATGACCGGCAATCCTCACCATAGGAATGAGAATTAATAAGTACTATATCAGCAACAGCCCAGCAACAGCAACATGTATCCTTTCACGAGCGACGATGCCAGATTTCGTTTGATGACATATTCAAAGAAAATCAATAGCTTTATGGTTATATTTTAAAGCTCTATTTGTACGGATGCACGAAATAATTTAAGTTAAAAAAATAAACTATAATGAATAATTCATCTCTGAAATCAAGACCAACCTTGTCTGCGGTCTGTGGGAAAAAGCCGTCTGTTGCTCGTGGCTTTTCATTGTATGAAAAGTGCACTCAACCTACAGATATGCATTTGTCGTCGAAAAAAATATTTTTATTTTATATTTTTTTTAGTAATTAAGCAAAATGGATTTTTAATGCATTGTATAATATTAGATGGTTCTATAACTTGGCCTGGTTTCAGGGTGAAAGTAAATAAGATTCTATAGTTTTTACGCATGCGTCTAGTTGCCATGCGTTATTTGAAATTTTGTTAAGAAAACTACTATTTGTATCTATATAAAAGCATATTGTTTTAGAAAAAAGTTAAAAGAAGATTAACAAAAATATTTTAATTTTATGCGCTTTTTCATTGCTGTTTTCACATATATTATGCCTAAATGCAAGCTATTTTAAAATAAGTAAATTAGCAGTATGGGGTTTTAGTTTAGACACGAGAGCGGTGTGCCTGTTTTCTTCTGAAAACGGATTATGCAGAGCACCTGATATTGTTTATCTACTTGCAATATTTCTCATCGAATCTGGTAAAGTTCTTTTCTCGCTCCATGCCCTATAAAGGTTTAGGAGAACTAAAGTTAATTATGAGCTCAATCAAAAATTTTTCTTTTCTCTTTCTAAAACAAATTAATTTGTTTGTGCTAACTTCACCAGATACTAAAAATAGCTTTTTAAAATGGATTTAATTTAAAGTTAATTAAATGATTTTGACGACTAGTGAGAATTTTAGACTTAGTGCAGAACTTTTAATTAAATCCTTAACCTTTTAAGATGATAAATTTTTTTGAGTTTGTATAAGCTGTCTGGAATAGATTAACTTTTTAACTTTTTCCTATGTACCTGTTACCTATGTATATTTGGATTTCAAGTATCTGAACCAGCATAGCCCTTGAATACAAAAAGGATTGAAAAATAACGAGACTACATTCTCAGTTTTTTATAAAAAATTATATGCTGGTTATGGGCGGCATAAAAAAAACATCGAAAATTTTACGATTATTTAAACATGAAGGTTTTTGTACCTGTGCTAGGTTATCCGGCAACACCAACACCAGCTAATGTTAACTAAAATTGGGCAACATTTTCTTATAATTAATGGGCTAAATATATATGAAAAATAAAAATACGTAAATATGTCAAAACATTTTTTTTTTCAAAAAAGTAGAATTAATGTTTCTGATTCCTCGGGAACGTGGCACCCGGTGACATTATAAGAATTTGTCAATTATTTTATTCAGCCTACAATTATAAAATGTATTAGAGTATATAATTTACTTAAACTGAGACTTTGTATCCGAGGCAGCTAGGTGTATTATTGGGGTTCTCAGATAGTCCACTAAAGTATTGAAACTAATGATTTTTCAAAATCATATAAGGAATAACAGGGAGTTAGAGGGGATATCTAATTTATATTGATTTTAAAATTGAAAATAAAAAACACATTTCAGCAATATTCGTTCAAATGCACCTACAGAGACTATATTTGTAGGTATTTTTCTCGAAAGCTACAATTTCAGTCATTTGGGGTAACCTCAAGTTTTAGTATTATAATAAAAGCTGATCAAAATCAGTACTAACATTCCTAGTGATGAAAACAGTCTTTCTACTTTACTTTTTTTATCTTACCTATCGAGAAAAAATTTCGTTGATAATAAAAACACTTGTTATACTTCTAAATAATATGTTTTAATTTAAAAAATAAACAACGCGTTTCGCCTTATTAGATATACTATATAATCCTGAAACCACAATGCAATCCAAGCATGCGTACTATCTAATAATTCTCGATCTCTGGAGTCTAATAGTACTAGATCTTCAGTCTTCAAGGTCAAGAGAAATCATTGTTTAGAGGATCAAAATTAATTTCGTAAATTAAAACTTTAGCTTTTCAACTAGCTGCAGCATTATTAAATATGCATCCCTTTTTAAACTTGAAGTTCACAATTTCGTGAAAGCCGTAGTAATAAAGAACTTTGATTATTGTATTCAATTTGATCGTTAAAAATAGCCTGTTGTAATATTTAGCTCATTTTATCTCATATTTAAATTTATTTAAAATTCGATTTTATTTAAGTCTTTTTTGCGTAGCGAGTCAATTAAATTTTGTGATAAAACTGAGGGTACTCTGCAATTTTTTGCTTTCGTTCTTTTTATTTTTTTAAATTTTCGTTTAGCTTTTCCTATACATAAGGTGTGCCAAATAAGTGAGGCGATAAATTTCACCTAACCAAACAAACAATTGTATACCAAGGGTGACTCATAAATTTGGAATTTTCATGATTCGCACATTCTTATTTTATTTTTACCTCAATTATCACTCAAAGCAGCGACATGAAACAAACTCCAAAAAAACTACTTTTGCGATTGTCTACAATTAAGCACTTTCCCAAATTTTCTCCAAAATTCATGTAATTAATATACCTGTTTTTTATTTTTATTAAATTGCCCATCTTATTATCTATCCAAAAAGGTACAACATGTGAAGATGGAAAAAGGATTAGGGTACTAATATTTTTAATTCTTTTTCGAAGGTTGATTGTAGCGTTGGATATTTTAGAAGGTCTGTCATGGATTGGGAGACAAAAGTTCCTACAAGAAGATATTAAAAAAAAAATCTGTGGCATTTTGATTAATTAAAATTGAAATATAAGTTCTGTTGCAAAATAAAAAAGTATTTCCAACTGTTGAAGAAAACATATACTTAAGGGGCTTCAGAACCTAAATCGTCTAAAACAGATTTTTAAAATATCCTTTCAAATATATTTTCACAAAATTTCATTCAAAAGTTCGCTAAATTACCGAAGTTACAGTGAAAAAAATTTGACCTTACGCTTACTTGAAACTATAAACGCGTTTTCTCAAAACTAAATTTTTTAAAAGGGTATCCAATTTACCCAAAGCCTTGTTCATTTGTGGAATATCTTGACTTTAACAGAAATTAGCACTTTAAAGTTTAATATTTCGCAAGCGGATCCCTGAACAGGAAAAATGGTTTTCACACACCCGGAATATTTTTGAACGACCTATCCAACAACACCAGACACCATGGGATAGACGAGAAGAAAAAATTAACCCCCAATAACTTTAAGGGTTCGTTGTTGAGTAGGGAAATTACTTTTGCATTACTGCGGAAGATCTGAAGAAACACTTTTTTTCAGATCTTCCACAGTATAACAAAAGTGATTTCTATATATACGAGTATCTCTTATTAACCGACTTCAACTACAAAGAGGTTCTAAATTCGACGAGTATTTTTTTAACCGACTTCCCAAAAACAAAGAGGTTCTAAGTTCCACGTGTATTTTTTTTATGTTGATTTTTTTGTTGGGTAGAGTACGATTGGTACTATGTCAAGAAAATTTTTGGGGGGGTGGGGTGAAACCTAACTTTGTAACGCGTGGATCGATTTAGATGGTTCTTTTGCTGTTGTATAGAGTGTGATCCCTCATTGCTAATAGGAGAATAATCTGGTCCTAAGGTGGCGATGAGGGAGGAGGAGGGGTAGTCTAACTTCGTAAAGCGTGGACTGATTTCGATGATTATTTCTCTGTCGGGTAGAGTATGTTCCCTGATTGATACCACGAGAAAAAAAAATGTGTGGTGGGGTGGGGGTGGGGGTAGAGGGTTGAACCTAACTTTTTAACGCGTGGAACGATTTGGATGGTTCTTTTTTTTTGTTGTACAGAATAGAAGACACTAAAAAGTGAAAAATTAAATAGTTTAAAAAAAAATTTAACTGACTTCACAAAAAGCGCTAAAAAGCATAAAATAATTTTTAATTTTTTATCTATTACGACGTTTTGAAGTTAGTGCAATTCAAACAAACCAAACAACTACAACAAAAGTATTCAATCGTCCTTATGATCCCGTGAGCTGAAACGTTCAGGTAGTTTTATGTTTTATCTTCAATTGTGGTTGGGTAGTTGTTTTGTTTTTCTTTAAAGTCCGTTGAACTTTTTTTTTTAAAAAACTGTTTTATTAACACATGATTTATGGAGAGATTTATTGACGAGGAATGGGAGAGGGGCCAACTTTTGGTATTCCAGGTTAATTTAAAATACTAAAGATACAATGGATCCGTCCTTGAAATACTTAACAAAAATTTTTTTTTCAAAAATCCTGTCATTTCTGTTATCAATCTACCAAATTAATAGGCATATGAATGAGAAGATGGGAAGGCTCTGACATACAGACAGACAGAAACTATTATGGTTCTTAATTGGTGCGGTACCCTAAAATCAGAATCATAAATGATATAATTTTGCAAAATCATATCAATATAATTATCAGGAGTCGGAGTTGGAGTTGGAATCGAATGTTTTAACAAGTCAGTAGGCTAAATCGCTTTTCATAAAAAACGACTTTGATTGGTTTTGCTATACTCTTCAATTCAAATATTTAAAATCCTCTTTCTGATTTTTACTGGTGCGTGTAGAATTTGTAGATTTAGTGGTGGGTGGGTAAAGACCTTATAGACATTATTTGATTGCAAATTCCTGTTTTATTAACTTTAAAGCTTTAAGTTTACGATTTTTAGACTTCTGAATATCTGTTACGGTTGAATAAAACGTACGTAAACGATTTCTGATTCATTCCTATTTAAGAGTTTACAACCTCCTCGCAAAATACGTTATGTAAGTTACTTCATTTTCATTAATGTCACTGGTTCTTTTTAAGGAATATAAATTTGCATGTTTGCATGTTTGCTGATAATTAAATAAAGCAAAGTTACAAAATAGTTGAGCGTCCGTGAAAAAATTGAGCGCTACGAACTTTACAGTTTTGTTAATAGACGCATGTTTTCCATAAACTTTTCATTATTCTGATATCAAAGCAGATGTTATGTGAATTCATTCGGAAAAAATTTAGTTAAAAGTTATTTATTGCAATTTTTCTTAAATAAAATTTAAAAATTTATGCCACATAGTAAATCTACCATTTAGTAACATATCCGTTTGCATTACATCCTCCACTCTTTCTGGTATACTAGATATCAAATTTTTAAATATTTCTGGTGTTTTATTATTCCATACTCGACATATGGTTTTTGGATAATACTTTGAACTTTTTTCTTAATTATTACCCAGAGGTTCTCAATGGGAAATATATCTAAGTGAGAAATGTTGTTTCCTTCAAAATAGCCCTGTTCACAAATGAACTCACCGTCCGGAAAAAGGGCGTTTCAACGTTTGGAATTAAATATGCGTTATTAATTTCAAGATCATCTTTCGTATTAAATTTTGATGCGGTGATACATAATTCATTAACATAATTTCCAAAGAAACATCAAACCATCCATTTTCCAGTATTTTTCAATTGATGATAAGTACAAGATGGATGATTAACTTCTTGGAGTGATCTCCATATTTTCTCATATTTATTAACGTCTAGAGAAACCATAGATTGGTAACTTAGGAGGAACAACACTTTAAGATAAAATTTGAATTATGGAGAATATCCTCCTAGAATATTCTATTTAAACTTATGATAATAACGAAACTACAGCACATTTTTATCCACCGCACTCTTTTATATACCTGCTAAAAATATAAACTTTACACTTTAAACACGATGTTCTCAAAATGACCTTTTCGCAACTGGTTAACAGTACAAATATCACCATCTATTTAAATCAATCAATCGGATCAACTTCATATTTTTTCATTACTCTACATAAAAATGTCTTCAGTTGATTTTTCATGTAATTTTGGAATTATTAAACGTGGCCGATTTAAAAAAAAACAAAAATTTCCTTCAATATATGAAAATTAAAAAAATAAGCCCAATTTGTTTTTCCCATAATAAACGTCCAACCAGGACTAGGCTAATATGAAATAATATTTTTCAAGAAAAAAATTTCTGAAATGTAATTTCAACCACCCATCATTATTTACCATTTATTAGTGATACAAAAAAATTCTCAAAGAACAACTTTTTTCAGGCTTCAAAGTGTTGGATTAGAAGAAGGTTAAAAAGTCTAATTTATTGAACGAAAAACTGACGTTCACTAGGTTGAGAGAAATAACGTGGAATATTTATTTAAAAAGTTCTACTACATAGGTCTGAGTGAATTCCAGTTTGCTATACAAGTAATTATAGCTGTTTAGTTAGAATTAAACTGCGTACAAACATTATTGCAAGTGATTTCAAGCAACAATCAAGAGCACAACCCAAAACAGAGTTAGAGCAGAAAGATATATGATCGAATCGTCGTAGTCCAAAAATATGCCACACAGCGGAATTGCAAGTCACTTCAGCTCACGAACTGACACGGAATCCAATTTAATAAAAACTTCACACCCATGCGAGAAGAACTGAATCAACAAGGATCTTATAAGCAGAAGACGAGTAACTTGAGGCGAATAAGCTGCAGATAAAGACAGCTTTACACTTTACCAGCGACACTGTTAACATGATTTGGTAAAGTATTATTAAACTTTTAAGAATAATTCCAAGGTTTTTAACTGCATCACTATAACAAATAACTATATTATCAAGAATAATACTTAGAAATGAAGAAATGTCTAAATTAGATTTGTAGATTATAAAATCCTTTGATTAGGTGGCAATTAGATTTAAATAATTTTGACGAGTTCATATAGACTTCACCTGATCGTCATTCAGTCGACAAATAGCATTTTACATCAGTCCCAGAGGTCTAGAAAATGTATATCAACCAAAGAAAGATAATAGTTACAGGATCGAATAACTGGTGGAAGATTATTAGTAAACATTGAAAATTAAAGAGGCCCAAAAATAGAACTCTGAGTTACCCCTCTTAAAATAGAAACATAGATAGTAAGACTTTTCACACCAACCTGGCGGTAAAATATTTTCAAAATGTGCGCAATAAAAGGCCCGTAATATTCTCTTGACCTGAGCGAATTATTATCCATCGTGTTAAGGAATATTTAATATATTACTTACGTTGCAAGAGTTTTTAAAAGTTATGTTTTAAATTCTGTTGGAATTTTATGCTGGTAAAATTGTAACAGCTTTATAATTAAGAAGCAGTTCCAATAAAATACAATGAAATAAGGTTGTGTTCCCCAGCAAAGCTGCTGCCTAGGTTAGGTTAGGGTGGTGGCTATCGGAAAGCCAATCAGCCTCACATATACCTGAATGCCAGTATAGGGTTTATTTACAAGCAGCCACAACTCGTCCTCGTCCATACAATTTTTGGTTTAGCAAGCGTTTCAGCCGCCACATTGCCCTGAATCCCGCTATTTCCAGGGATCCAGGGACTATTGTGAGACCTACGTACTAGCTATGACCTTATTACATTTCAGTCCTGCGCCTTTTTTGCCTGAAAATTGATAAGAACGTATTTTCTTTCATGTTGTGGTCTTCATTATATTTTTTTATATAACGAATCCTTTTTATCACACAAAAAAGGCGAGACTCTTACTTACTCTTCGTTTTTCTTTAAAGCTCGCCCCCACCCCCGCCCCTCCCTCTCCCACACTAAATAGCTCGAACAGCAAATGTTATAGATGATGGTATACACAGCTTCTTCTTTCTCATTCAATACATAGGAGAACTTACATATTTTGGCCATAATATAAAGAAAACTTCTATTGGCATAAATAATTTCGTTTATGTTAAGCATTGTCCTGCTAATATATTATCTTCAAATTCAATATAAATATCACACACATTACAAAAGGTTCCATTCCGTTGCAATTAAAATTGAGTCCATGTCAAACAAGACAGCCATTAATATAAAGGGTGTTTCAGATATGGTGTGCCAAATCTCAACCGTTTGGGAGTTACAGGATGATTCGTAAATTTGCAATTTATTTATTTTTATCTTTTGACAATATTTGACAACAACCTTTCTAAAATTATTAACAATCTTGATCTAACTCCTTCCATTGCAGGTACAGTAACTTCATTTGCGATAACCTTATATTCAGCATTTTCCTAAATTTTTCTAATTTCTTTTCCCTCTCATGCCGTACAATTTTTTGCTTGGCTAGGTGAGATCTATCACACCAGATCTAAAACACCCTGTATAGTGTGTCAATGAGGCCGATACGTATAGGGCAACAACAGTAAGTATATACACTGCTGTGAAGCCGCTTGCTTCTTTACTTTCTAAAGTATAAAGGAAATTGTCAATTTTATCGTTTTTTCTGATCTTACATATGTAGCGCCCAAAATTCGAAACAATAACATTCAAAATAATCTTGACTTTAGTAAGCTAGTCGCTTTTGTGGGAGAAGTACTTTTTTGGTGTGTGAAATAATAGGTGTGCTCATTATTTTTCGGTAGAATATTTATTCCATATTCGAATTGGTAAGCATATAAGAACATTAATAGCAAAATAGGATTCCAAGCGAAGCGAAGGACAATTTTCAGAGCAAAACAGTGTAATGTTCATTGGGAAAAGGTCGGAAACGCAAAACGTCTCTTAAAATGATCTTCGCATAGTAAGATGAACTAAGTAACCCATTCATGACATATCCCAGATTAAATCTGAGTTTACGCTAAAATTGAAATTTTGACTCAGGTGGCTCAGTGATTAGAAGAAATCTAATATAATATAAATTGAAAGCTCACCATGCTCAAAAAAGATAATAAGGTTTTGTACAACTATCTGCACTGGCCTGATGAGAAATGGAGTTTAATTCATTGGTTTAATTATTTGGTCTAATGAACCCAAATTCAATATATTTGGACCGCTGTGAAAAAAACTCGAACTCTGGCAAAACATACAAAACGAAATACCAAATTCATTGTTCCAAAGAGTCCTAGATTCGATTCCATGGAGTTGCAAAGCTGTCTACGTAAATCATGGCAACACTACTAAATATTAGCTGTGTTTTTTTCATCTGTTTCACGGTTAGGGTCTGCCCTTTAACATGAACATAACAACAACAATTTAATCCACATATCAACTTCACAGACCTGTTGATTTAGTTTTAAAATATTATAAAAGAGTGTGTTCCTGTACTTTTATACTTTTCTAATTACAATTTTTAAACATATGGCTGAAATCCTATTTCATACCTTCACCATTCAAGTCATTTTATTATTTATTATTTTTTAAATTAAATGTGCTTTTTTTATTAAATGTGCTTTTTTTATTGCACAAACAAAATTGCTGATGTTGTTAAGTTTTTTTTTAATTGACTTCTAAAAACAAAGAAGTTCTAGGTTCGACTAGTATTTAAAAGTTTTTTTAATGTCTGACATAATGACATAATATGGCATAATTTCGTAACGCGTTGAACGATTTGGATGATTTTTTGGGTAGAGTAAGTTCGCCGATTCGTACCATGTCAACAATTGTTTTGATTGGGTGGGTACGGGGTGGGAATTGAACTTAAGGGGCTTCATACACCTAGAAAAAATTGTCGAACTTTGGAACGCGTTTTTTCGGCAGTGTTAAAAGAAAATGAATCTTTTTTTTAATTAAAGGTGATTATATTGCCAATATTTTTATTGCAAAACTTTTTGAAAAATATTACATATAGCCGGAACTTCCTACTTCGGTTGGAAGTGAAGCATGCTTTTCGCTATTACATCTGCGGTGACCTCTCTCCTGCCAAAATCAGTCGTCCGAAATAAAAAAAATTAAAGTTTTTTTTAAGTTACTAATATATATAATTCCTTAACGATCGCAATTTATAAAAATTATTCCCACAAAGATTAATTGGCAATACGCAAATTTTATGAAAAAAGGTCTTCGTAATTTGCTTAAACAATTTTTATGTTTTTTAAAGTGAGATCATCACCGAATTAACAGAGCTTTCCTATGTAACTGTACAAAATTTTAGAAAAATCTATCGACCGATTCTCGAGATGCGAAAGCCACCGTATTAAAAAATACTGTTCTAAGAAAAACGTGTTTTAAGTCTGAGATAAAATACTACTGCAATGCAAAGCTTTGCAGCTTACGTTTGTAAATCCGAGAATTTCAGAGATATCGGCTTAACATTTTTAGGAGCTACTCCTAAGTCTACATACTACAAGAAAATGTGAGAAAGAAAATGATTTTTTCGAGGTATCTAACATAGGTGTATGTAGCCCATTAACTTCTTAATGCGAGGACCGATTTAGATGGTTGTTCGCCGATTGGTGCCACGAAAAAAAACTTGTTGGTGGGGTACGGTTGGTAAGGGGTTTAACTTAACTTTATAACGCGTGGACCTAACGCGCGTTTTCTGTTGTATAGAGTTTTATCGCCATCGCTAAAAACATTTGGTCCTAGGGTGTGGGGCGAGTTGGGGAGAGGCAGTCAACTTCATAACGCGTGGACCGACTTGGATGACCTTCTTTTGTTGGGTAGGGTATGTTCGCCGGTTGGTACCATGTCAACAATTGTTTTGGTTGGGTGGGGGTATGGGGAGGTGGGAGTATGGGGAGGGTTGATCTTAACTTCGTAACGCGAGGACCGATTTTGATGGTTCTTCTTTTGCCGTATAGTGTATGATACCCAATTGCTAATATAAGAAAAAATTTAGAGTTAGGTTGGGGTAGGAGTGGCCTCACTATATAACGCGTAGGCCGATTTGGATGGTGTCTTTTGTGAGGTATAGAATAAGTTCGGCTATTGGTAACATGATAAAAAGTTATGGGGTGGGTTGGGGGTGGGAAAAAGGGCGTAACTGCACTCCTTAACGCGTACACCGATTTGGATGATTCTTTTTTTGTTGTATAAAGTTTAATCGCCCATTACTACTATGAGCAAAATATTTGACCTAGGGTATGTGAGGGGGGGTAGGCTGACTTGTAACACTAACTTGTAACACGTGGACCGATTTGGATGATTGTTTTTGTGATGTTTAAACTATGTTCCCCCATTAGTACCACGATAAAAATGTATAGAGTGGGTTGGTAAAAGATAAAAACTGTTGCATTTAGAGTCTCCACAGTAAGAGGATAGAGCAGTAACCTTTAACACTCATTACGTGCTCTGATTGTGCTGATTCTCTTTTAATATATAGAGCACGTTGACGTAATAGCGCCATGGCAAGAATTTTGGATTTAACCTGATGCTGTGAAAGGGTAGGTGGGATTAACTTTGTGACGTGTTTCCGGCTTTAGATAATTCTGTTTTTATTTTGTATAGAGTACAGTACCTCTGCAAGTATAGAAAAAGTGAAAAATAAAATAGTTTTCAAAAAAAGTTGAACCGACTACACACAAAGCACTAAAAAGGATATCTATTATATATCTATTATGACATTTTGAGGTCGGTGCAAATTAAACAAACAAAACAACTACCACAATCGAAGCTACTATATAAAACTACCTAAATATTTCAGCTCACAAGATCATATGGAAGGAAGATTAAATACTTTTGTCGTTGTTGTTGTTCTGTTTGTTTAATTTGCACCAACTTCAAAATGTCGTAATAGATATAAAATTAAATATTATTTTATGCTTTTAGCGCTTCTTGTGAAGTCGGTTCAACTGGTTTTTTTTAACTATTTTATTTTCTTAATTATTTTATTTGAATTCTATATTTATGTTTGAAGTATTTAAGTACATACATTGGTAAAAAAAATAATCATTGCTAAACAAAACTGCTTGTTTTTCCTATATTTTTAAAATAAATTTTTTCCAAATGCCAGTGCTAATTTTTTCGTACATTGGTAATATGTACTTTTACAAATGAAGGTTCATTGAAATATGTATTTGAAAATAAGTAAGCTCAACAATTTTTTATGAAATGGCAGCAATAATCTGACTAACAAGTGAGTTAAAAGTTCAGATGATGTAGCGTGAAAATAGAAATGTGTAAGTTAACAAAAGTCATTGTTAATCTAATCCAAGAAAAATTATTAGTACCTAAACTCCAGGCAAGTATCAAGTATATAGTAAAAATTAAGCATAGTCAAATTAAATAGACAAAATACAATTTATAACCAGGAAATTGTTATTATTCTTTCGACGATGAAATAACTAAATGCAAGATGTCATACCCACTGACACAAAAACAGTCAAATAAATGTTGCGAAAAATGTTTAGAATTATATCATTCCATCTGAGGTAACGAATCTGATATCATACGGGCACAACATCCTAGTAACGTTGCCACACCCATGAACTCACACCGGCTTTTTTGTACACTAATATCAGCACACTCAGCGAGCAAGGACAAAAGTGGTATCGATCGCGCAATTATTTCAGAAGCCGGCACCATCCCAGTGGCAAAAAAGGGAGTAATGATTTGTGACAGAAATCCACCCTCGACTGAAATAAAACCCTTCATGCGTTAAGTCCCGAAAACTGAATGCATTTCACTCAGATAATTATTGTTGGCTGCGATTTCGTTCTTTTCACGGTTGCACAAACTGCAGCCGGAACGAACAAAAGCCTTTACAAATTTTAGAGGGTGATTCAGTCTCGAGGAGGGTGGTGGCTTATAGCGTGTGTAATACTAATACCCTACATTTTTAATTTGTTGGAGTTATAACTTTTCAAACAAACAATTTGCTTCAGGTACACTTAACTATTCGCAAAAGGTCCTTTCAAAATTGATTGTTTTAGCACGACAGCCATTTTGGTGCTCTGCAGAGAAATCGATTTCATTGCGACGAATTTTTCTAGCACTTCTCGTTATCCTTAAAACTAATTACATCATACATTAGCCAAATGTAGGACATGGCATATGTGGAACGTAAAAATAAATTCTTGTCGAGAAAACATTTAACAGATGTGTGAACAAAAAGGACGAAAATCAATAATCAAAATGGTATCCTGTTGAGAGGAGAAGCAATTTTTGCGAATCATTAAGCATTGAATGTAATGAAAGTGCAGTACAAATTTCGCTGGTTCTGGTAATTCATATTATAATAAATGTAAAAAAAAAACAATACTATTTTTAAAATCACGTCATTACCTGTGTTCCGTTTTCGGTGACCATTTCAAGGTCGTTTCACTATTCCATGCAAATTTTAATGTAAAAAGCTATTCGATATAATATAAAAAGGTGTAAAGCCAAGAAATATCCTTATTATTCGATTATTTGTACTGTTTAAGAGTATTTTTGCGATGCTATTATTTAATCATAATCACTACACTACACTTCAAGATAAATTTTTAAAGAGCAACTACAAATGCGGCTACAATATAGAGTAGCTAAGAGATATTATATAACCGAGGTCTAGCTTGTCTTTTTTTACTTCTGAACGCTTTAAGAGAGAACCGTAGACTGCTGGGCTGAAAATGGAATTTCGCTGACTTCCTGCAAAGTGGCCCAACTTCTCCTTTGCACCTTTCAAGGATATGGCACGCAAGCGCAAATTAGCCTACTAGTGCAAGTGCATTTTCGCGTCAAAGGAAGCACGTGCTATTCTCAGACAATAAAGGGGAAATCTTGAATCCACCCTCCAAATCCGACACCCTAACAAAAGTGAACCCTCCTTCTTGCCAAGCACGGCACGTGACACATAGTTTTTAACGAATTCATTTTCTGCTCTAATAGCATTCTGAATTAAGCGATGTATTGCCTAAATGAATTTTTTATAAGTTGTTTGCTGTATGTTAACTTCAATTTGAAATTTATGTTTTCATCAAGGTATAATTTATGTATCGTTAATCAGGTAATTATTTATATTATGCCCGCAAAAATATTTAAATCGAAATAACACAAGAACACATGAAACACAACTGCACATAAATAAACAAGCACAACATTATTATAATTTAAACAGTGGGAGATGAAGCATACATACATAATGAAATCGTTCATTTATTATTACTACAAAGTGTTCATTTAAATACGTTGAAACTAGTTTAGCAGGATTTTATTGAGGTCCTTCCCTAACAATTCCAGTCGTTTTTAGCTTAACAGATCCACAAATTCAAGTCAATAATGTAATTTAAAATTATACTTGCATTTAAAGGTTAGATTTTTTTGGGTTTGCAATATTATGCAAATTAATAAAGATGTCAAATAAAGCCTCGCGCACCAGAAAGGAGTAATCCACAAAGCCTATAAATGCAATTTCGTTACTGTATCCTACACGGAAAGAAAAGTTTAGGAATTGTTGTATTTCCGTTCTCAACTCTAATCGTTTCGCTGTGTGTCAGCTACCTTAATTTTTACGGAACAGTAATATAAAATTTCTTGAGCGATGAACCCAGAGTATCAGCGAAGAGTACTGGGAAAATTACGGTGGAGAATAGTAAATTTTGCCGGTTAATCCGGCAAAAATTTTGTATTAGGCGGTCAATTTTTCCTCACGCCTGAAGTCGATGGAGTAAATGTCGGCCTACGAATCCGGAGGATCCAGGTTCGAATCCTACCGACAACAATGGCTGTTTTCTGCTGACAATAAATTGCAATAAAAAGAGTTGCAGAGAAAATCCCCCTGGAAAACACTTTAATTTATAGTTGCACTTGCGATCGTTGTCACGAATCGGGTGAGGTTCTTCTCCCGCTCCAATCATAGCTGAAGGTGCTTGCTGCAAATTGGAGAAGTTCAGGTCGAAGCAAGGATGTCAAAGCAGATTAAACAGAGTTTGTCAGGATAAGAAAAAAGGGCAGAGGAGGGCACTAAGTGCGAATCTTAGAAATCTACGCTGCACCGCCTCGATACGATTGATGTTTACCGCGAAATAAGAAGCTCATAGAGGGCTTGCGTACTTAGGGATAGGTCTAACCAGGGTACAATATAGAAGCCTGGTTAAGTCGGGATATTCAAGTTCCCTGAACCATCGTTTCACGAAGCCTAACATCGCACAAGCCCTGCCAACGATACAGTCCACGTGATCCTTGAAAGCTAATCGGGAATTAAAAACCACGGCAAAATCCGTGAAGCTATCCGGTCTACATGAATTACTACCATCTAGATAGTTGTCACAGACAATACTGAAGCCTCGAAAATCTTCGCAATGTGGCACAATTTTTCGATGGGTCTGTAAGTGTATATGTCAAATTTATTGCCATTTTTGTGACGGGGAATTGTCACAGAATCCTTCTACAGACGTGAAAAATAGCCAACAGACATAGACAAATTAAATAAATAACAAAGAACGTGAGAAAGAGAGCATTTGTACCATTTCAAGAAGGATGTAGAAATATCGTCAGAAACGTATTAAGTAACGGTTGCATTGTCAAATATTAAGTCCTTTGGGTCGAGTGATATAGTTAAAAGCCTCGTCAAGTGAGTAAAATCTGTAGAAGAAATATCAAAGTTTGAATCACAGAAAGCAAAACGAAAGAAGTCGACAAATAAGTTAGCGAGCAAATAGACTGCTCTTGCAATCAGGGAACTTCAATGACGAGGGATAGACATTATGTTTGAGATTGAAGGTAATGAATTCCCAGGTTTAAGCTCTATTTTAAGCTCATGCTGGAAAAAATGCGTTGTAAGATAATTGTAGCTGGATTGAAAACTGATGGCAGAGCTCGGAGTAGGCAAGGTAATCGGCGTCACTCTCAGGGCACCGAACCTATTACCAAGGCCTAGGACATTAAGTTCTTTAGATGGCTCGAAGGGCCATCCAGGTAGAGTTGACAGAAAAGAAAAGATTAAGAAAAGCAGACTGGAACACACTGCGTAAGATATGCGTAACGGGTGTCGTAAAAAGCAAATGTTGGGCTGAATAACAATAAAAAGTTGCGGCACTAGAGCCAGTGACAGCCAACTATGTCAGGTTTAGTAGACTTCAGAGCTTCCTTTTTCAAAAGCGAGCGGATACGGAACGTTTTACAAAATTTAAGTGATTATGCAATTCTGTATTGCCGTCTTGGAACCCTTAATAATAGCACTAACTAATCTTCAGAGCACTATTTTAGTAGGTTGAGCAGAACTTTACAATAGTTGTGTGACTAGAGATTTGTATTCACTGAAAAAATGGCAACAATTTCGGAGAGACAGTTGGGAAACAGTATATATAGTTTCTGCTACTCAAATGATAAAGAATGACAGCTGCAACCTGTACATCTAATAAATAGCGGGCAATTTTAAATTAAACCTCCCGTCGAAACACCCTATACAGTGAGTCCCACAGTTATAGGGACACCACATTTTTTGAGGATAATTTTTTTCTATTGCATCGAACTGCACTAAATTTTTTGAGGGGATTAAGGGGTTGAATTAACGAATTTTACTAAGATTTGGTGAGCCTACTCCCATTCGTTCACTTATTTGGACAGTTTATGTGAATGGGTGTCCCACATTAATAGGGACACTTGGAGAAAATTCAGTTTTTCTAATTTATTGAAGTACTTAGAGGTTTTATTTACCAAGCATTAGTAATCAAGCGCGTTTGCGTTTTTTTTTAAATACCATTTTCGTCCGCTTCACCTTTAATTATTAAGATTTTCGAGACGTCTCGTGCTGATGTTGTCCCATGTTGATTTTATAGCTTTCCTGAACTCTGCGACTGTCGCATACTGCTTTGCGTTGTCATAAACATCGCGAACCATCATGCCCCAAACATTTTGAACCGGGTTAAGGTGCGGAGAAAGAGCAGGCCACTCGAGTAGAGGAATCTTCGCCTTCGCCAACCAATCCTTTGTAGACTTGCTCGCGTAAATCGATGCGTTGTCCTGTTGAAATGTTAGTCTTCTAGATCGAAAACATCGAATGAGATGTTCTTCTATCTTTGCCTGATAATCTTCACTGTTCATCTTGTGAGATGTGAAAGCCAAACCCACTTTTCCGCAACCGCTGTATGCTGCCCACGCCATAACGGATCCGCCACCAAAGGTGCGCGTAGAAAAAAAAGGAGGTTCTTGTCTGAGATCACGCCAATAGTGTCATAATCCGTCTGGACACTCTAAATTAAAATTTTTTTCGGCAGACCAGATAATCTGAAATGCACAAAAAAGACCCATGTTTTAATTTTATGCCACATAGACTTGAAGAAACTAATTATTCAGCATAAGAACCTCCTTCTTTTTCCATGCGGAACTTTGATGGTGAATCCGTAATGGTTTGGGCAGCATACAGCGGTTGCGGAAAAGTAGGTTTGGCGTGATGTTTGTGGCAACGTAAAGCAGCATGCGACAGTCGCAGAGCTCCGGGAAGCGATCACATCAGCATAGGACAACATCAGCACGAGTAGTCTCGAAAATCTTAATAATTTAATGGTGAAGCGGATGAAAATGGTATTTAGAAAAAACGGAAACTCGATTGATTACTAATACTTTGTAAATAAAACCTCTAAGTACTTCAATAAATTAATTATTTACGGAAAAACTGAATTTTCTTCAAGTGACCCTATAACTGTGGGACACCCATTTTGTCACATAAACTGTCTAAATAAACGAACGAATGGGAGTAGGCTCACCAAATTTTAGTAAAATTTGGTAATTCAACCCCTTACTCTACTCAAAAAATTTATTGCAGTTCGATGCGATAGAAAAAAATGTATCCTCAAAAAATGGGGTGTCCCTATAAATGTGGGACCAAGGTTCAGAAACGCACGCTCATGTGCTAACGTAAACAGCTCATGAGCCTTCAAAAAGCTCACAGCTCATGAGCCTTCAAAAATCTCACAATTCATGAGTCATTTTAAAAAACTCGTGTGCGTGGGCATTTTGATGAGTTCGACTGCATCGCACATTGAACATGGACGTTTGAGATGTGAATGTTCTATCGCACACGAGCGTATCATGAGCGTAAACTGCTCATGAGTCGTATACCTCATCCATGAGCACATTTTAATTTCTTTTCTGGTTTCAAGGACGACGGTTGGCTTAGTCTCTTGGTGAAGTTTACTTAAATTATTAAAAGTAATTGAATTTGTGATTAGTTGAATAGAAATATTGAAAATTTATTGAAAAATGGTGCGCGTTGCTAGTTTTGATATCAAAAAATATGTTTCATACAATAGTGCGACTACTAAATCGACGTATTTAAGATGTGAAAAACAATTGTCAGGGAAGAAACCCTCAAATATTATATTTTGCGCTTTATAATAAATAATAAGTTTAAATGTTTAAAAGTAGTAGTTTTCATTTTAACATAATCCGTAATCATTTTATCGGGACGTTTCTAAATTGTACGCTCATGAGCACTCTGAAAACACTCAGGTGCGCGTACAACTGAAAATTATCCAAACGGACGCTCATGAGCGAACATGGAATTATTTAAAGCAGTGATGTCCAAACCTATGCCCGCGGGCAAGTGAGCTTTTGAGCTTTTAAATTCGTATATGCACTTGTTTGACTGAATTCGCTTTCTTATTTTTGCGTTTTTTAATCGTTATGGCATACAACAGTTTAAAAAATAGTCATATTTAAGTACTTTTGTAATCAATTATACAATGTCTTAAAATATACAACCTTTTGTAAACATTTTAAGGTTCTAAATTAAACAAACAGTATGAAATGCTTCTAAAGCTTTTAAGCATTCCTCACATTAAGTAGTGTGAGTTTGGCCATCACTGATTTAAAGGCACACAACCATTTGCGATTGCTTTTGACTAAGCATTACGCACATCGCTCACGTGCGTGTGCGTTTGATCTGAGCACGACTAGTCGCTCATGAGTGTGAGCGCTCGCGAGCGTGCGGTTCCGAACTCTGTGTGGGACACAGTGTACTATATATGTAAGTAAACAAAAATGCTTAGGCAGTAAAAGGTTGTTATTTAATACTCAAACAAACTCTCGATTTGTATTTTTTTTAAGACGGGGCATAACTTCTTAACGCATGAACCGACTTGGATGCTTCTTTTTATGTTGTATAGATTATATGTTTATATTTATACCATATACAAAATATTGGATTTAATCTGGTGATGGCGGGTGAGCCGGCAGCAGTCGCTCAGCGCTTGAATTAATGTGGATGATTCGGTTTAAACAGTACTACTCTACAAGTACCGTAGTACGTACACGATGTCGCTTTAAAACAAATTATGTTAATATAATATTACCAGTCGATATGCAGATACAAGAAATATCCTTAAGCGAATAAATTGATTGGGAAATTACAATTTATTGGGAGACGAAGACTATGCAAAACAAACTTTCAAGAAAATATGTACTATACTGCAACGTTTTTCAGTCCTTACAATTTATTACAAGCCTTTTCTAGAGAATTTAGTTGACACAGGAAATTGGATAAGTAAGGAGAAAGGTAATTCGATTGTCCGGAGAAAGAAACCGCAACACAGTTTTAAGGCATTTAAGTGAAAGTTTTTACCATGCACTTCTGCTAGGTAACCCAAAAGGTTGTTATACTCAAATACTATTATCAGCGCCAAGTTGTCATAGGAAGTGGACGGACAAGAACAGATGGTTGCAGATTGTTCAACAGGTCTATGAACTTACTGTATGGAAGAGTTCAACATTTACGGAATTAATAATTATTTAACAAAAAAAAAAGCATTTCTGGCTGGAACGTTACTTACAAAAGTCTTCCATACAGCCGTCTTTTTGCATTTTCTGACAGGACCGACAGATAGTATTTTCAAAAATATGGCGTTTTTCAACTTTTACAACTAAATACCGCAGTTATCTCTGCCGAAAACTACACTAACCGCCATAGGCGCATAGGATCGAGGACGAAGAAGGACCGTTTTATAGGACCGGAATCGAAGAAGTTTGGTAAAGAACGAAATTTCATAGAAGGCTTACAACGATTTAGAGCATAAATTTTTCTCAAAGCTTCTATTGCTTAAACTTTCAGTCGCGTTTTTCTCGAAACGACTTTTCTCATCTTGGTGAGATTCAAGCTAGAATTGTTCGATTATAAATTTTTAAAAACAAAATTTTTTGTAACCACCAGTAGCTGTCGTTGTACGTAAGGATTTTTGTTTGTTTTTAAATTAGTTCTTTTTCGAGTCCTCTAAATAGAAGTAAAATTCACTTGCCATTTTGCGCAAAAAAGAAAAGCTAACCCTTTGGGGCTGCAGTTAAGGAGGTACCAAAGGAGTTTAGCTTGAATTTATCAGAAATGTCGGTCATGTTTAGAATCTATAAAATTTCTTGTTCTGCTCAAGTTTTGAGTTTTGTTTTTGGATTTGTTTGACTTTAATTAAAAAAAATTCATTAATATGTGTTTCATATATGATTAATAATATAAACTTTTCCTTAATTCTGAATAAATAATCTAGTCAACAAAATAAAATCGAGAAAAAGTATCTTTTCTGGTGTCCCAACTTACGCTGGCTACCTGTTACCTTCAAAGCGCAAGTTTAATTAAAGAATTGTTTTACATATTGTGAAGAGATTTAACTTAAACGAAGTAATACAAACTACGAGATGTTGGTCACATCTTTAACTCTCTATAAAATTTAGAACAACGTTGACAATTTGTTCACTTCTGCAACGTAATCATAACTAATCACAGGATATTTTTACATGCAAAAGCATAACTTAGCTGTGTACTCTGTTGTAATCGACAAGCCTTAATGTGCCAATCAAATAAGTATTATCAATCATTTAGCGATACTGGCGGCTTACTTTTTCAAATCTAAATTTAGTCAGTGAAGTGTTTTCGCATGTTCAAAGCAAACTAAACAATATAGACAAATGGAATCACATAAATTTTCAATGGTGCGCCTGCAGTCATGTAATAATTCGGCATTTGCAATATATTCCATATGACGTCAACAAGTGTTCGTCTGATTTATTAACCAGAATCATAAGTAAAGTACTAAAGACTAAATGTAAAACATAAACGTGGGCATTACATAAACCGGGGCAAACAATTCCTAAAAATAGATCAAACCAATTTCTCTTCGAAAATGAACACGATTCGGGTGAAAATTAACAGGAGGAAAAACTTACACCAAGACTGGAGAGTGATGGAAATCGTTTTTTGAACAAAGATGACATAGACATTTTTACTCCTTTTGACACTAAAACACCATTCAACAAAGTTGTACAGGAGATGGACAACACTAAGCTTATTCACATTTCACTTTACTGAGCCCGCTATATTTAGATAATAAAAAATAAATAAATTATTCTAAGTATCACAAAAAAGCACTGTCGTAAAGTTTATCTAGAATCGATTTATTTAGAATGGATTAGAGCAATGGTAAATATCTGAAATGCACTAAATTTTCAAAACGCAAACCAATCGTACCGAAATAGATGCGTCGTTTATTCTTAGGTTGAGCACGACTCGGAGAAGACTGAATGTCTGAATCTTCTAAATTTTATTATAAGCATCGATCTGACCATCTTCTTAATACTAACATACATAATAAATGTTTTAAAGTTTTATATACCTGATTCCCACATATGTTTGTATTATTTTTTTACCGAAGAGTGAGTTCATTTGCTTATTCACTTTCAATCTTTTTCATTAGATTTTCTCGGTAACAATTTGGCACGTACCGACAGTAATCGAAAAATTTTGAAAGAACTTATTTCTAAGTAGTTGGCATATTAATTATATTTCTTTTATGAACTAAAAGAAGAAATTTATCGACAATATTATCATTTATATTACTATTCGGTCATAGTAAGTCAACATATAATATAGTATAGCTTATTATAATAATTCAATATGTAAACTGTATATTTTGATAAGGTTCGAGAAGAAGTGGGCGGAAACGAACCCTATTAATTGAACAACTTCCTTATTAGTTGAATCTGTGTTTTGAGCAAAAAGCTTGAACTCAGACCGGAATCTCAAAGATATGTAATGCGGCCTAGAGTGGGAGGGGTAACTTAGGTTTATTTTACCCACACAGCTATTCTTCGATATACATATAATTCAAGGTTCTGTTGGAGAACTACCAAATAGCAACATTGGCGATAAAATCACAAATTCTTGATACATCAAAATGTATGTACATATGTGCATATTTGAAAGCTAAGGCAATCTTCTGGAAATATTTTTTGTCGCAGTGAGAATAGAATAGACGTCATAAAGAAAGGCACAACTATTGCTATGATCCTTCAGTTAAGAGAATCGTTCGTTAAGATATTCGTTTCTTGGTGGAATATTCGCCTTCATCTCAAAATTAGGTTTTAAACCAAGTTGTCCAGTTAACTCCATCACTGAACTCCATCAAATTAACAGATATTTTTAGAAGATGTTTGCTAACAACAAAACAGTTCTCAGCGCAGTGTTTGTTAATGAAACATTTCACTTAAAATGGATACGAAACCGAATCGACAACAATATCCTACATTTGACCTATCTATTGGCAATTGACTGTGAAAAAATGAGTATGTTCAGCTAGTACATAAAACATGACGTCATCTTAAAAAACCATATATACAAAATAGAGATTTTTCTACTCAAGAGATTTATTATATATATTTAAATAACTATTTATTTATTTAGAACAGATTCATCAAAAACATAAATTACTACAATATATAGCACATCAATAAAAAAATGGAATAGAAAATTACGGCCTAAGATAATCGTCGAAACAAACGGTCATCCTGACAGCGATCATCATATTCGCCAAGGCATTGTCTGAGCAGACACTTCAAACATCGCCTAGAGATATCCAAGTCGAAGCTGCCGAAGTGTTGAATGAAGAGGCGAGACATCGACGTGATAGGTTCGTGCATGCCGTAAAGAGTGCGGTGGGCTGGGACGAACAGGAAGTCAATATTTCTCAAGGTGCCCTGAGGGATAGAAAAATTAACAGCCTCCAGTAATTCCGGTGAATTAATACTTCCCTGCAAAAGATCGAACAGAAATACTATTTGCGAAATATTGCGCCTCATTTCCAGGGAGTCCAGAGAAATCAGTCCCAAACGATCGGCATAAGAGGGGGGCACCCAATGATCATTTCAAGAAAGCCCGTCTCGATGCGGTCGATGTAAACGGCGAAGT
Source organism: Leptarthrus brevirostris (assembly GCA_964036015.1). NCBI lineage: Eukaryota > Metazoa > Arthropoda > Insecta > Diptera > Asilidae > Leptarthrus > Leptarthrus brevirostris. The sequence goes on from OZ038373.1 coordinate 98,300,507, forward strand.
AAGGATACCATACAGGGCTAGCGTATTCCAAAATAGGTCTAAGGTACAGTAGAAAAGCTTGGTCAGGAAGGGATCATCAAGTTCCTTGGATCATGTTTTAACAACAACAAGTTAACCCAACATCGAGTTAGCCCTACCAACAATAGAGACAATATGGTCCTCGAAAGAAAGACGTGAGTTGAGGGCCACTCCCACATCTCTCTCCTTGTCAACCCTACCCAAGACAAAGCCGTTTACGGAGTAGTCAGCGAGGACAGGATGTTTTCTACGGGAGAAGGTCACAACGGCACACTTGCTCGCATTTAAACAAAGGCGGTTACGTAAACACCAGTCGCTGAACACCGCCAAATCTGAGTTCAGGAGGTTAATGTCAGATTCATGAGAAACAGTGCGGAAAATCTTAGCATCATCAGCATAACAGAGACTTCTTCTACTGGACAAAAGAAGCGAAACATCGTTAATATATCTGATAAACAGGAACGGTCCAAGGATGTTACCTTGAGGCACCCCCGAGGTGACAAGGATTTAGTCGGAAAGGGCTCCAAGAGGAGAACCAATCAACGAAACAAGAAGGAAAACAGAGAAGGGACAGCTTATAGACCAAGAATCCATGATCGATCCTATCGAAGGCCTTACTGAAATAGGTAAAAACACAGTCCACCTGCTTACCAGCCTCAATGGTCGGTAAAGAATACTTAATGAATTCAAGCTTTGCAGTCGTCGATTTACCCATGTAGTCGTCGAAAGCCATGTTGGAAAGATCCCAAAAAAGGCTTACAATAGTTAGAGACGTCGGACTTAAAGCACTTCTTATGGAGGGGGATTAGAAAAGAAGACTTCCACAGCGCTGGAAAACGGCCAGAATGAAAGGATAGATTGAACAGATAACAAAGAACAGGAGCAAGAGATTATCGGCAACTCTTAAAGAAGGAAGCAGGGATATTGTAAACTTCCTGCATTGGCTTGCTAAGAAATCAAGTATTAAATTTACCTTGTCTTTATGGGACCTCCAGATTGGTAGGCCGACAAATTATTACTTACTCCACCGACGTCTTATCTGTTTGGTGAGTTATAAAAGTTAACTACACTTTAAACTTTTAAACCGAAAGCAAAAAATAACAAAGGAGACCTGTTGCGAGTAGCTTAAGTAGCTTAAGTCAGTGGCAGAAAAAAATGACCACCCCTGGTTTTAGGATGAACGTGTTCTTCCATTAGGATAATGCTCGGCCACATGAAAAAGGATGACAGTACGAGGGCTTGAATAATTTTAATGGGACACTACTTATACCCAACATATTAACCGGACACTGCTCCATCTGACTATCATTTATTACACAGTCTTTAAAATCATTTAGAAGGTAAAAATATGAGGTCTTTAGATGAGGGTAGAATAAGGGTACTAAAACTCTACCAAAAATATGAAAACCATTGAAAAAATTAAGGGAAATATATTAAAGATTAAAAAGGCATTTTGTTTATCTTACTTTTTAAAAATAGAAGAAGTATAAAAAAAGCTTTATTCTGTATGGGATGATGGGTGTCCCTACAGTTTTGATATCATAATTGACCGACTGAAATATGAACGCTCGAAAAAAAAATTTTTTTTGCCACTTTTTTTGCTATTAAACCTTAATTATAAATAACAATTTAATAATAACTTATGCTCGTTTTAGGTATAAGCCATACAAAAAATGGTTACCTTTCAAACATGCTTTATATGAAGGAAATCAGAACAATAGATCAAGAGATATCCTAGAAATTCACATGGAAAACGTGGTTCCGAGAAAAACGCGTTGAAAGATAGCAGCTCCGAAAATGAAATTTTTTGTACGAAACATTTAGCCAGGAAATAAATACTGAGAAACGTTCGAATAACGTTTAAAATAATAAAATTTGAAGATTTCTAAAAATTTTCCAAACAATTTCTTGTTGCATTATACTCACATCAAGATCTTAGTCGCTCTGATTGTTTAAATTTCGATCGTATCGAAAAATCCTTTCGTACACATATTCTACGAACATACAGCTTTCATTTTATGTGAAAAAAAAACGATTTTTTCAAAAAAATTTGAAAGAACCTCCCCTTAAGGTAATTATGCTATTAAGACGGCGGTGGCGTAAATAAATCGTGATGGCCTTCCAGCCCGGAGGTCTCAGATACGAGCCCTACCAGCGGCAAACCATGGTTATTTTTAATTGACAACAAATTACGATAAAAAGGCGATTGAGGGTTATGGAGTAAAAAGATGGTTCGAAATCCACCTTAAATTGTAAGTCCACTTGCAGTCAATTTAGATCGGGTAAATCTCAAGGAGTTAGGAAACTATAGAGAGAATGCTGCTATTAGTAATATTTGTATACCAAAAACCTTAATGGTTACTTTAAGACCACTACAAGGAAACATATTTTATATATATTCGTCGAAACTCCGATCTTTGACAGAAAGTTTCTGTCTTAAACGCATGAACGTCTTCATATGGGTGTGTGTAACAGTCTTGTAAAACATTTCATTATTATGCTAATAATAACAATATGAATGGTAATTCTAGGTGAATTTATTGTATGTACAATGAAACTTTCATTACTAGTGATCAATGTAATGCAGTTATAGTAAAGTAATAATTGTAATTGTGAATATAAAAATTTATTTTCTATAAAATATCCTAAATAAAAAATAAAATTGAATTACAACTCTTATAAGGTATATTATGTTTTTCTCTCTTTACATACATAGATTATATGTTAATGATTATTCAAAGCTATTTATGAAAATTTCTCTTCATGAAAACAAATTTCTCGAAAAATGAGTCAGAGCCGTTTCAGTTACAATAGTTAATTATCAAATACAGTTATCTTTATAATACTATTAACAACTTGTTGGACTTGAGGGGGAAAGAACTTTATCCGATGCGTTGACAACGGTTGCAAATTCACCTATAGTTTAAGGTGGATTCCAAACCATTGATATTACACTGCTACCCCTGGCCTATTTAGCCAGCAGAAAACATCCACGATTTGTCGTTGACAGGAGGCGAAACTGTGACTCTCCTGTGGAAAGTCCGAAACTTATCTATAACATCACCAAAGATTTACCTGTATTATTATTATTACTAATGGGTTACCCATATGATGGACACTACGCCCAAGAAGGTCTTTTGTCCCTATGTAACAGTAATTGTAATTATAAAATTTAAATTACTCGTAATAGTAATGGAAATTGTGCGGACTGTGACTATTTTACAAGGCTGACATTTAGGTATGTATACACGAACATGTATGTATGAACCTGTCGCGAACGGAAAAAGAAAAGAAATATCAAATAAACTAAAACAAAAATTTTAAATTCATATAGTTTGAATAGTATAAAGCAACAGAAAATCAACAGGCTAGAAATATTAACGAAAAAAGGGAAGAAAATTAAATAATGGAATAACAAAAAATCCTAAATACTTCACCCAGTTCCTTCACCGACTTATTACATTTGATTTGTTTATATTGTCATATTTGCTGCTTAGTTACTGTCTAAGCTCATATCATTTAAAGAGCCGGGGAAAAAACGATGATAGTTTATTTTCGGTTCATTTCGGAATAACAGTGCCATATGGTAGCTTCTAATGGGTACTATTATAACTTGGCTAGATAATGTCGAGGGAAAAATTATATTGTCACCAAAAATGCATTAAACGACATGCAACAAGAAGGAAAATCCATGAAAATCTTCTAGGGAAAAATAATTGAATTTTCATATGTCATATTATCTTTTTCCCCCTGATATTGCATTTTATTTCAGTTCGTAATTATTACATAGTTTCCTGAACGTACTTATAGGTTTCTTTGACTGTAATTTATTTTATTATTCAGTGGCAGGGGTTTTTGGAACTACATAATTAGGTACCTAGTAGATTTAATATTTAAATTAATTTTTATGAAACTTCTTCTAGGGTTCTGTATTGTGGTGTGATTTTGTTTGTTCCATAAATGTCACAGGCCTGTTAATTCTAAACTATTTAAGAAAAGAACTTAAAATTAGACATTTAGGTAATGTTTTATGATCCAATAAACCTTAAAAATAGTTTGTTGCGACTCAGTTTAGTGATAAAAAAGGAGGCTTCCAAATATACAGGATGTTTCACAGCACGTGTACAAAAATGAGGGCTCTGGTAGATCCAGGTGAGAAACGAAAAAAAATTTATGGGAAGGGGGGGGGGTCTATCTCCCAGAAATAGGGGTTTGATACTTTTTTACGATGAAAAAAACCAGTCTTACATTTTAACGTATATCTTCTAAAGATTTAGCGCTACAGACGTAGTATTTTTTTGCTGCTAATTGTTTTAAAATACTTCAGTTTTCGAAAAAAAAAATCATTTTTTTTTTCATTTCAAAGAGAAATATCTTGAAAAATTGGCCGATTTTTTTATTTTTGGGTTTAAAATAGTGTGCTAATGGAAACTTAACGATGCGAACAAAAATCCTTTACCGTTCTCAAGTTACATGACCAAACGTACATCTAATACCTGCCATTTTAAGCAAAAATTCAACCTGCCTACTAAATTATTGATCTTTTTTACTATTTCTGTTAAAATTTGGTTGAAATTTTTCTTAAAATGGCAGGTACGGTTCATCGTAAAAAAATTTCCAACCCTGCTAGGAGAGTCAGCAGATAGACCCCCCTCCTTCTCCCCCTACCATTAAATTTTTTTCGTTCCTCCGTATATCGCATTCAAGTGAAGTATTGGCTAAAAGGTTTAAACATAATCAACAAACAAAACCATATTTCACTTTTCTTTGACAAAAGAGCTTAATTAGTTTCCTTATTTACTCTTTGCAGCATATATTTCTTTTTTAACTGACTTCCTCAAAGCAAAGTGGTTCTAACTTCGGCATGTATTTTTTTACTTTTTTATATGTGACCGGACATTCTTTTGTAACGCGTGGGCCTATTTTGATGATTCATTTTTTGTTAGGTAGAGTATGTTCACCGATTGGAACCATGTCATAGGGGTAGAGTAACATATATACATAACATACATAGCAAAAAGCTTGCTGGTGGCAGGGGGTGGAACCTAACTTCTTAATCCGTGGACCGATTTGGATGGTTCTTTTTTGTTGTAATGTAATAATGGAAAACAATCTTCTGTGGTAGGGCGGGGAAGGGGGAGATGGTAGTCCAACTTTGTTTGTTTTTTTTATGTATAGAGTATGTTACCCCATTGGTACCGCGACAAAGTTTTAAACGTTGGGGTGGGAGAGGTGGTGGACTTTGTAATGCGTGGACTGCTTTAGATGATTCTAAATGCATAGACTACATATTTGTTTCATGACAAAAAATGTGGCTTATGGTGAGTGTTGAAAGAAGGGCGGCCCCTAGTTTCGTAAGGCATAGACCGATTTCGATGATTTTTATTCTGTTGAATAGAATACGTTTCCTGATTGGTAAATGATAAAAAATCCTAACTAGAGTGACTAAGATGATTCTCTCTTGCTGTGTAGGGTATAGTGCACTACCTCTGTAACTGTTGAAATATAATAAACTACGCAACCGCAATCGACGAAACTATATAAAACTACCTAAGCATTTCAGCTCACGGCGGGATCATAAGGAAGGGGGATTAAATACTTGTTTTGTAGTTGTTTTGTTTGTTTAATTTGCACCGACTTCAAAACGTCGTAATAGATATAACATTAAAAATTGAAACGGCGAATTCGAATTTAAATAACCTCTTACATATGTATAACATTTGATAAAAATATATTCGGGATCGGGAAAGTGCGAGGATCCAAACGGGTTCATTACTTCATTCATTCTAATTTCCGTGTACACGGAAAATCATGGAACTACACGTAAGTACATGTTAAGTGCAAATAGTTACTTCCATATTCATATTACTGGTAATAGTTTATCACAGCCTCTTCTAGATACAAACCTCCAAACCTCCTCCCTCCCAGTTAACAAAGCAACTAAAACCCTGATTAGTACACCTCTTCCTCCCAGAAAGTCCAATAAAAATTTGACGTACGTTCCGTGTACACGGAAATTACCTAGCAATTGGAGGGTGGTAAAGAGACACTTCCAAATTTAATTTACACTGCGAGTAATAAATTTTACTTTTTAAATTGTGACTCATGCCCTTTCTACACACATTTAATTTTATTAAATTTGAACTTCAATTATATGTACGTACATGTATAAAACCAATCTGTTTAAAGTTGTTTTGCAATGAGTAGATACTAATATTAGCAAATCGAGGATTGCTCAGTTACCTATAAAACGGTTATAATCGCAAACTAATGCAACACGTAGATGGAGTTGGATCCATTGCTTGAGTGGCAAGTTCACCACGCCCTAGTTCCACGGTTCGAGGCACCGTCTACCTCTATTTAAAAAATTTCCCGTTAAAACAGTGCGAACGGATCCCATTTTAGAAGCTCTATATTAGTTTCACTTGTTTGTCCGTTATCAAATCTTGCAAGCCGATTTCGGCCCACCTCCTTATATCTGATTGAGCTGAAATTTTGCACACCTACAGAGATCCGATGACAATGCAATAAATGTAATATTGCTCTAAATCCAATATGGCGGACGCTCCAAGATGGCGGATTACCTTTTCCTTCACAGTTCCCTTGATGGATATCAAATGAAAGGGCTCGACGAGTAGAATACGATAAACTATATAACCTTATTCTAATCCCAGTATGTCGAACGTTCAAAGATGGGGGAGTACTTTTTTCTTCAGAACCCCCTTGACATTGATATCAATGAAAGGGTTGGATGGGTAGAATCCGATGAACTGCGTGATATCATCCTAAACCCCATATGGCGAACGCCCTAACATGGCATATTATCATTTTCTTCACAACCCCGTAGAGTTTGATGAGTAAAATTCTATAGGCTACGTGACGTCATTCTAAACTCATTAAGGCGGAAGCCCCAAGATGGCCGATTATCTTTTGCGATTATCTTACAACCCCCTTGACATGGGTATCAAATTAAGGTGTTTGACAAGTCAAATACGATAAACTATGTGACAACCTGTAATATAGCGAATGCTTCAAGATGTCTAATGGTTGTAGATTCTTAAGTAAGGGCGAAGCAATAACAGAACTAAAAAGCAATCAAATAATTTGTAGTTTAAAAATGTAAAAACAATGCTTTTATAAATGTATTAGACGAAAAAAATTTGCTGTAATTTATTTCTGTCCTAAGCTCTTTGCTTTAGGCCAAGCGTACGACGCCTTAAGTCGAGTTAGGTCTTTAGAAGGCCCATAGATTGAAGAACAGGACTGTACTAAAGTGACTGCGAAAAGGCCTTGCAATGTTGAACTAAACGAAATCAACCGTATAAGGAACTGATGTAGTTTAGAACATAAAGAATAGCATGCTGACATGCGTAAATAGGTACTGATGTTGCGCATGGTCATTTTAAATGTGTAGTAAATGGTATTCTAAGTATAATTGAATTCTGCAATAGCACTAAAAGATACAAAATAAAATAAAGTAAAAAAAAAGTTTTCTAAAAACAAGCTTTTATTTGTTGTTACTTTAAAAAACTAAAAAATTTCAAATAACTTTCTCGTGTTACAAGTTCTACTTAACTGAATATTCCCCACAATAACAAATTATTTTCTTAGCTTTACTTACAGCTGATTGAAATTTCAGCTTCAATATTTTACACCTTCAATAAACAATAAATAAAAGCGTGTTACTTTCTTTCAATTTGTATGCTTTTAAACTAAAACATGGGGTAAAGGAACTTGTAATGCTCATGGATGAGATAAGAAAAGCACGGGTAATCAAAAGTTATCACGTAACTGTCCATCGGAGATAGGATCATTTTCGTGGACTTGCAGGCTGACGCTATCATCTAAACGGATGGCCCTAGATCAGTTCCTCTGAGTATCTCATAACTTATCTATTCAGTGGAACTGAACTCATGTAATCATCAAGCGCTGAGACGGTCTACCTCAGTGTACCTGTACCAGTGTACTTGAAGTTGGAGTTGAACTACTGACGGGGACGGACGTGCCGCCGTGTCTTGCTTCCCAAAATTTTTAAAGCGGTTGCGAAAGCAAATAAATTTAAAAATTTCAAAGTGCTAGTGCCATCTTGCGAAGTGAAGGGCTTTTATGCTCAATTTGAAAGTCTGGTGAGTCCGTTCCTATTAATTTTTATTTTTTTTCCATCCAACATTCAATGTAGTACAATCGTGCTGCATTGAATGCGTTTAACGGGTCTCCACTGCTGAGCATTTGGCTGCCTTTGTCGAGATCAAAGTTCAGCACAGCAGGCATAACACTGCTGCTGGCATTGTTCTCACAGAGGCGGCTTTGTTTCGCATTTGTGGATCCCGTTCGTCAGTCCTTGTGTTTGTGTACGTTTTTGTTTTGTTTTGTTTTGGGCAAATTAAGACCGGGAGTATGCAAAAATTTTTATTTAATTTTTGCAACATTCGTGGCTTGAAAAGTAACCATTTTTCGGTTTACTGCCACTTGATCGCGGAAAATCCGGCTGTTTTTGCACTAAGCGAAACCAAGGTTGTTTCCGATTCTGATATTAATCAGTATCACATCCCTGGTTATCACTTAGTGCCACTCTTCTCTCCTCAGAGGGGAATCGCGGTTTATGTTAGAAAAGATGTGCCATTCTCCCTTCTCCCTCAATTTTCTTCTACTAATCCAGAATTTAATTATGTCTGGATTAGATTTAAACTCTATCGGCACATCATTCATTTTTGTTTTTTATACCGCAGCCCGAATATGTCTGACACTGACACTGTGTGCTCCTTCGATAAACTGTCTTCCGATATCGATAAGATTTTGGAATTATCCCCCTCTTCTGAAATCGTTCTTGCTGGAGATTTCAACGTCCACAGCACACAGTGGCTCAGGCATTCTTCCATTACAAGCCCGTCTGGAAGACACGTCGAGTTATTTAGTGAGTCTTTTAATTTACAGCAACTGGTTGAGTGTCCGACTCGTGTTCCTGATACTTTGGGGCACAACGCGCATCTTTTAGATCTATTTCTAACATCGCATCCAGAAAAATACTCGGTTTCGGTGACGTCTCCCTTGGGTAATTCGGACCATTGTCTAATCTCCGCCCAATTCTCCATCTCCTCTCTGACAACCACTAACCTAAACTCCACCAAAAGATTAGTGTTGCATTATAAAAATGCTGATTGGGCGGGACTTAATAAATATCTCAGAGAGCTGGATTGGTCTGATTGCTTTTCTATGAAGGACGTTTACAGAAGCACCGATTATATCTTGAACATCTTATGGTTTGGAATGCATCGCTTTATTCCTCATAGCTTCAAGAACATCAAACCAACTAACACCAATTGGTTCAATAATGACTGTTTCGCAGCCATTAAAAAGAAGGAAGCAGCCTTCCAGGCATATAAACTGTGCCCTTCAGAGGAATTGAGACGTATCTATAGAGATGCGCGGAATATTTGCAATTCAGCAATTAGCCGGGCTAAGTTCAATTTCGACCAGAGCATCAGACGGAAGGTATTTTCTACTCAAAAGGGTAGTAAGGGCTTCTGGTCTCTAGTAAAAACCGTAAAGAACAATTTCACCTGTTCGTCAACACCACCACTCATTTATAATGGGAATGTTTTTACTGACTCATTGGACAAGGCTAACCTGTTTGCTGCTAATTTTGCTGCTAACTCGTACTTGCCACCTTCATCGCAGCCACTTCCATCTCCATCACAGTGCACTAGTAGGCAAAAGCCGCTACACTTTCGCACTCGGGATGTTTTTAGAGTACTTTCGAAACTCGACGTGTCCAAAGCTACTGGGCCTGATGGTTTCTCGCCCCTTGTTTTAAAATGCTGCGCCTCTGCTTTGGCTAAACCTCTGCGCAAACTTTTTCACCTGTCATATTCAACAGGAATATTTCCAAGTGTATGGAAACTTGCTCATGTCTAGCCGATACTTAAAAAAGGAGAGGCATGCGACCCCTCTAACTACAGACCAATTGCACTAACCTCGATCATATCCAAAGTTTTTGAATCACTCATCAACTCTCAGTTGTTGAAATATCTAGAAAATAACCATCTTATCAACGATTGCCAGTACGGTTTCCGCACTGGCCGCTCAACCGGAGACTTACCAACTGCTCTAACGGAGCGTTGGAATCATTGTCTCCATAATTTCGGTGAGTCCGAAATCGTCGCTCTTGATATTTCAAAGGCTTTTGATAGAGTCTGGCATGCTGCCCTGTTAGCCAAACTTCAAACATTTGGTCTGCACCCAACCCTCGTTAAATGGATAGAGAGCTTTTTGTCAGGCCGTTCAATCCGTGTAGTAATTGACGGAGTTACATCTGATTCCTACGAAATAAATGCCGGTGTACCTCAGGGTTCAGTTCTTTCACCAACCTTATTTCTTCTTTTTATTAATGATCTCTTATCCCTTACTCTCAATCCTATTCATAGTTTTGCCGACGACAGCACCCTTGATTTCGCCTACTCATTTGATTCTGTAATGAATTCACGTGGAAATGCTACAGAAGTCAATCGGGAACGCATGTTTAGATCATTAAACAAGGACATTTCTATGGTCCTCGCTTGGGGCAGAGCAAATCGTGTTACGTTTAATGCATCCAAAACTCAATGCTGTTTAATGTCCCTTAAACAACGCCCAGTTCACCCCCAACCCATTTCAGTCGACGGAGTGAATATACCCAATTCACCCTCCCTAAAGATCTTGGGTATTGAGATATCCAGCAATCTTAGCTGGACGGATCATATATTTGCAATCGCTAAAAGTGCGATGAAATGTTTGGGTTTTCTACAGAGATGTAAGAAATATTTCACACCACCCGACTTAGCGTTGATCTACAAGTCCCACATTAGGCCTAGACTTGAATATAATTCCCATATTTGGGCAGGGGCAGGACACACCGCATTGTCCGCGTTAGACAAAGTTCAGCGTAAGGCTGTTAAACTTATTGGCGATTCCTCAATCTCTGAGGGCCTTGACTCTCTGGAGCATCGACGGAATGTCGGTTGTCTCTCACTTTTTTACCGCTATTTCCATGGCCATTGTTCTAACGAAATTGCTAGCCTGATTCCTTGTAGACTCATTACAACGCGCGATACAAGATCTACAAGTCGCTCCCACCCCTATACTCTCCGGGTCAAATTTGGACGTACCGTCAAATTTCGGGAATCTTTTCTTAGCAGAACAACACGAATGTGGAAGAGTTTACCATCTTCTGTTTTTCCCTCGTCTTATGAGCCTGAAACTTTCAAACGGGGCGTACATCGACACCTCCTTCACTCAACCTCCTAACCCATTTTCCCCAACCTTAATTCCTTTCCTGCCAAGGCTGTGCTGTAGCATCATAGGGCATCCCCTGAGCTTTGGCAACATCATATATAAAAAAAAAAAAAAAAAAAAACCAAGTGAAGGTGTCGGCCTTGATACATGCACTGGACTTCTTGATTAAAAGCCATGTGATAGGAAAGAAAATCCTTGGAGCGCTTGATAAGCAGGCGGTGATAAGGTGTTTGTCAAGGACGCGGAGTTCACCACTTCTCTCGCATTGCAGTATGTTCTAAAACTCAACGAAAGTAATTCCGAGAATTAGTTAAGTCTTATCTCGGTGAGAGGCACAAAGGAATAATTAGAAACGAGAAGGCTGATGATTTTGCAACGCAAGGATGGGCCTCTAATTTCTAGGACTGGGAACCCTTCACTGCCTTAGACAATTGAGCGGTGACTTTCTAATTAATTAGTATGGGCCAAGAAGGAATACTGGTGGCAGTGGTACAACATGGATTTCTGCAGACAGGTCAAGCTAGCCTTGTGTGCTTCCAAAAGGCAAATCCTTCATTGGGATATTGTAATCCGGAGCATGCACCGATGTCAGGCCATAGAGAAATGATAAAATCGCCTCATATTTAATAAAGATATGTTAATCGGCATAATCAAACACAACATCAAAGTTGTACATAGAGCCGGAAGCCATAAATAATTTCAAAACCACATGTTGCGAGAACCACAAACTATTTTATTAGGAAATCTAATGTGTTTTGTAATATTTATGTTTTAAGTCAAGTAATAATATAGTGGTGTTCCTCTAGAGGGTCGCAGTTTCGAATACCTACCGCTAGCCCATGATTATTTTCTGCTGATTACGCCAAAAAACCATTGGGGTTTGTGGTGGTTCAGAATTCACTTTCGAAGAGTTTTGAATACTGAATAATTAAAAGTTACAATCAAATTTGGATATTATAATTTATTTCTGAAAGATGTTATTAAATAATGCAATATAAAGATGACCCCTAAAAATAACTTTAAAACAAAAATTTACTTTAGACTGATTAAAAACAAAATTTTCCTAGATATACCTACATAATATTACGCAATAATTTATGACATATTTAAGCAGTCTGGAAATTTAAAGCAACAGATTATACAACTGAACATTATTCCTTTTCTCCTATCCCATACATAAATTTATTCTGGTGGGTTATTACATATAATTTTCCATAACTAACTACTATATATTACTTTCCATAAATGATTCCTTTTTCCGTATTACAGAAAAGTTCTTTTCTCAGAAAATTCTCTCATTAAATGTCAACATTCTGAATAATTTTTAGGTCAGCAATATTTGAATACCGTACTCCTACATAGGCTCTTTTCCTGCTGTACTTTTATAAAAGGGAAATAATCAAAAAATTATTTTTCTGTCAAGGATTCTTATTACAGGGACCTTGACAGGTTAGAAGTAGATTACTTTGAAATTATAATTTGAAGTACATACTGTCGGTATGTATAACAATCTTAATATTCAGCATTTTCAATAAATGTATTTAAGTATAACGTAAACCATTTTACGTGTCTCTGTAAAAATTTAAAGACTAATAGCTTTATATAGGTATAATAAAAGATTTTATATAGAACGGATCAAATAAGGAAATTGCAGGAAAAGCCTATTGCTCGGAGATTGTTACGTAAGACTACTTAAAACTTAAAGATCAATACAATAAAAGAAAACAGGAAAGAGCGAATCAATAACTAAACAACCGCAAAAGAAATGAAATATTAAAGAAAGTCAACAAAAACCGAATTAACTTTACACTAATTATTGATAAAATGAAGTTGTGATTAACGATATGTCCATGAGTGGCAATCAGGACCTTTTTCGGATAGGATGGTAATATTTAACTAGGTTGTACCAAACAGTTTTAGTGTTGACTTAATTTGCGACAAAGAAGTACTCCAGAAAAAGCAGGAATTTCCATTATTTTACTGTGGAAAAGTCCTTCATTCGTGGAACAATGGATGCTCATACATATGTATACTGAGATGCTGGATTTTGTGTCAGTTACCTACTTTAAATAGAATGGAGTTTTAAAATCCAATATTCTAGAAAGATAAAATGTTTTGCTGTCATGGTCTGCGCGGAAATCCTGCCTTGAACAACAATAAAAACCGGTATTAAGGCAAGAATGACAGGCATTTATTTATTAATTAAAGATTCAACTAAAGAAAAAACCACAGATCAACTTAAATTAAATAAAACTTAAATTTAAGCAATAAACTAAATGACTACATAAGTGAAAAATATCAGCCGAGTCGCATGGGCATAGCCGCTGGAGGGGGGATGAGGCAGTCCCCCACCCTCCCAACTTATGGTAAACAAAAATTCAAATTCAATTTTTTTTAATAAATAGATTTCTTAAAATATTAAGTGGCAATCAACTGCCTGGGGTTAACCAACAGTCTCTTCTCTCATTTTGTGGTTGACGATCGCGACACTACATGATCGTTTGAATTATGAGAGTAATTCCAAATACGATTTTGGTAAAAACTGTTGAAAATATGGTTAAATATGGATATCTATTAAACTATGACACGGCTACCCTACGATTTTGATATATATAGATAAGGAAAAACAACGGCAGTTGGAAGTTTCTCGTCTCTGTTTTGAAAAAGTAAGTACTACTACCTCCCTGATGGCTTGTGAAAAAGTAGATAATTTTTTTATTTGTGATCCTCATGAAACACATTAGTACTTTTGCCAGGCCAGTTAATTTTCTATATTTTTAACAACCTACAACCTACAGGCTTATTCTTTATTTTTGTTGCACCCTGGTTCAATGTTGACATGTAATGAATTTAAAAATGCAAAGTTCGTTTTAGTATTACAAAATTGAAAATACTATTGAGGAAGCTGAAATATGGTATAACGATTCTCTCTCAAGTTCCCGTAACCCCTTGCGGGGCATGGAGCGGGTGAAGAACTTCACCCAGTTCGAAACAGCGATTGCAAGTGGACCTAGACATTAAAGTGGATTCCGAACTACTAGCATTTTTTCTGCACCCCCACGGCCGTTTTATCATAAGCTGTTGTCAGCAGAAAACAACCATGTGTCGCCGTCGGTGGGATTTGCATCTTGGACCTCCAGATTGGTAGGCCGATACGTTACCATTTACTCCAATGACGACATAGTATAACATTTGGCGTGATAAGAATAGAAAAGGAAGCCTTAATTTAACTGAATTTTGTAGAAGTACTGAAGGAGGCTGAGACATTCTTGCAGGCTGCAATAAAATCTATTCTTACATCTCTAGCCCAGCCATGTACCTCAAGTACCATCGAAAGGTCCTTCTCTACGTTGGGGCGCGTAAAAACGTGACTAGAAACATACTAATATTTTGGGCAGTTTTGGGGAAGATCCAAGATGCTTCGTATTTAATTGAAATTTTGTTGTTTTATTATTTTGTAATATTAAATGTAAATTAAAACATAAATAAAAAAAAATGTGAATAAACAAAAGATTAAGTCTAAATTATACCCCCCCCCCCCTTATGTGTAATATATTTAATGTTAGATTTTTGAATAAAAGTGGCTAATAGTGGAATAGGTAACTATAAAATGAAATTGTTCGTCCCCGTTCTCAGTTTTTTTACATTCTAATAGCAATTTTGGTGTCCATATATTGGAAATATAGGGCGTGTCAACTTCGTGGGAGCTTCTTTAATATTATTTCAATTTTGTATTTCAAACTTTCAATGTAATTTCATGCTCGACTAAAAGATGAGTCTTTAAATATTTTAAATATAATATTTGCAAAAATTGGACGTTGCTATGCAAAAACTCACATAGTAATGATTTCGAATTTTTGCTGTTTGAAGTTGACGATGATGAGGATGATGAAGAGTCGATTCTTGGGAAAATAGACGAAAGTAGCCCAAAATTGTAATTGCTTTCGATTGTTTGCAGGGTTTAATTGATTGGCCCTTAGACGAGACTAGCCCAAAACTGTATTTACATTCGATTGTTTGCAGGGTTTAATTAATTCGCCTTCAAACCTTAAGAAACTCAGATTTTTTAAAAGGTCATCCCATCGTACAAATTATGGTTCTCATGAGCCTATATATATATAGTTGTTTTAATTACAATTGTAATTGTAGATATTTTAATTTATCAAGTGTTTATATTAAGTCTAGTCTCACTTAAGTTTGTTTTCTTTAATAGTCGTCTTGTTACCATTTTAATTTTTAAGTTAATTTTAAGCAGTATTAAAATGCTTTGTATATAATTATTATTGTATTGTTACGTTAGGAAAGGATAAAGTTGGTTACAATTAAATAGCTATAACAAATGCTACTAATCATATGAAATAAATAAATTTAATAATATTATGATTCATTTGGCGAAGAAAAGGGGAGTAGTATTTGTCCAAGAACACTAAAAAGCACGGCGGCGGCTCGGCCATGGTGTGGAGTTGCGTCTCTGCTCCTGATGGTGGAGATCTCCCTTTCATGGAAGCAACATGGACAGATATCAATACCTTGATATATTAAAAAGCCATCTGCGTACAAGTGTGGACAATTTAGGGATAATAGGTAAAATTTATCTTTTACAAAGTTAATGACCCTAAGACATTACTCGTATAGTGAAGGAATTGTCCAAAAGTATTGGGAACGTATGCTAAATCGCTAGACTTTAATATAATTGAGTAAGTTTGGGATTACCTAGAAAGGCGGATTAGCCAGCGACATTTCAGTAATTTGGAGGAAATGACAGAATATAGAGCCAAGCCGTACAATTAATGCCGCGAAGACTTCAAGCCGGGAAGGCACAAAAAAATACTGAAGTAAATGGCCGATTTTTTGTGAGAGCTTTTTTATAGTTGCGATAGAACAGTGTTAATTTTGTTAAAGTTATATTTACATGAAGAGATTTTTTGTTTTATATTTATATACTAGAGAATATAGAGAGAATTAAGAAGAATTAAAACTCAAAATTATTCTTTGCCGTTGTCCGGTTTTTCGTGGTAGTCACCGTACGTCAGGGGATGAGATTACTACCGGGAGTTATGAACACCGAAATCATAAGTAACTTATATGATTATTAATAATTCGTGTAGCTGAAGAAGTAGTTCACTCGTTAAAAGGCGATTGAAGTTTTCACCTTTTGAAATTTTCATTGTTACCCTGTGCTGTGTGCTGTAAAAATTTGAATGTAAAATCTCCATTATTTTGTCTTTTACACTGAGGCATAGATTGAGATGTATGGCATAAATATATACGAGTATAAACTGCAATACTTCAGAAACTTCAAACAGAGCCTTTTGGGGGGGGGGGGGGGGAGAAACTTGTATCAATATTTTGAAAATATCATATTTTTAAAATTAAATAACTTTACAAGAAAGTGACAAATTACACG
This sequence comes from Leptarthrus brevirostris, assembly GCA_964036015.1. NCBI lineage: Eukaryota > Metazoa > Arthropoda > Insecta > Diptera > Asilidae > Leptarthrus > Leptarthrus brevirostris. The sequence goes on from OZ038373.1 coordinate 98,317,203, forward strand.
CTATTGACTTTATAGTTATGCCATTTTTCAATTCTTAACAAAAACGTTTTATTTTAGTTTCAGAGATAACAATACGAAAATATGTTTTTTTTTTGTTGGATACCTCAAAGTAAAAAACACTCTCGCAGAATACCCATGGGCTTCGGAACGTATCACCCTGAAGGCGGCCATTTTATTTAAAAAATGTCTAATTTATATATATATATATATATATATATATATATATATATATATATATATATATATATATCCGTACCTCACAGCAGAAGGGTATTAAGTCACAAAATGTAAATTTTACAGGAGAGCGTAAAATACAATAATTTATTGTGTTGTACAGGCTACAAAACAAGTTAAAATAATTCTTATTTCTACTTGTTTTGTAGCCTGTATAAATTAGTAATTTAAACTTGATTTAGAATACTTATTTATATGAATAATGATTAAAACAAAAAAACCGGAAAGTTTAAATTTTGGACTTAATACGCTTTTGCTGAGGTATGGATATATAGGTATATTTTCGTATATATAATGTTTAGTAGTAAAGTGCAATGAATCTCCATTTTAAATTATTTTTTCTTCCTTTAAAAAACAAATACAAAAATACTCTTCTTTTTCAATCTTTATACCGGAGCGACCCATTAATATTTAAAATAATTAAAAGGCTTAACCGGGATTGCGCAATGTTCAAATGTTATTTCTATTATTTCCACAGTAGTCAGTAGCGAGTAATTTTACTCTAAAGTATTCTTAGATAATTTTTAATTGTCCCGAAGCTGCCAGTTGACTCAAAATATGATAGTTGGTTGCAGGCATATTATTTATAATTCTATCACTTTTGAATATAGTCCTATTATATTATTTATTGTGAATTTATTAAACGAACTGAAACTATGAAATAATATAAATTCACTCATTTTAAATGGAATTTATCATAATTCATTGTCAGAAATTATAAGAATTACGGAATAAGCTATTCCGGCTTAACGAATTTCGGTCACTGTACGCCCACATAAACAGGATAAAAAGTAAATATGTTATATCACGAACCCATTATGCATTATCCTGCAATAACCTCAACATTTTAAATTCGATAATCCCCCTAAAATTTAAAGCGAGTTTATTCGTGCGCTTGCACTGGTGCACCCATGCGTTGCAATGCATATAAATAGGCCGGTTTTAGAGAGTAAACCAGGTTTATTTATTCTAATCAATAAAAATTTTTATGGTAGATTAATGAAAATAAATTTAATATATGTGAAATTTCGTTATTATTGACTTTTTTCAAATAGCGATTATTCAGAATTTCTACTTTACATTAATTTAAGGCTTAGTCCAAAAAAAATCAATCTATTGAATTTTAATTAATCGACGAAATTACATAAAACTCATACAAAGATCTCAAACTTTTCTAAGTAACAAACTACTGCTATTTAAATGGTAATTTTTTAAAGTCGTTTCCTATTGTCCCACAAATAGAGAAAAACACTCACCGTCACCGGTTTTTGCACTCCAGGCTCACTCATAGTTACAGCACTCAAACTTATCGATCCTTCCGGTGTTACACACGTAAAACACCGACAAATTAGTTAATTAAGATTAAAATTTTACTTGTTCTAACTTTAATTAATTTATGTGGATGTACGCTACACAACATAAAAGACTTATCACTGTTTTCACTGTCACTCATTTTGTATTAAAAACCGATTTGTTCATTTAAATGGTTTTTCCATTCGTTCTCTCTCATTCCCGTTGAGTATTGATTTTTCCTAAATTTTAACATACTGACATAAAATAGCATCGTTTTGGTTATGAATTAAACATTCATTTATTCGATCGTTAACTTTACTTCCGATTCAGTTAATAGTCCACTAAACACTAAACTTATTCCATTAATTCTTATCGAAAAGTGCAAGTTGTCTTCCTCGCGATACAATTTTTAATGAAAGGTTTTTACCAAGATTTCACTATATATCCGGAAGAGCCAGTGGTGCAATGCGTCGGTTCCCATATGCACAGGCTTTGGTACTAGGTCACATAGAGAAATATTGAGCTGCAGCTCTATGGCGCCGATACTCCCATGGACATGGACTCTAATGTTACTAACTCACTTAGTAGACAGCTTGTCTGTTGTCTGTTAGATACTTGTTATATGCTCTCGAACAGAACAAACAGTAGATACCTGTTTCATTTGCCTGTAGCCCATCGCTGTGTTTTAGTCATGCGCAAAAAACACCTGATATTGAGATGCAATCAGAAGAGAATTCATTTTCGAAATTGCCATTTTCCTGTCCAGGTAATTATATCGGATATCATACAAAGCGAATATTTTATTTGAAGAGAATTTTCACAATTAACTGCTACAATAAGTTCTAATCGAGATCGAGCGTTCTATAAGACTGCTTATACCACAGAAGTATCACATTTCCGCAAAATTAATTATTCTTTCTTTCGTAAATATAAATAGTAGCAAAACCTAACACCGTCGACCAATTTTATTAAAATGAATTAGCAGAGTCCGAGTCAAAAAAAAAATCGTTAGTTTTATTAAAACAAATCAAGCGTTTTGTATTTATCGTAGTGTTAACAAGTGTCAATAAATGCACCTGTGTGATACCCACGCTATAAATAAATCACAAGTCAATCATCGTCAACCACTTTATCCATTGAAACCATAAATACTTTAAATAGTCATTGAGCAAAATCGATATTAGTTCTATTAAAAATTAGATTGATTTCTGAGATTGATTTCACAACAAAACCAAAATAAAATAGGTGAGTGCAAGTGGAAGGCTTCTACGATAAGACAAACTTGGACTGCCTCTGGATACTAACGGTAGACGTATAATGCACCTTCTAGCGGTTCTGTCGTTGACGCCCGGGAAGTCTAAAGAACTGCACTTTTCTTTGGATAAGATGGGTAGGCTTGTAATCTAAACCTATATGTAAAAAATCTGGCACGCGTAAGACCTTCTGTTGTAAGCATTGTACAACTGAGTAAAGTGTGAAATCTGTGGGAAGAATGTGAATAGCCTAAGATTATAGGGGTAAAGCGGGCATAGTCCAATAAACAAATAACAATCTGGGGTTAAGCGTAGCTAGATGGAGAGAAAACAGAATATTTGCACTACTCATATTTCAAACCTGCTACAGGTTTTGCACACATTGCACTTGCAAATCAATTGTTCCATTTTGCAACTAATATTTACCCTTTTAACAAGTTATTTGTAACTTATTATTAAATTTTTGCAAATCAAATACAACTTTTTTGCAAATTAAATTCACCCTTTTTCAAATCAAATTTTTTTTCAAAATTGTTCCTCCACATTGTCGTCTCTCAATTTCTCAAATAAAAAAAAAAAGAGAAAAGGAACCGGTAGGATGAAACTTCGATGTCTGTCTGATTGTTTCTCTGTCAGTCTCTATGTCATGGTTGTTTTTTTCAGTACCTACTATTACTATCTGACGTCGTCGGTGGAGTCAGTGATAGCGTGTCGAACTACCAGTCCGGAGGTCCCAGGTTCGAATTCCACCGACAGCGACCCATGGTAGTTTTTTGCTGACAACAGATTACATTAAAAAGGCCATGGGGGATGCAGATAAAATGTCAAGCGGTTCGGAATCCGCTTTAATTTGCAACCGTTGTTGTCTCGAATCGGGTAAACTTGTTCTCCCGCCCTATGCCCACCAAGGGGTTAAGGAAACTAGAGAGAGAGAATATTGCTGTATACTTAAAATTTGGCAAACGTATAGAAGTAATTTCGCGCATCTATTCCGGTAAAAATATTTCGTATATATATATATATATATATATATATATATATATATGTATATATATATATGTATATATATATATATATATATATATATATATATATATATATATATATAGTTTTTTAATTAAATAGGGGGGAGGAGGGAGAACTAGAATTTTTTTATTTACCATCCCACAAACATTTAAAAGGGCTTCCATAAAGCAAGCTTTATGGTTTGCTTTAGGGTTAAAAAAATTTTTAAGTTGCAGTTTTTGGCTTATCCCCAAAAATGTGCGAAAAAATACCGTCCCGCCACCTTGAAATCCAAGTTTGCTAGCCAAAGATTTTAAAATACTTCATGCTAATAGAAGGTCTGAAAAATAAAGTTCCACATAATTATAGTTTCCGAAAAACTTTTATAAATCTATTAATTTTTTTTAATATTGTACGCAACTCTCAAAGCTTGAGTCTGACTCGCACTTGACCGGTATTTAATTTAATTATAAAATTCGAAGGTTTTTTTAGAGAATTGTTAAACGTTAAATATTACTTAAATATTAAATTCTTTCAAGATCGGTTGAAAGTTATTATCATGTTAACGGCAGAGATAGTCGGATAGATTGACTATCAGACATTCTTCTGAAAATTTTCGAAAAGAATTCAGTAAAGGAGATAGATGTTATTCTGCATCCTGAGCAGGCAAATAACCCCTCTTTTGGCGAGGATATCTGTCGCTTCGTTACTGGTTACTTACTCCTATGTTCAGGTACTTAGCACAGTTGCACCATTATATTTCTGCTTAAGGTCTTTACGGACTTATAGTTGCAATGCTTACTATATGTAGATATTCCTAGTCCAAGTACATATTACTGATGTTGTAACAATAAAAAATACGTCACCAAAACAATTTTCAAAAAGTACGTATGTATATGTAATTCTGACTTATCCGCCTAACTAAAATGTATTAGCTTTTCCGACAAATTATAAATATTCTTACTTTTATTGGTCATTACTAAGAAACTATTTATTCAAATCTAACAGTGAAGAGTAAAAAAGAAGGTTCAATTAGTTTACTTTCAAATCATATGTATGTATATAGAGTGTTTCACATAAGGTGTGCAAAATAAGTGGGGTGGTAGATCTTACCTAGCCAAACAAAAAATTATAAGGCCTGTTTATATTTAGCTATAACAATAGTCATTAAGAACTCAAGGCCAATCATTCCACTTCCTTATTGGGAGACCATTGACTTCAACAGTTGATTCCCATGCAATCTCTCAACCAATTGGTCTAATAAAGAGGCGGAAGCCCACACATAAAACACGAATTTTAGCGAGGTTAGTACAACGAACATTTATGCGAGCTTCAACATAGACACAAGTGGAAGTAGCAGAAAGAGAACGCTCAACCAGGTATGCTAGTTCTGATAAAAAAAAAAACAATTTGCCACCGTTAAAATGACAGTTAGGGAGACACGGTTAAAGGAAATGATGGCCTAGTGCGGGTTGGGACATCAAAACAGCATCTGGGATGTCACGAAGGTCAATACACAAGTTAGCCCTATTACCATTGACGGTTGGGAACAACCCAAGGAGTGCAACAATTAATTCCGACTCTGGGAAGGACGATCATGACAGATGAATAGGATCACAACAATCCACCGCGATCTCCACTACCTCAATATTAAGACTACCCTTGCTAGCATGCTTTATTCTGCCTTTTATGGGGAGACCCCACAGCCAAGTAACATCCTTCGACTCGCAGCCTGGTTTATATTTTGAAAGTCTACAGCTGCGGTCATAAAAACTGCAGCACCCTCAAAATGGGCACGGAAGAGCAGGTAATTACCTTTTTTTACCTGTGTATGTACCTATGATGGGGATTTTGGAATTTTTAAGATCTCTGCGACTATAAAAGAGACGTGCGGAACGAGGGTTAAGTTAATTTGATTTTGCTTTCACAAGTGAGTGAATTGTTTATGTGCAGTGCAACTAAAATGCCTAAATCATACAAACAATTGGACAGGGATACAAAAATGAAAATTTTCACTTTGACGGCTGAGGGACTTTCGGCGCGCCAAATTTCCAGTAGGGTAGGGTGTCACAACTCTACAGTAGTAAGACTATTGCGGAGAAAAGAAAACGAAGTCCCTTTGGCCCAGAAGAGGGGCACAGGACGGTCTAGAAAAACGAATCCAGCAGACGATCGTGATATACGGCGGATTAGTTTGAGAAACCGATTCAAGAGTGCGGTTGAAATTCGATCTGAGGTTTTGCGATTCCACAACATTGATGTCAGTGCCGAAACTATCCGACGCCGATTACGAGAGGGAGAATTATTTGGAAGGATACCCGCCAAAAAACCGCTGCTTATCCAGAAAATGAAGAAGGCACGACTACAGTGGGCGAAAAAGTTTGAAACGTGGATATCCGAGGATTGGCGGAAAGTAATTTGGTCCGACGAGAGCAAATTCAACCTGTTCTGCTCAGATGGCTTACCGTATGTGCCGCGCAAAACAGGGTAGCGATTCAGTGACGAATGCCTGATAAGAACAGTTAAGCACCCTGAAGGCCAAATGGTGTGGGGTGCTTTTCGTACTTCTTTTTGGGTTACCTTGTAATGGTTAATGGAATGATGAACGCCCAGAAGTACTGCGACGTCATCCGGAAAAATTTAATACCATCGATTGAAGAGCATCTTTCCTACACACGCAGTGTCATGTTCCAGGATGACTCTGCCCCGTGTCATCGCGCCAAAATTGTAAGTAAATTGATTTTATTAAACTTTACTTTGTTAAAAAGGCAATTCGTCATCATTTTCTGATCGAAGGCTTTTTTTATTTTTACAGGTTCAGGAACTTCTCCAGGAACATGAAATCGAACATATGGAATGGCCAGGAAATTCGCCGGATTTGAATCCGATCGAGAATTTATGGCTAATTATTAAAACCAAGGTAGCAGCCAATAAACCAAGGAACAAACGAGAGCTGATCATGACCATCGAAAAAATATGGTTCGAAGAAATTTCAATGCAGGATGTCCGACATCTGGTGGACTCGATGGCGTCAAGGATACAAGACGTGATAAAGGCGCGCGGAGGCAGCACTCGCTAGTTTCTTTCTATTTGTCATATTTCTCTTCAAATGAAACATTTTTTTGTAAAATCAACAGAAATAGGCGGTAGGCATCTCCTTTTAGTGAAAATCATTCATTACATTTAGAGAATAATAAATGCATTACTTTTCACAGTTGATCCGATGACTTCTTTAAAATAGTTTTAACTGCTGCAGTTTCTATGACCGCTGCTGTAGGTTCTTTACATCTACTTACAATGAATTGGAAGGAATTGAGCATGCTTAACAAAGGAATAAACCAGGTAGAGTATATACTCAACCAATTACACAGACCTGCGAAATTTTGAATATTTTGTCCCCCTGGACAATGAATAGTTGTTTCTGAAGTAATTTTCCCGCTGAAACCGAATCCGGGCTCAGAATTGCTCTATCACGTCAGGTTTTTGAGATATTCGAATCCACAAGTACAAGTCTTCCTTTTTCAAATGCCGTTAAGTTTACTCAAATATATTTTTTTCGCCGATATATCACATTTTGAAATTTTTAATGCTTATGAATTTCTCGATTTACATAAATTTTATGGTCACTTTCTTCAAGTGACCATACAGTTTTCGTGAGCTTACAATGTACTTCTTAATAATGTGGCACTGCCGCATTGTGAATGTTTTGATTTTTTGTTGAAATGTTTACCCGCAAGTGCAATATTATTATTAAATGTAATAAATATATAATATTAAAACAATCAAACTATTTGAGCAATTTTCAAATCGGAAAAGACAGTTGGGTGACATTTAATTAAACTGAGTTTAAGCAGTGTAAAAGAGTTAAACTGAGTTTAGATTACATCTTCAGTTTAAGTTTCAACTGTGAAACCGGCACTAAGAAGCATATTATTGACACATAAGAGAATAAATTTCCGTAAAAAAATCATTTTTTTCAACCTTCTAATTTATATTAAGACAAATATTACAGAAGAGCACGAAAAATACACCTCCTTATTTACTTCTGTGCAAAAGTTTGAAAATGGCAAATAGCTGACAACTTATTGCACATCTGAACAAAATTTCAACTCCTGACCCGAGCTTTAACCGTTTTGTGCAGAATAGTATAAATAGTATATATGTATCTAAAACATCAAATCAAAAAATATTGATTGCTATATATTATATGTATATAATATGTTTCGCAGGGAAAGCATTTTTTTACTAATTATGTAAATGACTATGGAACTTTATACGCGACCTTTTTGTCCTTTTGCCAGTTTTTTTTTGATACGATAACCGTTTAGCATAATATTCTAATAAAATAATTAAGACCCATAAATTTCGTCGTCACCACAATATAAAAAACCTATTTCACTAAAAATGTCCTTTACTACGTTTGAAAATTACCCAGCCAATTTCATTGTCATTAAAGTAAAGTTTAATTAGATAAGTTAATTTTAAACTATAATATGAAATAAATGTTCATTTGAATAAATTGATATTATAATTAAAAAAAAATTTATTTAAAATTGTCTGAATTATTTTTGAATTGTCCTCTTTTATTGAAATATTAACTAATATTTATTAATTGAAATAATAATTATTAATTACTTATAAATAAAATAGCAATGAATAATACTCAGTCATGGTATAACTAACTTTTCCATCGAATTCAGAGACAGTTGTTTTTATTATACACAAAATACTAAATTTTAAAATAGATTCTTCTTCGATGCTAAGAAAATGTAATTTGGCTATTCCAAGCAGATTATAAATAATTTGATTGCTGAATTCGATACTTTAATTTGAAATTTTAATTTTTGTTTCTACCTTTGAATTTATTTTTATTAGGCAGGGAAAACACGGCCCCTTACATTTATTATTCCAACATTTCGCAAACTACCTACAATATTAGTCTTAATTAGAGTAATTGGAATCCTGAGTATAGTATAAATCTAAAACATAGGGGAGAGTCCTGCATGTTGGGACACGTTTTGTTTTTCGATCACGTATTTTCATTCATTCCATTCATAGCTATATGCCTAGAAAAATCGTTTTTAGAAAATCAAAAAAAATTTCGTTAATTTTATGAACACACTTTTTTTTGCACGAAAGAAACTTGTCCTACATGTGGGGACACACCAAAAAAATCGCGATAGTAGTTTCATAAATAAAGTAAAAACACTAGAATTTCTTCATTAATTAAGAATTTTATATATTTTTTACTCCTTGTACAAAAAATTGTTTAAACAAACTAATCGGAATCATTCAGTTCATCGCTCGAATCGCAATCTTGACACTTGAAAATATGGCGGCAATCTTTGTAAACTACCTTTCAACAAACGCAACACCTAATGGAGTTTTCGCTAGTCAGTTCTTCTTGCAAGGCTTTTTCGCATTGAACACAAACATTGTTGTCAACTTCATCTTCCAAGGAAAATGATAATACTTTCTTCGTAGGTCGAACTTTTTTTGGCGATGTTTGGTGCTTTTATGTTGGCGTTTTTTCTTCTTTTCGTCCGTCTGCTTATTTGACAACGGCTCTTCGCGCTTTTCTTCAGTGTGGCAATGTCGTGACGTTGTCAATTGCGTCAGACGTCACACAAATTCGGCGTTGCTCATCTTCATCGTAGTGGTTTTCAACAGCAAAAGATTGAACATTTCCACCACTTACAACTGCCTGAACGAAATCAGCATCGGTGAAAAACATTTGGATTAAATGGGCAAACTCCCGTTGAATGTGCGGTTTCCTCGTGAGAGGTATTTTTCCAATGCGACCGTCATAGTAGCTACAATGTGGCGCAACCCTAAGACCTTACCAGCATTGACAATCATCCATGCATGGCAATCTCTATCGTAGAAGCTCTTCAGTGGACCATAGAAGTACACATCAAGGGACTGCATTCTATGGCTGATATGGGGTGGAAATGAGAGCAATGTATCACCGTTGTCAGCTGCCATATCAATTGCTTCGACAGACAAATGAAACGCATGATTGTCTAATGTTGGTGAATTTGTCGGTGAGCGTATATTTTCAATGAACTGTTCCGTGAACTTTACGAATTCAACTTACTGCATCTATTCGGATTCATTCGCAAATCCATAAATGAGGACTGCAAGTTTTTTCTTGGGAACAAGGAAAATCGTGCGAGCTCGTTGCCAGCGGTATTCACAGCTAGCCCCATTGTCACCATGGTTTCGCTCTCTTGAGATGCAATCTTTTCAAGGGGATCACTTGGCCGATATATCTTGGAATATTGGAAAATCCAGTCCAATGTATCTACGCTTTCATGGCAAAATGCTTTTATCGGCCTCCGGCGGTCGAAGTGATAGTTTAGAGGGGGGAGGGGGAGGCGTTTCATAAACCCATAATACCAATTTTTCCGGCCATTTGATTTTCGCTCCAACTTTCCGGATGACTGATCTGATTTTACATGCTAAATGATACGCCAATTGGCGTCATACGGTGATGCTCAAGACATAGTAGCTCACTACACAATTGTAAAATGTAAACTACAAGCGAATCTTCAACATACCATATTGTGGGTGGGATATGAACCCACTTCCTTCACAATTTTTATCAATTCATTATCAGTAATTTTGTAATGTCCAGAATTTTTTTATCGAGCTTTCGATGTAGCGACGCGCACAGTTGATCCTGCGGACTACTTTTCAATTCTCAAGGCATCAAAATCCCTGATCCCATGATTCGCTTTTCGTTTGCGAGTCGACATGATGAAATTTTTAATTTCTCTGTTTTCTAAGTTAAGTTTCACTAATTCGGTGAAAAATCTCGTACTTAAATTAAGACACTGCTTCAGTGTGTCGTGGTACACTTATACATAAAACAAATCGAAATTTCCAGGAATTCAATATAGAAATTTCTCGTTTTCTTGAATATTCTTGACAGTTTTCGTGTCGAACTTCTGATTTCTATAAATTCCATTGTCATCTGGAAAGTTCTAGTCAGATCTCCTATTGAAATTTTGCGATTTCGATAATGTTCGAGAAAGTTCTCGAGTAATCGATGGAGAATTCGATTAATTTCTAGAAAATTTCATTGTCTTCTGGAAAGATCTAGACAGTTCTTCGTTTTCTAGTCGACATTACGAAATTTCTTGCTAAAAAAGAAACAAAATTCTAATAATTTGCCGACCAAATACTTTAATAATCATTCCTTTTCAAAAACAATACTAAATATACCGTCGAAATGCTTAAAAATAAAAAAGGGGATATCCCAACATGCAGGAAATCGAGTGTCCCAACATGCTTTGTAAGCGCCATTTTTAGATACCAGAAAAAAAACTTTTACCATTACAATTTACATTCTTACTAAAGAATACTAAAAATTTCATAAAAACACGTACGTATATGTATGTATATATACATACTTTCGATGATCGATGGAAAATATTCACTTAACCGGCACTTCAAAAAACCCCCAGAAAAGTTATTGAATTTAAAAATAAAATTCATAATTTTAGCTGAGAAAATACAACAATTTAATATTCTATTATTTTTGTAACCACAAAAATGATTAGCTATCAATGAGATGTAACTTTGGCAGTTTAAACGACGCGGTCACGAAATATTTAAGGTGTCCCAACATTCAGGCTATCCCAATATACAGGAATTAACCCTACATGGTCTATGGTTCCATACTAAACAAATTATTACGACATTTTCGTAGCAAAACTTAAAAATGTTTTCCTGCAAAACAAGCATATGACATAAGAGGCACGATATGTAGCAACCCCTAGCCTAATGGCGTTTTTCAAAACCAAATGCAAAAATATTAAATTCCTTAAAGACCGCATGCAGTGCATACTTATAAAACGTCCTTTAAAAGCGAGTTTTCAGTAGCTAGCGTGACATGCATAAAAGAACTTATTACGTTCGGTAATACTGCATTCAAATAAACATTTTATGATTCTGTAAAAATTCGGTTTAATCATATAATTTCTGAACGAACATGTAATTACTTTTATTATTTTTGCAATATTTAAACTAAACTCGTAGCCAAGAAAGCATGTTTGCTCTAATAGATTGAATGCCTCCTAGTAGTAAAGAGAACTTTCCAAGATAAAAGGAAATTAAAAATGTTATGATTCCCCGGCGACAAGAACATAACATGCAATTAAGATTTCTTCTGGACTACTCATTTTCGCTTTAGTAATATAAAGAAGGAAGTGTCTACCTTATTTCTGTACACAAGAAGATAAAAGTTTATCCTTTGCTTATGTTCAGTGAACCTGCGCCTGCTTCCAGTGGTATCACCCTCTAGACTTATTTTTAATTACAGGAAGACAACCTAAGAAAAAGGTAAATTGAAAATGTTTTGCCGTCTATGTGGTATGTTTAAGCAACAAATTGTTTTTACGACTTTCACGTGTATTATTAAGTAGTTGAGAACAAAATTTAAACAGAATATTTTTGAAATTTAGTTCAATTAATTTTAAAACACGTGAACTTCGCAAGGTTATGGCTCAAAGGTTCAGCACTTAATATTCCAACCACAAACAAAAACATCTTTTATTTTCTTTTCCTCTTGAACTCCTCCAAAGAATAGGGCTTCCAAGACCTTAAGGAGCCTATCTTCATTTATACCACGATTTTTGCTATTGAGGTGTCTTCTGCTTTATTTACCGACTACCCAAAAACAAGAAGGTTCTAACATCGACGCGGATTTTTTATTTTATTTTATTGTTATATATATGACCGACCGGGCATATGGATGATTCTTTTTTTTATACAGTATGATTCCCTATTGCTACTATGAGAAAATTGTGAGCCCTGGGGAATGGGGAAGGCGTAGGAATGCACTAACCTCTTAGCCTGTGGACCGATGTGGATGTTCTGTTTTTGATGGATAGGATATGTTCCAACATTGGGAGCAGTCAAAAATTTTACGATGAAATGGAATGGTGGAGGACTGAAGCTTAGCTTCGTATCGTGTTGTTCGTATGGGATGATACGTTTATTGCTCCATTGTATCATGACAGAAATTTTGTGCCTAAGGTGAGAGTGGGAGGAAGGACGGCACCTGGATTCGTAAGATGTAGACTGATTTTGATGGTTTTCATTCTCTTATACAATACATCATACGAATACGTTTCCTCATTGGTAAATAATCATCTCGAAGAGAGAACAGTGCCATTACTTCGTACTGCATGCTCCGATTTTGATGATTTTCTCTTCCTGTTTAGAGTACATTTTCATACTAGCGCCATGGTAAACATTTTGTATCTATCGTGAGGGTGCGAAAGGGTGGCTGGAATAAACTTCATAACGTGTTGCCGGATTGGAGTGCAGTACCTCTGCAACTGTTGAAATTGCGTTGTTATACGAGCAGAATTTTTCGAGTAACATATCTGAAGACACCAAAAAGTGAAAATTAAAAGTTAAAAAAAACAATTTAACCAAAATAGACAGAAAATAAAATATTATTTTATGCTTTTTTTAAATCCACACAAAGTATAATGTTTCTGTCTAATTCCTTTTTTAGTTCTGTGCTATTACCATCCAAACTTTCTAAGCTACTGCAAGGATGATAAACCCAACTTGACAAAGCTTTGGAACTTCAAATTGAAATCCTCCGGATTGAGCTTTCAATTTGTTGTTTGTTCCAACATAGATTTTAATTAATGTTATCTTTCAATGTCAGAGCACTAATGTAAATGGAATACCCGCACATAGTGGACAAATTTCGCCTTTTATTTCAACTAATAAAACTAAACAAAAGATAAGAAAAAAATTTTAATAATTGGGGATACTAAGCTGTGACTAGTTAGTTTATCAGTCATCTTTTAGAGTTGATTCGAAGGTCAGTTCAATAGACAAAATATATAGAAGTACAAAAATATTTTTCGTTCAAGCTTTTATTCAAAGAATAACTTGAAGGTAAAAGTTACCTTAAGCAATGTGCTAAGCTCAAACACGTAAAAAATCCTCCATGGTCATCAATAATACGCGGAGGTACTTCATTAAACATCTCTCCCCAGTAACCGTTCCCGTTACCCCTTGCGGGATAGGTGCGGGAAAAGAACTTCGCCCGATTCGAAACAACATAGTAGACCTATAATTTAAAATGTATTCCGAAACACTGACATTTTCTCTGCAACACCCATTCTCTGCTGTCGGCAGAAAACAAGCATGGGTCGCCGCCGGGGGATCCAAACCTGTGGCCTCCGGAATGGTAGGGCGACACGTGATCACTTACTCCACCGACGACTTGAAATAAACATAGATTTTTTAATATTAAATATATTTTCTAAAAGCTTGAGACGTTATTACATGTTTTTATCTCAATAGATATGGTATTTGAATCGTCGGTGGAGTAAGTGATAATGTGTCGGCCTAGCAATCCTTAAGTCTCAGGTTGGAATTCCACCGAGGGCGACTCATGGTTGTTTTCTGCTGACATCAGATTACGATGAAAATGCCTCGGGGGTTGCAGAGAAAATTGCTGTGGTTCGAAGTCGCCACGTTCTGCAACCCCACACTTATCTATAGAGATGCATAAAATATTTGCAGATCAGTGATTAATCGGGCAGAGTTCAACTTCGGCCACTACGTCATTTTATTTTCTACTCAAAAGGATAGTGTGAGCTTCTGGTTTTTAGTCAAAACCGTACAGAACAATGTGACCTGTTCTTCAATACCACCACTCATGTTCATACTGGTTCGTTGGACAAAGCCAACCTGTTGGCTGCTAATTCTGCCACCTTCATTGCAGCCACTTCCATTTCTATTGCAGCGCACTAGCAGATAAAAGTCAGTACACTTTCGCACTCGGAAAGTTTTTAAGGTAATCTCTAAACTCTACGTACGTGTCCAAAGATTTCTTGCCTTTTTGGAGTTAAAATGCTACGCCTCTACTTTATCGAAACCTCTGCGTAAACTCCTGCACCTGCATACTCAACAAGAGTGTTTTCTTATGCAGCAAACTTGCTCATATTCAGCCGATATCTAAACAATAGAGGAATGAGACCCCTCTAACTACACTTCGGTTTATCTAACTTATCACCTCAGAATTGATGAAATATTTAGAAAGTAACCATCTTATAAACGATTTCCAGCACGGTTTCCGCGATGGCCGCTTAACAGAAGACTCAGCGTTGGATCATTGTCTCCTTAATTTTGATCGTCCCTCTTGATATTTGAGCTTTTGATAGAGTATGGTATGCTGGACTTTAAGCCAAACTTCAAGCGCTTGGTCTGCACCTTCACCTTTTAAAATGGATAGAGAGTTTTTTGTCAGCCCATTCAATTCCTGTAAAAAAGATTGATCCCTATGACATAAATACCGGTTTTGGCTCAGGGTTTAGTTCTTTCACCTACCTCGTTTCTTATTTTTTAATGACATCTCTTACTCTCAACGCTAGTTTTGGGCAGAACAAATTGTGTTATATTTAACGTTTCCAAAACTGTTGTTTAACGTCTTTTAAAAATCCTCCCAGCCCGCCCTTAAATAACGTCAATGGACGGAGTGAATTTACTCAATTCGCACTTGCTAAACATCTTGTGTATTGAAATAGCAAGTCAAATTTGGGCGAACTGTCAAATTTCGGAAACCGTTTTTAAGCAGAACAACACGATGTGGAACAGCTTACCATCTTTCAAACGAGGTGTACATTCTCACCTCTTTCACTCAACCTCTCAACTCATTTCTCTTACAATTGATTCCTTTTCTGCCAAATCTATGCTTTAGCATTATAGGGCATACCCTGAGTTTTGGCAGTATAATATAAAAAAATCGTTAATTAAAACCCTGAAGGACAGTACGGATCTAAAATTACACAAGTTGTCAGTCATCTTGGATCAACGATTTTGTATTTTTGTCATGTAAGGGGCCGTTCAAGTATTAACTAACGCAGTTTTTGCAGATTTCTGACCCCCCCTCCCTCCCTCCCTCCACTACGCAATACAGTGCCCAATATTGCCCATCCAGAAATTTTTAGGTATTTGCAAAATAAAAGTTTTTTTAATTGGAAATATTTTCTTCTAATCCAAAAATAATATAATATACATTAAACTTCTTACACTCAAACAGAACGTTTTTACTAGTCTGTCTAATGAAATTCAATTTTTTTTCAATATTAAGCAGTAGTAGTTGTAGTTGGTTTCGGAGCTGCTTGTTTTCATATTTATCCCGCTAAATATTGACTAATAATAACTATATGACGGAGTTTTTTATGAATATAATTAGCATTTGATTGTTTGGATTAGGACCTCTTAAGTATATTGGTGAACTAAAATTTTTACTTTTTATATAATTTTTATTACATAGCCTATACTTCATTTTAAGTTTTGTTCTTACTTTATAGAGTTTAAATAAATTTAATTTGAATTTGAATGAATGCAAGATATATAATTCGTAATTTTCTGTACCAGATATAGATTCCTGATAACTGACTAATCTAGATAAGTATCTAAACTTTGGAAATTTAACAATTCTAATCGGTACACTTGAAAATTTCACCAGTTCAAAGAGATAAAATGGTCGCGTCCATTTACGCAGAAGTATTAATTCAGGAAAAATTTTATTATTAGAAAGACTTCAGAACAATTAATAAAAATTATTCTCAGAATAGCAGAAATTTTTAAGAGAAGTGGAAAGCAGGTAAGTTAACACCCCTTTTCTCCCTAACTGATTTAACTATTCGTATATGTTGTGTGGAATCGAAAGTGGACAACAGACAACTGACTCACGCTAACACGCAGGGGTATTAAGGAACCGCGTTGTTAAAAATTTAACGGACTCGCACGATTTCAATAATTTATAATGACAATAGACACATTCAATATTACATGGTTACTATACATTCAGCATTCTGATAAAAGCGTTTTAATAACTCAGCTTCGATAAGATCCTTAAGTTAAAGGAACAACAGCCCACCCTGCCACAGGCTTGAACATCATGAATTATTAAAGTACCATCGTACATCGCTTTAATTATTTCCTTCAGTTTCAGTACTTCAATAAATTTACTGAAACATGTTCACGATGTATGTACGTTGAAACACGTTGCTGTTTACAAAATGAAGTTAATCTCACTTTAAGGAAAACTTGTCCAATCTAAGAAGAAAGATCAATAAGGACATCTTTAACATCTGCTACAAGAACAAATACTGACAGCCTAAAAAGATTGTCTAAAAGTCTATAAAAACAATCCAACAAAGAAGCCAAGAAGAGCTTGAATAAAGTATTGAAATTTGATCAAAATCACCAGGGAATCGGGAAAGCTTGGCAGAATACTGAAATGATGAAGGCCATCAGATGCTGCCGTGTATCCCGACAATTCGAAACATTTAGCGGAATGAAGTTTCTGCGGAAAAAATCGCCAGGGCGATAAATAGCTTTGTTCCATACAAATCACCCGGTGTAGACGGCCGATCCTGCTACAGAAGACGCCAGACACACATGGTAGTGCCATTCAGAGCCTGATCACCCACAATCAAGTTCCCCTAACATGGAGACGAATTAAGGTGCATTTTATCCCGAAGGCTGGCAAAGGAGGGCACGAACTAGAACGAAGAACTTTAGGCCGATAAGTCTGACCTCCGTTGTATTAAAAAATCTAGCTTGATATACATCTGAGGCAAGCTCTTTGTGATGCATCGATGTCAAAATCACAACATACTGCAAGAGAAGATCCGTGGATTCAGCCCTCCAGTACGTATTCAAGCTTTTAAAGAATCTCTTGCCGAGCAAAGTCTTGGTCAATAGATAACTACTATGCTAAAGCAAGGATAATCCAGTCCGAATTCGGAATCAATTGGGCCGTTATGCACGTCTCCCTCCTGATATGGCTGATGGGCGTGAACAAAGGTCCTATTAGGACTTGAACAGGGGGGAGTCAACTACGCAGGCAATGTGGTGATATCAGGGATGTTTCCCTCCGTCATCAGCGAAATTATGGAGGATGCCCTGAAGAAGGTGAGCAGTTAGCCCGAAGACTGTAAACGTGTATCCAGGTAAAACTGAGCTTTTGCTCTTCGACACAAAATCCACACATTGCTCTTCCTAAATTAATCGGGGAACAGCTCTCACAATCCTCCAGTGTTAGGTATTTGGGTTTAATCCTGAATCCCAAACTAAAGCTAAACATAGATAAGCGGGTAAAACAGGCATGTATAGCTAGCTCTCTATGCCTCCAGCCGTGTCTTTGAAAATGCATGGGGCTGCAACCTTGCAACCTAAGATTACGCTATGGTTATACACAGCGGTGGTGGTTCCAATTCTCACCTACGGATGGCCTGCGATAAGTAAGGCATACAACCAGACCAAGCTAAGTAGAGTGTAGAGAACCGCGTGCATCTGCACTACCGGTACCCTAATGTCCACTCCAACCGAAGTCTCTATGTGCTTCCGCATCTGCTTTCCCCCGATCACCAGATCAAATTCCAGGCGCTGTGTAGTACAGTCAGGCTCAGTGAATCTGGGTGCTGCGCACAATGGTCACAGCAATATCATTAGTTTAACATCTAGTGGACTAGCCGACACCTCAACTGACTACATTACGCCTGTTATAAATTTTAAAATAGATTTCAGTGCAAAGAAAAAATATTCAGGGTGGCCTAGTCAGGCTATAATACAAATAGGAAAGCCGATCTGCTCAACAGACCGAAAGATGTTATTGTGAAATTCACTGCGGTCTGTACGGGTCACTGTCTTATAGGCAAACATGGAGCCAGACTAGGCGCGTCGCATCTGCGACGACGTGAGTGAAAAAAAACCATTACTCACCTTCTTTGCAAATACCTGGCTCTTGCTAGAATCAGCTAAAGGGTTATGCGGGAGTACTTTTTTGAAAACCTTAAGGCAAAGTCCTACTTTAACTCTTCTCATAATAAATTATCCCGCTTTCCAGCACAATTCCGGGTAAGAATTATCTGTTGTAAGTGGGACTAAGCTCTAAAACCCAGGTCTTATTAGCTGTGGCACCAAAACGGCGCTATAACATCGCTAATTGGAGTATTACCACAATGACGACGATCACCACTTATTTTAACCAACCAACCACATTAAGGGCTTTTCAAAAACATTTTTAATGTTACGGACATACAAAAAATTGCTAAAGAGCGTGTTGGCCACGCACATGATAGAGTGTCATAGAGTTTTTTCTGACTTTTTCATAAACTCTTTTTGATTCATTTTTGATTATAATTTTTAACTAAAGGCTATATTAAGAAATTTTTTCAAATATTTTGCATCATTAGTTTAAAAATTAGAGGGGGGACGTCTTGACGACAACTTTTAAAGCACATATCTCGTGACTGGAGGGTTAAAATTAAAATGTCCTAAGAAATGTTTGGTTCTGTTTTCAAGATATTTTTATAATAGAATTTATATAAATGTTTCAAAAATGTTGTACAATAAATTATACATATTAAACTACTTTTTTTAATCTATGGCAACAAAATGGCGGTCATAAGAGAACCCTGTAAAAAACTGGTTGACAAGATATCTCGGGTCAGGAACGTCTGAAACAAAAAATTCAAACGGGATATTAAAATATAAGTGAGTGGCTATAGCCGGAACTAGAATTGAACATTTTGGGGAATAAAAAAACAAAATGGCGGACTTTTGAATTTGTTGAGCCTTTTTTTGCAACTAAAATTGTTTAAAAAAAGGGTTAAAAATTTATAAATATTTATGATTCTAGTTCAAGCAAAACTATAAATGTGCTGAATAATCCCTGAAAATTTCAGCCCAATCAGTTAAACGTGTCAACCAGGTCAAAAAACGTTGTTTCGAGAAAAATGGGTTATAGTTTTTTTCCCACACGTGCGCGCTATTGTATCGCCTTATATACATATTTCTTGGGATCTCTGACCCAAATAAAAGTTTGAACACTAATTCTACATATATATAGTACACGAAAATAATGTCTTAAGAAAATCTAATTTTTTTAAAAAATATACCCAGACTGCCCCCTTAAGAGATATACTATCTACAGACACCTGACTGAGTAGGGTAAGTGAAAAAAAATTCACGTACAATTTTCACTCTATAGGAGGGGTAAGAAAAGTATTTTTCCAGAAATCGCATCAATTTGTTTTTGGGTCATAAATCTACGTCCGTATACCAAAATTTATCTTAACAGGTATATGTATAAATGACAGGACTTTGACATACAGACTGACAGACCGAAATTATAATCCTTCCTAGTTGCTACGGTACCCTAAAAAGACCTTCCATTTTAATATTTGTGCTGCAAAAATAAAGGAAGTGCTCGAATTGTATTAATAAAGTTTAAAGTTTTTTTTACCATATCTTCCCAAAAAAAACCCTAATTTTTCGATTTTTAAACTCAAAATTATTATTGTAAGTTTTAGTTTGCATCCACAAAGGTTTAACGTTTATTTTCAAGTTTAAATAAGTGTTTTTTAATCAGGTGTAAAAATTCAACGATGAGCTGGAAGAGTAAAGGGGCTTCAGAACTTAATATTTTTAAATGAGAAGTTCATAAGAACATTATGAACATTGAAAATTGCTAAAAAAAATTTATATTATTGGAATTACTGTTTGTTTTACAGTGTTTTATCATTCAAGCTAACGAACAAGAATAGGAAACAGACGGTGAGTGAGTGGCAAGTCAGGTCGAAGATCAAAGTTGTGGTCGTGATCAAAATCAAGGTTGAAGATGAGTCCGAGGTTGTGACGATGTCTGGGTCGAAGTTGAGGTCTAGGTCCAAGTCAAGGTCGAATTCTTAGTAGATATCTAAATCATATCTTAAGTCTCAATCTATTTAAGACCTCTTTCTAATATTATTTCTTTCTTTTCAATGTTATTTGTTAGTAGTCATCTATTGAAGAATAAGCAAATAAATAAATTGTGTGTATACGGAGTCCCAATACCCCCGACCTTCACCCTAGCTTTCGATTGCCTCCTCGACTTTGTCCTGAACCCTCATCCTTTTCACCAATCCCTCCACACACCTTTCCCACCTTTTCCTTTTAATCCTTCTCTTTTATAGTTTATGATATCTGTAACGGTATTCTAAAAAAGATTATGCCGTCATCACAAATCCAGATTTCACAAATCAAGTAAAGATACCAAAAGCAATTTTTACTTCATCCTTTTTTTTATATATGATATTGCCAAAGCTCAGGGGATGCCCTATGATGCTAAAGCACAGCCTTAGTAGGAAAGGAATTAAGGATGAGGGAAATGAATTAGGAGGTTGAGGGAATGAGGTGTCGATGTACGCCCCGTTTGAAAGTTTCAGGCTCATAATACAAGGGAAAAACAGAAGATGGTAAACTCTTCCACATTCGTGTTGTTCGGCTTAGAAAAGATTACCCAAATTTGACGGTACGTCCAAATTTAACCTGGAGAGTATAGGGGTGGGAGAACACAACGGACCATTTACAGGTCTATATGAGGCTGATCGGCTGTAGGGCTGATGGCCACCACCTTAACCTATAGGGGTGGGAGCGACTTGTTTTTCTTGTATCGCGCGTTGTCATGTGTCTACAAGGAATCGAGTTAGCAATCTCGTTAGAACAATAGCCATGGAAATAGCGATAGAAGAGTGAGATAACCGACATTCTGTCGAGGCTCCACAGAGTCAAGGCCCACAGAGATTGAGGAATCGCCAATAAGTTTAACAGCCTTTCGCTGGACTTTGTCTAACGCGGACAATGCGGTGTGTTGGCCCCTGCCCAAATATGGGAATTATATTCAAGTCTATGTGGGTCTTGTAGATCAGCGCTAAGTCAGGTGGGGTGAAATATTTCTTACATCTCTGTAGAAAACCCAAGCATTTCATCGCACTTTTAGCGATTGCAAATATATGATCAGTCCAGCTTAGAATGCTGAATATCTCAATACCCAAGATGTTTAGGGAGGGCGAATTGGATATATTCACTCCGTCGACTGAAGTGGGTTGAGGGTGAACTGGGCGTTTTTTAGGAATATTAAACAGCATTGAATTTTTGAAGCATTAAACGAAACACAAAATAATTGAAGAAGAATTTTTGTAAAAGGAAATATTTGTACACCAAATATGTTTCCTTGAATGTCTTTTTCAAATATTTTCAATAACAAAAATTATAATTTTGGTGATTAAATATTTTAAAAGTCGGGATTTTGCTCAGGCTAACATCATGCTCAGAAATTTTTATTACCAGAAGAAAAAGAAATTATAGCTTTACTTAGCTATTAGAAAAATATTGCTATATAGCTTAATTGGCAACCCTATTAATGGGTCACAAATTTTAAAGATGTTTATAGGTATTTTCTGATTTATAATTTTCTATATTAACGGAAACTAAATTACTATGAATTTTGAACGAAAAGTGCATGTATAATAATAAAACGTTATGTGAGAACCTAAAGGTGACCACTTCTGTCTCATCCCTAACGTAGTCACTTTAGAGAGGTTTTACTGTATTATCAATTAAATAAAAATAACAATGAGTTTAAAGTTTTCGTGGAGTTCACCTTATTAATCCCCACAAGACAAAACAAGCTCTACAACTTGTTATATAAGATTCTCGTGAACTTGAAAATATATGCATAAATTTGTTTGGAAACAGGTGAAATTCATACACTATATGTATAACCCACCTTTGTAGGTCGCATTAATAATGTAACAAGTGATAATTTAAACCTTTACAATCAATATTCATAAAATTTGCGAGAGAACACAATTTGTGGAAAACCTATCAATCAGTCGAAGAAAATGTGTACTCGCCGGACACATCGATTTTCATTTACATTTATCTTCCTAAAGGTTTAATGTCTATCATTTTCCAGATTACTGTTGTAAAGTGACACGAGTTCTGTTTTTAGTGTTTTGCAACGAAAATCAATGATTGGCTTTTCCCCGGTAGTCCTCTTTCTTAGAAGCAAATTACTTGGAGCTTAAGTTACACGAACTAAAACCACATGAATTTTCGGAAAGCATAGAACGCTAAAATCAATTACAATAATCTGCATGGATGATATAATCCGATAATATACTCACTTTCAAGTGAGCAAACATAATTAGATCACGACAGGAAAACCTCAATACAAAAGCAAGTAGCTGGCAAGTAGGTCAATCAATCTGGCGCCAAGTCTATGTAACGTGGAGAATTTTAAGACGATAAATGCACTGATACATGCTATTACTTATTGGTGCACAAAATGGCGCTCTCCATTAGTACAAGATACGTAAAGAATGAATTTGGGCGGATTAATAGATTTGTAGGGAAAACAATTAAAAAATCTCTTTATTTGTATAAAGAGGGGGTAGAATGAATCATCAAAAGATCAATTTCTTGTTGACTCATTGCAGGAGAGAAACACTGTCAGTAACTTCGTCCAATGCAGCTGCTCTCTGTTAAGCATTATTTTATTTCTTTTTTGGTAAGTCTCTAAAGCTTTGTAAATTGCTAAGTAAATAGTGCTTTTCAGAGTGGTTGCAAAAAACATCACAAAGAATACTACTTATCTAAAAGTGTGGACAAACATTTCGCAAGTGTAAAAATGCACAAAATTATATTGCACAACTTACTTGCACAAACGTGGACATCAAGAGGATACATGAAATGCCAAATGGAAACCGTCAGACACCAATTCAAGTAGCTAAAGTGTCCGTCGTTCCCAAGGAAAAAAGCAAAAACTAAGATATTACTTACCGTGTGATGATGGCCAGTATTATGTTCTTGTTCATAGGCATGTCTAACGTGCTTATTATGATGGTGATGATGGTTAAGTGTTGGAGGTGATGGCATATTATGCCCACTATGAGGTAAATGAGACGTGTGCTGAAGACCGACCTGATGTCCATGATGATGAGGTACATGACCTTGTGACGCCTCTATGAGCGTTGGTTGGATATGAGTCACAAATTGTGCCATTTTTTAAAACTTTTTCCACTTTGATTACATTAACACTGTATATTTTCAAAGTTAATGACTGTAAAGATTATATTGTGTCCACTCAGGGAAGGGACTAACTGATCCCTTCAAAGTTAACAGGGAACTGATTTTGCTACGCATTTACTACTGTTACAGGAGCTGCGAGTGTCTGGTGAAGATGAACTCAGCTAGGTTGAGAAAAACCTCATTCTTCTCCCTTCTTCCCCCTGTTTTGACTAGAGAAAGCTTGATTTATATTCGCTAGGGATAGTTGAATCTAGGATACACATCTTACTTGTGCGTTTCTCGTTATGATTCCATATTTCCACGTAATTCCTCAGATTTTAATAAAGAACCTGGTAATAATTTCATAACAAAACTGTCTTATATTTTGACGAAACATTATACAAACCTATTTTACAATATTTCCTTTAAATCGTCTTTAAATGTAACACTTTTCACGCCTATCATAGCTGGGATAAGGTCACATTACTCTCAATTGCACTTATACCACTTAAGCGCGCATGCCCTTGTCATGAAAAAAGCTTTCCTCACTTCATCACTGAAAGCAGTAAATGTGGGGGCAAGCAAACTGGCGTCGGGTTATTGCAGCCAAAATGGCACCAACAACAATGTTCTCTACACACGATGAGGGAAATGAATAAAAACCAACAAAGTGTATAAAGGGTTAAATGAAAGTCAGAAAAAAACAATGCCGTTTTGACATCCAATTTTTAATTTAACGAACGAAAACTCAGACGTTAATTGTGGTACATCCTAACTAGACATATACTTATGACTTGCATGTACCGGTCCCATAGGAAACGTATCTCTTGATCCCTGGAAAAGAAATATTTTGTGAGTATTAGGTATTCCATTTTAAAAATTAAAGCTGAACCTTGAAATTTCCAAATCGAGAATGCTTTGGGTAACTGCAGGCAAAAATTGTTTTACTTGCTCTATGCCCCAGCTATTCTGACGCCATGGATCGATTAGCTTCTCGGACAATTCAACGAAGAGGCCCCTTAATTCTCTGGTCCGATGAAGATTACAAGCGATGGTTATTAAAGACCTCCAATAGGATCTAGAAGCTTATTGTCATTCAAATTTCTAAAAAAAAATAATAAAGATATTCGGACATTACCTGAAATTAATATCCAACTCATGATAGCATCTTTCCAGCAGAACTGGTTTCAATCGAAGCGCTACTAAGCTATAAAATAAAACTAAGTTAGTTGTTACATTTATTTTCAGAATATTTTAAGACAATACAATTACAAAATAAGGCGCATATTGTTAATTATTTCTAGGCTCAATTATATAATTCTACAGAATTTCTCCCGAAATCAGAATTTTTGATGTTGTGAGTATTAGATAAGATGGGAAAGTTACTGGTTAAGTGAAAAAATTGGCAGTTTTTTTATTTTTAATACACTACTCAAAACAATTAAGGGAACAACAAAAATATCTAAATTTGTTAGTGATTTTTGACGGGCTGTATCTAAGCGAGAAATAATCGTATCGATGATCTGAAAAAACATCTTAAAGCTCCAGAACTCTAGTTTTTGAAACTTTCAGCCAAAAAATGATTTTTCCATTTTTATGAAGATTACACGATGTGTGAGATCAAAATTTTTGTTCCTTTAATTTTTTCCAAAACTTTGACTGATCGGGCCGAAGGAACCGTCCAATGGATCGATCTGCGGATATACAGGGCTTTTGTGCGTACATTGAGGTGTAAAAATTCCTACAAACCTTAGCCTTTCCATCAGTATTTGCAAAGATGCGGTCAATTTACCAAAACAAGGAAAACAGTCACTTTTTTTGACTTTTTCAAAATTGAAATTACGGATAAAAAAAAATTATTATTTTTTATGTCTTGACGGATTCTTTTATGAAATTTATTCCAGTTTCCGAAACTGCTCTTAAATTTTCTGTACGATCATTGGTTGCTGAGATATCGATGGTTCAATACAAAAGTGTCCTTTTTCGTTTAATATCGGATATCTCCGCGACAAATCGACGTATCAAGAATTTCAAAAAAGATAATTAAAGCTGAATTAACAGGCTATCTGGTTCATAGGGTGGTCAAATAAAAAACAAATTTCCGAGTCTGTGCACCAAAAAAAATTACTAAAAATTTTGAAATTTTTTTCTTCCGCTATTCCTTTGGATTGCGTGAGCACCGTGGCCTTTAAATTTTTTTGGCTGAAAGTTTCAAAAACTAGAGTTCTGGAGCTTTAAGATGTTTTTTTCAGATCCTCGATACGATTATTTCTCGCTTAGATACAGCCCGTCAAAAATCACTAAAAAATTTAGATATTTTTTTTGTTCCCTTAATTATTTTGAGTAGTTTATTATAATGGCTCCACCGGTATAAGAAAAAAAATACTTGTACTCTAAATCTATGTAGATTAAGCTAGGAGTTAATAATTTTAGAGGCCTGTGGAAAGGGGCGTTTTACTGATAAAGTTTACTCAAATAAAGTATAACATAGCAGAGATACGTTGTACCTTGAGGGTTAAATTATCTGACTGAGAACAGCTCCTTAAATTTGCATCTTCAATCGTGACCGAAATAGTTTGGAAGTGCTCATGTGTGTACTGAAAAATAAATGTCAGCGACGGGTTAAGTGTCAGATTCGTCTTCCTGATACATTGGGGCACGACGCGCATTTTTAGATCTTTTTCTGACATCACATTCAGACAAATCGTCGTTTCGGCCACGGCTCCCTTGCACCATTCAGATTATTGCCTTATCTCTGCCTAATTTCCCTCTTCCTCTCTGAAAAACACTAATCAAAATTTCACCAATAGATTAATATTTCACCACAGTGCATGTGCAAAAATACAGGATTTGGGGGGGGGGGGGGTCCATCTCCACCCCATTCCAGCTACAAGGGTTTGAAATTTTTTACGATAAAAAAACTAGTCTTGTATTTTAAAGTATATCTACTAAAGGCTTAGTGCTAGAGACGTTATTTGTATATCAGTTGACATTCAACACAATGGTACTAAGGACTGTGTAATTTTTTTTCTGGGAATAGTTTTTAAAAAATGGATTTTCAAACTGAAATTTTCGTAAAAAAATCAATTTTTTCATTTCAAAGGGAAATATTTTGAAAAGTGTAATTAAATGTAAAATAATGTATATACCAAAATAAATGAAATTATTTCTTTCCCAGGATTCATTTTTGTTTTTCATTATTTAGTTTTAATCTTTTTGGAAAAGGTTTAATTTTATCCAAAAACGCTATATAAACTTTAAATAAGATTTTCCAATGGGTAAGATATGCTTTAGTTCCTTGTTCTAGACATATTTTAACTATAATTTACGGAAAAATTTTGTTTAATATAGAATTATCATCACGAAAAATACTATTTATTGAACTTATCTATATTTACCTTTAGATAGATATGTCCAAGTTTACAGAGTTCACGTTTTTCTATTGTTTATTTCCGGTATGTTTGAAGCAAACACTAACTTTGCACAATATTTATTTATTTAAGCTTAATACAAGCTATTACATAATAATACTACAATTACGAGCTATAACATAATACTTACACTACAAGCTATAATAAATGATGACATAATAAAAAAATAGTAAAAGCTACAATACGAGCTCTAATTAAAGTAGATACGGGCTGGAAAGAAGAAGAATTACGAAAGGCGACCAAGATGGACGGGATCAAGATATTAGGCTTTGTGAAGGGATGATTTACTCAGATGGAAGTCAAAGGAGGAAAGGTAATTGGTAATTGGTAATTGGCTCGCTTTGACCGTAGTTTGTGCGATGGCGGCCGAGTCGGAAAAGGGGAGTGGACCTAAGGTTGCAAGGATTGGTATAGACTGGTAAAGATTGCAGGACTGAAGGGCAGTCTATGTCACCACTTAATAGCTGATGAATGAAGAGAATGTCGGAAACATCACGACGTTTACTTAAAGGTTGTAAGTCTTTCAGTTTCAGACGGTTTTCATAACCAGTAGAATCTGTCTACCCACGGAAGATTACGTAGAGCGAAGCGTATGAACCTACGCTGGACGGATTCAATCCTGTTAATGTGGGTTGTTTGTGTAGGTGACCATACCTGGCTGGAGAGGTCTAAGAGATTTGGAAACATGAGGATTGGAGAACTCTCAAGACCAGCGCTTCACAAACCCTAGCGCGGAGTTAGCTCTGTTAATTATGCTGTCAATGTGGGAACGGAAATTGAGTTAACTATCACAGATTATTCCTAGCTCACAGAAAGAGGTAACGATAGGGACTGGTACGTCGGTTAGCATGTAGACTCTCGGGGTGGTGGTAAGACGCTTGCGGGAATAAGAGATTGACTGGCATTTGGAGACATTGAGTTCAAGTTTTTCATGCACCATGTGGTGAAGGAATCGAGATCTTTTTACAGGAGAAGAGAGTCGGTTGTGGAGGAGATGTGTTTAATTATTATCCTTATGTTTCCAAATCTCTCTACGTCTCCTTCGTTAGACCTCTCCTTGAATATGCCAGCCAGGTATGGTCCCCTACACAAACAACTCACATTAATAGGATTGAATCTGTCCAGCGCAGGTTTATTCGCTTCGCTCTACGTGATCTTACGTGGGTTGACAGATTCAACCTTCCTCCCTATGAAAACCGTCTGAAACTGATCGACTTACAACCGCTAAGCAAACGTCGTGATGTTTCCGACATTCTCTTCATCTACCAATTATTAACTGGTTCCATAGACTGCCCCTCCATCCTGCAATCTTTACCCATCTATACCAATCCCCGTAACCTTAGGTCCACTCCCCTTTTCCGACTCGACCGCCATCGCACAAACTACGGTCAAAGCGAGCCAATTACCAGGATGTTACGAAAAGTCAACGACCTTTCCTCTTTTGACTTCCATATGAGTAAATCATCACTCCACAAAGCCCTATATCTTGACCCCGCCCATCTTGATCCTGATCGCCTACTTTAATTCTTCTTCCTTACGCCCTCTGCTATTAATCAATATATATAGCTCATATTGTAGCTTATACCTTTTATGTATTTATTCTTATTATTCATTTATTATAGTCTGTTGAATTAGTATTAAGTTATAACTTGTATTTTATTTTTTATTTTTGTATTTTTTTACGTAATAGCTTGTATTAAGCTTAAATAAATAAATAAATAAATAAAATAAATTTATTTTCATGTCATCAGTATAAATGGACAGCTCTGAGAGATTGATGACACATTCAACATCATTTATTGTAAGTATGGACCGAGGTGGCTGCCCTGGGGGACGCCGGAACGAGCGGAAATAGGGTTAGAAATGGATGAGCTGAAAAGAACATTGTACCGATGGTTGTTGAGGTAGGATTGAATCCAGGAGATGAATCGGGAGAGGAAGCCTAGGCGATCAAGTTTGAACAAGATAACATTATGGGAGATCTTGTCTTTACTAAAATCGGTGGCGATAACATCAACATCTTCACCGTTTTTCAGGGCACATAGTGTTTTGGAGACGAAGTCAGTAAGGTTGGTGGTTGTAGATCTTCCTTTGAGGAAGCCATACTGGAAGAGGGACACAAGCACTTTACCACAGTACATGCAATAATAGATTGAATGAAATGGTCTGTTATCGTGATTTTTCTAAAAATTCGGCAGCTCTACTCTAAAGCGGTATTCTAAGAACTTATGGTAGTGATATACTTTTCCCAATGACTTATAACTATGGACGGATAGTTCTGTCAGAATTACATGCAACAAAGTGAAACACTTTTGTATGTTCATCTTTTTCCCTATAAGCACATTGCATTGAACCCTGAAAGGTAAATTCGTAGACAGTTAATTGAGCTATTTCGGACCTAGCAACATAAAGACTCTGGGAATGTTCTGTTTCAAAGTGCGAAGTGTAATTGTAATCACTGTCTTATACTTCGATTAAATTCAAGATCTCGATTAAATTGCCGCCAGCAAATACAATTGCATTCTTATGTTGGTGTCACATTCAAAACAAGAAAGCACATGTGATAGAAATAGACGAATATACAGGAAAATATATCCGCTCTCATTCTAGTTAAGCACATTCCAGAGGAAAATAACCATTTAATTCTAAATTTTATTTTAAGAAATACGAGGAGAACAGAGATACTATTTCACAACAAATAATTTCAGGGAAGGCAATTTAATCTGTATAGGTTCACTCAGAAGCCAAATCGATTAACTCCATTCTGAATTTTTTCTTACTGTCAGAATATAAACACTTACATATTGCCAAATTTTTTTTGAAAACAAAACCAGGAATTCAGTATATCGTATCTTAAGTTGTGGAGTGAGCTATTTATTAAGATACTTGTGTTACTTTCTAAAAAGAATTTTAAAATAAAAGTATCTATATTCCAACGGTAAGAAATTCAGAATGGAGTTAATCGAATTGGCTTGTGAGTGATCCATATAATAATGTTTTTTTCTCTTGACAGTGTTAGCAGAATACTCGAAATAAAAATGCAAGCAAAAAAGATTTCCCACTACTGGTATCAAAAGTTGTCTCAAAATGAAATAGCATTCATTTGAAAATAATTTGAATTTATGAATGAAAAAATTCTATGACTTCAGTGAAAATTTCCAAAACCCCCTGAGTACTTCAATTCCCTGACTCTTCCCGGTTTTCCAGAGAGTGGCCACCCTGGATAATGTGCCCTTAATTTTTGCACTTTCTAAAAATTACCAGACATATTCCTTTGATTTAGTGGAGCAGTATTCTATTCATTTCAAATCGATTCAATATCACTCAAGGAGCGGTTTGGATCGATTGAAATTAAAAATAATGTCGAACCGCTTCGGAGCGGATTCTTATTCTCAAGTCTGAGAATAAGAAGTCTGATATATAAGTCTGATCAATCTTTGGCTTTCTACCCATAATAAATTAGCTACAACAAATTATAATTAAGTAAATGCAAAAGCAACCATTTCAACGATACCTACAACCAAATCAAAATAAAGGGCAACCAAATCAAATTCGGAGACAACCAAATCAGAATCAACGGCAACTAAATCAAAATCATGTGCACATTTTCCAAAAATAAGCCCAACCATATAAAAATCAGCGGCAACTTATTCAAATTCAAAAACAACTATGTCAGCTCACGTGACTTTCTTTATCCAAATTACAACTATTTCAAGTTCACTAAAAACGAATTAAATTTCAATAACGCCGTCGTTTATATTTTAGAAAAAAAAAATGAATAATTTCCTTATCTAATAAGCAGCGAAGTTCTCTCAGATCAGATCCAGATGGAATTCTTTATGCATTTCTGTATCCTAATATTCGGGACTATTGTGTTGATAAGTATATGTCCGATAAGATATCACGGCTTGGCAACAGTAAAAAAAGTCAGTAAAACTTAAGCGCTGTAGTTTTCTCTTAGAAGTTTCAAACCTTAAACAAGCTAAGAACACTACTTTAGCATATTTTCTAACCCCGTGGCGGTTACTTGGGCGCCAACGCAGTGCAGCACGGTAGTGGGAAAGTCACAAAATCACTTGCCTGGGTAGAGAGAAATGAAGAACGGCCAGGGTCTATCAACGAAGTAAGAGAGAATTTGGCTTAGGAGTGAAGAGGGATATTGATTAGAAAACCCCTGTCTCAGTTACACTTAATTTATTGACCTTACCCGCTAATAAATCGGATTCTTACTTCCTTGAAGCTTGAAGTGAGTAGCTTGTACTTAACAATACTAGTGGGGTCGTGTTTCTAAATAACTTCGTCCCAGTGACCGGTAAAATTCACACGCGTACTGAATTACTGATACGAGCAATAAATTTCCCTTAATCTGCTTAACACTAAGAGTTAAGTCCCTTTGACCGTTCCGCTCAACACGCATACTGGATTCGAGCATTCATAGGCCCTTAAACTGCTTTACCTATGTAGCTACGTTCCTTTAATCGTTTCGCTGAACACACATACTAAGATTAACCTACTTGTATACGGGGTCTGGTAAGACAGGAATTCGTCTCGTGGCCGCACAATGCGCCTTGCTTTACTCAACGACTAAGGAATAGGAAGATCAGGAAAAGGTATTAGGAAGGTCAGGAAAGGTTAGGTGATTCTTCCAATTTTGAGTCTGGTATATATAACAGCAGTTTGAACGAATTATATCCGTGTTAAAATACCCGCAACCCACCGCTTCTTATTTTCTATATTTTGGTCCACAATTGTAAACTTTCAATCGTAAGCACCCGACTTGGTGTTTGAGTGGATAGAGGGCTTTTAATTGTACTTATTAGGCTTTATAATTCCCAGACGAAGATTTAGCTTCGTTCCAATAGTTAGTTCTGTTAATGCATTTCTTCTTTGCCTTAAACTTGGCTCGTTTTCTGTGTTTTCGGTAATCCTTCTTTAAGACTCTTTTACCTCTTTAAACAGTTCTTCAATTCATAGTAGGTTATATTTGATGATGTTACTTAGTCCTTATTATACGAGAGGGTTTTTACCACATGATTTATAAAACAAAGTTTTTTCACGTCGAGGAAGCGAGCTAGAAGGAGGGTCACCGTGAGGGTCAATCACGAATGGAAGAGTTTTTGCTTCAATTTTTCCTAATTTTCTTTTTTTCACTTTCGTAATTTCTGCAAAACACTCAATGGTTCCTTTATTTTTTATTTATTAAAGCTTAATGCAAGCTATTACAAAATAACAAAATAAATACTACAAACTAAAATAAATAATAATTCATAATAGAACTGTAGTTCGTGCGATGGCGGTCGAGTCGGAAAAGAGGAGTGGACCTAAGGTTGCGAGGTATGGTATAGATGGGTAAAGACTGCAGTATTGAAGGGCAGTCTATGGCACCAGCAAATAGCTGATGAATGAAGAGAACGTCGGAAAAATCACGACGTTTACTTAGGGGTTGTAAGTCGATCAGTTTCAGACGGTCTTCATAAGGTGGAAGGTTGAATCTGTCTACCCCCGGAAGATCACGTAGAGCAAAGTGAATGAACGTACGCTGGACAGATTCAATTCTGTTAATGTGGGTTGTTTACGTAGGCGACCATACCTGGCTGGCATATTCAAGGAGAGGTCTAACGAAGGAAATATAGAGAGATTTGGAAACATAAGGATTGGAGAACTCTCAAGACCAGCGCTTCACAAACCCTAGCGCGGAGTTAGTTCTGTTAATAATGCTATCAATATGGGAACGGAAAGTGAGTTCGCTATCACAGATTATTCCTAGGTCATACAAAGAGGTAACGATAGGGACTGATACGTCGGTTAACATGTAGGTTCTCGGGGTGGTGGTAATACGCGGGCGGGAATAAGAGATGGACTGGCATTTGGAGACATTGAGCTCAAGAAAGTTTTTCATGCACCATGTGGTGAACGAATCGAGGTCATTTTGGAGAAGAAGAGAGTCGGTTGTGGAGGATATATGTTTAATTATTTTCATGTCATCAGCATAAATGGACAGCTCTGCGTATTTGGATGAAAATTAACGGACCGAGGTGGCTGCCCTGAGGGACACCGGAACGAAAGACAACGGGGTTAGAAATGGATGAGCTGAAAAGAACATTGTACTGACGGTTGTTGAGGTAGGATTGAATCCGAGGGGTTAAGCCTAGGCGATCAAGTTTAAACAGGATAACGCTATGGGAGATCTTGTCAAAGGCTTTGCTAAAATCGGTGGCGATAACATCAACATCTTTACCGTTTTCCAGGGCACATAGTGTTTTGGAGACGAATTCGGTAAGGTTGGTGGTTGAAGATCTTCCTTTGAGGAAGCCATGCTGGGAGAGGGAGAAAATAGACTTACAGTGGAAGAACATGGAATCATAGACCAATTTTTCGAATAGTTTAGGTATGGATCATAATTTATCAATGGGTCTGTAGTTGGATACATCTCTCTTGAATATGGGAATAATATAAGAGTTTTTCCATAATTGAGGGAAAGCCCCTTGAGTGAGCGAGAGGCGAAAAAGCAAAGTAAGGTGTTGAACTAGATGCAAGGCACACTTTTTCAGAACGATGACCGGGGTGAAAGTCGTCCTCAAGCCCGTTAATACTGGCGGCGATTTGTTCGGGGTCAGGGTCGAAAGATGTAAACGACGTTTGAGTGCATTTGTCCAAGAATGAAAAGTAGTTAAGGTCAGGTTGTAGGGAATTGTCGCTGAAAGATTTACTGAAGAAGTGTGCAAAGAGGTTGGCGATAACCTGAGGATCAGATGAAGAGATATTCTCGGTCTTTAGGGTGGAAGGGTAACCATTGGATTTCTTCTTAGAATTAATAAAGCTATAAAAACGCTCCGGGTCGGATATGAGGCTTGTTTCCATCCGTTGGAGGTACTCATGGTAGAGGGTATCATAACGTTCAGAAAAGGAGGTGTAAGCAGACAAGTAGGAAGAATAGTCAGACTCAGTCTGGGTCAGAAGAAAAGTTTGCCAACGTTTATTTCTCCTGTTGCGGAGAGAGCGTAATTCTTTGTCGTACCAAACGGGGGAGGAGGAGCAGTTTTTACGAGGAAGAAGAGGGATAGATTGTGTAAGACAAGCGTGTATTTCCGAATAAAAGGCCTCTACAGCAACGTCTATTGGAAGATGTTGAGGGATAGTGTCAATGTTGGAGTTGAGGAGCAAGTGATTTAATTTTTCAAAGTCGCCTTTACGAAAATTGAAGGAAAGAGAAGACTCGGAGCGTGAGGGTGTTCGTAGGAGAAAACGAGGAACAGGAGAGGATGGTGACGATCGAGGGAGTAGAGGAGGTGGTTGCTTTCCGCGACATCCGAGTTAACTGGGTCTGAGGAAGAGATAAAGTCTAATCGTCTGTCTAGAAACTCTGTCTGACTCCACTAACTTGAAAGAGACCAGAAACAGAGAGCTTCTTTAGCGGAAGAGGCGTTTAGGGGGACAAAGTGTGAACAGTCGTCAGACAATGATCATTGAATACGGGGGAGGTTAAATTCTCCCAGTACAATGAATTCATCGGAGTCGTTAGCGTTCTTAAGCATGTTGTCTAACGTTTCAATTATGGGCTCGTAGGCTTCTAGAGGTTGAGAGGGACGAATATAACAACAAAGAATATACAGAATACACTTATTCAGTGTTAATTTGATACATACAAATTCTGATATTGAAGAGTCGGAGGTCTTAAGCAGGGTGGCATCATAACGGTTGTGAGCAGCTATGAGAACCCCACGGCCTGGTGGGTCATTGTTGCCTACACAACCGTCAACACGGAAAATGGTATAGTTTGGAGGGAATAGTTCGTTGTCGAGAATTCCTGGTGTTAGATTGGTTTCAGTTAAGGCAAAGATATCGTGCGGGAATTTGTGGGAGTTAAGGAAAATATTGGATATTTTTGTGCGAAGTCCTCTGACGTTCTGGTAATAGACTGACAGGCTGCTGGGGAGTGGTACTTGATCGGAGACCACAGGTGCATAAGGGGGGGGGGGGGGTCATAAATAGATAAAGCGGGGGGGGGGGTTGGTTAGGAGCGACAGTAGTTTGAGGAGTTGTTGCGACGGAGATGGGAAACGCGGCGAGAACAGACGTACGCAGCATAGGTGGATAGATCTTCTGAAACCTTATGGGAAGGTATATTGAATGATGCATGGTACTTAATGAAAAGTTGATGTAAGACTACTGGGTCTGTGGGCAGGCCTTCTTGATATATACTTAAC
Organism: Leptarthrus brevirostris; assembly: GCA_964036015.1. Taxonomy (NCBI): domain Eukaryota; kingdom Metazoa; phylum Arthropoda; class Insecta; order Diptera; family Asilidae; genus Leptarthrus; species Leptarthrus brevirostris. Next base: position 98,352,510 of record OZ038373.1, read on the forward strand.
ATGACGTTGGTGCTGGTTTCACCATCAATACAGACGGAATTCGGTTTGTCGTGCAGATAGGCTAGAAATAGCCGTACGTTTTCTTAAATGCGGCGGTCCCGTAAACGGGACGAGAGTTATCGTCCATCGTTGGAATCCGCAAAGCGCAAAGTCAATTTAACTGTAGGTGGGATAAGGGGATCGATAAATAAGTTATGTTCGGATGAAGGAGTTTTGGTTTTTTGGCTTATAATGTCAATCAAAGCCACTCTAGCATCAACGTTCAGAGGGTTTTTATAATTTTGCACAAAAGAGAATTGCTGTGAGTCATGGGGTAAGAATCTTCTGGTGTAATTTGGGACTTACTAAAGTAAAACTTTGTGAACACTTCTCTACGGATACATTTGATGCTGTATCCTATTTGTAAGCACTAATAATATATCCACAAAGTTGAACATTTAAATTAACTTTAAATCGGCGAAGTATATCGGCATTACAATTTGATTATCTCTGCTGTAATATCCATGTTTTTGAAAAATCTTTTGGATATATTCCTATCGTTGATGTAGCCCAATATTTGTATTTGGGTGTCAATAATAAGCTCCAGTTGCATCCTGACCTAGTTTTGTATTGTTGCTTTCTCCGTTTAACGTTTCTGGTTATTTTTTTTTCATTGCTACAAATGCTGACTTCGCCGAAACATAAATGATAAGCTGTGAGCAGCGCAAATTCTATAAATAATATCCAGTCATGAAGTAATTATATTTCAAACTTATAGTTTTCTCAGCTGTCTTCATGAATAAACTCTCTAGATTTGCTGAACTTTGTCAGCAAGCAATGCATTTTACCGATGACTTTGCATCCGTCAGGTTTTATGTAGCTATTCCATCTTGCTTTGTTTTTTCTTTACAGATTAAAATTTAAATATATACAATTTCAGTTGAAGTTGACAGCTTATTGATATCGTACTGTAGGCGAAGTGGCATCATCGAAACCATGAATAAATTGGCAGCATTCAATTTTTTGCAAATATTCGCTTTGGAATAATGATCCGTCGCAGCCTTATTAATTACGTCAGCATAATCATTCGTGTTGCTGAAATTTCTTTTGCCGGCATTGATGTTAAGATCTTTCTTGCAGTGTGTTCCAGTAAGCCCTGAAGCTTTGAAGAAGCTTCTATGTTATTCAGGATGCATTCCGATTTCGAAAGTTAATTTTAGCTTCATTGCTAAGTAAAGCAGGCATATTTACCACCTCCGATTAAGCCATTAGGATCTTACAAATATTAGTAACGAATCAACAAATTACTGACGACTCTATCGCTTATTGCTCTTTACTTCGGTTATAAACGTAAAGGTGTCATATAATTCGTATCCGTTTCCTATAAAAGCAGGAGGGTAGGAGGATTTTTTTTTATGATGTACACAGTCCAGGGGATAACCATATGATGTGTTAGCATGGCTTTGACCGGTAGAGAATTAGGGTAAGAGGAATAAGGAAACTTAAATGTCTTGTTTTTGCATTCCTGCGAGCTAGACAACAGTCGTAGTGGATTTTTTTTCGTTTAATTTAAAAACTCACGGGGAGACCGAGGCTCACTTACCTTTGCTAAGCGGTACTTGGGTGATTAAAATAAAATCTTATTTGTCGCAAGTTATCGAAGATGAATTTTACTGCATTGTCAAGACAACACGTTATAATTTATGGCAGTATAGTCGATGTTAGGTTCTATTATATTCCGGCTGGAGGTGCTTATATTGAAAGTTAAAATTTAGGCAAAAAAAAACTAGTGTTTACTTAAAAGTGTTAACATTTTCAAAATGTAACAGCAATAACATTAGTTTTTTTTTTTAGAAATTAGAAAACTTATCTATCATAAACCCAACTCAGCTATTGCTATTAGTTTTCATTAAAACATTGGGAAAGGAGACAATTTCACGTTCTTAATTTCCACCTCGAACTTCGCATGGGTCATGGAGGAGGTTTAAAAAAACATTTTTTCTTGTATACTCCTTTTAAATTAAATTTCTTCTTAATTTTTAAAATATTCACTTTTATGGATTTTACAAATAGCATAGTATCTATTGCTTCAAAAATTGGATTTATGTCCGTTTGTTTGACAATTCTTCAATTACCGGTTCCGGTTTTCCAACACCTTTGGATTAAAGAAAGAAGAATATTCTACGCAACGATGAAATCTAGTTTGAATAGCATTACTGGCATTCTTATATCACTGGAGCCTTATCTGTGATTCTTGTTTTCACTATCTCAATCACTGTTTGAAACCTAATATTGATTGTGATTATAAAAAAGCACATTTTCTGTTGATCCAGCATAAAATGAGGATTTTACTCTGAACTGAACGCGGCACAGAGTGCAAAAGAATTAAACCATTTGTAGTCCTTTTTAACAAAAATTTAACTGCAAAAAGGGTTGAATTGAAATTAAGCCACTGAATAAACTGAATTTAAAAAAGGCTAAAGAAAAAAATAGGTAAAGAAACAAAAACGGAAACAAATTATTCCGGCTTTAATGTTTACTTTTTAAAGTTCTTACTTTTTTGTTTTGTTATTTTAAGTTTGAAAAAAAATGCAAATTATAAAAGTCTGTACTTCGATACGAATAGTGAAATATTGCGAGCTATCAGCTAACTGTTTTGAATGTAGATATATGAGAATTCCGTGCCATGGAGCCGTGGGAGAAAGAGAACGACCATTTTGGATATAATACATAAAAAAATAAACTGGAAGTGAAAATATAGTGAAAATAGATAAAGAAAAGTAACTACCATTTTGGAGATACATACATATATGAATAAACTGCAAGTGAAAATAATTTCATATTCTTTTCTATACTTACTGCTTAATTTCCTTTTCCTTATCGAATAAGCAGCGAAGTTCTCTCAGATCCAGAAGGAATTCTTTATCCATTTCTGTATCATAATATTCGGGACCACTGTGTTGATAAGTATATGTCCAATAAGTCATCACTGCTTGGCAACAGTCAAAAAAGTCAGTAAAACTTAAGTACTGCAATTTTCTCTTAGAAGTTTCAAATCTTAAACAAGCTAAGAACACTATTATGGCATATTTTCTAGAAAAAGAAGAGACAATTGAAATTTTATCATTTTCTAAAAAAAAATTACTGTGCAAGGTCATCTGGCAAAAGGAATAATTGTTTTATATTGCTGCATATATTTCCTGGTAACTCTTCCACTGCTTTGAACACTCTTTTCACATTATCAAATTGCCGCCTGAAATAAATGTGAGTTTTGAATCAAAAATTTAAGGCACTGGTTTCTTGCATTGTTCCTGTGGTCGTGTAACTCCGTCTCCGTGCACACGATTCTGTGGCTGGGCACATGGTTCCGTGTCCATGTACACGATGTTAGATCTCTGTATTCGATGTGTTTGATTATGTGATGATATCGGCCGTGTACACGATATGATCCCTAGATCAGCTCTTAAACTTGAGGTATTGAAAAGTAAATGTATATCGCAATTCAAAATACCTAACATAAAATTGTTTACTTTTGCAGACTTTTTGGTTAAAACGTAATTAAAGTTGGTTATGAAAAATTTTTGTTCTTACACTAAAACGTAGAATATTAACTTAGAAGGATTTGTTACCAGCTATTTTACGCAAGGGTGAAGTTTTCACTTGTCAACTTATTATCACTTTATTCAACACTATGGTTATTAAATCGTCATTCGTGTTCTAGTGTTTGTCACTTTATGGAAAAGCAAGAGCAGGGTAACGTTGAAATGCTTCCCCTTGCTTCAGAATAGAGAAATTTGTCCATCTGAAAGACTCTGTTGCTACTCAGCCTACTCATTCACTAGCATCTAAAATTCCGGTAGGTTCAGTGTCATAGAGAACACGCATATCCTGACATCGCACTCCACCTTCGTGTTATCACTAAATGGAATCAAAATTCTTTATATATTTTAGTGTTTTACCATTCATTCTTTGAGGGTAATATAAAACAAACCTTTATTGAAAATAAGCGTAGGTGTAATAGAGTCCGAGGAGGCCGCAACTATTTCTCCCGGAGCGAAGTCAAGCATTTTGCTTCGACCCGAAGTTTGAGTGGGAGTTGTTGCAAAGTTGGTTTTCGTGGTAGACAGCATTAGCTAAATTTTACTAGGGTTCGTTTGTGAAATCACTACCACCACATTAAATAATGGCTTCTTGGGAAATTATAGTCGTCTTTTTTATGTTCGCAAACAGTAGATAATATATTCTCCACAAAAGACTATTGATAAAATACTTTTCCAATGTGAGTAATAAACAAATCTGCTTCCAGAATATACTTCACAAAAAGACCTCTCCTTGTAATTTAATAGTCTAAGGCCATGTGCCAGTTTAGCTTAGCTTGTACTTTTTTTCTTTACATTAATCTTTAAAATTAGTCCATATTAGTTTGCTCTTCCTCCGACTTAAAAAGTTCAAGCGAAAGTAAAAGTTTAGCCAAACTGATAAACGATCTAAACGCATTCGATGGCAGTTCCAGTTTCGTACTTTTCTAGCAATGTCAGTAAAAAATTCCTGTACTCAGCCTATTATAGATAGCCTGGAAGCACGAACAGCTGGGCCTTGGTGGTTTGAACAAAACACACTTGCCTCTCATTGCAATAACAAAGCATAGGAATTAATTGAGATACTCTATTTTCTCATTATTTTTCTGGATATTACTAATTATTATTGTTGATAAAATGTCCGAGACTGTGTTTCAGGGCTTGTATCTACAGTAGGCTGCGGTTTGGTGGAACTTTGACAAGAGCACTGCTAAAATCAGTGCGCCAATGATTTAGTTTAACATCACAACCTTTTAGCACTGAAAATAAGGGCACAAACCTAGTGTTATTACCACATAAGGAAGCACTCCAAAATCTATTAAGTTTAAGGCATTCATAAGGTCTTTCACGGCTCAATGGAATGCCATTACTTGCTTTTTAAAAAAAATTTTTATAAAATGAAATTATTCATTCTCCAAGTTTAAACAAACTTTTCCCTCCACAAAGGAAGATTTTATTCAAAAAGTTTTTTTACGAAAACAAGAAAGACATCTATTTCAATATGAATGTTCACTATCATATTCGATTGACCACGGAAATCATACTGAAAAAGTCTTATCTCATAAAAGTTAACCAAAATTAACTTTAGTTTCTCGTTCTCTGAAAAGGTAAGCAAAATCATCCTTCATCCACACAATTTAATGACTTGTAAATTGAGTTTAATTTTCTATTTCAGGTTTAATCATCAACAATATAGAATCAGACAATATCGGATACACGTAACACGGTGTAAACGGATCTAACAAACTACGTACTTGGACACGGAACGAAGGAAACATATATATACGGAATATATACGGCCCCACGGAGATGCAAACAATTAGTTATTTGTTTACCCACCTGCATGACTTGAGCCTAACTCCTGTCTTTTCAGCAACTTCATCTAAATCTTTGCGATATCGAGATGTCAATTTTTTTCCCAAAATTTCACGAGCCACACTATCGTCCAACGAATAATACCTAGGCAGAAAATCGTATAATCGATTGATAGAATCTATTTAACTTACTTTTCTATCAATAACGATCTTGTCTGTGGTTCTAACTGAAAGGATGATTGTTCGGAAAGTTTTGTGGGGCCATGTAAAAGTTTTTCTATCAAAGAATATGTACGATAGTGATCCAAAACATCCGAAGCAATTAGCTCTAAGGGAGCACCTCTGAAATGATCAAATCCTTTTTGTTTCAACAGAGATACAGCCTCGCTTGCTATCGAAAATAAATTGTTTCGAATTTATTAATGGTTGATGTAATTATTTCTACTTACAAGAATATCCTTCTATCCATAATTGATATATTTCTGGATCTACTAATGTGTAATTACTAATAAAAACATCAACTTCTGCGAACATTGCGAAAACAAAGAGAACTGTCACTTTTGACAACTGCGAAGAATATTAGTCCTCTTCCCACCTAAGGTGCCATCTATATTTTAGTATTAGAATTAGAAGAAAATACACAAGGTACGCAATGGTTTATGACCGAAAATTTTGCTATTGTCACTCGCGCTCGTGTTTAACGATGTAATCTCAATTCAGATTTGATTTACTAACCACCTCTTTGTGCTTTTTTGTTTATTTAAATTACATCCTTAAACAGTAAGTACTCAATGTCTTCCCTTCTATTGTATCAATTTAAAAATTTTTATAATTTTTCAATATTGTAATATTACATTTAAGAGGTAGGCCCTGTTAATCACATTCAGTCCATTTATTATTAACATGTTTTGAGTTTTTACTTGTTTACAGAATTTCTAATTTCGTTCCTATTTCTTAAATTATAATTGAACTATTTCATATTGAGGAAGAAATGTTTGTCACAAAATTTTTAAGTTTAAAACAGAAAATTCGGTTGCAAAAGCGAACTTATAAGTTAAAATTATTTTAAGTGCTAGTGCTATCTTCGCCGAAGGGAGGGGTTTTTATGCTCAATTAAAAAGCACAGTCTGGTGAGTCCGTTCCGATTTATATCTTTTTTCTTCCATCCAACATTCAATGTAGTAGGTACAATCGTGCTTCATTGAATGCGTTTAACAGGTCTCCACTGCTGAGCGTTTGGCTGCCTTCGTTGAGATCAAAGTTCAGCACAGCGGGCATAACACTGCTGCTGGCTTTGTTCTCACAGAGGCGGCTTTGCTGCGCATTTGTGGATTCCGTTCATCAGTCCCTGTGTTTGTGTACGTTGTCGTTTTGTTTTGGGCGAATTAAGATCGGGACTATGCAAAAAAAAAATTATTTAATTTGTGCAACATTCGTGGCTTGAAAAGTAACCATTATTCGCTTTACTGCCACTTGATCGCGGACAATCCGGCTGTTTTTGCATTAAGTGAAATCAGTATCACATTGCTGGATATCACTTAATGCCGCTCTTCTCTCCTCAGAGGGCGGTTTATATTAGAAATCATGTGCCATTCTCTCATCTCCCTCAATTCTCTTCTACTAATCCTGAATTTAATTATGTCTGGATTAGATTTAAACTCTCATTCACTTTTGCTTTTTATACCGCAGCCCGAATAAGTCTGACACTGACACTGTGTGTGTTTTTTCGATAAGCTGTCTTCCGATATTGATACGATTTCTTAAATATCCCCCTCTTCTGATCATTCTTGCGTTCTTCTACCACAAGCCCGTCTGGAAGACACGTCGAGTTATTTAGTGAGTCTTTTAATTTACAATAACTGGTTGAGTGTCCGAAACGTGTTCCTGATACTTTGGGGCACAATCATTGGACAAGGACAACCTGTTTACTGCTAATTCGTACTTGCCACCTTCATCGCAGCCTCTTCTATCTCCATCACAGTGCACTAGTAGGCAAAAGCCGCTACACTTTCGCACTCGGGAACTTTTTAGGGTACTTTCGAAACTCGACGTGACCAAAGCTACTGGGCCTGATGGTTTCTCGCCACTGGTTTTAAAATGCTGCGCCTCAGCTTTGGCTAAACCTCTGCGCAAACTATTTCACCTGTCATATTCAACAGGAATGTTTCCAAATGCATGGAAACTTGCTCATCTCCAGCCCATACTTAAAAAAGGAGAGGCATGCGACCCCTCTAACTACAGACCAATTGCCCTAACGTCGATCATATCTAAAGTTTTTGTATCACTCATCAACTTTCAATTGATGACATATCTAGAAAATAACCATATTATCAACGATTGTCAGTACGGTTTCCGCGCTGGCCGCTCAACCGGAGTCTTACTAACGGCTCTAACGGAGCGTTGGAATCATTGTCTCCATAATTTCGGTGAGTCCGAAATCGTCGCTCTTGACATTTCAAAGGCTTTTGATAGAGTCTGGCATGCTGCCCTTTTAGCCAAACTTCAAACATTTGGTCTGCACCCTACCCTCGTTAAATGGATAGAGGATTTCTTGTCAGACTGTTTAATTCGTGTAGTAATTGACGGAGTTACATCTCATTCCTACAAAATTAATGCCGGTATACCTCAACGCTCAGTTCTTTCACCAACCTTATTTCTTCTTTTTATTAATGATCTTTTATCCCTTACTCTCAATCCTATCCATAGTTTCGCCGACTACAGCATCCTTGATTTCACGTACTCATTTGATTCTGTAATGAATTCACGTGGAAATTCTACAGAAGTCAATCGAGAACGCATGTTTAGATCATTAAACAACGACATTTCTATGGTCATCATTTGGGGCAGAGCAAATCGTGTTACGTTTAATGCATCCAAAACTCAATGCTGTTTAATGTCCCTTAAAAAACGTCCATTACACCCTCAAACTAGTTTAGTCGACGGAGTGAATATACCCAATTCGCCCTCCCTAAACATCTTGGGTATTCAGATATCCAGCAATATTAGCTTGACTGATCTTATATTTGCAATCGCGAAAAGTGCGATTAAATGCTTGGGTTTTCTACAGAGATATAAGAAATATTTCACCCAACCTGACTTAGCACTGATCTACAAGTCCCACATTAGGCCTTGTAGACACATGACAACGCGCGATACAAAACTACAAGTCGCTCCCACCCAGGTCAAATTTGGACGTACTGTCAAATATCGGGAATCTTTTCTAAGCAGAACAACACGAATGTGGAACAGTTTATCATTTTCTGTTTTTCCCGCGTCATATCATCCCGAAACTTTCAAACGGGGCGTACATCGACCTTACCCATTACCAAAACTAGACCTGATCGAATCAAATTAAATATGGAGATAGATATTTCAAAATAAGTAAGCACCATTCTCGTTAAAAAATGTTGTTGACCCTTGTAATTCGTCGATCCGATTTCTTACCATTCAAATATTTCAGAAATTTAGAAATGTCACATTCATGCCCCGCGGCTGTTTGGGTTTAAGTATTTTATGCGGCGCAACGATGAACGCTCATGTTCATTCAAATGATAGGTTGAGAAAGAAATAAAAGTTTTTCTGGCCTTATGAAAATATCAAACGAGGCATGTAACTTGCTGCACTGCAGGTGACTTGCACACTTTCTTGCATGTCTACTGGCCTGTCTGAACTACACAACGCCTGCTGTAATCGGAAGTTGTCAATGGACGTTGACCGAGCAGTCGGGCAAGCATAAATAACGGGCAACGTCACGAAGATCGACTCCGACGCGACACCTTTTTTTCACGTTGGCGGACTTTAGTATAAAATTTTTCGCGTCAAATTATGTCAATAATGATACTTTTTGGATAGTTTTACTATCATTTCATTCTTCAGCATTACTCAATTCGTAGTATCACTTTTTATTTAAAAGCAATCCTTTGTTCAGATACTTCTGACTAAGCCCATATGCCCAGTCCGGTACTGAATCAAATCGAAAATTAGTGATAAATAATAAAAATGTGAAATAAGATAAACTTTTTCGAAAATGATAGTTTTGCAAGAATTTGAACTTTCTAAATTGTCAACCACTTTCATAATAAAACGCTTAATTATGTTAGTTTAGATTTTAAAATACCAATATAGCATCAAATATCATAAAAGAACACATTATAACGTATAATAAAATATTATTGAATACTTTCTTTATCAAGAACACTGACCTAATCCGAAATATTTTCCTTAACTTTTCTCCAATTATTACTGTGGCGTTCTAAAATATGTCGTTTTTCTTAACAAAACACACACGGGAAGTCAAAAAACCATTACTAATAAACTAAAAGTAAAAAAACTTTTTTAAAAGCAAGTTTTTATTTAAATGCGCTAAAAAAAATAAACTAAACTTTTCCTTTAAAACTTTTACTATCAACTTATAACGTCATTACACAATTTATATGATATAAAAGCTTGTCGCGAGATTTAAGTACTCGTATTTACTTAGTTTGAAAATTTTAAAAATTAAAATCAATCAGATCAAGTTATTTAATTTACTTGTTTATCTACACAGGTAAATCTTGCGACAAGCTTTTATATCATATAAATTGTGTAATAACGTTATAAGTTGATAGAAAAAGTTTATTTTACTCTTTTTAGCGCATTTAAATAAAAGCTTGCTTTTAAAAAAGTTTTTTTTTTACTTTTAATTGATTTTTTTACTTTTTAGTTATCGCTGGACAGGTTTCTCAATCTGTTCATCTCATTCAACGCATCATTGTTGCAAAGTCGTTTGCCGGTTAATTTCGAACAGCCTAGCTCTTAAATAAGGAGGCCTTCTAATGATTTTACCCTACTTAAGGCCACGTATGCTTGACCAGCAGCGAAGACTATATTTTGCTGGAAAGTGCACAGTCTTAGGTTGAATGAAATGAACACCGTCTTTACCGAAGTCTATACGGGCGGATGGTATGTCAGTATCATACATTTATGCTCTCCGGAAGCAGGGCCATAAAATTTCTATAATATGTCCAATGGCACCATTCACCAGAGCTCAACAAGCCCTTTCATTTGACACCCATATTGTAGGAAAGCATAAAAGACTTAGTCCGACATCTTTAGAAGTCCGCTATATTTGGATTTAGAGTGACATCTCTTTATTTTTCGAGTTATTCTCAGCAAGCCCTTTCATTTGATACCCATATTGTAAGAGTGCATTAAAAATAACTAGTCCGCCATCTTGGGTGTTCCGCCATGTTGGATTTAGAATGACGTCACACAGCTAACCATGCATTGTCATCCAAACTAAACGTGTATACAAAATTTCAGCTCAATCGGTTGAAGATATCTGCTTCAAAATTGAGTTGCAAGATTCCACCCAAACAAACATAGTTACATACATTGCAAGATAAATAAAAGCTTGTACAAAATAATTACATTTATCAAAATCTCCTGGCAACACTTCACCATAGATAAGTTATTTTTCTGCATAATTTTAGGTTGAATTTTACTTCTAATTGAAAATAGAATTTTTTTTTAATATTTCATTATTCTGGAGAAGCAGCGATATGTACATATATACCCCGCTCTCTAGTTTTCCGTAAACCCATGAGCATGAGGCGGGAGAAGAACTTAATCCAAAACAAGAACGACTGCAAGGGGACCTGCAATTTAAAGTGTATTCCGAATCACCGACATTTTCTCTGCAACCACAATGACTGTTGTCAGCAGAAAACAACCATAAATTGCCGACGGTGAGATTCGAACCTAGGACCTTCAGATTGAAAGGCCAACACGTCATCACCTATTCCACCAACGACTAACCACTTCACCGACGACTTATCACTTACTCCACAGACGATTTATATGTATCCATATAGGAAATATTAATGAACGCAGGTTTGCATTGCGTCTGTGGGATTCAGGAAGTCACCATATTCAGCTGAATCGTACAAATGCACGATTAAGCTAAATTTTTCAATTGCTGCGCAAATCTTGGATTATAAATAAGCCCAAACTTTTATTGAATCTTAGTGTTGTTTAATATAGTACATCATCAGTATAGCATCAAACAAACGAAAACAAAATAAAAGATATTAAATTAAAAAAAAACAATTTTTGTTATTATAAAAGAAATTTTGCTCATAAAATATATAAGAAAATCACAAACTTTGTTACGTATAATAATTCAAACGTCTTTGGGTCGAAGGATTTTGCCTTCACCTTAATGTTATACAACTTTTCCCTCTTAATCTTGTTTACCGCATACAAGTAGGATATACCTTTTTTAAAGGCCAGCGTTTCCAGCTTAAAAAATGTAGAATGCTTTCCTGGTTCAATTGTAAATAATGTTTCAGGTAATGCTTTTCGATTGATACCATAATTAACAATTTTTAGAAATGCCTCAGAATGATCAAAGTCTTCTAAACTAAGTAGAGTATAACTTATACTTTGAGAAATTTTAGCACCATCATTACAAGTAGATTTGCCGGTATCCTCTTCAGTTTCACACATTTGCACACATTGACTGAAATTACGTATAACCCACATTATGTATACTCTTTAATACCTTATAAAAAATTAGTTTTGATAGGATCTTACCCACTCTGTTCATCTCTTTCATAATTATCAATACAAGGTGTTGGAATGCACAAATAAGATCCCTTCGTATTTAAGCAGGATTGATCGACTCCGCAGTCGTGATCAAAAGACAAACATTCATCAATGTCTGTGGAATTAAAAATCCATTTAGATATAGTGTTAATTGTTGACAATTAAAACAATCTACCTTGACAAAACTTATCCACTTTTTCGTATCCTTCTGGACATTCGGAGTCATTTGTAAAATCTGCATCTATTGCATGATCCGACATCATTTGTCCGTTGAAGCCAGAGAAGTTCGGTTGACAAGTTTTTTCATTTGGACCTAATGAATAACCTTTGGGGCACATACAAAAATATCCACCAAATGTATTTTTACAACTATGTGAACATCCATGTTTTGTTTTAAGAGAACACTCGTCTATATCTAAATATATTTATAATAGAAATTACGGATCCTTCAGTTATTGTCATCATAGAAAATAAAGACTTTGTTTACCTTCACACTTTTTAGATTTGTCATCATATATGAATCCATTATAGCAACTGCATTTAAAACTACCTATAAAATTAGTACAGATCTCGTCTTCCTTACAGAAACCTTCTCTTTCACATTCATTTATATCTGTAAAGTATTACTTTAAAAGTATTTAATAGTAAAGCCCTTGTTAAAATTACAATACTGTTGATTAACTAGACCCACTTAAAGCTAAAATGTAACTTATTTTCGACAGAAAAAATGTAATAAGTGGAAGCATTTTAAAAATTACCTGAGCATTTACCATTCGAATCCAATTCAAAGCCCACTTGACATGGAATAATTCTCTCCCTTTAAAAAAAAATTTTAAAAAACGTTTTCCTTATAAATAAAAGTATAAAGTTACTTACACTCTGTACGGATTTTTATCAGGGAAGAAAGTAATCTAATTTATAAATTTAAATATTGTAAGCATACATATTGTCATAACTAATGGAAGTACCTGTTTAATATCTGGGTCAATGGGTCTGTAATTCTGATAAGTCACCACAACTTTGATACCATGATCATTTTCGTCAATGTCGTCATAATAATCACCACTCATATATTCCTTAGAAATTACCTTGGATTTTGAACCTGGAATAAATTGATTGTAACTTACTAACTAATAACAATTTTAATTGACGTTATCCTTCCAATATATTACAATTTCAATATATTATGTACTCTAACAAATTAAAGATTATCAAAGTTCTCAAGCAAAGAAGAAATCTAAATTTGTCACAATGGTCTATACACCTAAAACATCCAAGTTGTAATACTGAATTAACGGGTAACCTGAACGCTTAAATTTTTCACTTTGCCTTTAGCTCAAAATTGTGCATGTTTAAAGGAATGTGGAAATGTTTAAAGGAATTTAAATGGGTCGCATATTGTGTGTGTATAGCCATGCAGCTCAACGTAGAGGTTAATGAGAAATTTACTTTTCAGTGTCTTTGTATCAGTTGAAGCATGTCGCAGAAAACCCAGTTTTTCTTATTTTAAGTGTAAACCAATAAACAAGGTGTTTCAGATCTAGTGTGCCGAAATAAGTGGGATGATAGATCTCACCTAGCCAAAGAAAAAATCCTATGGCAGGGGGAGGGCAATCTCAACCGTTTGGGAGTTACAGGGTGATTCATAAATTTGCAAGTTTTATAATATACACATCACTATTTAATTTTTAACTTTTAATCTACTCAACGCAGAGATATCAAACAAACGTCAAAAAATATACTACCATGTTTCCGCTTTCTCTTAACCTTCGGGAAGTTAAAAAAATACCCCTCTTTGGGCAAAAATACCTCTCCTTTGATATTCCATTACAGCCGCTTTTTCGTTTCAGTCTACTACACAATACATGTAATTTATATGCGCGTATTCCTCAAAAGAAAATTCTGCCAATTTTTAATAATTTTAGCTTAAGACCCGTAGATATCGATTGGTTTTTTAACTACGATCGATATTCTTGCAGTCTGTCCCTTTTTATAGCAAAATTTCAATCAGATGTTAGTAACAGAACGTCAGGATACTTGGGTATGAACTCTGGTTAACATAAGCTAATATCGGCAATAAAACAAAATTACACTAACGTTTTTATAACTCTTTTGCAGCAATAACTAAAATTAATTACCAGTGTACGATAAACAAACATTTTCGACCCTTCGTCTTAAAAATTTTGTTTATTTACAGGATTTCATACCTAAAGTGCAAGAAAATATTTAGGTAGTCAGGGATTTCTAAGGATGTGGTTTTTTTTAATCCTTTCTCTACCTGGACATCTTGTACCGTTTTGGAAAGGTGAATTTCGAAGAAAATATGAGAAAATGCTGAATTTTAGGTAATCACAAAAATTGTTGTCACTTTTGCAATGATAGAAGTTAGTTCAACATTGTTGACAATTATGGAAACGTAATTGGGATAGAAGTTTCTTGGCGTTTGTTTGATGTATCTGCGTTGAGTAGATCAAAAGTTAAAAATAAAATAGTGATGTGAACACCATGAATATTGCAAATTTATTAATCACCCTGTAATTCCCAAACGGTTGAGACTGCCCTCCCCTGCCATAGAATTTTTTGTTTGGCTATGTGAGATCTATCACCCCACTTATTTGGGCACACCGGACCTGAAATATCCTGTATTTGATCATCTTAAGCAAGGGAGTCATCCTATCGTTCTTCGCCAAGATGCATGAAGTGGCGGAATTCACGATTTGTGAGATTCACATAACAAAACAGAAGATTTGATAAAATAGTTTTTAAAAAAAAAGTTGAACCGACTTCACAAAAAGCGCTAAAAAGCATAAAATAATTTTTAATTTTATATCTATTACGACATTTTGAAGTCGGTGCAAATCTACTCTACCGAACAGAAAAGGAATCATCGAAATCGGTCCACGCGTTACGAAGTTACTACCCCTCCCCCTCCCCCACCTCCACCATAGGACCAAATTCTTCTCCTATTAGCCATGGGGGATCACACTCTATACAACAGCGAAAGAACCATCCAAACCGATCCACGCGTTACAAAGTTAGGTTCCACCCCCCCTTCTCCCACCTCCACCTCAGCAACATTTGTTTTCTCGTAGTATCAACCAAGGATCATATTCTACCCAATAGAAAAAGAATTATCCAAATCGGTCCACGCGTTACGAAGTTAGACTACACCTCCCCCCCACCCACACCTTTCACCATAGGACCAAATTATTCTCCTATTAGCAATGGGGGATCATACTCTATACAACAGAAAAAGAACCATCCAAATCGGATCACGCGTTACAAAGATAGGTTCCACCCTCACCCACACCCCCATCCCCCCTAATATTTTTTTCACCTGGTATAAACCACGGAACATACTCTACCCAACAGAAAAAGAATTATCCAAATCGGTCCACGCGTTACAAAGTTAGACTACCCCTCCCCCCCACCCCTCCCCACCACTCCCCACCCTCCTCCCACCACCCCCACCCTCCTCCCACCACCCCCACCCTAGGCCAAATTTTTTTCTCCTATTAGCAATGGGGGATCATACTCTGTACAACAAAAAAAGAACCATCCAAATCGGACTACGCGTTACAAAGTTAGGTTTCACAAGTATCTTCATTAAAAAATTAAGGAAAAAAAAGCGATTTTAATGCAAGTGATGGAAGGTTACAATGCTTTAAAGTTCAGCACAGCATTGAAAATCTGCGGTGAAACGCTTTTGTCTCAACCTGGGCTGCGTTCAAGATTTTTGCTAAGATTTGAGCTAAAAGGTATTTTTTAGTTATGTTTCTAATTTGTTAGCCTCGTTTTTAAAAAAAGATGTTATTATTGCTCAAATTGCTGTTAAGAGAATCACTATAGGGTTATAATACCAAATTCAATATTTCTAGAAATATTTTTAAATTGTCAAACAAACAAATCTTCCTTTTGCATTTAGTCGTTCATCGCAGTAGTCAGTTTTGAATGCATTTTGTATGCATTCGCATGTTTATAATAAGGGGTGGAGACTAAATGCGCATTTAACTGACTTCTTGAACGCACCCAAAATCTTAAACGCGACCCTAAGCATGTTTATAATGAGGGTTGAGACTAAATGCGCATTTAACTGGCTTCTTGAACGTACCCAAAATCTTCAACGCGACCTTAAGCTATTTAAAATGCAATTAAAAATGAAGATAGAGGGAGGAGGAAAAAACTACTTCTGGATGAAAATCCGAAAAATAAAGAATCATATTTTTAGCATGCATCAATGGAACCCGTAGCAAAGCGCAGACAACGAATCTTTAAATCCCTGAGGTCTATCAATTAAAGTCATTCTAGTTTCGGATGAGGCTCCTTCTCATCCGCCTGCCAACATACTGACTTATAAGCGAATTTTATATCCATTTTCTAGCTAATAAACCAAAATATAATAAGGCTAACAAAAACTTTCCAAAAAATAGTACTTCGGCAACCATAGTTGCAAATTGTTTAGGGATTAGACAGAGCATATAAAATATACTGTCGTGAACCTGGCGGTGAACTCGACCATTTTTCGGAGAACGAAGACGTAGTAGCATTCAGATACATATAGTATATCATAATTAGTAGTATGTATAGTATTACTTTAAATGAACTTCAATTGAACTCAAAATTCCAATTTACAATAACTTTAAAGCTACACGTTTACAGATTTAATTCAAAATATTGATGATATAATGCTCAAGTTCCCGTTGTCCCTAGAGAACAAATTCATCCAATTAGATGACCACAATTTAGTGGAGATTCCGAATCATCAGCATTATTCTGTAATCCCAATTTGGCGACATCTGTTGTCAGCAGAACACAGCCATGAGTCGGCGCCGAAGGAACTCTTGCGATGAACGGTCAAAACTCCACCAGTGACTTAAATATATGCTTTAATGAATTAGCGCCTTCTTTAAGTTTTGGAGTTGAAATAATGCTATTCTAGTTTGCCGTTGAGGACCAGCCAAAGGACTTTTATTTATTAGAAACATTTTTTAAAGAAAACTGCTGCATCAAATGTTTTAAGTTATTGGCTACATATTTACTATTTGTTAAGAAATACACACATTTTTTCCGGTCAAAATATTAAAATTTACGGTACTTATGCCGCAGTAACGGGATATTTGCAAAAAAAAAGTAGGTTCACTGCGCCTCCACATTGACTGGAATCAAAAAAAAACCAAATCATCTTAAAATAAATATAATTTCCCTACCATCAACCATGGATTTTAAAAACTATAGAAAATCATAAGAATGGCGGGTTTTGAAAAAGAAGTATAAAATTTTCGCCAAAAAAGTATCCTTTTTGCTTGCCAAATTGTCATTTTTGGTTTAATCAAAAAATCCTTAGTTTTTGGTATGACAAATTATGTCCCTAACAAGCAAAAAAATTTGGTTTTTTGAATCAATGCGATAAATTGCTTTCGAGTTACAGTGGGAGAGAATTTAAAAAGTGCAGTTTTGAGAAAAACACGTTTTAAGATTTAACTAGTGACTTTTTAGTATTAAAAATTAATTTTTCACATCCTGATGGCAGCTCTATTTTCAAAAATAAATATACACTACAATAACATACTTCGACCTCTTATTCTATACATTTAAGAGCATCGAAATATGTAAAAACAAAACAACACGATTTTTTTAACTTAAAACACTGGTTAGCCCCTTAACAGACGATCTGATGCAGAGTGAATCTTTGAACTGTACAAAAATATGAGGGGGTTAAGCCTTTCAGCCTTTTTATTTTCACTTTGGTTTTAGTTGTGAAAAGTCCATAAACGGCTTTTATGGCCTCCACGCTCTGTTAGAAAAATAGGTACCCTTGCCTTTTAAACCCCTTGAATGCAAAATTTTAAATACGAAAATTGGAAGCACACAACAATTTCTGCGTATCGTCGGCCTAATGTGAAAAGTGCACAACTCCAATTTTGCTGAATTTGGAATATGGAAATGAATTTCGCACAACTCCAGTATTTTTCTATTATTGCTATTTTTAATACTGCTCTGTGAAAATAAATAAAAGATGAAAGAACAAAATATTTGCATCATATTGTTACCACATCTTGTCAATCAAATCAAATAAATCAGTTTTTCCTCTCTACTGTAAAATTATGATTTTTAGAGTTATGCACTATTCACATAAGGTCGACGATATGCAAAAATCCTAAATTTAAATAGAATACGAACAAAGTTCATATCTACTTGTATACTATTGTATTTACCTGAAGCGTATTGGAATTTATCTGAATAATCGTCAATTTTAACTTCGTCCGACTCGACAAAGAAATGTAGATCAGGTGCTTCGTACATGCTCTCAGGTGTAAGTGGCTGCTGAAATCAAATAAAGAATTTAAATTCGTTCATGAGTAGTTAATAGTTAGTATTTTTGAACTTACCCAGTTTTTATTTTCTTCGTAATTAAGATGCTTGCACGATTGTTTTTGGCATTTTAATATCTCAACATTAGGGCCAGCACAATCTTTACCGCCATAATTCGGAACAGGGTTGGAGCAGATTCTCGTACGTTTTCTTACACCTTCTCCGCAAGTTCGACTACACTCGGACCATGGTGACCAGTCTGACCATCCACCATTAACTTATTTTTATAAGGATAAGGATAAATGTTGGTAATAATACAATGTTATTTTTTACCTGGACAAGACGTCGCATAGCACTGTGCCACCCTTTTGCTAAGGCCCGAACAGGGCTTTCCGCCAAATGAAGGGTATGGTTTGTTACATTCTCTGTATCTTTCTTTGATACCAATACCACATAATACCGAACACGACGACCATTGAGTCCAATTAGACCTAATGTGAGTTTATAAAAATAAAATTCAATTTACTGTACCTAATTGTAATCATACCATCCTCCATCAATGGGACATAAATGAGTGTTACAATTTTCTTCTTCATAGTCATATCCCAGACAATTTTTTCCACCATTCGCAGGTTTAGGGGTGTTACAATTTCGATATCGTTTTCGGGTTGGATTCTCTTGATCTCTGTTATTCATGCAGGACATGGAACAACTGGTCCACTTCGACCATTCACTCCAACCGCCATCAATCTAAAATTAATTGGTTTTTCACTATCATTTGCCTATGTAAAATATACCGGACAAGGAAGCATTTCACAACGCTCAGACTCATAGTTAGCGCCACTGCAAGAATTATCATCGTTCGTGAAAACACCGTTCACAATACAACGACGCTTTCGTGTTTTAACCCCCAGGCCGCAACTTGAACTACATGGAGTCCATGGTTCCCAATCAGACCAAATAGCATCTCCTGATATAACACTTGATTTATTTATAGGCTTTTGTGATTTTAAATGGCTTACTTATTACTGTAATATTGATATTTCTTTGTATTTCCCCCATTTTGTTTTGGGCTATACATATATATACGCCGCTGTCCCTTTTCCTTGCATTAGGAATTTTCATTATTGTATTGTCATCAGAGAATTGCACATTAGGAAATCGTCCGTTGATCTCTATGCCATCCTAAAAATTGATATTATTTGTATTATTACCATATATGTGACCCAGCCGGAATAAAGGCGGTAACATAAACGCGTATAAGTTTATTTCGAGCAGTAACATTTTCGACATGTTATGGTTTAGGGGACATTATTGTTTGAAAGAGCAAGGTTGGACGTATAAGACACAATCAATTTTGAAAATCGAGTTTTCGACCCTTGACAGCCAATCTTCTGGAAGGGTCACATATAATATACACATTTGACTAGAATTTGTGCCAGAAAAATTGTTAATATAATATATTCACCATTTACAAGTACAGAAATGAATTACCTTGTACCATCTTATTGTGGGTTTCGGAGTAGCTTTTGCTCGGCAATGGAGTGCTATTGTTTGATACTCCTTAATCTTTTGCTGACTTGGCCATTTGTCCAATATGTGAGGTATTTTAAGAACTTCAATACTGAATTGTTTCTGGACAGATCCCAGAGAGTTGTTTACATAGCAACTATAAACTCCGGATTCTTCCAGTTCATCTAAAACCTTCAAAAGCTCCATAATTTTATAATTCACAATTTTTGTTGTGCAATTATACCAATTGATTTGACGTTTCTGATAATATTTCCATACTATTAGAATTTCCACTCAAATGCTTTGACCAAAATATTGATGGCTTAGGATTTCCTACAGCAGGGCATTCAAGAGTTGTTGTTTGTCCTGAGGTATGTGTATGAGGGATAATTTCAGTCCTTCCTATATTCTTGATTTTTGGAGGGACTGAAACAAATGTATTATACAAGTATATTCTTGCGCTAATATTAATTTCTAAGTACCTAGAATATCCACCAAAAATTGTCTTCTATCTTCTCCAGCCGAATTAGTCGCAACACAAGTATAAAGACCTGAATGAGATTCGTTGGCATAAAGGACGGTAAGAGTTTTGTTATTGCGGGATAGACGGTAACCAGGTCGTTCGTTTAAAAACTTATGATACTAATCATTTTAAATTATTTTGTTATTGAATAACGTTCCATTAAGTTATGTGCTCACCTGAAACCATGAAATTTCGGGCGATGGATTTCCATTCCATAAGCAAGACAGTATAAGCGGTAAACCTTCTAATAATGTTTTGTTAACGAACTTTTCTTTGTCTATATTTCTTCCATTCAAATATGGTGGAGCTTTAAAGAATAAAAAAAATATTTAAATTATTTATTTTAACCGACTTCCCAAAAACAAGGAGGTTCTAAGTTCGACATGTATATTTTTTTTAACGCGTTGACCGATTTTGATGACTCTTTTTTTGTTGGGTAGAGTATGTTCACCGATTGGTTCCATGTAAAAAAAATTTTGGTGGGGTGGGGGTGAAACCTAACTTTGTAAAGCGTGGACAGATTTGGATTGTTCTTTTTTGGTGTATAGAGTATGATCCTCCTTTGCTAATAGGAGGGTGGGGGGAGGGGGAGCGGTAGTCTAACTTCGTAACACGTGGACCGATTTCGATGATTCTCTTTCTGTTGGGTAGAATATGTTTCCTGATTGATACCACGGGTAAATAAATTTTGGTGGGATGGGGGTAGGGGGTTGAAGCTAACTTTTTAACGCGTGGACCGATTTGGATGGTTCTTGTTTGTTATACAGAGTAGAAGACCTTAAAAAGTGAATAATAAAATAGTTTTAAAAAAAATGTTTAACCGCTAAGCGCTAAAAAGCATAAAATAATTTTTAATTTTATATCTATTACGACATTAACCAAACAACTACAACAAAAGTATTTAATCGTCCTTCATTATGATCTTGCGAGCTGAAACGTTCAGGTAGTTTTATGTATTACCTTCAATTGTGGTTTGGTAGTTGTTTTGTTTATTTAATTTGTACTGACTTCAAAATGTCGTAATTTGTTAGATATAAAATTAAAAATTATTTTATGCTTTTTAGCGCTTTTTTTGAAGTCGGTTTAACTTTTTTTTTAAAAACTATTTTATTGACCTTATTCTGCCGATTCCGGAAAACAGTACAAAAGCTTGGATTAAACGACTTGGATAATTACGAAAAATAGCAACAATGCAATTACACGTTATTGTAGTTTGCCATGGTCAATTCGTGATCTGTTTTACATAATCGGTAAAACAACACAGCTAATAAGCCGCTACCTTGGATTATAGAATAAAAAGGATAGGCCGTCGCGTGTATAAAACGTGTACGCTAGGCCAGCCATTTTGCTCGCTGGAAAGGTAAAGACGGGGAAGGAGGTGAAGTTCACTAAGTTGAGCTGACAAGTTTTGCTTTCGGTGATTTGTGTCTAAAGCGTTTGTGAGAAAAGATTTTTTGAGTTTATATACAAATTAGAAGAGAATTGTTAGATTTGTTTAACTAAATAGATAAAATAAGTGCTCTGTTTTGTGCTATGACAATTATCGTTGGAATTCACCAAAAATATCATTTTGTAGGAAGGTTTTAGTTTACGACTAGTTTTTATTACAATTTCCAGTTTGTTTGATCTGAAATATTTTCATTTTTAATCGTTCAAAGGCAATGTTATGTTTTAAAAAGGGGCATCCACAATTCAATAGATAATAATTTTCTTTTCCCTTAAATATTAATTTCTAAAAGATTCAAATGTGCATGATAAATAGTTGAAAACAACCGGGTGAATTATAAAAAAGCATTTGTATATTTTCCCGACCGTCTAAATTTGTGTTACTTCAATGGTGCACTCAAACAAGAAATGGTCATTGCACTACTTAAAGAAGTAAGTATGCCGAAGTTGTCTAAGCTTATAGCACTGCCTTATTAGTTCTAAATTCTAAGGCCGCCACAGATGACGACGGTTTTATACATTATGACAATTTTTATGACAAACTTTGTTTGTGGGTTAAATGACGAAGAAATGTTAGCTGTTTCTGCGGCAGGTATTTGTTATCAATATCATCAATTTGTGAAATATACATTCCTAAGCCACGCTCATATTTTTGTCCACAATTTGTCGGCTTTTCACTGTCAATAACCATGGATTATTTTTATAATAAAGTCTATAAAAAACTCCCGGCTATACGGTCTCATATGGAACCAATTTATTGTAAAATTTCTAACTATGCTACCTACAAAACCACGCAAAATACAAAACGAAATAATATTTAAGACGCGGCCCACAGGTGGCCAGTGTTTTATTTTACACGTGCTCGTTCGCCTAAAACCGTGTCTCAAAGATTAAGCATGTCAAATAGTTTTGAAGTCAACTAACTCAAAAAATAACAACAAGCAATAAGTTTAAACTTTCTGTCACACAGAAAATTACCTGTATGCTTTTTTAACATCAGATTAACAATAAACCTTAAATTGGTAATCGTTTTAATTCCCTGATTAAATTACGAAACGCTACCTATCATATTATATTTAATTATTTAGTAAATTACGAAAACTTTCACCAATCTCGATAGTATCATCAACAATATTTCATTGAATATAAGTAGATAGAAGTTGCAAATTGCGAGAGACAGGTGCGGAGTAAATATTTTGCCCTACGTAACATTGGTCTTCTAGCCACAACCGTTTTAATCAATCACTAGTTTCTACTGCTATTACGTAAGAAAAGAATTCTATCCATACGCTAATCAAGCTCTTTTACGAAATTAAAAAAAAATAGTTATAAAAAATAAATAACAAATTGTCACCAATTTTTTTGTGTTGTAAGCTTGTCTCTGACGTACCTCAAAATTGATAGTCATATCGAATGCGGAAAAAGTTATACGTGCTTGGTGTGTTAAGCGGTTTTTTCTCATGGAAAAAATAAACGAAAGATTGGCATTAAATTATGCTTTACGGCGTTTATCCTGGTTTCAAAAACTACGATTTTCGTTTTTTTATTATTTGCAAATAGTACATAGTCCCAAATTTTGTAATCAATTTGTATTTTATGTAATTTTTAAAAAATACTGAAAATTTACTGAAATACAGCGTGTTTTGTACAAGCGCATGAAGCCGCTAGAATAGAGCGCACCATTTTCAATGGCGTTTCTCTAGAAATTGTGTTTTCTCACCTTGTCGGCAATATATCTCAGCAACAAATACCTACATAATATAGTTTGATATATTTTCTACACAACACCCGACGTAATTTTTGAAATCTTTTCCCAGTTTTTTGTTATGAACAATTAAAATTTAAAATTTTCTTAATTTTTGTTTGACGGCTGTAGAATATATAATTTTCAAAATTTTTCTAAACAGTTTGTGTTATTTACTATAATATGTTTTTACAGTTTTTGTTACAGGTAACAAAAAAAATCATCAAAAGAAATTTATCTCTAATTTATTTTCCATGTACATTTTATATTCCAATCAAATTTCATATTTACATCTACTATAGCACTGTTCAACAAAATATGTGGTCATGATTTTCCCTGGGCAGCTGGGGGTCATTTCCAAAGTCAAATTCTGCGTAGAATCCGAATCCGCGGTTAGAATTCGGCCATGACATCCGGATTTTTAGATATTTGAGGTTATGTACTCGAAAAATGGGTTTTTTGGCTACTTTTGAGGTTATGTACAGGATACAACAATTTTTTTTGGTAATTTTTTTAAAGTTTCATAGTTTAGTACTATTCTTGACCTTCAAAATAAGCTAAAGAGCGGGCACCTATGGTTTTTTCTAGAAAAGTTACGACTATTTTAAGTTATGAAGTTCATATTTCATATAAATAGATATATTATGTTTATATGCAATATGAACTTCATAACTTAAAATGGTCGTAACTTCGCAAGAAAAATCGTAGGTGACCGCTCCATTGCTTATTTTGAAGGGTAAGTAAGTTAGTACTACATTATGAAACTAGAAAAAACGCTAACAAAAATTTTGTCCATCCTATACATAACCTTAAAAGTAGCCAAAAAACCCAATTTTTCGAGTATATAACCTCAAATATCTAAAAATCCTGACGTGATGACCGATTTCTGACCTCGGATTCGGATTCAACGTAGCAAATTACTACGGAAGTAACCCCCAGCTGCACGGGGACAGAATCTTGTTATCCAGTATAGTTTTTCTACAATAAATTTGTGAAATCTAGGCTACATTTTTAGAGTTCTGACCAGAAAACGCCCCTTAAGAATGGAACAAAATGCAGCACTTTATTAGGAATGTTGAACGTTTTTATGGACAAAACAAGTGTTTACCACATCAACAATTGATGACAACAACTACGCAAATATGAAATATGAATATCAAAGAGATTGCTGATGATGTTGGCATATCATTTTGGCTTATGCTTAGCAGTTTTTTTCGGATGTTTTGGACATAAGATGTGTGACAGTAAAAGCTATTTTTCCGAAATTGTTAAATTTTGATCATTGCTTGTTCGTGCACTTTTGGCCAAAAATAACGTAGTTATAAGGCCTCAGCCTCTGTATGCGCCGGACGTGGCTCACTGCGTCTTCTTCTTATTCCCGAAGATGACGTTTTGCCAACATTGGGGAGATAAAAACAGATTCGTTGAGAGAGCTGAACGCCATAAAGAAAATTGTGTTCTAGAAGTGCTTCAAAGATTGAAAGAAGCACTGGTCCAGATGTATTAAATCCGAGATTACTTTGAAGGGACCAAATTAATATTTATGCATTAATAAATTTTTTTTGTGAAAAACGAAAATTCGCAAATTCTTTGATCAAACTTTGTATTCAGTAAACGTAAAAGTCTTTAGTAGGAAACGAAAAACTTAAACAACAGTCTATCACCCAACAGGGTAATATATATTGTGGGATGTTTATGTATACTGGTTCATTCATTTTGAAAGTGAATTTTTTTCAAATAATAGTAAACTTTGGAGTACCTACACAGTACTCCAAAGTTAAGTATTATAGAACAGATAAGACGTATTCGTCGTTTCGTGTTGTTTGCAATATTTATAGTATTAACTTTTCCCCATTTAATTTAAAGAGAAGTGTTATGACTGGTTAGTAATTATATATAAGATAAGTGTAACGTCTAACATCAGGTATTAAGATATAATATAATAATATAATATAAACAACTTCGACTGACTGACTGCCTGGCACACCCTCTCTAGTTCCGTAACCTTTTATTAGGCATGGGGCGGTAGAAGAACTTCCCCCAATTCGACAACAACAATGGCAAGTGGACCTACAATTTAAAGTGTATCCAGAACCACCGACATTACTCTGCGATTGCATTTTTTCTAGCATAATCAGTTGTCAACGAAAAATAAAAATGGGTCGCCGACGGTAGAGTTCGAACCTAGAGCCCTCATGACGTAAGGCCAACACGTTAAATTCCACCGACGATTGCTGACAGTTTACATATATTGCACATTGCACATCCCGGTCTATGCAAGTGTGGCGCTTGGTATGTTTTATAAACGACTGCGTGATAGTGCTAGGTTGCTATGGTAAAAGTGGGTTTTCCGCTTACAGTTAATTTGCAGGATACATTTTTAGTCATAGCGTTTTGTAAAAAAAAGATTGCATTTTTTTTTTATGGCGATGTAGAAAATTTTTCTTTGATTTTAAAATTGCGTGTCGCATTGCCTTGAAATAAAATACGGTAAATTTCTGTCATAATAAGAAACAACGCGTCTGGTCACCTTAGCGTTATTTCTCTCTAAAAATCAAAACATCCAACTCAGAGTTCAGTGTCCGCTTGTAATGACCCAGATTTTAGTGCTCTTCAAAGTTTTTTTGGAACAATCCTAGAGCGACCATCGCACAACAGTTGCTTACGGTACTGGCGTTTAGCATTTGTTATATAAACCCACCCTAGGTAATAGTGGCTATTGCAATTCAACTTCCTATCGAGTCAGTTCGTTTGCTTTTAATTTACCAGGAATATTTCGAAGACCCAGCACACTTACAAGTCATACCTAATTTCCTTGAGAAAAGAGGTTAAAGTTCTTTACAATCCATAATTATTTAGGAAGCTATAGACAGTCCAAATCGGCTTGGCTATCTGAACATTCGAGTTTCTACAGTTATCTACACCTAAACTAGACGGCGGCGTGTTCCTCGGAACGTACAGCAATTTCGATTCTTGGGCTTACACGTTTTTGTTTGTTGCTTTAATATATGTGTTGTTACACAGAGACAATCTCCAACGTTATTCTTATCCTCCCTGATGTTCCACAAGGAAGCTGTCTGGGACAACTATGATGCATTTTTCGACTATTTTGACTAACTTCAGTAGCTTTTTGGCGTTGCTATATCCAACCATACTTGCTCTCTTAAATTTCACCCTATTATCATTCAGGTATAATAATAATGTTATTCTAAATAGTGGTATAATATAAAAAAAACATTTTCAAGCTTGTTAAAAGACTATCTAATGAATTTTATGATCCCTTTTTTACAAAACTTTTGTATTTCACTTTGTAACGCCTTTTTTAAAAATAACATCGATGGTTAAGATAACAAATGTTGCATCTGCACTTTTTAATAATATTTAGTTTGTGGATGGAGCAACTCCTTTTCGCCTATATGTATTTTATTTTGCCCAAACGCTACAATATCTGAGTATCCCTTCTAGCACAGAAGGCGCACTTCTTGACTTATGCCAAGAAATTATTTCCTTATTTCGACAACGTACTGTTGGAGTGAGACTCAAGAAACCAGCATGCAAAACAAAAAAGAAGTAAGTACAACAGGATGATTTTGAGTTGTAGATGCTTCCTTTAGGTGTCACTTTGTTCACATTAGTATTAAAAACGTCTCCAATATCATTAGCAAACCTACACATGCGGTTAATAGCCTTAAGAGATTCTATCGGAAGTTATAGACTTGAGAAATATTGTTTGTTGGTTTACAACCTGTTACAGATGACAGGTTTTTTACAACCCAATTGATCAATATCTCCATTTTTAATAGAATATTGGATATTTTTTGTCAAATAATCAACGCACAAGGACTAACGCTTTCTATATTTAATTAGTTGGCAGCTCGTTGACTCAAAGGCTACTGTAAAATTTGAACTTCTACTTTCTTTTGAAGGTTGGCTTCAACTTTCCAAGGCTTTTAACTTAAAACTAAGATTCTTGGAAATATAACTTTTGTGCACTTCACCATAGACATATTAACTACATTTGGGTATTTTTGCGAACGCTTGGTAATCCCGCTCAGCGACGTTTTTTGTGATGATTGCCTTACCTCCGCTTCAGAAATATGTAAAGATGGATTTCTGTTTAGAAAATGGAAAATTCTTAGTTTTCACTTATTAACTAATAATTAAAGGTAACATTTTTAAGCCTACATTGTAGATAAATAATCGTTTATGTTTGAGGAAAAATCAAGGTAACGACCGAATAAACGTGTAGATTTCTGTATCTCGAAAAGGACTTACCAAATACATCTACACTATATTTCTGTTCCTCACTTCCAAGAGAATTAATCGCATAGCATACGTAAGTTCCTGATTTCTTCATTTTAGGATCATCAATGATTAAGGTTAGGGTAACTGTATTTTTCATTTTAGTGATTCTTCCAAAAATTCCCTTTGGTTTTATTAAATTTTGCCAAATATTTTTGTCTCTGCTAAATTCAGCACCTCGATAGTTAAAAGTATTTCCGAATTCATCAATTATGATTTCCTCGTTAGTTACATTTTTATCCTGAATTGATAGTGCACTTGCTGATGACAAAATTGTTTTACTATTTAAGCCCCAAGCTAAAATTGGCGAAGGGTTTCCTTCAGCAGTACATGACAACTCCATTAATTCGTTGCTGTCAATAATAGTATCTTTGGGATAAGAAATAAATCTTGGAGGTGCTAGAAAACAAATTGTGTGTATTTAAAGACAAAAAATAAATAAATAATGTGAAATCATTATGCTATTGTCTTACCTAAAATATCTATATGAAATAAAATTTCCTCATTTCCAAGGCTGTTGTGTAATTTGCATACATATGTACCACTGTCGTCTTTTTCAGCAGCAAATATTTCAAGAATACTGTTTTCTATTCCTAACTCTTCGCTAAAGAAATAAAAGTATAACAAGAAAATATAATTAAATATCCTGAACTTACCCATCCTTCATCCACCTTACTGTTGGAGGAGGATTTCCGTAAGGTTCACAGTCCAGTTCTATATCGTCTCCTTCGAATACTTCTTTCCAATTATTTTTTGAAAGCTGTGGAGTTGGAGGTACTGCAATAAAGTTTTTTGTTAAAAAAGAAATAAAAAACGAAAAGTATTGCTTTACTTAATACGTCAATCTTATATGACATGCTATCGACACCGAAAATATTATTAGCTTTGCAAGTATACACACCAGCGTGGTAAAATTTTAAATTAGTTAAATGCAGCTCTGGGTTTGTTGATAAAATTGCTAGATCTTTTTCCCATTGGATCTGGAAATCAAATTCAATAAAAATATTTAATTTGCTGTTATAATTTTCGGACCTGCGGTTTAGGATAACCAGCTGCAAGGCATTTAAGTGTTATATTCTCCCCCTCACGTATTGAAATTACATTGTCGTCAACATTATTCTCGATCGAATGAGCAATTATATCCGGTGGAGACCATACTAACAGCTCTTGAGTAAAATTCTGAATTCCAGCCTCATTTTCACCGATACAGGTATATCTACCAGCATGTTCTGGAGTCGCTGCTGTTATCTCTATTTCTTGGCTATGTTTGCCCTTAATAGCGTTTTTCTTATAATACCAGGTAAAGTTGTTCGCTTCTCTTAGAGGACAAACTAGCCTAATTGTGTCGCCTTCTGTTACGTTATGAGGCTCGTTACTCAAAAGTTCCTTAATTACATAAGGTTTTTCTAGAAGTGTACAAAAAAAATTATATAAAAGCACATTTCGAAAATGTTTCTGAGCTAAATAAATGTAAAAAAAGTTATATGTGCATATATATAAATAAACATATGTATAGGAATCAAAAGGTTTAAAAAGTAAATTTCAAATCGTTTAATTAAAATTCTGTGGTGTTTTCTAAATTTTAAATTTTTCGAATTTTTACAATCTTCTTTATAATTTAAATAAAGTGATGCATTTTTTCTTCTGTTGAAATACATAATTATAATAAATTGCATTGCCCGTCTTTATTAAACTTCTTACAATAATTTTATATTCGCCAGCTGCTAATGAAACGGATCTGAAATAAAACGAGAAAAATATATAAAGGATACAATTTAAGAATATTTGAACTAATAAAGAAAACAAGCTCAAATATATTTAAGTACTAAACTAAATTTTAAGCAAAACTTAAGAAGAAAGTTGAGATTTAAAGCTGAATGTACAAAAAAAAACGCTTCAGTCCTCCAGTTGAGAAATAAAACAGTTCTAATTGGGGAAATAAATTTTATTTTTTAAATTTTTTCATAATATTGAATATTTAAATTTCTGGCACAGCTTCTAATTCCACATCATCGCACTGCATGTACTTATTTAAGTATTTGTTATCTTAACGCCCCTTATATGTTAAAATAATTGTTTTAAAACGCCTTTCCTTACTGAAAACCTCTGGAATTGTTTACTCTTATTTAACACATCGGTAGTGGGTCACTCTGAAATTTTGTACATTCTCCATTTACACACATAATAAAATAGTTTAAAAAAAAACCGACTTCACAAAAAGCGCTAAAAAGCGTAAATTTTTTTTATTTTTATATACATATATTACGACATTTTGAAGTCGGTTCAAATCAAACAAACCGAACAACTACAACAAAAGTATTTAATCGTCCTTTCTTATGATCCCCTGAGCTGAAACGTTCAGGTAGTATTATGTATTATCTTCAATTGTGGTTCTGGGGTTGTTTTATTTGTTTAATTAGCAGCGACATCAAAATGTCGTAAAAGATATAAAATTAAAAATTATTTTATGCTTTTTAGCTCTTTTTGTGAATTCGGTTAAACTTTTTTTTTAATAGCTATTTTATTTTTCACTTTTTAGTGTCTTCTACTCTATACAACGAAAAAAAACCATCCAAATCGGTCCACGCGTTACAAAGTACAAAGTTAGGTTTAGGTTTAATTAATCCGAAGAATCCCATTATGTTACAATAAAGAGAGATATAGTATAAAGTGTAAAACATCCTGTATAAAAATCCAGCTCTTAATTCATACCAAGAGATGGCGGATCAAAATAAAAAAAGCCCTGGGTAGCCCTGGTAGGGTAGTCACACCCGGGTGGGTGAAAATTTCTTTAACCAATTTAATTTAATAAAGTTTTAAGTTTCGTAATTTTGACGTTTTAAGCTGTATTATTTGAAACACTGATGTTATATTCAAAATATAATTTAGAATGTTTCAAATAACACCCTTAACAGTTGAAAGAATTTTTGAAAACAGTTGAGAATTACCAAAGATATAATTTTTTGAATTTTTGTAAGTTTTTCTACGGTATGCAGTTATCGATATTTCTGTCTCTACTGTTTTTCTTTTCATAATAACTCGATAAGTAATAAGTTTTCAATGTGGAGCATGGGGGTTATTTCTAATTTACGTTCGATTACCTAACGATTGATGTAATTTTTACCCTCATCTGACCAATAGTTTTCGACAAAACAGTAAATGAATGAAAAAAGTGCTTTTTAGGGCAAGATATTTGCCAAATCTAATCTTGTGTTTGGGAAAAAAAACAATAAGTGATAAAAAATAAATTTTATTAATGAAAGTAAAATATCCTTCATTATGATCTCGCTTGCTAAAATGTTAAGGAAGCTTTCTGTGGTATTTTTAATTGTCGATAGGTAGTTTTTTGTTTGCTTAATTTCACCGACGTTAAAATATCGTAAAAGACATAAAAATAAATAGTACTTTACGTTTTGTGAAGTCGATTCAATACGATAGTCGCATGAATAAAACGATTGCAACAATTTCAGAGGTAGTGTACTCTACACAAAGGAAACAGAAACATCTAAATTCAACCACACATTACGAAATGAGTCTCCAAAACTTTTGAATACTCTTATCTCACCCTAGATACAAAATTTTACATTAGTGCTTGTCCGGCAACGAGGAAAAATTATCCAAATCGTGCCTTACAATATAAGATGACTGCTCTCTCCACTCGCCATGCGCACTCTAGGTAAATTTTTTTTATCATATCTTCATAAAGAAAACGTATTCAAAATCAATCAAAATCATCAAAATCGGTCGACGCATTACAAAGCTAGATGCCGCCCCTCCCACACCCCACTCCAAGACGAAAATTGTTGTTGGTATACAAATGGAGCAAGATAATTTATAACATAACATAATTAAGAAATCATTCAAATCAGCTCATTTTATATCTGGAGATCATAGGAAATCCATTCTAAATACAACAATAATCATTTTTCCCTGTGGAAATGTTTAATGACCGTTTTACTTTTTTTTTAAAGGGCAGGTATGAGCTGCAAACGTACAGCTCATACTTGTCCTTCTAAACAAAAACGTAAAACGTTTATTCGAGGTCATAAAATAATTGTTTTGCAAACATTTTCACAGAAAAAAAAATGATTATTGTTGTACTTGGAATGGAAGTTGAGAATGGTAAAAGATTTTTTTCAAATTTCTTTTGAAAGAGAACACAACACATTGGCCACTATTTTACACCCGAAAGTAAAAAAAATTTTTATATTGCAAATTTTTTAAATATTTCCGTTTGAAATGGAAAAATTGATTTTTTTCCTCGAAATTTAAGTTTTAAAATATCTTTTTGTAAATCCATTAGCAGTAACAACAAACAGTCTTTAACACCATTATGTTACTTGTCAACTGAGATATTAATAGCGTCTATAACACTAAAACTGTAGAAAATATGCGTTAAAATGTAAGACTGTTTAATGTAATCATAAAAAAATGTTAAACCCCTATAGCTTGGAGGGGGTGGAGATAGACCCCCCCCCCTGCCATACAATTTTTTCATTTCTCGTCTAGATCTACCAGTTCCTTTATTTTTTTCACACGACCTAAACAATACCCCTGGTGAAAAAAGCCGATTTGGAAATTATAAATTTTTTCTTTCATAAAACAAGAAGAGTAAGCAATAGTAAAACGATTACAATAATTCCAAGATTGTTGCGACTTATTAACTTATGAAAGCAGAAAAAGGGATCATACTTTTAACTCATATTTATTGTCCTATAACAGTTGAAGTGATTCAGGTGTGCAAAAATGGTTTAAGTTAAAGAGAGAAGTCTGAAATAATTATATTATCGGAAGAAAGTGTATCAAATGTAGATATATGTAGCTAAACGTTTAAAATGAATCATAATGAGTTTTGTTTTAAATACCGTGAAACTGTAAAACGGGTCATTTACATCGGTTATTGCAGCGGCTTAAGCCCACAATACAATGCATTTAACACAAGAAATTTGTCCAACAAAATATTATGGTTAAATACAATACAACCTACAAACACGTGTGCATTAAAGGCAAATCCATGGACACAGAATTACATGAGGTTAGGGGAACGATCGGGAAATCTCTCCACGGTAAAAAGTACGCATTGGCTGCCTTCCCTGATATTGAAAGAATCTTCAAAAACTCAAAAATATGATCCATCATTTCCTCTTTCGAGTTATCTGGCATACAAATATCCGAACCGGATACAGACAATGCTAAACAGCAGGGTAATCAATACCAGTTTAGGAGATTTCTCCATTAGAAAAACAGTTAACAGAGGCACACCACAGGGAACAACAGGTGCAGTAAAATCCAGACCACAAGCTGGTTTGAAAACCATTTTACACCTTCAACCCATAGAGCTTTACACAAGAAAAGTGGTAACCTTGGCAGCTATCAGACGCGGAAAATTGACACCACGAAGTTTTGGACGTGCAGTCATACTGAACTCCTTTAATCAAAATGGGTTACACCTCATAACGGGTTACATGAGGTCACAATATGTCATATCTAAAAGAGAAGATTGGCAAATATTATTAGAGGAACTCCAAACTTTACAGACCAATCGAATACGGAAAAGCGGGTTGGAGCTGGAGTTTTCTCGGAAGAGCTGCAAATAAGTAATTCTTATGGACTAACTAACGATTGCATCATTTTCCAAGCGGAAATATACACCATTATTAAACTGCATTTACTACCCGAGCAAACCAGATGTCGGCAACCGAGATCACTATTTGTGTTCAAAATCAACCAGCACTCAAGGCTACCTACCTGATAACATCAAATTGATTCAAATGATGTATCAGAGCCGCAAGAGATTTGTCAGAGTATACGGTCGAGATCTGATGGTTTCCAGCAGTTGTCTGCATAGAGGGTAGTCGAATGAATCCTGTAGAAGTTGCAAACACAATCTATACGACAAGCTGGGAGATCTAAATAGATTTAAAAAAATATCTTGATGCTTCGGCAGCAAATAGCCCGACAAACCAAACAGCCAACCCTTGCTCCCTTTGCTGCTGTTATTGCCTTTTCTACAGGTGTTCTTGAAAGTTTTGAAATTTGTCTTTTAACCATATTTGAGTAACCTTAAAACTACCTGAGGCTGAAAAGGATATTCCTATTTGATTTGTATTAAAAAGAAGTCATGTGAACTTGGCACCCCTTTTTTTGAAAATTACAATTTTTTTAGAGTTCCCGGTAGAACCAACATAGTTCTGGAGTTCTACACAGAAAATTTGAATAGTTCCGGTGAATTAAGCTCAAAAATAGCAAAAGAAGCTTTTGGGGTGCTAACTTCACGCAGCACCCCTTTTTTTGATAAAATGAGTTCTGAGTCGATAAATCGATAGAGAAAGAAGAGTTCCGGAGTTCCTGATAGTTTTTAGCAATAGTTCCGGCGAATTCGCAAAGTTATGCAAAAAAGAAAAAATTCAACTTTTTCGAAAAATTAGCTAAAAAATGTTTTATTGAGTTCTGAGTAATCTTCTGAATAGCATCACAATAGTTCTAAAGGGTGCCGTAGTCAGAACTCCGTTCATAAATAAATTGCATTAGTTATTAACAATTGAAAGGGGACAAATCGAAAATATTTGCATTTTGCATTTTCACAACTCGGGAAGAAATATCTGGGGAGTGCTGGTTAGAGTTCTGGGTAGTATTCATATAGTTCTAAAGGGTGCTGTAGCCAGAACTCCAATCATACATACCATCGATTTTTCCAAAATCTATGAAAAACCACATTTTTTTCATCGTTTTTGCACTTACACTGAAAATTTCAAAATTCGTATGATATGCGCTATAGCTGTAGTCATAAAGAACATGAGGTAAAATGTCGGTTGAATAGTTTCGGAAATTTTATCAACAAGCCGTCCAAAAACGTCATTTTGAGAAAAACGCGTTTAAAGTTTTCTTTAACGAAAAATCGTGAAAAAATTAGCTCAGCTAGCTAAGTAAACGTCACTCAAAAGTACACTTAGACTGCTCGGATATTTATAAAATTTTAGTATGATGCTTTTAAATACGTATACTTTCGAAAAATGCGATAAGAAAAAAATCGATTTTTTTGAAAATTTCAATTAGGGTATACCCATTAAATAGCCATTGGTAGTAATACTACTGATAATTCATCTCATTTCCATTACTTGTAATAGTATTGTACTATATTACTTCTATTGAAAGTAGGGAGTCATTGTTGTAGATTTCTGCAATTTCTATAGGTACATCAATAACAAAATTTACCTATTGTGTTTCGAACTTAGTGACAATTTTGGTTAATTTTGAGTAAAATAGAAGAATTTTATTTGTAAACCGAAATCGTAATATTGACTTGAAAATTTAGATAACACCGACAGAATATTTAAATGATACTTACTTATAATGTAATAATAAAACAATTTCAATATTTACTCACCTACACTAATTATTTCTACTTTAACTTCATCAGCACCTTCAGAATTTACAGCACGACACACATAATCTCCTGTTTGGCTCTGCCCAGATGAATAAAGTTGTAGGATATGACTGGTTGGTTCTAAAAAGTAACGTAAGGGGAAGGTTTTTAATAGTATAGACAAAATTTACCATTTTGTGATATTGTTGTTCCGTTTCTTGTCCAAAATATAAGAGGAGTAGGACTTCCCTCTGCCTTACATTCAAATGAAAGAGCAAAATTTGGCAGTAATTTGAATGTAGTTGGTAATTTGGACAATATTTTTGGTGGATCTTCAAATTAATAAAATATAATATTAAGCAGATATACCAATTTTAACCATACAATTTATCTCCAATGATATTGTCCTTTGTGCTGTGCCCATATTATTTGAGGCTTCACAAGTGTATGTTCCAGTCATTGATATATCTACGTTTTTCAGTACCAAATCCCCGCTGGATTCTAGTACTACGTGTTGCAAATTTTTCAGGATCGAACCATTAAATCGCCATAATATTTGAGGCTAAAGATTGAAGAAGTCAAAAAGTGTTAGTGAATTAACTTGATTTAACTAACCTCTGGATGTCCTTCTGCTCTGCATGCGAGAGATATTTCCTCTCCAATACTGGCAGCTACAACTGTATCATTCTTAGGAAAAATCTTCGGTTCGACTAAAAGCACATAGTGTAAATAGTTTGACATTTAATTGAAAGGGTAGTTCACCATACATGCAACTACGAGTACAGTGCTTTTCATAGCTTTCCCAGCCTCGTTTTCCGCAATGCACTCATACACTCCAGCATCCTCAGGAGCAGCTGTGAAACTATATTCAAATAATAGAAATTTAATTTTTGTGGTAGTAGTAACTTTACTTTAGATAATTATTATTTTGCTGATTTGTATAAGAGGGCAACAAATTAGAAGTATAGAATTTCCAAATTATGTTGGGAAGTGGATCTCCAACGACATCACATTCGATTACAACTTCATTTCCACTTTCTACCATCACAACTGCTTCTTCCGGCGACCGTAATTTAGGCGGAACTGCAAATAAAGCAAAACAATGCGGTAAAATTTACTACGAAATTCTTTTAAAACGACATACCCACCACTTGGACCTTAATCTCTTTGTAATTATGTCCATAAGGATTTCTCGCAATACATCCGTAAGTACCTCTGTCGTATGGTGTTACTTTATTTAATTCGAGTGTTGAATTATCTTTGGAACTACAATAAAGAATTTGTCAAACCCTCCTTGCATAAAATGACTTTTGTTACATTATTTTGTGTTCGGTTATTTCCACACCGTGTTTCACCCATTGAATTATTGGGGTTGGATGGCCTTCAACTTCGCATTGAAAAGCAAAAGATTCTCCTTCTATTACCTTGATTACATCATACACTTTTTCGTCTCGATAGATACCATAAACATTTTTAACAGCAGAGGGTTCTATAAATCAAAAAACCTTAAAATAATTATATATAATAATAATTCATAGATATTTAGTGTCATTACCAAATATTCGAACGTCTATAATTTTTTCGTCATATCCGTGTTCATTTTCTATATGGCATGCGTAATATCCATTATCGTTAATTGTTGAACTTGGCACATATAGATTGAATTCCGACAACTTGGTATAATCTTCATTTTTGTCAATTATATTTCCTTCTAATCTCTCGAAATCGTGAAACTCTGTTGTTGTGGACTTTTTCCAGAAGTATTCAATGATGGGATTGCACATCTCACATTGACAAGATATATTCAATTCTGATCCGACCCTAATACTGATGCGAGGTTCAATAGAACGAAGTCGAGGAGGATCTACAAATTATAATACAAAATAAAAATATTATTAAGAGAAGCAAAATTACAATTTAAAAGGTATCGAGCCATTCCTTAAAACAACCATTTTATATTTGTTTTTATTCAATATCATGGATAGGTTAATTCTGAAGGAAATACCTTAGAGTATATATATATATAGTTTATATTCTAAGGGAAAGACAAGTGTTAAAGAACATATCAAGAACTGTTTTATATCGAGCTCGATTAATCGAAAGCTTAGCAAAATTCAACAACAGCGGTTTTCTTGTTTGTAACTTTAAATTGCTGCTTCTGTTTTAATTCCGTCAACTAGACAATTATAAAACCCAGTTTTCGAAGTTTACTCCAAGGAAAACTCTGATATAATTTGTCGGCTGCATAAAATAACTTTTCAATAAAATAAGTCCCCAATGCTTGGAAAAATTTGAATGAAATATCACCCCAAAAACAGGGAAATTATTTCTTAGATCTAACTCCCCAAAAATAAAAATGAAAAACTCCCTAAAAAATAAAATAAGTCTTTAAACATTAATGAAGTCACACCCCAATATTTCGGAGCTAAAACACTATTTAGTGCTTTGCATTTCTTTATTCTTTATTTATTTAAGCTTAATGCAATATATTACATAAAAAATACAAAATAACAAAATAAATACTACAAACTAAAATAAAAAATAATTCATAACAGATAATGTAAGCTACAATATGAGCTATGATTATGATAAATATAAACTGGGAGGAAGGAGAATTAGGAAAGGCGGGATAAAGATATAAGGCTTTGTGAAGGGATGATTTACTCAGATGGAAGTCGAAGGAGGAAAGGTCGTTGACTTTACTTAGCAACCTGGTAATTGGTTCGCGTTGACCGTAGTTCGTGCGATGGCGGTCGAGTCGGAAAAGGGAAGTGGACCTAAGGTTGCGAGGGTTGGTATAGATGGGTAATGATTGTAGGATTGAAGGGCAGTCTATGGCACCAGCTAATAGCTGATGAATGAATTTAACGTCGGAAACATCACCTCGCTTACTTAGGGGTTGTAAGTCGATCAGTTTCAGACGGTCTTCATAAGGTGGAAGGTTGAATCTGTCTACCCACGGAAGATCACGTAGAGCAAAGCGAATGAACCTACCCTGGACAGATTCAATTTTGTTAATGTGGATTGGAGAACTCTGTAGACCAGCGCTACCTAGCGCGGAGTTAGCTCTGTTAATTATGCTTTCAATATGGGAACGGAAATTGAGTTCGCTATCACAGATTATTCCTAGGTCACACAAAGAGGTAACGATAGGGACTGGTACGTCGGTTAACATGAAGGTTCTCGGGGTAGTGGTAAGACGCTTACGGGAATAAGATATGGACTGGCATTTAGAGACATTGAGCTCAAGAAAGTTTTTCCTGCACCATGTGGTGAACGAATCGAGGTCATTTTGGAGAAGAAGAGAGTCGGTTGTGGAGGCGATATGTTTAATTATTTTCATGTCATCAGCATAAATGGACAGCTCTGAGTGATTCATGACACATTCAACATCATTTATTGTGAGGATGAAAATTAATGGACCGAGGTGGCTGCCCTGGGGGACGCCGGAACGAGCGACAATGGGGTTAGAAATGGATGAGCTGAAAAGAACATTGTTGAGGTAGGATTGAATCCAGGAGATGAATCGAGGGGGAAGCCTAGGAGATCAAGTTTAAACAGGATAACGCTATGGGAGATCTTGTCAAAGGCTTTACTAAAATCGGTGGTGATAACATCAACATCTTTACCGTTTTCCAGGGCACATAGTGTTTTGGTGACGAATTCGGTAAGGTTGGGGGTTGTAGATCTTCCTTTGAGGAAGCCATGCTGGGAGAGGAAGAAAATAGACTTACAGTGGAAGAACATGGAATTATAGACCAATTTTTCGAATAGTTTTGGTATGGATGATAATTTAGCAATGGGTCTGTAGTTGGATACATCGTTCTTGCAGCCTTTTTTGAATATGGGAATAATATAAGAGTTTTTCCATAATTGAGAGGAAACCACTTGAGTGACCGAGAGATGCAAGGCACACTTTTTCAGAACGATGGCCGGAATGCCGTCAGGACCGGGGTGAAAGTCGTCCTCACGCCCGTTAATACTGGCGGCGATTTGTTCGGGGTCAGGGTCGAAAGATGTAAACGACGTTTGAGTGCATTTGTCCAAGAATTAAAAGTAGTTAAGGTCAAGTTGTAGGGAATTGTCGCTGAAAGATTTACTGAAGATCATGATGAAGAGGTATTCTCGAGCTTTAGGGTGGAAGGGTAACCATTGGATTTCTTCTTAGAATTAATAAAGCTATAAAAACGCTCCGGGTCGGATATGAGGTTTGTTTCCATCCGTTGGAGGTACTCATGGTAAAGGGTATCACAACGTTCAGAAAAGAAGGTGTAAGCAGACAAGTAGGAAGAATAATCAGACTCAGTCTGGGAAAGAAGAAAAGTGTGCCAACGTTTATTTCTCCTGTTGCGGAGAGAGCGTACCAAACGGGGGAGGAGGAGCAGTTTTTACGAGGAAGAAGAGGGATAGATTGTGTAAGACAAGCGTGTATTTCCAAATAAAACGCCTCTACAGCACCGTCTATTGGAAGATGTTGAGGGATAGTGCCAATGTTGGAGTTGAGAAGCAAGTGATTCAATATTTCAAAGTCGCCTTTACGAAAATTGAAGGAAAGAGAAGACTCGGAGCTTGAAAGGGCGTAAAGGTGTTCGTCGGAGAAAACGAGGAACAGGGGAGAAAGGTGACGATCGAGGAAGGAGAGGAGATGGTTACTTTCCGCGACAGCCGAGTTAACTGGGTCGGAGGAAAAGATTAAGTCTAACTGTCTCTCCAGAAAGTTCCTGACTCCACTAACTTGAAAGAGACCAGAAACAGAGAGCGGATCGGTAAAAAAGGCTTCTTTGGCGGAAGAGGCATGGTGTCTAACGTTTCAATTACGGGCTCGTAGGCCTCTAGAGGTTGAGAGGGAAGAATATAACAACAAAGAATATACAGAATACACTTATTCAGTGTTAATTTGATACCTACAAATTCTGATATTGAAGAGTCGGAGGTCTTAAACAGGGTGGCATCATAACGGTTGTGAGCAGCTATGAGAACCCCATGGCCTGGTGGGTCATTGTTGCCTACACAAACCGTCAACACGGAAAATGGTATAGTTTGGAGGGAATAGTTCGTTGTCGAGAATTGGTTTCAGTTAAGGCAAAGACATCGTGCGGGAATTTGTGGGAGTTAAGGAAAATATTGGATGTTTTTGTCAAAAGTCCTCTGACGCTTTGGTAATAGACTGACAAGCTGCTGGGGAGAGGTACTTGATCGGAGACCACAGGTGCATTAGGGGGGAGGTCAGAAATAGAGAAAGCGGGGGGGGGGGGGGGGGGTTTAGGAGCGAAAGTAGAGTAAGGATTCGTTGGGACTTCTTTGGAGATGGGAAATGCGGCGAGAACAGACGTACGCATCATAGGTGGATAGATCTTCTGAAACCTTATGGGAAGGTATATTGAATGATTCATGGTACTTAGTGAAAAGTTGATGTAGGCCTGTAGGCAGGCCTTCTTGATGTATACTTAACATGACGTTGGTGCTGGTTTTACCATCAATACAGACGGAATTCGGTTTTCATGCAGATAGGCTAGAAATAGACGTACGTTTCCATAAATGCGACGGTCTCGTAAACGGGACAAGAGGTATCGTCCATTGTTGGAATCCGCAGAGCGCAAAGTCAATTTAACTATAGGTGGGATTAGGGGATCGATAAATGAGTTATGTTCGGATGAAGGAGTTTTTGTTAGCGGAAGGGGCGGGTTAGCGGAGGTAGAAGAAGTTTGATAAGGGGCGATAGTGAAAGAAGATGATGACACGGAAGAATTTGGGAGTGCGTGGTTGGGTGGAAGCGCTGGATATACAGAATTCGAGACAGTGGTGGTAGGGTTCTCGGCTGGGATGGATGTGTTCGAGGGCTTTGCTATAAGTGGATCGATTTTACCGAAAAATACCAAAATTATTATTCATTTATTTATCTCCATATTGGTGTTACCAGTCTGGAAATCCCAGCTATATTCTTCCCTGAACATACAGACGTGTCGTGTCACGTGTTTTCAAAGCGATAAATTTTTATTTTCGCCGCATCAGAAAACATATTACTTTCGCTTCAAAAAATATCAGGTAAACTCTGTTTAGAAACGCAAATATTTAAATCTCAAGGCCACAAATTACAGCCCGCAAATTCGTGCTGTGCTCTAAATTAAATTTAATTTGCCACACTCAACGAAATTTGGAAGTAGTATCAAAATGTTGGGTGCACTCCGGGACTTACAAAGGAATCTTTTCACATCCTAAGAAACGTTGTACAAAACGTCGCAGAAAGTAATAAAAAAATGTTTGCACTCTTAATGTTTGACGAAATAAATATTTGTAAACATATTGAGTGGTATGGCGAAAATAGCATAGATTTCGTAAACTTCGGCGATGGAGATAGCAATAATATTGTTTCTACCAATGACTTTTAACTATGGACGGGTAGTTCTGTCAAAATCGTTATCCTTTTCCCTATAAGCACATTTCATTGAACTCTGAAAGGTAAATTCGTAGAAAGTTCATTGAGCTATTTCGGACCTAGCAACATGAAGACTTTGGGAATTTTCTGTTTTAGAGTGCGAATTTTCATTTCTTTAATTATAATCATTATCTTATACTTCGTGTAAGGCACTACACTATTTATTTTATTCATAATTTGAGATATAGGAGTGCCCTCCGATCTAAACTATTTTCAATTAAATTCTCGATATCGATTTAAAATTGCCGCCAGCAAATACAATTGCGTTTTTATGTTGGTGTCACATTCAAAACAAGAAAGCACATAATAGAAATAGACGAATATACAGGGAAATATCTCCGCTCACATTCTGGTTAAGCACATTCCAGAGGAAAATCACCAATTATTTCTAAATTTTATTTGAAGAAATACAAGGAGTACAGAGAAATAGTTTATCACAAAAAATAATTTCAGGGAAGGCAATTTAATCTGTATATATTAATGGGTTTTTTCTCTTGTCAGTGTTAGCAAAATACTCGAAATAAAAATGCCAGCAAAAAAGGTTTTCCACTACTGGTAACAAGAGTTGTCTCAAAATTAAATAGCATACGATCGGTTCATAGCTATATGTCAGTGGTTTCTACTCAAATGTTAATGTTCCTAGCTGCCTCTGTAAATAAATCTTAGAAGAGTCTACTTGGTTTTTTTCGTTTTTTTCAATGAACTTGCAACAAATGATCCCCCGTTGCTAATAATGAAATAATATGTTCCTGGAGTGGGGTGGGAAGAGGGAGGGGTAGTATAACTTCGTAACGCATGGACAGATTTAGATGATTCTGAATGCTAGAGTATCTATTAGTACTCTGACAAAAATTGTGGCTTGTGGTGAGAGTTGGAGGTTGGGCGGCGTCTAGCCTCATAAGGCATAGACCGATTTTGGTGATTGTTGTACAGAATACGGTTCCTGATTGATAAATGATAAGAATTTTGTACCTAGAGTGACAACGATGATGCTCTAACTACGGTAATTCTCTCTCGCTGTAAAGAGTGCGGTGGTGCACTAGTGCCATGGTAAAAATTTGCTAAGGTGAGGGTATAAAAGGGTGTCCGTGACTAATTTCCTAATATGTTGCCGGATTATTACAATTCTGTTTTCATACTTTAGAAACTGCAACTTTTGAAATTGCTTTGTTCGTACTAGCAGCAGTCTTCGAGTCATATATATGAAGACACGGAAACAGTTTTTTCAAATTGGAATTTCAGAGATATATTTTAAATTAAATAGAAATTGAGTACTAACAAAATTTTTTTTAATATATTGTATGGGGTGTCATTTGAAAGGCTTGCTTTAAGAATTCAACAATAGTTTAGTTTTTCATTTAAATTTAATTTAAATTTAGCTCTTCACTTCCCTCACCTTGGGGGGGGGGGGGGGGGGGCAACTTAAAGTATGCAACCCAAAAAATCTATATATTATATATTTAATATTGTGCGTAACCCTCTGCTCTGCTGAGTTTTATACTTGCTCGCGGAATTAAATATCCCAAAAATTTTAATAGGTAGAGTAAAAGTGCAAGAAATAAATTTTTATATAGAGAAATGCATGAATTTTATTAAAAGAATTATTTTGCAAACAAAAAGTTTATTTAAAAATAATTTTTTAAACTTTTTAATATGTAACTTTAAAGAAAATTCTTTTTAACACATATTATTCTTAAATTTTGCTGTCTGTGCA
The DNA here is from genome assembly GCA_964036015.1 of Leptarthrus brevirostris. Classification (NCBI taxonomy): domain Eukaryota; kingdom Metazoa; phylum Arthropoda; class Insecta; order Diptera; family Asilidae; genus Leptarthrus; species Leptarthrus brevirostris. Next base: position 98,395,821 of record OZ038373.1, read on the forward strand.
ATTTGGATTAACTTATAAAAATATTAACGACGACTAACCTGCTCTTTTGCAAAATGATCAATTATATGTATTATCATTTGAAGCAGTCGTCAATTCGACCTCAATATTAAGAATAACTATGCGCGCAAAAGTAAACACATCTACGCATTCTTATTTTTGAAGTCTCAGAATATTTTTACTTGTTTCTTTTTTTTCAAACCGTTTATCTTCAGGTGATAAAGAAGAAATTATTTTAACCAAAATTTCCAGCAGAATATTTTCCCTTTTTAATTTACTTTTATATTTTACAATCAGCTACTCTTAAAAATCAATGAAAACACAGTAGAGGTATAGGTGGTGAACGCTCGATTAAAAACTAATGCAACGATTGAAAACTAAATGCAACAATTGTGACAGGTGGTCTGCCAGAAAGAAGTATCATTGAAATCGACAATGGGATGCAGGATTAGTCGTTAGAAGAAAATTGTAATTATATACTACATGAATTGCAAAAGAAATAATTTAATTTGTGAATTTAATATTAGAATCAATACCCGCTAGTACCTTAATTATTTTAAGAGTAAATAATTTTGTATGTACTCTTACCTTTAGCCTTGCTTTGTAGCGTAAATTGCTTGACGGCAACACTTCCAACTCCATTAGAAACTTTACAAGAATATATCCCTTCGTTTTCATTAGAAAATCCTTGAATAAATCCTTTGTTGAAATTGGAAACATCATCAGGTGCAATCCACTCAATAACTGGAGTGGGGTTACCAATCGCATTACAATCCAGTTGCAAATCACTACCGTAAGTAACTGAACTATCTGAATAATGATAATTTTATTTAAATAATCTGCAATTGCTTATTTAAATTATTCACTAACTCTCTGAGTTTGCATTTAAAATAGCTGGTTCATATAATACGCTGAGGTATCCGGTATCGTTTGCTGATAAATCATCATTAGTAGCAATGCAAGTGTAATTCCCTGTATTATATCTGCTTATATTTCTTAAAACTATGTTTTCATTTTCTATCTGAAACGTGAAATAAAAATTAAATAGTCAACACTATTATTAAGAATAGCTTTTCTAACATCTATGGCAGTATTTATCCCAATATCCTCTCCATTAAAGAGCCACGAGTAAGTCACATTTTGACTGGGATACACAAAACAACTAATTTGATAGTCCACGTCATTTTCTGTTGCGGTCATGTTTGATTCCGTTAACTTAACGGAAATCGGGTTGATTTTCTTATTTACTGTTAATGTAATTATTTCAAAGCATTTTTAGATTAAATTACGTACAAATATCTTACCAATGAGATTTATTACTTTTTCATCTACACCATTCGAATTTTGAGTGGAACACATATACTCCCCAGCATCCTTGAGTTGAACATTTTCCAGATGAAGTCTGTAGATATTATTCACTCTATGGATCATAGTAGAAAAAATTATAATAATAAGAATGCAATGTCATAAGAAAAGAATAAAGCAAAGAAAAAAGGAAATAATAGATAATATATGGAAACCGCCTTTAATATTCTCATACCCCTTAAAAATCAGTTTCGTCAACAAAGCTATAATAATAATAATAACAAATGTTTATTTCATACAAGAGTTCAAATATTTTACAAATATCTACAAATATTTTATACCTATTTTATATTTTTGTTTAACCAATAGTGCTTCTCAAAACATTTAAGACAATGGCTATTGCCGTCTGTCAGCTGACAACTATTTAATTAAAAATAAACCTAAACAATTGTATTCATCAACTAAAATTTGATAATACTTATATGCATTGGAAATATATTTGTATAGCGCCATCCAATCTCTTCTATTCATATAATCATAGAAATCCGCTTCTTCCAAAAACTTAGCTCCAAGATATTCCGACCTATATTCAGCCAAAATAGGACATACCGCAACAAAATGAAATATATTCTCAGGCTCGTCCATGTTACATTAGGAACATAATCCTGTCGTATTCTTCTTCCAGCTCCTGGAGTTAAGATCCAATAGTCCTCCTCTAGACAGGAACAGCATTCTGGTAGCAAACCACGGCATCTCATCCGTAAAATATATTGGCACCTCATAGTCAAAATTACAATATTGATCATGAAACGCAGACTGTCTAGCACGAGCCATTAGTTGGTCAATATTATATTTTGCCAACCCAGTTAGGATCTTCTCTTTATATTCCAGCCAGGTGTCCACATCAGTCACACTCACATCAATCGTAACACCGACTCTGCAAGCTAATTTCGCGATGCTGGGCAGCAAAAACCTATTATGTTGGAGGCATTTAAGTGCTAATTTCTTTGGAAGGCGGCTCTCACACATATTTAGAACCTTTGTGATATAGTTTAGATGTAGGTTAAGTGTGTTTAGTCCAGTCTCCAAGTAAATCATGTAGTTAGGTGTATTTTCAGGTAGTCGATATAGTCGCTTTATAAAAAACCTCAAAAGCTTCTCTACCTCTTCAAACTCTTCGAACTCCCAAATTTGAGCAGCATAACACATAATAGACCGCGACACAGCTTCAAAAAGTGTATACTTGTCAGATAGCGTAACATCTTTCCTATTTAAAAATCTACTCCAAGTGTTATGTATGCTATATTTCGCCATCCGTAATCTTTCTGATAGGTGTTCATGGAAACCCAGGTTGACTTTAAGGGCGACTCCTATGTATATATAACTATCAACAAAGCATAGTAAATATTAACCATGTATTTTATGCTTAAATTATTTGAGTCATTAATTTGTTTATTTTCTGCTTGTCATTACAACCAAGTAGAATCATTTATAGTACAGTCAATCTGGAGAAAAAAAAGTCATAAGGCTGCAAATCACTCCAAAGTGATGAAACTTGGTGAGTCGTTAAAGAATGATGAAAGAAAGCTTACCTGGCGATGGCCACCTGCTACCTGTTCAAATACTCAAAAAAAAAAACTCAAAAAAATATTTTGAAATGCATTTTTCTCGAAAACTATGCATTTTACAGAAAAATTTATTGAACAAAAAATGTAGAGGGCATCGTTATCTCCAATTAATGTCATTGGTGCTATGTCGTACAACAAAAAATGTGCGCAGTAGGTGGCGCTAAAGTGTCAAAAAAAGTGTTTTTCCACTTTTTTGTCCTGATATTTTCATTTTTCAGTTACGATTCAAATGGAAAAATTGTTCCTTTTAATTTTATAAACAACTTTTATTTCAAAATTTTTTTTCATACAACTTACCGTTTCAAAGTTATAGTGTAATACATATAGCGCTGTGTGAACAGCGCAGTGATGCTAACGGTAAGTTTCTCGGTCCTATTGTGACTTTCTCCGGCAGCTTTAGCGACACCTACTGCGCACATTTTTTGTTGTACGACATAGCACCAATGACATTAATTGTAGATAACGATGCCCTCTACATTTTTTGTTCAATAAATTTTTCTGTAAAATGCATAGTTTTCGAGAAAAATGCATTTCAAAATATTTTTTTCAGTTTTTTTTGAGTATTTGAACAGGTAGCAGGTGGCCATCGCCAGGTAAGCTTTCTTTCATCATTCTTTAACGACTCAGTTTCATCACTTTGGAGTGATTTGCACCCGTTTTTGCCAGATTGACTGTACTATTAATTGGTCTGTTTGTTTTGCTCAACTTTTTCTACACTACCTACACGGAGTGCAAAATTTACGTTAAACGGCGTTTGTTCTGCTCTTAGTGTCAACTTAGGGCAAATGTTTCGCTGCGAAAAAGTGGAAATTTCTGCACTTGCATTCGATGAAGTGCAATTAGTGCAGTCAAATATTTGATATTTGTCAGACAATTGTCAAACAAAGCCGGTCTTAATTGAAGTGATTTTAATTAATTTTATTAGACGAGTCACACGTAATTTCTTGAATTAAAGTCGGTAATATATTATTTTCAATTTCATTCGTGATATTAAAAATGTATTAACCAAAACACGTTCTGTTTAATATAACTGACAGGAAATTACACTTCAAATGTTTGTTTCGTTGACGTAAGTGTAGGGCAAATTTCTACACTTTTGATATCGCATCGATTACACTCTACACTATTTCTGCACTTCCCATGCAAACTCAATGTCATTGTTATTGACAACTATTACAATCTAAAAAAAACATCTTTTTAATCAGAAAATTGGGTAGGTGTTACGTTAGACTGTTTTGTATGACTTTATTTTGCTTAACTGCGTAAATTAATATTGCGTTGGCGCGTGTGCAAAACCAAGGATCTGGTAGATCTAAGGGAGAAACGAAAACAATTTTATGGGCGGCTGAAGTTCACATGGAAAGGATATAGTCCGTCTCTTCGTAATACTTTCGATACCGTCGCTGCACTAACACCTACACTATAAGCTATGCGCCTTGTACTTGTAGTAGAATTAGCTCTTCTTGAAGCGAGAGTTGTCTTCTCCATTTTTGATGAAATTAGCGCAACATTGACGCCCGCTTGTGTCGAATGTGTATGAGCGCTTCCAGTTTCTCGACGCCTTTGAAACGCTCTTTGAAAACCAACTCTCGATGGTTGCCCTCTTTCTGGGAATCGCCGGTGATATTCACAGCAGACTGTAATTTCCAGCAGAGGTAATTTCCATTCCTAAATCCGTAACAGAAGATTATGTCCGCGTACTCTTCACTAGTAAATTGCACCATTATTAATTATAAAACAATCAAAACGACTTCTCAAACTATCACAACGGCTTCTAGAATTATCAAAACGGCTTCCGACTATCAAAACGTCTACTCATTTTGAAAAATTGCGTGCTATTAAAAATTACACTGCATTTGCATCTCATTTTATACCTGGAGATCATAGGATTATTAATCCAAGTAGAACAAATCATTAGAATCTTGCCCTGCGAATATTTACAAAACAATAATTTTATGACCTATGCGTTTTACTACCAGATCTACTAATCCATTCAAATTAGGGTTATTACCATAAAACAATTTAGGAGCCAGGTAGAATTTTTTCTTAGGAGGCAGATATGAGCTGTACGTTTGGACGATGAAAGTTGAGAATGCTAAAAGATTTTTGTGCGCTTCAAGTTTCCATCGAAAGATAGATAACACATTAGTCAATATTTTAAACCCGAAAAAATTGGGTAATTTTTCAAGATATTTCCCTTTGAAATGAAAATTTTGACTTTTTTCGGAAAATTAACGTTTGAAAATCAATTTAAAAAAAATACACAGTCTTTAGGAGCCTTCTGTTACCTGTCAACTGAGATATTAATAACGTCGCTATCTTCAAACCCCTATAGCTGGGAGGAGGGAGAAATAACCCCCCCCCCCCCCAATACAATATTTTTGTTTTTCACCTAGATCTACCAGATCCTTCATTTTCGCACATGCCATTTGAAACAACCCGTATATTAAAACGGGTAATGTTAATTTTAAAATGTTAATTAAAATAAAATAAGAAATCCTTATGTTAATTTATAGTAAATAAGAATTCAAGCTAAAAAATATTAAGTAAAAAATAATACAAAATTACTTACTCATATTCACTTTGCTCAATAATTGTATTATTTCTTATCCAGGAAACTTTAGTCGGAGATGAAGACAATACTCTACACTCAAGATAGGCGTCTTGCCCTTGCAAAATATCCACAAAACTATTAATTGCGATTATTCTTGGCGTTTCTTAAATACAAATTAAAATACTTCTTATAAAATATATTGTGTTACTCATAAAAATGATTTACCTTCGGGAATCGCCCGTAAAGCTGTTGATAAAAGCTGCTTCAGCGGATTTCCACGTGAATCGTAGCCATTAACATATAATTTAAACATACTTAAAGGCGGTTCAAAGGGAATCGTAGAATAAATGGTGGGATGTTCTGGAAGTTCTTGTTTAGCTGTTCGATGTAACGGTAACGTTATGTTTCGAATCATTCCGGGTCTAACGTTTTGTAAGGCGAGTTCTACTGACGTAAGATTGTAAACCAAAGAGTTATTGGATGGTGTAACAGATAGTACATTTTTCAAAACTGTAAATAATATATTAAAAACTAAACTATAATAAATCTTAAACATAGTTTACGTAAAGTGGGATTCAAGCTTGTTTCTTTTATATGCGATGGATCTTTAGCGGAAAATCCAAAATTAAATTTTAAATCACTTATTCCGGTCAGTTTTATAAAATGTTCCGAATCTGCTTCAGTTTTTACATTCCATTTCCCCGGCTGAGGATCGTGAATATTGATGATCTAGGGCGGATAATTAAAAAGTATAATATTTCTGTAAATTTATGAAAATACCTTTAAATTGTTTAAATTTAAAATTTCACTAATATTAGTATGTTCAACTTCTTCTGGATTTTTTACAGTAATGTTTGGTCGTTCACCTGCAACACTAACTGTAAGCTCCTTTAAATTCTCATCTACAGGTACATCAATTGACTGCGATCCTGGAGTGTTTGAGTATAAATAGTTGATTGGAACTAAGTCAGCATCTAAAGAAGCTTTAATACCATCTAAAACCTGACAAAAAATTGTTATGTACACCTATTGCTTTCCTCTTTTTACCTCTGCAATATCAGTTTTTTGTAGATTGTAAATTTGTCCATTGCTGAGTGTTGCAAGTTTTTCGAACACCTTGTAGCCCTCAGAGTCTTTCGATTTACAGAATCCAGTCAGTAAAAATGTTAACTGAAAGTTAACCAGTTTCGTAAAAACATACAAAAATAATACAATAATAAAGTCTTAGTGTCTGGTCATTATGTAAACTTATGATATGTTACACAAAATAGTAAAAAAAATTATATAGTTTTGAAAAAACAAAAGCAGCAAATTATCCCATTCTGGAAATGACATTGTTAAAATAAATAAATTTAAAAAAAATATCTCTTACAGACCTTAAAGTGTTTATTTCACCGGTAAATATTAACTACCCGTATTGTTGGTATACAGCGAGATAAATGATAGATGGGAATAAATTACTTACAATGAGGGGTTGCCAAAAAGTGTCACCAAAAATATTAGCTGTTCACCCACTTGTGGCCCGCGAGGTATTCTTCATATAAGGAACGAGAAAGACTAATGAAATGTTCATGGCAGAGAATAAATTCACACTTAGAGTCGAAAAATTTCCTAAACGCTGGATTGGACGAGGTGTACCGATTCCTTGCCCTGCTGGATCTGCAGACCTTAACCCATTGGACTTTTTCTTATGAGGAACAATGAAAGATGAAGTTTACTCAAACCCTGTTAACACTAGGGAGGATTTAGTTAGCAGAATTGGGAAAGCAGCGACGAAAATAATTGAATAATTAAATTATTAAAATTATATAATATTTATATTAAAATTTTGTTAAATTATTATTAGTTATTAAATAAAATTATTTTATTTTCATTAATTAATTAAAATATATATAAAATAAAAAAATTTTTGGTGTGGTGGGGTGGGGTAGGAGTAAGGGATGAAACCTAATTTCGTAAAACCTGGACCGATTTGGGTTATTCCTTTTTGGTTATATAGAGTATGACTCGCCATTGCTATGTAATCCTAGGGTGGGGCGAGGAGTAGCATAACTTCGTAACTCGTGGACCGATTTGGATGATTCTTTCTTTGTAGGGTAAAGTATGTTTCTCGATTGGTACCATATCAAAAAAATGTTTGATTTGGTAATTTGTGTATGTCCGACGCGAATCTAAATTTTTGTTGTAGTGTTGAGGTTAGTAGTTCATATATATATTCATAGAGAACGGTGTTTCTACTGAAGGGATGCCTACGGAAACTCCGAAATATCGCTGCGGCTATAACAGATCACTGCCTTTTTGGTAGTCACGCAGTCCGCATGCGCATTCCTGCCAATTACTTCTGCCGGTGTTGCCTGGACGAGGAAGAGGTTGAAAGCATTCAGCATTTTCTTTGCGAGCGCCCGGGACTAGTCAGGAAAAGGTTTCAGGCCTTTGGCAAGCATTTCCTTAATGGACTAGAGGAGTTCGCCAGTGTGGAGCTGAAGGACCTAACCAAGTTCCTCAATAGCTGCGGCTGGTTCAACTAATCACTGCATGGCAGTGCTAGAGTGATCCAGGTTTAGGTTCCTTTTGTAGTGGTAACACAACGGACCATATCAACGTCTATGTGAGGTTGATTGGTTTACTACCGGTGTCCGCCAGCTAACCTAACCTAATTTAGTTCATATTCTACTTGCATTAGAATATTGCTCTATTTATCTCCCTTATATAATGAATCATTACCAGAACCATTCAGAACGCATTCTAGTATTTCACACAAGTTAAAACCAAAGACAAAGTGTTTTTACCAGATGTCTGCAAACAGTAAATGCACGACTATTTGTATCACACTTAACTTTAGTTACCATAAACCATTAGTAACCGTTGTAAATTTTGAGAATTGATTTGATGTTTTTCATTACTCTTTTTCACCTACTTAATTTAAATTTATTAATTAACAAAGCCAAAGAAGTTTTACTTCATCCGTGTTGTTATTTAGGTGAAGTTTAGGTTTTAGGGTCCCGTAGGAATCTTTATAGTTTTCGTCTGCTCGTCTGTATATATGTCACAGCCCTCCCATCGTCTCATTTAACCTATTAAGATGAAATTTATTTTAAGGACGTTACCAAAAAGACATTTAGTGAGATTTTTGGAAAAATAATCTTTGGACCTCCCTTTCGTGAAAAGAATGATGAAAAAAAATTTCTTTTACTAAGACAGGTCTCCTAAAGAGTGGCGGCGCTAGGCGCGGGGAAAATTAATTTTAACTTATAACCGGGTGGAAAATTATTTCTATAACCGCTTGAGTTTTGAATGAAAATTTGTTTTGCGACTAAAATTTCATGTTTAATCAAAGATTTCTTGTTATTTCTGTTAATAAAGTGTACATGTTTTTACTTTGTTGGAAAGATAATTTAGTATGCTTTAAGTTACTATAAGTCGTTTTTTCATAAGACCCAATAGTTTTGGCGGTAGGGCGAGTTTAAGGAAAAATCACCTCCCGACTGCCATAAGAATCAATGTAAATTCGGCCTTTTATTCGTCAGTTCATCGCTACGAGGTAGTAACTAAAGGAGAAGCCCTACATGTCGTGTGTGTGAGCATGGTAAGTTTTTGTTCTGCGGTTAGGTCTGTGCTGTCAAATTTGTTCACTTTTTACTACGAGGGAGTAGGCTTTTTATCTGGGCCCTGGGTCTATGCTGGCACAGGTTTCAGCTGTTTTCGTACATTCTGCACTGGCGGCACGTAAAAAGTTACCCAAAGAGGGTTCTGTAAAAATTCGGTTAAAATCTAAATTTTAATTAAATTTGTGATTACGGCTAATGTGCCAATAATTTACACGGTCGGCAGATAATATTTAGCCGAGTAGATCTTTGCCAAAATTGAAATTATATACATATATATAGGTATATATAATTTATAAATATATATTATTACATAGGTATTATTATATTACATTTCGTGGTCACAATTTATTACTTAGATCAATATTTTAAAATACGCCTCAAACCCCCCGAATATAAAATAGTTTTCTAATCGCCTGCCTTACGCTTATGTGATTGTATGCATGGGAACCAGTGATGCCACTTGGATCCACATTTTTTGTAGAATTTTTATTTTGGATATATGGATACTTTTTTTTCCGCAGTGGATACATTTTCCCTTAAAGTAATGAGAACAATTTAAAAAGCATTTTAACTTATGAACACACGACGAACGGCGGCAAATCTATTCCATTTCATTATAGTTGGCTAGTAATCTTTGGAAGAAAAGGCCTTTGGGAGATTTCTGCAGTACTGGAAAAGAGGCACTTTTCTCGTATAGTGGACGAAACTACGGGTGTAAGTACGTCCAAAGCCCTTGTGCTAGTTGCAAAGGTTTTTGATGAAATTAGCTCTTGTTTTCAGGATAGATTTCTGGGAATGTTAAAACTAAGAAAAGCTTTTAAATAAAATTAAATCTTAATTGACATATGAGGTTTACGAATTTTATTGTATACCACCTAGAAAGTTGTTGTTTTGCAAAGAATTTTATTCAAACTTATTTGGCAGGACAGTTTGGCAGATACCAATTGTGGTATCTACAGTAGGAAAATTAAAGAGCAGGTACATTTGCTTGCTATCGAGCATTGTGCATGAGCGAATTAAAAAAAACTTGTTAATACTCCTACGATAAAATAATAATGGGTAACAGTTAATAAATAAATTCTTAACCTTGCCTTGTATTAGTTACTAAAAAATTTCAACAAAATTGAAAATATTTTTACAGCTTCCGTTGCAAGTGTATGAAATAATGTCAATATTAATGGATATGGATATGGTAGTTCTGTGTATTATTCATTGTGATTTTGCAAGTTATACCATAAGAGTAGAAGTGGATACATTTTTGGGTCACTGGATACATTTTTTCGAAAATTTGGATACAAAATAATTAAGCTCGGCAGCAACACTGATGGTAACCGCACACAAGCTTAAAATTGCCACGATTTTCTGAGCTTATTTCTTCTCATTTAGTTACTTCCTCGTAGGTTCCTGGCTTGTAGTTTATGATGGTTTTAGCTCTGCTCGTGCTTTTTCTTATTGATGAGCACTTTTGATAATTTTGATATGCAATGCATTCATTACACATAGTACACTACACAGCAGAGCTGTAAAGTAATCATTCTTCGTGGAATTAATTCCAACCTAATTTCCATACCTTCGAATTAAAATTTTTTAATTCTATTAGTTTTCAATTAGGAATGGAATAAACCAATGGAATGAATATTCCAAGTAATGATGTAATCGGAATTCCTCATATATTCCACCGAGATTGGCATAGGAATGAAAAATAATTCAAAATGAATTATTTATGATTTAAAACCAGATTTTAGTTCCTTAATTCTTTTGAAATTCCTCTTCTATGAAAACATTCTTAAATTCATTAGCACTCCTACACTAAGCGAAATTTTTATAAACTCAGCGCTTTTAATATGGGGGCAATAAAAAAATTACAATACATTAAACCTAATCTGGTAAATTTAGTTTGAGAAAAGCATATGGAATCATCTTTAAAACAACCGTGATGCGCTTCCTCAATTTCAAGATAAATGATGCTTCTATCAATAGGCTTTTGACAGCAAGTTCTTTAAAGTGCTTAAGCAAAGTGCGAAATTCCTATAATATTTTATTGTATTCGCTAAGTCGAGAATTTTATATTGCGGGCAGGTTGTGGAATGTGTTGAATTGGGGGAGGGGTAAAGGGTATTTGGTGTTTCTAGGTTACTGTTTCCACTTATCGGCTCATAAATGTTTCATTATGCAGCCGAAGCCAAAAGTTAAAATACCAAATAATTTCAGACAACACGTCCTTTATATTAAATATCAATATCACTCCTTTCCCCTTCCTTCTCCCTACCACCTCTCGTTTTCTGACTAGGAATTTAAAGAGGCCTTCGCAAAGCTGATTTCGCCGACGTCTACATTTGGTCTAGCACCGCCACTGCTCCTTAAATGCAAGAATGTCTTAGGACTCCTACCTCACTCTAAATTTAAACTATTGATCCAAAATTCCTCCAAAATTCCTAAATGTAGCCTTTTAATAATAAATTTTGTTAAGAATTAAGGATTAAAGAAATTGGTTAATAGAATTTTAGTGAAGAAAAAACAGAAAATGATAAAATATTCCACAGATAATCAATTATTAATCATCATTATATCAATTAGACAATTACATCAATTACTCAATTATTTAATAGCATAATTACGACAATACTTTAATACTTTATTATTCAGAAAAATATATTTTTTAATGGAAACTTTTACTTTTTGTAGAATAACTGAGAAATTTTATTCGTAAATCAAGTAAATTCTTTAACTGTACTGAAAAAAGTATAGGTTGAATGCCCAAAATACGTCTACATTTTACTCCCTCCGTGACTCTTGAAATTAAGATTTATGTTAAACATATGTATTTAATCTCACACACTTCTTCTATTAACTCTCCACTCAAATATATTAGCCATATATTTTTTTTTCTTAACATTAGCTCTTCTTTGCAACCACACACTCATTGCAATTAAGTTCATTTCTATTTAATTCCACATTTTCCTCTTTCCACAGATACCTCAAAGTTATCCCTGCAGCTCAAGAAAGTTTCAACTTTGAGGCTCCGCCCACAAATTAAGGCCGACCATCCGATCGGCAATAGTAATATCTATCATTAAATAAAATAAAATAAACTTCTTTCAGGGCCTAAAACCGATATTTTTAGCTCTTTTTTGAAAATCCCACCCCTCCTATAACACAGTTTAAGGGGGCAGATCCAGTTAGAACTTCCAAAAAAAAGCTCTTTTTTAGAATTTTTTTTGGCCACGCATTAAAATAATTAATAACAAATGTTTTTCCACATGAAAGATATGTATTTACAGAAAATATTGTAATTTTTTTATGACAAAATATTGAAAAATGAGTGGGATACAGCAAATTTGGGAGTGGAAGTGATCACTGCTGCTCGTCACTGGATCATCGGAAATAAAGAAAACAAAAGGGATCATTAGTTAATGACATAATGCTCCGGATGGACAACTTGAATTTTCACAAATGGCGGATGTTGAAAGTCGAAGTTCCTTATTCGACTAAAATTTCACTTACACTTTCGGCTATAAAAAAAATAATCGTCCATCCGGAGGACAATTATGTATAGAATAAGCGATAAGTAATTTCAAACCGATCGGCAAAGCCGTTCTCAAGTTACAGTGATCACCGACTTCGAAAACATGGTTTCGAGAAAAACGCGTTTAAAGTTTGAGTACGATATATACATATATTTCCATAAATATGCGATAATATACATCTCCATAAAGAAACGGTCCGATTTATCTGAAATTTTCAAAGAATACTTTTAAAATATTCTACTTTGAGAAAACGCAAAAAAAAATTTATTTTTTCAAAATTCTAACTAGGTCTGCCACCTTAATACTTTTCCTATTAAACCCCTTCTAACGCATCAAAATTGGTCCGGCAGATCCCATTTTAAGTCAACATCATTTTTCAATTCGCATTAAAGAAGATTTTTAAATTTTAATTCTTCTCAATTTTAATTCAAGTTATGAAATTTAATTTTAATTCCAGGTAGGAAATGCTGGAGTGTGCCGTGTACACTTCATTTCTTAGATTTTAATTCTTCTTCTTTTTACATAATTTTAATTCAAGAATGTTGTTTTTGAAACTCAAAATTATGTTCATAATATAAATTTGACAATTAAAATTATGTAAATAATTTTCATTCAAGAATTAAAATTTAAGGATTAAAATTACATGTGCCATGAATTTATTTGTACTTTTAAGTAAATTAAATATTAAATTTCTATCATGTAAAAGTAAAATAATAGTTCGCCGAATAAAAATTTAATCGCAGCGTAATAAATAACATCTAAATTTTTTCTATTTATAATTTTAATTCATTGAGCTAAAATTATGCCGTGACAGAATTATAATTTATTTTTATAAACTTTACTTTTCAATTACAATTATTTTTTGAAACTTTTTCTTCCAAAACATTTTCTTTATGTTAATAAATAGCAAAACGGTGTGCCATATACACCCAGGGACAAAAAAACCCTCGCATTTGTGATTTTCGAATATTTACGGTTTTTTTCGAACTTACATGCTTTAAAATTTAAAAACATTAAGATAATCTGGTTTATTCATGACGCACTGATTATTTCATAGCTAATTCAACAATTTTTATCTACGATACATTATCAGTTATGACAAAAAGATGTAGAAACTATAAAAAAGCCCCAAACAGCAAAAAACATGATCTCAGAGAATAACTTAAATAATGGCTGGTAACGTTCAAATAGTACAAGTTTTATAATGGATTTTAGAAGAAAAGTAATAAAGCATTAGAAAATTTATTAGTTTTTGACTTTCTGTTATTAAATTTTTCTTGAAATGTAATAATACAACAATTTCAATATCTGGTTGAACCTCCTTTGGTTTGTAACACTGTTTTTACTTTATCTGGCATAGATTAATATTTTTTAGAAATTCTAAATTTATTTCGTTGTCCCACACATCAGATATGATTTTTTCAAGGTTTTTTAAGCTCAGTGGTTTTTTTTTCTTTGATATTTTTTCCCATCATGACCCAAAGATTTTCGATCGGGATCAGGTCCGGACTGTTTCCCGGCCACGAAAGCAATATTATGCCCTTGTAATTTTGAATCTGCAGAAAAGGAAACAGTTTATATTATTCGGTAAAATATTATTTATAAACTTGTAGAGTAATAATACTTATAGAGCGAGCCCGATGGCAGGGTGCGGAGTCGTCCTGAAATATTGGTTCTGGAACTTCTGCCGTTAGCTCTTCAATGGACGGTAAAACACCTTCATCAATTATTTCCCGATATTTTTCGGCATTGATGTGTCCCCTTAGCGTAATAATATGACCTGTACCATACGCCGTAATAGCTCCCCAGACCATAATATAGGCCGAATGTTTCACTGTGGGTTGGATGCAATCTTGTTCTCCTTGTCTCCGTCTTAATTTCAAGGTGCTATCCGGTCCAAACAAATTGAACTTCGATTCATCGGAAAAGACTACCTTCTTGCAGTCAGCCTTTTCTTTTTCATTTGTTTTGTAAGTAAAGGCTTTTTCGCGGGCCGTTGAGCAGGTAGACCCATTTCTTTTAGCCTTCTCTGCACTGTTCTAACACTACACGGTCTTCTATTCTTTCGCATTTGAATTTCTGCTAGTTCCTTTTGATGAACTGTCTTAGGAAGAAATTTGCTTTTCGAGCAGTTCAGCTTCAAATGATGTTTTTCCAAATTTGTAGTGACCCAAGGTCTCCCGCTCCCAGTTTTTCTCCTCCAACTACCAGTTTCTTCATATTTTTTTCACATTTTTCTAACAGTCCACTCACTACACCCAATACGACGCGCAATTTCCCGTTTCTTGTACCCTTCTTCAGCCAAAGTAGCCACACGCGACTTTACTTCAATACTTAACTGTTTATACTTTTTCTTATTTTTTTCACTTTAAACACTTTCTTGTCACCACTTCAATACGTAGATAAGTACTGAGGACTGGTACATGAATACTTTTCTGTAATTGTCAGTATGAAAGCAAATATCATACTTGTTCACGATTTCAGCTCCAGTTAAACGGGAAAATTAACGACTTTTTATAAAATATTAACTGTGAGGGTTTTTTTGTCGCTGGGTGTACTATCCTCTTTAACAATCCTTTCGAAAGATAAATATTTTAAGATCTGCATACTTTTTCAATAACTTTTTTAAATTAAATTTTTTTTACTCGGCAGCTTAAAACTAATATTACTTACTGTGACTTGTTTTTCTTGAATTAGGTCTACAGTGTAACCGTCTAGACCAAAGTCTCTTGCAGTAGCATCAGTGAAAACAAATACAAATGATTTAGGTAAGGCCGATTCTAACGCAAGATTAATTCCTCCAACGGCTGATTCTGGACAATCTCCACCTCCCAAAAGTGGTAACTTTTTTATTTCCTCTAGAAATTTCGTCAAATTTTGTGTTACCAGCTTTGGACCGATATCTGAAATATTAATTACAAAACATATAATAAATTGTCAAATGTAGTTTTGTAGGGGAGTACAATTGTGTAAACATAAAAACCTAATATACTATAATACACATTTCGGACAAATTTACAACAAGTAGAGGATTAATCAATGGAGCTATGGGAGCTCTAGCCTGGGTGGCCTGTGTCACGAATGGACTCTTATGTGAGCAGGCAAGAAATTGGCAGTGTCGAAAATTCAACTTTTACACTTCCTATTTATATTTCTAAATGCTAGCATTGAATTTCCGCGACGTTCCTCATAAAAATTTATATGTCTGGCCACCATTCTATCGGAGATCTAAACAAAATCTCAACCGAGTTCCAAACCCTAGAATTTTTAGTACAATGCGCAAAATGGACCATCTTTGCGATTTTCCAGATTCAGATATGCCCTTAGAATATATAAGGCCCTTATCTGCGAAACCGTGTACGTGTGTTCGGCATTGGGTTTAAGGCGAGGTGAGGACGGAGAGCTCTTCTCCTTAGTTTGCGAACTGTCAAAGTGATTATCGTGGATTGTTTGATGGTTTAACAATTTTGTTTTGTTATTCCATATAAAGTTCCGAGCGTTTTTTACTCTTTATTTTAGTGCAATATATTAGAAAACCTTAAAGCTAATAGCTTTCAACTTTTTGATGTGTAAACAGTGTACTTTATTTAATAGTGAATTGTTGAAATGAAGTGCGCGGTTTTGTGCTGTGCAAACAATCGGCGTTGTACACATGGGATATCGTTTTTCAGGGAAGTTTTTTTCTGGTAGGGTTGGAGTGGGGGGGGGGGGGGGGGGTGAAACCTAACTTTGTCACGCGTGAACCGATTTGGATGGTTCTTCTTTTGTTGTACAGAGTATGATCCCCCAGGAGAAAAAAATTTGGTCTAGGGTTGGGGGAGGGGGCGGGGTAGTCTAACTTTGGATAATAGCTTTCCTGTTGGGTAGAGTTTGTTCCGTGGTTGATACCACGAGAAAAAAATTTTGAGGGGGGGGTGGAACCTAACGTTGTTTTGCACCGACTTCAAAATGACGTAATAGATATAAAATTAAAAATTATTTTATGCTTGTTAGCGGTTTTTGTGAAGTCGGTTCAACTTTTTTTTAAAAACTATTTTATACTACTGCCATGACGAAAACAAACACAACTCAACGATTCAACTACATCAAGAAGAGTGCCGAGATTTTTTGGCTTAAGCCCCTCTCCTTATAGTTCTATACTCTAAGGGCGTAACGTAAAATCAAAATGGGATGTTCATCAGCAGCTGAAGAATGACGAGCTATAACTCGCTCCAAATCAATTGAGAAAAATCGAAACAAAGATGTGATTCAAGCAGCAAAATATATTAAAATTGCTTTCACCAGGAAAGGTAAACTGTTAAATGGATGAATATTATTCATGAAAGTTCTTTTACATTGGAAGGCTTTAAACAATATCGGCCGGCTGGGTATAACAACACAATACAATCCTTAGTAGCAATTCTTAGAGATATGCTAAATCTCGGTATTCAGTATGGCAACATTAGTCGGTTGCATTTATAACTTTTAAATTAGGTTGTGTTAATCTGAGCACTAGCTATTTTTTCTCGAAGCGTTTCGTCGTATTTTCGAACCCTCATAGCTTCGGTCTGGATAATACCAGAAAGCCCAAATTCTAAGAATAAGATGTAGTTACCACTTACCAGACTAATGAAACAGACTAAGTTTCATTTCTCCAAGTTTTATACTTCAGATTTTTTTAATACCCGATTTCGCTACTTATGATCATCAAAACCTCTAGGGTACTTCCTGAAGTCTTAGAAAGCTGAAATTTGCTATGCTGGCTAGTATCAGCACTTAAACAACGAAAATACTAAGAAATCTGTAACTTTTACTCTCCAGGTCTGTTTATAAAATTTCTTATTGGTAAGTATTTCCAAAAGTTCTATAAAGCTAAAATTTGAGATGCACACTAGGGTCTATTATTAGCACACAAACAACGAAAAAATTAAGAAATCTGCAACTTTCATCCTCCAACCCCCCGAAAAGTGGGTCTGGTTCTGTATTATATAACAATTTCTCATATGGTAATTTCCAAACTTACAAAAGCCCTAGAAAGCTGAAATTTGGTATGCAAACTAGGTTCTGCACGCAAACAACGAGAAAATTAAGAAATCTATAACTTTTATCCTCCAACTCTATATATAGCTTCAGCTATAGTTGAATATAATCTAAGTACCACACTGATTTATCAGTTATTGCAAAGAATACGGCAACAAGGAAAAGAGGCAACGACAGAGAGTGGGCTCTGAAAAAGAGAATAGCTGCCGCACAAGAAATACAGCCCGAAAAATTAAAAGAACTAGAACATCTTACAAAAATATATGAAATCCCACAAAAAACATTTCATGTAAAGAAGGTTGCCAAGACTCACAAGCTCATACCGCTTTCACTGTTAAAATGTTATCAGATCTCATGTGGAGCCAAGCCCCTAACTCTACAACCCCTGGCTGTAGAAACCCTACTTCTTGGTCAAAAAGTATGACTTGGCCGTTTCATGGATCTAATGCATGACACAACATTAAAAACCAGTGACTTAATTCCTTACCATACTTTTTGACCAAGAAGTAGGGTTTCTACAGTTAGGGGTTGTAGAGTTAGGGGCTTGGCTCCACATGAGATCTTATTACTTTTTAATAGTGAAAGCGTTATGAGCTTGTGAGTCTTGGCAACCTTCTTTATGCTTATGACAGACATGTAGTATCGATACCATGGTATTGCAATACTACGTGGTATACCATATCTGTGTCACCCCATACCATGTCAATACCATCTGAAACGACACGGTATTCCCACATATTCGTCGTATTGAAATTCACAAATTTGACCTAGTATACCACCAATCTAATGACATCAGCGCCATGTTCACACTTATGTTTTGTTTATATTTCCTACTTACTGCCAAGTGGTTAACACTTTAAAGAAGAAGATTTTGTTTTTATGTCAAAAAAACTGTTCTCTGTGAATCTTTTGATAGTTTTATTCCTATTCATTTTTAAATTCAATAAATATTCAAGATTAATTATTTTTCTTTCCTGGAATAATATTTTGACCTCATATTTTTTTGTATAAAGTCCTTGAAATTACAGCCAAAGTTTTAAAGTCCTCGGAGGCCTGGTGCTTTCGGGGCATTTGCAGATTCAAGATGGGAACCTCAATCCTGGACGGACAAGCTCTATTAGGGCTGTGACCTAGAAAGGACGCAGTAAACAATTAGTGAGTGACGATATCATAATACGATAGTTATCAAATCAAATAGCCGTCAGCTGACAGATACACAGGGGGATCAACGTGTAACTTATGGTTGCGCGCCGTAACTGTGTGCACTGAAAGTAGTGCGACTACAACCTCCTCGTGGTGGCGGCTGGTAACAGGCTCCTGGTACGGTCATGTCTCTGCCAGGAGTGCTGGCTAATAGCAGTCGGGCGGAAAGAAGGATAGTCTCTTAAATAAAATACTCTAATCCTAGGTGGAAGAGCATACGCCGAGGGACTCGTGGCCAAGGGGGAGCTTGGTCGTTAGTATACGAACTCCGGATTCAAGTCCTGCCAGGCTGTCTGAGCTGTCAAAAGACACTGAGGGTGGTACCCCTCCAAAGGTGCCGACATCTGAGGCTAACCTAAGGCCTCAAATGGCAGAAGACATGCCAATGGACCCTGAACAGTGTAAGTTCTGCCAGGCTGTCTGACCTCTCACTACTGTCCGATGAGGAATTCATTACCAAATCGGTTGACAAACCTGATGAGGCCGCCAAGGACTCAAGGAAAAGTCCCGAGGAGGTAATGGACAACAGCAGCGCAATGAGTAAAAAACTCAGCGGAGCTGGCAAAAAACGGTTCAAAAAACTGTTGTCAAAGAGACACGACCCGAAAGCAGCTAGAGTACTAGCGATGGCGCCTAGGGTAGTGGCACCGGACAGCAGCAAACGGAACCGGACGGAGGACTCCCCCCCTGGACCAACCAAGGCCAAAAGGAGGAGAACTCAAAAAACTACAAAGGAGGCCAAACGGGAGTCACGCGTAGAGGGAAGCAAGACTCCAATAGCCCTTTCATACAAGGAAGTCGCGGCAGGAGTGAGCATGGGCATCGTACCGGATAAATTTCCTGAGGCAGCGCCCTCGACCGAGCAGCTTATGCTCCTGCAAAGGGCGATCCTCAGAAAAATTCTGGATAACAAGAATAGCTAGGTCAAACCCGCATTTCATGGCACCGGACACAGGCCAGGCTGGTTGATGATCAAATGCGCTGATAAGGCCACCTGAGAGTGGCTTAAACAGTCTGTGGTTGAGCTTCAGCTATGGGGTCAAAGCTAAGGGTGGTCGAGTAGGAGGAGCTTTCTCGTTCCAAAGTCCTGGTAGGCTACTTCCCGGATAGCCAATAACTGAAAAATGAGGAGATCCTTGACCAAGTTGAGGGTCAGAATTATATTGAGGGTCTCGGCCTGGAGGATACTGAAGAGGGAGACAGAGGGAACAGCCACTGTAATAGTCCTCTCAGTAGATGACTTCTCGTCTGATGCTCTTAAGAAGATCTCATTCAAGGTCAACTACATATTCGGGCAAGTGCACCTCAGGCCCAAAAGTGGTTTTGCTAAGGCCCAGTCTTCGGCGGGCTCTAGCTCCAAAGAAGCTAACAACCTGACGAATCGGGCTACAAAAGCAAGTCTCACGCCCTCGAGAGGTGGAGCGACTCCAGCACCAATCAAAATCGTAGCAGGTGCAGAGCAACCAGCGGGGCAGACGGCTCTGGTTTCCTCAACTTCAAGAGGCAAAAAGTGGGATGTTCTGCGGCCACAACAGGCACAGGGCTGCACTCAACCCGAACTGATCTGGTTCTAACAACACCCAAGGTGACATTCGTGGTACCGGGGCTCTCTAAGGCCCACATCGAACCAGACAAGAAAGTGGAAGTGGCAGGGAAAAGTACGCCTGCCACCGACAAATCAAAAGGCCCTGTAAAAGATTGGACGACGGGCCGTCCACAATCCCGAAGGACCGATGGACCCAAAGGAACAGGCCCGTCTAACACTGCCAAGGGCAGCCGATAGAGCCACTTTAAAGTTCCTCCAAATCAATCTCCATCATGCCAAAGCTGCCTCTGATGTGCTTAGCAGGAGATTCGCGAGGGAGGGGCTAGATGTGGCTCTTATACAGGAACCTTGAGTTCATGGAAGGCTGATAAAGGGGCTTCCATCAAAACAGGGTAAGTTAGTCTATGATAGTGAGCACGGAACTTCTCGTGCTGCCCTACTGTTCAAACCAAAGATTAACTTTCTTCCTATTCCAGAGCTAATCACTAGGGATCTGGTCGCTGCCTTAGTGGATGTGCCGACACACAGGTGAAAACAGGGGGTTGTTATAGTCTCTGCTTATTTCCCTGGAGACTCGGACCAACCACCACCTCCAAGGGAAGTTACGCAGTTATTGTGCTACTGCCAAAAGCACAATAGGAAGTTCATCATCGGATGTGATGCGAACGCCCACCACACAATCTGCGGAGGTACCGGGATAAACAGCCGAGGTGTACCTATTAGATTATTTCATTAAAAACAATATTGAAATATTAAATAAAGGCAATTAAGCAACATTGTTCGCCAAGAAGTTCTGGATCTTACGATAGCCAGTCCATACTTGGAGAACAATATTACTAACTGGCACGTGTCGGATGAACCCTCTCTATCAGATCATAAATATATAAGTATATGAGTGTTCAATGTCAGAAGAATACAGAGGAACTCAATCACTCAATGTGCGCGGCGGGTCAACACGCAGATTGAGTGGCACCTCGGGTAAAATCTGTTCAGCTGGGACAGTAAGGTGGGCCATTAAATCCTTTAAGGCCTACAAATCTCCCGGTGGTGACGGCCTCTTCCCAGCTCTTCTGCAGCAGGGCATAGATGATCTGTTGCCAATACTCATAAAAATATTTAGGGCCAGGTTTCAACTCAGCTATATCCCCAATGCGTGGAGAGGGGTAAGGGTAGCTTTTATACCCAAGAGTGGGGGCGACCAGCGGCTCAACCCAAAGCATATCGGCCGATAAGTCTATCTTCCTTCCTTCCTAAGTCAATGGAGAAAATCATTGACCAACATGTCAGGTACGGTTGTCTGAAAGACACGCCGCTACATGCCTATCAGGTAGGCAAATCAACCAAATCTGGTTGGAAAACTAGATAATGCTGTCTACGATAGGGGCGTTGGTCTTTGTGCTTTCCTTGATATTGAAGGTGTTTTTGACAACACGTCTTTCTCATCCATTGAGGAAGCGGCCACCGACAGAGGTACTGATCTGCCGACGGTTCGATGGATTGGGGCAATGCTGAGTAACCGGAACATCACGGCGAGGCTGGGGGACAAATCGGTAACAGTTAAGGTCACCAGAGGCTGTTCTCAGGGGGAGTTCTTTCCCCATTGCTGTGGTCACTTCTTATCGACGACCTCCTGGTCAAACTGACTGATGCTGGCTATGAATGCCAGGGCTATGCTGATGACCTGGTTATTACCATCACAAGTAAGCAGGACAGGACCTCATGAATAATACTGAAAAATGCTCTCAATATGGTACAATCCTGGTGTGCTAGGGAACGGCTCAGAGTCAACCCTAGTAAAACAACCATTATACCTTTCACAAGAAAAAGGAAGCTAAGGTTAGAGGCTCCTACTCTTGAAGGAACACGGATAGAATTCACAAGTGAGGTCAAATATCTAGGAGTAACTCTAGATCAAAGACTCACATGGAATCTTCAACTCAATAGGGTCACAGGAAAGGCTATGACTGGCCTATGGTCCTGCCGAAGACTCTTTGCAAGGACCAGGGGACTAAGGCCTAAAAGTAGAACAAAAGACAGCGCGGTCCACACTGCAAAAACTGCAGAGGTCAGCATGTCTAGGAGTTACTGGTGCCATGCGCACATGCCCCACGGCAGATATGGAAGCTCTATTACACCTCCCCCCTTTACACCTACATCTAAAGAAGGAGGCTCCCTCAAGCGCAATAAGGCTGATTGGCACCAATCTCCTCTCAGCAGGCAATTGGACTGGTCACAGGAAAATCCTTGCAGAATTCATGGATGATCCGGTGATTAACTAAATCTCAGATACCATGCCGAAGAGGCACAACTTTGATATGCCATTCAAGCTGATCCTTGAGAGCAGAGATTATTGGCTCAATAATAGACATATCTTTGAAAGGGGATCTCTGGTTTGGTACACGGATGGATCCAAGATGGAAGACAGAACGGGCATCTGGGTCTACGGACCAAGATTAAGGCTGCACAAATCGCTCGGTTCTGCACCAACCATCTTTCAAACAGAGATACATGCCATCGAAATCTGCGCACTTGAAATTAATAACAGAGGTATAGCCGGTGCTAAAGTATATATTATGTCCGAGAGTCAGACGGCACTCAAGGCTTTGGGATCCTACACCTTTGAGTCTGAAATCGTCTGGGACTGTCTCACTGCTCTTAAAGAACTCGCCCAGAGTAACAGCATTACGCTGGCATGGGTACCAGGGCACGAGTGCATTGAAGACAATGAGAAGGCGGATCACTCAGCAAAAAAAGGTGCGGATTCTCAGTTTATTGGACCGGAGCCATTCTGTGGCTACTCAAAAAGTCGACTAGCAATGCATATGATGGGAGGACGAACGCAAGCACTCACACTGGACAAATATCCCAGGGTTAAGACAAGCAAAGAGGTTTATAACCTACTCAAAACAGAAAACGAAAGAGCTGCTCTCACTCAGCAGAAAAGATTTAAGGCTGATAACAAGACTCTAACTGGTCACTGCTCCCTGGGCTACCAAGTAAAAAAGGTAGGGGTGGCTGATGATGACACCTGTCCTGTGCCTATTTTGTAAATATTCAGGAAGAAAAAAATGAAATCTATTGCACCGACTGGGAAAGCATAAAAGGAAGCCCACACGTGATGAATAAGTATCTTTAAAATTCTTTTACAATATTATTTATGAATTTAATCCAATGGTAATAACAAATTTCGTTGCGAATGTTTTATAAGTTTTATCCACATAATTAATGGACAATTAATTTAGTTTAAAATTAAACATTACAAAATTCTACTGGTTAAGGTTACCAAAACGAAATTGAGTTAAAAATCATTTTATTTCGTTTTTTATTATTCACATGACATAATAGCAGTAGGCACCTAAATTACGAAGTTCAGAGTGTTTCACAGCGAGTGTGCAAAAATGAAGGATCTGGTAGATCAAGGTGAGAAACGAAATAAAAAGGTTTGGAAGGGGGATCTGTCTCTCCCTTTTTTCGAACAAATATGAACGACTGGCGGGCGCTAAGGTTAACCTTAGCAAAAAGCGAAGGCCTATGGTGTGGCAGGTGGCGGAATCGAACAGAGTCTCCCCTCGGCATACAATGGGCGAATACTTGCCTGAAATATTTAGATGCATATGTGTGACTCGATGGTTAAACATATAATAGCCGTATGGCTCTGAAGAAACTTTCTGGAGTTGTGAATTCATGGCGGACTAGACTGCACACACTTTCGCTTAAAGGACGTGCAGTCGTTGTCAATTATTTGATTATATCGTCCATCACGCACCTGTTAAAATCGGAGTACTTCGGAAGGCTTCATGAAACTTTTACAGACGAAAGTCATTAACGCCTGCTGGGGAGGAGTAAGACAATGGGCTGAAAGCACGCTCTGCCGACCAGTAGCGGAGGGTGGTTTGGGTCTTACACAAATGGTCGTGAAATTTCGGTATCTTCAGGTACGGGCAGTCCAACGAGTGTTCTGTCAAAGTGACAACTTAATTTCGCAACTGTGGGTAAGTTCTATGATGGTAGCGGCGCAGGTGAGCACTACTATCTGCTCTCGGCCTGTCCACCATATCCAAATGACTGGTCCCAGGATCTGATCTCCACGATTCCGATTTGGGGCAGAAAAAGACCAACTTTTTTTGCGATGGAATGAACTTGGGTACGGGGAATTCTCAGCAATTCTGATCAGGTTGAACCCTGAAGTTAGTAGATTCGGTGTTCAGTAATGCTCGAGGTGTAACAGCCGATACAGGACAACTTATAGTTCTTGGAGACATCATTAATGCTTCTGTGAACACACTTATACACCCCACGCCACACAATTCAACGAATTAGTGGATGCAGCACGAGAGCATTTCAGTCGTCTCTCTACTAGAGAACAGAGGTGATAAACGCTTTCGTAATGAATCGACCGTCATACAGAACATTCAGTACACTCATTTCACGTCGGCGCGCGAGCTCTTCGTAGGAGTATATAGGATGGCTCTTGGGATGGATCTTGGGCTAGATTTGGGAGTAACTGCTCCATTATAGCCTCGTGCATCCGAACCAGCTGTCACATATCGATAGATGAATTCAAGGAGCCTGCACGGTTTGTGGTGGTGAATGAACCCTGTTTCACAAATACTATATGCCTGACCTTGTGCGACATTAATAATCTTGTTCGCGATATGTGCCAACATATCTGCCCGACATTCGGCGTAACAAGCGCGTCGTTTTTGCTGGGGCCAAGGACATGTAACCAGGTGAACTGCTTGATAAACTTTATCGTAACACTTGCTAAATCGACAATTCGTCTGTACTACATGCGGATTGAGCCTGAGCAACAGCCCACTAACCTACGGTTTCACAAACGTGTACTTACGAACCACTTCATTGCCAGTTTGAGGAGGAGATTACGTCTAGAGTTCCTTGCAACGGAGGCCGGTACATTCAATTGCACCTGGCAACTTTTATCGTCGGTGCGTAACGGAAGCCTCGTCTTTCGCTGGGAATAACAGGCTTCAGATTTGTAGTAGCTTATCCACGAAGTTTCTCTTCCCTTTGGTATTGCTGAAAGTGCTGTGGAAAGCACAAATCTCACGTTGGAATCGTAGAACTGGGATGATGATGGGAGCAGGTTGCAGTTGCAGACTAGTCCCGCGGGACTCTAAGTGGTTCGAAATTTGTGGCGTTCGTTTTGAACCTGTTTGGATGAGTGCTCCCGAAGTACTAGAAAAGTGGTGAACGGATCTACGGAGAGGGCATTTGTTTGGGAGCAACGATTCCCAAAGTAGGAACTTCGCCCGGTGCTGTATGTACCCTCTGGGAACACTCAGCCAATCATATTCTAGTTTATTTTCTCGGTTTCGATTCATGTCTACGTGCGTTTAGGTTTAGCTCTAGGATTCGTTTCGGAATTTTTTCAAAATTTCACTGTCTGAAGTGATCTATTTGAAGTATATGTGCCGACTGTCATTAACCTTTTATCCATAGAAATGATCATTATTGAGCTAATATTGCTGAATATGTCCGCGAAGCTTAAAAACAATAATGTCCTGTAATTTGCAGTAGTGAAGTTTCATATATACTGCACAAGAGGTTTAAGATCCTCAATAACGTCGGTTTATGTACGGCGTGTCACAGATGTAGTGCCCGCTACTAACTAACAATTCTAATTAGAGCACGGAGAACTAGTTTTTGCCTCATACCAGGGTGCTGTATGGCAAAGATAAATGTTTTGAACAGAATTCTGCAACGGCACACAAGCCTAGCAGCATTTGCAAGCGGTGTGAGGGAAATTTCCCTGACATTATGGAGGAATAGCTAACTTCTTTACTGGATATGAGTGCTTTAGATTATTTTATATTGAGTCTTTTTCTGTTCAAATTAGGAGAAGTACAATCCCCAATATCAAAACTTTTAAGCAACGTCTTACAAAATTCGGAATAATGTTTTTTTACCAAAGAAGTCGTGTCCATGCCACCTGCGAGGCTTTTCAGAAAAGGTTGAGAAAAGTAAGGGGGGAAAGAATACAATTAGTTCAAAGTAAATAAAAATAGTTATTAAGCAGTATAGTAAAAAATTTCTATTAAATAAGCCTGATCTATCCCATATTATAAAAAAAAAAATGTGTTATACTAAATATATGACACCCCGTGTATACTAAATAACAGATTTAAAATGCAGAACAATTTATTTTCGGTTAAGCCTATACATATTATGATCGAGTATAATTTAAGAAAAGCTGATAATCCAATTTCGTAGCCTTTATCTGTTACAAAGGGGCCGACAAATGTTTTGATTTTTGTAACAAATCGTGGCACAGATTTAACTCATCTGATAAATCCAAGATAGGGTTCCATTCATCCAAATAATCAATTTTAAATTAATTTAATCAATGAATTTAAAAAATAATAATTATCACCCAGCCCGCTAATCAGCAGAACATGGGTTATCATAAGGGGGCGCTAATTTCACATAGTTGTACAAGGTTGTTGATAAGAGGAAATTAAAACTTACATGGATCTCTGAACGGTACAAAGATGTAGTTATATATGGGATTGGACTGTCGTTGCGTAACTTCAGTTATAATAGTCTCCGCTCCCTTCGTGAGCTGCGCAAGATCATTAACCATAGATCCTGTTCCATCGAAAATAATTACAAGACTCCTTTGGTCGGGACTCGGTACACTTTTCATAACTTCACTGTAAAGAGGATCTTCAATAATTTGTGAACCGTACTTATCACGCCGTAGAATCATGAGTTTGTCTGAACTACGTCCTTCATCTCCTAATTTTACCGAGATGTGGGGATCAACATTTTTTAAAGTTTCAATGAGCTCTTCGTACTGATACTGAGCACTCTTTTGTACCCGAATATTTGTATCGCTTTCATTGGAGAGTAAATCTGATTTCATATGTATATCATGAAAACCACCATTTTGAGTTTCAATATTAACTACTTCCGGGTTCAATGGCAGAAAATCGGAATTATTTTGTTTTTCGGAATTCAAAATCTCTTTTTCACTTTCAACAATTTCATTTTTTGCACAAGAACAATAAATGGCTATCAATAAACAAAACAATACTTTAAAAGACATTCTTCCATAGAATGCAATGAGATCCGAAACATTCAATATTCGAAAAGGAACTAATCATCTCAGGCTTTGCTAATTTAAGATTACTCCCTCTTCCCTAGTGAGAATGGAAAAGATAAGAACATGTGAATTAAGTGATTAATCTGCGTTCGAGGGCAAAGCAAGCATTTCTCGTTTAGTTCTTCCGTATTAAAACTTTTGCATTATGTGGTCTATTAACATGCCCTCGATCATATTAAATGTTCTATTTGTTCGTTATGCCTGGCTGTTTTTCTTGTAATGGACTTTGTTGTCTTATCCCAAGACATGCTTAATGCAATTCCGCTAGAATAAAACCTCTAAGAAAAGTAGTCATTTAGATATATCAACTTATCAGCAAATTTTTAAGGTTCCATTTATACTTAATGTCCAACAAACTCTTAAGCCCTGTGCACTTAAAAACAAGTTTGCGTAAGGAGGTTTTAGAAAGAATAGTTCTTAGTGTGTTTTAAAAGGAAAAGTTTTATTTGCGGCATTTGTGCTAGAAAAAAACATTACAATTAGTAGGTACTGATTAATATGGCAATCAGAGCCAAAAACGGAATTTAAAAATTATTTCCTGAAATACGGGGTATGAAGAATTGATTCACATAGTGATAGGTTTTAAAAGTAAAGTACATTGAGAAAGATTTTTAGATGGACAGACCATTAGCGAACAAGAAATACAAAAGAAATCAAATCTTGCACTCTATTTCATAAAAGAAAACGTAGAACGTTAGTAAAACCTTCAGTAATTGTCTTCAAGCTGCTCAATCTCTAACCCGTATTTTCCACCCGCATTTTGTCTCATATATATATATTTTTTAAATGAAGTAACTACGACAACTGCTGATACCGCACTTGGCTAATGCTTGATTTATAATGAAAGGCCGTCTTTTTGTTATGTTTGCACATTACTGCAAAAAAAAAAGTTGCAACAAGTAATTTCACAACAAACAAGTGCAGAATTTTTTTCTTAAGCGTAAAATACATTTTTACCAAGATTTTGAATACTACATCTTTTTAAGTTTTATCTTTGAAACTGTGACAGTTCTTTTAGCTCATAAATATTAATGGAATCCACCTCATCAACAAAGTCTTTTATTTCAGTGACCATTACTATATCCTTTCCTGGTAAGAGGGTGAAATTTTACTTTTACATATTTTAATCTTTAGTATCCTCAACAGCTGCAACCTTGCAGACACTGTCGTTCCCATTTATATATATTACTAGCTGCGTGTGCCCGACGTTGCTCGGACTATTGGTAAAGAAGTGTCGCTTCCGATTATTTTACATGTCACTCCCTTCTAACTCACACATCTTGGTGTGCTAGATGTATCTTAAGTGATCACTCTGGTTAAGACGCTCGAAAAAAGGCTATTTTTATCAAAAAAACTATTATAGATATTGATGTAAGGTTTTTTCAGCTCAATAAATACACTTTTGAAAAACATAAGAAATATCTGTATTTATAGTTTTTTGCACTTTTTATACAGGGTGTTTCATATCTGACGTGCCAAAATGCTAACATTGTGAAGGCAATACTAAGTGAAAAATTTGAAAACCGCTGGATTGCCAAGTGCACCGATTCCTTGGCCTGCTAGATCTCCAGACCTGACCCCATTGGACTTTTTCTTATGGGGAACAATGAAGGATGAAGTTTATTCAAGCCCTGTTAAAACTAGGGAGGATTTCCGAATTGGGGATGCAGCGACGAAAATACGGCTGGCTGGCTGCAATACGCCTTAGACAGGGACTTAGAAGGAGGTTGTTGAAATGCATTGAAAGTTGCGGTGGACATTTTGAATGGCTTTTGTTACTTATCAAGATTAATTGTAATTATTTTTAAATTCAATAAAAAGAATATTTGAGTTAATATTAGTTTAATTTTTTTTAATTTGTTGATTTTTATAATATTCTATACTAATTACATAAATTTCGGAGAAAATTTGGGAAAATGCTGAAATCTTGGAAATTTCAAAACATTTTTTTCAAATTTGGCCGTGACTGTACCTGGTAGTAGTGAGATCAACATTGTTGACATTTTTGTTGGAAAGGTAATTAGGATAGTTGTTTTTTAGCGTTTGTTTCATGTGGCTGTGTTGGGTAGATGAAGAGATAAAAATAAAAGAATAATGTGCATAACATGAAAAACTGAAATTAATGAATCACCCTGTAACTCCCAAACGGTTGAGAGTTCCCCCCCCCCCCCCCCTGCCATACAATTTTTTGTTTGCCTAGGTGAGATCTATCACCCCACTCATTTTGGCACGTCAGATCTGAAACACCCTGTATACATGAACGGGTGAACGGAACTCCTCAAAAATGTGGTATGTCGCTGGCGATCTTGCTCATCTAAAACACAAAAAACAAAAATATTTAGGTTCAGTATATCAGTGGCTCTAGCGCATTCTATGGAAATTTTTATTGATAAATAACAAAATGGCGTTTTTGTTTTTGGCCAAAAAAATATATTTTTATTTGGTTGTAAAAATCGCTGAAGCTATTACTATGTAGAATATGAGGTTAAAATTTCATGAAGATCGGTTCAGTGGTTCCGGAGAAATCACGGTCGCCGACCGGAAAAACATAGTTTTGAGAAAAACGCGTTTAAACTTTTTTAAGCGAACTCATGTAGTAGAAGTAGCAACGTAAAGATCGCAAAATAATATAGTTAGACTGTTCCGATCACTCTAAAAGTTTAACACAATACTTTTAAATATATTTACTTTCGAAAAATTTCAAAAAGTCGATTTTTTGAAAATTATAAGTCAGAATGATCCCATAACCAGCGGCAATTAGAGTATGTTTGTTCATCTTGGTGATCCCGCAAACTATGAATTCTCACAATAATATCAGCCGTTTTGGATTATTTCTATATGTAACGGCTCTTCTTAACCTGACACCTACAGAGCATCGTGAGTGTCGACAATAATATCGGTCGTTTCGTTTATTTGTACATGTCATTCCCGCCCCCATCTACGTTTGTCGTATTCTAAACTGTACCTAAGAAAATACTGAACCTTCCCCTGCGAGTCTAATGGAAATTGGATTAGCTGTTTCCGAGATTAGCCCATGTCTTTTTCGATTATTTGTACGTGTCACCCCCGCAACACGCACTAATTAAGAATCTACTGAAAAAAAATATTTGGCGAATTGGTCCAGCCGTTCTCGAGTTTTGCGCCTAGCAACACATTAAGCCATTCATTTTTATTTATATAGATTATTATTATTTATACCCAGATTATAGCTTTATAAATATATTTATGGTATTTCCGACATTACATAAAATTAAGAGTCCTTTCCCAATTCTGAACACAAATAATACAGTATCTAGCATGTAGGGGAGCGGAGGGTAGTTCCGTACACCTAAATTTGAACATTATTTTACTGAAATACCCGACACTTGTGTTTAAATCCGCACGTCGTTCGTCTAAATTCGTACACTCTTTTAAGACACCGTTGTGTTACCACATCCGCAGGACCACACCTGAATATTAGTATAGGGTTTATTTAGAACCAGCCACAACTGTTAATAAACCTGAGAAGCTGTTTCAGCCCTATGTTAGGAACACATCCAGTCCTCCAAAGAAGTACGCGCCTGCAGCACTGTAACAACATATTGTAATATATTTTCCCCCTTTTTCAACTCGTTGCTGCTCCAACTTGCTTAAGCCTTTTTACCGACTCCCCAAAAACAAAGAGGTTCTAAGTTCGACGCGTATTATTTTTTTTTATATCTGACCGTGCATAACTTCGTAACGCGTCGACCGATTTTGGGTGGTTATTTTTTTGTTGTACAGAGAATGATCCCCCATTCCTAATAGGAGATACAAATTTGCAATAGGGTGGGGGAGGGGGGAGGGGTAGTCTAACTTTGTAACGCGTGGACCGATTGGGATAATTCTTTTTCTGTTGGGTAGAGTATATTCCGTGGTTGATACAACGAGAAAAAAATTTTTTGTGGAATGGTGATGGTGGTGGTGGGGGGGGGGGGGGGGGGGGGTGGAACCCAACGTTGTAACGCGTGGTCCGATTTCGATGGTTCTTTTTCTGTTGTATAGAGTATAATCCCCCATTGCTACTAGGAGAATAATTTGGTCCTAGGGTGAAAGGTGGTGGTGGGGGGAGGGGTAGTCTAACTGGCTAACGCGTGGATCGATTTGGATAATTCTTTTTCTTTTGGGTAGAGTATGCTCCCTAGTTGGGGTGGGAGAAGGGGGGTGGGAGAAGGGGGGTGGAACCTAACTTTGTAACGCTGGACCGATTTAGATAGTTCTTTTGTTGTTGTATAGAGTGTGATCCCCCATTGCTAATAGGAGAATAATTTGGTCCTATGGTGGTGGGGGATGGGGAGGGTTAGTAACTTCGTAACGCGTGGACCGATTTCGATGATTCCTTTTCTGTTCGGCAGAGTATGTTCTTTGATTGATACCATGAAAAAAAAAGTTTAGTGGAATGGGGGTGGGGTAGGGGGTTAAAACTTACTTTTACGCGTGGACCGATTTGGATGGTTCTTTCTTCGTTGTATAGAGTAGAAGACACTAAAACGTGAAAAATAAAATAGTTTTTAAAAAAAAAAGTTGAAACGACTTCACAAAAAGTGGTAAAAAGCATAAAATAATTTTTAATTTTATATCTATTACGACATTTTGAAGTCGGTGCAAATTAAACAAATAAAACAACTACAGTACCAAAATTGAAAATAATACATAATACTACCTGAACGTTTCAGCTTGCGGGATCATAAGAAATGACGATTAAATACCTTTGTTGTAGTTGTTTGGTTTGTTTGATTTGCACCGAATTCAAAATGTCGTAATAGATATAAAATTAAAAATTATTTTATGCTTTTAAGCGCTTTTTGTGAAGTCGGTTTAACTTTTTTTTTAAACTATTTTTGAGCAAGAATCTTGCCAGGCCTGTAAACGCTGTTTATTCCTGTTTCATCAATATATAATTTAATTTCCTGTAAATTGACAACAAGAAACACTTGTTGTTTCTATTCGTTGTATAGAGATTTCAGGATTTCTTTTTAAAAAACCGTACAGCCAGTCTTGTCAAGCTTTGTTAAAACATTTTTTTTATTTCTTTGTGCACAGTGTAGCCTTGAATGAATGTGGCGTCAATCCGTAAAACTTCCTACTTAGACGCAGAATATGCTCTTATAGTTCATTTTCTTGCTGTGCTGTAAGTTCCAATTTTCTTCTCAATTTATTTAAAATGACTATACTCAGAGCTACCTGATTGCTTCACATAATTTAAGAGTTTCATCACGGGAATGTCGTATGAAGCAGCAGTTTGCATAAACTTAGCCCCTCCTTGTACAGCCTTCACAGCGATTTTCATTTCTCGTGGCGACCAGGTAAATCCTTCCTTGAAGCCATCTTAAACAATAAATAAATCAAGGCGTGACCTTCAAGGGCATGTAGTTACAAAAACTTGTGCAATGAAGTGTTACATCGGCTATGATCCTAATCCTAAATATAAAATACAATACCGTTGCTACTGCATTTTGTAAAAATATGTACTCACGGCTTATTTTCTGATGTTAAAATGTTGTAACAGCGAGCAGGAAGTCACATCAAATCAAATGATACCGCTGGCGCTCCGCCGACTGACGCAATCACTTGCAAGGATGCGAGACTACACTAAACGAATGAGTGTGACAGAGATGAACATAAGTAACCCGCTTTCTTCTGACTAAACAGTTAACACTGCTGTACGAAATTAGCCGCTGTACGGTATTACACTGCGCTCCCCTACGAAGGGATAGGGGAAAAATAAACTACAAAATTTAAAAAAGCGGGAAATGAGTAAATTTTAAAAATTTTGATTACTTGTAGTTGAACTTTCGAGTTTTCTTTTCCGTTATACCTATGCTAGAACGCCCTTGGATAAGTCAACTCGATACGATTTACATAATGCTATTCCAGGTCTCTTTTTCGGTACCCCCATCAACGCTAATATGTAGTTGCCACAGGGCAACACGAATTACTGTTTTTAAGTCTATTACTTTAAAAATTGCCGCTACTCAGAAGGAGGCAACTATCGAAAAGTGAGCCCATTTTCTCGGAATTTTCAATATATCAAGCACTCCGTTTAATACATCTCAGTGGCACCGATGCGATGAGTTAAGCAACTTAATCCTGGTTTAATGTATGAGATTAACCAAGGCATAGATACAATCCTGGACGCAAATACGAACAGCTGTGCACTGGTGATGTAAAAATACTGTAGAATTAACCCTTCTAACTCAGAAGGCGCACTTATCAGGCAGGAGCCAAGAATCGGTTCACCTATTCCCCAGAATATAACAATATATTGAGGTGAATGAGGCTCCCACACCAACATGCAAAAAACATAAATAATCAAAAATAGACTGCGCACAACATACCAATCAGGAGTGCGAGGTACGAGGGCACGAGAATCTATGTTCGAGTTCAAAAGCTGGTGAATAAAAACCAGGTCAGCAACTCTGCGTCATACCTCTATTAAGCAATCGGACGCGATCCTCATAAGGAGGAAGCCTTAATAGATCATTCCACGGGAGGTCTCTTAGTGCGAACCTAACAAAGTTCCGCTGTACCGACTGCGTCTAGAATAAACAGCATAGCAAGGTGAGCAAACCTCTGAAGGATACTCGAGAATTGGTATAACCAAAGAACTGAATTACTCCTAGACACAATATAGTTTATGTGCAGTGTGAAATAGAGCTTTTTGTATAGCTTCACACCAAGATCAGTAACGGGTAGTAGTATCCACAAAGGTATAAGCAAAGATGTGCTGACTGAGGTTCCTAGAATATGCCCTATCTGTTAAGTACGAGAAGATCCTGTCGAACATTAAAGGCGGGAAACCAAACTTTCTAAGACTGCCCTTCAATCCTGCAATCTTTACCCATCTATACCAATCCCCGCAACCTTAGGTCCACTCCCCTTTTCCGACTCGACCGCCATCGCACAAACTTCGGTCAAAGTGAGCCAATTACCAGGATGCTACGAAAAGTCAACGACCTTTCCTCCTTTGACTTCCATCTGAGTAAATCATCCCTTCACAAAGCCTTATATCTTGATCCCGCCCATCTTGATCGCCTTTCTTAATTCTTCTTCCTTCCAGCCCGTATCTACTTTAATTAGAGCTCATATTGTAGCTTTTACTATTTATTTATTATGTCATAATTTATTATAGCTTGTGGTGTTGGTATTGTGCTGTAGCTTGTAATTGTAGTAAATTGCACACGACAATCATAATTTCCGGGCTTGAATATACAGAACGTACAGCTGTAGATTAAATTGTTGTCACTTCAACTATCGAATCGTTTCAAACTTCAGACAGAATTATTACAAAATTTGATGTTAAGCACTTATTATCTTAATGAGGTAAGATTTAAACAAGCAATAAATTCTATTAGGTAGGGTCATTACATCTAATCTTTTATTTTTATTCTAATGTAGTTATTTCTTTTACTTATGTATATGGTGTAAACATTTTCTTTGGAAATTTAACAAACGTTTTATATTAGATTTATATCGGGAGAATTACATGGCCAATCCAGCAGAGGATTCCCTTGGTTATTGAGAAATTTTTGTATTGGTTTTGGATGTGCAGAGGCTTAAAACAAAGAACGTCCGCAGCGCATTTTCCACCGCATTGCGACAAGAAGCTAAAAGAAGTGCTAGAAGTGGTATTGAACATATGGGTCGTTTAAAGAAGGGGAGGACCATTGTCGTCTGATCCATTGATCAGTGACGCTACATGGTCTAAACGCAAGAACGGAATTAGATTAAAAACAGCATTAATTCATAAAAAACCAGCAACTGAACATCTTGGAAGAGCCGTCGATGGAGGAGCATAAGCTGCGAGCACATTGTTAACGATAAACAGGCAGAAATTCGTAAGGGGTTTTCTTGCCTCGATCACATCAACAACTGCCGAATGGAGGTCGGCTTTACATCGATTCGATTTCGTCACGTTTTATCGCGGATACATATGAGCAGCTTTGCGAAAGAAAGGAGTAGTGCCCTAAATAACCACTCATCGCAACGGATTTCAAATAATTTATGCACCTAGAAATGCCTACGATGTATGTCTTCTATCTAACGAAAACCTCGAATCAACAAGACTCGAGTTGCAACATCTCCAAATGTACAAAATTCCGGAAATTTCAATCGAACAAAAAATTTGTTTTGCTGTGCGGCTACTTAACATAAAAGGTGACCTGTCAAATAACATCTAAACACAAAAGTGGTAATGGATAGGCTATACACTGCCAAAAAAATCAAACAATAACGCTCAACAGGCTCTAGATTGGAATCTGCACGGCACTCTAGGAAGACTCCGAATTGGACGACCGGGCAATGAGTAGAGAAGATCCGTAAAGATGGAAGGTACCCAGATTCAGATCGTGGCACGAGCTGAACGCGATAGAGTAGAACTCGACCAGGTCGGGAGTCGGTGTAGAAGGGGTTAAAGGAAACACTGAGTGGCAGTTAAATAGTCGTGATCATGTTTCGAATTCTTTTCTCCGAACATATTGAATATTGTCTACCATTATTTGAATCGCTGAAACAATCGAATAAAAACAACAGAAAAATATTATAAAATTAGCCAATGAAAAATTTTTGTATAAATTACATAAGTACCTTTTTCCAATCCTATCGCATGTTTTTAGTTAAGTTAGATAATTAAGCAAATTGCTTGCATTGATAGCCTAATTCCTTCTAGCGACGTAACTCGAACTCCGTCGACACTTCAACTTAAGACTGATGCAATTATCTTTTTATACTTCATTTGTTGCTGACATATTAACTGATATAAAAACGGAAAATGTGAAAATAATAAATACCAATTTAATTTACAAAAGTGTATTTTGTCAAACATCTCTTGAAACCAAACGAATTAAATTTATTTTAGAAGTAGTGCTAAATATTTATAGACAGATACTTACTACTCCAAAATACACTTACATTATATTTATTCAGGAACCACTTCAAATCTTTTATCAACATGCACTAATATGCATCTTTTAAAAATAATGCACACGAGGCTTCTAGTACTAAACACTATATTCACTGACTGTGGAGAAAATTAAATAACTTAAGTATGAATGTAAAAATGTGGAATAATCGCCGCCGGTGAGATTCGAACCTGGGACCTCCGGATTGGTAGGCACGTATAACTTACTCCACCAACGGCTATTTTTTTAAATTATATTTAATTATAAATTTAGGAGTGCTGTGCTTCTAGGGTAAGATTAGTTTTGAAATCAATCATTTTCGAATGTTGGTGAACGAATCAATGTATAAACTACTAATATTTTCATTAATCAAACGTACCTTGACGTTATTTTTAAAACATGCAGCTCCGAAATGCTTCTTTTCATTAGACTTTTTGCAGAATTTTTCCAAGCTGGACATCCATCTTTTTTTTGCTTGCAATACTCAAACAAATT
This sequence comes from Leptarthrus brevirostris, assembly GCA_964036015.1. NCBI lineage: Eukaryota > Metazoa > Arthropoda > Insecta > Diptera > Asilidae > Leptarthrus > Leptarthrus brevirostris. The sequence continues at coordinate 98,432,744 of OZ038373.1, forward strand.
ACCTTTGTACTTCTCCAGTAAATGTCTGATGTCTTTGTTTTTCTTCCTCAAATGGTATTCAATGACTTTTAGTAGCCTACTAAAAGTTTACGTGGCCTGTGACTCTATTCATATTTTTTTAAATTTATTTCTTAACGTTATGGTTTTAATTTTAATGGAACCACTTCTTCAATAAGAGAAGAAAAAATATTCTTAACATATTTTAATGAACATAAAAATACGGAAGTAAATGCATTCGTAATGTGCACAGTTATATTAATAATATTTTTTCGGATGTTAAACATACAATTTATTTCATTTTTATATCATAGCCTTAATTGGACGCAAGCGGCATCTGAACGTCGATCAACCCAGCGAGATATGAAGTCATGGTCTGCTATGTACATGTGGAGCCCAAAATACTTTCTTATTCGAATTTAGGGTTAAAAAAAATATTTGAATTCATTTCAGGCACACTGTTCTTTATTTCAACTAGGTGCAAATAAATCAGATACAATTAATTAAACCAATTCTACCTTAACATAGCAATAATAGCATATGCAAATTTATCAAAAATTTATTTTAACGGAATCTAACTCTACTAAGAACTGTGAACAAGTACCTAATCCATTTATTGCGAATCTTCTCAAAATTGTCAAAAAACCTGTACCTTTAGCTTTAAGGAATGAATCACTCTCAAAATTAGTGGAAATAAATTCGTTTTAAAATATAATTATTAAAACTATTTTAAAAATATAACAGAAAGCAAGAAAATCTATTACCTAATATTTATTTGTCAAAGGACAAAGCAGTGAAAAAACTTTCATTTGGTAGTTACGAATTACGGTATAAATGTATGTACATAATGAAATTTGTACAAAACAAAAAGTAACGAACAATAAACGATTTTAAGTAACCTTATCAGGATGCAGTGGGATAGCGTTTGGATTAAATAAAAATTTATAATTGTGTGTTATTTTAAGTCCAAATCTTCCACTGAATTACTCCGTTTCGAAGTTACGCACTTATTAACGAGATCTTCATAAGGGCGATTATGTAAAAAGCAAACTAGAACTACAGTCATATTATCACCACCGAGTCCACCCATTTGGCAATCTGGAGCTAAGCAATGTGTCATTAGCTCTTCGCAAATTCCCTCTGGTTGCATGCCCATTCCTATCCGTATTCGACAAAATTCAACAACTTCCTCATTGCTCATTACATCCCAAATGCCATCACATGCTAAAACTAAAAATTCCCAGTCTTCGGTAACATCTTTTATTTCGACATCAGGATACGCTGTATGAAAGCCAGATGAATCAGAATATTTCTGTAAATCAAGAAATGCAATATTTACCTGTAACAATTTGCTCTTCTGGTTTCTTTGATGAGTTTCGTTTAAAAACAAAATCTCCTAACGCTCTTGAGAGTGCTAAGTTGCCATTTACTCTATTAAATTCGACCCATCCTCCACCTTCGTTTATTCTTTTGGTTTCTGCTTCATTATTTGGCTTATGATCCACGGACAATGTTTGCACCTAACAAGATTAAATTTTAGATTTTCTAATTTTAAAAAAAAATCAATTACCTCTCCATTTACACACGCGACTGCTCGCGAATCTCCAGCATTTGCGCAATATAATTTACTTTTCTTTATTAAAACGGCGACGGCAGTCGAACCGGCCATTTGCTCGCCCCACGACTCATCGTACAGCATAGCATCGTCAATGTCTAAAAATGCCTAGAATTTCGAAAATATTGAGTTAAATTATTTCACTTTGAACAATATTAAAACAAATCAAATCGAGCGAGTGAGAAACAAATTCGTTTTGTAAAACGAAGCATTTAAATGATTTAAATTTAAAAATTCAATTACAAAAAAGACTGTTATTATTATGAGTAATCACATTCTAACTTTTTATGTTAAATTGCTAGTAGTAAAGATAATTACTATTTCCTAAACTAAAAAATATTTGAACCCACATGAAAAATCATTCCCAGAAAGTCTCACTAAAGAGATTTCTTTGTTAATAAACTTCATCAAGATTTATTCAGTTTAAATGCTGGTCGGAAACGCCAAAATTTATTATATATCCTGATGTGATTCCAATTGACAAACTTGCTTAAATTCGATTGGTTGAAAACAAAGAAAGTGAAATGCAACTTATTGATTATCAATCTAGTTCAATATGGGTTCAAAAAATTATCAAATTAAGAGAAAGGTTGGAGACTATTGAAAAGGAAATTTTATCGTACATTAAAAGCAAAAATCCCGATCATAAAATTATTGAAACTTCGAATTCGATTCCAAACACTTATAATTTTTTCATCTACCTATACCCCGAGTCTATGGGTTTGTTCTGCTGAATCTCAAGAAAAAACTTTGTGGGCAAAATTGATGGAACAAATTTCGTGTTAATTCATTAAATAGATCTAGAAATCGCATTTCATTAAGGTATTACTATCATTTTGGCAAAAAACAAGCTTATTTTTATTATTATTTTTTTTGTAATCTTTATTGTTTATAGAAAAATGGATTAGACCATGTTTAAGTTAATTACTTAAAAAAAAATCTTTTTTGGTTTTTTTGTTTGCGTCATGGCTCCTGTACGCTTCTTTTTTTACGGCACTAAGAAAAAAAGAAGATATAATCGGTGCAAGTGATATCTAGTCACATGATCGTCTTAAAATAAAAGGTAAACGTAGTTTTAAAGACACATTAAAATACTAAGCACTGAACCGCCATGATGTATTTTTCTTGAAATGCCCATATTTGGCGCTCAATTAAAAAAATAAGTGCAAAAAAGCGTTAAAATTTTCGATTTAAATTTCCCGCTAAAAATCAAAGTTTTATTCATAATGCACTGTTAGTGGTTCAATACCTAAAAAAAACAATTACGAATAGAATGTTCGAAACTAGCAGCTAATTAAAGTTATAGTTTTTTCTAAATCATTTGCACTAACTTTTAAAACATTATTTCGAGAACAACGCTTTTAAAGTTCATCATTCAGTTAGTTAATGCTCAAAATAAACAGTGATATATATATGTATTTATATATAATTTTTTTAAGTCGATTTTGCGAAACCCTTTTAGGAATATATGTATTTTAGACATATTAAACTATAAAAATTATTTTTTTTAACTTTTCACCATGTGAATACAGTAAAATGAAAGATAATAAAAACTCCAGTTTAGCTTGCATTACATAATGCAACAATAACAAAATGTGAACCTTATATAAATTATTTGGCTTCATGTTTCCCATTTTCCCTCTTATTGAAATAATTGCAGTGTAATAGCTATATGAATTTTCCCAAAGTTTTTTTTAATCTTATTAAAGAATTTGTAATTAATTTTCACCGATTATTAATAGAACATGGTTACAACAGATGGTAGAGCTGAAACTGATGTACAACAAGGCTTGAGTTGCATTTAATACTATTGCTGAGATATGGGGCGCAACCCACACAAAACTCCGGATCCTTGAATCGAATGTAAAATTTGTTTTGTTGTACGGCTGTTGTATATGGAAAGTAAACTGTCATATACATCTAAACTACAAGCCTTTGTTGTCAACCACCGTCGATATCACCAACCGCGGAGAATGGAAATATTAAGGAGAACAATTTAAGATATTTGAAACAAAATAACACCAAACCAGTGTAAGGACCTAATTAGTACATTTATATTTTCAAATAAATAAATAATGCAACGTTGCTTAGTACAAATAGTCTTACAGCAAAAGAAGATGGTATATCATATTAAGGCACCAAGTAAAAATAAATACACTTATTATGTGTAACAAGGGGTACGAATACTCTTGTTCCTTGAGTACGAAAGCAATATTTTGTATTTCTAATATACCAGCTGTGGATAACCATATTAAATTTTGTTTTTAATTACCTACAATATATTTACTTTCAGTTGAAAAATTGTTTTTTTCCATAAATTTCATTGTGTGAATAATATTTCATTTCATAAAAAATAATCGACTTAAAAATTGTAGGGTACCAATACACTTGAGCCTGGGTAGTATATACAAAATTTTTTTTATAACTTCATTGTGACGTTAAGGGGTATTATAGTATGACGGGTAAAACAAATCGATTGTTTCCGTTTTTCGATCATCTTTTTCACATCATAGAATACTGTAAAGAAAAATAATTTCGGGTCAGGTACATTGTGTCGGTAGAGCAGAGCGTTTTGAGGCGTTTTCGAAACCATGTTTTCAAGACTGGTTGAAATGTTTTCTCAAAAACTATTGAATAAACCGAGTTGCGGAATTACTCACATCTTCAGGGGGCCTGCAGCCGGAACTATAATAGCATTAAAATACTGTTTTTGTAAAAGTTACACCTTGAAAACATTGTAAAAAGCAAAACTGCATTTTTAAATTCTTAAACTTTTCAATATTTTCACTAAATTCTAGTTCTGGCTGTAGCCAATATATTGTAACAATGTTTTTTGTTTTTTGCAGATTATCTGTAGAGCCGCAAACATCCAACGCCGTTTTTTTCACTTCAACTTAAGAACCGAGCGCCATTTTTAACCAACTTGCCAAAAACAAAGAGGTTCTAACTTTGTAACGCGTAGACTGATTTGAATGGTTCTTTTGCTGTTGTATAGAGTGTGTAATAGGAGAATAATTTGGTCCTATGGTAGTGGTGGGGGAGGGGGAGGGGTAGTAACTTCGTAACGCGTGGAACGATATCGATGATTCCTTTTCTGTTCGGTAGAGTATGTTCCTTGATTGATACCAGGAAAAAACATATTAATAGGTATAAAATTAAAAATTATTTTATGCTTTCTAGCGCTTTTTGTGAAGTCGGTTCAACTTTTTTTTAAAAAACTATTTAATTATTATATATTTTTTTTATAAATGTAATTTTTTTTATTGTTGAATAATAAAGAGAAAAAGGTTTCATAACGATATTGTGAGTCCAATTTTTGAAAACAATTTTCAAAGGATTCTATGAAATAGTAACCGCCACACTACAATAACCCTAACCTGTGTAAACTTCCTGATGGTGATTTTGGTGATTTTGAAAAGTGCAAGAAACGTCTAATTAGGTCTGTTTCTCTACTTTTTATTCAAAAAAAAGTTTCGTGTAAATTCTTATTCGTGTGGTGGGGGAAAGTTCGCATGAAGAGAAAATGTAAAGAAACTTAATTCGTTAGAAAAAGTAAGGTTCAATTAAATTTTTATGATTTCTGCAATCTTTGATAAGGGTTATCATTATAGGTACTTTTAAGTTTAGTTAATCAATCGTCATAAATGTAATCACTTTAATTTTTGTGGTTCAAGATGAAAACTAACCTATAATCTCAACCGCTGGGAGTTACATGGTAATTCATAAATTTGTAATTTTCATGGTACGCACATAAATCTTGTATTTTTTGATCTACTCAACTCAGCGGTATAAAACAAACGCTAAAAACTACTATCCAATGCCCCTTCCGAAATTCTTAACATCGGTATTTTAACTCCTACTGCAATGGTAGGAGTACAGTCACTTCCAGACGTGAAAATGTTTTGAAATCAAAAATTCAATATTTTCCCTAATTTTCTCCGAAATTTAAAAAATTAATAAACCTCTTTTTTATTTTTATTAGATTATCCAGCTTATTACCTTTCCAAAAAGGTACAATATCTGCAGGTTGAGAAAGGATTAGAAAAACAGCATGCTTAGAAATCGCTGACTACTAATTATTTTATTGCATTTTTGGTTGGAAATTCTTTAAATAAACAAAATTTTTCAGACAAAGGGTCGAAAATGTTCGTTTAGGGTGCACAAGTAATTTATTTTATTTATTGCTACAAAAGAGTTATAAAATTGTTAATGTAATTTTGTTTTATTGCCGGTATAAGCTTATGTTAGCCAGAGATCACACCCTAGTATCCTAACGTTCTGTTACTAATACCTGATGGAAAGTTTGCCATAAAAGAGGGTCATACAGAACAGAAATATTCGGATAACTACAGATATTCTTAAGCTAAAATTATTATTGGAAAAATTTACTTTGAAGGAATAAGCGGATATAATTTACATTCATGTATTGTGCAGTAGACTTAAACTGGAAGCTCAATATGAAATAATTCCCTAATCCAAACACCAAAGAGGGGTGTATTTTCGCGAACTTTCCGATTGTTAAGAGAAATCGGAAGTGTAACTTCAAAGAGCACGTAATTACGATCTGACTTGACGATTCAAGGACTAGTGGAAGAAGATTCTGAGAGAAGATTGACATTTGCATTTGGCTTCTGGAATCCGAAATTGCGAATGGGGCAAACTGCGAACTTTTTGGAAAATAGACTACTAAATCTACTAGAGGATATCCCTCTGGATATTCTCAGGACAAGGTTTTACCAAGACGACGAAACACCAGCGCATACTGCCAACATTGCGAGGCAATATTAAATGAAAAATTTCCTGACCGGTGGATGGGGCGAGTTGAATCGGTTCCTTGGTTTGATAGAAGTCCAAATCTTACTCCATTGAAGTTTTTTTTATGAAAAACAATGAATAATGAAGAAATTAGAAGTATATTATTGACATACATCGAAAGTGGCGGAGTACCTTTCGAACAGCTTAACATAATAACATTAATTGTAATAAGTTTCGAATTAAATAAAAAGCATTTTAGGTTTAATTTGAGTTTAATTTCTTCAAATTGCAGATTTTTATATTTCCCAAAAGATTTTCTACGTATAAATTTCTGCATTCTTTCTATACGTGGACATGCACCTTTAACTGAAATGGGCAATTTTATAAAAATAAAATAGAGGTGTATTAATTATTTTCGGGAAAAATTTGGGAAAATACTGAATTTTTGATAATTTGAAACATTTTTTTTTACTTTCGGTCTGTACCTGCAAATGGTAGGAGTTAAATCAATATTCCTGACAATTTTGGAAAGATCATTGGGATAGTATTTTTTAGCGTTTGTTTGATGTTGCTGCGTTGAGTAGTAGTATGTGTGTGCAACAAAAATTTTCGTGGCGCTGTCCTGTCACATTCAATAGGTCTCGATGGGTAGCAGTACAGATCAGTTCCGAGAAGCTCGGGATTCTTTGAGAGCTGTCACAAAACCTGGGTAGTTCTCGCAAAATTTAATTGCCTCGACACAGCCAAACCGCTTCAATAAATTGAGCGCATGTCGAAAAAGTGTTGTGGCAACAGAAAAATTTTCATAGCAACGAATAAATGTGTCAGGTTTGTGCGCATGTTTTGTAATTCTCCCATGCCATTCGCGGAACTTGCATATAAATCCTAAGCCGCCTGGTGTGTGATTTTGACACTTCATAGCGCTTGGACTGCCATGATTAAACATTTTGTAAAACGGTTGGTCATTCGTTTGAACAAACATTTATAAATTTGTGTGTATTTACAAGGCAACCTGGTTGTCTCAAAGCAACCTGTTTTCCGAGAATTCCTGCCCTAGAGCGCTCTAGAATTTGAAATCACATCGAACGCCAATTTCGTTGAGAACTGTCACTATGGCATATAATCCAGCAAATTAGTAGTTGTAAAATTATTAATTAGTCATTAGTTGTTATATTTAACCAATTTATTAAAAGACTTTCATACTTATCCAAAAATTAACTCAAAAAAAAAATTTTAACTAAACAAAATGACAGCTCCAATTTGTCTCCAGTGATTTCTCGGGGCGAGTTTCTAGCTGTTTGGAGCAGCTCCGCATTGGTCATCGAACAGAGAACTGTGAGTTCGGAGAGCTGCTCTGAGCTGTCATCGAAGCGTCGCCGAACGCGCTGGAGCCACTGGCGGCTCTAAAGCGCTCCTTTTCGAGTCGTCGAACAGAGCTTTTGTGTGCCAACTGGTACAAGTCAATGCTTTATAATTTTTTTCGTACTGTTGTGTGCAATCGGTTTCAGCCTTAAGGGAACCTAGCTTAAAAAATCGTCAAGATTGGAGTGGTATAAAATAAAATCTATTTTAGATAGACTTAAATTTTTTTTTATTTTATTATACATGAAAAAATCTTCAATTTGTTTTTGTTTATCACGAAAAAAAACTCCTTTTTGATGGCGGGTGAAAAATAATTCCTCCAGTTGATATAAAACAGAAAAATCAAGTTGGGTATTAAAGTTGGTGAAATTATCTATAAGATGACCTAGAATCAGACCATAAAAATAAAATATTACCATTTAGCAGAACTTTTGCGTAAAAAGCCGATTTTCGAACGAAATTTACGCTTTCTAAGTGTTGTAAAAGGCAAAGTATTCGATGGATGCCCTGAATTCTAGGTCATCTTATAGAAAACTTCACCAACTTTAATACCCAACTTGATTTTTTTGTTTTAGATCAACTGGAGGAATTATTTTTCACCCGCCATCAAAAAGGAGATTTATTTTCTGTCGACAAAAACAAAATACAAAAAAAAGATTTTATTTTATACCATTCCAATCTTGACGATTTTTTAAGCTTTAACCAGAACTAGGTCCCCTTAAGATCTGTACAAATCCTGCAGAAAAAACACTGCTATTATTGCATGAGGGAATTCATTAAACAGAAAAATTCTACTCATTTGGTCATTCCAAGAATGTAATAAAACAATGTTTAAGAACAAGTACTGTTTGCATACGAGGGATCCCAAACTTGGGTAAAGAACTAGACCTATTGACAACTCAAATTCTCTTTCGTGTAAAAAATCGTAATCACAGTAAAATTGTTAATCCATTGAAACCACGAAATCCACGAAACCAATAAAATATGTCTTTACAATTTACACTTGCCATATACTGATTATTTTCATTTAATCAATAAATTTAATAATAAAACCTATTTATATTGCATTAAACTTACCTTTTTCATTGCTAGTTCGACATTATGTTCATATTCTGGTCTCTTAACTATGAACTTGTGGAGATGTTTTCCAGCATATTGAGCAACTGTTGCACCTCCATGACCGTCATATACAGCAAAATAAGATGTTCCAGGATCATCTGGTAATGATAATATATGCGTGTGGGAGTCTTCCATATTTACGCGCCATCCTTGCATACAACTTGAACCAACCTTTAGAGATGAAAATATGATAAAATAAAAACAAATTTATAGGAAATTTAAGTACTCTGTAAAATTCGTTTTGACAATATGAAGACTCCTTGTCAGTGACTGGTTCAGATAGTGTTTGTCCCATAATTATAAGTTATGTTTTGGTGTTTCAAAATCTGGAAAATTTGAATTTTCTTCAATAACAATTTTTTTTTTGTTATAATAGTAACTTCAAAAAACTACTTGGTTTGAATCAATTGTAAAATTAATTAATAAATGCTACATTCGAAATTAATTCAGTTTAATGTAGTGTGAGAATTATTACCTTTTATGACACTCTCTGCATTAGTAATGCATTTTTTACATTATATTATAGCATACCTTATTCTCGAATAATATAGAGTGTGAAGACCTTATTATCGAATAGAACTAGTTCCCTTCCCTGCTTCTTACCCGAAAATAATTTGCAATTTTTGAATAGGACATAACTTCTGCTACCCATTTTGGAAGTTCCATTTTGAGTTTCAATATCGTCAGTTCTAGCACCTTCATTTTGGGGTTGGGGGAATTACTTCACCCAATTGGATGAGAAGTAATTGTAAGAATCTGCAATTTAAATTGAATTCCGAAATTCTTCATATCATTCGGGCTGGAATTTAATTTATATAGCCGCAGATTTGAGTCGAAATTTACGTATTATGACTACATAATAAATTTTTGATTTGTGTCACTTTTATGTAGTAAGATGTGATATTATTACCAAATAATAAATTTCCATTTGTAAATCGTATTTATGCTGAACCATGCAGGCTCATACCAGGCATTAGCGTACTTCTTAAACCGAAGGTTCCGTACAAATACAAATGGAAAATTTATTATTTCATAATAATATCGCACACCTTGCTACACAAAAGTGTCACAAATCAAAAAATATATATATTCCGGTTGATTATGACATAAGTAAAGAAATAAGGTTAACTGAAAAATATTTACAGCCATTCCTATCTAATTAACAGTTTAAAATGCCACACCAACAGTAGAAGCAATGTAACGTTGTAAGTAACAATAAGATAGAATGAATAATTTAATACTTGACAAAAGCAATGACCTTAACACTAAACACTACAATAATCCTGGTGGCGGCCTTTAATAATAACACACTGAAGTAAATATCGAATAATAATGTTTGTGATTTAATGGATCACTTCTATTGGTGATATAACTGCATCATCATCAATTGGATCATATTGCTATTTCAATAAATTAGTTTTTAAAAATTTACAGTAAGGTTGCGTTCACACCGGACGCGTTAATTTTGTTTAGATTGCGATTGAATCAAAGCTTTATTTTATTTTAGGTTCATCAACATCTACCCATACACACATATAAAAAAATAATTAAATTATGATTTACGTTTATATTGTATAAGTATAACGATTATATGATCTTTACAAGTACAACTTGAATAGGTTCGAAATTTATGGGAGGCAAGCTGATGCCCGCAAGTTCGTTCTTACTATGTACACGTATATGTAATGCTCGTCAAATTTCAAGTTTGTAGGCGTTATAGTTCCGAAGATTTCGTGATGAGTCAGTAAGTGGTATTACGCTTTCAATTACAATAAGGCAATATTCTCAATTTTCTTAGATTTAAAGAGAGCTTTCGTTACAGTGAACAGAAAGGTTTTATTGAAGCTAAAAAAATATAGAATAGTGTAAAATGACAATTAGTTATTTAACAAAGATATGTCAATGGTGAAATATCCCAGACAAAACAAATTGGAAATGGATTGCCACAAGTATCGCTTCTAGGAACAAAATTATTCCATTATTATTAAATATTTAAGTGTCGTTATTAGCTTCCTTCCATTGGGCCGTTCTGATTAGTCCGGCGAACACTCAACCCAACTACTCTCAGCTACGCTAGATGATAGGTAGGTGTAGTTTGCAAGGGTACTTACGCCGAGTTTTTCCGGTAGATTTTCTGTGCTTCAAAAGCTCTCAATAGGTGACTTTTTGTTGTTTTATGTTATGACAAATATTAAACTTATTTAACAAGAAGCATCTGCTTCCCGTAAAATCACAAACGTTAAAACATTTTTTTAAATTACTATATACGCATAACATGCCATATTCAAAGCACATAAAAAAACCGCAAATACGATCTATAAAATGCCAAACTTGACAGCGGCTAAACCTACTCACGTAAAAAATAAGCGTTCCTCTGGGGAAATACGCCGGAGTACTCTGCATGGCAATGGAACGCAGTTATTGAGAATAAGTTAAAGTTCAGTAAGCACATAAATTACATTGGTCTATAAGATTCTGTTTTGCGCAGCTGGGGTCATTTCCGAAGTAATTTGCTGCGTAGAATTCTAATCCAAGGGCAGAATTATGTACTAGAAAAATGGGCTTGCGGATGCACACTAGAAAATTTCTGAGGTAATATCTTAAATGACAACCTAGTGACAACCAATACCTTTGAAATGATATATCCTCCGGATCAAAACCACCATAAACTACAAGCCATGAACTGACGAATTTCACGCACACAAATTAGGGCTAAAGTGGTCTGATTTTTCCACAAATTTACATTGCTTCTTATGAGAATAAATCGGTCCATTATGGATCTCTTCCCGACAAATATTCCAGCTAATTTCTCTTCTGCACACACTCATAACGAAAGTTCGGACCACCTGACAGTTGGACTCAGCTACAATACTGGCCCCCCTTCTATCTGAAAACCTTATATGGAATTTAAAAAATGCAAAATGGAAAAAAAAAATTAAGGGACACAAAAAAACACAAGTTGAAATCGAACATCAACACGAAGTTGATAATTTAATAACTTATTTCTCAAATCTTATAAATTGCGCATTAGAGATCAGTGTCCTAAAAAAAACCTGCAAACAACATGTTCGTAAAACCACTTCCCGAAAGTATTAAGTCTCTCATCAAACTCATCATCAAACTGTTTATGCCTAGCTACAAGCTAGACATGAACAACTTAAATAATAAAATTAAAAAAGAAATAAGTATAAACAAAAACTACAAATGGAATAATCTATTAAGCAGACTTAAAAAGACCTCTGTACCGTTCTGGAATATAACTATAATAATTAAAAAAAAGTGAAAACATATCTGTTCTTAAAGAAAAAATTCACAATATATCATAAATCTAAACAAAACGGAAGTGTTGGCTCAATAATTCCACTTAAATTATACTATTTCGAGAAACCTCAGCGATCAAAGTGATAGTTGGAGTCAGCTACTCGCAGTCAGACTGTTCGCAATTCGATCACAAAAATAAGTGAAACGACTATACAAATACCTGAAAGTTATTATCTCATACTTTTCAACCAAGTCAAATCTCTTTTAAAATCACGAAAGTCACCGGGACTGGATAAACTGTCTGATGTCGGAATAAAATATCTAACCTACATTATAAACTCCCAAAGAACTAATAACCAAGGAATGGCTATAACGTGTGCGTGTAATATGTGTGAGTGAAGCACTTCGAAGGGGAAATACGAAGGAGAAATTTAACCTCATCGCGAAAAAGGCATATTTTGGCCGGCGAGTTCCAGGGATTTCTTTCCATAGGAAGTTTAAATCACAAAAAAAAATATTTCTAATCACTCGTATATTTAAAAGCAATCACATTAATTTCTTTAATTAAATAATTACGATGAAAGATTTTTGTTTGCATTTCTATTTTGACGTTTAACCCCATCCAGTGTAGTAGTTAATTGAAGAGAAATGTAAAATAATGAAAATTTTTTGGAGAAGAATTAAATAAACAACTAAATTTAATATTATTTGAAAAAGTGTATATATTATAGATTTCCAAAGAATTTCATTAATTTTACATTAAAATTTGGTATTACGTGAACAATCACATGAGCCGCCTAAATTTTTTTTACAAATTTTTACGCCTACGTTGATCATTTTCTTTGGAGAAGTGTAGTTTAGTCGGTGTAAGAGAGATACTTCACGGAAAATTATGTTGTAGCCATTCCTTAGTTATTAGTTCTTTGTAAACTCCAACCTAAAACTGTATTACTTCCCACAACCATGGAAACAGAAAAAGCATCGCTATCCACACACCAGGAAACAACATGACAACTTAAGCTCATTCTGACCAATCAGCCTATTATGCACTATGAGCAAGCTCATCGTATTTTGCCAAGCCAATAATTTGATTTTTTGATTTCCCATAAAATCGTTGGCGATCACATATCGTCAACTTTTCACTCCATTTTCAAATTCCTACGTACAGAAATTACTTACATTGCAAGTTCTCTAATTTGCAAAAAGCTTTTCCGACGGCACTTGCTAGCGCTACAGCAGTAGCTTCACGCTTATATCGCTGACGCTGCTAGTTGCGCTTTCCCACAACTGGCAGCGAGTTATTTTGCTTCATATCCATAAACAAAATAACTCGCTGTTTTGGCTCGCTTAAGGTGATTAGGGAAATAGTGAAGTCTTTTACAAGTGAGTGACAAATGCGGTCTAGAAAATAACGGAGCAAGTGAAAGGGGTCTTTTCTTTTTTCAAGTAAAGTAAAAGTGTTTTACCCGAATTATGTGAACTGTTCGATAACAAGTTGACTAAGAGGCTGAATTTATTGTGTTTGATTTAATCGAACCTATAGTCAGGGACTCGCTCTCACTACGGGCACGGCGATCCTTTCAAACGTAATGTAACAGGACAAACTTTGTCCAAGGAAAGTCTACGGCAAAGGTATTATTACACATAAGAGCGGCTTTCGACTCCGTCTGGCATAATGCCCTGCTGCACAAAATGCAAGCCTACAGATTTGATCCCCCCATAATAAAGATCATTGGAAGTTTTCTTTCGTAGCGGACGTTCAAGGTCCACATCGGAAAGATCCACCCTAACCAGTTCAACATAACAGCGAGCTGTTCGCAAGGATTATGCCTGTCGGCACTTCTCTATAATATCTAAACATCAAACTTCCCGGTTCTTGATTGCTGCGATTTTTCAATTTTCGCTGACGATCTAAAATCATCAATGGAAATAACGTCCAATTATTTCAAGAAGTAGAAGATTATGGTAAACCCTACCAAAATACAAGCAATATATTTCACAAGGAAGCGAAAAATCTGCTTCACCCCTCAATCAAACCTTCTAATAGGCAACGTAAATATTCCATGGGAAACTGAAGTCAAATACCTGGGTGTAAAGCTAGATACAAGATTAAGATTAAGGTCATATGTGACCAACAAAATCAGTGTGCTAACTGGAGTATTGTACCTTTTAATCACCACCCTGCTTAGTACTGACAACAAAATGATAATTTTTAAAATAATCTTCCAAGCCATCATGTTCTAAACATCAAGAAGCTCCAGACTCTTGAAAACAAATTACTAAGATTATGCTGAAACTCAACGCGCGATCATAGTCATTCACAAGGTTTTATTTTTTTCCTTACACGACAAATTTATATAAAATCTATACGAACTTTCTTATATTAAAAATAACTAAGTAGAAAAGGATTGTTCTCGTCCAACACTCTTAACAGAATTAACAATTGTAAAAAAGGACCTATTGTAACTTTATACATAATAAAGTTAATTTGAAAGAAATCATTTAATACTATTTTTACCCTTGAAAATGATTTTTTCTTGCAAAGTTACGACCAGTTTGAGTTATGGAATATACCCAAACGTTAATGTGAACGCTCATGACGTTCTTGGGATATATTTCATAACTTAAAATGGTCGTAGCTACCTCAACTATAACCTCAAAAGAAACCACTTTCGAGTACATAACTCAAATATCTCAAAATCCTGATGTGATGGCCCAGTTCTGACCTCGGATTCGGATTATGCGCAGCAAATTGCTTCGGAAATGACCTACAGCTGCCCAACAACAATCATGACCCCATTTTTTGTAGACCTGTGTTATATGCGATAAAATAAAATAAAAATTGCATTTCTAAAAAGACTAAGGAAACATGTTTCGACTCTTACGGCAATAATTATTTATATTGCCATAGTGCAACCACACCTTGAATACTGCATACTGCACATCAGATCGTAAAGGAGGAAAATCCTCGTTCCGTCGTAGCAGAGCGTGGTAAACAAAGGAAACAGCCCCTAAATCATTTTTAAATTAGAGAAAGATGTGCCTAGTACTACCGCGTTCGCGAAAAAACTATAGGACAGTAGTAACGATGTTATTCTTGATCCTGCACATTGTTATAAAAAAGTAAACTTTTTAACAGTTATTGGTATAATTTGCTATTTAGTGCAGTGAGACGTGTAATAGGAGGATACACCCAAAATTGCGACTAAAGTTTTAATTCACGGGAGAATAACATTTAAGTCATTATTCAGCGAGGTCAACCCCGTAAAAAATGCCACTTATAGTGCAACTTGTACTTTTAATGAAATATATTGTTCAAAGCTTTTCAAATAGGTACACTGGCTCTTGTCTACATATCAGCTTATGAGAAGTTTTATCCTACGCTGTATTAAGCATTCCTCCACGTGAGAACGGAGAATAGACGATACATCTTTATATGCCACCAATTTAATTTAAATTTATTTTATTTTATTCAGATAAGTCCTCACATCTACACAATTAAGAAAGTAAAATGTTTTAAGTATGTGCAGGACATATACTAAATAAGAAAAGAAAAGAAAAAAAAAATATATTTTCTATGTTTTAAACTCAATAGAAAGTCTAAAACATCCGTAGATAGTCACCGAAGTGATGCACTCCAAAGGTACCGAAAGCGAAAACGAGTGAGAACGAAAACTTTAATCGCGTTTTTCTGGAATCGTATTTTTTTCCGCGCCGTCGAATATAACTTAAAAAGTAATAAAGCAATCAACTTGAAATTTTGCACAGATATTCTTTAACTTATTGGCCTTTGCACAAACCTAACATTTTTTTTTTGTTAAATGTAGGTTCATGCAAAGCGGAGTGATTTATTTTAATGAAAAAAATTTAGTTCGTTGATTTCACTAACGAAAAGAATTGTGTGTACACATTCCAACGTCAAAATTATTATGTAATTTCATTCATAGCAATAAATGCTCTCAGCTTTTCGTACAAAAAATTTTAAAAACGTGTTGCCTGGAGGAGGTTCCCCCCTTAAGTAAACAATGCAATCCGCCAATGCCAACTTAAACTAATCACTCACAAAGAAACTTCTTTAAATCAGACTTAAATTTTCTGCTATTGCCGGTACTTCTAAGAGCACGAGGAAGACTATTGCACTTTCTAATGGCCTGAACAAAAAACTGATTTTCGCTGGCTCTAGAGTTAAATGTAGGCAGCAATAATACGCAAAAGTTGAGTGCATCAAACAGGTATTTTGATTCGTTTTGAATGATGATTTTACGCAACAGAATTAAAACACGTATGTCAAGTTAATAAAAGTATTTGAACAGCCAAGGAAGGAGTTAACCCTGGAGGAGATATGGTCATACTGTCTCCGATTATAGATATATCGAACAGCCGAGTTAAAGGCTATATTAATTAATTTCAATATCCGACGAAAAATATAGTAGCACAAATAAAATAATGGATAACCAGCACTATTACCAATTTCTTCCGCATATGTGACAAAAGAACACTCGAATTAACCCATAAATTTCGTATAAACTATAACTCTTCTTCAATGTTGCACAGGACAAACTTGGAACTTAACACAAATGCCAAGCTTTTAGCGGATTTCATATAGCGGAGTTTGGTATTGTTAATGAATACTGCTGCATTCAATACCGTTTCTGTAGACCGCCAAACAATTTAACTTTTTGGGATTTGACTCCAAGTTGTTTTCTTTCGATTAGTAATATATACGTTATATTTCATCATTTAGTCGACATGTTATGCGGTCTTTCATTAAGCCTATTGGTCTGCTGAGATAAAGCTGAACATCATTAGCATATAAGTGAATACTAACGTCCCATATCGTCTGCAAGGTCTCATGAATGCACATACAGATCAATAGGGTTCCTAGAAAGTAATCTTTAGGTACACAACGTTGTGTCTAAGTAGTTGCTTTCAACATTCACAAATTGAATTCGAACTATAAAAAGTTTTTAGTAAGTTTAACTGCTGATGCCGAATATAAGAATAGTTATTAAATTGAGTTAAATTCAGATATCAACATCAAAAAACCGGTCAAGTGCCAGTTTGACTCGCGCACCTAGGGTTTAGTAATATTTTTTCATGTGATATGACTACAAATTAACGATTTTCGGATTTTTGCCTTTAATTGCGCTGACAGACCTTGCTTTTTGCCAAATTTCATCGTTCTAGGTCAACGGAAGGTACCCTTTAGGTTTTCATTTATTTGCGAGTTGACAGACAGACAGACGGAAAACGAAGTGATCCTATACGGTTACTTTTTTGTTCTGAGATGCGAAACCGCAAATAGCAAAATTACTTTATACAAGAAAATCACAAATCTTTAAGCAATTTTATTGAATTATTATTTATTTCTAACTTAAATCGGGTTTTAAAGGTTAATTTTACCAATTGATTAAATCGTGTTCTAAAATACCTGTGTCTTGATTATAAAAATTTAAATCAGTTTCAAATACTTATACCACATATTATCAACACCTTTTCCAATAACCCCAGAAAAGTATGGCAATAAATAAATGAGATAACAGAAAGTTCTGGTAAGAAGACTCAAAATATAAATAAAATTCTGACAGGGGATGGAATAACAGAGCCATTGAAGATCGGTGATGAGTTCAATGAACATTTTGTGAACATAGCGGTAGCATCAGATGAGGATGAAATTGAATATACTTCAAGTGACGGGGTCGAATTTGACTCTTTTAACGTGCCTGCTATTACTGAAAGTGAAATCCTTTTTCATTTAAAGAGCTTAAAAAACACTGCTGCAGTAAGTCACGAAGTTTATTCAAGTAATATGCTGAAAAGAATTGTTGAGTATATTACCCCACCTCTATGTTATATATTCAATCTTGCTTTATCCCAAGGGAAGTTTGCTGAAAAACTTAAGACAGCTATTGTATTGCTCGTAAATAAAACAGGGAGCAAAGCTGATCCTGATAATTACAGACCGATATCATTATTATCAAGCATATCTAAACTTCTGGAAAAATACATTAAGGAAAGACTACTAACTTTTATTAATGGTAATAACATTTTAGCTCATAATCAGTACGGGTTTCAAAGTAAATTTAGTACTTCCAAAGCTTTATATGACGTCACCACTTATGTAAATTCAGCAATGGATGAAGGTGAAAAGGCGTGTGCTGTATTCCTTGATATAAAAAAGGCTTTTGATTCGGTCAATGATAAGATACTATTAAACAAGCTGGCGAGCATTGATATATCTGGCACTGTCTTTTCTCTGCTTAAATCATATCTCCAAGAGAGAATACAATATGTAAGAATAGGAAAAGTTTTAAGTAAGCCAGCATTTATTAGGTGCGGTGTACCGCAAGGAACGGTATTGGGAACCTTGTTATTTTTAATTTATTTAAATAGTTTATGCAAATTAGAACAAAGCATTATACAAGGACATATTATTACATTCGCCGATGATACTGTGGTCTTATTCAAGAGCAATAGCTGGACAGAAACCTGCCGCTTAACAAATCATGGTTTAAGTGTAATTTACGTCTGGTTAAAGCTAAATAAATTAGATCTCAACCTAAATAAGACTAAGGTTTTATATTTTGGGAATAAAAGTGATGAAAATATTGCAGAGCATATCATCCATATAAACCACATAGCGGTCGAGAAAGTGAGTGAATATAATTATCTAGGCGTAACTCTCGGTAATAAGCTGAAATGGGACAAGCATATAATATATTTTTGCAAAAAACTGAGAAAAACCCTTCACATGAGAAAATTGCGCAATATACTCAATATCAACTACATGAGAATTATATCTTTTGCAATTGTACAATCAGTTATACAATACAGAGTGTTAGTTTACTAATTACTAATTTACAGTGCAAGATAATTAAGGCATGTTTAAAAAAATCTAAATTTTACTTGACTACTAGCTTTCTCCCAGTTTGACGGTCATGAATATACGGTAAATCTACTCATACACGTTTTTAAAATTTGTGTATGCTAACAAATCTAGTTTTGAATTGCACATAACAAGTTACCAAATCAGAAGACAGACTAGTCATCCTCTTGCCACAAAAAGATGCAAAAGAAGCTGAACACAAAGGCATTGGAGCATATTAGGGCCCAAAATTTATAATATGATTCCCATTAGTATTAAGCATTGTTTGAATGATCAAAATTATAAAGTAATTCTTAAACAATTCTTATTGTGTAATTCCGATACATTTAATAATTGTTTTTCCTGAACGTTCTGCGAATTTTACTTTTGTATGATATTATATTCAGTTTATTTCAGATATTTGATTTGTTATGTACTGTGAGTATTTGTGTATATAAGTGTTATTTTATACCTGTAGTATATAAGCGTTAAATTAAGATATGAAGAAATGCAATAACATGAACAATTAGAGTGATTAACGAAAACGGACAGGAATAGAAATAGGATAAATTTAGTTCAACTGTCATGGCACACAAGCATAGCTTAGTCCTGAATTACACGAGAGGGATTTTACCCTCACGGCAATTCTCTTCTGTGCAAAAGTAGAAAAACCCTCGGAGTGTTGCTACGAAAAGGGTTTTCACTGACGTTAAAAAACCGGTTCATAAGTGTTTTGCAGTGTTGAAAATTTGTTTCACACGCTCAAGCAATACTAAATCAACCTGAAACCAAAAATTTTTCGAACCCTGATGAGGAAGATACGAAAATAGACAAAAGCAAATCAGGAAAAACTCAAGCAAAACCCTACGATTCGTGATTGACACTCAAAGATGACCATCTTGCTACCTCACTTCTCTTACCCAGAAAAAAACAGGTTCTCGTCACTAACGGGGTAAAATCTCTCTCGTGTAATTCAGGACTTATGTGAAATGCTGGTTTGAAATAATCGGGTTTAGCATTACCAGTCCAGCACACAGATTTTTTGATTCACTACAAGATGCCGGCTACTCAATGTGTAAGTCTACGGTAGGATCCGTACTGTACGGGTCATTACCCTAGACCTGTAAGTGAAATTGGAGGTACACGCTTCATATTTGCGTTTCTACTGTATAGATGTATACTCTATGTAGATATATACCATATTTTGAATGTTTTAAAAAACCATTTTGACATTACATTATCAAATATTCACTCTCTAAAATAACAAATGTTTTATATTTGATAAACCTTTACTTAAGGACAAGTACAAGTTAGATCCTTCCCATACAATTCGTGTTAATCTTTTCGAGGTAAATGGCACCTTACCATAATTGATTTACTTGCTGCGGAGGAAAGCTCGTACATAATTTAGTACTTTGCCGCGTTATTTTTATAAACATTTTCTAAAAATAAAGTCGGTATTATTAACAGATATGACTTAAGAATTAATTTAACCACTTTTTACTCACAAATACGTCGAAATTGTGTAAAACAGGATTAATTCGTTAGGTTTATGATAAATTACACAAAATTATCGAACACAATTCTACAGTCCACTTTTCAGCATTTATCTAATATTTTGATTGAAAAGCTAAAATATCTCGAATTTACGGGAAATGAGTTATCGTAGTTTTGGCAGCTTTCCCAACTGATACGCATATTTGTTATCGTATATTAAAATAAATAAATTGGTCAAGAGAAATTTGGAAAATGTTTGTGTTTGATTAATGAAAGCGAGGACATCAGAGCAATTGACTCATCGTTCTTCTCACTAAAGGTTCATGGATTTTTTATTCTAAACAAAAAGTTTCTTGCAGATTTGGCTGAATTAAAAAACATCGCTTGTTTTTAATAAACAATTACTCATCAATGATACCTGGAAAACTAATTTCTTCATTCTTTTCGAAAAAGGAATTTTATCAGATAGCTAATGTACTACATGGGAAATGCGTAAAAAGTAAACTGATAACAAATTTGAAAAAGTAAATAAAAGCATTACTTCAGGTAAGTGAGTTTCCAGGTAATCTGCAGCCTAATCTTTAATTAAGAAAATTTCGAGCACACTCTATCACTCTATACAATCACTTTACCATCAAAGCCAGTACTATTTTGAAATATTCTCATTATAAAATATTTATCTTTACTTAAATTGCACTCCAAATGTATAAAGCGATGAACAATTTTTATAATTTACTGTGATTTGACATTTCACTCGTTTCTTGTCAGAAAACAAAAACATTTGTAAAAACGCAGTGACATCTGTGTGTCGATTTCTAAGGTATAGTGAGATTGGTAGGGTTCGTTCAACTTAGAAATCGAAGTTCTTGTTTTTGGTTTATTTTTATTTTACTTAATCGTAGGTCGGTTGACTAAGAGAACATTAAAATTACTACTTTTTCTTGCGTATGCTCCAAATATATACAATTTACATTTTAGCATAAAGAATCGGTTCAATATAATTTTCGTACCGTCAAGTGGTCACTTGGTAAAATTAGTATTATAACTACAGCGGATAGTTGTGATCTTAGAATATATAACTAGAGGAAGTGCACATCGCTCAGAAAAGTTAAGCATTTTTCTTCATGTGTTAGTTTTCTAGTAGCAGTAGTAAAAAAACGGACTTGCGCTTGACATTTTGGCTTACCGCCACTGCGGATATCAGGCGACACAGAAATTCCAATTCATCAGAATGTAAACAAACTGAGAATGGGGACAGAAACTTTGATTTTCTTTGTTACCCTTTTTTGGCTTAGGAATTTTAATGATTTAATCTGAAATTAAACATGTTAATAAACATATTTATGCTAGTTGATTGATATTCCACGACAACAATGCACTGCACACTTCATTTTAAAAATCTGTCTTTTAAAGTGTATAAACTGTCTCAAAGTTCTTAAAAACAAATCACTCTACTAATATAGTCATGATTTTAATAATACTTTTCACTAATCATTTTATATTTCGAATAATATCGCGAATAATTTCGACCGAACTAATGATTGCAATTTCAATTTGCCATCTGTCAATCTCAGGCGACATCCCTGCACATCCCGTTCCTCACCGTGCCCATAAGAAAAATGCTTAAACACGTACGATCACATGTACAGGCAAGGGCACTTCCTCTAGTTCTATATCCTAAGGCTGTGATCAAACATTTCAACTAATTATCGCAATCGCTATCGTGCATTGTTTAACCCTCGTTCACGAGTGCGATTCGTCGCATGCGACTGTAATTTGATTGGCTGAAGTTGGCTGTTACTTGACATGCTGGCTTTGTCTAACGTCGCTGCGATTGTAAAAATAATCGCAGCAAGGCTCTTGATTTGGTGCGATTGTTGTGCGATTGTTACACATAACCAAACATAATTGGTTTGTTTACCTTTTTGAAAAGTGCTTGTTGAATGAAAAACGGCTTGTATAAATACAATATGTATGTAATATGTGTTAATAGATATACAAATTATTTATTATTATTTTACAGCAAATGAGAAAATAGCAATAAAACAAATATTCGCTTTTCTTGTTTAAAAAAATTATTAACACATTAACTTAAATTCGCGTTCCCGATTCACTGTTAATATTTATATTTGGAATGATATATGGGTGCATATACAAAATTTGGGTAACTTTTGGGAATATTTTGTTTACGATATTTTTTAAATAAAATTCCTACAAATTCGGGTTTATAAGATAGCTAATCTAATGAATAATATTGCTCGTGTTCGCGCCAGTCACTTTTTCAAGTAGATTCCGAGATATTTCGATTTTTCTGAATTTGACTGCCAGGGGACTGACGAGGGTGAAATAGTACTGACAAAAAACACAACTTCATAAGATATATGTATGAAATTCATTAAGATTTAGAAGAAACCTCTTAGAATTTAATAATGGCACAAATTTTGAGTCTTAATTCACTTAAGTAGCTATTAAAAAATTATTAATATGTAATACTGTAAGAAAAACTATCTACACCTTTAAAACAGATTTTGAACATTTTTAATAACATTATATTACTTAACTTACACTACTTTGAGGTAGTTTATCTTAACATTATACATTTTCTAAGTAATCAACAAACAGTTCAAACAAAAATATGAGTCTTTCAGCCTTAAAGGTACCAATTAACATGGAACAGACAAAGGACTGACGCCAACGGACTGACGAAAATGACATGAATTTGAGGTTACCATTAGAACCAACGTTTGTTTTGATATTTTCGAATATTAACAACTACATTTTAAATAATCAAAGCTAACTATGTATAAATTAAAATATAACAGAGGTTTACAAGGAAATAATAACTCACCATAGGACTGAAATTTTGACTGGATCCGCACGTGTTTACATGACAAACACAACGCTAGCACTGGCACAGTAATGGCGGCCGTAAAATGGCGCGGACTGCAGCTAACTTTACTACCAACGTTAAAATTTAACACGGATTTGAATTTGAGTCGACAATATTTAGCGGGAAATTCAAATTCGAACAACACACAGCAGACTGACGAATAAAACTGAACACAAAGTTTTTTATTATTTTCACAACAACGGTAAGAACATTATATTATAAAAGTTGTGATATACATTGTTAACTACATCATAGATTGTAAGTTTGCTTAAATTAAAAGTAATATTTAATACACCACTGCTTTATTGCGCGTTTTTGGGATTGTTTTGAGCATATATTTTGGAAAGTTACAAACTTGTATCTTAGAATAGATACCATATCTATACCAAAGATTACTCTAATCTTTGTCTATACTATGCTTGTATTTAAAATGAATAGCTGCAATTGAGTGACCAAATAAAAGGCATTTAATTGTTTTAAAATAAAACTAAAAATATATACAAAATATAATAACACACCGTTCCTTTGTCTTATGACATTGAGTTACCCAATTTTTGTATAATCACCCATATATTACTTAAAAGCACTTATTATGTGCAAATTCAAATGTAAACAACAAATTTTCGTTCGTCAACCTTGTGAACGAGCATACGATAAAAAATAATCGCAGACTGAAACAAAAGTATTCAAAAAGTGAGATGAACGAAAAAATCGCACGGAGTCGCGTCGCGCTTATGAACAAGCCCTTATTTCATTTGTAATTCGGTAATTATCTAGTTTAGGTGTCACAGCTTCAATGACCTTGAAAGTTTAGTATGTTGTACTTACTATTCGTCATCCCGAACAAGAATATATGTACTTATTGGGCGCGGAAATCATAATGATGCATATTTTTTTATGTTGAAGTTTTGAATACGTGTTTCATCTATTTTTCATGCTTATTCAAAAATTATCGGGGGTACGGGGGCGGTAGCCTGATTAAAACACCTCTTCCTCTCAGAAAGTCTAATAAAAATTTGACGGAACGCGTTGTTTTGTGGCTACTTTTGACAATCATGTCATACATTTTCAACATAAAAAAACTATGCTTCATTATGATTTCCGCGCCCAATAAGTATATATATATTCTTGTCCGGGATGACGAATAGTACAACATACTATAATTTCAAGGTCATCGGAGCTGTGGTAAATAAACTATTATAGATTACATTTCGCGTAAATTGCCCTTAAGAGTTAATGCTTAATTTTGAGTAAAGTTTGTTAGTTAAAACTTTCATTTGGCTTATATCTTCAGAATAATTAATTACATTGGTAAGTAAATCCATAAATCCTTTATTTTCCTCAAAAACCTTTTTCCAAACTACTAAAATAAAAAAAATTTTTAATGTCATTACGTAAAACACACAACAGATTTTGAGAACTCATGTTGTGAGAAAAATTACTGCATGCAGATAAAATATAAATATATTAAAAATTGTGATCAGACATTTTCTTAAGCTTATGATAATACAAAAAAACATCTCACGTTGAAATTCTCATAACAAATAATAAATATTATAGAGCATCATCCTTATTTAGAATTTGACAAAAATTGGGACAAAGTCACTCCATTTGATGATATGTTAAGATCGACCTGAACACATCCTACTTAAACGTGTATTTCTTTATTCATTCTGAATGATCGGAACGAACCTAATATGTTTCTTTATTCCCTTTATTCCTAATATTCCGTGTTTTTGTTGTTGATGGAATAAATGGAATAATAGTATCAAAAAGAAAAGACAAAAAAGTCGTAATTGTAAAAAAATATACAATTTGTTGTTATGTCTTTTTCAATCATTTTAAATAATATAAGAAACTGAAACCTCAAAAATTGGTCATTGAATGTTTGCTTTAACTTACTTTCGCTTTCAATTGATGTAATATTCCTTTATGTTTCCATATTGCTACCACTCCGTTTATTCCGGAGCGTATTCTGTTCCTTCTATTCCTTCCACGGTATGAAAAAAGAAATAAACTCTTTGGATACAGCTAAGCATTGGACATTTAAACAAACCGAAACGTGGTATAGTAAACAATAAAAAAAGGTTGGGAAAAACTACTTTCTCGTAGTATATCTTTTAATATTTTAAAGTCTCAACTTGAAATTCACTTCACGTGAACCTAAAAATGTTGTGAACAGTCACGATAATGTATTTGTTTTGTTGAGTTTGAAGGGATAACAGAAATGATAACAGTTTTTCTCGTAATGATTACGAGAGTGTGCAGTTTTATTAATCTGTAGTACAAAAATAATGAAATGACGACAACCTTGGTGGTAAAATGGCCGAACAGTATGTTTTCCGGGCGCCCAGAGGCCTGCAAACGGGCAGTCCATTTGTTTAGACCTGGCCCGAAAGTTTTTGCGGGCCGGGCTCGCCCAGCCCAGATGCCTATATAACTGTTATATAACTGTTTAAATAGAATGGAATATCATTCATTAATAGAAAAGGTGCGCAAGTGAAGGTGAATGAAAAGAAGTCTGGTAACTATAAAGACGTGCACCTGACCTGTAATATAATGACAAGATGTCTTTTATTACATATATTTTGTGAGTTAGTGAAACGTGTTAGGAGTGAATGTGGGTAGTATGTAGGTGATGGTCCGGTGGGTGGGCGGTAGTTGGTGGTTGGGGGGTGGGATGTAGGTGGGGAGTGGGTGAATAAAAAGAAGTCTAGTAATTATAAAACGCTCACATCACCTGTAATTTAATTACAACGTGACTTGTGAGACGGGTTGTGACTTAGTGAGACTGGTTAGTAGTGACTGTGGGTGGTGTGTGTGGTGACCAACATTCACATCCACCCACCCACAACCCGCCCACCACCCACACAGCAACCCAACACCCACTCACCAACCAATCCACCAACCCATCCACCCACGTTCACTACTAACCCGTCTCACCAACTCACAAAACACTCTAAGTACAAGACACGTTGAAATTACATTAAAGGTAAAGTGCCCGTTTTTATAACTTACAGACTTCTTTTTTCTCATTCACCCACTCACCTCCTACATCCCACCACCCACCACGCGTACACCAGCCCACCCACCACCTCTAGGAAAAGACTAATAGAATTAACCCTTCTAACTCAGAAGGCGCACTTCACAGGCAGAAGCCTGGAACCAATTGACCTATTCAGCAGAATATAACATATATTAAGGTGAATGAGGCTCCTACAACCCATGCAAAAAAAACCAAAACACGTCCAAACAAAACAATCAGGAGTGCATTGATAACAGAGATCGTTTAAGCAAATGTTTAGTAAGAGCCAGGTCAAAAATAGGACACATATTCACGGCTCTACACATGCGATTAATAGGCTCATGCATACCATAGTTAGACCGAGAATGAGCAACATGTAATTGAGCATGCCTATAAGTTACCAAACTTGCAAGAGAGCGAGAATCTATATTCGAGTTCAAAAGCTGGTGAATAAATACTAGGTCAGCAACTCTACGTCGTTCCTCCAACGAGTGCATATTAACCAATCGGAGGCGATCCTCATAAGGAGGAAGCCTTAATGGATCATTCCACGGGAGGTCCCTTAGTGCGAACCTAACAAAGTTCCGCTGCACCGGTTCAATGCATCTCGAATGAACAGCATAGCAAGGAGACCAAACCTGAGATGCATATTCGAGAATTGGTCTAACTAAAGAAAAAAATTAGTGAATGAGGGTCTGTCGATCAGAAAACTCCCTTGACCTGGCGCTTAACAAAACCCAGGACTGAATTACTCCGAGATACGATATGGTTTATGTGCAGAGTGAAATCGAGTTTTCTGTTTAGCTTTACACCAAGGTCAGTAACGGACTCCACATGACGGATAGTAGTTTCCGCAAAGGTATAATCAAAGGCAAGCTGATTGATGATCCTGGAAAAAGACATAACTTCACATTTATCCAGGTTAAGTTGCAGTCCATTTGAGGCACACCAAACCCAGATGGTATTCAAATCCTCCTGGATGCAGGAAGAATCATAACTGTTTCTAACGCATGAGAAAATCTTCATATCATCAGCGTAGATTAAAACTTTGGAGTGCTAAATCAGAGGGACAATGTCGTCAATGGCTAGAATAAACAGCAACGGCCCCAGATGGCTACCCTGCGGCACACCAGATGAAGCCCTAACGACTCTAGATAAAGTATTACGGAAAGAGACACGGTAAGTCCTATTTTTTAAATAAGAGCAGATCCAGTCGAGCAACAAAGGCGGAAACCCAACCTTTCAAGCTTAAGCATAATCACGGAGTGAGGGAGCTTATCAAATGCCTTGCTGAAGTCGGTGTAGACACAATAAGTCTGGAGACCTTGTTGGAAGGCAGAGATAATGTGGGATGTAAATTCAAGCAGGTTAGTTGTCGTCGATCTACCAGGCAGAAAGCCATGTTGATTAGATGAGATTAACCCCTTACATTGCCCAACAAGCTGTGAATATATAACAGATTCAAATAACTTGGGTATGCAGGAAAGCTTTGCGATTGGCCTATAATTTGCTATGAAGTTTTTATGCCCCTTTTTATAAACAGGAATTATAAAGGAGCACTTCCATAACGTAGGAAATCTACCGGCCTGAAGAGATTTATTGAAGATGTGTTCCAATGGAGTGAGTAAGGCATCAGAACAGGATCTCAAGAATGCGGGTGGAACACCATCAGGACCAGAGGAAAAGTCCAGTTTAAGCTCCTTGATACCATTCAAGATAATATCACGAGATATAATGGGCAAAGTAATAAAGGTAGCGGGACGGTTTTGGATATGGCCAAAATCATCCAGGGAAGGCACAAAGTTGCCTGGTGAAAAGGCGCCCTCAAAAAATGATGCAAAGTTATCGGCAATATCGGGCGCGCTACAACTAGAGGATCAATTATACCGCATTGTAGATGGATAATTATCAGTTTTCTTCTTCAAATTTACAAATTTAAAAAAGGTACGAGGATCATTATGCAAGTTACTGCGAATATCATCAAGGTATTCCCTTTATAAGTATGAAGATAACGCTAAAAAGCAGTCATGACAATATACGAATTCAGAATAAGCTGACGTGCTACTACAGCGTAAGTAGGTTTTCCATAATTTATTTTTTTTATTCTTAAGACTCCGTAGTTTCCTAGTATACCACGGGGGAGAATGGCAGGATGATCTCGACCGCGTAAGTGGGACACCTCGTAATTAAGTAGTAGGTGGGAATCACTTTCTTATAATTACGAGACATATTCCTATCATTACCAGACATTTTCCTACACCTAGAAAAATCACACAAAAAAGTTTCTTTTTAAACCAAAGTTGAACTTCGTCGGACAATGGGCTTTTTGTGCTCTCCAGACACTTCGGGCTGCAGGTGACCCGATTTTCACTTTTAAAGCCCGAGACCCGGCCCGGCCCGATTGATGTTTCGGGCAGCCCCTGCCCTGCCCAAAGACAAGCTTTGGTAAAGCGCCTGGCCCGAACTCTTTCGAGCCGGGCGGACGCGGGCGGGCCCTGCCCTTGCAGGGCTCTGGTTGCGCGTTGGACAATTCTTCTTTAGTTATACACATTTCAGATCTAGTGTTCCAAAATATGTGGGGTAATAGATCTTACCTAGGTAAATAAAAAATTCCAGAGGCAATTTCAGCCATTTGGAAGTTACAGGGTAATTCATAAATTTGCTATTTTTACGGTATGCACGACTTATTACCTTTCCACAAAGCCACAACATGTCCAGGTGGAGAAAGGATGTATAAATTTATACGTAGAAAACCTTTTAGGGAATTTTAAGAAATTAAACTCAAATTAACCCTAAAATGCCTTTTATTGAATTCGAAACTTATTACTATTAATGTTAATATGTTACAAAATCTGTTACAAATCTTCTTCGCTACCTTAGGCGCATTCCAATAACCCCCTAATTCCGTTTAATGTGATTGCAGCCAGCTTCTACCGTATGTCGCCGCTGTAGTCCCAATTCTGCTAATTAATTCGTCTCTATCGCAGGACTTGAATAAACATAATACTTCAATAAATGAAAAGTAAAAGCACTTGTTTTACCCTTCCACAAATAGAAGTTAGTTTTTCTTTGGGATGGTGATCGCTCAAAATTTTTTGAGCGCTCAAAGAAAAATGATGATGGATGTTTCGACTGAAAGGGCAAGCTAGTCATCATCAGCGTCATCAGAAAAACTAACTTCTATTTGTGGAAGGGTAAAACAAGTGCTTTTACTTTTCATTTAAACAAATGACTTCCACCAAGCGTTTATTGAAAGGAAACTTTCCGACTAAACAATATTTAACCAGTATTGGTATTTTATGAAATTGATAGACTAAAAATCCTCTTCATAAAATTTGTACTTAGTTTTCAAAGTGAGTACATATAGGAGTTGAGGTTTTGACCTTCCGTCATGGATGTCCGTGGTGGAATGTGCAAGCATACCACGCTGATGATGACTAGCTTGCCCTTTCAGTCGAAACATCCATCATCATTTTTCTTTGAGCGCTCAAAAAATTTTTGATCGATCACCATCCCAAAGAAAAACTAACTTCTATTTGTGGAAGGGTAAAACAAGTGCTTTTACTTTTCATTTAAACAAATGACTTCCACCAAGCGTTTATTGAAAGGAAACTTTCCGACTAAATAATACTTCAATGTTTTCTATTGAATCAGTGCATTTCGTCCAATCTAGTGGAGGTTATTAAGAGGGAGCACTTTCAGCAAAATGAATGGTTCTATTATATGGGTACAGATGAAACCAGCCCAAACATTAGTACAGGATTTGGGCTGGAATGAGGTCACCGTTGTGCTATGTGGTGAATTGCGATTCATTCCTGCACAGAATTGGAAAAAGTTCTTCTCGAAAAGTCATGTTTTTCTTGTATTCCAGAACCCAAATGCAAAATTCTTTCGGAATCTCTATCAGTATTCTTTGGACTGGACGTAATCCTCCTTGATGTATAACATTCAAAACTTTAACTATTGATACTCCTAATCCTCCTGTTACCTTTTTTAAAATATCAATTCCATACATTTAAGTAAAGGCTGTCAAACTTCGAAGTAGTACTTCGTGCGAAGTAGTACTTTGTTGGATTTGGCTCGTCTTGAAAAACCCATACAATCGATTGTTGCTTAGTTTTGGGTTCATATGCATATATCAATGATTCGCCGCCTGTCACGATCTTATAGACGTCTTTTGAAGCACCGCGATTGAATTTTTTTTAACGTTTCTTTACAAAAATCGACACGAGCCTTTTTTATTGAGCGATTGTCAAATTATGCGGTAGCCAACGGGAACAAATCTTTTTGACGGCCCAATGTTCATGCAATATTGAATGTATGCGAGTGGAACTAATGCCCAAGCATGCTTCAATCTTACGGCATGTCACATCACGATCTTGCAATATCAGTTCACGCACAGTTTTCTAGCACAACAACAGATTTAGGACGAACTTCACAAAATCCGGCTCATAGCAAAGTGCGATCACGATTGAATTCGGAAAACCAGCGAAACACGGTGGCTCGAGATAGTGCTTCATTACTAAAAATCGAAGCGAGTTGATCGGCACACTGTTGTTGGTTTAATCCTCGTCAAAAGTCAGCAAATCATCACAATGTTCACGATTTAATTCCAATTTTTGACCAAGATGAATATTTCAAGTACCTGTAAACAACACAAAAAGCACTCGTATGACAAAACGTTCTGAGTACGATTACCATTAAACATGTCAAACGTTTACTTATTTATGTGGTGGGGCTAAATTCACTTCAGTACGGGAACGACGAGCTGCAATTTTCTGAAAGAGCAGAAGAAGATTTGTTTTGGAGAAAAAAATCTTTTCTTATAGGATACAAAACTTTATAAAAATTGGATTCACAAATTTCAATTTCACTCAATTGAAGTTTGGGCAGTTGTCACTTTGACAGATTTAAGCATATTGCAGCTGGTCAAAGTTGCTGCAGAAATTAAATTTTCTGCAGGAGGGGAAGTTGTGACGTAAGCAAAATCTCCTTGGAGAAGTGAATACGGGAACACTTTTTGCAGTATTCTGCAGTTTTCTTCGAAGCGCTTATAATCTTTGCAGGTACGGGAACAGACCTAATATCTTTTTCTTCCAATAACGGTAAATCCATAGCAAGTCCCGTGAACATTAAACAGTTAATGACGATAACACCTGGCCAGCCTTAGAATGAACTGTTTTACCGGCCACAAGACGATCTGTTGCTCCTGCAACACTCAAAAACCAGAAGACAACTCTTACTATTGAAATGAAAATTCTGTAGCTTTCTGAGCGATGATGGTATCCATGGGATGTTTGCGTATGCGCTGTTATACTGGTTATGCTCCCCCACATAGGTCCCTTTTCGTTTTTTATTTGTTGCATGTAACTCCGGATAACGGATAAATTTTGATAATTAAATTTTATATTGTAATACAAATTTTAATGATTCATTGACACTATAATAGATATTTAAAAGAAGAAAAAAATTGTGTTGCTTTTTAAATGTTCACTACTTTTCATAATTTATTCACTTTTTTAAGAAATGCTTTGATGAGTTTTGTTTTAGTTTATAATATTTTAGTTTGTTTTAGTTTATAAGATGTTATTCAATTTTAATGACTGCGTGTATGTAACAATAATTTTATTTATTCTGTTGATATTGTGTAATTCATTAATTTTATATATTTCGCTTTTTAAGAGGTTTAAGGATTAACAAGATTTTATGTTTTGATTTAGCTATTTAAAGCCTTTACTTTACGAAGCCGCTTTTAATTCTGTACACTTGTGACCACGTGTTTTTAGGTAACGGTAAATTTAATTCATCACTTGATTTTATATATTTCACTTTAATATTATAATATATATAGTATTATATTTAAAGGATTGATGTACTAATGAGTTTTAATATTGCTTTTAAAGATTTTATGCACTTGGTAGAAAAGCCGCTCTAGCAAATTAAACATTTAGTTAATTTGTAGAGCGGGCTATCTATAACGCGTGTGATCATTGTGGAGTTGCCATACCTCAAAACTTAAGTAGCAACCTACGTAAAAACTGCAAGCCATCTAACAATTCATGGTAAAAGAAAAGTACCGATCGCACGTACACGATTTCACAGATAAGGGCCTTTCCTGTAGTTGTATATTCTAAGAAGCGAACATAAGAAAATTATGTGAAGTAAATTTTAAGGCAGTGTAGGTTTTTACTAATCCAAAAGGAAAATAACTTTAATGTAGACAAATAAAAATTTTACTGCTGGTTTCTTTTTACAAATTTTAAATATTTTGGCGCGCACTTTAAAATATGCAATGCAAAATTTGCTGTCCACGTTTAGTGATTATAGTATGCTTTCACGGCTGATACCTACTCTATTCTATGCAAATTTAAAAAACTTTAAAAAATTTATAATCATTTTAATTTATGGCCTCCCTCCTCTTCTTGTAACCGGGCTTGGAACCGCCTGCAGAAGAGTATCGGTTTTACATTTAAAATTTTTTTGTTCGTGTTAACAAATGTCTTTTGAATTAAATCCGCTAAATATGAATTAATTGAAAATATTACCTCCTCCACCAAATTTTGCCTTATCCTCCGCCTTAGTTCAAAGTACTTGGAAAACTATCAACTTCCTGTACAATAATAAAATCCGGTATAACCAAAAGCCATTATTTACTCATAATTTCGTGAATATAAAATCATATCATTTGGATATTAAACTCTTCAGGATAGATACTTCTGTACTCTCAAGCTTCCCAAGTTTCAATTTGGGGATTGCTGTTAGTAGCGACGAATTTCTTAAGTCCCATCTTATAATAAAAATTGCACAGACAATTTCGTCATTAGAAAATCTAAAATAGAAATTTCAATAAATAAAAAGTTAATATTTTTCTCTCTTCGCTCTTCCTTAAATTTAAAATTGACCATAGAACAGAACCTTAAAAGAAAACAACGGAACAGAAAAATAACAAATTACATTTACTTGGAATTTTTTCGATCTAAAATTAATTGAGTTGCCTTCAATTAGGTCATTTCAAGTAGCATTGTTATTTAACTACTATTTGTTCCATATTTACCTTAAAACGAGACTCCTAGTGGTCTCGCACTTGTTTTTAAAAAAATTGACAAAACACTTCAAAACACTTAATATAAATAATTAATATTTCTCAACGAATTTCACCAAAAATGTCTTTTCAACTAGTTGTCTTTATTGTTTTTGTACTGAATTACACAATCGATTTAAATTTCACCATAATTTCACACAACTTAAAGATTCCTTATATGGGAAACTTGCCAGCAGGGTTCCGAATCGATACGAAATTTCGCTCCAAATATCGCTCCGGATCGGATCGGAGCGATATCTGGAGCGTTGTAAAAATATCGAACCGCTCCGGAGCAGATCGTTATTATTTTTAAAATTTCAATCGATCCGAACCGCTCCTGGAGCTATATTGAATCGATTCGGAGCGATTAGAATATCGCTCCACTGAATCAAAGGAATATGTTTGGTAATTATAAGAAATTGATCCTCACCTGCAACTTAATTAATAGGTGTTTTATACTAGGGGTGATGGGTAGGCTAGTGGATGCGTGGTGTGTGGGTGGGTGTTGGGATGTTAATGGGTGACTGAAAGGAAAAACTCTAGTAATTATAAACGTGCACTTCATCTGTAACTTAATTACAAGGGGTCTTGAACTTAGAGAGTTTTGTGAGTTAGTGAGACGGGTTTGGAGTGAATGTGGGTAGTATGTGGGTGATGGGCTGGAGGGTAGGTGGTTGGTGATGGGCTGAAGGGTTAGAGGTAGGTCCGTGGTTGGGTATTGAGTGCCCACCACCCACATGCTACCCACATTCACTCCTGGAGCGTTATTGAGTCGATTTGGAGCGATAAAAATGTCGCTCCACTGAACCAAAGAAAGTAGTATGGTAATTTTTAGAAAGTGCTTCTCACCTGCAACTTAATTACAAGGAGAGTTTATTATTATTTATTTGGCCGTTTTTCATTCTAATCTGCGTGTTAAAAATTTCAAACAACACTTCACGGCTTTTCATTATTCTAAGAATTTTAAGTGAAGGGTTTCCTTTTTCTTTTTAATTTTTAATTGATGAACCTAATGGAGTCTGTCTGATGCTAAACTATTTGAATTATTTAGCCAGGGAGCTGACTACAGAAGTTGAGTAAATGTGCATAGGAATGCAAAGTAATAAAACAGAAAAATCAAATGTAATATAATTTTTGTACATGCTTTTGTATGGATAAAAAAACCTTAATACTCGGAAAAAAACGCGAGCGATATTTGTTCGACTTCTTTAAGTCGGCCAAAGCGATATGCAAACAGAGACCACAATTGTCCAAAATAAACAACAATTATTTCTTTATCAGAAAGTTTCCTTTCAAAAGACTCTTGCTGGAAGTTATTTAATTTTGAAAAAAGGTAAAACCACTTGTTTTACTTCCACATAATCGGAGTGGCAAACATTTTGGGATGGTGATCGCTCAAAAATATGAACAATTAAACAATTATTTCAATTAAACCAAATATTCAAGACCGTAAATTTAAACATAGCTTTAATGATCCCATGCACTTGGTGTTTTCCACATTACAATGATTACATAGCAGCGCCGTAACCAGGGGGCGCTCAGGGGGCTCAGCCCCCAAAAATGTTTTGAGCCCCCCCAAAATTTTCTCAGCCCCGAAAAATGTTGTAAGCGCATGAATATTGAGATACCTCCATGCAATTTGAGGAATTTTTGGTGTCGCAGGTAAAATTTAGTCTCATGCATGGAAGAAGATGAATGAATGATTGCCCAAAGCTAAGTAATAATGTTGTGTTATAGAAATAATATGAAATTCATGACTTCGGAACTTGACTCTTTATTATCATAAGTATATTTTCACATTTTTAATGCAAATAAAAATAAAATTTTCATCAAAATAGTTTGACTTTTCGCGCTTTTTGACTGTCAAAAGCTTTCAGGATGTGAGACACAGGTATTTTATTAAGTCGTTTGTTTTCGAAAGCGAGAAAAGCTAAATTCCTCATTCTTTGAGTAGACATAGACAAAAGAGATGGAACATTGCTTCGGAAAACAACTGAAAAAGAGCTCTCACAAATCGCGGTACTACAGCCGAAAGTTTCAATGGCAGCAAACATTTCGTAGCTTTTCGGAGACGCATCTCGATAATCGTAAAAAATCGAGAGAATACTGTCGTAATAGATATAAAATTAAAAATTATTTTATGCTTTTTAGCGCCTTTTCTGAATTCGGTTCAACTAACTAACTAAACTATTTTATTTTTCACTTTTTAGTGTCTCCGACTCTATATAAAGAAGAAAGAACCATCCAAATCTGTCCACGCGTTAAAAGTTAGTTTTGACCCCCTACTCCACCCATATTCCACTAAACTTTTTTCTCATGGTATCAATCAAGGAACATACTCTACCGAACAGAAAAGGAATCATCGAAATCGGTCAACGCGTTACGAAGTTACTACCCCCCCTTCCCCAATTACCACCATAGGACCAAATTATTCTCGTATTAGCAATGGGGGATCACACTCTATACAACAGCAAAAGAACCATCCAAATCGGTCCACGCGTTACAAAGTTAGGTTCCACCCCCCTTCTCCCATCCCAACCACACCAAACATTTTTTTTCTCGTGGGATCAACCAGGGAGCATACTCTACCCAAAAGAAATAGAAATATCTAAATCGGTCCACGCGTTACGAAGTAAGACATGGGCCAAATTATTCTTCTATTAGCATTGGGTGATCACACTCTACAGCAAAAGAACCATCCAAATCTGTCTACGTGTTACAAACTTAGGTTCCAACCCCCCATCCCAGCAACATTCGTTTTCTCGTAGTATCAACCAAGGAAAGAAAGAAAAAGAATTATCCAAATCGGTTCACGCGTTAAGAAGTTAGACTACCCCTCCCCCCACCCACATCTTTCACCATAGCACCAAATTATTCTCCTATTAGCAATGGGGGATCATACTCTATACAATAGAAAAAGAACTATCGAAATCGGACCACGCGTTACAAAATTAGGTTCCACGCTGTTACATAGGTCTACAAGATTCTGTTGCTGAGCAGCTTGGAGTCATTTCCGAAGTAATTTCCTGCGTAGAATCCGAATCCGAGGTCAGAATTGGGCCACTACGTGAGGATTTTAAAATATTTGAGGTTATGTACTCGAAAAATGGGTTTTTGGCTACTTTTGAGGTTATGTACAGGATGCACAAATTTTTTTTGGTCTTTTTGTCTAGCTGCATCATTTAATACTACTCTTACCCTTTAAAATAAGCTATGGAGCAGTCACATACCATTTTTTCTTGCAAAGTTAAGACCATTCTAAGTTATTAAGTTCATATTTCATATTAACGTAATATATCTATTTATATAAAATAACAACTTCATAACTTTGTAAGAAAAAATCGTAGATGACTGCTCCATAGCTTATTTTAAAGGGTTAAGAGTAGTATTAAATGATGCAAATAATTCAATATCGCTCCAGATGCGGTTCGGATCGATTGAAATTAAAAATAATAACGATCCGCTCCGAAGCGTTGCGATAACAGACTTGGAAAATAACGATCCGCTCCGGAGCGGTCCGATATCAGGCTTGGAAAATAACGATCCACTCCGGAGCGGTTCGATATCAGAAAATAACGATCCGCTCCGTAGCGGTTCAATACCAAACTTGGAAAATAACGATTCGCTCGGGAGCGGTTCGATATTTTCATAACGCTACAGGTTGAATCGATACGTGGAGCGGAGCGATATGTTGTATCGATTCGGAACCCTGCTCGCCAGCATACAATTTTGACAATTACATTGCATATCGATTGTCAAACGCAAAATACACGCAGAAAATTTAGCTTTACTTTACTTTCGTTTATTATTCATAGACTTTACTCAACAACAAAAAAAGAATCATCCAAATCGGCCCACGCGTTATGAAATTATGCCCCGAAATACATAAAAAAGATGTGTCGAACTGAGAACCTTTCCGTGTTAGGGAAATCGGTTAAAAATGCGTTGATTTTTAAACACTAATTCTTTGCATAGTATTTTACTTTAAATTGACTCTTTTTTATGCAGTGGAAGTATCTTGGTAATAGCTATCAAATGTTAATTTGAATAAAATAACAATTAAATTATGCAGATCTTTCCAAGTAAATCTAAAAAAAATGGTTCGACAAATCTCTTTGTAAAAATACATAAGTATCGGATTAAATTTCCAATTTTGTATTATTTACGGAAGGCACGGACTGTCAACCGATTAACAATGACTATTAATTCTGCTATTAGTGTTATATCGGCAATATTTAAATAGAAATGTTAGCTAAAACTGGATGATATAATAATTTATGCATATTTGGGCTAATAAGGCAGACTCAGACAGAATTATTTCAAATGAAAATGATTTATGCGCTATGGTATAGTATTTGCTTAATATTGTTGGTTTGAATTTACTAAAATCTGCTCTCATTTAAAGAATGAAAGGCAATTTTATGACGTTTAGGAACGGCTTAAGATTCCTGAAGGTCGTTATGGATTGTCTTCATTATTGCACGTTTATTGGTAAACAGATTTGCAAAAGTGATTTATTAAAATAACTAAATATTGGGATCCTAAATCTAATATGTTTTTGTGCTTAATATAAAAACGGATTGCACATTCGAGCCCAATTAATATAATTATGGAAATTTAAAACTCTGATTGAGTTTCTCAATGTTTTGGACTTCAGCTGTTTTGGAAATGTTTAAATTTTGGTATTTGTTTTGAACAAGTTTAAAACTCTTAACTAAGAATATTTGAAAAGCTGATTATGTTCTTGTTAATACTAAGCTATCGCTTTGCATTTGCATCCTTATACGACGTATGCATCAGCTAAGAAAGGATTTTGCGCAATTCGACTCTTTAAAGGGTGAAAGTGGGAGTCAAAAATTTCGAAATCATTAAATTTGTGTTTAGACTCTCTGATCGAAATAAATGCTAATTTTAAGTTTGAAACTTCGGTACCCCCATTTCACCTCCTCAGGGGTTGATTTCTAAAGCGCTGTCTATATACTATGTCTTTTACAATTAACTTTTTCGAGTACTTTCACGAAGTTTCAAGTTAATTGAACTATATAAAACATGTTATTCCATTACAAACGTCGTTCGTCATTTCATCCAGGGTGGTATATAAGGGAGGAGGAGAGGGGGGGGGGGGTCACGGGTCATGTCCCCCGGCCAAAAATTAAAGATATACACTAGATATTATGAGGAAATTTGAAACTTAGTTATAATTGAATTAACCTATCTAACTCAGAAGGCGCACTTCACAGGCAGAAGCCCGGAATCAATTAACCTATCCACCAGAATATAACAAAATATTGTGGTGAATGAGGTTCCTACACCAGCATCCAAAAAAAAAAATTATTAATATTATTACCCTGAAGCACAAAACACATCCAAACACCACAATTAGGAGCGCAACAGGCAATAGAGATCGCTTGAGCCAAGCCAATTCAATACATACACAAACTAACATAAAAAAAGCCGTACAAAAAC
The DNA here is from genome assembly GCA_964036015.1 of Leptarthrus brevirostris. Lineage (NCBI taxonomy): Eukaryota > Metazoa > Arthropoda > Insecta > Diptera > Asilidae > Leptarthrus > Leptarthrus brevirostris. The sequence continues at coordinate 98,471,677 of OZ038373.1, forward strand.
GAGTGAGTGCTGCAGGATGGCTATAAGTTGCAAAGGCTACTCCTTGATGTAACCTTGTCCACTTTAGTGCTGAAAACATCACCAACATCACATGCACATGCGGTTAACTGGCTCATACCGTACCTAGTGCGCGAGTAAGCTATCCGAAAGCTAGAACGGTTTCGAAGGGAATAGGACAGTTCTCTAGGTAAAATTTTGGAAGAAAGTTCCTCACTATCAATCCTCCACTACAGAAGCTGGTGTAGAAAAATTATATCAGCAACCCAACGGCGCTTCTCGAAAGTATCGAATGGTAGCAGTTCCAATCGCTCTTCATATGGAGGGAGAATAAGAGGATTACTCCAGGGCAAAGCACGAAGAGCCGATCTCACAAATCTACGCTGAACGGATTCAATACGTTTAATGTGAGATCTGTAAAACGGAGACCAAACCGGACTAGCATGCTCCAGCAGTGGTCTACAGATGAAGCGAGGGCCAGGAAATTCCCTGGACCAACGAAGGATAAATCCCAGCATAGATTTGGCCATGTAAGCGATATTATTAATGTTTGGGATGAAGTTAAGTTGTCTATCAAGGTACACGCACAAGTCCTTCACTCCTTCCACCCGTTGAATATAAGTACCATCAAACTTGTACTGAAAAGTACAGTAGTTGCGGGACCTCGAGAAGGTCATAACCTGAAATTTCCCAATGTTTAATTTAAGATTATTATTAAGAATTTCAAATAAGAATTTTACTTCTTTGAAACAAATAACTAATATCATCAATAGATAAGATGAATAGCAAAGGACCAAGATGGGGAGCAAAGGACCAAAATGGGGAACTCCAGAAGGAGCCACAAAAGCATCGGAGAGCACGCCCCGAAAACGGACTCTATAAGTCCTATTAGATAAATACGACTTAACCCATGCAATGAGTGGGGCGGGAAACCCAACCTGGCTAATTTGAAAACGATAATAGAGTGAGACAGCTTATCAAATGCCTTACTAAAATCAGTATAAACACAGTCAGTTTGGCAGCCATACAAAAATCCACCCACACTGCCAGAAACAAACTCCAATAAGTTGGATACCGTGGACCTAAACTGAAGGAACCCATGCTGCCGGCTAGAAATTAAACCCCTACACTCCATGGACAATTGAGATTGGATCACCTGTTCGAAGAGTTTTGGAATGCAAGACAATTTAGCAATTGGTCTGCAGTTAGCAATCTCTCTCCTATTGCCACTCATAAAAACGGGGATTAAAAATGATGTCTTCCAGAGTGCAGGGAAACGGCCAACCGAGAAAGATTGCCGGGAAAGTAAAAATAAGGGACGTAATAACGCCGAAAAACACTTCTTTAAGACAACAGCAGGAACCCCGTCAGGACCATAAGAAAAGTCACCCGGAAGATCTTCAATATGTTTGGACAAGATCTCCTCCGTGATAGATGGAATAGATACAGCGGGTGTATTTCTATTATTAATGTGCGAAAAGTTGCTACTATCTGGACAAAAATCGGATGATTCAAATGCACCCCAAAATATTCAGCAAATAAATTACAAATAATCTTAGAATCATTACTGGAAGTTAACCCGAATTCCATACCCTTCTCCTCATATTGACGTAATCAAAAAATGCAGGGGGGTCAGAGAATAAGCTGCCTCTCAGGTTCTGAAGGTATTGTTCATATAAGGAACGAGAAAGACTAATGAAATGTTCATGGCAGAGAATAAATTCACGCCTATAGTCGACAAATTTCCTAAACGCTGGATTGGACGAGGTGCACCGATTCCTTGTCCTGCTAGACCTCCAGACCTTAACCCATTGGACTTTTTCTTATGAGGAACAATGAAAGATGAAGTTTATTCAAACCCTGTTAACACTAGGGAGCATTTAGTTAGCAGAATTTGGAAAGCAGCAACGAAAATAATTGAATAATTAATATTATATAATATTTATATTAAAATTTTGTTAAATTATTATTAGTTATTAAATAAAATAATTTTATTTTTATAAATGTTTTTTTTTATATTCGATGTGGCCAAATCCTAGGGGACAAACCCTTTGATGCGTTAGCATGGTTTTGGCCGGAAGGGAATTAGGGTAAGGGAAGTGAGGAAACATGAGTCTTGTTTGCATTGCTGCGAGCTAGACAACAGCCCAGAGACGGAGTGGATTATTTTTAATTTCTTAATAAAAGCTCACGGTCATCTGGTCTCGAACCCGGGACCCATGGCATGTTGGTCTTGTCGCTCAACGCATTGATCCAACTCCGTCTCCTATTTATTAATTTATTAAAATAGTATGTATAAAATAAAAAATTTTTTGGTGGGGTGGGGTGGGGGTGGGGTAGGAGTAAGGGATAAAACCTAATTTCGTAAGACCTGGACCGATTTGGATTATTCCTTTTTTGTTATACAGAGTATGAATCGCCATTGCTAATAATAAAAAAAACTTGTCCTAGGGTGGGGCGAAGAGTAGCATAACTTCGTAACTCGTGGACCGATTTGGATGATTCTTTCTTTGTAGGGTAAAGTATGTTCCTCGATTGGTACCATATCTAAAAAATTTTTAGTGGCGGCAGGGTGGGAGTGAAATCTCACTTCTTAATACGTGGATAGATTTGGATGATTATTTTGTTTTTGTATAGAGTATGATCCCCCATTGTTAATAATGAAAAAATTTGTTCCTAGAGTGGCGGGAAGAGGAAGAGGTAGCATAACTTCGAAACGCGTGAACCGATTTGGATTCTTCTTTTGATATGTAGAATATGTTGCCCCACTGGTATCGATTTGTATTCTATATGGTTCTATGCCTTGATGATTTTGCTGTGCAGAATGCGTTTTCTGTTTGACAAATGATAGCAATTTTGTATCTATAGTGACTACGATGATTCTCTGATCAGGATAATACGATAATTTTCTTTTGATGTATAGAGTACGATGGCGCGATAGAGCCATGTTAACAATTTTCTAAGATGACGGTAATTGCTTTGTTCGTACGAACAGCATTCTTCGGGTCGTATATACGAAGAGACTAAAAAGATGAAAATAAAAAAGTTTTTTTAAAAAAAGTTGAACTGAACCGATTTCACAAAAAGCTCTAAAAATCATAAAATAATTTTTAATTTTATCGATTACATTTTGAAGTCATTGCAAATTAAACAAACAAAACAACAATCTAACCACAATTGAAGAAAATATATAAAACTACCTGAACGTGTCAGCTCACGGAATCATACGGAATAATTAAATAAATTTGTTGTAGTTGTTTGGTTTGTTTAATTTGCACCGGCTTCAAAATGTCGTAATAGATATAAAATGAAAAAATCTTTTATGCTTTTTAGTGGATTTTGTGAAGTCGGTTAAACTTTTATATTTAAACTATTTTTTAATTTAATTCCAATTCAACAAAAACAAAAGCCGAATAAAAAGTGTTATAATGTGCCCCCTAAGCATTTGAAAGTTATTGTATATTTTCATTTAGTTTACTGTGTAATATTTGAGAGATTTTTATCTAGAGAAGTCCTGATCGATAATACTTACTATGTAGTTGTGTTTAAGGGAGACTTCTACTTTGATACATCTGAAAACATCTATTTTCTTTTGTTTGAAAATTCTTAATCTACACTATATATAAGTATAATTCATCCTGAAGAAGGATTTTTTCAAATTCGATCATTTTCGGTACTTTTAACGCGTTCCAATTCGGCACGGTCCCTTCTGAGTACTCACATTGCAAAAGTTTAAACGCATTTTTTTCGAAAAATTTGTCCGTGATACTCGGAAAAAATGCATCGTAAAATTTTTTCGATAACTTAAATTTTGCATTGTTTATTAATAATTTTATAAGAATCAAAAAACGGAAAGAAATAGATTTTTTTTTCAAATCGCCGCCATTTTCTTAATTTTGCAGTAAACATTTTGTCTCAGGTCAACGGGGAGGGGGCAGCGTTGTGTGTTTGTCCGCAAAAGTTTGTAGACCTCTTTTCGCGGAGCTCCGACGGCCGCCATTTCAGATTTTTTATTACAACAAAAATTTCTTTGCATACCATAAATACTTAATAATATCTATAAAAAAACAGTAGTCGTCTACATTTATTCCTTTTCCCACAAAAAATAAAAACATGAGCAGGTAGGTATAAGTGTCCCTTAAAAATACTGTGATTAGGTATGTCATAAATTTTCTTAATTTAACCATTTCGCAAAACCATAATGAATTAAAATAATCTAAAAGTTATTATTGGATTTACTTAGCAAAAATTCTCAGTTTCACTGAAGTTATAATATTCCAATTACCATAAAAATTTGTTACATAGCGACGAACTATCAAAAAGTAAAAGTTCATTGAATGATTTAGTCTTTCTGTCAAAATTATCGCAATAATTTGGAATTCCCATTGAAAAATATTAAATGCAACTGCACCCACTTCGCACGCATGCACTAAATTAAGGCAAATTAAGCAAATGTTACAAGTTTAACCAAATGATAAATCTTAAGTGTTAGTTAGCCAGCCTACATGTGAGCATATATTCAAAAAAAAAAAAAAGAAGATTGACCTTTCTCATTTTTGAAGCTGTCACACGTGCTATATAACAAGAGTGGTGTTCACATTAGCACTGCCCAGTCCACATCTTATAAAAGAAAGCGTAAGCGGATGAATCAAATCAGTTTTTCTCTAGTCAGGAAAGTATAACATAACTAAAAGATGTTTAAATTGGTAAAGCTAATAATATATAATATGAGTAGTAGTCTTTATTGTGTACATTATTATTATTATAGGCATTCTTTGGAGTACTTACTGTGTTGTGCGCTGCCGATCATATTGACAGAGACGCAACAGTGAGGAGTTATAGTAACATTGTGAACCACGATGGATCCTATCAGTATCAGTTTGAAACAACAAATGGAATCGGAATCCAGGAAACAGGAGTTGGAGGTTACTATGCGACAGGATCTGCTCAACACTATGCACCAGATGGAACGTTAATTCGGCTGGGATACACCGCTGATGAGAACGGATTCCAACCTCAGGGTGACCATTTACCCACGCCACCACCTATCCCAGAATACGTTTTAAGAGCGATAGAATGGATAAAAGCACATCCTGAAAAGCAAGAGCCGCAAAGACCTTACTAGTTTTAAGCAAATATTTAGTGTAGTATAAGCAATTGTTAATAAATTTGTTTTAGTTGAGTTTAAAGAAAACATATTTAACGCCCTAAGGCCATTAAATTACTGGATCGCTGCAAGTCAAACACTGACAGGTGAGAAGTCTTTAAAATTTAAATGAACCTCGCACAATCTATAGCTTGGATAAGATTAGCATATTAAGCAGTCTTATTTACATCAATTTATCAGATAGATCGAGCGATGATGCATGCCCATGAAAGCTTTTCATTAGCTTGCCCATAATAAGTTTATGAGGTGACCCAAAAAGTTCGTGAGAATTGCATAATTATCCGAACTGTGCTCATAAATTCCTGCTCATGATAGTTATTTATTGAAAGCTTTCTTCACTACTCAATCGCTGTTCGGATAAAAAAGTGTTACGAGAATTAATATGACCGGTTGAGGTCAACCAGTTGATGTTTGGTCCAAAATTGCGTTAAATTATAATAACTGCATCCAAATAAAATTAAGCGCACTGAAGTAACCCACGAAAATCAAGTGAAATAACATTCAAATTTGGTTAAATCCAATTTCTAGGTGTTGGTTCAATGATGTTCGGAGTACTAGCATAAAATAATGTAATTTTTGTTATATTCCTTGTTGTTTTCATAATTTAATTAATGAGTTTAATGCTTTATCCAAACAGGCGCATAGTAGCACGACAAGCCCTTTACTCGTAAAACCCCGAACAATGCTTGGATGTCAGTAGTTTGGAATCCGCCTTAAATTGTAGGTCCACTTGCATTCGTTGTCGTCGAAGTTTTCTTCCGCCCCATACTCAAAAAGTGTTGCGGGAACTAAAGATTAGGCTCCCCTGAATAAATTTCAATACTTAATAAGTATCTCGAGATATTGTTGGATCATTACAAGAAAAGAAAGTATAAATTCTCAATTCATTCCTTCGATTTACTATGGAAATGACAGTACCACTGTAGTTTTCTTGCACCACCAACTTCCAGCCGTTGGATATGCTTCCAGGGTTGTATAAATGTATACAAATCTTTACTATAAGGTACAGCACAGCCTAGAGCGTGTAGATACAAGCACTGAATTATGATATTTGGGGCATGTCGCGGCTAAGCGCGTCGTAGCAGCAGTAGCACCGCAAATTGGGTAGAAGTACGCTGGCATTAAGCAATCAGGGCAGGTTCTTAGGCGCCATACTCGACTAAACTGGGGCAAGAACATAGAGGAGCGTGTGAAAAACGTGTCGGTATCGTTCTATGCTTGCTAGAAAATGTATTGTTAAAATGCGGCTTAAGCTCTCGTATTGTACACTGGATGTATGTTTCCATTGTGAGACCAATCCTTACTTATACTTAGCTGCTTGTCTGGGCATTTCCGGAGCAATAAGTACAACGCCAACTTCGGCATTGCAAACTAAGCTCCACCTTCCACCACTTCACGTCTACTCTAAAAGTATAGCTGTTTAGCTGTAAAGCTGTTTGCAAAAGGTTGTTTTTTTACTTAAATATGACGATTTTTTTTATGCAAAAGGTTGTTTTTTTACTTAAATATGACGATTTTTCTTATGTACCAGAATTCCACATAGAAAGAAGGAGGACGGGGTAGGAACTGTACTCGGATTGCCTAAACATAAGTTTCAAGCAGAGATCTTGAAAATAGAAAGAGCGGTAAGGATGTTACTGTCACACGTATATCTACCTAATGGTAGGAATTTATTTAGGCAGTCAAGCGACAATAAAGGCTCTGGATTCAAACGTAATTAGGTCACAGCTGGTACGCAGGTATCAAAATAGTCTCCAGAACTTAGGAGCAATATACAAGCTAACTCTCTGCTGGATCTCTGGTCATAGTGGGATACAGGCCAATGAAGCGGCTGATACGCTTCCAAAGGAAGGTTCTCAACATATATACAGGTCTGTCGGCCTATTACCGGGCATGGCCAGGAGAAGGTAAAAAGCTTTAGAGACATACTTTTTCAGTGAATTGGAGGCTGCTGCTAACATAGAGCTGAAGCAGATTCTCAAATTTATTAACAGTTGGGACTGATTATAAATAAACCCTTTACTAACATTCAGGTGCTGTCACGCGGATGTGGTAACACAACAATCCTTTCTTAGGTCTATGTGAGTCTGATCAGCTTTCCGATAGCCATCAGCCTAACCTAACCTAACCTACCACGTATTGAGAATATTTGTGGGTCCACCACAAACAAATGGCAGGTTAAAACTCAAATAATATCTATAAAAGATGTGATGAGAAAGTAGAAGTTCCCAACCCATTCCTATGGTTTACTATGGAAAGTGCGGTTTGTTTATACTGTTTGTTTAATTTAGAACCTTAAAATGTTATAAAACTACTTAAATATAGCGATTTTTTTTAAACTTTTGTATCTTTTAACAGGAAACCGAATACAGCCAAGCAAATGCATATACGAATTTAAAAGCTCAAAAGCTCACTTGCCCGCGGGCATAGGTTTGGACATAACTGATCTAGAGTAGGCTTTGGGTAGTCTTATTGACGTTGCCATTGGACGTAAAAGAATACAATAGGAAATTGAGGAATCTGCATTTAATATGGAAAAGAAATTGGCAACAGTTTAGATTTAAATTTTTTGTGACTGAATAAATTGAGCTGAAGAGAACTTGTCTCATTTTTTATTATTTTTGGTTTTGGTATGATCTATTTTTGTCTTTGAACTCTAGTCTATTCTTTTTTACCTTTTTACCTCTGAGGACGCGTTTAAGTTTTGTCTATGGCCGCGGCCTAAGCTTGAAATATACTTCACTCGCTGGGAATTCTTTAGGAAGAGTAAATGTTAAGCTCCTACAGGGACACTACAATAAGGAATATTTCTATACTGCACGCAATTTTGAGAGTACCTTGCCTGGTGTCATGACGTCTTTTATGACATCAAAAAATATAAGTATAAATATACTTTTATAATAAAAATCTTTAAAACTAGTCATCTTTAACTTATATTTTTCATTAAAATAATAAAAGTAACCATTTTTTATACTGTCAGCTTTGTTTTTTTTAATTGTGATTAATGGCGTGTTGGGCAGCGACCTGGGTAACGACCTATCGCGAAGGATTAGATGGAAAATGAGATGTAATAAACGAAAACACCTCCAGAATCACAAAACTCAGGATCTTTAAATTAAATGTAAAATTTGTTCTGTTGTGCAGCTGTTCAATACGTAAAGTGGCCTCTAAACTAACATCTAAGCTACGAGCCCTTGATAGCGAGTGTTGCCGGGTATTCTTAACATCGAAGGCCGAAGGTCAACTTACATAGGGCAAATAGGCTGAGGGGATATACATCGGTATTCGTGGCGAAAGTGGCAATAGATATGCCAAGCACTGAGAAAATATAAAAAAAAACCATCGCTCAAAAGGCTCTAGATTGAAACCCGTACGAGACCCACAGACGACGCCAATTGAACTTACGCGCACAATGTAGAAAAGATTCCCAGATTATTCTACTTATTGCAATAAATTAATACACTGTAAAAATGTCAACAATACCTTTTCCTTTATTTTTGCCGCCAGTTAGAAAGCAGTATTTCGAGAAAAACGTATTTGAAGTTTTATCTGATATTCCGATATTCTCGACCAAAATTTAATAGTACATTCGTTAGATGTTAAAATTTCGAAAAATGCAAGAAAACTGTCGGAGCCCTTCCAAATGCTGAAGGACGCTGACAAGGATGTATACTGTCACCTTTGCTTTTCCTGATTGTCATTAGAGACCTTTTGTGCGACGCCCTAGATGACTACCTATCGTGAGGGATTATATGGAAACTTTTCAACCACCTTACGCACCTTACGACTATACTGACGATGTATGCCTCCTACCTAACAAACAGAGTCTTATATCCATAGCTCTGAGTAGAGAAGGTCGTAGAGCAGAGCTTGAGATCAATGCTGCTAAAACCAAAATGATGAGCTTAGATTCCAGGAAGAACGAGAAGTTCACCTTGAGGAGCAGCAAGTAGAACAGTTAGATAAATTTTGCTATCTCGGAAGAATAGTTACAGCAAACGGCGGACCTGAAGCTGATGTACATACTCGTATCAATAAGGCTGGAATTGCATTTAATACTCTTGTTGATATATGGCGCAATAACATCTTCAGACACATAAATCTCCTGATCTTCGAAGCGAATGTAAAATCTGTTCTGTTGTATAGCTGTCCAACATGGAAAGTGACCTGTCAAATAACGTCTAAGCAGCAAGTCTTTGCCAACCGGTGTCTCCGGAGCATCCTTAACATCCATTGGTCGGAGGTCATTACCAACGAAAACCCACATAGGCTTATATGCCAATGGTATGGATGGACACCAGTGTGTGCAGACAAAAGTGGCAATGGCTGGGTCATACATTAAAAAAAGAGTCAAACAGCATCGCTCAACAGACTCTAGATTAGAATCGGCATGAAACCCAAGGAATTATATACATATAAGTGTAATAACTAACAAATTCCCATGAGATCAAAAAGGTTTTATATATTTTTTTGCCTTCTGGTCTTGTAAATAAAATAAATTTTTAATATTGAAATTTTAAAAATTAGCACAAACATTTATCTCTTACCGCCAAGCCTGTACTGTAGCAATATTGGGTTTCTCTTAGCTTTGGTATCGTCTTACAGCAACAAAGCCGAGATAGTGGATTCTTTTATTTGATAATTTTACAACTCTGCTTGTGATTTAAAATTGGCATAAAAAATCTTGAAATTGATTACGAAAATCGAGATTTCTGAACTAATATAAAAAAAGTTGGAAAAAAAATCTGTGCACCTAAGAATTTTGCGCCCACTTCGTGCAAATTACAATTTTAAATCCCATGAACCGTCCTGTATAGAAACAAATCATTAGGATGTACATAAAACTAGATGGTTTTATTATTATTATAGGAATGTTCGTAAAAATAATATTCTTTAGGAAAATTAAAATATTTCAATGAACCGAGAATGTGCCTTACTATTATTGTATTTGCATAAGTTTGGGCGTAATAATTAAATATTTCGATTTGGTGCCAAGATGATTTAAAACGGTCATAACATATACAAGCAACCGGTTTAAATAGATTTAGATTTAGCATTTGCATGTTGTTAGGCGGTAGCGACTACCGTTGAAGAAGCGGTAAGTTGAACGCGGGACTCGTGAAATAGACGGAATTGTAATTTTAAAAAAATATCATAATTTATTAAAGGATGCATAATTTTTTTTATCAAACCTTTATATATTGTGTGTAATACAATTGACGCAGGTGGCCAGAAATTAAGGCAAGGAAATGTCAAACGTAGAAAATCAAGGACGACTGAAACCTATGGTGATTAAGTGGGGTGAAAATGTATAACAGAAACATCTAGAATTAAGTGACTGAAGTTTCTAGAACTAAGCTGAGTAGTAGAAATAGTCGTGATTTAGACTGCGAAGTGTTAATATATGATACTGCGAATAGTTAGTTATATTTTAACCTATTAATCTATTAAATTGAACTGGCAAATGAAAGCAGCGCGAGAAATTTGACTAAGCTAGGGTAAATAAAAAAAATAAATTCGAAATCGGTTACGGTACTTATCTTTGCATTTATGAAGTACAAATAGCAGCTATCAAATTATTCACCACCTCCTCACCGATCCAGATGCCCTAAACCTCCTTCTTTAGCCCCGATTTGTTTTTATTACTCCTTCTGGCGTTGGAGGTCAATGTGAAATTTTAATACAAAGGAAGTAAAAAGGATTAATAAAATCAAGTTTCAGAGAAAATTTGAAAAACCGACACTATCTGCATTTCCGCCCAGTATTTTTAGCAGAATTCTGAATCGGTTGAATATTTTATAACACTATTTTCCTAATTTTATTTTTAAAATGTTCTCTGATATTCGGGGAATACTTTGCGCGGTCGGAAAAATTATTTATATTATCTTTTGTTTAAATCTCAAACCATTTTGCACGATCTCGGCCAATGCTTAGCCTTAACGATAGTGAATAGGTTGGGATTTAAATCAATTATCTAATTTTATAATAATTGGTTCGGCAGTGGGCTTTAAGGTACGTTGTCGAACTAGGGGGCGCACAAGGGTGCTGGAGAATGGACGGAAGAATTGAAGCTTTCTAGGATAGGATCATCTGGACATTCTTAAGTGTTTGTTATACTTTTAAGTGGTAGTAACCGGGCAATACATCCTAGAATGTAGTTAAGTAACTAATTCGGGAGGAGATAAATTCTTAAAAAATCTCCCAAATCGCTGAGGGATTTTCTTCTTCTCACCACAGAACTGAGGCGCTTCTGTAGGAGTGGGGGTGGAGGGAATGGTAGATCTTAACCGGTTGGCTATATCCACGGTACCCAAAACAGAAGCAGCTGTGGGAAAATGACCTTCCGAAGGTTCTGCGGCGGCTATGGATCCAGATAGGCTAGGATTCTAGCATTGACCCAGGAAACCGAAAGGAGCGGCGACATAACTCAGTTGCGCCTGCTGAGAGCGACTGCGAGGGGATGAAAAGGCACCCGCTCCTATCTGGTCTGTCTCGGATAATCACCGGAGATGTGTTTTTAGTGAGTAATAGGGCTTCACGGCACCGAGACAAGACCGAGACTTTGACAGATCTCGGTCTTGGTCTCGTCAAGGTAAAGACGATCTCGCTCTTGACGCAATATCGGCGAGATAAAGGCCATATCTATGTATATATGCATTTTCTTCATATTCCCATCGCCAAAATAAGGTAGCAAAGGCTCTTGTTTGCTATTGGGGATAAAGCGCAAATATCTGAAGAAGGAAATAATGTAGAAAGAAGCGATTGAGGAGAGCAGTGTATACTTATATGCCCCATTAATCACACAATTGAAATTTTTCGGAGCGACATAAAAGCTGAAACAACTAAAAAAAGTTTCCACAATAAAATGATAAAAACTAATATCTCGTCCACTCTCGTCACCTCAATCTCGCTCTCGGTATCGATCTGTTACCAATGATATTGGTCTCGCTGCCGGTCTCGGTATCGTGTCGAGACCGATACCGACAGCGAGAATTATCTCGAGTATCGTGAAGCCCTAGTGAGTAAGAACCTCACACTATCGGAGGGCATGGGCTGTCCAGTGTCTTTTGGCAGATTTTTACTCCTCCCGTTAAATAATAAACATACAAAGAAGGACTCCAAAGGCCTCAATACGAGGAAGTAGTGTGCAAGTGGAAGTAGTAAAAAAGCAAAAAAAAAACAACCTACTAACAAAGTTTCAAACAAATGTTTGGGATGACAACTCGCTTCACCTGATTTTTAAGTTTTATCCTGTGAAATACTTCATACATACATTCTTGAGAAAATGGATAGAAGTAAAGAGTTGGTTTTTTTTTAAATTTTTTATTCGCCCTTCGCCTTGATATTGTAATTTTTTTGTTCATCCGTGTGCGGCGGGTCGGCTGCTGCAAGGCGCAAGTAGGAAAGAAATCGATTTTAATTTTCATATTACTAGCATGAAGCAAAAAATCTTTAAAATATCAGTAAATGAACTTTTTACACCAATTTGAAATTTTTTTCATATGTTAAGATCGAACATCCATCTTCTTGTCGATATAGAGGATAACGAAAAAGCCGACGAACTGTCCAAAAATGGTTCAAGTACAGACATAGACATGCCGGTGAAAAGGCTACACCCTCCCCTTAACACGGCAAAAAGTCAAATTAATAGACATTACTCCAACATGACTTCGGAACGGTGGTAAAATATCAATTACTGCTTCACAACACGAAGTATCTGGCCGGAGCTGAATCATAGCAGAACTTCAAATCTCTTATCCTTCGATAGAAAGCGCATTCGAACACTCGTCGGCGTCATCACCGGACACTGCCCCATAGGAGCCATGGCCATTAGACTCGGCGTACCATCGAATGAGTTCTGTAGAAGCTACAGAGATGAAGAAGAAATTGAGTCCATAGTGCACCTGCTCTGCGAATATCCGGCTGTAAAAGAACGACGAATCGCCTGTTTGGAAGGAAGGTTCTTCGTCAATTTGGACGAAATAGCTGAGAAAGCACTAGTGGATCTAAATAGATTCATAGAGAGGTCTGGGTGATTTTAAGTTCTGACCATGCTTCTTCTTTTTAAGGGCATTCACAATGGGCCTTCATGGATTCCGAGTGAACTTGGTGCTTCTTAGCAATAAACAGCCCGACTAGCCAACCAACCATCCATCTTCAATTCTGCGTAAGTGGTCTTCACACTCAAGGTGTCCTGTCGCTTTATAGGTGTATCTAAATTGCCAGATGTAGTTTTCGTGAGAACCTTGTAAGGAAAACCCAACTCACGGGCACCCCCGATGCTCTGGTAAAAAGTCCTACTAGGACCCTTCCTTTTTCGAGAGAATTAATAGTCTTCTAGTAGGCGCACTCTCCACTCAGCAAGTTCACAGTTCCAATAGTAAACATTCCTGTTCTGAGCCCCTACGAGGTCGAAACATCTGTTTTTGAAGACTGTTAGTTATATCGTACATTATTGACGAGATCCACAGATAATTCGATATCTTATGGGGATCTCACCTATCTTAAACCTCTTCAAGTCTGCTCTCAAGTTCTTCTTTGGTGTTTTTCAGTTGGTCTTCCCGGGGTTAAGAATTGCTTGCCCTCTTTGACACAATATTTAATATTATTGAGGATGTTTTTGTGGTCGGAGCATGTGCGCAATATTCAGTCTTTAATCATTTCTGCTGACAACAGATTACGATAAAAAGGCTATGGGGTTGCAGAAAAAGTGTCAGTGGTGCGGAATCCACTTGAATCGGGTGGAGTTCTTCTCCAGCCCCATGTCCCACAAGGGGTTACGGGAACTAGATAGAGAATTCCCTAATTGCAGCAAGGAATATTAGTAACATTCAGAATTACTTAGGGAATATAGAAGATAATTTTGTCGGAGGCCTTTTAGAGACCCAATAAACCCAAAAGATTTATCGTTTCATTATAAAGGGCAGACCTGATATTACCTGAAATTTTTATGAGAGCAGTAGCTGTTAAGGTCTGAATGCAGATTGGTATGGTGACAGTAAAATATTTTCATCAAGATAATTAAAAATATGTTTGTGTAGAATTTTTTTTAAAACTTTTGAAAGAAATTGAAGTATAGGTATTGGACGATATTCAATGGAGTTGGAGGATGGCTTAGGAAAGCTTTCAATTATTAGGGAAGGATGAGAACTAAAACAGACTTGGGATGGATTTCATGATGCGGTCGAGATTTAATAGTCCCGTAAACGGTGAAAACTTCCAATTCGTTGACACTTTCAAAGCATAACCCCCCACATGGTTCCAGTGAACATAGCATTTCTTTTGTGGCAAGATACGAATCTATAGCATCAGTCAATGTGGAAGATATAAATAGGCGATTGAAAAAATTCAAAATAAACTTTTAAAACTCGAGCGACGTAAGAAATATAAAATAATTTCTCACCACGATCAGCGTTTCTGATAAAGAAAAAGTAAACTCCTTTGACTCTTCCTAAACAGCAACACCACCGGGTTAGCTTTCTTTAGCTGCTGGACGCTTTCGCAAGAAACCGAAAACTAGATGGTAATCCAGAAAAAGCAGACAGATTTTGGTCGTAAGATTACAGAATTCACCTTGTTACGTAATAAACGAAAATCGTTCAAGCATTTAGATGTATGAAAGCGCTTCCATCTATGCCCTACGGTATGCAGAATTACGCCTTGGTATTAACCTTTTAATAAGGGGAGAAAACCAGGGTTTGTATGACAGAATGCTTTTGCTGCATCGCCAAAATGTTGGCTTCTAAATCATTCACCCGAGACTTTAAACCGTCCAGAGCATCATGGAAAGTTGCACTCATACGACTTCCAAAATCTGTAAGCATACCCTGAAGTTTTTCAGCACCCTGTCCTTAACTTCGAGAGACAAATTAGCATCGGTTTTCCCACTGATCGCTTTTGCCAACATTTTTTGCGGAGCTCCGGGTTGTTATTGACGATGAACCATCAGAAGAAGATACTGACGTCTCTTTGCGGCTTTTAAGACTCTTGTCACTATGCCATTTCCACTAGTAATTACAAATAAAACTTTATAAATCAAGAAATATAAGTCCAAATGCGTGAAAACCCCGAAAGTAATTACCGAAAAAACACTAATAACACTAGTGTGATAAATTTATAGCTAATAAAGCAAAAAGTAGTTACTAATCGAAATCGGCGCAACAGCAACTAGCTAACAGACATACTCTCACTAGAGAGATCATGATGACTCGAACCTATGGTGAATAAGCCTCTGAAAATTTCTATATCAGTCATTTGTTACTACAAATTACAGGCCTAATTGTATTTATATCGTATTCTGAGCGTAACTTAATATTAAAAATGTGAACCTACCATTTATTTACCTAGTGAAAGCTTTTGCTATAAACAGAATAGGTGTAGAAAGCCCAAACTGGCAGAATATAGGATTTTGAACACAAAACTTGCGTACTTCAATATTAAATGAATTTATATCCTTTTCCACTAAAATAAAGATTATCTTTAAAACACCCTCGATTGACTCGAATCTTGCATCTGTCGCTTTCAATGAACAGAAGCTACATCTAAGGGTGTTAATCCCTTTACTATTTGCATTTTTATTTGCTTAGCAGCGGCAAAAGGGGTGTGAGCCAAAATATAACTGTAAATGCCGGTAAATCCACTTTGTACACTGTATAAATATTTCTTTGTTGTTCATGGACGCGTAATGAACTTGTTCTTTGGCCCTCTTACAATTGGATTTGCGATATCCGTTTCGACCTGCATCCCAATAAATTTTGGTAAATATTTGAATTTGTGATCTTGGAAATTGTTCGTTTGGGAGAAAGTTGGAACAAGTGAATTTAAAATCAATAAATTGTTGGTTAGTTATGTTAAATATTCTTATATGCCAAGATCCCAACCTTACCGCTCTACTTTAATACTCCAACATTTGAAATAAATAAATAAAATTTAAAAAATGGGGTTATTCATGCAAAATATAATTTTTAAAAGTGTCAACTTGTGTAACTAAGGTCACTGAGAGAAATTTTAGCACCCTACGTTATAGCTTATGTATATCTTCTACTATATGTATCGGCGATTTTGGAATAGTGATAAATTATGGAATTTATAGCCATACAATATGGGAATATTTTGTATAGTTCTATGTACTATGTAATATTGCTTTGAACACAACTAGTTACTGTGAAATATGTATAATATGGTTATTATTCCTATATAAGGAGCATACGTATACGTATCACAACGCTATATAAATATATGCAGATGGTGTAGGCTGCATTGAACTACGAGACACTTATATAATAAAAATATAAATACGACATAGTATGTTTTCAAATCCCGTGTAACATCAGGACAAATTGTACATTAAATGGGCAGGGATGTAACATAAGATCTAAATCTATATAAAATTGACAAGAGAATATGGCATTTTAGTGCTGAGTGCAATGAAAATTGTACTCAAGCCAATATTTAATAATGAGTTACAAACATAATATAACATTAGCAGACATATACATGAAAATAAGACCTATACAACAAAGAAGGGCACGTAATGTCACGTAGGAATCAAAGCAATAAATTAGCACCATATACTGTACTCTACCTACTATTTATATTACAAAATTATAGATTTAATAGTGCTCCCCAAATATATCGTAGTTGAGCCACACATCGGTATTGAAGTGTTTCCCACGATCAAGGGACAGGTAGCCATTTCAAAGTATCTAAAACAATATTCACTTGCAAAGAGCAATATCCTAGCATTAAATTACAACCAAAATTTTGTTGTCACCTATTACAAAATGTCCAATAGTACATAGGAGTAAATCACAAATTGCATAGGCGGAGACTAAATTTTTTATATGCATACATAACGAATTTTTTAAAAACAAGCATAATTTAATTCTTTTTATTGACAAAATTATGCTTATTAAAAAATTTTTCTATAAATTATATGCATACATATGCTCAACTGCTGACTATTTAAAAGCACGTTTCCCAACTATACCTTGTACGTGTTTTTACTATTTACTACAGGAAATTTTACACAATGATGGTTGCATAGTAAGAATACAACAATACCACCCTTAATACGGGTGGAAAAGCGTGAGACGTGGACGCTTCCAGCTGCCCGTCCAGGGAAGCTAGTATGGTATACGGATGGATCCAAGACTGAATCAAGTGTTGGGGCAGGGGTCTGGAGCGACTCTCCTCGATTCAGTTTATCACTGGCCCTGGGAATATATACCACGGTATTCTAGGCTGAGATCTTCGCCATACTGACATGCACCTACGAGAACCTAAGAAGAGCCTATAAAAACAAAAGGATCTCAATCTTCTCGGATAGTCAAGCTGCAATCAAAGCAATTGCTTCGTCTACCACCAGATCAAATCTGGTGTGGGAATGGAAAAGGAGCCTAGACGCACTGTGTAGAACTCATCAAGTAAGCTTGATCTGGATACCGGGACATCAGGGCTACATGGGAAATGAAAAAGCAGACGAACTTGCTAGGAAGGGGTCTAACACCCCTTTTATGGGGCCGGAGCCGGTCTGTGGAATACCTCTCTGCACGACTAAAAGGCTAATAGCAAACCGCGCAAATGAGGGACATAGGCTGTATTGGAACAGTATTGAGGGGCACGCTCACTCACGAAGCCTTATGGAGCTCCTCAAGCTGAGCAGGTCGGCTGTTAGAACTCTGGCAGGCCTACTTACCGGCCACTGTCAGCTAAGGAAGCACCTGGTGAGGATAGGCAGAGCCATCGACCCCACCTGCAGACTATGTCTGGAGGAG
Source organism: Leptarthrus brevirostris (assembly GCA_964036015.1). Classification (NCBI taxonomy): domain Eukaryota; kingdom Metazoa; phylum Arthropoda; class Insecta; order Diptera; family Asilidae; genus Leptarthrus; species Leptarthrus brevirostris. Next base: position 98,489,617 of record OZ038373.1, read on the forward strand.
GATGAGACCCCATTACATGTGCTATGTGAATGCCCTGCAGTAGCCAGGAGCAATTTAGCCTATTCGGGAAACCAACCCTTGTACCGAGCGGGCTGAATGACTGCCAACTGCGGGAGCTGTTGAACTTCTTCGGAGGGACCGGCTTACTATAAGGAGTTGAGAGGGTTAGCACAATAGGCCCCAGTGGCCGCGGCGCTTGAGAACCTCACACCTCCAAATCTTATCAAATCAAATCAAATCAAAGGATACAACAAACTTTCTTTTGGCTGGTGATCAAGAATACATTAACTAAACAGTACAAAAGGAATGAGAATGTCAAAATCGGGAATTAAAAAATACAGTACATAATCAGTTCAAAGGCACAATTACATATATTTCTTTTATATATACATACTTCTTTTAAAATAAATACTTAATTTGTGAACTTCACAGTGATTTTCATTCTTAATTCACATGACACTGATATTTTACCTGCAAAATATTAATTTGGATTACATAATATTATGTACACTAAATTGCTAACTAAAAAATACTAATTTAGAATAAAAGCGTAATAAATAAAAAAAATCCATATTGAAAAAGTCCTATCTCAAAATATAATATAAAAATTTATACTTGAAAACTTGAATACAATACGTAGTAATGAATACAATACGTAGTAAAGTTCTAAATAATTTACATAGTCACCAATATTTAAGAAGTAATAATAATAAAATAATTTCATACCAAGACTCTCCCCTGCTAGCACAACAGTCGGCTGTAAAGGTCCTTTGTTCTTCATTGCTGGATTCCAAGTGGCCTCTAGTTTTTCTTGCAACAGATCCGCATTCTGAATAGTTAGAAACTTAATTATTTGTTATTACAAAAATTAAACATCACCTCTACTCTAAGAATAAAATATTCAGAAATCTTTTGAAGTGTGTACTTTATTCTCCTCAAACTGTCCCTTTTCCGGTTGTATGAGCAAAATCGAGGTAGTAAGAGGAAACCTGTTCAATCGTTTTCAATATAATTATCTTTATATTCCTGTGCAAACTCAGATTTTGCCTTTTGTATTAATTTTTCGTTAATTGTTGGCCAATTTACAAACAAATTGTTAATATTATGCGGATATAATTGTTCAAAGTCATAGCTTAGGAAGAAGCAACCTTTTGCACTCTTTAATATCACTGAATTAATAGCGCACTATATTACTTACCATTAAATTTCTCAATGAGATGACTAAAGCCTCACTCGGTCAAGCACTTTTGTACACTCATAATAAGCACGCGCGACTTACTCGTTTGATAAACCAACTCGGAATAAATCACTGAAGGCACCTTGCCGCAAAAAATGTAGCGAAGGGATTTATACTTTACTCTCTTTGAACCATACAAAGGTTTCATGCCATATGTATGTTTCATCTAGTGAACTATTTGTATAAGCCTACACATAATGTGTATAGACCTGAAGTTTTCACAATGTATGCTTTATATTGGGACATATGTATTGATCTTAAAGTTATGTTATCGATTTCTGTTTCCGATGGCACCAGCGAATATTTGCAACACATTGTATTCATATAATATGTGTAAGAGGTAACTATAAAGAAATTATTACTATTACAATATGTATGAGATGAATTTTGTGGATTGAGGTCCGATGAACATATTTTTAAAAGACACATTTAAGAAATATATAAAATGTATGCATAGCCTGAATATTAATACATATGTTAGCATTTGATAAACATTTTCGCTGGGTGTTCAAAAATTGTGACATATTGCGCTATAAATTTGGCCTTATGCGGATTGTTTTCAACGCCATGAAGATTTTTCTCAGTGGTCGATGTAAAGAATTTTCAAGAAAACTTTTGGTATTACTGTGCTAAGCAAAAATAATGCTCTGGTCATTTGTAAATTGCTGATGTAATGTATCTACAGGGCGGGCTAAGGTAAATTTTGAATTTGAATCGGGGTTTCTCCAGACAGCAGAACTGAGAATCAGATTGAACGTATGTATCGAAAAGTTGGAAAAAGGGTATTCTCGGTATAAAGTCCAAGCGCGGCGCTGATATTGCCTGCGATTACAATCTTATAATAGATAAGTTTTGCTTATGCACGACAGCAGTACACCCACGTAACTCAACTTCTGATATGCCACGGCTTAACATGCATAGCTTTAAAACGCCGAACATCCGGAGCGCATATACCAGCGTATTGGACAAAAAAGCAGATGCACTGCGTCATAACACCGACGACACCATCGACCAAAAATGGGAAAGGGCGATGGAGTGTTTTGTGAGCTGTGGTACAAAACACGTGGGACGATTAGAGAGCAGAAGACGACCATGGATCAGCTACGCTATATGGTCCAAAATACAGGAAAATAAGCAGATTAAAGACTGCATCAATTCTGCTACCGACGTTGCAGTCAAAAAACATCTCAGAACTGCATACCGATCTCTACAGTAAGACGTCCAAAGAAAGAAGTGTAAGACGTCGTAAACGACGTAAAGGTAGATGAAGCGGCCCACCGCGGTGACAGTGGAGATCTTAACAAGATTTCCAAAAAACGGGCAGGAAAGACCCTTGCAACACAACATCCTGTAAGAGATACTAATGGATCTCTTTTTGTCACGCAGGAACATTAACTGCGGAGGTGGAAAGAATAATTTGTTGAAGTCCTAAATAATACCTTCGGACCGTCGAATACCTCTTCAAACGAGCCTGAACACCCTCCGACTGTGGAAAATATGGCTGACGCAATAAAGTCAATGGGCCTCGGTATGGCCCCAGGGATTGCTGAAATACCAGTTTAACTATTTGAGGCGGATTCCATTGCTGCTGCTGATATTCTTCTCCCCCTAATCCAGGAATGTTGGGAAACCGAGACCTATCGCAGGGTATGGAAAACAAGCGTTATTGTGAAGGTCCCTTTACCTCTAATGTTCGTCGAATTTGAGAAGGCGTTTGACAGCGTTGATCGAGAATATATATGGGCTATACGTGTAAGAGGCATCCTAGAAAAAGTATCACTATTATAAAGGATTCCTACTCAGAAGTCCAATGTCTCGTCCAACGCAAAGAAAAATTACCCTTCCAAGTAATGAATGGAGTGAGACAAGGATGCATATTGTCATCTTCGCTTTTCCTGATTGTCATAATTGACGTATTGTGCAGCGCCCTAGACGACCACCCATTGCTAGGCATTAGATGTAAACTCTAAGTGGCTAAATTTTGCTATCTCGGAAGCGAGCTGCGGAGCTGAAGCTGATGTACAGGCTCGCATCATAAGGCTCAAGTTGCATTTAATACTCTTGTTGAGATCTCGCGCAAAAGCAACATCCCCAGACGCAAAAAACTTCGCATATTCGAGTTGAACGTTAAATCTGTTCTGTTGTACGGCTGTTCAACATCGAAAGTGACCTGTCAAATAACATCTAAGCTGCAAGCCTTTGTCAACGGATGTCTCCGGCACTTCCTTAACAGCCATTGGCCGGAGGTCATTACCAACGAAGTCCTTTACTTACTTACAGGCCAAGACGGGATAGATACCAGTATTTTAGGGGAAAGTGACAATGGATAGGCCACACACTGAGAAAAGAGCCAAACAATATCGCACATCAGGCTGTAAATTGGAAATACCACGGAATCGAAGGAAGACGCCGAATTGGACAACCGTGCAACACATGGAGATGATCCGCCGAGAGGGAAGGTACCCAGATCAACAAAACGTGGCCACAGTTCAAGGCGTTGGCGCAGAACCGGACCAAGTAGGATTCGGTGTAGTAGACGCCCAATGCCCCACAAGATTTTAAAGGAACCAGAGAGAGAGAGAGAGAGAGAGTTAAAAATAGATAAACTATTTTTTTGATTTGTCAAATAATTTATAGTCATAGCTTTTTTACTAACATAAAACTTTTTACTACTATGTGAAGAAATTTGTGTATTATTACTTGAATGAGGAACTTCAACGGTAGAATTTCTAATAATATTATCGTTATCCGACATAAGGCCATTCTGCAAGGGTTCCAAAAATTATTTGCAATGCTAGTAGAGGGTTAACAGAAATATTTTTAAAAAGCAGCACAGATTAGTAATACAGATCCCCCACTTTCAGAATTCAATTAGTCTCACTTCGTAATCTTCGCTATAATAAAGATCATAAACGAAATTAAGTTATTGGTCCACGGACTTCTCAATGGCAGTCATTATAGATAATTTAATAACTTATCTTGGTTCAAGTAAAGATCAATTTTTATCGTTTATCGAATTAGGCAACGCTAAGTTAGTAGCATTACCACATTTAAATTTATATTTATATATTATAAAAACTTATTACCTATTTAAAATGAAGTGTGTACCTATAATCTCTAAGGATTTAGACGAAATTCAATAACATGATGGCAGAAAAAGAAACTACTCAAAGCCAAATCTCTGTATCGAATAAATTCGCACCTGAAAGATAAGACCTCCGTATTTCGCGCACTCGACACATATCATGCGATTTCACACAGATATGTGAGTTCGGTCTGTGACTCCTTAAAGCACCCAGGTGAGTCCATTATAATTCACGTGCATTCTGGAGCTGTTATAACTCAAAACGGATTTTAGTTTATTAGCCCGGCTACAAAACGTTGCCGCTCATAAAATACCATAAAATGTATTGTGGCTTCAAATGATTTATCGAGCGCAAAATGTAATATGCTTCCCTCGGTATCTCGCGAGCATAACTCAAGTTGACATTATTAAAGCGACGATTTGTAGCCGCGAATAAAATAAACGCGGATTAGACTCCATAAGGGACAAATGCTCACTGCAAATTTATTTTAAGTTCGGCTGCACACCGACTTTTCAACTTTTACACTAAGAAAAGTTACAGACAGTTCGACAGCATTAAATTAAGTGATTTCTTACTGCAAGAGGTTATAAGGAATTTAATAGAAAGCGCTTTCAGAGGATTAGAGGCCAGACATGTCTAATGAAAAGAAAGGCAAGAAACGCAATGGATTCAAAAATTTTGATGACAAGATTTAATCCTGGTGAAATGCCAATAATTATTTCATGTAAATTTTTTAATATTTACCAAGTTGAGAAAGGAATGTTTTTGGAATTAGTTCTGGATTAAATATATTTATTCCGAATTGATTCCACTTTGTATTACCAGTCAATTAAAAATAAATTATTTTTAGTCAAATATGTCATAGGCGGTAATGGATTGATTCATTCCTCCTTACATAACCTGTAACAGCTGAGAAGCGATCAAAAAAGCTTATGCTGACCTTTTTCTCAACTTATGGTGCAGAATGTGTTGTCAAGCAATAAAAAATTCAGTTAAATCAGGAATTAAAAAACATCTTTATCCACTTGAAACAAAAATCACTTATTCATTCATTAATAGATAGATAACATTAATAGAAGATAACTAAAATATTGCACTTAATTCTGTTTCGTAAAAAATATAAAGCAAAAGAAAAAATTAAAAAAACAAAGACAGACAAAAGATAAACATGTTATTTTGTAAAAATCTGTGCGCGAATTTTCGCTTTTCCAACATGTGCTTCTTCACTCTAGCCTTGATTACATGGAATGATTTTCAAATCGTTTTTATATAATCCTGGTTATAATTTACCTCTGAAAAAATAGTAATAAGAATGATGTGAAGATCTTTATTGCGGTAAGTTCTTATTTTTCATGAATAATCTGTTTAGAATTTTCGAATCTCAGGGCAGATTTTTGAAGTGCAACTTCGATACTTAGTTATAGTAGGTCCTTTTGAGGTGGATGCAGCTTCACTTTTCAATGACGGCGGTAGCGGGAGCTTCAAAATTATTTTTAATTGAAAAAATATTTTTATTCAAAAGCTACTTTGAATATTTGAATCAGCCGGAAATGACAGATAAGAATTAGATCTTTTCAGTCAGCTTTTATACTTTGATTAGAAAGCCTTTGTAAAAACAAAAACCTTTCAATAGTATTTACTGCATCTACTTATAAAAAGCAAAGACTTAAATGTATTGAAATTTTGGTAGAATATATTATAGAATATATTATAGGATTTATGTTATTAGAATTAGTAGTAACTGTAGTAAGTCTGAATAGTGGAGGATCTAGGATTTCACCATGGGGAGGGTTTTGGATTGGATTTTCTGTTGATGAAAAATTTATATATTCAATATTTTCAATAAAATACTTTCACCAATTACATTCCCACCCTGCTAAAGACCTACGACTCTATAAAATCAGAATTTTTATGTAGATGCCTACGAGCTCATAATTGAAGCGATCGACACCCTGATTGAATGCGCTAACGCCTCCGATGAATTTCTTTTATTGGGTGACTTTAACCTCCCCGTATTCAATGGTCATTGTCTGAGGATTGTTCTCACTTCGCCCCCCAGAACGACTCTTCTGCCCAAGAAGCCTTTTTTAACCGATCAGCTCTCCGTTTCTGGTCTCTTTTAAGTTAGCGGAGTCAGGAACTTCCTGGACAGACAATTAGACTTAATCTTTTCTTCAGACCCAGTTAACTCGGCTGCCGCGGAAAGCAACCATCTTGATCGTCACCATCCTTTGCTGTTTCTCATTTTCTCCTACGAACACCCTCATGCCCTTTCAAGCTCCGAGTCTTCTCTTTCATTCATTTTTCGTAAAGGCGACTTTGAAAAATTAAATCACTTGCTCCTCAACTCTAACAGTGGCACTTTCCCTCAATATCTTCTTATTTACGTTGCTTTAGAGGCGTTCTATTCGGAAATACACGCTTGTCTTACACAATCTATCCCTCTTCTTCCTCGTAAAAACTACACATCCGTATGATACGACTAAGAATTACGCTCTCTTCGCAACAGGAGAAATAAACGTTGGCAAACTTTTCTTCTAACCCAAACTGAGTCTGACTATTCTTCCTATCTATCTGCTTATACCTCATTTTCTGAACGTTGTGATGCCCTCTACTATGAGTACCTCCAACGGATGAAAGCAAGCCTTATATCCGACCCCAAGCGTTTTTTTATAACTTTATTAATTCCAAGAAGAAATCGAATGGTTACCCCTCCACCCTTAAGCTCGAGAATACCTCTTCGTCTGATTCCAAAGTTATCGCCAACCTCCTTGCACACTTCTTCAGTAAATCTTTCAGCGACAATTCCCTACAACCTCACCTTAACTACTTTCCATTCTTGGAAAAACGGACTCAAACGTCGTTTACATCTTTCGATCCTGAACTAATCGCAGCCAGTATCAACGGGCTTGAGAACGACTTCTACCCAGGTCCAGATGGCATTCTGGCCATCGTTCTGAAAAGTGTGCCATGTATCTAGTTCAAACACTTACTTTGCTTTTCCGCCTCTCGGTCACTCAAGGGGTTTTCCCTCATTGCTAAATTATCATCCATACCTAAACTATTCGACAAAGTGGTCTATGATTCCATGCTCTTCGACTGTAAGTCCATCTTCTCCTTCTCCCAGCGTGGCTTCCTCAAACCACTAACTTTATCGACTTCGTCTCTGAAACACTATGTTTCCTGAAAAACGGTAAAGTTGTTGATGTTATCGCCACCGATTTTAGTAAATCCTTCGACGGATCTCCCATAACTTTATCTTGTTCAAACTTGATCCCGGAAATATCTTACCAGCACCCAGCGTCTACATGTTAACCGATGTACCAGTCCCTATCGTTACCTCTTTGTGTGACCTAGGAATAGTCTGTGATAGCGAACTCAATTTCCGTTCCCATATTGACAGTATAATTAACAGAGCTAACTCCGCGCTAGGGTTTGTGAAGCCTCGCCCAAGATCCGCCACTGAGTCTGAACTTGTAAGGGTAAGACGAATAAAGACAAATAAGAATACATTTGAATAATTGCTGTTTTTAAAAAAGGAAAAATAATAAAAGTAAAAATAAAATTTACGCTTTTAAAGAAAATTTCGAATGGAGTAGAAGAAAAAAATAACGAAAACTACTATCTTCATCAAAATGAGAACTATTCTTATTCAAAACAAGACCGAACTCCAGCTAGAACAAATTTTGTTGAGATTACCATACATCCTGTTTCAATCGGTCTCAGGTATGTCCATTGTTGTTTCGCGAAGTTTTCTCTCTAGTTTTCGTAAGCCCTAGTGTGACATGGGGCGTGAAAAGAACTTCACCCGATTCGAGCTTATGTTTGCAAGTGGGCCTATAATTTAAAGTGAGTTCTGAAAGCTGCTACCGCTATCAAATTACCAAGTTTTTGGACAGCTTTACTTGCAGGCTCTACCTTTTAAAGCTATCACAAATGTTCTTGATTTTCTCCAAATTCCTCCAGTTCTCAATAATTTCAGAGCTTGAAAAATATTCTCATTAAAAGATTTTCAGTAGGTATCGGAGAAAGGATTTAGACTGCAGACCATCGGAATTTTTCCGTACAATGGAAATTCTGACAATGAATTCTGACTCATTCATTTTCAGTAAAGCTCTGATGAAAAAACGTTAGGTGAGAAAATGTCCTCAAAACTCAAGTCTGCTTCAGTTATACCGGATGACAAGACAATAAAGATATGATAGATTTAGTTGAAAACAAAATTCAATATTTTTCTCAAATCAATAAAAATTTTCAAAATAATGGTTACAATTTAATAAATAGATAAATAATAATCTCTTTTGCAACTGAATCAATACTTTGGAAAATCAAAGAAAAAAGAAATTTACCTAGTCTATTTACCACCCTCAAATTGCTGTGTAATTTCCGTGTACACAGAAAGTACACGGAAGTGCACGGAAATACATGGAAAGTACACGGAAAGTACACAGAAATACACGGAAAGTACACAGAATTTACATTATATATTTTATGAATTTTTCTCTTGTAAAATTCAAAACGACAGATAACGATTATTAGTTATCAGGGTTGCGAGTAATGCATTACTGTTTCATTAACCATTACTTTCTTAATGAGTAATATGAAAAATTTACATTAACCATTACTTTTGTAATGAGTAATGTAAAAAATTTACATTAACCATCACTATTTTCAAAAGTAATGTAAAAAATTTCTTATAGAATTAATCCTTTTAACTCAGTAGGCGCACTTCTTAGGCAGAAGTCTAGAATCATTTGACCTATTCGCCAAAATATAACAATATATTGAGGTAAATAAGGCTCCCACACTAACATGCAAAAAAAGCATTAGCAGTTAACACACTAAAGTACACCCACAGACAACAATCAGAGGTACAAAGACCACAGAGATCGTTAAAACAAATCCTTAAAGAGGACACATATTCACGACTTTATATGTACATGCGTTTTATAATAATAATAATAGTGTTTCCATTCAAATACTGCAAAATAAACAAAAAAGAGAAATTAAGACCAAAACCAGTGCGAGCAAAAGAACGAATTACAAATTGTAGATACTCCTTTTAAGTGTCACTTTGTCCACATTAGTATCAAAGGCATCTCCAATATCGTAAGCAGACCTACACATGCAGTTAATAGGCTCGAACATGCCGTAATTAGTGCGCGAAAAAGCAATCTGTAAAAGTGATCGATTACGTAGGGAATAGGACAGTTCTCTAGGCAAAACTTTGGAAGCAAGTTCAACACTGTCTATCTTTCCCTGCAGAAGCTGATGCAAAAATGTCAAATCTGCAACCCAACGTCGCTTCTCGAGTGTAACAAGCTGCAGTAACTCTAACCGCTCCTCATAAGGTGGTAGAATAAGAGGGTCATTCCAAGGCAAAAAATGCAGGGCCGATCACACAAATCTGCGCTGGACGGACTCTATACTTTTAATGTGGGATCCGTAAAACGGAGACCAAATCTGACTAGCATATTCAAGCAGGGGTCTAACCAGGGACGTAAAAAGACGGAGTCTTATTTGACGGCTTGGAAATTCCTTGGACCATCGAAGAATAAATCCCAGCATAGAGTTTGTCCTAGCAACGACGTTATTAATATGGGAGATGAAGTTCAATTTAACATCAAGATACACTCCCAAGCCCCGCACCCCTTCCACCCGTTTTGTAGCAGTGCCCTCAAACATGTACTGCAAAGTACGGATGCTGCGAGACCTCGAGAAGGACATAACCTGACATTTTTAAATATTCAGCTTAAGATTGTTGTTGCAGCACCACTCATAGAAAAAGTGCAACTCTGATTGCAAAATCTCACAATCAGCAATAGCTTTGATTGGGAGAAAAATCTTAATATCGTCCGCATATAAAAGAATTTTACATCTTTGAAGCAAATACGAAATATCAACAAAAGATAAGATGAATTACAATGGACCCAGATGACCAGGCCCGTAGAGACAAAATTCGGGCCCGGGGGGTACCACATACGGCCCCCCCCCCGCGAAACGAATTTCTGGCCCAGCACTTAGCGTTTACGGGCCCATATACAATCGAATGATTGACTTTCAGTTTAAAATCTGTCTAGTATAGTACACTTTTTCGATCGTGAAGCATTTTTTTTATATAAATAATTAAAATGGAAAAAATTTTCTGTTGATGACTTAGATGACGGGGCCCCTTTCAAAGCCCGGGCCCGGGGGTTTACCCCCCTTCGCCCCCCCCCCCCCCCCCCCTGTCGGCGGCCCTGCAGATGACTGCCCTGGGGAACGCCAGAATGAGACACAAAATCCTCAGAGAGTGCGCTACGAATATGCACTCTATAAGTCCTATTAAATAAATATGACTTAATCCAAACAATAAGCGAGGGCGGGAAACCCAACTTAGGCAATTTTAAAGCAATGATAGAGTGAGATAACTTATCAAAGTCCTTACTAAAATCCGTGTAAACACAGTGAGTTTGGCAACCATTCATGAATCCGCCCACAGTGCAAGAAACAAACTCAACCAAGTTTGAAACCGTGGACCTAAGTAATGGAAGTATTTTCCATTAAACATTAATTGTTATAAATAATATTCCTTAGTCAATATATATGCAAAATCGTCTCTTATAATATTTTGACAATGTTCAAAAAATCAATTGATAATTACTTTTGTTCTACAGTACTTCCATTACTTTAAAAAAACAGTTATGGTTAATATAAATTTTTTACATTAAAATTTTCGCAACCCTGTTAGTTATTACATATTACCGTCGAAAATGTGTTGTACGTTTTTGAATCATCTCTATCTACAACTCGTATTTCGTCTTGCATACTAATTTCATGGAGATATTTTGGTTCTGAAATTTGTACTTGTACTTTCCATGTACTTCAGTGTACTTTCTGTGTACTTCTTATTATTACACGGCAATTTGAGGGTGGTAAATAGACACTGCCATTCTATGAATAATTCTTATTCTAGAAGTTGTGCGGTACCATTTCAAATTCGGTAATAAGGCGACTAAATGTATTTCGCTGTTTATTTCAAAATAATAACAGTCAAAATAACTAATTAACCGCTGAATGTGCGAAATTAAAAATACATAGGAGTGTGTTTTTTATGATATAAAATATTTTTAATGGTGCATCATGTAAACCTTGGTTATATAAGTTAAGAACACAGAATATATTATTAATTAATAATATAAATTCAATTATAATTGAATATTAATATTTCATTAATTATTATATTTAATCAGCCCGATAATTTGTCCACATATATTTAATTTTTATATACGCAGATTATTGTCATAATGCATCAGCAATTTACTAGGAATCTGTGGGAACTGTATGCTGTTAAGGTTATATTACACTGTCCGGTTGTCGACAATTTGCCCGAATACGGATCCTCGCTATATGCCGGTATATTGACCTAACATTGTTAGAAATAATGTCGGGCATTACTTACCTTAATATTTCTGAACATTTGTCAGAATATTATATAAGCTTTAAATTCTATAATTTTAACATCAAAATGCACCGTCATCCGCTCGGCAACATTGCCGGCTATTTTTCCGATTAATTCTGGTATTTTGATGTTAAATTTTCAGACATTTTCTATCTGGGGTGGTTCTAAACATTTAATGGTTGATTTCGTTTTGAGGAAAGATTTCATTGTTCCGTGTATAATACCTAATGTCAACAAACCTACTATAACCAACTATAGGAGCTAATTTTCTAACAAAATTTAATTTATTAATAGTCGTAAAGAATAAATTATGGAATGGAATAACCACTTTAAGTGTACGTGAAATCAAGGTTAATGCAAATACTCCAACTCCTCGTTATCACACATTTAGCAACGATTTTAGTAAGATTTTGCACAGATTCCGCTCATCAACACAACCAGCCCGTTATGATTTACCTGTTAATCATAACATTGTATATCAAGGCAGATTTTTTTCTGACGAATAAGAAGTACATACAGTACGCATATGTATGTATAAGCTCAAAAATCTAACGATTGGCTACCTTGCCGAGATTATCATCACCTCAATGATATAACAGTTCCTATTCCACACATTAAAAATTTTTCCATGAATTTAAATGGGTGTACAATATTTTCTAAAACTGATTAAGTCAAATCCCTATGGCTGATGATAATATTCATAAGACAGCTGTCATTACTCCCTTTGGATTTTTGGATTTACTGGAATTTCATTTGGTCTAAGAAATACAGCACAAACATTTCAACGATTTATGGACCAAATTATTGGGAAATTGGATTTTGCTTTCCTGTATTTTGACGGCATTCTAGTTGCTAGTAAATCGTGAAAAGAACATAAAAAACATTTAGATAACATTTTTAATCGACTATCAAAATTTTGAATTAACATTAACCCATATAAATGCATTTTTCGGGATGGAAGTTTAGATAACTTTATACCCTAGACAGACACCCGTTTCTTGCAATAAATTATATGATCAATAATAGAAGCGATAATATTGCCACTCCGAGTAAAAATTAAACTTCCCTAGCCATAAAAAAACAAGCACAGTGTCAGAACGCCTGGATGGCACTCAAAAGAGCCACGGTTCGCGTGAGTAAAAATTATACATTTCCAAATGCCACTGCGGTCATTTATCAATCAAATCAAAGGACGCACTAAATAGTCCGAACCAAGCACGATAGTCGTCGGTGGAGTAAGTGACAACGTGTCGGCCTACCAATTAGGAGGTCCCAGTTAGAATCCCACCGGCGGCGACTCATGTCAAACTATCTGAAATATTGTTAAACATTTCCTGAAATATACATCAGAACTTCTATGAATTATTTCAGATTTTTTGGCTTGCAAACTTCTGGAGATAGGCGATGTACTTTTCTCACCTCTTAGGGCATAAGCCAAAAAGTAGTGCAGCTTAAAAAAAAAAAGTTGAATCCTTAAACGAAACCCTTTTAAATTATATCCTACACGGTAGATAAACCAAAATTACTTTAGCAGCCCCGGAAGAAGACGCCATGTGCAAAATAATAACTAGCGCTTCCTCAGGTGCGGCGGCGGTGGCACAGATGGTAGACTCTAACGAGTTGGCAATCTCCGCGGTACACGCACCAGTAGAAGATCTGCAGACCTGCCGTAGGGGAGGAAAAGGGACCCGCTTCTATGTGGTCTGCTTCGGCTAATCCCCGGAGTGGTATTTTTAGTGAGTAAAAATCTCACAATACTGGATGGCACGAGCTGTTCGAATTTTCACCTCTCCGACTAAAAACAAAAAAAATTCAACTATCTCGTTCTCGTAACCCCTTGCATGGGGCGGGAGAAGAACTTTACCTGATTCGAGGCAACGATTGCAATTAGACTTACAATTTAAAGTGGACTCCTAAATACTGGCAATTTCTCTGCAACCCCCAAGGCCCTTCTATCGTAATCTGCAATATACCTAAGTTTATTTTCTTGATACCCTTAAAAATGCAACCCTACAGAAGGTTTTTTTCATTTGGTCCCTTTAAGTATGCAAATATATTGCCCGATATGTTTCACCCTAATTAATTCTATTCTTTAAAAAGACAGTAAGATTTAACTGAATTACAGTACATTAGAGTAGAAAATCGGAAAACAAGACCGAAGACTTAAAACCCATATATTTTACTGACAAAAGGTGGGATTAGTGTTACAATAGATGAAATATATTTGTCTTATTTTTGCCTGTCTATTTTGAACCTCTCAGGGTCACATATCTAATTGTTTGTTCAAATCTATTATATTAAATAAAGACATTTGAGTTAATTTGATTATTAGAATGTCTATTATTATTACGATCAGAAGACGATTTATGGGCAGATTTAGACAAAAAAAATTCAATAAATTGTCTAATCCGAAACATATCTCGGTAATTTATATCTGAACTGAACTCATATAACTACAATCTAATGACCTCGCAACATATTTCAACAATTTTATTACAACGTCCGACTAGTTCAGTGACAAATAATCGACATAAATTTGAATAAAGACCACACTTAAATAGAAGACACAATTTGCTAAAATTTAAAGAAGACGTTTAATAGCTCACCTAATTCAAAATGACCTTTAATTAACGTGCCATTAACTTCACCCGCTGCGACATAATTACTGATCTCTAAGAAAATATTTTTATCTGTCCGAAGCGTAAATGTCTAAATTAATAAATAGCGAAATTAATTTACTGGATTCGACCTGATATCAAGCTGATAGTGACCCTCACGTGTAACCGTGTTCGCGGGTATGAAAGTATTCAAAGAACGCAATAGTTGAAAGATCATCATAAAAAACAATAACCTAAACTGTGGCATTTTTTTAATATAATTTATTTCCGAAACGAATCCTCACCTCTGCTCGAGAACTAGGCATCCAGAACGGGCAGTAAAAACACGCAGAAGAGCATAGGTAACCATAGGTAAAACAACAGGTCTAATCTTGCAAGATAAATGTCAGAATATCGAAGAGTGCTGCCCAACAAATCATAACCAATATTTTATGCTGCGATAGCCAAATAAATTTTTCGGGTTTTTATTTCTTCATAAATCAAGTGCGAGCTGTTCTTAAAGCGAAGATAACATGGTTTTGGGTATTGAGCTGCTTTTCTTTCAGTTTGATCTTCGCAAACGCACTCACCTGGCTACAATACCGCGGTGGAATGGATTAGATTTGAATTAATGTCATCGACTTGAGTTATAATCAAATTTTATATTACGGCAAAAGTTTTCGTAAACAGTTTCAGATTTACAGAGTTAAACAGGTTAAGCCTTTCGTATTTGCGGATATCAATCTGAGGAACTATTACCCTATCGTTTTTTTTTGGAGAAATTTAAAACAAATTTCAGTTAATTACTAACTTGGTGCAAAGCGAACCTTGTCTGGTTTTTTAATGCCAGTTTAGTCAATATGTCGGTTAGGTCAATAATATATCGAAGTTATCTTCTTACTGGAAGTACCCATCAATTTTCGCTATGACTAAAATTGTTTTTCTTCGTAGTAAATGCGATAAAATTTGAATCTGAAATTTTGTAATCTTCGAAATTTCAATTTTTGATGTACAAAATTTGTCGTGAAATGTCTCCTGATTATAAAAAATAAAAGTTGTTGGGGTTGTAGCCGCCATCTTAAAAGAACAGCGGAGCTTGGTTCATTAAGATCCACATACTTCTTGGGGTCAGCAAAATGAATAATGACACTCCCGATGGCGTTAAACAATTTGTTGATAAGACACCCCTAGGGATGAGGGTGGGACGCGAGTGAAATATACAAATAATCGAAAACGATTGGTGTCGAATTCATACGTTTTTGGGTCAGTAAGATGAATAATGACACTAACGATGCCGCTAAATAAGGCTGATCTGGATTTTATTCGAAAGGTATGAGATTAGGATTCACAAGCGAGGCAAGTTCTTTAGCTATTTCACGAACATTTTCATTTGCGCTTAACGGTATACATCAGTCTTATACATAAGTTTTATTTATCAGCACTGGCATAATTTGGACTGTTCTATGTAGTCCAGTAAATGGTCATATTGACTAGTTTATTTACATTGCTTCTTATGGCAGTCAGGGGTGATTTTTCCTTAAACTCGCCCTACTGCCAAAACTATTAGTTATATAAAAAATGATTAATATAAATCATGTTTTTATAGAACTAAAAGTTTTGGCAGACCAAGTTATCTTTCGAATAAGGTAAAAACATACTGTACACTTTATTAATCGAAATAACAAGAAATCTTTGATAAAATGTGAAATTTTAGTCGCAAACCAAATTTTCATCCAAAACGCCAGCAGTATGTAAGTCATATTTTTTAAGCTTAAATTTGTCTGTTATTTTCTTAAATAACGTGTGAATATTTTTACTTGATTCGGAAGATTGTTTTGTTTACTTCAAGCAGAACAAAACAATTTTTTGATTGAAGTAATAGTTTAGGCAACCCCCAAACCCCCAACCCACCCCCCCCCCCCCTCAACACCAACAGCCCCATATAATCAATGTAAATTTGTTGAAAATTCAAACCACTTTGGCATGAAATTCGTCAGTTCATGGCTTGTAGTTTACGACGGTTTTGCCATACTCCTGTTTTAATTTGGAAAACCAGCCATCACAATATCACAATAAAATTATTCTTGAAACAGGTTGTGAAAATGTTTCGCATTTTCCTTCAAAATTAACGCACTTAATAGAATATTTTGATTACTTCTTCCGATAAACCACTTGTACAGTGCATCCTCTATTTTAGGCATCCTTCATTTACACTTTTTTTCCGTTTACTTGCACTCACAGTTTATCTAGCAACACCGTTTATTTTTTTAGATTTGTATTCTAGCTTGATCCACTTTTTATATCCTCCAATTTTTTACACTCTTCATTTAATAATTTAACACGTTAGCATATTTTGACAAAAGTGCTATTTTCACAGAAAAATATGGTAAATAAGTTGATGTTTTTACCAAGGCTCACTTTCAAACTACGTAAACACACATTTAATTGTTTTCGTAAACGGTCATGCGTACATGTACATACATAAGGACTGGTGCAGAACGTTCTGTAAAACAAATATGGTTTCCGTTCTGCCTGTTGCCACATAAAAATCAAAACAAAAAAATGCCTGAGAAAGTTTTTCCTGTATTTTGTATTTCCGTATTTTCCTGAATAAACTTCATCCTTCATCGTTCCCCACAAGAAAAAGTCCAATGGGGTAAGGTCTGCAGATCTAGCCGGGAAAGGAATCGGTACACCTCCAAACCAGCGCAGTGGTCAGGACATTTCATTTATTTACAATGATACCAGAATTCGCTGGGGCTCACTAGTATTGTTGAAATATTGCCCTAAGATTATCCATAGGTTTGTCCTCTAACAGATCTGGCGGGGTATTTTCCAAAAATTCCGCATAAATTTGGCTATTAAGCGCTTGCGGCAAAACAATTGGTCCTACCAAATGGTTGCCGATGACACCAGCCCAAACATTAACACTGAATATCTGGTGGAATGAGGAGGTTAGTTTCCGACCAGGTATGGAGGTTATGGAAGTTCGTGATACCGTCCCTGATAAATTGAGATTCATCCGTTTACAGAATTCGGCCCACAAACGCGCTGTTATCGATGTCGCGTTCCAGAAGTCAAGTGCTAAATTACAGTCTTCTCTCGGAATCTCCTTCTAGTATTCCTTGGACTGGGTTATAGTGATATGCACGTAATCCCTCTCGATGAATAACTCTCCAAACCTTAGTTGAGGACACTCCTAATCGTCTTGCAACTCGTCTCGTACTCGTCTCAGGGTCTTGCCTCACGATGGTAATTACTTGCTGTTCTACGTCGGCAGAAATTCTCGAAGTTTCGGGATGTGTCTCCCTGTCGTGAGAAATTACAATACCTGTTTCTCTTAACTTTCGGAAAGTCCGTGTAAATACCCCTCTTTGGCGTGCTAGCCGATTAGGGAATCTCCTTTGATATTCCAGTGTAGCCGCTCTCTCGTTTTCGTCTACTACACCATATAGTAAGTGTAAATAATATCCGCGTATTCCTCAAAAGTAAATTCTACCATTTTTAAGAATTTTTGCTTAAAAACACCCGTACTTTTTGTTTTTTTTCAACTATGATAGGTATTCTTGCTGGCTAACCCTTTATAATAGCAAAATTTCCATCAGGTACCTGCTGACTGTACCTGCAATGGTAGGAGTTAGATCAATACTGTTGACAATTTTGGAAAGGTCATTGAGATAGTAGTGTGTTTGATGTCGCTGTGTTGGGTAGATCAAAGGATAAAAATATGAGAGTAATGTGCATACCATGAAAAACTGAAGTTTATGAATCTCTCCCCCCCCCCCCCTGCGGTAAAATTTTTTGTTTGGCTAGATGAGATCTATCACCCCACTCATTTTGGCACGTCAGATCTAAAACACCCTGGAAAATGTTGTCCTAGAGTTGGGAAAGGGGGACGGGTACCCTTACTGGATGGATTTAGATAATGTTAAATGCATAGAGTATATTTGTATTCTGCCAAAAATTGTGGTTTGCGGTGAGAGTTGGAGGTTGGGCTGCAACTACCTTCATAAGGCTTAGTCCGATTTTGATGATATTATTGAAATTATAACAATTTTGTACCTAGGGTGACTACAATGATTCTCTAACAACGATAATTCTCTCTTGCTGTACGGTGGCGCACTAGGGTCATGCCTAAGAATTTTCTAAGGCGAGGGTATGAAAGGGTGACCGTGACTAATTTCGTAATACGTTGCCGGATTTGGATAATTTCTTTTTCTTTAGAGTGTACTACCCAGTGATGCCACTTGGATCCAAATGTATCCATTTGGATACATTTTTTGTAGAATTTTTATTTTGGATACATGGATACTTTTTTTCTGCAATGGATACATTTTCTAGACTAGTACTCTTTGGATGAAAAGGCCTTGGGGAGATTTCTGCAGTACTGGAAAAGAGGAATTTTTCTCGTATAGTGGACGAAACTACGTAAGCCCTTGTGCTAGTTACAAAGGTTTTCGATGAAACTAGCTCTTGTGTTCAGGAAAGATTTCTTTTGAATGTTTAAACTAAGAAAAGCTTTTAAATAAAATTAAATCTTAATTTGCATATGACGTTTACGAATTTTATTTTATACCACCTCGAAAGTTGTTGTTTTGCAAAGAATTTTATTCAAACTTATTTGGCAG
This sequence comes from Leptarthrus brevirostris, assembly GCA_964036015.1. Lineage (NCBI taxonomy): Eukaryota > Metazoa > Arthropoda > Insecta > Diptera > Asilidae > Leptarthrus > Leptarthrus brevirostris. Next base: position 98,508,606 of record OZ038373.1, read on the forward strand.
GACAGTTTGGCAGATACCAATTATGGTATCTGCAGTAGGAAAATTCAAGAAGAGCAGGTACATTTGCTTGCTATCGAGCATTGTGCATGGGTGAATTAAGAAAAGGTTGTTAACACTCCTACAATAATATAATAATGGGTAAAAGTTAATAAATAAATTCTTAACCTAGCCTTATATTAGTTACTAAAAAATTTCAACAAAATTTAAAATATATTTACAGCTTCCGTTACAAGTGTGTGAAATATATTTATTTAAACCGTTATTTTTATAGTTATGATATTATTTATTGTGATTTTGCAAGTTGTGTCATAAAAGTAGAAGTAGATAAATTTTTTCGAAAATTTGGATACAAAATAATTAAGGTTAGCGGCAACACTGGGCTACCTCTGTAACTTTTGAAATTGATTTGATCGTACGAGCAGCATTCTTCAAATCGTATATATGAACACACTAAAAAATAAAATAGTTTTTCAAAAAAATGTTGACTCGTCTTCACAAAAATAATATTTATTAATTTTATATCTATTACGATATTTTGAAGTCGGTGCAAATTAAACAAACAAAACAACTACCCAACCACAATAGAAGATAATATATAAAACTAACTGAACGTTTCAGCTCACGGGATGAGATGGAGGGACTATTAAATATTTTTTTTGTAGTTGTTTTGTTTGTTTAATTTGCACCGACTTCAAAATATCGTAACAGAGATAAAATTACAAATTATTTTATGCTTTTTAGCGCTTTTTTTGAAGTCGGTTCAACTTCTTTTTTAAAACCTATTTTATTTTACATGTATGAACGATAATAAGGAACTTCAAAAGAGAAGCAAAAATACTTGTCTGCAGAGGTATATTGACTGGAAAAGTGATGAAAAGTTAAGTGTGAACTACAGATTGGCTATTCGTGCGAAACGCGTTGATTCTTGGTGTTCTTGGCAGAAAGCAAATGACTTGCATACTTTTGAACAGGGATGGACGATCTTCGATTCGATCTTGGTAGTTCGATCTTTGACTATTCGATCTTCCGATTCACTTGCGTAAGCGATACGTCGTGAATCGATCGTTTTGCTTCCGATTCCCGATTTTTAAAAACATTTTATTTTAAAGAGTTAAAAGAATTTTAGTAGTAGGTTTACGATAACGACCAATCTTACACCGCTTTATAAACACGTTGAACTAACATATGAGTATTTTTTAAACTTCACAAGTGCATTGCGCACAGTAATTTTTATTTCAACCATTAAGCACAACTTTCAGTGAAAACCAGTGACGTTTTTGAAGCTGCCCTAACACACGCACACATACTTATTTCAGGAAAAAGAGCATCCACGTTAATGTTTTTTTCTTCACAGCAGTAGAAATATAAGGCTGTGGCTATTCGCAGCCACGAGTCAATATAGGTGAACGTAAGCCTAGGGAGATTGGTGATTGTAAGGTGAATGTAACTGGTAAAAATTACCGGCGGCTTTGAGTTCACCTCTAGGCCGCGTTTACCAAACAGGCACACGAAATACAACTATATGTATATAGGCTTTCCATCGCGAGGAAGAAGATGTTGGTGGGGCTCTCATTCAACTCCGTCAATCGACCGATTGTGCCAAGACACAAGAACCATTTTCAGCAGTGGCAGAAATTGAAATCAGAATACCCGCATGTGCTACGAGGTACATATATTCCGATAATAGCAAATTCTGTTCCTGCTGAAAGGCTCTTTTCAAAAGCAGGACTTTTGGTGACAGGACAAAGAAGTTGCATATCAAAACAACGTTTGTCGCAACTGGTTTTTTGAGCAGCGTGTCAGAAGAATTCTTGTACAGTGTTTGAATGAGTCTTACGATTTAATCAAATGTCCCACTTACTACTTAAATACCCAACTTTTACCATAAAATGTGATTTTTAGACTAAAATTGTTTTCTATCACAAAATTTGTTTATTACTGTTATACTGGTAATCGTATTTAAAAACTGTAAGTGTTGCTATCTGAAAACTTTAAATCTATATCTCTTAGACTAACTTCAACAGCAATAACACAAATAATATAAAATATGTGTAAGCAGGGATTAAATGCAAATAACAATTCTTGTGAAATTTGATTTTGCTAATTCATGCTACTTCTTTTAACTTGCGAGCGTCTAAAATTTGCGCCATTTTCGTTTTGTTATCAGTTTAATGTTTGGTTTCCCCAAGATCGATCTTTCTCCATTCGATTTTCATCCCTACTCTTGAATCATATAGGCTATGCAATGCTAATGAAAATTTTTGAAGTAGTTAAAAGAGTAAAATGACGATCTCACAAGAGAAGATCTACTCTCACGTTGCCTGGTAGAGTGTACATAAAATGCAAACGAGAGTCTAAATTCTGTTGTTTGGTCTAAAGAACATGTCCATCCTGAAGTGCGTGAGGCGGCTTGACATCCCAACTAAGTGCACTTTAAAAACACTTCCGATATTTAAAAATGTTTAAATGCATCTGAAATCCCAATTGTATATGTAACTCTCTTTATTTTAGAAGGGTATTGATTCCAGATAAGTTGTATTTTTCTTTAATGTACACCCCGTGCAACAAAAAGAGCCGCAAGTTTAAACAACAACAATTTATTATGTAATTTTTCTGTATTTAACATTATTCACATATAACCCAATTAAAAAAGTATGTTTTACGCAATATGTAATTTGTTTTAAAAAAAAATTTTAATTTCGAAATCAAAAAAAAATTCATTTTGTTCAAATTTTAAATGCAATGTTATTTCATAAAAAATTAAAAATACAGTAAGCCAACAATATCTCTTTATTTTTATGAAACTTAAAAATGTATTTTTAAAACTTAAAAGTTTTAAAATTGAGTTTAAAAAAAAATAAGTACTTTGTAGTACCGCCCTTGCCTTAATAACGTCTCGAACCCTATGCATGTATGCAACTGTACATAGTGGATATTTTTAGCAGAAGAGTGCTATTGCACATTAACAACCGTTAAAAGCAATTTGGACATCTTGGAGACTATTTAGCACGAATTGAGTTGGGAAGATATGAAAAAGCAAACCACGTGCGGCTCTTTTTGTTGCACGGGGTGTAACTGCAATTTCATTTGTTTCGCTTTTTTTCTTAAATGTTATCTATATACTATAGTGTACTCATTTCATAGTTATAATAGGTTAGAGGCGTGCTGATGAAAACATCTCTATACTATGTACTATATACTATAGTGTACTCATTTCATAGTTATAATAGGTTAGAGGCGTGCTGATGAAAACATCTCTACATCACTTAGCCCACCAAAGGGTCCATTGTGTCCCATAAATTCATGGGAATCTGGCCTTACTTAAGCTTCTGCTCGATAACCATTCTGTTTCCCTAAGAAATCTCAGTAAGGTTTTCAGCTCTTTACCTTGTAGCTCGACAAGCCCTGCGAAGCAGTACCGAGTAGCCTGTTTCTTTTTGACGCCAGTGTAGCGCGCTCGCAAAGCACATGTCGAACTGATTCTATTTCCTCCGTATCTCGACAGCTCCGGCAAAAATCATTTGCCGCTCGACCCAGCCGTCCTGTGGTCCAGTGTCCCGTTAGAACTCCTACCAAGTTCCTGGTTTCGGCTGTGCTACTATTAAGGAGTACTTTAGTTCTCTTACTGTACTCAGGCCACGGTTGTCTGGCAAAGCAATATGTGCCCCGGTTTGTCCACCGATGACTAGGCTTTTTGTAGGCATCACTGGTAATGTCTGCCTTAGAGTGCAGATCGGAATTTTCACATATGTAGGTGATCGCTTTAGAGCTATCTATTTCAGCACCCTTTTTCGTCAATTTATCCGCTCTCTCATTGCCTAGGTTATTCCTGTGTCCGACGACCCAACATAGGGTCACCCTGTGACATCTGGAAATCATCTCTAGGCTGCTCTTGCAGAATTGCCTCGATTTTACCACCGCAACTCGTTTTACCACCACAGCTTCCAGCGCTATAATGGCCGCCTGGCAGGGCATATTTTAAGAAATTTTAAGAACTGGTCAATCTGACTGCATTATGTGATATTGAAAAAAATTTATGTAATGAAAGTAATGAGCCACCGATAAGAAAAAAGGTGTTTTTAAAGATATCTAAATAAATAAGTTTTGAGCACATATGTTTGGAATTTTGGTATACTTTGGTGAATCGCAGCTATTTCCTCCTGAAAGACACTGCATTTGTCTGGCAGTCTATATGATGTGTGGAAGTTCCACCTGTCGGAGTATTCTCCTGTTAATGTTCCTGCACCCGTTTTAGATCCATCTATGTTGCATCCTGAACTTCATTCCTGTCACATTCCTCTCTAGTAGGTAGCCTAGTATTAAAACTCCTATTGAAGGTTATATCAGGGACCCGGTAGTCCGTGTCTATTCTGCTGTCGATGCAGTCAAACTGTCGAAGGATGCAAGATTGCCCGTTCAACCTCTCCTTCAAGCAACCCGTAGCCTTCAGTCTGACTGCGCTACTCGCTGCATACTTCTGCAGTATATGTTCAGTGGCAATAGGTGGAGTGTGGAGAAAACATATGAAGCCGCTGTGGCCGTAGTGCGCAATCATCCAGTTACATATACCCAGACCGGCAGTTCTTTGTATTTGCAATAGTACTTCCAAGCTACATTATTGGTAATCTTTTCTTCTTAGGAATTTTACGGAGTCGGGCTTCTATATAATCTTTGTTCGTTGGTTTGGTCAATCGCGTCGAAAGCGATATCAATTGGCAAAGGATTGGCATAGCAACTGATGTGGCTTTAATAACTTATAAGGGCTGCTATCAAGGATTACTGGATGTCATGAGTGTACTAGGAGTGAAAATTGGTACAGAAGTTTACAATTTTTGCATGATAATAGATGAAAAAAAAGCCGCAAATCGTTCATCGTCCAAAGACGCTCGTAAGGACCTTACATCGACAAGATAAGAAATTGAGGAGCAACATTTTGGCTTAGAAGGATTGTTATATGGTCCTGGAATAGCAGAATAAATGTAAACAAAATTTACATGCATATATTTAAAAGATTCAAAGATTTCATGCAGTAAACAAAGTTTTGAAACTCCACGTGCCTTTTTCTTAAGACTAAGTTTTCCAAATCGGTGGGCAAGATTACTCCAGCAATATTCATTCAATTGACTTAAAATTTTACCTGTAGCTTCTTAGCTAGATTATCTATGGCGGTACACAGGATTTTTGAAAATGGTTAACAAAAATAACTTTTTTATAAATAAATTAAAGTCGATTTTTTCAGAATTTTATTTTTCAAATTGGTGCCATTTAGCGAAAAACCAATATTTTTTTAATAATCTTATGTACCGCCTTAATAAAGCTAATGTAAATTATGAACAATTTTTTTTTGTTCTATTTGCTGTTTCAGAATTTTTATGCTGCCCACAATAGACCTCTTCGGGAAAGATGCGTTCGACCTGCGCCCGCGTCTCCATTTTACTTTTTAAATTAAAAATTTGTTTGTGTACCTCAGACCTCACATCACTCAAAATAGTTTTATATTGATTGCATTATTCGTTACGGAGAAAAAAAATCCTCAATAAAATATTCTTTTCTGGCATTTCCATTAAGCCTGGTAGTTCCTTTAACTCCTTGTGGCGCCTAGGGCGTCCGACTCTTCATCTGATCCGGTTCTGCGACAACGCCTTCAACTGTTGCCACTCTTTGTTGGCCTGGGTACTGGGACCTGAACCTAGGCTGGGTCTTCTCTACGGATCTTCTCCATGTGTTGCGCGTTGTCCAAGAATAGATATGTCAGTAACAAAACCAGATGTAAAGGAAAAACTGTAATTCATGAGAGACGAAATCACCCAGGAGGCCTGTGGCAGTGTCAAAATCGTTATAATTCAATCAATAAAGAGCAGTGTCGCGTTCAAGATTTTTGTTAAAGCTGCATTTAGCTGCTCGAAGCAGCATTTCCGCGTTTAAAATGTCATAGCAGTTAATTTCTGCAAAATCGTAGTAGAATTTGAAAATTTAACGAGTTCAAAATTTTATAGCTGCCCTCAGAGCTGCTATTTATAGCTATGTACACTCAATAGCAGAGCCAAAATTAAGCTACAGGAAGTTGTCTATGTCTGTAAGACTGTAACTGACAAATTTCGGCAATTTGTTCTGAAAATAAATATAAGAAACATAAAAATGGTAGATAACAAAGTTGTAATATCATTCTTGTAAATTCACACAAAGAATTTCAACAACATACATATATTTAATAACATACAGGTAAATAATGCGATACTGCAAAAGTTTTTAATTAATCTAATTAAAGGGATATGGAACTACTAGATGATGCAAACTACTAACCCAACTGCAACTGCAAACTACTAACTACTAAAATATAAAATTTTTAGTTCACTGAAACATGTCATTAAATGATTTGACATTGCACGCTCTCAACATTATGTGTCTGAGCAGCTATTTTGTGTTGCAAATTTATTGGAGGAAGAGCTGATTTATTAACACTTTTTCTTTCAATATCTTTTAGCTCAGATCTGCACAAAGTAGCTCTTAGCAAAAATCTGGAACGCAGCCTAGATATTAACAAACTTACATGTAACGAGAACACATGTATGGCTTTTGTTTTTAATTTCGACTCCATAATATTTCTTATATTCTTATATAATAATTTTATTTTAAAAGTGTTAATATTAGGGTAACTGCAGTGTTAATATTACGGACACGCTCTAGTATTCGGACACTCTGTCTTCATGTAGAGTAAAAATTGTGCATTGGGCTTAAAAAAGTCAGTTTAAATGAATAGTTATTACTTTATTTAGTTTATATATGTTTATATTGATTAAATAGTATATTGTATATAACATTTAATTGTAAAATATAAATAATTATTGGGTTTCCGGAACCTGAAACGAAAAAAGCAGCATTATTTAGTTTTCGGGCAGGGCTGCCCGAATCCTGAAAATGTGCATCAAAAGAAATTTGTTCCTTTTCACTCTCTAATGCGATTATCATATATACTCCATGAGAGAGAAAGAGTTGAACAAGTTTTTTGTAATATATTTTTAGTATTTGGACACGTTTTAATAAATGCGATTTCTTCTGTCCGACTTCTAAAATGCCAGCTTCAGTGTCCGGAAAAATAACTTAACACCTGTTTTGGTAAATAAACTTAATTTAAGCTAATAGGCACCTACATAGATACTAAATAAAATATTATAACTTTAAGAATGGATGATATTGCCAATACAGAACCACCGCGAAAGCTTTCCAAGCAATCTAAACGTCAGAGAAAACAGACTGAGCATACGAATATCGGCAATAGAATATGGAGGACCTAGATCTACTCTACAGTTGTTGGCAAGGTTGCTAAGGCACCAACCAAAAAGGGTCCAAAACCGTACCTTTCTTCTGAGCAAAAAAAAAATGATAGCAGAGTGGTATGCTGATATCTGCAAGTGTGGATTTCCATTTAAACAGGATGACTTGCTCAACACAGTGCAACGGATAATTAACGATACGAAGAGAGAGAGGCTCAATTTAAAGATGGTCGACCAGGCAAAACCTGGCTCAGGGCATTTTTTAAACGAAATTCCTCATTGGCTGCAAGAGAAGCGGAAAGCATTACCAAAGGCAGGGCAGTTATAACAGAGGAACTTATTTTAAAGTGGTTCTGGAAAGGATATTTAAAAAGTATGGACAAGAAGATATTATAAATGATCCAGCACGAATATTGAATGGGGACGAAACCAGCTTCCCACTTTGGCCGAAAATGGGCAAAGTAGTTGCAGCACGGGGATACAAAAACGAGTACCAAATCCAGGCTGGAAATGATAAAGAAACATTGACAGTTTTAATTGTCTTTTCCACTGATGGAAAAATGTTATCACCAATGGTGATTTTCCCATATTTAAGGCCACCAAAGGATATTGTGCAGAGCATGCCATCAAACTGGTTTTTGGGACGGACTGAAAGCGGGTGGATGAGGAGCGAAACATTTTTTGAATATATGGCTAACGGCGTATATGGATGGCTCGAAGAGCAGGGCCGCCGAGAGGGAGGGGGCGAAGGGGGTAAACCCCCCGGGCCCGGGCTTTCAAAAGGGGCCCTGTCATCAAAATCATCAACAGAAAAATTTTTCCATTTTAATTATATATATAAAAAAATGAAGATTAAAAAAGTGTAATATACTAGACAGATTTTAAATTGAAAGTCACGCATTCGATTGTATATGGGCCTGTAAACGCATAGTTCCCGGCCCGAAATTCCTTTCGCGGGGGGCTCGTATATGGTACCCCCGGGCCCGAATTTTACCTCTACGGGCCTGTCGAAGAGTAAACGGTTCCCAGGCCAGTAATTATTTTTGTGGACGGCCACAAGTCGCACTTGAAGTTGGAGCTTTGCCCTTTGTTGGAAGCTACCATTTTACGGAATGTTAATATGGAAACCACAATAAAAAATGGCTTTAGGAAATGTGGTCTTTATCCTTTCGATTCGAAAGCAAATTGTGTTAAAAATATGGCTGAAAATGTAACAGCTTCTCAAACTCCTCATAAAACAAGCACCACGCAAGAACCGGATATTGATGTAGTCTTGGACAGTATAAAAGAAGCCTCAACAGAAGCGGTAACATCACTAGATATAACGTTCAATGATTTGACTGTGGGAACGAACGATTTGAACGAAGACGGAACTCTACAACTGGCATGCTCCCGTGCCAATGCTGATAAGTTATTTACGGTCATACTCGAAAGCGACACACAGCCTGTAACACCCACATCAACATTTTCCCCGGTTGGTACTGTTGTTCCGTTCCCAACTGCATCTCCAGAACTTCAAATTGCTTCTCCCACAACTGGTCATTCTCGTGAATCACCAAAACCTGGTTCTTTTTGTTGCAAATCTCCGACACCTGGCCCTTCGAGTTCGAGTTTGAGCAGAAGATCGTCCACCAGCTCAATTATAGCAACTTTTTTACCCAAAGATAGTTTCCTTTGGTTGTAAAACACGAATTAAAAAAGAAGGAATTGATAGGTCACCCAGTGCTACTTCTTCCGAGGCTTGGAGAGAAATATTCGCCAAATAAAAAAATAAAAAAAGAAGAGAAGCTAATAAAAAAGAAAACAAATTTAAAAACAAAACAAAAATTAGTTAAGAAAAAGGAAAAAGGTGATAATTGCTCTGAAGAATTGCAGAGCGATATAGAAGACGATAACCTAAAGAATATTGGCTGTGATTCTTGCTCTACCTTAAGTGCACTCCAATATGCGATTTAACGTATTTAGAAGCAAGTCAAAAGGACTTCATGTGTCTTAATTGTTTGTTACCTAACCTAGGACCTGATATTTTAATTTTAAATGTATAACTTGAATTAGGTACTGCCTTTTTGTTTTTTTTTTGTTAATGAATTAAAACTGGGCTGTGATTTTTTTATTTATCCTCCTACCTATCATATTTTTAGAATTTTAAATGTACCTATGTACATTCCTATCTTGTACTTACCACCTACATATAAGTTCTTGAAGTACCTTTATTAGTTTGATTTGTTTGAGTTCAGTTAAGTTAATTCATAATACCTAATACTAGAAAAAAGCTAACTTTTTTCAAAACCAAAAAAAAATTATTAAAAATATATCCGGATTCAATAAAGACAACCCAATTAATAATAAAACATTAAAATATATTGAATACTCTTAATAATAATAAATTTATAGAACAAAAAAGTCAGAAAAAGAGTTAAGTGTCCGGATACTAGTGCAGTTACCCTATGTGCCTTTTTTTTATTAAACTCGAAATACATGAACTTATGCTCGTAAACTACAAGCATCTAATGAAATGATGTCAATACCCACAGCTTAAGGTTGAATAGATGTAATCAAAACAAAAGAAATTTTTCAAGTAACAAAATCATAACACTCAGTAATATCTACTTATTATTTTTATTTACTACAGGTATATTCCAATGGAATAAATCAACTTACCAAGAAAATCACTCTTCATTTTTATTTCAATGAAAAACGAGTGAACCATACAAACGATATTTTTTTTCAAGGATATGCATAGGTATACATAGGTATATACATATATATCCACAAGATAGCTCTCCAAAATCCAAAAGAATAATTTTACATCTTCATTTTCATAAGTCAATTACAGTTTACGCAAGTGCCTTGATGTCTTTAAAATTCTAATGTAAATCCACTGGAAATAAAATCCAGCAAAACGAGGTTGGGAAACTTTTTTAAATTATCGATTTTCTTACACAAGAAAAACTCTCGACTCCATGAAAAGCTCGTAATCCAATTATCGCACAAAAAGATTCACTCCCGCTTGGAAAGATGTCATAGTTCGGTTGCGCGATTATGGGAATATAGTAATGCCATAATAAAATCTCCCACCTTCATGAATAAATCATTCTCTTTGGCAGCCTCCTTCGTTTCGCCTACGCATGTGCTGCAATGGCGTTTGCGTTTGTGTGGATTAGGGCGGGACGGCTAAAGACACTCCTTTTGACCAATTGAATTAAATTTTACTACAAGTATTTTTCTGGATTTGGCACGTTTTGCTATTAAGTCATGAAAGACGTTTCCAAGCATGCTGAAAGAAAGAAACAAGTTTAGACAATGAAAGCTGAGAAATCCTACATATTCTCGAAGTGGAATTTGTGGAAAGATGCAAGGTGGGTTAATCGACCGAAAGCACTTAAAGACTTTTGAGTGGATGTGGTGAGTGCAGTTCAGTTCGGTGCATAGCAGTCTGAAGCACTGGATTATCGTGTATTGTTTGCGGCTTCGAACTGGAAACTTTGAAGTGGACTTGTGAGTCAAATGCGGCTCTAGTCAACTCGACTTGGAGCGAAATCCGATTAAAGTATTCATCTATAAAGAAATGAACAGTTTCGACTTTTTGAGTCTTTTGGAAATGTTGCGTGGAGATTGGTTTTTACAAAACGGAACAGAAGTGGATTGGGTTTACAGCGTATTATGTAATTCAGAATTTTCTTCAGATATTTTGCATCGGTAGTTAAGAAATTAAAGGGGGAGGGATGCTACCGAAATTTGAAAGCAAATTATATTGTGACTGATGGATTAAAATTCAAATTTTTATGGTAGGGGGAGGGGTGGGTGGGGGGGGGGGTAATGGAAAGGAAATTATGAAGGTAAACAGAAGAAATCAGCTTGTAATCAGAATTAGAAAAATGCGAATCAAGTTAAACGTCCTAAGGAAGCTATGATAAATAGCTCAATACTCAATGGTTTATACCTACTTAGAGTCTATAGAGGTGTAGATAAATTGTTCAGTGCGTGGTGAGTGGGTTAACTGCAGCTGTGCAGAATTCGAGACTGACGAAGAGAAAGCAACAAACATGATTATTTACTGGAAAAACTTAATCTGACTAAGTAAAGACTTCCTACTTCCTACTTCCTTGATGAAAGATTGCATTTATTTAACATTCACAAGATTAAGCTGTTTCGCTCGCTCTCTGTATGAAAAAGCATCAAAGAATTCAGCGATGAAATTGTATCTTCAGTATATTCTAATCCCACCAAAAACATATACCGCTTTCACTGAAACCCTACATCTTGGCCAAGAAGTATGGCTCGGCAGTTTCGCGGCCGTCGCACTATGGACTTATTAAGTCACTGGTCTTTAATGTTGTTTCATGCATTAGATCCATGAAACGGCCAAGCCACACATTTTGACCAAAATGTTCTAGAGTTGGCTCCACATGAGTTCTGATAACTTTTTAACAGTGAAAGCGGTATGAGCTTGTGAGGCTTGGCAACATTCTTTACATAAATGTTTTTGATGGGATTTCATTTCTTTTTGCAAGATGCTCTAATTCCTTTTTCGGTCTGTATCTACTTCTTGTGCGTCAGCTATTCTTTTTTTCATAGCCCACTCTCTATCGTTGCCTCTTTTCGTTTTTGGCTTATTATTTGCAATAAGCGATAAATCAGGGTGGTACTTAGCTATTAACCGATTATAATATTACGGAAATGGGGCTCTTCGGGCTCGACGGATTAATTAAGATGCTTATTTTTCAATCATAAATGTTTACAGTTTTATTCACTTCACTTAATTAGTTCATTTCACAATTTCTTTTACACGTTTTCTTCACAATATAACGTTTCACTTTTCTAATTAGCACTTATAACTTCACGAGTTAAAATATCACATGTAAACACTTCGCAGTCTAAATCACGACTAAATAACTAGGCTACTGCTCAGCCCTATTTAGCTTAATTCTAGAAACTTCTACCACTTAGTTCTAGATGTTTCCGTTACACATTTTCACCTCACATATTCACCATAGCTTCGAGTCGTCCTTGACTTTCCACGTTTGACATTTCCTTGCCTAGATTTCTGGCCACCTGGGGCATGCGCATTACATAGTTCAATATTTCCCTTTTCGTGGCCTACCGCGTGCACGTTACAATGTTCAACTATGGAAAATTGTTATATAATACAGAACCAGACCCATTTTTCGAGGGGTTGGAGAAGGGAAGTTACAGATTTTTTCATTTTTTCGTTGTTTGTGTGCTTATCCTAACCAGCATACCAAATTTTAGCTTTCTAAGATTTCAGGAAGTACCCTAGAGGTTTTGATGACGGAGGATTTGATAATCATGAGTATCGGAATCGACGTATTTCAGGTATTAATAAAATCTAAAGTATAAAAGCTGGACAAATGAAACTTAGTGTGTTTCATTAGTCTGGTAACTACATCTCATTATAAGAATTTGGGCTCTCTGGTATTATCCAGACAGAAGCTATATGGATTCGAAAATACGACGAAACGCTTCAAGAAATAGTAGGTAGTGCTCAATCTTGGCGGGGACACGGTTAACATATCAGCAATTTTTATTTCTTTTAAAATGTTATTTGTTTTTTAAAAAGGAAATCATATATAGTGACTTAAGATAAAAAATAAATAATATATGTCAAAGGGAATTTATTTCTTCAGCAAAATTAAAATAAGCGTTTCTTAATTATAGCGCATCTACCAACTTCATGCAATTTAAGAGATAATTTTTTGGTTTTGCAGATTGGCACAGAACAGCTTGTGCTAGAAAAAATTCACTTTCTTCCGCTCTGAGAAAAAAATATTTTTTTTGTGGAATTTTTCGGTCATTCCATAGTACAGTTAGAAGAAGATCCCAACAAGCATATTTCATGTAAAGAAGGTTGCCAAGCCTCACAAGTTCATACCGCTTGCACTGTTAAAAATTTATCAATTCTCATGTGAAGCCAAGTCCCTAACTCTACAACCCCTAACTCTAGAAACCCTATATCTTGGTCAAAATGTATGGCTTGGCTAATGCATGAACAGTGACTTAATTGCTTACCATAAGTCCATAGGAGTGACTGCACGTTTGGTTCCACATGAGATCTGATAACTTTTTACAGGAAACAGTATGATCTTGTGAGGCTTGGCAACCTTCTTTACATGAAATATTTTTGGTGGAATTTTTCTTACTTGAGATCAGTCTGTGCTCATATTATTGGCAACAAAATCCAGGCGCGCAGTTTTATGACGTGGTAAAAGACAGAGTGCTTTTGACAGTTTTCCTCCGCGAATATGTGGAGCGCGCTGAATTACTCTCCAAACGGTTCCTTTCGACACATTTGCCTTCACTGCCGTAGCAAGTTTGGCGCAACTTATTGTAGAATTGCTGACTTTTCTTAAAATATGGCGTTCTTGAGGATTAGAAAGTTTTGTTTTTCTTCCAGTGCGCTTATTTTGGCCATACGCATCCGGCTATCTCAAAAAATTGTAAATAACTTTTTTACTCCGGGCAATTTTTTGAGCGATTTCGGTATTTTTCTCACCCTCCTTAATAAAAGTAAAAAATTTTTCTTTTTCTAATTCGCTTAATTGGGTTCCAGTACGAAGTGGTTTCAAAGCTTTAAAGCATTCCTCACATTAAGTAGGGTGAGTTTCGCCATCACTGCTCTAGAGTCTAGAGCAGTGATGGCCAAACTCACACTACTTAATGGGAGGAATGCTTAAAAGCGTTAGAACCATTTCGTACTTTTTGTTTAATTTAGAACATTAAAATGTTTGTAAAAGGTTGTATATTTCAAGATATTGCATAATTACTTACAAAACAACTTAACTATGACGATGTTTTTAACTTTTTTATGTTTTAACGATTAAAAAACGTAAAAACAGAAAACCGAATACAGCCAAACAGTGCATATACGAATTTAAAAGCTTAAAAGCTCACTTGCCCGCGGGCATAGGTTTGGACATCACTGGTCTAGAGCAGTGATGTCCAAAGCTATGCCCGCGGGCAAGTGAGCTTTTGAGCTTTGAAATTCGTATATGCACTTGTTTGGATGTATTCGATTTCCTGTTTTTGCGCTTTTAATTGTTAAAGCATGCAAAAGTTAAAAGAAATTATCATATTTAAGTAGTTTTGTAAGCAATTATACAATATCTTAAGATATTCAACCTTTTGCAAACATTTTAAGGTTCTAAATTAAACAAACAGTACAAAATGCTTCTGAAGCTTTTAAGCATTCCTCAAATTAAGTAGTGTGAGTTTGGCCATCACTGGTCTAGAGACAAAGTGTGTCAAGTTGAAAATTCTCAGTGACTCTTTCGTACCGTCTCTTGGAGCCGTGATCATAGGAAAAGAATGATATAAAGAGGAATACATGAAAAAACAGGAGAACGTGGAACTAAAAGTTCTGCAAGAACTACAACTGAAGCGAACACAACACTACGGTCTTCTCTTTGGAGAGAGTCTCAAGCTGAAAATTTTCAGTCACTCTTTCGAACCGATTCTTAGAGCCGGATCTTTTAAAAGAAGCAGATCCGAATTCCGAAGAGCCGGTTCGTTCAAAAGATCCATTTTTCCATCTCTACTCTCAGCTTTACGAAGGTATTTCTAGCTCTACACAGTATATTTAGTTTGATCCCCTCCTTTCCGAGCGTCTAATTTTGCGTGAAAAAAATCGCTCTTTGGACAAGTATCGGTTCTAGGACGTCCAAACTTCACATTAGGAAACTTATTTTTGAAGGTTAAATAGTAATATATGTAGTAAACGGAAGAGTCAGGGTATTTATCTTTAACGGTTAATATTCAAGTCAGGGCTTAGATAGAACTTTTGGTTATCATGTCGATTGTAATGACTTTCTTTATATGTTCTATTACAAGATTTTCTTCATCAGGAATAAATTTTCTCGGCTTGTTTCCTGATCAACGGTTGTCTTTATAAATATCTTCTCCACTCTTCTTCGCTAACAAAGTCTGCATTTTTTTATGGGTTATTGCAAATACTGCTTCAAACGTTTTTCTGCATATCTGAACGTGATTAGCGGTGACATCAGGCAACGTATAGGTTACAGATGTCTGTCTGCGACTTTCCGATTGATCGGCATATGTTCAATGACGTCTTCGACCTACAGGTATTATTTGAATGAGGCCGAGTAAATAAGTACCTGAAATGAAATATTAGTATCAAAATATGTGTTCATTTCTAAGTATTTTCCTGTAAAATTAGTAATCAAGTCTTATTTAAATATTGTCTACCTTGCTTTATAGAGTCTCCTATACTGTAATATTTCTTGAAAATTTCTTCTTTTCTGCCGCGGGAGAGAAATTTACATTGAAATTTGCACTTGCAATTCACCTGAAACACAGAATAATTTTTATTAAGAAATGCATCTAAAATATTCGCACTGATGAATTTTATTATTATAATACCACCGAAACAAAAACTAAATCGAAACCGTCAAATCTACTGACAGTTACCGTTGTGTCAATTTTAATTTGTTGACATTAAAACGACTCCGAACAAACACATAGCTTCACTACCCAGAGTACATTAGAACAAGAAAATTAAAATATTAATAACAAAAATATTATCTATTATTATAAATATCTATTAATGTTTTTTTTTGCGACTGTAACTTTTTTTTTGTTTTGTGCTTATCTCCATGTAAATGACGTTTCTTTTGTTCGACCTTACAATTCTGTTTATTACGTTTTCTATGAATGATCACTCGATGACGTAGGGTCCATTTTTCTCGCACCTCCACTCGCAACCTGGCCCCGTACGAACACTGGCACATACCCTTTTAAGCGAAAGTTCATTGGCACAATAGGCCGCCGATAGGGAGGGGGGGGGCGAAGGGGGTAAACCACCCGGGCCCGGGCTTTTAAAAAGGGCCCCGTCATCTAAGTCATCAACAGAAAATTTTTCCATTTTAATTATATATATATAAAGAATTTTCACGATCGAAAAAGTGTAATATACATACTAGACAGATTTTAAATTGAAAGTCACTCATTCGATTGTATATAGGCCCGTAAATGCTTAGTCCCGCTCCCGAAATTCCTTTCGCGGGGGCCTGTATGTGGTACCCCCCCGGGCCCGAATTTTATCTCTACGGGCCTGACTTTGAGTAAAATTTTAAAGCAAATAGGCACTTGGATCCATTTGGATATTATTAGGCTTGGCACTTAGATTGTATTTTGGTAAAAATATTGACTTTTGATTTTTTGGCACTTATATCCTTTAGACTTACAACCCTTCAATTATGAAACACAATTGTAATTCATTTCTTCATAAAAATTAACGAAAAGCTCATTTAAAAGTAAGCTTAAAATTAGAATAGAGAATCCACTTCTGTCTAAAAGAGTTTTTTAAGTTTTTAATATATAAGAAATTCTACAAATTTCACCAGCATCAAAAGAAAGGATCTACGTTCCTTGTTGTGATGAGCGCTTCAGACTTATGCTTTTGAAATGTCTGTGTTTTACTATTCGAAAGGATTGACAGATTTCCACCGCAAATTATTTTACGGGTGTACCCGTATGTTTGAAGAGCTCTTGGGAAAGTAAAATAGAAAAAGAATATTACCACTTACATATCACAGAAAACATAAGAAACTAATTAAAGAGGAAATCCCAAATAGAAAGCTAAACTTACGGAAAAGTACAACGGTTATGTTTTTTATAGCTTTTAAACTATTCCTTTCCTTTAATTCCATCTTAGTTAATATGATTATCGGTTTTGCTGAAAACAGATTTAGAAATGCTTATTTCACCTATCGAGCTGTGTTTAAAATTTAACAAGACGTTTTTTCTAATTTTTATTAATTAACACACAGCTTATTGGACTTCGTCCTTCAAAGTACTCTCCTCCCCTATTCCCATATTTGTCCCAGCGGTGCTTCCACTTTTACCATTCAGTCCTGGAAAGCTTCGATGGTGGGGGGGGAGGCAGTAATCTAATTTTTTGGCACAAAACTAACTTGCGAATTGACAAGGCTGAGTGGGCAGGCGCATTGTCATGGTAAAGGAACCATAAGCTGTCTCGCCACAACTGTAATATCTTTTTGCAAATTTTTTTGCGTAACCTCTTCAACCTTTGATAGCGCAACCTCTTGAACGCTTGATCATCAAACTTCGATATCCCGACATCGGCGTTAACAATTTGAGAAAAACCGGTAACTCGAAAGCTTATGCCAATTGCAGTGCTGCCACGTAATTTAAAAAAGTAGTATGTGGTCGTCACGGGACGCTCGGAAGATATGAAAAAACCGCTTTTTGGCATCAGTATACATATTTCTAACCTCAAATAAAAAAATTAAATAGAATGGTAAATATATTAATAGATGATTTACTAACCTTTGGTTTGAATGAGTAGATTGTTTTTCGTAAAGCAAACGTTGTGCACGCGAGAGCTGTTACAGAAGATTGGGCTAGGAGTCAACAGCTGCTATACTGGAATGTCTGCGGACTTACCCAGACAAAGGCGCTTATTAGACCCTATGCTTACAATGACACCACGGCCGTAAGTAAAGCGGACCTTAGGTTGCTTTTAGGCTACCTTTCACCCTTACCAAATAAGTGTGACGGTTCTGTCTAAAAGACGATGAAACTACAATGCAAATTATATGCTTTTGTCTTTGCTTAGCGCGACTTAGAAGGACGATCTTCAGTTTGAAAAATCTGAGCCCGGCTGACGTTAAATCCTCACCTTTAAAGATCTCTTCGCCAACCTCAGGGTGGCGAATTGCCTTTTGCAGTAGTGGGATTAAAAAGCTTTGCTTGGTCGTAGTGCCCACTGTATAGGTATCCCTTCCTTAAATCAATAAATAAAAAATACATAAGCACACAGATAAAGTAAATTTTTTGGTGTTTTTGCCAATTAATAAATTATAATTATTTACTGATCTGATTATCACTGTTATTTACAACGTTTATTATAAGTAGTTTGTGGTAAGTAAAGTGTGATACAAATATTCGAGTATTTAGGTACTGTTTGTAGACATCTGGTAAAAAGCATCTACAAATAGCAATTATGAGGGGACATCTAGCCGCCCTTGAAAATATCCGAAGAGAATTTCAATCCTAGCTTTGAAACGTCGTCAGGAAGTGGATCAACTTGTGTACCCCACGCTGGATAACCCATAAGTGGTTTGAACCTCGACTACTCGTATTTTTCCATTGAATCAGATACGACTTTGACTAGATGAGCCAGTTGCATTTATAAGATCAAAATTAATCAGCCTGATGAACCAATACTAGGGCTTCACGATACTCGAGATAATTTATAATTCGAGACCAAATCATTTGTAACAGTGCTATTGCGAGAGCGAGATTGAGGGGGCGAGAGTGGACGAAATTTTAATTTATATCATTTTTATATATATGTATATAATATAAGTATACACTACGTTCCTCATTCGCTTCTTACTACATTATTTCTTTCTTTAGATATTTGCGTTTTATCCCAAATAGCAAAGGGAATAAGAAGAAAATGCATATATACACAGATATATCAATTGTCCCTTTTTTATCTCGCCGAGAGCGAGGCCGGACGGAGATTGGCTTTTATCTTGCCGAGATTCCGACGAGAGCAAAATCGTTTTCACTTTGACGAAACCCGCACCGAGGCCAAGTCTCGGTCTTGTTTCGATGCCGTGAAGCACTATGCACGCGTATTGGACATTTACTGACATTTTACTTTGATCATCTTTAAATTTTTGTTTTTTGTTTATTCTTGGCCGCTTGATCGTCACTGTCACTCATATTTAAACTCAATAATACTGTGAGTCACACACGAATTTCGGAGAAAATCTAAGAAAATTATGAATTGTTGGTAATTTCAAAACGTTTTCTCACTTTTGGAAGTGACTGTACCTGTAATGGTAGAAGTAAGCTCAAGATTGTTGACAATTTTGAAAAGTTCATTAGCGTAGTAGTTGTTTGGTGTTTTTCGATGTCGCTGAGTTGAGTAGATCCAAATATAAAAATAAAAGAGTGATGTGCATACCATGAAAAACCCGAATTTATGAATCACGCTGTAACTCCCAAACGGTTAAGACTGCCCCGCCCCCTGCCGTACAATTTTTTGATTGACTAGCTATCTATTACGAGAAAGAAACTAATGGAGATGCCCTTACGTATATGTATATGCTATTTTTCCCGGGCAAGATTTTAGCCCGAGCGCTGTTAAATTAATCGAAGTACTGTAGGTTTTCTGTTTAATTGACGTGACAAACTTGTTGAAAGATTTAAATGTTCTGACTTAATAATTTTGGTGTACTAAAAATTTAGTATCGGTGTCGCAGAATAGGCAGTGATACGAATTAAATTGAATATGCTTGAAAATGCTTTTTGCAGCTAATCTAATCTTTTCTGAAGTAGTCCACACAAATTAAATGTGTAAGGGAAAACATCGCAATCATTGAACTATTGGTCGAAGTAAATTTATCAAATTTCGTAATATTAAGCAATCTTACTAACTTCATTCATTCCAAAATCGTTATCCTTATTATTCTTTTAAATAATGCTGAGATTAAGGGGAGATTACCGTTCATGATGTTCAAAAAATCGATTTTGTTTTTTAAGAACAATGCAACAGAAGAAAATGATAATAGCAATCATTATCGAGGCAGCCTTCAGTACTGTAACATTCACGAGGCAGGCCACGAAAAGCGAAATATTGAACTGGTCACTTATGAGACGAGCACGGTCCAACAGAATGTGCCCGAAGTGATGGAGATGTTTTGAGAGAACGTCGATGGCGAAGGACTAATGAAGAGCAACGGATGAAGAGAGAAATGTTGCAGAGTGAAAACGAGCCAAGAACGTTCTGGAACTGCGGCTATAAGCAGATTTAGGACATGTGAATTGAATAGTGGGAATGCGTCACCAGACGAGAGGGTTGAATCTGTGCGAAGACTGACTGTCTTGCCGACATCGGGCCGAGGAAAGCGGAAACTACAGGCTGTGGATCAAGAATTTCAAGATTTCGAGAATGCAGTGGAAACTACACTGGAAGAAAGGAAGGAATTGATGAAGGGGGCGAGAAGTTCAAGAATGTGACATTATCAATCTGATTAACACTCCAGTGGTTTACGCTGAGGACGACGAGATTTTTCATCTACGACAGATATTGAAGGACGCAGAGGAATGCATTCAACTAGCCAACTAGAAGAGGAGTGTGCAAATGTGAAAGCTGAGCGTGAAGAGAGGACTTACTATAAAGAATTCGAGATAGGTGACCTTAATTGTTTGTTCGAAGAAGAGAAATCCGATGGACGATTGGAGAAACAGCTTCGATCTGAACCGTACAGGATGAAAGTAAGTTGTAAGAGGAGCGCAGTGTAACGTGCACGAGTCATGCCACGAAAAGCAAAATATTGAACCGTGTAATGCACATGCCCCAAGTGGCCAGAATCAAGGCAAGTTAGGTTAGTTTAGTCGTGATTTAGAGTGCGAATAGTATATATATGATACTGTGAGGAGTCAGTTGTATTTTAACCCGTGAAGTAATAAGTGTAAATAAGTGAAGTGAAACAGTATATTGTGAAAGAAAAGTTGTCAGGAAAATTGTGAAACGAAATAATCAGTGAACTAATCGGCAGTGAACTGGTCGGCATTCGCCAAATGCTACAAGCTACAGTAGCTGCCATGGTGGCTGCAATCGTACACACTCCCCTGCACATCACTATCATGAACGGAGTATAATTAACACAGTACGGGTTCCATCTAATATGCCAGTTGCTGCCATGGGTCACATGGCCATTCTTCGGCGGATGTCCACATGCCCAAGGAGCTGCGCTTCGGCAGAAGGTTAAGGACTCTATATTTCTGAAAGAGCAGACGGGGACCTCGGTGGTATAAGTCTGCACCCTGAAAGCGTTAAATGGGACATACAAGCCTCAAAATGGAACACGGTCCGGATGCTGGTGTCTTTGAAAAAAACACTAGGGTCTTGATTACACTGGGTAGATGGGATAGTGTATCTCGAGCCGAAATCCATCCCATCGTAACCTGCGCCCTCATTCAAGTCAATAAATAACTGAAGGGGGCTGATGGCAATCCAACAACTGAACATTCAGAATAAGGTCACGCTCTTTTGGATACCAGCACACTCGGGATTCCTTGACGTGGTGGATGGGCCTAAGTGGAGATACTCAATTATGCTATGCTGACGGGATAGGTTTGAGTCAACTGGACCTGTCCTGGTAGGGTCTCCCATGACAGAAAGACCATTTACGAGCAGTGCACCAAGAGCTGCCGCTCCCCAGCTTCAGTCCTACCCCTATCGATCCCGTGTATCCTATCCCTTTCCCCCTGGGATGGATTAAGGTGTTATACGAACCGTGCCGAGAATCAGCCTGGTTGAGGGCCCAGGAGAAAAACAAAAATAGTTCAGTCGTGAACTGAGTATCCGGATAGCTGGCGACCTCCGGATTAGCCAGCCTTACCTGCGTATAGCGGATCTCTGCGCAGGTGGACCCCCCCTTCTTCACCACTCGTGGGATCAAATATGAATCCAAATATTACCAAAGCAACTAAGGAATCCGGATCTCTTACAAACCGGTTGGGGACCGAGCAAGTAGCTTGGTTCTGCAGATAGCTCCTGGGGAGGCATCCGCGAAGACCTTATTTTTGCGGGAACATTATCGAAACTTTTTTACTTTAAAAAATATTGAAACTCAAAATTGGTGACTACGTGCATAAATGAAATCGTCAATTTTTGAGTTCTGTTTTCGCTTCGGAAAGAATCAAGTGCAGTTTTCGTTGCGGAAAAAACCAGTTAAATACTTAACTTGTTTTTGCTTGCAGCTTTTTTCAACACCACTTTTGCTGTGAACAAAAATTGTTCTGTTTTTACTCTTATATTGATGAGATATCCCATCTTCGTGCTGAAGAATAGTATATCCGGCTGTTGCTCGCATTTTTGCTCTTAAAAAAAAAAATATGAAATACAATTCAATACAAATTTCTTTCTTCTTTCATTCGAGAGAAATATTCATATTTAAAACTATCCAAACCAGATTTGGAATATCTTTTAATACATATAAATTTCAAATTCAGTAAAGCTAGTACGGTCTTTCAAGAAATCAGTCTTTACTCTCTAAGCAATGCATACTCGTTATCTGACATTTCAGAAGAATTGTTCAGCTGATCGCGATCAATAGTGGTTAATGAAGTGCTATTTAATAAAATTTTTGAATAACACACGCGCCGCCTACTATTCACTTATTCAGTAATAAAAAAGACGTCAATGTTATCGATCTTTGAGTTTGACATTTTAGATTTTTTTGTTCATTAATTAGGAAAGCTTTTATTCTGTTCACATCTACACCCATAATATACATACATTGGATGTGCCAATAAAATATAATATGTGGACAATTTATCTCTTTAAATCGAATTTAAATTCTGTGGAAAGTGACCTGTCCAATGAAATCTAAGCTACAAGTCTTTGTCAACCAGTATCTAGGGCACATCCCTAACATCCATTGGACAGAGGTCATTACCAACAAAGACCCAGATAGACTCTTAGGCCAAGACGGGATAGAAATACTTGATTGAAAATAAAAGTGGACAACAGACTGAGAAAAAAGCCAAACAACATCGTTCAACGGACCTCAGAGTGGATTCCGCACGGGAACAAGGGAAGACGTCGACTACGTCAAGACGGCAACTACGCAGAAACATTGAGAAGATCGGTAGAGAGATCAATAAAACGTGCCAAGAATTGAATGTGTTATCGCAGAGCGGAACCTGGTGAAGAGTTGGTGAAGTAGACCTCCTATGTAAAAAGGAGAAAGAAAAGAAACCATAACGAGAAAGAGGATATGCTAACGGTACAGTTATTTGGGACATAATATATAAATAATGCATTACAATTTGGGAAAACGTAATTTTTAGTTATATCGTGTAATCATCGGATCTCCATACGTGTGCACAATTTCAGCTCAATCGGATATTGGAAAGTGGGTCAAAATCGGCTTGTAAGATTTGACGACGGACGGACAGGTCAAAGTAAATAGAAGCTGTTAAAAAAACAATAGTGAGGAATTTTCTTCTAATTACAGTCATTGGCCGTGCAGTTGCTATTTTTAGGTTTAGTACACATATTTTTGCATTTTTACCTTGGTCGTCCCTCATGAGGCCATCTAGATCTATATAGGTTTGAATCCTACCTTCTACGACTTATTATTGTTGCCTGCTGAAAAGAGATTATGCTAAAAGGCCAGTGGGCGTTGCAATTGTTATGAAGCATTCTTCATGTTCAAACTTGGCATAAATATATAGACCTAGATTTCTTTATAGGTCATTTATTATTCACATGGCATAAATAGTTCACTTATGTCGAACCTACATTTTCCAGCAAGTAACTCAACACTTCGCAGATTGGCGTTACAAAATTAAACTACATTAATAATTTATTACTGAAGCCAAAATACAATGGCTCATCATTGGCACTTATGTCCATGTTCTACTTCGAAAGAAAGATAAAGAAATTCTTAAGCCAAGCAAAGGCGAGTGTTACTTATATCATAGTCACGGTCGGCAAGTTTATCTTTTTGCTCCAAATTAAAAGTATAAAAATGTACTAGTGCAACCAGTATCAGTTTTTTTATACGATGTGACCAAAGCCGAGGGGACAACTCTTTGATGCGTTAGCATGGTTTTGGCCGGAAGGGAATTAGGGTAAGGGAAGAGAGGAAACTTGAGTCTTGTTTTTGCATTGTTGCGAGCAAGACAACTAACTCACGGGGAGACCTGGTCTCGAACCCGAGACCCATGGCATGGTGGTCGTGCCGCTCAACGAATTGATCCAACTCCTAATTAAATACTAGCTGCTGTTGACCGGCGTTGCTTGGACTGTTGGTAAGTGATTATTTTGTTATGTCACTCCTTTCCCACACCCTACGTCTAGGGGTGCTAGGTGTGTCAACCGCATAGAATTTAATGCGGTCGAATTAGATTTTTCTTTGTCCTTTACTTCTCACTTTCACGCCTGGAGATCTCTTACGATCGTAGTTACTAACGGCACCGGAAGTGTCATTATTCATCACTGTGACACCAAAATCTAGGGGATTCACACTAATACCGGTTGGTTTCGATTATTTGTGCACTCTCTTCCCACCCTGGCTTTTATAAGAGATGAGTAATTGAACCTTTGCTCCGCCGGCATAATTAGTAACAATTCTGGACTACTGTGGCCTTTATAAAACCTTTGGAAATTATTTAATTTATGTAATTTAAAATTGTTAATAGTACTAACATTTTAAAGGTTTTTGGTAATTTTATTTTCAGAAACTGGTAAGCGCAAGGAGTCACTTAAAACACTTGATATAGTGACAGTTCTGTCGTTGTCACTTTAAAGTGATCACTTCACTGTAACAAAAAGTAATATGAAAGGGATAAGTTACAATAACTTATTGTAGCGTAAATGGGGCTCTTTGGGCTCGATGGATTAATTAAGACACTTATTTTCAATCACAAACGTTCACAGCTTTATTCATATCATATTATTCACGTCTTCTTCACTTCACGGGTTAAATTGCAACTAATTATTCGCCGTATCACATGTAAACACTTCGCAGTTTAAATCACGACTAAACTAACCAGACTGTTACTCAGCCTTATGTATTTATATATTAATATTTTTTGTTGAAAATGGTCCATGGCCACCTAAATTCAATAATCTTTATTTAGTATAAAAAATAAGTCAATCTTCTGAACGGTTCGACTTTGGCGTGTTTAAAAACATGGTTTTGAGGATAACGCGTTTAAAGTTTGACTAAGAAAAAACGTGGGACAAAATATAATTTTTCTTTCCTACAGCTAGTCAGCTGTTCCTGAACCATATAGCAATCCTTTCTCTTCCTTTTAAAACTGATTTTGACTTCTATATTCAAGGAACATTATTTTGTCCAAACAGAACATATAAAAAAAATTTTTATACCTGCTGAGCAAGCAATACGACGCGCGTGCATCTGCATTTGGCCCGAATATAGGCATGATTTTCGGCCGGTACGCAATCGCAACTAAATCGGCTGTAACTTTTACATTTTTCCGAACTTCGTCAAATCGTTTGCGAGGCTTTTTCTAGACTCTATAAGGATTTAAAATATGCAAAAAAAGAAAAATTAATGTTTTGGAATTGCTTGACTAGAACCCATCCTTAATTAAATAATGCTGTCGCCAGACTTGTCCCGCAATAGAGCACATCATTGAAAAATAAGGACCGATAATGTCACCGGTTCATAACTCACACCATAGGTCAATTTTTCTGGATAGAATGCTGCCTCATGAACTGCCTCAGGATTACTTTCAGCCCATGTATGGCAATTTTGTTTATTTACCTAACCATTCAACCGTTGTCTGGTGGCCAGCACTGGACAAGGCCACTTACCTCAACGCTTTGAGGAAGGTGCAGAGATCGGCCTGCATCTGTATCACCGGAGCGCTACGGACCACTCCTACTGATGCTCTGGAGATACTTCTTCATCTACTTCCTTTAGATCTGATGGGTAAACAGATGGCGGCTTATGCTGCCGTTAGACTTACAGCTACATCTCAGTGGTCCAATACTAGAGTTGGGCACTCCAAAATTCTGGACTCCTTTTCGCTCCAAGTGGGGCATCTTGACTACACCACTCCCAGCTACTCCTTTGTCAAGCGTTTCTTATTGACCATTCCAACCAGGCTTGATTGGGATGGGGACACCAATTCTCCGTCAATAATAATTGAATAGCTATGTAAATATAGCGCCTTTGTCGGGACCTTGTGCAACTATGTAAGGTTGCTTTGCTGATTGCTTACTAGTAGTTTCTTTTAAAGGGATACCAATCTAAAAATAATTATTTTAAATTAAGGTGTAAAGGGACTTTCACATTCACTTACATCGCAGAAGACAATTAACCGCTGTGTGATGTTACAATCGCCCTTCGCCTTATTTCTGCTTTTCGGTGAAGGCGGAAGCATCTGTACAAGGGGCAATATATATCGTGTAACTCGATCTCAAACTACAAAACCTTCAATATTCAGAAATGTTGCGTTGTGTTAATATACAAAAATACTTACATCTGTCAGTATCTTCTGGTATAATATTACTGTCCTTATGGTTAACCGTGTTTTCATAAATATGGATAATTTTGTCAACTTTGTTAGACAAAATAATGTTAAAGTCATCTGCATTAGGGTAAAATCTTGATATTCACAATTTAATGGCACAACTGACCAGTTTAAATTTTCACCTTTTTTTAATTTAAATGGGATAACACTAATTTTTCACTTTTTTTTTTAAATATATGTATTATAGTATAAAAACAATGTTTACGACAATCAAATACACTATAAAGACAATGCGTCTGCTCGAGTCACCACATGGCACGTAAATAACAAGAAAATCAGACAAGATACAACGCGTTACCCAATATACACTTTTTCGTGTTTTAAACACACGGTAATTGTTATATATTTGACTCATTTCCGTGAAAAATCTTTACTTACTTAAAATGGTGTAGATTTTACACTGCTTTGTGTATGTTGGAAAACTTTATAGTCATTCACACATTTCAGTGTATTTTAAGAAAAGTTTACACGGTAAAATTTTAACCAAATCATGATTTTTGAGAAAGTGTAATATTTACTGCCTTAAAGTGTTGATTTTAACACGAAATTCTTTTACTGCACTCATTTTCAACACGACACGGTCAGATTTTTTACTGTGTAGGGCTATTAATAGCTGTCGCTCACATTTAAATGAGCTGGCTGACCGGTATCAAATTCACCTGTTCTGGGTCCCGGGGCACAGGGATATTCCAGGAAACTGCGTAGCGGACGAGCTTGCTAGACGTAGTACCACCCTGGAGATCCAATCGGAAAGGACTACTCTTGGTTGGCCCCTGGCAACCTGTAAGATGTTGCTTAGCAAGAGAGCAATCAACTTAGCGAACCACAGATGGGTAAACGGCACTACGTGCCATACGTCCAGACAGATCTGGCCTAAACTGGATCTTAAGCGCTCCAATTTTCTGCTTTCGAGGGGCAGAGCTGACCTTAGAATAGCTGCTGGGGTAATCACAGGCCATTGACTTATTGGCTTACACGCGAAGAGACTGGGTATCCCCTCAGACGACTTCTGCAGAAGCTGCATGAACGAGGAAGAGGAGGAAACCATTTTACACTACCTCTGCCAGTGCCCCGTACTGGCACGCAGGCGAAAGTCCTTCTTGGGAAACTATTTCTTTGATAGTCTCTGCGATCTGGCGGCGATTGACGTTGCAGATCTTTGGCGCTTCATCGGCAGCTCCGGATGGTTCAAATGAGGAGGTGGAGGGAATTCTTGGATTCCCGTGGCATCACAATGGGCCTTTTGAGGTCTAAGGCAGCCACACGAACCTAACCTAACCATTCAACCAAAAATTCTCCTCATCACTAAATAAAATTTTGCTATTCAATCCTGGGGTGAAATCAAAGAACTAATAACTAAAGAATGGCTATAACGTGTGCGTGTAATATGTGTGAGTGAGGCACTTCGAAGGGAAAATACGAATGAGAAATTTAACCTCATCGCGAAGAAGGCATATTTTGATTAATATTTCTAATCACTCGTATACTTAAAAGCAATCACATTAAAGCAACTTTAAGTTATTTAAATTAAATAATTGCGATGAAAGATTTTTGTTTGCATTTCTTTTTTGACGTTTAACCCCCTCCAGTGTAGTAGTTAATTGAAGAGAAATCCTAAATAGCGATAGGGTCAATGTAAAATTATAAACATTTTTAGGAGAAGAATTAAATAAACAACTAAATTTAATATGATTTTAAAAAGTGTATATATTATAGATTTCTAAAGAATTTCATTAATTTTACATTAAAATTTGGTATTACGTGAACAATCACATGAGCCGCCTAAATTTTTTTTACAAATTTTTACGCCTACATTGATCATTTTCTTTGGAGAAGTGTAGTTTAGTCGGTGTAAGAGAGATGCTTCACGGAAAATTATGTTGTAGCCATTCCTTAGTTATTACTTCTTTGGGTGCAATCATGTAAGGTGATAATGTAATGTGCACGAGGTAGGCCACGAAAAGGGAAATAGTGAACCGTGTAATGCGCATGCCCCAGGTGGCCAGGAAATGTCAAACGTGGAAAGTCAAGGACGACTCGAATCTATGGTAAATATGTGGGGTGAAATGTGTAACGGAAACATCTAGAACTAAGTGGCAGAAGTTTCTAGAATTAAACAAATTAGTATAAATATTTTTTTAACCACTATGAACAACAACAAAAGAGCAAAAAGATCGGCTTTGATCTTCAAACGGTCGAAATTTTATCAAAAATCACTGAATTTGTCTAAAAATGGTCAATGGCCCCGCAAATTTATTCTACTTTGCAAATAACTTTGATGATTTTTGTGTTTCAGATCAAAAAGGAAAGTGCGGTGCACGCACTACACGGCTCCAGAAGTGCGTGGATATCTCGCAAATTTTACAATTTAAAGAATTAAAAAACATTTTTTTGTGAACTTAAGTAAATGTACTAATAGCTGAAAAAGTCGAATTACACATTATTTACCTTCTTCTGGGAGAAAAAAATTCATAAACTTCAGTCATTTTTCAGGCCGCTCGACTAGAACCTATGTACCTTTAAGTCTATGGTCTAGCATTAGTAGCCAACATAACATGCAACATGTTGAAAATGGCAAACAATATATATTTTGCTTTTTTATTTCAATTTAAAATTGTACCAGTTTTAAAAAAACACCCTTTATGTAGTTATTGGATCATCCGCAATTACAAGAAGTAGGTGTCATTTATGTAGGTACACGAACACGAAATTGGTTAAAACTTACAAATTCATCTCAGTGAAATTTATTGTGGGAGTTATTTATTTCGTTCCGCTCATTTACTGACTCCATTAATAGGGATAAAGATTTCTTAGCGGTAACTTACTTTGAGTTTCTTTTCTACATTTTATAAATTGAGATTTATTTGAGTTTAAAGTGGTCAGTCCAGCGAACTCTACTGAAGCAATGAATAAAGTAAAGCCACTGGGCACTTAATCATTTCCTTTTAACAAATAAATTTTAAAGTGGAAACTTATTAGTAGACCTGTGTATATTTAGATTTTAAAATATGTGCAGAAACAAGTTATTTTAATTACTTTTTTAGTCGTGTTATGAGATTTTATGTGTTTCTTTCGACATGCATAGTGTGTCCAAAACTATTGAGCAACAATGTAATGCAGTACACATCGAAAGTAGTTAAATAAATCTTGTTTTAGTTAAAGATGATCAACAAACTTTCATTTGCTCTAATTTGACTAATGTGTAAAAAGAGAGAAGGATCGCACCTCGAACCCCTGCACGGATTAAAGCAATAAAATCTCGCATGACTTGTTGGGAGCTTCAGATATGTCAGCATCTCCAATTCAGGACCCCCGGGCGCATTGCATCACACCGGTGCAACCAATAAATAAATGCAAGTCGCGTACAACTGAACACGGCATATCGCGCCATGTATCTCATTTGGGCATCAATGTTGGAACAAATGTGAGCCAACTTCCACGTGGAGCACATCCAGTATAATTTTGGTGTACGTTGGTGTCACAGGGGAGTCCGACGAGGTGCTGGTCACCTTTATGCAAATCCCGGCAATGAATGCACTTCAGCCGCTTCTTGACATGTTTTCACATGGTTCTCCCACTCAGTTGGTGTTGACTGTTTACCTAGAAAATAAAAGCAGCGAAATGCACGACATAAGTGAGCCTACACTTTGCCAATTAAACACGGTTCGGTGTAAATTGATTGCCATGTTCAGTGCTTCTGGTGCGTTCATTTAACACCTGAAATGGAATTAAAAATGAGCTGATCCCCACAGATCCACAAGCAAAACGGACACCAGACTGCGTCTTACATTTCCCTGGACTCTGGAATAAATTGGGCTACGGCAGTAAACAGAAATGTCTCAAGATTTGTAAAAAGGTCTTGTTTTTAAATGTTACTTACTGCCGTGCAGGATAACAAAAGCGAAAATTTTTAATTAGCGCACACTGGCGCAAAACGAAATTTGAATAATTCAGGCCACATTGCTCAGGAATGTTCATGGGCGATCTTAATTTACATTTCAATGTTTGCAAACGTGTACTTTTCGCTACTTGAATTACATTCCACTTACCTCTGACTTTGTCTTTTTCCAGAAATTTCTCTTGGTTGAATTGAAAAATTTATAAAACCAGAAAAATATCTACGGAAAAAGGTAATTACTTAGTGATACCTAGTTTCAATTTTTCAACGAAACTGGGAATAATGACAGATTGAAAACATCAAATGAAATTTAATAACTATTTCAACGTTTTGAATCTATAACTTCTACTGTTGTAAGTCAACGTCGACAAATATAAATCAGTATAATACATGCATTTGCTCCTCAATTATCCTTCTTTTAAATATCACAACATAACCCTTTCATAAAAACATCTTAAAAACAACTTTCTCACTGGTTTTTATCACTTGAAAACTTTAACTTTTTCTAGGCTTTTTGCTTTATCACTTGAAATCTTGCCTTACTTCTGTCTTGCTATTAGGATCTTTTCCAAAAGCCTCGATAAGGCAGTAGCGAAGTTTCACGTATGAAGATCCTGCTTGGAGTGATTGTATTTGGGGACCTCTTAGCCAAATCGGCCTATGTCTAACTTTTGAAAGTTTAATTTGGTTCATACTATTGTTTGAAATAATTATAACTTTTTTGAAACGTATAGTACATACGAATATTTTAAACAGTATTGCATTTTTGTTTTATTTTTAAAAAAAATCATTTTTCTTTTAGCTTTTGTACTTTTAATTTTTGTATAAAAATTTGTAACTTGTAGAAATTTTTATAGAAATATTCAAAGGTGCAAACATGTTAAAAAAAAGTAGAAATATATATTTAGATTTAGAACATTTGAAATAATGTTTAAAATATTTCTTGCACATCTATCTATACAGGGCGTTTCTTAGGTCGTGTGCAAAAATGAAGGGGCAAGAAGATCTGACCGAGAAACGAGAAGAAATGTATGGGAAGGGGTCAATCTCCAAACTCTTCATGCTATAAGAGTTTGAAAGTTTTAAACGATGAAATTAACCAGTTTTAAATTTTAATACATATCTACTATAGTTTTTATTAAAAACTGTGTAATTTTCTTTTGTTACGACTAGTGGATTTTAAAATCAATTGTTTCATTTCAAACGGAGATATTTTGAAAATTTGTCCCATAATTTCTTTTATTTTCGGGTTTAAGACAGTGACCAATATGTTCTTTTTCAAAAGAAATTTAAAACACAAAACTCTTTTACCTTTCTAAAGTTATATAACCAAACGTACAGCTAATACCTATCCTTCTAAGAAAAAATTTTACCTGCCTCCAAAATGTGTTTTGCTAATAACACTATTTTAGTGTAGTAGGCAATGTGTGATAACAAAAAGTTTACTGTAGGTCATAAGATAATTGTTTTTTAAACATTCACACAGAGAGATAAACCATCTAGAGACGTTTTTCAAAGAGCGTTTCTAAACCATAGAGGAACTGGAAGCGTTCACAAACTTTCTTTCCTTCTTAGTTTTGAATTGCTGCGAGCTAGACAACAGCCTATAAATGGAGCGGATCTTTTTCAAATTCTTTTTTTTTAACCTAGTCTTACACCGGAGAACCATAGTTTGGTGGTTATGCTGATCAATCAATTGATCCAGTGACAAGAGATGAACTCACAATAAGAATTTTAGAAGCCGTAAATAAAATAAAAGAAAATCTAGCAGCAATTGACTTAAAAACATCCATTATATATAAGAATATAAGAATATAAGATCCCGGAACGCAATATCCCGGAATACAAAATCCCGGAGCACAAAATCCCGGATCCCGGAAATGTCATATTTTAAATTTATGCATGTTTCATCCGACAGATAATATATGGGATAGCCTCGAAATCCCGGAATCCTAAATACTGGATTGCAAAATCCAGGAAGTTTAAAATTATGAAATCCCGTGGTACAAAATCTCGGAATGCGAAATCCCGGAAAATGAGTTCGGGATTTTGGAATCCGGGATGTCGTACAAAACCCTGAAAAAGCCTGTATTTAAGAATTTTAATAAAACACCGGTTGCAAACATTAAATTTAATAAATTTATTAAGAAAATTCTCGAAAAAAGTAAAACAAAATCCTTTTTTTATACATAATAATATAACTTAACTTAACGAAATATTACGCGCGCAATATTCTTTAAATATTCAACAATGCCGTAATTGTATCTTTTTTTAATAACTCGTTTAATTCTTTTCCATCGTTTGAAATTTTTTGTTTGTTTATTGGTTCACGTTCTCCTGTTTTTATATTTTCCCAAATAGTTTTTGAAATTATAAGCTCTTTGGATAAGTCACTAATAATTTTATATAATCCTGAATTTTTTCTGGCAACTATAACTTTCAGACGTCGGTGCCATGCTTCAACGCTATTCTGCGTGCGTGGAATTTGCTCGAGAGTCCTGTCAACAGACCAAAATTCTGGATCGTATTGTGGGCTGCCTTATTTTCTAGTAGTGTTGATATAATTTTTAGAAACCATAGTGCTATTTTTTTGACATCTGAATCTTCTAAATTATTATTTAACTCAAAATAATAATTTGAAACCTCTTCAGGAGGAACGAAAGCCAAACTCTTAATCATACGTACTTGAATGCTAAACTCTTGGGAATTTCCATATTCAGTAACAAGGAATCCTTTATACGCAGTTCAGTTTACTCTATCCAATTTTAAGCGAATTTTCTCAAGCGAACGTGTTAGAATACATTATTTTGCATTTTTATGTAATTTTATGGAATCACGTGCGGCGCCGCACATGATTCCAGAAAATTACATAAAAATGCAAAATAATGTATTCCGGTATTTTGAGTTCCGGGATTTTGATTATACGGGATTTCGTGTTCCGGGAATTTTCAATTGCGGGATTTTGATTCCCGGGATTTCTAATTAGGGATTTTGAAATCCGGGATATCGTACCCAACCCATAATATATACATATTAAAAAACAATTTTGTATTTCATTTTTTGAAAATTTAGTTTTTAGGCAACATCGCCCTGTCTTTCCGGGATTTTGTATTCCGGGATTTTGTGTTCCGGGATTTTGTGTTCCAGGGTTTTGTACTCCGGGATTTCGTAACATTAAGACTCCGGGATTTTGTATTCCGGGATTTTTTGATTTTGAAAATATTTGAACTATAATAATTAATTCGGCTTTCTTTTTTCAGCACTATTAAAAACCAAGTTCTACCAATAAAAATGAACAATTTAGGAGGCAGGTATAATTTTTTCTTAAAAGTTCAGATATCAGCTGTATGCTTGGTCATGTAACTTAAGAAAGATTAAAAAGATTTTTGTGTGTTTTAAACTGGAAAATTAAAAAGAAATTATAAGACAAATTTTCAAAATATCTCCATTTTAAATATAAAAAAAATTTAATTTTTTTTCACAAAATTTAACTTTTAAAGTCTATTTTTTAAACCCAATAGCTATAACAAAAGAAAATTACACAGTTTTTAATACCATGAAGACTGTAGTAAATATGCAATGTAAAACTGGTTAATTTCATCGTTTCAAACCCAAATTTCAAACATCGTTTAAAAATAGACCCCCTCCCATACACTTGTTTTGTTTCTCGCTTAGATCAAGGTGTTCCTTCATTTTTGTACACGACCTAAGAAACATAAAAGTGGATGTGGGTATTAATGCATGTAAGCATGTGTGTTCCAGTATAATTTTGAAATGACTAGAGCAACATACACCAAACTTGCTAGGTACATATATTAATTCTAATATGGAAAAAAGGCTGTAGGGGTAAGACTCCCTAGTATCCCGATCGATTTTCTAAATTCCGACAACGCCTGGTATACGGGGTTTGGTATGGAATCCCGGAATACAAAATCCTGGAACACAAAATCCCCGATTCCGGAAATGCATATTTTGAATTTATGCATGTTTTTATGAAATCAAATGCGGCCGGTCATGTATAAATTTAAAATACGAATTTTCAGCTTCGAAGAAAAAGTAATTATTCCATAAGGTGACTCCAGCCTAATTAAGTTTTAATATGTTATTAACATGGTTCGCTGATTATAAATCTGAAAGAAATTCGCGAAGGTTTCTATGTAACGGATCGCGAGATATTTGCAGTTGAAGTGTCAAAAACAAAACAAAAAATAACTAATTTTGGAATTCATTAGAGACACTCATGAAAGCTCGGAAAGTAAATTTTTTTCTTTCACAAAATATTTTAAGAAGATATATACAAGGAAATATTGACCGATGTATAAACAAACATTTCCGAACCGTCTCCAATGACTTCTAAAATGAATTATTTTTCACAAACTTCAAATACGAATATTTTGGGAGCCATTACATAGAGATCGCCAATTTCTAAAATAAATATATGTTCATTACAAATTAATTGGTGTGGAGACACCGAATTTAATAATTACCTTTAGTTTATTTTTAAATAAAATGCACAAACTGTGCAGCAAATATTCACATGACCCGAGTGAATTTTCAAAATAAAAATCAACACAAACTGCTTGTAAACCCGAGCAAAAAAAATTTTGTGTTGAAGTTTCATCTAGTTTTCGTTTTTTCGCGAAGGCGTCCAGCAGCTGAAGAAAAGTTAACCCGTTGGTGCTGCTGTTGAGAACGAGCCAAAGGAGCTTAACTTTTCTTCATTAGAAACGCCGATCGTGTTAAGAAATTTCTATATTTCTTACGTTGCTCGAGTTTACAAGCAGTTTGTTTTGATTTTTAAATGTTTACTAAGCATGTAAAAATTGGACTTCTTTTCTAGAAAATATTATGTAATAAAGCTTCATATTTCTTTTACTATCAGTAAAGTACCATTCTAACAAAAATACATACATATTAACAACCAATATTTAATTTAATTTGTTTGAGAATAAATTTTTCAAGCTTAATCTCTGGGATTTGTGTTTCCAGGATTTTTGTTCCGAGATTTTGTGTTTCAGGATTTTGTAATTTTAAGATTCCGGGATTTGGTTAAGTTTTGTGATACCTTTTCCTTTAATATGAGCCCAATCAAAATAGGGTACTTTTGTTAAATATTGCGACAAGCGGGCAAACATTCGGGGTTTTCAGGGGTTCTGATTTTACAGTTATTATATTATTTTAAATATCCAAAATGGCGGAGCTAATATGGCATTCTCAGAATCGCCTATAAAGCCTACCTGCAATTGAAAAAAAAACAAGTAATTTAAGGAATTACATTTAAAATATTTTACCTTTATTTATATATTCTTTTGAAAATAATTAGCAATATTTATATAAGAAAGAAAATTTAATAATCATTAAAAGAATTAATATTAAAAATAATGTCGTCTTATTTGTAACAATTTGCGGGTTTATCTGAAATAAAAAATGTTAATGGTGTTTTATAATTATGCTTTAAAATACTAAAGGAATTAATCCTTCCTTTCTCATTTCCGATATTCATATATTATAGTCAAAATCTAAAATATCTTTCCAAATTTTATATTTAATTTTTTAGCGGCTGCCATTTTTAATTTTATTATTTTATAAATATTGTAAAATATTCTCTAAGGAACATTTAAATAAGAGCTTTTTTTAAGCTTGTTTAGTTTTTTTTTAGACGATGTGAGACCAAAGCCTAGGGGACAATCCTCTGATGCGTTAGCATGGTTTGGCCCGAAGGGAATTAGGGTAAGGCAAGTGAGGAAACTTGAACGTCTTGTTTTTGCATTGCTGCGAGCTAGACAACAGCCCAGAGACGAAGTGAATTATTTTAGTTTCTTAATCAAGGCTCACGGGGAAACCTTGTGTCGAACGGGAATTGATCCAACTCAGTCTCTTCAAATCAAGTTCCCAAAATTATGCGTTTTTTTATTTTTTATTTATTTGTTTTCCAAATCTAATTCCCAAAATAACGGTCACTGAAGCAATGCTTATGTGTTAGCATTGCAGCAGTCTAAATAACTATTTTAAGTCTATCTAAAATTTAAATTTCCTGATATTATCAAATTCATACTTATGTAATTCCATGCAACTTCTTATTAAATAATAAGTTGTTCTGTAACAATTTATAGGGCATGTTTGGAGCTCGTTGGGGGCACTATTCAAATTAAATCGAAATCAAACTAAGCTAGATACCCAAAGTAAGCAATACAATAACAGAAGCAGTTCTATCTGAGAATAATTTATCAAAAACAATTTGTCCTGTAAGAACATTTTTATAATTTAGATCTGATGGCTCTTGTTTTATACTCAAAGACAACGTATTATAAAATTTTGAGCCAAGAATACTATTATCTGTACAGAAATTTCAGCAACGCAACTATATATAATTATATTATAGTCATAAGATTAAACTAGTTTAGGGCTTGGGTCGTGTGAAAGAATTTTGATTTCTTTAAGCATATTTTAATAATTGTAAATTTTTAAATTTACAAATTACATAACTAATTACATTAGTGTATGTCGAATCTTAAGCTATAATTTCTTATTGCATCACTGCATTGTTGCAAAGTAAACCATCCTAATATATCTAAACTTTTAATTGTTTCCTTATCTATTACATCCAAACTTTAGATTGCTTCCCTATTCTTAGTCTGCCTTATCTCTTTGCACACGTCTGCTATCTGTTTGTCCCATCTTAGCTTGCTATCTACTTCGTCAGCAATTTGCAGATCCTTTCCCTCTAGTTTCAGCTTATTTTGGTTCTGACATATATCAGCCCTAGCGATGCAGCCAGTTTCCTTAAAAATAAGGGCAAGCTTATGTATAGTCTGCCAATTGGATACAGTAAATAAATCACGATTCGCATGCAAATAATGCATCTCAAGATTTTAAGTATTTTGAATATGTTTAAAGAATTAAGTAAGAATAAAGTTTTTGATGATTGTTCTAGGAACATTTTAAGAAATGTTAAGAAATGAAATGTAGAATTGTGTTATAGTTTCATTTCATGTTGTTGTTAATTTATTCATCATATTCAAATCCTGGCGTTGAACGATTACAAATAAATCTAAATTAAGCAAAAATCCGGAATCGTCTCAACAACGATACAATAACTGGTACTAATGGTACTTATAGTTTCAGATTGGAGTTTCGAGATTCGAATTTTAAGTTAACATGTTACTAAATACTTGTTATTCTATCAATAAATATCCGCTTAAATCTGATGATTTTGTTGCTTAATTGAAATCTAAAAAATTAAGAATTCTTAGGAAATTCGGTATCACTGGACTAAGAATACCATAGAATACAAGGTGGTTACGCTCTTCTCCTGTCACATCCCATTAAAAAAAAGTCACGCGGAATACACGGTAAGTCGACGTGGAATTTCTTCGAAACCGTATGTCGAAAGTAAGTTGAATTTTGTATACCGATGTCCTAGGCGTTATGCATATTAGTTTACGGAGAATTGACACATCAACTCCAAGTGGAACTTGTGTTAATTTTCCACCGACTTTCCACGTGACTGAAATTCTGCTGGGATAAATAGGACCGAAATAAAGATAAGGAACTTCACATATGCAATCTCTGGCATTGCAACTTTTCAAACATGTTAAGATGCGCCTAATAGAGGTCTGTACTGTGCAGTATTGCTTTTAACAATGGAGAGCATGGACTCGCGAGAAAATTTTTGCAAGCCTCATGCACCGAAAGCATATAGCATTATTAAATATGTACATATGTGAATTGAAATTTGAAAAATTATCACAAACTTGTTAAAAAAGTAACAGTAGCTTAACTTAAGCAACGTTTTAATAGTGAATAATTATGCTTAAAATGCCAAGGTAATTGCAGAGAAAATGTCGGTGGTTCAGAATACACTTTAAGTTGTAGGTCCCCTTGTAACCGTTTTTATAGGAACTGGACACTTACCTTCCACAGAAAATTAACGGTGAATGCTTAAAGATACTTTTCTTGTTTTGGTTTTTTTAAATTTGGGATATTGTGAGCCGCCCTAAAATTTTTGTAATGGTATATTAATTTTTTAACTGATATACCTTTATGCTATAAAAAGCGGTGGGAAGCACCATTTGAAAGTTGAGTAACAATTAGATCGATTACACAGGCCTGCGAGGTTTTTCCCTCTGGACAATGAATTGTTGTTTCCGAGGTAATTTTTCCGGCTTAAACTCAATTCGGTCTCAGAATTGCTCTATCACGTCAGGTTTTGGAGATATTCTAACCTAAAAGTGCAAAAACTCTGTTTTTTTGACATATTTGAGGTTATGTAGCATTGCGATTTTTTTTTTCTTCAAAAAACTATGTGTGGGATCTTATAGTACAAGTCTTCCTCTTTCAAATGTCGTTGAGTTTGCTCAAATATCTTTTTTTCGCCGAGATATCGCATTTTGAAATTTGCATGTTCATGAATTTCTCGGTATACGAAAAATGTATGGTCACTTTATTCAGCCGGTTTCAGCGGAAAAATTACTTCGGAAACAACTATTCATTGTTCAGGGGGAACAATTTTCAAAATTTCGCAGGGCTGTGTTATTGATATTTATTATGGCGGAAACTTTTCGCACATAAATAGTCGAATTTTACCCATGGTTTCAGTTCATCTATCACGGAAAAGATCTTCTTGAAGCACATTACTGCACTTCCAACTGACTTTTCTAGTAGTCCTGACGGGGTTCATGCTGCAGTCATAAAGAAATGCTCTTCGGTGTTATTATGGCCCTTGCTGTTTCTATTCAGAAAGTCTCTCTCGCGGGGCCATTTCCCAGCACTCTGAAAGATGTCGTTTTTAATTCCTATTTTCAAGAGTGGCAATAGAAGAGACATTTCCAATTACAGGCCGATTGCTAAATTGTCCTGTATTCCTAAGCTCTTCGAACTGTTAATTCAATCCCAATTATCCAAAGTGTGTAAAGGTTTAATCTCCACTCGGTAGTATGGTTTTCTTCAGGGTAGGTCTACGGTTTCAAACTTGGATTCACGGATGGTTGCCAAACTGAACATTGAGAAATATCCGGTTATGTCCTCCTCGAGGTCTCGCAGCTTCCGTACTTTTCAGTACATGTTTGAGGGTACTGGTATAAAACGGGAGGAAGGGGTGAGGTACTTGGTAGTGTATCTTGATGTTAAATTGAACTTCATCTCCCAAGGTCCAAGGAATTTCCAAGCCCTCAAATAAGGGGGAGGGGGGGGGGGGTAATGGTTAATTTTCATCTTTTTCCCTAAATAACTTTTAAACTAGTTTTTTTTTATTAAAAAAAATATTTCAGAACCTCACAACATGTATTTTCATTTGATATGTCATACGGTACAGTTTGCAAAACTTCTTTTTAATTTTCTAATTTGTCCTCCCAAAAATGACCCCCATATTCAAAATTCACTTATTTACGTTACACGTCCGTGTTTGAGTCACATAAATTAATATGTGTAACAAATTTCAACTTAATCGGTTCAGTAGATTCGTAGAAACTTGGCTGTGACAGACGGACAGACAGACAGACACACGAGTGATCCTATAAAGGTCCGTTTTTTCATTTGGAGGTACGGAACCCTAAAAATGAAAAGGAGTACCAGTTCAATTCCTGATTATGCCATATTTATTCCCTTTGATAAACAATCCTTTCATGTATATTTTCTACATATAACAGTTTCAATGTTTCACATCTGCCAGTCGTTGCGCGGGGGCTTACTCGTTTTTTTTATTATGTTACCAAAGCCCAGGGGACAACCTTTGATGCGTTAGCATGGCTTTGGCTGGAAGGAAATTAGGATAAGGAGAGTGAGGAAATATGAAAGCCTTATTTTTGCATTGCTGCGAGCTAGACAATAACCCAGAGACGGAGACGTTTTTTTTTAATTCTATTTTTTAAAACCAGCTGATCCAATTCCGTCTCCACTTGACTGATTACTCAAGTTACAATGCTGAGTCAAGGCTCAAATAAGATTGTATGTACGTTTTAAGTGGTGTATTACTGCAACGGTTAGATTGTGATTTCGATTTTAATTTGTTTACCGAATTTGACTTCTTTCTAGACTATAGATCAGCTGTAATACTGCTACACAGCTGCAATACTATATAGGCTAGCTTGCAGTTTCGGTCTCATATCAACGGAATTAATTTGCTTCAAGTCTGAAAGAATTTTTATCGAATTAACCCTTCTAACTCAGAAGGCGCACTTCACAGGCAGAAGCCTGGAATCAATTGACATATTCACCAGAATATAACATATATTGAGGTGAATGAGGCTCCCACATAGACTTCCTAGCAGCCGATTTGTTCGCGATGACTTCTCACTTCATTTTCTGATACTCTATTGCTCTACTTATATGATTTCTGGTACACATAAATCATACAAATTTATAATTGTGTTAGCTTAGCACTATAAAATATGCCAATATATATATCAGCCAATTAATAAAATCAGCCAATATGAAAAATAATGGTAAACGAAAAATTTCAAAATTGCATTAAGAAGTACAATATGTATTTGAATCCTCCTAGTCGTAATTAGTTAAACTAAATTTAGTATCTTATTCACTGAGTATAAGTATAGAGCCGAACTGCTTTTACTAGGGATGGAAATCGAAAGTAAAAATTTCGAAATTTAGTATTGCAATATATCGCATGATGCGATACTAAGTATCGATATATCAAATTAATATTATCGATAATTTGGAGTATCGGTATCAAATGATTATTTGTTTAAATAATGATAAAATAGATTAAAAATTTAATCAAATATCAGCTACAGAGCACTGTATTAATTTCAACACAAATTCTTGAACGAAAGAACTTTATTTTCTTTTATATAAACTACATATATATTCATTTCTCAAACATCAAAAACTTTTTAAAAACACTTCTCTAATTCTACAAGTACATAGTATTGCGTATTGCCCTTATTTCTTCAAAAACATTAATGTGACAGTCATTGCTTGTGACACAGATAAAGCTTTTTGGTAGTAGATCTTAATAAATCGAGGATCAAGGAGTGTGGCGATAGCAAAAGGTATAACATTTTCAATACTCTTAAAACGTCTATCTATTTCGGCGATAAAGAATTTCTTCATGTCTTGCCATTGATTTGTACGGTAGTGCTTCTTTTACTCGTTACAGGTAACACCTAGAGAATTTTTACTTGAACTTTTATTTTGTTGTTGAATTTATTTATTTTAATTGCATTTCATTTTGTTGAAATATTTTATTATTGAATTTTATATTGAATTGTTTTATTGAACTTTTTGCCTGAATTGATGTAAAATGTAAAATTTTCTTTTTGAATAAAAGGCGTTTTTTTATTGAAACTTAAGGCTGTTTTTATTCCGGTATCCCTTCTATTTGTGAGTAGATCACACGCACATTTCTATACTTGCAGCGAATTGTCATTTTATATAGTCAACAATATTTTTTGAATAAAAATAATTAATTTGTTGAAATTTGAAGAAAGGAAAACAAAACAATTGAAAAATCTTTCGATATCCGATTTATTCCATTCTTGAAAATGTGATGTGTTGACACATGTTTGTTTATATTTTGACAGCGCCAAAAGGAGATTTATATGGCGGATAGACACGCATAGCCTTAAATTAGAAGGCTAAGACTATACTGCTGTTCTTAAGGAATATCCTATTTCTGTAACGTTTCTTGGCATAGAGCTGGAGTCTATGTCCTGCAGCTTCCCTTGCTCCGAGAAGAAGTAACTACCAAACCAAGGACCACTCCCATAAAAAATGCAATAAAAACTGACTACTACGGTAAACGCTTAAATGCATAAAAGTTTATTTCTTTTACGTTTAAGCATTACGAGCAGAGACAGTTTTTTCAATAAGATAATCTCATATAATTGCTTGTGAAATAGAAATCTTTTCGAAAAGATTTGTATTCCACAATTTCTAAAGAGCACCAACGGAATGTCGCTAATTCCTCATCTTTCTATGGCTATTTCTATTTTGTTTTCTTTAAAATTGCTAGCCTGATTTACAATGACGAGCTTCTAGCCGCTCCCACCACTGTACCCTCAGGTCAAATTTCGAAAATCTTTTTAAGCTGAACAATACGAATTTAGAACAGTTTACCATCATTTGTTTTTCCCTCGTTTCAACGTTTAAACAAACGAAGTTAACAATGTCATCAGCTTTACTAGTACGAGTAGCCAAGTGCGAGTCAGACTCGCGCACCGAGAGTTCCGTAACTTGGATGGGTACTGATTTCTAAAAAAAACTATGCTAATTAGAGACATTTCTATTTTTCCTGTAGTATTTACATAAACCTCTATCAACTTTAATTATGTGTATTTCGCTTTGCAAACTTCGGAGATAAGTTGGAGGAAATGGTATTTTTGTGGACACTTTTCATTATAAGTCGAAAAGTATGCAGTAC
Source organism: Leptarthrus brevirostris (assembly GCA_964036015.1). Lineage (NCBI taxonomy): Eukaryota > Metazoa > Arthropoda > Insecta > Diptera > Asilidae > Leptarthrus > Leptarthrus brevirostris. Next base: position 98,551,249 of record OZ038373.1, read on the forward strand.
AAAATTAAAATATATCTTATAATGTCCAAATGGAGAACTTTCATATGATTATGACCTATTAGCCCCACTTAACAATTTTGATCCCCCCTTTCGGCAGCTCTTGCAAAAAAAAAAAAATATTTTTAAAAACTTTTCGTTCGCAATTAAGGTGGCCAGGCATTATTTAAAACTATTCCAAATCTCAAGTTGATAGCATTAGTAGTTGCTGAAATATGGAGGTGTGACAGATTATACTTGCGTTAATTTTACGAAATTTTAGACAGCATTAAAGGAACATACTAACTTTGTAAAAAGTGTGTATAAATTCAGTAGGCTTTGATCTAAATCCGCAGGCAGGACAGGCTAAATTCTGCTTGTCTGCAACATAAAATTTAAAAAGTTTTAGAAAAAAGCAAATATATACGAGTATAACTTTATATATATATATAAAACGTGGCTTCGAGAATAACGCGATTAAAGTTTTAGTAGGATGTGGTTTAGCAACATCAAAAATTAAAGCTGAAGGTTCACTGTGGAACACCGAATTAACTGCAATATAAACCAAAAAATTTAATTTCTTTCCTTACTAAAAATCCGAACCTATTTTAGACCGTTTTTAAATAATATCACGAAAAATAAATTCTTTGGCAGCTACAAATTTCCAAACGCACCAAAGGTGCACATTCACTGTCCAGCAATAAAGTATCAAATTTAACGTCCAAACTTACCGAACGCATACTGAAAATGCGTCTTTAACTGATTTTCTGAACATACCCTAAATAGTGAGTAAAGAACAGAAATGATCCTCAAGTACTCTCATTTTACTATTTAATAGATTGCTTATTATTTTTGGTCGCACTGTCACGCTCGATTTAACATCTTTATTAAGATAAAATCGCATTTTCAACAAGAAAATACGCTAAATGTGCTTTTACATGTTGAAACCGCCAAACGATCAGTTTCACCCGCATGTAATCAGTCAAAAACTGCGAACAAAAAAATTTCAAATTGTATAGCGTTGGCATGCGCATTTGTTTATTTTTAATTTATGGGAATCAACTTTGACGCGGTGATGATATATGCCCTGCCTAATGGATTTGTGTTATTGAATTGGATAAACACATTGTATAACTGCGCACCTTCATTCACCTGCAGGTCTCTTCCCGAGTCTTTTCCGTTCGCATACCGAAACTCGATATTAAAAAAAATCGAACCTGTCAGGTTCAAATTGAACAAACTAAATCGGAAAGGTGAGGATGCAAAAACAACAAGAAAAGCAAAGTATTTGAGAAATGATACTGCATGACGCACTATCCATCCCAGGTGCCTTTCATTCATGACGAAAAAATTGGTTTGATGTGACCCCTTCAGGTTACATATCTTTTTTTAGACACTGTTTGGATCTGTTCGTCCACATAAATTTAATTCACTTAAAGAAGTCATCCGTGTGGACTTGGGAAGAGAATCAGTTTTTATAATTCAGACTGTCCTAGATCTTCCAGATGAAGAGTGATCAGAAAAAATGTCACAGTTCTAGAAGCGTCTAATAGAAATAAGTACGTATGTAAGTGAATAGCAATCAATAGCATTTAAATAAAAAATATGTTTTTGGATATTTACTTAGTTAAGATATATCAACTTCCGTCAAATATTTGGTTAAACGATTAACTAGTCGACCAATAGTTGACGAAAAGCTCGATAAGTAAGCCTCCAATAAGCTATGGTAAGTCATTTATTTATTTACTTACAAGTTCATCACTTCCTTATTACTAGCACAAGAGAAAGAAAGAGTCCCAAATAGTCAGCATAATATGAAGCAAACATGAAACAGAAGAAAATGAAAAAGATACAAAAATTGGTCATACAAATTTAACAAATCGCTTAACTATAAATAGTCAAATTTACATAAATTACTTATACTACAAATAGTCAATATCAGCTAGCAAACACAAATAGTACAAGAGTAAGGTGAAAGAGAAGAAAGAGAAGAAAAACAAATCAAAACCTTAACTAACTTAACTAAGCCGACCCCTAAAGAGGCTCCTAGATAGGTGAAAGTCAATACTAATGCTTAGAAAAATGAGACATGGTACCGATCCGTGATTGCCATAATTAGTATGTCGCGGGATGTGGAGAAAGCCATGATTCCTCAAAGAGCAGTCAAATGCAAATACAGTACGAGAAATTTTACTCTCAATGCAAAGCGATAAGTTTAAACCTATCCACGTACGAAGGCAGGACAAGAGAACCGTTCCATGGAAGACCACGAAGAGCGAATTTGACAAATCTTATATGACTCAAAAAAGGGAGACCAAACAATACAAGCTTACTAAAAAATTTGCTTGAAAGAGTGCAATAAACTTGCCTCGTGATACACAGTTTGTCAAATTCATTATATCTTAGACCATTTAATAAAACCTTAATGTGGTCTTCAAAGTTTAATAAAACGCTCAAATCTTTAATTTTCTCGAGTCTAGAGAGCGTACATCTATGGTATACTTAAAAACCAATGGGTTCCTCTTGCGTGAAACGGTAATAGTATTACACTTGTCGATATTCAGTGTAAGAAAATTAATGGAGCGTCGCTTATAGAAAGTGCCCAGGTCGGAATTCAGAAGAGCACAAGTAGCCGGTTGAAAATATGAAAATTTTAAGCATCGTGAGCACAACAAAGAAGGAAACCTCCATATCCGATATGTCATTAATATAAATAATAAAGAGTAGAGGTCCCAAATGACTGCCTTGTGGACATCTGAAATAATATAGATAATGTCGGACTGCGCGCCCCGAATTCAAACCCGTTGTGAAAACCCAAGGAGGTGATGCTTGTGTGTAAGAATTCTGGGATAAGTTCTATCTAAGGTCTTACTGAACCACACTACGCTAAAAGTTTTTGAAATAGTATGAATGCATATGAATTAGAAAAGATTTTCAAGGACACCCGTTAACAAAATGGGAGTTACGAACTGCAGCCTGTGCAGGGAATGCCGCAAAGAAGACGATACCGTGTTGCAGGCTGTCGATCAATGCCCTGGCTTTACGCAAAGAACATTTAAAATCTTGCGAACGTGCTTCTGTGACGATCTAGCAAAAGTAAAGCGATTGGGCTGTAAATAATGGACTTTAGGGTACGCTGCCGGGCAGGGTGCGTACAAAGGGCCACTAAAGGCATCATTACAAAGATGCAGTGTATCTTACTTCCTTGCAAACTAACCAACCCACCAACTCCACCGTAGTCAGTGCCAAGTCCGTTTGAGAAAGGAGGAGGGAAACACATGCGTGAACCGGAACACCTCGGCTTATAGAGACTCTATGCGCTGTACAAATACACCCTCGCTGATTCACAGAACACTTCAAGAATCAGCCCTCCCGCTGGGATAGAATAGGTTCCGTTTATCTGAAACACCAAACTATATACACGAAGCGTCTTGTACACCTCGGATTAATCGAACTGATTTTGTGATGTTGACCTTTGGTTATAACCATCGGACTACGACCGGGCTATGCAACACGAGAACTCTGTGGGACGATTGTGGTTACGCGAAGATTATGGAAGTGGAGCGGGAAATTGCCTAGTAAGAATTAAATATGTTAGGGTTAAGCGAAAGTGAAGAGTTTACATCAACCAAATCTGAAACCGTCCTGCTACACTCTGGCCATGAAAAATTAGATACACCCGCATAGCGGTGTAGGCTTGTTGCTAACCAAGCTTGCCCGCCAATCACTACTGTCACTTATATCCGATCGAATTTTCTTCGCCAGATTTCGGAGCAGGTTACGTAACATCTCAATAATTCAATGTTATGCGCCCACCGAGTAAGCGGATATAACAACTAAGAATGTGTTATTCCAGCTCTTTGGCAACACCTAAAGGTGATTTAACAATAATCAGCGCTATGATTGGCTCTAACAACATCGGCCTGAAACATGTAATGGGGAAGTTTGGACTCGGAAACAGGAACGCAAATGGGGAGTTGTGTGTTGAATCTGGTAACCCATGGATCGTTATTGAAATACAAAAAATGCCATCTAACATCCTGGGCTTCCCCAAACGCCAGAACTGAGAATCAGATTGACTATATTTCTGTTTCGAAAAGCTGGAGAAAGTGTCTTCTCGACGTAAGGTCTAAGTTCGGCGTTGTTATTGGCAGCGATGACCATCTTGCAACATCTAAGTTTTACCTAGTACGTCCACGTAACACAACATCTAACATGCTCAACGTGCAGAGGGTTAAAATATTCAAATATCCGCAACACATATATACCACGGCATTACGCCAAAAACTGATGCAGTGCGTCATAACACTGACGACTCCATCGACCAATGTACGCCCGTCGAATCCGGACGTTTGGGTGGATTAAATCACTCTCTCCCTTGTGAAGAGGACTGCTTATGTCTTTTGAAGGTTGACCCATAAACCGCAGTTGACTACCGACCTATGGATTTTACTCATAGCTCCTTTCATTAGTTCGCTAATGGCGCTTAGGAACTTTCCTGAGAGCAGTTGGACCAGGTCGTCTGCATAAGCCACCACATTTAACCCATCATCTTCGAGTGGGACCAGGATCTTATTAACTAATAAGAGCCAGAGCACTGGTGACAAGGCATCCCCTTGCGGAGTTGCATACGGGTCTGCCAGCGTCGCGCTTACCCAATTTTGTATATATCTAATGACCTCCCAGCATTTTGTTAATCCTGTGGCAAACGACACTATCAATGCCACGTGATTTCAGAGTGATGTGTATTGGTACAGTCTTGACATTATTGAATGCCCCTTTAATGTTGAGGAATATAAATTCCTTGTAACTAAGTGATTTCTTAATAGTAGGCACTTCTTCGTGTAGCGCGGGTTCGACCGACTTCCCTTTTGTATATACATGATATGCAGTGCTTACCCCTGTTATTAGTGTAGCTCGCATAGGTACATATCGATAAGACTTTCCAGTGACTTTAGAAGAAACAAGTCTTATAAATAGGTCTGCAGTCCTCAACGGTTATATGTACTTTCTTGACTGCCTTGGGGATAAAGGTCACCTTACCCTGTCTCCAAGCAAGAGGCACATAACATAGGAGTAGGCAGCTTCTACAGATCACCATGAACCAGAAGATAATGGATCCCTCAGCTTTTGGAAGCATGACTTTGACAGTGTTGATCGTTGAGCTTTAAGTAGGAGAGACATTTCAGGAAAAATTAGGTCTGTCTGTTTACTTTTGTGTAAGTTAAAAATTGATCTTCTGATGATGAGGGATGAAAATGCGAAAGTAAACAGACGCTTTTTGGGTAAATTGATGGCAACTGAAGAACTGTCAAAAGTAAATTACAGAGCACAGATCAGTGCGTTTACAAGAAATCGTTAAAATAAATTAAAATTAATAACAATTTACTGAAAAAGTTCGTAGTTCCCCGTGTTTATTTAAATTTTTGCTTATAAGCTGTAACTTGCCAAACATTAATCAGCTGTTTGTTGTCAACCATAAAAGAAGAAGAAGAATTCTGCCGAAATTTTGTCCACACTCATCAGCGTGTATAAAATTTGGACAAAATTGGAAATTACTCGACTGACGAAAACTTTCGGTTTTGTGTAAGCTTCATTGAACTCCAGGGGACAAAATGAAATTTATCTCGAAGAGCAGCAAATACAACAAGTGGATACATTTTGCTATCTCGGAAGCATAGTTACAGTAGAAGGCAGAGCTGAACCTGCTTTACAGGTTCGCATCAATAAAGCTCGAGTTGCATTTAATACTCTTGCTGAGATCTGACGCATTAATAACATTTTCGAATTGAATGGAAAATATGTTCTGTTCATCGTCCGTTTGACATGGACTTCTAGGTTACAAGAATTCGTCAACCGATGTCTCCGGTGTGTCCTTAACATTCGTTGGCCGAGGGTCTTACCAACGAAAACCCACACAGAATTACAGGCCAAGACGTAATAGATATAAGTGTTCGCAGACAAAAGTTGGCTAGGCCAGCGTGCGGAGAATATCCGTAGAGGTAATCAGATCAACAAAGCGTGGCAACAATTGTAGGCGTTGGTGCAGAAAGGGACCAGGAGGAAAGTCGGTGTAGTAGATGCCCTATGCCCCACAAGGGGTTAATGGAATTAGGGAGAGAGAGAGAGAGAGAGCTTTAATAATAAGTCATTTTTTGGAAAACTGTACAGAAGATTAACAATCTTGTTTCGCATTACCTAATTTGAGGTTTTTTAAAGAGATAACAAAATAATGTGTTAAAAACTAAAGATATAAAAAAGATATAACAAAGAGAAAGAAAAACAGAAAAATATGGAGTGAAAAAACCTCCATACAGGAGCCTACTTGCTAGATTAGTTAAATAAAGTAAAATATATACAAGAACGAATTGCTAAGATTGCGATAAATTAAAATAAAAAAGATAAGAAAAATAATAAGAATAAGAGGAATTAGAATGTGAACCACTTATCTACGATTGGCCAAGGGAATGTAATAATTTTTTGAAGCCGCTGCAGTATCCCATCAGCTGTATATTTTGAGGTAAGGCATTCCATTTACGAACAAGTTGGACAAAGTAAGATTGCTCCCCAAACTGGGATATGAATATAGGCAATACGGAATCCCCTGTTCGAGCGCAGGAACTGAAATTTCTCGTATATGTATTTTGGCCTTTTAATGTTTATTAATCCATGCAAGAAGGTCAGCCCGCGAATCTTGAGATATGTTTCTAAAGAAGTACCAGTAAGCGTATTTACTACTGCAGATATATAGGAGTTGCGGGGCAACTTATATACATATTTTACCATATCATTGAATGCTACTCTCAATCTCCGTTTATACACAGACCTAGCCAACTTGGGACGAAAGAAAACTGACAGATAACACGAGCAACTCTAATGGGTGCCCAAGGCACCCATTAGAGTTGCTCACGAATACGGCTACAACACGTGAACTCCGAATTCAATCTTACTCAGAAACTCTCTACTGAATCGACATAATTTATACCGGAATGGTTTAAGGTGAAGGTGGTAGATTGGATATCTCAATATTTCGTCTATAGATGGCAATACAATGTGATTTGGACGGGATTAGGGATAGTTTATTAGATATTGACCACCTATTCACTCGTTCATTTAAGCATTAAGTTCATCATTTAAGCACTGCATACAGTCTTCGATTAGTCCAATTGGCCGGCTAAGGTATATCTGTACATTATCTACATAGAGATGAATTGATGCATAAGATATAACGTTACGTCAATCACTTATGTTTAGGCTGAATATGAATGGAGCAAGCACGGATCTTTGAGGCCCCCCGTATTTTAATGAATTTGAACTAGATAGGGCGTCCTGCACCTTAACAGTTTGACTACGGCTTGATAAGAAGCTACGTATTAGCTTAAGGGCGGATGGTAAGAAGGTAAACTGGTTTTTTAATTTTCAGGGCAAAGTAGTATGACTGACCGAATCTAAGGCTTTTCTAAAATCAAGAAAAATCAGAAATATAACACAATCCTGATGAAGAGGCTCGCGTATGTCTGTTGCTACTTTTAAGAATGCAGATTCGCAGCTGTGTCCAGCCAGAAATCCAAATTGCCATCTAGTTAGGAAGTTATTTGCTTCAATAAATTCAAATATTTGCCTATGTATTAGCTTCTCTAATACCTTAGAAAAAAGTTTCTTCATTGACCTAAACTCAGAAGGCCGGGAGGGGACGGAAATTTGACGATAGGGATACCAATGCCTTTTTCCGGCGTGTTGGAATTTGCGAAGTGATTAGGCACGAAATTAAACACGTGTGTTAATTGGGTTCAGGTGTGGTGTGTTAAGAGTTTAATAAATTCTGGAGGAAGCGTATCGAGGCCGGTGGCGTTAGATTTAATGGAGGAAATAGTTTCAAGGGCTTCGATACCAGCAACGCATCGAAATGCAAATCCATCGATTGATGCACTATGGTATACATAAAGGTTGTCACTCTGTGGAAGAGCATTGTAGAATGAAGGTTTTTCCGTAATTTCTTTGGGGACTGATGTATATCTTTAACTAAGTTTAGGTATACGACTATTTTAAAGCAGTATTCGATTCTTTTTTTACATTTTTTGAAAGTAAATGTATTCAAGAATATTCTCTCAAAATTTTAAATAGATTCAAGCAGTCTAAGTATACTTTTCCGCCCCTCAAACGTAACTACCTCAGCTCGTTAATTCGACGCGCTTATTCGCTGACTTTGAACACGTTTATCTCAAAATTACTTTTTTACACCGCTTGTTTCAAAAATTTCCGAAACTACCGAACCACTTGTTATAAAATTTTAACCACATATTCTGCACAGCTATAGCAACCGGCTAAACTAGAATTATTTAAAGATTTTGATTTTCACTATTTTTTTTATGGCAAAAAGCATTGAAAAACATGCAATTTTTAATCTTCCTTCTTTTTTTCGCCGCCATTTTGATATTTTTGCATGTACACCAAACATCCTAGTTTGCTTGGTTTCTAATGATATATTGAATATAAAAATTTAAAATTTTCTGTTTTAGATGGCCCATTTTTAAAATGTCTACATCAGCGCAGACCAGCCTACTTATCGAAGCGTTGTATTCAAATGATGTTTTTGTGCGTTAAAAGTGCATAAAATATATAATAAATTTTTTTTTATATATTTCAAGAGTGTATTTATTAAGCCTAAAAAGCCCTATATCAATGTCTTAATTCATAATGTCATAAAAATTTCGTAAAAATAGCCTTTTTTTCGAGCGCCCCTTAAGGGGACTTTTCTTTTCATAATCATAATTAAAAAAAAATACACTTTTTAAAAAAGACTATTTTATCCAATCCTTTTGGGCATTTTTATAAAAAATATTAAGAATATAAAAGAGTTATTTTTTTGCAGTTTTAGTACATTTTGACCTCTGCAGAGGGCGTCTTCCAAAAGATACTTTTTAAACGGCTCCACAGTTTTTGGGCTTCCCGTAACAGATAGAGTAAAAATTCAAACGGAATTTTATTCATAAGACTAAATACTAGTAACTAAACCTAAAAATCATTTTATTTTTAATATAACTATCATTTTATAATAATTTTTTTTGGAAAAATCAAAAAAATCCAAGGGCAAACTACCCCTGTATAAAAAATTGGGGTGTCTAATATAATATTTTTAAAGATATAGTTACAAGTATTTCTTATAATGACTCGAATGGTGTTTGGATTATTAAAATCCGTTGGGTAGTTTTCGAGAAAAGTCTGGAGCAAATTCAAAAAACGTGATTTCGAGAACAACGCGATTAAAGTTTTTGTAACCCAATTTTTGCATATAAAACGCGTATAGGTACCCTTACAAATATAGGTATAACTTTTTTTTCTATACGAATTTCCTAAAACGGTTTTAGTACAGTATTTCTGTGATGTTAAGGAACACTTTTATGTAAAAAGAAAAAATCGAATATTTTAAAGAGAAAAGTCCCCTTGACACATCTCGCTTCTCATACTTTTCAAACTCAAATACCTTCACCTTCTCCACTAATAACTTTCCTAAAGCTTCTATAACTCTAGGTATGTATATATAAAATTGAAATTTAGAAATGCAATACACCTCTGAGCGGAATGACATCTCAAAATCTCCTACATTACTCCAAACACCAAACCTTAAAATAGAGACATATTGTAAACGAAATACAAAAATTCTATCGTATAAAGGACTACATTAACGTTCCATCCATTAAAAATAATTGGTGAATTGAAGTTTAAATACAAAGTATAAGCTGGCAAAATCCGCCATTTCATTCTCAAATACAAGCAACAATCTTTATCTAGTAGAGTTGCAGTAGAGGTAGGATCGGTACGGTAAGTTTTTGGAGCAAGTATAATCAATAAACTCTTGGATGTGTAGCAAGCTCTGTAAATTTAAGGCTACGATACGATTAATTATAATGCATATGATTATTCACATTAGGTACCTGCTGTGTTTTACTATTATTTTTAATGAAATTTATAAATAAAATTATAAAAATTGTAAAAATTTCTTCAAATAATTTTAATTTATAATACTTACATATCAATTGGTTTCGCATGTTCTTTTTGGGTTATTGTATACCATAGTGGGAAGAAAGTGCAATGTTCCAAGAGACTCCTTTGCGATGTCATTTAATTTAAAATGAGAAAAAATAAATAAATAAAACAATTGCGTGTTATAATTAAAGTTATCACATTTTATTATACAATATAGTACATTTATAGTATTGACTTACCCTACAGTTACTCATATAAATACGACCAATTAATAAACATAATAATTTACAGAGAACTTTCAACCACATAATTTAATTACAATTTCATATAATTTTCTTTTCATATTCACATCGATATATTAACTTAAAGAATTTATAAATAAGAAAACAAAAACAAATTAGGAAATTTACAATTTTTCTGAAAAAGACTACTAAAATTCACTTGGTGAACTGAATTTCAAAGGAATATAAAGGGACTTTTCAAAAGTATATTGTTTGACGTGTGAACGTCATAAAAGTGATTTAATAAATAAATAAAATTAGAAAAAGCAATAATTAGGAATTTAGTGTTACCAAAGCAATTCACTACTTACTGGTAAAATTGGCTTAGCTTCATTTAGAATGCAGACATCGTTTCGATTCTTTATATAACCTTAGATCGAGTAAACCATAGCAATGGTAAGAATTTTCAGCCCTACCCTATACTGCTATGGAGGTTACCTCCCTGATCTTTGTTTGACAAATTAAAAACTGTTTCAGTTTCGTTGAAATAGACTAAATGCTCTCAATTATAGATGTTGACATTTTCTTTGCAAGTGCTTGGCACTTCGAGCTTACACATATCTTAAAACACTCCCTGGGTGAAGTTATGTAAATAAATAAATTATGGTAATACTGTGAAGCATGATAACCCATGTCTTGAGCACATTTTCATATCTTGACCTTTGCTTCGTAAACTAATTTCTGACTAGGAATTGACACGATATGTCGGCTTACACCTCGCTCTGCATGCAATGAATGCTGGAGTCCTGCGATAATTCATCCATTGAAGATTCTGAAAAGAAGATGCCTTCATCAATCATTGAAGGTTTCCAGGGTTCTTGGTAAGGCTCTAAATTACCATGGGAAGGAAATAAGGAAGTCTTGTTACTCGTCAATTGCATCGGGTTTTGGGAATTGTTTTGAAATGAGTACGTCAGCTGGAGGTTAATATGCCTCGCGAAGGAGTTCCCATCTGTTTCGCGGACAACTGAAAAGATCGAAAGAATTGAGTTTAAATTAATTAAGTTAAGCAAAACATTAATTAATTGTCTTACTTTTATTTTTTCCAGCGTGTATATGCTTTTTTTGCCTCGCACGAGAGTTTTGGAACCAAACTTGCGTCACCCTTTTGCTTAATCCCGTAACTGAAGCTATCCTCTCCAAGTCCTGGCCATCCGGATTGCTATCTATTTGAAAATTAGCTTGAAGAACTTGTAGCTGCTCTTCAGTAAAGGTTGTCCTAACTCGCTTCGTTTTACTTTTGTGGTATCCATCACCGTCGCACCCATCTGCAACAGAAGCCAACATCGGTAATGTTTACTCCTACGCTTAATCACATGTCTCATATTCACATGGTCAATTCTTGTTCAAATTACCGTCACTTGATGTAGTCCCGCCCTCGATTGTCTCCAGGTAATGCGCCTTGCATAGCACTCTGTCGTCCATTAAGGCAAATTGTTCACCGGTGGATAGTTGTCGTCCGCATGAATCGCAAGCAAAACAAGCCAGGTGAAAAACGAGTTCTCGTGCTCTTCGTACCCAGTCGGATGCTGATATACCTCGGCAACATTTTGAACATTTGGCACCAAAATTCCTGTAATAAAATTCAAAGAAAACGATTATTGTGAAAATATTTTAATTGACTTGATGTTGATATTTATTTTTTTTATTACATTATTTCCTTAGAGAAGTTATAGTTAGACTCAGAAGTGATATAAACTATGTAAATAAATTGCATCTGCACATCCCAGTGCAATTAAGTTTCCAATTAAATTGATATGGTAACAACTTCCTGACAAATTGAAAAATTGGTGTCTTACGAATTTGTTTTGGAAAATTTTGCAAGCACTGTTACAAATAGTTTTGCTGGGGATACCAGAAAGACTATATTTGCAGGAATTTTCAAGAGTGCGTTCGCCGGCTATCTTCAATTGACGACGTCTTAATAAGCTTCTATTCTGTCATAACATTTACAATTTTCCTTACTTTTTCTGAATGTAACCTTAATATTAAACAATTATAAGATTTTTAACTATCCACAGGTTATTTCTTTAGGTTCAAGTAAATATCCGCATCCTCCGCTATGATGACTAAGAATTATGATTCTTTTCAAGGTAACAGGTAGTAGCAGTGGCGTATACGCGAGCGGGGGGGGGGGGGGGGGGGGGGGGGTCACATAAAGCCAACAATATCTATAATCGTAAAATTCAAAAGATTACACTAGTTTACAGCCATTTTGCCCACCATAACGATCACGAAAATGACATTAAAAAATTTTTCATCGAACCAATTTTGAAAAAAAAATAAAAATTTTTATTTTTGGAGATGTGTGAAAGTTGTTGAGTATTTCTCGAGTTCTACTTGACCGATTTGGCAAAAGAAGTACTTAAAATAATGGGAGTAAAGCATTATACAACTTTCTTATAGATACTTGGACCGGTAGTTCAGATGCTAGCGATTTTAATAAGTTGAAAAAGTCATGTTTTTCGGCCAAAATCGAGGTCGAAAAATCACATATTGTACTGAGGAAATTAGAAATCACAAAGAAGTATAAATTATTAAACATGAAGCACTCAAAGGAATAAACAAGCTACTATGAAAATCAATGGATAAATAGGGATGTAATGAATTTTTCAGTCGAAGACTAAACGATTTTCACCATTTGCCTTTCTTTTATCGAATCAGCTGAAATTGATCAAGTCCATAATTACATTTTTGTAAAGATATGAACATGTAGAAGTAATTCTGGCTTTTTCTTCGTTTTCTGTAGTTGTTGTTGTCCGTTTCTCGTATAAGACACCAAATATAATCGCCCATCATGGCTGTATCCCAGAAGCCGTGATATCGCCGTTCCATAGCCTTCATTTGTTGGTGGTTCTCTGTGATCGTCATTCACGTCGCCAATATTGTCCGGAAAAAAATTCAAGTAAGAATAGAGGAAACTAAATGTAATTCCCCAAAAAAAAAAGTTTGGGCCATTCGGTGCACTTTTCATCCACAGAAGGCTATAAATGAGGAGATATTATTATATCGAGCTAGAGTATGCCCAAACTACAAGACTATTAGGTATGTTTTAATTTTTTTAATATGTTATTTAATTCTGGTTCACTGTCATACATGAAAAATAAATTATTAAATTTTTTTTATTTTTCCGGCAAAAGTGGTCATTCAAAATTCATTTCCTCCCTTTTCACTTGAATTTTTTCCGAACAATATGGGCGACGTGAGTGACGAGCACGGAGAACGTTTCCACCAAAAAATTAAGAAACGGACAACAAAAGCTACAGAAAACAAAGGAAAAGCCAGAATTGTTTCTTACATGTTCATATCTTTACAAAAATGTAATTATCAACATGATCAATTCTAACTGATTCAATAAAAGAAATGCAAACGGTGGAAACCAGCAAAATGCTAAATTTTAGTCTTCCACTGCAAAATTTATAATATCCCAATTTATCCATGAATTTTCATAAATAGTAGCTTGTATATTTCGTTTGAGCGTCAGCTTCACGTAGAAATATTCAAACTGGACTTACCTTTGCGATTTATAATATTCTCAGGACGATATGTGAATTTTGGACCTCGATTTTGGTCACAAAAAACGGCTTTATTAACATATTAAAATCGCTAGCATCTGGCACACTGTGCCAATCTCAAAAAAAGTTGTGGTAGGCTCTAGTGCCATTAATTTGATTGCTTGTTTGGCCAAATCGGTTGATTAGAACTCGAGATATACTCTTAAACTTCTAAAATCTTCGAAAATCAAAAAAAAAATTATTTTTTAAATTTTTATTTCAAAAATGCTTCCATAAAAAAAAATTTTGAGAGTGATTTCCGTGTTTAGGGGACCAAAATGTATAGGAAAATCATAGTGAGATATGGTGAGCAGAAATTTATTTTACTTTTGTAAACTAGTGTTATTATTCGTGTGTATTAAACAACATTAAAAATAGAGAAAAAACATTAAAAAACAAATATATAAAATATAACATAAGTGGTTTTAATATAAAATCAATTTTCCTCTTAGATTTTTTAGCAAAACGCTCTATAACGTCATCAGTGTTTATTGGTAAATCTTTGTGAACATGCAAAAGTGCCAAGTGTCTTCTCCCATTCGAGTTCGTCACCATGTTTTAATCGACGCAAGGACGATAATGATCTTCTGCAGTGGCAAAACTGACCGGAAACGTCGCCAAAATATTTAAAAGCATATGAATTCCAGGGTACATATCGATATCACAGTTATTAGAACCTTTACAGCGGTACTTGAAAGTAGATTTTCTTCTTCGGCTTCAAGTTACCATTTCACAGTCCTTAATGCGTTTTCACAATTTCCTTTTTATTGAGTCTCTATTGCTTCAGCGGTTTCGGCTCGGCGGTGATGAATCCGTGAGGAAGTCCAGATATGTTTCTTTATAAATGTATAAGTATTCAGGGTGTTTCATATAAGGTGTACCAAAATAAATAAAGTGATGGAGCTCACCTAGCCAAATAAAAATTGTATGGCTCAATCGTTTGGAAATAACAGGGTGAGTTTTAAATTTCCAATTTTTATGCATGCCTATAATTACTTTATTTTTATCTATTATATTAGGAAGACACGCTAACGGCACTCCGCATGTCAACAGACAGTTTTCGCGTGTCAATAGACAGTGTCATTATATTATAGTTTTAATTATATTTATATTTTTGATCTACTCAACGAAGCGACATCACACAAATGCCAAAAAGCTACTATCCCAAGTAATTTAAATTACTGATGCAAAAACGGTATTAAAAGGCAATAGTAATTTATTTTATTGTCGTTATTAGCTTCCGTTAGCCACTGTTAAAACCAGAGAGTCAAAATGGGACCATAACCGAAAAATTATAAATCGGTTACGGTCAGCCGAAACCAAACCGCAATTGTAACAACCGTAACCCTAATTAATTTTCTTCAATTCGGTTTCAGTTAAAACCGAAACGTGAAATATAATTTTCGGTTGCCGTTGAAATACTCATTGATATAATATTTTTGGTTTCGGTTACAACTAAAACGTTAGGGTTATTATAATTTGCCTTTTCCAAAATAAGAATATAGTGTTATGTGAATAAGAATATAGTGTTATGAATACTTCTCCAAATTTCCATCGTCCCCGGCCCCTCCACTGCACCGCCGCTATTTTTTAACCATCAGAATGAAGTCATTCGACCCCCTTCACACCGATGTTACTGATACGCGATGGAAATGTTGCTATAAAAGAGGGTCAATCCACACGAATTTCGATCATAGTTGGGAACAAAATTGATAAATACTAGTGTTCTTAAGCTGAAATTATTAAAAATTGGCAGAATTTACTATTGAGGAATACCAGGATATAATTTACATTTAGTGTGAAAAAGTACGAAAAAGTGACTGTACTGAAATTTGAAAGAAGATAGTATAGATGGAGAAGATCATTTAAGACCCTTGCACGAGCCCAAGCCAAGTCGCAACAAGATTAAGAGTGTCTTCAGTTAAAGTTTGGAAGGTTATTCATCCAGGTGGACTACGCCCAAAGACTACTGGAATGATATTCCGTGAGAAGAATATAATAATGCATTTGCCTTTTGGAATACGACATGGAGAACAGGGCGTTTCTGGACTGATGATTCGCAGTTAACCGAGGATAATACTACAAGCTCCAAACCAAGAAAGGTGACCTCATTTCAGCCCAAATTCTGTGCCAATGTTTGGGCTGCTATTATCGGCACCCATTTAATAAGACCTTTAATTTTTCTGCAGGTACTTAATAATGGCCACATTTTTGAAGAATCTACTAGATATCTACTAGACGACATCCCCTGGATAATAAAAGGGTAATGTTTCACCAATACGATGGAGCACCAGCGCATACTGCTAACATTGTGAGGAAATACTAAATGAAAAATTTCCTGACCGCTGCATTGGCGAGATACACCGCTTCTTGAGCCTGCTAGTTCTTCAGATCTTACTTCATTGAACTTTTTGGCATACCTATTAGAACTAATAAGTTGGAATAATTGCTGAGTTTTGGATTTGTTAAGCTTAACAACAAATAGTAGTGGGTTTTGGATGCATTAATCTTGACACAATTGCTTTGTTTAAAGTTGGAACCGTAAAAAGATTCAAACACTAGTTCCCAATTAATTTCTATAGAGTTCACACGAGAATCTACAAAAAATCAAAACACTATAAATAGAATTGAAATTGAGAAATAGAGGGTCAATTATATATTAAATAAGGTTGGCGTATGAAATGAACTCTGTGGTGGTGCTTCTGCCTACATTTCAAAGGAATTAAAGAAAACCTCTCTATTATCAAATGGATACGCAAAATGGATATGCAAAATTTTTTCGTTTATACCGCGGTGTAGGTTACATTTGCGTTTACTACAATTACAGTAGATCTGTTTAACTTTGGGTTATCGACAACGTTCCGCCTGTATGGAAACGTTTTTGAATCACAAAGCAAATCGTGTTATGTTTAACGCATCCAAAACTCAATTGTGTTCAATATCCCTTAGAAAACTCCCGACGGAGTGAATGTACCCAATTCGTTCTATAGGAATTTGGGCAGGGGCTTAAAAGTTATTGGCGACTTCACAAAGTCTGAGAATATTGAATAATCGACGGAATGTCGACTGCCTCTGACTCATCTATCGCTATTTCCACGGGAATTCGTTTGTTTCCGCGTGGACTTATCACAACGCGCGATACAGGAGCTTCATGTCGCTCCCACCACTATAATACCTCCCAGGTCAAACCAACAATCATCAAATTTCGGAAATTTTTCCTTAACAGAATAACACGAGTGTGGAACAATTTAGCACTTCCTGTCTTTGCCTCGTTTTATGAGCCCGAAACTTTCAAACTAGTCGTACATCGACACCTCCTTCACCTAACCTCTTAACCCACTTCCCTAACCCTTAATTCCTTTCCCGGTGAAGCTGTACTTTAGCATCATACGGCATATACAGGCATAGTATTCTCCAGAACGCAATGACCGATCAACAGTCAACACAAACAAATAATTTCATGTCACTGCGGTAAATTCTTTTTAAAAATTTGGTATGTCTTTATGGATCACCCTGTAACCCTGCCCTACTTGTCCATTTATAAGTTTGTAAACGATTTGGACCGATTTGGCGAAAAACATTTTTGTTGTATACAGTATGTTCTTCCGTTGCTCTCTCTTTAGTTCTCGTAATCTGTTGTGGGCCATGTAGCGGGAGAAGAATTTCACCCGATTCAAGAGAACGATTACAAGCAGATTCCGAACCACTGACATTTTTCGCAACGCTCATCACATTTTTACCGTAATATGTTGTCAGAAGAAGACAACTATCGCCGCCTGTGGGATTCGAACCTGGGAACTCCAGATTGGAAGGCCGACGCGTTATCACTTACTCTGCCGATGACCATTGCTACAGTTATAGGGGGGTTTCATACCATGAGAAATCGTTGCCCTAATGTTGAGGTGGACGAGGGCTGCAAACAAAATTGCTAAGGGGTAGACCGATTGAAATGATTGGTTCAATGTAATATAGAATGTCTTGCTCCATTTGTATAAAGATAAAAAAAATTGGGTGCGGGTGGGTGGAGGAGCAGCACCTAGCTTCGTAATGCGTAGACCGATTGTATTGATTAACTGTATTGAATAATTGTGTACTTAGATTGGTAATACCTCGACAATTGTCGCAATTGCTTTGAAGACACTATAATGTGAAAAATTTAATTGTTTATTTTTTTTTTAAGTTGAAACGCCTTCACGAAATGCGTTAAAAATCACAAAATAATATTAAATTTTGTGTTGGTTATGACATTTTTAAAACGGTGCAATGTTAAAAAAAACTACTTATTAAAGGCACCATAAGCCAGATCATAAGGAAGGAGGATTAATATATGTTTGAGGTCATGAGCTGATGAACGATTGGTTCGAAATGCTTTATACCGGTCAGACAAATACAAATACGTCGGAGTAAAAAAAATTCAAATTAATTTTTTTTAATAAATAGATTTCATAAAATATACAATGACAATCAACTGCCTCGAATTGCTTCTTTAGACAACAAAATCAAACCAACAGTGTTTTCTATCATTTTGTGCGTGACGTTCGCGAGACTATATGTATAGTATGATAGGGAGACAATGTAATAAGTTATAATTCCCTCGTCTCAGCTTAGAAAAATTAAATCCTACCACCTTTATGGAGTCATGTGAAAAAATTTATAATTTTTTTTTTAATTTACGCTTTTTATGTAACACATTAGCACTTTTGCCAGGCCTGTTAATTTTCTGACTGCTTACTTTAGCGCGAGGTCTGTTTTAACAAGTAATATCTTCGATGACAATTTACAAGCTTATTCTTTATTTTTGTCACACCCTGGTTCAATGTTAAAATGACATTTAATGAATTTAAAAATGCAAGGATCCTTTGAGTATTACAATATTGAAAATATTATTGGTGAAGCTGAAATATTGTATAACGTTTCTCTCTTTATAGTTCCCGTAACCCCTGGAATGGGGCATGGGGCGGGAGAATAACTTCACCCAATTCGATACAAAACGACTGCAAGTGGAACTACATTTTAAAATGGATTTTTAACCACTGGCATTATCTCTGCAACACCCATGGCCTTTTTAACGTAATCTGTTGTCAACAGAAAACAACCGACCCCACAGGCGACGTTGGTATAGCGTTTGGCGTGATAAAAAAATTGAAAATGCCTTAAATGAACTGAATTTTGTAGAAGTACTGAAATACTACAATAAAAGCTATTCATATATCTCTCGCCCTGCCATGTACCACAAGCACTATCGAAAAGTCTTTCTCTACGTTGCGGCGCGTCAAAATGTGTCTGAAATCTACAATAACATATTGAACGATCTTTCTATGCTCACCGTACATAGAAAGTGGGTTCTTGAAAACAAACACAAATTTACGAATGATATTCTGGCAAAATTTCGGGGATGATACAAGGCGCTTCGTTTTTAATTGATCTTTTAGAGTATAAAAAGTTAAAATAAAAATAAACAAAAGATTAAATATGAGTTCTTTTGCCGATTACAAACTTACATTGTGAGCAATTCCATATTAGCTATGCATCAATCCGATGGTCAAATTTCAAATCAGATTTTTTTTATTTTTTATCGTGATCTGCAGTAGTACCTCGACGCGTGGACAACGTCATTTTAAAGTGGCATTTAATTATTGATTCCGGACTTTTTGTATAATTGAATTCATTAAAAAATAAAATTTTTAGATTGTTTTTTTTTTAATTTGAAAAGATTGCTCATTTTTGACGGTGGGACATCCCACTGCTTCTATGTTCATCTGAAACAAAAAAATCTACCAGGTTCTAATTTGCTATAAAATTGAAAAAAAAAATTTTGTTTTCAACGTTTTTTTCAACTTGCAAACGGGAGTCGTCTTTGAGGAGTTTTTTGCTTCATTTGTTAGCAATTTATCCATCTTAAATAAAAATTTATCAAATTATTTTTAGTTTACTAACAGCGTTTGTCTTCAAAGAATCCAATACACCTTATCCGGATTTGATAGTCTTACGAGGATTGCTACTTAAGTTTTGCGATAGACAAGTAAAAATAAATATTTATAATCGAAAATGGTTTTAATGTTTTTCAAAATATTCTTCACGAAGTTCAATACACTTTTGCATGCGTTTGAACCAAGCACTTTTTTTACTCCGATTGAGGTACCTCCAAAACCTGTGATTTGATTGCATCAACCGCTTCTTCAGGCGTCGAAAAACTTTGCCCTCGCATTTTATTTTTGTTTTGCGGGAATAAGAAGAATTCATCTTGGTGTAAAATCAGGACCGTACGGCGGATAGGATAAACCATCTATTCGGTGTTTTGAATGCTCGAAAATTCACTTGTTTGAACCGATGTGTGAGAGCTTGCATTGTCGTGGTGAAGAATGATTCGTCTTATGCGATTGGTTTCCCTTATTTTTCCGAACATTTCTGCAAACAAATGGTGGTATACCATTCAGAATTGACCGTTCTACGTTGCTGTAATGGCACGGTGGCGACATGTCCAATTGTTCCGAAAAAACGGGAGCCCATTATTTGCTTCAAAGTACTTCGTGCGCGAACAACTTTTGTTGGATTTGAAAGACCCATACAGTCGATTGTTGCTTAGTTTCGGGTTCATATGCATACATCTATGATTCGTCGCCTGTCACTATCTTATAGACGTATTGAATCACCGCGATTGATTTTTTTCAAAATTTCTTTGCACCAATAAATACGAGCCTTTTTTATTGAGCGATTATCGAATTATGCGGTATCCAACGCGAACAAATCTTTTTGACGGCCAAATGGCAAATGTTCAGGCAATATAGAATGTATGTGAGTGGAACTAATGCCCAAGCATTCCTCAATCTCACGGTATGTCACATGAGGATCTTGCAATATCAGTTTACGCACAGCATCGATTTTTTTCTGGCGCAACAACCGATTTAGGACGACCTTCACGAAATTCGTCCTGTAGCGGAGTGCAACAACGATTGAATTCAGAAAACCAGCGAAACACGGTGGTTCGAGATGGTGCTTCATTACCAAAGTGGAAGCGAGTTTATCGGCACATTGGTGTTGGTTTAATTTATTAATTATTAAAATGTTCACGATTTAATCCCATTTTTGTTTACCAGGATGAATGTTTCAAGTACCTGTAAATAACACAAATAGCACTCGTATGACAAAACGTTCTGAGTACGATTACCATTAAAAATTTCAAACTTTACGATGACAATGGTTTGACATATTCACACTGGTGTTGCCAGATCTCAAAACTTAAGTAGCAACCTAGTTTTTTTGGTATATTTCCCATCGTGTTTTGAAGTAGTGCACTTTAGGAAATACGCGTTTTAAGTTTTTAAAGTCAAAAATTAGCTGGGTATTCACTACTAACAAGGCTTTGGTGTTTCGATAAGGCGCTAGAAAAACTTCGAGTTTCGGCGGGAAATTTTGTGTCTACATTTTTGAATAGTTTGTCTATCGATTTATAAAATCGGCTTTTCTGACCTGATATTATAGCATCCACCTGCGTTCTCTGATAATCTAGAAATTTTTTTGCATTTTTGAAAATTTTCAGGCTTAAAATTTTAAGGTTTATTTTGTGACAAAAGAGTATTTTGCATGGACAATTTTTTTAAAACTCTACATTCGATGTGAAATTTCATTCTATTTGTATAGATTGAATATTTTTCATCGTATGCAGTAATTTCTTTTTAATTTGTACTGACTTCAAAATGTCGTAATAGACATAAAATAAAATATTTTTATGCTTTTTAACGCTTTTTGTGAAGTCGATTTACATTAAAAAAAATTTATTTTAATTTAAAGATGTAAATTTCTCTGTTAGATCTTTAGGTCTACAATTTCATAAAAACGATTAAAAATAGTTTTAGATATATTTTAGGTAATAAATGTATTCCGTCAAATTAACTCATTCTTTCTTTTATCCTAGCAATATTCTAAAAATTATGTTTATTGCTTCCCAAAATAAGCAATGTTCCCTGCGACCCTTTTAATTGCGGCTTAATTCATATAATAACAAATTCATAATATCAAAAGCTGATGAAATGTATGCTTTAATCAACACTACGGATTGACACTATAGTATAAACTGATTTGTCAAAAATAAGCAATATTCTATTGGCGAGATTAATGAGTTGGCACATTATATTCAAAAGATTCGACTTTTAAGATCTATATAGCTACCATTCTAGGCTGCAATCTCAAATTAACCGTCATTACGAAGGATTTTAATTCAAACATCATCACCTCTTGTGATCTTGTGACCAGTCAATGCAAAGTTGAGGAGACATTCCGAAAAGTCATAGTCACTATTTCAATGCCGCGCATAATGACAATAAGTAACCGCGACTCGACAATATTTATTTTCACTCTAAGCATATTGTCCTCATGTGACCCTGACGAAAAGTTAACAAAACTTTAATCTTCAAGTGATACCACTATTTATTTAGGTTAGAGTAACTCCCCAATCTCCTTCGGGCGCGCAAGAATAACAACGGAGCGAAACTCGATTCATTCTTCAAATCTTCACGGTCCCGCAAAGCAGATTCATTTTATAAGAAATATTTCAAAGATTATTGATGTGTCATCGGATCATTTCTCAAAGAGTTCCCTTCGCCGCAAAGTGATACTTTTGAATCGCTTAAGTCAAGGCTTAATATCAAAAGATGTTTGGCTTCACTTGAACTGAACTGCACGCGCAGGTATTGATCTCTTACTTTTGGTGTGCCGGAAAACCTTTCGTACCATTTCAGTTTTATTTTAATTAATAACGAAAATTTATCACCGGAAGCATCCATCATACTTTTTTTTGTGACAGTGAAATGAAGTTAAAATATCGACATATTTCTGAATTAATAGGAAAAGAGCAAAATTTGAATTTCTGAGATATAAAAATTTAATGGATTTTTAAATAGAACTCTCTTCTACGCAATCTTTCTACTGAAGCTCACGTTATTGAATTATTCAAAAGGAAATTAATACACCCTTTTCAGACTCTCCACGCCAAACTCAAAGATATTTAAAAAACAACAAACTTAATTTAAATAATAAAATTAATTGATAAATTTGAAATAACTTTTGCTTTTGGTTTATATTCAAAAGCATGACATTAAATTTTGAGTTGAGAAACCTTTACAATAAATCGCAGTATTTACGTTTATCTAGTTTTACGGACTGATATTTGTTTTGGGGTATTATGGCATTTGTTTTCAAATTGCCGCCACTTGTTTATCTATCTATCTATCTATCTATGCCACTACACAAATTTCAATCTTAAAGTGGCACCTTCCATTTCGTTACACTGCAGTTCGAAAAGTGTTACGACCGCAGGGAATTGTATGATATTGTTTTGAAAGAACGCCATTGTAAGACAATGATATTTTTAATAAGAAAAAATTTCACGTAATTGCTGAAGAATTGAAATAAATCTATTTTTAAACTTTAATCGGCCTTCGGCTAATTTTTAACCCGATTTTCATTTCAAGCCTTAAGAATGTAATTGATTTTGGACTGAGATTTTACTTGTATTCCTTTATTAAATAACTTAATATAGGAATACAAGTAAAAGATCGCTCAAAAAGCAGTAATATTTTGAACAAATAGTGTTTAAAATGAAAAATCAAAAAATTAAAGGTCCGGTCAAAAATGACCGGAAGATCGTTTAAGTGTTAAGAAGAGTCACATGTGTAAGATGAGCTTAAGGTTGGCGCAGGCATAGGTTAACACGATTCCTAACTGGCCTAAGCTTAAGACCCAGAGTCACCTCATCCTGTTCGAAAATTCGGATCATAACTTCGAGCACAATTTAATATATAACCTTGATCCACGTATGGTGATAACGATTGGCACAATAAATAATGTTAATATCCTCCAAACGCAAGCACAGTATTTGGTAGAAGACTTGCGATAACAATTAGTCCGATGCTAGAAACAAGAACTTTTAGCAAAACATAAGAAAATATAAATTTCTTACCAATAATGTCACAGAACAGAAACAAAGAGCACTTTATGATTTTCTTGTGAAAACTTTTTTGTTTAAATAAAAAAGATACTTTCAGATAACATTTTGTAATTGTTCAACAATATATGAAGAAGATAAAGTTAACGCATATACATTTACGCTATTATTATTTAAATAGGAAAACCAGGATGAAAACCGAAGGTTAGTATCCAAGGATAATCGAATGATTGAGGCCATTATTTAAAAGATATTAAAAAACTAATACTTGGTATTCGGTGCATGACATAAATTTCTATAAATCAAATTGCATGAAATATAAACATTCGAGTAAATTTTTCAAAATTTTAAAGTAAAACAGTTCTAATAGTAGAGACATAATGAAATTACATTTTTCAATGAACAGAATTTTATTTTTGAATAGATCTCCTGATTACAAAACCAAGTTTTTGGAGTTGTAGGGTTTGGAGCAGCCACCAGCTTGAAAAAGAGGTTACTTTGTTTTTATTAAATAACTTGTTTATTTTTCATCCTAGCTGAAAAGAACCCACTGAAAAGTTGTAGGGGATGAAATTATCTACAAAAGGAATACTCAAAGAGCTTCTTAGGTGAATTAAATTCTAAGTTAAGGTGGGTCGAAGTTCACCTATGCTTCATGTGGTATAGGTGAAATGGAGGTTTACGCAAAAATCTTTTTACCTGCTAATTTTATGGCATAATACTTCATTGCAAATTTGCAGTATTCGTCTCTGTTAATTATTTTTGTGAAATTAGGCATCGACCGTTGCTTTTCACTATATTTTTTTCGACCAATCCAATGCCAAGGTACTCACTGATTGACCAGGAAGTAAGAGACAACCCTTGTTTTTCTGAAATATTTCATTACTGGTTATTTGTATTTAAAAATAATAAATATCATGGCGGTGTATTTTTAATGAAATGGTTCATGGCTCGTAAAAGCAACGAATAATATTTCATATCACCGATAAAGCCTAATTACAAACAAGAAGAGATAAAAAAATTAGAATATCTTTATTAATATTGTTTTTCCTTAAAAATGACATTTTCCAAACCAAATTCATACATTACTTTCGACTTAACGTTTTTCCAAACCAAATTCATACATTACTTTCGACTTAAATTTAAATTACCTTATTAAACGAAATTCTCGTCAGAATATTTAATACACACATCATATACGCGCACATGAGTACACAGTATTAATATGTATGATATAGTTAATATTTTCTTAACATGTCAAGGAAAAACCATTTACTTAATTTTATTAATAACGTTATGTATATACATATATTAGAATACTCTTTAATATGATCATATGGGGCTTAAGCCTTTCTTTGTAGAAGAACTTTACCCAATTCGAGACAATGATCCCAAATGGAACTACAATTGAGGCCACCAGAAACCAGAGTGCCCCAAGTGCAAAATTTTTGATTTTGAAATTTATAGGAAAACTTGATAATAAAAACAATCTAATATCAAAACCAGTTTCAAATTTAACGTTTTTTATTTCAATAATACCCCATGTTTCATTCTTTTACATTGGCCCGCATAGTCATACATTTTTATATCGGTAAATTTTAAATGCTTAATACCATAGTGACGCCCATCTAAAAAAAAAACAAAATACCTAATATCCATTATTATGATAATTACTAATTAAATCTTCATATTTTTTATAATTATTTAGTGCACATATAAAGACGTGTGAAATATAAATTTAGTAAGTTCTCAGCACTTACAATTTCTCGAAAACAATTTTTGATCAATACTCGCATTATTGATATTTACATTTGGGTCACTCTGCTTCTGGTGGCCTCAATTTAAAGTGGATTCCGAACCACCGACAGTATCCAATGCCCTTCTTTTACTCTCATCTGTTGTCAGGAGAAACAACCATGGGTCGTCGCCAGTGGGTTTAGAACATGGCACCTGCGGTATTGAATGGCGTGATCACCTACTCCACCCGGGGTTTAAATATCGGCAAATATAGCTTTTTATTAAATCTTTTTTAATGTTTAATTAAATAAAATTAATGTTTTCCCAAAATAATTAAATGACATAAAAAAATAAATTAACGTTTCGAAAAAATGAATTTATTTAAAATATAAAACCGCCGGTTATAGTTAGTGATGCCAAATCAGTGATCAAATCTGGTGTTTTCGAAATCCTCCTTAGT
This sequence comes from Leptarthrus brevirostris, assembly GCA_964036015.1. Lineage (NCBI taxonomy): Eukaryota > Metazoa > Arthropoda > Insecta > Diptera > Asilidae > Leptarthrus > Leptarthrus brevirostris. Next base: position 98,577,187 of record OZ038373.1, read on the forward strand.
GACAGAATTTTTATTTTTCTCAGACACGTCTAAAAGTTGGTGATTTTTAACCTCCAGACTTCTGGTGACTATTAGCTTTTTTAACGTTTTACTGTAAATATTTCTCATTGTTCAAAATATTTCTACATATTTGCTGAACTACCATTTAATTCAGTTACAAGCAGTGTTGTACTACTTAATGCGCACCAATTAGAGGTAAATATACGTGCGATTCAGGTAAATACAATCTTTTATTGAGAAGTGGTATTTATATTTTTGTTATTTTCGAATTTCTTATATTATATTGAAAGCAATTTTGTAAAAATTTGTATTATTTTGTATCTGGTGACTTTTTTTTAAAAAGGTGTCTTTTTCAGTTCCTATCTAGTGACACACTTGATCGACGACTTGGCAACACTGATTACACTGGTTGCTCACTGTTGATTCAATAATGAAAACATTTTGCTCACCTAAGGCCATTCAATTACTTAGATGGTTGCCACTGGATTAATTTTAACACACTATTCCATTACTTCCAAATCAGTTGCCATTGATTTATTTTCGCTACCTCTTTCCCGATGCCTTTCTTGAAGCTCTCATACATTTTTCTTATGTGATCCACACATATTTTTATTAATAATTGTATTATTCGTGCACTGAAATTGTTTTCCCATCTTCGAATAATTTAATTAACAATTCTTTTTGCGGCATCGAATCTTCTTGTTATTTTCTCGATTCCGGGATTTCACTCATTTTGCTCGCAGCTGAAAAACAATAGCTGAAGCAAAGTTTTAAACTGATCTGCATTTTATTTTTATTATTAAACAGTCTTGAAAAATACATTAGATCTCAATCCCTTGCACTGATTGACACAAGAAAAGGAAAAGAAACTATTTAATTAACAGTACTTTTAATAATTAGATTACTTGAATCGGCGGCTTTAACTTTATTTATTTTGTCGAAGTTTAATGTAATTTACTATGTCATTTAATTAATTTAAGGGAACATATATTTTATTTACCGAAACATGAATTCTATTTGTACAAACATTAATTTTATTTAATTAATTCAACTTGTCCCAATATTAAATTAATTTGACAAAGTATGAATTTAAATTGAAAATTCTGTATATGTAGATGATATAAGCTTTAAGTAAAGCATCGGGGAGGAAGTAGCGGAAATAAATCAAAAGGAAATGTTTTGAAAATAATGGAACAGTATGTTAAAAATAATCCGGTGGCAACCATTTAAGAAATTGAAGGGCGTTAAGTAAGCAAAATGTTTTCATTTCTGAATCAACAGTGAGCAATGGCTTACGTGAATAAAAAATTACTTTGATTATTTTATCTTTTAATTTGCCGAAATGTTAATTTAATTTACTATGTAATTTAATTAATTTGAGGAAACATCTACTTTATTTAACGAAACAAAAATTCTATTTGTACAAACATTAATTTTATTTAATCAAGCATTAAATCTTTTTGAACTAACATCATTTTCATTTATGAAGACATCAAATTATTTTGGGTAAGAATTAATTCAATTTGTCCCGGCATTAAATTAATCTGACAAGGTATAAATTTTAATTGAAAATGCTATAAATAAAAATAATTAAGCTGAAATCCTAGGTATCTATCTCAAGACTAACTCTGTTTCTTTTATTGCAACATTATTAAAAAAAACTGAAACTTTTTTATTCATATAAAGAGGCTCCACCTTCATAGATACCTCGAAAAAATAAATGTTCTTTTCTTACATTTTCTTGTACTTTGTAGACTTAGGAGTTACAAAGCATTTTGTCACGCGCTGCAGTTTAGTTTGCATTGCAGTAGCATTTTATCTCTGTAAACGCGTCTGTTAATTAGGTGATACACTTTTTAAAAAAAAATTTAAATTGTTTATACAAATTACGAATTATTTTTTCGCAAAATTTACGTACAAAAGGTTTGCGTGATGCCAATTTATCTTTGTAGGAATAATTTTTATAAATTGCGATCGTTAATGAATTATACATATTAGTAACTTAAAAGATATGTAATTTTTTTTGATTTCGGACGACTGATTTTGGCAAGAGAGTGGGCGCCGCAGGCGCACTAGCAAAAAACATGCGTCACTTCCAATTGATGTAGCTTCGTCAATAGTTAATCTTTTTCAAAATGTTTGCAATAGAAATGTTGGCAATATAATCACGTTTAATTAAAAAAAAATGTTTCATTATTTTTTACAATTCCCGAGAAAATGCGTTTCAAAGTACGATCATTTTTTCTTAGCTCTAGGTGTATGTAGCCCCTTAAATAAACCGTAGTTCCCGGTACGGCTACTGCGGCGCAGAGAGCAGTCTCTCGACACAGATGGCTCGTCAAAGAGATACAATTGAAATGTGAGTTCCCATTTCTGATTTCGTAGTTGTGGATGTGGTAGTAGGGGGGGGGGGAGTTAAGTTTGGCGTAATTGGATAGCTTACGAAATGACATTGAAAACGTATTTTTTTAATGAAAGGCGCATATCTCGAGATATCCCCATTTTTGAACGCTATGGGGTACATTTTGGCTTCGTTTGATTACAACGCAATCCGTGAAAAAACTGATATCAATCGTATGTCAAATCAATGTAGCTTTTTCGGTGGAATCCGAACCTGCAATAAAAAATGGGCGTTCGTATTTAAGAATTCGAAGTTACTCCACGCATGACTGTAAGGGGGTCGGGGGTTCAATTCAATATCATTGAATAGTTTTTTTTTAATATTCAATATTCAATGTGCATTTCTCCAATTATTTCATAAATGGCCCAAACATTTTATATAATGCTTACGGTTCGTTGGACAGTATGTTGAATCCATGTTGACATTCTTTATTTTTGTCTTTCATCGTTTGTGTTTTGCCTATAACTGACATTATTTTAGGTAAATTTTCACTAGTGGGACCTAGTTTCGGGAATACAAGAAAATATTTTTACGCCAAAATTATAATTTTCCTTCTCCAAAATATTCCAAGAAGACTTTTTGTACATAATTTCGTGAGGGAGTGGGTGTTGAACCTAACTTCGTAATGCGTGGATCGATTAGGCTGGTCCGTTTTTTGTTGTATCAAGTATGATCTCCCGCTCAATTTGCACCGACTGTAAAATGTCGTAATAGTCGATGGCGGTCGAGTCGGAAAAGGGGAGTGGACCTATACCTGGCTGCAGAGGTCTAACGAAGGAGATATAGAAAGATTTGGAAACATAAGGATTGGAGAACTCTCTAGACCAGCGCTTCACAAACCCTAGCGCGTAGTTAGCTCTGTTAATTATACTGTCAATATGGGAACGGAAATTGAGTTCGCTATCACAGATTATTCCTAGGTCACACAAAGAGGTAACGATAGGGACTGGTACGTCGGTTAGCATGTAGACTCTCGGGGTGGTGGTAAGACGATTGCGGGAATAAGAGATGGACTGGCATTAGGAGACATTGAGCTCAAGAAAGTTTTTCATGCACAATGTGGTGAACGAATCGAGGTCTTTTTGGAGAAGAAGAGAGTCGGTTGTGGAGGAGATATGTTTAATTATTATCACGTCATCAGCATAAATGGACAGCTTTGAGTGTTTACTGTAAGGATGAAAATCAATGGACCGAGGTGGCTGCACTGGGGGACGCCGGAACCAGCGACAATAGGGTTAGAAATAGATGAGCTGAAAAGAACATTGTACTGACGGTTGTTGAGGTAGGATTCAATCCAGGATATGAATCGGGAGGGGGGGGGGGAGGGGGGTGGCAGCCTAGGCGACCAGGTTTGAACAAGAAAACGGTATGGGAGATCTTGTCAAAGGCTTTATTAAAATCGGTTTCGATAACATCAACATCTTTACCGTTTTCCAGGGCACATATTGTTTTGGAGACAAAGTCGGTAAGGTTGTAGATCTTCCTTTGAGGAAGCCATGCTGGGACAGGGAGAAGATAGACTTACAGTGGAAGAACATGGAAACATAGACCAATTTTTCGAATAGTTTAGGTATGGTTGATAATTTAGCAATGGGTCTGTAGTTGGACACATCGTTCTTGCAACTTTTTTTGAAGATGGGAATAATATAGGAGTTTTTCCATAATTGAGGGAAAACGCCTTGAATGTCCGAGAGGTGGAAAAGCAAGGTGTGGGGTTGAACTAGATGCATGGCACACTTTTTCAGAACAATGAACCTGGGTGAAAGTCGTCTCCAAGCCCGTTGATACTGGCGGCGATTACTTCGGGATCAGGGTCGAAAGACGTAAACGACGTTTGAGTGCATTTCTTCAAGAATGAAAAGTAGTTAAGCCCTATGGCCACAGAACCATCCTCAGCTAAACACCTAGAGGACTTTCCGATACCGCAACTGACTACATTACGCATGTTATAAATTTTGAAAAAGGATGAAGTGACAAGATTTTAACTAAAACGGAATGGAGAATGACGAAACTAGACAACACCTATAATACCGTACTATTCACGGATGGTTCTTAGATGGAACAAGGTGTTTGATATGCTCTATGCGGCGCTAAACATGCGAAGTTTTATCTGCTGCCGAACACATCGAGCTTATTCCAGGCGGAGGGGCTTGCGATTATGAAGGCGTGTTCGCTATTTCGGCGTATCCACTCACCGAAGCAGAACATCGCCAGTTGATTCAGTTGCTATATTCTAGGGTAGTGACTGTCGGGAGTTACTTGGCTCCTTGGGCAGTCGGCTTAAGGTAACCTTACATTGGGTTTCCGCACACAAGAACATTGCTGAGAATGAGATGGCCAACAAACTTGTCAGAGAGGGCGCTGCGCTGCACCGTAGCTATATTGAAAAGGCTGGGAGCCCCTTACAATACACACTGACGTGAGGGAAATGAATACATTATTCACCTTTTTTGTAAATGCCTGCCAGAATCAGAAAGATTAAGGAAAAAATTAGTTTCTTAAAATCTATGTTTGGCTTAAGTTCTTCTCCTATAATAGACTCAGTCGACTTCAACCATGACTCCAGATTTTAAGGTGATGCAACAAAAATTGGGACTTATAAGGTGCGGCATGAAAATGGCGCTAAACAGCGCTAATTGGAGTGTTTCCACGAAAGCGCCGCTCAGCACTTAAACCAACCAACCTATCTTTAACTTTTCCAAAGAGGCGCAACATGTCCAGGTAGCAATTTTAAAAATTTAAACTCATACTAATCCTAAAATGCTTCATATTAAATTAGGATCATATTACAATCAGTGTTAGTGCGTTACAAAAGCTGCTCGAATATCCTCCGCCAGTTTCGATATATGCCAATAATCTCCTTCTAAATCCCTGCTTAAGGTGCATTGTAGCCAGCCTCTTCCATGTTTTCGTTACTGTACTCCCAGTTATTCCAATTATTTCCTCTTCAGTGTTAAGAGACCTTGAATAAACTTTATCCATCATTGCTTCCCTTAAAAAAAGTCCAATGGAGCAAGGTCTGGAGATCCAGCAGACTAAGGAATCGGTGCATCTCGTCCAATTCAGCGGTCAGGAAATTGTTCATTTAATATTGCCTTCACAATGTAAACAATAGGTCTGTCTGTTTACTTTTGTGTGTAAAACGTGGGTAAAAATCAAGTAAAAATTGTTCTTCTGATGGAGGGGATGGGAATGCGAAAGTAAACAGACGCTTTTTGGGTAAATTGATGGCAACTGAAGAACTGTCAAAAGTAAATTACAGAGCAAAGATCAGTACGTTTACAAGAAATCGTAAATATAAATAAAAATGAATAACAATTTACTGAAAAAGTAAATAGTTCCCCGTGTTTATTTCAATTGTTATTTCTAAGCTGTAACTTGCAAAACATTAATCAGTTGTTAGTTGTCAACCATAAAAGAAGAAGAAGAATTCTGCCGAAATTTTGTCCACACTCATCAGCGTGTATAAAATTTGGACAAAAGGGGAAATTACTCGACTGTCAAATTTCATCAAGTCCAAAAATAAACAGACGCAGTGTGGACGGTTTTGTGTAAAAACTTTCGAGTAAACAGACAGACCTAATATGCGTTGGTTCTCCATCGTGTTAGTTAAACATTGTCCTTTGATTATCCAGAGGAATGTCATTTCATAAATCTGACAGTGGATTTTCAAAACGTCTGCATAAATTTAGCTTATAAGCACTTGCGGCAATATGAATGGTTATATGAAATGCCGATGATATCAGCCCAAATATATACCCTAAATTTGTGCTGGAATAAGGTCACCCTTGTTCTATGTAGGTCAGTATTTGACCAGGTGTAGACGATGTGGAAGGTCAAGATATCATTTTTGGTGAATTACGATTCATCCATAAATATAATTTGGTCCAGAAACGCCCTGTTCTTTATGCGCATTTCAGAAGCCAAGTGAAAAATTCCAATTTTCTACTCTTTCAGTAGTTCTTGGACGTTTTCCCTCTCGATGAATAACTATCCAAATTTTCACTGAAGATACTCCTAACCGTCTTGCGACTCGTCCCGTGTTTATTTCAGGTTCTTGCTGACGAGGGTAATAATTGCTGGTAGAATCTTCCCATGTTTCAGATCGCGATTCCGTGACCTCCTTTGATATTCCAGTACAGCCTCTCTATCGTATCCGTCTACTACCTACCATAAATGTAAATTATATTAGCGTATTGCTCAACAGGAAATTTTCCCATTTTTTAATACTTTTAACTTAAAACCAGTCGCAGTAGTTTTTCCACTTTTGGAAGTAATTGCACCTGCACTGGTAGGAATTTTGGAAAGGTTTGGGTTAGCAGTTGTTGGCGTGAGTTTAATGTCGCTACGTTGATAAAATCAAAAAATACAAATAAAATAATGATGTGGAATTTGGAATTTATGAATCACCCTGTAACTCCCAAATGGTTAAAATATTAAAGTAAAATTTTTCTTACAATAGCAATATGTACTTTTCACACTTTTAGTATCGTTCTAAATTATACAAAAAGTTTCAGGACATTTTCATTACTTGAAAACTTACTGTGCACTCGTCATTTTTACCCAAAGTATTTGAATATTTCTTTTGCTATAACTGCTTCCTTTAATTAGGCATAAAATGTTATGTAATTTTACAACTATGATTATTTATTTAATTTGACACTAAAAATGATTATCATCGCGGGCTGTCACCAATGACTGGTGTTTATTTATAAAGATTTTACCTAACCAATTGGAAATTAAGTCATTTACGTTTTGTGCAGCATGCGATCAAAAAGCCGGTAGCTGTCCAAGAATTTGATCTAACAGTTAATAAGATCTCTGAGCTGAAAAGATTTGCGTCTCAAGTAGTTACTCACTTTGCATAATCGGTTTTACAGTAGACCTGTCGCTCCCTGAGAAAGCACGACTGCTGTCGATCGAGCGGTGATAAGCATACGCAACATCTTAAGCATGAACCATGCCATGAACAGCCGCCCACCTCCAAAAAATACCGGTCCGAGATTGTTTCACCACACGCTGCGCATGAACGCAGCTCTGTCTGAAAAACAAAAGAAAACAAGGTGAGAACTCTTCTGAATAAGAAAAAGAAATTGATTTGTGGTCATATTTTTTTTGAACGTTTTACTTTAGCCCATGTTAAAATTTATTTATGAGAATGATCATTACTTCTTGCTGGTGTGCCTTACCTCCGCGAATGGAGGAAATATTTCAGAAAAAAAATCCCAGAAATTACTACCTTCGGGCGGTGTTAAATCATTTTTTGGGCTCTTTTATGTAACCATATACAATTCAAGTATTTTTTGTTCCGTTACTGATATCTTAAACTAATTGCAATGTAAACATTGAAATAAACCTGCTGAAAAATAATGTACTCGTATGTATATTAATTTAGCGCTAGTATGTATGTTTGATCTGTTGGGAAGACATTCAATTTTTTTTTAAGAATTTAGGCGAAAACCTGAACAGTTAATTCTTATAACACCTTACGAGGCAAAAATTTACAAAATTTAACTGGAAACCCAACATTCAAGAAAAAGTACGCAAAGCAACAGTAGCATTGAACTCTTGCAAAAACGTTATATGCAAAATATGTGGCATGGCTCTGTTATTATTATTACTACATCTGGATCTGAGGATTTGTACCATCCTCCTGTCACTCTAATCAAAGAGAGTACCATTTGCGACGAGATCCTAAAATAGAGACCCAATCAAACGTTGTTTCTTGATTAGGACCAAAATGTGCTGGGGTCTGTTTTAGCTATGTGAAAAGCCTTACCGAGATGTTTTAACATGACTCAGCTGAGGGCCTCGCAATGAATGGCAGAGAATGTGCTGTCTTTTCCTCTTCCAAAGAGTACCGGCCGAATTATTCCTCATATAGCGCTATCTTTAATAGAAATCCTGTCTTGTGTTATGATGTAGGTAAAGCTCAGGGGACATCCCTATGAAATGAAGGAAATAGGGTAAGGGGAATAAGGAAACATTATTTTTGCATTTCTGCGAGCTAGGCAACAGTCTATCATACACACAAAAATACTATCCTAAAACCGTTTTGAGGAATTCGTATAGGAAAAAAAGTTATACCTTGGAGACGGAGTTGGATCAATGCGTTGAGCGGCAAAACCAACATGCCATGGGTCCCGGGTTCGAGACCAGATGACCGTGAGCTTTTATTAAGAAATAAAAATAATCCACTCCGTCTCTGGGCTGTTGTCTTGCTCGCAGCAGTGCAAACAAGACTCATGTTTCCTCACTTCCCTTACCCTAAAATTCCCTTCCGGCCAAAACCATGCTAACGCATCAAAGGGTTGTCCCCTAGGATTTGGCAACATCGTATAAAAAAAAAAACCTATATTTGTAACGGTACCTTACGCATTTTATATGCAAAAATTATGTTACAAAATCTTAAAACGCGTTTTTATCAAAATCACGTGTTTTGACTTGGCTCCACCCTTTTCTCGAAAACTACTCAGCGGATTTTAATAATCCAAAAACCATTCCATGCGTTTAAAAAAATACTAGTAAACAAAATCTTTAAAAAATTATGTTACACAATTATGTTACATGCTATTATGTTACAAATTATGTCACGCCCACCATCCGAGGATATTCAGCGAATAAAATTGTAGAAGAATAAAAAAAAATTATTTGGATACATTGAATTGTTTTGTAATTCTATTTTTAAATTAGCCCTTTTTTCCCGTATTTTTGAGGAACTGACTCCTTAATAAAATCCCGTTGGAATTTTTAATCTATCTGTTACAGGAACCCGAAAAACTATGGAGCCGTTTAAAAAGTATCTTTTGGGACGATCTCTGCAGTGGTCAAAATGTACTAAAAATGTGAATATAAATTTTATTTATATTCTTAATATATTTTATAAAAATACTCAAATGGAATCAGTTCAACAAATATATCATTCTTTTCACACAAAAAATTAAAAAGTGTATTTTTTTTCAGTTATGAAATGAAAAGTCCCCCTAAATTCACGGGGACGCCGAGGTACGAAACATGGTGTGGTGATCGTGACACTTATCCATCAATCCAACTCCGTCTTTGTTATATTATATAAACCTTAATTCTAATCTAAAAAAAACCACTTAGCTTGTTTTAACCCCGGAGTGTTTATCCAGTGTGAATACTTGTATGTACTCTGCATGACATTATTTGCATTGATTTCTGGCTTTTCGAAAAGCCGCAAAACGGCTCAAAGCCTATGAACTGAGGATCTGTGTCTTTTTCGGCAGACGAACAGTGTTGCCAAGGTGAATGTTTTCCCGCTAGATATTGCAGTTTTTATAGGGAAGTGTCTATTTACCACTCTCAAATTGCCGTGTAATTTCCGTGTGCACTGGGCGGGGCCCAGTTAATAAAGCAAGTTAAAGCCTGATTAATACACCTCTTACTCCCAGAAAGTTTAGTAAAAATTTGACGTACTTTCCGTGTATTTCCGTCGTCCGTGTACACGGAAATTAAACGGCAATTTATAGACACTGCCTTTTTATATATCCCTAGCAGGACAAAAAATACATTCTTATATGTTTATTCTTTACCTGTCGAAATCAACGAAATCTCGAGTTTTCAAATGTCGAATATATTTTTCTTGTGATACACGTTACCGGTTTAAACTCTCTATTAATATGAGGGTTACGTTCAAAGGTTTAGAGGCGCTTGACTTACAGAACCAAACTTAAAAGATTGGTTATTGAAAATAGAAGGAGTTCCTACAAAAACCTGATGCCGGTAAATTATCTTTTAATATTGATATTTTCATCCAGTTTAATCATTTATAATAGTTAATATTTATTATTATAGATTTTGTAAATTTGGCAATTCTAGACTCAAACAGAGACCCTAGAGCAGACCCGTAAAGACAAAATTCGGGCCCGGGGGGTACCACATACGGGCCCCCGCAGAAGGAATTTTGGGCACGGGACTAAGCGTTTACGGGCCTATATACAATCGAATGAGTGACTTTCAATTTAAAATATGTCTAGTATATTACACTTTCTGGATCGTGAAACATTTTTTTATATATATAATTAAAATGAAAAAACTTTTCTGTTGATGACTTAGATGACGGGCCCCGTTTGAAAGCCCGGGCCCGGGGGTTTCCTCCCTTCGCCCCCTCCCTCACGGCGGCCCTGCCCTAGAGCCCTGGGTATCGCTTGACTGTCCGACATAATATATTATATTTAGGCTCAACGTAATTCTCTGTGATTAATCTTGCGCGAAACGTTCAATGATGTGTTTTTCTGCTTGAAAGGTGGTTGGTGGAAATCTGAGCACCATAGATCCATAAACTACATCGCTCGTTATGTCAATCATCTCAGAACCGTCTCTATATCAAATCAGAGATCCCTCTTCAAAATTGTGGTTATTATTAAACCAGTATTTTCTGTTTTGTAGCTTCAGCTATTTGGTATTTGAAAATTATGTTTTTTTTGACATAGCATCCAAATCAGCGGTAGAACAGGTGCGGATGGTATTCCTAGTCACGCTGTACTCTGCAGATTGTAATGTTTGTGCATAGGTGAGTCCCAAATTACACGAGAGGGATTTTACCCCATGACTCACGGCAATTCTCTTCTGTGCAAAAGTAGAAAAACCCGCGGAGTGTTGCTACGAAATGGGCTTTGATTGACGTTAAAAAACCGGTTGATAAGTATGGTTGAAAATTTGTATTCACCGGCTCAAGCAATACTAAATCAATCTGGCGCCAAAAATTTTTCGAACCCTAATGAGGAAGTTACGAAAATGGACAAAAACAAATCAGGAAAAATTTAAGCAAAACCCCTACGATTAGTGATTGACACTCACAGATGACCCTCTTCCTACCTCACTTCTCTCACCAAGAAAAAAAAAACAAATTTTCGTCACTCATGGGGTAAAGTCCCTCTCGTGTGATTCAGAGCTGACTAAAACATATAGCTTTATGTGCCCATTTAAGATTTTAGGCCCAGAGCTTTTCCGAATAGTCTGAGGCAAGACCATAGTAAAGTCGTGGCTTTACCTGTAACCCTTTTCAGACAGGGTCGATGTGTCTTTGATATAGAAGCACTTTTTGATAATTAATCAGGCTTACAGTTACATACTGGGTGGTCGTATGGTGTTCTGCATGGAAAAACATTGGCTTATCAGAAAGCTCTAAATAAAGTTCAAAGGATCTCAACGCCACTGATCCCTGGCGTCATCAGAAGAATATCCTCCAAAGCCCTTAATACTATCCTCAACCTAACGCTGATGAATTTCAGCAATCCCTATTAGGCTAAATTTAGGGAAACGATGGATGCGAACTAACTACGGACATTCAAAATTCTAGATGCACGTATCCCAGAAAATATTGACTACACCATAACAAAGCCTATCACCAGGCAGAAATAGGAGAAAGTTATACCCCAACGGGTGGAATCAGTGCATCTTAACAGCGATGGTTGTTGGAAGTAAAGTGAGTGAAGGTATCTATTCGAAATATTTCTTTTGTTTGCCTATTCGGAATATTTCCTTTTATTTTCCAGATCACTCAATGTTTTCCAAACTGAAATAATTTCTACTCAGGTAGTGCTAGCAGTAATGTCGCTAAGCGACATCTACACCTTTACCGCCGCTATTAAAGCTCTCTTGGGAGTGCATAAAACCTCTAAAACTACCCAGAAATGTCACTCAGCTTTGAATGACATAGCTGTACACCTCACATGGGTACCATAGTGTAAAGGGTAAAATCGACAAGTTAGTGAGACTTGGTTCTGCCTGACTCGGATATAACTAAGGCTAGCCAGCAAGCTCAACAACATTCATCAAAAAAGCACAAAAAAAAAATGCCAAAGAGAACAAACCTGGCGAATTTCATAGCGTTGTAGTGGCTGTCATCAATAGTCTTTGCCTCATACCAAAATGAAGAAAAAGATGAAGTTATTCTTAATCTTTTCTGCAGAAGCCGATATCTTTTTTTAAGGACCTAGCTGAACTGGGATCCGCTGATATCAAGGACTTAGTTCGGTACATTAGAAGCTCCAAGATTCCACTTATGAGGATGGCAATCTACCTCCAACGTAGTCTTACAATGGGCCACTATGACTAAAAAATCGTTTACCCCTTGGTAACCCGCAAATCTAACCTAGTCCACCACTGTAAGAGACGCCTTTGATGTTCTATCTCGAGGAAAGTTAATTTGGGCTCATCCGAAAAAATAGCGGCTTTCCAATAGTCAAACTTACAATTTTTGTACTGCTCCATACAATCGAATTGTTTCCTTTGCATATTCGGAATAATCAATGGTTTATTTGCTGGTTTTCGCCTTTTATGCGAGATTTCTAGAATTGCTCTGTTCGAAAATCCTGGATCGGTGCCCTCTAAGCTCACTCTTTGATTGGGATAAATTGTCAAAACGGTTTTTGAAAATAAGCCATTACAAAAACCGATCTTCCCTTTAAGACATTCATTTTCCTTTTTTCCGCGATATTTCCTCAGTTAAAAAAAATGTCATTTGAACCGTTTAACTATATCAACTTTGAATAGCCCTGCTTTCTTCTTCCGTTCGCTTAAAACCGGTTCTGCTACAACTATTACATCAGGATGACCAGAATACATGCGTTCCGCGTTACTACATGGAAGAAGAGAAGTTTAATGTGAAAATTTCGGTAAAAATTACCGTTCTCAACTGTAACCGTATTGTCAGCTATCTGAATTTTTACGGAACAGCACCGTACAATTTCCTGAATCCGGTTTCAAAGGATTTTCCGCGCATAGAATTCAAAAGCAATCAAATTAATTCAGTTTCAGCAAAAACAAAAACTGAAATAAAACAATTGTAAAGTCTGAGATTCGAAGCTTAGTTCCCAGCAGCACGCTCCAAGCGAAAAGGGCTCAGATTGAACAACGAGAACAGCAAGTAGCACAACGGGAGTTTCTTCTCCAACAAGAAGACGAACTTTACGGTCCTTTACGGATATCCTTGGTATGTTTTCGTAAAACAAGTTTCCGGGTGGCCGCAACGGACCGTTACAAAAACGGCGTGCGGAGCTGTGTTTGACAGTCTCTGACATTCCGAAATAATAAGAATTCCATTATATAATTTCCAGGGAATGTTCCTGACACCATTTAGAAAGATGCAAAAAAACAAAATATAGATTTTTTGAAACCAACAAGGTAGAAGACCCCCTTAAGTCTAAAAAAAATTATTTAAAGTTTGTTTGAAGTTGTGAGGTACCGTACAATTTTACGGTTATTCAGAGAATAAGTTTGTACTAGGCGGTACATTTTTCCTACATCAAACAGTAAATTTTACGAGTCAGGTAAATGACCGTGCTGTTCCGTAAAAGTTGAAGAATCGTAAATTTTACAGTGCGTATACTTAAAGTTTGACAGAACGAGTTACTGGAAGTACCCTTATGGTGAGTGGAACCGTAATTTTTCACTTAAAGCGCAATAAATATCAAGTACTAATGCGACTCCTTTTTATCATTTCGCAGGTAAGTACTAGAATTACCTTCATTGTTTCTAAGAAAATATCAGTTCCAAATAATGGTTGTTCTAAATTTGTTATGTAATTTTCAAAATTAGATTGAATTTTGTGTATTTAGTCGGATTGTTGCACTTTGAAAATGAACACGTAGTGTTCGTAACGCGCGTCGCGCTCAATAAATTAAATTTAACAGGAAAATAATTAGTTTCAATCATTCAAATTTTATTAACACAAATGAATATGTTGTGGTTTCCAACCAACTAGGAAAGGTTTACAAACCTGGCTCTGTTTCTGGAAAACAACAATATGGCCTGGAGGGCCTGGAGACAGGGCTCCGAATCGATACAAAATATCGCTCCGCTCCACGTATCGATTCGGCCTGGAGCGTTATGAAAATATCGAACCGCTCCGGAGCGGATCGTTATTTTCCAAATCTGATATCGAACCACTCCGGAGCGGATCGTTATTTTCCAAGTCTGATATTGAACCGCTAAGGAGCCGATCGTTATTTTCCAAGTCTGATATCGAACCGCTCCGGAGCGGATCGTTATTTTCCAAGTCTGATATTGTACCGCTCCGGAGCCGATCGTTATTTTCCAAATCTGATATCGAACCGCTCCGGAGCGGATCGTTATTTTCCAAGTCTGTTATCGAACCGCGCCCGAGCGGATCGTTATTATTAGAATATCGCTCCACTGAATCAAAGGAATATATCTAGGAATTTTTATAAAGTGCACCACATCTACACCTTAATTACAAGGTGCCTTGTACTGAGAGGGCTTTAAGAGTTTGGGTAAATGGGTGCTGGGTAGGAGTAAGTAGTAGGGTGTGTGGTGTGTGTGGTTGATTGGTGAGTTGTGGGAGATGATGGGTAAGGCCTTTATTCTGGAATATGACTGGTAATTTTCAAAAAGTGTACCTCACCTGACACTAAATTACAAGGTGTCTTGTACTGACCTATATATATAGGGTTTACAGAGTTGTGGTGAAAAGGTGCTGGGTAGGAGCAAGTGGCGGGGGTGTGGGGCTATTAGTAGCAAGGGGTGCAGCAAGTGTTAGGGTAATTAGATGTTGGAGAAGAGTAAAGGGAAGCCAATGAGAAGGCAGTGATGGGGAAAAGGAGAAAAGGCTGCATGCGGCCCAAATATCCGCAAAGGCAACTTCCTAATCTAACTTTCCCTCTTGAAACTTAAAGTAATATAATCAAATAACCAAGATTTGATATATATATATATATATATATATATATATATATATATATATATATATATATATATATATATAATACCTTAAAAACTTTCGAACTAGATAAATTGCTGTAGTTAACCTGAATTATGAGAGAACAGCGGAATAAATAAAAGAAGAGGCATATATTAAGTGCGCATCAGGCGACAAAATTATGTCCTACTATCAGTCTAAGAGTGATAATCATTATAGTGTGGAAAACACCAAGTGCATGGGATCATGCATGCCGCGCCTTTGGCCGACTTAAAGAAGTCGAACAACTTTCGCTCGCGTTTTTTTCCGAGTATTAAGGTTTTTTATTCATACAAAAGCATGTTCAAAAATTATATTACTCTGAAAAACACAAAGGCCTACTTTACCCTCAGAAAATTGTATTCTCTGAAATTGGGAGTCAACCTACATTTGATTTTTCTGTTTTATTACTTTGGATTCCTATGCACATTTGAAGCAAGCGAAGTTTACCCAACTTCTGTAGTCAACTCCCTGATTTGGCTAAATAATTCAAATAGTTTAGCATCAGACAGACTTCATTGGGTTCATTAATTAAAAGATTAAAAAGAAAAAGGAAACCCTTCACATAAAATTCTTAGAATAATAAAAAGCCGTGAAGTGTTGGTTGAAATTTTCAACACGCAGATTAGAATGAAAAACGGTCAAATAAATAATAATTAACTCTAAAAGCTCTCTCAGGGCAAGATACCTTGTAATTAAGTTGCAGGTGAGAAGCACTTTCTAAAAATTACCATACTACTTTCTTTGGTTCAGTGGAGCGACATTCTTATCGCTCCAAATCGATTCAATAACGCTCCAGGAGTGAATATGGGTAGCACACCAACCACAACCAACCCAACCACACACCTACCACTCACTCTTCAGCCCATCACCAACCACCTACCCTCCAGCCCATCACCACATACTACCCACAATCACTCCAAAACCGTCTCACTAACTCACAAAACACTCAAAGTTCAAGACCCCTTGTAATTAAATTACAGGTGAAGTTCACGTTTATAATTACTAGAGTTCTTCCTTTCATTCACCCACTCACCATCCACATCCCAACACCCACCCACACACCAACCGTCCACTAGCCTACCCATCAGCCCTAGTATAAAACACCTAGTAATTAAGTTGCAGGTGTGGATTATTTTCTTATAATTAACAAACATACTCCTTTGATTCAGTGGAGCGATATTCGAATCGCTCCGAATCGATTCAATATCGTTCCAGGAGCGGTTCGGATCGATTGAAATTAAAAATAATAACGATCCGCTCCGGAGCGGTTCGATAACAGACTTGGAAAATAACGATCCGCTCCGGAGCGGTTCGATATCAGATTTAAAAAATAACGATCCGCTCCGGAGTTCGATAACAGATTTGGAAAATAACGATCCGCTCCGGAGCGGTTCGATATTTTTATAACGCTCCAGGCTGAATCGATCCAGATATCGCACCGATCCGATCCGGAGCGATTTGGAGCGATATTTGGAGCGAAATTTCGTATCGATTCGGAACCCTGCCTGGAGACTTCAATTAGGTAAACATATAAGGTTGAATTGAAAGCTATTGCTGAAATGAGAGTCCGTGTGAGATAAACTGTTTGCTCCCTATATCCCAAGAGAAATATTTATAGACAACTGGTGAAACGTATAAGTAGCAACAGCTGCATACATTACTTGACCAATAAATATAATAATAAATTAATGCATAGAAAAAACGAACATTTTCCAAGTAAGACACTAAATAACCGGAATTTTATGTTTTGACTATTATTGCATGGTAATTAACTCCACAGTCCACACACACTATAATTTATCTTCACTTCATAGAGTTCGGTTCCCAATCAAGTTTTGGCTGAACTTGTATGGTTCGACGTAGTGCAACTTCCTGGGTTCAAAAAGCACATTGGAGCTTAAAATCAATTCTAGTACAGGCGGACAGCCTAAATTCAAAATCGAAATAATCGAACGAAAAAAAAAAAATAATAAAATAAAGCAAAACCTCAAAAGACAATTTTGGAATTCAAGTGGGAACTGATTTGATTGTCCAGCTAAACCGTAAGTTCCGTCAACCAAAAGTCTTCAAACATAAAAATTAAAAAATTAAAAAAGATAAATCGAGCAAAGTCGCATATTAATATGTTAAACACCTTTTACAGATTCCGATTTTATCGGTTTCTTATGCAAATCCTACTAAGAGCGCTTGTCCACCGAAATCCCAAACTGGCACCATTTACATATAGTTCCTAAAGCGACCGGCTCAAAAGCGCCTACAGAATCCACCGAAACAATTTGTCAACGGGGGATAGTGGCGTTGATATCCAATTTTTCAACAATTTTTTCTCGGATTTTCCTCTATTACAAAGCGATTGAACTGGAAAATGACAGCAAAAAAGAACTTTGGACGATATAAAGGTGAATTACAGAGCCAGCGAATGGGGCTATGACTGCAGGTGATTTGTTTGTAGCCCGCGGAATTTATGTTCCCACAAAAGCCGGTACAATTTTAAGGAATTATATCAGATCTTGTTTTTGTATGCATTTGATGCACTTATGTACCGTTAGATCAATAAAGTCATGCTTAGGTTAGAAGACAATGATATAAACGAAGTAGTGTGAACACGGATTAATATTGTCCCGCTTAGGCGACGTGGTCCGAGCATATTATTAATTTATGATTGATATCATTTGGCGTTTCATATTTTAGGTGATTTTGTTTGCTGTCTCTGAAGCAAACGCAATAAAAAGAAGTGTGATGGGTTCGCTTAATAAAAAAAATACCCAGCATGGGTCCAATGTCGGTATTATTTATGATCTATCTCTCTCTCTTCTTCCCGGTAAGGCCTGTTGATCCAGTTTGACAATTTGATGCGGTGCTGGCGTTTTTGTTGTTTCCAATAACTTACCACTTTATTCATAATATTAAAGATTAATGGTGTGTGAAATTTCGTTTTATTGAAAATTATGTAGAGATGTATGGATGTAGGTTTTATATCAAAAATATAGTTATAAAACAATATAAAGATAGATCATGCACTATCCTAAGTCTTAGGTGAAGTACTTAACAAACTATAGGATTATAGTCAATTAATGAAAAAGTTATATGTCTATAATAAAATAATAAAACTTAGAACTAACATTATTTCAATTGATGCTTCCGAATACCTATTAACACATGCTAACGTCGAATTTTAAAAACTTCCTAAGGAAGAATCGGTACAAAAGTTCCTCGAAAATAACAACATAGGCAAAACCGCGCTTTCGATCACTGGTTGTTGATTCGGCTTGCTCATACTTATCATGAACCAGCGTGTGTGTTTCCGGTATTCATTTAAAAGCATATTTCTAATACGAGTACATTCGATGTGCCTCAAGGAAGTCAACTCGGTCCTATTTTGTTTATTTGCTACCTCAATAATATTTCTTCTTGGTTCCTGTTGTACTTAAAATTTTTTGCGAAACTTGAAACGCCTTTTGCAAATGCTGAAGCTAATTCAACTTTGGATTTTATTGAAAGATAAACAAAGCAATTCAACATCCAGCAGTCCAACGTCGCTTTGTTCGTTTTATACTTCGAGGGCTTTCGTGGAATAAACCTCTAATTTTTCTCCTTACTTAGATAGACTTTAACTCATAAAAGTCGACTCTCTTGAATCTAAATAAAATATTTCTAAACCTGTTTCCGCTTTTGATTGTCGCAGCGTGAGAAATCAAAATTTTTTTAAATACCCAATATCGTACTAATTGTGGTTTTCCGGGGCCAATAACATCGATGTCCCGGTATTTTAATTCTCACTTTTACAAAATTAATTTTAATTAATCTATAAACTAGCTGTGTACTCGGCGTTGTTTGGATTTTAGGTAAGTGACCGTCACTTTCAATTATTTTACATGTAACTTAGTGTCCAGACCCACCCCTAGGGGGTGGAAGTGTCGTTATTCATCTCAGCTACTCCGAAGATTACCGATTCGACACTAATATCGGTCATTTTGGATTATTTCTACATGTCACTTCCTTTTTACCAGCAACCCTAGGGGTGTCTCGCCCCTACAGTATCTAACCGCATCGGGAGTGTCATTATTCATTTCAGTGACCTCGAGCGCTATGGCTTCGAAACTAATATCGTTCACTTTTAATTATGTTTACACGTCCCTTCTATGCAAACTCCATCCCTAAGCGTTTTAGGGGCATCTTACCCAACCCTAGACGTACTAGGGGTACCTTACACTCACAGTATTTTCACAGATTGTAATTGATATAAGTGCCAAATTTGATATATAATGCTCCAGGCATTCTAGAGTTCTGCTGGAACACACATCCATACGTATCCACATACACATATCCCCACACACACATTCATCTTCATTCATCGAAGCCTAAAATTTCTTGATTAGACCTTCGCTGCTCTGTAATTCTATAATATTAACTTTTCAACATTTTTGTTAAGTAATCAGCCGTCATCAAAAGGTTTGAATAAATTAATAAATACTAACACCGACAAATAGATAGACTACCAGAACCGTCGAGTAAGCGGACTATGACAGCAGATGTAATAGAAACTTGCAGATCATGGCCTTAACTAAGGGCAGTGAAAATAATATTATGTAGTAAATAAATACAATAATAAATTAAGTAAGAAGGGGCTAAGGTGATAACGCCTTAACCTTTTATTATAAGAACCGCTTTCGCTTTGAAAAGCAAAATAGTTATTGCATATCTGAAAATTTCTCCTAAAAAATTAGGTCTACTTTTACTTTTTGTAATAACGTTGTTTCTCTTCCGCCCCAAACATGACAGAACGGAATGCTAAGATCCTTATTAAGAGTGGAATAACTTGTTCAGTGAGGTTGGGTAGACGAATTAATTAAGGTTATTAAGCCATCGCTTAAAACTAGAATTAATGAAATGGCTTAAATTGGTCTTCAATCTTGATTTAAAAACCTATTATGTTCGCGAAATTATAGGAATGACTTACTTGCTAACATGTACAAGTAGCACATTTTTATTAATTTTGGTGATTTAATACTAATTTAAAATTTTGTTTACATCAAATTCTATTTTCGATGTGGCTCACTTTATTTTTATTTATTTTATTTTAATTAGCTATGTTAAAATCTATATTTGGATGTTCACAACTGAATATTAATGTTTTGCTAAGTAAAAACTTATTTTATATTTAAATAATCTGAATATCAACAGAAAAATATGATATAAGATTCATCGCTTCAAAGCATAGAAATCATTTGTCTGCACGCAAAAGCTATAATGAGATAAAATTTCAGAAGCTCCAAAATAATTATTTTGGGTTTACGCAGAATTATGATTCCCCGGTCTCTCAGAAACTATCGTTCCCTTTCTTAAGACTATTGTCTTGTTTTCTGGGACTTAAATTTTAAGTTAACATTAAAAATTATAAAGAATATTATTTTAAAAGCTATTCAAGAAGAACTTCTATAAAATATAATATCTTTCAGTTTACAAATTCTCAAAGAAAATCAGTATTATTACTGATTCTGTGCGCTCTTGTATGGAAAACCAGAATGTTATCTCTTACAATACCAGTGATTTGCCCACTAATAGAATCTTAGTATTTAAATAGTACAATACAGAAATATAAAGTTTTCGTTTTCTTGCCAAACTGTATTTTTGAAGGTTTGATTGGACCTTTGCATGAAGCCAAGGTTTAGATCAAGAATAGACCAAGTCAAAAAAGATTTTTATTTCTGTGTTTTACTTTGTTATGTTTTCCAGTCAGTGATAACGTGTTGGCCTTTCATCATGAGGCTGTCAATTTCGAATTCCACCAAGGGCAGCAGATTATGTTGAAAGCCATAGGCGGTTGCAAAATAATGTCGGTAGTTCGGAATCCGCCTTATATTGTAGACCCACTTGTAAGCTGTGTTATGAATCAGGTGAAGTTCTGGGGCCGTCCCATGCTCCACAAAAGGTTCTCAGAAACACGAGAAGTTATCAACGCGATTTCCGTTTACTAACTCCGCCGGTAAAGTGATTTGCACAGTGAAAGCACCCAGAAGGCGTAGTATAAATATAAATAGTAGACAAGCTTTGAAGTAAACGGAACAATTTCCTGGCACTTTAGAGTGTTTTTCACGAAATTTACATGGATATGGTAAATAAATTCTTCGTCTAATAATTCCACATAGAATTAGACATTAATAATTTTCGGATTTTTTCCTTTACTTGTCAGTCAGTATTGATATACGCAAAAGGTCGCATCTTTTTACTGAATTGAGTTACAAAAAAAGGAACGCTTTATTTTATGTACAGAAATAATGCTAAAAAACTGTTTGGGCATTTTGTTAGATTTTATATAGATTGGACGATACCCACTGCTACTCTGGAAATAGTTTTTCATCTACCTTACTTAGAATTGGTAAGGAGATGGCAGCGAGCGCTGCCTTTTGACTCACAGCCATCTGCTTATCGCTCATTTTAGGAAACCTTGATTATACCTTAATCAGTTATTCTTTATCCAATCGTTTTAGTTCGACGATCCCGACCAGGTAAGACACACTATCTTTTGATGAATTGGCCCAGATTTATAAAGATGGTTCTAAACTGCCATGTCGGGCGGGTGGTGGGATTTTCTTAGAAAACTTGATTATTGATCGACCCTTTCGCCTTCCACACTACCGTAGTGTGTTCCAGGTGGAAGTAATGGCAATTCGGGAAACCCTTGTTTGGCTGAGAGAAAACAAAATACCTGGAACGTCGAACCGCGGTGCATCGGCCTTTATCTAAACCGTCGCAGAGCTAGTCCACTATAAGCTGTCCACTATAAGCTGCTGCTTCAGGCGGGGACAATTAATCAAGCATACCATAGACGGGCAAATTGCCAAATGACCAGACAAATTTGGCCTAAGCTGGATTTTAAGCGTTCCTTCAATAGACAATACAAGCCTCGACGTAGTCATAGGTGTGATCACTATTCACTGCCTTATTGGTTTACACGCGAAGAGATCGGGACTGCAAAAGCGAGAAGGGCAAAGAGAATATATCTTACCTCCTCTGCTCTTGATTTGCCTTGGCACGCACGCGGAAGATCTTTCTGGGTGATCATTTCTTGGATATTAAGAGATCTCCGGCGCTTCATTGGTAGCTCTAGAAGGTTTTAATAGGGAGGTGTAGGGTATCTTAGTACGTTAGTTAGTTAATGTATGTTATTGTGAGTTTATCTTATGATTATTTTTTCCCACATTAATTCTTCTACACTTTCTTTCTTTTCACATTTTTCCTTCTGAATTTTTCCTAGTTAGTTTTGTTTATTTTCGAATATTTATACAGTTTTGATAAAAGTTTTGAATTATTAATTTAATTTTTTTTGCTTTTTATAAATAGTTGAATAAATGATATGATTTGATGGGAGGATCTAGGCCACCGACGAGACCACTTCTAGCTACAGTGTACATCTCAATACTATTGTACGCAGCACGAATCAGAGCAAAGGCAATGGTGGTGATATGCTACAGGCACCGGCGGGATTTGAGTTTGGTCAGCTAGGGCACTTGCCATACCAATCTGAATGAGGTATGCCTGATGCCATAACCGACCACTTCTAGATGTTGTTAAACTGTTAGGTTTTTAAACTACACCTTGATGAGCGAGCGACAATAATAATGTGGAATATATGTATGTATATGGAATATGGTATTTATTTAATAATGGTCCTTTTATAATTATATCTAGAAAGTCGTTCAGTCAACGCACAATTTCTTCATGAGTCTTCATGATCCAAACGATTTTTTTGGGTAAGGGATCGCCGAAAAGGCTAATTTTTGTGCTCACATTTTCCGCTGACATGATTTCCAACTCACGGGCGCAAACCACAACTATAAGTATAGGGTGGATATTTTTTCTGAGCTCTCAAACCGGTTTAACTATGTGAGTCTAAAACACACTTATTATGCTTTTCTCCGACGCACCTTTATGTAAGAATACAATGTTAGTGTTGGAGCTCGCTACATGAGACAACATATTCACTCTATACCTGTAGTGGTGCTTTGCATTCGTGAGTTGGAAATCATTTCAGTGGAAAATATGTGAACGAAAATTCCCCTTCCCTGCAATCCCATGACGACAGTTTGCGTCGGCTAATATATGATAGAAAACGCGCATCTTATTCCTCATTATCCCGATATTTTCCACTCTCTATTTTTCTAAATTTTTATTCTTAAAATAGTACAGAAGGACTTGGGTGTGTATCTTGATAGACAACTTAACTTGATTCCCCACATTAATAATATTGTTGCCAGGGTCAACTCTTTGCTGGGATTTATCCTCCGATGGTCCAGAGAATTTCCTTGCCCTCACATAAGACTTCATCTTTATACATCCCTTGTTAGACCACTGCTGTAGTATGCTAGTCCGGTTTGGTCACCGTTATACGGATCTCACATTAAACGTATTGAATCCGTTCAGCGTAGATTTGTGAGATCGGCCCTTCGTGCTCTGCCCTGGAGTGACCCTCTTATTCTGCCTCCATATGATGAACGGTTGGGGCTGCTACAACGCGTCGCTGGGTTGCTGATATAATTTTTTTGCAGGGAAAGATTGGCAGTGCGGAACTTTCTTCCAAAATATTACCTAGGGAACTGCCCTATTCAATTCGCAACCATTCAAGTTTACAGATAGCTTTCTCGCGCACTAGGTACGGTATGTTCGAGCCAGTTAACCGCCTCTTTTCTAGTCTTCCAGTAGCACTCATCAAAATATGTTCTAAACGAACGCCCAAAAATTTCGAACCGAGTCACGGACCTCTGAAAACTGCAACCATCATCTTCATTATTATTAAGGATTGGATCAAGGACTTTCCGCATCCTTAAGTCACTGCGACCAATTTGATCTTTTGTGACCTGATCCAGGTTCAGTATTAGGCCGCCCCGTCAATTTTTAGTTCCTTTATCAGACCCAAAATTTTTCTGAGGGCTATCTTGGCTATATCTGTCGGTGATGGGAAAGCCCCACCAAGGTGTCTAAGCCTCATGCGGCCGAGGGCCTCACAGTGACAGAGGATATGTTCCGCAGTCTCTTCCTCTTCTAGACAGAAACGACAGGTGTCATCATCAGCCAGTCCTAACTTTTTTAGGTGGTAGACCAGGTGACAGTGACCAGTTAAAAGTCCTGTTATCAGCCTTAAATCTGGTCTGCTGAGTGAGAGCAGCTCCTTCGTTTTCTGTTTTGAGTAGGTTATAAACCTCTTTGCTTGTCTTGACCCTGGGGTATTTATCCAGTGTGAGTGCTTGCAGTCGTCCTCCCATGACCGGATACGCATTGCTATTCGGCTTTTAGAGTAGCCGCAGAATGGCTCCGGTCCAATAAACTGAGAATCCGCACCTTTTTTTGCTAGGTTATCCGCCTTCTCGTTGCCTTCGATGCCCTTTTGCCCTGGTACCCATGCCAGCGTGATGCTGTTGCTCCGGGCCAGTTCTTTGAGAGCAGTGAGACAGTCCCAGACGATTTTAGACTCAAAGGTGTAGGATCCTAAAGCCTTAAGTGCCGCCTGACTGTCAGACATAATGTATATTTTAGCACCGCGTATTCCTCTATTGGCAATTTCGCGTGCGCAGATTTCGATGGCATGTATCTCTGCTTGGAAGATGGTTGGTGTAGAACCAAGCGATTTATATATCCTTGATCTTGGTCCGCAGACCCCGATGCCCGTTCTGTCTTCCATCTTGGATCCATCCGTGTACCAAACCAGAGATCCCCGTTCAAAGATATGTCTATTACTAAGCCAATAATCTCTGCTCTCAAGGATCAGCTTGAATGGTATGTCAAAGTTATGCCTCTACGGCATAATATCTGTTATTGAGTTGATCACCAGATCACCCTTGAATTCTTCAAAAGTTTTCTTATGACCAGACCAGTTCCCTGCTGTGAGGAGACTGGCGCCAGTCAGCCTTATTGCGCTTGAGGCAGCCTCCTTCTTTAGATGTAGATGTAAAGGGGAGAGGTCTAGTAGGGCCTCCATAGCTGCCGTGGGGCATGTGCGCATGGCTCCTGTAACTCCTAGACAAGCTGACCTCTGCAGTTTTTGCAGTGTGGATCGCGCTGTCTTTTGTTCTACTTTTGGCCACCACACGAGAGCTGCGTAGGTGACTACGGGTCATATGCCCAGAGGGCCATTTTGGGCTTTAGTCCCCAGGTCTTTCCAAAGAGTCTTCGGCAGGACCATAGGGAACTCATAGCCTTCCCTGTAACCCTATTAAGTTGAGAATTCCAAGTGAGTCTTTGATATAGAATTATTCCTAGATATTTGACCTCACTTGAGAATTCTATCCGTGTTCCTTCAAGAGTAGGAGCCTCTAGCCTTAGCTTCCTTTTTCTTGTGAACGGTATAATGGTTGTTTTACTGGGGTTGACTCTGAGCCGCTCCCTAGTACACCAGGATTGTACCATGTTCAGAGCATTTTGCAGTCTTCTTGAAATGATTCTATCCTGCTTGCTCTCGATAGTAATGACCAGGTCGTCTGCGTAGCCCTGGCAATCGTAGCCAGCGTTGGTCAGTTTGACCAGGAGATCATCGATAACAAGTGACCACAACAGTGGGGAAAGAACTCCCCCCTGAGGACAACCTCTGGTGGCCCTTACTGTTACCGAATTGTCCCCCAGCCTCGCTGTGATATTCCGGTTACTCAGCATTACCCCAATCCATTGGACCGTCGGCAGATCAATACCTCTATCGGTGGCCGCTCCTTCGATGGACGTGAAAGACGTATTGTCAAAAGCACCCTCAATATCTAGGAAAGCATCATCTTCATAGTACTACGATCCCAACGTAAGATTTGTCCTTTCGACGCACTTACAGAAATACTTACCAAAGCGAAGAGAAGCTTCGTGGACCAGATTCTGCAAGTGTGCGGCCCCTCATTCCCAGTGAAAGTCGAGGCTTCCATTCCACACCAACGTTAAAGGTTGCCAGTTGAGTTTGTCATCCTCGGTTGCCAGGAACACTAGATGTAATCGAATCTTCAATCTGGCAACGAAGCGGTTCTTAAGTGCACGCGTGTTAACTTGTAGGTTTTAGTGGGCTGTCGCCCAGGCTCGATCCGCATACAATAAAGATGAATTGTTGACGTAGCAAGAGTTAGTAGAAAGCTTATCAAACAATTCACCTTGTTACATGTCCTTGGTCCCAGCAAAAATGACGTTCTTGTTGTGCCGTATGTCGGGCAGATAAGCCGGTACATATCGCGAACAAGATTATTGATGTCGTGCAAGGTTGGGCATATGAAGGTGAATAGGGTTTCTTCACCACCATAATAATTTTTTTTATGTATAATGTCTTATTTGACGCAATCGTTTTAAGTTAAAAATTCTACAAAACTCGAGCTACCCTAAAAATGTATAATAATCAAAATAAAAAAAATACAATGGTTAACGATCAAACAGAACATAAAAAATGACACGATACATTACTCTAAAACTATTACCTAAAAACGAATCGAGCCTTGGATAATGCGGCGCTATGGCGCCGTGCAGATTTGTAATGTAATAAGTTTAGAGCATAAAACTTTCCAACGTAGGTCCTCGAATAGCTTCTAAGAAGGGCAGCACAATATTTAGAAATGTAATTTAATTGTACATAATAATAAAGTGAAATAGCATTTTCTATTACATGCTTAAAATTAGTAGGTAATAAGATATTTAACCGTTTTAAATTAATATAATTTATAATTATTTAAAGGAACCCTCAACCACCCTACAAACAATCTCAAATTTGACTACTGTTATAGGCTAAACACATAAAAATCCCTCACCACTACAGAAAGAGAAATGCTGATGTTTTCCAAACTTACTGCTATTCGTGTTTAGTTTTATGTTCTAAGGCAGAAAGTGAAACTATTAGCTGCATTTAGGGTGAAATTATAAGGGCGGAAAACGAGAAGAACCATCGATTCAGAAGATAAGGTTTTGCTAAGAAGCTAAGCCTTTAGTGCTAATCCCCACCCCGCGCAGTATAATCAATGGTTCCTTGGAGGGAATCGGGTGAGGAGAGGTGGTTTCAGTGGGATAAAGTCCCACACCTCGGTTTTCGATGCTTTGCGCCTCTTAGTACACATTGTATGTTGATTTATTAAAATTAAAATTGTTTTTTCCTTACGGTATCCTTCGTAATCTTATAGGACCTAAGCAGTTTACTAAATTGTGAAGAGTTCTTATTAATTAATGACAAAAATTAATGAATTACAGTTTTTCTCTCTCTTCATGCTATACAAGGGGTTTAAAAAAACTAGAGAGATAATAACCCACTCATCCTCATCATTATAGGTACTATTAAATTAGACAAAAAAACTAAAACTGTGAAGCTATCTATATTAACAAAGAAATACCTAACCACATGTCCTTAATTAATTCACATCATATTTAGTACTCAAGCATCACAGAACAGTAAGTTAACAATCTACATTCTTCTCCCTCCTGTTTTTCAGTTCTCCTGGCAAAATCCACCATTTCTTCCTGTCTCCTCCGTTTATCGAAAATCGGAAGCAATTTGATCACGATGTTGTAGTTAAACCTCCGAAGAGAGCTTACATATGTTGAGTTGAGGGCCATTTGCAACGTTTTAACACGTCTCACCCTACGGATATGTTCGGTAGCAATTTCAGCCAGACGAGGGGTGAAATAGGCAACCAGCACAACTGGTATTTTATTGGGCGCGAGATGGATGTTACGGTCTGTGACCACATGAAATATGCTTTATATCGCCTAAAGCTGCACTTCTGTAGCTGTCAGACAGACAAAAAGAAGCAAATCTGAGTGGTAAGCGCATCCATCCATATAACCAGAGGGGCGTTGGGCTTCTTGTAGCTGCCTTTTGACATCCCTTAAAACATTGACTTACATGCCCGGCATAATAAAAACATTATAAATGATCCTTCGGGGGAATCCAGCACTGTCAGTGGCTAGTTTTGAAGTTCCCATTTAAGGCACCCTGCCAAATACGGAAGGATGAGTTTTGAGAATTTTCACCCCAGTTGACGGCTGAAGGAGAATTTATACCTGAAATATTTTAAATTTCTTGACATAAGCGGTGACTTAATGTGATTTGCATCGAATTTTTTTGCTTGAAATTCGTGAATGATGCGATGGTTGGTTCCTTCACGGAAAAATTATGCTTGGTTTCCCACGCATCGCGCCATTATACGAATATCACGCTTTTGCTTTGCACGTTATTTCGTCAAAATAATCGCAAAAAAATGAGCTGTTGAATATGGATTAGAATCAAGAGGGCTATCTTCAGATAAGACACGACTAAAATATTATTGAAAACTGTGAAACATTCACAATGGCGGAACTATTTTACACAAGGCAGTGGATTCACTGCCGCCAAAACTCATTGCTCCAGTAAACTTTCCTAATTATGTTTTGTAACGAAACATGACTTTAAGGTCTCGAGTTATTCGAAAGCCCACCGAAGCGCAGTACATTTTTCCAACTTAATTCGAGCAGTAATTAATTCTTCTCACTAAAGAGGTTGTCATGAATCTCGTTTGGGTTAAAATATGACAGAAAAAGAAATTGTCTTATTAATCAAGTACATACTTGGAAAAATTCTTACAAGAACTAGAGAGAACAAAGTAGGCTTAAGAGTTGTCGGTATGTGACTATATAATTAATTAATTAATAAAATACAGAAGCTAAGAGTTTGATCTGAGCGTATTCTTTAACTGATATCTAGATAAATTGAAGACAGTAGTGTAAAAGTAGCAGTTGATTAAACGAGACATTGAGAAAATAGGATCATTAAAACCATAGTACGGTGATATGTTACTCGAAAGAAATCCTAATTCCTTAAAGAATAAACAAAGGAATTAACATGTCCGATCAAGCAGATAAAAGCAAAAACAATTCTGGAGTTGAGTTGAGGAGTGATCCAAAGGTTGTTATGTTCTCAAAAGTATGTGGTGTCGGATTGTCCAATCGTTGTCCTTTTCTCCCGAACAGTTGATGCTGCTCCGATCTTATATTTTCAGAATCTAGACTGAGGCCCGAGAATTTTGGATTTAGCACTAAACATATTAGTGGACACAATCAAAACTGGATTAAACATTGTGGACCAAAGCATTATATCGCCCCGGAAATATTCAGGGATGACCACAACACTGGAGAACCTCTTGGTGTTTGGGCTCTAGGAGGCTTTTAATATTTTATGGTTGTTGCAAATATGCCATTTCAAACTCCCATCGTACCAGCACACTGATTCAGCTGTTAAAAAGAAAAGCAACTAAACAGATTAAAGGCCGTCTATCCAATGTATGGCCAATCCGAATATCAGCATTGAACTAATAACACACTACAAGACCAAAGAATGCAAGATCAACCACAGAATACATAAAAAAAAGGAGGAACTGTATATACTTTACTTTCGTCAGATATTCTTTGTTAGTAATTCTTCCTACGGACTCAACAATTATTTATAAGTATATTCAGATTTACTTTTTAACATTTATAAGTAGGTGATTTCAGCTTTATTGAGGTGATTTCGATTTAGATATATAAACACAAATAATTACTATACGTTGCGAATTAGGAACTACTAAAATTCTAATTGTTATTATATTTCTGGTGGAATGAAATTTATTAAAGAATTCTTGAAAAGTATAGAGAATAATAATTAGATAATGCTCCTTATTGTTCAATCTAACTGTAGAAGACTTAAGGAATGAAATGAATTAAAATGTAGAATGAATTAAAAAGGTAGAAAATCAAAATATACAATAGCTCATTGAAATCTCTACAAATAATGTATAAATTTAAATTTATGAAACAATATTACAATTTATAAAAGATATCTCATTTTATTACAAACATTTTGATTATACACTATTACAATATATACAATTGTACTCGCAGAACCACAAAGCCACATAACTCACAGATAGTAAGTATTCGCAATTGTCAAAAGGACGACTTTCCCCGAATTCTAATATTAGTTAAATATTGAATGCTTAAAAGATATGGTCCAGGTTTCCTCAGGACAATGACGACAATAACTAACAAACAAACAAAAACAAAGATAATAAAATAATAAGTACAATTCTAAATACAAATAACCATTACAATATAAAAAGCAGGTATTGATATAGAACTGAGGACAATTTAACAGTGTAATGCATAGTGCATTTATAAAGACTTTGATCGGAAATAGTGGTAAACCTATTAATTGTTCATCGGAAGCCACTGAAAATATTCAAAACAAGCCGGATATGTGCAGCGACATACTAAGTATTGACGCACGGCGAAGATTGGCGAAGTTGATAAAAACGCCATGAGGCAGCGATTAACTCTCTTTTCCTCTGGAACTAACCTACAGTGAAAGTTTTGCTAAAATTCGTAAAAGTTAGAGAAGTGAAATAAAGAAGTTCAAGTGAAAAGTAAAAAGTATATGGAGAAAACCAACAGCATGGAGAAAATGAATTGACGCAGACAAGGGACATTACAAGGAAGAGATAGGTTACCTAGACCGGATTACGTAGTTTAGGAGGAACCAAGGATTGTTCGAGGAAAGGTGGCTTCTTTCTTTTCCAGATAAGTAGACGATTTCAGTATTTTTCCCTTTGATTCTGATTTAGTTTATGTGACTTTGTGGCGACGGCGATCCCAGTTGTTCCCTTTTGGAATCTTTTCTTTATATTACCTTAGTCAATATATATAAGTGTTTAAGAAAAATCGATGTTGTTTTCCTTTTTGCTTTTTTTGTATTATTTAGGTACAGGTTTCGTGATCTACCCTTCTACGCGTGAAAAAGATCACGTGGCGCCCCAATTTCTTTGAAGGTCAGTGTCAGTACACGGTCACCTGTAAACCCTACGCCCTTCTACTGAGCTAGCAGATACTGCCACGGAGTGAGTATCATAACAAGGTGACCAAACCGGGCTGGCGTACTCAAGAATAGGTCTAATAAAATAATTTTGTGATACATCGACTATTGAATTCCTTGGACCATCTCTTCACAAAACCCAAAAGCTTTATTCACGATAGAATCTATATGATCAGAAATTGGCAAGTGAAATTTAAGGATAACACCTAAGTCTTTGGTTTTGTCAGGTTTAGATAATCAGCATCCGTCAATAGTGTAATTGAACGGCGATCTCTTGCGTGAAAATGACATTGCAATGCGTTTATCAAAGAAAAGGTGATTATCATTTTATTATTAATTATATTATAAAGCCATTAAAAGAAGGCATTAACACGTCAGATAGATAGTACGAAAATGTTGGCATCTGTGAGAATACTCTTTAACGCGCCCTCTACAGTTTCTTATGTTATGTTATGTTCGTATGTTCTAAGCAACAAACAAGTAAAAAAGGCGTGCGCGGGCTTTTAAAAGTCAAAAATTTACACTTAACATTGCTTTACCACTCTAAATGATACATGATTTCAAAGCTAAGGAAAGACACTTTCATTTAAAATAATATGAAAAAAATGCATGATCATTTTCAAAGTTAATATTTTTTTTAAAGAAAATTGTTTTTCCAAGAGTTATATTTTTATTTGGAAAGCTATGTAACGACCTTTACAAATCAATAAAGATCAACGTTCTACGACAATTATGGCGACAGTTAAGAATTTTCAAAAAAGGTATGATCACGAGAAAAAGTGCAAAAATACAAAGTTTAGTTTTTGAAAATCCTTTAGCACGATAATTACTTATACCAGAAACACTAATTTTGTGAAGTTTGAACAAAACCGGAGACATCGAATTTTTTTACCTGGTACACTTGAGGAATTTTGCCCCATAAACATCATTGATGTAAATAATAAAGAGCAGCGGTTTCAGATGGCTCCCCTGAGTGAAAATGCCAAATCTAATGACCGCGCAAGACATGGAGAAGATCTGTAGAGAAGGAAGGTACCAAAATCAACAAATCGTGTCTACGACTGAAAGCTTTAACGCAGCACCAAACCAGATAAGAGTCGGTATAGTAGACAGCCTATATCAGACCTTCTATAAGTATAATTTATTTCAGATCTTCGGCTTGTAAACTTCGTAAATCAAGAGTTGGTGAAGTTTTTCGCACGATTCTTTAAAGTAAGCCTTTTCAAATAGTACCTCACGCGAGATAGAAGCCAAAAAGACATTTCTCGCTCACCCAATTTAATAAATAAAATAATAATAAAAAATAAATCCATCGAAAGAGTACGCAGAGAGGATGGGACTCCTTTTGCTGGTAACGGTCATTACGGTATATTTGTCATCATTAATGGGGAGACGGTTACCGGAACACCAATCATGGAAAATGTGAATGTCGGAATTTAACAAAGCAAATTTTACATCGCAAGAGATGACGAGAAAGATTTTGGCATCATCGGCATAACACAGATTGTTGGAGTTAAGCAGGAGCAACGAGACATCATTTATAAATATAATAAAAATGAGAGGGCCTTGCGGGGTGTTCTTCTTAGCAACTTATGTTCTAGTGCCTACCAATCATAGTTCTTTGCTGTTATGTTAACCAGCGAACAAAAGTACCGAGGTCCCTTGAGAAACTAACTCCGAACACATTACCCAAATTCCACCTTGTCTGAAAAACAGAGTTTATTGGTGTGATTTTTCTGCCACCTTCGAAGTATAGTGTGCCGTATTGGCTATGAGGTAAATCACCTAGGATCCGCCTCGTCTCTTGCTGAGAGAGTTCGACAGAATTTGTTGATGTAAAATGTAGTCCTCTCGCCTTCATCCAGAGCGAAAGGTGCATTTGTCTTTTGTATCAAAGCTTAATAAGCTATAATGGTCTTAATGTATCAAGTTCATCAATTTGAGGACGTTTACATCTCAGAACTCATCGAGAGAAAAGTTCTGGAATTTTTATACGAAAATGTTGGTAAAAATTACGGTTTTCAACTGCCAACTTCCACGGAACAGCATCGTAAAATTTCCTGAACTATGTTCGATTTCAAAGGATATTTGGAGCATAGATCTCAAAAGGCTTAACAAAATAAACAAATTAATTCACCTTAGCAAAATAAATTTCACTGTGAGGGCTTTCTTGAACTTTTAGGTACGGGAGCCAAAAACAAATGAACATGTTTTTTTTTCATTGACAATCAGTTGCAACAATGCGTTAATGAATCAGCTGTTTGCAAGCAACTTCTTGGAATTCATATTTTACGATGTAAAAAGTTTTACGTATTTAATGTGGATGTTCGCAATTGGTAGGTTCTCATTTATAAGAATTGTTACTAATTGAAATTGTCTTGTCCCACTGTCAATTCACACATGCACACATTAAAAGTGCAGAAATGTTGTATCTCTAATAATTTGGTTTTGAGTTAAAATCTTTGGAAAGTAAAAGCCAACATGTAAAGGAAAACGGAAGTTCAAATTTCATGAAATTACCTACAGTAGCTTCTGAATCAACAAGATGCCAACTAATAAGGATAGTGGTAGTCCTTCTGCATTGATTATTCGACAAAAAATATACAATATATTGATACATTTGGATATTGATAGATTTTGTTGTAAAGTCTCTGAAATGTTTTGCGTTGATTTGCAATATTTGTAAGTCTATAACTTCCGATGGAGTCTACTTAGACGTTTATCGATTGAGCAGAATAAACTATAGGCCAATAGGAGTTATTTTATCCAAAAATCCAAAAGTGATTAATAAGTTGAGATACATCTGTGCACTTAGCCATCGACATCTACTTTGACATCTTCAAATGACTGCAACTCATGATACAGCTGTTATTTTGTCGCAACTCTGCGCCGCAGGGACAAGTTATAGTAACTCACTATTTATGCTTTCTGCGAACGCGTCTAACGTTTAGAAATTGCTCGTATTATAATAGAATTTTTTATTTATTTTCAGGAAGGAAAAGGGAAATCATAGTGAAAGTTATTGAAGATTTCGAATTATCAATAAACTATGTTAGAATCGATAACAAATATTATGGTACCAAAATTTGATATTTGGGTTACGATAATTTGTTGCTGCGTCACAGAGTTGCGACAAAATAGCAGCGGCGTCAATAGTTACAAAGTTATTTAAAAGTGAGTCATCGAGATGCGCTAAACTGTACGCAGCCATTGGACTTGCGATAAAGTCGCTCGGGACTATCGATTTGCAGAAACGAAAGCAACGCGTAAAAGGCGTTGCGGTATCACTCCGTTTATGAAAGCAAACGGTTAAGGGAGATGTATAGTGATATCGCATCATGCGGAAAGAGAAAGCAATATATCGAAGCTACTGACCTCTTTTAAGATAACTCCGAAACTAT
The DNA here is from genome assembly GCA_964036015.1 of Leptarthrus brevirostris. Taxonomy (NCBI): domain Eukaryota; kingdom Metazoa; phylum Arthropoda; class Insecta; order Diptera; family Asilidae; genus Leptarthrus; species Leptarthrus brevirostris. The sequence goes on from OZ038373.1 coordinate 98,611,545, forward strand.
GTTATCAATCTATAAAAACGGTTTTCTTTCCCAAATCTAAGAATTTAAGTTAAATTTGACAAGAAAATCGATCTAGTAGTTTAAGAATGGAAAATTGGAGACAAGAATGACACATTATTAGAAATAGTGTTTTTGCTACAAACTCAATGCAAAACATATTCGTTAACAAAAAAAATTAAAAAATACTTGTCGAACTTGGAAGTTGTTTTCAAATCAATCTAATAGTTATCTAGTGATCAGAACAGAAGTAAACTAACATATATAAATATTAACAAAATTCTTGCCGATTTTATAAACAAAGCCAAATAATTCGTTATACTATACATATGTCGTATTTAGCTGCTTTAGTACTCTGTAAACATTTTAGCTAAAAGCTTGCTTTTTCAAAGAACGATTAGAAGGCAAAACAGGTAATCAAACGAGAGCGAAATGAAACGAACCAAATAAAAGTGTAACGTAGATACAATTACAAAAATTGTATTCAGATTATTTAAATTAATTGATAAAATTTAATTAAAAATCAATTTGAAAAAGAATAAGAAATTTTAAATTGAAAAGTTCGCGTTTCGGATATAACTATCATCTAAGTTTGCATCTCAAGTCGTTTTCGACAAAAAAAATATCGTTTTTCTTATACACTATAAATAATTATATAATAACGTACACAAACAAATGCTCTATGTTTTTACTTTACAGAGCGACTTAAAGTGTCCCAAATACGAATAAATTGCGATGCGAGATGAATTAATAATAGCGGTAATCAGAAACCGAAGATATTTTGAAAAATTTTGGTATTTTCTCCAAAACTTCTTCTTTCAGATTACTTTGTTAAATTACGGACGATATGTACTATACATTCATTTTCTAACTTGGGTTTAAACTGTACAATTTTAACTTTTAGGTTCAAATTTCGATTTTAATCTCAAAAGCTTTCTTTTAGAAATAAGAGCCCCAAATTGCTTTGTTCAAATTTTTAATTCAAATATACACTAGTGTATTTTTTGCGCACTCGAATTTTAATATTACATACTGGTTGTTTCAGAACTGGTGTGCCAGAATATGTGGGGTGTTACATCTCGCCTAGGCAAACAAAAAATTGTATGGCAGGGGGCAATCTCAACCATTTGGGAGTTCATATTCATATTCATTTATTACAGGTAAATATACACAAGATTTAAAATCTTTTATTGTACAATTGCAGGCTGATTCATAAATGTTCAATTTTCATGGTACGTACATAATTCTGCTACCCTGATGACCTTTCCAAAATTGTCAACAATGTTGATCAAATGCATATCATTGCAGGTACAGTCACTTCCAAAATTGAAAAAAATGTCTTGTGATTACCTAAAAAGTAGCATTTCCTCAAATTTTCTCCGAAATTCATGTACTTAGTACACCTTTTTTCATTTTTATTGGATTGTCCATCTTATTGCCTTTCCACAAAAGTGCACCATGGCAAGGTAGACAAAGGATTAGAAAACCGCATCCTTAGAAATTCCTGACTACATAATTGTTTTATTGCAATATAGTCAGGAAATTTTTTAAATAAACAAAATTGTTAAGGGATCGTCTCAGTGTGAAATTTTCGAAAAATCGATTTCTTTTTTGTTGCATTATCGGATAGTATACACTGTAATAAACATTCTCTCAAATTTTCAAATCGAAATTCAAATTATTACGGTCGCTACAGCGTTTCTTGTAGAAAGGGAACGGAGCGAGACATCTGCCTCGTTCGGCGCTCCGCTCGACCGTTATTCCTTTTGTTTATTTTTCTACCTGCGTGTGTATCTTTCTAAGCTTACGTTCTATAACTTTCCAAAAGAAACTGGCCAAGCATTTCAGTTCGTTTCCGACATCAACCACGGATAGACATACGAGTGAAACCAACTTCCAACTTCAATCTTTAAAAGCGTTTTTCTCAGAATGGTGTTTTTCAAAACGGTTTCCACTCTCAAAGGAAGAGTTTTGAAGATATGTCGTTCCAATTTGGAGAGAACATTTTTAACGTCATTCTTTATTGCGCTATGGAAGCTTTTTTTTTTAAAAAAAACTTCCTATTTTTTTTTTACGAAAAACTGTCGAAAAAAAGGGCCAAATTCGATACTTTTTGTTCAAACCGCCGCCATTTTGTCAAATTAAAAAAAAACAAAAAACCCTCCATAGCGCGATAGCGACTTCCCTACAGATTAATAATCTTTTTGAAATTTTTGTTTCAGATCAAAATTGCGGCCGCAATCGTGTACATGGTACAGGACCTTTTTTTTTACGTGTCATTTTAACAATTTATTCAACTATTATACACCCAATAAATAAACATAAAAAAAATCATTTTGTATTCGTCATGAATGTATTTATTTATAAAAAAAACCGGACCGATTAGTTTATTGCAACATTAAAAAAAAAATCCCGAAAATCAGTGATTTTTCGGAGGGTTACACTGAGACGATCCCTTAAGACAAAGGGTCGAAAATGTTTATTTGGGGTTAATAGGTAATCAATTTTAATTATTGCTGCAAAAAAGTTACAAAAAATGCTGGTGTAATTTTCTTTTATTGCCGATATTAGCTTGTGTTAGCCAGATTTCACATTCTAGTATCTTGGCGTTCTGTTACTATTACCCGATGGATATTTTGCTATAAAAGAGTGCCATTCAGAAAGAATATCGATCGTAGTTGAAAAACAAAACAAATCGATAGCGACGGGTGTTCTAAAGCTTCAATTATTAAAAATTGGAAGAATTTACTTTTAAGTAATACGGATATAGTTTACATTTATTGTGTAGCACACTGAAACGAAAAACGGGTTTACTGGAATATGTAAGAAAATTCCCTAATCCAACCCAAAGAGCGGCGACTTTCCAAAGCTTAAGAGAAACCTAAAGTGTAACTTCAAACAGCGCGGAATTGCGATTTAAAACATCGAAAAATCTGCTGACGTCGAGCAGCAAATAATTACTTCCATCGGGCAAGACCTTGACACGGGCACGAAACGGTCATAAAACGATTGGCAGTATCTTAAGTTAAAACTTTTAGGATTATTCATCGAGAAGGATTGCGCCCATGCCATCACATCCCATTCCAAGGACTACTAGAAGGAGATTCCTTCAGAAGATTAGAATTTTGCATTTGGCTGCTGGAATGCGCCATGGAGAACAAGGCATTTTTGGATTGAATTCTGTGGACGGATGAATCTTTGGGGATGGTATCACAAACTTTCGCAACCTCCATACCTGGTCGGACCTACAAAGGATAAGCGAACCACCTTCCAACACAAATTCTGAGCCAATGGTTGGTCTGGTATGATCGACACCTATTTAATAGGACAATTTTAATTGTCGCAAGTACTGAATAGCCAAATTTATGCGAACTTTTTGGAGAATGCACTACCAGAGCTACTAAAGGACATCCCTCTGGACAATCTTATGGCAATATTTTACCACCACGATGGAGCACCAGCGCATTCTGGTATCATTATAAAGGTAATACTGAACGACAAATTTTCTGACCGCTGGCTTGGACGAGGTGCACCGACTAATTGGCCTGCTAGATTTCCAGCCCTTTTGGACTTTTTCTTATAGCAAACAATAAAGGATGAAGTTTACTCAAGGCCATTTAACAATGGGTTCGAATGTGTTAGCATTTCGATAGCGAGCAAATGCACCTATCAGAAATCAGTGAGTATAAGTTTCCTACAATAAGCTTCGAAAGCGCTGCTGGAATATCTAATAGAGAGACAGAGTTCCTGGTCATTGAACGGGCGACAAAATTATTGCTGTCACACAAAGACCTACAAAGGCGCAGTGAAATTTGTTCTTATAGTGATAGTGAAGCGGCGAACAAGGCGCTCGATTCAAATACAACTAAATTACTGCTGGTGCGCAGAAGCCCAACGGGTCTCCGGCGTTTGGGGGCTTTACAGAAGGCTGTCATAGCGATGTGTAGGGTAATGAGGCGGCTGATATAATGACACAAGAAGGTTCGCAGCTGGACCCTTTACAAATAGGCAGATCAAACAAACGGCCCCTGAGTTCATTAAAAAAAGAGATCGACGATAGGTAGACATGCAGTCAGCATGCGTATTCCTGGCAATGACTTCTGTCGGAGTTGCCTGTATAAGAAAAAAGTTGAAAGCATTCAACATTTACTTTACGAGTGCCCGAAAATAACCAGGAAAAGGTTTCGGGATCTTGACAAACACTTCCTTAATGGACCAGAAGAGTTTGCCTGCTTGTAGCTAAAGGACCTAACCAGGTTCGTCAATAGATGTGACTGTTTCAACAATTCGCTACATGGTAGTGCCAAGTCGATCCTGCAAAGTAGTATTACAGTTTAAAATATTGAGGTGACCACCAACTAACCTAACCTATCGTAGGGTTCCGCAGCAACTAGGAACCATTATAGTCTCCGGGTGTCCGTACTTCCGTCTGTTTATATTTCGTGGCTTTCTCATGCTCACATAGTTATATCTATTAATAACCTTTTGCTTTTAACTTTCAGTTACGAGATGTTTGCTTTTAAAGTCGTCTAATTTTTAACCTACCGATGTAAAATATTAAGTAAAAATTCTCTAGCGTTTAGTTAGTCACTTTAACGAAAATTATAACAACTACTGCAGCGAAAGTAGTTTATAAAAATCTTTGAATTAATTCCAGTCCTCTTATTTTTTACAGCTAAAAATATAATAAGATTTTTGAAATTTCCTTTATCTCTAGAATAAGCTGCTACAAGTTTTGAAAATTACCTCTTTAACGTCACAAAATTAATTCTTTAGCAAAACAAATGCAATGTTTAGTTCACAATATTTTTGAGCTGATACTGCTTTGTACAAAACAACCTTAAAAAATTATTTGGGTGTTTTAACGTAGACTTAATTAATTAATAATTAATAGCCTAATATTAGCTTGCAAATATGCCAGTGGCGTAGTAAGAAAGCGTGCTTGAGTGAGTGCATTCATTATCATATATTAAATTTTATTGACTGACAGATTAGATTCTGCAGCACTTAAAAAATAAGTAACTGATTTAAAATCTTTTATTTGTTAAAATCATCTTTTCATTGAAAAAGTCTTACGGCCTTATACGACAGTATAATAGTCATCGCATCTATTTCGTTGTTTATGTTACCATTACCTTTAAGCCTCTGACGATTGACAAATGAATCGAAATGATATGGTTTGAAGAAAGTTTTCAGTGATAACTTTGACAGTTTATTGTTATTTCTGGTCGATTTCCCAGGACTAATAACATCTTTGAACCTAGAAATGACCTATAACAATTACTACTAAAATGGTGCGACGTTCCGTAAGATATCAGCCGCCCGCTGTTTTCGAGTCGCTCTCAAGCCAACGAAATCGGATCATTCCTATGCACAAAGGAAGGGCCGCTGTCATTTTTTCGATTACTTTGTTTACAGAGCTGAGAACAAGGAAATCCACATGATGCCACTCCACATAAAAAGGACCGAAATCAAGAAATATTTAAAAATATTCAAATAAAATTCGTGTGCACCTCATCTGGAGCCAGTTTTCTTCCACCACGGTTTTCCTTCATCTATGAGGTTTTTTCTAGTAGTTCCATGAATAAATTATGTCATGACTCTGATATATGCGTGCCCAGCTTTCGAAGACAGAGCAAAGTCGTTCTCATCTGCATTTTTAAGAAATTACCTGGATATTTAAAAACACGACCGGTAGCTGGGGACTTTTTGTAACTTTGTATTTATACATTTTACCTTTCTTGGGGTAATTTATTTAGTTGTAGATAGAATTTATTTCGCAAGGTGCCTTAGTGTGACACTATCGGTATCGTTGAATGAAGGTAGAGTGCTATAAAAAACAATGAATAGTTTTTGGTATCGACCAATTTATAATCTTCAGATAGTCGAAGATATTTGCTGGTATTTATGAAGGTGTGGCTTGTTTACATAATCAAACTATATTTAAACCTAATATTTGTAGAAATATGGCTGGTCGCATAAGCCTTTCCGGTACAATAAAAATTATGTGAACAAAACTTGATATTTGTTAAAAATGCCAATTACCTCTAATAAGTATAACTTTCTTTGTGACCGTAGAAAAGACAAATCACCAGTTGCAAATTTAGCAGTAACAAAAGTCGAAACAAATTCTCAGCGGTGGTTTTCCCCAGACTCAGTATCCAACTTAGCTTTTACGTCAATTGCAGCGCCGATCTGCATAAAACTAGCTCACTTTAAGAAAACACTTGTGAGTGCGGATCAATGTCAAAGGAGATAAAAAGATTGAAAGAAAGCGGCACGTAATTAGTAAACAAATATCCTGACGGTTCTAAAGAGCGGTTCAGTGTTGCACAATAGGAAATGTGTAATACTGCGGCTACTGACATATGACACCTTTTAAGTTAAGCATTCTTGCCTACCTTATATAACACCCGCTGATTATAAATTCAAGGCGTGATGTGTTTACATCGTTTGCGGTCAACTCCTCAAGAGGAAGTTCTCATTGTGGCAGAGTAAACAGATAATAGTCTCATCTTAAAGTCACCTGCGGATACTGCCTACTGTCACAACATGTTACATTCCATCTTTTTCCGTGCAATAGCGCCTTGTCGTGGCATTTGCCTGACATTCTCAAAGTTTTAGGCCGAATGCGGTTCGGGATTAAAACGTGGTTAATACCTTAAACCAGTTCCATTGATATTTTGAAAACTTAAATCTGATCTGTAAGGTGTATCATCTCTCCCTGACAAATCTTATGATCTTTTAGCGATTATGATATCAATTTGGGAACAGTGTGACAGGAAGGAATTATGAATTCTGACCACTTTAGATAAGATAATCTTTAACCGATGGCACTGATAACTCTCAGGTGACTCCAATTGTTGAAAAACGATTCACTAATTTTTTTTATACCTACCTGTGTAAGTAGAGTACAGCTTAAAAGTCAGAACTGCAAAATATCATTACACTGGAAAACAGTTATTCTGCGGCATGGAAGTTTGGATTCGAAAATAATATCAGATTTGCTAGATTGACTTTAGTTTTTCAGTTCTGGGGTAAGCATTTTGCAGATTCGAATAACCTTTTTTTGTAACTTTTATATCAGTAATTCCAATGATTCTTACATTTTCCTTACAACAATATAAAAGATTAAAATTGAATATGTCATTTTGTATATATATGGTTATTTTGTTCTGCTCGCAACAGCTGCAAATTCACAGTAAACATTGGAAAATAAAAATGGTTTTCCTCCACTGAAAGTAAAATTGTACCCATATGAGATAGCTTATAAGTCACTCCATTTTAATATATCTCAGTGGTGCATACACACCACAGATTTTTCTCTGGAAAAGTGGCAAAGTTTTGTTTCTCTTTATCGACTTTGTTGTGTGAACACCTATAATCTGTTCCAAAAAGATTGGCAGTACACGCTCTTATGGACTATTGCTGTCTGTTTTATTTTCCCATAATTTTCCTATGCATCCATCCCTTTTCCTCAGCACGCTGTTGCCACGATTTCAACTCAGAACATGTTCTGATTTTTCCTCGTGAACTCGAGTTGCCATATCAAAAGCATGTAAATATAACAAGTTTCTAGTGAATCTATACCCATTCATTAGGGCTTTTTTTTAATAACAGCTGTGCAACATTAAACTAAAAATATATACATATTTCAAAATAAATAATTCAAAACAATTTATAATAAGTAAATTCAAGCATTTCGACAAACCTACTACTAAAATATATAATCTGGCTACACTAAATGTTCTTTCCGATCATTCCAGTCACTCGAATTCGTATTGCATCGGAGAACTTCGCATGTGAAAACACCCACCACCCACCACTGAGTGCTGATCATTGTCGGTCGTCCCCAAGCATCTTACTGCTGATTGTTCTTATCAGAATCAGTGCCTCTTCTCGACCAAGAAAGATCGAAAGGATGGTTGTACACGGTTATTGGCGAGTTTGAGAAATTTGGCATCATAACTTGCCATTTACCGAGTACTGCCAATCTTTTTGGAATAGGGTATAGGAAGAGTTCTGCACAGAGAAAATCCTATTTCTCCGCAGACTTTTCTTTGCATAGTGTGAATACCACTGGTAATAAAATACCAGAACTACCAAGAAAGAATTGAACGGAAGGGTTATACCGTGTGAAAATCCTGTACGTGAGTGGAGCATCATTTCTGGACAAAGTATGGGGAACGAAAAGTAGAGTTTAAGTTTGTTAATAAGAAGATACTTGAATTGTCATTTTTAACCGACTTTCCAAAAACATAGAGGTTCTAATTTCGTCATGTATTTTTTTTTTAATTTATTTTATATATGACCGGGCATAATTTGTTAACGCGTGGTCCGATTTTGATGATCCTTTTTATTGGGCAGTGGCTACCACTCTCAAATTGCCGTGTAATTCCCGTATACACGGAAGTGTGGTTAAACCTAACTTCGTAATGCGTACGTCAACTGTCAGGACTTGATAATGAACCCATAGTATTCGAAACGCGTTGTGTGAAAAATAAAAAGTATATTTAAACAGGACAATAAGGTGTTTATATTTCAACTCCCTTTAATTTTTTTAATCTGTCCTGTTGGAAATCTCGCATCTTTAAAGAAATTGTATTTTTTGCTTTACTTTAAATTGCGTTGTTTATTTGTATTTCCCTGACTATTTCCGAAACTATTGTTGAAGTAAAACTTCTTTACGCACGCTTGACTTGGGGAGTAAGCTGGTGAATGCGTGACAAGCGCGTTACGAAAAGTGTGATCGGGCGAGGCGAACGGAAGTTGAGCGGGAGATATACGGTCATTTCTTGATTATTTCGTAATGTTCGTTTATCAATGAAAACCGATAATAAATTTAAATATTTGTAGAAAATTAATATATGTATATGTTATATATATACATACATATAGATGGAGCTAATGAAGTTTTACTTCAGTCGTGTGGTCTAAAGCACACTGGTATTTTTTTTTATTAATTTTATGAATGAGATAGGTTTTATCTTGGTAACCTCAAATATCTTATGCTATGCCGACGATGCTAAGAATTTTCGTGTATTGTTATACATTAATGATTGTTTTCTACTTTGACCTTCAGTCTTTTTATTCTTGGTGTATTGCGAACAATATGCCTTTGGACGTTAATAAGAGTACATTTTTCTCGTATTTCATCTTTGATTAGTCTGTTAGTGGCAACCTGCTAACCATACTTGGCTGAGTAAATTAAGTTGGTGTTAATCTTGTATATTTGCCTTTCGTTGATCACGTTAGTTCCATCTTTAATAAGACTAATGCGAGCGATGGTCCAAGGATTCTATCACTTACCACTTTACTTTCATTTGGTCTATGTTGGAGCATGACTGCCCTGTTTGGTCTCCATCCAGCGGTCCACATTATCCGTATTGGTTCAGCGCAGGTTTCGCAGTTTTGCATTGCATGACCATTCATGGATTGCACAGGTATGTATGGTCTCTTTGGGAAAAAGCGCGACAGATCTCGGAATTGTGTTATCTTTGATGTCTTACAGGGTTTTATCGATTCACTGAAACTGTTGCCGTCGCTGAACATCAGCGTTCCTATTTGCTCTAATAGACATAGGGACTTTCTGCAGGTTCCTCTACGTCCTAAAAATTATGGTATGAACGGACTGTATATGTAGGTCAACATAACGCATTTAAATACTTTTTTATCTTATTGACTTTAATCATTCAAAATCTAAAGCGAGGAATCAGCTACGTTAAACCCACTTCTAGCCTCAATATTTGTTGTATAGTTCTCCTTTATTAAAATCGAAATTGCAGCTTAGTATTATTTTAATGATTAATTCTTTTATATTCTAATTATTTTTACTTTAGTTGCCTCTCTATTGTACTTTTACTTTTTTATTGTCAGTAATCAGCATATATGAATTTTGTAGTTAAATAAATAAATAACACGTCGGACAGAATTTCGGCTTTACGTTTGAGCTACACTGAGGAGTAAACCTGATTTAATGTCACAGAAAGCGTACTCTTGCTTCTTTTTACTGGACAATTGAATCATAATAATTTCAAACTTTTTATCATTTTAAGCTCACAGTATTCTCTTCTTATCAATTTTTGTTGGATTTGGTTGAAATAGGCATTCCGTGTCTCTACAACCGTAAAAATTCTGAATTACGTACTCACTCACTTTTTCACGCAAAAAAGTATACAACCTACAGATCGAAATATCCTTGTTACATTTTTTAATATGCTTTTGTCTCTTTAATTGAAATTAAAGTCAACTATAGCGATCTTAAGGCCCTGAAGTAGCTTCACTTGAGTTCTTTATTTTAAGCTTGGACAATCCTGGCAATGAGTTAGCAGTTTTACTTACAAGAGTTCAATGTTATTATTTTTCTCATCAGCACATGAACAGATAGCCATGACAGTATGATCAGCTATGGATGTAGATTATAGAATATATGAGAATATATGAGCCGTGTACGCGAGACCAACCATCCCGCTAATTAGGAACGGGGAACGATAGAGAACGGACAGCCATTTTTTTAAAGTTCACGTATGTTTGTGGAGTCCAAAGCTATTGTGGAAAAGGTTATCGTGAGTTAATTTAAAAATTAAGTACCTAGTAATTTATCAGTTTTTTTGAATAAATAGATTAATAATATAATAATTTAATGTCTTAAGGAAGTATAAATGCTGGAAAAGCAATGATAGCAAAACATTTGAACTTCCTCACTCTAAATTTATGCTCAAGTTAGAAAGTTGTATTTTCCACCTTTACTGCTCAATTGAATCTGTTCTTAATTATAGGATAGGATATATTGGGTATCGTACCGTAACACCATATCTAGAGTTGATAGGGTTTCATCAGGTGTACCGCAGGGTAGCCATATGATTCCGGTGATGTTTATTCTTGCCATCGACGACATTGGCCCCTTGATTAGGCACACCCAAATGTTAATCTATGTTGACGATATGAAGATTTTCTCTGCGTTAAAAATTGTTGTGAATCTTCCCGAATTCAGAACAATTTAAATGCGTTAAATGACTGGTCAGGACCTAATCGCCTGTAACTCAACTTGGAAAAATGTAAATTTATGTCATTCTATAGGAGCCTCAATGAGCACGTGCTTGATTATACTTTCACAGAATCTAATATCCGACCCGTGCAGTCTGTGACTGACCTTGGTGTGAAGCTTGACAAAAAAACTCGATTTTTCTCTGTAGATAAGCTACATTGTTTCTAGAAGAAATTCAGTTCTGGGCTATGTAAAACGGTGTTCGAGGGAATTATCTGATCAGCAGACCTTGATTCACTTGTTCTCTTCTTTGGTTAGACCAATTATCGAGTAAGTATCGCAGGTTTGGTCACCTTGCTATTCTATCCATACTCGGCGCATTGAATCAGTACAGTGGAACTTTGCCAACTTTGGTTTAAGAGAGCTCCCGTAAATGATCCTCTCTGGCTTCCTTATTATGTGGACCGCCTCCGGTTTCTTAATATGCATTTATTGCAAAAACGGCGTGAAGTTGCTCTTAAAGGCATACACCACATGACTTTAGGAGATTGGCTTTACTGCATGTCGATCACTCTCGGTTTGGCATGAGCCTATCCATCGCATGTGTAGGACAGTGAATATGTGTCTCGCTTTCGACTTGAGGATTCGCTGAAGCGAACTCTGTTCTCCCCTAATTGTTGCACACTGGTTTTTGCTATCATGTTTTTTGCATGTTTGGGAGCCACATTCTATCTGAATATATTGTATTTACTGGTGTATTTACTTATTGTATTTACTGTGTCTTTGCTACTGCCAAAAAGTGTGCCTTCTGAGTTAGAAGAAATTTTTATAAAAAAAAATTACTTATCGTAGGATTTATTGCCATTTTCAGTTTGTTTACATCTAAAAATCTGATCTTTTCAGTTCTTCTTTAATTGCACTAATTTGAGTCAATGGCGGATGATGGCCACATTTTTAAGAGGGGCTTGCTTTTAGAAGTACCAATTCCCAAAATATAAAAATGGTCGTAATAAGTGGTTGGAAGCAATTGGACGAATTATTCAATATTTATCCAGGCATCAATCATATTTCTTTTTCTCGACCCCTCTATAGAAATTCCAAATCTTTTTACTTCCATTGTGTACTCACGAAATGGCCTTTCCACTACTTAAAGAAAAATGCCATCATTTTCCGGCCTTCCGGTACTTCCTTGTTTGTTATAGTATATTTTAAGGCTATGGTACAATGAGTTGAAAAAGCCTTCACTAAAGGCACTGGTTCCAAGGGTTGCGGAGAGCAATTTTTTAGGAGCAATCTGTTAAAAATAAGACATACTAACAATTAGGAGGAGAACAAGATTGAAACTGACCTTCTGATTGTCCAGAGTAAGCCTCAAAAAGGGTAATTTTTCTGCGTTCCCGTTTTCTTGAAGATTTTTCCAAGGTGAAGGTCAATTTATGGGTAATACGTTTGAGACATTGTTCATGATGTTATTTCTGAAATTGAACCATGGTCCTAGCGGAACCCTGAGTTACTGAGTTTTATTATAACTCTGTGGGTTATTAGAACAAGAGGACTATGATATTTTCGAATTATTGCTTCTGTTAAATGAAATAATTATATTAGTTACTTCGTTTATTAAACTAAGCATTTATTAAGTGTGGCTGTTTAAACCCTAATCGATGATATTCTTATCGATGAAACCGCTTTACCCCATTCAACTCGAATTACAGAAATTTTAACTGCCTATCGTAAAGCTTCTACTGATCCGATTTTAATAAGATTAAAATATTATTGCACTAAAAGTGTACAAGTTATGAGTATAAATAGTAGTTTTAATGAATTGTTTTATAAAAAGAGACACATATATTTACCACTTTTGTAGGCAAAAAAACAATTGTTGCTCTAGTAGCAAATGGGATTTCTAGCACACTCGATCATCACGAGTGAGCGGCTTAAAGCAAACCTAGTTAATCGTGGCGACGTTACGCTTAAAAGAAGGAAGTTGATATGCAAATATGCACCTTTCCGAGATATCATCTTAATTTGAAAGATAAAACACTTTTTCCGCTAGAACTTTTATAATCCAATAATCTCCGGCAAACTGCTTCCGTCTGTAATCCATACGTAGGCTATAAAATAAGTTGCCGCGGACTTAAGAGAATTCATTAACAAAAAATATGTAATAGAAAAATTCTAAACGCGCTGTTATGCAAATTAACCTGAGAAAACTTCGTCGTACGTGAGATGCTGGCCAACCTGTCGGTGTATCAGCTTTGATGTGGGAATGGTTGAAAAGTTTTACGTTATGAGAAGAATCTCTGAGATCTGAGTGCTCAACTGGTTAAACACTTGCGTAAATATTACCGAACCGAGTTCAATACTTTTTTGACTTTGCCATTGCTAAAATGAGTAAAATATCCTAGTAACATGGATGTCACATTATGGGTGTGTGAGATGATCAGGAGACGTGTGTGTCAGTAATTTTTTTAATGACGCCTGCAAAATAATGTACGATCAAGTTTTTTTACGCAGCATCTTTTACGTTAAGTGTTTATGAGTTATTCATTAATAAAAGTCTTTCACTTCACATGTGCGTTATTGTTTTAAGTATAACCGATTGATTTGTTAACGTGCTTCAATTCCCCACTTTAACATCATAAATTTGAACTATGTAATTAATGTCAAAATCATCCGTTGCTAGCACCTTACAGATGAAATCATAATTTTAGTTAAGAGACCTGAGGTTTCCTTAGGGGCTGTCTTAGCAATGCCTAACGCTGATATGAAAGCTTACCGAGATGTCTGAGTCTGATTCGACGGATAGCCTCGGAGTGACAAAAGGCAATGATCAGTTAAAAGTCTTTAAATATGGTCTGCTAAGTGAGAGCACCACTTCCTTTTTCTGTTTTGTGTAGGTTATGAACCTATTTGCCAGCCTTAACCCAGGAGTGTTTATCCAGTATGAGTGCTAACATCTGTCCTCCTATGACCTAACACGCATTGCCAATTAGCTTTTCGGGTAGCCACAAAAGGGCTCCATGTCCGATGAACTGAGAGTCAGCGCCTTTTTTTGCCAAGCGATCAAGCCATCTCATTACCTTGAATGCCCCCATGACCTGGTACCAACCCCACGGTGTTCTGTTGCCCTGGATTAATATATACACAAAATATGCACGAAACGTTAATGGGTTAATTTTTAGAGCGCATTGAGGAGGATGATTCTAGACTCAAAGAACCTAGAGCAATGACTGCCGCCTGACTGTCTAATATTATATATACTTAAGCACCGCTTACGTGCGCAGAGTTCAATGGCGTGGATGTCTGCCTGAAAGATGGCGTCTTATGCAAGCGCACTCGGAGGGTCCATAGACTTCAATGCCCGTTCTGTCCATCTGTGAGCAGGAAGTGAGCAGAATGTGCTCAAAGCAGCCTATTTCTATAGGTACAGATGCAAGGAAATAAGGTCTAGAGGGACCTCCATAGCTGCAATTAGGCAGGTGCGTATGGCACCTGCCTAATTGCAGCTAGATACGTTGTTCTTTGCAGTTTTTTTAATGCATTGTTCTGATTTTGGCCATCATATGAGAGCCGCATAGGTGGCTAAGGGTCTTATAATCGCTTGACATGCCTATAAGACTACTTTGGGCCTTAGATCCCAGGATTTTCAAAGAGTCTTCGACAGGACCAGAGTGCAGTCATAGCCTTTCCTGTAACTCTTTGCAGATGAGGATTCCATGTGAGTCTTTGATCCAGAAGCGCACCTGACCTTACTTGAGAATTCTATTCGTGTTCCTTCAAAGATACTAGCTTTTAATCTCAGCTTCCCTCTCCTGGTAAAGGGCACAATGGCTGTTTCGTCAGGGTTTAATCTAAGGCCTTTCGTAAGACACCACGACTGTACCATATTGAGGGTTTTCCAGATATAGCTCTGTCATGCTTGGATCAATTGTTCAGTGGTACGATTATCATGTCATGGATGCAGGTTCAACCTTCAGCCATCCTGGGAGTTCTTCGTTCATAAAAAACCACTCCGTCTCTGGGCTGTTGTCTATTTTACAGCATTGCATAAATCATACATTCCTCATTCCCTTCCGGCCTTAGCCGTGTCTTTATCTAAATTGAAGCGTAGGGTTTTTTCAGTACTACAATATATATTTTCGATTTTTCCCGAGCAGTTTGGTGCGATTTTTTGGGTAAAAAAGAAATGATTTTTTTTTAATCGCGTTACCTTTTGTCAAATTTTCGAATTCAAAAATTCATCGGCTGTTCCAGGATTTAGAAAAATTAGCACCGAGACAGCAACGAATTTTTTGCACCTACGGTATGCACTAAGTTCTCATGACGTCACCATGCAATATTTTCCTTTGAAACAATTCGTAACAATAGTACAAATATAGCTCAACCCCATAAAAATCCCCATATTTTTATTTCAGTCGCGGTTAAAAAAAAATCCTTTTTTCGTTGCTCATTATTTCCTCGTTCTCATCTTCTTATCTTGTTCTACTAAGTTCGTTAATTATGGGGGTCTTCTACCTTGTTGGTTTCAAAAAACCAAATTTTTTTTGCATTTTTCTAATGTAGAACGTGTCAGGAACATACACTGGAAATTATATAACGGCATTTTTATTATTTCGGGATGTCAGAGACTGCCAAACACAGCTCCGCGTGTCGTTTTTATAACTCTCCGTCGCGGCAGCTCGGAAACTTGGTTTACAAGTTTTACCAAGCACCTCCAAACGGTCTGTTGCATATCTTGTATGGCTGGCTGTGTGCTTCTTCTGTAACTAATAATAATAATAATAATGTTTATTGTTTTCTCGCAAATGTTACAATTACCTTTATAATTTAATACATTTAAGACAATGGAACTAACCCTCTATCCGACTCTTCTGTAACTATGTGAAATTTGTGGGTTCGTTAAGTTTAAAAGAAAACGTCTGAAACAAATTGATCTTAAGTAACTTTTTGGAAGTTTGGAAGTTGCCGTGTAATTTCCGTGTACACGGAACTATACGTCAGTATACTATAAGTGCACATAGTCACTTTCATATTCATATTACTGGTAATAGTTTGCCACAAACCTGGGCGGCTGAAAGGGGGTGTCAGCCCCCCCACCCCCCGCCTCTTTTTGAAAATTTTACATTTTAACAATTTTTAAAGCTGTTTTTGACTCTAAAAACATGAAAAAAACACAGGTTTCTTAAATGTCGACTATTTTGCGAAATTTTTAAGTTTCGAAAATTCCATTCGTCAGAGCCAAGGGGATCATAAAACTAAATCTTTATCAATTTTTTGTTTTAGACGACTTTCATGAGGTGAATCCTGTCAACAGTTTCGATATGAACTATTCCTAAGGGGTACTTCAAGGTCGAACAAAGTATAAGAACAAACGAGTTGAACCCAAAAAACCGCATTTCAATCCCATTATTGGTGTCCCTACCAATGTAGAAGACCACCCTTAAAGCAGATGAAGGGCGTTAACTCCGGTTGCCCGGCAGACCAATTATTCATTGACGTGGATAAAACATTTCATTTTATTTAGTTTTTGGATATATCTTTCAATGGCTTTCAAGTATTCATATTTTAGGGAAGAGTTATAGATACAGGAGATTTTTTTATAAATATTGAAATACTCTGAGAAGGATAATGTATAATAGAAGGATCAACAAATAAAACAACCAAAAACCCTTGCAGTATCCTGAGTCCAAATTATAACTTAAAAGAGAATAAGATCAGACGTGGTTAGGCTTGTATTTAGAATCAGTAAAGAAGGCTCACTTAAAGTCTCGTCAGACTACTATGTGCGTTAACTTTACAAAACTTATATCACACGAGAAATCGAAATGTCTTTAGATTTTTGCAGTAGGTATAAGTAATTTTCAGTTTTAAGAAAATTTTTTATTTTTACATATTATCTATCTAATTCGTTCAAGATCATATTAAGTAAACTGGAAAAAATATGGTGATAGAAAATTAAAATCTTTACGTAACCTAAATTTTAAAATTAGCTAGTGAATTTGGGAAGACTGTATGAGGTAGTCAAGCCGTCAAGAGCGATTCTAGCTCGCGCAATCATTGTTTCGTAACAGCCCATAATGTTCAAACGGAGTTACATCTGACCCCTACGAAATAAATGCCAATGTACCACAGGGTTTAGTTCTCTGCTTAACCTTATTTCTTCTTGTTTTTATTGATTATTTTATCTCTCACTCTCACTCTTAATCCAATTCATAATTTCAGCAACGATAGCACCCTTGATTTAACGTACTCTCTTGATTCTATTATAAAATCCCATGGGAACTATACAGAAATCAACAAAGAGCGCATGTTTGGATCATTTAAGAACCAAATGTTCGGACAAGGGCCGGACATACCGCTCTACCCGTGTTAGGCAAAGTTCAAAGAAAAATTATTAAACTTGTTGACGACTCCACTGTCTTTAAGAGCATTGACTGTCTCTTCCTTTTATATCGCTACTTCCACGGCCATTGTTGAAGAAACCAACTACAACAGGAAATTTTGAATAACTAGAGCTGCTTTGTAGGGTGTTACCTGAGGAAAGACACAACATCGTGCAAATGCTTTGCATCGAGAACATCGCTCGCAAGCAGAGACGCTTTCTGCAGATGCCTTCGTCATTTTATGCTCCCCTTGAAAAACCTGTGCTGTTGATGAATGTACGACGAGTTTCGAACCTGAAAAATCGTCTTTCCAATTCCACGCACAAACTCAAATTTCGTATTTCCAGGAACATTAGAACTCCGACCAAATTCGCTATTGTATGTTCTAACCTCATTAGAATTGGTAGAAATTACCTTTACCCGATTGTTAATGGAATGGCGGTAGCATTTAACCCCAACTCGTTATAGTGGAAATCAGATAATTTCAGTCATGCAGAGCATGTAGAGAGGGGCCTTATACACGCCGGCATCTCTGAAGAACTTTACCTACAGCTGAAAACTCAAGCTGCTCTAATGACAGAATACTCGTCGGAACGCATAGTGCGCTTTGAGTGACCAATCATGTCCCCGCCCCTTCTTAACAATAGCGTTCAGCGATCTTCACCTGAAGAAGTTTCAGCGAAAGGAGATACAGTCCCGTTCGCTACGAATTTACTACTCCGGAAAGATTTTCCAGACCCATACAACTACGACAAATTTTGCGCCTAAATAGTTCAGGCAAGAATCTGTTCATTGTATCCCGAGGGGAGAATTTGTATGATACCGAGCTCAGCGTCGGATTATAACGACCCGGGGCCCGGGGTTACTGGGCTTCTATAATACAAGTGTTGAAGATATATTGGTATAAAAATATCTTTGCTAGTTTCTGGCTAATTGATAACATTTTTAAAATAGTTGTAGAAGGAGTTTTATTTTGCATAGATCATATTGGGCTGTAGCAGATCAGAAATATTTATTACATGTTAAGAAAAAAGTTTACCTTGCATGGTACGACTGAATTGCTATATATTCCCCGGAACCACAGGAGCCTAATTTTTGTTCATTATAGGAAAACCCACGAGAGACAAAAAACTGATCTGGCTCGACAAAATTATTTATCTATCTCAGATCAAGTTTTCCGTATGGCTTGAATTCCTCCTCCGCTCACTTGAATCACATTCGACTCCAGCACGAGTCGCGGAAAAGTGTATTGGACTTACAGTGGCATCTGTAACTCATGCCTGCCGCTCTACTTAAAGAAAACTGATCTGAAATAATTAAGCCGAGCCAGATCAATTTTTTATTTTTATCTCTCGTGGAAAAACGATGTGCTTCTATAAAGAAGAAAGAATTGGTTCGGGTTTCGCTCATACTTTTTTCAATGTATCGTGTGACACTTCGATCGTTTTCACCAGATTATTGTTTTATAGGCCTCTGCTTTTGCTAAGGTAGGCCCTTGCCCCCGCAATACTCCGCGAAAGATTTGAAATAATTGCGCTATCGTGACGAAAAAAAAGATCTTCAACAAACGCTTTCTTCAACAACAACATTTGAAATACTCGCCAGCGGGGCGCTTTCCATGTTTTTCCTAGGAAAGTAGTAGTAGGAGCCCTGTCAGCACTCCACACGTTTTCAATTAACAAAGTGCGCAATTTTCCAAATAAAAACAATAACTATCATTTGTTCATGGGGTTCATGTTGTTATAGTAAAGCGAAAAACTGTCTTAATAATAAGTTTCGACGTAAAAATCCAATAGAAATCCTAGATCCGGCACTGACAACGATACATGGAGAATGCCTAGTAGGTACACTTGCGATACGTAGTGGTGCTTACATCATTGCGGAGGTGGAAAGCGTCACTGGCTTCTAAGGATTGAGGTATTAACTAACGGCAATAAGAAGAAATATCCGTATATAAATAACCTGATCCTAAGTAGAAGATCTT
Organism: Leptarthrus brevirostris; assembly: GCA_964036015.1. Lineage (NCBI taxonomy): Eukaryota > Metazoa > Arthropoda > Insecta > Diptera > Asilidae > Leptarthrus > Leptarthrus brevirostris. Next base: position 98,630,896 of record OZ038373.1, read on the forward strand.
CTATAGTATTCATATACCCCAGTTACATATCATCATAATCCCCGACTTGAATTCCACACTTCCAAGTAGTCTTTAAAAACAGCACTCCAATTTGAGTAGTCACAAATCACTGCTTAAGATAGCAACAAATTAGTAGGAAATATAACACAAAATATTACTTATTAATTAGTTTTCTATGTTTTGTTAATTAAAAGGTAAAACTATACGTAAACTATTTTAATTCAATGTACTACGTATTACTATAAGTATAATATTTTTGGTCATACTTTATTCTACTTTTTAAATTTAAAATTGTCCGTCTTCATTAACTTTAACACAAATTTTCAAGCCATCCTCAAAATAACTAGAGGAAATGATTCGATTATCTTAATGCTGATGGTTGCTTTCTATCAGTCATTCAAAAAATCGAATAAGATACGCGCCATCGTACTTGATCCGCTTTTAAACGGATAAGTGAAATTGGATTAGTCTCATGCCGTCAGTTAACGTCGTCTGTCTTTTTCCTTTCTTTAAGTAAACGAGCATAACATCAAGATCAATAAATTGCAGTTTTATATGGCCAGGTGAGTTTTCCTTCCTGCATTATTTCGTACTAATTTCGAACGAATGAAGAAAAAATTTCCTGCCAAAATTTACCTTTGTCCAGTCACACTATCAATTGTCACATTTCTTGTCGAGTGGTATTTCGTTGGTTTGAGCTCTAAATGTTGAAATTTATTGTCCATGTGCCATGAGTACTATACCATGCCCATCCTGGCCCAAAACAATCTGAGGGATGTTTAGAAATCAACAGGGGGCTTACCCTGACTGCGCGACAAAAGGAAACTCTCAAATGATTGAAAGGCAGACAGTTGTAAACCTCAAGCACCCCTTAAAACAGTTGTAAAACGGTTCCGCATTGTTAGGTGGGTTCTTTTGAGGCCAATAGATTTTGAAGATTTTGCCAGGAGTAAAGGGCTCAAGGGTCTCATCGGTTATACGCCCATTGTTTGCCTTTTGAGAATTGCGCTATAGTTGCATTTTCAAGGGCGCACGATTACCTGTTTGGTAAAAAAAAATCTTCACAGTCATGTCGTGGTTAGAGCCTGGAACATTAGCTGCAAATGACAAACAATGCTAGAATTGACTTCGTATCCTCTTTTAATGAAGTTTCAAGGGATTACACGAATAACTGGCGTTAAGTCAAGGTGTTAGGCGGTTATCTCAAAATAAAAAAAAATGTTTTTGTAGTAGCACCCGTGCTAGTGAGACATCTGGTATGGGTGACTTTCGTATTTTTTTAAGAACATGTAATAAGATTTAATATTCTAATTTAATTGAGTTTAAAAAATCTGAAATACAGGCATACTATATAAGAATAATGCAGAACATCATTTAATTAAAAGTGAAACTGCTACAAGCTGCAACCAAATGTGTTTAAACTTTTGAGCATCATCACTTATTTGCGTGTTTATAGCCGCAATCTTATAATCTTATATTTTTTTTTATAAATTACACATATTCATTTATTACAGATAAATATACACAAGATTTAAAATCTTTCATTGTACAATTAAAAGTGGTGCTAGATTAGTTATTTCAACAAAAACGAAATGCTAGAAATATTAATTGAGAAAGAAAAATAAAAAAAGAAGAGATAAATAGAACAGGAAATAAGAAAAAAATGTTTAAAATTAATTTACAAAGCTACTTTAGATGCTTCAGTGTAGAGAGACAAGACCCGAGTAAAAGTACCAATCAAGCAAAGTGATTGTCCAAAAGACGCCTGAATGCACTGGCAGTGCCAGCCGTTTGAATATTTAGAGGAAGACTATTCCATAAGCGAATTATTTGGACAGGGTAAGAACTATTCATAGCTGATTTCCTAAACCGCGGTACTAGTAAATTTCTGTTTCGCTGAGATGTTGTAAATTGGAAGTATTCACGGAGGTATGGTGGTTTGTTCCATTTAAGCAGCTTGAATAGAAACAGCAACGCTCGTCGTTTGAGGTAAATCTCCAGACTGGACCCGACAAGAGTTAATCTGAAAGGTGTGATATGGTCAAACCTTCTTAGTCCGTGAATAAACCTAATACAGTCGTTAAAAGCAACATCTAATCGACGTGCACAGTGACTGTCTAAGTGAGGAAAAACCAAGCTACCGAAGGTAAAATGGGGCAGTATCAATGCCTTAACCAAATACAGACGAGTACTTCTCGGGATAATATAGGCTGACAACCAAAGTCTTCGTAAACCAGCATATATCTTGCCAATCCTTGCACTAATATTTGCACAGCAGTTCATTTCTTGTCCCAAAATAATGCCAAGATTAGTTATTTTACTTAGGACTGGCAATGGAGAACCATTTAACATTATCTGAGGAGCATTACTTAAAACAAGAGGATTAGTATAAAACATGATAGAGTGAGATTTTTCGGGGTTCAAAAGTAATCTGTTTGCGATTGACCAGTCAAATATTCTACCAAGATCGGCATTTATACGCTCGATGCAGTCCTCAAGGAGCCCAATAGGCCTATCCAAATAGATCTGTACATCATCAGCGTAAAGATGGATTTTCACATCACGCACCACACTTGGCAAATCATTGATGAAGAGGCTAAATAAAAGCGGTCCCATTATTGATCCCTGTGGTACGCCCCGTGAAAGAACCAGTGGACCAGAGATTACGCCATCGATCTGCACTCTTTGGGAGCGATCTAACAAGAAACATGCTATCATAGAGGCAGCACATGAGCTAAAGTTGAAGTACGTGTGTACTTTGTGAATAAGTAAGCTGTGGTCAACGCAATCGAAGGCTTTAGAGAAATCCAGTAATGTTAAAGCTGTGAAGTGATCATTGTCCATGGCTTTTCTTATGTCAGTGGATACCCTCAAGACAGCCGTCTCACAACTATGAAAAGATCTGAAACCAGATTGCCAAGAAGATAGGAATACGTTCCCCTGGACATAAGCCAGTATTTGCTTGGACATAATCTTTTCAAGTACTTTCGAGAAAAAGCACAAAATGCTTATTGGACGGAAGTCGGTTATCGATACTGCAGAAGATGTGAGAATTTCGACTTGCTGGTCAACTGACGGAGTAGCGTAAATATAATTCCAAGGAAGAAGTGAACATTCATTGGATAAGGAGTTCATGTTTAAATTATTGTAATCACGATAGGAGACTGTATCAGAGCAGCGGGCGGAAACTAACACAAAGTCGTATTTGCAAAATAGAATGTCGTGATCGAGTATACTAGGTGGGTCAACTTGATCTTGCAAAATCACCCTGTCACTATCAGAGACAAGGATTAGATCCAATATCGAAGGATTGGAGGAATTAAAGTAGGTCGGGTAGGAATTGACTTCATTAAGTAGAAGAGACTGAATGAGATGTGTGAACTGTTCTGATCTATTATTCTGCCGTAGCAAGTCCACATTGAAGTCACCTCCTATGATTACATTAGGATAACGTCGAGTTAGGTGAGATATAACATTCTCAAATTCATTGATGTGGTCGCAATCAAAGCAATTTGGTGGACAGTACACTGAAGAAAGTACGCATTTTTCAATTCCAGAGCTAATCTCCACGCAGAGAAATTCAATAGGTTGTTTGTTAGGGAATGACAAGCTACATGTAGGCCGAATGAAAGATACAAATACATACATACGTACGTACAAAATGTACGGGAGGAATATAAATCAAAAACATATGAAATTCGTGCACATAACAGTTATTGTTCGAGGAACTAAAAGGGTATTAACATAGCGAGACCGAAATACTGTAAGCGAAGGAGACAAAATGAAAGCAGCTCGACAAACTGTCAAAGCTTCTTTGAATTTTTATACACACAGCACCATTGCGTTTCCTGTCAACTGAGATATTAAAACCGTCTCTAGCGCTAAAACATACGTTAAAATGTAAGATTGATTTTTTCATCGTAAAAAAATTGCAAACCTATGGCTGGGAGGGGCACCCCCCCCCCTCCCTTATCCAATAACATTTTTTTTCTTTCAAACATAGATTTACCAGATCCTTTATTATGTATGTAAATATTAAAAATAACTATATATATATATAACTATAAAATTTTTGATATTATTTCAATGAATTATTTCAACAATACAATTATCAAATTGTAAACAATGTTGCTCTAACTCCTGCCATTGGAGGTACAGTCACTTCCAAAAGTCAACAAAATGTTTTGCGATTACACTAGTTTACAAATTTGGACTTCATCTCGAGATCTGGTTTCTCATAAACTTTTTTAATGTATTTTGGGGTGTAAATTCCAAAAATGGCAAAAACAATTTTTATTAAGAATAGTTTTCGAGATATTCTCAAAAACCCGGTTACTTGTCACTTTTCTCAGTTATTTACCCATCTTTCCATCAATTTTTATCGGATCTGCAAATGTTACATATCTTTTAAAAGGTAACTTTGTAAAGGTAAGTTACAGGCGATTTGATAAAGTCACAGGCGTGATTTTTCCGGCATTTTTAAAAAGTTACTAAATTTCAATTGCTCCGCTTAATTCCAAAAGTTTTTTCATATTATTAAGATTTAGGATGAAAGATTATTCTTTTACGAAAATTTTAAGTATAAAGTTGCCCAAATCGGACAAAACATGTAGAATTATTCAAAAATGAATGAAAAAAGGAACTTTCTATATTTTCACATATTCATATTTCAATCTGGTCGAAAATACATCTTTTTCCTTGCGCTTCTTAGTAGAATCCGTAAATTTCTGTTAATTATTATTTTTCCGCGATTTTTTTTTTTAAATTCAAATAGAAGTGATATGACTTGAGAAGCTGTGGTTAAAATTTCAGTTCGGTTTAACCAATACTTCTTGAACAATCTCACGTTAAGTGGTAAAAGACGCTGTTTCGAGATAATTGCTTTTAAGCTTAGAACAACAGAAAAATTGATAAATATCGGCGATTTTTCTACTCATACCCTAGTTTTCTATACTGGGTCCATATATCTCGCCTTCATAATGAATTCATTTATGAAGAGAAAAAAATGTAAAAATTCATTGTTTTACACGCCCCTTAAGCACTTGAGGCAAAATGAATCGCTATTAAATGGGTGCCAATGATACCAGCCTAAACATTGGCACAGAAATTGGGCTGAAATGAAGTAATCCTTGTACTACGTGGGTTAGGTTAGGTTAGGTTCGTGCGGCCGTCCGGAGATGGGCAATTTAATAAAAATAAAGGACAGTTGTATCTCCTTGGTATAGCTTCAATGTGCCAATGTGAACTTCTTCTTTTTTCCTTTCGGTCCCCGTTGTACTCCGTAGACCACATCGTTAATGCGCGAAAGTATCCTGACCCTACATTCCCATTGCTGTTGAAGCTATAGTGATTTTATCTTTTCGTTACCGTGGATTGAACAGCCAAACGAGTTTTTCTACCTGTATTGTGTTTTCATTCTATCGCTAGATGTCTTCAGGTTCTTTTTTGCCAGTTGTTTTCATTCTATCGCTAGATGTCTTGAGGTTCTTTCTTGCCAGTTGATGGACTTGAATGTCGCAAACCTTCTGGATTACTTGAGATTCAAGTTTCGTCCTTGGTCGGAATTTAGGAACACTAAATTTGCAGATCCAGTTGATTTGGGATTGCGTATACTTCTGTCCATTTACTTAAAAAATTCATTACCACTAGAATGTCTTGTTTGCCCCGACCTGACGCAGGAAATGATCAATTGCAATTCTCTCAAAAGGTGCTGCAACTTTATATTGCTGCATCGCTTCCCTTGTTTTGATGTGCGGTCCATTGCTACAATATTTTGCGCTTCAATATTCCGTCTTCAACACACAGCGTACATTGAGTCCAGTAGCTCTTCAACGTTGCACTTCTGTATGAAACATCTTTCAATTGGGCCCTATCGTCGTTCTCTTTCCACGTCAAAATTGGAGACATATTCTCGTCTTCTCGTTGGATTGTTGGAAATTCTTCCCTATTCCATCCTGTAACATTATATTGGACTTAAATGGCAGTCGTGAGAGTGCGTCTGCATTTCCATGGAATCTAAACTTCGTATGGATAATAACAAAATCAGAGGATTAAAGATTTTCCGGACATCTTATCCTTGCACTTCAGAATTTTTAAATTGTATTAACCACTCTATTTATGAAAATGTGACAGCAAAGCACCAATCCCAACATTACTTTCATCGGGATCCTATATTATTGTCTCACCTGTCTTTGGATAACTTAGTACAGGTGCATTGCACAGCGCCCTTTGTAACGCGTGGACCGATTTGGATGGTTCTTTTGCTGTTGTATCGAGTGTGATCCCCCGTTGCGAATACGAGAATAATTTGGTCCTACGGTGGGGGTTGTGGAGGGGGAGCAGTATTCTAACTTCGTAACGCGTGGACCGATTTGGATTTTCTGTTGAGTAGAGTATCTTCCCTGGTTGATACCACGATAAAAAAAAGTTTGATGGGATGGGGGGTCGGGGGTGGGGGTGGAACCTAACTTTGTAACGCGTGGACCGATTTGGTTGGTTCTATTGCTGTTGTATAGAGTGTGATCACCCATTGCTATAGAAGAATAATTTAACGTGTAACGCATGGACCGATTTGGATAATTTTTTTTCTCTTGGGTAGAGTATGTTCCCTGGTTGGTTGCTGGAGAATGGACGGACGAGTTGAAGCCTTCTAGGATACGGTGATCCTCATCTGGATATTCTCAAGTGTTTGTTACACCTCCAAGTGGTAGCAACCGGGCAATGCATCCTAGAATGTAGCCAAGTAAATAATGCGGGAGGAGATAACCTCTTGAAAAATCCCCCAAACTCCAAAAGAGTCTGCAGTGTTGCGTCCCCTCTTCAGGACCCAGGGGTAATTGGGTCGCGAATGGCGTTTTCCTCGGGCGCTTCTGTGGTAGTGGAGGTGGATTGTATGGAAGACCCCAACAGGTTGGCTATACCCACGGCACCCACAACACAACAGTAGCAGTTTTGGGAGAATTACCTTTCGAAGGAACTGTGGCGACTATGGAGGCTGGCTCGCTTCCACCGGCCGAAACTGCTGTAGCAGTCCTGGAGAAGGGTGCCATTGGCATAATAACAACTAGCACTTCTTCAGGTGCGGCGGTGCAGAGACGGGAGACTCTAACGAGTTGGCTATCTCCGCGATACGCACACCAGGAGAAGATGCAGATCTGCCTTCCAAAGGGTTAGCTGCGGTTAATCCGGAGGGCTCAGGACTAAAGCGTTACGGCCTGGAACCCTTCAATGACGTAGGCAGAGAAGGGATAAAGGTTGTAAGTAACGCATGGACCAAAAAGGAACACTGGAAACGGTGGGAAAATATGGATTTATGCAGATCTGCCCTCCGTAGGGTTAGCTGCGGTTAATCCGGAGGGGGTTCCTTGTCCTGGGTCAGGACTAAAGCGTTACGGCCTGGAACCCTTCAATGTCGTAGACAGTGAAGGGGTAAATGATGTAACTAACGCATAGACCAAGAAGGAACACTGGAGATGGTAGGAAATCATGGATTTATGCAGATAGGCTATTATTCTAGCAGTGACCCAGGAAACCGAGGTTAGTGGCGACAGTGGGATAACTGGATACTCAGTTGCCCCCACTAAGGGAGACTGGGAGGGGACGAAAAGGGACCCGGTTATGTGGTCTGTTTCGGCTAATCCCCAGAGAGGTGTTTTTAGTGAGTAAGAATCTCACACTACGGGAGGGCACGGGCTGTCTGGTGTCTTTTGGAAGATTTTCACCTCTCCCGCAAAAAAAAAAAAAATTTTCCCTGGTTGATATCACGAGAAAAACAATGTTGGTCGGGTGGGGGGTGAACCGATTTGGATGGTTCTTTTTTCGTTGTATAGAGTAGAAGACACTAAATAGTGAAAAATAAAATGACTTCAAAATGTCGTAACAGATATAAAATTAAAAATTATTTTATGCTTTTTAGCGCTTTTTGTGAAGTCGGTTCAACTTTTTTTTAAAACTATTTTTTTCTTTACTAGACCCACTGGGGACATACACGGGCTCTTCGACTCTTCTATCAGACCTTGTTTACGCATTCTTTCAACCACGTCGTCTGCTTCTGCTCGCTTAGCTAGTGGTAACCTTACTGTTCTACTATAGTTCGAAAATATCAGCAAATTCTTTGCTTTATTAGACGGAAGTATCATTTTGGTTAAGTTAGTAACGTCCTCCTTTGACTGTTTGGTTCGTACTAAAACTTTTTCTTTTCATCGATTGTCTCTAAAAATTTTCCAACCGTAACATATCTTATTTGGTGTGTTCGATATGATGCTATTAGATATAATCGATGCCTTTCGGGATCAAAAAGAACTTTAGCTTTAGTTTCTGCACAAAGAGGAAGCTCAACGTCTTGCGAATGCCACGATGTTCACCTCTGAGCAGCTACTCGATCCCAGAACTAGAGGAATCTCTGTGCTGTCGTATTTCATGACTCCTCTTCCAATATGCAGTTGAATGCTGTATTTTTCTAGTGAAATCAAGGCCAAGTATGCACCCATCCATTATATCTTTGACAAGAAATCTGTGTAAAAATCGATTGTCGCCGAGAGTTACTGCTGTTACAGTCTTGCTGCAATTTCTTATGTTCATGATGATACCGGAGCCGTCGATTCCTCTGGCCAACTCCTGCCCCATAGAGTTTGTTTTACTACCTTAAGCCAAAACCTCAGCGTTGGTGCTCAGTCCGGATCTGCAAATGAATTATTAAATGGTTCTCTTGCGACCTAATTGACATAATTTCGGCTATACGCGGGATAAGCCAAATGTGTCAGCCTTTCTATGTCCGCACATAACTGCTGCAACGTCTCTCCAGGCTTCTGTGATTGATGCCATACCTAAAGACGGTAAGCCTTTTGCATATGCTAGTTTCCATACCGCAATTCTAATTCTTGTATTAGAGATGAATAATTGTACCTATTAGTAATAGTCTGTAATAATTCTACGGCTGCTCATCAAAGTGACTAAATTAAAGCTTTTTCCTCGTCAATTAAAAAGTTCTTCTGCTGTCTCGAACTGAAGTTTGTCTTCCTGGCCGTTTGACCGTGAAAAGTTGGAGGATTACGGTTACGCCTGTAGATAAAGTTTCTGATTGTCAATTCTTAATGCTCTCCAACTCACTCCTTATTGCTTCTAAATCGCATTTAACTTGTTTAATATTCGTCTGTCCAGAAACTTCTATTTCTTTTTTTTTATAGATCGTTAGGGACTTTTTAGTGAAACCGTCTTTGTCAAACGATGGAAAGATGAACTTCTTCTCGAACTAGCATATCTGCGTTGAAAACTTCGATTTTACCAAAATAAAATTTCATCTGTGCTCCATTCATAGATTCTAATAGCTTTGCAATATATGTTATAGTTTCCAAGATATACGAATTTATAATTGCTATCATTTGCGTTACACCCAGCTCCCCAACCGGCTCCCATTCATTCCAAGCTAGAAGACGCTTTCACGTCAAAAACCTGCCATTTTAATTTAAAAGGGTAGTAACGATTATAATTTTCAAAAAAATCGTTTTTTTGATTTTTGCATTTCTCAATTCCTAATCCCTAATCACCTCTCAAAATTTTATTAAGAAATACCAAAAAACAAAAAAGTTACAGCAGTTTAAGATTTAATAATATTCAATAAATATATCGGAAAAAAATATTTAAACGCGTTTTTCTTAAAATGACGTTTTTTGAAATTGCGGACACTTAATCTCCGGATTGGTGGAACCGATTTAGGTCAAATTTGGTGTGGTTGTTTATTCAAGTGTCCTGTGTGGTGATCTAGCACAATATAGGCCAAAAGTCAATACAATTTGACGAGCGAAACAAAGTGAATAAAGAGGCGAAGAAACATTCCTCTTTAAAATGCCGTTTGGTTTTTCTGTTTCAGATTCTTCATTCCTGAAATTAACTATCCGTCCTAGGACGAGGTATTTTTTGAGGTACCAACTTCAGCGCCCACTATAAATGTGAAAAAAAATTGGCAAAAAAAGAAGAATTTTTTTATCTTGAAAATATAATTAAAGTATGTAAAAAATTTGAAAATGATATATAATAAAGGAGCCGAGAATAAAAATATTGAAAATTAGGCTGTTTTTTTACTTTTATAACCGGTACTACCCCCTTAATTATATTGGAAAATCTCGCAAAACGTATCGCTTTCAAATGCTTCCGAACGCTATCAAATCAATTTGCCAAGATGACGTCAAATCGAGGAAGTCCAAGACTTCTAAATCGCTATCACTTTTATACTCGCTGGGTTAAATTTGGCCTGCATTTGGATCAACTGGTGGTGTAAGGATCATAGAGTTGCCGCTTTGAGTCCCGCTGACGGCAACCAATAGTTGTTTGCTGCTGACAACAGATTCCGTTCGGAATCCACCTTAAATATCTTTTTTTCTTTGCTTTCGAATTGGGTGAGGTTTTTTTTCGCCAGAAGAACTTACGGAAATTAGATAACTACTTACATATATATATATATAATGTAATCTAAAGTTTATCCGCACCCTAAAAGATTGTCTTCCTATTTTGATCTTAGGTAGCACTTTTTTATGACGGATTTTTTCAAGGAAAGATCCATCAATAATATTACAATCACTACTTGTGCTTAAGATTGAAAAGCTAGTGGTTTCCGCGAAGGAAATTGATAAGAAAAATATTTTACAAGGTAAACGGATTAAACAAATTAAATTCCGGGTTAATTTTTTCTGCTAATAAAATAAACATGCCGTCATATCTGAGCAAGCCTGTATTTTCGTAGTATAAGTAAAGTATCTCATTTGCAATTAAGTTTTATTATTTCATAAATTTTTATTGTTAAACAGAAGGAGTTTGTTAAAAACCAAAAACTCAATCAATTCAATGCAAAAAGAAACGAAAGTAAAACGGAGTGCCACTATCCATTTTCAGGAATCGTATATGTTTACAGCCTCTTCACTATATCGAAAATAAATGCGCTTTGAGCTTCTCTTTCTCAACGAACTTTAGAGCCGCAGCATCATTAAAAACTCACCTTTACAGGTGCAAACCGTGTAATCGTGGAAATAAACTTCTCCCGGTTGACATATAACATTCACCGCCCGTGCTGCCAGAATTCAATTAAATTTGGTAAGCTACGGTATGCTCGGGGCTGTTCGTCACATAAATTTCCCGAAAACATGCACCTTAATCGAGCGCTTAACTAAAACAATTTGGTCCATCTCCATTTCGGGATGCTATCGAAGATTAATAAAAAAATTTTACGATTTTTTAAATAAAATTCGTTTTGATAAAAATTTTAAAAGGCCTATTTGTATCGAACCATTTGGACATTACCGAGGCGGGGGATTAAAATATCGACGGAAAAATTCGGAAATTTTTGTAAAAAGAACTCTAAGGAATTGAGGAGGAAGTGCCCAAAAAACCTGTTCTCGGCCTAAATTTGTTTTTAAAATGTTTTCCTGCTGAGCGGTTAATAGCGGCGCAGAAAGAAGAGACAACAACCTGGTGCGATGGCGGTGCAGTTCAGAGGAGACCTGGTCCATTCGATTCGGGCTCATGAATTTGATTATTACATCACCCCATCACCCAAGAAAATCTATAATCTATTGTTGGTGGCCATCGACGTTGGCTATTGAGACTATTCGATAATCGGGGGTCAGTTCAGATTCGTGTTCGACACTTTAGACCCCTAGGGTGACCGGCTTTCTTCGTTTGCGTCACAGCAACGTGATGAGCGTGTGCTCTTGTTGCCCGCTCAAGTCTCAAACTAGACTTCTGCAAAGTTTGTAGGTGGAATTGACTTTATGGTATATCAAGCTTTTAATGGTATGAGGTGTGGACAGCAAAAGAAACCATTTTTCATGCAGCGGAGGAATTTTATTCTTTGGAGGTATACCATTATTGCGATGGCATCTCGAAGTTGGACTGAACTTCAAACTCATGCGTCCCGCTGTTTGGCGTGATAAATTTACTAAGTTTAGCTGTCTAAAAACGTTTAGTCTCATCGCCATTCCAAGTCGTTGAATTCTTTTGACCTCAAACGATAGGTTTTATTAAATTTTCAGAGCTACATTTATGCAAATTTTGTAAATTTAGAAATATTTTAACAAAGTAATTTGTACCGAAACCATTGATTGATAATTTTAGAATTAATGATTTATAAATAATCCGACATCTCTATCAATGACTTCTAGATATTTAGCTACAGCTTCTTCTAAAACCGTTGCACTGAAGATCCATCAGAAATGAATGGAAATCTCATCATTTTTACTACAACCGACGGCCGCCTTTTATTTTGAAAGTGGCATTAGTCAACTTTAATATTAGTCAAAGAGATTCTAAAAATATTATTAATAAGCATAAGATTCAAGATAGAGTTCTTTTCATTACAGAGATTATCCTAAATTAAAGACATAACTATAAAAATGTTTAAAATTTATTAATATTTTTAACTAATTTAGAATATAAAACTAAAAGCATTTGACTGCTTATGTAACTTTCAAAATAAAAGGCCCGTATTACAAATTTGTATGAATAAAGAAACGTAAGCGATTTTTGTATGCTATTCTATTCTATTCTAGTTATTTCAATAATGACCTATGTTAAGTAAGTTAAGGTTTTTAGTGCTAACGTTTGGGAATTGGAAACGTTTTGTGGAAAATTAAGTTATCTAGAAAATCATTGCAGGAGAGACCGGAGTAAGTATGTGGTATATGAAATTCTATGCCACATATGCTTCTTTTTCTTCGAAAGCCATACTGGCTAATCTTTGCGCCCCAGGTATAGTTATCAGGAGTTTCAGGAAGTTCGCTCTAAGTTAAATAAAAAATTTTTTAAATAACGCTGCAAATTAAAAAAAAACAACAACAACAAAAGTATACAATTCTCTTTTCTTATGATCTGGTGAGCTGAGATGTTTAGACAGTTTTATATTTATAGTATTTTCGATTGTGGTGTGTTCGTAATTTCGTTTAATTTGCATCGACTTCGAAAGGTCGTAATAGATATAAAATTAAATATTATTTTATGTTTCTTAGCCCTTTTTGTGAAATCGGTTCAACTTTTTAAAATAAATACTATTTTATTTTTAACTTTTTAGTGTCTTCGGATACCCTATCGAAAAATGCTGCGCGTATAACAAAGCAATTTCAATAGATGCAGAGGTACTGCACTTTATATAAAGAAAACAGAATCATCCACAACCGGCAACACGTTACGAAGTCAATGTCAGTCACCCTTTCAAATCCTCATGTTAGATACAAAATCCTTGCCACAATCCTTACCATGGCGTTGGCAATATACAGCAAAAGAGTCGTTGAAATCGGGGAATGGATTACGAAGTAAAAGGACTGCTCCATCCTCTTCTCGTAGTGACTCTAGAAACAAAATATTTTTATCATTTACCAATGAAGAAACGTATTCTGTACAACCGAATGAAAATCATCAAAATTGGTCTTCACGTACACTCTTCCACTCCCCATAAATTTTTGCCGTTGTGCCAATGAAAGAACACACTCTATATAACACTAAAGGAATCATCCAAATGGGTCCACGCGTTATAAAGTTAGGCTCCCCTCCCCTCCTCACCGTAGGTCCAAATTTTCCTTATATCACCAATTGGGGATCATAAATTTTATGACAAAAGAAGAACTTCAAATCGGTCCACGAGTTACAAAGTTAGGTTCAACCACCCTACCCCAACCCAACCATAAATTTTGTTGATATTGTACCAATCGACGTACATATCCTAACCATCAAAAAAAGAATCATCCAAATCGGTGAACGCGTTGTGAAATTAGACTCCCCCCTCCCCCCTTCCGCACATCTAGGTCGAAATTTCTTCTCATATTAGCAACTGGGGATCATACTCTATACAATAGAAAAAGAACTATCCAAATCGGTCGACGCCGTAAAAAGTTAGGTTCAACCCCACCCCACCAAAACGTTTTTTCTCGTGATCGGGGAACATACTTTACTCAGTGCGCGTTACGAAATTATGCGCGGCCAGACACAAAAAAAATCCTTTTTGTTTTTGAAAAGTCGGTTACAAAATGGAGATTTGCGCGCAAGTCAAAATCAAAGGCATGGTGGTAAAGTGAATACGTATTTCACTCAAAATTCCATTTGGTCACTTTCTTGTTATTTCGAGGAAAAAAATTATTAACTAAACCAAAACTATGAAACAGCAAAAGTGATTATCATAAACCCTTTTTAAATTTTATTTTGCCCTAAATTTGTTAAAAATTACAACGTCTTTGACTGGATTTTGATCTATGTGAGTATATATCATGTAACTAATATTGAAAGTTTATTTTACTTTTCAAAGTGTGAAAATACTTTTTCTTGTTAAAATGAAATAACAATAACTTAGCAATAAATATTAATGAAAATAGCAGAATTAAAATTGTAGCTACTGTTCTACAATGGTAAAAACTTTTTATCAGAGGTACTCCTCTTCCAAAATGTCTGTTCTGATTTAGTGATTTGTGTGCGTGAATTCCACTTGCATTTGAATATTGCTCTGTTTGTCTACCTTATAAATGGAATCATTATCACCCCACACGTCACTCCCGCAAATTCCCACACGATATCTTTGCCATAACTGAAACCAATCAAACACCAGGAATTCTCGACAACGAACTATTCCCTCCAAACTATAACATTTTCCGTGTTGACGGTTGCGTAGGCACCAATCATCCACCAGGTCGCGGGGTACTCATAGCTGCTCACAATCGTTATGATGCCACTCTGCTTAAGACCTCCGACTCTACAATATCACAAAATGTATGTAGCAAATTAACACTGAATAAGTGTCTACTGTACATTCTTTGTTGTTATGTTCGTCCCTCTCAACCTCTAGATACCTACGAGCCCATAATTCAAGCAATCGATACCCTGCTTGAGAACGCTAATGACTCCAATGAATTTATTTTATTGGGCGACTTTAACCTCCCCCGTGATCAATGGTCATTGTCTGAAGACTGTTCCCACTTTGTCCCTAGTGACGCCTCTTGCCCAAAAAAGCCTTTTTTATCGATCAGCTCTCCGTTTCTGGTCTCTTTCAAGTAAGTGGAGTCAGGAACAGACAATTAGACTTAATCTTTTCTTCAGGCCCTGTTAACTCGGCTGTCGCGGAAAACAAATATCTCCTCTCCTATCTTCCAGCGACAATTCCATACAACCGGACCTTAATTACTTTTCATTCATGGACAAATGCACTCAAACGTCGTTTACATCCTTCGACCCTGATCCCGAACTAATCGCCGCCAGTATCAACGGGCTTGAGAACGACTTTCACCCAGGGCCAAATGGCATTCCGGCCATCGTTCTGAAAAAGTGTGCCATGCATCTAGTTTAACCCCTTTTCCGCCTCTCGGTCACTCAAGGGGTTTTCCCTCAGTTATGGAAAAACTCGTATATTATTCCCATCTTCAAAAAACTAACTTACTAACTTGGTCTCTAAGACACTATGTGCCCTGGAAAACTATGAAGATGTTGATGTTATCGCCACTGATTTTAGTAAAGCCTTCGACAAGATCTCCTATAACGCTATCTTGTTCAAACTTGATCGCCTAGGCTTCCCCTCCCGATTCATCTCCTGGATTCAATCCTACCATCCATTTCTAGGCCTATTGTCGCTTGTTCCGGCGACCCTCAGGGCAGCCACCTGGGTCCATTGATTTTTATCCTTACAATAAATGATGTTGAATGTATCATCAATCAATCAGAGCTGTCCATTTATGCTGATGACATGAAAATAATTAAAGATATCTCCTCCATAACCGACTCTCTTCTCCTGCAATCTCTCCTGATCCGTTCACCACAAGGCAAGGTGTTGAACGACCAAAATATGGACGCTGCTTTTATCAGATATCTACACGACTATTTGTATCACACTTTAGTTATCTTAAATCGGCAGCAACCGTTGTAAGTTTTAAAATTTTTTTCTGTACTGTTTTTCACCTACTTAATAGAAATTTATTAATTGACAAAGACGAAAGAAGTTTCACTTCATTCGTGCACTTGTGTAGGCTAGACTTAGGCTTTAGAGTTCTGCAATATTTATTGTTTTGGTCTGTCCCTCCGTTTGTCTTTAAGTCGTTTTCCTCCTATCCTATCATTTATAAACCTATTTAAATGAAGTCTATTACACAGATATTACCAAAAACATATTTGGGGATATTTTGTATTTGTTTTTGGACCTCTCTCTCATGGAGTGCTGAAAAAAATTAATTTTTAACTTATTGCAATGAGTGGGATGTCTTTATGTCTGTGGCAGGAGAAGAACTTCACCTGATTCTACACAACGTTGTAAGTGGACCTACAATATAAAGTGGATTCCCGAATTTTGGAGTAACGCTAACGCGGTAGCTGAAAGTGTACCCAAAACACAAAACTGTCGTAGGACAACATCACGCTGGTCTTTATAAGACCTATATAAATAACTGAACATCTCAATAACAACTATAAAAAACTTAAAGTGGGTAAACATACTAAAATTAAAAGCCTAACGCAAAAAAATAAAAGAAAATCTAGCAATTGCCTTAAAAACATCCATGAGACCATGAGAAAAAGAGCTTTGTGCGTTCAGAATGACGGAGGAAATTTTGAAAATATTTTTATTAATTAATTTGACTTTCCTACACGGAGAAAAATGAATTTTGTAATTTTTACTTTACACGAGTAGTAACACATTTTACATTATTTTCACCTTAGTATTGAAGCAAATTCACTTGTGTATGAGTGAACTTAACCTTCTCGTAAGGCAACATTTTATTCATTAGCGAATAAAATCATCTGGCACCTTACAATAAAGTAAATCTAAAATTCTACGAATTTCTAACTAGCGAAATACTCGGAATTGACACGTGTCTTATTTTGCTAGTCTTGTAAGGTAAATATCACTAGCAATAGAGTATCTGATACTCATCACTAAAATTTTGTTTATGAAAAATGAAGATTCTATAAATCTGTTTGACTTCTTTGTTTCTCAGTTGAGTATATTTAAGGACGTCGCAGTGAATACATGGTGTTACATTTTGCAGTGCAAAGATTCGTAGATTGTGAAATTTATGCTAAAATATTATTGTCAAGCAAAATGGGCCATCTTAATAATTCATTCATAATTCCATCAGTCTTATAGCTTTTCTGGTATTGCCATTTTTATTAAACGGAACAAAGCTAACTGAACCAAGAGAAAAAGGTCAACAATCTCATTGTTCCAAATTAGAAGTTCAACAATCATTATTCATCTACAGTTTACAGATGTTTACAGATTATCTGCTAAATATCGAAATCTTGATTCTTCTACATACGAGTATCTAAATTTTTTCAGTCATTAGAAGATTTACAAAAAGCCCTAAAAGATCGAAACTCTGGAATTCAAAGACGAAGAAACAACTAATGTAATGTTTTTTTTTATATAATAAAAATAATTACTTTCAAAATAAAAGCATTTACATTTTTTTTGCATTTCGGAAATTTACCTCATTATTATTATTAATGCTGCAAATATTTTTATAAATATAAGTAAAATTTCAACAGTCAATTAGATAAAATAAAACTAAATTTTATTGAATTTTTAACTAACCCTTATGCGAATTATTAACAATTTAAGATGTGGTATTTTACTGGAAAAATTATTGATTTTATCTTTACAGTAAGGTAGACATCTCTTTACCTTCTTATTTATTTACTGTAAGATTTTTTATACTTCTTGGGTATTCTAATCTAAAATTAACCTAATGGGTGGTAATAATTTTCAGTAATCCATACTTATAAATACTTTACTGTAAAGTTACTCCCCAATTTTTAATTTACTAAAAAAGTAAGGTAAATGTTACTTTAATGGGGAGTTGTCCCTATATCGACTAGAAATATAGATTAAATTTACTAGAAATAAAGTAGTACATACTCTATTTTTTCTCCGTGCAGCCGCCCAGCAACGCCGAAGACGGTATTTTGCGCTCACTGGTACCTAACATGTTTCTCTCCGGTATGTACTTTCGGATCCTAGGTGGTTCATTAGATAACTTGCAACATTTTATTAAGTCTACTATATGTACAGGGGTCGCCCCTGATTCATTTTTCGCTGATAACCACCGCTTTAGTCACGGACTTTACTATAAATAGAACCTAGGACTATCCGCTTAAGCACTCGAAAGTCTCAATGCTTTGTTCTACTATTAAAACCTTTGTTTCCGAGCTCACACAGGCTTAATTATCGGTCGGAACGTCTCTCTTCGAATTATCAGAAAAAGGAAGTATTATTTTTGTAAATACGCTTAGCTCCTAGGCCGAACTCATCGTTTGGAAGAAAGCGTCTTTACTACCATTTTCTACGTTGTTAACCATAACGTCCAAATCGTTAGGGTATTAAACTCGTGGGTGAAGTAAGGGATAACGTGTTCCGAACCGAGGTCATTACTCTAAAACACCAGTGGCCTTTTCGCGTAATCTGTTGTTAGCAGAATACAACCATGGGCTTTCACCGATAATTCGACCCTGGGAACCTTCAGTATTCCTACTACTTAAAGTTGTTGTCATTATAATAAATTAAATACTTTAAAAGTGTTTGCCAAAAAAATTTATAGAAGTATAGTATAACAAAATAAAATCTCCAACATAACCATGAAAACACTCAACAAGAGGCCACAAAGAACGCTATGAATGGAAGGATTGCAATAGGGCACTGGTGCGAGTGTCTTTGGATCGAACACTTGAGTTTCAATTGCATTGGGTAGTTGACATAGTATATTTCAAGCCGAAATCCATGCAATCAAAGCTAGTGCCCTTATGCATCTGTTAGAATCTATGCTTATAACGAGTATGATTATGCCTTAAGTATAGCAGATCTACAGTTGCTCTCAGGATACCTATCTGGCCACTGTGGGCTGAGATATCACATACACCGGATAGGTCTGTCCAGTGAAATTCGGCTCTGGCTGAAAGTTGTTCAAACCACTATGCATATAATGTGCTTGTCAAGCCTTGGCATTGTTGAGAAGGAGGATCTTCAATTCAGTCCTGCTGATGTTAGATCCTCCACTGTTAAAGACCCCATTGTGTATGGTGACTTAGCGTCTTTTGCAGTAGTCGCAGATCTTTGATAGAATAGGTAAAAATTGAATAGACCCCAAAAGTGAAAAATAAAATTGTGGGTGTGTACAATTTCTTACATTGGTCTTTCCAGCGCAACGAAATAGAGTGTAATGAATGACAAATCGTCGAGGAGCTAACATTCATTTCTAACCGGATCTACTAGAGACAAGACGTAAGCTAATGGAATATGATTGAAGCAACCATAGATGTACATATGTTGTACTCTTCACAATACAAGTTTTTGTGATTCATTGCCAACAAGTTTACAATGAAAATGTGTTTTAGTTATCACGTTAACAATGAATATTACTGACATCCAGGCGGTCCGTTGCCATAGTAACTTGCAACGATTTGTGTTAATCGAACTAATTGTTTTCAGTTATTAACCCATTGAGATATGAGTTTGACTTTCAATGTCTATGAAATAGCAAGTTGAGTTTGGTAAATATTTAACAAAAGAATCTTCCACAGAAGCAGAACACTTTTCTCTTAACACCTAGGTACATACATATGTGTGGATTTTCTATTCTGTTTCTATTTAGAATAAATTTTAGAAAAAATGACATAATCTGCGGCAATATTAAGATAATTTACATAAGTAGTGGCGCGCTAATCAAATGTGGACGTCGGAGGCATAAATTTTGCGAGGCTTCTGTTATTTCTCAGCAAATATGGTATCCTCTCTTCTACCCGATTCGAGACAACGATTTCAGGCGGATCTTCAAATTAAACTGGATTCCGAAACACTCACATTTTCTATGTAACCCCATGGCCTTTTTCATCGTAAGCTGTTGTCAGCAGAAAACAACCATATATCACCGTCGGTGGGATTCGAACCTGCGATCCCCGGATCGGTAGGCCGACACGTTATCACTTACTCCACCGACTACTCAATACGGTATGTCTATATTTAATCACACAGAATTTACACAAGACGAACTTTACCGCTTTTCGCCTCACTGAACTTTTTTCAAAATTAACTCATAGTTTAAACCAGCCGCTATTTCAGCTTCAATAGATAACACCAACAACGCACACAGTCTCACTTGACTTAGGAGTTCTTAATTAGTTTTGATTTTGAGAAGCTTCTACCAGCAGAAGCTATACTGCCCGGAACTGTAAGCATAATTCCGAGAGTTATTTTATATGGTAATGCTCAGGGGATGTCCTGGCAGGAAAGGAATTAAGGAACGGTAAGAGAAATGTGATCGTTCGGTGGTTGAATGGAGTGTGTGACGATTTACTCTTCGTTTAAAAGTTTCGGGCTCATAAAACACAGGCGACGGTAAATTGTTCAAAACTTCGTGTTGTTCTGCTTAGGGAAGATTCCCGACATTTTATGGTAAGGCAAAATTTAACCTGGAGAGTAAAAAATTGAGCGATATGAAGCTCTTGTAACACGCTATAGCGATAGATGATTTAGGACTAGTAGATCAACGGCAAGTGAAGAGGAGTCAAATATTTCTTACATCTTTGTGAAAAACCGAAGCGTTCCACCACATAATTAGGGATTGCAAATATATGATCCATCCAGTTTAATTCACTGGATACTTTAATAAAGAAGATGTTTAAAGAGGGCGAATTGGGTGATTTAGACCGTCGGCGTCGACTGAAATAAGTTGAGGTTAGGCTGGAAGTTTTTTAACGGATATTAAACAGCTTGAGTTTTGGAATTTGGATTTGTTCGGTTGATTTTGGTAAAGTCCACGAGGATTTATTACAAAATTAAAAGAGTATGGGAAGTTAAAGGCACTGTTGTAGGTGAAACTATGAAATAAAGTAGGTAAAGAACTGAACCCTGAGATGACCCGGTATTTATGTCATTGGGTACAGATGTAACTCCTTCTATTACACGAATTGAAAGGCCTGGCAGAATACTCTCTATCCATTTCAAGATAACCAAATGATTGAAATTTGGCTAAAACGGCAGCATGCCAGACTCTATTAAAAGCCTTTGAATTATTAAAGACGACGATTACGGACTCTTTAAAATTATGAAAACAATAATTCCAACTCTCCGTTAGAGTCATTAGTAAGTCTCCGGTTGAGCGGCCAGGGCGGAAACTGTACTGGCGATTGTTAATAATATGGTTATTTTCTGGATATTTTATCAACTAAGAGTTAAGGAGTGTTTCAAAAACCTTCAATAGAACCGAAGATGCTTTTGCCTGCTAGTGCACTGTGATGAAGATGGAAGATGCCGCGCTGAAGGTGGCAAGTAGGTTCGCTTTATCCAATTAAAAAAAATACACAATTGTTAGGATTTGGCCAATAATAAAACAATAATACATGTCGCCCCCCCCCCTCCGCCAACCAGTATTAAGAACAGCTGTGATAAACTATTTACTATGGAAGTGACTATTTACACTATGAAAAGTAAATA
The DNA here is from genome assembly GCA_964036015.1 of Leptarthrus brevirostris. Lineage (NCBI taxonomy): Eukaryota > Metazoa > Arthropoda > Insecta > Diptera > Asilidae > Leptarthrus > Leptarthrus brevirostris. Next base: position 98,652,338 of record OZ038373.1, read on the forward strand.
GCCAATATCAACTAAAACGCAGTCTGCAGCTGAAAAAGTATACTTCCGTCATCTTGTTGGTGAGACTACACGCATATTCTCTTACTTTAATCTTTAATATTGTAACACAAGATAAACCGATTATGCGTATAGTATAAATTAAATGAATCATCAAAGGGTAAATGTTCACACTTGGTATAGAGAATATTATAATTAACACAGTCATGGGCGTAGCCAGGGTGGGATAGTTGTCCCCTATCTTGTGGGTAACTAAAATTAAAATTAAAATTTTTTAATAAGTAGTTTTCATAAAATATACAATGCCAATCAACTGCCTCGAATTGCTTCTTTAAAAACAAATGCGTCAAGCAACAGTCTTTTTATTTCATTTTATGGTTGACGGTCGCGACACTATACAGTCATTTGAATTATGCGTAATTGCAAATACTATGTTGGTGAAAGATTATTGAATGCTTCAACCAAATATAATTAAATATGGATGGCTATTAAACTCTGACGCGGCCTTTCTACGATTTTACTATATGAATAGACAGGGGCGGATCCAGGATTTTTTTGGGAGGGGCACAAGGGCCAGACAGGCAAGGAGCTTAGAATATATAACAACAGGAAAGGCCCTCATCTGTGAAACCGTGTACGTGTGATCGGCATTTGGCTTTTAGGCGAGGTGAGGACGGAGAGCTCTTCTCCTTAGTTTGCGAACTGTCAAAGTGATTATCGTGAATTGTTTGATGGTTTAACAATTTTGTTTTGTAATTCCATATAAAGTTCCGAGTGGTTTTTACTCTTTATTTTAGTCCAATATATTAGAAAACTGTAAAGCTAATAGCTTTCAAGTTTTTGAACTGTAGAGAGTGTACTTTAATAGTAAAATTGTTGAAATGAAGTGCTCGGTTTTGTGTTGTGCAAACAATCGGCGTTGTACACGTGGAATATCGTTTTTCAGGGAAGTTTTTGATTAAAATAATGTTTTGTTAGTTCCTAAGCTTGATATAATTGCATTGACATGCTAAGAACAGCAACGGAACGTAAAGAAAAGTGAAGTTTTTTCGTCGCGTTCTTAGTTTGTTTACATTTTCTGAAATCGCATTTTTTGCTTCTCCTTAGCTAACCCAGTGGCTCGTGATTTAACTTTTATAAAGGGACACTAAAAACTTAAATTCGTGATTAAAATGTTTAAAAGTTTTAATTTAATTTTGTGATATAGATTCGCTACAAAAAAGAAAATCATTCGCAATTCCTTGAGGCAATTATAAAATTCAATTACGCTCTAATTTCCAATTTATTTTGGCCCACCTCTAGAAATGTCGTTGTTTTACTACTGCCATGACGAAAACAAACACAACTCAACGATTCAACTACATCAAGAAAAGTGCCGAGGTTTTTTGGCTTTAGGGCCTCTCCTTATAGTTATATACTCTAAGGCAAGGAGTGTCCTTATGAGATTACACTATATCTTTGTGATCAATTGTAAAATAATGACACACAATAATAACTATGAGAAATATACTTGTAATAAAGGTTTAATAATGAAAATAATGAAATATTACATGTTTAATAATGATAGTTTTCTTTTATGTTTTCTGCTGAAGATATCAAATACTTCAGGGTTCTAATATTTGGCAGTGCCATTGTCACTCATTATAATATCACTCGCTATCACTACAATAACTGAACAACAAAATAAAGTTTATTCTAGTTAATTTTATGAAAATTTTAATAACCTGACACGATTTGAATAAAATAGCGTGACACTCGCCAACCAACTATTGGCATGCCCGACGGTGCTCGAATAAAGAATTTGAAGAAAGATCGCTCCCCTCGACACCTTACAATTGAACTGCATCCCTTCTCAACCCCACTATATAGGCTACCCACATCGATAGAAGATAATGCAAGGCGTCACCTTACCTTTACTTACTTTTCGCATTCCGGGATACAGCGCTAATGGCTTGTTTATTACCCTTTTTGCTCAGACTATAGTTCTTCTGCCGCTCTGTGCATTTTATTAGTCGGCATCCTGATCCCGAAATAATAAGAAATCTTTGATTAAAGGTGAAATTTAGCCTTAAACAAAATTTTCATTCAAAACGAAAGCAGAAAATCATGCTCCTTTGAAATTCCACTTCCGCATATTTCCGCGCTTTTAGGCTTACAGATTGTTTTGTTTATTTCAAGTAGAACGAAATATTTTTTTCATATAAGTAATAGTTTAGGCGCTAGAACGAATTTAAAAAAAAATCACTCCCCGGCTGCTATAAGAAGCAATGTAAATTTGTCGGAAATTCAGACCACTTGGGCCCTAATGTGTGTGCGTAAAATTTCTTTCTTCATGGCTTGTAGTTTACGGAGGTTCTGCAACTCGCGATACTTTGCGCCTACGTATGTGCACGCAAAACGAAACAAACCTAATTATAGCGGGATCTAATTAATCTCCTTGTGTTTTTTGAATGGTGGTTTGGGGGGGCACGTGCCCCTGTGCCCCCCCCCCCCCCCCCCCCAATACGCCATTGTGAATAGATAAAGAAAAATGGGACCAGTTGCAATTCCCTCGTCTCGGTTTAGAAAAAATATATCCCACCACCTCCATGATGTCTTGTGAAAAATTTAATAATTTTTGCTTTAGTTACGCTTTTCATGTAACACAGTACTTTTGCCAGGCCTGTCAATTTTCTAGAAGCTTAATTTCAATGTTCAATGTTATTTTTTCAATTGTCAATAAATTTTAAAATAAGCCGCCACAAGAATCCTTTGAGTATTACAATATTTAAAATATTATTGAAGAAGCTAAAATATGGTATAACGTTTGGCGGAAAAATGCGTAAAGAAATCGCTTAAATGAACTAAATGTTGTAGTAGTACTGAAGGAAGTTGGGAAATTCTTTCCGAATAAAATAAAAGCTATTCTTCTATCTCAGCACCATCGGAAGGGTTTTCTCTATGTTCCAGCGCGTGAAAAAGTTGGAGATCTACAATGACTGAAAACAAATTGAATGGTCTCTGTATGCTCTGGGTGCATAGAAAATGGGTTCTTAAAAACAAACACAAATTTAAGAACAATATTTTGAAAAAATTCACGGAAGACGATTACTTTCTAATTCAACTTTTGTTATTTTGTAATTTAGTTTTTATTTTTATAAAATATAAAAAATTAAAACACAAATAAATAAATGCAAATACCCCATCCACCCTAAATAATATCCTGGGTACGCCCTAGAACACAGTTAAATAATGTTTGAACCTTGACTTCATTTTTCATCAAAATAATATTGTGTTTCACATGGAGTTAACACTCAAACTAAGCTAACGTGACCGGAAATTTTTACTAATCCGTTAAATATGCTCTTTAGTCCTTTTGAGTACTATTTGACTTATTTTTACAAAAACCATAATGGTGCACTTAAAAATGCGCACTATTTAGTAATTTTCTCTAAAATAAGAAAAACTTTCATATTACTCGACAAAGACAAAGAATTTGTGTAACACCAGCCCAAAACTGTTCGAAAACCCATTTCAACAACAATTTCTTTAGATTACAGCAGTAAAACTGAATTTTTCAGCGAAAAATCAAATTGCCACAATTAGCTTACGTCAATATCATCAATCTGAAGTAGTCCGAACTCAATATAGCTAAATCCCATACCTTCATTCTGTCGACTGCGCTAATCTCGCCAGTTTTTATCTCGGTAATCCTTAATCCAATGATGATAGAGATATAGTAGCTGTAGATAACACAGAAAATCACTAATATTTTCACTTTCACTGAACAATCATGAACTTTGTGTATTAATTTACTTGCGAATTCAAAATTTTTTCTAAAACAACGTCACTGAAACCCACAAAACACCGCCACCGCTCAGAATTTTCTAACAAGCCGAGAAAGCTCAAAAGAATCGAAACGAACCGTAACTCTCGACTATAATTCCACACTTCAGAAACTCTCGAGTGACTGATCAATCGGCTCCAGTTGGGCAAGATGCTACACAGAATCCATTCATGTGGCAGGCCCCCTCCTTCCTTTGCTTCGGATCAGTTATCTAATGCGGTTATATCAGTCTTTTTTGGATTAAAAGTAAACACAAACACCACCTTGCCAATGTCGTCATTGGTTGCTAGGTGTGGCGACGAAACTCCTCCCATAAAAGACTGGGAATTCTGGTCCATGGTTAAAAAACAGGTCGCGTGCCATTTCCTCTACAATGGAGGTACTTTACTCTCCTCCCTTTGCGAGTGGGAATTTTAGTTGAGAAAATAAAATCAAACAGTAAAACGAACATTTGTCGTCCTTAGTTCGCGGAGACAGTTCCGCCCATTTGGCGGGCTTTTTTGATTTTTATTGGATTTGACTTCCACTTCATACAGTACGTTTATAGTAGATGCGGACATATGAGCTGGAATTGTAATCGCGTTGAGGATAGTGTTGTGTACTTTAAAGTAACAAATTGACTTCAGGGGGAGCTTCTCTAAGAGTGTGAATTCGAAGTATTTGTTTTGCCTCTTTTCAAAAAAAAAAAAAAATCCTAAAGGAGCAATCGCAGTCAAACTTATAAAATATCATTTTTAAAGTGTGCAGCTGCGAAACGTCAGCATATTCCAGCATGTTTGAGCACTTTCCGGATCTCTATCTATTAACAGTAGTAGCTTTTGTATAGGCACGATATTTAGACTCAAGCGTTCTTAAAATTTGCTTATATACCTGCCTATGCTCAATAGATTTAACTCAACCTTTAAATATCACGCGCTACTATGTGACTTTTTTTATCAAGTAGGTACATACCTATACAGAGTTTTTAAAACGATGTACGATTCCTACCTCAAATAAAGTCGTTAAATGTCTGCTATTCCCCCAATAAAAGTAATTTAGTTTTGTTAGCTACGTAAGCTTGAGAAATAGGATATTTGGAAAATGAATTCGGTAGATTTTTGGGTGCTGATGCGGAAGAAATTGCATCACGTCTAGTATTTTCAAAAAAAAGTTTTTTTATGCAACTTTATTCTTTTTTAATCTCCTTTCCTGAATTAGTCTCACGTGCTAGACAACAGTAAAGAATCAGTGGCCTTTGGAATTTGTACACAGATGTTCAATTCAGGGATTACTGATTATTAACCTATTAACCCCCATGGCGACATCAGCAGCAGATATATTTTTAGTTCCTGGATATTTTTCTCATGGAAAACAAAACTTTAATGGAAAATTATAATTTTTCAAGTACCAAATAATTTATTTGAAAAGAAATTATGTAAAAGAAATGTATGAAAAGCACAGAAAAGTCTTTGTTCAGGCTAAATATAACTAAAAAATTGGTTAAGAAAGTGTTGGGAGCGCATATGAGACTAGATTCAGGATAATCAGATATTTTGCATTGGCAATTTAGAAATTAGAGGGATTTGGGACGCTTTGATAACAAATTTGAAAACAAATATGTCGTGACTAAAGGGTAGACCGAGACTATAATGGTTCCTGGTTGCTGCGCCACCCAGAAAAGCGAAATATATCAATAAAAGGTACAAAAAATATACTTTCTGCTGAGGTTAACATGCTGATTAAAGGGTAAAACCTTTGGTTGAATTGGACTTATCCGCAAGCCTAAATTGTTTCTCTTAAGAGCAGGCGTCGATGTACATTTTAGGGGGGGGGGGGGGAGAGTTTTTACTAAATATCTACAAACACTAAACGCACGAATATTTGTATCACACTTTAGTTACCATAAACTACTAGTAACCGTTATTAACTTTGAAAACTGATTTGAGGGGGGGGGGAGGGGGGGGGGTTAATTTTCAATATTTTAAACAAATTTTTAAATAAACAAAAAAAAGTATGGTAAATATAAATTTATTTTTAAGTTAAGAACATAATAGTACAACATATGTTGACAAAAAACCAAAAAGATTTTCGTTTATGAGTTTCTCGAGGTAACAACGTCGAGATTTTGTTTATTTTATTGATTTTTCAATTTTTAGAAGTAAAAAAACACGAATTATTTGAATTTATGAAAATTTATTGATAAAAATCGGCGAATTTGTTGCTGTACAATTAATTATAATAATAAAAAATACAAAATCTCTACGTTGTTACCTCGTAATTTATGTATAAAAAAAAGTGTGCAAAATTTGAGAAGGATCGGATGAGTAGTTTTTGAGTTACAATGATCACCAGTGAGAGAGTGAGAGACAACCGGCATTCCGTCGATGCTCCAGAGAGTCAAGGCCCTCAGAGATTGAGGAATCGCCAATAAGTTTAATAGGCTTACGCTGGACTTTGTCCAGGGCGGATAATGCGGTGTGTCCGGCCCCTGCCCAAATATGGGAATTATATTCAAGTCTAAGCCTAATGTGAGACTTGTAGATTAGCACTAAGTCAGGTGGAGTGAAATATTTCTTGCATCTCTGTAGAAAACCCAAGCATTTCATCGCACTCTTGGCGATTGCAAATATATGATCACTCCAGCTAAGATTGCTGGATATGTGAATACCCAAGATATTTGGTATATTCACTCCGTCGACTTTAATGAGTTGGGGGAGAACCGGGCGTTTTTTAAGGGACATTAAACAGCATTGAGTTTTGGATGCATTAAACGTAACACGATTTGCTCTGCCCCAAGCAAGGACCATAGAAATGTCGTTGTTTAATGATCTAAACATGCGTTCTCGATTGACTTCTGTAGAATTTCCACGTGAATTCATTACAGAATCAAATGAGTACGCGAAATCAAGGGTGCTGTCGTCGGCGAAACTATGAATAGGATTGAGAGTAAGGGATAAGAGATCATTAATAAAAAGAAGAAATAAGGTTGGTGAAAGAACTGAACCCTGAGGTACACCGACATTTATTTCGTAGGAATCAGATGCAACTCCGTCAATTACTACACGGATTGAACGGTCTGACAAATAACTCTCTATCCATTTGACGAGGGTAGGGTGCAGACCAAATGTCTGAAGTTTGGCTAAAAGAGCAGCATGCCAGACTCTATCAAAAGCCTTTGAAATATCAAGAGCGACGATTTCGGACTCCCAAAATTATGGAGACAATGATTCCAACGCTCCGTTAGAGCCGTTAGTAAGTCTCCGGTTAAGCGGCCAGCACGGAAACCGTACTGGCAATCGTTGATAAAATGGTTATTTTCTAGATATTTCATTAACTGAAAATTGATGAGTGATTCAAAAACCTTATATATGTTTGAAGTTAGTGCAATTGGTATGTAGTTATAGAAGTGGCTTCGATGAAGGTGGCAAGTACGAATTAGCAGCAAACAGGTTTTGATTGTCCAATGAGTCAGTAAAAACATTCCCATTATAAATGAGTTGTGGTGTTGACGAACAGGTCAAATTGTTCTTTACGGTTTTTACTAGAGACCAAAAGCCCTTTCTACCCTTTTCAGTAGAATATACCTTCCGTCCTTCCTTGTTTTTAATGGCTGAGAAACAGTCATTATTGAACCAATTGGTGTTAGTTTGTTTGATGTTTTTGAAGCTGTGCGGAATAAAGCGATGCATTCCAAACCATAGGATGTTTAATATTTAAATCGGTGCTTTTGTTAACGTCTCTCACAGAAAAGCAATCAGACCAATCCAGCTCTCTGAGATATTTATTAAGTCCGACCAATCAGCATTTTTATAATATAATGCCAAACTAATCTTTTGCTGGAATTTAGGTTAGTGGTTGTCAGAGAGGAGGTGGAGAATTTAGAGGGACCGCAGACGATAAAGGCCCAAGAAACGAGGTCCCTAAGTAGCCGAAGCAGCTGATAACTCGATTCGGACATAACGGAGTTGTTAAGTAAAATTTTCTAGGGAGCACTAAGGATAAAAATATTTAACAAAAGACGTCTGACCTGTTAGGAAAGGAAGACCAACAGCGGTCCCACTCACCTATAGACAAACAGGAGAAAGAAGCACCGGGAAGTCTATAGAAACAAATAAAATGGAGAATCACTGAGATGTTCGCCCTGCATCTACTAATTATATTATTGTTATTTGTACAAACAAATTATTATTTTAAACAAATCTTTGTGAAGAAAAAGAAATATTTTGTCTAATTATTTTAAATGTGCAAAATGTCAAAGAAAAAAATAAATAAGTTAGTACTTTAAATTTTACAATTGCAAATAATAATTTAAAAGTATAAACTTGTACTATACAAATCATATGTACAATTGGTGCGAAAGTGAAATGTTTTCTTTTGAGAAATCTTTTTAATAAAAAATTACAGAAAACAATATTCTTAGACCATCTAAATTATCCATTCCAAGTTCTCTACCAGAGATAGGTGAAAAAGCGAATAAATCCCCAGCTCCTAAAAACCCTGCTTCCAACGCATCTAAGTCACGGCACTAGTCACTGACGTATTAAGAAGAGGAGGTAGGTTTTCTTAACGAAAATGCCAAAAAACCAGTTGAGATTCAAAATTCACAACAGCCTTCCATTTCGAGCCCCGTCGCGTCGGGGAGAGTTGATGATGACGATGACTGTGAGTTCGAAGAAATGTCAGACAAGCCACATTTCATAATTCAAGAAGACCTAAACGACTTGGTTCGCGACTTGAATTTGTCAAAAAAGCAGTCAGAACTCATAGGATCTCGATTAAAACAATGGAATTTGCTACATCAAGAAACTAAAATAAGCCATTTTCGAAATCGTGATATTCTCTTCAGATCATACTACTCTCAAAATGGAGACTTGGTGTATTGTAATAATATAAAAGAGGTTATGCAGAATTTGGAAATTGAATTTGATCCCTCTCATTGTCGCTTGTTCATTGACTCTTCTAAAACTAGCTTAAAAGCCGTTTTACTGCATAACGGAAATGTACTTCCTTCTGTACCTCTGGCCGATGCTGCTAATTTAAAAGAAACTTATGAAAACATGAGGCTGTTACTTGAAAAAATCAAATATAGTACATATTCTTTCAAAATCTGTGGGGATTTGAAAGTTGTTGTCCTATTACTTAAACTTCAGCTGGGCTATACCAAAAAAAACCATTATCATAAAAAAATATGGCCTAAGCGAGTATCTTTAACCCCTGGACAAAAATATGTAAAATATTTACCCCTTGTAGAGCCGTCTTAAATACTTCTTTCACCATTACATATTAAATTAGGCCTTATTAAAAATTTTGTTAAGGCGATGGAAACGGATTTTTGTATTTAAAAGAAAAATTTCCTAGAATAAGTGATGCGAAGATAAAAGAGGGTATTTTCGTTGGACCTCAAATCAGGGAGTTAATAAAAGATCCAGTGTTTGAAGAAAAAATGGATACCTTTTAAGACAGTTGTTTCAAATTTTCTAGGTAACCATAAGAGTGACAACTACAGAGTTTGTTACCGAGCAGTTATTGGCTTATCAAGCATAAGGTTGCAACATGTCACTCAAGATTCATTTTTTAGACTCATTTTGTTATTAGAGGCAAATCGAGAGTCAAGTAATGAAACATTTCCGAAATGGATATAATTCCCGACGTGATAAAAAGTCTCAGAGAATTTTCCAGAAATCCTGAAGAATTTGGTTCCTGGAAAAAGAGCTTCGAAAGAATAGGTACTCATAATGTACGAATCATTAAAGGGTTCCCCAAAATACTACGGTATCCTTAGTTTAATCCATGCCGTTATTGCATTAGAATCCTATAATACCACATTAAACTGCGATAGCATTTCTAAGTGTTTAACGTTAGATTACGCTGATAAAAGAGGTATAGAAACTACCAAATGACGACTTTGGTCGAAGGGAATTGATCTCTTCACGAATTCTATTAAATGGCCTATCAGCACTTATCTTTAATTTTGAATAAATTATCATCTCTTGATATGGGTAAAAAAGTAGTTAACATAATTACAGAATCTCTAGATATCTTTATCAGAGGCTTGCTAGGAGAACTTTCAAGACTCCTTAGTATAATAGAACCTGTGAACTTACCGCAAGTTCTACATCTTTATGTTAAATTGCAAAATGTAGACTTTCGTTCATAATATGCCAATAATTCCCGCACACAAATTCTCTGTACAAAATAGTCGTGTTACGTTATCAATGCCAACCAGAAGGCATTTTTCTCCTCCGCAACTCATAGTACCTACAGCAGCTCCTACAGTAACTTTTTATCCCGACATTTTTAAACAATCCTCAAAGAAACGAAATACTTAAAACGTTTTATCAAAATCCCCAGTTTGGTTTTAATCAACCATTTGCAACTCTACACAACTGCCACCATTGCATTCTAGTGCAGTGAATTATAAAAATCAATCAGAGTTCCGTCAATCTGTAGTAAAAAGACCATTATCGAAACAAATGGATCCAGCTAACAAACAGCAATGCATTTTTAACACAGAAACCTTTGAACTTTTGATTGAATCGAAAGTTGCGAGAATAGTATCTGAGGAGCCTACCACTCCCTTACTTGAACACACTTAAAGTAGCCTACTGCTCCCTTACTTTGAACACATTTTTAAAAACCGCGAAACCATGAAATTTATAATTGACTCCAGCTCTAATAAATATTTTTTCCAGCGACGTCATATCAAAAATATAATTCGCAACGAAAAATTATAGTGCGCTAACTCCGTAGGAGGAGACATAAAAATCACAAATCAAGCCCTGATAAATCTGTTTGGCTCTAAAGTGGGGAAAATTAAAGTTTTTCATTATACCAAATATAACTCTTTAGACGGTAACGACAGTTTGACAGAATTGAAGGCGCTGAAGAAAATTACAGGGTCATCGAACCAGATAAAAAATATTTCTAAACCAGAATAATTTAGAATCAGTAAATTCAGCTAACCTAAGACCTTCACATATGACAAAATTCCAAGTATAAAAATTAAACGTATTAATAAAAAAGTATCATACTTTTGGAACCTAATAAAAACTTAACCTACACTATAATAGTAGAAAGAGAAATCCGCACCACCTCTTCAAATTCAGTCGATTCAAAAACTTTAAAAGAATAAGTTGACAAATAAATTAATAAATTACTTCATCATTAGACCTTCAAAGTCACCATATAATTGCCCAGTTTGGATCGTTACACAAAAACCGGACGCTTCCGGAAAATAGAAATATTATTTGGTAAAAGATTTTCGAAAAATTAATGGTGTCACTATAGCTGACAAATACCGAATCCCTGAAACTAACGAAGTACTAGCCAACTTCGGGAAGAACCAATGGTTCACTATAATATACCTAAAAAGTGGATTTCATTAAATCCCACTAAAGAAATCAAATATAGAGGAAACGGTTTTCCGGATTATAATTCGGATTGAAGAATGCACCTTCAATCTTCCAAAGGACGATATCTTAAGAAAGCATATTAAATATTAGCGGTGCTTCAATACCCCTAACGACGCTCCTAAGAGGGGAAGGTGAACGCGTTTCGAGAAACTTATCAAAAAATTAAATCATCATAGTATCGTAGAAGTCTTCCTAGACAAAGAGGCGACAAACACGGTCTTTCATACTTGTCAAGTAAAATGAACAATTTTTTCATCAAGTAACATGGAAAGCAATAAAGCCCACAAACGCTCCATGTTACTTGTAAGTTTTCTTCAGTAATGAACGGAACAGCAATGGATAAAGATAAAGTGTGTTCTTTGGTATTAATTGCAGTAATTTGCAGTAGTTCAAAGAAGGAAACTAAAATTCGTTCTAAGTGGGTGAAAAAGTGGATACAGAGAAGAGATTATGCCGGTGAAGTAAAACTATTAAGAGAATTGCAAGATGAGCCACTCGATTTTCATAATTATTTGCGTATGGACTTTAGACTTTTAACGAGTTGCTAAGTTTTGTTTCTCCTTTCATATCTAAATGCGATATTACAATGCGAACCGCTATAAGTGCAAAAGAACGACTTATCGTTACTTTACGATTCTTAGCTACAGGATGGAGCAATGAGTGTTTAAAGTTTTCAAAGTCGTATATCGCGCAAGCATTGGAAAAAATCATTCCAGAGACATGTGAAGCAATATATCGTGCATTAAGGAACCAGTATTTGAAGGTAATAGTTAAATAAAAGGCCTAATCTCCTATATCTTCGACAAAATATTAGTCCGTAAATTTGCATTCCATCCTAAAAAAATGTTTTTTTTTCAGTTTCCAGCTACCCAAGACCAGTGGACAGAAATAGTTTTCCAAAAAAGATGTGGGTTTCCTCGCTGTCTCGGAGCAGTTGATGGAAAACACATATCTATGGTAAAATCGCCTGATTGTGGTGCTTATTTTTATAACTTCAAGGGTTTCTACAGCATTGTGTTGATGGCTATAGTAAACTGTAACTATGAGTTTATCTATTGTCATGTTGGGACAAATGGACGTATATCTGATGGCAGACTAATAGAAGCAACTGATTTTTATTATGATTTTAGATCGAATAAATTAAACTTGCCTCGTCCGTCAGTACTGCAGCTGAAGCTTTTGCACTACACGAAAATTTTTTAAAACCATATTCACAAAAGAATTTGAATTTGAAAGAATTCTAATTTATCCTCAGCACAGTCAGTAGAAATAGCTTTTCGTATTTTGGCTTCCAGATTTCGAGTCTTTCAAACAACTATTAATTTGAGGCCTGACACCGTAAGTACCCTAACGCTGGCTTGCTGTGCTTTGCATAATTTTTTACGAAAACGGAGTTTGAATTACTTGGAAGAGACTCAACCAAATTATCATGAATCGCAACAACATTTCATTTCGTTGCAACCAACACATGATCGTCACTATGGAGTAGATAGAGAGGACACGCGAAATTCCTTTTTGAAATTCTTTCGAGAAATACAGTCGATATAAAAAATTATAAGTGATAATTAAATTTATTTTAATATATCTTATTTTTGTTATAGAAATGTATCACAAAGTAAACTTTTTCTAACATAAAAGTATATAATAAAATTAATAGTTTCCTTTTAAAGCAATCCCTACGTGAATTGCTGATTCTGATTTAAATTTTATTCAGGTTTGAAGTTTTCTACAAAACTTAATAAAGAGGTTGGGGATGTTTCTCTACTCTGCATGGGTTGAGGAATGTCCACTGACGTCGGATCACTGGAAGATAAATTCCCTTGTACCAATGTAGTGACTATACAGGAGCTTCTATTAAGAATACCTAGCTGCGCTTCATACATGTAGTAATTTCTTCGCGAATATAATCATACTTGGAGACACTTTCCTCAATTTTTTATCAACTAAGTATATCAAATTCATCTTGCTGACATTCATCTAAGCGCGCAGCACTTACTTTATGCATAATTTCACCGGAATTGACCTTTTATTTTTCCCTCCTAGTTTCTGAGACAAGTGGATCAGGGGACATTGGCCAACTAAACTGAGAGTTTGCATCTTCAATAAACTCTAAGAATTAACACATTAATAAAATTTAATAAAATTTCTAAATTATTACATTTACATTTTAAATTAATTGTACTTCTGCTTCTGGTTTTGTCTAAATGGCCAACCGAATACTCCCTGGAGGATTTTTCGGCTCGAGGAGTCTCCTGGTCACTTAAAAAGTTAACAAGTTCGAAATACCACAGTTTCGGCTTGTAGACAGAATCGGCACTAGCACCTGATCTCTTCGAATGGTAAATTTTTTTTAGTTCACTTCTAAAGTTTGTGCGCAATCCATTTATTTTCTTCTTCACGAAATCTGTGTTCGCATTTTTGTACACTTCGCGGATTTTGTTCACTAATTTTTCATACGCAACTTTTTTTAAATTTTTGTTCAAATAAGCTTCGCTTTTGATTTTCTACAAATACTCTTCTTGCCGATATTATTCCGCCAAAAAATCTCTATCGAACGTACATCACTCATATTTAAAATTTTTGCGGACGCAAATTTCGCTGTACTCGAAATGTCGCAGATATAATATCAAAAATATGTTCAACAATTCTGCGTGCTCTGAAGAGTTTACAATTAAATATGCGTTCAAGTCTTCAAAAACGTTCAAAAGCATCACCTGCTATAAAAGTGAAAGGGATTAACAAATTTCGACCTGAAAGTAATTTAGGTTGTGGTAACTTTAGAGAATTATCCAGTAGGTCTGAAAAGCTGCGTGAAGAAAACTGTCTCCACTGCTTTACTGGTTACTGCCAGCACTACCGATATGGAAATATACTATCTTGTAGTCAGCGCTGCCCACAGTCATAAGCACAATATTATTCGTACCTTTATAGTTGTAACAAAGATTTTCGCTCTCGTTTGAAGACTTTAACACAATGTAATTTCTAGTAGTTGCTCCAACGCAATTGGGGGAAATGTCACTTGTCTGCAGACATATCTACATGCTCTTGCCAGTCAGCTGCAGTTTCAGGTACCTGAAAGTATTAAGTGTATTTATTTTAGGCTGAAAGAACACCTGAATGCAATGAAACATCAACTAATACAGAAATAAGTAGTGGTTTATCGGATTCTACTCAAGAACTGCTTTCTTCACGGAAAAGAACTAAACTATCACAACCGAATTTACAAAGTGGAACTGTTTTGAAAAGGGCAATATCTTTTAAAAACCAATGTCAAATTTTTGGTGGTTTCGTTGCAACCGATTACGCAAATTGAGTGAAAGTAGACGTGAGCAGTTCAAATGTGTATTCAAATGGTAATCCTTCAAGTAGAAACTGAGAAAGATTGTGTTACTACAGAAAAGCCAACAACTTCCAACTTCTACTTTTGCCCTATAAACCAATTTAATAATATTAGATAATTATATAACTGAATTATGTGAGGTGCCATTTTCTAAATATTGATTTATCTTATGTATAACATGTTTAACACAGTTACATTTTTAAAGGTAAATTTTCTTGCTAATATAATTTTGTTGAAATAGTTCTTCAATTCCAGAAACCTTTTTGTTAATTTAAATGTTATATTGAATTAATTGCAGTACTTTATTTATGGAAAAAAAGACTTCCACCAAGAGTTTATCGAAAGGAAACTTTCTGATGAAACTTTATTTATATTACTTAGCCCCTTGAAACTATATATATGCGGGAGTCAGATGGGAAGAAATACAGATTTTCATTTTTTCATTTATTATATTTCAGACCTTACACAATTAAGATACAAGTCTTTTCGAAGTGAAGGCAAATAAGAGTAACATTAGTATAAAAATAAAAATTAACAAGAAGTAAGAAAGAATGTAAATAACAAAGATATAAAAAAGAATAACAAAGATATATAAAAGAAAGTTGTAGAATACATTGAGAAGAAAATAAAAAATAAAAAGTAAAAAGAGCTTATTTATCTATTCAACTTCATTTAAGAGATAAGAAAACAAAATGTCTTTGAACCTGCTGCTGTTGTATGACCTTTTAATATTTAGCGGTAGCGCATTCCACATTCTGATCGCCTGAACAAAAAATTGTCTCTCAGTAGTAATACAATTAAAATGCGGAGTAATTATCGAAAGATTTCTAGATGATCGCAGAGAAACAACCCTGTCACTGAGGTAACCGGGAAATCGGGTAATAAGAAGATTATTTAAAAAACATATCGAGCGATATTGAAAATAAGTCTTAAGAGAGCAACTGAAAATAGAGTTGGCATGCTGAGAAATGTGATCATGTCTCCGAAGTCCAAATATATATCGTACAGAGGAATTGTGAGCGACTTGTAACTTCCTAAAGGATACAGAATCCGTCTTGCTAAAAATCTCACTTCCATAAGTTAGAATGGGTGCAATAAGTGTCTTTACAAGATATAGACGTGTTTCGCGAGGTATAAAATAAGTCGATAAAGACAGTTTGCGTAGGGTCCCATAAATTTTAGCAACAAGACTGTCAATGTGACTATTCCAAGATAACTCACTATTGATCAGAATTCCCAGATCTTTAACAACTTTCATGTAAGGGATGACCATATTAGCGATAACTATGGGAGGTAAGCAAGAACTATCAAAGTTCCGCTTGTAAATAGCAATAGCATTAGATTTCGACGCATTTAGTACAAGTTTGTTTCTCTCAGCCCAACCTAATATTGCTGTAAGGTCCTCACATAATCTATCTACTAGGTCATCAACAATCCCTAGAGGACGGGAGAGGTATATTTGAACGTCATCGGCATAAATATGATACTTACAATTTTTAACAACCATAGGTAGATCATTAATAAAACACACTAAAAGCAAAGGTCCAAGTATCGACCCCTGCGGCACGCCACTGGAAACAGGAAGCAGCCCGGACACAGAATCACCACACATAACACATTGAGATCTCCCCCTTAAGTAGGACCAAATAAGCCTACTGGCACATCTGGTACAGCCGAACTTACGACAAAGTTTGTCTATTAAGAGATAATGGTCAACCTTATCAAATGCTTTTGAGAAGTCAAGCAATGCAAGGACAGTGATCAGTTCCGAGGAAATACTACAGCGAATGTCATCGGTTATTTTAAGCAAGGCCGTGATACAGCTATGCTGAGCGCGGAAACCAGATTGAAAGTCAATCAACATGGAGTGAGCCTTTAGGTGTTCGTTGACTTGTAAGGAAAGTATCCGCTCAAAGGCCTTTGACAAAAATGGTAGAAGAGATATTGGTCTGTATTCAGGTGTGGTAGACCGAGAGGTTTTACGAACTGGAATAACTTTAGCCAATTTCCACTTAGAAGGAAAGGCGGAAGTTGTTATAATAGTATTAAAAATATGTGTAATATATCGTAAAAAGATGGACAGGATAACTTTAATGAAATCTTGGTGTATGTTGTCAAGGCCAGCAGCTTTAGATTTGATGGAGAAAATAGCGTTGGCAACCTGTTCCTCATTAACATTAACAAAAGAAAAGTTACCGCCGGTTATAGATTCGCAAGGATCACCGAAGAAATTAAAAGGTGTGTTAGAATTTATAAATGTTTCATTAAGTGCGTCAGGATCCTCATCAATGGTGGATTTGTTACGTTTACCAATTCCGATACTCGTCAAATTATTCCAAAGCCGTTTGGCTGGAAGCCTGATGTCAAGTTTAGATTTATAAAACGACGCCTTGGATTTCCGAACTTTCATAGTAACTCTGTTTCTCAAAACACGATAGCTGTGCCACATTTCACTCTAGAGGACGAAAAAATAGGCTTTTTTGGGGATTGGTTTTTTTTTTGAGAAAAACTACAAAATAATTCCAGATTACAAAAAGGGAGTTTATCATACATATCACTGACTGTATACAATAATTTTTTTTAAGCGAATAATTTCAAAATGGCCGCTGTGCAGTGTTTTTGAGATGACGTCTCCGTTTTTACAGGGTCCACGGCCGAACAAACAGCTCCTGTAATTTTTGAGTTATGATGAGCAAATGAATTTTTTTCGATTGTATATAACAACAGCTATAAAATATATATAATAACAAATGAACTATGCAATATAAAAAAAATCCTACGTACTTTTATAGACAATGTATTTTTAAAGATACATTCAAAATTTCAAGTTAATCGGTTGAAAACTGTCTGAGTTATGTTTCCGGCCAACTTGAAAAATACAATTTTGAGATAAACGCGTTTTTATTTAAGTAGTAGAAAATCATGAATAATTTTGCAATACCTTTAAGCTTAAAATTCGAAAATTGGCTACTTAGAGATTTTTTCCGGCCAGAATCTTTTGGGACATAATTTTTTAGATCCTAAGGGACAATTTAAAAATAAAATAAAAAAATCGATTTTTCGAAAATTCTAGAGTGGCCTAACCCTTTAAGAAGGTTGCTTGTTCAAGCTTAAAATCAAAACTACTACATTATACACTATTTCATAATATACAAATAAACGTATGTAAAGCGACATATACGAAAGATTACGGAATCGAAGAAAAAATTGTAATGAAAATTATCGGGAATATTTTTATAAAATGCAGGAAATTGCTAAATTAGGAGATGTTGATGATATCTTTTATAATAAATGGAATATAGATACAGGAAGTGACTTGACATTATTAAAATGGTAGTAAAACAACGGGTAGACGACTGGCTTGAAGAATAAATCATTTGTCCGCTAATTCAGCTTTTGCAAGCATCGGCGTTCTTGTGAAGAAAAAGATGGATCGTATCGCGTATGCATAGACTATAAAAAGCTTAATAAAAAACAGTTAATGAACATTTGCCGATGCCATTAATAGATGATGTTCTTAATAACTTAGCAGGATTGAAAGTGTTTACTACATTGTATCTCAAAAATGGATATATTCATGTACCATTAGAAGAAAACTGCGTTTATTACATCGGAAGGACATTTCAAATTTACTCCTGTCCCTTTTGGTTAGGGGTACAAATAGTTTTCCTGAGGCAAGGAATATTAGGGATCTGCAATGTTTTCTTGGATTAAGTGGATCCTTTAGGAAATTTATTCCAAATTACTCGTTGACCGCACTATTGCAGAAACAAAACTCATTTAAAATATAAGCGGAAGAAAGAATTGCTTTGGAAAAACTTAAAGATGCAGCGAACGAAAACCAGTATTACACATTTTCCAACAAGGCGCAAAGATGGAGTTACATACCGACGCAAATAAAGTGGGATGTGCTGCAATTCTTAACCAAATAGGATATGATAATAAGTTCCATCCGCTCCACTTCTATAGCAGAAAGAATCAGCCGATATTTCAGGAACCGCTGAACCGATCTTCATGAAATTTTAACCACATATTCTATACAGTAATAGCTTCAGCGAAGTTTACAACCAATAAAATTTCATTTTTACTATTGTTTTTGGGCCAAAAACAGTGGTAAAAAACTAATTTTTTTTATTTATCAATAAATATTAATTTCCATATAATGCGCTAGAGCCACTGATATACTGAACATAAATATTTTTGGTTTTTGTGTTTTAGATGAGCCGTTATCAAGTTATTAACGCCGCCAGCGACATACCAACTTTTTGAAGAGTTCCGTTCACCCGTTGCGTTTGTATATAAAAAGTGTAAAAAACTATAAATACAGATATTTTTTATGTTTTTCAAAAGTTTATTTATTAAGCTGAATAAAGCTTATATCAATATCTATAATAGTTTTTACATAAACAATACATAAAAATAGCCTTTTTTTCGAACGTCTAAACCAGAATGAGGTGCGAAAATATGACAATTTCTATACAGGAAAAGAATTGTTGTTCAAATGTCTGGATGGCAAAAAAATAATTTTTACTCCCAAAAGTATGGAACTAGAAATAATAAGGATGAAACATCAAGAGGGTCATTTTACAGTAACGACAACAATTCATTTAATCAGCTAAGAGTTTTTTATACCCAATATTGACAGCAAATTACAACACTGCATAAATAATTGTGTCAAATATTTGCTGAGTAGCAGAAAGTGAGGTAAATAAGAAGAATTCTTAAACCCATTGTAAAAAGGAGACAAACCATTTGAG
The DNA here is from genome assembly GCA_964036015.1 of Leptarthrus brevirostris. Lineage (NCBI taxonomy): Eukaryota > Metazoa > Arthropoda > Insecta > Diptera > Asilidae > Leptarthrus > Leptarthrus brevirostris. The sequence goes on from OZ038373.1 coordinate 98,671,649, forward strand.
ACAATACATCTGGATTACATAGGAATAGCACCAATGGACCAAAGTGAAAAGCAATACAAATTCTTTCTTACAGTAGTAGATGACTTTTCCAAATTTGTGTGGATCTACCCAACAAAAAACATATTAGCCGAAACCCAAAAATTAATCAGTGACGGGGTCAGCATTTACATCAACAAATTTTAACGAGTTTTACACAGAGGAAGGTATCGAGCACGTACTAATAACAACCGGAATGTTCAGAAGAACCAGTTGTGATTTTATGAGGCTGTGGCGTTCCGAAGATACGGACCTGGACTATCCTTCGTTCGGGGCGAATGACAGCGGGATGGTAGATGTTTGAGTCAGATGGGAAGCAGTACAGATTTGCCTTATCACTAATTATCACATACATACATAGCTTTAGCATTGAAATAAAATCAGTTGTACAGTAGATCAGTAGTCAGTTGTTGTAATTTTGCATTGGATGTTATCTTATTCTATTCTGAATTTTATATTGAATTTGTAATTAAATTTGAATTACCTATTATAATACACTCTTAAAAGAAAACTTCAGGAATAATGGACGAAATTACGCTAATCGGTATTCTCAATAAATACATCAAAAATGACAGCTCTCGCCTAAAAGAAAACGTAAATTTTTATGAAAAAGTTAATAAAGCTAAATTTTGTGTTTTAATAATGGGCTCCACTAGTTGCAACAAATAGTCGAAATCAGTGAAACACATACGAATAAAATTTCTATAGAAATCCGGGTACTCACTTCTTAATTCTTTAAGTAATTTTACAGAAAACCCTCCCGTTTTCCTCCTTAATATCCAATTCTTTGTATACAGCTTTTTACGTTCTTAATTTTTTTTTATCTAAAGAAGGATATGTAGCAACTGCTGCAGCCAAACGCACTTTATGATCCCCTTTTTTTAACCTGACTTGGGGTATAATACAAATATTGAATATAACGAAACTACCGCAGATAAAACTTTCGTTTGCAATGTGAACACCTTTGCAAACTTTTCCACAGAGAACTTCATCTCGAAAATCTGTTAGAGTTTTCTCTGCCAAAAGTCTTCGATAGTTTGAAAACATGGACAGAGGAAGAGTCAGACAGAGTAAACTTTAGAAAAGAAAAGTCTGCAGTTATTATGTACCTTAATGGTCATTCATCCAAATTTCAATAAAGATTTTCAACATATCATAGACACTTCTGACTACGCCATTGGCAAAGTATTAGCCCAGGAGGACAAACATATTATGTTTATATCAAGAGCACTAAACAAAACTGAAGAAAATTACACCACCAATGAAAAGGCGATGCTTGCAATATGTGGGCATTAAATCCATTAAGAAATTTCCTTCACGGATCCAGCTCTGAGGATGATGCGGTGTGCATCGAAACTGTTGTAAGCGGTTGCAAATAAACAATTTTATGAAACCTAAGTGTATTCAATTTACAACTAGTAACTTAATTTAAATGAAATAATAATTATTATTATAGAGATCACTATCGTTACTAAAACTATTTTATAAATGACAATACCGAAAGGAATCCACCGTATTAATCAGGGAATACTTAAAATGCTTCGCACTCAAAAACTGACATCTTCACCAAAGATTACTTACTACTAGATACCCGGCTCTCTAAATTACCCAGGTAGTCTTGAAAAAGTAACACTGGCACCACAGTAAAACGAAATATATCCAGCTTTTAAAGCCATAAGAATATACATGCAAATACAGGTATGTAGTGTGCATTCATTTACACCTGTCAAAATTATTTGAGAGAATCACATACTCCTGTCAAAATTCTGTTCTCATCCGGAGAGAATCACAGACTCCTGTCAAAAAAGTACCGCCAAATCTTGTCGAAGAGTAAAATTGTACCAAAAAGTACTTGACTGCGTTAGTTAGCACATGAATGAGTTAGTTACTTGTGTGCGTTAGAAACTTTCAAATTGTCAATGTATTCTAATCTTTTAATGAGTGAAGTACATTTGAACGAAACTATGACTAATGCCTCATGGAAATTTTGCTATAACCGAAGATCAGTCAGCAAGAATATTGAATATAGTTGTAATAATAGATAACTTCGGCTATTTTTAAGTTAAAATTGGTAGAATTCAATTTCAAGGAACACACGGATTTAATTTACATTTATTGTGTAGTAGGCTGCAACGAAAAAGCGGCTGTACTGGAATATGACAGGAAACTGACGTGCACCCCAAAGAGGGGTATTTTCGGAGACTTTCCGAAGGTTAAGCGAAACCGGAAGTGCACCTTTAAACAGCACGGAGTTACGAGCTGAAGCATCGGAAGATTCCGCGTGCGTGGAGCAGCCAATAATCACCCTCGTCTGGCAAAACCCTGAAATAAGCCTAAGATGAGTCGCAACACGTTTAGGAATATCTTCGGCAAAAGTTTGGAGGGTTATTCATGCAGTAGGGTAACGTTCATATCATCATATCTCAGTTCAAGGACTACTGGAAGGAGATTCCCAGAGAAGATTACAATTTTACATTTGGCGTGTCTGGAATGCGACATGGAGACCGTGCCGTTTCTTGTTCGAATTCTGTATTCGTCTACATCGCAATTTAAATCAATCGCTGTTTACTGGGGATAGTATCACAAACCTCCACAACCTCCGTTCCTGGTTGGATACTAACCCACATAGGACAAGCGGACCTCCTTTCACCACCAATTCTGAGCCAATGACAAAGATTACTTACTACTAGATAAATGGCTTCGAAAAATGTAGTGAACAACTTTTGGTTGATTTTATATATTTCCCGCATCGGGCAAAACTGCAGTCAGAACTAATAATTTGTTTTCGGAGAGAGTTTGTGGATAAGAGACAAGTATACTTTTCTCATGTGCATTTACAAATGTCAACTGTACTTCACTCATTAAAAGATCAGAACACATTGACAGTTTGAAAGTTTTTTACGCACACGAGTATAACTAACTCGGTCATGTGCTTCACATGAATTCTTTTAATTGGTGGTACTTTTTGGTCAATTTTTACTTTTCGACAAGATTTGGCGGTACTTTTTTGACAGGAGTATGTGATTCTCTCCGGATGAGAACAGAATTTTGACAGGAGTAAGTGATTCTCTCAAATTATTTTGACAGGAGTAAATGACTGCACACTAATTGTACTCTTTCTTTGCATGGATAGTCATATGGCTTTAAAACCTGGATATGTTACTTTTTAAAACTAGCTGGGTAATTTAGGAAGCCTTTTATCTAGTAATTAATAATTTTTGCCAATGATTGGTCTGGTATGATCGAATGATTATTTTGTCGCAATTGTATACAATTCAAATTTATGCGGACTTTTTGGAGAATACATTGCCAGATCGACTATATGACATCCCTGTGGATAATCTTATGACAATGTTTTACCAACACAATGGAGCCCCAACGCATTTTGATATCATTGTAAAGGTAATACTGAATGATAACTGTCCTGACCGCTGGCTTGACCGAGGTGCACCGACTCCTTGGCCTGCTAGATCTCCAGATCTGGCCACATTGGACTTTTTCTTATGGCGTTAACAATAAAGACGAATTTGTTGGCATAATTGTGAGTGAAGCGACGAAAATTCAGGTGAGGCTGCCTACAATACACAAACAGTGAACTAAAAGGGGTTATATTGGGAGTGAAAATTTTCTTTGGGATCGCTGAAAAATATCAGCGCTCAAAGAAAGATGATGGATGTTTCGACCAAAAGTACAAGCTGGTCATCATCAGCATGGTACTTGTACGTGGTACGTGGTGAAAAGTATCCATTCTTTGAGCGCTGATATTTTTCAGCGATCACCATCCCAAAGAAAAGTTTCACTCCTATTTGTGGAAGTAAAACAAGTGTTTTTACTTTTCATTTTTAAATAAATGACTTCCACCAAGTGTTGCTGAAAGGAAACTTTCTGATAAATCAATAATAAGTCTTTTAGGGTTAATTTTGAGTTTGATTTCTATTGCAGATTTTTATAATATTCTCCAAAAGGTTTTCTAGTTACAAATGTCTACATTCTTTCTTTAAATGTTGCACCCTTTCTGGAAAGGTAATAAGTTGGTTAATTTAATAAAAGTGTATTAATTGCATGAATTTCGGAGAAAATTTGGGAAAATACTGAATTATAGGTAATAGCAAAACATTTTTCACTTTTGGAAGTGATTATACTTGCAATGGTAGAAATTAGATCAAAATTGCTGACAATTTTGGAAAGATCATTGGGATAGTGGGCTTTTGGCGTTTGTTTGATGTATTTGCGTTAAGTAGATGAAAAGATAAAAATAAATCCGTTATGTGCATACCATGAAAATTGCAAATTTATGAATCACCCTGTATTTTTCCAACGGTTGAAATTGCCCGCCCCTCCCCTGCCATAAATTTTTTTTTATCTAAATGAGATCTATCAATTATTTTGGCACACGAGATCTGAAACACCCTGTATATGGATTTAAAAAAAGTTATTGCAAATCGTTGTCCCACGCATCGTATGTGTAAAATCTGATTAATGATTTATCTGTTAGTATATAAAGACAAAGGTAAAAAAGTTCGGTGGCTGTACCTACTGTTTTGATACGTCCGAAAAATTGAAGCATGAATTAAAACGTTTTATTTTGAAAGCAATCACTGTGCGGAACACTAAATGCGCAAGTCCAACTTGCATTTGGCCGGTATTTTCGCATAAGAAATAAGAAATATATTTGGTTTGACGTCTAAGCATGTAAAATACATGGGCTGACACCTAAAAAATTTGAAAATATTACTTCTTGCTTGTAACATAATTAACTCTATTTGCAACTTTTAGGACGAGGAAGATGTCGTAAATGTGCTCTAAGTTGTCCCTTCTAATTACTTAATAAAAATGATATGAGCAGTAAATCATATTATCCCAATATCTCCCTTCCTTTACAAGCCTAATGACATTATGACAATAAAGACACCTGTTCGGACATAAATCTGCCAGTATCACCTAGCACGTGTACCTGAGACAAAAAACCAATGTCCAAACCGACAAATAGCAAAGCTAATTAGGTCACAAGATGCTATCAAGCCGGTACCTGTTTGCTTGGACACATGTTACCTGTGTAAGGCTAAGCGGCATGATGTAAATATTTGTTAAATCCATCAAACAGTCGATGTTTGAACGTCTTCATACAGGTAAAAAGCGAATAAATGACTTTTTCATATATTTCATTTTTGTAAATGATCGATCCCACCTCTAACTAATCACATAAATCTACAGGCGGGTGCGCAGGTAAGCAAACACCTTGATGAGACCGATACCTCGATTCCAGCGGCACTAAAGGCCGAACAGGCCGACGTAAGATGAAGAGATGAAAGCTGGGCCTGCAGCCATCAACGGAAAACAATTAATCTCGGCCTGTTAAAGCATTCCAATCGAAATGAAAACTCTTTGAGCTCCTAAAGGATTTCAAAGGTCAGCGAAAATTAATCTTTTTCAATTTTTCATCTCTGATTTTTTCCCCAGCACCAGTTTTTTAGGAGAATAAATTTTCCGCGTCTGATATCCCAATAAATCACGAACGAGGTTTAATCAAAAAGCGAAATTGTGTTCACCTGCCCTCGAACCAGTTTGTTCCCTTACTCAATTTCTGTAGAGATCGAATCCATACATCGTTCGACTTCGACAAAGTGCAAACATTGCGTTCTGCCTTCAGGTGCTTCTTGAGCTGCTGTATCAGAAGTTGAAATTGGATTTGCGCAGCTCCTTCCACCGGCTATTTGCATATCGCGTGCTTCCACGTCCATAGCCACTGTAATGTTGTTGTTAATTTATTAACACGTGCACTCTTATCGTTCCTATTAACTGTTTCAAATAAAAAGTTCTAAGGTAATTGCATTTCATCAGTGGCATGCTCATCTTCTGTGAAAAAAACAATGAAGCCCATACAACGCGGCGTTAGCACGGTGTGGTTATTTGCTGCCACAACAAGGCTGAAAACTAATTTTTCACAAAAAGATTTCTGAAAGCGTTCCTCGTGCCTTGTACTTTTACGAGAACAAGACATGATTTATAGCTCCTAGCTAGTCATCTGCAGTGCGTTTGCTTGCATGTAATGTGTGTCAAACTCATTCCAGTAATTAAAAATAACTTCTTTTTACGCTTTCACTTATATTGTTTAGTTACAGTCCAGTTACCGAAGGAGCTGTTCCAACCACTTTCAGAAATAATTTCACAGAACGTGGTTACTGTTGTGCTCCGCTTTATAAGAACTTCTATTGTGACACTATAAAACCTCTACCACGTAATCCAAAAAACTTAGAAGCCTTTGAGTTGAAAAAATCCACTGTTTTGGCGTCCTTTGTTAATCTCCTGTAGTAGTAATCAATGGTTTAACAATTTAACTGTTTTCTTACGTAAAATCTGCTTCGCAAATAGTCAATGAAGTCCCTTCAATATAAAAAACCCATTATTTATGAAGGGAGTCCGTACTGGCACCATTTTAAACTAGTGGGGTAGGTCCAGATTCTGGGTGTCGCATCATTTGTGCGACTCTTGAGGTCCACACGAACAACTTCCCAGTTAATAACAATTTTCAATTATTATTAACAATATTCAATTATTATTAACAATATTTAATTGTTAATAGCGATAAATTTCATGATCATAGTACAAACGAGTAAGTGAAAACTCAATAAAATTCATACTATTCGATTTATCGTTTTATTTATCATTAATATCAACTATTTATGATTTTTTTAAACATTTTTTTAAAAACTATTTTAAAAACTATAAAAGTTCTGAATTTTTTTTTAAGTATAGAGTTGTATCAGAACCAATTAGATCAGAAGAATCTTTTTCAAAAAAAAACTTGTATCTCATTTAAAAATACTTAAAAAATTGATATTTTAAATTTATAAATAAATAAATTAATGAATTTAATTTATCATGATAATTTCGTTGTAATTAGATGCAAAAATTTTTTAAAAAATTATTCCGTTATAGCACTATTTTTAATGAAAACCATATAAATGCACTCTGTTTGGAATTCATTTGTTATTAATAATTTTGAATGGTTATAAACAATTTATAATTGATATAAACAATTCTTAATTGTTATAGACCATTTTTAATTGATATAAAAAAAATTTCAATTGTTTATAAGAATTTTCAATTGCTATGAACAATCTGCAATTTTGTATTCAATTTCCAATTTTCATAATCAATTTTCAACCAGTTAAAACCATTTTTTATAATTATAAATTTATTATTGTTATAAACAATCATTTATTGTTATAAACAATTTTTCATCATTATAAACAATTTCTGTTCATAATAAATTGTTATTATCCGACTTTTTGATGTCCCGATCGTCATCAGAACAAATTACATCGAAGAAATCCCTTTCAAGAAAGTCTGAAATCAACTTTTTTTCAGTTTTTTTGTTAAAACAAAAAAACGGCTGAACCGAAATTGATTAAATTTCTTTCAGCTCTTATTTACAATAATACGCTTCGAATGGCACCATAGCGAAGTCGTTATCATTTTTTGTTCGCGAGATTTCGTTGTCGAAAAAAGTGGGTCCGAACGTACGTACGTACGTACGTACACACACACACACACACACACACACACACACACACACACACACACATGTGTTCAAAAACATGCGTAAAACACTATGAACTTGAAATGTAAAGAAAAATTAAAACTAAAAATTTTGAAAATCGGCCCCATTACAATAACTTCCTATATGTGGGAAGTTAATAATACCTAGCCCTTTTTCCGATTTGTCCTCTAGTTCGATTTATTACTGTACCTTTAAATTTATTTATTTAAGCTTAATGCAAGCTATTACATAAAAAATACAGAATAACAAAATAAATACTACAAACTAAAATAAACAATAATTCATAACAGATAATGTAAGCTACTATATAAGCTATGATTATGATAACTATAAACTGGGAGGAACGAGAATTAGGAAGGGCGATCAGAATGGGCAGGATAAAGATATAAGGTTTTGTGAAGGGATGATTTACTCAGATGGAAGTCAAAGGAGGGAAGGTCGTTGACTTTTCGAAGCATCCTGGTAATTGGTTCGCGTTGACCGTAGTTCGTGCGATGGCGGTCGAGTCGGAAAAGGGGAGTGGACCTAAGGTTGCGAGGGTTGGTATAGATGGGTAAAGACTGCAGGATTGAAGGGCAGTTTATGGCACCAGCTAGTAGCTGATGAATGAAGAGAACGTCGGAAACATCACGACGTTTACTTGGGGGTTGTAAGTCGATCAGTTTCAGACGGTTTTCATAAGGTGGAAGGTTGAATCTATCTACCCATGGAAGATCACCTAGAGCAAAGCGAATGAGCCCACGCTGGACAGATTCAATTCTGTTAATGTGGGTTGTTTGCGTGGGTGACCAAACCTGGCTGGCATATTCAAGGAGAGGTCTAACGAAGGAAATATAGAGAGATTTGGAAACATAAGGATTGGAGAACTCTCTAGACCAGCGCTTCACAAACCCTAGCGCGGAGTTAGCTCTGTTAATTATGCTTTCAATATGGGAACGGAAATTTAGTTCACTATCACAGATTATCCCTAGGTCATACAAAGAGGTAACGATATGGACTGGTACGTTGGTTAACATGTATGTTCTCGGGGTGGTGGTAAGACGCTTGCGCGAATAAGAGATGGACTGGCATTTGGAGACATTGAGCTCAAGAAAGTTTTTCATGCACCATGTGGTGAACGAATCGAGGTCATTTTGGAGAAGAAGAGAGTCGGTTGTGGAGGAGATATGTTTAATTATTTTCATGTCATCAGCATAAATGGACAGCTCTGAGTATTTTATGACACAATCAACATCATTAATTGTAAGGATGAAGATTAATGGACCGAGGTGGCTGCCCTGAGGGACGCCGGAACGAGCGACAATGGCGTTAGAAATAGATGTGCTGAAAAGAACATTGTATTGACGGTTGTTGAGGTAGGATTGAATCCAGGATATGAATCTGGGGGGGGGGGGGAAGCCTAGGCGATCAAGTTTGAACAGGATAACGCTCTGGGAGATCTTGTCAAAGGCTTTACTAAAATCGGTGGCGATAACATCAACATCTTTACCGTTTTCCACACACATAGTGTTTTGGAGACGAATTCGGTAAGGTTGGTGGTTGTAGATCTACCTTTGAGGAAGCCATGCTGGGAGAGGGAGAAAATAGACTTACAGTGGAAGAACATGGAATCATAGACCAATTTTTCGAATAGTTTAGGTATTGATGATAATTTAGCAATGGGTCTGTAGTTGGATACATCGTTCTTGCAGCCTTTTTTGAATATGGGAATAATATAAGAGTTTTTCCATAATTGAGGGAAAACCCCTTGAGTGACCGAGAGGCGGAAAAGCAAAGTAAGGGGTTGAACTAGATGCATGGCACACTTTTTCAGAACTATGGCCGGAAAGCCGTCAGGACCTGGGTGAAAGTCATCCGCAAGCCCGTTAATACTGGCGGCCATTTGTTCGGGGTCAGGGTCAAAAGATGAAAACGACGTTTGAGTGCATTTGTCCAAGAATGAAAAGTAGCTAAGGTCAGGTTGGAGCGAATTGTCGCTGAAAGAGTTACTGAAGAAGTGTGCAAAGAGGTTGGCGATAACCTGGGGATCTGATGAAGAGGTATTCTCGAGCTTCAGGGTGGAAGGGTAACTATTGGATTTCTTCTTAGAATTAATAAAGCTATAAAAGTACTTGGGGTCGGATATGAGGCTAGTTTCCATCCGTTGGAGGTACTCATGGTAGAGGGTATCACAACGTTCAGAAAACGAGGTGTAAGCAGACAAGTAGGAAGAATAGTCAGACTCAGTCTGGGTAAGAAGAAAAGTTTGCCAACGTTTATTTCTCCTGTTGCGGAGAGAGCGTAATTCTTTGTCGTACCAAACGGGGGATGAGCAGCAGTTTTTACGAGGAAGAAGAGGGATAGATTGTGTAAGGCAAGCGTGTATTTCCGAATAAAACGCCTCTACAGCAACGTCTATTGGAAGATGTTGAGGGATATTGCCAATGTTGGAGTTGAGGAGCAAGTGATTTAATTTTTCAAAGTCGCCTTTACGAAAATTGAAGGAAAGAGAAGACAAATGTTGTCAATATTTCAAAAATTAATAACAGCGCAAGGATCGCTTTACATTTCTGCAATGTTCCTTCTGGCCCAATACTTTGGGAAACATAAAGGAGATACATAGTAAAAAAACAAATATCTACTGTTGATAAAAAACAATGAAGTAAAGTAAAGTAAAATTGAAATCCTCTCGTTAAGCTGATTGGCTTAATAATGATGTCCTAATTGGGAAGGACCTGCTCATGCTCAAGAATACGACCCTAATAATTGAAAGTGGTAAAGTCGAGATCTGCAAGAAGTCGCTCGGAAAATGTGAACACGAGAACTTCAGCTTTCTCAATATCGATGTGACCTGACTGATTCTCAAGATGAAAAATTGCTTACTAAAATTCGACAGTTGAGACTTAAATATAAACTGGAAAGAGCCGGAAAGTGTTGTGTGCAAATTGCACATCGAGCTTGTGGGCGAAACGCATTTGATTGTAAAATAAAACAATGGCTAACTGATGGAGTTATACGTCACAGCCATTCGGATTTTGCAAGGCCAGTGATCATCGCCAAAAAAAGAGATGGATTTTTTTAGATGAATCCAGTCGTAAATATACAGCATGTGTGACAGTGGCGTATCAAGCGGCAATCACATACAGGGCAATCATAAAAATTTGCCCCCCCCTCTAATAAACAGTTTACAAAATAAAAGTAATTTATTTTAAAAAAGCTCGGAAACTTATCTAATACAATAGAACAAATAATTTAGACCTCATCGCCTACAGCTTGGGTAAAAATACCGATGCCATCTGAGACATTCCTTGTTTTTTTTCCTAGAGATATTATTATTCTAGTGAGTTCCTAAATGAATATAATTAAGTAATTAGAGGATTCAGAAATTATGATTACAAAAGGGTCTAAGGAAAACTAAAGAAAACTCTTTACATAATACAATGAAATGTGAATTTTCCAGCGCATCTGCCATTTACAGATTTACTTTCACTTTAATTTGAATGCAAACTTTAAGTCTTAGTATTTCTTAAACGAGTATTATTTGCTACCCAAAACAAAATACTCATCGTAAAGGGCGCATCATAATCTAAATTATTTTTCAATTTAAAAAGATCTAAACAAAAGTAAAAACCAAAAGAACTGCGTAATGTGTCTACAATAAATATAAGTCCAGTAAAATTTATATTTAAACCACTGTTGTGAACACACGCTCTACTTGCCCCACCCTAGGTACGCCACTGATTTGTGACGAGTCAAGTAATATTTCAACAGTTCATAAATTCAATATTTCAGAAGTTTGATTCGAGGTGGACTATTATATATAAGGGCTTCACGGCACCAAAACAAGACCGAGACTTTCGAATATTTTGGTCCGGGTCTCGTCAAGGTGAAGATGATCTTTGCCCTCGTCGCAATCTTGACGAAATAAAGACCAATCTCGGTTCAGTATCGCTCTCGGCGAGATAAAAATAAGGGGATTTTGGTGCGAAAACGGGAAGCGAGGACAAGTGATATATTATATATATGCATTTTCTTCTTATTCCCCTCGCCCTAAAGAAGGTAACAAGGGCTCTTCATTACTATTCGTGATAAAATGCAAGTATCTGAAGAAGGTAATAATGTAGGAAGCAGCGAATGCGGAAAGCCATGTATCTTATATGGCCTTTAAATCATACAATTGACACTTTTTGGAGGGATATAAAAGCTGAAACAACTAAAAAATACTTCCACAATAAAATGATGAAAACTAAAATCCCGTGCACTTTCGCCACCTCAATCTCGCTCTTGTAATCGCACTGTTACCAAATATATTGAATTATCTCGAGTATCGATAAGCTCTAGACTATATGGATGATATCATTATTGTTATGAGGCACAAGTGTAAATTTTTGGGGAAAAAAGTAGAGTTCCTTGGACACATTATCGAAAATGGTAGTAATAAATATGCCCCGGAGAAAACGAAAGAATGTTGTCAACTTTCCATTGCTGAAATCTGGCAGAGGCATTCAAAGTTTCCTTGTTTTAACTGCTTCTTTGATTGACGGATTCGTAGGAGCTAAAATCAAAGATATATACTTATATCGTTGCTATGCACCTCCCAGCTAAACCCACAGTCCCACACCGAGAAGTATGTGTCGTAGCTGATGCCCGAATAAAAAGACCGTTGATTATTTCTGGAGACTATAACGCATTTGCAATGAGTGAGGAAGTAGGACAACGAACGGAAGAGGACGAAATCTCATGGAAACATTATAAAAAGCCTGGAATGGGTTCGATCATAGCTTAACTTTTGTGAGTAGTTCTCTTATACAGGATACATAATAGTGCGTCAACGAAAAGTATACGCACAGTTATCATCAGGCAGTAATATTTGAGATAAATACCAATAGGAGATTAAGCCAAAAACGGGTCAAATTGATAAGCCCCGAATGGGAAGACACCCGATTTGATAGGGAAAGTTTCAAGAAGCTGATAAGCATACACCATATAGAGCCCTGGGCATAGCCTACTCTAGATACAAGCCCGGAAGCTGACATTAACAGCTGAGTATTGGTGGTGCAAACGAACAAAAACTTGTCACAATAGACTTAAGGAAAAGTTTGGGGAATTGCACTTTCTCATAGTATTAGTCTCAAATTGGATTTTACTTCAGGTTAACATAAAACTATTCTGAACATGTCAACACGATAAAAAGTGTCTCTCTTATACAATTTTCATGTGTTTTAAAGGAAAAACTCTCGTGTGCTCGTTTTGTTGAAGTCTTGAGCTTAAAATGCGTCAATGACATCATCGTTTCTCTTTGGTTTTGGTTACGAAAGTGTGCAGTTTTATTTGTGCTGGATTGGTCATGAAATAATGACGAAACGCAACTAACCTAGTTAATGACTGAAGCATTCGACGAAGCAATATGACGGAGTAACCCTAATAAAAGGGGCGCGCCATGCGATTGGTGAAATGAGAACATACAGTTGCTCATAACGTAAAGACCAGATAGCCAGGAGTAAACCGGAATTCGACAACAGTTGTCCGTCTTCAAGGGATACTGGCATGCCTTAGGAAAGGCTATCAAAGCCAGTAAACAGCCGTTCTTCAAACGATTATGCGATGACCCCGATGACGAGACAAGGTCTCATGAAGAGGAGATGCCCCCAGTCACAGAAGAGAAACTACTTGAGACCTTCAAGAACATAGAAGATAAAGAACCAGCGCCTTATGGCATCCCAAACAACTCCCTGAAATCGGCGACCCGCACCCTACCGGACATTATCATAACTGTTATTCAGAGATGCCTGCAAGAAAGGTACTTCCGGACCACCAGAAGATCCCAGAAGGAAATAAATCACCTAGCGATCCATCATCCTACCGCTGAATTTGCTTGATTATTATCCTATCCAAAGCCATAGAAGACGACAGATGGTGATGGGAAACAAAAGAGTAGTGTGTGGAGGTTACGCTTGATGGTAAGAACACTTTTAACTCGTATGTGGGCACCCATCATTAAAGGATAATCTAAAGTTCCTTCATCAACAAAAAATTACTGTACGAAAACTATGAAACCGGTAGTTGGTGTAGTTAGTTAAAACCAGCATTTTAGTTTTTCGAAGTAACATAAATTCAAAATTCGTCAATCACTTTAAGTAAAATATATTTTTTGCACTCTTTTTCGTAGCATTTTTTACGCAAAACTGAAAGTGAGCTAGTGAATAATTTTTAAACTACAAACCGTTGTAAGTCGTTGTTTTTCTCTTTCTGGTTGCTTCTACCGCGTAAACTATTAAACTTTATATCCTTAATTAGCAAAATATGGCTATAGATGATAGGTATGGGTGGTGGTGAAGTCTGGTTGTAGTCCCTCTCGATGGCTTACCCTAAAATTTCGAAATAAGAATGTGTTTTATACAAAAGTTACATGACAAACTGAGTTGCAACTGAAAACACTTTTCAATTTTTGAATTGACATGTAATCAGAAAGGAAGCCGAAAAGTAGACTGAAAGTAAGCGGTTCAAAAATGTTGCTTGGTTGAGTACACTTTTCGGTTTGACGTCCATGTAACTAGCGACCCAGTAGTAAATTCAAACGCCGAACTGGCATCTACACACTCATATGACATTTAAACTTAATTTTTTAAGGTGCCATGTAACAAGAGGCCCAAATTGCGAACTCAGTTCAAACTGAGTACGGTTTACTTTGAGTTTATTACGTAACTTGGGTATTACTTGTCGACGATGGTCGAACGGTAATGCCAGGTGACAGACGACCTTCATTTCCTGACTGGACTGAGCGACGTTTGTACGATAGTTTAAATAATACATGTATATTTAGATTAAAGTGGCGTAGGTTATCTGTTATTAAAGAACCTAAAAATCGCGTAGTAGGCTTGAGATTGAAACATATAATACAATATAATACAAAATCCTGCTTGAAGGAGATGGGCAGACACCGGTGTCTGCGCTCGTCCTTTGAAGAATTCGAAGGGAAGGTTTGTCCCACGAGGCGCTTAGAAATTATATACAATATTGGTAACCTGCGATTTCTAAATACTCTTGCATAAAGCCATCAATGAGCTTAAAGATGTCATCTACCACTTTTCAATATAAAAACTTTACCTTCGAAATCGCTTTTCAGAAAAACTTTCTATTACTTTGTCAGCCTGTCAAGTAGGCTTAATTTGACAAAATTATCAACTCTTAATTTGCTTTACAAAAAATATTATTGTTACAATAAAGTCATGATAGTTTAATTTATGTACAGATTTCTCGAACTAGTTTTAGTTTTCAGTTCTGGGAGACGCATAAAACCACGATTTCAGGCAAACAACAACGAAATAATCAATAAATTCTCCCTCCACTTGCTGAATCGCTACCACACCTTATCACTAACAGTATGAGTTTGCACGAGTAAGATCTCCAGCAATTTCGTTGAACAAAATGAGTATCAAGTTAACATAAGGTGTTTTTATTTTATTCGACAAAAATTCTCACGGTGGATTAGAGAAGCTCATCTACATGTGTTCCATTTTACCTTTAAGGAATGCTATCAGAAACAGTCTGGCTAGAAACCAGACGAGATCTGGTACAAAATGTCGGCACTCTCATGAAGCACGTAAACGGATCTTTTGTGATCTTTCGATCTTTTGTGATGCAAAGTCCAAATCAACAGAAAATTTATGGCGGCGAGTAAATGTTGTCGCGTTTCCCGTCAAATGTGTACTTTTCGTAATTTATGGCAACAAATTAAAATGTGGAAGATTTTTCTACCCAGCTTGGAGCCGTGAACATTCAAATTTTTCGTTTTAACCGAAATAAGTAGTCATGTTAATCCCAAATTAGGCTAATTTAAATATATTGTGAATCGATCGAATTGGAGTTATCAACAACATCATTATTTCAATAGAGGTGACAGGATTGGGACAACGGTAAGAGTCTAGTGTTATATATCATTTGGCGTAACTTTGGTAACTGGTTGTTGATAGATTTAAGTTTCAGCATATTATTGAGAAGGCGCTAAAGTTCGATGACTTACCAACCAAAACGAGCTTTTCTTCTATTTTAACACTATAAAAACGTGCCAGCGTAAGCAGATCGCACGAACAAGTTAAATGATAAAATGCCACCACTATAGGGAGTTTCTACTCCTCCGCCACATAAGTAAGTATGATTCTCCTCCTTTGTTTTATTACCAATTTAATATATAAATATTTTTACATAAACTGAGTTATTTTTCCTCATTAATTCGCATATATCACTTACGATAGGGCTTTGTTTTAGGTACATTACTGTGCATTATTCGAATACATTTTCAATCCAAAACAATTTCTGAAAAAATTGCATAACAATTATTTGAATAAATCTTTTTTTGATTAAAAATTCACTTTAAGTTATTCGCAAATAATTATTTGTTACTTTGTCGTTTTTATTTGAATTTCAAATTATCGATCGTACGTTATTTGATAATCAAATAATTATGAATTTTTTGATGAATTATTCGCAAATAATTGTGTTATTCGATTACCAAATAATTATTATTCATTAGGAGATGTCTCTTTATAGGACATTTATTTCTTTTGTTTTTCATTTGGCTTCACAACGTTACACATTTGAATTCTAATTTCGGAATGAAGAAGGTGATATAGTAATTGATGAATTAATAACTTATTTTAATTTGTAATGAGGATAGCGAACAGGGACATCTTAATTGTTATTACCAAAATATACATGCACTGTGAATTTCCAACTTTATGTATTTACAAGATCTATCCATTTAGCTATAACTTTATCCTTTACCTCTATGTTTATCCTTTATAATCAATGGTTGTATTAACCATTCTCAACATATGTTTGCTAATTTTGTACCCCAAGGTACTCCTGGATCAAGGATCAATTATTTAATAATCAAATAATATCATTAGGGGATCAAGGCAAATGTCACGTTAGGTCACATGGAGGAATCAGGCGGTCAAAGGAGACTAAAATATTACGGCGTGATTTATGAATGCTCCTCAAGCAGTATTGTCGTATTTAAAGTGATCAATATCAATATGATATCCTTCAAAATCTGTACGTTTACAAAAATTAATTGCTTGGTGTGAAAGGGGTAATTAGGCCTTATTTATTTTTAGAATGGAAATGGCAGTGCTGTTACTGTGAATGGAGAATCAATAGGATCACTTTGATCTGAATATATGATATATGGTTTCAAAAAGATGTTGCAATATGCCATACATCTTGTGAAATAAGGTTTAATTTTAAATTGCGCGCTATATTGCATGTATCAAAATTGCAGCTATCATTCTTTGAAAAACGAAAAAGGATCGATGCATATAAAACATTAAAATTATAAAAATCTCTTTTCTCTCTCGAAAATTGTTCGGCTACAGAGAAAAAAAATTATAGCTTAACTACGAGGAGGTATTATGGCTCAGTTAAGGGGTTATATACAAAGTTGAGGGTAAAAAGTGAGCTAAGTTGGTGATTTTTTTAAAGGGTTTTATGTAAATTTTATTAGAAAAAGGAAAAGATAATTTGTTGGTAGTACTATCGAAGAAAAAAAAACAAGTTGAATTATAAAAAAATATTAAAAATTGTCGGCCCCTTCCCCGAAGCGCGTTTTTTTTGCAGAGGCTTGCGGTGAACACTCTCCAAGGCGAACCACTTAACTGAAATCAAAATAGTAAAAAAATTACTTAAGAAAATTGTATTGTGGTGTACTTGACCGGTTCGGTTTCCAAAAAAAACCATGTTGACAAAAAAATCGATTTTTGAGGTGTTCAAAATTCTAAACAAAAATTTATTGCAAACAATCGAAAATTTTTAGATGAAAAAGGAACCGTTCAAGTACACGAGATTATAAATATGAACAATTTAAAAAAAAAATTATGAAAATAGGTTGAAAAGTTTTTAAGATATCACGTTCACCGCAACAGTATTTTTCAAAAAACTCTATTCCGAGATAATCGCGTTTAAAGTTTTTGGACGCCGCTCGCCAAGTGCTTATGGATGGAACTAGCGCACTGCGAACAGCTGTCAATTGAAATCTAGTGCTCCGATCTGGATCAAATTTCACATAGATATTTTCGAAAGCATGTACTTTCAGAATATGCAATAAATTTTTCGATTTTTTGAGCCCCAACTTTGTATATAACCCCTTAAGCAAAAACAGGAGGGTTATGAGTTTATCACTCTATGTATGTATGTTTTTATTATATGTATTTGGGTATGAATCTTCATCTGTTCCTTCGTAGCTCCTAAACTACTTATCAGATTTGGACAAATAAGAGGTGTCACTGGATTTGTATGAATGCTCCACGTAACAGGGTATATGGCGAGCAGCGTAACGGCGGCGGGGAGGGGCGGGGCGGCGCATGGTTAGGCAGATCTTTTGCTGAATTAGAGATACTAAGGGCTATAAATACAACTTAATTTTTATACACACCTTTTATTATAATACGATTTTAAACGAAATTAGAGAAAACCCCAAAATGTTTTAAATAAAAACTATAGTCAAAAAACTAAAACCTTAGATACTATAATGGGAAATTATACTTTCTCATTTCTCTTGTGTTCGTTTTGTTCAAATGTTGAGCTTGTAATACGTTAATGACATAACCACTTCTCTTCGGTTTTGGTTAAAAGAATGTAATAGTCATGTGTAAGAATTGGTTAATACATGGTATAAAATACTACAAAAATGAAATAGTGACGGCACACTTGAAGGTAAAATGTCCACGACTGTTATAATTTTTGGGCTTGCATCATTTGAACCTACGAGGAAGAAAATAAAAGGAGAGGTCCATGAGCTTAGATTGCTTGGTAATTTTAAAGTGGTGTGGAATTTATACACACACTACAATAAACGTGCATTGCAGGCATCTAGAAAAAAATCTTAGCGGAGAAGGCTTTGGCGCATATTTTAAAACAAAACATTGAACTATCAATTTGGTTTAAAATGCTAAATGTTATTGTGCAATGACGTACATATTATATTATTATAATATGATTCCTCTGATTTTATAAATTTTACAAATAATTTTTTTGTTAAATTATTTGCAAAAATAAAAGTTCAGGGTTGCCCCAACAGATAACCATTTGGTTAACCACGGAACTGTCCATTCCTACAAACAAAAAATATGGCCAGCAAACTTTGTAAACAAATTGATAGTTTTGCTTAGAAATGAATTGTTGTTGTATAACGGTTCATTAGAAACTTACGTGTTAAAGGATACTCCCGGAGGACGGCGACACATCCTTTTTACACAATTCATAGCAGCGCACTTCATCACGAACTTTAGTGCTTAAAAACAGTTCTTGAACACTTATTGCTGCTTAGTGCAATTAAATGTTTCTTATGTCCTCGAGAAATTTCACTACGAAACACTTTTAATTGTAATTAGAATTTAAAATTTTCCATTAACCAAAATTCAATAATTTCATCAAACTACATCCAGATGCCAATTTTGACAATCAACCTACAAGTTTTCAATGCAGTTTTTGCCTCATTCACACACACGTACTTTACACATTCCGTCCTCTCCTTTTAGTTTCTTCCTCGTAGATTTGAACCATCAAAATGTGAACATCACATCAAACAAGCCCGCGATGTTGCTTAATTATTAAAACTGCTCTGGTAGAACCACTTGTTGACACCATTTCCGTAGACATTGCTAAGGTATAGTCATTCACAGCAACAATTCTCGTTGATAAAACCAGGCAAGGACAGGTCAAAATATAACTCTATAATGTAACTATATATAACTCTCTAACTCTATTTAACAAATATCCTCATTGTAGGCAACATATTTTTATCTCCACGCTATAACCGGCTGCGATACCACTTCTGTTCTATTTAATAAAAGAAAACGGGGGTCCTCTACTCTCGCGGTTTCAAAAAATCGATTTTTGTTTTTTTTTTAAATTTCAATCTATATGTATCTGAGAATACGTCACAGAAAGGATTTCATGAAAATCACATTCCTTTGCATGTTTCTGGGAACAGAAAGGTACCCGTCTCCGGCTGTTTCCGAGAAACTAAGCGCGGCGCGCCACGACGGCGCTTGTCCAGTTAAAAATCATTGTCTAAAGAATTTACCGTTCCGTTCTTGAGAAGAATGTGGACAACCAACGATTTCAATAATTTTTTTTCAATTGTTCAGAAAACATACCGCTATGTTTTCCCGAATACGATTTGCAAAATTTTGTTTTGTTCCATTTTTATAGCCTCTAATAGGTCAAAAAATGACGTAAAATTGGAAATTTTTACAAATTGTTGCATAACTTTTACATATTGCAAAATAAAAAAAAATCTGTCTCGGGAAAACATAGCTAACATAACTATGATTATAAAGAATATAAATTTTCAGATTACAGATTACCCAATTGGCCACAACTTTGCTTAAGCGGGCCCCATGCAGTTTCAACATCAATGTCATCAATGACGTTTCAAGGTCGCGAGAGTTATTTTTCTTCATCTTCAAAAGTAAAATTGAAACGTCAAAACATGTATCTTCGAAATAAAAAAAAAAATTTTAAAATGTATTCAGTAGATCCTTCGCAATTTATTCCCCAAAAAACCGCTCAATTTCAAGCCTCCAGAGTAGAGGACCCCTTAATACTGTGTAAATATTTGAAAATCGTCCTGATTGATATTTATCTGAAGAAGTCTTCCAAGAAGAAAATTTCTCTCAAGATTAAATTTAAAAATATAGTATGTTTAAATTTGGGTAGCATTTCGTTATCCCGATTACAAATATACAGAAACCACAATCCCGATATTTTGGTTTCAAGAAAAGTCGCATTTTAGAATCTTGACTAAAAAGATCCCGGCTGAAAAAATCCAGACTACATATAATTAAAACTTATCCCTATTAGTATTGTTTAGCGGAAAAATTTTTCTCAATTAATTATATGTACACCAAAATTATAGTTTTCCTTTTACAAAATATCTGAAGATGACTTCTAGTACAACGAAATATTTGTAATAAGTGTTTCCGTTTTTTCTGTTTATTAAGAGGGATTATTGCATTTGGGAGCGATAAACAACTTAAATAGGAACTCATATTTTTTATTTAAAATTCGTGATCTTTTCGTAAACGTGAGCAACTTTTGTCACAAACAATTTTTTGGAAACGTCAATTTTTTGAGATTTTTGTGCAACAAAATTGAAAATGTTGGAACTTTAAAGATATTTTATTTGAAGAAAAATTGCAAAGGGGCAGAAGTACTTAGAATTCTTTTAAACTTTTTGAAAATTTGTTTATGCAAAATTTTCTAATAAAAATTTTTCTATTCAAAAATTTCTTACAATATTTGGTCAGATTCCGTGCACGAATCTAAGCACTTTTATTCCTTTGGAATTTTTCTGTAAACCTAGTAAACCTAACCACTTTCGAGTAAAATATCTTTCAATTCCCTCAAAAATCTCAAAAAATTGACGTTTCAAGAAAAATGTTTGTGACAAAGTTGTTCACGTTTACGCAAACAATACGAATTTGAAATAACAAATAATTTAAGGTTTTCCCATCACAACCCACCATCTAGGAGGTAGATGGTGGTGGGTTGAGTTTGGTATCATTGGTTGTCCCCCTCCGAGGCGAACAAATTAAAATTTTTTTTTGATTCGATGTGTAGCTTTTGAGATATTATTTTGTCTCAAGGTTAATGCCCCACCCTGTATACACAATAGAGGTTCAGCTAGTACGTCTGGTTTACAGCTTTTTAAAGGGCAGTTGAAACCGCAGTTGGGTTTTAGTTTTTTTAACTTTAGTTTTTATTTAAAACATTTTAGGGTTTTCTCTAATTTCGTTCCATAATAAAATGCGCTGCGCTGCTCACCATATAACCTATGTATGTTATGCGGAACATTCATACAAATTAAATGGCACCTGATGCTTCAAAATCTACTACTACATATGAGCTACGAGGGAACAGACCGCAACCCCACCATGCGCCGGAGCCGCCACGCGTAGTTCCGCACTGTCATCACTGCGCAGCTCGCCATATAGCCTACGTTAAGTGGAGTTAAGTGAAGTGTGTAACTCACCTACATGACTTCGCCTTCGGCTTCGTCTTTTTAATATTTAAATTTTTAAAATTTTGTTTTTTACTGACTACTAAAAAATCAAATTTACTAGAAAGTATAGTATTAATAGCATTATTGTCAATTGCATCAAGCTGATTCCTCAAGGGGCTCTTAGATAGGTAAAACTCGGCTCTAATTTACCATAATGTGCGGTAATAAGGCACGTGCAAGGAGTCATGATTTCTCAAAAAGCGAGCAAGAATTGATTTTTCAAAATAAGCTCACAATTTAGGATAGTAAATTGAACCCTGCAATCAATTAAAGGTAAAGAAAACACTGAAACTGCAGCGTCTTTTGCAGGTACAGAAATGCAGGTTTGCGTTATATCAGTCTGGTTTAAAGTGCAATAAATAATTGTGGAATGTAATGCAGAAAAACTAATTTTTTTAATTGAATGTCGAGATAATGACTGTAATCTGATTTCCGTTGTTGACATCCCAAGCGGGATTGACGTTCACCAAGGCTAACCTGACGATCGCTCGATGCATGGCTGCCGACCAAGACTAGATATTCTATTGGGCGAAGCTTGGTAGATTACTGCGAAACCAATGGGTATTTATGGCAATTGTCTATACATTACTCATACATTTATTATGTACTTTGGTGAGAGGAAGCCGAGAGAACTATTATTTTTTCGTTATTGTTAATATTTTGGCTGTACTGTAACTACCATTTAAACTAGGGCTTCACGGCACCGAGACAAGACCGAGACTTTGGGAGATCTCGGCCTTGGTCTCGTCAAGGTGAAGACGATCTCGCTCTCGTCGCAATCTCGGCGAGATATTGGTCAGTCTCGGTGCGATCTCGCTCTCGCCAAGATAAAACAAGGGTACATCGGTGCGATAACGGGGAGCGAGGACAAGTGATATATCTATGTATATATGCATTTTCTACATATTCCCATCGCCAAAATAAGATTGCAAAGGCTCTTGTTTGCTATTGGGGATAAAGCGCAAATATCTGAAGAAGGAAATAATGTAGAAAGAAGCGATTGAGAAGAGCAGTGTATACTTATATGCCCCATAAATCACACAATTTTTCGGAGCGACATAAAAGCTGAAACAACTAAAAAAATTGTCTACAATAAAATGATAAAAACTAATATCTCGTCCACTCTCGTCACCTCAATCTCGCTCTCGGTATCGCACTGTTACCAATGATATTGGTCTCGCTGCCGGTCTCGGTATCGTGTCGAGACCGATACCGGCAGCGAGAATTATCTCGAGTATCGTGAAGCCCTAATTTAAACAATTAAGTTGTTTATAACAGAGAAACTTACAGTAATACGAAGAAATAAATATCAAAATTTTGTTTCTCATACCAAAATACGTAGGATCCAACTTGCTAATTCAATTGACTAAAGGATTATTAGATAATGACTCGCTCGGCGTTATTATCCGGTATTCAAACGGGCCAGTAATTTTCCAGTGAATGGCCAATGGTAGAGGTTTGGCAACTATTCAGCGCCTAATGATGGGTCCATTATAAAACTACGCTTGGGATATTCATTAATTTTATCTTTCTTTAATGTGATGTATGGACATTTTATAAATAGGTTGTACTACCTATATGCAAACGGGTCTGCTTTGTTTTCGCACAAACTCTATAATAAGATTCTCCTATATTTCTTTGAATAATATAATAGGGGGTCGATTCTCCTTACCTCATCACACGAAAGCAAGACTAATTAAGATTTAAGACATTTAAATCACCCACGCTACCCCTTATAAACTTCCACTTTTCCGAAAATAATTTATAGAACTAAATAACTGTTCATCATCTGATAGTATTTTAAAATCCAAAAGGGACGCCTAAATATGTCTCGTATCTCCAAAAACCACTTCCCTAAATTACCTCCCAAACGACATAATTTATGCAAAGACATCGAAGACAGAGAGAGAAATTAACGAAATACTGAAATATTTGAATAAATTTCCTTATGTACTTTGAGATCTTTGACATGCCGACATGCTGTAAAACGCTTAAATGGCCCAAGTTTTCTAAACAAAGTAATCAAAATGAAAAATATTGGCCGTCACAAAAATAATTTCGGCCACTGCAGGTGTTTACAATATCAAATGAGACATAATTACTCATTGGTTTTATCTCAATCTGACGACTGATTGATACTTTCTTAATTAATTATGCATGTAATTATAATTCGGCTCAACCCAGATCAAACCAGAGAACTGGTGTTATGACAGCAATGTTGTCCAAATGTTTATATTATAATTTAAATATTTTATTAAATTCTATGTTTCCCAAATTTAAAATATTCCGTCGGAAATTTATTTGCCATACTGAATAAATGTTCAATGAAAGATAAATTCGGAGTCGGAACTTTCCGCAAAAAGTAGAACAAAGTTCTCAAAGTTCGTCAAGAAATGTAATACAACGTAAAACTTTTGTTTCTTCCTTTCTTCACAAAATGAATTGAACCGGTATGCTGTCCCTCTTTTATTCCTTCTGCGCCACTAGCGGAAGGACTATCACCATTGCTGAGTAGCAGGAAAAAAGAGAAAATCTCAAAGCTATTCCTCTGTATCAGATAATTCAATTTTCCGCAAAAAAGGACTCTGGATACAGGAAAATCCTGAAGAATTGGAAAAGGCAACCCCTATACGTGTGCAGCATATTGAACAACCCTCTGCCAAGTGGAGAGTGAAATGTGTCCAAATTTCGTTACCATTCGAGCGCCTTATTTGCAACTTTGATTTCTGTTTATCTTTGTTTAGTCCCCGAGGATAGACAATTCAGATACTGCAATCGCCCTCTGAACACTCGGTAAAGGAAGTTGTTGAGCTATTTTTCAAAGGAACAATTCGCCAATCGCGTCTTAACGGAAGTAAAAGTTATCTTTGTACTCGAAAAGACTTCCTTGGATTTCGTTTGCCTGCTGCAAAAACCACCCTTAAGTTTCCGGAATAAGAAGATGTTGCTGCGGATGATTTATACATTATTCATGGAGATAAAATAGTTTCAACAAATCGGTTCTGTTTGATATTTGTTTATAATTTTCCTTATTTCCTACTTTAGATGTTCTCACTTTCTTCCTTTTCAATTGTTATCACGAGTTAAACTGCCAGCAAATCCTTGTTTCATCCTTCAAGCACACATACGAATATATCGCGAAGCTTTCATTCACATCCTACTGACATTATTGCACCCCTTCTTATGTAAGAATCAGACAAAGGGATAACTTAATTTACCCTTCAACCAAGCGTGAAATTTGTGGGTGGTTTTTATGTATAACAAGATTATACGCAATTTGGTCCAACTAGACCTGAAGTTACTGCGGTTATTGAAAACTGCTATAAGGGCTGAGGCTGCGTTGCCGAACATGTAATTTGCTGTGACATGTTTTGAAACATTTTTATTGACCCTTTGTCACTTGCGAATCACGCTCTATTATTATGAATTACTTTTAGAATTCAGAACAACTCACAATAGAAAGTAGCAATAGCAACTATAATAAAGTCGAATTATAGAGTTCTGCCCTCTGCGAAGTTAGTTACGGGTGGTAGCCCACAACTGAAACTTAGCAATTAGGCAATTTTTATCTACCCTTTTTTAAGAATGAATAACTGATTTACTCGATTCTACGGCAATTGATGACCCTTTTTTAAGAATGAATAACTGATTTACTCGATTCTACGGCAATTGATGAGGTACACCTGCATTTAATTTGTTATCATAAAAGTAATCTAGATTAAGATGTTTAGGAAGCAGAACATTTTAAATTAATTCCTTCCATCGGCCTAAGCAGAATTCTGTTCAGGGCGAGGCCTATAGAAAACTGCGGATGATGATAACCCAAGCATATGTAATGTAATTACTAAAGCACAAGTAAAAGAGGCAATCAAAAATCCTGCTAAATTACGGCAAGAAAGGAGGAAGGAAGGGGCTCGAGCAAGAAACTATACAGGGTGTTTCAGATCTGACGTGCCAAAATCAGTAGGGTGATAGATCTCAACTAGGCAAACAAAACACTGTATGGCAGGTTGGGGGGGGGGGGGAGGCAATCCCAACCGTTTGGGAGTTACAGGGTGATTCATAAATTTCAGTTTTTCATGGTATGTACATTTCTCTTTTATTTTTATCTTTTGATCTACCCAAAATACCGACATCAAACAAACGCTAAAAAACAGCCATCCTAATCACCTTTCCAAAACTTTCAACAGTACTGATCTAACTAAAGTTCAGCATTTTCCCAAATTGTCTCCAACATTCATGTAATTAGTCTGCCCCTTCTGTATTTTTATTATATTGCCCATCTTATTAGCTTTCCAAAAAGGTGCGACATGTCCACGTAGAGAAAATATGTAGAAATTTAAACGTAGAAATCCTATCGGAGAATATTATAAAAATCAACAAATTAAAGAAATTAAACTCAAATTAATTATAAAATGCTTTTTATTGAATTTAAAAACAATTACAATTAATTTTGATAAGTAGTTCAAAATGTCCACCGCCACTTTGGATGCTTGCCAAGAATCTCCTTCTAAGTCCCTGTTTAAGGCGTATTGCAGACAGCATCTCCCGTATTTTCGTTGCTCCCTATTGTTAAATCCTCCCTATTGTTAACTGGACTTGAATAAACTTCATCCTTAATTGTTCCCCATAAGAAAAAGTCCAATAGGGTAAGGTCTGAAGATCTAGAAGGCCAAGGAATCGGTGCACCTCCTCCAATCCAGCAGTGAGGAAATTTTTCACTTAGTATTACCTTCACAATGTTAGCCGTATGCGCTGGTACTCCATCGTGTTGGTGAGACATTCCCCTAAGATTATCCATAGGGTTCTCCTCTATTAGATCTGGCGGTGTACTGTCCAAAAAGTCCACCTAAATTTCACTATTAAGCACTTGCGGCGACATGAATGGTCCCATCAAATGGTTGCCGATGATACCAGCACAAACATTAACACTGAATCTCTGATGGAATGAGGTCACCTTTGCTCTGTGTGGGTTAGTGATCGACCAGGTATGGAGGCTATGAAAGTTCGTGATATCATTCCCGGTGAATTGACATTCGTCTGTCCATAGAATTCGGCCCAGAAACGCCCTGTCGTCAATGTCGCGTTCCAGAAGCCAAGTGCTAAATTTCAGTCTTCAGTCGGAATCTCCTTCCAGTAGTCCTTGGATTGGGTGATGATGATATGGACGTAATCCCCATCGATAAATAACGCTCCAAACCTTAGATGACGACCCTATTAATCGCCTTTCCACTCGTTAGGTGCTCGTCTCAGGGTCCTGCCTGACGATGGTGATTATTTGCTGCTCGACGTCAGCAGAAGTTCCCGAAGTTTCGGGTTGTTCGTGTCTCCATGTCGTGTGAAGTTACACTTTCTATTTTTCTTAACCTTTGGAAAGTCCGTATAAATATCCCTCTTTGGGTTGCTCGCCGGTTAGGGAATATCCTTTGATATTCCAGTACAGCGCTCTCTTTTTTCCGTCTACTACACAATAAATTTAAATAATATCCGCGTATTCCTCAAATGTAAATTCTACCATTTTTTAAAAATTTTTGCTTAAAAACACCCGTACGTACTTATTGATTCGTTTTTCAACTATGATAAGTATTCTTGCTGACTGACCCTTTTTTATAGCAAAACTTTCATCAGGTACGAGTAACAAAACGCCAGGATACAAGGGTGTGAATTCTAGCTAGCACAAGCTAATATCGGCAATAAAACAAAATTACACTAACATTTTTATAACTTTTTTGCAGCAATAATTAAAATTCTTTTAACCCGAAACAAACATTTTCGACCTTTTATCTTAAAAATTTTGTTTATTGAAAGAATTTCCTACCTAAAGTGCAATAAAATAATTAGGTACTCAAGGAGTTCTAAGGACGCGGTTTTTCGAATCCTGTGTCTACCTTGCCATGTTGCACCTTTTTGGAAAGGTTGTAAGATGGGCAATCCAATAAAAATAAAAAAGAGCTGTACTAATTACATGAATTTAGGAGACAATTTGGGAAAATTCTGAATTTTAGGTGATCGCAAACCATTTTTTTCACTTTTGGAAGTAACCGTACGTGCGATGGTAGGAGTTAGATCAGTAGTGTTGAAATTTTTTGAAAGGTCATTAGGATAGTTATTTTTTAGTGTTTGTTTAATGTGGCTGTGTTGGGAAGATCAAGAGATAAAAAAAGAGTAATGTGCATACCATGAAAGACTGAAATTTGTGAATCACCCTGTAACTTCTAAACGGTTGAGATTACCCCCCCCCACCCCCCCCCCCCCCTCCCCACACCATACAATTTTTTTTGTCTAGTTCAAATATATCACCCCACTCACGTCAGATCTTAAACACCCAGTATAAAACAAACGAAGATGGCACACAAACACTTCAAATGAGAAAAACTCTAAGGTAAGACAATTTTTAAAGGAATACCATGATTACGCTCTAGGTGGTCAGCAAAGCTATTTTAGGCTTAACCGAAACAGACCATTTTTTTATTTGGTCCCTTTTCGTCCCGGGATAGAAGGCCGACAAGCTATCAATTCTCACCAACGAGGATACTAAGGCTTACAAACGGATTAATAAATATGTTTTCAGATATCATTAGGTTCTCACTCGCTCGAAATGGTAAAAGAGAAAAGCACCGAATACAACTATGCAAAATGAAAAGTATGTACATACAGGGTATTTCAGATCAAAACATTTTATGGCAAGGGGTAACGCATACTCAACCGCTTAGGAGTGAATTATAAATTTGAAATTTTCACGGTATGCACATCATTCATTTACTTTTAACTTTTGATCTACGTTACGTAGCTACACCACACAAACGACAAAACTGCTATCTAAATTACATTTCAAAGTTGTTAACAATGTTGATCTAAGTCTTACCATTGTAGGTACAGTCACTTCCAAAAGTGAAAAAATGTTTTGCGATTACCTAAAATTCAGTATTTTCCCAAATTTCCGAAATTCATAAGATTAATACACCAGTTTTTCATTTTTATTAAATTGCCCATCTTATTACCTTCTCAAAAAGCAGCGACATGTCCAGGTTGATTAAGGATGCAAAAATTTGAACGCAGAAATCCGTATTATAAAAATCAGCAATTTAAAGAAATTAAACTCAAATTAATCCTAAGATGCTTTTATTGAATTCGAAACTTACTACAATTAATCTTAGTATGTTACCAAAGCCACTTACTATGCATGTCAATAACCTCCTTCTAATTCCATGTTTATTCACAATTTTTTTAATTAAATTCTTTCTATTGTTACTGGCCTTAAGTAAACTTCATCCTTCATTGTTCCCTATAAGAATACATAAGAAGTGATGGAGATCTTGTAGGCTAAAGGAATCGGTGCACCTCGTTCAAGCCAACGGTCAGGAAATTTTTCATTCAGTATTACCTTCACAACGACGCCAGAATACGCGGGTGCTCCACCGTGTTGTTAAAACATTGCCTAGAGTATCCAGAGGGATGTCCTCTAGTAGATCTGGCAAAGTTTTCTCCAAAATGTCCAAAATTTGGCTAATTAGCACTTGCGGCAAAATGAATGGACCTATTAAAAGGGTGTCGATAATATTGGCTCAGAATTTTGGCTGAAATCAGGTCCCCATGTTCTATGTGGGTTAGTATACGACTAGGTATGGAGGTTGTAAAAGTTCGTGATACCATTCCCGGTGAGCTGCAATAGAAACGCCAAGTGTCGCATTCCAGAAGCTAGATGCAAAATTCTAATCTTCTCTCAGAAACCCCCTACAGTAGTCCTTGAAAACGGGTATGATGATATGGACTTAATCCACCACGATGAATAACCTTCCAAACTTTAACTGAATACCCTTCTAACCCTCCTAATGCGACTCATCTAAGGACCGTTTCAGGATCTTGTGGTGATTATTTGCTGCTCGACGTTGGCAGAATATTCTGATGCACTACCGGTCTCTCTTAACCTTCGGAAAGCGCGAAAAACCCCTCTTTGGGGGCACGTCGATTGGGGTTTTCAGTTATTGCACAATAAATGTTGATTATTCCCGCCAATAATTTAAGCTAAAGAACACCTGTAGTTATCAATTTGTTTTTCAACTATGACTGATATTCTTACTGACTCACAATCTTTTATAGCAAAATTTCCATCAGGTATTAGTAAGCCACAAGCCTTTGTCAACCGGTGTCCATCCATTGGCCACAAAACAACATCTCTCAACAGGCTCTAGATTGGAACCAGCACGGGGCCCAAGAAAGACGACAGCGCAACACATTGAGAAGATCCGTAGAGGAGCAAGGTACCGGGGTCAACAAATCGTGGCAACAGTTAAAGGCGTTCGCGTAGAATCGGACCAGGTGGAAAGTCGGTGTAATAGACGCCCGATGCTCCACAAGTGGTTAAAAGTCCCAGAGAGATTAGTAACAGAATGCAAGGACACTAGGGTGTGAAGTTTGGCTAACCCATGCTAATATCGGAAATAAATATAAGTACACTAACATTTTTATAACTTTTTTGCAGCAATAATTAAAATTAATTACCTGTGTACCCTAAACAAACATTTCCGACCTTTTATCTCAAGAATTTTCTACCTAAAGTGCAATGAAATAAATAGGTAGTCAGGAATTTATAAGGAAGCGGTTTCCTAATCCTTTCTCTACCTTGCCACATTGAACCTTTTTGGAGAGGTAATAATATGGGCAATTTAATAAAAGTAAAAAACTGGTATTAAGTACATGAGTTTCGGAGAAAATTTGGTAAGGTTGAATTTTAGGTAACTGCAAAACAATTTTTCACTGTACCAGCACTTGTAAGAGTTAGATAAAAACAATTAAAGAATTATGTGCATGCCGTGAAAATTTAAAATTTATGATTCGCCCTGTAACTCCCAAGTGGTTGCACCATACCCTGCCATACAATTTTTTTATGGGCTTTGGGAGATCTATCACTCCACTTACTTCAGCATACCAGATCTGAAACACCCTGTATATATCTTTTTTATGTGAAAACAGCCTTTTTTATTTCAGTTAAACTAACATTTGAATAAAGGTTAGCCTTTTCTGAATTATTCAATTGTTTTTGTTTGAAATTCACTGACTTTTTCAAACTAAATCCAACCAATTTTAAGTCAAAATCACCCGAACAAAAAAATTTATAATCCACTGTAAAATTCCAATTTTTATTTTAAGTATAAGTGTTAACTTACATTTATAGATTTTTGCGAGAGCACTTGGTGAAACATATTTTCAATAATTATGATAAACCAATAAAAAACTTTTGATTCGTTAATTCCACTAATTATTTGTTATTTTTTTTACATACGACTTCTAGCCTACGCGTTTCGTCTGTTTAGGAAATCCTGAGGGCTAACACTAAATCTAACAACAGCTCCACACAAGATAGAAATACTGAGAAATGTTAAAAGTACAAATACAAATAGGGACAGGTCTGCACAACATATATAATTATTGTACTATATATACATTATTGAAATACAAATTAAAAATTGAGTTAGTTATAATTAAGAAGAATTCTTTATTCATTTCGTTGTTAAAATCTGTTTGGTCATTCAGCAAATTATAACCGTCGCCATGAAGTTTTTTGATTTCAAAGGTCTCATATTAATCCAGTACTCTTCCTCCACTTAATTTATGCAACAATTTGGTATTGTCGATGCTGCAACTGAACAACAGAAGTTGCATTATTAGATTTAGACGTGGTGATATGTTCTTTGAACCTTACTCTCAGTGGTCTTTTTCTTTTACCGATATGTATAGTATATAACTGAGAAATTGCAACACTCAATCTGGTATACTCCACTTTGATCCATTTTGTCTTTTTTTAAGCCCAATTTATTATTCGTAAGTAGATTCTTGAGCGTCCGTTTATTAAAGAAGGGAGTCTTAATGTCTGTTTTATTTTAGGGAATTTCCTGTTTTTCGGACAGTTTTGGGACATAAGGGATTTTTCTCCATTTTTGCCCATTATTCTTAACCTGATCCATTAGCATTCTGATTGGAGATTCGTAACCAGCGACCCAAAAATCTTCTATACAGAAAATTTTATAGAATTCGAACATTTTCTGGCAATTTTTTTAATTTTGAACAATCATACTCAATCTACCATCTTGAATTTAGAAATGTTGATGGCAGATTCCTAATTATTGTCTCAAAGGCTTACATGTACATGTATGTATATGTACATAACCTCAAAAGTAGGAAAAAAACGCCGTTTTTCGGGTACATAACCTCAAATATCTCAAAATCCTGACGTGATGGACCAATTCTGACTCCGGATTCGGATTCTACGCAGCAAATTACTTCGGAAATGACCCTTAGCTTTCCAACAACTAAACCATGTTGACCTGTGTTATTATTGTTGTTCGGGTGATTTTGACTCAAAATTGGTTCTGTTTGGTTTGAAGAAGTTAAAAGTTTTTCAAAAATGTTTCCAATAAATCAGGAATACTAAGAAAATAATAGAAAAATTGAAGAAGAATTCCATAATATAAAATATAAATCCAAAAAAATAAAAGGTATGCTCACAATTAAGGCAGTGTCTATTTACCACCCTCAAATTGGCGTGTATACGGAAAGTATACGGAAATACACGGAAAGTATACGGAAACGCAAAGTACACAGAAATACACGGAAAGTACACGCAAATAAGATGGAAGTACACGGAAAGTACACGGAAACGACACGTAAGTACACGATAAGTGCAAATAGTCACTCCATATTCATATTACTGGTAATAGTTTATCACAGCCTGTTCTAGATACAAATCTGGCGACTAACTGGCAACTAAAAACCCTATTACATTGTCGCTCTTTACTTGATTAAGCAGACAAATATTTATTTTGTGTTTGTTTATTATTCATTTTTACAATTGTATAAGTTTTAGTTAGTACTGTTCTAGATAATGTCTTAAGCAGACGAAACGCGTCGGACATCAATTTCAAATTAATAATAAATTTAAAAATTGTTGAACCATCAACAAGTGTTTTTATTGTTTTTAATCTTTCAAGTTCCGAAAATTCGAAATTAATATTTCTTAAGAAACTGGCTGATCAAATAAAATTCAGAAATTGGCGTGTTCCCATTAATATTTCCCCAATACTTATTCAGAGCTTTGGCTACTCGAATAAGTATTATTATCAATTAATTTCCAATAGAATTGCAGAACCTGGCTGTTGGAAATCATTATATCCAATTAATTTACTCAACACTTGTATTATATTTAGAAAAAATTCAGAATCTGGCTGTTCGAATTATTTTTATATAATTGAGGAACCTTGATATGTTTCACCCTGTACTGCTTGTCACTTTTCATTGTCTCTCGGACGTGCGTGTCGATAATCTCGAATGTGAATATAGTTTTATCTTTGGCCGAATTTGAGGCTCTGAATGAATATCTTGGGAATTTTGACTTCCTCACTTGTCTGTCTAGTGGCGATATCGACAGGAACGTATCTGGTTTCTACGAAGTTTTGTACGAAGCTTTCGGGAGGTTTGTTCCCTATGTCCGGGTTAGAAGTAGAGAATCCGCTTCCCCCTGGTTTAATAGAGAATTAAAAGCTCTCAGGAATAGGAAAAATAGACTCGGGAAAAAGTACCTGATTGTGGGCAGCGTTAACTTTAGGCGTGAATTTATTTTCTGCCACGAAAATTTCATAAGTCTTTCTCGTTCCCTATATGAAGAATACCTTCAGAACCTGAGAGGCAGCTTATTCTCTGACCCCCGTGCATTTTTTGATTATATTAATATGAGGAGATAACTATCCTTCGACTATGGCATTCGGGTTAAGTTCCAGTAATGATTCTAAGATAATTTGTAATTTATTTGCTGAATATTTTAGGGACGCATTTGAATCATCCCATTTTTATCCAGATAGTAGCAACTTTTCGCACATTAATAATAGAAATACACCCGCCGTACCTATTCCATCTATCACGGAGGTGATCTTGTCCAAACATATTGTAGATCTTCCGGGTGACTTTTCTTATGGTCCTGACGGGGTCCCTGCTGTTGTCTTAAAGAAGCGTTCTTCAGCGTTTTACGTCCCTTACTTTTACTTTTCCGGCAATCTTTCTCTGTGGGCCGTTTCCCTGCACTCTGGAAGACATCATTTTTAATCCCCGTTTTTAAGAGTGGCAATAGGAGAGAGATTGCTAACTACAGATCAATTGCTAAGATACCTTGCATTCCAAAACTCTTCGAACAGATGATCCAATCTCAATTGTCCATGGAGTGTAGGGGTTTAATTTCTAGCCGGCAGCATGGGTTCCTTCAGGGTAGGTCCACGGTATCCAACTTATTGGAGTTTCTTTCTGGCAATGTGGGTGGATTTTTGGATGGCTGCTAAACTGACTGCATTTATACTGATTTTGGTAAGGCCTTTGATAAGCTGTCTCACTCTATTATCGTTTTTAAATTGGCCAGGTTGGGTTTTCCGCCCCCACTCATTGCATGGATTAAGTCGTATTTATCTAATAGGACTTATAAAGTGCGTTTTCGGGGCATGCTCTCCGATGCTTTTGTGGCTCCTTCTGGCGTTCACCAGGCTAGTAATCTTGGTCCTTTGCTATTCATCTTATCTATTGCTGATATTACTTGTTTGAAGTAAAATTCTTATTTATGCGGACGATATCAAGCAATAATAATCTTAAATTTAACATTGGGAAATTTCAGGTTATGACCTTCTCGATGTCGCGCAACTAATGTACTTTTCAGTACAAGTTTGATGGTACTTGTATTCAACGGGTGGAAGGAGTGAAGTGATTTAAAGATAGACTAGTGAATAAAATATAACTGTTGATCTTATCAGCGATAAATCTTTTCAGTTGCAATCCAGCATTTCTGTTCAGGAGATATAGCGATATATTTAGGCAAGTTTTAGTTAAAATATGAAATGAAGGATTTAAAAGTGTCATCAGTGCTCTATTATCGACACAAGAGCTCTACAATATTATCAAAAGAGGAGGACAAATCGAATAAATTTTTTAAATATAATAATACAGAGTCTGTTTCGTCCTGTAATAAAGCTAGTTCCTTGTTGCAATTAAAAACTTTTTTTTTATTACTTTAGGTATTATATATATTATTTATTATTTCTTGCATTTTTTAAAGATTCGTGAGAATTCGGATAATTATGCAATTTATTCAAGATATTTTTTCGCATTGTTGTTATCCCCTCGATAATTTGATTATAATGAGATAGTTCACTTGAGCTCATCAAAAGCTATTTTTTTCAGTTCAATAATCTATAAAAATTGACACGTGCCTTTAATCTAAAAGCATAGGTGATTTTTATATACAAGTAAACAGTTGGATCTACAATCATAGATTACACAAAACTTTTCGAGGAATAAACATATCGAGATAATTTGGTTTGTTCAAAAGAAAGTAAAAGATGAAGACAGATCCGTTGTAGTTAGTCCTTGAGTTTAACAATAGTCAAGACAAATGAATATTTTGTCTCCGCTATTCTTGAAATCACTCCAAATCTCCAGTGGCTTGGAAAATCCGCTTCCCATGGGAGACTATAATAAAGTGTTACTAAAGCGGTAGTCGGAAACTCCCCTTCATAATTGCGACACGTTTTAGTGATGTAAATTACAACTAGCCTCGGGTGACATGTGCTCCGTTGCACCCACCCTTATTTATTCAGACTGGAATCGTGTGTCGACTTGGTGTTAACATTGATGATTAGGCTTAATTCGATTTCTAACCTTTGCATCAACATCAAAGACTAAAAATTTTATCACATCAAATAATGCGCTGCAATGGCTAGGGTCCGGTTTAATGCAGACACATCAGAGAAAAGTTCCGGAAATTTTATTCTGCCTATGGGCAATATAAATATGTTTTAACGGGTAACATTTTCAATTGGAATAGCGCAGTGTAAATGATGAAATGCTATTCGACATTTGATCCTAATTGATTGCTTAATTTAGAAATTTTCTATAGAACTTTACTACTTTCCGATTCTATAGAAGTATTAAGAATTTTCAAAATTTAGATTTTAATGTACACTCAGTTCGAATTTAAATAAGAAGGTTCCCGAAGTTTTAACATCGGACAACCAAAATTAAGTAACTAAGTGACTAAGTAACAATTGACTACATTACTACTAATTACCTTGGCTGACGTCATAACTTAAATATTTAAGGTTCACGGTCCGTACGGTTTAGCCCAGTAAGCTTTAATTTGAAATGTTGCAAACTCACAAACTCAGCGGTTCTTTGTCAAAATCAGACCCGGAGAAGTAAATGATAACATACGTGAGAACTTCAAATATATAATATTTGAAATTTCTCTTAAAATGTAATTTTAAAATACAAAACAAAATACTATAAGAGTCAGAAGTTTTGGTGCAGTTTCTTGTAAGAATTTTCTTGTTTGATACATTTGGTAAAGCACACGATGACGAGTGCAAAAATATTTAAATAAAAATTCCGGCCAAGTAAGTCAGACTCCCGTACCATAATTTATATTTTTCCAAAATTAAAGGCTTCGCACTAAATATATTCAACTGTCAACTTTGAACTGAAAAGCACCTATCCCCACCAACTAACACTTCTTGTTACTACACCTTTTCGCACTGAAAGTAGGGAACAGACCTAATGATTTGAAGTAGTGCTCGAGTTCTTAATGCGAAAAGACGGAATAGTGACACTTCTAGTTGTAGCTCTAGGTGTAGGACACAGGTGTGTTGTCGACAGTGGTTTAAGCACTACACTCGAATTACTTAGGTGCGCAGAGATAACTCAAAAATTTTAGGCAGTGTCTATTTACCACCCTCAAATTGCCGTGCAATTTCCGTGTACACGGAAATACACGGAAAATACGTCTAATTTTTTATTAGACTTTGTGGGAGGAAGAGGTGGCTTTTATTTGCTTTATTAACTGGGGAGGCTGCCGCTCCCTTCCCTCCGCCAGATTTGTATCTAGAACTATTACCAGTAATATAAATATGGAAGTGACTATTTGCACTTATCGTGTACTTACGTGTAGTTCCGTGTATATCCATGTACACGGAAATTACATGGCAATTTGAGAGTGGTAAATAGACATTTCCAAGATGTCCGTTAGTGTTGTGTTATCATGTCAATGTGTGGTACGTTTTCTGTTTAGGTATGCTTTATATTTGACTGGTTACCGAGCAGGAAATTGAGTCAGTCCTGCCCTTTCTATGCATGAAAGATTACTCGAGTAGAAGTTAAGTAGAAGGGTTATACTTTTGTCATCGCAATAAACTGGCTAACATGTAACTTTCGGTCAAATTAATTTAGATTGAAGTGAAAATAACAGAACTGGTCTTCCCTGGAACTGGAGGTCTCATTACAACAGGATAGGCTAAATATGGTGATGTTAACGTTAAGTCGTGCTATTGCTTTAAATACATGTAAATATTGACAGCTTGGTCTGATGTATCAGCACAATGTTTTTGAATTGACACAGCTGTGGTTGTTTTAAGGGGGAAGCTATTTCTTTCATTCATTGATGGCCTCTTTTAGCTACTTTACATTGGTATACTGCTGCTCTTGTTTAAAACTGATTAAAAATACCATAAATTCTCGATTGCTTTGTAGATTTTTCGTGCATCTTGTTATGTTGGTTTTAATTAAATTGTTTTATTTTTCACTTAATAGTTTCATAGTATTTTTGTTATGGGTACGTAAGGATAAAAGAAAATACTACTCATATGAAAAGATGATTGCAAATGCCGCATAGAACACGAATAGAATTATAATTTCAAGTTTTCGCCCCTGCCTGCCTACATTATTTTAGATCAGGATCTGAACCCACACCCTGTCTACAGGGTGCACAACATCTTTATCATGGCACCAGTGAAAGAACGGCGATGAAATTAACCAAATTATTACACGCGTTACGAAATTAGGCGGAACATTTTTATCATGGTAGCAATGGTGAACATATTCTGTACAACAAGAGAATTGGTCTTCTTACCTTAGGTACAATCTTTTTACCACGATACTAATTGAGAAGCCGAAGAACCGAGTCTATACCGCAAAATAAGAATCATTCAAATCTATTCACGTTTTACAAAGTTAGTGTTTTCCCCTCGTCTACATAAGCCTAGGCGTACATCATCATCTTCTTTAGTCAACTTCTTAATCCATTTTTCTTATCTTTACTTACTTTCCCGACAAGGCTTTGCTTAGCATCAAAGGGCCATCCACTGAGCTTTGGTTTTATCCTTATAAAAAAAGGCGAGGGACATAATTTATAAAACAAAACGGATCATCCAAAATTTCACTCATTACGAAGTCAAGGTTACAATTTTTGTTCACGTAATATAGTAATTCTTAAAACGTTGGCAAACATTAGCCAATATAAAGAGTGTGCCAGAAACAAAAGTAACATCAACACATGTCCCTCCCGTAAACAGGTATGTAGGTAGGTAATTTGGGCTTTTTTTTCAGATATAAATGGATGAGCTTTTATTGGAAGTTTTATTCATTTATAAATTTGTTGGTCACAAATATAGAGAAAAAAAAAGAAATATAATAGTGGCCAGTTACATGGCAAAACCGGAGGACTAGACAAAAAATGTATTGTCCCAAAAAGTTTCGTAGGAATTCCAGCATTAAAAGAAGCCTGGATATGACAGGAAACCTGGAACCGTAGTCAAAAAAAAGAAACGACAGATGAAGGTCAACTTTGGGCGACATCGCAATATATCGGTAAGGTATAAGGTTAATAAGATGGTTCTCTACTTTATAAAAATGTTTCACTTTTTATTAAATTCCAAACTTCTGTTTTTCAT
Organism: Leptarthrus brevirostris; assembly: GCA_964036015.1. NCBI lineage: Eukaryota > Metazoa > Arthropoda > Insecta > Diptera > Asilidae > Leptarthrus > Leptarthrus brevirostris. The sequence goes on from OZ038373.1 coordinate 98,710,047, forward strand.
TTGAAAGTGGTCTGTTTTTTACTGGCACATTCTTTACTTTATTATTCAAATTACCACTAGTATTATTTTTTTTACAAATTTCTTTTTAAGACTTAATTACAATTTAAAAGAAAATTTATTAAAATACCTTAATGAGCATTTGCTTTACTCTTACCCAAAATTTTCTTGTAAGATTTAAAGATGGACACGTACCTTTTTTTACGTGCAATTTTCCCTGCAATTAACAAATTTTTCAGGTAGCTGCTTCCAGAATTAGGTGAACGGAGGCATATCAAGAATACTTAAATTTTCCTAAGGGCAAGAAAATTAGGGTGCGGAAATGAATGCTTCAAATAATTTTCTCGCTTAAAGTTGAAATTGGGCAAAGGAAATATTTTTATTAAGAGGGTTGCTGTAAAATCCTTTTACTTTTAAGTTTTTATGTCTATATAATTGGTAATTATTTCTTTCGTTGCGTACTGTACGACCTTTGATTACATATTAATTAAATATTTAACGTAATTGCATACTGATTTTCTGCGTTGTTATTTTTCAATTCTGTCCTATCATAATATTTTAGTTCTTACATCAGTCTCTAGATTGAAACACGCACATGACACAAGAAAGACGTCAAGTTCGATGACCGCACATAGAGAAGGACATACCCAGATCAACAAATCTTAGCAACAGTTGAAGGTGTTGGCGCAGAGACGGACCAGATAAAGAATCGGTGCGGTAGACGCCCAATGCCCCACAAGGAGTTAAAGGAACCAGAGAGCGAAAGAGAGAGAGAGTTAAAGTGAGTCGCGCCTTCTATAATTTAACCGCCATAAGGTTGACAGAAAATGATTTACTTAAAATACATATCTATCTAAGTCGCTTTACTTTCGTAGTATAACCACAACTATTGACATTCTACGGACATCAAGGTCGGATAATTTAGTTTAATATATTAATTCTACTTATTTATGTATGCTTGTTGTTTGAAAACAAATCTCTTCAAATCAAATCTTCAACCTAGAATACCTCATGCTATAGACATAAAATTGTGCATGAGGTATATGTTCTTCGTGGCTACACCGGACATCAAATTAACAATTCGTTTCTGAGATTACTAAGTATTCTTATCCACTATCAGTGATAGGCACTCACAATACGGTAGATGTTGCGAGCTTTCTTCATCGGTTATCATTCAGGAATAAATTCAATCGTGGTTTTTTGGTTGTTCTTTAGCTGCAATCTTACTAATTTATTATATTCAAAGTTTTTTTTTTGCATATTTTATTGCTATTATAAATTGGCGTTGTCCGCGTCAGTAAGTCCTGGAATTTCCACAGCGAAATCATCTTCTTAATGTATTTTAAACCAAATGAGAGCTCCGAAATGTTTCTCTCTCTCCCGTAATATAGAACAAGCGAAAACGGTTTCTTCTTCCAATTCTGCACAACACAAAATAAGTACTTTTTAAATACCCATCGCATCTACCATGTTTTTTTATATTATATTAAATTAGAGAAATTAAAGCCTTATGCTTTCCCTTCCGACTTCTTAAGTCAAGCTGGTCCCTTTTGCTCTAACTCTCTGAGATCCAACATTCTGTGCATGACAATTAACTTCACAACCGGCTCACATAAGAGTGTTGATTGACGGATTTTCTACCCTATACCCTCCAATAAGAGCCTCGTATTAGAGATTTTGCAGCTCCAGCCTCTTCGGCATATCCACAGTCACATTCTGATCTCTACTGTGTATAATGTTATCTTTCAGGTGCGGTTTCACATTGCACCTTTTACTGCGGCACAACACAAAAAGCTGCGATATGTAAACCAGTGTTGCCAGATGCTTTTTCAAAAATCCGTGGATTTCGTAAATATTCGTTGTTTCTTATTGTTCCTCAATCTGGCTAAAATGTTCGTAGACTACGTTCATTTACGATGATTTACAGGACATTCGAAAATTTAAAAAAATTAAATATTTAGAAATTAAAAAAACTGCAATTTCAAAAAATTTTATTATACAAAGGGTATTGCACTGAACTTAATTTTATTTTAATTTTTGCTCAATAAACAGCATACATCGATATATCGCCAATTCCTAGCAACACCGAAACTCGTAGCATTTTCGATGTCGTGTCAGTGAGAATCTTTGACAGTCTATATCTTTAATATTTTTTTAAAACCTGAAGATAGAAGATGTAGTTGTAGTGACTTTTCTGCGGAATATTTAGTTAATTTAGCTATTCATACAGATGCAGCTATAGATGAGGAAAACTTAGAAGGCAGGGTAGAGTGTGCAAGATTGATCACAGAAAATTGTTTCAGAAGTTCAAGTAGGCATAATGAAAAACTAATTTTACAGAACCTAAACAAGAAAATTAAAGATAAATGACTAAGTAATAACAAAGGCAGATAAGGGTAATTCTATTTGTATATTAAAAAAAGATGTATATATAAACAAATTAGAAGATTTTTTGTCAAAAATTAGCCTTTCGGAAGTTATTGAAGATCCTAACTAACGTGAAACTAGTGTCATTTGATGTCTGTAATTCATTTCCGTCAGTCCCAGTGAATAAACTGAAAATTCATTTAATTAATCGCATTAATGACCAAATTTCAAATAAATAAAAAGCAAATCAACTTAAAGAATTAGTAGAAGTGTCCCTTTTTATTTTTATTTTAACGACAAATTCTATGTCCATTTAGAAGGCTTAGCCATGTGGGCTTCTTTATCGCCCTTCTTGTCTAATTTCTATATGGACATAATAGAACGATCATTATTCCAACAAAACTGAGTTTTAGTTAATAAGATTTTATGTTGGTATAGTTATGTGGATGATGTGTTTTGTGTATGGGGCACTCAGCAACGACTCAATGTTTTTATTAATAATATTTTAAACAAAATGGACGAAAACATTAAATTTATAACCATTTTTATACTAATAAGTTTGAATATGAAAAATATCGTAAACCGACTTTTAGAGACACTATAATTCCTTATTTATCGAGTCATTCGAATAACATTAAGAAATCTGCCTTTCATTCAATGTTGGATAGACTAATTAACATTCCACTAAATAGAGAAAATTTTAAAAAGAACTTGATACGTGGCTTACTTCACGAATAAAACTGTGGGAAAGTTGATCATCAATAACAAGTTTAAACCAAAAATAGAAAAAGCGGTGTCTACAGAATTGATTGTAACGACTGCAGTGCTATTTATGTTGGCAAAACTAAAAGATCCCTAAAAACTGCATTTTTAGAACATATATCAAGGGCCAAAAAAATAAAACTTATTGGCAATATTAACGGCGGAAAAATCATAGATAAGTAGGACATTTTGGAAATGAAAAGAGAAAAAGAAAAAGGCTCATTTTTGGTAAACGATTTAATGGATTTTAATAATTCAAGTCCATTAATCAAAACAAATTTTCTAAACCACAGTTCTAACGTTCTCAAAGAGTTCTTCGTTAAAAATTTCTCGAGTAAATTTAACAGTCGAATGTCGTACCATCCTAGTGCGCAGTGAAAATTGTTCAGGATTGCAATTCTTCATCATGTCATGTGTGTCAGGAGTGCTGACCTATTGTAGTTGAGCGAAGAGTAGGATGCTCTCTTAAAATAAAATACCCCAATTCAAAAGAAAGCGTTCAGAGTACTCCCCTCTATATCAACCAAGTCTAAAAGGAGAAGGTTTTCGAAGGATAAGACGGAGGGTATGGTATGGAGCGAATGGGTATCATTCCGGACAAATTTACTGTGTCAAACCCGCATTCCTTGACACCGGACACAGGCCAGACTGGCTGATGATCATCTGCGCTGATAAGACCACCTCGAATTCGCTCAAGCAGACTGAAGTTAAACTTTAACCATGGGAGGGAGCCAAAATAAGAGCAGTCGGGGAAAATGTGTTTCCTCGTTCCAAGATCTTCGTTAGCTTCGTCCCGGAAAGTCAAGATCAAAAAAATTTGCATATCCTCGACCAAGTTGAGGGTCAAAATCATTAGCTAAAGGTCACAGCTTGGAAGCTACTGAAAAGGGAGACAGAGGATACTGCCTCCTTAATAGTCCTGTCGGTAGGTGGTTCCTCTGCTGAGGCACTCAAAAAAACCTCACCTAGGACTCACAAAAGAAAAGTGGATTCACAAAACACAAAGCCCAGACTTCGACGGGACCTAGTTCCAAAAGGGTTAAAACCAGCAGGATTAAAACGAAGCATCGAGTCGCTGCGCTCCCCCAGCTTTGGGAAGGATACTTTCGGCGCCTGGACCCTCCAAAGCTTGTAAGGACTCGGTAAAAAGTGTGGCTACAGCGGCTGGATTATGTGCTAGTCCCTAGGCCTTACAAAAAAGGGCAAGACAGGCCGTCCCAAACCGAAGATGTGCAATGGAACAAAAGGTAAGGACCCGCCAAACCCTGCTAATGGCAGCCGGCGGAGCTACTCTGTAGTTCCTCCAGATCAATCTCCATTGATGTGCTGGAGGATGTGCTCTTATTAAAGAACCGTGGTTTCATGGAAGCCTCAACAGGGTAAGTTAATCTATGATATTGATTAATTGATTAGCTTTAATATTCAAGACAGCGATTTACCTTCTTCTAATACCAAACCTTAGCACCAGGGACCTGGTTGCGGCCGACGTATATAAGGGAAAGCAAGAGGTAGTTACAACCTTGGCTTACTTCCCTGGCGATTCGGACCAGCTAAGAACTCCGAAGGAAGTTACTCAATTATTGTGCTTCTGCAACAAAAAATGTATAATTGGATGCGATGCGAATGCCCACCATTTGGGAAGTACCACCATTTGGGGAAGTATCGGAATTAACAATTGAGGTGAGTACCTACTAGATTAATTCATAAACAATAATATTAAAATATTCAATAAGGGTAATAAGCCGACCTTTACTAACATTGTTCGACAAATAGTATTGGACCTGGCTGGCCAGTCCAAACTTGGAGAACAACAAACGTTACTGGCACGTGTATGATGAGCCTTCCCTACCAATAAACACATGTGATTTGATGTGATGGCACATCTTGTGCAGCTGAAGGGAATCAGGATTCTTAAGCTCACGAACTAGGATACTTATGGGGAGCACATCGGAACTAACTGACAAGAACTCGATGACGCCTTGGTTGGTTGTGAAGTGCTCTAGGGCTTTACTTTTTAAAGTAGTCATTGCAGCTGTGCGTCTCAAATCCGAGGGCAGAGAGTTACAAGTTCTGATCGCATAAACAAAGAATGATCTTTTCGACTTGCAAAAGAAAGCTTGCTAAAGATATACTACGGCCGGCCAGACGTCATCAGATTACGAAGAAAAACCACTGTACGATATTTCATGAATTGCTTAAACTACAACCCAAAAGCGTACTAGAAAAAGAGGACACGTGATCGTAACGACGTATTTTATATACGTATCGTACGCAGGAGTTGAATGCCACGTGAAGTTTGCGGGAAGACTCGGCATCCAGGACAGTGTGTTACTCATGATTATACCCAGATTCCTAACAACATTTACGAATTTTATAATAGAGTTATTAAGCAGAATAGGCGACAGTTCTTGTGTATCTAGTGCTCTTTTATATATAATGATAGCCTGAGATTTCCTTTCATTAAGTATTAATCCATTTGATTCCGCCCACACCCAAATGGCTTGCAGATCCTCATTAATTCTGGACACTCCATCCTCAAGGAGTCCTATTACTCGAGAAATATATATCTGTATGTCATCCGCATACATGATGATCTTTGAAAATTTTAGGCAATTTGACAGGTCATTGATTAACATGGAGAACAAAGACGGCGAGATAATGGACCCCTGAGGGACGCCACACAAGACCAAACGCGGGTGGGAGAAAGTTTTCCTTACCTTCACCACTTTAGACCGGTTACTTAGAAAGTTAGATATGTGTTTGATAGCCAAATGGGAAAAGTTAAAGTTATCGTCAAGCTTTCGGCACAATATAACATGAGGTACTGAATCAAAAGCCTTCGCTAAATCGAGTAGCACCAAAATAGAAGCCATTTCTTGATCTATTCCAACCCTTATATCGTCAGTGAGACCAATAAGGGCACTTGTATGGTATGGGAGAATACTGATCGGCTGGAATTGTTGTGGAGATGAACCTTGCTTAGATTTAGGGATGGGAGTAACAATTGCAGTTTTCCATTGAGTGGGAAACCTAGAAGAGGAAATGCAGGTATTAAAGATGTGGGTAACGACCGGAACAACATAAGGAAGAATCAGTTTAAGGAAACGCGGAGAAAAACCGTCCGTACCAATAGCTTAGATTGTATGGCAAAAACAATATCGAAAACCGCATCATCTGTAACACCACGGAAGTTAAACTCTCTGCCATCAGCAGAGGGAAAGGGAAATGAAGTAAAGAGTAAGGGAAATGAAGTAAATTGAATGTCTTGTTTTTTTGCAATGCTGCAAACTAGACAACAGTCCAGAGATGGAGTGGATGAGTGGTGATTATTTAATTTAATTTATAAAACTCACTCAAATTCTGGAACCATTGCGTGGTGATCGTGACACTTAACCAATTGATCCAGCTCCATCTCCTTTTCCAGCTCCTTTGCTTTTTCAGATATAAGGATTGATTTCCCAGTAAATATGTTAAAATACTTTAATATTGTACAATAATTTAAAGATAATAATTCTGTTCGATTTGTTGTCTAAATTTGGAGTTTGATCGTAGATTAACCTCGATCACTTTAGGTAAATTTCGATCTAAGTAAACCACGTGATCTAAAACGGAAAATACGAAAAGATCTCAACAAATGTTTCCGACAGTTATTGTTCAGACGGCAGCAAACACAAATGGTTGCAGAAATCCCGTGATTCCTTCCACCGAAACGTAGGTTGTCAACTGATTTACTGAAAAAGTGAAGCTTTAATAAAGTGGGGATGTTTTTTAAAATCAATCGTTTTAATTGATTTAACGGCCCCATTAGAAGAAAGATCAATAACACTAGGTCAAAAAAAAACAACCTAGGAGTATTATTGTTTAAAACATAACTAATTTTACTAAGACTTTTCTCATTCTGAATGTAACATTTGTGCTAATTCTTTATGTTCTTCTTTTACATGAAAGTAAAAAGGCAGATAATCCCTGTCTTTTGTAAGTGCAAGTCCAGTAAGAATTCAAACCACGCCGACGATCATGAGGCTTATCGGCATTTCTTTAGATCTCATCGAGCTATAAAGTAGTCATGAATATCCATATCGCATTGATAATTTATGGCATGAATCGATCGAGCCAAAATATTTTAACAAAGTGTAAAAGGTTATTAAGAGTTCAATTCGAAATCGTAAATAGACCGAAGCTGTTGGGACAGGCCGGGGCGGAACAAAAACCGAACGCTCAGTGGATGACTTTTTGAAACTCAGCGCATCCACAATAAATCATCGGCGGATCAAGAACGCAAAGTTTATATGTGCGTGTGGCCCTCGCGATCAATCTTCGAGAAATTCTTTTCTCACTTAAAGCGATGATTGATCGACGCGATATATTACGATCTGAGGAACTCTGAACAATCGGTGAGAACTCTATTGGCGGAATCAATTCATGATAAATCTCACCTTGACTTGCGCCTCGCGTGATATTAATTTTATTTAAAAAACATTTAAATGTCATTGTTGGCATATATCATCGCTTAAGGCTCATAATCTGTAACGGAAAAGGACTCGACGCTGTTCCATGTCTGATCTCAACAGTTTTCAATTTGAAGATTTAACGATTAATCATTCCGAAAATTTATAATTTGAATTATAATAATCATTTAAACACCTGATATGTTTCCTAAGTATGATTACGACGTCACTTGGCAATACCAACTATTTTTACCGTGGTATCAAATAGCCGAGAAAAGCAGTCGATCAGTCTTTCATTAATAATTCATTTATGCGGTTTTTTCTCTATATCAATAGTGGAGAGCTAATCTGTAATTTACGAGATGGCTTTAGTTATAGATTCTTCTAAAGAACAAAATAAATTTTTAAAGGTAACATTAAGAGCTTCTAAGATACGTAAATTAGTTTTAAAGTTATTAGAATGGTAAACATAAAACAAGCTTGATTCCATTTTTAAAATGAAATTTTTTAGCCTCGTCTTAACTTTCGGTTAAGCATGTCTCTTACGTCACGTCTATTCTTTTATTTATAACCGAAACAAACTTTGTAACGCGTGCACCGATTTGGATGATTCTTTTCTTATTTGTATAGAGTACCTATATTCCCCCATTATTTCCACTGTCAACAATTTTTAGTGATAAGTGGAGGTGGGTGAAGGGCGGAATCTCACTTGTTACGCGTATAACGATTTGTATGATTCTTCTTTTGTTGTATTAAGATTGTTCCACAATTAATACCCCGTAAAAAATTTTAAGGTGAGGTGGGGATGAGGGACGGGAGTAAAAATTAACATTGCAATATGTATGTAGATTGATTGGATTATTCTTATTCATATTTTGTAGGGTATGTTCCTTCATTAGTGCCATCTCGAAAATTTTCCTGGGGGAGGAACCTATCTACATGTGTGGACTGATTTGGGTGATCCTTTTTTGTTCCATTGGGTATGTTCCTGCTTTGCTACTATGAGAAAAATCTTAAACGTAGGTTCAAGTGGGCGGATGTTCCCCTATTAATACCATATCATCCATATTGCTGGCGGCGGGGGTGGGGGAGGGGACGGAACCTAACTTCGTAACGAGTAAACCGATTTGGATGATTCATGTTTTGTTGCATAGAGTGTAGTTCCCCACTAGTACTATGTCAAAAATTATGTGGGTGAGGTGGGGAGTGGAACGGGGTGTTTATTTTCAAAGAGAAGAAGCTGTTGAACTTAATAATTAGTTAAGTGAAGTACTTGGTCTTACGAAGGTAAGCGATAATACTACGCGACTACGAGATACGGCATACTACTATTTCTACTTATTTCTACTTATTTCAGAACATAAATTAATGATTTCATTTAAAGAGCTATCTTTAACCCTAGATAAACTTAAATTAGTGTTACTCTGTAACTATTCATAACAAATTAAAACAAGCATATTTATATATTTCCTTCATTTATTTCAAAAAAATTACCATTATTTAAAAGAATTAATATAATATTTTAATTCAAAAATAGAAAAGTGGTAAAAATTAGCGTTTGCAATTTTTGGGAGATGTTTAAAGTGTGCTCTCTACAAAAACTTTGTTACATTAGTTGTATATGTATTATGTAATTCTGCGTTTGTTATATGAACAGAAAGAAGACAATTATAGTACAGCAAATCTCGAAATTTGACAAGTGTAGAACCGCCCTTATTACTTTCTGGTGTCGGTTTTCTTTTCTGGGGTCGGTAGTCTTTTAGGCGAATGTTTAGTTGTCTAGGATTAAAAAAGCGCATTTCCAAAAAAAAATTAAAGCCGGTATTAGTTTGCGCCTATAAGCGTCGCTTGCCAGAAATGAGTACTAGCTATTTAATCTAGTTCAGTATTATTAGTATTCTGTGTTTTCCCAAAAAAATCATGTGCAAAAGCACCGTGTACGAGACCCATTTTGAAAATTAACTATTGTACCTGTAACACTTTCATTACTCATCGACTATTATTAACCAAACGAATAAACCAAAACCACACAATTATATTCTTTCGGCGATTTGGGTTTAAAGCGTTTAGGGTTATGGCAAATTTATTCCGTGTTTCGAAGGACCAAAATTTTAAATTTTCTTAAATTTTTTGATGAAAATATAGTCGAAAATTATTTATATTTTGAAATTATCTCATCTGTTTTTTTAGCGGAAGAGGTGAAAATCTTCCAAAAGACACCGGAGAGCGGTAGTGTGAGATTCTTACTCACTAAAAATACCTCTCCGGGGATTAGTCGAAACAGACCAGATAGAATCGGGTCCCTTTTCGTTCCCTCCCAATCTCCCTTAGTGGGGGCAACTAAGTATCCAGTTATCCCATTGTCGCAACTAACCTCGGTGGCCTGGGTCACTGCTAGAATCCTAGCCTATCTGCAGGAATCCATGTTGTCCCACCGCCTCCAGTGTTCCTTCTTGGTCCATGCGGTAATTAAAACCTTCACCAATTCTCTACCTACGGCATTGAAGGGTTCCAGGCCATAAGCTTTAGTCCAGAGCCAGGACAAGTTACCTCCTCCGGATTAACCGCAGCTAACCCTTCGGAAGGCAGGTCTGCATCTTGTACTGGTGCGTGTACCGCGGAGATAGCCAATTCGTTAGAGTCTACCATCTCTGCCACCACCGCACTTGAGGAAGTACTAGTTATTATTTTAGCCAATTCGTTAGGGTCTTCCATACCCTCCACCACCACTCCTACAGAAGTGCCCGAGGAAACGCCATTCGCGACATCATTACCCCTGAGTCCTGTATTGGGAACGACAACACTGCAGACTCCCTCGGAATGGCCTACTACAACTTTGGAGTTAGGGGGATTTTTCAAGAGGTTATCTCCTCCCGCAATAGTTACTTGGCTACGTTCTAGGATGCATTGCCCGGTTGCTACCGCTTGGAGGTGTAACTAACACTTGAGAATGTTCAGATGAGGATCGCCGTATCCTAGAAGGCTTCAACTCGTTCGTCCATTCTCCAGCAACCTATTTCATCTTTAATGTTGTGTGAAAAAAAATAAAATAAATGTTAATAGATAATATAATTGCGACTGAAGTGGGGGCTTCCTTAAAAAAATTTTCTGTCTTGGCGACTGAGGTATCTTTGGTATAAATAATCTGAATAAAGAAATCAAACTGATTATTATTACCAATTGTTATGGAAATATCCCGAACCACCTTTAATCGATTAAAAAAAAAAGAATGATAATATGGAGACGAAGTTTCGTCAACTATCTCTGTTTCAATGGTTTTCTTCTTTTTGACAACGCCAGCCAGTAGTTTTTAGGAAAACGCGTTCAGAGTTGATACATGCTTAATTTTGAGGAGCTATAAATTACGAGCTATGCGAAATTTCTCTATAATAACTTTTCAGCGTATTCTCGCATTCTTGAAAATTTAAAAAGATTCAATTATTTCGAATTTTTTGTTCTTAACATTTAAATGTTGAATTGTAAAATCTTCACTTACGTCACTATTCCACCGGAGAGCGATATGTAGTGGAGGTTAGTTCGAGATTAAAAGGATTTTATGCAACGACTTTTAGTTTTCGATATAATTGAATGAAAAGTTACCGGAGTGCGCAATTTTTGTTTTACCAACAATTTGGAACTTCGCTCCGGAACTTTAGAAAAAAATCCAAAGTATAGCAATTTTAGCATAAATTGCGACCACGAAAGTTACCCACAAGGGTAACATTTGTTTGCGATAGCTTCCTTGGATATCTACTAGACAGCACGCTGCTATTGTCACATACATATATTACCAATTTGGAAAAATGTACAGTAAACGACTAATAATTTTACTTGTAAATGATAAAATTCATATAAAAATGGGTTACCTTAACTTTCTATTTTATTTAAGAATGCAGCTTGGGCGGACATAATAAAAAAATAAATAAAAACGAATTTTGATAAATCTTCCCAATTGACTTTTTAATGTAGAAGTTATGAAGTGGACGAAATTGCTGTCCACACTATCATTAAAATGCAAATGCATTACTGGCCAAAATGATTATACCTAAAAGGTGCAATTGTAGCTTCTGCTCTTTTTGCAAGTGCACAAAAGGTTCAAGCAGTGAAAAGCAATCAAAAAGTTTCATTAATTCGTGATTAGGTTTGGAGCCGCTGGAAATGAAATCGATTTATACATTTGAAGCCGAAGTTATGAAGACGTTCCAGATCGTCTGCCATAAATTACGAGCAAGATTGGACCGAACTACCACTGTCTTGTTATGAATGCCTCATTCACCAGTTATTGCGCTTACCCCTTTTGCTGCCTGCATTTGCACTGCAGTGGCTTCAGCAGTCAATAAATACGCCCAAATGGACCCGAGGGCTCCGTCCACGAATTACACTGTTTACTCGTGTAATCTAAGGTAGATGGCCATTAATCTATCGCGAGCTAATAACTCGCGGATATTCAAACAATCAATTAAGTGATTTGTTGAAATTGGTTTTGTTTACTGCTTGTTTTCGATGTAATGTGCCTCGTTTTACGATTTATAGTTCCGCCAGGCTATGTCATGCCGGAAAATTTTAATGAACGCCAAGAAATAAAGTAAATATTTTATTGAAAAATTACAAAGAAATTTAATATCTGACTGCAAATTGAGTTTTTGGATAGAAGTGTTTTTCTTTGTTTTTGGGCACTTGGGATGGTTATTAATGGCAATCCTACTTTTTGTTCATATTAAAGTTTCGACACATAAAACATCTCATTCAGGTACTGAGTATTTTTTGTAGAGACTAATAATTAATAAAGGAACCCATTCACTTTAAGCCATTTGAGATTTCAAATAAAAATGATATTAAATTTTAAAAAAGGGGAGGGGATAAAGTAAACACCAGATATTTATAATCAAAATATTAATAAAGAAGAATAAAAAGTCTTTTCAAATCTTTACATTTTACACAAAACTCCACATCTGTTAATATGAAACAAAATGAATGCCCCTTTTGAATCTAATTTTTGTCTGTCTGTCTGGATTTAAATGAAATTTGGCATGTTGGTAGCTTATCTCCTGTGTCAACATATAGGAGGGTATATGTCAAGATATGGAATAGTTTTTATTCCGGTCAATATGTAAGATATTTTTTAACCCGGCTCTTCAAATTTCCTTTTGAGTTCTTTTTGGCTTGCTTTAAATGCCCAGTCCTCAGCGAGTCTAGTAGCCTCAGTAAGTTTATATTCTTGTCCCACCAAGCAGGATACGACCTTCTGTATGGTTTACTAATTGGACAGCTATCTTTCATGGCGTTTTCGATCACTTTCGATATTTTGTTCACCACTATGTCAACGGATTGAGCGCTTTCAAATGACGGGCCTTTCGGTGGCGATTAGTACTTCCGACGCTTCCCTTAAACTTATCCTAGTTGGTTCTGGCTGGATTTCTGAAGGGTTTGGTAGATTCTCTAGGGACTTCGACACTGAAACTAATGCGCAGTGGTCCGAAAAGGCGCCTTCTCTGAAATCGGCTGAAGTACTCCTCCCGCTCCATGCCCCACAATGGGTTACGGGAACTAGAGAGATACTGCCTCTTCTAAAGTGTGAACCTCAGCCGATGAAGATGGGCCGGTGATGTCTTGCGCCATTTTTGCAGATACAAGTAAAACCGGCGCTCTGTTGACTCCTTTCCACTGAACGACGGTCAAATCGTTGGTGCAGTAATTGGACATAAAAAACATGTGAATGTCTTTTATAGCCAAAACGTAAATTCTGGACTTATCTGCATCCCTGCTATAAAACAAGGTGTACTTTTTGTGCGTTAATCCAAGTACGGCATCAAGAAAAGTAAAATAGCAGAGGTGATTTTACTGTGATGAAGATTTATTTTCACCACCTGCTTAAGCCGTATAGTAAACCTACTGGCCATACCAAGTTGGTCTTACCGCTGGGGGTCTATCTTCATCAGTAACTTCTCCAATCTTTCTGCCAGCAGTGCCTTTCGTTGCGGAGTTCGTGACCTCGACTTGCAAGTCATCTGTTGTCAGCACCGGCTCACGGACTTTTTTCCCGCCAGTCGTATCGGTTGACTTTGGCTCATCCATCAGAAACATTTTTCAGTTTCCGCAGGGAATAGCTTTATTCTGCGATCGCCAGAATTTCCTTTGCTGATAGGATAGGCTATGACAACGAAATCCTCGATCTTGGACATTCGGGAAAGTCCGAGACAAGAATTACCAAATTCCCCCCATAACTTGCGCACTTTCAACACGCATAATCTGAGGAAATCGAGCTAAAACTGGTCTGTGCAGACAAACGTTTTGATCCCCTCGGCCAGCCGGATGTTTTGTATTAGGGAGGCGGTCCCGACACATTACGTTTCAGCTATTCCACAAAAGCGCCCGTCAGCTTCAGATCCATTAACATTAACGCTCTCCATGCCTCCGACACCGCTTCCTTCTATTTATACCGTCGGAAGCTTTTCTCTGGGCGTTTTCTCTGACAGTGTTAGAAGTCTGCTTCCAGCCTCCACCACAAGAAGATTGTAGTCGCACTGCCATCAGTGCATGTACATAGTTACGGCACATGCACACAGTTAAGGTACATTCACCAAAGTGGTACATGTTGTTCCCCCGGTGTACATGCGGACTCCTCCTGTGTACCTGACGACTAACGACTTGGCGTTCAAAAACTTTCAGCTTAATGACTTCAGAGTAGTCAACTTTTTGCATTTTGCACAGAATCTTAGCAGAATTCAACAAAATAATTGCCTACATTAAATACATCCCCAATGAAATAGCAACCCAAAAAAAATTTCTTTATGATCTAACTACCAAAAAATAAAATGAAATAACTTCCTAAAATAGGAAATAAGTCGCTAAATATTACTGAAATAACAACCCAATATTTCGGAACTAAAGTACTATAGTAATTTGCCTTTTCTGAAATGCTAATGAACTAATACTAGCAATTTAATGAAAATACCAAATATAAAATAAAATAAATATAAATTACGTAACCATCCCCCCACCCAACTAACCTAACGGAAGTTTATTAACGTTTTTTAAATAAAGATAAAAGTCATATAAAGACATATGTTGTCACCTAAATTACCGATAGTGCCTAGAACTACGGCTCAAATGCACAAATCACAGCCGGTTATGAAAGAAGCGCATCGTAGAGCATCTGTTGGAAGAAAAGAACCCACTAAAGAGAACAGTTAAGAAGACCTTTAGCGAAGTCAGCAGAGGTGATGACCAAAGATTGGAACTACTCCAAAGCTTTGAATATATTATAGCATTGAAAATATCCTACGTTGGGGAAAAAGAGAGGCGTGACGGAATTTCTGCTCGAATACTAAGAGCATTTCTAAAGTCTGTCAAAGTCTGTGTTCACTTCAGAAAACGATCTTTGATAACCCAGTCTCTGGCTGGCCAGGCGAGAAGAATGAGATCCTGTTGGAGACTCACTTCCCGGGAAGCCTCGAGTCTGAAATGCAGTAGATACTCTGCACTCATAGCGACCCTGGAAGGGTGAAGTGATCAATCGAGTCGTTTGCTCCCATCAATCAGCGGGACCAGATGAAATATTCCCGGCCCTCAGTCAGGGCTGGTTAGTCCTGACAACTAAACTCAGGGGCAAGGGGTTATATTCCCGTTTCGTGGAGGGAGATAAAAGTTATATTTCTGCTAAATCCTGCAAAAAGAAGTACACTGAGGCGAAATCCTTCAGACCGATAAGCCTGACATCCTTTGTGCTAAAACAATGTAGCCGATTATTGTTTATCACATTGAAGGTACAACGCTCGATTTGTAGCTCAGTAGGAACCAGCACGATTATCGTTTTGTCAGGTCTACGGCAACTGCACTCCATCAGTTGGTTCCTGGGTGACAGAAGAGGAGCTACATACTTTGAATTCTAGTCGGGTTAGTGCTGAGCTCAAGAAATCTAGGACAGTAATGTACATCGATATTTTCCTGGACCCTTTCAATTCATATACAGCGGTGGTCTGGTGGCCAGAAGCCAAGCAAGCCACTGCGAAAAGAGATTTGGGCAAGGCTCAAAGACTTCCATGCGCGAGTGTCACAGTTGCTTTTCGCACCACACCCACATTGTCGTTGGATCTATAAGTGATAAAACCGTAGCAACAAAAATGCTTGGACTAGACAGACCGTGATAGGAAACTGGCATCGGTCTGTTCTTGGGAACACGAAAATTCTGGGCAAAGGAACTTGAAATGCCCATGAATAAGGGAAGCAAAGTAAGGGTAATCGAAAGGTATCACGAAACGCTTCTCTGCAAAGGATCACTAGCCAAGCATCTGTAGGCTGACGCCATCTGCACGGATGGATCCAGAATTGATGATAAAGCTGATGCAGGTATCTACTCAGGAAAACTAACTCATGTCATCATCTGGATACGTGGCCATATAATACGAAAGAAAATCCTCGTAGCACTTGACAATCAGACGACTATAAGGTACATGTCACGGACGGAGATCAACAATTCTCTCGCATAAGACTGTGTTCTAAAACTAAGCTGAAGTAACGAGTTAACACCCATCTGGGTGAGACCACATACAGGACTTAATGGAAACGAAAATGCAGAAGATCTAGCAAAACAGCATGCAAACATGCCCGGATCGCTTTAAAAATTACCGATTGTTCTATGAAAAGTGATATCCTTCATTTGGATAGGGTAACTCGGGTATCACCTAAAGAAACTATACATCTCTGAAGATGACATCTGTCGACTGTACCTGGAAGAACAGAAGACGGGGTTCACATAATATGCCAATGTCTTGCACTAGCAAGCAGAAGATTCCGTCCACCAGCTGCACCAACAGAATGTGGAACATGTTTGCACTGACCCAAGGAATCGAGGTAATTGGCCCCGAAGGAGACTGGGACTACTGGGAGGCAAGGCCCGCTCAAATGTGGTCGGTTTCGATTAATCCCCGGAGCGGTGTTTTTGGTGAGTAAGAAGCCTGTTGGAGGGCTTAGGCTGTCTGGTGTCATTAGGATTATTTTTACCTCTCCCGCGAAAAAAAACTCCTTTCATTCATAATTTCCAAGTTTAAAAATTAAACAGGTTTCTAAATAAAAGAGAAACTTCCCAAATTTAGTATATGAGAATCTTTTTTACACCCTACACGTTCAGAATCAAATGTTTGGAAACCGATGTCAGCACAGAACCGCTTATATCTGAACTGAATTATTCGAGGTTGTTGTCTTCTGAACTATTAGTACCTATAAATATAGGTACCTTGCTCCAAATTTTATTAATTTAACTTTTGTTATTTATTCAGCTACTGAAATGTTTTGTCTCTGCGTATTTTTACAGAACCCTACCTTGTGAATTTTGCATTGATTGCATCTTTTCTTGCAACCGGAGGAAATTCAAATCAATGAAGTGAAGTAATCCTTACGCCTCAATTACTTTTTATAATCGTCGCGTGTGCTTAATCTGTAATAATAGGGTGTGTAATTGTACGCCACATATACGAGGGATAAAGTTCTTTTATTTGGGGAGTCGCGTGTAATTTTATTAACTTTGAGGCTGAATCGCAACAAAAAGGTTTCTCTGAGAAACGTGTGTAGTTTATTAAAACGAAATCAATTCGACCCTGCGGATGTCGTAACCACATTAAAGTCAATAGGTTCGAGTGCTAGAGGTTTTGTTTGTTGCTGAAAAATATCTTAAGCCAGGACAAGTGCAGGACAATAGACTTTGGGATGATACATGAATAAAGATTTTTATGCATAATTCGGGAAAAATGAAAATGTGTCCATTCTTTTACAGATAACGATTACGTATTGTATATATTCTGATATTAAAGCTATAAAACTATAATGAATAATATTGCATATAAGAATGTGTTTTTACAAACATGACACTCAAAACTAACCAAATTGACTACTAAATAATTTTTTTTTTACTTTTTTCAGTCATACGAAACTCATTTTTGCCGAATTTGAATGGAAGTCTGGCTATACTAAAGATGAATTTATATCGCAAATCGAATTAAATTTATAGTACAATACGATATTAATAAAAATGAAAAAGACCATGATAGCACCCGATGCGAGCATCTTTACTGCCAACTTAACACCTCAAGGATAAATAATGCGAGGTTTCCGAGCACTTGATATAAATTACGAACGAGTGGTTCAATGCCTACCGCTGGCCAACCTGCTGTGAGCTTATTAGTGCTGATATCGCGCCTTATTTGCTGTGCAACCGGCACAGTCTTCTTAAAGAAATTTTGCATGAATGACATAAATCTTGGGAGCCGTCTTAAGGTGCTTAATCTTTCGAGAAGTCAGCGATTCCCACTGGAAGTTAAAGGTCCAACCTTTGACGCAGCAAGCCCATTTCATTTTCCATAAGTGTCTTCTCTGCTTTTTCAATCGATTCTTCATCTTTGTATAGGATGCTGTAACCACGACGAAGGGAGTCCAGTCCGGAGTAATCTTTTCCTCCCTTTAACGCAGGGAACCCTACATGGATCAGCAAGGAGCAGACAATGAGCCATAATTTCATTTCGCCTGTAACAAAGTGGAAAATTTGTGGGTGGCATGCCTATAGAGCTGCGATTTACATAATATGAAGTAAGTTTCAATGATAATTCCATAGACGAATCCAACGCCCGCTATTGTTCGCATTTCGGGGTCCGTAGTGATAATTTTGTTTACTGTTTGCCGAAAGTTTTCCCGGCTCATCGATATCGAATGGCTCAGTGAATATCAATAATAAACTTGTAATGTTTATCAAACTAACTTAACTAGCTTACAATTCAAACCGATTTCATGGCTCAGTGAAATATTAAATCGAGAAGCCTTCTACATTTGAGGCATTTTAACGGAATATCTGAGAGCATTACACATATTTAAAATATAAACTTCTGCTTTAAACAAGGTAAAGACAATTATTAAGAGAGGTTTAAGTAGGAGTTGTATTAAAAAATAATTAAAATAAAAGCAAACAGGCAATTAAAGTTGGAACCAGAAATTTGTTTACTTTTGAAAGAAATAAAATCTCTTTATTTGTTGGAGTGATAAAAGTGGTGGGGGAGAATTCATTTAACAGTCCATAAGTAAAAAAATAAAAGTATAAACCAAAATATTGAATATGTTTGCGCATTCGTCAAACTGGCATAAAACTTATTTAATAAGTTTTATTGTTCTATTTTTAATAGTTCAGTGGTAAAAAAGATGGTTTATAATAAGAACTTAGGTGTTCGGCAATATAGGTACATATGTATAATGCAGAAATTTTTCATTAAAGAGGGAGATGAGTTTTTTTTTCTTGCTTTGATTAACGATTATGTTAAAACAAATTGTTTTATTCCTACTACTAGAAAAAAAATAATAACTGTCTTTAAAACACTTATCTTATTCGCAGGAAGCAAAATAGCAAGCCTGAAATGCAAACTACATATTTACCTCAGCCAAACCACAATGAAGAAATGAAATGTATCCGGCCAAGTGCGATTCGGACTTGCACATTGATGGTTCCGTACCTTGAAAGGTTGCTGATGAGACATCGTTTAAATTTTCCTGTAATATTTACCTTCATAAACCTTTATCAGTTCTAACATTTTCATATTTTTCGCTTTGTAAACTTCAGTCGTATGGAGGGGGAGGGGTATTTTTTTAGACATTTTTCAACATAAGTCGAAAACTATGCGGTATAAAAGGAAATCAAAGTATATTTTATATATGATACACCACTTGATTTAGTAACCACTCTTTAAATTTGTCACCCTCCCCCTTTGGACCACTTTGCAATCAACATAAAAATATTTTTAAATGTTTTTCATTTGCAATAAAGGTGGACAATAGTTAAAGTAAGCGGAGATGATTTATAAAAACGAAGATGGTTGTTTTAAAAAACATTATAAGTCCTGAGAGAATTTTGCGACAGACCTGCTTCTGAATTAGGCCACTTTACAATTTCTCGCGTGGGTTTACTAGACCTTCGTCTTTTTCTTTGCACATTTATTTATGATTGCAGCATCTCCGATCAACGGAAATTATTGTTTTAATTTTAGAAAGACTGATTACTCTATTCTCAAGGTCTTATTATTACATTTGAAGTGGTCTAATGTTTTTCACAGCAAAGACATTCTTTTGAGTTTGCTTTTCATTAATATTGTACAGTCTTGAACAATCTAGGATTATTCTTATATTTTCAGTTTGCTATTATATATTTCTAAGCTCGGTTTTTATTAATTAATAGATGTATGCTTCAATCTGATTTGTTTTCAAAAATTCGGATTTTATCTAATGTTGCATTTTCTTGACCCTACATAATGATTCTACTTGTTTGAGTAAAAATTCTTTGTTAATTGAAATTTCTAAGTATATAAGAGTTCTTGGGTATAGTGGCGGTGCTAACATATGTGATGACAGATAGTTTCTTGGGTTTGGATAAGATGAGAATGATTTTAGATATTCTGGTTATGTGATCTCATGGGTTATCGATCTATACTCTAAAAGCAAGGAGTATTCCAAATAAGATGGAGGAACCTAAGATGACCTAAGTGTGGATGTTATAATTGTTAGTAAAGCACGGTTAAACAGTGATAATTAGTGCTCTTTTGTGTTCATTCCTGGTTATGACCTATTCGGTAACGACCGCAAGGGTGGAGTGGGTGGGACTGTTGTGATATACGTAAGGGCAAAATACCTTTTTCCATGGATGAATCAACTAATTGAGTTTCTCTGCGTGGAGGTTAGTTCTGGAATTGAAAAATGCGTATTTTCTTCAGTGTGCTGTCCACCAAACTGCTAATGTAATCATCGGATGTGACTTCAACGTCGACTTGCTACAGCAGAATAATAGAGTAGAACAATTCACACACTTCGTTCAGTCTCTTCTCCTTAATGTAGTCAATTCGTATCCGATCTAATTTAATTCTTCCAATCCTTCGAAGTTGGATCTAATCTTTGTCTCCGATAGTGACAGGGTGATTGTTCGAGAACAAGTTGGTCCACCTAGTATACTTTCTCCTATCGTAATTATAATAATTTAAACATGAACCCTGTTTAATGTTCAATTCTTCCTTGCAATTATATTTATGCTACTCCGTCAGTTGACCAACAAGTTGAAATTCTCACATCCTTTGTCTCACATCTCTAAGATAAAAGTGTCCTAATTAAAACTTAATGCATTCGGAAGCGCAATTGTCCATGGTTTTTGCCTAAAGCTCAGGCTCAAATCGCTGAACGGGAAAACTTAGTAAAACGTTATAAAATCTTTGTTACATCTTTTAGTTTTGAGTCCTTAGTTTCTGATGTCCTTTATTTTCTTTGCAAACCGCAATATTTTCAACATCGCTTTATGAAAAGTAAATCGACTACCACAAACTTGTTGAAGTTCTCCAATTTCTACATCTTTGCTGCTGAGGGTGGTAGACAGGTCGGTTGCATTTTCGCTGATTTAAGCAAGGCGTTCGATTGAATAAATCATAGGATTCTTGCCCTCAAACCCTCCTTGCTCGGGTTTCCATCTATTTTATTTTACTGTTTCATCTATCTGATGGTATTTAGCGGATCTCGTTTTGTGAAGCTTTGTGCCAATTTTAAATCTTTCATGAGTGCCACAGGGCAGTCTTTTAGGACCATTGCTCTTTATCGTCTACATTAATAACGTATTTTTGATTCTAGCTCACTCTAAAATCCTGTGTTATGCCGACCCCAAGATCTCCAAGATCTTAAATTCAGGCTTGGACACCTTTCACTGCTGGTGTTCGATCAATTTCCTTTCACTGAACATCGGTAAGTGCAGAACCCTCGAAAAAGAAACCCAGCGAAGTTTAATTTCACCGTCAATGGCTGCCACCTGAGGTCGCTCGAAAAAGAACAGGAATCTAGGTATCAGGTTGAGTTCCCGTTTTTCATGAGATGATCTCCTTGATGCCAAAATTAGTAAGCTCAACCCGATCTGGGACTTTGTCAAAAAGTTTTTTTTTTTCAAAAAGTTTGATGACCTCTCCATCACTAAGCTTTTCTATTGTACTCGTTAAGAATCACGACTTCTTGCAGGAATTCTCATCACCGCACTAATTATGGTAAATTTGAGTCGATGTCATCGATAGCACGACTCTTTAATTTCTCTTTTGACTTCATTGATTTTTACTTGTCGAGGAGCCAATTGAGAGTTCAGCTTGTTTAACCCATTAATTAAAACTTTGATAACTTTCAACGCTATAACTTTTGATGAAAAAGTGATAGAAAAATATTTTGAATCATGATTTTTTGTAGCTTGAAACCTCCTCTTTCAGATGACGGGGTCAGAATCTGTCTACAGAATGATCCAAAATAAATATGGACCATTCATTGAAAAAAATACTCAATTTTTCGCGTTTTTTTTCAAAGAACCCACATTTATGGTACGAAAAAGTGCCAGCAGATCACTGAAATGAACAGGGATGTGGTCATCCCTTACTGCCCTTTAAAATGCCGTTTGAATTTTTGAAAAATTTCGCATTATTTCTAAGATATGGCCGCTCAAAAATAGACAAATGGTTCAAAACTTCAGGAATTTTTTACTCAAAATTGGTGCATTTTTAGAAAAATTTTCATAGTACAAAATTTATTCAGAATGATTCAGGAAATACGTAGGAAATTTTTTCAGAATTTTTGGACACACTTTTGGGTTTTTCAAAAAATGGCCTATTACAAAAAAAAACCAAAACTGTCTCTCGATGTTTTCTGATTCTCCAACAAATTTATTTGTTTTCATTCATTACTGCTCGTTAATTAAAACTTACATTAACAATTACATTGTTATGCTTTTCCAAATAAAATCATCAAAATCGGTCCACGCTTTACAAAGTTAGCCACCCCCCCCCCCCCCCCCCCCTCCTCACCCTACCCTAGTGAAAAATTTGTAGTTTATTAGCAATGGCACCAAAAAAGAATTATCTAAGCCGGTCCACGCATTACAAAGTTAGGTTTCACCTCTCCTGGCCCCATCAACAAATTTGTTGACATGTACCAACCGGGGAACCAACAAAAAAGAATCATAAGAATCGGTTCACGTGTTACGAAATTATACCTACATAAAAAAATAACAGAGAAAAACAAATATGTCTTTTTTTGTTGAGTAGAATGTAATCGAATGGTGTGGATAGGGAAGGGGGAGATGGTACTTCAACTTCGTAACGCGTGGACCGATTTACTGATACTTTTTATGATGTATAGAGTTTATTACCCCAATGATACCGCGACAAAATTTTAAATTGACCGATTTGGATGATCATTCTCTTGTTGTGTACAATATGTATGTTGCCCCATTGGTACAACTACCAAAATTAATGGGGTGGTGTCGGGTGGAAAGGGGTCGCTACCCGACATCTTAACCTAGACCTATTTGGGTATTTCTTTTTTGTTTTGTACATTGCTACTACAAGGAAAATGTTGACCAAGGGCTTTAGTGCGGGTAGTCTAACTTTGTTACGCATGTAGTGATTTAGATGATTCTGAATGCAAAGAGTATCTATTTATGTCATGACAAAAAATGTGGCTTATGGTGAGAGTTGATGGAGGGGCGGAGCCTAGCTTCGTAAGGCGTAGACCGATTTCGATGATTTTGATTCTGTTGTACAGAATACGTTTCATGATTGGTAAATGATACAAACGTATTGCCTAGACTCTAGAGTGACTCTGATGATTCTCTCTTGCTGTATAAAGTACGGTTGTGCACTAGCGGGATGGTAAGAATTTTGTATCTAAGAAAAGGGTATGAAATGGTGACCGTAACTAATTTCGTCTGGTTGCTGGATTTGGATAATTCTGTTTTCATCATTTAGAGTGCACTACCTCTTTAACTTTTGAAATTGCTTTGTTCGCACGAGCAGCATTCTTCGAGTCGTATATATATATATATATATATATATATATATATATATATATATATATATATATATATATATATATATATATATAAATATATATATAGTATATATATATATATATATATATATTTAGGTTTCAAACAACTTTTACTTTACTTTTTCTGTATTATTTTATATATTTATTTTTTATTTTTTTTATAATGATTTTTTCCTTTGCTAATAGTTCTAGTCTTAAATGTTATTGAAATGATTACTAGAAACATAAAAGAAGGCGAAGGGTTTTAAATTGTTATCATTTGTTGACCTGTTACGTACGTTTTTAACTAACTTCTCAAAAACGAATAGGTTATAAGTTCGAAGTGTATATATTTTTTTTATGTCTGACCGGGCATAACTTCGTAACGCGTTGACCGATTTTGTTGATTCTTTTTTTCTTGAATAGAGTATGTTCACCGATTGGTACCATGTTAAAAAAATGTTGGGTGCGATGGGGGTAAAACCTAACTTTGTAACGAGTGGATCGGTTTGGATGGTTCTTTTACTGTTGTAGAGAGTGTGATCCCCCATTGCTAATAGGAGAATAACTTGGTCCTAAGGTGGGGGTAAGAGGGGAAAGGGGTAGTCTAACTTCGTAACGCGTGGACGGATTTGATCATTCTTCTTTTGATGTGTAAAATATGTTGCCTCACTGATACGACGACAAAAATTTATAAGTTGGCTGGTGTGCGGAGGGGGCGTTACACAATTTCTTAATTCACACATCTATCTGTAAGATTCCTTTTTGTTGTGTATTTATTACATATATATATATATATATATATATATATATATATATATATATATATATATATATATATGATCCCCCTTTTCTACTCTATGGAAAAATTCTCACCTAGGGTTGGGGTGGGGGGAGAGGAAACCTAACTTTGTAACGCGTGGACTGATTTAGATTATTCTGAATGCATAGAGTATCTATTTGTATTTTGACAAAAATTGTGGCTTATGGTGAGAGTTGGAAGAGGGGCGGCGCTTATCTTCATAAGGCATAGACCGATTTTGATGCGGTTGTGCAGAATACGTTTCTTGATTGATAAATGATAACAATTTTGTAACTAGAGTGATTTCGATGATTCTCTGACTACGATAATTCTCTCTTGCTGTTGCTGGCGCACTAGGGTCATGTTAAGAATTTACTAAGTTGAGGGTACTAAAGGGTGCCCGTGACTAATTTCGTAATATGTTGCCGGATTTGGATAATTTTGTTAGTGCACTACCTCTGCAACTTTTGTAATTGCTTTGTTCGTAAGAGAAGCATTCTTCGAGTTGTATACAAGGTGTTTCAGATCTGTAGTGCCAAAATGAGTGGGGTGATAGATATCGCCTGGACAAACAAAATATTGTATGGCAGGGAGGGGGGGGGGCAATCTCAATCGTTTGGGAGTTGCAGGGTGATTTATAAATTTAATATAATTCAAAATTGTCCAAAATGTTGATCTAACTCCTACCATTGCAGGTACAGTCACTTCCAAAATTGAAAAAAATGGTTTGCGATTACCCAAAATTCAGCATTTTTCCGAATTTTCTCCGAAATTCATGTAATTAGTACACCTTTGTTTTATTTTTATTGGATTACTCATCTTATTACCTTTTCAGAAAGGTGCAACATGTCCTCGTAGAGAAAGTATGAAAAAATTAATACGTAGAAATCCTATCGGAAAATATTGTAAAATCAACAATTTAAAGAAATTAACCTTGAATTGAATAATTCCAATTGACCTTAATAAGTTACAAAAGCTGTTCAAAATGTCCACCACCACTTTAAATGCATACCAACAATCTCCTTCTAAGTCCCTGTTGTTAAAAGGAAAATTATAGATAAAACGTCTTGGCGCCTATCATAACTCAGAAGAACGGGAATAACACTCAATAACTGTCAGTTGGTTTAATAAAAAACAACCTTGGTTGTTTGTGAACACGGAACTTAAGCATTTATTTGAACGAATTGAAAAACTTGAAGCTATGAAGCCAATTTCTTGTACATTAGACATTTTACGTAGTAATTAACCTTAGATACACTTTGTTGCAGACAACCCCAATTTTCGCCATTATTTCATTTTAATCTATAGTTTAAACATTCGGATGTCGCAATAAATACACTAAGCATTTTTTTAAACTCCCATCACTTTTTTATAATTTGGCGTTTTATATTTGTAGCCCATTTCATAATTATAAGACACTCATAAGGTTTAACAAACATTAAGCTTTATTTCATGTAAAATAATTTTGAAGAATAATTAAAACTAAAAATTAGTAATTAATAGCCATTCCTTTGGCTGTTATTATTTCGAAAATCCTCATTCTCATGTAACTTATTAGATTTTTAAGCAAATTAATATCCAAGTTTTGCCACTCCTCCAAAATCGCATATTGAAGTTCTTCGACTAAGCTAAACTGCCGATTTTCGTTACCAGGTGTATGCATAAGTTTTTTCCGGTTGTTTTGGTAAAAAAATACGTAATTTTCTAGGGAAATGAATTTTTTTTATTCAAAATATTGGCCATCGGCTTCTACACATTTCGCCAGGCGCATGTTGGCCAATCCATCACGTTAATCTCAAAGTCATAAAAACAAGACATTTTCTCACGACTTGTGTGAATTCGAGCGTTGTCTTGCTGAAATGTCCAGTCGGTCTCGATATTTTCCGTCAGAAAGTAAAGGGAAGGTAAAGGGAGTAAACTACTTTCTAACACTCGAACATGTTCAGTACTGTTCATCCTTGAAGATGTAAACTACAATTGTAAGCATCCTGCCGATGAAAATCCTCCCCACACCATCAATGTACCGCCACCAAAATTTCTTTTCGAGCAATATCGGGGCTCTTTCCTTAAATCTCGCCGGTATGAATTGAATCTATCGGGGCCGTCTAGATTCCCCTTTTTTTCGTCAGAAAAAATAACCTAAAAATAAAAAAAACACTGCAACGTGTTGACTTAAAAGCAATACATACAGTAGACTAGTCCGTTGTCATATTTCCGTTAGAAAATTCAAGTCTTTCCTCCTTACGGCATTGTGGCAATCAAGGCGCATATACCTCTTAATTTTTGTAGCTCGAAAAATTGAATAAAGTAGGCACAGGTAAGGAAAATTTTTAAAGCGTAAGGATTTCCTACATAAGTATACTAAGTTTAGTTTAAATAATAAAATAAGATTAGGCCTAGATTTTGGAAAATTATTAAATTCAATTAAAATTTATTAAACTGAAAAAAAGGTTAAAATGATATGATTAAGGTAGTTAATTGATAAAACGTTGTTATGTTCTCAAAATCCTGTGGTGGTGGTTTTAGTCCATGTTATGTTCGTCAAAATTGGAACTAGTGATTCACAAATTTCGGACTCTTTCAGGTAATCCAATTTATTTACTCCGTGGGAATGTGACCACCATACGAATATCTTTTAGTTCGACGAAGATATTTCTGCACTGGACTAAACTGTGTTAAGATATGAATTTTCGATAGTTGAATGGGATTCTAGGATATCGTCGGCTTAAGTGTGAGGGAACGTATCTGAAAAAACCTAATTTTGCAGGAGACGCAAAAAACCGTATAATTTGTAAAAACATATTGATTTTTTCAATTTTTTTTTTAATTTTTTAGCAGAAAAGGGTTACAGAAAAGTAACAATGAATCGGTTTTTACAAAATTTTAACTGTAACAAAAGTTATGGTATTTCGTACATTGAGCAAAAAAGTGGATTTTTTGGTAGATACGTTCTCTCACACTTAAGCATATTAATTTCATCACAGTACGTTTTCTTTTGCTTAGTGGAACAACTTCATATATTTGCTCATGATGGATGTATCTTCCATATTTAAATGGGACACTGACAAATTTTGTACTCATCATCTATACAATCGTTTACAATTTTATATATTCGTTATGATTTCTAATGCTGGTATAAAGACGTATTTAGATTCTAAGTTGTAAATTATCTCTATATTCATTTTTGTTATTTTTGATAAGTTTATTAATAGCGTTTTATAAATTATAATTTCATAAGCCTATATTCAAAATTAGTATACCTTTTTTTGATTCAGGCAATATTAAGTAACTTTCAGTATTTGAATTCTACTTCCAAATTGAGACGATTGGGCTATATTGTTTTGTTGCAGCATATTTTGCATGAATTTGAAAATATTCTATATCATTGATTTACGAATTAGAGTCTTAAAACGTATTATTTTTAGGAAGAAAAACCAACAAGCCACGTTATGCTCAAATAGTTACATTTATGGATGCCCTTGAAGTTCCTTTTTCCACCCGTGAAGTTTCGAGTCGAAATACAGAATTTTATTGAAAATAAAACCAAAATCCAGACTTCTGAAAAAAAGAGAAATGCTAAAAAGAAATTGTAATACTACAAGACTAAAATGAGAGACGTTATAAATTATAAAAACAATCTCTAAATTACGCTAAATTAAAGTGCAAAGAGTTATATGAGGTTGAAACTACTCTGAAATAATAAGAACAAATATTATAAAAGTGTAAAGACAATTAATAACCTAAACTATAACAAGCAAACCAAACCTAAATAAATCAAATGAATATAAAATAAACAGTTTAAAAACATAAAAACATTTGTAAGGTGCGTTTTTCGAAATTAATTAACGCAGTCAAACGAAGGCGGAAATGACGATAGTCAGAAATGGCGGCACTTATAAAAGTTATAGGAGATGAGCAACCTCTCTTTTTTTTGGTTCCAGCTTGTACAGTGAACACGCAGCGTCACCAGGAATGATAAAAAAATTTTTGGGCACCGAGGAATAAAGTGAGAAGTGGAAAATAAAAGGAAAAACAAGTAAAATATAACAAGAAGAAACAAAGGAATCAAAATTGAAGTATCGAGGAAGAACCAAAAGCCGGAGCCTGGATATGGATCGGGTGGACAAGGAGTAAAGAAACACGTGAAGAAAATTCGATATATGGAAATTTTTAAATATTTAAAATTCCAGGAAATTTCGATATTTCAATCGGGTTAAATTAAGGAAGGAAAGAAATTATGGAAGAAAAAATGGAATGAATTATGTATGTAAATTTTGAATGTTACCTTAGTGTATGATGTGTAGCCAAAAAGGGTTAGCGAAGGCAATTTTCCTTTTTACCTGAAATGAAGTCAAAGACTTTCATTTACTAATTAATCACGACAAAAAATAAAGTCAATTTTGAAATACTTAGCTATCCTGGGCTTCCTAACTACACTTCGAAAACACTTTAAAGAAAATCACTTAACCTCTAAATAAATCGACCAGAATTGCATAAGAAACTTTATTTTTCGAGGATAAGCCGAAGATCTTAAAGGATTGTTCGCAACCCAAACTTTGAGGTAGCTTACAATTACAAACACGGAACGATGAAATAATGATATTTCGAAAACGTGCAACTGCCGACGCAGATTTAGTAGACTTCCTGTCGAAGTAGAATTTTGCCACATTCATGCAGATCATTTTTATGTAAAAAAATATTATTAAAATTGTACAATTTCCCCGTATTGGAAGAATATCCCTGGAAATACGGCATAATAGGGGCGATTAGCTTATAAAAGCAACCACTTTGGTAGGTGAAGCAAGCAGTCCGGAGGCAGTTTTAATGAGAAGAATTGATAAACATTTCGAAAAGTCAGTGGAAGAAGTAATAAGGGAAGCGAAAAAATGTACTGCGGCGCAGAAAACAGGAAGTGTCAAGACGTTGGAAGGCGTACAGGACAGAGAAACTATGTGGTTTTTTTTATTACATCACTGAAGATTTTTTGTTCTCTTTTTTTAATTATTTATTTTTATTTTTAAATTTAATCCACTTGCTCTGCGCGAACCGATTTTGAGAGTTTTAGTGCTTTTATAGGTATTTTAGTGAAATAAAATATTTCATGTTACAGAAAATATATTGTCTAATTTTGCTACAGCCACATTCCAGTTCGCGGACTCTAAAACCTCGTTGCGCCTGACAAAAAAATTGTATCTGTAACCTTTCCTTCATAGAGTTGGAGTAATTAAAGGAAGCATATAACAGACCATTTCGCTAACGCACGTTAGGTATATATTTTATTGTTATATAGCTTCGTCCTAGCAAGCAATAGATAAGATATACAGTTTTATTTTTTTCGAAAGGAACGATACAACAAAATATTTTTATCAAAACCATAAAAAATTGCTCAGCATTCAGAATATCATTCTCGGAAATACATTAATTACCTGCATCTTATTCTTAGTTTTTTAAAAAGCAATATTTTCATTAAGTTTTCTTTAAAAAAAACTTAAATTAAAAGTGGGCTTGGGTGAAAGTGTTCAATAAGTGAAATGCATCTGGTTGTAGTTTTAAGACTAAAACTTGTTTCGAAATTTGTTTATTTCTATAATTCAAAGTGTAGAGATCACAATGTCAATTTTGTAATCTTTCTAGGTATTCGATCAATGGATTTAAATCGATTTTCCTTCAGAAAGATGGATTTTCACATATCAGTCAACGGTTAGATTTACAATGGTTTCTGCTGACAGACGTCTTGCCTACAAAACACAAATTCAAACTTCACTCAGTTACACAATGGGTGCAAGAACGATTGATTTATTTGTGCCACAAACGCAAGATAACATGAAGAATATTATTTTACTAGCAAATAGCTCTGAGAAAACATTATTGTTACCCAGATTTGTTAAGAATTATTATTCTGCATTCACACATATTACTAATGACGGGAACTTTCCGTTGTAAACAGTACAAAGTGAATTATTAAGGAGAGGCAAGAATTATGAATGACTATCGTGGGATTAGGTTCAAGAATTTTAAAGAAACAAGGTGCGTTTAGCAAACATTCAAAGGTTGTTGCCACACTTTACGCTTTCTTCTTTTTATAAACATTGGTCTTCATCTTTAATTATAGTAGGAAATGCCTCACAATCTGTATATTTTGAAATAAAATTATGAAATGTTAACAAGTGTTTTAACTCAACTATGGAAAAATTCAAACAAGTGCGATAAAGAAACTCTATCAATTAGTAGGAAACAGTTTTTTAATAAAAAATAGCGGAGAGTCGTTAAGCGTACAAAATGAAACGATGAACAAGATCATTGATGAATAAATGTTCAAGCCATTTTTTGCATTATATTGCTAAGACACAATACTAGAATGTTTGTTATTAAAACTAACCGATCTTTGTTTGTTTAATAGTTTCAATAAAAATAATTTATTGTAATCCAAAGTAACTGAAAAATAATAATAAATAGATCCTAAAAATTTAAAAAATGGCGCATAGAAACTTTGTAATTACATATAATTTAGGCAGTGTCTATTCGCATCATCCGTGTCCGCGTAAAAGAACTTTACACCCCCCCCCCCTTTCCCTCCTCCCCCAAGGTTTGTATCTAGAATAGGTTGTGAAGAACTATTACCAGTAATAAGAATATTTACGTTCCGTGTAGTCCATGCAAATGTTGCGTACACGGAGTACACGGATCCGTGTTCTCCGTGTAAAAGCTCACACGGGTGATGCGAATAGATACTGCCTATAATTTATACAAAAACCATTAGTTTTATTTTATTTGTATCATGTCGAAGCTATAAAAACCTAAAATCGATCCCTGCAAGGGTACCAGCGGGATACTGATTGACCGCGATATGGTTTTTACGTTAAAAAAAATTTAATTGTTGGAAATAATAAAAGTTGAAACTTCCTCAATTTTTTAATAACATTTAAATAAGACATAAAACGAACTCCTGCCACTTTTTCGGTAGACTTATCTACTCCTGCCATAATTTTATTTATGTGAAAAAAAATTATCCATTGATAAAAATCATAAAAATTCATAGATTTTATATATTTCATCAATAACAAGCTGGGGTACCCGACTTCGCTCAGGGAGTTGATATGAGATTGTGTGGTAGTTGGAATAGAAGGATAAACTTTAAAGTAGAAAGGTAAACAATTTTTATTGAAAACATATTCTTACTATTTACAAGACTTCTTTATAAACAAAATTTTTCATTTTGTTATCCGGGATAATTTTTCGAATTTCCTACTCGAGAGCAAGCTACGTATAGTTGATCGTGAGAAAAGCAGGAGTCTTTGAGGTTGATGCCGCAATGTTTTAAAGTTTGTCCTTGCGCTTTGTTAATTGTAAAACTATAGGCTAATTTGATTGGAAATTGCAGTCTTTTAAATTGGAATGGCAGTTTAGTAGAGATTAGTGGTATTCTGGGGATAAATACTGTGTGTCCTTTGTCCTTTCCAGTCATAAGTTCGGCTTCGATGATGTTATTCGATAGCTGTTTGACGATCATCCTTGTTCCATTACATAGTTTTGGTGAGTTGAGATTTCTGAGTAGTATGATCGGAGATTCAATTTTCAGTCTCAGGCAGTGTAATGGCATTCCTGGTACTTACAAAGAGTTAAAAAATTCTGTAGGGAAGTTGACACTTTCCTCAACGTTTACCATCGCATCGTGTCGATTGAATTGGATATTCTCTCTTCACCGGGAATTTTCTTTTGAATATTAAAGTTGATATCGTCGACAATATTATTTTTAGTTGTTAAAATTGCCTTTTCCGGATTGGTATAGTTGTGAACAATGTTTCGATAAATTTGGTCGACGAGTTCGTTTTCAGTAGTGGCTATGCCGCAGAAATCACTGTTGAGTTCAATGAGGACGTCTGGTCAGTAGGATATGTGCCTTTGCCTATTTGTAAAAGTTGTTGAGCAAATCGATAGTTCAATTGTCATATTTTTTGTTAATCGCAGTATGTGTGGCCATAGATGTGATTCTTTTAAGCATGCATTTATTTTGTCTGCTGGTGTTGACTTGGGGATAACTCTTCTGCCAGAAACAGATTTATTGGAAACGTTTTCCTGGTGCCGCCTGGTGCGTCCAAGTAAATAATTCCGCCAGTGTTGTTATTGATCCGGTCCATGATAAAGTTGTAAATTTCTTTTTGATTTTCATTGAGGAGTGGTTTGTCGTGAGCCATGTATTGAAGTAGTTCGTTAATGTTATAGCAAGCATCTTGTCTTGTACTAAGGTCTGGTTTCTTTTATTGCTAAACATTTATCTTCTAGGCGAATGAGTGTTTCATTGAAAATGTTGTCGTTAAATTCTTTGGCCAGTTCTGGATGAGCTTGTCGGATTTGAAGGAGTCCCATAGCTGTTTTGGATTCGATGGGTTACATGTTGTTAGAATTATGGCGTTCTAGTGTAAAGAAAATAATTTATTCTTTTTTTCGAATTGCAAAAAACACAAACTATCTTGAGCGTAGGCATCATGGAATATTGTAAATGCGTCGTATTCGTAGTTTGCGCGTCTGTTAGGTATCACAGCACCAAGCGAACTGAAGATCAGTCATCCATATGGAATGCAAAATGCCCAAACATCTGCCTCACATCAGGCCCCATCTAATGTCTAGCGCATTGACAACCTTTGGATTTGGAATTTGGAATCCGAGAAATAGTGGATATACATATAAGGTGTTTGTGCTCAACAACTTTGCTCCTGCCGAAGCCACGTGCCATCAAATGACTGGAAGGATGTTTTTTTAGTTATCTTAATTATTGATGAAATGATAAAACAATTTTGAACTTTTATGATTTATATCAATGGATAAATTTTTTTTCACATAAATAAAATTATTACAGGAGTAGATCAGTCTACTGAAAAAGTGGCGGGAGGTCATTTTATGTCTTATTTAAATGCTATTAAAAAGTTGAAAAAAGTTTCAACTTTTATTATGTTTAACATTTGCACTTATTTTTTAACATATTTGGCATACAGTGATATTAATGTTAAAAAATAAACGATAAATCAAGTTTTATGAAATGGGACAATGAAAACTGTATCCAGCTCCCGAACTATTATAATTTGTTCGCAGAATTAGGACTGTAGCGACGAAAAGACGGGTGAGGCTGGCTAGAATATACCCATGGCCGCCGAGAGGGGGGGGGGCGAAGGGGGTAAACCCCCCGGGCCCGGGCTTTCAAAAGGGGCCCGGGCTTTCAAAAGGGGCCCGGGCTTTCAAAAGGGGCCCGTCATCTAAGTCATCAACAGAAAATTTTAATTATATATATATAAACAAATGTTTCACGATTGAAAAAGTGTAATATACTAGACAGATTTTAAATTGAAAGTCACTCATCGATTGTGTATTTGCCCGTAAACGCTTAGTCCCGGGCCAGAAATTCCTTTCGCGGGGGCCTGAATGTGGTAACCCCGGGTCCGAATTTTGTCTCTGCGGGCCTGATTATACCTTAAAAAGGTAATTAAAAGGAGTTAATTGGTATGCATCGAAAGTGGCGAAGTACATTTCGAACATAATAAGATAAATTGTAATAAGTTTGTAATTCAATAAAAAACATTTTAAGGTTAGTATGAGTTTAATTTCTTTGAATTGCATTTATTCCCCCAAAAGGTTTTCTACGTATAAATTTCTTCATCCTTTCCCCAGCTGGACATGTTGTGCTTTTTTGAAAAGGTATTAAGATGGTCAATTTAAGAAAAATAAAAAATACATTTTAGGTAATATTAAAAGATCTTTTTCACTTCCGCAAGTGACTGTACCTGTAACGGTTCGAGTTAGATCAACGTTATTGACAATTTTGGAAGGGTCATTGGGATAATAGATTTTTGGCATTTGTTTGATGTCGCTGCGTTAAGTAGATAAAATAATGATGTGCATACCATGCAAAATGCAAACAATTCTTTTGGACCCACCAGATCCGACGCACACCGTGGAATGTTAGCAGCATCAACAGTTCGATAATAGAATAAAATGGACATCACAACAGGTAACACCTAATTGTCTTCCTCTTGTTATTTATTTCTAATTATTTTATATTCTTGGTTCAAAAAGTGTTAAACATATAAACCGGAACCATAACACCGGAACTGTAACATAATGTTATGTCAGTTTAAAATTACCCTCCTATCTGCGAACATAAATTTAAAATTTAATTCAAAGTTCGTGCCAATATTAAACTTTTAGTAAAAATGTCTACTTGTATAATTTGTTTCATAGATAAAATATGAAATTGGTTTCAAGGCCCAAAAACTTGAAATAATTCCTGCACTTTACTCTTAATTTCGCAAGCCACTATAAACGGAAACCTAAATGATGTAGGTATTTACTTGAACGGAATAGATATCTTTGTAAGCAGGCAGAAAGTGAAATGGAGAAATGAAATTGTAGACATTCAGTTACATTTCCTAACAGGTGTTAAATTAGAACTCTCAAGCCGCGAAAAACGTTGACTTAGACAGCTACGGAACACCTACATTAAAAAGACCGGTAGAGAGGTAGCCCTTATGTTCATAGGTAGACAGTTCAAGGATAGAGCTGAAAATTGCGCTTTAGAAATGCAGTATCGATTAAACTGACACCCCTCCACTTTGGTATGGGTTAGTTTTATTACTTCAACTTCAATTTCGATTAAAGCGAAATATCAACGCATTTGACAGGTTAGAAGAATTATCCTTTTTTTGAAAATATTCAACTATGTCACTACTGTCTGGGGAAAACTAAAATTTAGTAATTGCCGCAATAATTGCATGATTGTCGCATGACAAACAAGAATTGTTTTGAAGCTTAAAAATAAACAAAGCAGAACTTCGGTCTTTCACCCAAGCAGCTGTTCAGTGTAAGTAGTCATTTGATAGAGAAGGAACTTGCCACCCTCGCAACGTGCTCATTGCGCATATTCGACAACAATCAGTTGCAGGAAAAGCATCAGCGAAATCACATCCTTGTAAAGCTTTTGTTTGTCAGAGATTTGTTGAAGGCTAAAATCAATCCAACAGTCCATACAAAAGTAGTGAAAAATTAGTCCTTAAAAATGTTTAAACTCGATTGGATCTGGTCCACAGCAATGGCACCTATTGCTCCAAGGAATTTGCGAATGTCAGCACTATTGGTTGCAATCTACCAAGTGGTTTGTTTCTGTGTTTTCTCAAATAGTGTGAGCTTCTCATTCCTTTTCAATTTTTTGCAGCTGGTAGCTCATGTCCTGTTTTTTATAACACTTCTAGCATTTGCCCACGCAGAGGAAGTTAAGGCTATGCTTGCAGTAGATACTGCTGACCAAGCGGATTGTGAATATTATGAATTGGTTCCTAATTCAATGAATGAAGTCCGATTAAAGACAGCGTCAGACTTGGTTTTTGAGACAGAAGTAGTACTTTTCGGAGGGACAGCTATGTCCTTCATTTACCTCCTGAGCTGCCTCAGCCTGTTTGTCGGAGTTTTCAAGAACCGACCTGAGCCAATACTTCCTTGGCTTATTGTGTACTTATTAGGAATTATAGTACTTATGGCATTGCTTTGGACTGAAGGCGAAAGGCTGTTTAACGTCTTTGGAGGACAAACTCAGTACTGTAAGTACTTCAAGGACGAATTCCATTAATTACTTTTTCTTTAAATATTTGTGTATTACAGACACCCTAGGCATTATTGTCACCTTATTTGATATGATGATATGGTATATTGTGCACGCTTTTTACGTGAACCTTCGACAAATGAGAAAACTGACTGAAATAGCAACAGTTGCAATACCTTGTCCTCCACCAGGCACAGTAATGTCCTTGACTTAATGTTTACTATCTTTTAATATTTTTATAAATTCCAGATTCCTTTTCACTTCCGGAGAGAGAATATGTATTTAGGAAGTGGTGGTTATAGGCATGTTTTAAGAGATTTTGATCATATAAACCAGACGGTTTAAATTTTATAAAAAGCTTCCTTTGCATTTCAAAACTAAACAATTCACAGATCCATTATATGTATCTCTGCCGTTAACCTGAAATTTCAAGAATGATAATCAGTCTTTTTGATGTTTCATTACATTCAGATATCACCAGATGTTTAGTGTTATAGATAAATAAAATTAACCCCAAGCTCTCTTACTTTATGTACAATTTTTAATTTTACTTGTAGTATTTGAGAACTATACTGTCTGGTATATATAAGAAACATGTGTGGGATATCGTGGAGCTCGATTTTTGAGTAAGTACATAATTATCCAGGTAGAAGGTCAAATTGGAATGAGCTAATATTATTAGTAATTTGTAGCGCAGGAAAAAAGGAACGAAGTATTTTTGGCTTACAGATACAGGGTTATTATATAAGACTTTGTGTTCTGAGAATATGTGTATAATTGTACTGTTAATATGTTTTGGGAATGTAAAATACAATGTCAAAATATAACTGAAGATTCTTCTATAAAATAAAGGAATAAAAACTTGCCTATGTGCTCATATTTTCTTAAAATATAATAAAAACAAATTTTAAGTCAAAAACAGTTCATTCCAAATTTGAGGAGCATACGTTCCGTTCTTATAATAATTTTTCCTACTTACAACAAAAAGTTATAGTGTAGGTATGTAATTTAAGCATGTGTCATAAACATCATCATCACTCCCTGGTCGAATATCAGTACATTTGACGCAGAATTACTTGCTGAAAGAACACTGGACCTACAAACAATTACTGTTCAATGTAGTCTTCCGACTTGTTTTAGTTAATCTTACCAGACAGGTAAACATTTTTCGGCCAAAATTTTTGCCTGGGTAATCTAGTTGAACATAAGGATTTTCAAGTTAATGGCATTCAATTGCAAATTGGGGACAATTTGTGATTTGTAATTTGAGATATTATAATTCAGGTGTTTGAAAATATGTAGAAGAGAATATCGTCTAAAACTCAATGCAATCCCCACCAAATATGTGCCATGCACATAACCTCATAACCTCGTCTTGTTCATATACGAATATTCAGTATCGAATTTATGGGGAGAGCAAAGGGGCTTTAGCCCACCCTACCCAAAATCGTAATAAGTTAACAATTGGAAAAAATTAATTAAACAAATTAACATAAAATTAAATAAAATTAAATTCTCTGTCCTTGATTTCAAAATAACTGCCTTTTTCTAAGCTTAACAAATGTTTTTAAAATTATTGTCTCTCTGGCTGTTTGTCCGGGCTAATCTCGGGAACGGCTATACGGATTTCAATTGGACTTTCATTAAAAGTTAGTGTATTTTGTTAGACTACTAAAATAAAGCGTGAAAGGGCCCGTGAAGAAATCAAAACTCCGAACAGTGCAGGCTGGCTCAGCTAGTTATCAATTAAATTAGTCAATTGTGAAAGGTTGGGGGGGGGGGGGGGGGGAGCAGGGAGTCCCTCGTCACTTCCCGCCATAGATATCACCATAGATGTCGCGACGGTCGAACCCCATAAAACATGGCAAAATGTTTATTCCTATTTCGAGTGATCATGTGTTAGTTATCTCCTACCTTGCGTGAGATGTGAAAGTCTTCCAAAGACACCAAAAGACCCGAATTTCTCTGGTAGTGTGAGACTTTTACTAACTAAAAAACCTGTCTAACGCAATCAGCCCACATTATTGCGGTCTCTTTTCGACCCTACCCCTTTTCAGTGCAGCGAGGAATACCTGTACCAATCCAGTTTTCCTCCCTTGCTTCAATTCTTCGGGTCAAAGCAAGCCTTTGTTTATGAGACCCCTCTCCTATTTGCAATGTGCAACGCGGTCTCTTGATCCTCTAGATATACCCAACAGGTATCATCCTGGAGGATGTTCACCTTCTTTAGATGACACCTGAAGTTTCCATCTCCTGTTACTAGTACCATCAGCAATAGTATCACAGCCCTTCGATCTATGACTAGGAACTTCTTCTGCTGAGCACTTCTGGGCGATGTAATCTTAACCTGTCTAGGCAAATCCGCGACGATCCACGGTCCCAATGCTACCTCGTGGCTGACGTCTCCAACGGGCCTATTTACGTGGCTCTGCCTAAGGCAGTATACGGCTAGTATCTAGCTAGGTCATTTGCTCTCTCGTTTCCTTCCATTTCTACCTATCCCCTCACCCACGCCAATGTCACCTCATTCAATGCGGGACAGCCGTTAAGTTTGTCGGTATACTCCAAGGCCCGTATTGAACTCTATATCTGATCATCGCCTGATTGTAGAGTGCCACTACTATTCTCTTACACATAGATCCATAGACCAGAGCTCCCATATCCGCTGATAGACTGAGATATACGAACCCAGGCATAGTCGGGTGTTCAGATTTAGGTCCTTACTGATGACTCCTGCTCTTGCGCTTCCACCAATTGTAGATCGATCTGTGAAAATTGTGACTTCAGTTAGACTGCTTTCAGGGAGCGTTTCATGGTATATCTCAATTACCATTTCTAATTCCGGTTATTTTTGACAAGATCCATAATTTTCCTATACGCTTAAGTAGCCCTAGATCTGTGCCAATTTTTACCTCGATCCATGGGACAGCTGTTGACGCTGACATCCTATCAACAAATAAGTTCAATGGCAGCAAACATAGCAGTATCTCTAACGCCGATGGCGCGTGGTTCCAAATGCAGCTGGTATCCCCACACAAGCCAACCTCTGAACCCTACTCAATTGCCTTTTGCGGTTGTCTTTGAAGCCCTTGGCCACCAGACCACCGAGGCATCTGAACATCATAGTGTAAATCCAGTATGCGGCCTTTTGCGAGAACCTCCACCTTGGGCCACATACCCACCCTCCCTGGCTCTTTGAATTTTTACCTCTAGATGTATTTTTCAGGTAAATCTTGAGTCTAAAAATACCCTCAGATAATTGACTTAGCCCGAGACAGTAAGTTCTTCTTAAAAAAGTTTCAATGGGTTAAAGTCCAGATTCTTAATTTTCCTAGTGAAAATGATGAGGTCTTACTTCTTTGCAAAACTGTAAACTGCTAGTATCATAGGTAAAAGACAAAAAAGTCATAATTTAAATATATACACACTTTGCTGTTGAATTATTATGTCTTTTGCATTCATTTTAGCTGCATCAATGCATGAGTGAGGGTTCGAGCCTCGATCCCCCCCGAGTTTTTAAAACTAAAATTAAAAAATTCACTCTGTCTCTGGGCTGTTGTCTAGCTTGCAAAAACACAAAAACTAGACATTCAATTTCCCTCTTTCCTCTTACCCGAATCCAAGCTAGCTAGCACATCAAAAGCGTTCGCCAAATTCTAAAAGAAAAAACATGAAAGCTAAAAGATTGTTTATTGAATATTTGCTTTAACCGGACTTCCATTTTCAATTGGCAGAAATATTCCTATTGCTTCTACTCCGTTTATTCCGGCGCATGTTTGTTCTTTCTATTCCTTCCACAAAATGAATAAAGAAATACGTTCTGTAATTCAAGCATTGCAGAGATTTACTGGAACATACACATACATATATTCACATCCATTTTTATACACTACATTTATAATTTTTTTAATTATTCCGCGCAAACTCCTTTTACTTTCCCCGGATAAAAAGAATCCTATATGTTGGATATAAGGATATAAGTTTCTAACATGCCAAGTTTCACTTAAATCCGTCCAGTAGCTTCAGCGTGATGCGTGATACAATTTTATTATATGTATAAATTTAAATAGTAAATAGTATTAGATAAATTTAATAAAATTTAAAATGTCCACTTAACACAGATTAACCACACCTTCTCTAGATACAGCTTGGAACCATTTGCGAACAGGTGGAATTGGTTCAGTGAAGGCTGTCTTCGCTGTTTTTAGAGAAAATTAATTAATTATTATTAAGATTCATCAAATACTGACTGCAAAAAAAAAATAAAATAAATAACAATATAATTACAAAGAAAAAGAAAAAGTAACCCTAACAAAGCTGATTCTCCAGATGAGATCTAGATAAGTGAAAATCAATAAGCTCAAAATAATTATTAAAAAGACGACACATAGATGTAATAGGCTAATGCATAAAATAATTAGTGCGGTGGTGGGGAATATGGTAAAAGTTTTCGTTCCTCAAGTGGCGAGTAGGAATCGATAAACATAGAGCTCCCAGCAGTTCGGGGGAATCAACTGCGCCCCGCAACAATCGAAGGCAAAAACAACTCTGGAGTTGTCGCGTCTGCTTTCAAGGGACTCCAATGAAATAAGATTTAATCGGTTAGCGTAGGGAGGCAGCCGAAGAGGATCGATTCAAGGAAGGGCGTGAAGGGCAAATCTAACGAATCTACGCTATACAGCCTCAATACGATTAATATGAGTCGCATAAAAAGGAGACCACAGGTCGTATTTAGCACGACCCCTAAATCTTTGGTCTTGTCCACTGTGGTACACCACTTGACGCAAAATGCCTATAATTTTAAAATGGGGAAGATCATAATTATTATGGTACGTCGTCGGTGGAGTAAGTAATAACGTGTCGGTCCACCAACCCGGAGGTCCAAGTTTGAATCCCACCGGCGGCGACACATGCATTCTTTCTGCTAACAACAGATCACGATAAAAGGCCATGTAGGTTGCAGCGAAAATGTCGCTGGTTCTGATGTGCAATGAACTCTAAAACAATATACCACCTAAATTAACCGATATAAAGTTTTGCAATAACTTCAATAAAAAGTACCATATCGAGGTTTTACCATAAAAAGTTTCCTGATTTATATACAAATAATTTATTCACTCTCACACAAATTACAAACTTCAAGGATCACATGTGTAGACAAATGGAAATAAAGGCTACGTTATTAGCTCGGATACTTTTCGTTTGCAGAATTTCGCTTTTCTTTTGCAATCTTTTTCTGAAGTGCTTTTATTTCATAAAGTCGTTCTGCAATTTGATTGTGGATAAGATCTCGGTACTTCTTGCCTTCTCCAAGCTCTTCCATCTCAGCTAGCCACTCAGCTCTTTCATTAATTTCTGCCAGTACTAAATCGAAATAATAAATATTAAAGTTAAAATTGTATGTAATGAAGGAATAATAAGAATATAACCCTTACGCTCATCAATTCGATCTTCCGGCTCGAGGCTTATATCAGGAGTCTCTCGTGGTTTCTTCTTGGGATTTAGCATGGAAGTAGATATCTTCATTCCACTCATCTTTTCTTGTAACCTTAGCTTTGCCTTTTCCACTGGTTCACGAGGATCAGGTTTGGGGCGATATCTGGTTAAAAAAAATTGATTGCCTTTCATTTATGGGATAATTTTTCTATGTGAAAGTCAAAATATAAAAGAATGTAATATTTTTGTAATGAAAAGAAAGATCCAAAGAACAAAATTATTCAATAGGCTCTAGATTGGAACTTGCCTGAAATCCAAGGAAGACGCCGGCGAAGAAAAAAAATTGAAAACGTTACCATGTAAAAAAAATTAATTTTTTCGAGACCTGTCAACAACCTGTTGAAATAGATGATAAAAATAATGGTTCAATATGGTTGCCCTGAGGTACACTCAAGGACAAGTTAATTTCGTTAGAGAGTATGCGAAATAAAACGCCTTGCGACAAGACAAATAAGAACACAATCAGTGAACGATACTGAGGGAAACCCAAGAACTGATAGCTTATGAATGAGAATCTTGTGATTAATTTTATCAAAGGCCTTACTGAAGTCCGTAAAAATGCAATCAATCTGCTTGCCGGCTTGAATGGCAGATATACAGAAGTTTTAGTACTCTAACAAGTTGGTTGTACTAGATTTACATTTCATAAAACCATGCTGTAAGGAGCCCTAAGGAGGTTTACAGTGGAAGTAAAGCACGTCGCAGACCATAGCTTCAAAAACTTTGCCTACGCAACATAAATTGGTAATAGGTCGATAACTAGAGATATCGCATTTGTTGCCTTTCTTAAGGAATAAGGAGAATAATCGTAGACAATTTCCAGAGTTTAGTAAACACACCAGAACAAATAAAGAAGAGAGAGACATATTCCAATTTTTCATAAAATAGGCAGAAACGCCATCAGTACCGTACGAGAAACTAATACCCGAATTCAAAATGTATTTTAAGACGGTAGTTTTGTCAAATACTGTCTTCGGAATGAAGGGAATCCGGCGGAAGCTTCGTCAAGTGAGTAAAATTCTTAAAATAATACCAGAGTCAGAATACCACAACGCAGTCTTAAAGAAATTATCGAAGAGATTAGCGATCATCAGAGGAGCATTACTTTCACAGTCGCCAACACGCAACGTAGAGAGGTATCCATCACAGTTACACCTGGACTTAACAAATTTGCAGAAATTCCTAGGCTAATATGGGAAAACAATTATCAAAACGTATAGACGGAACCAGTGGCGGAGAAGAGGGGGTGGTCCGCCCCGGGCCTCTGGCCCGACATTTAAAGAAGTCCTCATCAGTCAATTCCCAAATAAGGCCGAAATTTTACGTTCAGTAAGAGGCAGTTTGAATTGGAGACAAAATATAAACGAAGGTAGGTAAGGCATAGCAATGGTGCTGCTATAGATAACGAACAACGGAGAAATTATCTAAGTTTTGCTCGTCTAGAAACATCCAACCAGTCTTTATTCTATTATTCTCTTACCACCCACCTTATCCAAAGTTTTATGATACCACCATATACCAAAAACCTCCACAGAAAACCTATTGTCGATCGCTGGTGTGCAATCGTACATTCAGCGACTAATATACTACACCACCGACTATTATTTTTAATTGGTTAAACTAACCCGTATATAGACAATTGTATATGCCTTCCCTTCTCTCAAAGAGCCGTTTGTAAGTATAAACAAAACTTTAAATCAAATTAAATTGAAAATAAAAGTATATGGATAAATTATCACACTTCAGAATAAGTGTGCGTGCGGAAGTGGCACTACTACCCTACAGAAACCAACCATCATCGGTGCGGGGAATACCCGCTAATTTAGGTAAAACAATTGTGTGTGTGTCGTTACAGACGGCTGAAGTGAATACTTCTAACTAATTAGTTTTATATCGAGAAAATCCCTTAGATAATAAAAAACATGTACAAAATGTTCACAACAAATACATCATTTTCTAAGTTGACCGAGGGCCCCATTTTATGTTGCCGCAACGGGCCTCCGACGGGGTTAGTCCGCCACTGGACAGAACATCATAAAAAGACTTATCATCTTTGTCAATATCGCACTCGTCCAGAACATTTAAATAACTCTTTTTGTTATATTTGTGGTGAAAAGACTTTCAAAAATCAAAGGCGAAATTTTACTGATCTTATTTTGAAGTGTTACCGCGAGTATTTTAGTTTTGCAGTGGCTCGTCAAGACAAAGCTTGGGCCCCACATATTTGTTGCATAACATGTGTAAAAAATTTAACTGACTGGAAGAAAGGATCACGTCATATACCGTTTGCTATTCCCATGATATGGACTGAGACTAGAGGTCATGTTTCAGACTGCTTTTTTGTCTTACTCCAATAAAAGACAAAACACACAGTTCGATATCCTAATTTATCTTCAGCAATAAGACCTGTCCCTCATAATGACAATTTACCTATACCAGGTTGCAATATGTCGCTTAAAATTCATTTTCTAGACTCACATCTGGATTTTCCCCTGAGAATTTGGGGGCTGTAAGTGATGAGCATGGAGAAAGGTTCCATCAGGAAAGATGAAAAGATGGAGAAGCGTTATCAGAGTAAATGGAG
Organism: Leptarthrus brevirostris; assembly: GCA_964036015.1. Classification (NCBI taxonomy): domain Eukaryota; kingdom Metazoa; phylum Arthropoda; class Insecta; order Diptera; family Asilidae; genus Leptarthrus; species Leptarthrus brevirostris. The sequence goes on from OZ038373.1 coordinate 98,753,939, forward strand.
TCCAAGGATGTTGGCAGACTACTGCTGGACGATCAGAAGGTACGAAATGGAAGCCAACAAAAGAATCGTAGACCTTTAATTTACAAACCACATTATTCACATGTTTCTGGAGAACCATTATAATTTTCTTTATAATTCATGTTTCTTAGCCAAAAAAAATTCAAAATTCAATTCATACGTAATAAAAAGTAATAACTGCTTATTTTTATTCACAACACCTAATACATAGAAAAACACTAAAAAAGTTCGTCTGGCACGCCGAAGATTAAATTTTGTTGACCAGTGAAATCATCTGATGGAACCACGAGATCAACAACATGGTCGACACAAGCAGCCAATTGCTCATAAATGTGAGCGGGCAAGCCATATGTTATATAAGCAATGGCGACAAATGCGTTTTTAAGAAAGAAACTCCAACAAATCACATCCTGCAACATCAACAATCGCACATGGCAGGTCAAGGCCCATATGGCACAGAAGGATGACAGATAACGCTCACCACGGAAAACCAATAAGTCAAAGTCAAAAAGCTCGGCATTAGCAAACCACCCACAAAGCCAAGTCTCAGTCAGACAGACAACGTCAAAGCAAAATTCAGTCCAGCCCAAAAACAGACGATTCGTTTTATAGAGTGTAGTCCAGTTACGTTGGAGTAGTAGAGGGAAATTTCGGTAAAACGTTTTTTGAGGCAGTAGTCGAGCTCAGGCACGTACTTGAAAGAAACTCAGGGACAATAGAGTTGCTTGTCTGATTCTCTCTAGTTCCCGTACACCCTTGTGCGGCATGGGGTGAGATGAACTTCAGCCGATTCGAGACAACGATTGCAAGTGGACCTACAATTTTAAAGTGGATTCCGAACCACTGACGTTTACTCTATAACCCTCATGGCCTTTTTATCGTAATCAGTTGTCATCAGAAAACAACCATGGGTCGCTGTCGGCGGGATTCAAACCTGGGAACTCCGGATTTGTAGACCTTGGTTCTTACACTCAAGGGACCAATAAATGATGGGTAATGAATATTTTGTCCTATTTTTAATAATATATTACCGAAAATAATTCACTTAACCGCGTGCTCCCAACCAATCTCTCAATCTGTTAACGATGTGCTATTGCTGTATTAGGCATTCTCTTAATATAAATCGTGGGATCTCAAGTTCTCAACGCAAAGTTTTTATGAATTTTGACGAAACAAAATAAATTTTATATGTAAAATTAGACACGTTAATTTTTCAAATTGATCAATTTAGAGCTGATGGATGTGTTACACTAGTTCGTTGTACAATATTTCCCCGAACTATCTTCCACAATAAGAAAATAAAGTAGATCTCACCTTGGCTGCTCATATGCTCCACTTGCAATTATAGAGTCTAGAGGCTTACGTCGAATCATGCGCATTTTCCTCATAATATCCAAATTACCGAAAACATCATCTTCAGCCTGACAGCGTGGTTTCTCTACGGGCAAAGGGAGTGGTTCTCCGTTACGAAGATGATAGTTTATCTTCTTCCTGACCATCATTGACATCTTAGCCTCTTCCATCAACACTAGAAGAAGAAAACTTTTAATTTTCCAATAAATCATTTCAATATTTTGCGGTCTTTACATTTAATTAAATCACTTGTCTCCTGGCTATACTTTACTTTCGGAGGATGGAATAATCCCCCTTGAGGGATCCTTTTGCTTGGCCATTTAAATTCCGCTTCAGACATATTTATTTTATATTAAAATACCAGAATTACAAAATAAACGCTTCAAAATAATAATTTCCTTCACCGAGTATTATGACGCAGAGCAAACAAGTGTTGACTTCGATCAAACTAAACTGCCTAGAAACGGCTGTTGTATACCTTTTAGCATGTTTCTAATGGGGAAATATAGTATAAAAGTAGAACCGAAAATTAGACTTTTAATTGAATCGACGAATGGAAAAGTGGTTTAAGTTTAAAAATGCAAATAATGGGAAAACACAGAAAACTATTTAACGTTTAATTCGTAATGATTTAAAGTTTAGTGGCTATTGTAAAATTGTTGCTGCTGTTCCAAACAATCTGGCATGGACTTAAACCTTTCTTCCACTAAATAAAAATTGTTTAATCTTTTTTTATTGTTAAAATAATTTTCATGTGATTTTCAAGGATAAAGAAGGTAGAAAAATACACTCCCCATAAACAAAATAAGGTATTAATGTAAAATCTTTATTCATCTCCCAACCTCTAATTTGCTTACAAAACGTCAGAATAATAATCACGTAGAAAAATAAAATATTGAATCCACGAACAGGCTAATAAAAACAATTTTCTAATAAAAATAATAAATAAACTTTTGAGTTCATATTTGTAAGGAAAATAGTTTAAAAAGCAATCTATTATTCAGTATCTTTAGCCAGGACCAGAGTCCGGAGGGGGGGGTATCTAATTTCATTAAGAAATCAAGGAGCTATACAAAGAAAACTATCAACAAATGCATGTACATAAAATATGATATATTATGCAATTGAAAAAATATGGTCATATACATTTTAGGTTATATTTACATTTCAGTCAAATTTTTCCTAATCAAGAAGTACACAAAATTTTAAAAACCCTCCTGGGGGGGGGGGGGGGGGTTGAACCCCCAAAACCCCCGTACGCACGGGCCTGTCGTTAGCATCGAAATTATATTCCATGAAAGAATATGGTTGTAAAACTCTAAGACTTATATTGCAAGATATTTTTGAGATTTTCAATTTTCTTTTCATTTATAGAAAGAAATAATAAATGAATAAACTCGGCTACTGGGAAGTTCTGGAGTTTTAAGAAAAATTATAATCAAAAGTCATATTTTTGGTTATAATTTTATTTCTTCCATTGTTGTTCTGATATACATGGAGCTTTCGGATTGTAACTACGTTAAATTAACCCTCAGGGGTGAGTGAATTTGAGATATACAGGGCGTCAAATCATAATTGTCACACCTAATTTTCAAAAATAAATCTAAGTATTTTATCCCGACAGCCAACTTTATTACATAAATACACACATTTCAATTTATTATATTTAAAATTTTCATTCGATTAAACCTACTTTTCTACTTGCTAAATGTTTAATACGATGGTTTAAATCGTTATACGTAGGTGGGCACGAATCAAATTTATTTGTTATTTTATTTTACTTTAACTACAATTTTTTTAATATATTAATGTTGGGATATTTTAAATTGCCTGGTTTCTCTAGCACGTATTCCTATGTGCAAAATTATAGGGGCTTGTGAAGTATTCTGCATCTGTACATACGGCTCGATACGTTCAAGACTGGTCTTGCGACAGTTTTTTTCAAAAGATTTTGGTCCTAGATTTTTGCAAATGGGAAAGCATTTTCGGGAAATTAAGGAATTTAAAAACTATTCACATGAATAAATTCCAGAAACATTAAGTTAAGATACAGGATGAAATAACTAAAGATAGCATCAATGCCCACTGTATCCAACATCTTGTAGGTATGTTCAGGGAGAAAGGAGGCTAAATCGAATAATTTTTTTAAATATGATAATTTTTTTTATGTATATAATGGCACTTTATTTGACACAATCGTTATAAACAAAAAATCCTACAAAATTCTAGCTACCCTAAAAAATCTACAATATTCAAAACAAAGGACACAATAGTTAACGATCAAAAAGAACATAAGAAATGACACTGTACGTTACTCTAAAAATGTTTCGTAAAAACGACTCTAAAACTTGAAGGCAAAAAAACAAAAATAGTAAAAAACCTGTAAAAAAGAAAATAAAAGAAATTTAAAAATGCCTCCAAGCGAGCGCCAGCTCTAAGAAAAGTTGTCAAAAATTTTGAAAAAATTCCGAAACTAATCCTAGCACTAAACAAAAATAACCGAAACCGTGAAGAAACTTAAACAAGAACATGATTGTCTGAGTGTTCGCAGAGGGTAGATGCAGCACCGGGCGAAGTTCCTACTTCGGGAACCACTGCTCCCAAGCAAATGCCCTCTCTGTAGAGCCGTTCGCCACCATTCTAGTCCTCCGGGAGCACTCATCCAAACAAGTTCTAGACGAACGCACAAAAATTCCGAACCGATTAGAGTCCCGCGGGACCAGTCTGCAGAGTCATTGACGTCTGCAAACTGCTCCCATCATCCTCCCAGTTCTACGATTCCAACGTGAGACTTGTCCTTCCCGCAGCACTTGCAGCAATACCAAAGCGAAGAGAAGCTTCGTGGACAAGCTGCTGCAAGTCTGCGGCCTGTTATTCCCAGTGAAAGACGAGGCTTCCGTTCCGCACCGACGATAAAGGTTGCCAGGTGCAGCTGAATGTGTCGGCCTTCGTTGCCATGATAATATAAAATGTATTTAGTTATGTAATAAAGTTGGTTTCTTGTTCATGACAACAATACATTGGATTATTTATAACAATTAGGTGTGAGTTATTATTTTACACCCTGTAGAAGCACATGGGTACCCGATTAAAAATAAGACTCGCAAATTCCTAGCCTGAAATAGGAACGCAAAGCGCCAAAACGCCTGAATGGCACTCAAATAAGGAACGGTACGCCTTTATACTTGTTCAAATGCCAGCCCGCTGTATTAATAAAATACGCACGAAATAGTCCAAACCAAGCAAGGTATGCTCACACTTTTTCTGGATAAAAATGACACAATAAAATTATTTTCGCAGCTTAACTCATTCGAGACCGACGTCTGAAATAACAAAACTATATCCGCACTAGCCGAAAACGTTTGTGCAGTTGAGTCTTATTTTCGCTAAGAAATGCTATAACTGCTACTGGAAAATATATAAGAATTGAAATAACAAATGTCAGGTAATTTTATCATTATAATTGTCATGACTAAAGTTGTCAGCCATCGGCTATCGGGGCAATTTTAATATCAGGTGGCCGATGTCCTAAACATACATACATAACACACGCGGTGAGTCACCAGTCTCGAATGTGTTAGAGCCAGAGCGCAGTAACATGCATTTATGGCGTTCATATTTTTAGAATTTTTTTGTCTGTAGCGGTGCATACCCGTGTGGCGGGCGTATTTGTTCGCTCTGCGTGGTCGCAACGGGCGTGTATATACTTTTAAAAATATTAACGTCTGTACTTACTTTGGGAGTTAATATACCAACTCAATTATTTTTACTCGGATATAGGATACCCTGTATTTAAAATTGCGTGGATTTGTACTTTTAATAAATGAAAATATTTGTTTTTCAATTTTTATGTTTAACAGCGTAGAAAATGATGGTACTCATAAAAAAGTCAAAAAATTATAACTTCATGAGATGTGAATTAAGAAATTCTGAGAAATCAGAAAATCTTCAGAATAGTCGCAATTTTTCTTTTCTAAAATTTCCGTTTAATCAACGGATTTCGAAAGGTAATCGTACCTATTTCATGGGGAAAATCAAGAATACGATATTTTTTTAAAAACATATTTATTTCGATATATAATTTAGGTGATTCTGAAGAATAAATAGCACATTATTACAAATTACATCCATTTATTATAAAAGTCTAAAAAATATCTAAATAGTTCACTAATTATTACATAGTAACTTAAAAATAATAATAATAAAGGTTGTTAATTTTAATGAATTTTAATTTGGAGATCCACACTTCCAACATTCAACATGATTGAAGTTTTCCGATCTAAAATGTATGAACAAAAACCGAACCGTTTATTTTTGGGCATTTTATTTTCTGCTAATAAATCACCGAGGTTATGATCTTCAGGCATGTCATTGAAATGTAAGAACTCTTTGATTTTAAAACGCAAATTCAATCGTAAGGTTAGAAGCGTCAATCTTATAGTTTTAAAAGTGGCATGTTTAGTTTTAATATAAATTCAGTCCGGCGCATCAGCTTGTTATTTTCTAATAATTTATAAAAAATGTAAGAATTGACGATAGCTTGACGCATTGGTCATCTCCAAGTTTTCCAGGTGACTGTAAAGTCATGATTTTTTTTTTTAAATGGTGTGGCCAAAGCCTAGGGGACAAACCTTTGATGCGTTAGAATGGATTTGGCCGGAAGGGAATTAAGGTAAGGGAAGTAAGGAAGCTTGAGTCTTGTTTTTGCATTGCTGCGAGCTAGACAAAAGCCCAGAGACGGAGTGGATTATTTTAATTTCTTAATAAAAGCTCACGGGGAGACCTGAGGCCTTATTACTGAATACGGTTCGATTGCAATCGGTCGTAAATATAGAAAATTTAGAATTGAATCGGCCTAAAGCTGGCAACTCATGAAAGTACAATAACTCTTTTTAATCTCATTCAATTCTAAATTTTCTATTTTTACGATCGATTGCAATCGAATCGTATTCAGTAATAGGCCCCCTGGTCTCGAACCCAGGACCCACGTCATGGTGGTCGTGCCGCTCATCGAGTTGATCCAACTCCGTTTCCAAAAACTATCTGTCCCTCCTTTAGTACCATTAGGTCTGTTCCCTGACTTTCAGTGACAAAAGTGCAGAGATAAAAAGTGCTAGTTTGTGGGGATAACACATCAGTGAGTTGAAAAACGCAGAGTGCTTTCCAGTGCCAAGAATGATAAATGTCAACTGACAATTCAATGCAATTAACAATTCATAACACAGAGCACTCAATACTACGAATAAAGAACAAAAGGAAAGGCCGATACGTATATATACGAGAACAAAAAGTGAAGCAAAATTTTCTGCAGACTAAATGTCAAATTGCAGGCTCATTGTCAAAATTTGACATTTCAATTGTGAAAGTTTTTATGCCGGCAAGTGTCCTCTGGAAGAAAATTTTAAATTGTGTAAAATTTGCTAAGAATTTTAAAAATTTGTGTAGTGCAGTGCTAAAAAAACATTAAAGACATTATAAGTGAAGTTTACTTAGAAAACAGTGATTAATTGATAAAATTAAGTGCATTATAAATTTGTGTGAGAACAAAGTGCGAAATCATCCTGTTGGAGTCTCGTTTCATAGGTAAATATAGAACAAATAGTAGTTAAATAGTAATGCTACATTGAATGACTTAATTGAAGGCAAATCAATTAGTTTTAGCAAGAAAACAAAGCGAACTAAAAGTAACTTGTAATTTTTCTTGGCAGCCATTCGTTTGTTTTCGTTTAAGGTTCAGTCATAGTATAGATATCCATATTTGAAGATTTACAAGAAAGCCGAAAAAGAGGCATGTCCATCCATGTACTGCCATAATATCGAAAATAGCAAGGATTTGGCGAGGCTCAGTAAGATTCTGTACAAGGCAAATTGCAGCCCGTCGTTCACTAAACAAAGGAATGGAACGTCGAAATAAACGACCTCTGAACCCCGGGTACTACTAATAAACACGAATTTTCCAAGCTGTACATACAGTTGCACCGAAAGCACAAACCTTCACGAAGTGTTCGGACACCGTATGAAATCAAATATTACAGACCTCGTTTAAATTTAAAACCCTGGAACGAGTCCTAGATATCCATTTACGAGAGATCCTTGACGAATCTTCTTTATCCGCTAAAGGTGTTATATCTCCACTCCTCTGGCTAATGATTATGAATAAATTCTAGCTAGAAAGTAAAGGGGTCAGGTAGTCGCATATGCGGACGATGTGGTAATCATAATATCGGGACTGTTTCCCTCCGTTATCAGTGAATAATGGAGAAATCCCCAGGTTGTGGTCTGGCTATCAATTCAAGGACGATCGATTTAATATTGTTCACCACTAAGCACAATATACCGAACTTTAAGCTTCCTAAACTAATTGCTAATTGCACTTGCGCTATCCTCCAGCACGAAGTATCTGGGCGATATACTGGAAACAAAACTAAATTGGGAAACAGGGAATCTGGATGCTGGACCGCAAAATCATACGGCCACAGTAACATCCTAAATATGTTACCAAAGGATCAAAGGCATCAAAGGGTTGTCCCCTAGGATTTGGCCACATCGTATAAAAAAAAAATATTCTGAAGCTGTGCGAGAACTTAACGCAGGAGTCAGCAAGTTGCGACGTCGCCATTTTATCGAACAGCTAGGCTCCTATTAAGGCTCTTGGCTCAGCGACTATTATTTCTAAATTGCTAGAGAGATGCTACGAGGAACTAACCCACCTGATTAACCGGTTCACCATCACCTTAATCTTGGTCCCAGGATACAGAGACATCAAGGGGAATGACAGAGCTGACTAGCTAGCTAGACGGGGCTCTGGTCTTCTTTGCTCCATTGCGGAGATGGTGCACATTACGCTTAGGATCGTTAAGACGAATATCTTCTCGTACCTTCTATCAACGGCAGACTCCAGGGGGCCTGTTATGGAAAACAAAACGAATTTTTTTTTTTTATACGATGTGGCCAAATCCTAGGGGACAACCCTTTGATGCGTTAGCATGTTTTTGGCCGGAAGGGAATTAGGGTAAGGGAAGTGAGGAAACTTGAGTCTTGTTTGCATTGCTGCGAGCTAGACAACAGCCCAGAGACGGAGTGGATTTGTTTTTTTTGTTTTTAATTTCTTAATAAATGCTCCCGGTCATCAGGTCTCGAACCCGGGACCCATGGCATGTTGGTCTTGCCGCTCAACGCATTGATCCAACTCCGTCTCACAATTCACAAATGTAAGACAAGACGAAACGATTTTGTTTTCTTATTACAGAAAACGATCGTCTCACATATTTAGAACTACCTAGAATATTCAAATGAAAATTTGGATACGTAGCCAACTTTGATCGAAAAGATTTTCACACTTCTCTTGTTCCAAATATTTGTTATTTTAAACATGTTTAGTTTGAGATATTTTTTAAGTAGTTCTGATAGTGAAAGTGATGAGGAAAACTGCAGAATTCTTTGGTAAAGAATACGATATTCCTTAAATCCACTTGAACTCCCAAATTTAATATGAGAAAAGTTATTTTGAATTGGTATTGTTTTAATAGTAATAATATTGACTTTTATATTTTTTCAACTTTTCCGCATTTCAAAGGAGTGTATAATGTATTTAATGGATGAAATGTGAGACCACTTTAAAATTAGAATAAAATCAACTTCTGCAGTTGGCAGCTTTTTTGAGATTCCGGACAGGGAGGTTACCAGAAAGGAGTTGGACAAATATTGGAATGTCGCAGTCTACTGTCTTTTGTTTTGGCGGAAGCGCGTGGCATATTTCCTATCATTGAGAGTATTTACGGAACTCATTATTAAATAATTCCTCCAACCGAAAATGGGCACATTTGTTTAATAGAAAAGGCTGTACCAGTTCAAATGCAATGGTGATAAGTAATGTGCGCACATAGACTACAATTTATGTTAACTTTTGTAACAATTTGCAGGTTTGTGATTATCAGATGAATATTCGTGCCACTGATGCGAGATACGGAGGATGCTCATACAATTCTCTCGTGTGGGAATTAAGTTCTCAACGAAGGCATTTAAGTGCGAATAGGATTTGGGTGAAAGAAGTTGGCTACTAGGTAGGATTATGGGAAGCGAAATTCAACACTGTCCATTCCAAGTGCAAAAATATTATTGATCGCACCATAGGCTTATTAAAGTGATGATTTAAATATTTATTTGCAGTAAGAGAACTTCATTACGACACACCTAAAGCTGTACAAATTGTCAATACATGTGTGGTCTTGCATAATATGTGTATTCATTTTCGAGTGGAAACGAGTATGGACGTAGTAGAAGAAATTTCAGAAGTAAATCTCGTTACAGAGATAAGTGATAATGAAAGCAATGGTGGGATACTTATTCGCAATGAAATCCGAGATTAATTAAATTAAAACAATGTAAATAAATATCCTTAGACTATTTTATATTTTAATTATGCATCCACCTTTGTTGCTTTATTATAGTGTTGTTATGTATTCCTTTATTTATATTTAACTAAAATAAACTTTAACTTTACAATTAATGTCAGTGTGTGCACTCTAATATTTTCACCTAGCTATGAAATGATAGTATTGGAGCTTGCAGTAACATAAAACCATCCAGCGTTAAGTACTTTCTTTCTATATTTGGTAACTCTGTTCACGTAATTCATAAATATTTGCATAAAAAATGTTTTCAATTTCATGTAAAATACTTATATTAACTTAAATAAATAATATTGCTTTTCACATAAATAAAATAAAATATCAGTCCATAAAATATTGCTATATTCTATCACTCTACCCTACATATAAGAAAACAGCCTTATTTCAGATCTAATTGTTCACGTAAAAGATCTACTTTCTGTTTTTAATTGTAGATCTTGTAATGAATTTCTTTGAGAATCAGTATGTTTAAGCTTCTTTACTTGAATTTCTTAATTTTTTAATTCAAGCATTATTTCAACATTTAATCTTCCACACCACATAGCTTTCTTAAATAACGAGTATTATTTTAGTTTCATCTTTAAGGGATTTCAATGAGCGTGAAATATCTTGAAATAATTCTTTTTGTATTTCACATTGATCTTTTAAAAGCTCATACTTTTTGTTTTTGGCTTCACGGTGACAGGCGGAATGATCTCCTTCCATAAAGGATGTGACTCTTCTCTAGCCTCAGGTTCATTATCTAGAATTTCACCTATAATATGCGAAAGTTCTTCATCGCCTCCAAATGATTTTGAACCATTTTACCGCAGCTCGCAGCTCAAGTAAATTAATTACAGCCTCTTGTAGGCGCGAAAACCTATATTTCTTATTACAGCCACCTCCACTACCTTCTTGTTGCTTTTTATTTTCTCATAACTTCGTTTTTATAAAAAAAAATGTTTTTTTTTGCAGAGAGGTGAAATGCTTTATGCACGCTGGGGCACCCCTCAGAGTTGCCAATTCGGCGATTTCTCGCCGATTGGCTTACTTGAGCCATCAGTTGGGAGAGAAAATTTTGCTCTCTGCGACTAGGCACTTTTTGGGCGATTTTTTAATTTTTCCTGGGCGCTTTTGGGCGATTTTTCAATTCTTGCTGGGCGCTTCTGGGCTATTTGCTGTCATAGTAGAAAAATTTTTGCTATATAGTCATCTCAAATTCTTTTTTTGCGCGAATAACTCTTTACTGAACTCCGAACAAGTCCAAACTGATACTTATCGCAATGGCATTTTTTCGCTCAAACTCAAAGTATGCTCAATGCCGTCGTGTTTATATCTGAAATATGTTCAATTTTAATCCCACTAATTGCACAATGACAGTTCTTGGTTATGTTTTGAAAAGGGGCATGCACGATTCAATAAATAATACTTTTCGTTTTCCTTTATATAAATAATAATTCCTAAAAGATTAAAATGTGCGTAATAAATAGTTGGAAGCGACTGGGTGAATTATTTAAGACTGTGACTATTTGTAATTACATGTATTTACGTGTACTTACGTGTATTAGAGGAGAAGAGGTGTGACTTTTCGTTACTTCGTTAACTGTCCTCCCGCCAGGGAATTTATTTCTACAGTAGCACATAAAAGCGGAACTTTCCCGAATACAAAAGTACACGTAAGTACACGTAAGTGCAAATAGTCACTTCCATTACTAAATAATTAAGAGTATTTTTTTGTTTTTCACGACGCCTCTACCAAAATTTTAAATTTGTGTTACTTGTATCTGTTTTGTAATTAATATTACATTAAAGTTGTAAAAACAACAATTTTAATGAATATAAAATCAAAAGGCGATTTTTGGGCGATTTCAAATAATGGCGCGGCGACTTTGGGCGACTTCAACATAACGGCTCGGCGACTTTTGCTCCATACTGTCTGGCATCTCTGGCACCCCTTCCCAGCAGTGTCGGACTTCTGTGGAGCAGTTTACCGACTAAAACACCTCCCTTGCTCTCCGGACACTAGCCAGGAACCGTTTTCTACATTACTTCAAGCTAGGTGCTTTCCTTTAGCGGCCTGCTCGTCTAGGTCTTTCTTTTTCTTGCGCTGCATAGTCAGACGACACCTGAAATCATTATATTTAGAGTTTAAAATGTTTATTTAACTAATTCATACCTTTCTCCATCCTTCTGCATTACGAATGGGAGGGCCTTCAGCGTTCCATTCCGTTGCAATCCTTTTCCCAAAATGCCAACATGCAATTTTGGTATCCGCTGTTGGATGTTACCCTTTTGCAAAATCTTGATTTTGCTCCATGTTTGAAACGAGAATTTCATATTGTTTTATTTTTGTTATTTTCGCCTTACAATCATTATTTATATTAAATAAGTTATAAATGTTTATATATTATTTAAAAAAAACTTACATTTGGTCACTCCCCCACGTAAATAAGGCAGACGAGTGCGCAATTGCAACTGAAGTGACAGCCGATCATCACCGTCTGTTTTCATGACTAATTCGTGTTGCCAAATACAATTTTACAACTTTCGTTTCGTCTTTCATAATAAGGTCCCAAATATAGAGGTCTAACCTCTGGAGCCAAATCTAAGAAGATATGTTCAAGTTATGACATAAAAAGAAGAAGAGAACTCCTAACTAGGGCCTGAAGGGACGTAGCCAGGATAACGGGTGCGGGTGATGGGAAAATCGGGGAAGACGCCACGAGGCTAGGCATTCCTATTAATGCACATTTTCGCAGCTGCAGGAATTAGGGGACGAAAGAATGTCTTTTTCACTTCCTGTGCGAATGTCCGGCACTGACCAGGACAAGATATCGTGGAGGAAAACTGGAGAAGTCATCCACTTCCTGAATTGTACAAGATGGACCTGATTACCTCTTCTCGATCACCCATATCTTCAATTATACCATACTTTATCTTCGATTAATCGAGTCACGAGTTTTTGATACCACAAAACGGCATATTGCGTGCTAATCGGACTTCTACCACTGTGAAGCCCATCACTTTAACTAACTAACTATATCATCATATTCACATTCCAATAAGATGTTTTTAGTTTGATAGTACGGACATTTTAACGGTCTCTTTCGATTCATATTAAAAATGGCAGTTTTTTCGGTATCAAAATAAAACCTCTTTAAAAAGCCAAAAAACTTGGTACTAAAACAGAATACTCCGAAGTTCCAAAATGAAATTAAAAAAATATGATTTTTTTTTACTGGAATGCAAACCACTATCCATGAATCCGATTAGTACCATAATTAATAGAATCCTGATTACAGAAAACCACTCTTCTTTAAGTTATGACTGCAGAACAACACAAATATGAACTTATCACGAATACGATCTTCATAATATAAACTTGCATTAAAAATATATATTTCATTAAATTTATTTGAGTCCCTTGGAATTTCAGAGAGGCTTTGCTTCTTTAAGAATAATATCATTGAATCCTAACCTAAATCATATCTTTAGTTTCTTTCAAAACAGCTACTGTAAGAATTCATGTTAATTAAGCAATTGCGTATTTCTGAATAAAAGTTGTTACATGCAAATGTTTAGTTTTTAAGCTTATGGAAAACTATACACCTAAGTTAGAAAAGAGTCTTAGTGAAGAATGAAGTTAGGAAATGAACAACAAACTTCTTATAATTAAATAATAAACCAATTAAGAAATGAAAAAGCATCTGTAAAATACATAAAAATAAAAAAAGCCTTTAACTATTCTCTTCTGTATTCCAAATAAGTAAATATAAGAAGACTCGAAGTAGGCTCTGTAACTAAATTTATAATTATTTTACAACCTCTAGAGAGTAATTATTTATTACTAAATTTCTTGACAGACAGAATTAATTTTATTTAATATTTAAGCAACAATATGCAAAACCTACGGTTGCTTCTTGTATAAAAGGTTTTTCGAAACATTCATTACAAGTCTTCAATCAAATTAATAATTAATAAAAGTAAAGGAATAAATGTCAAATTACAACAGAGCACTTAGTTCAAATAAATCCCCTACCATTCGTTAGATTGATTATAATTTAATTTATAAATACAAATCTCACAATACGTATTCATCAATTTTAAATAATTGTTCATAAAATCTAGAACTTAACAAGCGGGCATATGCCGTAGGAAATCACTAGCTGCTTGTGCGAAACGATTTCGCAGTAAATACGTTCCTATTACTTCAGCTACCTCATGTGGACGATCTTCGTGCACCGCATGGCCACACCTTGCTAAAACTTGCATTTGGAATTTTCCTTAAAATAGAACAATTGTAAGTAATATGTTACTTATAATTAATTTATTATAAACTGTACCTTGCATTTGACCAACAGTAAGAGTTTTATCCAAGCCATCAATACTCGCCAACAGAAGTAATTTCGGGACTCGCAAACTTAGAAATTTTTCACTTAGACCTTCAAACCATCCTACCCAATATTTTTCTGATTGTGATAAATCTATCCGCCATGTATATCTGTAAAAAGTGATGTTTTTCCTGTTAATTCTGTAAACGTGGTTGAGTTAAACAAAAATATTCCCCCGATAGAACCGCCACATAGAGATGTTTTTTTAATTCTTATCCAAAACCTTAAAATCGATATTCTATTCTTTAGCATTTAAAACGCATTAGTTGCAACGGAGTTAACCCTTCTCAGAAGGCGCACTTCACAGGCAGAAGCCAGGAATCAATTAACCTACCCACCAGAATATAACAAAATATTGAGGTGAATGAGGCTCCCACACCAGCATACAAAAAAAAATATTAGTACCCAAAAGCACAAAACACACACAAATACAACTTTCAGGGGTGCACAGGCAATAGAGATCGCTTGAACCAAACCAATACAATACATACACAAACCAACATAAAAAACCTTACAAAAACGAGTGAGTGCAACAGGATGGCTACAAGTTATAGAGCCTCCTCCTTAATGTAACCTTGTCCACGTTAGTGCTGAAGACATCACCAACCTCATTAGCAAACCTACACATGCGGTTACTGTCAATCTTCCCCTGCAGAAGTTGGTGTAGAAAAATTATATCAGCAACCCACCGACGCTTCTCGAGAGTAGCAAGTTGTAGCTGTCTCAATCGCTCTTCATATGGAGGCAGAATCAGAGGGTCCCTCTAGGGCAAAGCACGAAGGGCTGATCTCACAAATCTACGCTGAACGGATTCAATACGTTTAATGTGAGATCTGTAAAACGGAGACCAAACCGGACTAGCATACTCCAGCAGTGGCCTAACAAGGGATGTATACAGATGAAGTCTTATGTGAGGGCTAGGAAATTCCCTGGACCAACGAAGGATAAATCCTAGAAGCGATATTATTAATATGGGGGATGAAGTTAAGTTGTCTATCAAGGTACACACCCAAGTCCTTCACTCCCTCCTTCCACCCGTTGAATACAGTAGTTGCGGGACCTCGAGAAGGTCATAACCTGACATATCCCAATGTTTAATTTAAGATTATTATTGCTACACCAGCTATAAAATATGTGTAGGTCCGACTGCAAGATCTCGCAATCGAAAAAAGAGTTGATTGGGAGAAAAATGTTGATATCGTCGGCATAAATAAGAATTTTACTTCTTTGTAGCAAATAAGTAATATCATCAACAGATAAGATGAATAAACAACATAAGGAACCCCGTCAGGACCATAAGAAAAGTTAACCGGAAGATCTACAATATGTTTGGACAAGATCTCCTCCGTGATAGATGGAATAGGTACGGCGGGTGTATTTCTATTATTAATATGCGAAAAGTTGCTACTATCTGGATAAAAATCGGATGATTCATATGCGCCCCTAAAATATTCAGCAAATAAATTAAAAATAATCTTAGAATCATTACTGGAACTTAACCCGAATTCCATAGTCGATGGATAGTTATATATCCTTCTCCACATATTTACATAATCAAAAAAAACTAACGAGAAAGACTTATGAAATGTTCGTGGCAGAGAATAAATTCACGTCTAGAGTCAACACTGCCCACACGCAGGTAATTTTTCCCGAGTATATTTTTCCTATTCCAGAGAGTTTTTAATTCTCTATTAAACCAGGGGGAGTTGATTCTCTACTTCTAAACCGGACATAGGGAACAAACATCACCCTGACGTAATTCTACGTGTGTATACAGGGTGTTTCGTATTAGAGTTGCCAAAATAAGTGGGGTGATCTTCTTACCTCACACTCTTACAAAAAATTGAATGGCTCAACCGTTTGGGAGTTACAGGGTGATTCATAAATTCCAAATTTTCATGGTATGCCCAACACTCTTTTATTTTTATCGTTTGATCTACTCACCGCAGCGACATAAGGGCCAAAATACTTTTTGAAGCCTAATTTAAACAGTGATTTGTAAAAAAATATTTAAAATTTTAATTACTATTTTCTTTTATTTATTGTTGATATAAAATGGTAATAATTTTATCTATAATATTCTTAATTTGTCAATGTCAAAACTGATACCTAAATAACTGTGTTTGAGAATAATAACAATGCAAATATCTTCAGTAGTTACCTTTCGACGGCGGTAACTCAGCGACCACGCAATAGACACATGTACCTCTCCTGATGACTGTGAAGTGACTGATTCGTCTAGCTTATTCCCTCCCACGCAGCGACCATTGTTTGTTTCAAGAGTTACAATAAGTCGAACGCAATTAGGTACATTAATCGGAATACACTTACTTTAAGGTTTATTATATTAAATAATTTTATTCTTTCTTGGGGACACAATGTGAAATATTTTTTATTTTATTAAACGTTTTAAGTAAAAAGTATCTTTTGGGATCGTAAAGTTCAAAACTTATAACTTTGATACCGATATTCAAGTACAACGCCATCTGGGAGAAATTATAAGAGATTGCTCTTTATAACATGCGACTCATGCTCCAGGACAGCAATATTTTGTATGAAAAACAACTGCGTTGCTATGAAAGACAACATTGTTACCGTAATTTGCGAGTAAATAATATAAATTTTTGGTTATATTTTATTTTGTTTAAAAGTAAAATAGTATTATATTTATGAATGACTGTATTTTTTTCACAGTTGTGTACTGTTTTCTCATGAAAAGTGAAATTCATCTGAAGAAATCGATGTTTAGGCATCAAAAAGTATTTTGTCCGATAAAACAAGCGCTCTAAAACTACTATCCTAATGGTCCTTCCAAAATTCTAAACAATATTGAACTAACTCATACCATTGCAGGTACATTCACTCCCAAAAGTTATAAAAATGATTTCAAATTACCCATCTTATTACCTTTCCAAAAAGGTACAATATGTACAGGTAGAGAAAGGGTCAGAAAAACCACATAACTACTGAATTATTTAATTAAAGTGCAATTAAATAGTTCAGTAGTTATGTGGTTTTTCTGTAGGAAACAAAATTTTCAAGACAAAGGGTCGAAGATGTTTCTTTAGGATACACAGGTAATTAATTTTAATTTTTGCTGCAAAAAAGTTATAAAAATGTTAGAGTAATTTTTTTTATTGCCGATGTTAACTTGTGTTAGCCAGAGTTCACACCCTAGTATCCTGGCGTTCTGTTACTAATGTCTGATGTACAATTTGTTATGAAAGAGTGTAAGTTGATAAAAAAATCGATAACTACGGTTGTTCTTAAGCTAAAATTATTAAATATTGGCGCAATTTACTTTGGTGGAATACGCGGATATGTAAATATTATTATAATTTATTTATAATGTTATTTATTGTGTAGTAGACTGAAACGAAAAAGCGGCTGTACTGGAATATGAAAGGAGATTCCCTAATCGACGTGTACCCAAAAGAGGGGTACTATTTTCGCGGACTTTTCGAAGTTTAAGAGAAACCGGTAACTTCAAACAGCACGGAGTTACGATCTGAAACATCGAAACATTCTGAGTGTCTTCAGGGAAAGTTTGGAGAGTTACTCATTCAGTAGGGTGACGTTCATATCATCATATCCCAGTCGACGGACTGCTGGAAGGAGACTCCGAGAGAACATTAACATTTTGCATCTGACTTCTGTAATGCGACATTGAGAACGGGGTGTGGACGGATGAATCACAGTTCACCGGGGATTGTATCACAAACTTCCACAACGTCTATACCAGGACGGATACTAACCCACATAAGACAAGCGGACCTTCTTCCGACCCAAATTCTGAATCAATGCTTCAGCTGGTATCATCGACGCCCATTTATAGGACCATTCATTTTGTCACAAGTGCCAAAATTCAAATTTATGCGGACTTTTTGGGAAATAAACTACTAAATCTACAAGAGGACATACCCCTGGATAATTTTCGAGGAATGTTTTACTAAAACGATGAAGTATACTGTCAATATTGTGTATACTGTCAATATTGTGAGAAAATATTAAATGAAAAATATCGTAACCGCTGGATTAGACGAGGTGCATCGATTCCTTGGCCTGCTAGAGCTGCAGATCTTACACCATTGAACTTTTGTTTTTTATGGAAAACAATGAAGGATGAAGTTTATTCAAGGTCTGTTAACGATAAAGATAAATAAGGTAGCAGAATTGAGACTGCAGCTAAGAAAATACGAGAGAGGTTGCCTACAATACACCTTAAACAGGGAATGCGAAGCAGGTTATTTCAATACATCGAAAGTTACGGAGGAAATTTCGAACAGCTTTTGTAACATAACAACATTAATACGATTTGAATTCAATAAAAAGGATTTTAGGGTTAGTATGAGTTTAATTCCTTTAAACTGCAGATTTTTATAATATTCCCCGATAGTTTTTCTACGTATAAATTTCTACATTCTTTCTCTGAACCTATTGCACCTTTTTGGAAATTTTATAAAAATAAAAAACGAATTTATTAATTACATGAATTTCGGAGAAAATTTGGGAAAATGCTGAACTTTTGGTAATTTCAAAACATTTTTTTTTCACTCTTGGAAGTGACTGTACCGGTAGTGGAAGGAGTTACATCACCATTGTTGACAATTTTGGAAAGGTCATTGGGATAGTAGTTTTTTTAGCATTTGTTTGAATATAATAGAACTTATGAATCACCCTGTAACTCTTAAACGGTTGCGATTGCCCCTTCGATTTATTGTCCTTCCATTCGGTTTGAAGATAGCAGTGAACAAACTAAACGCAGAAAAATTGAAAGTTTACATAAAGAAGCACTACTGTACGACTGAACTGTCATTTTCTGCCCAGGTGACTTGCAGCTTGCAACGTTGATGCTGCGTGGCTTCTCAAGAATTTGTGTACTTTTAACCCTACGTGAGGAAGTAAGTACTTTCAGACTTAATGGAAGTAAGTACAGTGCTCCAAGCATATTTCTGTGTTCAGAAATCAAGATAAAAACAATATTTCTACCATTCCGAACCATACAAGGAGCGGAAAAAATGTGTTATCTGGAGAGTAAATCTTTCGCTATTGCAGCAACAAGTATTTCAGTTACGCTTCAAGTGTTAATTGACCATACTATTCGACGAATATCAGAAGTACAAGAAGAAGTTCTAAATAATTCAGACATCAGCAACATCTGTATTTTTCAGCAAAACAGGGGTGTAACAGCAGTTCTGGCCAGAGTCAATATATTCAAGACTTTACGCAGAAGGTGTATCAGACGGAATTTTTTTTTTACGAATTTTATGCAAGGATCGTAGGGCTTCATCGCAAATTATAATTTAGCAAAACCCACAACCGTTTCCACCTCCGTTTAGTAGACCAATTAAGCTAGAATACCTTCATGAGATACTAAAAAAAAGTAACTATGAAGGTAATGAAGAATTTCTATATATTCTATTATTCATATAAATGGTGTAAATTTAGCCGTCAGCCATGTCATATATTTTACTATGGTTGATGGTGTGCAATGCTGCAAGAAAAACCAACTCAGTATGAAATGATGTCCTTGAAAAAACCGATTTCTCAAGAACTTTTTTGGAGGCATTTTAATTTATTAACTTGAAATATTGTATGCATATGATACTGTCATATTTTTTATTTGTAAAAATAATGATTTTCAAGGTCACAGCAGACGATCTCCGAAACCTCCTTGACAAAAAGGTGTTTGGCGATGTACACGGTATCTTGTGACTGGGTCATCTAAAATCACAAAGCAAAAAAGATTTCGTTAACTTATGAAATTATCTAGAAATTAATCGAAGGAATAAGCAAAATATTCATTTTTCCTCAAAAAAAAAATTTGAAGTTGAAGTAAAATTTTGGCCTTAAATTGTTTATAAAATGAAAAATATTTATTAGATTCGCAAATCCTTCGATTAATTTCTAAAAAATATATTCAAAAAGATTGTGTTAAAATTTGAGACCGATCGGTTCAGTCGTTTTCGAGATATCGTGTACACCGACTTCAAAAACTAGGTTTTGAGAAAAATGTGTTTAAAGTCTCAAAACCATTTTACATACGGACAATTTTTTTTTAACTTATCTATTTCAAGACCACATAATACACAAGAGAAATAACACAGAACGTAGAACGTGGCCTTCGTTCCAAAACGGCTAGGCTCTCTAATGGCTCCAGTGATCTTTGCTTCAATGTAATTTGTTTGACGGAAACGTGGCTGTGTCAGTGAATTCTAGATGCGGAGCTGTTTAGCTCTGAGTACATTGTTTTTCGCCGTGAACGTTACGTTTATTTGCTTGATGCGTCCGTTGGAGGCGGTGTTCTCTGCGCTGTGCGTCGTGATGTTCCATGCAGACTGGTTGACATCCCGAACTCCGAAGAATTGGAAGTTTTATGTATCGCTATTGGACTGCCTGGTAAAACTGTGTTCATTTCGACCGCCTATATTCCTCAAGGTTCTCCGTCTAGTGTTTATGAAAGATTTGCCTCCTGCCTGGTGACCTCTCACACGCCTTGATACCTTCCGACGAATTATTGCTTTTGAGTGACTTTAACCTGCCTGATGTTACCTGGGAGCGCTCTCACTCGGATGATGGCTTGGTTCCTTCTTTTCGGTCTGCAATCAGTTTGGTTTTTCTTTTATAGATGGCCTTGCTTCTTCAGGTTTACCACAGACTTGCAGCATATCTAACGATCATGGAAGGTTCCTCGACCTCGTTTTTTCTACTGATCCTGCTAGTACATTGGTAAGGCGATGCTTGGTGCCCATTGTTCCTGAATCGAGTCATCACCCTGCGCTTCATATTGCTTTTTTCATTGATCCAGTTATGACGGCTTCCTGTGTGCCAGATGGCGTTTGTTATAACTTCAGTAAGGCTGACTTCTCCGTAAACAACAACTGGCTCCCAGCTTGTGATTGGAGTAGTGTCCTCAATGAACCAGACATTAATGCGGCCGTAAGATCTTTTTATAATTTACTGCCTATCTGTTTTACTTACTGTGTCCCTATTTTTAAATCGAATAACTTACGATCTAACCAGCCTTGGTTTGATAGTTCCTTAAAACATTTATAGAATGTTAAATGTAACGCCTGGAAGGTTTTGTTCCTCTAGGAGCGACACTGACTATTTAACTTATTCCAATTTATGCAGTCAATTTTTATCTGACTTGGTGGCTTATTACAATAATTATATTAACAGAATGAAAGCATCCTTACGAGTCGATCCTAAGCGATTTTGGAGGTTCGTGAACTTGAAACGCACTTCTGATGACTACCCATCTTTTTTTTCTTTCGGAGACAGCGAAAGCAATGAGGCCTTGACGATAGCAAACCTTTTTGCTGACTTTTTTAAAACTGAGTTTTTGGACGATACCTGTGATATTAGCTTTAGGGATTTTGCCCATTTGCCGAGGTTTCCACCGACTTTTCTCAAATCCAAAGACATTTTACTTGACGAAGTTACGGTATTGAAGAAAATTTTTACTGTGACTGACAGTTTTTCAATTGGTCCTGACGGTAACCCCGCCTCACTCGTGAAAAGATGTTGTTCCGTTCTTGCTCCTATTCTGTGTTATTTAGTTAATCTCTCAACTCCGAAAGCTTGGAAAACCTCTTTAATTATTCCCCTTCACAGAAAAGGTGACAAATGCGAAATCTCGAACGATAGACCAATTGCTTATCTTCTTTGTATATCCAATATTTTTTAGGGACTTATTTGCGATGTTCTATACTTTCACTGCAAACCGTTTTTGCAGCCGTTTCAACATGGCTTCATTAGGGGTAAATCAACTACCACCAATTTATTGGAATTTTCAAACTTATGTATTTCTGTAATTGAAGGTGGTAAGCAAGTTGACTGTATTTTTACTGACTTCAGCAAAGCTTTCAATAGAATAAATCATAGAATTATAATTCTCCCAAAACCCAACTTTTCAAGCTTAAGCATAATCACAGAGTGAGGAAGTTTATCAAATGCCTTGCTAAAGTCGGTGTAGACGCAGTCAGTCTGGAGACCTTGCTGAAAGGCAGAGATTATGTGGTATGTAAATTCAAGCAAGTTAGTTGTCGTCGATCTACCGGGCAGAAAGCCATGTTGATTAGATGAGATTAACCCCTTACACTGCCCTACAAGCTGTGAGTATATAACAGATTCGAACAACTTGGGTATGCAGGAAAGCTTTGCGATTGGCCTATAATTTGTTATTATGTTTTTATGCCCCTTTTTATAAACAGGAATTATAAAGGAGCTCTTCCATAACGTAGGAAATCTAAGGGTGTGAAAGATTCAAAGTATATGAGGCTATAAATGTCTTAAGATGCTTCAAATGCTTGCGAATAGTATATAAGAACTTAATCTAGATATAAATCATAAAACGTTTAGTAGAATGTGTCCCAACATCTATATGTACAGAAGAAAATTGAACAGTAAAAAGAATACAGTTAAGTACTAGCATTAAAAAATTTGCGTGGAATTTTTCTAAATGTTCAGGGGCTGTTAAAAAATTTCGATTTATTGGAAGTATTAATTCGAGAAGAAAAATTTGATTTCCTTATATTATCAGAAACATACTTAACAGATGACATTGCAGATGGAGAAGTAGAAATAAATAGCTAACAGGTAATAAGATGCCATTCAGAATCAAAAAGAACCGGTGAAATAGCTTTATATCTAAAAGAGGAGTGGCAATACCAAGTAATTTGCAAAATAGCAATATTAAAAAGCAATATGGTAGTTGTCAGTAAAGTACTGGGGCCTTATTACTGAATACGATTCGATTGCAATCGATCGTTAATATACGAAATTTGAAATTGAATGGACCTAAAGCTAGCAACTCATGAAAGTACAATATCTCTTTTTAATCTCATTCAATTCTAAATTTTCTATTTTTACGATCGATTGCAATCGAATCGTATTCAGTAATAGGCCCCCTGGTTTTAGAGTTTGAACTACTTAATTGATTTGAACTATTGATATCCAAGTTCATCCGCTAAATAATTCTGCGGATTACTCATGGAAAGATGTGAGGCACTTTCAGAGCAGTCTAAAAATCTAAATATTTCATAAAGGTTGTGCAAAATGTGATGCCTATGTTCTGAAGCCTCTTGAACATTAATTCTTGTATTGTGTATTAGTGCATTACTTGTGAAACTTTGCCAATTGATTTGTCTTGAAAATGAGTGATTTATCTTCTTACATACAATCATTAAAAACTGAATTTAGAAATTTTATAAGTCAGCATCATAACATGCATACCGTAAGTGGGTATTATTAATGAAAAACCGACAACCTTGTCTAACTTAAGTGTAAAGAAGAGAGGAACACACATGTCAAAATCGACCTCAATAACTTTGTCTGACTATGCTGTAAACAACGAACCGAATTCTGCTGGTAGACTTTCTTCATTGTCTAAAGTTCACTATACTTCCAACTGCATCATCGCACTCTGAAAATGTGAATACAGAAGCTGTGCGGATTGATGTAAACACTGCATTGGCTTCGGAGCACATGAATAAGGAAGATCTTCTAGGCCATGGTAACTGGCCCAGTTTCACTGGAAAGAGTTGTTGGTATTGCTTCTATCGTTGATGAATCCTCGGTAGTAAATAGTCGTAGATGGATGCACTTACTACGATTAAATCCCACAACTTTTCCTGAGTCCATGGTGAAATTTGTGAGCTCAAAGGTCAACATTTATGCAGAGGCTATTGTTTGCAAACGGCTTGTAAAAATGATGATTATTTATACAAATTGACATTCGTTACATTTAAGCTGGGATTCCCTGAGCACATTTTCTCTATGTTGTGCAGTGCGGAATTTTGACCGTCTGGAGTACTTGTTCGTGAGTTTGGAGCAAGTACGAATAACGCAAATTTTATGGTCATTAAAATGGTACCCTGTATTATTAAAATTGAATGATTTCTACCTTGCTATACTAGAAAATGATTATGAATTGATTGTTCTTACTGAGAAATGGCTTGATGGGAGGATATCATATTCTCAATTATTTGATCCTAGAAGCTACAACGTTACAGGAGAGATAGATTTGCTGAGGCAAGGAGTTTAACCAGGGGTGGTACTGTTATCGTTGCTATTCGTACTCCGATAAAATCTATGACGATCTCTTAACGATTTTTTAAAAGCTTTTGATAGAGTATCGATTCAAATTTTGCTGCAAAAATGAAACGTGCTGCTTCTAGTTGATTTCAGTCTTATTTTACTAGTCGTAAGCAACGTGGAAGAATATGTAACATATATTCCAATGATATATTCGCATTTTGAGGAGTTCCACAGGGCAGCCATATATGACCGGTATTATTTATTATTTTTATCAATGATACTGATGATACCGATGACTTGAACCGTTTTACTTCAAATAATTCGAGAAACAATTAGAAACATAATGTAAAATTATGACCTTTCAGATTTAGAATTCTTTATTTTGCTATTACGGTAATAATATTGTTTGCGTTGAGAGTCCAGGAATTATAAAGACGTAAGCGTTTTTTTTTTCTGACGAAAAACTTACATTTAAAGCGACATAGACTTCGTTATTAATAAAGCATTTAAGCTTTTAGCTTTTATTTAAAGTAGTGGGAGTGAGTTTCGTAATTTCTTTACAGTGAAGATCGTCTACATTTCATTGACTAGATCAATACTGGAATATGCAGCGATCATATGAAGTCCTCAACATAATGTTCGAAAGACTACAATAGAATCTGTGCAGAAAAGTCTTACTCGTTTCCCATACAAGAGATATGATATATTGCGTGGCACTTGAAAAACTTGAAAGTCGTCACACTTATGTGCGTGTCTTATTTATTAGGGATATTTTAATATGTGATGAAGACTGTCCAAAATTGTTTCTCAAAATTGGTCTTTATACACCAGAATGTTCCGTAAACGTAATTTGTTATACTATCCTGCTGATAGAACTAATTATAGATTTTCGAAAGTTAATGATAGTGTTTTTATGTTCCGTTATTTGTGTTTTCTTTTGTAGCCCTGAGGAAGAGTTAAAATAAACTCGAAACGTCGGCGATTGGTTAAACTTGTTTTAAATTGTGGTCCTATGCCAGCGATAATAAATTATGAACAACTATAGCTTAAAAATCTACATTCCTTAAGTCGGTGTTATAGTTGGATAAGTTTCCACTACTGTTCGGACTAGTTTGGAGTCTTGACCAAGAAGGCTTAAAAAACCCATCGCCACTGTGCGCCAGTCGGCAAGGTAAAATTCGCAATTTATCATTCGAGTTGAGTTGAACTACTGACGGGGACGGACGTGCAGCCGTGTCTTGCTTCCCAAAAATTTTTAAAGCGATTGCGAAAGCAAATAATATTAAAACTATTCAAAGTGCTAGTGCCATCTTGCTGAAGCGAAGGGCTTTTATGCTCTATTAGAAAGCACAGTCTGGTGAGTCCGTTCCTTTTTAATATATGTTATTTCCATTCAACATTCAATGTAGTACAATCGTGCTGCATTGAATGCGTTTAACGGGTCTCCACTGCTGAGCATTTGGCTGCCTTTGTCGAGATCAAAGTTCAGCACAGCAGGCATAACACTGCTGCTGGCTTTGTTTTCACAGAGGCGGCTTTGATTTGCATCTGTGGATCCCGTTCGTCAGTCCTTGTGTTTGTGTACGTTTTTGTTTTGTTTTGTTTTGGGCAAATTAAGACCGGGAGTATGCAGAAATTTTTATTTAATTTTTGCAACATTCGTGGCTTGAAAAGTAACCATTTTTCGGTTTACTGCCACTTGATCGCGGAAAATCCGGCTTGTTTCCGATTCTCATATTAATCAGTATCACATCCCTGGTTATCACTTAGTGCCACTCTTCTCTCCTCATCGCGGGAATCGCGGTTTATGTTAGAAAAGATGTGCCATTCTCCCTTCTCCCTCAATTTTCTTCTACTAATCCAGAATTTAATTATGTCTGGATTAGATTTAAACTCTATCGGCATATCATTCATTTTTGTTTTTTATACCGCAGCCCGAATATGTCTGATACTGACACTGTGTGCTCCTTCGATAAACTGTCTTCCGATATCGATAAAATTTTGGAATTATCCCCCTCTTCTGAAATCGTTCTTGCTGGAGATTTCAACGTCCACAACACACAGTGGCTCAGGCATTCTTCCACCACAAGCCCGTCTGGAAGACACGTCGAGTTATTTAGTGAGTCTTTTAATTTACAGCAACTGGTTGATTGTCCGACTCGTGTTCCTGATACTTTGGGGCACAACGCGCATCTTTTAGATCTATTTCTAACATCGCATTCAGAAAAATACTCGGTTTCGGTGACGTCTCCCATGGGTAATTCGGACCATTGTCTAATCTCCGCCCAATTTTCCATCTCCTCTCTGACAACCACTAACCTAAACTCCACCAAAAGATTAGTGTGGCATTATAAAAATGCTTATTGGGCGGGTCTTAATAACTATCTCAGAGAGCTGGATTGGGCTGATTGCTTTTCTATGAAGGACGTTAACAGAAGCACCGATTATATCTTGAACATTCTATGGTTTGGAATGCATCTCTTTATTCCTCATAGCTTCAAGAACATCAAACCAACTAACACCAATTGGTTCAATAATGACTGTTTCGCAGCCATTAAAAAGATGGAAGCAGCCTTCCAGGCATATAAATTGTGCCCTTCAGAGGAATTGAGACGTATCTATAGAGATGCGCGGAATATTTGCATTTCAGCAATTAGCCGGGCTAAGTTCAATTTCGACCAGAGCATCAGACGGAAGGTATTTTCTACTCAAAAGGGTAGTAAGGGCTTCTGGTCTCTAGTTAAAACCGTAAAGAACAATTTCACCTGTTCGTCAACACCACCACTCATTTATAATGGGAATGTTTTTACTGACTCATTGGACAAGGCCAACCTGTTTGCTGCTAATTTTGCTGCTAACTCGTACTTGCCACCTTCATCGCAGCCACTTCCATCTCCATCACAGTGCACAAGTAGGCAAAAGCCGCTACACTTTCGCACTCGGGATGTTTTTAGAGTACTTTCGAAACTCGACGTGTCCAAAGCTACTGGGCCTGATGGTTTCTCGCCCCTTGTTTTAAAATGCTGCGCCTCTGCTTTGGCTAAACCTCTGCGCAAACTTTTTCACCTGTCATATTCAACAGGAATATTTCCAAGTGTATGGAAACTTGCTCATGTCCAACCGATACTTAAAAAAGGAGAGGCATGCGACCCCTCTAACTACAGACCAATTGCACTAACCTCGATCATATCCAAAGTTTTTGAATCACTCATCAACTCTCAGTTGTTGAAATATCTAGAAAATAACCATCTTATCAACGATTGCCAGTACGGTTTCCGCGCTGGCCGCTCAACCGGAGACTTACTTACTGCTCTAACGGAGCGTTGGAATCATTGTCTCCATAATTTCGGTGAGTCCGAAATCGTCGCTCTTGATATTTCAAAGGCTTTTGATAGAGTCTGGCATGCTGCCCTGTTAGCCAAACTTCAAACATTTGGTCTGCACCCAACCCTCGTTAAATGGATAGAGAGCTTTTTGTCAGGCCGTTCAATCTGTGTAGTAATTGACGGAGTTACATCTGATTCCTACGAAATAAATGCCGGTGTACCTCAGGGTTCAGTTCTTTCACCAACCTTATTTCTTCTTTTTATTAATGATCTCTTATCCCTTACTCTCAATCCTATTCATAGTTTTGCCGACGACAGCACCCTTGATTTCGCGTACTCATTTGATTCTGTAATGAATTCACGTGGAAATGCTACAGAAGTCAATCGGGAACGCATGTTTAGATCATTAAACAAAGACATTTCTATGGTCCTCGCTTGGGGCAGAGCAAATCGTGTTACGTTTAATGCATCCAAAACTCAATGCTGTTTAATGTCCCTTAAGAAACGCCCAGTTCACTCCCAACCCATTTCAGTCGACGGAGTGAATATACCCAATTCACCCTCCCTAAAGATCTTGGGTATTGAGATATCCAGCAATCTTAGCTGGACGGACCATATATTTGCAATCGCTAAAAGTGCGATGAAATGTTTGGGTTTTCTGCATAGATGTAAGAAATATTTCACCCCACCCGACTTAGCGTTGATCTACAAGTCCCACATTAGGCCTAGACTTGAATATAATTCCCATATTTGGGCAGGGGCAGGACACACCGCATTGTCAGCGTTAGACAAAGTTCAGCGTAAGGCTGTTAAACTTATTGGCGATTCCTCAATCTCTGAGGGCCTTGACTCTCTGGAGCATCGACGGAATGTCGGTTGTCTCTCACTTTTTTATCGCTATTTCCATGGCCATTGTTCTAACGAAATTGCTAGCATGATTCCTTGTAGACTCATTACAACGCGCGATACAAGATCTACAAGTCGCTCCCACCCCTATACTCTCCGGGTCAAATTTGGACGTACCGTCAAATTTCGGGAATCTTTTCTTAGCAGAACAACACGAATGTGGAACAGTTTACCATCTTCTGTTTTTCCCTCGTCTTATGGGTCTGAAACTTTCAAACGGGGCGTACATCGACACCTCCTTCACTCAAACTCCTAACCCATTTTACCCAACCTTAATTCCTTTCCTGCCAAGGCTGCGCTTTAGCATCATAGGGCATCCCCTGAGCTTTGGCAACATCATATATAAAAAAAAAAAATTTTAGTAGCGCACTTATAGTCTGTGGTATATTTTTGAAAAACTCGTCAGTAGTTGAGGATTCTGACTCAATATCAAATTTCAAATCGCTTTAGGGCGGATCGACACGGTTTCTAGATAGATTTGGAAATATCAAGCTGGTCAGTGGGTAGACCATCTGAACTACACCCACCATAATATTCTCAAATCTGATATCGTTCCACACTGGAGCAGTTAGTTCCATATTTTCAAATCTGATATCGTTTCGTTCCGGAGCCATTCAATATTACCAAAACGCTCCAGACTAGATCAATACATGCAGCGAGCGATGAATTGGATCGAGTTGGCATCTTGCAAAACCACCGTAAATGGTCCCATTGAAAAATTTATTTACATACTTGCTTTGATTTTTACTTAAACTCGCCCTACCGCTACAACTACTCAATCTATAGAAAAAAAATTATATTAACTTAAAGCAGACTAAATTATCTTTCCAAAAAAGTAAAAATGTGTACACTTTATTAACCAAAATAACAATAAATCTTTAATTAAATGTGAAATTTTAGTCGTAAACCAAATTTCGAATCAAAATACAAGCAGTAAGCTCTGAACATAATCTGGCGCTTGTATTTTCTTTAAAATTCCGGTTCCGTACATTTCCGCACTTTAGGCTTACAAATGTCTGTTATTTTCTTAGAGTATGAATATTTTTACTTTATTCCAAAGATTTTTTTGTATACTTTAAATAGAACAAATCAATTTTTCTATAGAAGTAATAGTTTAGGGACTAGGACGAGCTTAAAGAAAAATCACCTCCCGGTTTCCATAAGAGGCAATGTAATCAAGCGACATTTCAGATCACTTTGGCCCTAATGAGCGTGCGTGCAATTCAAAAGTTCATGGCTTGTAGTTTACGATGATTTTGAACCTTATCATGCAATTTGCAATAGTGGTGGTATTTTTTTTACGAAGGGGCCAGAGCCCAGAGGACATCCCTTTGATGGATTGGCATTGCTTTGGCCGGAAGGGAATTATGGCAGTGGGAGTGAGGGAAATTGAATGTTTTTGCATTGATGTGAGCTAGTCAGCAGCCCAGAGAGGGAGTGGATTTTTTTAAATTATATTTTTAAAAACCCACGGGGTGACCGAGTCTCGAACCCGGGAACTATGGCTGGTGGTCGTGCCGCTCAACCAATTGATCCAGTTCAGTCTCCAGTTTTGTGACTTATGTAACAAGAGTCGTTTAGCATAATTTACTCATAAAAAAGATTCGGTTTTCTGCGTCGATATTAAAATTTTCAGAGCGCGAGGTGTTTTTTGCTTTGTACATGTCAATATAATTGAGTATATTACCGATCAAGGTTAGGTTAAGTTAAAATGGCTGCCATCCCGGAAGGGAAGGCGCACTTTAGCTAAGTAGGTAACTCATTGTGATACCATAATTGACGCTATGTTTTCAAAGCTATATTTATACCTAAAGGAAAATAGAATTAGGAGCTCCTGATGAACCGAGCTTTATCCCTGTCATCAGTAGAATAATAGTTCGGGGGAGCCCGAAAATACCGGCTCCTGCAGTTGGGTAGAGCCGGGCACATCGTTTTATTTTAAATATTTGGAGCCTCTGCTCTGACTTCAATTCGTTGGGAAGCTTATTATAACCCTATAGACCTATGTACATCTGTGCATTTTCTTTCTATTTCATCTTCCTAGTCTAAACTTTAGAATATATCTGTGGTCACAGGGAATAAGTTGGTAAGTCGAAAATCGCAACTTTTCAGGGCAGCCATTTTGGAGAGAAAATACATTTTCATTCTGGTCGGAAAATATTAGGGTCATGAGGTACCAACTTTTTAAGAGTGCGTATATTGGAGATTACCACAGTACACATAACTCATAGCTTTATCTATCTCTATCTTTTAGGCGAAGTGAGGACGGAGAGCATATTGTCTCCTTAACACGCGAACTGGTTAAACAATTTTGTTTTGATATTATAAAGTTTAGTGTTTTTTACTATCCTGTTTACTGTAAAATAAACTTTATGAAGTGTAGACATTTATTTTAATAGTGACATTTTTAAAATGAAGTGCGAAATTCTATATGCGGGATATCGTTTTCAGGGAAGTGTTTAATTAAAGGCAGTGTCTATTTACCACCCTCAAATTGCCGTGTAATTTCCGTGTACACGGAAAGTACGTCAAATTTTTATTAGACACTCTGGGAGGAAGAGGTATTAATCAGGCTTTTAGTTGATTTATTAATAAGGAAGGGGGGGGGGGGGGGCTACCGCAACTTCCCCCCGCTAGGTTTACATCTAGAACAGGCTGTGATAAACTATTATCAGTAATATGAATATGGAAGTGACTATTTGCACTTATCGGGTACTTACGTGTATTTCCGTGTACATGGAAATTTGAGAGTGGTAAATAGACACTTCCTTATTAATACAATATTATTTAGTTCTCCGGAGACGGAGTTGGATCAGTTCGTTGAGCCGCACGACCACCATGTTATGGGTCCCGGGTTCGAGACCAGATCTCACCGTGGGTTTTTATTAAGAAATTAAAATAATCCACTCCGTCTCTGGGCTGTTGTCTAGCTCGCAGCAATGCAAAAAAAATAGACTTTCAAGTTTCCTCTATTCCCTTACCCTAAATTCCCTTCCGGCCAAAACCATGCTAACGCATCAAAGGGATGTCCCCTTGGATTTGGCAACATCGTATAAAAAAAATACATTGGTACGATAAAAACAGGTATAAAAAGTGAAGTTTTCTTGGTGTTCCTAGGTTGTTTATATTTTCTACGATCGCATTTTGAAGTCTCCTTAGCTAAGCCAGTGACTCGTTATTTAAGTTTTATAAATGAACACTAAGAACTTAATTTTCAATTTATTTTGGCCCTCCAACGCTGTTTTACTACTGCCATGATGAAAATAAACACAATTCAACGACTCAACTACATCTAGAACAGTGCCGAGGTTCTTGGCTTTTGAGCCTTTCCTTATAGTTCTATTCTCTAAGATACTGTTTCGCCTTAAGCTGCATAGTTGGTCGTTAGCTACACACCCCCGATTTTGACTCAGGTAAGACGGAAGTAGATTATATTTGATTTCGAAGATGAATATCATAGCGTTATACGTTAATCGCTACCTTACATACGAATACATTTATCTGGAAGACACCAGACTCAGGTTTTTGAGTCATATAATGTCGAAGTGACTTACAATTTAGCGACATATATGGAAAAACAAACGATTTATGCTTACTTTTCAGACCAACTAGTTTATTGAACGGCACGCAGAGATCTGGTATGACACAACGTTAGGTGGTTCAGAAATGAAATGAAAAAGGTGGTTCTTTTTCTGATTTCCAAATAAATGTTATAACATTTCCCTAGAGTACCACACTGCAATTTTAATTTTTTTAATTTTCTTCATATAGCTACTGTTAGTCTTTTAAGGTTAATGAAATGAGCTAAAAAATCTATTATATTCTATATAAAATAAAACAAAAACTTTACCCTTTATTTTCAATGTTGCTTGAAGGAACTTTAAACTTCGGGGGCTTATTTACTACTCCATTACACTCTGTCTCTTCGTCTTCATTAATACTGAGTGGGTGAGCAAATTTCGTTGCTTCAGTTGTTTGTTGGGGAGACTCATCAAGAGGCAGCTCATTTGTTGCCAACTTCTTTGTCTCACAACTTAAAAGTAAAACTATTAAGTAAGATATAATATGCTTTTTTGTAACAAAAAAATACTTGGTAATTTGTCCCGGCATAGAAACCTTGGCACTTTCAACATTTCGAATTTGTCCACTGCGTACACACCATTCAATTGCATGAGGAATACTCTTGAAAAAGTTGGGGCGGGATCGCAAAAAACTCTGCATACTTGCAAGTGCCTCCATTGCCGTCCCCTCCACAACATCGATCACTGTGACCCCAATTAAGGTAGGCAAAACTTCCATACTAGCCAAATGTACTGCTATTGCTCCCCCCATCGAATGTCCAATTAAGAGAATAGGTGGACAATCTTCAGGGTACAGTTTATTCAAAATTGCTCCAACATCCCTGTAATTATTGATTTAGCAAGTTCAAGGCCACTATAAAACTATTTTTACAGTACGTAGCAAGAGTTTCTGCCGAAAGATCCGATTCATCATCTGTAATCGAATCCCCATGTCCTCTAAGATCAATTGAAAGACACTGGCAATGTACTAGCTTAGTGATCTCAACCTAAATGAGCAAAGTTCAGGTTTTAAATCTACTTGAAGTAATAACTTTACACTAAAGAGCGCCCATGTAAGAGCAGAATATCCTCCACCGTGTAGCATCACAAGCAATGGTCCCGCTTGTGATGGTTCCTTTGTCCTATACATTCGAAATGTGTTCTTTCCGTCAATGGTTACATCCTCCCTTTCCGAGAAATATTCACTCCATAAAGTTGGTGAATAGTCCTTTGAACGACCTTTTTTCGATGGGTCGCTACAATGAAAATAACAGCATTATATAAAATATTTTGCTAAGGAAAAGTTACTCACATTCTCGCCATCCGACTTGGTGGTCCGGCAGGGGGAAGCCTTCCTTTCATCATTGTTTTCTGGAGGTTAGACATATATGAAATTTATATATTTTCTACCGCACTAAATTTTCCAAACAGAAGTGTTGTTGACGTTTATTAAAAAGTTGTTTGCTACAGAATCCTTAAAGAAAGCTTGCTGTCATTTTAATAAGGGTTGGGCAAAAAAAAATTAATTTCTGTTTCATTTTTATTCGATCCTCTCTGCACAAACCCATTTACAATTTCTGCACTAACACTTTTAAATTAATTTAGAGAGCTTTACAACTAGTAGGTGGATTAAGTTGGTTGCATTTCAATTAAATTAACCGTCATTTTATTTATATGTTATTTTTAAAATACAATTCGCGTTTATTTAAGGAAAGACATTTGGGCGCATGTAGTCCTCCTCTTCATATATCGTGTGGTTGCCTACCAATTTCATTTTAAATATGTAGTGCAGCAAAAACATCATAATTAATTCAACGTTTAAATTGAACTGTTGCCAACTTAATCCACCTACTATGACAGTTTTTGTTGTAAGCTCTTCAAAATTTATCTGTGCTTTTCGGAGTGGAACAGTGGACAGTGGACTGATGAAGTTCAGTTTTATTGCATTGTCCGGGATGAGCGCAAGTGTTTTCTGTCGAATTGGAGTGAGAACGGTAATGTGTTTTTTGTGCGATTGCACTTGTTTTTTGTGATTTTAAAGAATTACATAGCAGTGTTTAAACAATCTTTAGTGCTTTTTAAGTGTTTAAAGTTCTTTAAGTTTGTTTTGAAGAAAATAAAAGTGAAAAGTTTTCCCGAATAGTGTTTTTTTAAAGGAAAGGTGGTGTACTGGGCCGGTCATTTTGCAGCTCTACTTCAGTGAGTTTTCTTCATGTTTTACAAATTTCTAGTGCTTTAAAAAGTTCTTTTGTTTTCGGAGTAGCGTAAGTTAGAAGAAACATTATCCCTGTCTATTATGTGACTGGGAATCGTATTGTGATTTTATAGCTCTTTTCCTACAATTCTGGAAACACGATCCCTCGCCCCGAACTAGCTGGCATGGCACTTGCCTTTGATGATGAGTTCCCTTGTGTGAGTCGCTCAGAAAATAAATGTGTGAGGCATTCGGACGAACAGTCCATTGCATTGCATAAAGCAATAACTTTTGATCTTCTTGGTGCAGTAAAGATGGGTCCAAAATAAACCAAGCTTGGCTGTTGCACCCTGGGTTTGGAAATCACCTGTGCGTAATTGCACGTGAAGAGTCGGTAGTATCGTGAGATTTGCACCTGAAGACAGGGCGATCGCACACCATACACTGTAATGTACCTGGAGCAAAATTTGTACAGTGTTACAATGGAAGTGCAAATGTGTGCAACGTCTGCAATTTGCTAATTTTCCTGTCTGCAAGATGTTAAATAACGTATATCAGCTATCGGTGTAACGGCTACAGTGCCTCCTATCACAGTTCACAGCACCTAGCTTTACCTATTATTTTTCGTTAATCAGCAAGTGCTGGAGCGGCTTTTGTACTTTGATCCGATTGCTCATTGCTTGCAAAAGTCCAGTGTGCGACATGATAGAAATATAGTTATTCTCAACTGCAGTGGAACCCCTTGCCGCACTTTAGACTCTAGATGATGTAGAAAAAGGGCTACAGCTTTTGCTGAGCATGTCGACATTGCGAGCAAATCTAAAAAATTGCAGGACCGAAATAGATGGGTCCGCGAGATTTGGATTACTTTAAGTAGCGAAAATGTGAAGGGAGAGTGCGTCAGTTGGCAGTGTTTCCCTTAACTTTATGAGGGAAGAAGTATTCTAAAAACGGAGGGGACATAATCGAGCGAACAAGTACGTGGGATATCAGTTGGCCGTGCCTTATTTATCAACTATTTTTACGATTTCTTTAGGGTGATCACTTTCATTTCGTATAAAAACTATACGAAAATGCCGTACTACTTTATAGATTAACCTGTACATACGCGGCTGTACAGGCAGGGAAGCAGGGAGGCCTGTCTTTTGTAGGACTTAATCTATTTTTGCATTTTGTATTTAAAACAATAAAGAACATCCTTCAGGTAAATATGATTTTTTCCGTTTGAATTTTTTTTTTCATAAATTTTGTACTTGTAATAAGACAAGGGCACCGCACAATCGTATCTGTATGTCGGTTTTGAACCTTAAATATAAATTTATTAACGGGAGCATTATGATACTTTAATCCTTTACTTGCAGAATGTAAAAAAACGTACAATGTTGTATAATTGGTGTATTCTGGTATTGTACCAATTTTCATATATTCTACACAGTCGTGGTTGAATTTGTTGGTGCTACTGTCATGAATGTTATTTTGGAAAGCTATAGGGTCGAGTAAGCCCGATAAGGTGGAATATCAACAGAACTATTCTAGCTTCTATCGCTGCGACTGAAAATATTCTTTACTTAAGCCATGAATTTAGGATACAGGCTTAACATTTAATTTACAAAGGCAACATTTACAAGATTCTAAAAAAAAACTAGTTGTATCAGTGTTTTTGAAATCATTTGTAGTAAAATGATACAAATTACTTTTGTTGCTTCGAAAGAGGTTATGAGAATTTAGAATTACATTTGGTTCGTTTACTCCACGTCATGTTTTCTGCCAACATGTATAATAATCAAATTGTACCCGTTTATATTGCAAAACTCCCAACCAAAATTGCAAGCCAGTTCATTTCCATGACCACATAGTTCACGTTCTCAGTTAGTCCTTCCACCACACCCACTAGACAGATGAACGAACCAGCAGCCACAATTGCTCTCACATACATCAAACGGAGCTCAGCAGCGGATAGAAATTCTATTAAAAAATCACGGTGTTCGAGTCCGTGTGCCTTTGCTTTCAGTATGCTTACTAGTGAACTCGGTCTGAGTCAATAAACTGAATTTGTTGGAGCGTATCATATTCAATACTTATACACGATGACCGAAATCAGCCCGACCTCTGACCCTTATTTATAAGTACCTTCATACTCTAACTAACGACTGTGCCACTCACATGGTTACTCTGAGACAGAGTCAAATCTTATAAATGAACGAATCTCTAGTAGTCATTGGAATTGAGTCTTTTGGTTCAAAATATGTACTCGTTATTTTCCAACGAATTAGCCGAACTCCACCCATCTTTGAAACTTTGTTCAACAATTCCATATTTAAAATTTTAAAACTAAGTTTTGCTTATGTACGGCAGTAATACGCCCACGTAAAACAACATCTAATATGCCATGATCGAATACCCGCAGTACATATACAATCGCATGGCGCCAAAAACCATATGCACTGTGTCATAACAGGACTCAATCGACCAAAAATTGGAAAGCGGCTGTGGTACAGAATACGTAGGAAGATTAGAGAGCGGAAGACGACCATGGATCACATGGTCCAAAATACAAGAACGGAAGCAGATTAAAGACCGCATCAATTCTTCTACCGACGCTGCAGTTAAACAACAACTCAGAACTGCGTATCGATTTTTACAGAAAGATGTCTAGAGAAGTGAAAGACGTGACAAGCACAACTACATCAATGCGCTAGCAGAAAAGGCAGAAGCGGTGACAATGGAGTTCTATGCAAGATTGCCAAGAGACTGGCGGAAAAAATTGCCACTGAACATCCTGTGAGAGATACCAATGGATCCCTTCTTGTAACGGAAGAACATCAACTGCGGAGGTTGTTGAAGTCCTAAGCGACACCTTTTGATGAAATACCTCTTCACCCAAGCTTTAACATCCGCCGCCTGTGGCCAACATTAACATCAGAATTCCGACGAAATTGGCGTTGGCAATCGCAACGCCGGGGTTTGATGAAGTAACAGTAGAACTACTTAAGGCGGCTTCCATTGCTGCGGCCTAACCAACTGAAAGGAAAATAGGCGTAATTGTGAAGATTTACGTCTTTTTACTGCAGTCCATTACCCTCGCAGGTTATTTTTAAGTCAAGAAATACTACTAATATTATTTGTGTATTATCCCTTGCGATATCCGGATTGATTATTGATTGAGTATGTAAGAATGACTCCAAGATCCCTACATGATTTGATATGATGAATAGTCTGAACAGTTCAAAATTTTTGCATTCCCTTTTTCTTGGACAAGAACAATAATTGATCGTTTCCAAGATTTTATGAAGGTGCCACTTTTGAAGGATTCATTTATGGTATCCACCATGGCTCGTGGTCAAATGGATTGATGTTTTTTAACGTCAAGTATTTTGATGATCCGTTCTAGCTGTGTGAAGTTGGCACCCCTTTTTTTAATTTTGAAATTTTTTTGTGCATTCGTTTATCCATCGCTTTACTGTCCATACATTAGCTTTATTTGTCAAGCTCCATTTCAAAATGGCCGGTAAAGAAATTATTTTGCATATTTTTTTTTATCAGCACCCCCAAATTGGAAAAAACGTTTTTTACTCCCTAGATTGTTTGTCCGTCGTTAGTCCACGTTTGTCCACGCATTAGTTTTATGTTTTTCCATGTGTTTGTGCTTCTAAGAAAGATTTAACATCCAAATAACAAACAACCAAACCAACATTGAAAAGACGAAAATTCTAAGAATTATTCTTAATGATAATTTAGGAGAGCATTGTTTGGTGCCACTTGAGTATC
The DNA here is from genome assembly GCA_964036015.1 of Leptarthrus brevirostris. Taxonomy (NCBI): domain Eukaryota; kingdom Metazoa; phylum Arthropoda; class Insecta; order Diptera; family Asilidae; genus Leptarthrus; species Leptarthrus brevirostris. Next base: position 98,791,886 of record OZ038373.1, read on the forward strand.
TGAAACGTTTATACTTCTAGGAAAGATTCTAAAACGAAATAACCAACCAAACCAACCTTTAATTTGATGGCAGAAAATTCTAAGAATTATTGTTAACGTTAATTTCGGAGAACATTGTGTCCTGCCACTTTTAGAGTATATAAAATTCTAAACTAAACCAATGACTTATAACTATGGACGGATAGTTCTGTCAAAACTACATGCAGCAAAGTGAAATACTTTTGTATGTCCCTCCTTTTGCCTATAATAATTTTCCTAATATAATTGCATTGAACTCTAAAAGATAAATTCGTAGACAGTTCATTGAGCTATTTCGGACTTAGCAACATCGAGACTCTGGGAATCGTCTGTTGCAAAATGAGAATTTTCTTTTCTTTAATTATAATAATGTTATACTTTCTGTAAGGCACTCCAATATTTAAAATCAAAAATTAAAATAATCCTTTATTTCTAAATTGTATTTAAAGAAGTGCGAGGAGTACAGAGAAATAGCATATATCACAAAAAATAATTTCTGAGAAGGCAATTTTATCTGTATAAATTGGTGGTTTTTTCTCTACAGTTTTAGCAAAATGCTCGAAATAAAAATGCAGGCAAAAAAGGTTTCTCACTACCGGTTAAAAAAGTTGTCTCAAAATGAATTACGGTCGGTCCATAGCTACATATCAGTGAGCAGAACACGTTGAAACGCTTGCGCTTCTAGGAAAGATTCTAAATCCAAATAACGAACAACCAAACCAACCTTCAATTCAAGCGAAGAAAATTCTAGGAATTATTCTTCTCAAGGAGGGACCCTACCCTGAAGTTTAAAAAAAACGTTTTTTTTGCATAAATATATTCCTTATAGTGTCTAGAACAGTGATGGCCAAACTCACACTACTTAATGTGAAGAAAGCTTAAAAGCTTTCGAAGCATTTCGTACTGTTTGTTCAATTTAGAGCCTTAAAATATTTGCAAAAGGTTGTACTTAAATATGACGTTTTTTTTAACTTTTGTATGCCTTATTAATTAAAAAACGGAAAAACAAGAAACCGAATACAGCCAAACAAGTGCATATACGAATTTAAAAGCTCAAAAGCTCACTTGCCCGCGGGCATAGGTTTGGACATCACTGGTCTAGAATGACCCCCTAAAAGGGTTTATTGATATTCAAAGTCATTGCAAAGATACAAGAAGAATTCTGGAGGTTGGTAAAAGTGCCATTTGCTCGCTTTTATAATTAACCGGATTTTCCTTTGTTATGACTACAGTTTACAGTATAAGGCCGAGGGTTCGGGTTAGTGGTTGTTACCATCGTTAATGTCAAAAATCGCTGAGTTTTACGAATTTAAGTGAAAATGAGTCCGAATAAAAGAGAATATCTTGACCGTAAAGCTAAAGCGCGGAATAAACACGGAGAAAAAAACTTCAAGAGTTATAGGGTTTTTTGATATTTAAATTTTTCGATTTTTGTTGTACTTACCTTGTTTCGGGACTGATCGCGTCTGGCACAATTAAGGAGCCTTTTTTGGACATCTCTGACGCCGAAGGCTACCACGTCTCTGAATATTAATATTTTTATTAAAAAAAATTGTATTACAGTTAAAAATAAATGCAATCATATAGTAAATGATTCAATTGTTTTTAACCCTTAAAAATATTCGTAAAAGTAACTGTTTTCTAGAGTCGTCAGGATCAGGCACCCCTTAGAGAAAAGAGGAATTGTCAGAAGAAAAAAGCGAGTTACCGAAAAAGGTGACACTACAATTCAGGGTTTTCACAAATTGTCTCTGATATACCCGTAATTAATAAACCTGTTTTTTATTTTTAATAAATTAGGCTTCTTATTATCTATGCAAAAGACGTACGTCAACTTAGCGGGACAACTTCGGCGAATCGCAACACGACTAGACTCACAATTTGCCGTTATTTTGCCGTTAATTAGTTTTGGAAAAAATAATTTTGCCGTTCTTATTTTTTAAAAATTACAGGGTGTCCCGCTAACTTTATATAAAATTAGCGGGACAACTTTGAAAAATTCTTAAAAAATGATTGTAAATAAAATTTAACTATCTTAGAATTTGCCGTTTTTTTGCCGTTAGTGAATGCTTGAAACAGATTTCCGATACGAATTAAATTACTATAGTTATAAGAGAATTTTGATTTCACGAACGGCACTGCAGGCAGAATTTCTAGGTTTCCATCCTTTTCTTCCAACTGCGATTGAATTACGACAAAATCAACGACTTCACAACTAAATCAAATTGACCGAACGGCAAATTCTTAACTAACTTTTGGGAGTTGGGAGGCAACTCCCAAAAATCGCATATATAACGGTTTTTCCAACACAATTTTTAGCTAAGAATTTGCCGTTCGGTCAATTTGATTTAGTTGTGAAGTCGTTGATTATGTCGCAATTCAATTGCAGTTGGAAGAAAAGAATGGAAACCTAGAAATTCTGCCTGCAATACCGTTCGTGAAAGCAAAATTCTCTTATAACTATAGTAATTTAAGTCGTATCGGAAATCTGTTTCAGGCATTCACTAACGGCAAAAAACGGCAAATTCTTAGCTAAATTTTATTTACAATCATTTTTTAAGAATTTTTCAAAGCTAACTTTATATAAACAATTTTAATTTTAGAAATGTTCACAAAATCAAAACAAAATCAAAAACTAATAAGGTCATTTAAAAGTTTAAACAATTCTAATGAAAATTTTGTATATCATAGCAAATAATTATATATCAAGGATTGCCTTCTTACCGAAAAAGTTTTCAAAGTAGAGATATCGTTCCCGTGTGGCTGTCAACAGAAATGTTAAGATGGCGGCCTGTTTTTAGTACTCATTGACTTCGTATGCCACGTGACGTTATGTTCATGGCAAAAAAAAAAACACAGACGGCGTTTACATAAGTTTAGATATCCGAGTATTCCAAATTACCTGCAGTATTTCAAATTTGTTGCACTTCCTCTACTAACCCTAAAATGTTTTTATTGAATTCGAAACTTATTACAATAAATGTTATTATGTTATAAAAGCTGTTCAAATCGTCCCTCGCCACGTTCGATGCACGCTAATAATTCCCTGTTTAAGCTGTCAGCCTCTCGCGTATTTTCGTCGCTGCAGTACCAATTCTACCAATTCGTGTCTATCGTTAACAGGCCTTGACTAAACTTCATCCTTCATTGTTTTCGTTGAAAAGAAGTTCAATCGAGTAAGACCTAGAGATTTAGCAGTCCAAGATATCAGTGCACATCGACCAATACAGCGGTCAAGACATTTTTTTATTTAACATTGCCTTCACAATATTTGCAGTATGCGCTGGGGCTCTATCAATTTGGTAAAACATTGCCCTAAGATTATCAAGAAGGTTATCCTCTAGTAGATTTGGTAGTGTATTCTCCAAAATGTCGGCATAAATTTAGCTATTAAGCACTTGCGGCAAAGTGAATGATGGGTGTCGATAATACAAGCCCAAAGATTTGCTCAGAACTTGGTCTGGAAGAAGGCACCCTTGTCCTATGTGGGTAAGTATCTTACAAGGTATGTAGGTTGTAGAAGTTTGAGATACCGTCCCTGGTGCACTGAGATCCATTAGTCCACATAATTCGGTAAAGAAATGCCTGTAATGAATGCCCCAAATGTAAAATTTAAATCTTCCCTCCAAATCTTTTTCCAGTAGTCCTTAGCCTGTGATATGGACGTCATCATCCTCGATAAATAACCCTCCAAACTTTAATTGAAGACACTTCTGATCGTCTTGCTATCGTCTCGGGTTCGTTTCAGGGTCTTGCCCGACAAGAGTGATTATTTGCTGCTCGACGTCGGCAGAATCTGGGTGGGTCAAGCTGACACTGTCACATACTAAAAATTAAAAAAGCGATACGGCAAAATAATGTGCTATTTATGGGCTAATTTTGTGCCCAAATAAAAAATTTTGCGCTCGATAATTAACGCGACAAATTACAGTTGTAATATCCAGTGCCAGCTAATCGGCAAACTAGCACTGCCTCTCCCAGGCAGGATTATACTTGGCCTTGGATAAAAACTGACAGCGTTAAAATTAAGTGCTATTTATGTGCTTTAAGATAGCCGGGACCGATTTTCGAAAAAATCATCCCTTGCATAAAAAACAACCCCTATAAGAAATTGATCATTCTAAACCAGCGATGGCCAAAGCTATGTATGTGTGCAAGGGAGCTTTTGAGGTTTTATTAAAAAGCTTAAGCTCACTTGCCCGGGAGCATGATCAATTTCTTCTAGGGGTTGTTTTTTATGCAAGGGATGATTTTTTCGAAAATCGGTCCCGGCTATCTTAAAGCACATAAATAGTACTTAATTTTAACGCTGTCAGTTTTTATCCAAGGCCAAGTATAACCCTTCCAGGGAGAGGCAGTGCTAGCTTGCCGATTAGCTGGCACTGGATATTACAACTGTAATTTGGCGCGTTAATTATCGAGCACAAACTTTATTGTTTGGGCACAAAATTAGCCCATAAATAGCACATTATTTTGCCGTGTCGCTTTTTTAATTTTTAGTATATGACAGTGCCAGCTTGAGGCACCCGCAGAATCTTCCGATGTTTCAACTCGCAATTCCTTGCTGTCTGAAGTTACACTTCCGGTTTCTTTTAACCTTCGAAAAGACCGCGAAAATACCATGCTTTGGGGTGTATGTCGATTTAGAAATCTCCTTTAATTTCCAATACAGCCTTTCCGCCTACTACATTATAAATTTAAATTATATCCATATTTAATAAGTTTTACTTAAAAAAAAAGTAAAATCTCCATCAGGTATTAGAAACAGAACGCCAGGATACATGGGTGTGAACACTGGCTAACACACGCTAATAACGACGATCCTTGACATGTATCTTTCAGGAAAGGGAACAAGAGGGGCCATTTAATAAAAATCAAAGAACAGGTTTATTAATTACATGAATTTCGGAGAATCTGTGGGGAAATGCTGAATTTTAGGTAACTGCAAATATAATGTGTTAGACCAACATTGTTGACAATTTTCGAAGGGTCATTGGGGTAGAAGTTTTTTTGGTGTTTGTTTGATGTCGCTGCGTTGAGTAGATCAAAAGATAAAAATAGAATAGTGATGTGCTTACCGTGAAAATCGCAAATTTATGAAATCACCCTGTAATTCCCAAATGGTTGAGTTGCAGCCCCCCACTCCTTGCCTTATAATGTTTTGTTTACCTGGGTGAGATCGATCACCCCACATGTTAAACATCCTTTAGATTCGTCGGATAGGTTGTCATTGAAAGAACTACAAACTTGAAGTTTTTATAACACCATCGAAATATATACCGTCAAGTAATACAAAGAAAAAACACCTGCTGGTTTGACGCAATTGCAGAAATGTTTGCAAACACCCATTGTCCTTTCGAACAATTTAAAAGTTTCGTGCATGAATCTTGCCATTCATAATTTTTTCTTTTATAAAAATGTGATGAACGGCGTAAACAATTATACATATCACGAACGCAGTATTATTTTAAATTTAAATTGTAATTTAAATTTTAAGGTATTATGTCGGCAAGTGCATCGAACTTGGTCAGAAAAAGATGACCTTGTCAAACAAGCGCAAAAACCTGTGAAAAAGCTTAACACGATGATACCCATTAATAATACGTTTAAATATAGCGCAGATATTTGGTAACGTTTCCTTCCGAAAGATATAATACATGTAAATTTGTAATTGACGCTTGGGGAGGTTACCGTGCATGACGTTCAAAAAATCGATTTTTTTTTATTGTACGTGATTTGAATACTTCTAGTGTCTAGTATATGTAGTTAAAAGGATTTTGTAAAATCTGTTGTAGTTTAGAAGTTTCAGTGCGAAACCGCGCGCCGGCTGGAAAACAGGTAGCTGAGGCGCTCTTGCGCCTTGCGAGACGACCATTTTTTGCTACCTTATCAATCATGATTAACCTGCAGATCAAACAAAACGAATACTTTGACGAAGCCGAAGGCTGCCTCTATGGTTCTGGGATAGCTGTCTAGATGTAAGTTGTCATATTCAAACATTAAAAACAATTTTTTATACTTAAAACTGCTGTGTCGCGAAAAACTGGATTTTTCTGGAAACAGCAATTTTGTGCGCGGGAGGGGTGGGGGGGCTCTACAGTTTCAACGGATGAACCGATTTTCGGGGACCTTATCGAGGCGTTTTTTTTCTACTTAAACTTTTTTTTTGCGTCCATTGAAGCTAAAAAAAAAAGTGAAAATATGATGTCTTTTTCAAACAGCTGCCATTTTGATATGCGGGGGTTTTCAAAAAATTTAAGAACGATAAGGCCCTCCAAATTTCATGACGATTAATAACTGTTTACCCGTTTTTGTTTCGGATTAACTGTCAAGGAAATGGAACGCCCCGTGCAGACCAATGCACGCGGTGCATGGCTTCAGTTTAAAGGATTTTGGATTGTTTTTAAACAAAAAATTTGAAAGTATTCGTTATTTATGGAGAAATAAATTATATTAACTGCCGTTTTAATAAGTATTCATTACATACCCGAAAAAAAATCCCAAAGTCGACGCATTTTTCAATGTATATTTGACCTCACGGTACACTGTATTTTGAATGCGCATTTTTGATAAGAGAGCATACTGATTTAAATGTACAATATTGTGCTGATATTAAAAAGAACGCAGTGTAAAGCATACAACCTTCCTCCAAAAACCTTCTTTTCACAGGCAAAACTTTATTTGTCCCAGTCAAAACATGCGGTAGAACTCGTTTGTGCAAGCCTGATTTGAATTGTAAAAGTTGAAATCTCGTATGTTCAGGCTTTTTGCTTGTTATTTTGAAATGGAGCTTGAACAAATCAAATTAATGGGTGAGCAAACGTGGATTAACGTTTTTTTTCGCAATTTTGGAGTTGTGGTGAAAAAATTATTTTAAAAAAAAGTTGTTTGCCCGCCAACTTTACAGAGCTGTTCTAGCGTATTTAACGAAACTGAATCAAATTTGAATCGCCTACTAGCCATTTCAAGGTTACTTAAATATGCTATGATATGTATCGAAACTCTTACAGTACGCTTCTGAAGAGAACCCGAGTAGAAAGGAAAGGCAAAATATCTCGTTTCCATTTTAATGCAATCGGCTTACAACATCGATGTCATTACATTGTTGGTTTCAAGAAAATAAAAAAAATCAGCTATGTTATCTGAAGCACGCCAGTTTTTTTTTCCTTTTGATTTATTAAGAATAATCGGCGCACTTTTCTCTGCGCCATATTCAATTCGCTCTCAGTTGGAATGGAATAGAGACGGTATGATTTAATTTCCGGGTGAAGGCACAAAATGTCGCATTGCAATACCACAATGCGGCTAGATTCTCAACCCCCTATAACATATCCATAAAATACCATTAGAAGCTCCTGATGAACCGAGCTAGGTCCATGACATTATTAGAACCTAGTTCGGTTAACGCCTTAAACAAGGGGGAACCCAAATAGCGGTTCCTGCAGTTGACTAGAGCCCAAATACCGGCTCCTGCGGTTGGCCAGAGACAGGCAGTTAGAGAGGAAATGTCAATTATTATTAGCAATCTTGAAGAATGCTAGCATTGCCATTTCCAACTTGATAGTAGAGTAGTGCCGACATATGCACCCTAGCGCATCGGCCCTACAGAGCCCTATGTTAAGGCGGTCAGCCGTGTCATTTAGAGTTGAGTGGCATGTTCTGGCAGTATTAGAGACTGTGTACACTCCCGTGACAGATTTAATGGCAGCCTAAGTGTCTGTAATGATACAGATATCATCTAAAGACAATATTCTGTTTTTCAGAAAATCTAATGCTAATGTTTCCCTGTACCTCAACTTAGCCAAACATATTTCTGGAATCAAAAATCTAACCCTCTCATAATTTTTTGTTAAATAGTTGCTAATTAGTTGTAGAAAAAAATAATTTGTTGCTTCTTATTTAAAAAAAAATGGGATGTTCTGCTAAGTTCAGTTGAAGTTCAGCTGAAGTTAGCAGAACACCTTCATGAAAAATGAGTTTACAGAATCGGGACGATGCACAGTGGCCGATTTTCCGGAAAAGCTGGCCAAAATTCGAAAAAATTTTTTGATATTATCAAGTAGTACATGATAAAATTTGCCAGGGGGCCCTACTGTGTATAGCTTTGGAAAACTAAAGAGTTTTGATGTGTATTTTCCAAGTTAGAGCAGGTCGAACAGACACGCCTCGGAGATACACCTGTCAGTTGTCTCGAGTCTATCATTTTGCGCAGTTAATAAAGTGTTGGTGCAGTGCTCCAGAGTGATTTTTCTATGCCCAGTCCAATGGAAGGTGTTGTCGAAGGTATGTATAACATATTATGTGAATCGTCTGCTTTTAATAAAGGAAACGTCTGTAAATATCTAATGTCAATCATGGGCATGCATGACCAGATATTTTGTCAACATTTTGCCTATTACCACGTTGAAAGTTATGAGATTAATTGAGATGAGTGCTGTACCAACGTTTTTTATAACGGTTACAGTGTAATTTATTGATATTTTGCAAGATCTCGTGCCACGGGGCACCACTGCGTTTTTGGTGTCTGTTTTATTTCACGGTGCGTTGAAGGCCCTGCAGCGCGTGCTGAGAGCAAGTTGCAGTTGAATCGAGTTGTTGGTCTCTTTGGGACTCCCTGGTGAATGCCCAGGAAGTCCCCGAGGAATATGACTTTTTGCATAGTATATATGATTGTTTAATATATTAGGTGTTATATCAGCAGGGGCATAGAGTGCTTTTCGGGGGCTTGGGGAATTTTTTTTTTAATTTTCCAGTCTGTAATCTTTTTTTTTAGCATTTCCATTATTTTTGTAAACGATTTGAATTATTTCAGAAACAATCAGTGTTGTACAGTGTAGTCGCCGTGAAATTTTCGATGCATTGTATAAACAATTGCATTTGGACCTGGGCGACAAAATAAAAATTCTAGAACAACATCTATTGAAAGATAAAATACACCGCAAAAATGTTAGTTGAAACATATTCATGGTACTGCATGCCTACGTCCATTCACGTAGTACTAATTCACGTAGTACTAATTCACCATTGCCGATTGGACAACTGTCTGAGGAAGCCCAGGAATCACGCAATAAAGATATTAAAAGATATCGAGAGTCTTTTTCGCGAAAATGTTCCAGGGAAAGTACCATGACGGATCTTATTCACTGGTTGCTTGTGTCCTCAGACCCACTCATTTCTAGTTTAAGATTAGATCCGCAAAAAAAAAATAGCACGTTGTCATCAGAGGCGATTAAACTATTGGCTCCTATTGAGATTTCGAGTGCAGAGTTGGAATCAGATAACTCTGACGCAAGCTCATATGCAGATGATGATTCTGCATCTGATTAAGACTAGGTCGTTATAATTTTTAATGGCGTTATAACTCATTAAGGATTACTTGAATGATTATAATTATGATGACCGACTGCAATAATATTATTTTGTACAATAAAATACATTACATGACTTATATATAAGTTAAGCTTCAATTAGACGGCTTCTTTTATATTGTAGGCATGTAAAACAGTAACTTTGTATTTTTCTTTTCATCATATTTACGGGAAATATCAATTTTTTTTTTGAATAACCAACCGAAAAAACCACGTACTTGATGTTTGGCTTCAATCGAAAAACGTAATGTCAATTTTAACAGTACAAGTCCGCCATTTTGAATTTGGAAAAAATAATATCATATATGAATTAAGCAACTAAAAAAACTACAATACCGGAAGTTTTGCTGTGATCGGATCACTTTCCGGATTTTGGCCAGCTTTTCCGGAAAATCGGCCACTGTGCGATGTCTAAATCATTCAGGGAATTTGTCGTTAATTAGTTGTGCACAACGACGACCAAAAATAATGAACCACCCCATCAGCATGGCCTGTTTTACAAGAGATATCGAACAAATTATCATTACTTGGATTTTCGCGTTCTTTGCATTGCGGAAAATTTCGCTACTCCAAATTATTAAAGTTAATATCATTTTTCAAAGAGGAATTCCTACAATTTGTGTATTTATGTTCTCCTTTTTTACATACTTCAGGTCAAACTGGAAAAACCAGAATTTTAAGGGCGACGTCCATCACTTCAGATTGAGAATTTTCTTCTGTTTTACAATCCGAGAGCTGTTTTAAATTTGATGGAATTTTTTTTCAAATTAGGACCCACGTTACGGTAAACGGACAAATTACAATGTACACTTTTGTGAATCTTTGGTTTTAATAGTAGTTTCTCATTACATATTAAATATCATCGTTGGATAATCGGTATAGATATGTCATTTTAAAAATACAATGAACAGATAATAAAATTATATTTATTGATTACTTTTTTATTCACTTTTATAATAGTTATTCCTTTTCCACGCTATATAAAACATAATAAAAGCATTATAAAAATATCTTTTACAACAAATCTTTTTTTTTTTCATCAATACTCAATATGGAAAACAAATACTCCTTTTAAGATGCTGTAATAATTGCAAGATTCTCGTCCAGCAGCTGCGACGTAATGACTAACTGATTTTGATCTTCTTTTCATTGTAGTTGGGCCGCTGTAGCACACTATTCCCAGTAGTTTGAATTCAGTTCCTGTAGCCGCGCAAACAAAAGTTGTCCCAGTTTTAACTGGTTTTCCGCGTCAACTCCTAAGAGTATGTCTCCTGGGCAAAAATTACATTATGAAAATTACCTAATATTTATTTTATTGAACTAAAAGTCATACCTATGAAAACGAGTTCACTGTACAACACTCGTTGATAGCTGTTGCTTCCACATGTTGCACCACGCAGAGGATCGTCTCCATTGGACTGAACAATTCATTTTCTGCTAAACTGACCGTTGCAAGGTTATTTACTCTTTCTTGAGATCCGGCGGAGCAGGTAAGTTTTTTTTGAAGCTTGGTACTAGGGCTCGGACTATTCGCGTATTCGCATATTCGAATAGTATTCGAATATTCGAATAGTGTATTCGGTATTCGAATAACGAATAGTGCGAATATTATTCGAATACCGAATAGTGCGAATATGCGAATACGACGAATATTATTCGAATATTCGCAAATCCACGAATATTACAATATAAGTCGTATTTTACTCCACATATTTATATTCCATCATTTCTGAAAATAAGAGACCATCAACAATAGACGTCCGAATTTTAGGGTGATTCCCCCCCCCCCTGTTCTTTCACCTCCCTTTACCGTGGACGTTCACATTTCACTTGTTAGTACAACAAAACAGATTTTATGCTTGATTAAAAGATCGAGAATTTTGCGCACTTTGAGATGTTGTAATTGCGCAATATCTCAGCGACAGTATTATTGTTGTTTATCCAACACTTAGAATATATAACAGGAAAGGCCCTCATCTGTGAAACCGTGTACGTGTGATCGGCACTTTTCTTTTAGGCGAGGTGAGGACGTGGTAGGCGGTAGGTGACCCCCTAAAGTGGTGGAAGTGTAATGAGAAATCATACCCAAGACTAAGCCAGCTAGCTAAAAAGTACCTATGCATTCCCGGAACCTCAGTTCAATCTGAAAGAAATTTTTCAACTGGTGTCAATATTGTTACTGCCAAAAGATCGTGTCTTCATGCTGATAATGTTGATATGTTGATCTTTTTATACCAAAATAAAAATTTCCCTCGCGCACAGTAACATTGAACTGAAACTCTTAAAAATAGTGACAGTGACATGGAAATTCGGAATCTGTTTTCATGAAATTTCGGTTTCTAATAATCCTGTAAAAAAATATTTTTGTAACATGGCTATCATTATAACAATGACACGAAGCGATGATAGTTTTCTTTTTTTCTTCATATACAATAATATAATTTGTAAAAGTTTTGGCATTATATCGTGTAAATATTGTTCTGTTTGTTCTCGTCACTTTATATCTAAATACAGGTTGTATTTTGTTTGTTTTTTTACAACGAATCAAACAGTTGACACGTTCTTTTTTTATTATCGAGAAAATTGTACCATGAGTAATACTTTACATGCTACTTTTGTCTGATTTTGTCTCCAAATTAATTCGCTGAGTTTACAAAAGTTCTGTCTAAGATTAAAAAAGTGCGTTTCCTCTAAACGGTCTACTTCATTTTATGCTTAAATTTAATTTCTTATACCGTGGTTAATCTAAAATTTTTGGCTATCAAATTCACTCATGTAAGTGCATCGACATATTTTACATAAACGTGTTAATATCAACAATTTCACCCAAAGGAAAAGGGGTAAGAGATACCAAATTTTTACAGAATGAATTCAGCCCCTTCAAGTTTAACACAAACACCTGTATTGAAGCAGGATAACGTACACAAAAATCAAACTATAACTTTATAACATTTTTTAAAACTTTGTCTTCGTGTAAGAAGCGATGAATATTAATATTTGTCAATTTTAAGGTGCAAGATTGTTTTAGAACACTTGTTATTAAAAACATGTTTCCGACTCATAGGAAGTTTCAAACACGCGAGCGAAGCGAACACAAAATTTTTATATAATAGGAAGCTTAAAACGCAAAAAATGGATTCAGCAAAGCATCTGGTCCAAATGTTGCAGTTGCCTAATATTTTGTCTTTTTTTGTGGGGGAGGGGGGTCACGATTCTCTTCAACCTCCCCCCATGGATCTGGGCCGGATCCAAAATCTCTTCGCATAATCTTTTTTGCAATAGATACGGTAGCGATGCGATAAATTCAATCTGAATAGTGTAAAATACGATTTGAATGCTTTTAAAATTGAAAATTATTCGAATTCAATATATTCGAATAGCACGAATACTTATTATTCGGATAAAACTATTCGAATACCACGAATAATTCGTGTATTCGAATAATATTCGAGTATTCGAATATTATTCGTGTATTCGCGAATTATTCGAGACATGCGAATATTCGAATATCCGAATATTCGAATAGTGACTAACTATTCGAATCACAGTCCGAGCCCTACTTGGTACATCTTTGAAAATGAAGTTGGCTTATGATACTACATTACATTGGCAGTGTGCGATCTCAATCGTCTTTCCAAAAGAATTCTTTTTCAAGAACTTTAAGAGTAATTCTCCTCGGGCTTTGTACACGTTTTTCGTAACTTTTTTTCGAATCGGCTACTTGTAAAATCATTTCAAAGAAATTGTTATTTTTTTTTGTATGTTTGAACGTAGTTTCTTGTTGCTGGTAAACGCCGTTTTCAGAGAAGAACTTCCAGGAGTATGATCACAATATACATCCGACAAGCAAAAAAAAAAAAAAAGATGAATTCCTGAAAATTGATGTGAGGATCAACCAACAAATATCTCCACGCTTAGTTCATGGAATTTAATTAAAAGAATCATAATTTTTCTCTCTGTTACAAACAATGACAGCAGAAGAACATCTGAATAAACGACGTAATAACTTAGGACATAAAAATTGAAAACTAAATTTCAAATATGTATCTCAAAATATGTTCATTTTTCTCAGCAACTATTTAAAGATTTATATAGAAGAGTAAACACGGAACACAATGTGGTGCTGGTGCTCGTAGCTGGCGCGGTCTTATACCCCGTATACATGCAAGGTTGAACCTAAGTTGAACCTGAGTTCAACTTCATGTATACGCGGATCGAGTCGAAGTAGGGTTGACTCAACTCAACTCCGCTTAGCAGGCTGGGTCGAGTTCAAATGACAGCTGTGATTGCCGTATGGACGCGGGTTGAGCAGTCGAGTTTGGAACGGAATTTTGTTTGCTGTGTTTTTATGTTAAAATATTTTTTGTTGTTTTTTTTTGTATTCTGTTTTTCGTGCTGCGATTTAAGAAATGGCCAGAGAAACATTTGGGAGGCGATAGGCGATATTAATTGTCTTTGGATTGAATTTAAATAATTCGCCCAAATATTTACAATAATATCGTAATCATCACTGATGATTTTTACATAAAATATTTCGATAAAATCACACAAAAATAAACTCAAACTTTTGAAAATTACTTTCGTCTGTCATTTCAACTATATTTCAACTAGAACTCAACTCGATCTTTCAACTCTGCGTTGCCATATACGCGGGTCGAAAACTCAACCCAATCTCGACTCAATCTTTCAACCATGCATGTATACGTGGTATTACAGTATGTAACTATAAGGAGAGGTGTGAGTGGAAGGAGAGGTGAGTTGTGTTTGTTTTCGTCATGGCAGTAGTAAAACAGCGACATTTCTAGAGGTGGGCCAAAATAAATTGGAAATTAGAGCGTAATCGCATTTTACAATTGCCTGAAGGAATTGCGAATGATTTTCTTTTTTTTTAGCGAATGTATATCACAAAATTAAATAAAAACTTTTAAACATTTTAATCAAGAATTTAAGTTTTTAGTGTCCTTTTATAAAAGTTAAATCACGAGCCACTGGGTTAGCTAAGGAGAAGCAAAAAATTCGATCTCAGAAAACGTAAACAAACTAAGAACGCCAAGAAAACTTCACTTTTCTTTACTTTCCGTTCCTGTTCTTAGCGTGTCTACGCAAACATATCAAGCTTAAGATCTAACAAAACATTATTTTAATCAAAAACTTTCCTGAAAAACGATATCCTACGTTTACAACATCGATTATTTGCACAACACAAAACCGCGCAATTCATTTCAACAATTTCACTGTTAAAGTACACTGTCTACAGTTCAAAAAGTTGAAAGCTATTTGCTTTACAGTTTTCTAATATATTGCACTAAAATAAAGAGTAAAAAACAATCGGAACTTTATATGGAATTACAAAACAAAATTGTTAAACCATCAAACAATTCACGATAATCACTTTGACAGTTCGCAAACTAAGGAGAAGAGCTCTAAGTCCTCACCTCGCCTAAAAGCCAAATGCCGATCACACGTACACGGTTTCACAGATGAGGGCCTTTCCTGTTGTTATATATTCTAAGGGCGCGGTAGCCAGACCTGTCAAAAGTTAAAAATATGGAAATTAAGAGATGGCGGTCCAATGTGTAGCTGGCGCTGTAGCGCAAAGATTAATTTTTTAACTTTTGACATTTCCGAGTTAGCTACGAGCGCCAGCGCCACATTGTGTTCCAGCCTTTAGTATATGTTTCCATTTTTGTTTGATTGTTAACAGGTGTGTGAATCGTGAAAGGCCCTGTTAAATGCCTGTTGCTGGACCTTCACTGGCTACGACACGGCCAAAATCTATGCAGAAGCGTGTACTAGCGGGCCGTACACCAAGGACGTACATAATAATTTACATCGCTAATTATCTGAAAAATTGGTCAGACTTCTTGACAAGTCTGAAGGAATTGAAACTTGTCAAGCGTTTCTACATGTTTGGGATTGGCCAGCTGATAATATGTTCGAATAAAGTAGAGGCACAGAAAATCATCGAAGCGCCTTTGCTTACATCAATTGCTAAAACTGCCGGGGAAGGCACACCGACACTCAGGGTAGCAGTGACATTTATAGAAAGTCTAACCGAAGCAGAAACTGAACATTCCAAAATGGTGAAGGAAACGGTCAACGCAACGTCAGAAGAAGCATCTTGGTGGTCTGCAGAGAAAGAAGAAGAAATTGAAAATAAAGATTTGGACAAAGGTAACGACCAACTGAAATGTTGGGGCAAGTCGATGGAATCATGGGCACATGATGTCATTGCAACTGAAGAAGGAAGAGATTTAAGCGGCAGACATTGCCCAAAATTCGCTTCGCACCTTGTAACACAAATAGAAACAATCCCTTTGTGGGGATGTATTGTCAGGAATGACTTTGGCTTTGGACGAATTCAGTGTTCACAAAGTTCTGCCAGGGAAGAGAGGGTCGCATTCCATGATGTCGAAAATTGGAGAAATAACGGACCAAGGAGGAAACCCGGGATTTGGTAGATGCCATTACTGTATCCAGCAGTGCTGGTGAACCAGCAACAAGAAACTATACGTTCAAACATACAAAAAAAATAAAAATTTCTTTGAAATGATTTTACAAGTGCCGATTCGAAAAAAGTGTACAAAGCCCGAAGAGAATTACTCTTATAGTGCTTGAAAAAGAATCCTTTTGGAAAAACGATTGAGATAGTACACTGCCAATGTAATGTAGTATCATTAGCCAACTTCATTTTGAAAGATGTACTAAGCTTAAAAAAAAACTTTCCTGCTTCGCCGGATGTCAAGAAAGAGTAAATAACTTTGCAACGGTCAGTTTAGCTGAAAAGGAATTGTTCAGTCCAATGGAGATGATACGTGCCCAGAACGTTCCTCTGCGTGGAAGCAACAGATGTCAACGAGTGTTGGACAGTGAACTCGTTTTCATAGGTATGACTTTTAGTTCAATAAAAAAAATATTAGGTAATTTTCATAATGTAATTTTTGTCCAGGAGACATCATACTCTTAGCAGTTGACGCAGAAAACCAGTTAAAACTGGGATCGATGCAACAAAGTTTTGTTTGCGCGGCTACAAGAACTGAATTATAACTACTGGAAATAGTGTGCTACAGCGGCCCAACTACAGATTTTTTGTAATAATAATGATAACAGTGATAATTACCAAAAGTAGTTTCAAAGATATTTTTATAATGCTTTTATTATATTTTATATATATATAGCGTGGAAAAGGAATAACTATTATGAAAGTGAATAAAAAGGTAATTAATAAATATAATTTTATTATCTGTTCATTGTATTTTTAAAATGACATACCTATATCCTATATATGTATATATATACCAAAGGTTCACAAAAGTGTACATTGTAATTTGTCCATTTAATGTAACGTGGGTCCTAATTTGAAAAAAATTCAATCAAATTTAAAATAGCTCTCGGATTGTAAAAGAGAAGAAAATTCTCAATCTGAAGTGATGGACGTCGCCCTTAAAATTCCGGTTTTCCAGTTTTGAACTGAAGTAAGTAAAAAAGGAGAACATAAATACACAAATTGTAGGAATTCCTCTTTGAAAAATGTTATTAAATTTAATAATTTGGAGTAGCGAAATTTTCCGCAATGCAAAAAACGCGAAAATCCAAGTAATGATAATTTTTTCGATATCTCTGGTTAAACAGCCCATGCTGATGGTGTGGTTCATTATTTTTGGTCGTCGTTGTGCACAACTAATTAGCAACAAATTCACTGAATGATTTAGACATCGTCACGATTCTGTTAATTTCTTTTTTCATGAAGGTGTTCTGCTAACTTCAGCTAAACTTAGCAGAACATCCCATTTTTTTTTAAATAAAAAGCAACAAATTATTTTTTTCTACAAATAATTAGCAACAAAATATGAGGGGGTTAGATTTTTGATTCGAGAAATGTGTTTGGTTAAGTTGAGGTACATAATGTTTCCTTTATAGCCATAATTTCTGCTTAAAAAAACTGCAATAATCTGGCAAAAGCAAACCGAAATGCTTAGGTGTTTTTTGAGGAGATACCTTTTTGTATGATGTGGCCAAAGCCCAGGAGACAACTCTATGATGTATTTATCATGCTTTTAGTCGAAAGGGGGTTAGGGTTAGGAGAATGAGGGAATTTTAATGTCTTGTTTTAGACAACAGTTCTTCTACGGAGATCGAGGCTCGAATCTTGGCACCATGGCGTGGTGATCATGTCACTCAACCAATTGATCCAACTGCTCCACGAATTAAAGGGAGTCATCCTCCCTTTCTGGTAGGAACAGAAGGGTCCAAGTCTGGACTTAACTGAACCTAATGGTAGTCGAAGGTGCCGTGAGTTCCACCGTCAGGACGTGTTGAATGGTGTTAAGGGCTTTAGAACATGTAGTTTCGAGGGCATGTGTAATCAGTAGTGCTGCCATCTCCAAACTCTCTCCAGTGCTTTCTGGTGGACCCAGTGCCGATCACCAGACGACAACTCCATATGTAAGTCTTGACCTTATGACGCTGACATAGAGCCAGTACACAATGCACGGCTCCACTCACCTTCTTTTGCCTGTTGCCTTTTTACACGAGTTCAGTGTTGGGCAGTTGATAAGAGAAACTCTATGTTTCCGTGAGAAGAGTATAAACTCCATTTTGACCGGGTTTATGTCCAGGCCAAACCTCATGCTCCAGAAAAATAGTTTGAGAGGGCATGCTGCATCATCTCAGCTATGTTATTAGGGTGTTCATCTACCAGAGCCATGTCATCTACGTAGTTGATAACCTTATGGCCGGAATGTTCCAGATCTAGAAGTTACTCATTGTAACCCTTCTTGCAGTGTGCATCTTGTTGCGACCATTTGTACAGTGGATCCCCCTAACCTGGAGTGAACGATCCTGCTTTTAAGCATAAGATTATTAGCTCGGTGGAAGAGCTGTCCGGATCCAGCGTGAAAGTTGGGTACATTCCTTGAGCAAGAATTCTATATTAACGATTAGTTCATGCAAGGCTGTCTCGAGGAACTTACCTTTATCATATGGATACTCAGAAAGAAAAAGCTTGATGGGTCGACTGTATCTGTGATGTGGACATCTCTAGGGTTTTAAAAAGGATTGAGTAGAGACTTATTGGCCTGAAGTCATTAGGTTTACTTGGTGAGTTCCTTCCACCTTTAGGATTAAAGACCACCTTTACTTCTGCCCACGCAAATCGAACGTATGTGAAGTTTACGCAGGCTTCATAAATAGCTTCCAGCCATGGAATAATCGAATAATATCGAAGGCTGCTTGAAGTTCATCAGGAATAATACCGTCCAAGCCCGGCGCTTATTTAATTTTTAAGTATGCAAAGAAACCGACTTGATAAACTTGAAACGTTCAAGTTCGAATTTTATTCAGCCATATACATAACTCGTTTCTTATTTCATTTTTACGTTAAATCCGTTTATCTTATTTCTCATCAACAAAGATAAAGTAGGCGCTAAAAGCCCAGCACGTAACTTAAAAAATCCAACAGGCAATTAAACATAAAAAATCAAAAAAATTGCTAAAGTTATCAAAAAGTGTGAAAACGATTAGTATAATCAAAGTCGATTGTCGACAACGCTTCAGTTGTGATGAGTAAGTTACGCAGCGATGACTAGTCTCATGACATAATTATAACAAGAACAACCGATTATGGCTTAATCTTTATTAATTTTAATACCTTCAAATATAAGAGTACGTCATTGTGAGCAATAAAGATATGTATTATACATACACGACCATTGAGATTTTACTTACGGCTTTGTCGGCGAAGACTTAAAGACTGCAATTAAAGAAAGTGCGATAATTAATCGTCGCAATAAAAAAGAAAATTTAAAGCATATTCGACACTTTCTATCTGTCTACCTGAATAACGTAAACAAAGCAAATAATTCGATGTAAACGAGACACATAGAGACATATTAACGTGGTCTGTGAAATTGCACTTAAATGCCGTTTTGTACACAAAAAGCCATCAATAGAGCTCAGCTACCGCAGAACTACGAAAAGTCACGTGAAGCTGTTAAAATCGATATTAGTCGCATGAATAATGTGTGGGTCGTGATTGGTGTAATCCACAAAAATCGACAGATATGAATTTTTAGTTAGCCTGTCCGTCATTTTTAGTTAGACTGTCAATGTATAGTTGGTTTCTAAATAAGCAGGGGCGTGTTAACAATGAATTTTCTAATAAACTAGACTCTTTCGGGCACTTTAAATATTCTATAGATGTAGATCTAGCGTCGCAAAGGTTGAGGCCTCTCATTTGTTTAGTAAACACTAAGAGCACTTTTCGAAAGTAGGAAAATTTAAAGTCGCGAGTGTTTTCTATTTATTTTGTATTGCCTCACTTTCCTCATACAATAAACATCAAACTTGTCGTGTCTTTCGAATTTATTAGACTGGCCGC
The DNA here is from genome assembly GCA_964036015.1 of Leptarthrus brevirostris. Classification (NCBI taxonomy): domain Eukaryota; kingdom Metazoa; phylum Arthropoda; class Insecta; order Diptera; family Asilidae; genus Leptarthrus; species Leptarthrus brevirostris. Next base: position 98,811,650 of record OZ038373.1, read on the forward strand.
ACAGTGGACCTTCATGAAAAGTTGAACCTGCAGAACACTCTGTCAGTGTCGACAGAGCTGCCTACTTTCACGCCTTACAGCATGCGAATAATTTGTTTATTTCACGCGTGTCAAATCTACCGGTATTTTTGCCTCCTTTCCCGATTCCATTTCGAATCCAATTTCGAATCCAAACAAGTGCTGTGAAAAATTCTTATCATCTATCACAGCGCCTGTTCAGTTGCTATCTACAAAAGAGCTCTCATTACCAATTACAAATAATTTCCACTGTGATGAAGTCATTTTGCAGCCAACGGCATTGAGTGACTTTAATATTTCTGAAGTATTTGAATTATGACACCCACAAAATCTAGTCGATCGGTAATCGAGTTGTGCCCGATCTTCCCTCTTCGACGTGATGAATATGGTCGAGATAATTATCTTCAATTAAACAGTACCGCACTGCACTTGGAGTGGGCTGAGAAATGCTGATGAACAGTCGGCTGTTCTGCTGGGGCTGTTGTATTTGTCAGAGAGCTAGACGGCACATTATGTAAACCATTTCCAAGATCAATGTCAATATTGACGCAAAATAAGAAGATTGAGATAAGTTTGTTTGGCTTCATGAAGAGGACGCATTCATTTATTGAAGGAGTGTTCATGGACTACTTGTTTGTGTTATAACGCATGCTTTTTTAAAGAAGGCTTTAGTTAATGGTTTTAAGTTGTTAAAGGCAAACAAAATATAAACAAATGGTTTGGACCGAGGCAAAATTTATTGTTTGAGGATTTTACACGCAACATGTGTTATCTTTGCATGGAAACATCTTATTTATATAAATTTAGCGTGAAATAGAGTTTACTTCAGATAAAGTCGTTATGTTTGTTTGGTATGTCTTAACCTTAGTCGGAATAAATTGAAAGAGAAAAGGTAGCTGGACAGTTTGGCTAAATGTATACGTAAAAATGGAACGAGATGCGTGTTCCTAAAATTCGAAATTATGTTGTCATTATTTTATTTTATGCTCCAACAAATTCACAAAAGAGCTGAAAACAAATTTCTGCACAACAACGACACTAACGTATTTTTGGAGAAGAACTTCACCCGATTCGAGACAACGATTGCAAGTAGACCTACAATTTAAAGTGCATTCCGAACCATTGCCATTTTCTCTGCAATCCTCTTGGCCTTTTTATTGTAATCTGCTGTCAGCAGACAACAAATATTGGTCACTGCCGGCGGGATTCGGTATTGGTAGGCCGACACGTTATGACTTACTCCATCGACGACTTTATATTATCCCTATAACTTCTAGATTATGTACTGTTAGTAAGTAAAACAGTTTTGTTAATTTCCTTCACTTGTAACGTATTTTAAATCGACTCCCAGAAAGAGAAGGTTCTAAGTTTGATACATATGCTTTTTTGTTATTAACGGTGAAATTATTAAAAAGAGGTGGTTTTAAGGAATTTATTTTAAAGAAAATGACGAATATCCATTTTATTTAAAAGACACGTCGCTGTGAGTTGTTAAAAAAGGGGTGCGTCAAGCTGGCACTGTCATATTCTAAAAATTAAAAAAGCGAGACGGCAAAATAATGTGCTATTTATGGGCTAATTTTGTGCCCAAATAAAAAATTTTGTGCTCGATAATTAACGCGGCAAATTACAGTTGTAATATCCAGTGCCAGCTAATCGGCAAGCTAGCACTGCCTCTCCCTGGCAGGGTTATACTTGGCCTTGGATAAAAACTGACAGCGTTAAAATTAAGTGCTATTTATGTGCTTTAAGATAGCCGGGACCAATTTTCGAAAAAATCCTCCCTTGCATAAAAAGCAACCCCTATAAGAATTTGATCATGTCCGCGGGCAAGTGAGCTTCAGCTTTTTAATAAAAGCTCAAAAGCTCCCTTGCACACATACATAGCTTTGGCCATCGCTGGTTTAGAATGATCAATTTCTTATAGGTGTTGTTTTTTATGCAAGGGATGATTTTTTCGAAAATCGGTTCCGGCTATCTTAAAGCACATAAATAGCACTTAATTTTAACGCTGTCAGTTTTTATCCAAGGCCAAGTATAACCCTACCAGGGAGAGGCAGTGCTAGCTTGCCGATTAGCTGGCACTGGATATTACAACTGTAATTTGCCGCGTTAATTATCGAGCACAAAATTTTTTATTTGGCCACATAATTAGCCCATAAATAGCACATTATTTTGCCGTGTCGCTTTTTTAATTTTTAGTATGTGACAGTGCCAGCTTGACCCACCCTTAAAAAAGTTAGGTTTTCTTGGTTTTACATTATCGGACAATTTTCAAACATATACTACCCTATGTAAGAAAATGACGAGGTTATACCAGTTTACCTAGGTACCCGCACCTAGGTATGGCTATCTCTTCTTCACGTAGCAGATAGTGCATCTACTGCCATAGGGACTTAAGACCGCATCAGCTTGCACGACAACCTTCAGCAACAGGAACTGCAGGGATGACAGCAAAAACAATTTGCTGCTGTCTGCACAAGATTGCAGAGACACGACAGAACTCAGTTCGGAGTTCAGTAAAATGTTATTCGTGCTGCCAACGAGCAGGCAAACGCAAAATTAGGATTTGAGATGACTAGAGAAAGCAACGATTTTTCTCTCGCGTCGAGTCACGTGATCCGGATTAGTCTTTTAATTAATATCTTTTCGAGTCCTTAAGTAAAAATCATCTCAAAAAGAATTTTGTTTGTATACTCACCATTTTATAAGAATTTTTTTCAAAAAACGACTACGTATAACGAAAATTACATTTATATAGATTGAAATAACGTTTGGGGGTTTTCCCCGACCAATTCAACGAAGCGATTTCGCCATTGGACCACTATCTTCCTGCAGATGTAAAATTTGAATTCCATAACTTTGTTATATATTTAATTTTTATTTGGGGTGGCTTAAAGGGGTCAAATTTGGTAAAAAATAGTTTAATAAGTTTAATTTTTTTAAATTGCAGATTTTTATAATATTCCCCAAAAGATTTTTTACGTATAAATTGTACATCCTTTCTCTACCTGGGCATGTACCTTTTTGGAAAGGTTATAAGATAGTAAACGTATTTGATAAAGTGTATTACATGAATTTCGGAGACAATTTGGAAAAATACTGAATTTTAGGTAATCGAAAACATTTGTAAATTTATGAATCACTCTGTAACTTCCAAACGGTTGAGATTGCCCTCATCTTGCCATTAAATTTTTTGTTTGCCTAGGTGAAATCTATCATCCTACTTATTGTGGCACACCAGATCTGAAACACCTTGTACAGTGACTCACGAATTCGTTCACATGTTTCGTAGTTTCCAAAGTTACGAATAAAAGGTAAAAGACATGTTACTCCCACACTTAAGTTTGGAAACATTATGGTGTGGGGCTGTATATGTTCAGATGGTGTAGGAAACCTTGCAAGAATAGAGGGCAGGATGAATACAGAAAACAAATCAGTGACATTGTCTTTCCACAAGACAATGAACCTAAACTTACCGCCCGACTAACCAAATCATGGCTATCTGCTAAGGGGTTAGAAGTTCTTGACTGGCCACCGCAATCTCCCCATAGAGCCCCTGTGGGGTATATGTTCAGATGGTGTAAGAAACCTTGCAAGAATAGAGGGCAGGATGAATACAGAAAACAAATCAGTGACATTGTCTTTCCACAAGACAATGAACCTAAACTTACCGCCCGACTAACCAAATCATGGCTATCTGCTAAGGGGTTAGAAGTTCTTGACTGGCCACCGCAATCTCCCCATAGAGCCCCTGTGGGGTATTTTAAAAAGGTCTATGGCTGATTTTGGCTACCCTCCTAACAACAGTGCTCTATGGGAAAGGGTTAAACAGAAATGGGAAAGTATTACCAAGGATCAGTAGAGAGTATGCCTTCAAGAATTGATGCCGTTTTAAAAGCCAAAGGGGGTTATACTAAATATTAGATTAGTAATATTGATAACTCACAAAAATGTTCAAATGAAGTTTATATGAATATTGTTAATTTACAAAATTAAAAAACAAATTTGTTTCATTAACTTGTCTTTAATTCAACACATAAAATTTCAATTTATCATCCATAGAAATCCCATTTATTTCCCTGAAGAATTTAAGGTTAAATTATTCGCAACTTTAGAAACTACGACACATGTGAACGAATTCGTGAGTCACTGTATATGTTTACACCAGTCATTCATTCAATCATAAAAAATTATAAAACCACGAAGAACAACCGCCTAAAAAGTTGCGGACAAAATTGTAGTCAAACCAATGAATTTTCCTATTTTTCTCTTTTCATTACTTTTTATTATATCTAACCCATTTTCCTTATCCTTAATTCCTTTTCTACCAAGGCTGTGCTTTAGTTTCATAGGACAACCCCTTTCAAAAATTTAAATATATATTCTTTTTTCAAAAAAATTTTTTTTTAATATCTAAAAATGCATTTAAAAAGCTCATTAAATGAAGTATAATTTTGACTACTTTATTTATTTTATTGTAACTTCTTAAAACTGGGTAATGGGATTCGAAGTAGCGCATACCTGCCGATTAGTCAAATTTTTAAAGCCCTCTAGCTCGTTAACCAGACTTTATACTGTAAAAACATTTTGTATCTGGATCGATGACATATATAGGTATAACATAATCAAATATTACTAAAATCGGAAACATCAAAATTTTTTACCTGTCCGCTTTACGTGGAATGCCCCTAATATTATAGCCTTTTTGGCGATGCTTTCCATTAAACCTCGCGCAACGGTATTCGGCTTCGGCACTTGTCGGGTTGCGTTACGCCAGAAAAAATTCATATTTTCCAAAGTTTTTGCTGTTTTGCCATATGTCAATAATTTCTCTTACATAATAGCCCAATATCGCTCAATAAATTCTGATTTGAAAATTCTGATTAGAAAATTCTAATCAGAAATTTTGATCCCTCACGGAGATAATTTTAAGAAATTTGCAACTTTGATTTAAAAAAGCTTATGATTGCAGACCAACAAATTAAGGGGTAAATCAAATTAACATTAAATTGGAAAGATCATTGGGGTAGTAGTTTTTTGGCGTTTGTTTGATGTCACTGCGTTGAGTAGATCAAAACATAAAAATAAAATAATGATGTGCATAGTTACTGGGAAACTTGCAAATTTATGAAGCACCCTGTAAAATTCCAAAGAGTGACATAGTGACAGTTTTGATAAACAAAACTTATTGATATTGGCATTTGGTGCACTAGTAAATATCTAAAAATTAATTCTATTCTTTATTTTCGCACAATGCAACATTTAGATGAAATTGTATTTCATATTTTATTACCATATCTTATATCTCTAGTAAGGTTATGCCAAACACATGTCTACTTAGTGTTTTATATAATTATCACGTTTCATAAGTAATATTTCCACGTGCTTTCTTCTTTTGGCGCCAATTCTCGTTTAATAAAATTCTGTTCTTATTGGTGGCATAAAGAGCGTTGAACGCTTGCAGTGTTGCTAACACAAACAGGTGATAACAAGTTATTTATTCAAAAATTCGTGAGACATTTTTAGAACGTAATCTTAATTAGGTGAAGAACAAATTTTTAGCTTTAATCATACTATTCGTTTTTATGAGTTGAGATAATATTTCTGAAAAAAATGCTTATCTTTGTTGAAATTATGCTTCGCTTCAAAACTGGGATGGGTCTAATGCGCTAAATATTATCTAACCGCTTGTCTTAAATTAAAAGCTTTCAGGCGGCATAAAAATAATTGTTTGCGAGCACTTTATTCGAATATTAAAATACAGCTGATGTCACTAGCATATTTTACTAAGTTTGCATTCAAGGATTTCGGTCTAGTCTGGCTAAACTAGTTGCGTTAAACAAAAACAAAAGTTCATTCTTAAGTCTTTGCCTTAAAAATGAGGTCAGCTAAACAGCGCTACACCGGATGCTGTAAGGTATTTTGATAAAATTTGAACACAAGTTGAACATTATTTAAGTTGGTTTACTCAGTGTTTACGTAAGATGTAGTAAGTAAATCTTATGCTTTTGCATATGTCAATTTCAACGGAATTTCACTTTCAAGGGGTTTCTTTTTTACATTTTGATTTACGAAACCCAGTCAAAGTAAATACAAAGACGGTATCACGGAAATTTCTTTCTGACGCTTGTTGAATCAAATTAGGCATTGGCGGGAAATCAGTCTCTCAGGTTTTGGTTCTTCTTGTTAAATTTTTTTGTAGGTTGTAATGTGGTAAACCTTTTTCTAATTGTTCTTTAATTTAGTGTGTTATGAAGTTACTGAAGATGGCTGAAATTTTTTCGTTGTATCGACAACGATAAAAAGTTAATTTAATGATACGAAATATGTTAAATGCAAGGCAAATGAAAGTTTTATGCTTTGTAAAAAAAAGTCAGAACTGTCTTATTGTCAGTTAAAATTGATTATATTTATATTTTTGCGGACAAAATGATTTGTTGCACGGTTGCTCAACGTGTCAAATAACATCTAGGCTACAAGCTTTTGTCAATTGTCAGTGTCTTCGGTTTATCCATTGCGTAGAGAGATTTCCTCAGCCGGAATAACATTTACTCAAAAAATCTGAATTTAAACACAACATACAAGAAGAAAGAAGAAATGAAAAAATCTATTGTGAGCTAAAAAAACGCATTTCTATAAATGAGCCGTTTATTTTGACTATTGGAAGTACTTTTAGTTTTATGATTCAATTTATTTAAAAATATTAATAAGCTTTAAATATTTTTATTGTTATAACTTTTAATGATAATAACCTTTATAATGAACATAACACTATTGAAGATGTGGCGCTTATTAATAATTCATTTTTATCTCAGATTTGGCATATTTTACAAGGTGACTTATCCCATTTTCAAATTAAACGGATCAAATCAGAAGTACAAACAATTATTTCTGTTTTATTGTATGATGTTAAGGTGGTATTATCTAAACAATAATTTAAAAATTTTTAAAATTGTTATGCCGAAGTTTAAGTCTTGCAAATTACAAAAATGATGCAATTATTATGGAAAAGTTGCTGGTTTTCGATTTTTTTTCAGTTTAAACGCCTGTAAAAAACAATACAAAAATTGTATCAGGATAATCGCGGTACTGACGATAACGATAAGGATACTGAAGGTGCTGTCAACATTTTAATTCGGTTTAGTGGAAGTTGAGATATCTTGGTTATCGATGGAAATGTTATTTCCAGAAAACGCCTTCAAAGTTATAGTTTTATTGCTCGGTGTGCCATCGGCGTAGATCACTTTACATATTTTTAAGGGTTCGACGATTGAAAAAAGGAATTTTTTTTTTCAAATCGCCTCTGCGCAATACCTTTTTAATTATTAAAAGCTCAGGGGTGCTCTTTGATGCTATAGCGCAGCCTTGGCATAAAAAGAATTAAACTTACAAAAAATGGTTTTAGGGGTAAAGTGAAGAATGTAAAAATGTAAGATTTTTTAATTATAGATTTTCAGTACATGTATTAGTAAACAAATTGTGTAAAAAAAATGAAAAAATAAAAAAAAAAATGCGGAATTATGTCATATGTCAAATTACCTATTCAACGGAGTGATACTGTATCTAGCAGTCACTAACAACTAAAGCACGTAGCCTAGAACAGAAACGTTCAGCACGAACCCGGGACCCATTCATTCATATCGAAGTAAACAATAGTTAGGTTTTGAAGGAAAGATAATTGAAGCATTAGAAAAAATGTGATGAGTAGAAGTATAATTCTATTTTTTATAAATAATTGAATACAAGAAAGCGCAGAAAAAGTTGGTTTAGTTATAAAAGTAACTTAAAATCATAATTAAAAATTGAAACTTGGCTCAAATCATCATTTGTTTATCGCCATTGAGAGCAGGTGGTTGGGAGGGAGCAAGAATTGATTTTAAGTTACTTTTCTTACATCTAAACATTTTCTACGATTTCTTCTATTTAATTGTTTATAAAAAAATAGGATTATACTTTGAATCAACTATTTTTTTCTATACCCAAATTATATTTCCTTCACAATCTAATGGCTTTTAGTCGGGTCTAACTATTGCTTCGCTCTCTCGGTTCTTTAACTCTGTATGGGACATAGGGCGTCTAGTACACCGACTCTCCCTCCATCTGGTCAGGTTCTGCGTCAATGCTTGCAACGGTTGCTACGATTTGTTAATCTGGACATCTTCCTTCTCTATGGATTTTCTCCATGTGTTGCAATTTGGCGTCTTCCGTGCGTTCCCTGCGGGTTCCAATCTAGAGCCTGTTGAGCAATTTTGTCTTGCTATTTTCTTAGTGTGCGGCCTATCCATTGCCACTTTCACCTGCGAACACTAGTACTATCCCGCCTGTAAATCTGTATAGGTCTGTATAGGTTTTCGTTGATAATGACCTCTGGCTAATTGATATTAAAGGTGCGCCGGAGACACTGAGTGACAAAGGCTTGTAACTTAGATATTTTTTGGCAGATCACTTTTCATATTGAACAGCCGTATGATAGTACAGATTTTACGTTCGATTCAAAGATTCGGAGTTTTGTACGTCTGGAGATGTGGTTATTGCGCCAATCACAGCTAGAGTATTAAGTGTAACTGCAGCCTTTTTGATGCGAGCAAACAAAATGTATCCTTTCTATATTTGCTGCGCTTAAGGATACATTTCGTTTTGTCACCTGTACTTCAAGCTCACAAGTTTGATTTTAGCAGCATTGATCTTAAGCCCTGTCTGCGACCTTCTTGACTCAGGGCTTCGAACATTAGAGCTATTTGACTCTGTTTGTTGGATAGGAGACGTACATTGTCGCCTTAGTACAGGTGCGTAAGGCGTTAAAAAGTCTCCATCTAATCTCTCGCAATGGGTGGTCATATAGGGTGCTGCAGAATTCATCATTAATGATAAAGGTGACAGTATGCATCCTTGTCTCACTCCGTTCAGCACTTGAAAGGGCTTTTACAGTTTCCCCTTGTTTTGGACGTGACATATGGGCTCCTGAGTAAGACTCCTTTATGATAGGGATGATGTTTTTCTGTGATGCCTTTCCTACGTAAAGCTGCCCATAAATGTATACTCGCGATCAACGCTGTCAAACGCCTTTTCGAAACCAACGAACATAAGATGTAAAGGGGACCTCCATTCGGCGGATTACTCGATGATAATTTAGAGGGTGTTGATGTGACCGCTGCGGGAGAAACGCTCACGAAAGACTGTCTGTTCATCATTTAAAGTGCGCTCGACAGTCTGCTTGATTCGCTGTAAGATGATATTTGCCATCAATTTGGAGACTGCAGTTAAAAGTCAGATACCGCGCCAATTGCTGCAACTCCACAGGCTGGTAGTTGCTCCTAGTTTCAGCGTCTTGAAGATGGAGTGAATTGCGTTGCCCAATTTATTTCAGAAATAAAAAAATCAATGATTTTGTTGTTTATTAATATAATTTTGGCATCGTCAGCGTAAGAGAGAATGTTGGAATGTCTTAAGAACAAAGATACATCATTGATGTAAATAATAAATAAAATCGGGCAAAGATGGCTTCCTTGAGGCACACTGGAAGTATTGTAAATGTACTTGGATACGGACCCACGGAACGACACGCGGTGGGTTCGGCATAAAAAGTATGAACGAACCCAGTCAAAACAAGGATAGAAAACCCTAGGACAGCTAACTTGTGAATTAATATTTGTTGATTAATTCTGTCAAATACCTTGCTAAAATCTTTGAAGACAGTCAACCTGCTTACCAACTTCAATTTCAGATAAGCAGAAATTAGAAATTTCCATAAGGTTACTCGTAGTTGATCTTCCTTTCATAAACCCGTCCTGGAAAGTACCAAGAAACGGCTTGCAATGAAAATACAGTACATGGCAAACTAATGCTTCAAAAACTTTAGCAATGCAACACAAGTTAGCAATCGGTCTATAGTTGGAAATTTCACACCTCTTGTCCATTTTGTGAAGAGGAATAATAAGGGAAAATTTCCAAGATTTTGGGAAGACACCACAAGAAATTGATAAATTAAATAAATAACAAAGAACAGGAACGATAGAAGAAGAACATTTTTTAGAAGAGAAGCAGGAACACCATCAGGACCACACGAGAAACTATGGGCCAAACTATTAATATGCTTCGCGACTGTTTCGTCATCAAATATAAGATCCTTCATTTCAAGTGAAGAAGGAAACCTTGTCAAATAACTAAAATCCATAAATCTAATACCATAGTTTTTGTCAATAAAAGAAGTCATGAAAAAGTCGCAGAATAGATTTGCAACCTGCAAGGGGTCAGTACTCTCGATATAAAATCTCCAAAGCTGTTTAGGTTGGTTCCGTAAAGTAGACTTCATTCTGAATATGTACTCATCGTATGAGTTGTGAATGTCCGAAATAAATTGATCACTCAAATGTGAATAGTGATAAAAATCCGCATCGCTCCTTGACAAGCAGAAACGCTTTCAAGCTATATTTTTTTAATCTTTAAGATGTTTTAGTGAACTATGCAGCCAGGCCGGACGAGAAAAGGAATTATTTCTTCTAGAGATAGGAACACAACAATGCACTGCTAGCCACATCGATGTCACTTTCGTCAAAAATAAAGAAAAATCAGCCCGTTTAAAATGAAAAGTGTAATTACTGTGAATCGGATATGTTGCATACATCGGTTCGAAGACCAGAGAGCGATCTGAAGACGACTCAGGAACCAAAGGAACCAAGCAACACCTAACCAAAGTTCCCACTGGGTCGGAGCTGAACACCAAATCCAGGAATCTACCAGAGTCATTTACAATGCTGGAACACTGCGTCAGCCCGGAAACATCAAGATCCCTGCGTTTGTTTATGAGTGGCAGGGTATCAACCCGTCGACAACGGACGGTATCCAGCTGATTGTTGGCAAATTGAAATCTCCAAAGAGCAACAGTTCGTCCTGTAGACGCAAGGCATAAGAGAGAGAGAGTGTCAATGCGAGAAGAGAGAAGATCGAAAGTATTCAGGCTTTTAGTTGCCAGACAGGCTGTGATAAACTATTACCAGTAATATAAATACGGAAGTCACTAATTGTACACTTCCATAAAATTTATCTATAAGGTGTGCCAAAATAAATGGGATAATAGATATCATCTAGACAATGGTAGGAGTTAGATCAACATTCTTGACATTTGATATTTACGTTATTTTGATGTCGCTGCGTTGAGTAAACATTCGAAAGGTTGAGATTGCTTCCTCCCAGAGATCAGGCAGAGATCCACCGATGATAAGTTACTTCATCTCTCCCAATTAAGGACTGCTGATGAAAATATATTTTTTCCGTATACATGGTGTTTCAGATCTGGTGTACCATCAGATCTATCAGTCTCACTTATACAAACGAAAAATTGTTTGGTGGGGGAAATGACATTGTGAGTTACAGGGTGATTCATAAATTAGCAATTTTCATGGTAGTCACATCAGTATTTTATTTTTATCTTTTGATCTACTCAACGCAGAGACATCAGACAAACGTCAAAAAACTACTATCTGAATGACCTTTCCAACAATGTCTACCATTGCTGCACAGTTATTTTCAATTGTGAAATTTCTCTGCCATTCAAGAAATTCTGATGTTGTTCTGAGAAATGCACTTTTTCATTTAAAGCCTTTTTAAGGGGCTATACGCAGTTAGGCTTTTCAAAGAATCGATTTTTTTTACTTCATTTTCCGAATAAACATATACTCAAGATTGCCCATACAACATACCAAATTTCAGGTAGATCCGACTAATATTCTCGGAGTTATGATCATATGTATTTGTTAAGACGCCTCGGCGCGAGTGAAAGTGTGCGGACAGACGTTCTGTTTTATTTCTCTGGTTTATTATATGGTCCTGGAATAGATGTACGTTAAAAAAGCAATTTTCCATATCTAAAATGGTTTTGAAACTTTACACAAATTTATCACAAAACCATGTTTTTAAACTCGGTGAACACGATATCTCGAGAACGGTTGAACCGATCGATTTTAAATTTTAATACAATTTTTTGAATATATTTTTTAGAAATTAATCGAAGGATTTGCGAATCCAATAAATATTTTTCATTTGATCAACAATTTATGGCCAACATTTTCCTTAAAAATCGAGATATTCTTTTGAGGAGCCGCCATTTTGTGAAAAATCAATATTTTGCTTATCCCTTCCATTAATTTCTAGATAACTTCATAAATTAGCGAAATATTTTTTGTTTTGTGATTTCACGAGTCACGAAATAACGTGTACACCGCCAAACATCTTTTTTTCAGGGAAGTTTCGGAGATCGTCTGCTGTGACCTTAAAAATCCTTATGTTTACAAATAAAAAATACGACAATATTATATAAAGTACCTGTTATATGCATACAAAATTTCATGTTAACAAATTAAAATGACTCCAAAAAAATTCTTGAAAAATCGCTTATTATCGCCTTCTGACTGCGTGTAACCCCTTAATGCATTTAAATGGAATATGAATATCCTTTTATTGATTTTCGAAGGTGTCCATTGCAGTACCGTATCCCCTTTATTTACTTTTTCCTTAAAGATAGATTGTACCCCTCGGATCGCAAATCACCAATTGAATTTCTTACATAGGTAGAGCTCTTTCTATTCTTGCATAAAGAAACGTTGCGCAAAACAGTGTATAATCATATCGTAAAGATATTTGTTATGTAAGCAAGTGCAATTTTATTATTATAAATTCTTCCCATAGGTCGGTGTAGTCACATAAACCCTTGATGAGATAAAAGGCCAAACATAATACCGAGAAATAGAATCAAACCTCAAAACTTTTACAGAAAGTGGCTACCAATTCATTTTGGCTACATCTATCGCAAAGGCAAGGAATGTGTTGCTCAACCTGGAGACACCATACATTCTGAAGAAATTCTTGCTCCAGACATATATTCTTGTCTAAAACCATATTTCTTAAACAAAACTTGAATATGTCTACACTTTAAGTGAATTCCGGCGATTTCCTCTATAAATAGAAACAAATTTTCTTGAATTTGCTCTCCATCTGCGTTGCGTGTGTTAAGATTAGCTTGTACGATTAATGAGAGATTTGCGGTTGTTTCAAATTAATGCCGAGGATATGCTCACGGTATGCAAAATCTTGAGATCGGTGCACAACTGTGTGTTTTAAGTATCATAAGGTCATTGTTTACAATGTTCCTATTTTATTTGCTCCTGAATTGTAAACAATTTATATTTTTTCCTCGTCGTTGCGATATACGAGCAACATAGTTTACTCTACAGTGGTTTTGTTTACAAACTGTTTACGTTGTGAGAGTTAATAAAAATAAATCATTTACAGAAATGATCTCGTTATGATCATAAACCCCAGACACTTGTTATAGGTGTGAAAAATAGGCCGGTAACTTCAAAGTGATCTGCAAGAGTAGCAATTTACACATCTTAATCATGTGCAACTCGTCCAAGAAATGAGAAAATGTAACTTGAGTGCAAGTGTGAACTGCATGAATGATTTCTTTCTTTTGTTGACCAGTAAGTGACTACCTTCCCATGAATTTATTGCTTATTTCCTCATCGGAAGATCATAATATCATAATTTATAGTTTTTTTGCTGTCTTTTTTGTAAAGCTAAATCTAGGATTTCCTTGGGTTTTGGCAGGGATGGAATGTTCCTTTTTTAATTCTCATATTCTGCAGCATTCCGTTGCATATGTTTCTCCTTCACATCCTTTTCATTTTAGAATAGACGAACAAATGTTTTTCTAAAACTGATCAAATAGTCAGATTTTCGCAAATAACCGACTAGTTTATCAAAAATCGATAAGCAAGTTGAAGATATTAAGCTAGCTATTCTATAGTTCGAGAAATCCTTCTCTATAGATTGGATGTTATATTCGTCCTTTAAGAAAAGGTTATTTGCTATTCAAAAACTGTAAAATCATCGTTCGTGCAGTAAACCGGCTGTTTTATTATAATGCTTTGTTGTTTCATTCTTTATTTACCAGAAAAATCTGCCAAACAAGTGCATATACGAATTAATAAAAGCTTAAAAGCTCACTTGCCCGCGGACATAGAATGATAAATTTCTTCTAGGGATTGTGTCTTATGCAAGGGATGATTTTTTCGAAAATCGGTACCGGCTATTTTAAAGCACATAAATAGCACTTAATTTTAACGCTGTTATTTTTTATCCAAGGTCAAGTATTACCCCGCCAGGGGAGCAGTGCTAGCTTTCCGATAGCTGGCACGGGAAATTACAACTGTGATTTGCCGCGTTAATTATCGAGCACAACATTTTTTATTTTGGCACAAAATTAGCCCATAAAGAGCACATTATTTTGCCGTGTCGCTTTTTAAATTTTTAGTATGTGACAGTGCCAGGTTGACCCACCCAAGACCAACTGTTTTATCCGAGGGAAGAAGGAAAAAATGGAGCAACATACATTTTTATTCTCTTTTTCTGATTTAAAATATATGCTCGGACCAGAGATCAAATATTTTTTAAAAATATATTAGGCCAAACTTTGGAGCTGAGAAATAAAACTCATAAAACATAATTTCAAAATATGCGTTTTATACATTTCTGACTTTTCAAACGGCAAATGCAAACAGCTGATTATCATCATTAAAGATTTACATGTATGTCACGAGTAACCGCATTATTAAGTAGCGCTTAATCGTCATTTAGCTAATTAAAAATGTAGAGTATGACTGTAATTGTTAAAATGGCGTTGTTAGCTGTAATAGCATTACACTTATTATATTGCTGCTTTAGAAGAAACATCACGATATTGACCTAAAAATACAACTAGTTCTATAAGTATCCCTATATACTGGAACTATTATTAATGGAACTCTCCTCAATTGCTAAAGAAACGGAATTGTTCTTATATAACTATTTTTAGAGAAAAGGAGCGTTTAAATTAGTTGTTCAGGAAAATTGTTTACTACTTCACACACAGGCTTAATCTTCATAATATTCCACAGATATTCGCTTAGGCAAAAATTATCGACGGAGTTCATTGAAGGTGCGATATTCCTGAAATCCTAGTCACAATTTTTCCAAAACCTAGTTTCAGTTTCCATATTGAAAAAAAAATTGAATTTTATTTTTGATCGGGAAAAGCTAAAACTTCTTTTTTTCAATATGTTGATTATATTTATCATTTTGAAAATAAAAATTTAACTGTTAGTCTTATTTTTGAGTGAAAATAAATAGGGCTATTTGATACACGGGGCTATTTGACACAAGCGCTTTATTTGAAAATGAAAACCCGTATTGTCGAAGCTATTTTACAAAAGCGAGGAACAGCAAGAAATTCACAAAAAAAAATACGCGTCGAACTTAGAACCTCTTTGTTTTTGGGAAGTCGGTTAAAAATAACCAACGCTTTTAATTTATTTTGTAATAACTGTCATTTGGTGTTCATTTAATTGCATTTTCATTGGTTAAGTTGGACTAAAACTAACTCTATTGCAATTCAGCTAATTGTATCAAATAGCTCCGAGGTCGGGGCTTTTTGATACAAAACGTATTTTTTTTCAAACGCAATTTTCACCCATTTCCCGTGCGCGGATCGGAAAACTGTCTGAATGTCTGAAGCAAATTTGTAGCTCTGATATTTTTCTACAAAACTGCATCATTCATTTTTCCTGTCAAATGCAACAATTTCCCAGAAAAAGTTGATGACAAATGTTGTATCAAATAGCCCCGGTCTTCCCTAAATCATTAAATAATTTTTACAAATGATTTAAAATCTGATCTAAAATGCGAAATTTATTGCGATTTTTAGATATTATGTTTTTGTAGGAAAGCAGAGATTACGAAATTTGGTTTGGTGTTTATTTAAAATTTTATAAAATTGAACTGCTTTTTCTATTAAAAAACAAGATTTCTTACGATTGTTTGAAACAAACAAAAACATATCTTAACTCTTAACCTGCAGGTATTCTCTCTAGTTGCCGTAACCCATTGTGGGGCATTGGACGAGAGAAGAACTTCACCCGATTCGATGCAACGATTGCAAGTGACCTGCAATTTAAAGTGGATTCTGAATTACTGAATTTTCTCTGCAACCTCTATGACCTTTTCATCGTGATTTATTGTCAGCAGAAAACAAACATGGGTCGCCGCTGGTGGTATTCGAACTTGACCCCTCCTGATAGGTAGGCCGTCAAGTTTATCATTTAGCCCACCGACGATATAACGCTTAAGCTAGTATTAATTTTTTATTTTAAGATATTTGGAATTGGTATACATGTAAAGTAAATGTTTTGAAAATCACTACTTTTTTCGATAATTTTTTTTGTACTAAAAATTTTAAATAATTAACGTTTCGTACATTTTTTGTACTAAAAATTTTAAATTATTAACGTTTCATACATTTTTTTAGTTTAGGCGATAGCTAGTAATGTACATACATAGAGGGTGATCCAAAAGTCCGGGAACGGCAGAATATCTCGGCGAGAGAGCATTTTAGAGAAAAATGTGAAATACAAAAGTTTCAGGATTTTTCCCTGGCTATCCGATGGTGAGCTTGACATTGACCGTGACCTTGACCTTGAAGGTCATTTCAAGGTCAAATATAATTTTTCAAATGGGACCCTATACTTTTGACACCAGAAATGAAAAAAGCGGAAAATTTTACGGTCAGATATGATATTGAGTGATCCCTCCCTTAATAATTATTAATTTTTTTAAACCCCATAGTTCTATCACTGAAATGAAAAGAGCATACAATTTTACGCTCAGGTCGTGACCTTACAGAATATCCGTAATTCAAATGCATAAAATAAATTTTAATGTAACAATAATAAAGTTGAAGAAAATGTAATAAGGGAAGATAGAGTATCGTTTTCAGGAAATTTGTGCATTTACAAAAATCATTCAGTAATTTTGTGATCTCTAATAAATTAAACAGGAATTATTTATTCAACATTTATTAATTAAAAAAAAAACATAGTTCCTCAATTGATTTCTTAAGAGCCCAAAATCCATGGATGATTTTTACTTGAAGTACTTAATTGGTAGATCGATTTTCTCGAGAGCACATAATTCCTGGATCGATTTTTTAGCAGCATTTCAGACCAGAAATTCACGTTAACAATTTTTTCTTCCTTTTCTAAAATTTCCCATTTGGTACGTAAGAAGTTGTTGAAATAGGCTGTAGCTGATTTTGTAACGGTATGTTACAATCGGTATGTTACAATCTGCGTAAATTTTAGAAGATGGATCGACTGGTTTGATTAAGTAACTTATCATCACCAATAGAGAGTTTAAATGTTATTTCTGTAGATGTGTTGATGTTAATATAAAAAAACCGTTTTGCGTGTATACATTTTTTTTAAAGTTCTGGTTTTTTTTAATGATGTTGTAGTCAAAGCCCAGGGGACAACCCTATGATGCGTTTAACAATTGATCCAATTCCGTCTTTATGATTTGACTTCTGTCCTGCGTGTAGAATTGCAACCACTGCAATACATTTTGAATAATACTTTTCAAATGTTCTTTGGCCGTATTTAACATAATTGTATTATTATTACATACATCCACGGTCCCTTTGGTGGAGTCATTTCATTAGTTTAATCTAGCACCAAAAGGAATGAAGTTTTTGTTATTGCGTCAATTGATGCACATAACCAGGAAATCATTGAACTGAAGAAAATGGGGAAATGATAGCAACAAAAAAGTACAATTTAAGTGGAAATGTCTCATAAATTATGTTATGATAGGGGAGACAAGACAATGAAATCAATTTTTCCAAATTAATGGGACTTTAAAATTAAAAATAGGAATGCTAAGTGACGGCTTCACACCCGAGTTTAATGTATTTTCTTTGTGGAGAAGCTATGTTTGAAGTTAAAATTATCTCGTTTCTAAGTGCACTCGTGCAATGAATTTCTACAAAATTATAGGTGGAAGTCTGCAATAAGCCAATTTTATGCTATTATAGCAACAACTAAGTTGGAAAGTTGTAATGTGCGTGTACTGAAACCGCCAACGTCGCGTTTGTCACCTGCCGCTTTAGGTCAATTTTTCCATTTTAAATGATAAACTACAGCGCATCGAGTGTGAAATAAGCACCGCAGCAATCACGGGAATAGTGCCAAGAAGAATGAACTGCTGCAATGCACGCATGCATTCAAGTCGCGCAGCTAAGAAAGCACATTATCTGCAAATTTTTGCTAATGAGAGCCTGATTTCTTTCGTAGCATGAATACATTGACGAGGAATGGAATTCGTACAACGTCCGTACTAATCCACTCCCATGTGCAAAGGTATACGTCGTAGTTTAATTAACACGCCTTCAGTTTCTGCTACTTTGAAAATTCAATGCTGTATTAATTTTTTATGTCTTCTTGGGACTAAATATGTGTTTTAGTCCCTGTGGAACTTTTAAACTCAAAATAGTTCTTCTATATAAGTCGTGTCAACAGCACGTTTTCGTTTAGTTCGTTCTCGCCGTTATTGGAGTCACTTTTCTCACAATACAATCTTCATAGCGTTCGTATGTACGAGTACATCTCCATTAAGATTATCTTAACCATCTGCTCGACCTTTCTTTTCAAGCGCTATTTCTGGATACCTAATCGGAATTCTGGAGAAGAGCGACACTTTTCCAAGTTAACTCGGAAACTATTTTTAGACTTGAGAACCCTCTGCAGTTAGGTACAGTCGAATGCGCGGGGATTACACTGCCTTTTTACTTTGTTTATTCAGCTACGGAAGTAAATGTAATTAAGAAAAATTAACTACCGTTGAAAATGCAATTGCGAAGCTAAGTTGAGTGCAATTACCTGAATTGATTCTTAGCAACTTTGGAATTTGCATTACTTCCACATTTGAAGAAACATTATGTATACATATATAGTGGTTGTTAACGTTGTATATTTCCGATCCATTTAGCAAAACCTGGGTGGAAAGGAAAAAATAAATGATAATATTTGCTTTAATGAGTTGTTTCTTTTTAATCAAATTCGCTAACGTGACTGATGTGACTATCTTCCTTAGTTCTAAAGGCGTTTCTGTTACCTACATTTAAATGGAAAGTATGGATTGGAACTGTTGAGATAACTTCTATAAAATCCCTTAACAAGTTTTTGCTCAAAATAACACAGGCCGCGAGGTTTTTCCCCCCTGGACAATGCATAATTGCTTCCGAAGTAATTTCTTCCGCTGAAACCAAATCCGGGCTTAGAATTGCTCTATCACGTCAGGTTTTCGAAATATTCTAACCTAAAAGTGCAAAACAATCTTTTTTGGCATATTCGAGGTTATGTAGCTCCGCGATATTTTTTTCTTCAAAAAACTATGTGTGGGATCTTATAGTACAAGTCTTCCTCTTTCGAATGTCGTTGAGTTTGCTCAAATATCTTTTTTCTTTCGCCGAGATATCGCATTCTGAAATTTTCATATTCATGAATTTCTCAGTATATGAAAAGTATATGTTCACCTTGTTCAAGTTAAAATTATTTTGTCGTCCTTATTTAAAAAAAAATTACAGGGTGCTAACTTTATATAAAGTTTTTGACAAAAATTGGAAAGATTTTTAAAAATAATTGTAAATAAAATTGTTATAAAATCGCATGTAGTTATACGGTTTTTGTAATAAAATTTTTTTCTCAAAATTTCGCTTATGTAAGTCGTATCGGAAATCTGTTTAAAATAGTTAAATTTTAGTTACAATCATTTTTTAACAGCAATATCTCAAACTTTTGTTTGTCTTATTTACACGGCTAGGCCACACTAGGTATACCAAACTAGTTATGTCTGTTATCCTCAGTTGCTTCTGACTCGATTGAAAGGTTGACAGAAGAAGGTCATATGCATTATAACGCTGACAGTACGATCTACCCCCTTGGCGAGAAGGATTTATGCTAATGGCAGGCAATATAAATCTGTATCGGACTAAAAACTAAAACAGAGTCGGAAACATTAATAAATTCAATGCCAAGAAAAATGTTTGATACAATTAAATATAATGGCGTGCCTACTAAATATTAAGCAACTAACCATTATTCGAAAATACATTAAGATTTTTTTATTTTGTTAGAAATGTTTGAATACCTATCTCTGCGGCTAAACGAATTTCGTCCCATTTTCTTTATAATTCAATGTAAATAGCAAATAACATTATATTTTTATTTTATCCAATGAATTAAAACTATAAAATAATATAAATGGAGTTAGTTAAAATTGCATTTGTTTTATTTAATTACGTTACAACAAAAAACCAGCACAATAAACTGCTGCGGCTAAACGAATTTCGGTCACTGTATGAGACTTCCAGATAGAGTGAAATATTGCTTACACCTTTATAAAAATGCCAATCATTTTACTGCATTTTTTGCTGCTGCTAATGATATGGTCGATATCGACACATCAGCAAACATATAAGACCGTACAAGCTTCCTTCCCTACTCCAAGCAAGTACCTCCTAATTTAGTTTTTTAGTGATCTGGAAATGTTACTATTTCCACGGTATTTTTCCAAATCGAATAAGTATGTTAATTTACCCTTCCTATTATCTGCGAAGCTATGTATAGGAATGAAAATTAAAATAAGTTCATTAATAAGAAGAATAAGGAGAGTGGGTGAAAGAATTATACCTTGCGTTATACGCGTTACCTTCGTCAGAATTTATTGTTACTCCGTCCAATATTACTGGAATTGAATGAAGTCATAAAAAAATTTCAATCAAATTTAGAAGGGTTTGTTCAAATCTCAAAGATTTTTTTTAATAAGCCAAACATTTTTTGTATCTTTTTTTCTATTAAAAAGAATTGGGGTTATATGAGCGGAAAAATTACTCCAAAATTTCGTTGATGAACATTTTTTTTAACTTTCAAATTCATAGAACTTAATGACTTCGTCACTTGTTTGTTAAGTTAATTTATTTATGCTCAATTGTTAATAAATATTTGTCATGATAGTTTTCTAAAGGCTGACTTATATTTTTTCTTTTCTGTGCTCAAGTCTCTTATTTTTTGTTGATAAATAATCTGTAAATAATACCCCATCTGAAGTTCGTAACAGAGACGGGTACCTTTGCTTTAAATAGAGTAGCTCTCCGACGATCGCGAAATTTTACATCTGATTGTGGAAACGCTATGGACCTGGTATGGTCTTTGAGAGGCTTTATGCCCCCGTAATCAAACCCCTCTGAAGCTTTGGACTAATTTTGAGAATTTCAGATCTATCATTTTTTAATTCTAACATATTTTTTTATTTTCGTTTCAGGGTATATATTTTTCTCATAACTACACTCTTTTGGAACATAATTTATTGCATCATAAATGTCTGATGACCGGTTTATTTTTATGTAAGTAGAGAGTCATATTTTATTATTTACTTGGATTAAATTTTTTTTACTTCTAATTAAATTTAGAAATTTTAAATTATAATATAGAAAATTATATAATTTTTCAAGGATCACTTGACCGATTTTATATATGTGGTTGTGCTAGCTGCTTCTATGAGCTAGCTTGGCAACTTTCAAAATATTTTAAAATTCAACAAGCTAATAATTACTAAATAACAAATATACACTCACTATGGCTCTCACCCAGAGTAAATAAACAAAAAAATTTAATTTTGTAAACGGAGTCGGGTAAAGGATAGTGTTAAACCATCGTTTTAAAAAAAAATTTCGACTATATTATTCTATCTACAATAAGGTTAGCCATTACATTACGCTCAGAAAACTAAAGTTTGATATACAGAGGTATTTGTATTATGTATTCTGTGAAATAAAATTAAAACCAGAAAATTTACTATAAAAATCTTTCGTAAAACCTATTAAGTGACATATTTTAAAATCACATGTCATGTTATTGTAGGTGAAGAATATTGAGTTTAAAATTTCACGGCAATGCAAAATATTAAAGTACGAGCAAGTGAATCTAAACAATTGAAGAGGAATATTTTCTATTATTTTAACGGGTTACCGTTTAGTACTTTTTTACTAGATGGGTTTCTCTCCAAAGTCTCCAAGGTATTAAATATGTAGGTCTTATTACTACATATCTATAACAAGTTTTTACCACTTCTTTTGACTTAAAAATTAGTGGTCGATTTAATAATAAATAAAACCACAAAGACTCTTTTACACAGTTTCCAAATACCTGAAAAATATTGTTTATTAGTATTTGTGCTCAGAAATAATAGTTAAAATGTAACTTTAATAAATCGCGTTAAAATGTTTGAAGCATTTCATCTGTCACTTACCATACTCACAACCTACTTTAGATTCAAGCTTAGAAGCAAATACGAAAAGCTGAGCATTGGAGGTGTAAAAAAACCAAAAAATGCCATAGTAAACAATAGGAAAAGGTTAGGAAATTCTACCTTCTTTATTTCTGGCAATATTTTTGAAGTTTCAACTTGGACTTCACTTGGGGTAATCATACAAATGTTCTAAATATGTAGTCACGATAAAAATGTCTTCTTTACGATTTTCATGTTTTAAGGGGAAGATTCTCCCTTGTGTTCCTTTTGTTGACGGATCGGTTAGGAGAGTGTACAGTTTTACTTGTGTGCAAGGATTAGTAAATCTGTGGTACAAATGAAATAGTTTTTTTTTTTAAAGTTGAACCGAGTCCATAAGAAGCGCGAATGGCATAAAATAATTAATTTTATATCTATTACGACATTTTGAACTCAGTGAAAATTAAACAAACAAAACAACAACAGAAGTATTTAATGATCCTTCCTTATGATCCTGTGAGCTTAAATGTTTAGGTAGTTTTGTATCTATGGTATTTTCGATTGTAGTTGTGTAGTTGTTTTGTTTGTTTAATATGCACCAACTTAAAAAGGTCGTAATAGATATAAAATTAAAAAATTTTTATGCTTTAGCGCTTTTTTGCGAAGTCGCTTCAACTTTTTTTTTCAAAAACTATTTTATTTTTCACTTTTCACTGTATATAACAAAAAAGAATCATCCGATTGGGTCTACGGGTTAAGAAGTTGACATCTCTTATAGGTCAACGGGAAATACCCTATCGGATTTATTTGCGAGTGTCACAGACGTAAGCGAAGTGATCCTATTAGGGTTCGGTTTTAGGCACGGAACCTTAAAAATACAAGCCGAACTTATAACCTCGCGCTTTTGAGAAGTTTGTTAAAAGAAACGAAGTAATGACGACACGCTTGGTGTTAAAATTCCCGATCAGTCATGTTTGCCGGGTTTGTATCTGCTATATGTCAACTAGAAGTCAACCCAATCTCAACTCTTTCAACCCTGCATGTAAACGTGATAACAATAGCTTTCGAATCTTTATACTACTGAGGTCACTTGTTTCATAATTCAAAGGATATATGCATAGGTGCATGGATTACAATCGCGTATCCAAGAATATAAACAGCATTATGCCATATTGTAAAATATTTTCTAAAAAATGCGAATGTTCCCTAGAGCTCAAGTTTATGTGAAAACATTTCAACAAATTCAATGTCTTTAGGATTATACTATCGTGTCAAATATTTTTATGGCTAAAACATAAAACATAACATTTATTTGTGGAGGAGTTTACTTTAAATCCATACCTACGACCTTTTTACCGCAGGCTGGGCTTTTTTAACTTTTAGGAATTTTGCTTGTGTAATATAACACTCTCCGAAGGAACAAAACTTATGATGTAATGTTTTTTTTCTAGGCAGTTCTCTAGAGTCATCTATATTTAAATGTTTCTTTAGAGGATCACATTTATGTATATGTTTTTTCTTTTCTTTTTATTGCAGATCTCAAAGTTTTAAAAATTTTTTCCAACGACTTTTAAACTCTAAAAATATTTTTTATATATGCCAGAAACGGTCAAGTAGACCTTGTGTTTTTATCAGAAAAAAAAAAAAGTTCTTAACAGTTTTCAACAAAATGAAAATATAAAAGTTCAAATGTTATTTTGTTTTGAAAAAAAATTTAAATAACAGTTATTTTTCATCATGAATTATAAGTGTCGAGAAATACCAGTTAACATATCACTGTTTCAGAAAAAAGTGAAATCTGGTACGGCCCATGGTTAATTTTCAAACCGACTTTAATTAGTTAAATTCTGCCACTTGAAGCTACATTATTTGTAAGAAATGTAACTAGCTTAGAATTTGCCGTTTTTGTCGTTATTGACAAAGCTACACGCCTTTGTCAACCGGTGTTTCCGGCGTATCCTTAACATCCATTAGTTGGAAGTCAGGAAGTCATTACCAACGAAGACATCTATGTGTAGACTGCATATATTAAGTACCATGAAAAGTTGGGATGGACGTCGGCGTTCAAAAATGAAAATGGCAAAGGGTAAAACTGTCACGCACTGAAAAAAGAACCAGTCAATATCTCTCAACAGGCTCTAGATTGGAATCAGCACCGGACCCAAGGAAGACGCCTTATTAGCCGACCGCGCAACTCGTGAAGAAGATCTGTAGAAAAAATGATTTTAAGTTACTTTTCTAACATCTAAACTAACATTTACCTCGTTATTGTTTGCTTAATTTTGATTGATTGAGGCCACGGGTTCCCGCTGACCGTTTCGGTCCTGGCCTGTACGCTTTAGCTACCAATGCCTTCTGGCTTCAGCGTCATAAAATGTACATCAATCGCCGTTGATTTTTATATTTTTCTGTACACAATCTCCAGCGCAACTTACTTCTTGTATTGTGGAATAAATACATAAATTCATTTACAAAATGGTAGGGCTATCTTCTACCCCAATTATTTAATTAGTTTGTCACATTCCTTCTATTAGTAATTAGAAATTAACCGGCATTCAAAAAAATAGGCAAAAAATTCTATGCATTAAATTAACAATATACTAAATTACCTACTAATAAAATATTTGATATAAATACATATCTTACTTTCTTAATATTTCTACACTAATATTTTATTGTGTTTTCAACACAGCTTCATGTCGGTGGTATGCATTCACAGGCTCCTTTGAGCTTTTTCCAAAAATCTTCTCTTTTGCTGAATATTTTCTTTCCTATGATATTCTTAAAATATTTCCAAAGGTGCTCAATTGGATTAAGATCCGGGGATTCTGATGGAGACGTAAATACATCAACTCCGTTTTCCCGGACCCATTCTGTAGCAGACTTGGAAGTATTTGGGATCGTTGTCCTGCTGAAACTTCGAAATAAGCGGCTAATTTTCATATGGTAGCATTACTTTTACAAATCAACGTAAGCTGTTTGTGTCATGATTTTTTTAATTCAATATATAGGACCTACATCAGACCAAGAAAAACATGCTGACACCATTATGTTACCACCTCAAATGTCTTTCTGATGAAGGCCTAAATATACTCTTTATTTGGAGGTCTGTGAATAAATTACTTGCCGTCAGATCGCTTTAAACTAAACTTACTTTCGTCGCTCCAAAGAATGATTCGCCATTTTTTTATCATTTCTTCTCCTTTCCAGGAAATGTGTTCTTTTACAAATTTTAGCCTAAGCTTCTTCGGAGAGAGGAAAAGTAATTTTATAGCGGATGACCCATGTAAATTATTTTCTACCAACCTTCTTATTGTCCTTGATAATACATTTTCTTTTATGTCGGCTAAAATATCACCAGAAGAAAAAAAGGACCTGCAGTCGGTAATAACGTCGTCTTTCTGGGCCTCTCTTTTTTCCTTTGGTTTTTTTAGCTTAATTGTATTTACAACTATGTTTGTTGACCTTCCAATTATTTCCGCTATTGAATTTGAAAGGGAGAGAGGTTTACTACACAGCTGACCGGTTTGTCTTAAAGTTTGTTGAAAGGTTCAACGCGGTAGCTCATTTTGTTTTCGCTGCAGAGTATTTACCTTTGCCTAAAAAAAGTTTCCCTTGAACCTAAATAGTTATGTACAATTATATATACCTATATATGTGTATAAATCGAAAAAATTTCGAAAATCGAACTGAAATTCGAGCAGAATGTTATTCAAGTAATAATGAATCGATTGTAAAAAGATAAATCAGTTTTTGGATGAGAAACCCCCTTAAATCTCCCTCTGTACGATGCATCATACGTCCCATATTAACTTCAAAAAGTGCTATTCGAAACAAATTATAAAACATTTATTCGTAACTTGATGGAAAATCTTATGAAGCTTCTCATTTCACAACTTTGTGGTTTTTACAAGACAACGATAAATGATGACGATGACAAGCTTCACATTTGTTCACTTGAGCGAATTAATGTTATGGCAGACATATTATATTTTTGTAAGGTAAATATAATTTAAAATGCAATTTATATTTGCGTTTTACTTTAACCTATTTCTGCGTACCATTGTCTGTGACGGACATTATTTCATTCTGTCTGTATTTTATAAAGATACATATGTTGAAAGTAAAAAATATTAGTATGAGAATATTTAGATAATAATATATTTACATTAAATATATTATTGGTGTTTTATGATAGTGCTAATTTTCCCATATAATTTTGTACCTATCATTTTGACGACTAGATGTTTTTTTAATAAAAATATATATAAAAAGTTGTTCCCGTAATATATTCCGTCAATTTAACTTAGTTTTCTCTTTCGTAAAACTATTGACAACACAAACATTTTACTTGTTTTTACTGCCTTTGTTCATAACTGCACTTTAAACAGTGTACAATTCAGATAAAAGTTTATAAAATAAAATGAAAAAATTTTGCGAACATTTTAGTAAATGTAAACTTTTAAAAACGAAACGATAATATAAATAAATGGTAAAGCGCGTGTTGTACAAGCGCAGGATTTCATAAACAGTTATTATATATCTCATTATTTTTGTTTTTGGATCATCAATCTACGTCCGTACACCAAATTTCATCTCAATAATTGTATAAATAAAGACTGAAACTATAAGGGCTCCTTTTTTTTCTACTAAACCCTAAAAACCCAGACAACGTTTATTTTTTCTATAATTAAAGTTTTAGTAAGTAAAATTTTGGATGTTTCCTATCTAATTCAAAAAGATCAAAACGCAATACAAGAATTTATTATTTGAAAATTCTGAATAATTGAAATGATGATGACCTCGTTTAATATTATGTAAAAAAGTGGTTATTGTTTCAAACACCTACTTGCGCTGATGAGTACAAAGTTTCAATGTTGTTGCATCCCTGACATATCACTTACTTCGAGTCATTCTGCTTCAAAAGTTAATTGCCTTTTACGAGAGAGTTTAGTTTCCATCTTGAGATGCATTTCATTAAACCGATTTGAATATCAGTCAACTGAATCACACGCTTGTTGGGGTAATGGCAATCGAATGAGTCTGTAAAAAAAGTATCCCGCAATTTCAATTCATCTTAATCTGGAAAAGCTTCGTGCACGATGCACGAACCTCAAAGCTTCGGGCAGTCACTTAATATCGCTTTGATGCAAACTGTGAAGTGTCTACAAAGAAATCAAACACCGAAAACTACTCATAGCCTGGAAAATAGCAATGACTACCGACTACGGTACCCCATGCACGTCAGACTAATCTCATTCATATTCCCAATTGGCGGCGATGCATTTTTCCGTCTTTTTGTTTTTCCACCGATAAAACTTAAAACCGCATTCTACTACTTGTACCGACTCTGGAAATTTAGGTTGGGTTTTGTGGGATTTCTGCAATCAAAAACGAGTTCTTTGTGATATTGAGAATGTCATTCACCGCAAACACTGTGCTATTATGCACCCCAAGAAAATGTTGGCTAATGAAATTCATGTGGAAAAATAAAAATTAATTGCATGCTATTTGTGGTACATATTACCAATAATTTTTTCCGCACTTTCGATTGCGGATTACTTACCTACTTACCTATTCTTAAATATTCTACGCATAGGTGTATTGCTTTCTCGTTTTACAATTCACCCTCAATCCGACGAAAATCGTATAAAAAATTTTCTTAAATATTAGATACTTAAAAAACGATGGAAGGCTTAATTAACTGACTTTTTAAAATAAAGCAACTTAACTTATTGCAAAAGTTTAAATATGTTGGCGTCTAAGACGGCTTCAACTCTACTGGGCATGCTCTCAATGTTTTGCATGCATTTTTGTTTGCAGTTGTATATCTGCGTAGATTCCTCGCTTCATGAATTCAAAGTCAAGTCAGGTTAATGCACATAAGAATTATAATGATTCTTTTACAGAGAGCATACTCACTGCGGAAAAAAGAAATTTGAGTAATTCGTTGAAATATAACAAAAACGCAAAGCCAATAAAAAATAAAAATAAATTAAACTGTTTATTTAGACAAAATAAATGATGCAAACAAATCTAGAATAAACTTAAATTACAAAATTACAAATGCAATACAAAATGGAAATGCAATGTTTTAACGAAAATAAAGCAATAAACGAAAGAGCCCCAAAAATACCAAACGCAACCAATAATTTAATTAAGTCATCCTATCTGGAAAATAAACACTTCGTCGAACTATCAAATTATAAGAAATTAAGAAATTTTTTAAGATCGTCGATGGAGTCATTGTGTTCTACACCAACGTACAGCACGAAAAAAGAATAGAAAATTAGGGATAACCACGTTGTTATTTCCGGCGAATTCAGGTATTGCAGTAAGAACTGATCCAGTGAACAGACCACTAACGAGATACGATACGGGAATACATATCAAACCTTGTAAGGGGCCGTTCAAGTATTACGTAACGCAGTTAGGCGGGAGGCGTGGTCAAGCAACGCGTTACGTAGCATTAAGTTTTTGTTAGAATTAAAACTCCTAACTCTTAACTCGCGACTCACGGCTCAGTTTATATGGTATATCTGCAATACACATATTTGTTTTACATACGAAAAGACTCGCGTCACTCAGTATACAGAAGTACATATACATATACATATATGGCAAATAACCACAATAAGCTGTGTACCACGAGCCCATAGTTTGGACTCTAAGAGTCCGATCGTTGCGGTCAAGCAAAACCACCTAAACGACAAGCCATGAACTTACAAATTTCACGCCATTTTTTTGACATTTTTAGGTTAAACAATCATGTGATTGTTAGGTATCGTTGGGTTGTGGGGGGGGGGCAAAATCTTAAAAAAGGTGCGTTACGTAATATTTTAACGGCCCCTAAGACCGTAAATAAAACTTATGCAATCAATTAAAGCCACATTGAACAATCTAAGTACAAATGCGGGAGTACTAAACTGCCATATAAAAAGTAATTAAGAAGATCGTCATACATTCTACATATGAAGTACGATACATTATCGCAGCACTTAATTTTTGAGTATGTAAACGGTTTTCGCAAGTTTTTGCAGCTAAAAATTAAATCAAATTTGCAGTTTATTAAGTAATTTACATGATATAAAGTCGAAAGCTTTAGAAAAATCAGGACTTATCAGTATATCTAAGTAATTTCTATCAAGAGAGCTTCTTATTTTGGTTGTAACGCCGATAAGAGTAGTATTAAAATTATGCAGCTTGCGGAAACCAGATTGTAACAACGGCAAAAATTTTTCAGTCAGCGGGGACAACAGCTAGTCAAGTGATGTAAATATGTATTAGAGGATTTTTCAGCCAGGGCAGCAAGATTTTCACAAAGGATCCCATCTGGACCCCAAGCTTCAATTTTGTTAATGGGATTCGTGGTTCAATCATTTCAGCTGCCTCAATACACCTTAAAGAAAATGACGGTCGCTGGAAATATTGCCAGTAAAGGAGTCAGAAGTTTAAACAAGTTGGAGTCGAAATCACAGTCAGATTTGTCCGCACCATACATACTAGATTTCGTTATGTTTAGTTAAGAAGGCAACAACTTCTTTCCTGGTAATTCAAGAGAAAACTTACTAGCAAAATATCGCATTTTGACAGATCTTGGAGTTAACCTTGTTTGGTATAAGCTTATAATGATAACGACTATTAGTTCTTAGCCGCCGAACGGCCGTATCAGATTGGATGACAGCAACAACGGTCGAGTCATCTCAAATCCTAATTAAGCGGTTGCCCTCCCTCGAGTAGCACGCATAACTTTTTACTTAATTCCGAAAGAGCATTTCGCAAAATGGCATTTTTCCGCTCAAAGGATCCTGTCGTGTATGTGCAATCTGATACACCCGACAGAAACATTTTTTTACTGTCGTCCTTGCTGATGCTGTGGGATGTCGTGCAATCTGATACGGTTATAAATCTTAGATTCAAGGAATCAGGCTTAACTATTTCGGATTTGATTTAGCTCAAAAACCACGAACGGCCACGATACATAATTTTATACGTTCAATAGGGATATATGTTTGATATAGCAAACGCAGCATACATATATCAGACACAATACAAAGTCAAAGAATCATTCTCGGCACTAAGTGATCAATATCATCGCGTTTGTACGAAACAGTCTCATAACGCTAATAAATTATCAAATTAAAATTGTAGGTGGGGAAAAAAAGGTATATCAATGTTTAGAAGCTTTACACGCCTAATAAGTAGAAGAAAGACATAATTTTAAAAAATTTTATAAGGAACGTGATGAAAACCACGCCAAAACCGAAAAAACAGGCTATGTTTTCAGCTAAAATTGCTTGTTTTATAACATTCAAAATGTTGTAATCTTTACAATTTTGATTCTATATTGATCAAATTTTATTATTATTAGTCTCAACTTTAACAAACTGAAATTACCATGCTCTCATAGAAGATGTTGAAATTATGTTTTTCTTCAGTTTGTTAGGCATGTAAACCTTCTAAAAAGATTTTTTATATTGATTTTTGTCGAAAAAAATCCGAGTCACGAATTTTTGAATTAACGTATATTTGCGGATTTTGCAATATCTCGAAAATAAAAGCTGATTGAGGAAAACGATGGGCATTTTCTTGCAACAAAATGGTTGTTTGCTAGTGTAATATGGTTTTCTTCTAGTTATATATCTTTCTATATATTATATATTAAATATGTATATTATACACTACTCACAAAAATTAAAGGAGCGGAGAGTTTTTGCGAATTTTTCTGCTATTTGTGAAGAGCAGAAATTGGTCGTAAGGAGATAAAAAAAAAAGTAGTTTTCTAGTTTCGAGATGTTTTGGAAAAATTTTTGTCTATAAAAATAGCGCGAGAAAAAACAGTTTGTTTTATTTTTTAAGGGTCCACCGGATTGGAAAACTTTTTCTCAGTAGAACCAACCAATGCAAAGGTCAGTTAGCTTTTTTATCCACCTTAAATTTATGTACCTCAACTTAGCAAAACACATTTCTCGAATCAAAAATCTAACACTCTCATAATTTGTTGCTAAATAGTTGCTAATTAGTTGTAGAAAAAAATAATTTGTTGCTTTTTATTAAAAGAAAAAAAGGGGTGTTCTGCTAAGTTCAGCTGAAGTTAGCAGAACACCGTCATGAAAAATGAATTTACAGAATCGGGACGGTGCCTAAATTATTAAGTGAATTTGTTGCTAATTAGTTGCAGGGAAAAAAATTATTGCTCTTTAGTTTTTTTTTTCAAAAATGAGGTGTTCTGCTAAGTTCAGGTGAAGTTAGCAAAACACCTTCATGAAAAATGAATTTACAGAATCGGGACGGTGCCTAAATTATTAAGTGAATTTGTTGCTAATTAGTTGCAGGGAAAAAAATTATTGCTCTTTAGTTTTTTTTTTCAAAAATGAGGTGTTCTGCTAAGTTCAGGTGAAGTTAGCAAAACACCTTCATGAAAAATGAATTTACAGAATCGGGACGGTGCCTAAATTATTAAGTGAATTTGTTGCTAATTAGTTGCAGGGAAAAAAATTATTGCTCTTTAGTTTTTTTTTCAAAAATGAGGCGGAAATGAATTTAATTTACAAAACACTTGGTAAACGCCGTTTTCAGAGAAGAACTTCAAGGAATATTATCACAATATACATCCGACAAGCAAAAAAAAAAATGAATTCCTGAAAATTGATGTGACGATCAACCAACAAATATATCTACATAGAAGCCCGACTTAGTTCATGGAATTTAATTAAAAGAATCGTAATTCTCTCTGTTACAAACAATGACAGCAGAAGAACATCCGAATAAACTGCGTAATAACTTAGGGCATACAAAAATAATCTGAACGAAATGCGCAATTTATTCTCCTATTCCAACTTGTTTATTTCCACGTATTATTGCCATTACGGTTATACCATTCTGCCCTTTCTGAAAATCCGTTTTGTTTTGATTTTCTTCGTAATAGTTGTTCGTTGGTGACAAATGTGAGAATGGATAAAGAGAGTTTTTTTTATGTAGTCAATGCCCAGAACTTGGTCAATGTGACATTCTAATATGGTATCTTATGGAAAGGAGGTGTGTTGTTTGTAGTGAACCAAAACAAAAGGAAAGTGGTATTGTTTTAAAAATCGTTTTGTGAAACAAAAAGAAAGTTGTATTGTTTTAAAAATAGTTTTGTTATAAATTTAAAAACAATGGCACCTGGCCGTCCACCAGTTGTGGCGAGCTATTTAGTAGTGGATGCCATTAACAAAAAAAAATAGAATAGTTTGCGGAAAAAACAATTGCCAATTCGTAAATGATAAAAACCAAGTATGGATCGACATCGCTGAAGAATTAGGCGGAAAAATAAAACCAGCGTCAATGCATGCGTATGTGGCTAATGGGAGGTTTGGTTTACGCGAACAGCTGGGATTACCGCCAATTCACCCATCGACAGCAGCATCCTTGCACGAAGTTTCGTCGAATTCATTGATGAATGATACTGATCCCATTAACACTTTTATATTATCAATAGAGAAATCACAATTTGATAAATTGATAACGCAAACAATGAGACAGTATAAAAATAAAAGTAGTAAACGAAAATTTCGACAAGTAAATATACTACAACCAGAGAAATGGACGGAGATTTTCGCAAAAAAAATCTTTGATGAATATGGGCTGAAACATGGGTACCACTTCAATTACAACTATTGAAAACACATGTGGCTTCGACAGCATATTTCAAATTATGCTAGCGGCTATAACTGATGAACCGGCAACAAGAAACTACGTTCAAAGATACAAAAAAATAACAATTTCTTTGAAATGATTTTACAAGCAGCCGATTCAAAAAATTTTACGAAGAACGTATACAAAGCCCGAGGAGAATTACTCTTAAAGTTCTTGAAAAAGAATCCTTTTGGAAAGACGATTGAGATCGTACACTGCCAATGTAATGTAGTATCATTAGCCAACTTCATTTTCAAAGATGTACCAAGCTTCAAAGAAAAGCTTACCTGCTCCGCCGGATGTCAAGAAAGAGTAAATAACCTTGCAACGGTCAGTTTAGCAGAAAAGGAATTGTCCAGTCCAATGGACACGATACTTGCCGAACACGTTCCTCTACGGGGTGCAACATGTGGAAGCAACAGCTGTCAACGAGTGTTGGACAGTGAACTCCTTTTCATAGGTATGACTTTTAATTCAATAAAAAAAATATTTGGTAATTTTCATAATGTAATTTTTGTCCAGGAGACATCATACTCTTAGGAGTTGACGCGGAAAACCATTTAAAACTGGGATCGATGCAACAAAGTTTTGTTTGCGCGGGTACAGGAAGTGTATTCAAACTACTGGGAATAGTGTGCTACAGCGGCCCAACTGCAATGAGAAGAAGATCTACATCAATTGGGCCATTCCATACGAGTATTCTTGCAGCTGTTGTCGAACCGGTTTTCTGGGAAAGAGGTAATAGAAGCAAAGAGGTATTTCTACAAATGTGCTGCACTTTGGAGAGAAATTTGCATCAAAATCCAAACCTATTTAACCTGTTGTCACGCACTAATACAACCAGAGCACCATTTTTCTGGTTTGGTGGGGTCAGAAATTTTTAGCAAAACGCATGATTTCATTCTTGTTTTGGCTGTTGAATGAGCGCGAGCAAGAAAAGATTTGAATCATAATCCAAGCCGATAAAATTGTGGCATGTTGTTAAAAATTATAGAGTAATATTATGGCTAATTTCTTTTCGGGCTGAATAGTTTTGGTTCTTAATTTAATCTTGTAAATGAGTGCTAATTGGCAATTATTGAGAAAATTTTAATAATCTGTTGAGCCTAATTGAAGTCCCTCGTTAAATTTTGTTAGTTTTCTCATCGCATTTTAATTCTTCGACATTCTTTTATCCAACAGGTTAACTTTTTTCGGTGATATTCATCTACAAATAAACATATAGCCGTAGAAGTTAGAGAAATAATCGTGGCGTTATAATTAGAGCAAATTCCTCTACAAATTTGTATTTTTTCATTGATTTCGAATTTTCCTGAAATCATTTTGTAAATGGGTGAAATGCCAGTTGTCAAACGTTCACGGCGAGCACTCAACTTAAAATGAAGAGCAATGCACACACACATGCATAGTCTCTTATTCGCATGTAAATTTGACAACTGCAGCTAGAATACCTGTGTGGAATTGTTTGGAGAACGCTGACTGTTGTCGAACTGGTTCGACAACAGCTGCAAGAATACTCATGTGGAATGGCCCATTGGTCATTACGTCGCAGCTGCTAGACGAAAGTCAAACTGGGTTATTTACAACGATTTGCTGAGCAAATCCACTACGGTCGATGCAGACTATTTGATCCACCCTGAACTGCTTGTATACGGAAAACGTTAATAACGATCATCTTACAATTATTACATCAACTTCAATAGAGTATTTGTTTTCGATATAGAGTATTGATGAAATAAAGATTTGTTGTAACAATAATGATAACAGTGATAATTACCAAAAGTAATTTTAAAGATATTTTTATAATTATTTTATTATATTTTATATAGCGTGAAAAAGGAATAATCAATAAATATAATTTTATTATCTGTTAATTGTATTTTTAAAATGACTTACCTATACTGATTATCCAACGATGATATAAAATATGTAATGAGCAACTGTACTATTAAAACCAAAGAATCACAAAAGTGTACATTGCAATTTGTCCATTTAACGTAACGTGGTCTTAATTTGAAAAAAATTCATCATTCATTTTAAAAAAGCTCTCGGATTGTAAAACAATACAATTCTCAATGAGGTGAATGAGGGTGATGGACATCACCCTTAAAATTCTAATTTTCCTGTTTTGAACTGAAGTAAGTAAAAAAGGAGAACATAAATACAGAACTTGTAGGAATTCCTCTTTGAAAAATTTTATTAACTTTAATAATTTGGAGTAGCGAAATTTTCCGCAATGCAAAAAACGCGAAAATCTAAGTAATGATAATTTTTTCGATATCTCTGGCAAAACATCCCATGCTGATGGGGTGATTCATTATTTTAGGACGTGAACTTAGCAGAACACCTCATTTTTGAAAAAAAAACTAAAGAGCAACAATTTTTTTCCCTGCAACTAATTAGCAACAAATTCACTTAATAATTTAGGCACCGTCCCGATTCTGTAAATTCATTTTTCATGAAGGTGTTTTGCTAACTTCACC
The DNA here is from genome assembly GCA_964036015.1 of Leptarthrus brevirostris. Lineage (NCBI taxonomy): Eukaryota > Metazoa > Arthropoda > Insecta > Diptera > Asilidae > Leptarthrus > Leptarthrus brevirostris. Next base: position 98,846,983 of record OZ038373.1, read on the forward strand.
TGAACTTAGCAGAACACCTCATTTTTGAAAAAAAAACTAAAGAGCAATAATTTTTTTCCCTGCAACTAATTAGCAACAAATTCACTTAATAATTTAGGCACCAACCCGATTCTGTAAATTCATTTTTCATGAAGGTGTTTTGCTAACTTCACCTGAACTTAGCAGAACACCTCATTTTTGAAAAAAAAACTAAAGAGCAATAATTTTTTTCCCTGCAACTAATTAGCAACAAATTCACTTAATAATTTAGGCACCGTCCCGATTCTGTAAATTCATTTTTCATGAAGGTGTTTTGCTAACTTCACCTGAACTTAGCAGAACACCTCATTTTTGAAAAAAAACTCAAGAGCAATAATTTTTTTCCGTGCAACTAATTAGCAACAAATTCACTTAATAATTTAGGCACCGTCCCGATTCTGTAAATTCATTTTTCATGAAGGTGTTTTGCTAACTTCACCTGAACTTAGCAGAACACCTCATTTTTGAAAAAAAAAAAACTAAAGAGCAATAATTTTTTTACCTGCAACTAATTAGCAACAAATTCACTTAATAATTTAGGCACCGTCCCGATTCTGTAAATTCATTTTTCATGAAGGTGTTCTGCTAACTTCAGCTGAACTTAGCAGAACACCCCTTTTTTTCTTTTAATAAAAAGCAACAAATTATTTTTTTCTACAACTAATTAGCAACTATTTAGCAACAAATTATGAGAGTGTTAGATTTTTGATTCGAGAAATGTGTTTTGCTAAGTTGAGGTACATCTTAAATTTGCTTTTTTGTATTCTCTCTACGTCAATATTATACTAATGGAGACTAATGTTTCCAGGTCCTGTTACAGCTTATGACTTTGGCATATCTCGGTCCGGGTGAAGACGATCTTGCTCTCGGCGAGGTAAAGGTCAATCTCGGTCTGGTATCGCTCTCGGCGAGATAAAAAAGGGAATTTCGGTGGGAAAACGGGAAGCGAGGACGAGTGATATATCTGTGTATATATGCATTTTCTTCATATTCCCCTCGCCCTGAACAAGGTAACAAAGGCTCTTTTTTGTTTTTGAGAATAAAATGCAAATATCTGAAGAAGGAAATACTGCAGGAAGCAGCGAAGCAGTGTTTACTTATATGCCCCATAAACCATTAAATTCACACTTTTCGGGGCGACATAAAAGATGAAACAACTAAAAATTTGTCTATAATAAATGTTACCAATGATATTGTTCTCGCCGCGATGATATTTCTCTCTCGACACGAGACCGGCAGCGAGAATAATTTCGAGTATCGTGAACAGCGTTGCTAATGCTAAAAAATATTTTACTCACAAATTTACCTGCATTTGGACAAAATACCCGACCCAAAAATCAAAATACACGTATTTGATTGAAGGTATTAACTATTATAAAAATAACACGAATCCGCAAAGAGACAATTTATTTTTAACAAATAAACCTTTGACATATAATAAAAACAAAACAATATATGTAACTGAAAACGAAACTGTTATTTCATAGTAAATACTTTAGCATTAATCATTTCCTGAATAGGCTCAAATGATACGCAGCCGACCTGACCTCACTTTCTATTTTTTCTCGGGTTTCTAAAATGTACATCTCTGTTTCAGTACCTAGTTTGTATCTCTCCTCAGTTTTGCAAAGTTTAAGGCGACTGAATACTCGTTCTACAGATGCATTTGAAAATGGAAGTACAAGAAGTAATTTTAGAACTTGGCCCCAAAGCCGTTTTTAAATTAAAAACATTAGCCCAATATTGGTCCGGTGGTAAATTCGGTTCTAACTTAAAACTTTCTGATTTAAAAGAGCATGTTCCCAAAACTGGAAATCTATCAAACACAGTCCGTAAAGTTTTATATTAAAATTATTGTGCAACCTGGTGATCTACTACACCTATAATTGAAAAGATAGCATCGTCGAGTGAAAACGACTCTTAATTAGTAAAACAATTTCCATGTAAAATTTCTGAGAGGACAAGTATAATGCTTGAATATAATTTTCAGATGCATTTGGTCTCTGATCTTTCATTCATTTAAGGGGTTGTTCTGATTTTGAGGCAAATAAGTTACGTTTTTTGGAATTATTTTTCAGATACCTTTATTAGTTTTAGGTATAAAACTGTTTATAAAGTATTAGGGAATTTTTAATGTTCAGATTTTTAGTTTCTTTATTTGCCGTCAAAAATAAATGTGGAGGACGCGCAGAAGCTAACACCTTAAAACTAACATGGCAAAAGGTTCCAGCGATTAAAAAAAACTATTTAACATATTGACTTAAATCTTTCGACAATTTGTCGAAAATCATGTTACCGTGTTAGCTAATGTACAATTTTTTTAAAAGCTGGTTATTTACTATTTATCCCCCCCACATTTACCCGTTTTTGGGCGGAAAAATGGAATTTTGTTTTTGTCATTAAAATACGCGAGGAGTTTTTTTTTGGATTTCGAGTAACGTCGAATAAGAGAACTAAAGGACGTAATATTTAACAAGACTGTTTTTAATCTTTGTGTTTAAGACCGATGGGGCGGAGATATCGCTGAAACCGTTTTTTATGTTATTTTTCAGATGTCAACTTCAGAAAAGTAAGTTTATATTTATAACGGAAAATTAATTTGTTTTCTGAACTATAAGAGTTGTCTTAACAACCACTTAAGCTATAGCTAAGATAGGAAATATTCTATGAATGTTTTACACGCCATTAAATTACATTTACCCGCGCTAAGATAAATTACCCCGTTTTGGGGTAATTACACGCCAATTGGAAACTGCCATCGTGGAATAATAGTAATAGTACCATTTCCAAAATTGTCTACTTCGTGCCGTAACCAGTAATAAAAAGATTAAAATTAATTTATTTGTAACTTGGACTGAGTTATCCGAGCGGCTAGCTATTTTATATGCAGGCACGGATCGAGAAAATAAATGACAATATCAAGTCGAAGGACGAATGAATAAGTTAAAAACAAATCAATTCTTTATCGCTATCTGTTTCCCCCATAACGTCCCTTGAAAAACATAACAATAAAAAGCCTCAGGACGAGAAGATCCCCTTAAATATGATGTGTACAAAATAATATAAAAAAACGCCGTAGAAATTAGTACCTAGAGAGTCGGATTAAAAGATTTTAAGGGGATCGATAGCGGGCCGATTTAAAAGAAGTCGCGGGACGTGTGCCCGCGTATGCTTCAACACAATAATATTAATACAGATTTGTAAGTGTTTCTCTAGCACGAGAGTTACAGCTGTATTTTTTTCATCAATAGATTCACATGTATATTGTGTGTCTAATTAACTTAGTCATTAAACTAAAATTTTGCGGTTATCGTCATCATGCGTCTCCTTACGAATTAATGATATTTTAGCGCAAGTAATTTAAATTGTCGGCGGACACATTTAAATCAATTAGAGGTCGAGCATAAATATTTGGCTCAGGGGTTGCCTATCCTTCATCAGTAGTTGTAATTTTGAATTTAAAATTTTCGTTATAGATAAAACTTCATTTTTATTTTTAATCTAAAATTGGGGTTTTATGTTGAATGGTATCTTAAAATTACTATTAGATGGGGCATTTAACGCGAAGCGAAAAAAATTTCAGGTCCTGAATGAATGTGGATTTTTATTTTTTTCTATGAAGCCTAGTTGCCCTTTTCTAAGCCTTTAAAGAATTGAAAAAATTTGAGGAGCGGGTTTTTTGGAAAAAAAATTTGCTATTATACAAAGTGATAAAAAAAAATAAATACTGTTATTTTAAAGACAAATAAATGTTTTTCTTGGCTGTTATTACAGAGTTGAAAAAATATATATAAAATCGGAAGTAAAGATATCAAATCGGATTTTACTTAACTTCGACATTTTTTTAAATTTTTTGTTTTTCTCTCAAAATGTAGCTTATAGTTCATAAATAATATGTGTAAAATTTTAGAATGTGATCTGCATTCGTATCGGAGATAGAGAATTTAAACTTAAATTTTTTCATATTTCCATACAAAACTATCGCACTGGGCAAACGCCGACTACGCGCGAAGTTTGTCAAAATTTAATTTTAAATATTAATTTTGGACGACTTTGAAGAGCATGCAATTTCCTATAAGAATCACTATTTCACTTATTTTTATATAAGTTTCTTAATATGATTAATTACCTTTTAAACAGGTCATACATAACTTTTGCAAAATTGTTGTTTGTCCGCTTCGCGTGAAATGCCCCAGATATTTGATTAAAACTCTAGATTCGGTGAGCTTGTCTTTCTACTTTGCATAGAGGTAACGGTTTTACGGATCTTAACAAAAATGGTAGCAAAAATTGTGGCGAAGTTTGTCGTTTGGTCCTGAGTAAATATGAAGAATCAGCTGCAGCAGTTATTGAGAAAAATTATTTAAAAATTGATTTGCTAAATTCCGTGAAAGACGTTTACTTGGATATTGAGCTTCGCATAAGATCTCCATCTGTAATTGACAACAAATCCATAAAGTTTTGAGGAACAAGGATTTTTGGAAACAGATAAACAAACAATAAACGTTTGATGAACAAAGTTAGTTCATTATATATTAAAAATCAACCTTTTACACATGACGGAAAAATTACATAAAACTTACAAAATGTTGCCCGTTGATTAGTTATTGTATACCCTTCACTCGGATTAACATATAAACTGCCACAATTTGCCTTATTTATGCTTTTATTGCGCGACCACCTTTTGCAGGAAGAAGGTAAAGCAGACTCACAACTTTCCATAGTTATTGCTTTAATTGGAAACAAACTTCAAAGTCGTTACATCACCGATCGATAAGAGCGCCAGCCAAAGAGAAATCAGAAGTCAAATCAACTGAGTTAGGAAGAATGTCACAGTGCAAAAATTATTTAACTAAATGTCGCCAACATATTCAGCCGATATTGGCTGAAGATGGGTATTCTCCCGGATTATAAAAGTCAACAATATAACCTTAGTAAAAAGTTTTTTATTTTTCCTAACAATAAAACGCCAGAAATATCCCTTTGTAACTAATCAACAACGTGTCAGTAGATATACCCTAGGCCCCTAGGGTATTCCGCTTAATTATGAAAATTTAATGCATATTAATTCATTAATGGCTTTTGATTTGCAGAAACGGTATATGTACTTACTTACGCGTTGTTCGCAGTTACTGTATTTTGCATTCCGAAAACGCAACATTTTACTTTTTACCGATCCTATTTGATTGCAAAATTTAAATATCTTCGTTTCTCCAAGAAAAATGGATTTCCATTGTGAAAGCCTGGGAAGGCTTGAACTGATGGAAAGAGTGAAATTATGCAGAAAACTGTACAAACCTTAATTTCAAATGCAATGAGATTTCAGAAAGTTAGGAGACGTACTGTTGTGTGTTAAAGAAGTCTTAAACAATAAATAAATTATTTCTTTACATAAAGAATCCAATCATAGATACTTGCAGTAATGTTTTAGTGTTAGCGTTGGCAACAATGAGCATCTATCTCAAGAGTAAGAAGTCTCGCCATTAGGGTAAAACAAAAAGGACGTGATAAATTGCGTCAGTTTGCTTTAGCTTATAGGAGTATTATTATAAAATTGTTTACGAAAATCATAGAATGTAGTTTTTGAGTATTTGATCATTATATTACTAATTTGCGGCAGCTGTAAGCTGCACTAGTGAGCGTAAGTGTTTAAGGGGTTACATCCGCTTAGAGCTGTGGAAAAACGTCGAACTTTTAAACGCGTTTTCTCGGAAATTGTGAAAGGTAATAAAACAAATTTCTTTTTAAATTAAATATTGCCAACATTTTGATTACAAAAATTAAAAAATATATTGCTCACCGACTGAGCTACATCCTTCGGAAATGAAGCATGTTACTCGCGAGTGCATCTGCGGTGTCCGCTTTCCTGCAAAAGCTAATCGTTTCAAATCAAAGAAAAGTAAGTTTATTTTTTTTAAAGTTAGTTACATATATAATTACTTGACGATCGCAATTTTTAGAAAATTTTCTTAAAGAAAAGTTTGCAGCACGCTAAATTTATGTACGTTTTAGTGGAAAAAACTCACTTTTTTCGTAATTTCTTTAAACAATTTATTTATTTGTTGCTTCTTTTGGATTGGTTTTAAAACATCCAATCTCCTTAAATTGGAAATTCACAAACTCGATGGTATATGTTGCGATGCACATAAATGTGCTGCAATTACCCGTGGTATGATCAAGCTATCATTCGTTTAAAATGGTATTTTACTTGATAGTTGCACCGTATTTATTCAGCTGCGATTTTATCAGTGAAGGCGAAATAATTTCACAAATTGTTCCCAGATATACAAGGTGTTTCTATTTTTAACCGTCTTCCCAAAAACAAAGAGGTTCTAAGTTCGACGGATTTGTATGGTTCTTTTTTTGTTGTACAGAGTATGATCCCCCATTGCTAATAGGACAAGTCGGTGAAAATTAAACAAATAAAACCACTACAGAACCAGAATTGAAGATATTATTTAAAACTACCTGAACGTTTCAGCTCACGGGATCATAAGAAAAGACGATTAAATACTTTTGTTGTAGTTGTTTGGTTTGTTTGATTTGCACCGACTTCAAAATGTCGTAATAGATTAAAAATTAAAAATTATTTAATGCTTTTAGCTCTTTTTGTGAAGTCGGTTTTTTTTTCAAAAACCATTTTCTACTCATTGACGCAATACAGCTCAATACTTAAACAAAATAAACACAAAAAAGAATTTACTCTTTAAAAACACCTGCGCCTTGAAGGAAATTACTAAAAAACCACGTGTTACCACGTGTTCAGAAAATTGTTCACCTCAAATGTCAAGTTAAAACTTCAATAATATCTAGAAAAATATTACAAAGTAGAATTTCCTAAGCGATTCCTGCGGTTTACTAAGGGAAGTGCGGTTTGTTAACATCACCACTAATTTCCTAAGCAAATTAATAAATGATTTTAACATTTCATCATCCGCTCTTAAAGTAGGTAAGGTAGCTTTTTATCTAGCCGCAGTAAAACTGTTAATAAAATCGGCTGTTCTTCAAGAATCCCAGCTTCCTCCAATCTTATTTAACTTATACGTAAATGATTTAGCTAATGTTATATCGGATGTAAATGCCATCGGTTGATAGTATGCACGTGTTAGCCTTCCAACCCGGAAGTCCCATGTTCGAATCCCACCGGCTCGAAGCCCATCTACCTTAAATTGGAGGTCCACTTGGAACCCTTGTCTCGAATCGAGTGAAGTTTTTCTTCTGCCCCATTTTCCTCAAGTCATTGTCGGAACTAGAGAAATATTGGATGCGTCAATTCGCCTATTTGCAGATGATGTACAGATATATTGTCCTTACTCGGTCAATTGAATTAACCGAACACAACGGTGATTAATATAGACCAACCTTCGACTAATCAGCTTAAATAATACTATTATAAATTGAGTTGATTCAGTAAATAGTTTGGGAGTTACATTGAATTCGGAGTTCACAACCTGTAGCCGTATTTGTAGGGAACTCAGTCTATTTACTTTAGGCTGTTACGACCGAGCTCGTGTTATTTGTTATTATTCCTTTGTCACAAGTATGTTAGGTCTCTAATAATAGCACATTTTTCTTACATCGAAAAATAATTAGGTCTCTAATAATGGGAAATTTTTTCTTGTCTCGAAAAATACAGCTGGTGGGATTCGTTAGATGTTTTGGAAAACTTTTGAATTTTCATAGTCAATTATGATCTTTTTTTTTATTCATGATTCTTGATTATATTTTATTTTGTTTGTTTAGCAAATGGTTTTTTGTAATCATGTTTTATTTTCATTTTTTATATCTCTAATTGTATAGCACAATTATTTCTTTATAAAATCTAAAATTTGTTAGTACAAAACAATGTTGTTCATCTTCTGTACAATTTCCAATAAATTAATTATTATATTATTATGATATATTATTATTACGATTCAAACAACATTTATATCTTTGTACGAACCATCCATTGTCCTACCAAAATTCCGTTTTTCATAGAATAATTTTAAGGAAAATTTACTTCCGCTTAATATGTTTTCTTAGAAAGCTCCTACTACGCACGCTTTGCTTTGAAAACACTGAATTATTTTCCAGCTGGTATGAAATTCTTACAAAAAGTGTCTCGTCTTATTTACTCTATCTTTTCCTAAGTAAATTGTAGGAAATAGGCCGAGTGGAGTTGTAGCCCACAATATCTACTATAGCTAAAGCGCCTCTCCATTTCAAACTCCTGGAGACTTGTTTTATTAGCACGATAAAGTAGCACCTTACCAAAGTTTTTTAATTCATTATGTAGGAACATACCTACTTAAACTGAACTTCGAATGAAGTTTCATTTTACTGTTTGAAATGTTGTTTCCCCTTAACAGTTTCCTGTTAACATTGGACGGTGCTCTAGCGCTATTATCAATTTTTAAGTACATATTTTTTTTGCATGACAAACTAATTACAACGCTATTTATCATTTCAATCGAAACAATTCCGTACATAAATTGGCCAATCTTTATGCAATATTCGAACATGAGCCTCCAATTTCAATACCGCTGAGAATTGTTCTCAAAATGTTCGTGTTCTACTTGTAATTCAATTGAAAAATTTAAACCATTACAAAGTGCCGCTATGGCATGCATTTAATCTCTTTAAAATAAATTTTCACCAATTGTTAAAGCACTTGCTTCCATCGATGTCGATGGAAATACATAAAATCGTATTTGTCATTTTTGAACCTTGTCATACGTCAAATACTGACAGTGCTTATTACGAAGCGATGGGAATAACAAGGTTTCAGCATGCTAGTCTTAAACCGTCCAGACATGTTGTGAATTTCCAATTAGACAGCGCAAATGATGAGCCGGTCCATTACGTTACAACGGCCAGTGAATAAGCTCTACAGCTTGCAAGCAAGTTCACACCGGTTACGTGGTTCAGACACAAATGTTACACAGCTTTTTCTTGTTTGGAAAATACTCAACCGGTCCCAATCTGTTCATATTTAAACAATTTAAGGTCACTTTTGTAAATCATTCCCGGTGAGAATGAGTCTCTCGGCATTCTTTTCGAATTTCTCAGATTGGAACGCAAATTAAATCTTTTCATCGTGACGAAAGTACTAAAATTTGTCATTCTAAGCACTGGCATAAGTGGCATATTCATAAAAGAACAGTAATTTGGTATAACAGGTTTAATTTAATCAAAACTTGCCTCAAACGACGGACACGTGGTGTCTTCTTAGGTGCACTGCAGGTGTGTTCGATTGCAATTAATTTTATCGCCGAAGATATTATCATCGCCGATTCCGTCAAGTATTCAGAAGTAAACGTTTGTAGTATGTTGTTTACATGCTTTCAAGTAAGAATCACAAGAGATTTGCAGTCGTCTTTTAGACGACGATACAGGTACGTTGCACATTTGATCTTAATTCGCACTTGGAAGTAGGATTAACAAGTAGTCATTGCACTGGTTACATTTACCAAATCATAAATCAAAACGGAAAAATTTCCAACTGAAAGTACATACCGCAAAACCGGCTGATTGGAATAAAACGTCGCACTCATTAGCGGTCACTTATGAGCGGTTATTTTGCAGTGAAACATGATACTTTTCAATGTTAAAATATTCACGTTATTAATTTAGCAGTAAATAGACTCCTTTCATGTGCACTTATCGTGGCTACCAATTTCACAATTACTCAGTTCGCGATGGCAAACCACAAATTAGAACTTAATCGAACAAGAAATGGCTTTTAAGAATTCCTCAAGTATAATACTTTGTGAAAAATAACTGCATACCCGTTTGCTCAATCAAGTAGCCAAGTTGTCTTGGTGGTAAATTAAACATTTACTAAGAAACTTAATATTGTCTTCGGTCTTCTTTGAAGATGCGCTCTTTTTAATTGTATAGTCTAAATGGAGAACTAGTGTGGCGTGTTACTATAGAAAATGTTGCGTTTCTGACATGAATGGTTTATTTTGAAAGTGGTGTAAGTTCGTTTTAGAATTTATTTAAGCTTTATCGTCATTTAATTGGAAAAACAATTAATAACCTTAAATTATATATGTACTATAATTTCCAGCGATGTTAACCTTTAAAATGATATAAAAAAAAATTTCCTTCTACTTTTGGTTGGCTTAAACTTTAAATTATTGTTTTTTTATTAATGGACTTAAAAACTTTAAAATAAACGGTCCATAACAGTATTTTACATTTTATTTATTTGAGGAAGTTTAGCTTCGGAATGAATTGTTTCAAAATATATCTTATAATATTTTTTTATTGTTAACTGTGTAAACATTTTTTTTACATAATTCATACTAAGAGAGGTAGTCAGTCACAATTGTCGACACTAGTATAAAGTCATACTTCTCCATTTCTAATTAAGTGTAAAAGATGAAATATAGAGATTTTACATTCAAATTTTCATAATACATTCATAAAAGTATAAGTAATTGGAACTTGAAAAAAAATTCTCTTGTTAAACTTTCTACCGATATGACCTCTTAAACAACTAAAAAAAAGTAATTATAAGACGCATCGCAATTTTTTTTTTTTTGCGGGAGAGGTGAAAATCTTCCAAAAGACACCAGACAGCCCGTGCCCTCCGGTAGTGTGCGATTCTTACTCACTAAAAACACCTCTCTGGGGATTAGCCGAAAAAGGCCAAATAACCGGGTCCCTTTTCGTCCCCTCCTTAGTGGGGGCAACTGAGTATCCAGTTATCCCACTGTCGCCACTGACCTCGGTTTCCTGTGTCACTGCTAGAATCCTAACCTATCTGCATAAATCCATGTTTTCCTACCGTCTCCAGTGTTCCTTTTTGGTCCATGCGTTAGTTACATCACTCACCCCTTCACTGTCTACGACATTGAAGGGTTCCAGGCCGTAACGCTTTAGTCCTGAGGCAGGACAAGGAACCCCCTCCGGATTAACCGCAGCTAACACTACGGAAGGTAGATCTGCATAAATCCATGTTTTCCCACCGTTTCCAGTGTTCCTTCTTGGTCCATGCGTTAATTACAACCTTCATCCCTTCTCTACCTACGGCATTGAAGGGTTTCAGGCCGTCACGCTTTAGTCCTGAGCCAGGACAAGGAACCCCCTCCGGATTAACCGCAGCTAACCCTTTGGAAGGCAGATTTGCATCTTCTACTTTTATGCGTATCGCGGAGATAGCCAACTCGTTAGAGTCTCCCGTCTCTGCACCGCCGCACCTGAGGAAGTGCTAGTTATTATTATGCCAATGGCACCCTCTTCTAGGACTGCTACAGCATAGCCTCCATAGCCGCCACAGTTCCTTCGAAAGGTAATTCTCCCAAAGCTGTTGTGTTGTGTTAACCGTGGGTTTAGCCAACCTGTTGGGGTCTCCCATACAAATCCACCTCCACGTCCACAGAAGCGCCCGAGGAAAACGCCATTCGCGACCCAATTACCCCTGGGTCCTGGAGAGGGGACGACGATACTGCAGACTCCCTTGGAGTTAGGGGGATTTTTCAAGAGGTTATCTCCTCCCGCATTAGTTACTTGGCTATATTCTAGGATGCATTGCCCAGTTGCTACCACTTGGAGGTGTAACTAACACTTGAGAATATCCAGATGAGGATCACCGTATCCTAGAAGGCTTCAACTCGTCCGTCCATTCTCCAGCAACCTCGCCATTTAAGAGTTATTGAAATGAATTAAATATTCTTCATTTTGGTAAGAAACTATGTAGTATCAAATTAAAGGTAAAGTTTTGTTGAATGCAAAACCTGCCTTAAAGTTAAATGTTCAAAGTAATTTTTGCTCCAACAAAACGAACAGAAAGAAGTCTTTTTTTTAAAAACACCGCACCTTGAATAAAAAAAGAAGAATATTACTGTAGGCTTTACTACAGTAGAACTTCTAAATGCATTGCTATTGTTTACTACAGAGATGATAGGCTAGTGCGGTCGGCTTAGAATAAAGAAAATAAAATAAAGGAAGTGGTGAAACAAGCTTAGGATGTGTATATTTCCAGTATTTTTAGGAATGTTCAGAAAAAAAGACCGAAACATTTGAGAAAGTGAGATGGAACAAGATCACCCGTGCTACTGTCAAATATTATTTCGGTTTTTGGTTGCGTCGAGTTTCCGAGTGCGATTATTAGAGAAAATATTTAAACAGGGGCATTATTACCGACTACGATTAAATTGTAATTGATCGCAAATATAGGAAATTTAGAATTAAATGAAGTCAAAAAAAATCTATTTTTTCATTTCAATCGGAAATATTGTGAAAATTTGGTAAATTTAAAGGAAATTTAAAACACAGAAGAAACTTTTAACTTTCTCAAGTTACATGACCAACCGTAGCTCATACCTGCCCTTCTAAGAAAAAATTCTTCCTGCCTCCTAAATTGATCATCTTTTTACTCTTTCTGCTAAAATTTGGAATAACTAAAAAGAACTGTGTTCTAATAGGGGTAAAAAGGAAGTCAAACTAATTAGTTAAAATATTTGCAAAATGTCCTCCGTCATTTTGAATGCACAGAAGAGCTCTTTTTACATACCATTTCTTTTCCAAATAAAAATCAAATGTAAAAGTATCACGCTGCCGTATTCACCTACCGCCGAAATTTCCATTCAGACACCAGGCTGTTGTTTAGCTCGCAGTAATGCAAAAACAAAACTTACAAGTTTCCTCACTCCTCTTACCTTAATTCTCTTCGGGCAAAAGCCATGCTAAGTCCTGAATTACACGAGAGGGAATTTACCCCATAACTCACGGCAAGTTGGATCAATGCGTTGAGCGGCAAGACCAACATGCCGTGGGTCCCGGATTCGAGCCCAGATGACCGTGAGCTTTTATTAAGAAATTAAAATAATCCACTCCGTCTCTGGGCTGTTGTCTAGCTCGCAGCAATGCAAACAAGACTCAAGTTTCCTCACTTCCCTTACCCTAATTCCCTTCCGGCCAAAACCATGCTAACGCATCAAAGGGTTGTCCCCTAGGATTTGGCCACATCGTATAAAAAAAAAAATATTCTCTTCTGTGCAAAAGTAGAAAAACCCTCGGAGTGTTACTACGAAAGGGGCTTTGACTGACGTTAAAAAACCGGTTCATAAGTGTTTTGCAGGGTTGAAAATTTGTATTTCACCAGCTCAAGCAATACTAAATCAACCTGACACAAAAAATTTTTCGGACCCTGATGAGGAAGTTACGAAAATGGACAAAAACAAATAAGGAAAAACTCAAGCAAAACCCCTACGATTCGTGATTGACACTCACAGATGACCCTCTTGCTACCTCACTTTTCGCGCCCAGAAAAAAACAGGTTTTCGTCACTCATGTGGTAAAATCCCTCTCGTGTAATTCAGGACTAACGCATCAAAGGGTTGTCCCCTAGGCTTTGGCCATATCTTTAAAAAAAAACCAACACGAATGCATTTCTTTCGTAATGGGCGGGCGCTACGTCATGTTGATGAGGCCTGTTCCTGTATAGCTGTCACATGGAAAGGAATGTGCAAAAATATTTTATTTTTTTCAGCGAACTTGGCGCTAATAGCGGTGTTTCTCAACATTAAATTTTTTTTTTAAATACTTCCAAATAATTTACGCAGGAAAGAGAAATTCTGTAATAAACAATCGTTTTCTTTATCATAATTAATTGAAATAATCTTTAATATAATTTATTTAATATATTATTTTTTTTTAAATATCATATACTATTCATCTACTGGGTACTGTTCATCTACTGGGAACTTTACCGGGTCGGTCAAGTTGGCACCCTCACCTACGAAAAATTAAAAAAGCGATACGGCAAAATAATGTGCTCTTTATGGGCTAATTTTGTGCCCACATAAAACATTTTGTGCTCGATAATTAACGCGGCAAATCACACTTGTAAGTTCCCGTGAAAGATATCGGAAAGCTAGCACAGCACCTCCTCCGGTGAATTTTCAAAAAATCATCCCTTGCATAAAAAACTACCCCCTGTAAGAAATTGATCATTCTAAACCAGTGATGGCCAAGGCTATTTCCGCGGGCAAGTGACCTTTTAAGCTTTTATTAATTCGTATATGCATTTATTTGGCTGTGTTCGGTTTCCTGTTTTTGCGTTTTTTAATCTTTAAAACGAACAAAAGTTAAAAAAATCTTCACTTTTAAGTACTTTTGTAAGCAATTCTACAATATCTTAAAATGTACAACCTTCTGCAAACATTTTAGGGTTCTAAATTAAACAAAAAGTTCGAAACGTTTCTAAAGCTTTTAAGCATTCCTCATATTGAAAAGTGTGTCTGGCCATCACTGTTGTAAGCGGGGTGTGAAAAATTCAAACTCCAAAGAGTGAAAAAAGAAATGATTAATTCTGAATTTTGAAGATTTCGTTTTCGTAAATTGCGTATACAGCCAAAAAAGTACATATACGAATTAATAAAATCTTAAAAGCTCACTTGCCCGCGGAATTAGTTTTGGCCATCACTGGTTTAGAATGATCAATTTCTTATAGGGGTTGTTTTTTATGCAAGGGATGATTTTTTCGAAAATCGGTCCCGGCCATTTTAAAGCACATAAATAGCACTTAATTTTAATGCTGTTATTTTTTATCCAAGGCTAAGTAGAACCCCGCTGTGCTAGCTTTCCGAAATCACAAAATTAGCCCATAAAGAACACATTATTTTGCCGTATTGCTTTATTAATTTTTCATAGGTGGCGGTGCCAGCTTGACCCACCCGAATTTACCCTATGTCCGTTTGAAATGCAAAAATTGATTATTTTTTTTACAAAGTTTAAGTTTGATAATTTATTTTTTTTTAAATCCAATAGCAGTAACAAAACAAATTACACAGTCTTTAACCCCATTACGATATAAATAATGTCTATAACACTAAAACTGAAGAAAATATATGTTAAAATGTAAGATGAGGTGGAGATAGACCCCTCCCATACATTTTATTTTCGTTTCTCGCCTACGTCTAGTTCCTTCATTCTTATACGCGATCTAAGAAACACTATGAATATATAATAACTGTTGCCCATCTCGATATCAGTTTGCGTTCGAACAAAACAAAACCGAGATCGGAACAAGGAACGATGTAAAAAACAAAGCATTTGTTTGTGCGTTTCTTATGTAATTTGATTTGTATTAGAGAAAAGACATTTTTTCGTTTTGAAATCGACTCGTCAGGCGAAACTTGGCGATTACGCTCCCGACGTGAAACCGGATCAAATTTATAAGTTCCTCATTGGTATGTTATTTAAATTAGCTGTTACTTAAATTTAGAACAAGGTATATTATAATGTAAATATGACAAAAAAAATGTATGGCGATTTTTGTTTAAAATTTTTTTCAATTGAAAATTAAAATAATAGTAGGTAAGTACAAGGAACCAACTACAATTGTAGGGTATGTTCTACTTTTCGCTGTTCCAATCCGTGCCTATTAATCTAAAAATATTATTTACCTATTTAACCTTCAAATTAACTAAAGCGTAAGTTCGCAAAGCTTATCCGCCAAAGAATTTCAGTGAAATCCAAATGAAAACGAAAATTAAAAATAATTTAGAGACCCGTGGACCACCTCCAGGGAATTTAATTAAATGTTAACGTCAATTTAATCACTAACTGCCCAAGTTTAGTGCCCCATAATGCCCATGCAACTTTTCTATTACCTGAAATTTCTAACAATATTCTTCCTTAAAAGTTTTAACCACTATGCGAAATTACCCGCTGTCACGCCATCGGCAGTATTGAAGACTCTTCAATGCCCCAAAAGAACAAACCGTTCAAATTTCATTGCTTGTGAAATTTAATCGCTTAGGTAAAATCTTCTAATTTGGTACTAGTCACCTCCAGGTCTGAACTAAACTAGGAAAATTTTAATGATATTTTCTGAGTTTTAAATTGCATTATAAAAAAACTTTCAACAATTTTCAGTGGAATGTTGTACTGAAACGATCTTCCAACATAAATAGTAAATTTTGAGGTGAACTAAATAAAAAGTCCACCAAGAGGGAAAGGGCCAATGCATAGCATACATGTCTTCACGTGAAAGTTTCAGTTCCGGTTTTGTAAAGAATTTGAAGAGTAGACTGCAAAAATGCATCTATGGCTTCTAGGCTGTGATTTATCTTCGCGAGCAGGCGAAGTGATCGTCACCATCTTCTGTATAGGAACCGTGCAGAAATTGCTTTTGACCCCGATGATATATTGCGTGAAAGAGAAATGTTGGCATCCGTATCCATATCGTACCTGTTTGTCCTAACCACATTCAGTACTAGTGGGTATATCGCATCAATTCCTGGCAGTGAATATTAACAACGTAAATAAGAACATCACCGGAGGCCAGCACGTCTCAGCACTCGATAATTCACTCCGATTTTCATATTAGCGGTTTTCCCCTGTCTCCTTTCATCGTGGAATAGGACAATGGTTGCAGTCTTTGCTGCTGCGTCCAACAAAATTATTCGAACCAGCAATTTTTTTAAATGAAGCATTCATTTTTCTGCACGTTTCTCGCTTGCAATTCAATCTCATGAAGTAGTAGAGGTTTATAATAGCTCCAGTCAATTTGCCTTTCTTTCATCTGCTCAGTTGGGCTATCGCGTGGAACATAGCAGATTCGCATGATAAACTAGTTATCAGCACTAACTCTGTGTATTAATTAATAGCGCATTTGGCTTCGCAAGTCAATCAGCTAGTACTCTGTCAAGAACTGAATAGTTTTATGAATTCATTGCATCCAGTTCGACTATTCGAAATGTACAAGATCAACAATTTTAATATTCATGTTGTTTCTTGAGGAGGAATCAATCGAACGCTATCGAGTGATGCTTGCTACTATTAAGTTAAAGGAATTTCAATTAAATGTGTATTCACCGTTGTGTTCGATATCCGCTTATTATAGCTCTGGGTTATAATTTTAAATTCCAGACTCCGAGTTTCCTCTAAAGATGTTTTAATATCTGCACAATTAGGTCAAACAACATAATCAATTTGATATATACAATATAGAGCTGTAGGGATTAGAGCATTAGGATTACTCAAAGTATTAAATTCGATCTCTACTTCATACTTCGCGATTTATGATTATTACATGTGCCGGTAGTCGTCTAATTTTCTAGCATTCATTTTATAACTAATTTAATATGTTTAAAAACATCATCAAATAATTATATTTTACAAGATAGTTTTTAACTCTTATTGGACAATAGTTTTTTTTAACTCTTTCCTAAGTTGGTTTTTGTTCCGTATGTAACTAAACCAATTTTTTTTTCAAAATTATTATATGTGCCCATAATTACAAAAGTGGTCTAAGTCAGCTAGTAAAAAGTGTCAAATTTTAAGTTTCAAGTTAAGTAAAAAATATCAATAAATTGTATGTAGAAAATCATTTATACTTGATTGAAAAGGTTATTATTTTTGTAAGTCGCAAAAAATATAGGTATTTATAATTCATCAATATTTTTAAATGGATTGAAAAATAAATTATAAATTTGAGTTCAAAATTGACTTAGACATAATTATGGACACATACTATACCATTTGATTTCCTCAGATCAGAAATTGATCAACATATTAGGAGTAGGGACCTAAATTTAAAACGTAACTTTTTTATTTATTCCTTTTAATTATTACTCAGGCGGTGTATTCGGTGAAATAAGTGATAACGTGTCGGCCGTATATCCAGGAGGTCACAGGTTCAAACCCCACCGTCGGCGACCCTTGGGTGTTTTCTGTTGACAACAGATTACGATAAAAAAACAGGCCATTGGGGTTTGCAGAGTAATGTCGGTGGGTCGGAATTCACCACGACATTGTAGGTCTACTTGTAGTTCTTTTCCCATCCCCTTACCTACAACGGGTTACGGGAGAGAGAGCTTAATCGGCTCAGTGAAAGTGCGGAACAGGATAGCTGAAAGACAACGTTAGGTGGTTTATTCAAACATTCGCAGACAAAATTTTTACGAAATCTGCACGTAATATTATTTTAACTTAAGGGATTTAGTGTATTCACTTTGCCAATGAATATTCGGTGAATTAGAGTGATGTATATTCGTGTATAAAATGTAAATTTGTTGTCCTAACGTTTTTGTTAAAAATAATTTTAAATGCAGACTAATAATTCTTTTGTGGTGGTCATGGGTTATGGACAGTAGTCAACAGAATGAAGTGAGAATAATAAGCGTAAGTGATTCTTACACGAATTTGTTCTATTCTGAATATACACTGTACTCTCTATTTCTATCCGTTTCTTTTATTTCTTAAAATCTTTACCAAGATCACAAGCTTTAAAATTATGAGGAATGCTAAACCAAAACTGTTTAAAATATTATAAAATGGCCTCTATACTTACCTCGTTATAAAATTTATAATCAATTTACACTCTACTTTACCAGCCACCTCAAATCTGCCGGGTGATATAAGGCTAAAACAGTCGCTCCCAACAGAATCTGCAACGTCATCGTGTCATTATCCATCGAATTCTGGGGCTTTGTCTTCAGAAGTTGGGTTACCAACCAACCCTTAGAACAACTGACATAAATTCTGTTTTGTGGCGCAGAATACTCGTTCTTTCCCGTATCTCACGTTAAGGTGAATTTGGACCTGATAACCGAACCGCTTATTGTTCGAAAGCAGTGATTTTTCTGGGATTTTAGCTGTATGCATCTGTCAGATCTCATAACTTGTATTTGTCATTCGTGTCAAAACTGGTTTCGCATATATGTATAAGCTATATGCTATACTGCTGCATAATCTATATTAATCCTTTTAAAGCTTTTTACTGGAAAAAATAAAAGATGATATTATTAGAAAGAATAATTTTGATTGATCGTTATTTACATTAGTTATAATAATTTAACGACAATGTGTTCAATTTTGAAGACACGTTGGAAAAACTACGAACTTTATTAACAATATTAAATCACGTGTTGTTGTTGAAAATGGAAAAAATAGTCCAGTTTTCTTATTAACTTTTCCCTTCTCCGCATTACATCACTCAACCCACCTGTGGTTACACCTGCCAAATACTCACCCAATTCTTATGCTTATATATTAAACGCTTAAATCCGCCAAATCCAGGTATGTTAATCCGAAAAACCGTAAACCTGGAATCCGGATTTTATAAAATCCGGTTATAACTTCCAGACCTAATTTCGTGGTTTTATTTAAACAAATTTTGTACCTTTCGCAATTTTGCTTCTCAAAAAATCACAAAATAGTCCTATAATTTTATTGAAATGATAACACACAGTTTTAAAAAATTAAACAATTTGTTAATTTGGAAACACGTGTTACGGTTTATATTCGGTGACCAAATCAGATCCGGATCAGCTAAAATATGGAATTACATATTACGGTTTATATCTCGAAATCAAAGCAGTCCCGAATCCGTAAAATGTGGCACGCCATCAAAACTTCTAAGACCAGCATTCCACATCTGGTCCTGATTAGCAGTTCCGTAATAAGTTTTACCGCATATATACCGAAACCTGGCCATATTTAATTACCGTCATACTGCATGCCGTACTAAATCCAAATCCAGCCTTGATTACTATTATGGCTCGCCGTATTTTATTTCAGCTCGGGTCGCTCCGGAGCGGTTCTATATTATCTAAATGCTTCATGGCGAAGCGTAATGTGGATCGATTCGGAATCGTGCATTTTCAGGCTTTTAGTTGGCAAGTTTTAGTAACTAGATAAAAAACGTTAACAAATTGGAAATTGCTGAATAAAAGCTTGAAGAGGCAACACTGTAACATTTATTTCAAAACTTACAGCTCTTATTTTTAGGGTTGCTTAGAACAAAAAGATGAAATTAAGATGACATATTCTATACGGCCGTAGGTTGATGACCCCAACAACAGAAATGATTATAGTTTTGGAAATATAATTTTTTTACACCCTTTTTTCTCTTAGCTACTTTTTTCACAGCCCACTGGTGCAGAGTGTTGTTGAAGGCAAACAGAACTCACAACGTCACTTTTTGAGTATAAATAATTTCCAATCAACTGCATCGAGGTGTTAAGAACAGGATCCCATGTCCGTGAAAGCGAACACTTTTGTCGCCGGTTAACTTCAATCGCCTCATGGATAAGACGCAGAGTATAACGAAATTCACGAGACAGGACTGCAGATTTTTCAAAATGAATCCAATGATGCTCATTGGATGGTCCAGTATGTGCTCGCTGATTGCTGATCTTTCCACTGATTTTTGCTCACCGGAATTTTTTGTAATAATTAATTTTTAATTAATTAATTGTTTTAAGAAATTAAATAAAGCATTTTCTAAGGAATCGTTTTAATATGTATTCGTATGTTAGTTAGATTTCTTCTGTTCCTGACTGGCGGTAGAATAATTACCACAGATAATATTTTACAGATGTTAACGTGAAAACCCACGATGAATTTCTGTAGCTCACCTACTTTATAAGAACTTATTACGATTCTTTTCTTTCAAAAGTATGTTAGCAATCACAATTTCTAAGCATTCAATATTTTTCTTAAGATTTGTTTTGCGTGAGCTATTGATATTTTACTGATTCTTAAACAGGAAAAGGGAGTAAAAATATTATGGCATTTTTTTATGAAAAGGGTGATTGGAGTTCTACAAGTTGTACAAATGATTTCATGCACAAAAAGTTTTATAATTACAGGGGCTAACTAATCTTGAATGAATCATTAGTTTTATATCCCGCTTTAATTTTATGGTCAAATATTTGAATTAACCTCAAAGTTCGTCTTAAGAATTCCGTAATTTTAGTTCTAAATAATTTTACTGACGAATCATACGTTAAAAATAGCCTCAATTCAAGCCTTCTATTTATATAAGTGCTAAATATGCGATCAATTTGAAGCGCCTGTCCAACCAACTGAATTCGAATGCGTCCATGATTCATTCGATGGAAGGGGTGTTAACATTTGCACGTTCAGTAGCCAAATCGTGATTGACCTTTTGTCAGTTGTTTGTGTCAGAAGCCAGTTAAGGAATGGGATTTGCTTTCTTTCCTCGTACTTTACGCAATTTTCTGCTATTTTATGATTACCTCAAATCTGTTATCAAACTTATTTGAGTAAGTTATGAAAACAAATTTGCGCCTTCAATTCCTTCTAATTGTTTTCTCTTTTTCTGTTTCAGTTTAAAGTGAAAGGAATTTTAGAGTCACGAAGCACTTGATTTCGTCCATGAAGTAAACTGCCAGTCACATCATTTAGGTAAGTTAATTATTGCTTTCAAACGCATCGTGAAGACGTGCATCTGAATCCTTTCGAATTCATCCGTATGTTTGAAAGCATCTTGCAACAATATTAGTTCATAAACAAGTGCACATCAAATGCTCTACATTTTCCCTTGATAAAAAGAAATTTGCAACAACATGAATTTCGCGGTTGGCAGTAAGTCACAAGTTCTCCCAGTTCTCTGATTAACATATTTAATTGGAGCTGTCAAAATATTTAAATATTAATAACACGCAAATCTTCATAGTTCTAACTTGGTCTTAATTAAGAGATATTCCCTTTGCACCAATTAGATACTACAGTGATAATTATGTTAGACTTGAAGTTGGTTACAAAGAAGATTCCGACGAGAACCTCAGGTACGGATAAAAGTGTGGATCGTATATGCCGTTCATTAATAAATTAATTTAAATACAAAGCTAATCGTTGTGTGAATTATACATATGCACATTAATGGATGCTTCGGTTCAAACAATAGGTTATTAAAAGATTTTATAGGTTTCGAAATGACAGTAGTAATTTTAAATAGTATTATTCACCTTTACACGTACCTGTGCTTACATAATTTACAACATTTACCTTGTCTTCTCGGCATTTAACCTCTAGGTATAAGGTTTTCGAGCATGTTAATTTTAGAAAAATATTACTAGGCCGTATGATAATGACAGAGTGCTTGAACTTCCGAATATTGTGGTTTCAATATAATAGAACAGTTGTAAAACCACCATAATGAAAAGTATTATAAATATTCTAATAGGTTCATCTGGTAACAAACTTTTATTTTTCAAATTGTTTGTTGAAGTTATTATGGACAGAAGTAAGATGGAGAGGGAGAATGAAAAATAAAATGAATAAATGTAATGGGTTTCTGCAAAAGTCAATCGAAAATTTTGATTATGATTTGTAGACACATTTTCAATTTTATTTTTAATTAAGAGAACATTTTAACGCATTTTTACAATACATATATTTTATCACAGACAGACATTTCGTTAATTATATATTTTAAGTAGTCAATTTGTGTTTAAGTAACTCACTAACTAACTTCTAAAATTAAATCGGAATTTCTATTAAAAATTCAATTGTATTGAGTAATCGTGTGTATCATTTAATAAATTTATGAATGAATGACCTGTTTAAAGTTCTGATTGTTGATTAAAAAATTAGATGTTTAGAATACTGGTAATGGCAAAAAATGAATAAAGGATGGATGCCGTGGGTCGGGGCGGTAATGACCAAACTATCCATTTTGAATTATAATGACAAAACATGTGCTGGCGTTAAACAGGCGTAGAGGCAAGGAGGTAATAACGATTTATTTTGTGTGGAAGTGGAAGATATTCCAAGTGAGCGGTAGATGTGGTAGTATTCACCCACTTAGTAAAACCCGGCATTCCCTCTGCCATTCTGATCCAAAGGAATTATTTTTCTTTGCTTTCATTCACCTAACCACCTATTCACTTACGATATTTTGCTGCCATAAAAAAGAGGAGTGTTATAAGTTTAAAGCCTTTATCTGTCTGTCTTTCTGTTTGTGGCACGGTAGCTCCAGAGCGGACGAATTGATTTTATTGTTTTTGTTCGAAGGCAGGTATTTGCGAGATGGGGCGAAATAACTTTTAAGCTTAAATTATTGTTAAATTTTCATAGTAGTACGAAATATACAAATATTAAAAAATAAAATTCTCAGTTAAAAACAAGTATGGCGGAAGAGTAGATCGTTCAGTAGTTTGCTCTGATTCATTTGCAATTTTTTAAGTATTTAACTAGTTTGGTACTGTGAAGCTTCTTCTTATGTCAATGCTGAGGTAACCATTTGCTAGCTTTTTGCTTTTTTTCTCTTGGTAGTGATCGTAGTTTATTCAATATATCAATGAATACACGAGGCAGGCACTCGTCATTCTGCTTCTTATGGGCCGGCGTCTGCTGCAGAAATTAAATCACTCATGGATGCCAAGCTCAAGGCTATAGAAATTAAATTATCCGCCGAAATAAGTGATTCAATTAAGCTTCCTTTTTAAGAGGCCGGGAGTCAATTTCTCTTTAATCCCATTATTATAAAAAAATTAAGTGAAATTTATATCGGGCACTCGTTCTGTGTCATCATCTTCGGATGAAATTGCATCTTCTTCTTCAGAAATCACTTTTGTCCACACACTTTTGCGTTGACAGAAAGGGTCGGAAACTGTTTAAGAATTTGTAAAGTCACTTTTCTCAGACCCTTGTTTTTCCACGTATGATTCTTCTCCTTCAAAGGATTGCAACAACACTTTATATCTTTCAACTTGTCTGGCATTTTAACTATTTGTGGCGATATCTGATTGTATACTGACTGTAAGAATACTCTTTAATCTACAGTTTCTTATGTTATGTTATGTTCATCTGCTTTAAGCAACAAACAAGCAAAAAATGTGTTCAAAAATCAAAAATTTACACTTAACATTGCCTTACCACTCTAAATGATGCATGATTTTAAAGCTAAGGGATGACGCTTTCATTTGAAAAAAATATGAAAAAAATTAATGATCAAGTATTTTTTTTTAAATCAAAAAATATTTTTTAAAGTCAAAAAAAATTTTTTTTTAATTGTTTTCGGAAAATTATATTTTTATTGGGAAGGCCATAAAACGACCTTTACAAATCACTTAAAATCAACGGCAATGGTGACGATAGTTATTAATTTTCAAGAAAGGTATGATCACAATAAAAAGTGCAAAAATGCATAAGTTTGCAACTCTGTAACTTCTGCACAAAATGTTTTTTTTAATCCTTTAGCACGATAATTACTTATACCAGTAAAAATAATTTAGTGAAGTTTGACCCAAATCGGAGACATCGAATTTTTTCACCTGGTACACTTGAGGAATTTTGCCCCATATATATTCGTGATAATATTCTTTTCAGTGTTGTTTCTTCATCTGATAGTTGTATAGTAGGCTCGGAATATTTATTTGTTGAGGTGTTCTTAATGTGGCAGAAACACTTGTTGGGTTGTGTGTGATCTTTCCCGAATCTATGATGAACTTATGCAGCTTGCTGCTGCTTATCAATATAATATTACTTGTGGTGATTTTATTTATTTATTTAAGCTTAATACAAGCTATTGCATAAAAAATTCAAAAATAAAAAATAAAATACAAGCTATAACTTAATACTCATTCTACAGAATATAATAAATGAATAATTAAGAATAAATAAATAAAAAGTATAAGCTGATTTTAATATAAATATGTTAACCAAGCAGCATTTTCTAAAGCAACTGAGTTTGTTGGGCTTCATGTTATCAACTCGAACCCAACTAAATATCATGAAAATGGATACAGTTTATTGGACCTAGTTAGAACCAACAGGGTAGATTCTGTGATCAGAAAGTTACCTTTCAGCCACACTTGGTGGAAGTCATTTGTTCAAAAATGAAAAGGAAAAACACTTGTTTTTCTTCCACAATTAGGAGTGAGATGGATGTTTCGACCGGAGTGCAAGTGGTCATCATCAGCGACGACCAAATGGAGTTTTTTAATGGTGTTATTACCAATCTTTTTAATGAATTTGTTCCAGAACGGTCTTTTATCACACATTACTATTCGGCTTGGAAACGATATAGATTCCTAGATCTATGGAATATTTTTAGAAGGCTTCAAAATAAAACAACAGCTGCAATTCGGCAAGCTTAGATAGATTTTATCGCAACCAACTTGACCCGTTCCTTCGAAAACTGTTTGGAGCAAAATCAGAAGGATTGGAATTATACCTGAGACCAATAACGTGAAGTCTCTTGACGTTGGCGAACTAAATGCCTTTTATTTTTTTAATTCCTCTACAAACAGACCTCATAATTACTCTAATTAATAATACTGCTTCACTTAATTTTGGTCTTGATCAGTTCTCGTTTAGAAATGTTACTACAGATGAGGTGATACTTGCTTTCAAATCTATTAAGTCGAATTCCATTTCACTTTAGAAAATTTACATTCTAGAGTCATTCCAATTAAAAACAGCACAACCTTTAGAACTACGAGATTACCGCCCTGTAAGTATTCTTCCGGTACTTTTTTCTAAAATTCTTGAACGTCCTCTATACTCAAATGAAGGTACATATATTTAGATAAGTACTGTCAAATTACTAAGCAACAATTTGGCTTTAGACCTAAGCACAGTACAGTTTCTACTCTCTTACAATTAACTGAATCTGTTCGATGCACTGTGAAACCTCGGAGCTGCGCAATTGTATGTGCCTACTTACTTTTGCAAAGCATTTGACTCTGTTGATTATTGTTTACTATACAACAAATTATTAGTAAGTCAATTTAATTTTTCCACCTCTGCAGCTAATTTCATATTATCGTATCTAACAAATTGACGTCAAGCAACTGTAGTCGACTCACGTTACCCTAATTTGTTACCACTACACTCTGGTGTTCCACAATGATCGATATTGGGCTCATAACTGTTTGTTATTTATTATATTAATGATATAGTTGGGATTCTTTAATACTGTTCTATGTTGATTTATGCCGATGATGTCCAGTTGTTATTACCTTGTCCTGTTGATAATATTCCTGCTAATGTTGCAAAGTTTAATCTTCACCTAGCTCAAATTAGTTCTTGGGAGGGAACTAACATGCTTAATGTGTTCCAATGTTGCATCTGAATGATATACCCATTGCATATTTAAGTGTAGTGAACAATTTCGGAGTTAGCATTGATGCAATGTTGTCTTGGCATAGTCATATTGATGTAACTATCTCAAAAGTCTATGCTGGGCTAAGAAGCTTATGGCGTCATGCAAGGTACCCACCACGTTCACGTGCACGATATGTATTGGGTCTGCGTTTATATGAACATGTGTGGTCAATCCCAAAATTACATTAATGCATAATTTTTATTCTTATTTTTTTTTTTGTATATTTTCTGACGTTATGAACTTAATTCTTGCTAAATTTTTCCTTTTCTCTTCCTTTAGTTCTTTTGTTACTAATTATCTTTTTGATTTTCTCTTTCGATTTAATTTTTGTTGATGTTTTGAATTTTAGTTATTAATTATTTTTACTTATTTTTATCCTCTTCTTTGTTTTTCTTGTTTTTTTTTGTATCCTCCTCTTTGTTTTATTATTTTGAATTTTCTCCGTCGAACTTTGATTTTCACTTCAAGCATTAGTGGTATAGTGCCAGGGTATTTAATCCGTTTAAAAAGAGAATTAATTCTGTGATAACTGACAAGCAAATATCTGCGCAATTATTAGACTTAATATATCTGTCTGTATCAACATTATTTTAGTTTTAACGACAAAATATATATTCAAAAAGACGGGTTAGCAATGGGCTCCGCTTTCTCACCTTTGCAGCAGAATTTTTTATGGACAATTTAGAATCACGCCTGTTCGACACGGATTGTAAATTTATAAGTAATGTTTTTACTTGGTTCATATACGTTGACGTCATTGTCTACATCTGGAGTGTACAGACCGACAATTAGCTTACTTTTTAGATAATGTTTTAAATAAATTTCCTTGACTTGACAATAGAAGTAACTAACCCAAAGTTTTCATTTGACATTTGTAGAAAAAATGCATATTCAGATGCTATAATACCAAAAGCTTTCATCCACTCTTGGAGTACCAAAATGCTTTTCACTCCATGCTGGACCGCCTGCTGTCCGTCCCCTTAACGCCTAAATCTTTTAAAAAAGAGTTGGGGGCTATCGAGCGGATATCGTTAAGAAATGGTTATGAGAAAGGCACCATTTATAAACTACTCAGGAAGAAAATTAAAAAGAGGACTCCAGGTTCAATTTTTCCAGAGCAGAAAATGGATAAAAATGATAAGTTCCATATCTTATCATTTTTATCCATTTTCTGCTCTGGAAAAATTGAACTTAGAGTCCTCTTTTTAATTCCATACATCAGCAATGTGTCGAACAGGCTTATTACCTCCCTAATAATATTGAAACAGCTTTCTTTAATAACAACACATTAAAGAATCTGCTGGTCAATAATAAAATCAAAACAAAACTAATAAACTCTTAAAAAGCGGAGTTTATAAAATCAAGATTTTAAAAATAAAAGTCCGTTACTTTGTCCAGCTCTATTTGAACAATAGTTTAGCTTTTTTAAACTTGGGCTTTTCAGTCGTTGCCCTCTCGATTTATTTCTCAATAAAATCGATTAATAAAGATACAAATTGTGTTTTTAATATTATTCGAAAATTAATAAACTATAACTAATTTGCTAACTTTTCAAAAGAAAAAGAAATTCAATTTTATGATTGTACCAGATCATAACTAAAATTAAAAAAGTCTGCTTAAATAAGTGTATTTCGTATGCAATATTTCATCGGCCCATCTGTCAGGAATCCATGTCCCACCCGTCACAATATATTACAGAAGGTCAGGTTTGGGTGGTGCCCATTGTTCCGGAGTCGGGTCATCACCCTGCGTTTCATATTGCTCTTTTCATTGATCCAGTTATGATGGCTTCTTGTGTGCCTGGTGATGCATGTTATAACTTCAGTAAGGCTGACTTTTCCGTGATTAACAACTGGCTCTCAGCTTGTGATTGGAGTAGCGTCCTCAATGAACGAGACATTAATGTGGCCGTAAGATGTTTTTATAATTTGCTGTCTATCTGTTTTACTTATTGTGTCCCTATTTCTAAATCGAATAACTTGCGTTCTAGTCTGCCTTGGTTTGATAGTTCCTTAAAACATTTAAGGAATATTAAATGTAAGGCCTGGAAGAGGTTTTGTTCCTCTAGGAGCGATGCCGACTATTTAACATATTCCAATTTACGTAGTCAATTTTTATCTGACTTACTGTCTTCTTATAATAATTATATTAATAGAATGAAAGCGTCCCTACGAGTCGATCCTAAGCGATTTTGGAGGTTCGTGAACTTGAAGCGCAATTCTCATGGCTATCCATCTTCTTTGTCTTTCGGAGGCAGCGAAAGCAATGAGCCCTTGACGATAGCAAACCTTTTTGCCAATTTTTTTAAAACTGCGTTTTTGGATGATATCTGTGATATTAGCTTTAAGGATTTTACCCATTTGACGAGGTTTACACCGACTTCTCTCGAATCCAAAGACCTTTTACTTGACGAAGTTACGATTTTGAAGAAAATCTCTACCTTGACTGATAGTTTTTCAATTGGTCCTGCCTCACTCTTGAAAAGATGTGGTTCCGTTCTTGCTCCTATTTTGTGTTATTTATTTAATCTCTCAACTCGTTGCGGTGTTTTTCCAAAAGCTTGGAAAACCTCATTAATTATTCCCCTTCACAAAAAAGGTGATAAATGTGAAATCTCGAACTATAGACCAATTGCTAATCTTTGTTGTATATCCAAGATTTTTGAGGCACTTCCACTGCAAGCCGTTTTTGTAGCCGTTTAAACATGGCTTCATTAGGGGTAAATCAACTACCACCAATTTATTGGAATTTTCAAACTTCTTTATTTCTGCAATTGAAGGTGGTGAACAAGTTGACTGTATTTTTACTGATTTCAGCAAAGCTTTCGATAGAATAAATCATAGAATTCTTATTCTCAAACTCTCCCTTCTTGGGTTTCCGCGAGTTTTTGTAAATTGGATTCATTCGTACTTGTCTGAACGCACTCAGAGGGTTTCTTTTCGTGGAGCTCTATCTGATGCAATTTTCAACACTTCCGGTGTACCGCAGGGCTCCCACATTGGCCCATTGTTATTTATAATTTATATCAGTGTTGTATCTTCGATACTGTCTTACTCAAATATTCTTTGTTATGCCGACGACGCTAAGATATTTCGCACTGTGTCTGACAATGCCGATTGCCTACTCTTAAATTCTGACTTGGATGCCTTTCAGAATTGGTGTTCCATTAACGACCTTCCCCTAAATATTAGCAAGTGTACATCTATGTCTTTCTCACGAAAAAGGTCTCCATTTCAATATAACTTTACCATACAGGGTTGTCCTTTAACAAGAGTTACTAAGACTAAGGACCTGGGTGTTTGGCTCAATTCTCAATTTTCTTTCCAGGATCATTTTGATGCCATAGTCAAAAAGGCTAATATGACTCTTGGTTTCGTGAAGAGGTGGTCAAGGGAATTTGATGACCCTTACATTACAAAGCTGTTATATTGCACTTTTGTCCGGAATATTCTGGAATACGCCTCTCCAGTCTAGTCACCTCTCTATGTGTCACATATCAATCGTATTGAAGCTGTTCAACGGAGGTTCGTTAGGTTTGCCCTTCGAGGCCTTCCTTGGAATAACTCCCTTATATTACCTCCTTATGTTGATAGACTTAAACTCCTGCACTTGGATACACTTGAAAAGAGAAGCCGTAACGCCGGGATCCTTTTTGCTTTCGACTGCATTCGTGGGTCCATTGATTCTTCTGTTCTCTTGGGTCGTTTTGGCAAATCGGTTCCAGCTTGCTCCCTGAGGAATCACGACTTTCTTCGGTTACCTTTTCATCGTACTAATTATGGATTAAATGAACCTATAACATCGATGTCGCGATTTTTTAATTCCGCTTTTAATTGAATTGATTTTCATCTATCGCGTAATCATGTGAGGAGTCAACTTTGTTGAGGTAACTTTTTGGTTTTTGTTGTGCTTTTTACTTTTTATTTGCTTTTTATTCACTTTAGCACTTTTGTTTTCTGAATTTATATTTTGTGAATTCTCTCTTGTTCTTTGTTTTTTCGAAATGGAAAAATAAATTTTTTTCCCAAAATTTAAGTTTGGAATTTCATTTTTTTTTAAATCCCTTGACAGTAACAAAAAAAACTTCCAGTCTGTAACATCATTGTGTTATCTATCAACTGAGATATTAATAATGTCTATAACACTAAAACTGTAGAAAATATTCGTTAAAATGTAAGACAAGTTAATCTCATCGGAAAAAAATGTCAAGCTCCCATAGCTTGGTGTGGGGGGTGATAGACCCCATATAATATTTATTGTGTCTCGCCTAGATCTACCAGTTCCCTTATTTTGCACGCGACAACATATTAGATGTTGAATAACGTCACATAGTTTACCGTATAAGGGGATTGTTAAAAAATAATATTTCGCCATCTTGAGGCGTTCGCCATATTGGATTTAGAACAATATTAGATATACTATATTTCATTGTCATCGGATCTCCATACTTAATTTTGCAGCTCAATCGGTTGAGGGGAACTGGCTTAAAATTCAGTTGCAAGATTTGACCCGACAAGCTAACTAACAGGCTTGTAATAAAACAGGGGTGTACAAATTATAAAAGTGGCATTGCATGCGAAGGGCGTGACATACTAATGTTTATTGTTAATGTTCGGGCTTTAGCCGGAGGGGAATTAGGAAGCTTGAATGTCTTGTTTTTGGTTATTTATTTGCACATCATGTATTACAACTTTACACTATTATCTCGCAACATTATAAAATGCGATCGAAAGCTCTTGCTTCTAAGCTTGTCGCACGTAAGCTGGCTGGAAGGAAAATGACGACATGCATGATAGCTGAAGATATTGAGTCATTCAGATTCTATGTCCATTTCAAGCCATGTATTGACAAAATGAAAGCTTGAGAAAGCAGTAGATAAGCTTTTCTCCTACTTCCTTCTAATGAAAGAACGAAGACGTGTCCAATGAAAATTCATTCATCCACGGCTTCTGATTACATGCTGTAATGCTTTCAATTTCCGCTGGGGAGTTACCGCTTTCATCCTGCTGCGATGCTTTGCAAAAAGTTTACTATTAGCTTCCTTTATTGATATTCTGGTCATAATGTACAAATAATGTCTGATAGTTAGAATACTACCTAACCAGAGGATATGTTTTTGTTGAATTAGGCGATCTACGATAGGCCACCCATGGTTAAATTCTCTCGACAACAGATTACACTAAAATGCCATTGTAGATTGGCGATTAATATCTGGTAGCTCCAAACTTATAAGTTCACTTAAAATTCGTCGTTGCATATTCAATTAATGCTATGTAACTTTTTTATATTGCTATAATTTATCTCTTTGGTTCCTTTAACCTCTTCTGGCATAGGGCGTATACTACACCGACTCTTCACCTATTCTGGTTCTGCGCCAACGCCTTAAACTGTCGCCACGATTTTTTGAAGTGGGTACTTTCCTTTTCTACAGATCTTCTTCATGTGTTGCAATTCGGCGTATTCCTTGTGTCCCGTGCGAGTTTCAATCTAGAGCCTGTTGTTCTTCGTCGTAGCCTGTCAGAAGCCCGGTTGAGAAAGGAGGAGGGAAACCCATATACCAGTTAGAGCATCTCGGCTATGCGCTATTAAATACACTCGGTGATTCCCAGGACGACTCAAGGAGAATAGGAAGGCTTGTAAACCGCTTATTTGAGAGTCCAACCATATACACGAAACATTTAGTGGTAATTTATATTTGTGTAAAATAACATTGAAAAGGTCTATCGGGAAATATTTAAAAAGTGCACATGACAGTTTTGCAGGGGCAGCGACGGATTACTTCCACTTGAAACGTTTATATTTTTTCTCACGCACCATGACGACCCGCAAGGTGTAACAGAAACTGGGAAGCAACAGAGTAGAAATAGGCTTTAGTATTATGATATTGGGAGCTCAGGTGTTCTCCTCAAGTTGATTTTGGTGTTTTGACCTTGATGCGTAGACATTGTTTAGATTTTTATTTGCTGCTTTAGCAGTCAAACTGCATTACACTTACAAGCTTTCTGCGCTTTATAATAGCATTATTACAGAAGTTTTAATAAATTAAAAAATATCCGATATGTATAAGATTTTACCGTACACGACCCTCTTCTCTCACACTTTGTCATGTATATTTCATTTTACATAAGCTAGCGTTAACAATAATGTCTACTTAATTAGCTTGCCGATTTCCCATAGCAAATTCATCCAATTAGAGCTTTACACAATCCACGATTCTCGCAAAAATCATTCACCGCAATTAGACGGGCATTCATAACTTAGCAGAAAATAGGAAAAAAAAAACATTAAGCACGCACTCTTTACCCAATCGATCGAAAGCGAAAAATGAAAGCAGTTGCATCGGCAGGTTATAGAACACCTTGGCGACTACCTTACATGGTCAGGCATCTAATGATATTGTTTAAAGATAGACGTGGCTCTGTTTTGCAGGTTAAGTGCATATAAATAAGCCAGCGGACAGATGTGTGCTACATGTACGGACGTTTTATCTCGTCGTTATTCACCGAAATAAAGATCGAACGTGCATGCACTTTCTATATAGTAGACCTCCGCACTCCAATTTCGCTTCATTCCTACTTCATTCATTTTCTTGAGACACATCAAAAACGAAAATGCACCAGGGGCTTGATAGCTACCGTAAACCGTACTCCATCCGTACTCACGTTATTGTTGTCCATATTAAGTTTTAAATGAACTTGTTTACGTCGACTGTGTCAGGTTTAGCTTTTCGATAGACAGGCAGTCGGCCCACCGCGAAATACGGAACAACAAAACCGGGACTGCTTAATTTTGGAAAGTAATTTATGCGTTTACACATAAATCAAATAAATTTTACTAGGCGGAGGGAAGTAATGTTGTAAGTAGTCACGCAAGCTATGGCACACGGTCATTCGATAGATACTAACTATCTATCCGTCCCCATCTCACGTCAGTTTGACTATTTTGGGGGGTCGCCGTGTTTACACCGCATTAACGCCGAACCATAACGCTTTTCGACACATTAGTTTCCATTTAATTTTTCTTCCGTGGCTTATTGAACTTGTTTACGTGATCACAGCGGATAAATTACAAAACTTTTCCGGCTCCATCTCATTCTGAGCAATGCTAATTAGGTACCGGTGCTGCCAAACAAGGTGTAATTTCTTTTGTCATGGGGTTTGCGTATAAGATACGTACCGGGTTATTAATTATGCTATTTATAATGAATACTCTGCGACTTGACGTAGTGGTCTGTAGGTATAATTTTTATGCATTTTGTCATTCAGTTTATTGCAGTCACAGTTTTGTTATATCAACTGCTTTAAAAACAAGGTATTAGGATCCCTATGTTCAAAAAAACAAAAAACTGGAGAAACATAAAGGCACATAAATTGTAGAATTTATTAATTAAAATTCTAAATTGTCCAACAGAATTCAGAATAGCTCAAACAGCATAAGAAATATTTTAAGAACGACCTCAACTTTTCCGACGTGACGTATTTGATAAAAGTTACCTCTTTATTAACTTTTACATATAAAATGACCGATTTTTAGTAAGAAATGTAAAACAAGACTAATTTTATTCATCAAAACAATTTCCACCAGAATTTATCGTTTGTCGTCAAGGAATTTGAGTCATAAATTTCTTCAATGTCATTATTATAAGTTTTTATTTTTCGAGGCAATGAAAGCCTCTTTTTGATTAAGTTTCAAAATTGAAACTGAAAAACTTACTCCTTCCGCAGAAAAAATAAAAATCTGTCGGCGACAGTTCCGGAGAATATAAAGATTGTACTGTTTAGCATCAAATTCAAAATCCTTGCAATATTGATCCTATAGAATCGGTCTGTGTCTGTTGACTGGTACTGACTGAAACGGATTTGGTTTCAAATTGCACGAGTTTCATGTCTTAGGAGTAGATGTCTGTGTTTATAATTTGTCTATCAGGGTAGGAGTCTCTGGGCAATTTGTCATATCATCAACAGGATCTTCTGCTGTTGTATCTCTCAGGACGAACAGCTAGTGCTGGTTTTTTATTCGCAACCATCCATTTTGGTGATCGTCTGATGACGACCCAGAAGTATTTTCATAAAGAAGCAGCAGACAAGTGCGACATTAAAATACGTTAACAAATTCGTTTTACCGAACTCAGTTGATGCTAAGTGGCGGCGAGGCAGATGCTTGAGGGATGAAAGTTGATGTTTTTCGCCAGCTCCTGAAAAGTTATGCGAGTATTGGCGTCCGCTTAGTCTTTTTGCGACTTTGGGAGGATTAAGTAATTTGGGAATACAACGGAATTTCGCAAACCAATTTGTTTTTCCTCATCAAACACATTCTTACTTTTTCTGGATGTTTCTGCAGCTGACTTAACGCTTGAAGAGGAATAAAGGAATAACTCTTAATCACAATTTCCTAGCATTTTTCTTCGATTTTTTCAGTAGGAAAGGATAGTGGAGACACTTTTCACTTTTCATGCATCTTAGCATAACTTTGTTACTAAAATTTTTTTTTACAATTTCCTGTGACCTACAAAAATGTGGGTAAATCCAAAACCCCTTTCTAAAAAGTCTACATTTTTGGAGGCAATGCAATTTGTATAGCCCTCTACCGCATGTGCGATCTTTCAATTCAATGTTTTACACTACTGCCTAAGTTGTTGTCAGCGGTATTAAGTAATGTATCACACTGTGAGTAGGGTTCTCAAAAAGTTGCAGTTTTGATATTACGTAAAAATTCCCTTAACTATAATAGAAATTATAAAGTTCACATTGTGCTTACTTTGTAGGCGTTGCTCTTTCGAAAGGTCCAGATCGAACTCTATTAGTTTCTACGTTTTTTCCTGCAGCTGGGAACATATACGTAGTATAAGTAGTAGACTTTTTGAACTCACACATCAATCTTACTAAATCAAAAATAGTATTCAATTGTAGTTAGGATGATTACGGGGAAGGTACACATAAATTTGTCTTTTTAGGGTTTCGTAGAAAAAAAGGAACCTTACCGTTTCGGTCTATCTACATATATGTAGGATCGAGGGTTCTCCATGAAAAGAACTCTTGAACGGAGAATCGGCAACGGCGCTGGTGGCCCAGTGGTTACGGTAATGGAGTATCATGCGCATGGTCTCGGTTCAAACCCAGCTAGCCCAATGGTTCTTTTTAACGGAGATTCTCCGATTCCTACATATATGTATGTCAATACCCTCCCACCCTCTCATTTATTTCCCTGTTAAGACGGATTTCTAGTATCTTGTCTTCAATAAATCGTTTTTGTTGCATATTTAAATAATCCAAAGCCTCTAGAACAGTGATGTCCAAACCTATGCCCGCGGGCAAGTGAGCTTTTGAGCTTTTAAATTCGTATATGCACTTGTTTGGCTGTATTCGCTCTCTTATTTTTGCGTTTTTTAATCGTTTATGGCATACAACAGTTTAAAAAATAGTCATATTTAAGTACTTTTGTAATCAATTATACAATGTCTTAAAATATACAACCTTTTGTAAACATTTTAAAGTTCTAAATTAAACAAACAGTATGAAATGCTTCTAAAGCTTTTAAGCATTCCTCACATTAAGTAGTGTGAGTTTGGCCATCACTGCTCTAGAATAACCCTATATCTGTCCTAGAAAATAAGTTGTACACAACGGCCAGTCGGGTCGCTACAAAGCACTTTCAAAAATTTAAACTGTTTTTTGGGTTGGCGCGCAGTACTGGGTCAATCCATATCAAATCGACCAATTTAATTAGTAAAGGTCGCTGACAAAATTTATTTAGTTTTTATTTTTTTTATCTAAATTTGTACTATACTTAGAGAGTTGAAAAAAAGTATTCATTAATTTTATAGATGGTTAGGTTTTTTTTGAGCCGCCATTTTGTATTGGTGCATCAGCAAAAGTGTACTGAAATATTTTATTTTGTTATTTATCCCATTGAGTGAGGTGTCTTTAGATAGGTCTCCTTAAATAATGTTATTAGGACCTCTTGATTTAAACTCTTCAGTCACAAGATATTTGCTTTCAAATTCGTTATCAAAGCGCTCCCTCTAATTTCTAAACTATCGATGCAAAATATCTGAACAAATTCCTGAATGTAGCATTTTGAAAATTAAAAAAAAACAATATATTTACAAAAACAATACAACATTTTTCGAGATTTTAGTTGACACAATTTTTCCACGTAACCCTCTTCCCGATCGATGCACTTTGTGAGTCGGGAGACGAGTTTTTTTACACCTGCGTCGAAGAAGTCTTCCGCCAACATCAGAGAGGTGAAAAGATGAAAATCTGAAGGCGACAGGTCGGGGCTGTAAGTTAGGTGGTTGGTAATGTCCCAACCGAATGAGTCCAAGAGTTGCGTTGTGACATGGGCTGAGTGGGGATGTGCATTGTCATGCAACAAACTTACTCCCCTCCTTAGCATTCCTCTTTATTTTGTATGGCTCTACATAGTTTTTTTTGGGTTTCACAATAACGTTGGGGATTAATTGTTTCCACGTTTGCAAATAAAAGTTCTCAAGGAGGAGAAATTCTTTTCAGTCCAAAAACACATCTGGCGGGATTCGGAATCAAGACGCTCATTTCAAGACAGCGAGAGTTTTCCACTGCCTGAACTCCTCATTTTACTCCCAAGAGCTTGCCTTTGAAAGCAGTGCTGCCAAAGTAGTAAAAAAAAATCCCTTTGATCGTTAGAGGACGTGCCTCGTAGTTTTTAATTTCACGGATCTACAAATTTGAATTGTTTTTCCTTTTTTGATTTCAGTGTTGATTTATTGGGTTTTCTGACCTCCTAATGACGAATCTGAAGTCGGTTTGTTTCTATCACATCAGAATTTTTCACAATACACATTATAAAAATCATGTAAAAATTGGAGTTTTCAAGAAAAAACAATCAGAAATAAAGAAGTAACTGAATAGTTAGTATTATTTTTATTAACCGAATCGTTATTGTCACGATAAACATTTTAAAATACTACAGAGGCTTTTAGAACCTTTTCTTTTTTACTGTAAAACTTCTGTTGAGCGATTTTCTCTTGTGAGCCCGGTTGGGATCATCACGCTTCAGCATCCAGCAGCAATCGGCCATCATGCTAATATTCCACTTTCCTTGGTACCTCTGCTCCATTTGCTTTATTACTTGGTGAAATCTTCGCCTTGTTCTTTATTTACTACTCCTTAATATTCAGGAAAGTAACCTAAATGCGACTGAAGGAAATGGACTTTGAGAATCATGAATCATTATAACATTTTCATAATCGGGACTGATTTACTAAGAAGTTTCTAATAACTTCTTTTAACGATAACCAATTCTATAGGAATCAGTTTTCCATCGAAGTTTTCATCTTTCATTAGTTTTCGTATATCGGGTCCAACAAAGATACCTTCCTTCAGTTTAGCTTCAGATAAAGATGGGAATACTCTTTGTAAATATCTGTTCGTCGGCTCTACAGTTACCCGAAATATTGCTATATCCAGGCACCCAGATCAGCCGTACTTTCAGAGGCTCAACTATGTCATTCAGAGCTGAGCGACATGCTACAACCGTTTACGAGGTAGTATATACTCCCGTGAGGGATTTAATAGCGGCCTGAATGTCTGTGAAAATACATATGTTATCTGTAAGTAGAGTTCATGATTCAGACGGTCCGCGGCTACTCTTATAGCCATGATTTTCGCCTGAAACACGCTGCAGTAAGGTAAGCGGAATGAGATATCGTGGTCCAAATGTTCCGAGAAGATACCTCCACCTTCTCTGCCTTATAGTTTGGAGCCATCAGTACTGATTCCCACTTTTGGGTGGAGCTTCCTCCCATACTGATCTGGTGGAAAAGGAGTCGAATTTAGTTCCAAAGAAAGGCTTGGGCGTGGTATAGTCGATGTTGCCGAAACTTCTCCCGTCTAGAATTGTGGAGTGACCGAAGTCAGTTCGTTTCCAGATCTGGATTGAGCTAAGCCTAATGGCAGCTGCGGATCCGATTTGCTTACCAAAGAGATCTATCGGTAGAAGGTGGAGAATAGTGATAAGGGCTTCAGAAAGGGCACCTGTTATCAACAGTGTTGCCATTCCCTGAACCCTATCCATTGCTTTGTGATGGGTTGATATATCCAGTGACGGCCACCAGACGATCACCCCATAAGTAAGTATAGGTCGTATGACACTTGTTTAGAGCCAATGCACAATGCGTGGCTCCATACGCCATTTTTTCCCTATTGCCTTTTTACACGAGTACAGCGCCACTGTAGCCCGTTCTCCTTCCTGGATGTTAGGTTTCCAGGTAAGTTTTCTATCTAGGACTAGACCTAGATATTTAACTTGATTGCACAATTTAAGCCTAACCCCGTTTAGTATAGGGAAATTCATAGGAGGTGTATTATGTTTTCGAAAGAAGAGTATTAACTCTGTCTTGTCCGGTTTTATGCCGAGACCACACTCATCACTCCATGATAATATCACGGAGGGGGTGTTGTACCACTTCAGCCAGTGTTTTTGGGTGCTTTCCTGAACAAATTAGGCAAAATCATCGGCGTAGGCGATAATCTTGTGACCAGAGTACTCCAGGTCTATGAGTAACTCATCCAGAGTTATGATACCCTCCCTGAGGGGTACCCCTAACTACTCTTTGAATATTAGATAGTCCCAAACTGGAGACGATGACTCTGCTTTTTAATATGAGGCCAATAAGTTTGATGAGAGGATCGTCCAGTTCTAGCCTCCCCCAGGATGCCATTATCGCCTCTGACCTGATATTGTTAAAATCACCCTATATTTCGAGGAAGCCTGCAAGTAAGTATTCTTTCTGCAAGTAAGTATTCTTTCTGCAATAGCGAATGCTCTTTGATTGTGTTAAGTTCGTGCAGGGCTGTCTCTATGGACTTAGCTTTAGTGGAAGCATGTTGCGAGAGAGACAGCTTGGGCGGATTGACTGCCTTTTTAATATAGATATCTAAGAGTCTCTCCAGGGCTTTGAGCAGGAATGAGGAGAGACTAATGAGCCTAAAATCGTTATGTTTGTAGTGTGAGGCTCTTCCTCCTTTAGGAGTAAAGACCACCTTCACCTTCGTCTATAAGGATGGAATATAGGTGAGACTAATGCATTTCGGTTTCCTCTTATCGAGGATCTTGTGAATCAGTTCATGGCCGCTCGGAGTATCCGGCAACTCAGTAACACCCGTTGCTGAGCAACTCGGAAAGTGAGTGTTGACTAGTAACTCCAGCGACTCAAGACTGGATGAATTCCAACTGCCATCACTTTTGGCTAAGAGGCTTGGGGTGATGGGAGTATGAGGGGATTTTCCGCAAGCGACTCGCTTCAGAGGTGCTTTCGATTTCATTACAGAAGCCCTCCCACGAGGATCGTATTGCTTTCAGTTTTTTTAATTTTTTTGAGGCATTCCTTATAAGAAGTCCAGACATTAGTTCTTTTCGCTTGGTTAAAAAGCTTATGACACTCCTTCCTTAGAGTCATGATTTCCCTCAACCACCACGGCGGTTTGAGCTTACCTCTGGAGAATCTGTCGGGGCAAGAATTTGCGTCGCCGCATTACACGCAAGCGTCAGGGTGTCCACCACCTTGTCGAGGATTTGCCTTTTTCGAATTACAGGTGGACCTGTGACAGGTAGACTATTACTATGGACCGTCCTGTAGAGACCCCAGTTTCTTCTAAACCTGTTTTTATAAGAAGAACGTACCTGTTGGTGGAGCGTTACCCCGAATTCAATGTAGGCGTGGTAGGAAAAGGATGATTCCTTAGATACCTTCCACTCTGATATAAAGTGGGCGTATTGTCCCGAGACTGGCGTAATGCCCAGAACTTCCCGCCTAATTGTGTTAGCAAAGATGGGTTCTTACCAACGTTACAAATCTGGAGGTTAGTTCCAAGAATAATATCAAAAAGTAACTGACCTCTTTCATTGATGTCCGAGCTGGCCGAGACTGTGGTGTGCGTTGGCGTCCGCTCCGATCACCAGCGTCTTCTTTTGTCTAGTGGAGGTACCAGGTTCGAATCCCCCCGACAGCCACTCATTGTTGTTTTCTGCTGACAGATTACGATAAAAAGGCCATGGGGGTTGCAGAGAAAATATCAATGGTTGGGAATTCACTTTGAATTATAGGTCCACTTGCAATAGTTGTCTCGGATCGCGTGAAATTGTTTTGCCGCCCCACAAGGGGTTATGGGAGCGTTCCCGTAACACCTTGTGGGGCATTGGGCGGGAGATTTATTGTGTGCATTCATAAGCACTTGCCAATTTTACTACTTCCGGACTGAAAACTACAACATAAGCAAATATTCCTTCATGTGATTATCTTGCTGCTTAAAGGTTAAGTCAATAGTATGGGAATCGAGTTACCAAACATCTATATTGATTGGTGCTACTCTTTTATGAAACTAAATACCTGTCATTCACTTCAGATAATTAAATTCTAACCTATCTGAACACTTGTGTTAACCCATATCGTAATCAGAAACAATAATTTATTGCTACTACTTCCGACAAATGGTAGCAATAATAGCTAATACAGTACAGTGAATTCAATAAATAAATAATAAATGTTGGTTTCATTTGTACGCTCATTCTCGTATATTTCACAGTAGTAACCTCCCTCCAATTAATTCAATTATTAAAATTGAAGTCTTTTTCAATTCTCCGACAGACGCCAGCAAATAACGCCGTGTCTGTGACTTAGTCATTCCTTTCTACCTCCTACGGACCAAGAAGACATTAAATCTGATTGTAAAGCCTGAAATCACGCTCAGATTGAATTGCCGAGTTCATTTGACAGTTTTATTGCCCCGGTATACGCAGATTATATAATGAAATTAAAGAAGAATGATGGGACGCATATGTCACGGTTACAAATCTTGAAGATGCGCTTAAAACGTCTTGCTGGTAGCTTAAGAGAATAGTAGATTCGGAAGCGATCCATGTCACCGCATATGTGTGTCGCGAGTAACTGTGACATTAACACCGGTCACTCAGACATTACGCTGGTAAATTGGACGCTTGTTACCAAATAGGTGATATGCAAAGAAGAGAAAATGCTGTACGGCTAGATCGAGAGGCGGAATAAATGACCTAAACTAGCCACTTATGCTGTTCCAACATATTCGCGGAGAAATTGCATGCGCAATTTTATTTAATACACCGGAACTGGCATTATTTTTATTGAAAAGCTTGCGCAAAGGATTGCGTAGCCACGAGCAGTCAACTTCTGCAGTAGATTTTATTGAGGAAAGTTTTGATATGCTTTTGACCACTGAAATGACCTTGTAAGGGGCCACTTACTTCGTGTTAGTTTTAGTTTTATTGTTACTATCCAAAACAAACTGATTATGATAATTTCCATCTTTGCCCTTTTAGGGCGGAGATGGAGGTAGATAGTTATTGCAACTTACTTTCATCAACTTCTTTATTTATGCGCGTTCCAAGCAATTTTATATTTAAATAAGAGCTCTAAAACTGTTGAGTATAAAGGTTTAAACTAAATTTTGTCAGAAATTATTACTGAATTTTATCCGAAAACAGCTTCTGTTAGCGTTTGATGTCAATTTGAAATCTTTTGAGTAGGAAGATTTTATGCCTCTTTTAAATTTATATAGTTATCGCATATTTGATAATATAGGGAAAGAAAAGTTTAAAGTGGATGTTAAACTAGCTTATGTCATAACTCTTAAATGGGAGAAAATAAAAATGGAAATCAAAATACTTTGTCATATTTTCGTATCAGGTATCAAGCATTTGATACGGACGAATCTTACCAAACCAATTCAAAGTACAAAGCCGCAAGTACTATACAGCAGTGGCAATTTGACAAAAAATTAACATTTCTATGGTGAAAATTTCATTATCCATGGAATTTATATCCTGCATACTGTTATTTTCGTTCCTACAGGCAATAAATTTTACGTCCATTTCAAATTTTCAAAATTCGCATTCCTTGACAGCTACAAAATTAACCATCAAGATTATTTACATTTTCTCTGTTGACACTACTGTGGTGTCAGCATCCAAATTAAAAATTTTCCAAATATGGATAGCAATCATTATTTAATATTAGTACCGAATGACACATGGTTCCGAATCTCCGCTTGTTCCGCTCCAGGTATAAATTCGGCCTGGAACGTTATGAAAATTTCGAACCGCTCCAAAGTGTATATTTCCACTATATATTGATAAAAATGATAAAAAGAACCATCTTATCAACGATTACCAGTACGGTTTCCGCGCTGGCCGCTCAACCGGAGACTCACTAACGGCTCTAACGGAGCGTTGGAATCATTTTCTCCATAACTTTGGTGAGTCCGAAATCGTCGCTCTTGATATTTCAAGGGCTTTTGATAGAATCTGGCATGCTACCCTTTTAGCTAAACTTCAAGCATTTGGTCTGCACCCTACCCTCGTTAAATGGATAGAGAGTTTCTTGTCAGACCGTTCAATCTGTGTAGTAATTGACGAAGTTACATCTGATTCCTATAAAAGAAATTCCGGTGTACCTCAGGGCTCAGTTCTTTCACCAACCTTATTTCTGCTTTTTATTAGTTATCTTTTATCCCTTACTCTCAATCCTATCCGTAATTTCGTCGACTACAGGACCCTTGATTTCGCGTACTCATTTGATTCTGTAATGAATTCACATGGAAATTCTACAGAAGTCAAACGAGAACGCATGTTTAGATCATTAAACAAAGACATTTCTATGTTACTCGCTTGGGACAGAACAAATCGTGTTTCGTTTAATACATCAAAAACTCAATGCATCAAAACTCATGCATCAAAAACTCAATGTTGGAGACGGAGTTGGATTAATTCGTTGAGCGGCACGACCCGGGTTCGAGAACAGATGACCCCGTGAGCTTTTATTAAGAAATTAAAATAATCCACTCCGTCTCTGGGCTGTGTTGTCTAGCTCGCAGCAATGCAAAAACAAGACTCAAATTTCCTCACTTCCCTTACCCTAATTCCTTTCCGGCCAAAACCATGCTAACGCATCAAAGGGTTGTCCCCTAGTATTTGGCCACGTCGCATACAAAAAAAAATTTCCCGAAAAAAACGCCCAGTTCACCGTCAAACCATTTCAGTGCCTTGACTCTCTGGAGCATCAACGGAATGTCGGTTGTCTCTCACTCTTCTATCGCTATTTCCATGGCCATTGTTCTAAAGAAAACATCTAACTAAAACGAGATCAATATCTTTGGTTATGAAATAGAAGTTATTAGAGAGCTTTATTCGAAAAGTGAGTTTTTTACCCGAGTGTTACGCTAGTACATAAATTTACTAATGCCAAAGTAAAATATCATTCCTCCACACTAAAAATGATAAAATATACTTTAAATACTTAAGAACTTCCTTCTGCTATATACTATAAGAAAGTCTTTTTCTTTTTTATATCAGATAAAATATGTAGGAGTTCCAATTGTTGCGGTAAAGGATTATGTCGCCGAACAACTTTCAAGGAATTGCATCTACACAGCACGGTTTGCAAAATTTTTTATTGTAAATTTTATCGCTGGTATATCGTATATTACTGAATCTTCATAGAGGTCTGATCTTATTGATTACTACACCTCCGTGTTCTGCTTGATGTTTATGGTGGTTCTGGATATATTTTTGAAAAGATATAAAGATAGGTAACGAAAACAAAATTTTACCAGGTCCCACTTTTAAGAATTATTATTTAAACTAAACTAAACGTAAACTTGTTCGAAAAGTTCACGTTATTCAGTATTTATACTTTTGCAAATTTATAGGCACTCACTTTTATGTTATTTCTTTTTTGTAGACTTTTTATGACAACTTCATAGACTTGCTTTTATACTATGTAGCTAACAATTTATTCAATTTTTTCTACCGTGCACAAACCCTGATTTTGTAGCAGTATAAATGAGATCTTAGGGAAATGTGCAGCCATAGAAAAAAAATCTACGTCAATATGCTAAAAAATTTGAGACTCAAAGGTTCTTTTCTTTTAATAATGTGTGGCTGCTTTGCCGCTAAGCATCTAATCTAATTTCTAATTTTTAAAAGAATCGGAAACATATTCCTTCATATTTCCCCTTCCTTACTGAACAATTCTAAACTTGATTGATATGCAATTGTTTTTAATAATTATAAAATGCATTTAGAAATATTTTAAGTGCATCAAATAAAAATGAAATCAACCTTGATCGGATTACGAAAAATTGGCCTTCTTTTGGATATATCAACGCATAAAATTCACCTGTAAGAAGCACTTCATATTTCAACCATATAACAGTAAGACTACTCTTCTCGTAAAAACTTGCAGAATTACATCAAGAAAACATGGCGAATGCGTGTGCAACTGGTTGTGCTAGTTTTTGAAAACAAATAAATGTTCAATGAACTTTTTAATCGGTTTCGGTGTATAAAAGCAGGAAATGCAGGTGATTTTTAGAGAGGATTGTCATAAAGTTCCTCATTTAATGTTTTCTGGATATGAGCATTAAAGAGTCGTTAACAGTTCAAATTGCTACCGATAATACCGTGCTCGCATATCTTTATGGAATTTTCACTAATTCTTAAGATTATGGAGAAACTTGACCTCCAAAGGTGAAGCGTATGGTAATTTTTTCAGAAATGCTACAAATGCACTTTTCTTGCACCGAAACCCAGATTTTTCTAGACATTTTAAAATTTATCCGATTATACCATCAACTTTCCAAGTTTACAAGTGAAATGACTACGGGCGCTTGCTCCGAGGCTGCGCTTATAGCGTCAAGTGTTGTCATAACTTGTTAATCGCTTCCAAATAAAGAACTTGCCTCTTTAATTTATTCAAATGTACTTATATGAACGTGAACACATTCATCTGTTTCGGTCGGATGT
Source organism: Leptarthrus brevirostris (assembly GCA_964036015.1). Taxonomy (NCBI): domain Eukaryota; kingdom Metazoa; phylum Arthropoda; class Insecta; order Diptera; family Asilidae; genus Leptarthrus; species Leptarthrus brevirostris. The sequence continues at coordinate 98,891,681 of OZ038373.1, forward strand.
CGTTATTTCCGGGCATTATGCGCGCGCTGCTCGCTTAATTACTTCTTAGAGGCTATTTGTTTGCACTTGGGTTTTCGCACAATTCATTTGAATGATCATTATCGAGGGAGGCGGATAAGTTGGCGTCAAAATTGATTATTTGCATTGTGAGTCACTAAAATTTATTCAAAAAGGAAAAGCATTTAGATTCCTATATAAAATAGAGTGGTGATACATTCGATATAGAGATAATGGCATGAAACAATGGACATATTGTTGGCTTTTGCGGTAATTACAAATAAGTTTCCTAATATTTTAGAGATAAAAAAACATAAAAAAATTTTAAAAACAACACTTATAACTGACAGAAAAAAATTACTTTTTATTAGCAACACTAGAGGACAGGTTTTTAATCTGTCCTCTAGTGTTACTAATAAAAAGTTATTTTTTTCTGTCAGTTATAAGTGTTGTTTTTGAAAAAAAACATACTTTTTTTTTAAAGATATTTGTGAAAATGTAACTACGGTTTTCGGTTGCTAGAAGCTATTAAAACTGAGCTTGTGTATTTTTCCAATGGTCTTAAGAAATAAATGCAATACAAACGACATAAAAATAATTAGTTGTTCTTTAAATGTATATCATGTAATCTTAAATATTATGGTAATTAATTTATGATGGCCAGGCCCAGACCCATGTGAAATTAGCGTGTCATTCAACGTGTTAAAGAAACCTATCGTGAAACTTCTCAAATACCCATATTTTTTTTAATTTAGGAAAATGCACTTTCTTTGCTATGGGAAAATATGTAGTGTTCTAGGAAATCCCAATTCCGGAATTATGGATTTTACGGATTTGAAATGCAGATTTCCAGATTCATATCAGCTTGAATCAGTGCTGCCAACCCTGTCGTAGAGTAAAACTGCATATTACGGTAAGAAAAACCATAGAAAACTGTAACTTACAATAAAACCTTAAATCTACAGTTTTTGTTTATTTCGTTTTATAAGTTATAAACCCGTGAAAATTATTTCAAGTAGAAAAAAAACGTAAATATTGTAATCAAAGTTTTAATTTTTAGATTAAAAACAAGTAAGTAAACAATTACACCGTCAGTTAATAAACTTTCTATGACTTCGATGGTAATTCTATTTCACGTTCATATTACTAAATTCAAGTATTTTTATATTTCGATGCTTTTATATGAATAGAAATAAGATGTCGAATTATAAGTCCTCTAAGAATATCTCAAATATATTGCTCTAACTTTGAAATTGAAAAAGATACGAGATTTTTTTTTAAATTCAGCTCGACGTCGAGCTACACCCCAAGCGCCATTAAAACTGCATTAGAAAAATTTTTAAGCGAATAATAATCCTTTGAATAAGAGAATTTTCCAAAAAGTGTGCTCAGATTCCCTTAAGTAATCTAAGCACTTTTGCTCCTTTGCAATTTTTCTGTAAACCTAATCATTTTCGTGTAAAATATCTTTAAAGTTCTAAAATATTCAATTTTGTCTCTCAACAATCTCAAAAAATTGACGTTTTCAAAAAAAATGTCGGTCACAAAAGTTGTTCATATTTACGTAAAGAATACGAATTTGAAATAAAAAATAGTCATTCCTATTTAAGTTGTTTTTATCTACCACCCCCCGCCCCCCTCCCACTCCCTAGGAGGTGGTATTATTTGATGTCCCTCTAAGAGACGAATAAATTTAAATTTTAAATTTTTTTGATCCGATGTGTAGTTTTCGAGATATTTCCGTGTCTTCCGTTAAATTAAACACCCTGCATATTAAAGTAGCTTTAGTTAAGCGTGGACGATTTTAAAACAACTAACAACTAACTAACCAAATGGCAGTCTCTCAGAAAAAATCCCGAAATTTCCGAAAAAATTGGCTTATTTCGGACTGAACAAATATTAAATGGCCACGTTTAACTGAAGCCAATTTTAGCCCACGAATATAATGAAAATTCGATTTTAATAGCTAATAGATATCCAAAAACGTAAAATCACGCTTTTTTCAAATTTTATGAAATTCGAGAATTGTTAGCTACATCGATTGACCATCGTTTTTCCAACCCCCTTAAATTGTTGACCCACCCGTTGAAAAAAATTTTTTTATTTAAAAAGAAGTTACGATCTGGACCAAACAACTGAGGAGTGGGTAAACGTTTTTTTAGGCTGGTCAAACATGGGCAAATGTATGATTGTACCATTTCGCTGTAATAATGGCTTCAGGGGAGGTGTGAATACAGCCCTTACGGAGGATTTTTTTTAAATCTTGTAATTCTGATTTTAAAAAATATGCAAGAGGGTTAAAAACGTATGAGAGTGTGTACCAAAGTGAGAAGTCATTGATATGGATTATAGTCCGGGCGCAATGTCATGTTTCATTTGCCCCAAAAGTCGTTAATTTCCTATATATTCTAGCTTCAAGATTACAATATATAGATGTACTATCCGTGGAAATGACATCACCTGGCGGTGAATATCAAAGCACTGCATCTCGTCCAATTTGGAAATACAAACAAACAAATACGTATCGAATATTTTTCCTTATTCTACAATGTAAGCATTACATATCTCGTACTTTTTTAGAGAGCGGGATTCAATTTCTCACTGTATCCCCATTATCATAAAAAATTAAGTCAAACTTACTTTCACTTTGTTTCTGCATGATCCACATACTTTTATGTTGACAGGAAGGGTCAGAAACTGTTTATGAATTTGTGAAGTCACTCTTCTTATACCCTTGTTTTTCCACGTATGATTCTTCACTTTCAAAGGATTGCAACAATACTTTATATCTTTCAACTTGTCTGGCATTTTGACTATTTGTGGCGATATCTAACTGTATACTTACTGACTGTATACTGACTGTGACAATACTCTTTAACGCGCCATCTACATTTTCTTATGTAATGTTATGTTCATCTGTTCTAAGCAACAAACAAGCAAAAAAGGCGTGCGCGGGCTTTCAAAAATCAAAAATTTACACTTAACATTGCTTTGCCACTCTAAATGATAGATGATTTTAAAGCTGAGGTGACACTTTCAGTTGAAAAAATATGAAAAAAATTTATGATCAAGTATTGTGTAAAAAACCAAAAAATATTTTTCAAAGTCAAAATTATTTTTTTTAAATTTTGTTTTTTTGGAAATTATATTTTTATTCGGAACGGCATGTAACGACCTTTACAAATCACTAAAGATCACTGTTCTACTGCAATGGTGGCGATAGTTATGATTTTTCAAAAAAGATATGATCACGAGAAAAAGTGCAAAAATGCAAAAGTTTACAACGCTATAACTTGTGCACAAAAAATCCTTTAGCACCATAATTACATATACCAGTAACAATATTTTGGTGAAGTTTGAACAAAATCGGAGACATCGATTTTCTTCACCTGGTACACTTGAGGAATTTTGCCCCATATAAGTTATCCCATTTAAAATACTCTATAAGAAATGTGAGGTATTTTTTGCAAATTACAGCTAAACCAAGGACTTTAGGAAAAAAATGCTACAGACATAAATTGTTTAAAATCAAAAGATCTTTCACATAAAGTTGGTTAATAATTTTAAATTTTTTTATTTTTTTGGAAAATTCAGAAAAACCACAAATTTTGACTAAAATCGGGCCATATCTCGAAAACGACGAATTTTTGAGCCTGGTAACCTCGAAAAATCGATTCTCCGTGCCGAAAAACATAAAAATATGACAAGTTACCGCGGGGACCCCAAATTGCATACATACAATTGCGCCCGGACTATTATAAAAAAAATGTAAAAAAAAATATATTTTTTAAAGCTTCCCATTTTAGGTGGTGGGTGGATGTAGCTACCGATTTTCGATTTTTCACAAAATTTCGATAAACCGTGAAGTTAGCCCCGGTTTTTGTTTTTTAAAATCTAGTTTTCAAAAAGTGGGTTAACAAAACTAATTGATGGAACATGGTCATTTCATTCAATGAGCTATTAAAATTGAATTTTCGCTCGATTCGGGGGCTAACTTCACACTTCGTCTAGGGACTGTGGGGGAGCTTTAAAGCATTGTAGGGTATTGTGAGTGTCCACAACTTAGTATTTAAGGCCGTATCTTGGGGTCGTGATCATGCATAAAGATACACTTATCTTTTAATCCCATTTTTGCAGCACTTTGATGAAGATTACTTTTTAAAATGTAAATGTTCATTTTGTGATCCATAATACCTTCGATAATGTGCAATTTACTAATCTCAAATGAGCTCATACAGCCCGATACTAATACCGATGCTCCTTCGTGCTTTACAGTGTCTTATAAATTTTGTTTCTGAAGCTCTGCGTTCTTAGTTCTCCTGACTTTCATTTTGCCATCTGAACCAAATACATTTTTTTTGCTCTCGTCAGAAAAAATAACTCTAACAAAACTATGCGGTACATTCAGAAAAATATTTCTAGTTGTACGGTGACTTTGCATCGACGAGACAGAAACGAAGTTGGACTGATGGATGAATCGCACGATCAGCACGCATTGGTTCCAGGGTTAGACGCCCCGGTCTCCCAGTGGGTTTTTAAAATACAATTGAAAAGCCCACTCCGTCTCTAGTCTATTACTTAGCTCGCAGCAATGCAAAACAAGATATTCATGTTCCCTCATTCCCCTTTCGCATTATAGGGTTGGCCCCTGGGCTTTGGCTACGTCATAAACAAAAAGAAGGACATGCAAAGATTTTGAGCTGAATCTGTTTTTTCTTCTTCTTTTTTTGAAGAAATTTAATTGTTTCTTATTGAAATTTTTAAATGTATTCTTATTTAATTATTTTTAGTCTAGGAAACATTTTTTGTTAATATTTAGTAACGCCCCCCTGCTTTCAGTAGATCCTCTTTCTATTCGTGTTTCTATTTTCGTACTACTCAACTTAAACTGCAAAACGATATTAATGCTATTTCGCTTTGCAGTTTATATTTCGGTTTGCAGTTTTATTGAGTAGTACCGTTGATTTCGAATACAAAGTATTCATCACGCGTCGCAATTTTTAAGTTTTACCTCTAAATAAAATTTAATAATAGGACATAATAGGTGGTTTTCTATTTCTTTGAACTTTAAAGGTATTTAATATTACTTACTATAAGGGTGGTGGGGTGTAAGTCGACTTCGTTGTACACCCCATTTTCGACCATTACTCTTAATTCTTTTCCTGTCAATGCTGTGCTTTGGCATCATAGGACATTCCATAATCTTTGTCATTATCATAAAAAAAAGGATTTCGATCACAATAAAAATATTAGCACATAATTTTCATACCAAAATAATGCGGATTCGTTAAAAGGTAAAATGCAATTGACAGACTTTTTTTTATTGAATTCAAAAAATTGGTCGTGAAAATTTGTAATTGAAGCAACGACTGACTTATATTTCATTAAGCCATATTACAAATCATCTGAATTACTTGTTTCTCCATTTACTTCCAATTTTTTATCGAACACCTTTATCGTACATCACATACGGCCCATTTATTTATAATTTATATATTCGTATGTATATTGATTAAAAAGTTGTTAGGGTAATACCACAAAAAGGTATGTTTTTATATATTGTCAAAGTTAAGTACTTGGTTGGGTGGCCGGGTACTGGTACACTTACCCTATGTCCCGTTGTAAAACTCATCTTATTTAGTATTAATAAACCTTGCATTTAAACCAGAGTTGTCTTTTCTATAAAAATTATCGTCATTTAAAGTTCATCATTTAATACTAAAAGTACTGCCAAAGTGGTCTGGGTCCATTTTCATATGTATAAAACGTCTCATATATTATGAAAATGCATCAACCTTGAAAATACCAACAATCGAATGCTTAAGAAGTAATTATTCAACTTTAAGTTTATTTCCCATAAATACGACTTATCTCAGGTTTCTGAAGTAATCAAACAACTTTAAAAAAATCATAAGCTGTTAATTATTTCAATAGCTGCAAAAGTGACGTAATTTCAGTAGCACAGATTATCGCATATCAATAGTGTTGTGAATCACATAATAAGAATTCGTCTGCATTTGCAGTGTTCATGCCAGGGCCTCCACTTTCCTGCCGGCTGTCAACATTTAAAGAGAGATAAAATTCATTAATATTTTGTAAATTTCATGTGAATGGAGGCTTCCGTATTTCTTTGATAGAATCAGCCTACACACATAAGTTACACTTGTTGACAGATTTAAGCTATTCTTTCAGCACCCAGTTCATTAAAACTTTTAATGGTCGTCAAAACAAGCATTATGGTTTTTTCGCGCTTACATCACATCTTTATAGGTCAATCGGTGTATTCCTAACCTCACTCACTGCTGGTGCTGTTTTACTGGGCATTTAATATCTTTGTCCTCATTAACCTTAATCTGCAGTCAGAAACACCATCGTCTTTCTTTCCTCATTTTTATGTTGACCACGTGTTTTATGGGAAATAGAGAAATACGCGGGAATGATCGATAGATGCTCGAATGCGCCTCTAATAGGGTGTTAGAGGAGCCAACTAATGATTCTTTGGAGATTATCTGGCGTTTGATCTCGTGTGCTTTGCTTACTATCGCGTCACAAAACTCGCTTTTATTGAGGTAAACTTTTAAGACGTTTGACCCATTCAACTCTTGATGTGGTCATTGTGGACCTCTCTCTATGTGCCGTATATCATTTCAATGTACATCCGACCCACCAGAGAAAGTTTTCCCTTTGAGAGTTGCATTATGACGGGCCATTCTTCACAGAAGTCTTGTAATGCACTCATCCTACGCATAGAAAACAAAACATTTATTCGCATTCATTCAGGTGATAATATTCAAAGGTTTTCTTGTAAATTGATCACAACTATTATCACCCACAAGATAGTGGGCCTGTAAAAGACATTTACTGCGACAATTTTTACAAATGACTGGAAATCTCAGCAGGAAGTTTACTATAAAAATGTTACTTTACCGACGAGAAAGAGAAATGTCTTCTTTACGGGCGTAACTAATAAGCTTTTACGTAATTTAACGAAATCTCCGACTAAAATATTCCCGCACAAATGATCTATTGCTGGACCATTGTCGAAATGACTTAGCCGATCATTTGTTTTAAGATTTCAATTTCTCGGGCCTCAAATTAGCGCCGCACATGACCTTCGGCGGGAAAAATTCACTGCTTTGATTTATTAAACTGAACTTATTCGAAAGTATAATTGAATTCTGCGGAAACACTTAGATATTAGTGAAGGTGATTTGGTGAGCTAAACGAGAGGCTTACGGGAAAGATTTCCTGTTTTCGGTTGCGACAAAATATATGATTAAATAAATTGAAAAGGGCGATTAAAATCATAATAGAGTGCAATTTGTTGTTTGTGCACGTTTTCATAAATCTCCTTGTCAGGATTGCAGATTCGCTACTACGTATCAGTTTCCTGGTAATTCCAAGACTTTGGGCATATACAGTTGTTTCCACAAGACTATATCCGCCACAAAATGAAAACTGTTTGTATGTATGTAGTGTTAAGCACTTTCCTCTTTCCAACGTGTGCATAACCGGCTACTAAGTTTTGGGATCATAATCCTCTTGAAGGATCAAATCGCTATTGTCAGTATCATAAAGTAGCTTACAAAACTCCAATAATCATGTTTTTGTATAGGCTTATTATCCTTTGTGCAGTTAGAATTCCGGTAAACGTTATCAATTGTCTGAAACCGCGTGCAGAAAAGCATCCGTAAACATGGCTCTACAGCAGTGATCTCCAAGCCTACGCCCGCGGGCGATCGAACTTTTAAGCTCTTAAATTCGTATATGCATGGTTTCCTGTTTTTGCGTTTTTTAATTGTAAACATACAAAAGATAAAAAGAATCTTTACTTTTAAGTAGTTTTGTAAACAACTTTTCAATATCTTAAAATATGCAACATTTTGTAAAGTGAAGCTTTTAAGGGTCGTCTCAGTGTGACCCTCCGAAAAATCACTGATTTTCGCGATTTTTTTTTTAATGTTGAAATAAACTAATCGGTCCGGTTTTTTTATAAATAAATACATTCATGACGAATACAAAATTTTTTTTTTTTTTTTTTTTTTTTTTTTTTTTTTTTTTTTTTTTTTTTTTTATATATGATGTTGCCAAAGCTCAGGGGATGCCCTATGATGCTAAAGCACAGCCTTGGCAGGAAAGGAATTAAGGATGAGGGAAATGGGTTAGGAGGTTGAGTGAAGGAGGTGTCGATGTACGCCCCGTTTGAAAGTTTCAGGCTCATAAGACGAGGGAAAAACAGAAGATGGTAAACTGTTCCACATTCGTGTTGTTCTGCTAAGAAAAGATTCCCGAAATTTGACGGTACGTCCAAATTTGACCCGGAGAGTAAGGGGGTGGGAGCGACTTGTAGATCTTGTATCGCGCGTTGTAATGAGTCTACAAGGAATCAGGCTAGCGATTTCGTTAGAACAATGGCCATGGAAATAGCGATAAAAGAGTGAGAGACAACCGACATTCCGTCGATGCTCAAGAGAGTCAAGGCCCTCAGAGATTGAGGAAGCGCCAATAAGTTTAACAGCCTTACGCTGAACTTTGTCTAACGTGGACAATGTGGTGTGTCCTGCCCCTGCCCAAATATGGGAATTATATTCAAGTCTAGGCCTAATGTGGGACTTGTAGATCAACGCTAAGTCGGGTGGGGTGAAATATTTCTTACATCTCTGTAGAAAACCTAAACATTTCATCGCACTTTTGGCGATTGCAAATATATGATCAGTCCAGCTAAGATTGCTGGATATCTCAATACCCAAGATCTTTAGGGAGGGTGAATTGGGTATATTCACTCCGTCGACTGAAATGGGTTGGGGGTGGACTGGGCGTTTTTTAAGGGACATTAAACAGCATTGAGTTTTGGATGCATGATGATTTTTTTTTATGTTTATTTATTGGGTGTATAATAGTTGAATAAATTGTTGAAGTGACACGTAAGAAAAAAGGTCCTGTACGATGTCCACGATTGCGGCCGCAATTTTGATCTGAAACAAAATTTCAAAAAGATTATTAATCTGTAGGGAAGTCGCTATCGCCCTATGGAGGGGTTTTTTTTTTTTAATTTGACAAAATGGCGGCGGTTTGAACTAAAAGTATCGAATTTGGCCCTTTTTTTAGACAGTTTTTCCTAAAAAAAAAAATAGGAAGATTTAAAAAAAAAAAAAAAAAAAAAGCTTCCATAGCGCCATAAAGAATGACGTTAAAAATGTTCTCTCCAAATTGGAACTAGATATCTTCAAAACTCTTCCTTTGAGAGTGGAAACCGTTTTGAAAAACACCATTCTGAGAAAAACGCGTTTAAAGATTGAAGTTTCTTGGGGGTTTCACTCGTATGTCTATCCGTGGTTGATGTCGAAAACGAACTGAAATGCTTGGCCAGTTTATTTTGGAAAGTTATAGAACGTAAGCACCTTAGAAAGATACACACGCAGGCAGAAAAATAAACAAAAGGAATAACGGTCGAGCGGAGCGCCGAACGAGGCAGATGTCTCGCTCCGTTCCCTTTCTACAAGAAACGCTGTAGCGACCGTAATAATTTGAATTTCGATTTGAAAATTTGAGAGAATGTTAATTGCAGTGTATATTATCCGATAATGCAACAAAAAAAATTCGATTTTTCGAAAATTTCACACTGAGACGATCCCTTAAGCATTGTTCACATTAAGTAGTGTAAGCCATCACTACTCTACAGGAGGTGCTTAACAATACAATTCCTCCTGCACAAATTCGCAGTAAAAGTCGACTCATCCGTAAAGATAACGTAGTTCTAATCACTATTGGTGGTTTTCTTCGCTTACACTTTTCAATCAGTAACGGTTTTATCAAGACTGAACTGTACTTGACATTGTAACAGTAATCTGCGTTGAGTCGCATTCAAGGATATGTCAATATTCCTTTGGGGGTTACAGGGAGATTCATAAATTTGCATGGTATGCACCTCAGTATTTTATTTTTATCTTTTGATCTACTTAACGCAGAGACACCAAATAAACGGAAAAAAACTACTATCCCAATTACCCGTCAACAACTTCTACCATTGCAGGTACAGTCACTTGCAAAAGTGAAAAAAATGAAATTTTTCCATTCAGTATTGACTTTACCATGATACCAGAAGCGCTGGTGCTCCATCGTGTTGATGAAATATAGCCCTAAGATTATTCATAGGAATCTCCTCGAGTAGATCTGGCAGTAGGTATTCTCCAAAAAGTCCGCATAAATTTTTCTATTAAGCACTTGCTTGCGCAGGTCGCAAGCTTCACCAGATTTGAAGTAGCAAGGATTACTTTAGATACTTGGTTGAGGCTTCACCCATTTGATCTCCATGGAAGGATCAAGGAACCTTGTCGGTATAGCTTCAGGTTTTCCAAGGTAACGTAGGTTCGTTTAGCACAAGGAGGTGTAGTCTAGAAGGGTCTTAGTATGTATAAGGATGGGGAAAATATATCTTTTAATTAATATTTATAGTTTTTGTAGACATTTTTATCAAAAATGTTCATTTTTACTAGGCTTGCTATTTTTAAGAAGGGAAATTTAAGGAAAATAGTACTCCTATTGTTAATAATTTTGGAGATATTGAATAGTGAAATAGTTAGTCATCATGTCTAGCAGAGAACATGCCTTCAGAATCACAAGCACTTCCGTTTGGAGGGGCTCCAATATAAGCAAAGTAAGGAGAGGGAGAAAAACCCTCACCACATCACAGTCCATTTAAGTAACTTAAGATTTCAGGGAACCTCCATTCCTTTCTGGTTGGTATTCTGGCACTGAACATGGACATAGAGCGAGAGAATTTCATATGATTAGATGATGGCAATTTGAAGTGGACTTCCAATAAGTAAAGCTCGATTCCGAACCACCACTCGGCAACTAGAATGTCACAATAAGATTCTAGCCTACGACTCCCATATTAAGGTCTAGTGGCGATCCGGACGCAAAAATGAAAAAATTGCTTCTATTTAAAATTATACTAGTTTAAATAAACTCTTTTTACCATTTTGCCTTAACGCACTAAGAACTTTCTTACCAAAGAGTTTTTTTTATAAATGGTTGGACTGAGTTTCTGAGGATTTTTTTTTTTTTAAATTTGGAGGCCTTAAAATTTGATTCACAAAATGACGAACAAAAACTTAAAAATAATTTTTATTGAGGTGGTTGTGATAGCTTTCTTGACAGAAGAATTGCTTCAGACTGTCTCAACACTCAGCTTTCATAATATGCGGTTATTTGCCACATGATTAAAGGAAAATTGTACGGCTTAAAGAGGTGTAAAGTAATTGATATCTTTTATATTGCTCGCATTCCAAAACAGTGGCAAAATTATTTAGTTATTAATCTCTTATCCAATTACAAAGAAGAAGAGAAAATTGGTTCGACATATTGCGCTACTAAAAAGTATCTTTACCTGGGTAAACAAATTACTATATAATCACAAACAGTTTCCAACAATACGTCCGTATTTTAATCACTTCTCATTACATGAATGAAGTGAAAAGCAATAGTAACTACACTATGTGATCCGATAAGATAGTCTCTTCCTATGTATAATTCTTACATTTCTTCAGTGCTTGTTACTTACCACAGCTTTACTTGAGCTATAGCGATAACGAAGGCTGGGTCAAAGCCAGTTAGCGCAGGAAAGACCATCAGTTTATTATTAGAGAAAACAGTTGAATTAAATCTCTACGCCGACAATCAAGCAGTTGCTCTAACTGACATTGACATTACTCCGGAATACGTATAAATCTCATCTGGTGGCAAATCCTTTGGTACAGCGATTCATTGGTTTATGGAAACTTAATGTAATTATACTGAGTCTTCGTGCTGCACCACAACTATCTGGGATGCCTTTGTTATCTGACCGGACGGCTAAATTGAATAACGCCATAAAGATTGTTTTGAAGAATAAAATGAAGATAAATTGTTCAGTATTTTCGGAGTGTTACTTAGGTGGCTGAGTGCATGTGAGATTTTACTATTTGTTTGGCGAATCACAAACGATTTCTCTGAACAGTTTATGCCATTTGAGATATTTTTCTTACGTAGATGCGTCGAAAAGATGAATCAACTGGTTAGCTTTAGAATTAAGTCAGACTACTGAGCTCGGAAAAGTTGAGAGAATCATAATAAAGGAGTTCATTACCCTACCCCTGCATGTGTTAAACTGAAATTAAATGTCTTTTATTAAAAAGTACAAAAAGTTTTGGGCTGAAAGATTGTATTATCGCCGAAAGAAAGCGATTTGAGAAGAACTTTGCATTTAGCCTCCTTTCATTTCCCTGTTTTACAAAATTACAGCAACGCCGCAACCTTTGTTTGTTTTCGCGAATTAATGAACTTAATTTCTAAAATGTTGTCACCACCTGAACAAATCAATTGATAAAGCGCCGTCTGCATTCTGCTCTACAGCAACAATCCTACTTCCATCGTACGAGAAGTACATTAATCGGATTCCAATCAAACCCAACTGTCTGAACAGCTCATGGTCGACGTCGACGCGTTACTAAAAGTTCGAAACTTTCGCTTTTGCCAAGACATTCGATATGCTCTCCGCAGACTAGACAAATTTATTGTAGCTCACTTTTTACCGATAAGTTAACAGCCCACAATTAATGCTTTATTTATTTACCTCCTTTTTCTTAAATTCCAGATTAAGATTCAGCACGACGGGAAGTAGTACATTGGCTGCAATACGTGATATAATCGAAAGTTCAGTGGATCACAGGCGCGCTTTGCGTGGGAACCATGGAGAATTTCCAGTGACGACATATTTGCCATTGTACCCTTAATTAAGAGGACAGAAAACTCTTTGCAGCAATGAAGGCGCCAGTGGAGGGAAGCTCAACCAACGGTAGCAGTTCTAATTGCTCATTCATCAAAACCTCACTATCGATGAGTTCTCTGCCCCCGGACGAACCCCAAGATACCAGCGAAGTGATTAAGGCTAAACTAAGAATGGAGAGACCATACAACAGTTTGAAGGTAATGAAATTGCATTGAGGTGTTTGGTGTATATAAAATAATGTAGCATTGCTGATTTTAAAGAAAAGTAGGTACCTGTTGCGGAGACCTTGATCTAAATCTTGTTTACATGTTCATTGATTACATATTCGACGTAGAGAGACAATTCCTATTTGTTTTTAATTTTAACATTTTAATGAAGTTGTGAGTTGTATTATAGTTATGTCAGAGGGTAGTATGGCACTTTAGATAATGCATCCATTAAACTATTCCAACTTATTTTAAACCAGATCTAGATGACTTTACAAGAAAGTACTAGAGGATGATGGAAGATGGATTCAACAGTAATTTATTTATTTATTCAGCAAATTTCATCAATGAGCTGGCTACTACAGTATATTTGACAAACGGTATAATACAGAAATATAAAATCAAAGAATAAGGAACGATTTCAGAAATCAATGTGATCGGTTCATTTAACTTAGGTATAATTAGTGAGATGAAAAAGTACGTGAAAGAAGTCGCGATTCCTGAGGAAGCGAGCCCGAACTGATATGTCAAAACATCGAAAAGAACAGAATAGTCTATAGACCCCCGAATGCAGTGGAAAGCAAAATACATTCACAGTTACAACGTCTCTTTTCAAGAGTATTCAAATCACAGTCTAATCGACATAAGAAGGTAATATAAGGGAGTTATTTTAAGGAAGGCCTCAAAGAACGAACCTAACGAACCTCCGTACAACAGCTTCAATGCTATTCAGATGTGTCGCTTAAAGCGATGACCAGACTGCAGTCATAGTCCAGAATAGGCCTTAAAAAAAATTTGATTTAGGGGTCAAGCTGGCACTGTCACATACTAAAAATTAAAAAAGCGACACGGCAAAATAATGTGCTCTTTATGGGCTAATTTTGTGCCCAAATAAAAAATTTTGTGCTGTATAATTAACGCGGTAAATCACAGTTGTAATTTCCAGTTGTAGACAGTGCCAGCTTGACCCACCCGTCATCAAACTCCTTTGACTTTCTCTTCACAAAACGCAGAGTCATATAAGCTATGGTATGTTATTCTTTATAAGTCTAATTAAAGGACAAACATCTATGGTAAAATTAAATTGAAAAGGAAATTTTTTTCGAGAGAATTTAAAAGTAGGCAATCGGCATTGCGTGACACAATGCGAAATATTTTCGAGTCGTCAGCGTTGCAGAGAATATTTGAAATAGACTGAATCGTAAATACGTCATTGAAGTTAATTATGAATATGGGAGCCCTGCGGTACCCCGGAAGTGTTGAAAATAACATCAGACAGAGCTCCACGGAAAGAAACCCGCGCGAGTGCGCTGAGATAAGTACGAATGAATCCAATTTTAAAAAAAAAAAACCCCCCGCGGAAACCCGAGCAGGGAGAGTTTTAGAACAAGTACTCTATAATTTATTTTGTCGAATTCTTTGCTGAAATCAGTAAAAATACAGTAGAATTAGTATCAATGACAGACACCCCTTTAATTACGTTGTACCATAAAACATAGGGCCTGATTACAGATGACGAGCAAGTTTACTCGACTCGAATTGTAAGACCATAAGTATAAAAAAATTACCGGGCAAATGCGAGTCGGACTCGCGCACGGAATGTTCTATACTTTGGAAGGTTGCTGATTTCTAAAAAACTGTGCTCGTTGGATTGTATTTTTTTTTAGATATTTTTCATCATAAGTCGAAAACTATGCGGGCGGCATAAAAGGAAATGAAAATATATTTTAAAATGTGCAAATGAAGCCCTTTCATATGATAAGCACTATTTAAAACTATTCCAAATTTCAAGTCGATAGCTTTGGTCCTTGCTGAAATCAGCGGCTGTGGCCGTATGTTAGACAGACAGACGAAGTCACCCCAAAAGGGTTCCTCTTTTAACCATTTTGGTACAGAACCCTAAAAAGGACAGTTGAACACACGTTGAGATTAATATTTTCTGTTATGTGAGCGTCGTTTTAAAATATTTTTAAACGACACTCCCTTCCCACCCCCACTGTTAGGGATGCTAGGTTGTCTTATCACAACACAGTATTTAAGAGCATCGGGAATATCATTATTCATCCCGGAAAACTATGGATTCGACACTAATATCTGTCGTTTTTGATTATTATTACATATCCTTCTCACTCGCACCCCTACGAAAGCTTGCGGTGTCTTACCTTGTCGATTATTTTTACTTGGCACTCTGTTCCCACCACCAACCCTAGGGGTGTTAGGACGTCTTACCTCCACAGTATCTAACGGCATCGGGAGTGTCATTTTTCATGTCAGCGACCCCGAAAAAATGACACTAATATCAGTAGTTTTCGATTAATTTTATGTCACTCCCTTCCTGCCCCGCTCCTTAAGGGTACTTTTTCCAGATTGTAATTAAAATGTAAACCAAATTTGGTGTATATTTCTAAAGGCTTTTCAGAGTTATTCTGAAACATACACATTCACATCCATTTTTATATACACTAATCAAAACAATTAAGGGAACAAAAAAAATATCAAAATTTTTTAGTGATTTTTGACGGGCTGTATTTAAGCGAGAAATAATCGTATCGAGGATCTGAAAAAAACATCTTAAAGCTCCAGAACTCTAGTTTTTGAAACTTTCAGCCAAAAAATTTTAAAGGCCCCGGTGCACACGCAATCCAAAGGAATAGCGGAAATCCTTGATACGTCGATTTGTCGCGGAGATATCCGATATTAATCGAAAAAGCACACTTTTGTATTCAACCGTGGATATCTCAACAACCAATGATCGTACAGAAAATTTAAGGGCAGTTTCGGAAACTGGAATAAATTTCCTAAAAGAATCCGTCAAGACAAAAAATATAATAATTTTTTTTTATCCGTAATTTCAATTTTGAAAAAGTCAAAAAAAGTGACTTTTTTCCTTGTTTTGGTAAATTGACCGCATCTTTGCAAATACTGATGGAAAGACTAAGATTTGTAGGCCCTGTAAATCCGCAGATCGATCTATTGGACGGTTCCTTCGGCCCGATCGGTCAAAGTTTTGGAAAAAATTAAAGGAACAAGAATTGTGATCTCAAACATCGTGTAATCTTCATAAAAATGGAAAAATCATTTTTTTTCGACTTTTCCGAAACAAAAGTGTCCTTTGTTGATTAATATCGGATATCTCCGCGACAAATCGACGTATCAAGGATTTGAAAAAAGATAATTAAAGCTGAATTAACAGGCTATCTGGTTCATAGGGTGGTGAAATAAAAAAAAAAATTCCGAGTCCGTGCCCCAAAAAAAAAATGACTAAAAATTTTGAAATTTTTTTCTTCCGCTATTCCTTTGGATTGCGTCAGCACCGTGTCCTTTAAAATTTTTTGGCTGAAAGTTTCAAAAACTAGAGTTCTGGAGCTTTAAGATGTTTTTTTCAGATCCTCGATACGATTATTTCTCGCTTAAATACAGCCCGTCAAAAATCACTAAAAAATTTAGATATTTTTTTTGTTCCCTTAATTGTTTTGATTAGTGTATTTATATGCTTGGGGCTTACCATATCACCTACACATTAGATATTTATATTCCGCTAATTATTCGACTCCCTGTCGACAAATATTAGCGTACATGCACCTAAATCTTCCTCAAGCGATACTTGACGAAATAGTGAAAAGTCCATGCATTAGTTGGTTGGATGTCCGATGAGCACAAACATACACTCACTGCAGACTTTATATTAATTATAGATATACAGTACCGCACAAAATGGTTCGAATGTTTGGATTGGATCACGTTCGTGATTTAGTTTAGTTTCTCTGTACTTGAAAAACAATACGACGCAAAACAACTCAAGGGTTAACACCACTTTGATACGTTAAAAAGAGGGCCGTTTTTGGAATTTCTTTTTAAAGAAAATGACGAACAGATATGTAATTTAATGAAAAGGCATTTGTTGAGCATATATTTTAGTATATAAAATTAACAAAAAATGGCGTCATTGGACGGGATTTTTGGAAGTAATGTTTTTCGTAGATGCCAAAACGGTGCGCAGGATTTTTCAAAACGGTTGTTTCTGGAACAAAAAAGAGAATAGATTTATTTTCTACAAGATATTAGCTAAAGAACCACTTAGGGGTTTTGCAAAGTATGTAATTTTCGAAAAGTTATGAGGCGTTCAATAAAAAAAACACATTTTTGACCTCAAAAATAGACATAAAAATACCATAACGTATTTTTTTCTTTTTCGCCAAACCCCTACGTGGTTCTATAGATAATTGAAAGAGGAAGCTTTTCTGAAAATTTCAAACCAATCGTAATTGGCGTAATGATGTTAAGTACATAAAATAAATAAAAGGTAGAATTACCGTTAGTCTGCAATTTCTGTACCGTAAAGATGTTCTTCTTAGTTAAAATCAGCGCCTTCGTTCTTGTCTTCTCATGAATTGTAACACCTTACGAACCGAGTTTATATGTTCAAACTGATTGCAAGCTTTTGCTTTTTGCTCCGTATACCATGAATTTTTGCCCACTGGGCAGTTGTCGTGTTGGGGATTGTCATCTGCGGATATTTTATGATATAGTTGCC
Source organism: Leptarthrus brevirostris (assembly GCA_964036015.1). Lineage (NCBI taxonomy): Eukaryota > Metazoa > Arthropoda > Insecta > Diptera > Asilidae > Leptarthrus > Leptarthrus brevirostris. The sequence continues at coordinate 98,909,190 of OZ038373.1, forward strand.
CAAATATCTTTCTTTATATCTTCTATAGAGTTAGGATTTCTCCGTATAGCTAAGCCATAGTAAATTGTCAATTCATCAATTAGCTTGTTAGTCAACTTACCTTTTCCACCCAAACTCTAAATTTTTCCTTAAATTATGCAACCGTGTGCCCATCCATTTCTGTACGTGATCTATTTATTTATTTATTTAATTAAGCTTAATACAAGCTATAACATAATAATAATACTAATACTACAAGCTATACTAGATGATAAATGATGGAATTATAAATAAATTGAAAAAGCTACAATATGAGCTGTCATTAAGGAACAAACTGGCTGGAAGGAAAACGAATTAAGAAATGCGATCAGGATGGACGGGGTCGAGATATAAGGATTTGTGAAGGGATGATTTACTCAGATGGAAGTCAAAGGAGGAAAGGTCGTTGACTTTTCGAAGCATCCTGGTAATTGGCTCGCTTTGACCGTAGTTTGTGCGATGGCGGTCGAGTCGGAAAGGGGAGTGGACCTAAGGTTGCGGGGATTAGTATAGATGGGTAAAGATTGCAGGATTGAAGGGCAGTCTATGGCTCCACTTAATAGCTGATGAATGAAGAGAATGTCAGAAACATCACGACGTTTACTTAAGGGTTGTAAGTCAATCAGTTTCAGACGGTTTTCATAGGGTGGAAGGTTGAATCTGTCTGCCCACGGGAGATCACGTAGAGCGAAGCGAACGAACCTACGCTGGACGGATTCAATCCTATTGATATGGGTTGTTTGTGTAGGTGACCATACCTGGCTGGCATATTCAAGGAGAGGTCTAACGAAGGAGATATAGAGAGATTTGGAAACATATGGATTGGAGAACTCTCTAGACCAGCGCATCACAAACCCTAGCGCGGAGTTAGCTCTGTTAATTATGCTGTCAATATGAGAACGGAAGTTGAGTTCCCTACCACAGATTATTCCAAGGTCACACAAAGAGGTAACAATAGGGACCGGTACATCGGTTAGCATGTAAACTCTCGGGGTTGGGGTAAGACGCTTGCGGGAATAAGAGATGGACTGGCATTTGGAGACATTGAGTTCAAGAAAGTTTTTCATGCACCACGTGGTGAAGGAATCGAGATCTTTTTGCAGGAGAAGAGAGTCGGTTGTGGAGGAGATATGTTTAATTATTTTCATGTCATCAGCATAAATGGACAGCTCTGAGTGATTGATGACGCATTCAACATCATTTATTGTAAGGATGAAGATCAGTGGACCGAGGTGGCTGCCCTGGGGGACGCCGGAACGAGCGACAATAGGGTTAGAAATGGATGAACTGAAAAGAACATTGTAGCGACGGTTGTTGAGGTAGGATTGAATCCAGGAGATGAATCGGGAGGGGAAGCCTAGGCGATCAAGTTTGAACAAGATAACATTATGGGAGATCTTGTCGAAGGCTTTACTAAAATCGTTGGCAATAACATCAACATCTTTACCGTTTTCCAGAGCACATAGTGTCTTGGAGACGAAGTCAGTAAGATTGGTGGTAGTAGATCTTCCTTTGAGAAAGCCATGCTGGGAGAGGGAGAAGATAGACTTACAGTGGAAGAACATGGAGTCATAGACCAATTTTTCGAATAGTTTAGGTATGGATGATAATTTAGCGATGGGTCCGTAGTTGGACACATCGTTTTTGCAACCTTTTTTGAAGATGGGAATAATATACGAGTTTTTCCATAATTGAGGGAAAACCCCTTGAGTGACCGAGAGGCGGAATAGCAAGGTAAGGGGTTGAATTAGATGCGTGGCACACTTTTTTAGAACGATGGCCGGAATGCCGTCAGGACCTGGGTTGAAGTCGTCCTCAAGCCCGTTGATACTGGCGGCGATTAGTTCGGGATCAGGGTCGAAAGACGTAAACGACGTTTGAGTGCATTTGTCCAAGAATGAGAAGTAGTTAAGGTCAAGTTGTCGTGAATTGTCGCTGAAAGATTTACTGAAGAATGCTGCAAAGAGGTTGGCGATAACTTGAGGATCAGATGAAGAGGTATTCTCAAGCTTTAGGGTAGAGGGGTAACCATTGGATTTCTTTTTGGAATTAATAAAGTGATAAAAACGCTTGGGGTCGGATATGAGGCTAGCTTCCATCCGTTGGAGATACTCATGGTAGAGGGTATCACAACGTTCGGAAAAAGAGATATAAGCAGATAGGTAGGAAGAATAGTCAGACTCGGTTTGGGATAGAAGAAAAGTTTGCCAACGTTTATTCCTCCTGTTGCGGAGAGAGCGTAATTCTTTGTCGTACCATACGGGGGATGAGGAGTAGTTTTTACGAGGAAAAAGGGGAATAGATTGTGCAAGACAAGCGTATATTTCCGAATAGAACGCTTCTATAGCAACGTCGACTGGAAGATGTTGAGGGATAGTGCCAATGTTAGAGTTGAGGAGCAAGTGATTTAATTTTTCAAAGTCGCCCTTGCGAAAATTGAAGGAAAGAGAAGACTCGGAGCTTGAAAGGGTATGAGGGTGTTCGTAGGAGAAAACGAGGAAGAGGGGAGGATGGTGACGATCGAGAGAGGAGAGGAGATGGTTGCTTTCCACGACAACCGAGTTAACTGGGTCTGAAGAAAAGATTAAGTCTAATTGTCTGTCCAGAAAGTTCCTGACACCACTTACTTGAAAGAGACCAGAAACGGAGAGCTGATCAGTAAAATAGGTTTCTTTGGCCGAAGAGGCGTTAAGGGGTACATAGTGGGAACAGTCCTCAGACAATGACCATTGAATACGGGGGAGGTTAAAGTCACCCAATAAAATAATTTCATCAGAGGCGTTAGCGTTCTCAAGCATGGTGTCGATCGCTTCAATTAGGAGCTCGTAGGCTTCTAGAGGTTGAGAGGGACGAATGTAACAGCAAAGAATGTACAGAAGACACTTATTTAGTGCTAATTTGATACATACAAATTCTGATATTGTAGTGTCGGAGGTCTTTAGCAGGGTAGCGTCATAACGATTGTGAGCAGCTATGAGAACCCCGCGACCTGGTGGATCATTGGTGCCTATACAACCGTCGACACGGAAGATAGTATAGTTTGAAGGGAACAGTTCGTTGTCCAGAATTCCTGGTGTTAAATTGGTTTCAGTTAAGGCAAAGATATCGTGCGGGAATTTGTGGGAGTTAAGAAAAATGTTAGATGTTTTAGTGCGAAGTCCTCTGACGTTCTGGTAATAGACTGACAAGCTGCTGGGGAGAGGTGCTTGATCGGAGACCGCAGGTGCATTAAGGGGGAGGTCAGAAATTGGGAAAGCGGGGGGGTTAGGAGCGAAAGTAGTTTAAGGAGTCGTTGCGACTTTTTTGGAGATGGGAAATGCGGCGAGAACTGACGTACGCAGCATAGGTGGATAGATCTTCTGAAACCTTATGGGAAGGAATATTGAAGGATTCATGGAACTTAGTGAAAAGTTGGTGTAAGACGGTTCGGTCTGTGGGCAGGCCTTCCTGGTGTATACTTAGCATGACGTTGGTACTGGTTTTACCGTCGATGCAGACGGAATTCGGTTTGTCGTGCAGATAGGCTAGAAATAGCCGAACGTTTTCATAAATGCGGTGGTCCCGTAAACGCGACAAGAGATATCGTCCATCGGTGGAATCCGCAGAGCGCAAAGTCAATTTGACTGTAGGTGGGATTAGCGGATCGATAAATGAGTGATGTTGGGATGAAGTAGTTTTGGTTAGCGGAAGGGGCGAATTAGTGGAGGTAGAAGTAGTTTGAGATGGGGCGATAGTGAAGGAGGATGATGGCTTGTAATTAAGTGGGCATGCGGAGGAAGTAGCGGGTGCCAGGTTTGGTGTATACAGTGGAGGGGTGGGACTGACGGAAATCGAAGCAGAGGTGATGGGGTGGTCGGAAATTGATGGCATGTGGTTAGGTGGACACACGGAAGAAGTTGGATGTGCATGGTTAGGTGGGTGCGCTGGATGTACAGAACTCAAATCAGTGGTGGTAGGGTTGACGGCTGGGATTGAAGTGTTCGAGGGCTTCGATGTAAGTGGAACCGAGGGGTTAAGAGTGTGAGAATATATAAAGTTAGGATACTTGACTGGGGTACTTAGATTAAAGTTTGGAAATACTCCCATTTTGAACTGCCAATTGGAGTTAGGATTACTAGGTTTATGGCTAAAGGTGAGAGGTGCGGAAGAGTGATGAGAGACTGTGTTATTACTAGTACTAATGTTCTTACGATTAGGCTGAATGCTAAATTTAGGTATGGTAATGTACTATTAAATAATTATACGGTTGAGAATCAGTAATTCCTTTGAAGGTCTTCCTGTTTCCATCACTAATATAAAAACAGTACTTGACTTTATGGAGGGAATTGGGGGCGGGCAAACATTTCAACAGCTCTATTTTACCTGCCGATCCTACGTGATTTATATCACACTGACTTTTGTGACTTTCGTAGCTCTCTTCGTATTCAGTTTCATCCTTTGTAGCGTAGTTATACCAAAAAACGAAGAAAATCTTCTCTTCCAGGTCCCATCGCCGGATACTGTTATCCACTCAGTAATTGCACTTTCTTTACTTATTTCTCTTTCACGTTCGGCTTCATTTTTCACGGACAACACTAGTAGCGATTGAAACATTTTTCACTAATTTATCATAGGATGATTGAAAGATCAATCCATAAATGCGCAAAACTTTTTCATTCCGTACAAAGAAAACTCTCATTCTCGGTAAATTAATTGAGAATATTGTTATCAACGTTTTCAGAGTTTTCTTTGCTTTTCTCCTCCCAGCAGACTGACCCAAGTACCCAAAAGAACCACAGCTTTCTTAGAGTCTGTTAACTTCAGCTTCTTTTTATAAGAGTTCCATGTTTTTATAATAACAAAATAATAAAGACATCAAATTTATATTTTACAATTTGTTATGATTATAAAAACACCATTATTAATAATTTAAAAAATATTTCATAATGAATAAACAGAAAAACTTAAACAAAATCACAACTTGTATACTAGCTGTTACGTCGCGTCACATTCTCTTATCACTACTTACTTACCCACTCAAACTAAATATCCCCAAAAGTAACAAAACTATTCTAGGAATTTGCTTCGAGCATTAGCATGTGCGAAAACAAAAGAACCAGACTGAAAAAAGGGGCACCCCGTCGCGTACGTAAATAGCTATAGCACGGGTGAAGTTTGCGACAGCGCGGCAATACTCGCTTTGTGCCGAGGTTTCTTAGTAATTATTGTTAAATCTGACGTAAGAGATGTAGACGCAGTTGGATCAATTGGTCGAGCGGTACGACCACCACACCATGATTCCCGGGTTCTAGATCTGATCACTAATTAAATTTGCAATTGCATTAAAAATGCACTTTTTATCTAGGCTATTGTCTAGCTCGCAACAATGCAAAAACAAGTGTTTAAGTTTCCTCACTCCTCTTACTGTAATTCCCTTTTGGCCAAAGCCATGCAAACGAATCAAAGGGTTGTCCCCTAGGATTTGGCATCATCGTTAAAAAACAAACAAAAACTAAAATAGTTCATCCCTTTTACAAGCTATGTTAGGAAAACCGTCTGCGTATATAAGTTGAGTATTTTCTTTAAGATTCCAGAAGTTTATGACCTTTTACCCAAAATTCAGAGGAGCATCAAGAGGTGAGTGAGTTCTTCCCGAATTTGAAGATACAGTTACAACTTCTCGTTGCGATACCAGTATCAACATGCACAGAGGATTTTCTCATCGCTCAAACATACAAAATCTTATCTTCGTACGACAATGACAGAAGGACGTTTGAATCAGCTGCTATCTCTACAGGGTGTTTTTTTTTTAAATGGCAGGTATTAGTAGGACCCTTGGTCATGTGAATTGAGAACGGTTAAATAGTTTTGTTCACTTTAAGAAAGTTAAGTTTTGAAAGAGAACACATTAGCCACTATTTTCAACCCAAAATAAAAAAACAATAGGAAAATTTTTAATTTTTTTTTCCTTTTGAAATGAAAAAATTGAGTTTTTGTTCCGAAAATTTAAGTTTGAGAAAAAATTTTTTATTACACAGTCCTTAGCATTATTATTCTGGATATACTACTTTGGTCCTGATGTGGTTCTATTCACGGAAGCCACGGAAGGGGTGTTCAGATTCAAACACCCTGAAGACCGTAATTTTTCTTTTTCCTAATGAATGTTCGGAAAGATATCATTGGTGAAAGTATTTGGCAATACATGCACTCCGCCTAGGCCGTCTTCCCCATCCAGTGAAGATACGATTGAAAGTACCCGTGCCCGCTCAGCAGCTGTGTGAGGTGGTAGTTTACTTCACCGTGTTTTCTGTCCACCCAGAGGCCTGTGTTTTTTATAAGCCTAGCGGTCCATCGTCCCCTGCTCTCCTCGTCCCACATCTTCACCCACTTTTCTAGGGTATGGAGCCTTTCTTCTCTGCTCGCGATTAACCTCCCTACTGGCGTCTTCCTAAGGTAGATCGCCTTTCTCTCTTTTGCAAGCAGTTCAACGGGTATCACTCCGGCGATTACAAGCGCGGCTGGCTCGGAGACAGTGCAATATCCAGAGGCCACTTTTAGCGCGCGCGCCTTTGCACTTGGCGTAGTCTCTTCTTGTAGGAGTCCTTGCTTAGGGCTTCCGCCCATACTTCAGCGCCATATAGCAAGGTTGCCTGCACCGCTGACATAAGGAGCCGGCGCTTGCAAGACTTGGGCCCTCCGACGTTCGCCATCAGTCTGCTGAGCGCTGTGACATCTTTAGCCGCTTTATCCGCAGTCTGCTTGATGTGCTCGAAAAAGGTCAACTTTGTGTCGATCGTCACTCCAAGATATCTCGCCGCCGGTTTCGACACTACAGTCAGCTCTCCTACCCTCACAGGGAGGATGGTGGGGATCCGTTTTTTTGTTAGGACCACGACCTCTGTTTGCTAACGCAAGGCCGTGAGCTGAGTGCGGGCTGCGATGAGCTCCGCCACATCGTCCGCATAGCACAGTTGTGTTTCCTCCGGCATCTTTAGTCTGAGTAAGCTGTCACAGGAGGCGTTCCAGAGGTCTGGTCCTAGTATGGATCCTTGCGCAGCCCCACCCGTTACTTGTGTCCAGCGCTTCGCCTCGTTGGTGAAATAGAGAAGCACTCGGTTCCTCAGGGAATCGTCCAGCAGCCGTAGGAGATATCTCGGCAGGTCTCCTTCAATGCCAGCAGCATATCGCGCCGAATTGAAGGCGTTTTTGACATCCAGGGTGACCCGAAGGACCACTCGGCGAGAGAAGCGACTATGATCATCATTCTAAACCCGTATTATCTGGGACATAAGTCTCCAGCTGCCTGTATGGCCGTTTTCAGCCTCCCCCTGATGAGAAGCTTGCTCACCGTGTCCAGCATACACAGGGGCCGATATTTATTTATTTATTTAAGCTTAATACAAGCTATTGCATAAAAAATACAAAAATAAAAAATTAAATACAAACTATAACTTAATACTAATTCTACAGAATATAATAAATGAATAATTAGGAATAAATAAATAAAAAGTATAAGCTACAATATGAGCTATATATATTGGTAACTGGCAGAAGGCGAAAGGAAGAAGAATTAAAGTAGGCGATCAGGATCAAGATGGGCGGGGTCAAGATATAAGGCTTTGTGGAGTGATGATTTACTCAGATGGAAGTCAAAAGAGGAAAGGTCGTTGACTTTTCGTAACATCCTGGTAATTGGCTCGCTTTGACCGTAGTTTGTGCGATGGCGATCGAGTCGGAAAAGGGGAGTGGACCTAAGGTTATGGGGATTGGTATAGATGGGTAAAGATTGCAGGATTGAGGGGCAGTCTATGGCACCAGTTAATAATTGATAAATGAAGAGAATGTCGGAAACATCACGACGTTTGCTTAGAGGTTGTAAGTCGATCAGTTTCAGACGGTTTTCATAGGGAGGAAGGTTGAATCTGTCAACCCACGGAAGATCACGTAGAGCAAAGCGAATAAACCTACGCTGGACAGATTCAATCCTATTAATGTGAGTTGTTTGTGTAGGGGACCATACCTGGCTGGCATATTCAAGGAGAGGTCTAACGAAGGAGACGTAGAGAGATTTGGAAACATAAGGATTGGAGAACTCTCTAGACCAGCGCTTCACAAACCCTAGCGCGGAGTTAGCTCTGTTAATTATGCTGTCAATGTGGGAACGGAAATTGAGTTCACTATCACAGATTATTCCTAAGTCACACAAAGAGGTAACGATAGGGACTGGTACGTCGGTTAACATATAGACTCTCGGGGTGGCGGTAAGACGCTTGCGGGAATAAGAGATGGACTGGCATTTGGAGACATTGAGCTCTAGAAAGTTTTTCATGCACCATGTGATGAATGAATCGAGGTCTTCTTGCAGGAGAAGAGAGTCGGTAGTGGAGAATATATGTTTGATTATTTTCATGTCATCGGCATAAATGGACAACTCTGAGTGTTTGATGACACATTCAACATCATTTATTGTGAGGATAAAAAGCAATGGACCTAGGTGGCTGCCCTGAGGGACGCCGGAACGAGCGACAATAGGGTTAGAAATGGATGAACTGAAAAGAATATTGTACTGACGGTTGTTGAGGTAGGATCGGATCCAGGAGATGAATCTGGGGGGGAAGCCTAGGCGATCAAGTTTGAACAAGATAACGTTATGGGAGATCTTGTCGAAGGCTTTACTAAAATCGGTGGCGATAACATCAACATCTTTACCGTTTTCCAGGGCACATAGGGTTTTAGAGACGAAGTCAGTAAGGTTGGTGGTTGTAGATCTACCTTTGAGGAAGCCATGCTGGGAGAGTGAGAAGATAGACTTACAGTGGAAGAACATGGAATCATAGACCAATTTTTCGAATAGTTTAGGTATGGATGATAATTTAGCAATGGGTCTGTAGTTGGACACATCGTTCTTGCAACCTTTCTTGAAGATGGGAATAATATACGAGTTTTTCCATAATTGAGGGAAAACCCCTTGAGTGACCGAGAGACGAAAAAGCAAAGTAAGGGGTTGGACTAGATGCATGGCACACTTTTTCAGCACGATGGCCGGAATGCCATCAGGACCTGGGTGAAAGTCGTCCTCAAGCCTATTAATACTGGCGGCGATTAGTTCAGGATCAGGGTCAAAAGATGAAAACGACGTTTGAGTGCATTTGTCCATGAATGCAAAATAGTTAAGGTCGGGTTGTAGAGAATTGTCGATGAAAGATTTACTGAAGAAGTGTGCAAAGAGGTTAGCGATAACCTTAGGATCAGATGAAGAGGTACTCTCGAGCTTTAGGGTGGAAGGGTAACCATTGGATTTCTTCTTAGAATTAATAAAGCTATAAAAACGCTTGGGGTCGGATATGAGGCTAGTTTCCATCCGTTGGAGGTACTCATGGTAGAGGGTATCACAACGTTCAGAAAAAGAGGTATAAGCAGATAGATAGGAAGAATAGTCGGACTCGATATGATGGAGGCAGTCCAGGATATTCTTTCCCCTTGTCTATAAGCACAAGGTGTGCGACCTTTCATTTGCTATAGAAGACCCCCCGCTGACAGGCACGCGTTGTACATATGCAGAAGCAGATATGGGTTGTGTTGGAAACATCCTTTAGTACCTCGCCCGGGATACCATCGGGCACAGGTGCTTTCTTGTCTTTCATCGCCAAGACAGCCTCTTCTAGTTCCCTGAGGGAAAACCTCCGCAGGTTCTAGTGCCTCTCTCTCCAAGTGTGCGGGGAACAGATTTGCCCCACACTCTACTCGCGGTCTCTTCATCCAATGTCTTGGCGGGGGGTCTCAGGGCGCCTAGCCTCTGGGTGACGATCTTATACCCGAGTTCCCAGGATTCACGTTGACATCTTCCGTGATATTTTTCCAGCAACGGGCCTTGCTTTGTCCTAAGGCTCGCCTTAGCTCCCTCCTGGTGCTTTTGTGTTCCGCAGATCTCAGGTCTGCATCCTCGCGGTTTCTTGCCCGTTGTGCGACACGATGCAGCTTCAGGCATCGTCCGTGCAGTTGCGCTATCTCTGGAGTCCACCAGCATACCGGACGTTTCCCGTGTCGCGTGTGTCTATCAGCGACATAGTGGAGGACGAAAGCGCCTCGGCTGCGGTTCTTTCGCTTCCCTTGGGTTCCCCTACATAAACACATGGATGAATTTCTTTCGTCTTTATTAATTTTTTTTAATTTTTAACCTTCCACTTTTTGAGATGTGTGGGAATGAAATTTTGAAAAATGATGCATTTACCGGAGAGTTGAAAAATTCATAACTTTGGTTCTACTTATCCTACAGCAAAGCCTTGTAAATTTTTTTTCCAAATTCTATTATTTCGCGCACACGACATATAGAAAAACCACTTGAGATAAAGCCACCTTGTTCACACCAAGACGTTCGTCATTCAACTAACTTGGGCTAGGCGTAGGCATCAAAATGAAAGATTTGCCCAAAAGTGGACTTAGGATAGTTCTGCCTCGTAGTGACGAAATGAGGTATCAAATCAAAGGGGACGATTCGTACAATGCAAAAAATATATTAAAAAAAATATTTTGGGCGAAAAATTTTTAAGGTTAATAATAGTATTATAAATTATTTAATATCTCAAAATGCCTACCTTTGATTTTTTTTTAAATATATATTATTGATTGAATCATTACGCAAATGCAGTGACAATTTCAAGTTGGCACTCCAAAGGATATGGGAGTAGTGAAGAGATATAGAAGACTGTCGAAGTTTTTTCTTGCTAATCGGCAGAACTAGCTTAAATTTATTTAATTTAGGCTAGTTTTGCATTCAAGTGACTATTTATCTTTTACTGTGACGTGTAAAAGCTCAATAACAGATTTTTTTATTGAAACCAAATTGGGAAACTTCATGAGTTTTCATACAGAATATTTTTTTTTTTAACGGTGTGGCCAAATCCTAGGGGAAAACCCTTTGATGCGTTAGCATGGTTTTGGTCGGAAGAGAATTCAGGGAGTGAGGAAACTTGAAAGTCTTGTTTTTGCATTGCTGCGAGCTAGTAAACAGCCCAGAGATGGAGTGGATTATTTTAATTTCTTAATAAAAGCTCACGGAGAGATGTGTCTCGAACCCGGGACCCATGGCAAGGTGGTCGTGCGGCTCAAGGAATTGATCCAACTCCGTCTTTTTAAAATATAATGAAATATTTACTCTTTGTAATTTACGTGGTGGTTCTGAAAAGAACCGTTTTGCTTTTTAATTTTGTTATTCGACTTTTCAAAACTGAATTCACTTAATTTGTACATTTTTTTTTGCACTATAACTTTTCGCTGCATAATAATAATAATAATAATAAATTTATTCAACAAGTGGAGTACAATAAGACAAAAAGAAAGTCTTTTAATCAGTACTACTAAAGTTACTAAATAAAAATTCAACCAAAGTAATTATTATAATACCTATCAAGAAGTTATTTATGTAAATTTCATGAAAAATTTTATGAAAGCAAGAAACAAAATGAAGTACAAGAAAAAAAAAAGATAAAGATTCAAAAAGAAAGCGAAAAAAAGAAAAGAAAAAGAAATGAAAAACTACTGCAATCCGAATGCGTGTGCGATCATTCTGTGTAAATTAAATTTTATGATAACAACATTATCCTTAAGATGTATGCCGCCAAAGTAACCGTTTGAAGGAAGCAGTCGAACCCGCTCGCTGGATCGGAACAGGAAGTGCGTTCCAAATGCGACCAACCTGAACAAGGTAAGAACTATCCAAGACGGAATGTTTACAGCGAGGTAATAGCAGGTCGTAGCGTCTATTACCGCGTAAAAAATTAACCAGATCGTAAAGATATGCCGGAACTCGATTATAAAGGATTTGATGAAGGAAAATTAGTGCTCTGCGTTTTAAGTATATGTCCAATGAGCAATCTAGAATTTTATATCGGAAGGGAGAGATGTGATCATACCTACGCAACCTGAATGCAAACCTAATGGAATCGTTGTACGCTATTTCAAGCTTGCGCTTGCAGCGTGAGTCGAGTCTGGGATAAATAATGGAGCCATGTGTGATATGTGGCAATATTAACGTTTTGACTAACTTTATGCGAAGGTCGGTAGAGAGCACATAAGCATACAGCCACAGTCGACGTAGTACCCCATAAATTTGACCCAGTTTCATATTAACGTGATCACAACAACTCATACAAGTGTTAAGCATAATTCCCAGATTTTTAGCTTTAGAGACATAGGGTATGATAAACCGGCCCATCTCTAAAGGAGGAAAATAGGTTAAGTCATAACTTTCTCTGCCCATCACTAATGCTTGCGACTTCTTTGGGTTAAGAATGAGATTATTGTTTGCTGACCATTGTAAGATACTCTGAAGATCTTCATTTATTCTACTGACACAATCCTCCAGAAGACCAATGGGGCGATCTAGATAGATTTGCACATCATCAGCATATAAGTGCATAGAACAATTTTTAATAACAGACGGCAAATCATTAATAAAAAGACTGAACAGCAAAGGTCCTAATATTGATCCCTGGGGGACACCAGTATACAACAAAAGCTTTGGCGAGATGGTTTCGTCAATTTTAACCCGCTGTGAGCGTTGAGTCAGGAAGCTTTTAAGTAATTTCACAGCAGATGAGCCAAATCCAAAAGAGTCTTTCAGCTTGAGAAGGAGTTTAGCGTGATCGACACTGTCAAAAGCCTTCGTGAAGTCTAAAAGGACTAAAAACACTACTCGATCATTATCCAAAGCAGTTCTAATATCAGTTGTGATTTTTAGGAGAGCCGTATCGCAACTATGTTTAGGACGAAATCCAGATTGCCAACGACTTAAAGAGCCAGTTAAATTTAAATGCTCCGATATCTGTTTTGCCATTATCTTCTCCAAGGCCTTCGCTAAAAAACATAATAAACTTATCGGTCTAAAATCTGACGGGGCATTGGGACGAGAATTCTTAGCTATAGGGACTACTAAAGCCTCCTTCCAAGGAGATGGAAACACGCTGAATGTGAGGCAGCCGTTGTAAATTTTAGTGATGGCTACAATGATGAAAGGTAAAATTAGCTTTATAAAGCGTGGGGATATGTCATCTGGCCCAGTTGCATTAGACCGAATAGAATTAATAGCGTTCGCAGCCTCGACTTCATCAATGCAGCGAAAGCTAAACTGTGACCCAGCATGATCTACGGAGAAATTCAGTGGGGAGGATGCAGTGTTGGAATTAATGCAACTGCCAGTATTTGAAGTAAAGAACTTATTAAGCTCATTAGCATCTAGATTACATGCCAAGGAATCTTTTCCACTGACACCCAGTCTTCGCAGGGAGTCCCAAAGCTTCTTGGGTGCAGCATAGCAGTCCAGCTTAGACGCATAATATGTTGACTTTGCCTCTCTAATCCTTTTGTTTACGAGGTTCCGGGATTTCCTGAAAAGGAGACGACTATTTGAGGATCTAAGTCTTTTATGCTGGCGGAATAAGAAGTCACGTTCAGCAATTAATTTCTTGATTTCTGGCGAAAACCACGGGCAGCCATTTATTTTTACACTTCTGCACTGCAGGGGAGCGTATTTATTCATAAGGTCCAACAAGACGTTATTAAAAGCCATTACACCTGCGTCAAGCGAATGCGAAGAAGAGGTTATATTCAAATCCAAAAATAGACTCCAGTTAATGCCGCTGCACTCATCAAAAAGAAGATCAGTGTTAATACCTGCAAAGTTCCTAAATTTCATAGTTCGAAAAGGAGTTTGAGTAGGTGTGGCTAATTTATATTTAAGGAATAGTATGTCGTGATCAAGGATTGCAGGGGGGGAGAGTTGAGAATGACGTATTACCTTTGAAGCATCAGTGGTTAGTAAAAGATCTAATTGAGAGGGAGAAGCAGTGTTGAAGTATGTTGGAGAATCATTAATCACTTGAAGATGCAGCGAATGAGCCAGAGTCAGGAAGTCATCTGATTTATTGTTGTCAACGAGGATATTGACATTAAAGTCGCCTGCCACAATAATGTTGGAATACCTATGAGAGAGTGTGGATAAGGAAACTTCAAAATCAACAACATTATCAACACTAAATAGATTAGGTGGACAGTATACAGAGCACAGCAAGCATTTTTCAAGTTCGGTATTCACCTCGATACAAATAAATTCCAGAGCACCGGAGCGCGAGCTACTTAGGAATCTGGACTTGAAGCACTCTCGAACATAAATTGCGACTCCCCCACCTGCCCTTGCTTCCCTATCACAACGGAATAGCCTGAAACCAGGTATCGCGACAAATGCAGAAGGTACATTAGGTGTAAGCCACGACTCACTGATAAGGATCGCGTGAAGTCCAGTACCCGAGAACATTTCCCTCAACTCATCCATTTTCGATCTGATACTTCTAGCATTGAGATAGCAGATGTTGAGACCCGGTATATCATTACTCAATATGTTTATCATAGTTCTCACCTTACTGTCCAGGTTAGCGCCACTATCCATACTCAACCAAATCCACGCGAGCAAGTCGAGCACGCACTTCAACGCCACCCGCAGCACACATGCAGTAAAAGCATAAGAAGCAAAGGACTAACAGATTATTAGCACACGCAACGGTAACATAAGCGATGAAATTGACATAATAAAAGTAAAAAGAAGAAAAAGAAAATAAGAAAAATTTAAAATAAAAGTAGTTGTAGAAAAAAGAAGTTATACGAGAAAAATAAATAAACAAGGAAAGAAAAAACAAATCCATTCAAAATCAAAACATCAATCGACCGATTCCGCATCCACAGTTTGTCCAGAATTGACCAAGGCAGTCAGCTGATCTAACTCCAAAAGCTTAATCGGTGGTTCATCTTTCCCATACTTCACGTGGACGATGCCATTATTTGTATAAACTGAAGCGAGTTTTTTCAGCTTAAGCCATTTGAGAGCCTCGCGCAGGAGATGTTGATTGCGATGAGTGAGACTTTCATTGATGTAGACAATTTGATCTGAGGAAAAGCCACTGAGTTCCCGCAACCTTATTTGTTTACGTGACCGATATGCCGCCAAGAATGCTTTCCTTTCGTTAGCACAAGAGAATCGGACGATCACAGGTCGATCAGCTGTCACTGTTTTGCTATGTTTGCTCCCGATGCGAAAGGCATCGATATAAGGCGATAGTTCGTGGTTAAGAATGACAGCTAGCTCGTTTAGCAAATTCTTTGGGACTTCGTTAGCTAACTCAGGAATGCCCCTTATAATTGCCTCATTCAACCGTCCAGTGCGCCGTACGTCATCAATTTCTTTGACCAGCTTATTGCATTTAATTTCAAGTTGAGACAATTTCGCTTCACATGCATCCAAGCGAGCAGTTAAATTACCCACTGCGTCATCAATTTTAGCCGCTAGCCGATTTTCGACCTCAGCAAGAGAAGATTGCAGTCGGGACTCAAATGCCAACAGCATGTTATTTAATTTGTTAAATAAACTCTCATCTCCAGCATTGGCTGCTAGGTTGAGAGAGATAGACGGACTCAATGACGCAGCAACCGTTGTTCCAACCGGACCAGAGCCAGAGGTACTTGCAGATGTTTTCCTACTGCTATTACTGCGTGTAAAAACACCAGATGCCAACGCCGAAGTATTAGTTGGAATGTCTGTATTGCGACCTTTACCACTCATTTTTCCACTCACAGGTGAATTATCCCGGAAAACTTAAATTGATAACCGTGGTAACACGATTTATATATTTATATACAGCCCACCGCCGAAAACCGAAAAATAATTGCATATAAAATGTCGAAATTAAGACAAAACCGGGAGCGAACTCAGCACACGTCTAGTCGAATGCAACCATGAAACAAAAAATGCATGTTGTGGTTTGATTCGACTGTGAATATAGTTTTGTGCATACAATACCTTTCTCTAAAGGACCGTGTGTACATTTCGAGTTCCTGGAATATATATATATATATCTTTCTGCCAAAATATTTTCTTCTTCACGGTATTCTTCAGTGGGAATGTAAATGAAATTCATATTAATAATATTTTCCTTTGCCCAAGAGTATAGTTAATGTGGAGTTGTTATTTGGTCGCTGTAAGGGCATTGAAGACTTGTTTTAACCGCTAATCTTTTAACTGTACCGCCGAGATCATCGCAAATATTTTTTCCATGAGAAGTTGCCTAAAAGTGCCATTCTGCTTGACATTTGAAGTCCACTACGTGCATGGTTAAATTACAAAAATTTTCCCGATTTTTGTACAGAGCCGCGGAACCATCTGAAAAATAGAATATCTTTCTTACTGTCCCAATATTGTTTCTTAAAAATCCGACCAAATATCGTTAAAAAACATGTACCAAAACAGTGTTATGGATCAAACAATCGGATATGAAAATTAAATTTGTGTGAACTACTTCCACGTCATCACTTCACATAAT
This sequence comes from Leptarthrus brevirostris, assembly GCA_964036015.1. Taxonomy (NCBI): domain Eukaryota; kingdom Metazoa; phylum Arthropoda; class Insecta; order Diptera; family Asilidae; genus Leptarthrus; species Leptarthrus brevirostris. Next base: position 98,925,554 of record OZ038373.1, read on the forward strand.
AAATACGGCAAGGATGGAGAGTTGCCTGTGAATTATTCCAATGAAAACTTTGCACTGCATCCTGCACTAGGAAAGAATAGTTTTCTGAGAAGTCCATGATAACCAGAAATTCTCCAACGCCTAAGCGATAATTTCATATTGTAAAGAAAATACAGGATCAGTTTCCTGGTGTGGACAACTTATATGGTTAAAAAAACCAAGCACATGATTAGGAAAGAAGGCATAATTTCTAAGAGCCCCCGAAAATCAAGAGATCTTGACACAAATTTAATTGACGTGGTGACTGCGATAGGATAAGTAGAACCAAAGTTATGAATTTTTCAACTCTCCGGTAAATGCAAAATTTTTATAATTTTTCAAAATTTCATTCCCACATATCTCAAAAAGTGGAAGGTTAAAATTAAAAAAAAAAATACCCAATTACTATTCTCATAACTCTCTACCAATATGCAAAGTTTCATGAAAATCGAAGAGAGTCGATTCAAAAATTTCTTCGAAATTGGTCGATTTTTGGTGGAATGACCCTTTCTTATTTCTAGCAAAACAATTCCTGGCCTTACAGAATAAATTAATAGTATAACAGTAACATTAATATAAACAACTGTTTTTAATAAAAATTAAGAATTAGCACAGGCTTTTTTGAAGAAAAATTTAGTGGTTCCAACAATTTGGCCAGGGATCTCGCAATTTCCTGAATCTTTTATAGCCGGATGTCATTAAGTTGCATTCATTCATCAAGATGGGATAAACGTAAAAATATTTCGGGAGACGAAAGTAGCAAACCTAGAAGCCACACATTAAAAAAACAAGTTTGCAATAGAATCTATATAAGATCAAAAGACGCCGGTTGTGCGGTTCCTCAATATTAAAAAAAAATGTATGTGAAAGTTTCATTTTAAAGACTAAACAGTGAGAATCAGAAAAGGTCTTTGGCCTTTTTAATAGCATCGGTTTACAAGCGAAAGACTGTCAAGTCAATTTTTTCAATACTGATTGCAAAGACGGCAATGCAAAACAGTCCTTACACTAACAAAATGTTACAGAAAGCTTCATTTTATGACTTAATGTAAACGTACGATGTAAAAATGTTCAGAAGAATCGCTTGGTATATTTTATTATTGCATTTAGTCGTTTCTTCACGTTTTTTTTTGATAAATAAAATAAACAAAATTTATTACATAATTTTGCGTGCGAAACACATAAATAGAATCGATAACAGGTTACCTCCTGCAGAAGGTTATTGTGGTCCGTTAATTTATGACAATAAACAAATATCGTGTGCTCGTTACGCACCTACTTAACCTTGAACAAATATTTCGAGCGTTTTATAAATTTAAATTAGCCAGACACCCAATTTCCAGTAATTAAGTTTGCTTAATCAATTCCGTCCGATGTAACCATTTCTGATTTTAATTCCTTCATTTGCATATTTACCGGAAACTGATGATGTCTCGCCGGAAAATTTAACTACACAAAACGCCTTGCCACGCTATTCTGGTATTACTCGACGAACAGAAAAAGCGCAATACTGAACGCGAACTCTGGCGGAATTCGTGGGGAAGCAACAATAGTTATAGTTCCTGCAGTCTCCCTGGTGTGAGCTTACGGTCCGGAAAAGACGACTTTTGGGCTGCACTCCAAACAAACTACAATTATATTATGGACACAAACCTACTGGATACTTGCCGTGAAGCCCGCGGTGAGATTGAAGGCGCTGCAAGCGTTACAGCGAAGACACAAGACTGTTGCCATGAGGTTTGTTTACGAAGCAAGCGTTTTCTTCCAGTTTATTTTTTTTCTAACGATTTCCTTTTGCAGATGCTTTGCCAGTCAACTCGAACGGAAGGTTCTGCCGAAGACCCGCGTGAACTTCGAAAATGGTTGCGCGACATGGAGAACAAGCTTTCGAATATTCCTTCGATATCTGAAGCAACGCAAATGAGCGTTCATGAACTACAGCGTCGTTTAGCCGAGCACTTGGTAAGTACTCGAATTATTATTTAAAAATAAATCAAAGGACAAGCCACGACAAGCAGGTACACATGTATCTCTTCATCGATCAAATAATTTAAAACATGTCGAGCAAAAAATTTAATTAACTTTCAATTTTGATGAACAACATGAAAACTCGAATAAGAAAAATTTTTACATTGAATGCGAAGTGATTTTCTCTTTTTGCACTGTGTCAGAGCAGCTCTTAATGGCTCGTATCTGGCTACTTCAAGTAGATACAGGTGAGCTGCAATGGGCAGCATAAATCAGCCGTTTACGCAAGTCATTCCTTTGCAAACCATGCTCCATGAAAATCGCTTTCTGCCTGATGACATCACGCTGCCAGCAAGAATCTCTGTGAAATCTCAATCATAGCAAAAATCAGCGTTTGTAATTTTTGTTATTGTTGTTTTCGATTTTTAAAATCACGACTCCATCACATCATGTCCGTCATGTTTACGATTTCATTTTCCGACTTGCACAGCCAGAGATTGGAACAAATTTGAGTCATGTAACTCTGCAGGTCTACTTGGCCACTTGGTGTAAAATCAGTGGGTTTTTCATTTGTACACTTCTGAGCCGATTTCTACGGTAGAAAATTAGTTTTTTTTTTTTTGTAAGGTATTGTTCGTGAGAAACGCTCCTACCTACGGAAACGTAGAGAAACAATAATTGAACAATTCGACCTTCATGTATAACACGGAGGTCATATAGAAGATTTTTGCGTCTTTTAAACGCAATTGCGTGCTGCGTTCGCTTTCACTTTCACTAGAAATTTTTAATTACAAATTTGTTTGGTCAAGCACTGTTGGACAAAATGAAAAAAAAATCAAAAGGTTTTCGTTTTCCTTCCACAAAGTAATTACAAAAATAAATTAATTGAAAATGAAAATCTAATAAATAAAATTTCAAACAACGATAAATCTGCCTGACGGATATCCTGAAAATACCAAACAAAATTGTAAAAAACCATTTTCTCTACTCAAAAATTAAGTGAACAAAAAAAAAATATTAAAATTTTTTAGTGATTTTTGACGGGCTGTATCTAAGCGAGAAATAATCGTATCGAGGATCTGAAAAAGACGTCTTTAAAGCTCCAAAACTCTAGTTTTTAATAGCGGAAAAGAAAATGTTTTCCAAATTTTTAGTGTTTTTTTTGGTCCACGGATTCGCGAAATTTTTGTTTTCTTTGATCACCCTATGGACCAGATAGCCTGTTAATTCAGCTTTAATTATCTTTTTTCAAATCCTTGAAACGTCGATTTGTCGCGGAGATATCCGATATTAAACGAAAAAGACACTTTTGTATTCAACCATCGATATCTCAGCAACCAATGATCGTATAGAAAATTTAAGGGCAGTTTCGGAAACTGGAATAAATTTCCTAAAAGAAACCGTCAAGACATAAAAAAAATAAATTTTTTTTATCCGTAATTTCAATTTTTAAAAAGTCGAAAAAAGTGACTTTTCCTTTTTTTGGTAAATTGACCGCATCTTTGCAAATACTGGTGGAAAGGCTAAGGTTTGTAGGAATTTTGACACCTCAATGTACGCCAAATAGCCCTGTAAATCTGCAGATCGATCCATTAGGCCCGATTAATCAAAGTTTTGGAAAAAATTAAAGGAACAAGAATTGTTATCTCAAACATCGTGTAATCTTCATAAAAATGGAAAAATAATTTTTTTTCGACTTTTCTTACAATTATGCATCAGTCACTTGGTAAATTAAAAAAAAAAATTTTAAAACGAAAATTTAAAAAAAATTAAAAATGTTGTGTTGGAGTTTCATCTAGTTTTCGCGAAGGCGGTCAGCAGCTGAAGAAAAGTTAACCCTTTGGTGCTGCTGTTGAGAACGAGCCAAAGGAGCTTAACTTTTCTTCATTAGAAACACCGATCGTGTTAAGAAATTTTTATATTTCTTACGTTGCTCGAGTTTACAAGCAGTTTGTTTTTATTTTTATTTTGAAAATTTAATCGGGTCATGTGAATATTTGCTGCACATTTTGATCTAATTTTCGTTGAATTTGAGATTTTCGCGTTGATCGCGAGTGCAAAGAAGAGTACCCAGCAGTTTGTTTTGATTTTTGTATTTTGACCTATTTTCTTTTCGAAAAAGGTACCCAATTTGTGTACATTTTCCTGTTAATCCAAAGACGTCGAACAATGGCTACTACTTCAACTGCTGATGTGTTTAGATTATTTTAGAATTTCCTTCTCTTCATCTCCGGAACAATCGGAATCATCACAGTTCATAATCTGTGTCTGCTTGGTCATCCACAGTCGAAAATACGTTGCCTGCAACGACATAATCAAACAACGATTGTCTTGGCGTCCACTTAAGTTTCTGTATGCTGCATAAAATTGTTTCAAGTCAATATTCTCTCTTGTGTTCTTCTCTAAACGTTGAAAGAAATGTCATCTTCAACCCGTGCAAAATGTGCACCAAATCCAGCTTGGCGAAAACAGTTTTTTATGATAACTTTTGTGACATCCACATTCCAGAATTTGTTTATGAGTGTTATTGCATCAATCAATGTAGTGCTTGATGAATATTTGTCATTCATAAAAGAAAGGGGTTTGCGCTTTTTGTAATGCTCCTTAAAAATTTTGTATGACTCCTTGTTCTAGCGGCTTCAGTTTAGATGTCATGTTGATGAGAACAAAACCAATTTGATTAATTTTAAATTTGCTCGTTGTTTAGAAATGGATTAATCTTTCTTTTCTAGGACGTACCGCAAACGCAGCGGAGATTTTTGCTTTTCCCAATCAGTAAAATGTTCAGCTTTTCATTACCTGAAATTTTTTCCAAGGAGGTAGATTACTCATTCTTTGCTATGTTTACCTTTGTGACGTTTTTGATTCTTGAATGTTAAAGTTTTGTTTGGGAGGCATTAATTTACTGTCCGGTTTCATCCACATTAAAGATATCATCTACTGCATACCTTGTGTTGATTGTTGATAAAACTGAATTTATCTACGAATCGTACGTTCCCTAGTCAAATACAGCACTTTACTTAGAGAATTTTTTTGAACTTGAAATAAAATGTGTCCAACCAGCCATTGCTAGCTTTAAAACGCTGGGAGCCTAATGTGTTCGCAAATTTTTTTCTTTCCAAAGTGCACCAGAGAGTGGCAAATTTTGGACCCAACATATCATAGCTTTGTCAGTATTTTCGAAAATTAAAGATTTTCTCGTTTATTATTCTGCTTCCCATTTTTTAACAATGTTAAAAATTCTATCTTTCTTCCTTAAAATTGTTGATACACTTCTTTTTTTTCTCTCTTCTACTTCTTTCAAAAATGTTCATTAAATTTTAATTTTCTTTTGGTCGATTTCACCAGTTTCTCACACATTCACAGTTGCTTATTTACAGTTTTAAATAATGTTTGCCCACCTTTATTGCAAATGAAAAAATTTAAAGAAATATTTTTATTTTTATTGCAAAAGGGTTCCATAGTGGGCGGGGGTTCAAATTTTAAGGAGTTGCCAAGACGAGGAAACCATCCCGTATTTCTTCTGTAACTGTTTGGCTCTAGCCTACCGCAGGAGCTATGTCAGGGATTTGTTCGGTTCCTCAGGAGCTCCAAACGGCTTTTAGTTATGTGGTAGAGTTGAGGATTTAGCCCCTACGTACTCGGCTCTAGTCAACTGCAGGAACTGGTATTTGGGCTCCCCCTTGTTTAAGGCGCTAGACGAACTAGGTTCTACTGATGTCAGGGACCTATTCTGCTTATCAGAAGCCTAATGGTATTTTTTATGTATGTACAGGGTTGAGAATCTAGCCGCATTGCGGCATTTTGGCCTAAGGTGCCTTCCGCCTGGGAAATTTTTATTATTTTTTTAACCTAACCTATAAATTAAATCATACCGTCTCTATTCCATTCCTAATCAGAGCGAGTTGCAGTAAAGATCTAAAATACTATTTATGTCCGAACAAGCAGACGGGACTGAGAAAAATGCGCCGATTATTCTTAAAAAATCAAAAGGCAAAAAATTGGTGCGATAACATGGCTGATTTTTTTATTTTTTGATGGAACCAACAATGTAATGACATCGATGTTGTAAGCTGATTGCATTAAAAAGGAAATGATATTTTGCCTCTCTTTTCCACTCGGGTCCTCTTTTGCAGCGTACTGTAAGAGTTTCGATACATGTCATAGCATATTTAAGGAAAATTGAAATGACTGGTACATACAAATGCGACGTTAAAAAAAATATCAATCCATTTAACCACGGGCCACGAAAATAATTGGAGACTGCATCAACGAGCTTATGAAAACCATAAATGAATCCTTCAACAGTGGCGCCTTCCCAAAGTCGTGAAAACGATCAATTATTGTTCATGGCCAAAAAATAGCGAATGCAAAATTTGTGAACTGTTCAGACTATTCATCATCTTATAAAATCATGTAGGGATACTTGGAGAGTCATTCTTAATCAATCCGGATTTCGCAAGGGACAATGCACACTTAATATTACCAGTATTTCTTGACTTAAATATAACTTGCGAGGCAATAGACGTTGGCCACACGCCTCAGGCGGCGGGTGTTCAGGTTTGGGTGAAGAGGTATTTCATCAAAAGGTGTCGTTTAGGACTTCAACAAAATATTCTCTCGACCTCCGCAGTTGATGTTCCTCCGAGACAAGAAGGGCTCTATTGGTATCTCTCACTGGATGTTCAGTTGAAAGTATTTTCTGCCAGTTTCTTGTAATCTTGTATAATCTTGTCACCGCAATATGGCGCTTCTTCTGCCTTTTCTACTAGTACATTGATGTAGTTGTACGCAGTTCTAAGTTGTTGTTTAACTGGAACGTCGGTTGCAGAATTGATGTGGTCTTTAATCTTATTTTCATTTTCTTTTATGCCGTATAGTTTTCGACTTATAATGAGAAATAGATAGAACTATATTATTTCTGGAAATATCTCAAAATTAATGGGCAAGTCGACATTTAGCTTGGTAATGATATAGGCAGGGTGATTTTGTTAACTTGAAACTTATTTTGATTAAAGCAGTTCAGTATGACTGCATGTCCAAAATTTTGTAGTGGTGCCCATTGGATTTTTTATCTAAGCCTCAGAGCTGCAAAGGACTCCACTTTTTTTTGTGTGAAGCTCTATGGGCTGAAAGTATAAAATTGCTTCCATACCATACATACATATTGCATATGGTGTTCCTAAGCAAGCGAGCCTTTGTACTTTTACCAGAGACCTTAACTATGATTGTTTGTTAACTGCATCCCACCAGATAATGGACCGATAGGTAAGAATAGGATTGATAGCTGTGTAACCATTGTTTAAATGTGGCTTAAAGCCCCATTTATTACCAAAGGTTTTCTTTCAAGCGTAAAATGCATTAGTCCTTCCTCATCCTCTCTTCATATTTCCAATTCAATTTGGAATCGAATATGACGCCGACAAATTTGACTTCTGAGGAGTGTTTGAATGCACTAGCTTTAAGTTTTGGTGTTATCAAACATATAGTTTATATTTCCTTGTGAACAGAACTATTTCTGTCTTACATGGGCTTACCGTAAGACCGTTGTCTTTGGCCATCTTGATAAATCTATCAAAGCAGAGCTCATGACCGTTCGTAGGAACTTTAATTTTGTCAGCTTTACTCGCCTACAGCCTTACAGCCTTTTAGCGTAAACTGTGCTCAACAGAAAACAAACATGTTTTGGCACCTGCACGTTTCGAAACTTCGACTCTTGTGTAGATAACCCAGCACGTCATGTCATGATCATAATCTGAGCCAGCTGTCTAGGCATGTGTTTATTTATATTTTGTTGGATCAACATCTAGTTTTCGGTTTCTTTCGAAGGCGTCTAGCAGCTAAAGAAAAGCTAACCCTTTGAGGCTGCTGTTGAGGAAAAGCCCAAAGAATTTAGCTTTTCTTTATTAGAAACGCCGATAGTGCAAAGAAATATTTTAATATTTCTTTCTTTGCTCGGGTCTTTTTAAAGAAAATTTTTGCAATTTCATTTACTGAAATTTTGAAATCTTCACTCAGGTCATGTGTTATTCGCTAGTATTATTAATAATATTAATAAATTAATAGAAGTATTAATCAGTGTTGTGCGTGTAGATTACATCGTGTACTCTACACGATAATTTACGTGTAATCTACACGCACTCTACATGGGATACTTTACATCTACACGTAAAGTAAATACATAATTTTGATTTTTTACAAGATTTCATGAAAAGGTATTAATGTTTATGTAGCCCATAATTTTTACTTCATTAATTAGTATTTATTTGTAACATTTGAGTCTGCGAGTCTTAGGGTAAAGTATACAAGTAAAAATTTTTTTGAACGTTCAAAAGACAATCTATTCCTTGTTGGTGAGTGAACGTATGCCCAGATGGAAAAGGACATCTCCAGTTCAGCCGATTAAGCTGAAATTTGCAGAAGTTTAATAGCTAATTTAGATAAAGCTGGATTGTTAAATTCAGCCATGCTCCAAAATGCAATAGATTTTTCAACATTTTTCTCTACTAATTTTAGAAAAACAGGCCCTGATTGTTTCCGAAAATTATGCCAGTCTTCAATACCGTTGGTATCTAGATGGTCGAAAAGAAAATCGTTTATGATGTCTTGTTGTTCAATAGTCAGAAACGCATGGTCAAGTGAATAATGAAGGTAATATGCCACTAAAGAGTACACATTTAAAGCCATTTCCTTTCGAGTTTTTTAAATTGTCCTTCAATTTTTCTGGTAATTCTAATTTAAGCCACAATAATGCTGAATTTGCGATAGAAACAGAAAAGTTCTGGGAGAAATTGACAAGTTCACATACTGGATCGGGAAGTTTAATTGAGTCCGTAACCTCCTTCATGAATTTATCATCAAATAAGAATAGTGAGACACTTTGTTTAATTTTTCTGAGACTAGGATCGGCTGCTATTTGCTTCATAATATCTTTGTTTTGAATGAGACAAGAAAAAGAATTACGGTAGAAACACCATCTCTCTGTAAAGACTCGCTGCTGAATGCATCATCATGTTTACGCAGTCGTAATTCGCAATTTCTATAATCTACACCAATTCTCTAATACTCTACTTAATTTACACATACTCTACACGTCGATGTAGATTATTGATTTACACGTGTAGACGCACAACCCTGGTATTAATCATTAGATACGATTTTTTAGAACTAGCACTCACCTGAAGGCATTTCAAGATTTCTTGTGTTTCTTTATTACAGCGTTATTGAAAAATATTTGAGTAAATTCAATATTTTGTGTGGCTTTTTTGAATATTTTTGAGCACATGTAATGTGCTTCGGCAAAATTTTTTGACGATTTTTAAAGTTTAATAAATTATACCTTGGTTTTACTTTAGGTCTATAATTATTTTTTTTCTTCTTATATTGAACTTTTATATTTCTTTACTTATGAAATGTAAGTTATCGCGAGTTAACGCGAATGTTCCAGGTTCGACAACAGATTACGATAAAAAGGCCACGAGGGTTGCAGAGAAAATGTTGGTATTTCGGGATCCATCTTTAATTGTAGATCCAGTTGCAATTGTTGTCTAGAGTCGGATGAAGTTCTTCTCGCGTTCCCACAAGGGGTTACGGGAATTATAGAGATTATTTGTGAAATGTAATGGTCGTTTGTAAATGGACTCCGTCTACATCCTAGGACTCATGTTAGAGTAATCCGTTTTTCCTGAAAGAGGCTATTCGTGCAAGTTGTAATCGCTTCTGGGGAACTATTAAAACCGTTATTAACCATGAATTATACTGATCATATTTTCCCCCGTACGCTTGATAAATATTTCTAGTCGCTGCAGTTGAGTTACCTACTTCCTCCGCAAAATTTTTGACTATGTACACAATAGTTTTTTTTTACTCCAAGCCTTCTCAAAGAGATAAAATATCACTTTTTTCTCATATTAATTAACTTTACCTATTTAAGTGATATGGGAAGTTTTATTGCATTATTACCATGATGATGCCTGTTAATGTTACAAGTCTTTAAGATTAAATTTATAACTCCTCTCTCTTTCTGGAATAACCGTTTGATTTGACATTTAACCAACTCACTTGAACATAATTGTAGTGTGGGATGTTATAGCACCAATTTAGAGTAAACCATTAACAAGAATAAATTCATCTAAGTAAAGAAAAACGATTCCTCAAATTTACGATGTCCACGTAAATTTGCAGTTAGCCAGAAGCAAGTCATAAATTAGCCAGAGACTAGCAGATGTAGTACTGCCCTCTAGAAGAACTTTCAACAAGACGTCATAAAACTGCACAACTTCTTGTTTGCATAAAATCCAGAAATCTCGACGATAGCATGATACATGATGCAAATGAATAGATGTAGGTCGGACTTAATTTGTAGAAATTATGTCAATTAAGTATCATCAGTTATCTGGTACCATGATGACTGTCTTTTAGCTCTCGAATTGAACAGCTTCATAAAAACAACTTCCTTCGCTAACTACTTGAAAACTGCTTATTCAGTTATAGGTCAAGCTGTATTTCGGTAAGTGAACTTTGGTAGTTTCGGGAAAACACCGTTTGGTTTTCTTTCTTCTGTGAAGTTAACTAGTGCGTTGAGAAGTCTATTCAATTTAAAGTTTTATGGTACTAATAAAATGGAACGTCTTGATGGTTGCCTTTCTGGTCACTTGTTTTATGGCAAAATTAATTACCAATTGCGACATTATTGGGAAGAAATTAATATAAGAAGGTATTTATTAACGTAAAAACGAAAGTCAGCCTATAAAAGTCGTCGTATTCTTCAAGCAATTAATCTTTAAAGTTTTAAAAGATCTTTGGCCGGTACGGGATAAGTTGATCCTCGAGAATCGTTGGATCGTTAAAGGCAGGATATTAAATTCAATTACATCGTTGCGAATAAATATGTTCAATCAATGATCACTAATAATTGCCTTTTATCAACAGCTTAACACTCCCTTCAACTGCTGAGTAAGTTTTACCCAGGAACACGCAATTACTAGTAAAATTACTTAATAACAGACAAGGAAATTATTTTGCACATGCTTCGCTGGGAAACACGTTTGATTTTGGGTTTAAGCGGATTTGAAACATGAAGAAATACACACCTTGAGAGTGAGGAAATTTTTCGGAAGCCGTGTTAGCTAATAGGTGTATAATAGATAGTCATTTCAAATAATATTTGAAGCAAAGAGATAGTTAACTGGTAGCACAATAACACACCAACAGTCTATCATTGACGCAGGTAGCGATTCTTGTTCACAAAATGTTAGAAGGTGGAAAACTAAGTACAGTTATACCGAGCCATACGGACGGCAAATGTCGAATGTCCTGAAAAGCTGAAAAACATGATAGACGAAGAAGGTTATTGCACCAAGGCTGTACTATTTAGCAAACGCTTAAAAATACATTCACCTGAAATATCCTCAGTAGAATGTACACAATTTACTCTATATTCGCCGGAACCACCGATAGTGTAACCTCGGCGTATTGCGGCAGTTACAAGTCTTTCTCTATTTCTCAATTTTAAGGTCAGTGTTTTTAATATACAAACTGTCACCCATTAGTTTTTTGGCACTTTAACAGCTTTTCTATTTCTTCTAACCGTTTCTGAGTCCTGGAACCGATTTTCGTGAGAAATGCATAAGGCTATTTTGTCTTAAAGAAATTAATTTAAATTTTCATCACAATTTATTGCTTTTTGCAGACTTATAGATCCATTGCTGCCAAAAGTACTTGTTCGTAGAGTCAGTAAAATCTTTGAATCTTGACGTTTCGATTGAGTATGAGTGTGAAATTGCCAATTTCTGGGGAAGTTCGTTAGTTCGTGGAAGAATTGAAAATTGACAGATCCGGATAATACGGAGAATATAGAAGAATCTCATTTAGATTCTCGTTAATGTAATATAATTAGTCAGCATTTCTTTTTAGTTTCACATGCATTCGCTTGATGTCGTGAATAGATATCTGCATCTACAGTTTGTCCATCAGAAAGGAAGCAATAGCATATAAGTTCTGCGACAGTCCACAAAAATTTCTTCCCTAGTTCTTTTTGGGACGTACATCTTTTCCAGGTCTTTTATCTGCATCCACCCACTGTCCTAATCATCTGATGTTGGTGATGTCAAAGAAAACATCGTACACGGTCCTTCTAAATACCCAGGCTGATAAAAGTACGAGGGACAAAATATATTTCTGCATGGAGAGATAATTCAAGGTAAAAATAAGATTCCATTCACCGTAATCGTGTTGCAAGTAACAAATTCTGCCAAAAAAGAAGCCGCCCATTAAAATGTACGATTATCATAGTAATTTTTAATGTGTTTATAGGCAATTTTTACTAAGGAGCACCGTAAAATGTACTGACTAACAAAATTTACTGTGTGATTTAGAAAGGTTCATCGTTCAGAAAATGTTACGGTGCTGTTTCATAAAAATTCAAGCAGCTAACAGTTGCAAAAAACGATTATGGTTGAGAACCAGAATTTTCATATAAAAATGCCAAAAATCTTTCGAAGGAGAGGGTTAAGGGGGGTCTTGTGAAACGTTATGTTGCGTTATATGGGGGGGGGCAACGCGTTACGTAACATTTAGTTTTTGTTAAACTTCAAAGTCCTAACTCTTTTAACTCGGTGACTCACGGCTCAGTTTATATATCTACTCTACACATATGTATTTTTTTACATACGAAAAGAGTCGCGTCACTGAGTATACAGAGGTATATATAAGGTAAATTACCTCAATAAGCCATAACCACAAGTCCATTGTTTGGACTAAGAGTCCGACCATTGCGGTCAAGCAAAGCCACCTAAACTACAAGCCATGAACTTACGAATTTCACGCACACATTAGGGCAAAAGTGGGCTGAACTTTCGGTTGAAATAATTGGAGCTTTAATTTGAACTTTAGAAATGTAGTGTGTCCTACATATCTTATATTTTTATAAGAATCACAAGCATTGTATCGCATTTTTGCTATGAAAATTACAGCAATACCTGCTTAGTCCGGGACTTCTGTACTTCCCGGCTCCCACCTGTTCCACAACTGAAACAGTTATTGTAATTTAGCATGCAGAGATCACTAGTAAAATATAACTAACGAAAAAAAAAGTCAAAACAACTGAACAAGAAGAAAGAACCGTCAAATCGCAACAAAAATATTTCTTTAGAAAGGGAGAGCTCAAAGATATTAGCACAATCTACATATGCGACTAAGTGAAGTAAATCAATCATAAATATTCCTAGAGAAATTAAAATGTAGCAGTAGCACCCACCTAAGATTATGGTCACATTGTCTATAGGAAACTCGGCGAAAAGGTTCGCGATCCGTGTAAGAGTCAGTAGGTCAGTTAAACAATTACGAAGAGCAAACCTAAAGAAATTACTCTGAACAGATTCAACACACCGAGAGTGGACCTGACGATGACGATGACCAGACCTGCGACGGGAATTCGAGAACAGGTCTGACCAGAAAACAATAAAAAAAGAGGTATTCACAAAATTTGCTCGATTAACGTTTTACTAAACCAAACGTTGAGCTGCCCTTAGAAGCAATACAGATAACGTGATAGACGTATATTGAATTTTCTATCAAGCATAACCCCCAGGACAATGACGGACTCGATGCGACAAATCTCGGTATTTAAGAAAGGGTAAGTGAAGGGAAGAGAATTCCGACGTCTAGAGAATATCATAGCTTCATTACTGTAGTTAAACCAGGAAACAACCACCACCAGCCGTAATGATTGAGAAAATCTTTATGTACTCTGCATACAATAAGACCTTACAGCTTTTTAGCAGGTAACAAATGCCATCAACATAAAATAAAAACAAGGAGCCAAGGTGACTACCCTGTGGAACCCCAGATGTTGTTGAGATTAGTCAGTCAAATACGACCGAAACAGACGGATGAGAGTAGAAGAAACCCCAAGATTGAAAATTAAATGAGAAGAATATCATTAGCTAGACTGAAGTGAGTGTAGATCCATTCGAAAAACCATGATTGGTTCCACAAAATTATTACTATGTAATTAAGACCACGTGGGATTATGCAAAAATTCTGTTCTGATTTTTGCAACATTTTTGGCTTGAAGAGTAATTACAAATTGGTTTTTTGGAAAATTGCAATCCGGCTATACGAGGTATTGCTGTATATGGTATGCTCAGTTGAGGTTGCTTAATCTCTGAATGACTAAACTATTTAAAGAAGTTGAATTATCTACACAGGCTTCATCGACAAATATTAACAGAATTGGATGCGCTTAAAAGATCTTTCAGTGTATTAAAAAATTAACAGTACATAATAATGATAATTTAGTAAAATTTGTGGAAACATAAATACTTCTTCTAGTTACTATGCAATTGAGAAAAATATAATATAAAATAAAAGTGATCGAATACCAAAAAAACAATAATAAAAATAGGTTAACGATTTAAGAAAGAATTGTTTTGATTATAAAATGTTGCTGGGAAAGGAACCTTTTAAAAACACCTCCTAAGTTATTCTCTGAAAGAAAATTTCAAAAGCGTACCGTTTCAACAAAGTAATTGTGACTAGATGGTCAGTGTGCTATAAGAACGCAAAAATGTGAGTTCTTTAAATAAATGATGGTTTTTTACAATAGATAAATTTCTGCAGAAAATAGCTGTCTGTTAATCAGAAAGGTGCTTAAGGCATAACCCAGCAATACATTACGAAAGGGAAAAATTTGGACACATCGTCTAGACTCAAAAATAAACCTCGTGCATTCGTTTAACATTCTCGAATACGCAAAGTCCAAATGTGGGCAAATTAAATTTCTATTGGTAAGATAAGTGAAATTGATGTTGCTACAATAAGGGATTTTACAAGGCTAGCCTCGCGTTGATGAAGACAGCAAAATTGTATAAAGATTATTAATGCGTTTCACACAACTTATGTACCCGTTAATTAAGATACATAGCAGCGGATCTAAAATGGATCCCTGTAATACACTCCCGACAGCGGACTTCAACCCTCTGTCGCTGTGAATAATCTAACCGAAAAGACCAATAGAGGAAAATAGAAGAAAAAGAAAAATCATGCTTTTAAGACAACCGTTGGGTTTACTATGCTATCAGAGACCTTTAAATAGTCTAAAAGTGATAGAATAGTATAGATGTTTGTTATCCAGACCCCTGCGTAGATCCGTGGTGCCTCCCATAAAAAGTTGTTTTACAGTTATAAGATGCCCGCAAACAAGATTTCCATCGACGCAGAGTGTTTCCAAGTGTTCTATCACGTCAAAGGAAATAAGCCACTCAAGGACTTTAAAAAAAACAGATTCTAATTGGCGCGTATTTCTTTCTTGAGCAGATATTTAATGTGCTCATAAAAAAATCATCTTATCATTAGCTTATGTCATTTGTTAACAGATTGCCCCAATAATCCAATTAATGTGGAACAGACATAAAAATCAATAGAAACGAAACCAAAACAACAGAAAAAGTAGAAGGATCGCTAGATCTCCATCCCGCAGCGCTCCTTGAGCAATCACGACTTCCTGTACGTCTTTGTTCACAGAACCCTATATGGCATACATGAGCCCATCATGCCAATGTCTCGCCTCTTTAACAAACACTTTGCCAACTTGGATATGGATCTCTCCAGGCTGCGTTTGAAGGGCCTACTGAGGCAGAGTTTTGGTTGATGCTGTGGTTGCGGAATGCATTGACTACTCTCTCATGGTAATTTTAGTTACTAATTTCTAGTTTAACTTTATAATTTAACATTGTAGTATTGTTTTGTTGAATCTAAAAGGAATAAATAAATAGATTCGATTCAAAGTAGTTAAGTAAAGTTGTCAAGCATCGTTTAACAACTATACCAAATGTTCCTCAATTACATGAGGACAAGAAATCTGCCATGGTGATTAGTAATGCTGCTACAACACTCCAAGCCAAAAGATACAATGTTGTAAATAGAAGACAATACATGTGTCATGCAGCTGAGCAGCTGATTACGATGAACACTAGTCTTTTTAAAAACCGGAGAATCGTCGTGGGGGCAACAAATCAATTTATGAAGCTACCCTCTTATTAACACCAGGTGTAGAGAATGTAGGGCGCAGAAAGTGATAATATTGATCTTTTTGTTTAGTGGCTTTAACAACGCATATAAACTCCCGAGCCAGCTATGTTCATTAATGTACGTAAAATGACAGGGTGCACCACCATCATCAAGAGCAGAACAGTGGCGGTCCAGCAAACTCAGAATTTCACCATCTGTAATCCCTTCACACAAGCTAGTGCTGAGTCAAACAAACTACCTTAAGCTTGAGCGACCAGAATTATTAAAGATGGAAAGATTTTTGGAATCAACTCATAAACGATAGAACGTCTGGGCCAGGTATCATGCAAAAGAGCTAACTACGACAAGTCAAGAGATTTTTACGTATCCAGGCGCTCTAATGCATAATCTGTCGTTAGTTGGTTATCCTGTGGTACCTTAAGAATATGGCAGTCCGATTTTGCCCTTTCTTCTATTTTTCTTTTTTGGATGAGATTGCAGCTTTTACTTGTTACAAAAATTAATGATATTAATCTTTGTTTAGTGACATAATGTTGATTTGAACTCTACGGTGTCGTAATGCAACGACATAATCTAAATCATTATAACGAAATTGACTTCATTGTTTTTACAATCATATTTGATCCCAATTAAATCGAAAGGAAGCCGTTTACTGGTGCGATACTGATTTCAGCATAATCCAATCGATATTATATAAACGATGCTATGATTTATTTTCTACGAACCAAAAGAAACAATTTATCACTTCAAATTAGATCGGACATTTGAATCATCACAACCTTCAAGTCCCATTAATAAAGTCTTTACCGCCTACCCAGGTATACACGCGACTACAATTTATCAACTTTTATTACAAAATTGATGGAACATTTCACTGCATGGAAGCTCGATTTTGACTACCGAAATGTGCTTGAAGATAGAAAGTGTAAAAGATGAACAGTTGCCGCGCACGATTTTTCTCGGGCTCATTCCTACTGTTGTAAAATAGGTAAAAAAATTAAAGATTTTTGTCTCGATAGGTAGCATCCAAGCCAGTAAGTAGTAATCTAAGGATGCCTCGCTTCTATTTTGCGCAGATGATCAAAAACGCCATTCGAATCTATTTCGTAATTCTTGCGCAAGTGAAAGTGTTCACTTTTGAGAATGATTACCGCGAGTTTGATATCTTTTGTTTAGTAATTTAGGTTTCACCTGCAAATCGAATAAGAGCTGCCGTTACGCCGAATTAGCCTCGTCTTAATGCGCACTGAAAGTTGTATGGCAAAACTATTTCTGTAAAGAGAAGATTTTAACGCTGTCCCGTGTTTCTTGCTTTTATTTAAAGTGTGAAATTAATCAACACCATTTTATGAGCATTCAAAATCTAGTAATTACCTACATACATATTGCAGGTATTTGGTGATTTATTCGCGCATCAGCCGCGGTATTAATGGAGAAGACTTATGCTCTCCTTAGTCTGGTAGAAAGTAATCAACAAGATCCGCTGTTTCAATGAAAACTGGGCGCTTTCGTTTAAAACATGCTCCGCAAAGACCTATGTAATTTTATTATACGCAATTTGTTGAAATTATGGCTCTCTTAAGATCCTATAAAACAAGACACCAATCATCAGTGCTCTAAAAACAATTTTTAACATGCACAAGAGACTTTATAATATTACTCATTACTTTTGCTAAATAAGTAGGCACAATAAACTGAAATTTAAGTAGGCAGTCATGGGAAAGTTCCCTTTAAAAGCTAATTTAAATTTTGTATAAAGTCGAGTTTATGATGTTGTCGTAGGCTCCATCTGTCGGATCACTAAGGTAATTAAATACACAGGTGAAAACAACTAATAAATTGCGGTGTAATAAAAAACTCCTCCATAATGACAGTTCAGAGTCGACGAAGGCTTTTAGGTTTGGCCTTTTCATCATTCTAATTTGAAATAACTTAAAATTTAATGTCAGGGAGAGAACAAAAGCCCTACTACAGTCGTACTATAAGTACAGGCCTTGTACGTCTAATCAATGCGACACTTGTGAATAATTTTGTTTGGCAGCGTACGACATCATACCCGACAATAGGTGTAAATAAGGGCCCGTGACACAAAATTTGCATAAAAGTTTGATTGCAAATTAAATCTTCAGAGATAATTATGTAAACGAACGAGCAGATTGTCTCTTACCATATATGAACGTCGGCACATTAAATTGTTTTATCTCTACACTTTATATTGCTAATACATAAATTATGTAAATGGTGCTACGTGTGACATTTCTATTTGAAAACATAAATATCAGCCCGCTCACTGCAACGTAACTTAGATACACTTCCTGAGGAAACAATAAAAGATTGTAAATTTGAAACTAATTTCGACGTTTGAATATTCAATTTAGATGTTTTTAGAAAATTGGTGGTCATCCGCTTATGTTGCCTTGACACAAAATGCATCTATTTCAGATAAGTTTGACAAATGCTCTGCATGAGTAACCGTTACAAAGCATCGTCTAAAAAGTAAAAGTGTGAATATATTAAACAGAAAAAAAACTTCATTTATATACACTGAATGCAATTCCTATAGCAGAAATTTTATTATTATGAGACTTATTGTTTTATTATAATTAATATGTAAGTGTTATTTTACATTTCAACTAATTCCAACTTAAATAAGATCAAAATGCAAATCTGCAATGAAGGATGAACCTTTTGTACGGTATCTTCTGCTAAAAAGTTCAATAATAAATAATTTCAAGCTAATATTGGTAACAGAGATATAAAATTCAAGTACCAATATCAAAACCAAAGCAATATAAAGTATTTAAAAGGTATCAATTTCAATTACCAATACACTGTTGTATTTAAAATTCTTGTAATTACTATTAATTAAATGGAAAACTTCAGTATAAAAAAAAACATAGTTTATGTAATTCTTAAAGCAAATAGATCAATTATTGCCTACATAACTCTTTTTTTTAGTCCTTGCAACTAGTCCCTAAAAATGAAAACAGATTTTCTTAAGAGGCCATTGTCTCCAGCCAGAATAAAAATGATGTTTTGAGAAAATGTTCATGAAAAATGTTGTTCTACATTGGTTTATTTATTTATTCAAGCCTTACTACTACAGATTAATTATATTAAAGCTGAGTTCAATCTAAGCTAATTCTTTAAGTGATTTCTCGAAAGATTAAAGTCAATACTGTCAAAATGTTTATTAAATAAATGAGACATCGAGGAAATAGGATCATTAAACGATTGTAAGGTACATGGAGTAAATCATGATTCCTCAAGAAGCGAACGGAATAGATATGTTGACAGGGCTGACAAGCTCCGAAGCAGTCAAAAGCTAAAACAAATCAGGAATTGTCACGTCTCTGCAAAAGTCTCAGCATAAGGCGGCAATTTAAAAAAATCAGTCCAAGAAAGTTTACGCAGAGCAAACGAACGAACGAATCTACGTTAATCAGCCTCAATGCGGTTAATGTGAGTGAAATAATAAGGTGACCAGACTAAGCGTACTCAAGAATGGATCTAGCAAAGGTACAAAAGAGCAATTTTGTGTTGCATGGTTTGCTGAATTCCTCGAACCATCTCTTCACGAAGCCCAAGGTAGCTTTAGCCTTATTCACGATAGAAGATACTCGTAGTGAGAATTGGGTCAATCCATAGCAACTCAAACAATTTCATTTGTAAATGCTGCTGTTAAAAGTTATTTATTTTAAATTTTTTTTTACGTAAGTTTGTACTATACTCAAAAAGTTGAAAAAAGGTATTCATTAATTTTTTGGATTTTAAGTTTCTTTTTGAGCCGCCATTTTGCATTGGTGCCTTAACCTATTTTTCATTTTACAAAGGTTTGCGTTAAACGCTTTAACTTCTTGATTTTTAAAGATATACAGGTTAAACAAAAACTATGTTAAAGAGCATAAAATATACAATATTTTCTGTCCAGTATATATTTAGGCCTACCTAACTCTAAATAAACATATTTGAAGACCCATGAAAAGAAAGGATATAACCCTAAGGGCTGACACTTTTTAGAGAAACAGAAAACAAATTAAAGGTGACTCTTAGTTTTATCTTTAACATTTTGAATTTTAAAAGAGAAGGGTTTTAGTTTGAAAGCGTTAACATTTATCAATTTTTTCGTTTATTTACTGAACAGAAAATATTTTATCTTCTTTAACATGGTCTTTGTTTGAAATGAATATCTTTAAAAACTAAGAAGTTACAGCGTTTACCACAATCCCCTGTAAAATGCAAAATGGGCTGATGCGCCAATATTAATTATTAATAAAATAAAAAATCAAATTACTTGAAAAAATAAAAAATTACTAAATTTTGTCAACAACCATGATTTGTTGATTTTGGTATTTTATCATTATTATTTATTTTTTGATTAAAAAATGTACTATTGTTAGAGAGTGTTCTCCATGGATGAATTAATATTTTTTTTGGGTGGATTGTACTCTGCTCTTAAAATTATATAAATAAGGGATCAATATCGATCATGGAGGTCGTCAGATTTAAAAAGTATAAAAATTTAAAAAAAACATCGCTTATTTTACATTTAGACGACCGATTTTTCATTATGAATACACAGGCCTGCGATGGTTTTCCTAAATTACTTAAGAACTATATAGTTTAAGTATTATTAACTGTTTTTTTTAGTGCGCCACATTACTCGCCGTTCGCCTATTCTATTGTAACAGGCTGGAAAATAGGCATTTCGGTGCGATATCTGGATCGATTCAGCCTGGAGCGTTATGAAAATATCGAACCACTCCGGAGCACTCAAGTCTGATATCGAACCGCTCCTGGATTGATATTGAATTGATTCGGCGCGATTAAAATATCACTCCACTGAATTAAAGGAAAGTGTCTGGTAGTTATGAGTTATACTACCAGACATGCAATTAGTTACGGGGTGTCTTGAACTAGAAGTGGTGGGCTGGTGGATATGTGGATGGCAGAATGTGGGTGGTGAGTGGGATAATAAGAAGAAGTCTGGTAATTATAAAAACTAATAATTTTATTACAATATAATAATAATTTAATTACAAGATGTCGTCTTGTACTTAGAGAATTTGGTGAGTTATTGAAACGGGTTAGGAGTATACGTGGGTCGTAAGTTGGTGATTTGTTGGCGGGTGGTGTGAGTGGGTGGTGGGTGTGTTGTTTTTGGTGGGTTGTGGGCCAACCCGTCCATCCAGCCACCACCCACATACCCACAACCCGCCCACAGACCTGCTACTCATCCCCGCACCGCACATCTCCTTCCCTCCCACCAGACCATAATCACATTCTCTCCTAAACTGTCTCACTAACTCACAAAATACTCTAAATACAAGATTCCTAATTAAATTACAAGTGAGGTGCACGTTTTTATAACTATCAGACTTCTCCACTTTTCCAGCACCCACCCACGGTGCACTCACCAGTTCACCCTTTACCCACCACCTAGAGACTCGTAATTAAGTTTCAGTTGGGGATCACTTTCTTAATTATCTTAATTACTAGACATATTTCGCTCCGAATCGATTCAATATCAATCCCGGGGCGGTTTGGATCGATTGAAATTAAACATAATAACGATCCGCTCGGGAGCGGTTCGGCATCAGATTTGAAAAACTAACGATCCGCTCACGAGCGGTTCGATATAAGACTTTAAAAAAACCGATCTGCTCCGGAGAGGTTCGAAATTTTCATAACGCTCCAGGCCGAATCGATACGTGAAGCGGAGCGATATTTTGTATCGACTCGGAACCCTGCATAGAAGCCTTCCGACATTTACGTGCTGCTTGCTGGCGTAGATGAGATTCGAGATTTGTAAATCTCAAATCAATCGACTATTAACACTTAAGCGACTTTCGGGTCATTTTGTAACCGACCTTCATTTTTTGATATTTCACTTCAAACACTAGCTGTTCAAAATACATTCCAAACAGCTAGTGCTTGAAATGAAAACAAAAAAATTAAAATTTGGTCAACAATTACTTGAAGATCGTTAAAGGTACTGTTATGGTCCGTAGTAAATTTATTCATTTCAAATAAAAATTAATATCATTTTACTAGACTTGAAAAAAAGTGAAAAATCACCAATTTGTTTTTTGTCTTATTAATATTTAAAAAAAAATCGGTCAAGAGCGAGCCGCAATGAGAGTTCCGCAACATCTCATTAATATCAAATTTCAATGATATTCAAACAGACAGGCGCAAGAATTGATCTTAGTAAGAGCAAATATGAGACTGGCGAGAAAAGCGGCAGATTTCCTGTTTGAATAATTCATCAAAATTTTTGAAAAGAATATTTTTGGAATCCTTAAAAGTAGCCCTTCGGAACAATATTCCACATAGGTAGTACAAAAATTAAAACTTAAGATGGCCCCACTCTTCTTTGACTATGAAAATATGTGCGCGTCACAAAGACCTGTCATTATGCCAAATTTCAAATTCCTACGTCGTCGTTTTTGAGAAAATCATCTGTGACATACATACATACGGACGGACACAAGAGTAATCTTATAAGGATCGGTGTTTTCTTTTTGAGATACGGAACACTAAAAACTAAGAAATTAATAACACTAAATGCTAATTCTACTACGTGCTATAGCCATTAATATATAGAACGTCGTGTAGAAATATGAGGAAGATCGGGCCATCTACGCCAGGTAAAAAAAATCGGTTTGAGAAAACGCGTTTGAAATTTTCACAATATAATGCAGCCACTAGAAGAGACGAAAATGAATTAAAAAGTTTCGGTAATGTATTATACCAATAATGCGATTGGACTCATGTTAGGTAACAAAAGACAGTTGGGAGAGGTAATATAAGGAGTATATCTCCAAAATTGAAAATAGTATGCCGGTTGCTTTAATTTCCGACTCTTTGGCTTTGTAAAACATTTCGAACTTTTGAATGAAATTTTAAGCAATTCAAAAATTTTCAAAAAAAAAGAAATTATTTTTAGAAAATTTGAGAGCAAAATACTACTTTATGGTAAACTTGGTAGAGTGGTAAGTTACATATCAAGATTGATAGAAAAATAATATTGCTGCTTTATTTTTGTTTGTGATTTTTTGAAGATGGAAAAAAAATTGCTAAACGTGATATGCATGACAAAATTGTGCCATTCTATTCGTGGAGTCAATCATCAAATAGCATAAGTTACAGAAAGATAGTATTTCAATCATATACCTACTGTAGGAAACATTTTTTATACTGGAAATATTTGATAATAATTTTATAAAAAGTATTTAAGTTGAGAGTCTCAAATCGATATTTCCTCATATATTTGAGCATAATATAGTCCATAATCATTAACATATACGATTTTGTTAATTTTTTGAAATTCGATCAATATTGGCAGAAAAACTTTTCGGTTGTTCAAATGTAATGTAACCATTCCTGCCATTTAATTTTTAAAGTTTTCAAATCTGACGTAGGGCGGTACGATTGATATGGACTCTTTAATTATAAGAATAATTTTTATAAGTGGTGTATAATCCATCCAAAAATCATTAACTCACCAACGGACAACACCTGACCCATTTTAGAGCTCATCCCCAGCAGTGACCTAAAACTAACTATTATAATTTTTTTCTTATAGTTAAAGTACTAATTAATTATGTACATATAATAGATATTTTTTCTTATTTTTAATAATATAGAAAAATTACACTTAAAACAATAATTTTCACTTCGGCATTTAACTCCTTAAGGGTAAATGTCAAGAAGTTATTTTCTATATCCGCTAATATTTCCTACAGATTTTGAGATACTGAACTTTGAAAATATTTCGAAAAATTTTTATTTCAAATTGCAAAACCTTTCTACCTACTTATTCATGTGTACACAGATTTTCACGACTTTCCAAATTAATCTCCCATTCATTCTTATAAATTACTTTGTTACAACGAATTTATAACATTAAAATTCTTAACTTAGCACAATTTACTGATACAAAACAAAATGAAGATTGAAGTATCCTAAAATGATACAAATGCTCAAAATAGTTTATTTTTTAACCTCTTATTAAAATTAAATTTAAACGATCAAATCAATTTTTATTCGCCAAAGCTTCTTGAGGTACTACTTTGTTATTTGATACATCATGCATTCAACGTGTAAAAAACTTCGTTTACTATTCCAAGTAAGATTTGAAAACTCGAAGCAGAGAATTTTCTTTTGTAGACTTAAATAAAAGGTGGTAAGGGCTTCTACTCTCAAAACCAATACCACCACTCATTAATAATGGGAATATCTAATGCTTACTGCTAACTCTACTAAAAAAAAACAAGACTCGACGTGTTCAAAGCTACTGGAACTGATGGTTTCTCGCCCCTGGTTTTCAAATGCTGCTTTGACTTGACCACTACGCAACCTTTTTTACCTGTCATACTCAATAGAAGTGTTTCCATTTGCATGGAAGCTTGCTTGTGTAGTGTAGAAGTATAGACCAACTGCACTTTCTTCGGTCCTATCTAAAGCTATCAACGATTGCCCGCTCTACCGGAGAATTCTAATAGATCGGAATTATAATCTTTGTAACCTTGGACTCCGCAATCGTCGCTCTTGATATTTGAAAAGCTTTTAATTGAGTCTGGCATGCTGCCCTTCCAGCCACACTTCAAGCATGTGGCCTGCACCCTCACCTCTTAAAATATATAGAAAACTTTTTGTCAGGCCGTGTAATAATAGATGAAGTTACATCTGATCCCTACGAAATAAATTTCGGTGTACCTCAATTTCTGAGTGAATTGAATTCGTGGAACATCGACGAAATGTCACTGTTCTAACGAAATTACTAGTTTGATTTCTTGTAGACACTCTTCGGCACAAAGCCTTGGCATTGTTTAAAAATTTTACTGATAATGGAAATTGTCACGGTTTAAGATAAAAGCTTTGTATTGATAAATAACAGGTATAAAATCCTTTAAATAATGAGTATTTTACGAATAATGGGCCGAATTCTGAGGGCGGATGAATCGCAGTTCACCGGGGATGGTATCACAAACTTCCACAACCTCCGTACCTGGTTGGATACTAACCCACATAAGACAAGTGGACCTCCTTCCAGCCCAAATTCTGAGCCAATAGTTAAGCTGGTATCATCAGCACCCATTTAAAAGGACCATTCATTTTGGCGCTAGTGGTTAAAAGCCACATTTATGCGGACTTTTTGGGAAATGCACTACTAAATCTACTAGAGGACATCCCTCTGGATAATCTTAGGGATATGTTTTAACAACACGATGGAGCCACAGCGCATTCTGGTATCATTGTAATAAATTAAATGATGAATTAAAACTTTCATGACTGCTGGCTTGGACGGGTTTCACCGAGTCCTTGGCCTAGATCTCAAAATCTTACGTCATAGGATCTTTCTTAGGCGGAAAAATGAAGAATGAAGTTTATTCAAGGCCAGTTAACAATAGAGACGAAAATACAGAGATGCTGCCTGCAATACACAGGGAATTACAAGGGGGTTATTGGCATACATCGAAATTGGCGGAGTTTATTTCGCACAGCTTTTATGACATAACATTAATTGTAACAATAATTTCATATTTAGGTATAATTTGAGTTAAATTTCTTTAAATTGCAGATTTTAATAATTTTCCCCAAAAGGTTTTCTACGTATAAATTTCTACATCTTTTCTTTACCTTGTTACCTTGTTGTACCTTTTTGGAAAGATAATCAATCAGATGGGCAATTTAATAAAAATAAAATTAAAATAAAAATATATCAAGAAAATGCAAATTTATAAATCACCCTGTAACTCCCAAACGGTTGAGATTGCCCCCCCCCCCCCCCCCCCCCCATAACACATAACACATTGAACCTGGCAACCTTTATCGTTGGTGCGGAAGAAAATCCTCGAACTGGGAATGAGAGGCCACAAACTCTTCGCTTTGGTATTACTGCAAGTGCTGCGGGAAGGACAAGTCTCACGTTTGGATCTTAGAACTGGGAACTGGGGTGAATATCCGGGTTTCGCCAGGAGGAGATTTCAGACACTTCCTTTGTAAATTTGAAGAAATTTCCAGCGTCGGATTAAAGGACCTCACCAGGTTCCTCAATAGCTGCAATTACTGCATAGCGGTGCTAAATCGATTCAGGTGAGGTCCCTGCGAAGTGGTATCATATTGGACCATATTAAGGTTTATGTGAGGCCGACCGGTTACAACCTGGTGGCCGCCAACTAATCTAACCTAGAACTGAGAAAATTATGGGAGCAGTTTGCAGACTGTCGCCAACTGGTCTCGCGGGACTCTAAGCGGTAGAAAATTTTTGTGCGTTCGCTTAGAACATTTTGGATGAGATTATCTAATCTCTCCTCACTTTATATTATAAAACGAAACGTCTCTCTGTCTGTATGTCCATTCGTACGCTTGTGGCTCGAAAATCAGTTTAGTTTATAGATATGCTCTCTGACTATGTTTTATGTACTAATTTTGTTACACTAGGTAAAATGAAGAATTGATATCTCTCTAGTTCCCGTAATCCCATATGGAGAATGACGCGAGAGAAGAACTTCACCCGATTCGAGACAACGATTGCAAGTAGACCTACAATTTAAAGTGGATTCTAAACCATTGACGTTTTCTCTGCAACCCGCATGGGCTTTTCATCGTAATCTGTGGTGAGCAGAAAACCACCTTGGGTAGCCGCCTGTGGAATTTGAACCTGGGACCTTCGGATTGGTAGGCACGACACGTTATCACTTCCACCGACTACTGGAGCAGGGGAAGATGAATACGGTGCAGCGACAGGTTAGTGCGGGGGGAAGAGCGATTCGCATTCATCCTTGAATTTTATTTTTGGTATCGATGGTGGGACGGCTAGTACAAATGTAATTATTGCTCATTAAATTTTAAATCAGAACGATCTGCGAACTTTTTTCCCTAGTAGTCTATCCTAGTTTAAAAGAAACTGGTTAAGATATTCGATAGAGTTTATTGCCCCTATTCTGTTAGAAGTTATTTTGCAAATCTCGTATATTTTTTATATTGGGAAACTTCCTGAGAAAACGCAATTATTTCCCATCATAACCAGAAATTACTTGAATGAGAATTAACAGCAACTTAAGTACTTTAAAAACGAGGTTAAATCCATCCGTGGTTATATGGGAAATCCTATAAGGCTATAAGCTCACAAAGTAAGGTGATGTAATCACCTA
The DNA here is from genome assembly GCA_964036015.1 of Leptarthrus brevirostris. Lineage (NCBI taxonomy): Eukaryota > Metazoa > Arthropoda > Insecta > Diptera > Asilidae > Leptarthrus > Leptarthrus brevirostris. Next base: position 98,952,733 of record OZ038373.1, read on the forward strand.
TAAAGCGGTTCACATCCTATAATTAGATAATGATGTAATAAGTATCTGTGCAAATTGAAAGTAATCATATTTAAGTCTATCAAAAGCAAAAGCCTGAATTCTGCTTTGTCATCATGAGATTTCTTATCCCTCCTGAAGCAATTTCTACAAACTTCATCTTCTTCTAATTGCGCAAATCTCTTATAGGAATCTGTGCCACCAGAACAAATATTACATCGGTATCAGATCTTAAGCACCAGTAGGTTGTTGGCATTTTCTACTCGTTAACCATGGTAGCAACGCGCAAGTATATCTTTCGGCTGAGGAGCTCGCCAGAGGTATAAGTAAGGGGGGCTAAGGTTCCGGTCAGGCCACTACAATTTTCTCAATTTATCACATCATTTTAAGATAAAGGCCGCAATGTTCTTCTTAAACCACAGGGATTTTCAGTATTAGCCTACTTGATTGATCAACAATCACCACCCACTCTAAGCCGTAATAACGAGATATAATCAGATAAGCGAATAAATTTCCCGTTATACAATAACTCACTATAATTATCTGGGAAAATCAGATATCGAGGAACGATCCATAGATCAATAGTTCTCTGAACGAAGGAAGGCCCTAGGCCGATCTTCAGTGCCGAGACACAAAACCGACGAGCGAAATCGCCATAGCTGTACCATCCAGAAAGTTTTAATCCACGACAGTAAAAGCTGATTGACCCGAAAAATAATTACAGAACGCGATCAGAGAAAAGCGCGCTCAAGCAGTTCCATTAAAAGGTTAATTAGAGTTGGAAATAGTGCAAATGGCACTGATTGGGAGTTATTGATGATTACCTCCTTCTTGGCATCTCCATTTCACCTGAGCCAGCGTCGGCGCACCTCTGTCTCTGTGCCGCGCTGGGCATTCTTCTAGAGTCTGAACTGTCTTCGCGACTATTCTAAAGAACTAAAGAAACAAAACGGAAGAAAGCACTCCAAGAAAAAAGGCCTTTACCACAATTACATGAACTACAGAGATGCTGCTCTGAAATAAGGTTAATAAACAGTTAGAATCTGATTGAAAATTTCAACCATTTCTCGGAATATAGCCCACTAGACGGAGCACGATGCGCAGAATAGGTTAATCTTTATCTGGTCGCGTACGCTCGTACGTACGGTACGGATTTACCCAGATGACCAGATATTGTGCAACGGATAAACAATATGATTTCAGCTTTTGTTTTGTTTAGATTGCGAGATGTGCTCCGGTCTGGCGCTGGGAATGAAGATAAATTTGTTGTTGTTACAGGGAATCGAATAGAGTCATCATTATCATAGAAGAAGGGCGGAGCCCGAAATCTCTTAGCAAATTCATCGTTGAACATTATAGCAATTATAAGTCGTGGAAACATTTTATTATTCTGGGCTGAAGGAAGGATAAGTCTGGTCTGGAGAAAGCGTACCGAAAGCATTTATCAGCGGATATCTTTCCCATTGTGGAGTCGTTTAAATTAAGATAACACATTCCTGTGTGGTTTCGGTTTGGGCTTGACCACAAATAGGAACAAAGCGACAGCTTCAGCAACTTGTGAGATTTCTCACAAGAAAACCTATAGGCGGGTACGCTTCGAGCACAGTCAACTTACTTGAGTACTACAGAGCCATTAGAGTGTAAATTAAAAAAAGGCAAGTGGGGTATGGATTGAAGAGAGGCTTTGTTCGTGGGTTCTGCCGTCTATTTCTGCGATTTATATAAGTCGTGGTCTACAAGAGTTGAATTGCGAACATTTTTATCTTCCAATGGAATTCAAACGATCATTGACCTTGACGGTAATGCATCATCGAATGTATCTTTCGAGGCCGTCATAAACAACTAACCACCAGAAGAGGATACCTTTGCCGGTACTCGCTTTTAAACGGTGGCGCGGCATTGCTGCTATTTACCTGTTAAATATGTCAACGGAGCGCTACTTAGAATCTTGTTTGCCACTGTTCCATCTTAGGATCTCGTGAGTTCTGAATATTGGCAGGGGGCTGTACAGCGAAGGAAAACTAGTTCTTTTGTTCCCTAGCCGGGCATGTCCACATTCGGCTAGGAACCGCATTACATAAGTTTTGCACAGTTTTTACCTTTCGCTTTTGGCCTGCAGTTATTACAGAATTTGATGCGGTAACGTGTTTTTGTGAATGTTTGTCGGCTGGATTAATGTAGACTTGACACAGTGGTGCTATTTGCAAGACAATGGGAAGAGTTAAACATTCCAAGTAGGTCGATCTTGTTTTCACATGAAAGTAGGCAAAATGTTAAATAGGAACAAAATGAGACCCTTGGTTTCCGTAAACAATTTTTTTTTGATGATAATGGTAGCACTTCCAACGGTAGACAGTAAATTAACACCTCTTTTGACGTTTTTAAGTTTTCGAAAATGTTTTATTACAGTTCATTACATAAGTTTATCCGAGTTTTTATGCCTTGGAGGAAATCGGAAATGATCAGCTTTTCACTAGCATTTAATTGTATCCAGTTTTTGTAAGCGTATCAGAAAAAAATTGTGCGCTTCAAGTGAAATGTGAAAAATCGATCGAACTAGCATAGAGTAGCTTACACAATTGATTTACGTAAAATTTTATCGCACCAGTGGCAATTAACAAAAACGGACTTTTCAAAAAGTTAAGTGTAACGATAAATGCCTACATTTCTGATGCTTCGATGAAAGTGCTTCCATTTCACTGCTTTTGTCTGCGGAATTGAGTAAAAATTTTGTTATTAAAAGAAAGTTACATATCACGAGAATTGCCTATTTTGTTCAATTAACTGCAGTACCTACATGGAGAAATTATCACCTTTTCAGTTGTACATACATTGTTGTTGTTACTTACTCGCCAAATTGGCAGCTTATATTGGCAAGTGTACATTTACTATTAAAATCGAGTCGATTTGAAAGTTCAGAAACACAAAGTCTGAAGAAAAAAACAGAAGTCGATTAAAATACAACTAAAATATCTTGACTTCAATCGATCGCTTCAATAAGAATTTTGTAGAATTTAGAAGGGAGTGGACACTTAATTTCTTTTTAACATTGCATGTTCCACAACCTTCCACTGAAGCAATTAGCAATGTATGACTTCAAATAGGCCGGAAATCCATCTGGAATTAATATCTTTGACTATTCTACTGTTTCGCCAGAAGCATTCAGAAATGCATGATATTAAATGGATGTTGATACTGCAAAGTTCCTTAGGTTGTTTTTTTTGATCATTTTTTCATTTTGAAAATCTCATTAAACAGAAAAATATAATCGCAAGTTGAGCTTGAAATTGTGAATAATAATTTTCACTTATTACCTGATTTGCACTTTCAAAACTTGATAAGCCTTATCAGCTACAACGAAATGAACTTTCAGCAGCGATGAATCATTATCTTGAATTGTCATGCATGGAACACGTCCATCGTCATTTTGCTTTCACCTTTCCTTTCCAGCGTCCATGCCGACTAACATGGAAAAATGTATGTTACTTCCATATCAGGCTTCTGTTCATGGTAGGGTTTCGAAAATTGTTTCTAGAACCAACAATGGTGTATCCCGGGTTCCGATCAATATCGGACTGGGACTAATTCCGAAAAATCCTGGGATAACCCGTTAATTTTAATTTTTAGGGTTCCGTACCTAAAACGTCAAAGAATCCTTATGGTGAGACTTCGTTGTCTGCCTGTCTTTCACATCCGTTTTCTTCAGTACCTACTACTGTTATCTAATTGAATTTAGGCGCATTTGCAGAAGTCAAATGCCCGCGTTTATTTCCGATTTTTGTTTTACCGAGCAAGGATATGTCAAGACGAATCTTTCTGGCGTTCAGATAATTTTTGAGCATATTGCCACTTTAAATCGCAAAACTGACGACATTATTAGGGCTCTTAGTCCGGGAGGCATTTAATGATCTAACCGTGAGCTGCTCAAGTAGCGGTGGACCTAGTCGTGAGAGAATGTCAAATATGTCAAAAAAATAATTATCTAAAAATGATCGTTCGTCGTCGTTTGAAAATTTGTACAGTAAATGTTTATATGATGACAATAAATAAAAAATAATGGGGGATTATGCGTTAGCTGCTAATATAAACCCCCCCCCCCCCCTATAACAAATACTTAACTCATTTCAGGTTCAATGAAACTTTTACAGTTAGTTCTTCGATTTATATAAATAATAAAAGAAATCGTCAGCTATTCTTCAAATGGGGGTAAGACCGTCAGCTGACGGTCTTACCCCCATTTTTTTTCGATTGTTTTTATTATTTATATAAATCGAAGAATTAACTGTAAAAGTTTCATTGAACCTGAAATGATTTTACATTAATTATTTTTTATAGGGGGGGAGGGGGGGGGGGGTTAATATTAGCAGCTGACGCATAATCCCCTATTATCTTTGCAGCTGACTTTTTATTTATTTAATTTTCATTATATAAACAAAAACATTCATGCATTTTCAGTTCCAGTCCAGTTCTTCTAATTTGCTAAGACATACGTCACAGCGTTAAAGAATTTAAAATTGATATGGACTTATGGTCATCGTTCATCCTGACTCCGCCAATAGTTTAAATCATCTTTGTAGACATAATTTTTTTTTACACGGTGTCCAATATATTCGAATACAAAAACAAATTGAGAAATAAAAAGAAGTAAATAATATTTTTCAAAAAATTTTATTTAAATTAAATGCCACATACTTAGTGATTCATTTACAACAAATGGTTTTTTAATAATTCCTCCTTTTGCTTTATTTACTAACATTAATCTTTTTTCAAAGGAGTTACAGGCGGCACGCACATCTGCCATTCGCATTTCTTCCCAAATTGTCCCTTGTTTTTATCGAAAAAGCAGTCAAGGTCAATATTACAAGAATGAAGTTCTTCCAAGAGTTGTACTTCCAAACTGCCGAAAACTGGCGATTACTACTGCTTCCGGCAAGATTACTACTGCTTCCGGCATATTGAAAATATTGTCCAGAAGTGGTGTGCAATGTGTGCAGACAATTTAGTTGACTTTTTGCCGAAGGATGAATGGCCTCACGATACTCGAGATAATTCTCGCTGCCGGACACGATACAGAGACCGGCAGCGAGACCAATATCATTGGTAACAGTGCGATACCGAGAGCGAGATTGAGGTGATGAGAGTGGACGAGATATTAGTTTTTATCATTTTATGGTGGACAATTTTTTTTTAGTTGTTTCAGCTTTTATGTTCCTCCGAAAAATTTCAATTGTGTGATTTATGGGGCATATAAGTATACACTGCTCTCCTCAATCGCTTCTTTCTACATTATTTCCTTCTTCAGATATTTGCGCTATATCCCCAATAGTAAACAAGAGCCTTTGCTACCTTATTTTGGCGATGGGAATATGAAGAAAATGCATATATACATCCCCGTTATCCCACCGAAATACCCTTTTTTTATCTTGCCGAGAGGGAGATCACACCGAGACTGGCCTTTATCTCGCCTAGATTGCGACGAGAGCGAGATCGTCTTCACCTTGATGAGACCAAGACCGAGATCTGCCAAAGTCTCGGCCTTGTCTCGGTGTCGTGAAGCCCTAGGCGAAACTAAGGGACAAAAATATCAAAAATTTGGAGAAGTTCAAGCGAGTAATTTCTAAAATGCCAATTGCGAACGCGCGTGCCGCCTGTAACTCCTTTGAAAAATGATTAATGTTAGTAAATAAAGCATTTGTTGTCAATGAATCACTAAATATGTGATATTTAATTTAAATAAAGATTTTTGAAAAATATTATTTACTTGTTTTTATTTCTCAATTTGTTTTTGTATTCGAATATATTGGACACCCTGTAAGTCAGCATAATGTCTTACATGTAGAGGTTTTTGGGAACCATGCTTGCTGTTTGTTTGGCAATGTTTAGTGTATTATTCAGCATTTTGTTTTGTTTGTCAAGTGGCGTTCGTTTGTTGTCGGTTTTGATCACCGTCGCATGCAATGGAGAAACATCTTGTTTGCGGTAGAAGTATTCCCTGATAGACATTACTTGCTTATAATGTAGTGATTATATTAATCAGGCCGCGACCGCCCTCCCACCTCTGCAGAGTCAGTCGTTGTCTTGTCCTCTGTACAAGAATCAGGATGGTGTGTTTGTGCTTTTTCTGTTCAGTGTTTCTAAGTCCGTATGAGTTCATTTAATTACTCCGAAGGAGTAAGGACTGGCATCGCGTACGTGTTAAGAGCTATAATGAGATTCTTTTCCATTAAGGCTAGTTTTTAGAAGACATTCAGGCGGTCTGTCCAAGACACTTGTAGAGTTCGCCGTTCTCCATGGTTTCAATTGTGTCCCCAGATGAGACTTCGAATCCTGCAAGTTTACTTAAGGCCAGTTAACAATAAAAACGAATTTGTTAGGAGAATTGGGACTGCAGCGAGAAAAATATAGGAAAGGCTGGCTACAATGCATCTTAAAATAAAATAGTTTTTAAAAAAAAAGTTGAACCGACTTCACAAAAAGCGCTAAAAAGCATAAAATAATTTTTAGTTTTATATCTATTACGACATTTTGAAGTCGGTGCAAATCAAACAACTTCAACAAAAATATTTAATCGTCATTTCTTATGATCCCGTAAGCTGAAACGTTCAGGTAGTATTATGTATTATTTTCAATTGTGGTTCTGTAGTTGTTTTATTTGTTTAATTTGCACCGACTTCAAAATGTCTTAATAGATATAAAACTAAAAATTATTTTATGCTTTTTAGCGCTTTTTGTGAGTCGGTTCAACTTTTTTTTTAAAAACTATTTTATTTTTCACTTTTTAGTGTCTCCGACTCTATACAACGAAGAAAGGACCATCCAAATCGGTCCACGCGTTAAAAGTTAGTTTTAACCCCCTACCCCACCCCCATTCCACTAAACTTTTTTTCTCATGGCATCAATCAAGAAACATACTCTTTTGAACAGAAAAGGAATCATCGAAATCGGTCCACGCGTTACGAAGTTACTACCCCTCCCCCTCCCCCACCTTCACCATAGGACCAAATTATTCTCCTATTAGCAATGGGGGATCACACTCTATACAACAGCAAAAGAACCATCCAAATCGGTCCACGTGTTACAAAGTTAGGTTCCATCCTCCCCCTCCCCCTCCCCCACCCCAGCAACATTTGTTTTCTCGTAGAATCTAGGATCATATTCTACTCAATAGAAAAAGAATTATCCAAATCGGTCCACGCGTTACGAAGTTAGACTACCCCTCCCCACCACCCACACCTTTCACCATAGGACCAAAATATTTTCCTATTAGCAATGGGGGATCATACTCTATACAACAGAAAAAGAACCATCGAAATCGGACCACGCGTTACAAAGTTAGGTTCCACCCCCACCCCCACCCCACTCCGCCCCAAAATTTTTTTCTGCTGGTATCAACTACGGAACATACTCTATCGAACAGAAAAAGAATTATCCAAATCGGTCCACGCGTTACAAAATAAGACTACCCCCCTCCCCCCACCCTAGGCCAAAATTTTTTTCTCCTATTAGCAATGGGGGATCATACTCTGTACAACAAAAAAAGAACCATCCAAATCGGACCACGCGTTACAAAGTTGGGTATCACCCCCACCCCCCACCCCCTCCCTACCAAAAATTTTTTTGACATGGTACCAATCGGGGAACATACTCTATCCAACAAAAAAAGAATCATCAAAATCGGTCGACGCGTTACGAAGTTATGCCCGGTCAGACATAAAAAAAAAAAAAAAAAAAAAAAACGCGTCGAACTAAGAACCTCTTTGTTTTTGGGAAGTCGGTTAAAAAAGCAATTACAAGGGGGTTGTTGACATGCTTCGAAAGTGGCGGAGTACATTTCGAACGGCTTTTGTAGCAGATTAACCGCAATAAATTTTGAATTTAATAAAAAGCATTTCACGTTAAATTTTAGTTTAATTTCTTTAAATTGCAGATTTTTATAATATGTTTTCCCCAAAATATTTTATACGTATTGTAACGTGCACGAGGTAGGACGAAAAGGGAAATAGTGAACCGTGTAATGCGCATGTCCCTGATGGCCAGAAATCTAGGGAAGGAAATGTCAAACATGGAAAGTCAAGGACAAATTGATCCCATGGTTAATATATGAGGTGATAACGCCTAATGGAAACATCTAGAGCTAAGTGGCCGAAGTTTCTAGAAGTAAGCTAAATAGTATAAATAAGGCTGAGTAGTACACTGGTTGTTTTAGTGGCTGCGAAGTGTTTATATGTTATACTGAGAATAGTTAGTTGTATTTTAACCAGTGAAGTGAGAAGTATTAATTATTATTAAAGTGAAACGTAATATTGTGAAGAAATATTGTCAAGAAAATTGTGCAACGAATTAAACAGTGCAGTGAATAAAAATTGTGAAAATTTGTGAATGTAAATAAGTATCTTAATTAATCCGTCGAGCCCGAAGAGCCCCAACTACGTTACAGTATGAATTTCTACATCATTTCTCTACCTGCAATGGTACACACCAGATCTGAAATTCCCTGTATAGTATTAGACCTGATATGTATTACCTACAGAAAAAATAAAACGAAGTTCATAAAAATTAACAATATGTATTTAGCATAAATAAACAAGTAATACATTCATACATATCCCAACATTATTTTTAAAACATTTAATATTTTCTAGGTTTTAATTAGTGAGTCTATTCGGATTACTAGAAAATTCAATTCAATTTTTGGTTTACAATCTAAATTTTGTAAACAAGAAGCGTACGCTTAATATATATATTTGCCTTTCACTATCTAAGATTTTGAAAAAAAAACTTATATCAACTTTGTGCACTTTTCCTCCTTGAAGACCGAGCCAAAAGAAAAAAAATTTAAAATTCACGATGTTAACTTGAAAGATTTGCTTTCGCGACTTCCTTGACAGTAGCAGACATTACCTTTCAATTTATTTTCTGAAATGAACTTTTGAATTTGCAAATATTTATTCGCGCGCTTACTCCTTTCTCCATTAAAAGTCAGGTCACAATTTGAAGTTGAACTTTCTACTGGCCTTTAAAAGTCTTCGCGGTTTCTTTGTTTTCTTTCATTACATGCGTTCAAACATTATTCGTGTACGAATTTACATCTGATTGTGACGGACGGATAATCTGTTATTGTCAGACCCCTTTTCATTACACATTACCATAATTTCCTGAAGTTTGTTAATTTTATCGTTCGTTTTTATCTGAACTGCGTGCTACCTATTACGGAAATTTGTGATGGATTACTTAAGATATTTCACAGTTCTACGGATTATTTTTTAGCTATTCTCTTAGGAAGTATGAAGAATTTCTGCTTTTAGTGTCATATATGCACTTACTTTTCCGAGAAACACAAACATAGTTTAAAGCGCATGGACTGGGATGATTCCGTTTTTGAAGTACAGAGGATGTTCGCTGATTGCTACCATGTTAAAAACGTTGTACCTGGGCAGTGTAGAAACTCAGAATGGAGATAATTTCTCGTGTGCGCAATTTCTCCTAAACTACTGGTTTGATTTAAGTGGTTAAGGTGTCATTGATGGGTTTTAGAGATCAAGGTCTGTTTCGCGAGTTTTTAATTTCGAAAGTTATTGGTTAATCCCAATCGTGTTAGGCTTGTTATATCAAAACTTCTCGACTTCTAATTTATTTCTTTTGGGACTTCACTCAGCAAAGACTGAACGGTAATAATGCAAACATATCTGCAATACACATAACGAAAACAAGTGGTAACCAAACTCTTCAAAAATAAATTATGGAATAATGTGAGAATACTGGGGATAAGGCGTTCGAAGGATGTTCACGTCTCTAAAGACCTTAATCGGATGTTCATGGTAAGGCAGTTATTGTAAAAACGACATTTTACAGGTTAGCTTTCCTTTATCAAGTAAGGTTTTTTCGTTTGCTGATGTAACTTCTTGTAATGTTAGCAGCGTAGTTTCCATTAATAATTCTAAATCGGTGCGTCTTGATAATGCCGAATCTATTTTCATTAAATTGATTCTGCCGGAAGTGTTGCAGTGTCTCAGGCATATGTTAAATAAAATTATTTTCACACCAAAGTTCCCTGTAAAGTGGAAGAGATCCAAGATAATCCCAATATCCAAGACAGTAATCCCAATATTCCTTAAAAAAGATCTTTTGTGTCCAGTTCCAATCAGGATTTAGACCGAAATATCGTGCGTGACTGCATTAATTTAAGTGACCAATATTCGCTATGCAGTTGATCGTAACTTGCTATAATTTTAGTCTTATCACCAAATACGGTTCGATTCCAATCGATGGTAAATATAGAAAATTTAAATTTGAATGAGATAAAAGACAGATATTGTACTTGCGTGAGGTGTGCTAGGGTTAGGGTCCGATTCGAATCAGGATTGCCTGACAATTGATCAGGGATAAATGACCCGAATGTGACTATAAAACGTGACGCCTTATATGATCCCCTCATGATCCGTTTAAAGGATCCAATCTTGATCATAAATTATTTTCAGGAACGGATGAGGTCATCAGATCTACTGGGGAGGCTTTCTGATCAAATTCTGATCAGAAAGGTATACTAGTTACGAATTACTCTAATTTGAATTTTTCAAGATTAACTTTGCTTAACAAAAATATTCATATATATATTGAACGTAAAATAATTAAATAAATATTATAAAAGTGTTTCAACTTTAAACTCTAAATGTCTTAAGAAATGAACATTTGTCGCAGAAAAAATTTGAAGTTAGATTAATGCTAGAGATGGGAACCGAATCGAAAAGTATCGATACTTGGCATTGCAATATATCCGCATCTTTCGATACCTAGATACAAATATACCGTTGAAAAAGTATCGATACTCAAAAGTATTGGAACCATATGGTTAAAAAATTTAAAAAATCTGTATGGTGTGGAAATTGCATATAAATTACAATTATTATCTTATTGGGTTTTTTTTGTTGCAAAACAATTTGCAGCAACTTTATTGTTGAGAAATATCTAAATATCGATTTGCTAAGATGCACTTCTTTGACAAATTTTTACAAATGAAGACTCATCTCAGCAGCTGATTTCATATACCATTTTAGCAAATGAATAATTTGAAATTTCGCATGAACTATTTAGCACATGAATAAAGCTTTCAAATTTTAACATTTGTGATATAATAATATCTCACCTTCCAACGCCTTCAACCGACAAAATGAAAATACAAAATTCTTATAGTGGCTGAACCTCTGAGCCGGCGTTGTACTATTTAGCGCCTCTCATCAGAGTTAAAAAGTAGAAAATATATTTTTAGCTGTTGCATACTGATACAGTATTACTGTCTCGGCCAGCGATTATTCAACTCATACACAAAATAATGAGACGGTCAATACTTCAAGTATTGAAAAAAAAGTACCGAGGATCGGAAGTATCGGGGGCTGAAAGTACCGATTACAAAACCTCGATGTATTGAAAGCAAAGTATCGATACTCCGGTATATCGATACAGTATCGCCCATCTCTAATTAATGCACTATTATGACATTAAAATACAATATTAATATATAATTTAGTTACAACATTAATAATAAATTTATTGTTCGATAAAGAATATAACATAGAATGGATTAGATAAAAAATTAAATTCTATATTATGATTTAGTTCAGGACATCTGACTCAAACAACGGTATTGGAACCGTAATAAGATTTTTAATATTCGATTCTGATAAGGAACTGATCAGATGACTGGATCAAAGGATAGAGTACTGTACTTTGATCAATTTCTGATCAGATGACCGGATCAAGGGATGGAGTACTATACTTTGATCAGAAACTAATCAGATGGCCGGATCAAGGGATCAGTTTCTGATCAGATGGTCGTGTTGTAGAGTATGCTGATTTATCATTACTGTCAATTACAAACGACTTCTCTTAATCAATAATATTTATTTATCGTGAATTTGCATTAAAGTGTGCTTCCGGGTTTTAAAAAATCTTTTTTTTTTCTAAAATTTCAAACATTTTATACACTTTTGTTCATGGTTTGGAATTGACTCAAATAGTTTTTTGATACAAAAAAAATATAAAATTTTTTTTCCATTTTTTCTGTACATTTCCACTTAAAAACCGCCATATTTCTTTTATAATGCATGTAATCGAAATGTTAACCCCAGGAATCGAAAAAGCACACCTAAAAATATTAAGATATAGCTTTGGATATTTGGCTTTTTTCATTCGAGAATGAAGCTTCAAAATGACTTAAAAATTCTGACTTCTTCGGCGTTAATGGGTTAAGATCCCATAAATTACATTATGATACCATACAAAGATACGGTAAAGAACTTAGGTATGATATTTAATGCTCTATTTGTCTTAACATTATCTTATTTCTGCACCTTATACAACACTGGATTCCAGGCTGATGTTGATCAAAACGTTATATTGCATTGATTTACTTACGGGATTTAAACTTTTCGTCGACTGACTCACAGAGAAAACTTAATGTAACTTTAAATTCTGCCGCGCCGAATTATTGGTTTTGCTCAATCTCAAATTATTATTTTTCAATTCTTTGTACACACGTAGTCAGCAATTTCCTTGTTCTTTTGTGTTATTCTGCTCAGGAAAGATTACCGATATTTTACGGTACGTTTAAATTTTAACCGAAGAGTATAGCGGTGGGAGCGACTTGAAGCTTGTTTATAGTAGTTATTAGTTTTTATAGAGAATTATTTCCCTTCTAACTCAGAAGGAGCACTTCTCGGCAAAAGCCAAGAAACTGCTGACCTATTCACCAGAATATAACAATATATTGAGGTGCATGAGGCTCCCAAACCAGCATGCAAAAACTTTCCAAAGGTTAAGAGAAACAGGAAGTGTAACTTCACTCGACATGGAGACACGACCCGAAACTTCGGGAACTTCTGCCGACGTCGACACGAAATAATCACCATCGTGAGGCAGAAGGGAATTACGTCCATATCATCATCACCCAGCTCAAGGACTACTGGAAGGAGATTCCGACAAGAGACTGAAATCTAGCACTTGGCTTCTGGAACGCGACATTGACGACAGAGCGTTTCTGGACCGTATTCTGTAGACAGATGAATGTCAATTGACCAAAAATGATATCACGGACTTCCATAACCTCCATATCTGGTCGAAACCTAACCCACACAGGGCAACGGTGACCTCATTCCAGCAGAGATTCAGTGTGAATATTTGGGCTGGTATCATCGGAAACCATTCATTTTGCCGCAAGTGCTTAATAGTGAAATTTATGCGGACTTTTTGGACAATGCACTGCCAGATCTAAAAGAGGAGCTGCCCTGCGGTTCGCAGCAGCAATTGATACCATTTTGCGGTCTGGTCTAGGCGTGGTCTTCTGTTTTCGTCCACAATTTGCCCGCTTGAAGAAGTCACTGTAGAATTTTTCTTTATAAACTTTTTTTTTTTTTTTGAGATTTGTACAACTAATTTTTCTTATTGAGTGATTTCCCGTTCATTTTACTACTTAAATAGCCATTTAATATTTACTTCCACAAAACTTTGAAATGCAAACTAAACTGAGACAAATTTTTCAAGTAAGACACCAGAAGAACACAGTTAATTAACCTTATCAACTGGCACCTCTAACACATTTGACCCGCCTTTTTATACTTTTTTTACCTGAGAAAGGTCAACCCCACGTTTTGTTATCATAGACTAATTAGGTATTTCCAACCAATAAACATTAATATACGCTAAAGCCGTATCCATGAAAAAAGGACGAAGAAAATTGCAGGTAATGATGAAATTTACAAGTGTTTGTAATTTTGTTGGCCAAGGACTGTTTTGTAACCACTTTTAAACCAGTCACAACTTTCAAATTTTCTTTGATCAACTCAACACAGCGGCACCAAACTCACGCCAAAAACTACTACAAAAATGTCAATAATGTTAAACTAATTCTTTACTGTCAAAAGTGAAAAAAAGTTTAGCGATTTCAATATTTTGACAAATTTTCTCCAAAATGCATGTAATTCATACACCTGTTTTTTATTTTTATTAAATTACTTAATTTTGCCTTCACAATATCAGCAATATGCACTGTTGCTCCATCGTGTTGTTAAAACATTGTGCTATAAGTATCTAGAGGGATGTCTAGTAGTGGAACTGGTAGTGTATTCTCTAAAGAGTCTGCATAAATTTCGCTATTAAACATTTGCAGAAAAGTGAATAGTCCTATTGAATGGTTGCAGAAGCCAAGTGCAAAATTTCAATTTTGTCTCGGAATCTCCTTCCAGTAGTCCTTGGATATGGGATATGGTGATATGGAACCAGACTTTAATTTCACTTCTAATCGTCTTGTGCTTGTTTCAGGGTCTTTCCTGACGAGGGAGTTTATTTGCTGCTCGACGTCGGGAGCATTTTCCGATGTTTCAGATCATAATTCCGTGCTGTTTGAAGTTACACTTCTGGTTTCTCTTAACCTCGTTAAGTTCGTAAAAATATCCCTCTTTGGGGGTGCACGTTGATTAGGGAATCCCCTTTGATATTCCGTTTTATCGTTTAAAAAGTAAATTCTCCCATTTTTAATAAGTTTAACTTAAGAACACCCGTAGTGATTGAATTCTTTTTCAACTATGATCGAAATTGTTTCTTACTGACCCTTTTTTATAGCAAAATTTCCAGCATGCATTAGTAAGAGAACGCCACGAGACTTCGGTATGAACATTGGCTAACACAAGCTAATTATGATAATAAAATAAATTACAGTAACCTTTTTATGAATTACTTGTAGCAGTAATTAAAATTAATTACCTTTGTACCATAAACAAACATTTTCGACGCTTTCTCTTAGAAATTTTAGTTATATTACGAATTTTCTATACATAGTGTAATAAAATAGTGAGGAAGGAAGCGTTTTTTCTAATACTTTGTCCACGTTGAAATATTCCACTTTTTTGGTAAATTTAATAAAAGTAAAAAAATAGGTATATTAATTACACACATTTGGGAGAAAACTTTGGAAAATGCTGAACTTTAGATAAGCGCAAAACATTTTGTTCAAATGTTTGGGAAGAACATTGGGATACATAGTAGTTTTTTGGCGTGAGTGTAATGTCGCTGAGCTGAGTAGATCAGAAGTTAAAAATCAAATAATGATGCGCATACCATGAGTATTGCAGATTTATGACCGTTTAACTCCCAAACGGTTAATATTGCCACCTCCATCTCCCCACTCCGTTTGTTTTAAAATTTTTTGTTTGCCTAGGTGGGATTTATCACCCGACTTATTTTGACACATCTTATTCGAAACACGCAATGTATATAGAAGTAAAATAGGTTTATGACACAATTTAATAAAAACGAAAAGAACATACAATCTTCTTATGCTCTTAGGGACTTTCAAATGCTCCATAACGCCAGACAGTGGCAATCTTTCATTTAGATCTACACTACAGCCTACTCTAGATACAAGCCCGAAAGCTGACACGAATAGCTGAGCATTGGTGGTGTAAACAAACCGAAACTTGGTACAGTAAAGAATAGGAAAAGGTTGGCGAATTCTCCTTTAGATAAGCGCAAAACATTTTCTTCAAATTTTTGGGAAGAACATTGGGATACATAGTAGTTTTTTGGCGTGAGTGTAATATCGCTGAGCTGAGTAGATCAGAAGTTAAAAATCAAATAATGATGCGCATACCATGAGTATTGCAGATTTATGACCCTTTAACTCCCAAACGGTTAAGATTGCCACCCCCATCTCCCCACCCCGTTTGTTTTAAAATTTTTTGTTTGCCTAGGTGGGATTTATAACCCCACTTATTTTGACACATCTTATTCGAAACACGCAATGTATATAGAAGTAAAATAGGTTTATGACACAATTTAATAAAAACGAAAAGAACATACAATCTTCGTATGCTCTTAGGGACTTTCAAATGCTCCATAACGCCAGACAGTGTCAATCTTTCATTTAGATCTACACCACAGCCTACTCTAGATACAAGCCCGAAAGCTGACACGAATAGCTGAGCATTGGTGGTGTAAACAAACCGAAACTTGCTACAGTAAAGAATAGGAAAAGGTTGGCGAATTCTCCTTTTTCGTAGTATTTCTCACAGTACGGTACAACTTCGACAATCCGGACACTCCAGTAATCCGGACATTTTTTTAATTTTTGCCTTTGTAGTACCTTTTATGTATGCACCAGAAAAGTCCGAAAGTTGTGAGAAATAAAATATTGTAGGTTTACTGTTAGTTTATTCAACTAGCAGATATACATCTATGGATTGAATTTATGTAGAATAAACTGACTGCAGCATGACAAGTGTAGCAAGAAAGTGTGATAAGTTTTTCTTTGTCAGCTCACAATTTAAGTTAACTTTTGTTACATAGCCATATAGCTCCAAGTAAGTGTCAACGCAAAACTTTAACTTCAAATGAGAAGGTCAAAATATTAGACAGCAAAGAAAAAAGCGATTCAATTAGAAGTGTAGCTCAAACGTTCAGTATTGTAAGATCTACGGTCTTTGATAAAGGAAAAAATCAAAGAGGCGACTCGTATCAGCTGTGGTATCAGCAACATTTGAAGGAGTAGGTATGTAGGAAATAGAATTAATTCCTGAAATGTCTGATATGGCCAATTGCATTTTTATAGGAGTGCGAAGGAACCTAACGGAATCTACATGTGTCCATTTCTAGTGAAATTTTGGGTTAGAAGGCTAAATGTTTTTATGTAAAATGTTCAAGTGTCAAGTTCAGATTGGTGTCCATACTTATCTTAATACATATCTGAAAGAAATGTTGATTTATACACAATAAAATCTTGCAATGTTCATAGTTTTTAACCTTTTTTCTTTTAATATACATACCTACGTATAGAAATTATTTGCATTTAAAAAGCTTGCTTAAAAATAACGACAGAAACTTACCTCGATAATCCGACAGAGGCTCAAACTTTATCTGTTCGGCTTATCGAAGTTATACTGTATTTTAAAGTCACAACTTGGAATTTACTCGGCATGAACCTACAAATGTTCTGAACATGTGGTCACGATACAAAATTTCTCAATTATAATTTTCATGTGTTTTAATGGGTTGGTTTTGTTGAAATATTGAGGTTAGAATACGTCAATGACATCAGCATTTCTCTTTAGTTTTCGTTGAGACAGTGTGCAGTTTTTTATGTGTATAAGGATTGGTTAATCTGTGACACATAACTAAATGCAATAACGACGGCACGTTTGGTGTTCAAATCGCCTAACTGTCAGGCAGGCTTTGCCTGCATCCAAACGTCTTTTGAGATAAATGAATATCTAAAATATTTCGTGTAACATAGCATAATTTATTTTGTACATACTTAAAAATGTCAAAGTAGATTTAAGTGGCTCGTTACAATTTTTGTCAAAAATTAGAAATATACATACAAATCCGCATTATTTAAGCATGCCTACACAAAGTGCAATTTAACTCAACTGGTTTTGTAAAGTTTATTTGGATTTAATGAAATTCAGGTCAATTCCCATTTCCGTGAGCATTAATTTGAGTTTAAGACCACGTGAAAACATAATTCGATCGTCAATTCTCCTTGAGCATGAGGCGGTTTGATCTCATCATAGATCTAGCTTTAATGACAAATCGTCTCTCATGCAATTCATTAGTAAGCACATTAACTCATTTTAACACAACTCTTCAACTCTTTTTTGCAAATCAAAGGAAAATCCTCAACGTGAACGAATATTTTAACTAGTTGCAATCAAAAAGGGAACGATGACGCTTAAATCCTCCCTTTACAAATTAGACTGCAATCGTTTTTCTGACTGAACATCTGCAACCACCGCAATGTGCCTCACACATGGTTGCTGACTCTTCCAGCAGACAAAAGCCTCATCTTCTGACATGGTGTTCGCAGTAATTTTAATAAATATTGCGCCCATCACTATTCGCAGATTGAGCTGATTCTGCATGCGTAAAAATATGTAATATTTCATCCGAGGCTGAGTTAAACTCCGGCTAAAAATGCTTTAGGCGTCAATTACGGATTTTTTTTTTGGGGAAAATGATAATTACACCCGAGCCCGTTCATTGAGACTCTTCCTTTACGCCTTCTTTACTCATATACACTGAGAATTTATCGTTTAATGGCCTTTCTGTAGCGCTTTTATTTTGAATTCCACATACAAAGTTTCGCAACCTTTACGTGTTTATGTTCAGCAGCATCAAAAACGTGCCTTAATTCTTGTATGCTCGGCTCGAACGAACATACTCCTTGCTTATGCTGAGTGGTCAAAATCAATGGGATTTGTGTTTGGCACTCGCCACTTATGCTCTGCACGGTCGATCGGTACGTAAATATAAACACAAGTATACAATATGCCCTCAGTAATTTTTCCTGATCATCGTCGCCCCTGGCAAAATAAAGTTCGACACACATGTTCTTCCCGCACGATCAGCTGCCGCTACATTTTCAAAAGGGGAACTAACGTACAGTCTAAGTCGAATTTTAGTGGGAACCCTTGTTCATTTTTCTTGCATCTACTCGATCTTACTCTTATTGACTTTCAAAATATTACATTTTATAATGAGACCATGTTTCGCAAAAGTTATTTCATAAATTTGTAGAATATTTGTATGGACATATTTCCGAGCATTTTCAATAAAACTATAAATTCCTTTCAAAAGATATTGCTTTTTAGAGCTTTATAACCTTCCAATATGAACTTAAAAAGACTAGTAATAAGTAGCTATTTCGCACAATAAAACCATAAACTTATTTTGTATGATTGATTACCTTTTGGCATACCATTTCTATTAGTCATTGCAACAACAAGCAAGTAAAAAGCCTTTTCAGATATTTTGATAAATTCGAAGAAAAATAGATAATTTAAGTATGCTTCTTATAATAATAGTTTATATTAATAACATTTATTAATTAGTAAGAAATCGTAAAAAATGTGTAATTTATGCATGCCTGCATAATGTTTCTTTATTTCTTATTGGATCATTTAGAACAATTGAAGATATGGAGAGGAGTAGAAGAGTAGTGGAGATGGAGTTGGATCAGTTGGTTAAGTGGCACGTTCACCACGTCTTGGATGGAGGTTCCAGCCTCGGTCTACCTACGAGTTTTTGATAAAAAAAAATTTACTTCGTCTCTGGGCTGTTGTCTAGCAGCAGGGTTGTTGCTCGAAGCGCCCTCTACGCTGCTATTATCGCTTCTGTCCTAGCTTCAACAGAAGACGAGATAATTTTTGCATATCTTCGCCCATAAATTTTTTTTTCTTAAATGAAACCGGTGAAATTAGACAATGCATCTTTAGCTTAGCCATCAGAAAGAAACAATAGTATAGCTCGTACAATAATACATACATATAATACAATAAGTAGCTCATACGCAATATTTAAGGCTTTCAACGAATTCATTTTTTTTTTGTACTTCTTGTTCGGTGTTTTTTTAAGTATTCTATTATCTGCGACACTTTTTCATGTCTCAATTAAGAAAACAGTTTATACTATATAACATGTTTAATTTCCATTTTTGTTCAAGCTTCTCTGATTGCCATATTAATCACTACTGATATTTTTTTTTGCACGTAAGGAAAACATTTCCAACTCATTTCGAATGCCGCAATAATCTTCTGGCAATTAAAGTTTTCTCATCTACACTGGCAATTTTTCCGACAAAAAGTTGCAATATTTTCAACATCTTGCGCAATCGACTTTCTGAACCGTGTACCCTTGCAGCTTGTCTTTTTATAATAAACTTGCGCAAATTTGTTTTAAGTGTACACCATTAGATTCTTCATTAAGTTTGGGGACTATCGATGTATATTAAAACAAAAACGTTATAGGTAAATCGGGAAGAGCGATATTAGATAAATCGTCCTAACATTTTTAATCTTCGGAATTTATTCCAACTATTCTTTCAAAATATGGAATTAAAAAAAAAAATGGAAAATTTTAACCCGAAAAAATATGTACGCCTTTAAAAAGAAGATAGTAACATATTGTTAAACGACATCAATTTACAAGCCCCTCAGTGAAAGCAGTGACCAAAATAAAAACAATTAATTCTAGATTTATGTGCTTTTATGTTCTTTAACATAGTGTAGAATTTAATATTGAAACTGGATTTCGTTCAAAAAATATTGTGAATTAACCAATACAATTTGACGGGTATAGCTCGCAATTCCATTTCTGAGTACTAAAAAACTTTATACTCGCTAATTTGCAATGGGGTAATTATGTGATATTTATCTGTTTTCCAAAACAATTAGCAAATGATGGGAGCATACCAATTGAAGAAAATCCCCATTTTTTTGGTTTTAACAAAAGCTAGATTTCACAATCCCGACCTGGCCTAAACTTATTTCAAAACTTTCATGGCTTAATCTTATCCCGATTATACAAAAATAGCGTCTCTAAATTAAATATTTATCCCGCAAAATTATAATTTTCCCTGTGCAAAGTATTTAAAGAAGACTTTTTATAAGGGTGACCCATCGGATAGGTCGGATATAATTTTAAAATAAAACGCAGTAAATTATTATTTAATTGTGCTATTTTTATTGATTTATAAAAATGCAACGTCGGCTAAATGACTACTTTGGCTGTGCGGGCATACTCTGACCCTTTTGATCAGATTTTCGAAGAAGCATCTTTGCGGCCAATTAACATAAACATTTCTGAGAGTCACACGAATAGTAAAATAGTGTCATAACAAATCAATGGTATCTCTTGCTGTATGTGTGTTTTATTAAATACAATACTTTTTTCTTTTATATACCGATCCAGTTGAAATAACCTTAATATCAGCATATAACAATTATCAAACACTAGGGTTGTCAAATTAAATACAAAACAAATGAAGAGAATTTTAAATCTTGCTACCCTTAAAGTGTTTTTTTTAATATTATAAAAATTTTCGGCTTTTTCTATTTAATATTCATCACTACAGTTCGGATTTCGGGCTGCTGTTAATTCTAAATCGATTGATTAACTGAGGGTTGATTATAAAGACGTTTTTGCAATGCACACTATTTGTGAAATTGGGCATATTTTACTGTCAGTATTTATTTTATTCTTTTGGGACATCGTCACAGACCTATAAATACTTCTTGATTGTTTAGGATTATAAAGAATAAAAAAAGTTTATATATTCAAAAAAATAGATCGTGCAAGGTTACTATTACTCTGCACTTAAGCTAATTTTGTATGTATCTACTTGCAATTCCAAAAGGTTTTTGTCGTATCACTGGTGAAAATAAATAAATGTTAGCTTATCAAAAAACATCTATAACAACAATGTACATTATGTTTCATACAAGTGCCTTTATTCACGTTGGACTTATCTTCGTCATCATGTTACCCTAACGTTATTTATTTATTTGACATTATTATTAAAAATAAGATTTCAAATACTTTATAATGGAATTATATAAATGGTTTATTAATTTTATTCTCTTTTGTTGCAGGTAAGTGGACATATTAAAAATGCGTGAGTATATACATATATGTAGATTTATGTGTGCGATGTTGTCAACGCGTGTACGGTAATACACTAGAGAACACAAATCCAGGTACACAAAGAAAACAAACTTAGCACGCGATTAGAACGAACTTAACGAATTTATTGATATGGGTACAGCAAAGGGTATAACATAACGTGCTAAAGGTATTAAGTTTATGTATCACCGAGTAAAATAGCAGATAGTCTCTCTATTTTTGTGTTTCTTTACGGTAATGAGAAGCTCATGAGATGGCCTGTGATGCTATAGTCTTGTACATCATTGGCAAGTCAGATGGCGTGCAATATTTTTTGGAAAGCCCAAGCATTTTATTGCACTTTTATTGATGGGGAAGATCTGATTAGTCCAACTATGATTGAGAGAGATCGTAATCAAGAATAAAGTGAAAAAAGAAGAAATCTTAGATAAAAAAAGTAGAAATAAGTTTGGTGAAAAGAGTGAACTCAGTGTTACACCGGCAAGTTAACTAATACATAATGGCAAAGCGGACTGTGTGAGCAAGGCTAGCAAAAGTCTTTTTACAAATTCGTCGAAACTTTGCCTACTTTTAGATTTATCAGCTGAGTACTAAATAAATTCATATTTAAATAGTATGGAATTTAAGGAACACCTTCACATAAACATATAGAATTTATTTTACTTAAAAAAATTTCCAAAACATTGGTATTATCCGCAAATTAAAAATTTAAAAATTTTGCATTATTTTATACAAATTTTATCAAGTTCACTGAGCCGATGTTTTTAAAAGTCGAGAGAATTGTGTTTTCCGCTCTAGGCGTGAAAAGTAGATAGATAGATACAACACTACAGTAGTGTATCAAAAATAAAGGATAAAATTTTCTTCGTAGGCATGGAGGTCTTTGCTAAGGTCTTGTTTCGCTATTCTAATCAGTCATGATTTGCCCCATCCTCAGATTTAGTATTATTCATTCTTTACCGAACACCCTTTATGTACTTCATCCAGTAATTTTTACCTATTAGACATTTTTATGTGACGTCGTAGATCAATATACTCAATAGTCATTCTCATTATGTATGATCGAAAAATTCGCAGATTTTTTTTAAATTTTCGAATAGTTTATATAAACTTTCATATTCGTAATTTACAGCCCATTTGAATAAAAGCAGTAACCTGCCGGGTACATCAATGCATGCACTTTGATCGCGTTTTTATCAAAACTTCTTTTTTTCGACTGCCTGGTTGCTATAAAAAAGAAAACCATTGAACCGATAAGGTTAAAATTCACAGTATTCTCCACACTAGTATCTCTGTCCCGCACCAAAAAAGTTAGTTGATGAAAAACGTTTTCGAGAAATCCTCAAACATAGTTGACGAAAATTCGCCACTATTTCAAATTTGCAAAAAAAAATCTTTTATTTGTGGTTCGGAATATTAAAGTAACAATATTTAACATTATTCAATTTGATTTTTGTGTTTCTGATTGTTTATATGCAACTTGTTTGCCGTGTCATCGCAGTGGGTACTACTATATCAAATGACAAAACTACTATATCAATGACGTTTCCAAAATTGTCAACAAAATTGATCTAACTCCTACCATTACATGTACAATACTTTACGAAAGTTAAAATTTTTTTTCTGATTACCTAAAACACAAAATTTTTCAAATTTTCTCAATCGAGAATTGTCTTAGTAGCATGAAGGTAAAAGCTGTAAAAACTGATCAAACAAACTGATCAGAAAAATTTCAAAACGCTATTGTTAAAAGCATTAATGATGGACAATGTATGTCCTTACGAAATTGTATAAACCTGAGAATCCTCTGAAAGCATAAACCTGGGAATTCTCTCGGACCGGGTAGCTTCTTCAATTTTAAGCCTGAGTATATTCTTTTGATCTAATTGATAAATTAAGGACCAAGTTCAAAATAGCAAATAATAGTAAACTTATATCGTTAGATGAGGTTACCCGCCTTTTTCCACCTATCCTGGTCCACAAACTATAGAGTATTTTATACAAAATGGAAATAATACTGAAAAATCTTTTAATATTAATAAAATAGGCGGGTAAATTAATATTACAATTGAAATAGGACTCAAAAAAATTAATTTTCTTGATTTAAACATTTATATCTGTGATAATAGATTTAAGTTCAATATTTACTGAAAAGGTACTTATACTGAAGCAGTAATTCCAAGTGAATTTATTCATCCTTGTAGTACCAAAAAGCAGCACTTTATTTCTGTAGCAGTATGACAATTAGTTCGCAAATATGAGTACCTTAAAACAAACCTTAATATAAAAATAACCCAAATTAAATGGTAACCTATTGCACAGGTATGACCTGTGCACCTTTAATAACTATTTTTCGATCTCTGACTGGTTGGATTTCAAAATATGGGTAACGTTTGTTCTTTCTTTAGACTATCTCGAAGTGGAATATAAAATCCAGAAATATTCAGCATACCGTCTTTAGTAAAAAATTTTGCATTATTATGAGCTTTAATTTCATCTATTTGCTATTGCGTTAATGGCCAGTACTATGATAAGATATAGTTATTATTACCTTCTTGCCTTTAGAAAAAAAGGGTATTTTTACTATTTTTTTTGCAAAGCAGATAGTTGTAAATTTCAAACTTTACAAATTTTTTCAGCCCAAAATTCTTATAACTGGAGATAGTACTGGCGTTGGCACAAAACATCATTTTTTCCAGACGCTCGCGGTGACCATCGTAAATAAGGGACAGTTCATATGAAATAAAAAACAAAGAAACTGCTCCGAGTGAACGAAGGATTTGGCGGAATTAAAATTTTTACAGAAATGGTGATAATTTTTCTAAAATATTTGATTTTCGGAGCTCTGCAAATTTAGTTTTGCAGCCATACATAAAAAGAAAGTTTTGCTCCAAATCAAAATGTTTAAAAATGGAATTTTTTTTGAGGAGCCGCCATTATGTGAAAAATCAATATTTGGCTTATTCCTTTGATTAATTTCTAGATAATTTCATAAATTAAAGAAATCTTTTTTGCTTTTTGATTTTAGATGACCCAGTCACGAGATATGGTGTACACGGCAAAACACTTTTTTTCAAGGAGGTTTCAGAGATTGTCTGCTGTGACCTTGGAAATCATTATTTTTACAAATAAAAAATATGATGACAATATTGTATAAAGTGCCTATTATATGCATACAAAATTTCAAGTTAATAAATTAAAATGCGTCTCCAAGAAAAATTCTTGAAAAATCGCTTTTTTCGGCCTTCTGACTAACCCCTTAAGGAACAAAACCTTTTTTCCAGTGTGCATTAATCGACACAGCAAACAATTAATTTTTAAGTAGGACATTAAAGTTCATAACTAAGTTCATATTAGATGACACATTTTTTGACAATGTATATAAAACATTAACTTTAATATACATAGATAACAACTACTTCTTTCTGAGCAATTTAATAAATTTTTTATAAACAAACGAAATCGCGGAAGTACGAGATTAAATCATATTCAGTCTAAAAGCTCGAAATGACTTCACCGCGGTCTGCTGAAAGTGTTATTCCTGATAAGAATTACATGAATTAGATGTCCATAATAAATTATTTATGCAAAAAAGTTTGTTCTCGTTGCCAAACGGAGCGCAAACACTACACTATTAAGGTTACGAATTAAGCCTGCTATAGCCTGTAACGTGTGACGAAAAGTTTGAATTCAAAAGCCCTTCCTACTTTTTCTGCCGGTACTGTATTACATAAAACTTGTCGTATTTGAATTGCAACTCAAACAAGCTTGAAGCACAGGCTGGGGCGACTCAATAAACCATCGTCGAACAAAACCGGAGTCACGACAAGCCACAGGCGGCGGAATATCAATTCTCTGTGCACCAGCAAAACAGGCAAAATGTGAACGCCGTCAATTCCATTCCATCGAGTCAAACTTGGAGTCGAGTACTAGCTGAGTTGGTGAGGATATGAATTTAGTTGCACGCGAGCTGTTTCGTTGAACGAACGTTTCCTACCCTCAACTTAACCCAAGTGGCCTTTCCGCTCAGCTCAAGACGGTGGATAAAATAAAATAAATTCTTGAGACATAAAAATACATCAGCCGGTCTTTATTTGTTCCGTCTACAAGCGCTCCGACAGTGTTCCCTTGCACCTAAGTGTCTTAATCCAGTGATATTTTAAAATTTTTTGAGTTAAATTCAAAAGTTATAGTGCTGTTTTGGAATTTTTTGTGTCTTATACCTTAGGCTTTGCGACCCCTTTTTGGGAGCTATTTATAACAGTTCTGGTACACACGTGCGATACGGCATTGCGTGCACTTGATTGGAAAAATTTAAAGCTTCGTTCCGTAGTGTTGCAATTTTCCAAATGTGCTAATCTTATACCAAACACATATAAAAGGAAGAAATAAAACAGAAGTGTTACTGGTGCTTTCGTGATATCACATTAAGTGACAAACCTGTGAATTTGCTGATAACCGCACACTGTCATTTAAGCTTTTGCGTGGACTGAAGATTAGGGTCTAATTGGATATAACCGTGAGGCAAGGTAAAGATAAAATTTGAATTGATCGGCTGGAAGGGCGCCTCCATTTATATGGTGGCCGTTATCATTATTTACACACACATTCCAGGTTAGAAGCGCTGAAATCTGTTTGAGTTTGGTAAAAGCGTCGTCGAACAGAATGGCATTAAACTCTTTGTGGTTTACATAAAGTGAAAAAAATAAACAAAGATTCTTATTAAGTTCAATTTGAATAAATTATTAGTCACCGACGTTGTGATGCTTGCTAGTTTAGATTCAATTTAAGAACATTGCACGAGCCGCGAACTTCAATGTCCGCGAAAGCGTCTGCCGGGATCATTGCGCTGTGATGAATAAGATCACCGATCTCACTTGGTTCATGTTTGTGCCTTCATATATAGACGGGAACAGCGACGTCGAAATAGGTTTGAGCAAATAAAACGAAACGAATTGTTCGTCCCCGGAGGAAAATGAATCACAAGAAAAGTTTTTATCTCAAGATGTTCTTTTCCTTGAGCATAAATTCACCGGAGGCCAAACCAGGTTTCTGTCTTGCTTGCGCATTTTTCTTGTTCGTTTTTTTCCAATTCCTCTTGGATGCTGGTGTCTGGACAATGCGATTTCGTTTTATATCCCAAAATTTTGGGTTTCCTTCTACCTGCTTGCCTTTCTAACTGGAATAAAGACACTACGTTCTGGTTCTATTCACATGAGTATACATAACATGGCAGCATAAATATGCGCATACATAAGAGAGAATGAGTTTATTTTGAAGGGATCCTCTAAAGGACATTGCCAGGTGGAAGTTTTAGCAATAATCTTGGCATAAGGGCAGATGTCCATTTGAGTCGCAATTTCAAACCTCTGGACCAAATATTTTTACTGCCAAATGTGATTAAGCTTATTTTAATTTTAATCAGAAAAATAATACACCTTTGTGAGTTTTACCTAAGCCCATTAAATACTTCATGTAACCTAATACTGAGCGATCAAATTTCCATACAAAGCAATGATATATTACGAAATGACTGGCGGTGGTCTTGATTTCAAACCTAAAAGCGATAGTGCTCTTAAAGTTTTTTGCGACTTAAGCCTTACGCTCGGTTATTTGAATCCGAGATTCCAGCTGAGATTTTTTATTGACTACGATTGTTTACGAGCAAAGTTTTTGTGGTGTAACCCTTTAATCGTCACGACTTGTGTAAATTTTATGATACAAACTATTTGGTAAACTAACGTTTGGAATATTATGTCCTTCCATTCAATATTTTTCTATGTACTATTTTTCAAAACAAAAAATATTATAAACAAATGCGAAACTCTTCTAATCTCTTATCTCTTATGATAAAGAAAAGGTCAGTTAGCTCTTCCTCAACACAGGCACCAAAGTGTACTTTTCTGTAGGTGCTAGTCTTCGGTTTCGACTGAGGGCGTCCAGCAAGTAAAGTTAACCCTTTGGTACTACTGTTGATAAAGAGCCAAAGAAATTTAGCTCCTTATCAGAAGCGCAGATTGTGTTTAAAAAAAAACTCCAATATTTATTTTGCTCGAGGTTAAAGCAGCTTCGCGTTTCTTTATACATTTTTTTTTAATTCACTCGGATCAACTACTTTTCTCAGCCCAAAAGATGCTGTAAAATTGTAAAAATATAAAAATATAGTAACAAGTATTTCCTCTTTGGGAATTAAAAATTACATATTTGTAATGGGGAAAATCAAGTAACTAAAACTGATTGTTAAAGTCACTTTGAAACGACTAACTAGCAATATATTTTTTGATCCTTGTATGCATTCCTTCAATAGAATATTTTAAACGGAGTTTAATTTACTATTATTAGTCTGGTTCTGGTTTTCACAGAGTTGGAATCACTCCAAATTTATTGGGTTGATCAAAGAGTTTGGCTCTTCTGAAACATAAATATGCTCAAAACAAACTTTAATCAATTATGTTTTGACCATTTTTATTAATGGCCACTTGCTATCTTTTTAGCATATCTTCGATTTCGTTTACTAAAAATTTCGTAGACTTTTCGGTACATAACTGATCCAAGTGTTGTTTATTGATGCAGATTTCCTGTTAATTAAGTCTATCGGAGACACAAACAAGTGGAAGTTTAATAGGACAAGGTACGACAAATAAGGTCGGTAGAGCAGAGCGTACCAGTTTATGTGCATAAGTTTATTCCTGGTTTGCAACGATATACTGGGCTTGGCGTGATGAAAAATGATGTCTTTTTGATTTATTCATTCTGCTGGAGTTTCCTTAAATATTCTGTTTGGTTTCGACCGTCTAAATTATTCATTTTACTCTGTGGCAGAGGTTTACTTTATCCTTGCAGTCTAGGGCACGATTATCATTGCGTGGGCGCTAAGTTAAGACAACTGACTCTAGCAGAACTCGACGAGATAAGCAAAAAACAAAGTATAAAATATTTCGATATATCGCTTAGTTTTCAAGATATCACAGTTCTAAAAATCGATAAAAATACGATGAGCGAAATTATTGATTGTAAGATAAAAAATAAATATTTCAAAAATTAAACTAGATATCGGTTTATAATCATACATTTTTTCAATTTTAATTGTTGATATTAAATGAATTCGTCTATGGGGTAAGTAATAATGTGTCGTCCTACCAATCCGGAGGTTCCAGGATCGAATCCTACCTGCGGCGACCCATGGTTGTTTTCTTCTGACAACAGATTACGATAAAAAGACCATGGGGTTACAAAGAAAATGCCCGTGGTTCGGGATCCCTTTTAAATTGTAGATCCACTTGCGATCGTTGCTTCGAATCGGGGGAAATTCTTCTCTTGCCCCATGCCCAAAAAGGTGTTACGGCAACTAAAGAGAGAGAGATTGATATTAAATACTTAAAGCGCCCTGAAGAATACAATTGAAAACATTTCGTAACAGCTAAATATTTTGGCTAAAATTCGAAATTTGAAAAAATTAACGAGATATCGGTATATGTTTTCAACAATTTCGAAAAAGCTGCGAAAATGAACTCTTACATCCAATCATTTCGATTGTCGTATCTTTATCGATCCTTAGTATTTTCAGTCTCGATATCTTAAAAACTAAGCGAACAAAAAATGCTATTCGTGAGAGAATTTATGAGATGCAGTCATATTCGATAACTCGCTGCTGCCATTACCTTTTCCTTTTCGTTCTCAATGTCAATGATGACGATTCTGATCAGATATTTTTCATTTTTTTTAAGCAAATTGCGCGCATAGAAGTAGGGATTAGAAAAACTTTCAAAACTCATACATTGGATCATGGATCATTGTTCAGTATAACTTTAATTTCGTCTTCACAAACTTTCAATGACAGCAATTGCAAGTGGACCTGCAATTTAAGGTGGATTCAAACCACAGACATTATTTTGTCGGTTTAAGAAAATCTCCTTTATTGCCATGACAATTCTCATCCCGCAGAAAACAAACTTCTTCTTTTTAAACCACACACACGGCTATAATATCCACCTTCGTGTTTTAGATTTAGTAGGTTCGCCGTGCCTCGACGAAGTCCGCGTATCTGTGGTAATGCATAGACAAGCCATACGTTGCAGTCCGCATATCTGTGGTAATGCATAGACAAGCCATACGTTGCAGTCCGCTAAACATAGCTTTAACCGCATAGTGCTTAGCTCTGTCGCATTTTGTTTTATAACATGTCCTACACAGAAAGAAAAGTAATGAATTTCTAGGCATTCGAACATTTCTCAACTGTAATGATTTTGCAATTGTCAACTACCTTAATTTTTACCCCACTACTACCTTAAGATTGCCCCATAGGGAAAATATCCGTGTCGCCTGTACAAATATGCCTACTATTCGTACAAAATTTGGTCAAAATCTTTACGACATGATCATATTTCCGTGCTAGATAGACTAAACGACGGTTACACACACATTTTTCCAAATTTGCTATATTAGTATTTGAAGGTTATGTAGAATCAAAATACCACTGAAACTCAAAGTAAAGTTTTTCTTTACGTTTTTACAATTTCCTAAAAAATGTATTTATAGCTATTTGCACTTACTAAATAAACAATAGATCTCGATAGAGTCTAATTTCCGTGAGCAAAATCAATGAAGTGAAGAAAGTTGATAAAATCAGAAATATGTACTGATAGGCATGTATAAGGTTCAAGAAAGTCCACATGACCACACCTTTTGAATTGTGTATACTCTTGCGACTTATCAATAGGAAAAATCTGTGGTAATTCAGATAAGACTTACACAATTTGCTTTCTATCGATAATATTTGCGTTGCACCACAATAAATTGTTACTTTTTCAATTCTCCATTCAAACTGCTTCATTACATCAGCTTAAGTACGACAATTTTAATAAGAAAACAAAACATCTTTGACAGAATCAGTTTACGATCTTCTGATGGGGGTTTAATTAAACCGCATCTATATTGTTTTCTGTAAAATAAATTACTTTTAATTTCGGTTTGATTATATATTACACCGCAAAGTGTCAGTCATTCGTTATAATCCGCCTTCTACCGTGTCAGAAGCTTTCGCTTGAAGGCTTTTAGGAAACCTTTCATTATAAAAATTGGAATGAGTGCACAAATTGCATGCTGTTGAATAGGTTCAAGTGTGCTAGTTTCACTTTTTGGGCGTTCTACAGGAAGACATTCTTTAGGTTTAACGGTATTATGGGAATTCGACTTAGTACTTTAAAGTAACACCGAAAATTACTGGTACAAATTAATTAATTAATTTCTCCTCGTTTTTTTCCCTAACAAAGTAACATGTTCACATGTCAATCTCGTTAAGAAGGAAAAGGTTCTTTGAACCGATGTTAAAGTCACGCAAGTTTACATTTTGATAGTTAATATTGGCATGAGTTGATTTTTAAAATATTTTAAAGACAATGTATTTAGTTTGCACAGCTCTTTAGTGTAAAGTAGGCATGAATGCTGATGTCGATTTTGCTGTGGACGCTTTTTATGACGTTCTTTACATCTGTTTTACCCGATGTGTTCCTACTCGCATTTCTAGAGGAAATACCCTCATTTGTTTCGTCCCAGTGCCTCGCGACTACTGAGGAACTTGAGGGGTATAGCTTGGAGGAGGTCCTGTGAATCAGGAAGTCACGATGACTACGTAGTGTACTCCGATCTCTGTCCTGGTTTTCCATTCGGTTGCAGGAATCCTATTCGGAGTACCTCTCTAACATGAGAGTCACGCTGCATAGCGATCCCAAACATTTCTGGAGGTTTATTAACTCAAAGCGTAATTGTGATACTTGTCTCTTCTCTTTGAGGTATCAGGACTGTGAGAGCAACACCAATTTCTTTGTGGACTTTTTCCTCTGATTCCTACTGTGATATCTCCACTTCTGATTTTATCGACTTGTCGCGGATTCCGCCTACCTTCCTGGAGTCCAAAGACTTAGTATTCGCCGATGCACTTATTGCTGCACACCTATCTAATTTGGCGGACAATCGTCTCTTACTTGTTTTTGTTATTTCTTTAATCTGTCCTTGTGTTCCGCCCGTTTTCCTGAGCTTTGGAAGACCTCTGTGTAATTCCTCTCCGGCAGCAAGTCCAACGTTTTAAATTATCGATCAATTGCCAGCCTGCGCCATTCTGCGAAGGTTTCCGAGTCCCTCGTCAGCAACATACTCCGATTTCATTGCATACCTTTTTTGGGGTGCTTCCAGCATTGGTTCCTCAAAGGGAAAACGACGACCACCAAACTTTTTGAATTCATTAATTATTCTTTCCCGACCATTAGGCAAACAGGTGAACTGCGTATTTACAAATATGATTGACCATGGAATCCTGGTCTATAAATTATCTCTTATCGGGTTTCCTTCCTTTGAATGCATGCAAGTGCACCGATATGACCACCCGAAGAAGACGATCTTCTTTCGAGGATCCTGTGGACCAATTTTGGAATACCTTGTATGGGCTCCCTACTTTGATCTTAGATCAATTTTGGTATACGCTAGCTCTTTATGCACCGCAGGTAGTGCAGCCAAGATTGGTTAGGTTTGCTCTCCGCGGACTTCCCTGGAATGATTCTTTGGTACTTGCCTACCTTGAAAAAAGGTGCAATTTTTCCAAATTAGTATTTCTGTTCGATTTATCGCAGAGAACGATAAATTCACCCGATTAAGTGGGGGCTGTGAACATCTCCATCCCGCAACGCTCCTTAAGGAATCACGACTTACTCTAGGTTTGTGGTCACCGAACTCTATATGGCATGCACGAGCCCATCACGTCGATGTCTCGCCTCTTCAGCCAACGCTTGGCCAGCTTCGATATGGATCTTTCCAGGCTGCGTTTGAAGGGCCTACTTACACAGTGTCTTATTTGATTCGGGGGTTGTGAATTGATTTTACTGCTCTTTTTAGGCTTTTATTTTTATAATCTATATTTTACTTTGTAGTAATCTATTTTCGTGAATCTTAAAGAAATAAATATATAAATAAATAAATGAATGTCCCACAAAGGAACTGTATAAACCAGCTATAGAAATGTTTTACCAGATTAGAAAACGTGAAAATTGTATGCCCTTACACTTAATTTTAATAGATAGATATTTATGTTTCAAGAACTTAGATAAGAAATAATAAAATAAACGTTTTTTGAGAAAAATCAAATAAAACAGAGCAAGAAAATAAGGATTGAGCCTATGTGCATTTCACAGAAAAACCAACCCGACACTCTTCCTCAACGGTGGTGTGGAAAGAAGTAAATTTTTTCGTTCAATTACAAGAGTGAACTTTCTGTTGATAAAAGGTACAGTCATACAAAAAAAAAAAAAAACGAAAAAAAATAAATTGGACCTTTTTTTAAAGCGAATTTCATAGACTAGAAATTATATAGGCTTCATTTATGCAAAAAAAATCTATAATTACGAGATAGTTGCAATAAACTACTTTCAACCCCTATTAAAAAATTTTGGGAAGTTGCTGAAAATAGCATTATTTCGTTGCATGCACAACCAATATTCCGATCCGCAGACAAATGCTAACTTGACTTGGCTATGAGTCCCGGAAGGAATTTATTTTTAAATTTTGCTAACAAGGTCACAATGTTTAACTAAGCTCCACATTAATCAGACTACGTTAGCAATGTAATTGATAAAGCTAAAGACTATTGTTAAAAACTATCTCTTAATTTCGATCATGCCTCACCTTTTGTTAAATAAATCAATATATCACAATTTTTGTACTATCATGTTCCTTTATAGGTCAGTTTCGACAAAATGTATATTTATACCTTTTTGTTGAGTTAAATGTACGAGCTCGATACCAATTTTTAGACCGAGTAGCAATTCTTTGTTTATTGAATGTTCTCCCTCTTCTAAATAGTCGTGATTTTCTAAAAACTCTGTTTGATTATTTTTCCTTACTTGTTGACACCTTTAGTAGGACTATTTATTTTGTGCTCATTTTTACTCATGGACACTGATTCGGACACTTATATTTTCTGTAGACATCTGCAAAACTTCGGAAGTAGCAGTGATTATTAAAATTATTTGCACAGACTGTTTTAACTCCTTATCCACTTTGTTATTTGAACTCACTTTAGCTGATGGTTGCGGACAATTTTTATTAGTTCAATGTGGATTGGTGCATCAAACTCATTCATAACGGCACGTAGCAAAGCAATTTGTACTTAAATAAGAAAATAAATAATTTAAAGAAAAAGAACCTGAAAAAGTGTAGGTTAGGTTAAGTTAGAGTGGCTGTCTAAAAAGGCACACTTAGGTCAAGGAGGCCCATTGTGATACCACAGTTGAGGCTGCATTTTATACCCCATATAAACCCCTAGAAAAAAGAGAGTCTACCTATTACTCTCTATGCATCGTGTCAGTTCGCTGTCTCCAGTGAAATCTAGGAGTCAATATAAATATTGGCTGGGAAAGGGCTTAGTCTTTATACGTTTCCGGGTACCATTTGGAGCTCCTGATAAATCGTACTTTGTCCTTGACGTCAGAGGAGCCTAATTTGGTTAGCTCTTAAAAAAAGGTGGATCCCAAAAACCGGTTCTTTTGGTTGGGTAGAGCCGGACAGTTGCAGAGAGGTGGTGTATAGTTTCCTTTTCCCTTTCGTCATGGCAACTCCTACAGAAGTCGTTTGAAGTTTCGCCGAGCCTATCGGCGTGTCTACCTATGAGACAGTGGCCCGTAATAACGGCCATGGTAATGCTTATTAATTTGCGTCTGAGTAAGATGAGCTCTCTTGACCGTTTAGGGTCAAGCTTTGGCCATATCTGTCGAGTGATCAGGCAGGTGTGTTCCTCCTGCCAACTAACATTTGCAATCCTGAGAGATAGATGTCTGTGAAATCTCCAGTTTGCAAGGGGCCAGCGGCTTTCACAGCTGGTCGTAAATGGTGGACTGAGTTGAGCTTAATGGCAGCTGAGGATACGGTTTGCTTACAGCAGAGGTCCACCGGTAGAAGGTGGAAAATAGTGTTCAGGGCTTTAGAAGGTGTAGTATGGAAAAAGTCTGATATTTAAAAAAGGTTCAATAATGAAACTAAATAAAAAGTTGGTTAAGATCGTATTGAGCACGTACACGATGAGGTTTCGTAGAGTTATTTCTAAATTGATCATAAATTATTTTTGCTACCGTCTTCGTTATAAATATATTACCTAAAGGCTGCAGTCAGAAATTTTTTCAGATCAATACTTTAGAAATTGGAGAGGGTAGTGACTTTGCAAGCATAAATCTCATAACCAAAGTATTAAAATCTAAAGGGCCTCTTTGTTGCATTTTTTGGCCTTTTTTGTTGCATTTTATTCGACTTGTCTAAAGCACCGACACCACACACACAATAGGGGGTGAGGGGGGGGGGGATTGTTTTAGTACACTTTATACTCTATGGGAGGGGTCCAAAAAATTTCATCATTTTGTTTTTGGGTCATCAATTTACGTGTGTACCAAATTTATCTTAATTGGTATATTATAAATTAGATTACGAGAGGAATGGGACAGAGGGACAGACCGAAATTATGTTTCCTTGTTTCTACGGAGCCTTATCAATGATTCAAGAAAACAATATTTTCATTTTAGTATTTTTGCACTTAAGGAACAGTAGCAATAAATGGAGAATGGAATTCTCTTAAAAAGGGGCAGTCAAAAACGAATTCTTTTTCAGAAATTATTTACTTGGTGTAATAGATAAAATATAAAAAAGTGTAAGTCTATAAAATGTATAAAAAAATTATACACTTGAATAGTGCACAAGAATTGTTTTTTTTTACATTTTTTACTATTCAAACGTGGTTTTATGTCACAGAATCGTTAGAAACAAAAATTTTTAAAGGATCCTTAATTAGTATGGGGTCCTAGTCAATTTAACTTCCTAGTAAATTTAAAATTTTTAATCAAAAATTCACAAAATGGCGAGAATTAAAAGTTAGTTTTGTAAAATGTACTTTTTTTTAAAGATTGAATAGTTGATAGTTTTTTTATCACCTTCGCAAGTTCAAAAAAAGGCGTTTCGAGAAAAACGCATTTAAAATTTTAGGAACCTGATTGTACCTGATTAATATAAAGAAATATACTTCAGTTAAAGGGGAACAACACTTTGAAGGTTTTTAAAACTCGATTTTTTAACTTTTTTCGAAAGTTTGAGTTATGAAGAATATTCGCTTTTTATATACATGCAAAACACATTAACTCACTTTAAACACGTTTTTCTCAAAATGATGTTTTCGGAACTGGTTCACAGGATATGTTTTTATTCTACATACAAATGTCTTCTTAAGCGCAAAAAAATTTTTGTTTTCAATGAAATTTACTATGTTTTTCACCCCGTAAAAAATAAACCTAATTTGTTTCTCCGATAAAAAACGTCCGCGCAGGACCATGCTCGGCGTGCGGCAGCTTACAGCGACAAATCAATCTGATATATATAGATTTTTCGATAAAAAAAATATCTGAAATGTAGGTGAAAGTATGTATTTTTCAACCACCCATAATCTACATTACAACGATTTATCAGTGAGCCAAAAAAAATTCTCAAACAACACCTTTGTTTTTCAGCCTCCAAAATGTTCAACCTTAATCGGCAATGACTGCTTCATTTAATATCCCTTCGGTTTTCTCATGGTCGTCAGCTGTAGTGGATTTTGCCGTTTTGTGAGATATCCGTGACTCTGTCGATTCAAA
Source organism: Leptarthrus brevirostris (assembly GCA_964036015.1). Lineage (NCBI taxonomy): Eukaryota > Metazoa > Arthropoda > Insecta > Diptera > Asilidae > Leptarthrus > Leptarthrus brevirostris. The sequence goes on from OZ038373.1 coordinate 98,988,834, forward strand.
AGAGTTGCGTTGGTCGGCGGTCATAAAGCGCACATTATCTTGCTTTCGCCACAAGAACAATTTGAATAAAGGTTGAAATCAATCGTTGACAGTGCTTACATCGCAGTAACTGGCAATTTGTAATATTTTTTTGCCACAATGCCAGAAGCCTCATGCATTGAAGCTATATTCTGTGTGTTGGATTCCATTCATCTCCCCAGCAGATCGTCTGGTGTTAGGTTCTCATACACAGGTTTCAAAATAATTTGAACATCATCATCAAGAGATGGTGGATGCTCATACCCTTTAAAGATCCATGTAGGATCAGCTTTTGCCACACCAAGGTTCTGGCACTTTTGACCGCTCCAACGGCTCGACATATAGAAAGCTGCAACAGCCAAAATACTTCGAATCTTTTTTAAAATTTTAGCAATACCTTTCAAAGGAACAGACTTTCAAAATACTAAACAAATTATATTTTTAAAATTTAAAATAAGAAAACTAATCACATAATAGCTTAAGTTCAATGGTTTTTAATGGAAAAGTTATGTGAAGTAATTTGTTACTTCGCTCAGCAGAATTACGTTATTTTAATTTAGGATCAGTCGACGTAACTGTTGCTGGTCATCTTTCTAATCTATCAGACTGCCTTTCGAATGGTCCTCGCGGTATTCCTATCTTCTTTTGATAAAAATCGTCTCTTGTTCATGTTCTTCTTATTTATTTAATCTGTATTTTTTCTGGCTCAGTTCCTGTGATTATACAAAAGAAGTGAAATAAAACAAAATTTTATATTTCTAACTAGGCATGTTACTAACCTGGCCATGTTGCGAAGATTTTCGAAACTTCAGCCAGCGACGTGCTTCGTTTCTAATTGATTGTTTCAACTAAGGGAAAATCTACCACTACCACGTGCTTGAATTCCTCCACTATTCTTACTTCGTCAGCCGTAGATTACTTGGTAGTATTAGTAGAACAGAATATATAGTAATGGCAGTAAAATAGTTCAATTCATTGATCCTTATTCACAATATTTTACTGCTTAAATTCCAGAGAAAAGTTCTGGAATTTTTATACGAAAATTCCGATAAAAAGTGTTGCACCTGTCAGCAATCTAATTTTTACGGAATCTCTTTCTACTTTCTGTGCATATCAACTGCATTGAGGCCGTAGATTTGTTAGATTTGCGTCTGAAAACTTCCCTTGAGTGGTTTCCTCATTGTTCCTTCTTATTGTTACAAGCTTGGATTGACTTTTTTAGACTTCCTTTCGAGCAGTGGTTCCCAAACTTACAATGCCCATGGACCCCTTCTTATAGCGAAAACCCACCCGCCGTTGTCAACGCACCCCTAAATTACTTTTAATTTGCCACAGCCCCCTCGCCGATCACAAGGACCCCAGGGGGTCCGTAGGAAGCACTTTGAGAACCACTGCTTTAGAGGATACGCAATAATGTCAGAGTAACTTTTCTCTTTGATTTACTGCAGCGGGCGATGAACTTTTTGAAATTGTTTAACTCTGTGTCCTTGCTGATTCCTTGAGTATTCACGACCTTCTTAAGGTCTCTATCCACCGTATCTACATTACATTATATTAAACGCTATTGGAACTTGAATTTATCCAAAATGCAGCTGATTTGATTTTCAGTTAATAACAATTCCTATAATCCGTTGTCCCGGTAAACGCAAAATAAATGCATTCCATTGCTCATCCCATCAAAAGTGCAAGATTGAACAACTGATGGTGTTCGTTTCCCGGTTAAACCGTTCGTATATTGGCCACCCAGTTTCACAAGCCAAACAAATGACTGGGTACACAAGGCACAGCACGATACCCTATTTGAATTAATCACTTGCTCACTTGAACTTACTTGATACGCAACTTGTCTTGAAGCTGCAAGTTTTAGCAACATTGCCGCTTTGATAGTGAAAAATGCCTTCCTATTTAGGTAGTTAATTAATAAATTCTACCCACGAGCAGTAAATTTGCCATTTATTCCGCAAGTGCGCGCACCCATTGGAAACTGAATCCCTAGTTATGTTCATGTGAACATTTACATTAGTTTTATGCTTGCAAATTTGATCTCACCCGACAATGCACCAAATATAGAGACAGTAGGCTTGTAACAAGTCTGTTTCGCAAGAAAATCATTGAAACTATACAGCAGTGGCACTTTTTGCAGTAGGTACTCTTCTCGAGTCGCTGGTGGTATTTCACAAGATTTTCCTAAAATGCAGATTGCTAATAACAGGCACGTCTTCTGCTGTTGAGAAATCTGTTTGCATGCACACTTTCATACATGTCAGCCAGCATCTATTGGAGTGTCAGATGCAAATTGAAGATGTGCTTGCTTTCTTTGGAAAGAGGATTTGCATGCATTTAATTTCATTTAATGTAACAAAAAAACAATTAATTTGACGGGGGCATTGAAATGGCTGGGAAAAAAACGAGTAAATGAAATCACGATACGATGAAACATAATAGCTACATAGCTCCAGCATCTGGTGCATCGTTAGTGATCTCGTTGAAAGGCATCTTCAATGTCGCAAGATAATGAACTCGCCGATGTCGAGTGTAACCACTGAATTTCCTGCATTTTTGCAGTTTAATTATTTAAGAAACTCTAATTCGGTTTGAAGGAGATACCTCAGGAGGTAGTTTGCACCCGCCAGGCCAGCGGATTGTTTCGCTCACGTAACCACAAACAGAATTTATTCTGCGGTTTAAGATTGTCCATTTTCTGCTCCTTTTCCATCAATGTGTTATTAGTTTCTTATAAACTTTTTAGCGGCCAATGTGAAATGTTACCTTCACTTGGGGGCAGGTAACATAGAAGCAACAGAGCTAGTGGGCAGATTTTAAACAGCAGCAAAAACAATGGTAAACAGATTTTTTTCCAAAAACCGCACAACGGCAGCAAAGGCAACAAGAAATCGACCAGATACCTCATGATAACTAATGGAGCCGGAGGAGACCCGCTGATCTCTAGTAATCCAACCACAACCATGTGAGGTTTAGGTTATCTCTTGGGTTCTTAAGTTACAGTAAAGACACACGTTACCAACTTTCCTTTCACAAGTCGGAGGAAAAAAAACCTCAAGGAAACAAAATTTTGTGCAAATTTAGCTGAGCTTTGCAGCATGGAGTCATTTGTTGCTTCGAATGTGGCCTTTCAGTTGATCATGGACACGTCGGGCATTATGGAGCTGCTTGCTTCGCTTGTTCATTTCAAGGAAATTCTTTGTATGAAACTTTTATGCAATTCACTTCGTGTTGCACGCTACTTTCGTGGCAGACAAAAAATGAATTTGTCCAAAGAATTTCAGCGGTTTCTTGTAAACAATGCAATCACATTCGAGGGAATGAAAGTAACGCAGTGCACCAGATGTCGGGACTCCCAAGACAATCGATTTTTCACTCTCTTCCGTGTTTCCCTTTCAAAAAACTTGAGGAAATCAATTTTGATTTTACTAATTTTCGGAAAAATTCCCTTAAAACGGAAAAATTCGTAGAATTAACAAATCCTATAACGAATTCAAGTCATATGTACTTCTGTTTTCAAAAAGATCTCACGTACCATGGACGTGAGAATGCTTCTATGCTTTCATCAGACGATCTGAGAAACTCTCGCCACTTAAGTTGGCATTATTATCTGATGCCAGTAGCAGTGTAAAGTGGTTATTACTCCGCGAGAACCCGTTCTAATGTTGATATTTGCGCTTACGTTCATTCGCTTAAATCGCAGTTCTTACAAAGACCCTTTACTTCTTCTATCGTGCGCATAAGTGCACATATATGCATTAAGGTCACTTGTGCAATACGATGCAATCCGATTCTTTTTAATTATGATATTTGATAAAGCGTTGCTCTTCTGCGATGGCTGAGATGACTTTAGGGTCAGACTGATAAGACTAGTTTAATTGTCTAACTCTTAATGGTACTCAATGGGTTTCAAAGGTTTTTTTTATACGCCAGAGGGAATTAGTTACAGTAGTAGTTTCTTGATAAATACAATTTTTACAATCTAATTTTTTTATGATGTGCTTATAGAATTACATTGCCGATCTCATTTCAAATTCGTTGTCGCTTTTTTGTCAATTGTTGGCTGAATGGGTTTATGTAATACTGTACGAGCTACTGAATTTTGCAACCAATTTATACTTGCATATGAAATGGCATATAAAGAAATGTGAAAAGTGTTCCAATCGTTAAAGTTTTACTTCAAAAAATCTTGTTTCTTATAGGAAAGATAAAACTGTGGGCGAAGTTTCCTATTGTCATGCAATAGAATTGGCTAGATTATGTTAATTAGTGCTGGCAGTTTGTTAATAGTTTGACTTCACATGCATTCGTTCGATGTCTTAACAGTATTAGAGTTTGGTCTTTAGTTAAAAAATTATAGTAGGTATACCAAACCTTCGGCAAAGCCGTCGGTGCAGTGTGTAGAGTACTGCCTATGGTTCGGAATTCACTTGCAATCGTTGTCTCGAATTGGGTGAAGTTCTTTTCCTGCTCGTGTTGCACGGTTACAAGAACTAGAGAGAAAGAGAGTGGCCTTGGAAGTCATGCTATCGGCAAGTTCTTTCGCTGGTGCTTTTCGGTACGAATAGCTATTCCTGGTCTTTCATACAGTACCTCAACTTATTTGCTGTTTTGAGCTGCGTGAGTTATCAACTTATCAAGTTTTTCACCTTGCTGGTACCAGATAGGTGATGGCTGATGGTTGAAGCATACCCGTCAAAGTCTTTCGCCAGCTCTTAGTAAGATGAACTAGAATAGGGATTCACTAAGGCTCTTTGTCGAGTACCGTTTCAGGTCTTCTCATTATCCTAGTTGAAAGCGGAATTTAGAAAACGAACGTCGTTCCTAAATGCATCGCTAATTTTTCTGGACTCTGTTGCAGTTGATTCTTTAGTTTAAACAGGGATAAAAGGATGTCACGTATTCGTATATCGCTATTTCGTTGACGGCAAAACGGCCCTCTGTATAAGATCTGATGATCTTGACTATGATGCTAATTCTGAAGAATTGAATTTACCTACAGTCAGCGTAGCGTTCTGACCAAGACACCACATTGAAATTTAGTCTTAACAAACTTTGATACGTTAGGAACAGATCAAAATTCAAGCGAATTTCAGTAAAAGAAGTGGAAATAGAAAATTATTTTAAATTCATTTAAAAAAAAATTGAAGAGCATGTTGAAACGCACTTAATAAGGTTCCGCAGAGTTATTTAAAAATTTTTCATAAACCATTTTTACTAGAGTATTCGTTATAATTTTCATTGAAAATACTCGCAGGACTGCAAAAACAAGGCATTCAAATTCCTTTATTGCCCATTTATTTATTTAACATTCATCAAAGGGCTGATTACTTAACATGTAAATATAAATATAAAATAAAATATAAAATTACAATAATTAATAAAAATAACTAGAAAAATAATTAATAATACATAATTACAAAACAATAATAGAGTAGTTAGGAAAGTTTGGCCTTCATTGAATTTTTCGACAGATTAAAATCAATGCTATTAAAATGCGAATTAAAAAACCGAGACACAGACGTGACGGGCTCGCGAAAACCGTAATTTGTGCGATGCTGCAGAATTTTAAGAAAATCTCGATATCTCAAGGAGCGACTTGGGATCGATATATTAAAAGAAGACAACAAGACTGGAGAGTCAATATTACCTTAAAGATATTCAAAAGCGAAAACAGTTTTAGAGATGTTACGTCTAAATTCAAGAGAGTCTAGTTTTATGAGCTTAAGCCTATCTGAGTACGGCGGCAGAATAAGAGAGTCGCTCCAAGGAAGCCCACGAAGTGCAAAGCGAACAAAACGGCGCTGGGTTGCCTCTACCTGGTCAATTGAGTTAATAATTATCTCATCAATGTGATTGTCAAACGTAAAACGACTGTTCAACCAGACACCCAAGTCCTTGGTCCTATTAATTCTTTCCAGAACACAGCCATGTATGGTGTAGTGGAAGTCGAGAGGATTCTTTCTACGAGTAAATGACATAGACGTACACTTACTAATATTGAGGGGAAGATAGTTAACAGAACACCAGTTGTAGAAAGCGTCTAAGTCAGAATTTAAAAGTTCACAGTTTCGACTAGAGACAACACGGAAAATGTTGGCATCGTCAGCATAACAAAGAATATTTGAATATTTCAAAAATAAAGATACATCATTGATGTAAATAATAAATAAAATCGGGTCCAGATGACTTCCCTGAGGTACGCCAGTCGAATTAAAAATAAACTTGGATATTGATCCACGGAAGGACACACGCTGAGTCCGATTAAGTAGGTAAGAACGAACCCCGTCTACAAACAATGATGGAAACCTGAGAGCAGTCAACTTGTGAATCAAAATTTGGTGGCTTATTCGTTCAAATGCCTTGCTAAAATCTGTAAAGATACAATGCACTTGCTTTCCAGCCTCAAATTTGGGTAAGCAGAAATTTGAGAATTCCAGAAGGAAAGTTCCAAGAAAAGGTTTGCAATGAAAGTATAGTGTATCGCAAACTAATGTCTCAAAAATCTAAGCAAAACAACACAAGTTTGCAATGGGTCTGTAATTGGAAATATCACACCTCTTGCCTTTCTTGTGAAGAGGGATATTAAAAGAGATGATTTCCAAGATTTTGGAAAGACTCCACAAGAAATAGATAAATTAAATAAATAACAGAGAACAGAAACCAACCTACCCTGACTCCCTTCCGACCGAAGCCATCTAACGCATCATACGTTTTTTATATATTTTGTAACAATACTTTAGAAATTAGAGGGGTCGGGGACGCCGTGATAATGACTTGAAAGGCAAATATCTCGCCACTGACATTTTAAAACCAAAAGGTTGTAAAACATTTCTATTGTATTTTATAAGAGCTATCTAAAGACATCCCACTCAATGGGATGCAAACAACTCGCTTACACTTTTCACGCGGTGGCGGGTCAAAAAACATTATTTTTCCCAAAAACTTACCCTTTCTGTTATTGGGTCCTCAATCTAAGTCCGTATACCAAATTTCATCTCAATAGGTATATAAATGAACAAAAGGGAGGACTTTAACATATGGACAAACGGATGATCAAACCGAAACTATAAAGATTCTTAACAACAACAAACAAAATTAATCTGTCGACGAGATATACTATATCATTTTCAAAAATAATAAAATTAATTTTTATTTTACATTTATATTAATCTTCAGAAAATTTTCTAATTATTATTTTTTCCTTTTTTTCAGGTAAGTGAATTTGTCCGTGTTCTAAAAATATGGTTCTGATAAGTATACTACAAATTTTACATATTAGAAATCCTTTCAATTTATAAATATGGGCTTGACTATTTGACCTTGAGTTGGGTTAGGTTAGGTTAGGTGCTACTGAAGTCATCTTCAGCCTTCCTCACTTAGCCCACCAGAAGTCTCCATTGTCCCCATAGATTCATGGGAATCTGCCCTTACTTGAGTAATGGTTGTAAGTATTCCGTCTAAAGTAATATTTAATATTCTAGGTGTGTTATCAAGTACGTTTGTTTTAAATAAGATCAGAAATAATAAAATAACAAATCTAAAACATGAAAGAATTGTTGCTATATACTAGCGCTACCTATCTAAATTTGTTTTGTTACAGCGATGATGTAAAAAATACCGTACGTGGCTTATCATCATGTTAGTCACAGGTTTGAATTCTGTTGCCGGCAATCCATGGTTGTCAACTGCTAAAAATAAATTACAACGGGTTTCGACTACTAAAGCGCAAAAAACGGTTCCAATAAATCTAAAATTTTTACTTCTTTATATAATTTGTACTAAAAATTAAAAAAATATGCGGACAAGTGCGTGTCGGACTCAAGCACCGAGGGTTGCGTACCTTGGAAGGTTGCTGATTTCTAAATAACTGTGCATATAGGAATCGTTTCATTTTTTAATAATAAACGACTAGAAACTCTAATTAATTCAGATTTTTTGCTTTGCAAACTTTTCTTCCCCCTTTTGCAATATAAATAAAAAAAAAAATTTATGTTTTTATTTCCAATAGAGGTGGGCAAGCATTGTTTAAAATGTTCCATATTTTAAGTCGGTAGCATTAGTAGTTTCTGAAATAAAGCAGAATCTTTTTTTCCTTTTCCATGTTGGTACGGAATCCTAAAGGAAGAATGCGGTCATTTATTAGTGTGTGTACTCCGAATGAAACGTGAGTCATTGGAACCGTTTTCTGTGGGAAATTCAGTCTTATTTTTATGGGTTCTCAAGTGCAAAGTGGAGACTGAAAGTAAGTTCACGGAACTTCTTTGATTAAGATCCTTATTTTGTTTTTCACTGTCATGCCTAAGAAAATAAAACTTTCTGTGAATTTATATAGTAACCTTATAAAATAGAAGAGCATTTTGGGGTCGGAAAATTATTAGCCATAGTTTTAAAACAGTTTGGGTTTTGTTTTTGAGAAAAACTTTGTGCTGAATAATGTTGTTTACTCCATTTAGAGATGACCCCTGAGGTGTATCTACAAGATAAACTTTGTTTTTGAGTGGACGATGTATTTTTTGTTTTCGACACTAACACAATCTTTATATTTTTTCACTATGCTATCCCCTGTATTGCTTGACAGTTTTAAGTTCTTGCCTCTTTGGCATTTTTGTTCAAACTTTAAAAAAAGTTATTATCAATTATTTCATACTTTGTACTTATTTTGAAGATATCATTTGATTTCATCGAACTTTATTGTTTAGTGTTTTCATTAAACACTTCTAAAGAATTCCAAAAATAAGTCTTCCCTAATGCAATAATTTAGATAAAATATGCCTACCTATAAAAACCCAGCCGACATCTTTTCCGTACCACTAGATTTTCCCGAAACGATAAAAAGGCCATGGGGGTTGCAGAGAAAATGTGAGTGGCTCGGAACCACTTTGAATTGTAGATCCCCTTGAAATTTACGGGGACTAGAGAGAAAGAGATATAGGATAAGAAAGAAAACCTATAATACTTTTAGATATGGTATGTGAGTACTTATAAGCGATAGTGTACGTAGTATTATTATTATTAGAGAGTGGATCAAGGACTATCAGCATCCTTTAGTCACCTTGATCAAGTTAATCTTTTGTGACCTGATCCAGGTTCAGTATTAAGCTACCCAGCCAAGATTAAGTTCTTTAATTATACCTAGAATCTCTTTGGGGGCTGCCTTAGCTATATCTGATGGTGATGGGAAATCCCCACCAAGATGTCTGAGCCTGATACGGCCGAGGGCCTTACAGTGACAGAGGATCTGTTCCGCTGTCTCTTCCTCTTCCAAACAAAAGCGACAGGTGTCATCTTCAGTCAGCCCTAACTTTTTTAGGTTAGTGTACGTAGTATAGTATAGGCCCGAGTGAGAACGTATAATACACAAATATACACATCAATCAAAATACTAATACCCTTCACCACGAGTCGCCATCTGCATGCATTCCAATAGCAAAGGTAACTTTTTTCTGGAGTAGGATTAATAGTTAAAAAAAGAAAAGAAAAAGTGTTTGTATCTTCACGATAATTTCACGACATGATCTAGGGAATCAGTACATATTATGTACACTGTGTCACAACTGATTCCTCTACATTATTTCGTGAATTACCGTAAAATGAGAAACACCTTTTTCCTTCTTTTAGTATATTATAGTTCCAGAGATGAGCAATTGTTAAGGGAAGATTTAGGCATTATCTCTTAACGGTACTGTTACACTTTGTTCACTCTGTGCGCTTTTGCAAGCTCGACAACTGCGTAGCCCCCTTAAGAATCAATGGTATTTGGTTAAAAAAACTACTCTTTAACTTTTTTAAATTTTTATTTCATTAATTCACTTTCATAATTAAAATGCACTTACTTTTAATAATCAATATTTCTACCATTTCTGTTTATGACTTGAAAAACACGCCAGTTTCAAGTGGTACCTCATCCCAAGCCTTTTTTATGGTCGCAATTAGATCGGCTTTATTATTATACTGTTTTCCATATGTACTGTTTTTTCATATGCGCGTCGGGATAACCAGCCTCACAGATTCTCAATAATGTTGAGATCGTCTCTGTTTTGTTCGCGAAACCACTGAGTAACTGTTCTAGTAGTATTAATTACGGTGTGGTTATGTTGGAACACCCGTGGACGGTCTCCCATAATGTGCCGGATATTTTTTTTAAATATTTTCAACGTTTGTTTTTACCTTTCCACATTTTGAATTCCCTTCAAAATTTGCAGATCAATGGTACCAAAGTACGATATAGTTCCACATACCATTATAACCCCAATTCGACTTTGGCGGCGAGGTAAATAAATATTCCTGGCAAATTCGAGACTAGTTTCTTGGTGACGTCGAGTTAATGGAGGTTTCTTTTTTACACGCAGACACTTCAAAGTTAGACAGTCCTTTAAAATTTGTTGAACGGTTTTTAAACTCGCCGTTATCCTCACATACGCTGCTAAATCTCTTGAGGTATACATACTGTGGAATGCGTTTCGTACCAAAATTCATCTCTCGCGCTCAGTAGTGGCTATTTTATGCCTACAGAATAATTTGGACCGTTAATCTCAGGATCCATAAAAAAATTTTTGATAACCCTTAGACTCCCCTTCAGTTCTCTTCCTGTCCGCTATATTAGCCAATTATTGCCTCTATAAGCTTTAATATGGCTAATTTCTTTTCCTCAAAGCTTCTTTTCTTTGCCCATATTTTAAGTTGGCTGCAAAAAATGTTAGGTTGAACACCAAGAATATATGTATAGAAAATTAATGTACTGTATACGTCCAAAATATGATTACAAATAAGGGGGCTAACCAGTTGTCGCGCTTGAAAAACTACATGAGTGCATGAAACAGTTTGTTTTGTCTCCCCCCGCTCCTTGCACATACGCACGCACTGGCAATGGAAGAAATAGTTGGATAAACAATCTCTCCAGATGGTGGGCGTAAAAGAAAATAGCGGGGTTTAAAGAAAATAGGGTAAAAGAAAATAGCGGGGTTTAAATTTCAAAGTTTCAAAATCGCCTGAAAATTCAAGAGAGGAAGGGGTGGGGAATCATGAAAATGTGTCAATGTTATGTATGTGGTATTTCAATTATTACCAAGAGAAAAATATTTTTTTTTAACGGTATGAAACTTTTCTCAGTTTCCGTTTCCAAAAAAAAAACACATTTAGAGGAAAACGCCATTAAAGTTTCGGAACGTGTTTTATTGTAGTGAAATCGAATGGATGCCTCGCTTGTGAAAGAGCTGTAAAATCGTTCCTTTTTGAATATCAAGAAAGACTACATTTTTTGAAATATTTCTGTGCAAGTTACTCCCTCAAGGGGTCAACCCGATAAAAAACATTCAAAATACAATTTTTTTTTTTAAATTTCAATCGTGTATACTGCTATGAATATATTGTGTAAATTTGAATGTAAAATCTGTATTAGTTCGTCTTTTATACTGTGGTATAAATCGAGACGTAAAGCATAAATATTTTTTATATTTTATAACTTCAATTTTGCAAGTTTAGGAATGAAATTTCCAAAGAATAAAGTTGAAGGTTACAACCATACCAAAGTAAGAGAAATCGATTTATTTCCATCTAGATTATAGCTCAGTTGTAATCGTTGTCATCGATTACGAGAACTAGAGATTAACTTTAGGTAAATATGTGATTATGTCATCGGTGGAGGAGATCCCAGGTTTGAATCCCACCGATGACGACAAATGGTTGTTTTCTGCGGACAAACAGATTATGATAAGACCGTTAGGGTTGGAGTGGTTCGGAATCTATTTTAAATTGTAGGTCAACTAGCAGTCGTTGTCTCGAATCGGGTGAAGTTGTTCTTCCGTCTCATTCCCCATAAGGTGTTACGGGAACGAGAGAGAGATAAATCACTGCAGTTAATACTATATTTTAACTAAAAGCTTTTACTATGTTTTTTTTATCACACTACTCTACACATAATAATTAATCAAAATGAAAAGTCGATAAAGTATGTATCTTACAGTATCTTGCATTTATAAAAAAAATTATATTTTCTATAGAAAGACATTCTTATACATGAAAAGAACAAATAATTCATTAATATAAAATAAACTGCGAATTAATGAGGAAATTCAAATTAGTTACAAAAATTAAAAATTTTTAAGGCCGGTGTTCCAATGATGTTGTCTTTCTTAACATGAGCAAAAGCATTTCATTAACGTTGTTCATTTAAATGTTTAATTGCAAGTTTTAGAAACATACATATCGGTCTCGGGTTGTCCTTATAAAACTATAATTTGCAATGTGTATTAAAAAGATGCAACGCATGGACTTATTTATGAACATTTGCAGTTAAACTCTTTTTTCGATAAATAGCGTTGTAAACCGTATACCAAAGTAATTTTCATTCAGCTCAATAGTTTTTTTCCACACCAAAAATCAAACTATAAATAAAATTATTCCGTGAATTCTTTTTTTTCAGGTCATTGCCTATCTTCTCCTGTTAAAAGTTGGGTATTTCTGTGTTCATTAATACGATCACTTCGACAAGTCACATTGACATTCTAAAGCTAAAAATAAATCTCTTAAGTATTTTCGTAATAAAAACGTCTGCTATTACCCATAACCTTCAGACTTTCAGATATTTTGTAATAAAGTTATGTAGTGTTAAAATCACAATATCTTGTTCAATTTAAAAATCAAAAGTGTTGGAAGAAAAATGTTGGGCAGAAATCAGTCAAGACAAGTTAAACTTTCAAAATATACAATTTTTATTAATGCGAAATGTATGTGAATTGGATTTGAATATCTTTTAAAGTTTCACTATCACATATTTTGCCGTTTCTATACCCACATGTGTCACTTAAGTCATTTCCATAGAAATTAAATTTGTATGTTACATGTTTTAAGAAGAGCAAACATAAATCATATAAATTCGCTATACTAACGTAGATATCTCCCTTAGCCACAAATTTCTATTCGAAAGGTTTTGACTTATGATTTAATTTTCCTTAAATATTGAATTTCAGTTAATCAATTAATCAAAACACACCTGCAAGCCTTTTTATGGGCCTTATAAATCCATATATCTTCTCGCCCATATTTTTACAACCCATCAAGAGCATTAATTTTCATGAATATGTCACGTGCTTATGGCTAATTTCCATTTTTATTTGATTAAATACGTGCCAGAAAAAATCCAAAGTAAAATCGAGTGTACATCAAAAAAACGTTTATTTTGTCCACAGGCAGTCGTCGGTGTAGGTTTTCTTCTGGTAAATTATGAGAGAAATTTATACAGAAATAATGTAAAATGCAAAAGAAATTGCTGAATTGAGCAAGTTTACGATTATAGCGTTCTCAGAAATCATTAAAATGCAAATAGTACTGGTAAACTTTGCATGATTATGAGTATTTTATCACTTAGGTATTTCAAATGGCACTATTTCTTTACCTATGTTTCAATCATTCCAGCAATATATCATCATGTATTCCAGCATATATCATCATGCGTTTTACACTCTTCTTGTAAACTGTGCATGCATGATCCATTGTATACACTATCATTTCATTTAAACTTTAAATTTCCGCAGAGGTTTTCTATAGATTTGTTAGAAAAAAGTGAGAAGGTTTGATATGATATTTAGCAGACGGTTATGACGGTTTCTGAATAAACTAAACTTTCTTAAAGTGTAAATTCAGTGTGCGTATTATGTAATGCATCAACAAACAAGGCCTGACTCAATTTTTTCCGGTGGGTTGTTACAGAAATTAACTTAACCACTTAAAACCAAAACTACTGACAGAACCAATTCAGAAGTATATCAGATATACTCAATAACTAACTTTTGTGTGCAGCAGATTACCAAACGCAGCTACAGCAATTTACAGTAGCACGTGAGCATTTGTTTATATTATCTACGCGGAACGAGTGTGCTTTTCAACATTAAGCTTTTTTCGTTCATTGTTTTGTTTGCCAAACGTACCGATTTTAGATGGGATGGTGATTGTTGTCAATACCAGAAACACTTCAAATTTTGGAAATAGCATAGCAAACAACCTGTTTTGTGTGTCGCGTAAAGTTGAGGACTAATATCAACATGCAAAAACGCGCCACGTAGTGATACTTTTCGGCCTTCCGCTGTTGAGAATGGTGTTGCGTTCCATATACAAATGGTTTTGTAAACCTTTGCTGGTTTTAAAGGGTATATAATAGCCTCGGTGGCTGCATAATTCAAGGGCATTTTCAATTCGGTAAAAGTTTCCAAAGTTTTTTTTGAGTTTTGCGATTATGAATTTCTTGTCTAATATCATTATTGGTATATTATAATAGAAAATCATGAACATTTTTTTACTATTTGTTAACACTTATTCTTCGAAAGTTTTCATATTTTCAAAGTTCCATGCCTAAAAGATCAAGAAACCCTTCGGTCTGTCTGCATGTCACGTTTTTCTGAATAACAACGATTGCTATCGACTTGAAATCTGGCGCAGTTACAGAAGTCATTTGCCCGCGTGATGGTACATCTCGTTGGTGATATTAAAAAATAGTCGATCTTCCGGATGAATTTACTTTAGAACTATTAAATAAATAAAATTTTGAAATTGAAGATAAATTCATTGTTGATATGACACATTGCGAATGAGCGATTTTAATAAAAGAACAATTTTTGCTCTGAAAAAATTTGTCCCACCTCCAATTGATAACCGTTGCAGTTACGACGAAAGTCATAAGAGGCAAAGTTGCGCCCTCTACGCTGGTATCGTCGCTTTTGTCGTAGCTTCAACAGAAGCAGAGATAATTGAAAAAAATTTGCACCTGTGAGCCCCTCTCCTTTCCTGGGACTTAAAAAATATATAATTTAGTGAATTTGTGATAGAGTATAACTAGTAATACATTCGAAATCGTGACTTTTTTTCAAAAGTGTTCAGAAACCGCAATTTTCAACTTTTCTTTAGTACTACCGATAGGAAAGAGTTAGAGGGTTAAATTTTTATTTTTTTTTATTTTTAGTCAAATGGATCAACTGGAATCGTGGGCCCAGTGCGACCGTCTTTTATTTTCATAAACATATGCCTTGCAGGCGCTGTATCTCCAAAAATAATCGAAACTTCGATTTCAATAATCACATGGATAAATGTTCAAAATGCAAAAAATATTTCAGTAATACTTGAGATCGTCGCCGCTTAATTTCAACACTGCCCAAATTCGTTTTGGCCAAATGCCAACTTAAACATCGATGCAGATTTCTCTTTAGATGAAAGGCGGCACTTAAATGATATAAATCCTTTAATCCGGTTATTCAAACACGCTGTCTTCTGGTTTTGAAAGTAATAGGCACGGAAAAAATAATAATTTGTTCTCGACGCCACAGCGCACAATAATTATTGACTAGATAATGTCGAATATATGTCTAATTTTTGGAATTTACTTCCACAGTAAGATCTTTAGCAGATGGTGTATGGTTTTCCAATCCCACAGTCTTCTTTTTTTCAGCAACATTTTTGTTTGAAAAAGGCCTTTTTAATGGGAGCATGACGTTAGCCCGATTATAAAAAATTACGATTTAACAAAATCGCGATTTTTTGGTTTCAAGAAATTCTGAGTTACAGAATCTCGACTGAAACAGTTGCAATTTTGGCTAAATTTTAATTAACCCGATTAGTTGCCGTCAATTTTATTTTTACACCAAAATTATAATTTTCCCTTTACAAAATATTTGAAGAAGATTTGGTGTTCCTTGTACAAAAACACCTTAAATATTTTTTAAGTTACAACAACAAGAAGTATTTTCGACTTTTTAAATTTTATACCTATTCGGGATTATTGATTTCGAAAGCCTTACTTGCCGGAATTTTAAATTTCCGGAGTTTGTCACGGAATAATTTTGTCTCAGACCCCTTTTTAATAAGTCATACAAAAGACAACACCTTTTTAGTTTGCTTCATTTTATTTATCATAATAATATCAATTCTTTGCAAATCCTCTAAAAAATTTGCTGCAATACGTATTCAAAAGAATAACTGTTTTAACCAGCTGAAGCAAAAGCAATATCGTCTAAATAAATTTCCCAAAGTTGGCGTCGTAACCCGTCGGTTCGTGCGGAATTATTTTCCCATTGCTTTAAAGAAATTTAAAATGAAATTGGTCTGTTTCCCCTATTTTCAGTGCTAAAAAGTGTTAGTTGGTGGGGTAACACTGCACTCAAATTGCGTTTAAGTGTTAAAACTGAGCAGTAACAATCAAATTCTAATTCAACCGACCAGTGGTGGATCTATGATTTCAGCAGGAGTGGGGGGGATTTGGTTTTTTACCTGGAATCTTATTGAGATATCGTGTGTATCAGGCGCATATCGAGATTTTTGTTGAGCAAGAGAGAGAGAGAGAGAGAGAGGGTAAAGAATTCGGTACACGGACGTTACCAGAAATAGATATCGTGAGTCTTTTGGGAAAATAACACTGAGTTCAAATGTTGCTTTATACGTTCAATATTTTGAATGAAATACGAAATAGTGTTCGAATGGAAGTTGATTTGTCAAGGCACTAAAGTTGAGAAGCATTTTATTGTCTTTTATTCCGCACTGGTGATCACTGGTGTTCGTAACGGAACAGATTTTATTATGTCATGTTCTCAGTTCTCATACTCCATTGTATGCATACATTCAAATACTTGGGTTCGGTCGCCCTGCTCGAATGTTACTACCCTAATAATTAAAAAAGAAAATAAACAATTTATAAGAAAACTAGTTTTTTAGTTTGGGATCCCATTTAGTTCTGGCACCATTTTGTGATGCGCACTTTTAATGTTTTTCCTAAATTTTTTTTACATGTTTGGATTTCGAGTCACAGCCAGTCAGAAAATTGATTTTTTAAGTTCAGGGCTCCTTCTTTAACTTACGAGGGGAGGTCCGAAAATTCGCGGATTGGAGGGGTTATAAATTAAATAAAAATACAAAATTATTTTTCTTTTTCAATATAATTTCCCATAAGCTCATATATTTTTTAGATCTAGAAATGAATTTATCAATATATCAAAAAAATATTTTTTGTCTTTGCTTTCAAAATGAGCCGAAATAGTCTCTTTGACTTCATTGTCGTTGGAAAATTTTCTTCCCCTTAGCTCTCTTTTCAAATTTGGAAACAAATAAAAATCACTAGTAGCCAAGTCTGGACTATAGGGTGGGCGAACTAAAGATTCGAACCCTTTTTTGTGTAGAGCAGCCATCGCAACTCTGCTCTTGTGAACGGGCGCATTGTCTTGCAAGAGCAGCACACCCTTGGTCAATTTTCCGCTACGTTTTTCCTCGATGGCTACCTTCAACTTTTCCAATATCGAAGCATAGTACTCTCCAGTAATTGTGGTACCTTTTTCTTTGTAGTCTACCAATAAAATTCCTTCACAGTCCCAAAAAACTATAGCCATCAACAGGCCCGTGAGCATGGTGTGGGGGGTAGGTTTGCTGGTTAAACACCCCCAGGAACTTCTTTATTAGGACAAATTTGACTGAAATACTGAATGAAAACCTAAAATGTATATGAAATTTGAATCCCCCCTCCCCCCAGGAGCAAATCCTGTGCACGGGGCTGGCCATCAGCTTTCCAGCCGATTCTGACACCTTTAACTTCTTAGGGGGTGGTGTACCCTTGTTTGAGGGGGGGGGGGAGTAGGTTCGTCGCCACACAGTTCCAAAAAATGCTCGACTCGCTGTTGCTTCTGCGGCGACGTGAGCATTCTGGGCATCCATCTTGTACTGACTTTAGTCATGCCAAGATGATCGTGTAGAATTCTCAAAATGGTGGCATCTGATACACCAACTAATGCAGATAACTGTTTCTTTTTCAGACGAGCATCTTCTAATATTAATTTTTCGACTTTTTCGATGATGTTTGACGAGGTGGCCTCCATCGGGCGTCTAGGGCGTGATCATCTTCAATCGACCATGTTTAAAAAGACTATGCCACTTGTAAATCAAGGTTTTACCAGGGCACTGATCACCATAAACGACTTCCATCTCACTCATTATAGTCTGAGCAGATTCTTTATCACGGCGCGAAGTTCAATTTTTTCCATAGTTGCGGTTTTGTTCCGAAAAGACTTGTTTGAAGGGCGATAACTCTTAATCGAATGACATCATAGACTTGAAATTTCGCTTATATACTAATGTTGAGTCCCTAATTAGCGAAGTGTACGGTGAGAATTTTTAACCCTGCCCTTCCCCTTCATTCCGCGGACTTTTGGACCTCGTACATTTCAGGTTTCATTCGGCCGCTCACCTATGGATTTTTTTGGTCGCGAGCTTTCGTACTACTATATTAGGTTCTCTGTTGAATGAAGAACACCGAGCAAGAAATGTTTTATATTTGTAATGGGGTAGTTTTATAATACAAAATGAGAAGTTGTTATAATTACTATATATCTTAAAATTGATTAAAAGCTTTTTCATGTAAAATTTGCTTATTTTGTAGTGTTTGTTGCATATTTCTAGCATAAAGCAACCGGTTTATTTTTCAGAGAATATTTTTTAACTGTACTACTACCATATTCCAACTAAACTTAATTTAAGAGTCCATATTTTAAAAACCTTCGTTGACAAGTGATTCTTATTATTTAACTGAAAAAATTAAACTTGAATAAATTTGTTATTGTTTGACTTAAAAAATAAAAGCAAAGAAATTACTTTTCTTCTTTAACTACAAAATATAAATTAAAGAAGACCAATTTCTTGTGACTTCTATTTTAAAAGTATATTTTTACTCATATTTATTGTCTTTTATAAAAAAGTTTTTTGTGGTCATATAGAGTCAATAGTCCTCTTAAAAATGCCTCGGTACATTATTAAAATATTTTTTGCTATAGTGGCATTTTAATATGTGACTTTTTCCTTTTAAAAATAAAAAATACCGGTTATTTTCAAGATCTGCATTTATATTAATACAGTGACTATAACATTTGATTTACATATTTCCATAATACTTTTTCATGGTTAAAATTAATAATCATTTCTTATTATAACAAGACACAAAATTTTTCAAATTGATTTTATAATGCTTTTTACTGGCTTGAATTATAAATGACGAACTTAATTAATGGCAACAATGCCGAACAATGTCGACATTTGCATATTCTTTTCTTAAATTTTTTAAAAACCATATAATGAAAATAATAATATTTTTTTTCGCTTTTATTTTCAGTTTATTTAGTCGTCGTTTATTTTCATTTTCTTTCATCGAAATTTTTAGGCCGTGCGACATGCAAAAATTTCCATATTTATCATATTTTGAACTGTGTCATCTTCATCACAATCGGTTTTTATATTTCAAGGGTACTTTCTCGAGCTTAACGTCGAAAATCCATCCTTTCATTCAATATAAGGAACTTCATTCGAAGAGATGTACAAGAGAAACTTTGGCAAAATGTAAATAAAGTGTCCAAACTCTCATTAATTTGAACACCTTAAACGAATGCAAAATTTGCATATATGGAAACCAATCAGTATACGATTGCACGCAGAGGTAAAATGCTTTAAAGGTAATTTATCACGGTAAAGCCACTGATGCGAGCTTGTACCAACCAAAGCTAATCACATCTGAGAGGATATTAATTTCTATCTGAAGATCGTGCAGGTTATCTTGTAGTTTATCGCGCAGTAAGCAGCAGCCATAGATACAAAATAAATTACTTTTCTACCGAGGTAAACTTGCGCGATAAAAAGTCTAATTTTTCCGCGAAATACAAACAGTAAACTGGCCGGAATTATATTGATTAATTTAGACATTGGCGAATAATGATGAAATTTTGAAAACAGACATGCGAAGATAATATCACCTCATTATGAAAGTCCACTGACTCGCAGAATATTTGAATTCATTAATCGTCTTAAGAAAAAATGCAGGTGAAAAATTCACTTGAATCGACAAACGAGTTTTTTTTCGCTTCTTATTGGTCGCACGTGACTGTAAATTAACACCAAGCCACAATAAGTCATATGTTTATGGAAGCGTCAAATTTGAAATCATACCTGAGTTATTAATCTTAAGCAATTTGATAAGATTTTTCACATACTTTCTAGACTAAATCACCTTTCTTGTGGTACAAGTTCATTACAAAAGTGCACAGTTTGACAACTTGGATGAAAAAATTTGACGAATTTGCTCAAATCCTTTCACTAAACGCAGGAAGAATTGTTTCCGGTTTATTGGCCTTAAATTTTGCAAAGTTAATTTGACTCAAAGTAAATGTATAGATTTCTTATAAGCGAGATATTTAGCGGTTTCAGAAACCTATGGGAAAGTATCTGTTTACGAATTCACATGATCACCAGACGTTTAAAACTGTTGACATTTTTCAGATGGAAAACAAAATGCAAATGATGAAAAATCTTAAGAACACTGCACGACAGAGACAAGTTTTTGTAAATTTTATGCCCGCAAGATAGTAGTTTTGATAAATTGGAGGCAAAAGTCATGTTCAAGAGTTTTCATCTTAACAAGATATTCAAATTATGTAATACGACAGATCAGTTTTTCTTTAATATGTGAAATCGTGTTAAATCAGATTGAAAAGTAAACAAGCACGTAACTACGTGTAAAAGTGCTCTGATTTCCCTGGAAAATTGCCCGTACTGCTATGAATATGATTAGTACATTTTCTCTGAGATAGAATGGATGGTAATAAATAAAATTAAACATGTTAAAATTAATTACTTTTTACGTCGTTATACCGCTACGGTAAATCGAGGGAATATGGCGAAGACAAATAATTTGGTACATTGACTACCTGATGCTTACAAACTACCATTGCATGTATTTTGAATTAAAGTCTCAGAAATTGAAATTAGCCTAAAAGCGAAATGTAGAAGCTGATTTATGATTCTAATTTTGCGCTTACGCCGTCAACTCCTACCACAATTTTTTAATCTGGGTACCTTCGCTCTTCATCTTGCATCTTTTCATGTGTTCTGCATCATCATTAGGTTCCATTTATGTTCTCTAGAGCCTGCGATGTTGTTTGATGTTTCAGCACAGCCATGCTTTCGAGATAACAAAATTTATTCACATGTTCTATTTTATTCTATGTTTAGTTAAGGAAACAGTGGGATTATCGAGATGCTTTCTCTCAATAATGTCAAAAAGCCAGCAACTCTTCACTTGACTCATCAGTTAGATCGTCACATGGCTCTTGATTATAAGTGCTCGAAGGTGCTCCAAGCGATATCTGCCCTGTTTAGTAGTTAAAGATAGGCGAATAAAAACTTCAATTATCAAGCATAAATAAGACGGGGTTGGATCAATTGGTTGAGCAATACGACCACAATGTCATGAATTAAAAAATCCACTCCGTTCTTGGGCTGTTGCCTAGCTCGCAGCAATGCAAAAACAAGACGTTCAAGCTTTCTCTCCCCTTACTCTAATTTCCTTCCGTCCTAAAAAAAAACACAGATCAGCAAAGTTGTACAAGATACTACGACGACAGACGTATTATTATCAGAAAGATGTCGGTCTCGCCAAATAACCAGGTATTTAGAACGAAAAATTTCATATCTCGGAGAGAGAAACAAAGTTCAAGGCTGAGTTATTAACGTCAACGATGAGTATTGTCGTCTCGAAGCGAAGTCATAAGGGTGATGTTGTAAATATTTTTGAATTGTAAGCAAATAGCCATCACGTAAAATGGCATCATTATACCAAATCTCTCCGGTAGGTAACAGAACCACACAAGCCCTCGGGAGTAGTGCTCTTGTAAGGTGCAAGGAAATATCTAGCATCGCCTCGTTATCTATAAAGACGTTGTCAACTAATTGCTTCAAGAGTAAACACACACACACAGTATGATGGTACGTGGCACAGTATGATGGTACGTGGCACACGGCATACATAATTCTTAGTTGTGTCAGAATGAATTCTTGAAATAAGGAATGAAGGATAGCAGTTCTAAGAACTACAAGATCAGGAGATAACTCTTGCAGGACACTAGTTCTTCCAAAATTAAGCGAACAGTTAAAAAATAGGAGCTTATCATAAATAAATCCCTTAATGATATTGTCTCCTACGTCAAGACGGAGTGAGGCTACCTGCAATGAACGTGGATAGCACATAAGCAACAGAAGGAGGAGAAACAAACAAGAGGATGCATAAGCTTAAAAGTAGAGCTCGAGACGCAGTAGTGGCAAATGAGTCGCCATAAGCAGAGATATGCCAGGCTGCGTCATTCGCGACATTACTATATCTGAAATTTCCAAGAATTTAATTTCACAAGATATGATCGACTTTAGTTATATTAAGGGCTTCACGGCACAGAGACAAGACCGAGACTTTGGCAGATCTCGGTCTTGGTCTCGTCAAGGTGAAGACGATCTCGCTCTCGATCTCGATCTCGGCGAGATAAAGGCCAGTCTCGGTGCGATCTCGCTCTCGGCAAGATAAAAAAAGGGTATTTCGGTGGAATAACGGGGAGCGAGGACAAGGATCTATGTATATATGCATTTTCTTCATATTTCCATCGTCAAAATAAGGTAACAAAGGCTCTTGTTTGCTATTGGGGATAAAGCGCAAATATCTGAAGAAGGAAATAATGTAGAAAGAAGAGATTGGGGAGAGCAATGTATACTTATATGCCCCATAAATCACACAATTGGAATTTTTCGGAGCGACATAAAAGCTGAAACAACTAAAAAAAGTTTCCACAATAAAATGATAAAAACTAATATCTCGTCCACTCTCGTCACCTCAATCTCGCTCTCGGTATCGTACTGTTACCAATGATATTGGTCTCGCTGCCGGTCTCGGTATCGTGTCGAGACCGATACCGGCAGCGAGATTTATCTCGAGTATCGTGAAGCCCTAGTTATATTGGATGAACACACTTTGCAGGTAATCTTATTATTAAAATAAAAAAAGAAAAGAATAAAAAAAATCCTCAAAAAAATAACCGAAACAAACTTTGGCTTCAAAAGAAAGTTAGGCAATTGTAGCAGTGAAAACGAGTATAGCAGTACAGACGATCCCAGTGTCAAAGTCCTTGATTCAAGAGGGGCAGTGCTAAACATAGTCTTCAATAAAAAAAAAATGGAGAGAAACATATTGAGAGACATATATTTGTGGGGGTATTTTAAAAGAAATCACGCAAATAAAAAACAAATAAATGAAGCGAAGAGTTGGTTCGTCGGATTATCAATTAACGCTTAACGCACCGTTTTGATACCACGGCCTGTAAGACCCGGATTGTTGAGGGCTATGCTGAGATTATTTGAAGGTTCTCCAGGAAGTAATCTCTTACAAACTTTCTCCTAGCACCGCTAGTGCTGGACACTTGCACGGAAGGTGAGAAATGGTTTCTTTTTTATACTGGTAATGCGGCAGCTGCGACAGTGAGTGTAGAATGGAGCGCCCATCCTGACCACATGTTCACCTATTAGACAGTGGCCAGCGCAGACCGCAACTATCTTAGCAACGAGAGCATGAGACCTATGGATCAACTCCGATGTTCTACTTTTGTTAAAACTTGGCCAGTGCTGGTAGAGTTCTCTTTTAAGGGAAGTCAGCGGTATGTGAACGGCTTCCGCTCCAGAGCAGTGGAAGTCAGAGCCGTTCCTGGGAGTTCATTAGCACTCCCATTCAATGGTATACATTCTCTCACAAGCTTAGAGGAGGTGGTAGCCGAGTCAAGCGCCTTAATCACTACAAGAACTGTGTAGCCAGACACCGTGGCCTATAACCCTCTCGGTGCTTGACTAAGGATATTGCTGTGGCCAACCAGCATCCAGCCTCTTCCAGTATGAATGCGCTGCACTGATAACCAATGTGGTGGCCATGGGGTAGGAGGTACAGCAGAACTTTAAGAAAATCGGTCGGGGTAGTGAGTCCATAGCTGGCCACTAAATTAGAGAGCCCTAGCTGTGTACAACCAAAGGATAATTTCAGGCCGCATTCCCCACCTTTTACTAAAAGTACTATTGTAGGCATTCAACTTCATCTTCGTAGTTGGTTATTTTAATTTAATAATTTGCGTCCGTATACCAAATTATATCTTAATAGGTAAAAATGAGAGGAAACACACATATAGGACGTCTTCGAACACCTAAATATGTCTATCCCTATTAACCTTTGGGCCTGTTGAGGTTGCCCCGGAGACTCCTCGCTTGTAGTTTAGATAGCTAATTTTGACAACTTCTCAGCTGAATGTTTGCTTTTATGTCTAAAAGTATTCGAAAGACTTCTAATGTGCTCTCTTTCGAAATTAAATTGTCTCTGTATCTCTCTGGTTGGCAATAATTATTATGATTAAAATAGATTTATCTCTGACTTTTTTACATGTTAAGAAATGCACAACAATCAATGATTAAAAGATTTAAGAACTGCAAGTCAATAAAAAGACGTCAGGAAAAAATAAGGCCGATCCCAAATACAGGACATTTTGCGGCTACAAAGATTAGAAAAATAAATTTATTGGTTGAACCCGCTTTTACGCTTTTAGGAGAATTAAATTTGGTTTTTAATTCTACATTCAATTAAAGTTTAATATGATAAGCTTAAAATTTTTTATTTTATTATTAAATTTGTCATTTAAAGTGTTCTTATCGCTTTTTATCTGTAATAGCTAATTTACCTAGGACGCAAAAATTTCTTTTAACAGTCTATGTTTTGTGAAACATTCTTAGCTGAACTTCTTTGGCGAGTCGTACGCCAAGGACATTCCTATGAATTGTCATTTAACAATTTTCCCGAATATGTCGACTCAGCCGTAGATTGATTAGGAAGCCAAATTCTAACATTCTATGTTCAAATATATGTTCTTGATCAAAAAGCACAACTTATCATCTTATAATTCTTAATCCGTGTCTGTTTATTCGTTATAAGGGTTGTTTTTACGCGCAGGAAGAGAATTTGTCAACCACCTACACGTCTTAGGAATACGTATGTTCTTATCTACTTCTTTTGATTTTAAATGATTTCACCTTGAACCGGACGAAAAAACTGGTGTTGATAGGGTAGGTATCAGGTGTTTTCAGTATATATACGACCTAAAATCCCTATAGTAGTCTGACTGATCGCTCATCAAGAACACAATTATACCTCTCCTGGAGATGGCCAACAAATTGATAACAAATAGAAAAAAAAACAACTCGTTTCCCATTTACCACAGTATACTTTAAGTTCTTGTTTTATACAACAAAATTAACCGTACAAAACTTACAACTCTAATTTCTCGAGCAAAACTTTCTTGGTCTGCTCTTCGGATTGTTTTTGTTCTTCTTTTTCACCTGGCCCAGTCCAATCCGCCTTAATCATATCTGCTAATTTTTCTCCTATCATAATGGAAGCAGCGTTGGTGTTTGCACTAACAATTGTGGGCATAATACTGGCATCACCAACACGTAGGCCTCGTAGGCCTCTCACTCTTAGGCGATTATCGACCACAGCTTTTTTGTCAGCGTCTGGACCCATCTTCGCTGTCCCCACCGGGTGATAAATAGTTGTTGACATGTGTTTGATATAGCACTTCCAGTAATCGTCGGACTCCAATTTGAGATTCTTACAGCTCGGCAAAGCGACTTCAACAAGCTTGCCATCATTGTCCTTGAATGCTTGTGTGTTGGCAAACTGAGACTGGTATTTCACGCCTCGCAAAAGTGTTTCTAAGTCTTCTTCTTCGTCCAAATAACCAGGGGATATCTTGGGGTTGTCTGTATAATTTGCACTAGCAAGTCGAATTTTTCCTTTGGATTTTGGCTTGAGTAACACTACCGCTGCAATCAGCGTATCAGCTTCCAAGTTTGCTTCATAAATTGAACGTCCCACAGTCTCAGAATATCCTACAGTGGTGAGATAGAACTGCATTGCTGGCGATTGCTTAGTAAAGTAGAAGTGATGTGTTTCAATATCAGGGTAGGTACCTTCGGGATGAGTTGTATTGATAAAACCAACTACGTTAAGACTGTCGTGATGGGATAGTGGACTTGGTCTACCCAAGAGGTAGTTATAAATGCTATCTAGAAGCTCCTCCTTTGTGATTGCCTTTGCTGTCAATTTGTTAATGCTGAAAACAACCGGAACGATCAGATGATCTTGAAGGTTACTTCCAACTGATAAGCTTTTAACTGTTGGAATTCCAAGTTTTTTTAAATGCTTCTCAGGTCCAACTCCGGATAACATTAATATTTGCGGAGTACCTATTGCACCTGCTGACATTATCACTTCTCTTGTTGCTTGAGCGGTAAATTCCTGGGTAGAATTGTAAACGAATGTCACCCCAGTAGCTCTTTTGTTTTCATCGAATTCGATTTTTTTTACATGGGCATGCTTGATAATGTGCAGGTTTTCTCTGTCTTTCGCTGGGACGAGAAATGCCTTAGCCGAGCTAAATCTCCGACCATCGTGAATAGTACCTAGTACGGTGCTGTACCCAATATAACTGCCTTCCCTAAAATCACTGACAATTTTGTAACCGAGTTCTTCAGCAGCTTGCATAATCACATTTGAAATGATAACTTTACTTGAAAATTGACTCAGAGCCAGAGGACCTCCTTTAAGGTATGATTCATCCATTTCCTCCGTGACATCAGTTTTCAAATCTTGCGACTTTTGGAAGTATTTTGCGACATCTTTCCATCCCCAAGAAGGATTTCCTTGTGCCTGCCAGTCATTGAAGTCTTTTTTATTACCCCGAACATAAACCATTCCATTGAGGCCACTACTGCCACCAAGCATTCTTCCTCGTGGCCAGAAACATTTTCCATTTCGCATCCCCATACAAGATTTACCATTTGGTTCAGTGTAATATTGCCAGTCATGAGCGGAGTGTTGTATGGCTAAAAACCAGTTTGGAACCTGTTTTCAATTTGAAATTTCTTATTACGGAATTTTGGCAAAATTATTCTATTACAAACCTCTGATTCGATTGGTGGATCACCTCCTGCTTCCAAAAGAAGAACTTTCCATTTTGGATTCTCACTTAATCGACCAGCTATAGCTGATCCAGCTGATCCCGCACCAACCACGATAAAATCGTACCCTGAGAGCCCTTAAATTTTGGAGAAGTTATTAGCAACTATATCTAACAGAGCTTTCGATTCTACTCACCATCTTTTACTACTTTTGGTCCATAATTTTCAGGCCATAAATTAGCCGGTGATATATTACAATGCTCTGCAAGAAGAGTTTGAATTAAAAGCGCGATTAGTTGGTTCGCTGGCCCTACACTTTGGGACACACACTCCGAAGGTAGGTACTCCATCTTCGACCAAACTTCGACTGAGACCTGTTCTCAACCTAAGTCATCGTCGAGCTCGCGTTTTTATTATCACAGGTTGTTTTTGTTCTTGAGAACGTCGAAAATCGCAAGTGTGTAGGTTTGATAACTTAAATCCATTGCTTCCGCGACAATGAGTACATGTCCTACTCTGCTAAAGTTTTGAGCTCAGATGCTTGTATCTTGTAAATTACCTAAAATGTATGGAAGTATTTTTTTCTTCTGATTGGTGGCCTCTTCAAACTTATCAGCCTCTTGAAAGATTTTCTAAATTTAAATGTTTAGAAGAATTATCATCATTAAAAACAAACATCGTGGCGTCTGTCATATATGAATAAAATGAACTTATCTGAAGAGAACGTTTATATTATTTTGTGATTAAATTGAGTTGATCGTGGTCATAAATATTCGTATCTCCCCTTACGTTCTGCCGTAAATTACCATGACCTAATTGAATGAAAAAAAAATTAAAAAAGTTAAGAGATAGTAGGGACCTAGAACTTCATGTGCTAATTAAGTAGTATAATTCTTATTATTCTTTCTCTGTTTTCTGCTCTGCCGTCTTAAGTCTGCTTTCCGCCCTAATATGAAAGAATGTGTTCGTTCGGGCTTCTGAATAACTTCCACATGCTCCAAACACGTTGCAGATTTTATTGAAAAATGTCGTGAAATAATCTACATTCTGCGTAGATCGATGTTTAACCCTTACTATTTCTTTTATGTCAATTTTCCTAATACTCCCTTTAATTTTATATACCATAAAACGAGCAAGGTTGGTTTTTGCGGTATAATTCCCACAAGAATTTTTTAGCATAGCCTTGAGGTCATTCAAATCAAGCGGATTAAATTTTTAATAATTATCTTTCCCAATTGATTATGCAATTATTATTATGCTCAATCAAAAATGGTTCTTGTGAGAAATGCATTAAGGTTTATCAATAAAAAAACACCACAGGAAATGTAATAATAGAAATGGCGACCTTGTATTTATTTATTCTCATCGCAAAACAATCAATGCAATATTGCCATCTAGATCTACGAATAACTTTTACTTGCAAGTGTTTGAAGAATAAGTTATTGATGTACCTACTCTCTTTCAATATAAAGACTAGAACTAAAAGAGAAGTAGACTATTATGTGTCTATTAGAAGCAAATCGTTTTTGTGAATGTGTTAAAATGAGGCGCTTGTACTTATTGAAAACATGGTCAGGAGGGGTGTATGAATGCCTGGGTATTGGAAAAACTATGCAGTTGTGTAAAATTTCGGGGAACCTTACAGTGCAACCAATATGAAAACATAGCTATTGCTTTGTGTTTTTATTTTAGCCTCAACAACGATAACAATTTCTTCACAGACGATGTGCAGAAGGTATTTCATTTGACTTCTTTGGAAACTGGTATTTCGTGCACAAGTAGGAGAAAGCATTAACCTTCGTTAGTGCTGCTTTCGATGATCTAACTACTGCAGTAAAATTGAATAGATAAAATTGATGCCTATAAGTAGTACCCGGCCTGCCAGAACTACAGGGTTCCGGAGATTCGACATGTCCTCAGCGAGCGTCCTGCCCTGAGGTCAAGAAGACGCAGGCTACTGGGTAATTACTTATTCTCAAGGCTTCCGGAGTTAGGGGGAGTGCAGCTGAAAGCCGTGCCGATATTCCTTACGGAAGCATGATAGTTATAGAGCAGGGAGTCGTCGGTGAAGTAAGTGATAAATTTTCGGTCTATCAAACCAGAGGTCCCATGCCCCGACGAAGACCACTGGTTGTTTTCTGCTGACAACAGGTTATAATAAAAAGGCCATGGGGGGTTACAGAAAAAATGTCAGCGATTCAGAATCCACTTTAAATTGTAGGTCCGACCTGTAGCTTCTTAAGTGACACTGAATTCGTAAAACTATAAATTTCAGAGCCATACATCCAAGGGGGCGAAGTAAGTGCCTTGGCAAGTTACAAGTTTGTCGAGGTATATAAGAAGCGGAAACGGATAATTTTCGTAGAATATCATAAATTTGTGCAATCACGTTATCTATGTCAATGTTCCAAGATAATGTGCTATTGATTAGAACTCCTAATCCTTGAAATCCTGATATAGCAAAGTCACATTTGCCATTGTTACGATGGGAAAATAAGAACTTTCAATATCATGTCAATATTTGCATTCTACTTCGTTGCAATTAATATAAACTTGTTCGCTTTAGCCCAATTGGATATGCCAACAAGATCCTCAATCGGTCCAAGCGGGCGATGAAGGTAGAATTAAACATTATCAGCGAAAACGTGATATTTACAAAAACTAACAACTTAGGGCAAATCATTAATGAAGCATGCGAAAAGCAGAGGTCCCCCTGAAGTACTCCACTAGAGAGTGGGAGAAAGCGCGACATAGAATGCAAGGCACACTGAAATCGATTTCTTAAGTATGACTGTAAAAGCTTTCGGGAAAAGTTTATCAATGAACCTTATCAAATGCTTTAGAGAAATCAAGCAGGGAAACCAGAACTGCCAGTAAGGACATTTCCAAGCGAATATCATCAATTACTTTACGTAGAGCTGTGCACGAGAACCAGACTGATATTGCGCCAACAAGTTATTATCCTTGAGGTGCTTATTGAGCTGAACAGATAAATTCTTCTCAAAAGCCTTAGATAGGAATGGAAAAGTTGATATGGGCCGATATTCTGGTAAGACCCGACAGGAAAATTTGTGTCTTTCAAATGTTTGGGAGTTGCAGGGTGATTCATAAATTTGCGTTTTTCATGGTATGCACATTACTCTTTTATTTTTATCTCTT
This sequence comes from Leptarthrus brevirostris, assembly GCA_964036015.1. Lineage (NCBI taxonomy): Eukaryota > Metazoa > Arthropoda > Insecta > Diptera > Asilidae > Leptarthrus > Leptarthrus brevirostris. Next base: position 99,018,840 of record OZ038373.1, read on the forward strand.
GATCTAACTAACACAGCCACATGAAAAACTGAAATTTATGAATCACCCTGTAACTCCCAAACGGTTGAGCGTCTCCCCCTCCATCCCCCCTGCCGAACAATTTTTTGTTTGGCTAGGTGAGATCTATCACCCCACTCATTTTGGCACGTCAGATCTGAAACACCCTGTATATTATTTTGTATATGAGTTCAAGAACACTAGTTTACAAATTTGGGCCTCATCTTGAGAGCTGGCTTCTCATAGACTTTATTCTATGTATTTTAGAGCGTAGATACCAAAAATCGCAAAAAAAAATTTCTTAAGAAGTTTTGATGGAAAGAGGACAAAATTGCCTTATGAACGATATACAGTTTATGCATGATCGGATAAAAACTGATGGAATTATTGGCAAATAACTGAGAAAAGTGCTAAATAACGGTTTTTTTTTGCCCCAAATGCATAGAAAAAAGTCTATGAGAGACCAGCTCTTTTTTGGTATAAACTAGTGAAATAGAACTTAACATATCTACATATAAAATTTATTAGAAAAATATAACAACCCCTTCAGCGGAGCATGTTTGCTTTTTTTTTCTTCCTATTTTTGAGGAATTTGTAGTGGCTATAATCTTATGTGACGTCGCATAAACCTTGAAACACTTGTAAATAGAGGTTTGTTTACTTTAGTTCCTTGAGCGCATCTATATTATAAAATAAACTTTGTGTGTAAGCCTGGGACTGAGTCGTCGCGTGCGTTCTTTAACGTTCATAACTTGCGTTATCCTTCGAACCGTAATTTTTTTTATACAAATATCATAAATTTTAGTACAGTCAAAACTACGTGAGCGAGAACTGGATAAGCGAGAAAACTACAGATGAGAGTAATTGCCAGCTCCCGTCATTTTAACCCTCAGAAACCTCTACAAATGATAAACAGAAACCTCAATATGAGAGAGTCGTCTCTTGAACCCTCGTTTATCCAGGTTCGACTGTATTTTATATTTTACAGAGTAAAAACATTAAGAAAAAGTAATATAAATTGCAAAGAATCTTTGAAATTGTAATAAGTTGTTTTGGAATATCGAACCTTATTAGTAACTTTATTTCTCAAGAGCCGATGCTGGTTCCAGATCTCAGAAACTCTACAACGTTTCAAGTGTTTATATGCTTTCTCCCGTTGTTTTATTAATTTAAGTATGCCAACGGTAAGCCAGGAAACATTGGAAACCAAACTAGACTTTATTCTAACTGACACATGAACATTGAAAAGATAACAACATCATCAAAATATTTAATTTTAGCATCCACGTTATTGATGTAAAATAGATAATCTTAGTCACCTTTCAGCGCATTCGACATATAATGGAGCTAAAATCTCTGTAAGAAAAATATTTCAGCAGGACCCCTCGAACCTAACCTAACGTGGTCTGATCGGGAACTTTCAGGAGGTCCATGTGTTTTTCTTGGCAATCAAAAGATATCTTATACCTGTATCGTTTCTTTTTTTCCTTTGCCAACTCATTGAAGACTTTAGCCTTCAATTTATGCACACTTTTTCAAACATAAGTTTGTTTTTCATTTCATTATTGTTGGATGACTTAATTCTTTCGGGAAACATGATGCACACGGAGCACTTATGCGAGGAAAATGTTTCGAACCTTTGTGAAAATTTGTAGAAAATATATTCAAAAAACCGTTCGCTTATCCTATCTCCTCCACAGTTTTCTAAAGAAAGACTTTTGTTTTTGAGTACTCCCTGTAACCTTGATTTTTCCAATATTATAAGTATTCCTGTAAATACTTTTTGCAAGATCGCAACAGTTTCCATTCTGTGGTCTGCACAAACTATTTAGTGCTTACTGTACGTGGTGGTCCATGTTGCCTTCTACTTCTAGCAGGTTTTTCTATCTTTGTGGGATGTAAATAAAAGTATTCTCTAATGCACAAAAATAATATTCCGTATGGAATGCCAGAAAATCACTCATCTTTCAGAGTTTTTTCTTTGAGAACATTATATTTTGGGTAATTAATTTCATCCCAGTAGGAGTTAATTTTGCTAAGCGCTTGAATACATCTTACAATATTAAAAATGGATATTTAACTTATTTTACGAAAATTACCTCTATTCAACTGTTTTTACTCCCGAAATTCGCAATAACTAAAAAATTTCTACTACCACCATCAAACTGAAATCCTAGAAGCTGATTGTGACAATTACGTGTCCATGGAGAACAACCTATTTTGTGAAGAACACCAATGTGACAGTGACAGGTAATATTGAAGATGTTCCAATTTTGAAAAAAAAAAAAAATTGGTTGAGAAGTGGTTGTTTTGATGCGAAAATTTGGGAGTATATGACTGATTATATGGCAGACTTAAATATTTCAACATAAAAATAAATGCTTAGACATAAATATAGTGGAAAGAAAATTAGTCAGAAGTCTAACAAATTCTAAAAGCTTTTTTATTTTTGAACAAGATGAAGAAGTACTCATAATTTTTATTTGTGGGTTATGAATCGACATCTATATACCAAATTTCATCTTAATATGTGCATAAAGGATAGGAGGGAGGGCTCAGAGAAACGTTCAGGCAGAAATACGGACAAAACAACTGACCAAAACTATAATGGCTGCTACGTTAGCCTAAAAATACCTTTAACTCCTGCCACAATTTGTTGGATCTCGGATCTTCACGTGTTGTGCGGTCATCCAACCCGGCGCCTTCTTTAGCTCCCGTGAAGGTTTCAGTCGGCTGAGCGATGTTCTATTTTTCCTCATTGTGTGGCCATGGATCATTACATCAATTCGAGCACGTATTAGCCTGTGAGTGATTCTCTGGAGACACAGGTTGACAAATCCTTGCAGATTTACTTTTAGATCAGAATGTACTCAGAAGACTTCTAATGTGTCTCTTTCGAAAATAAATTGTTGTTTACAGTAATTATTATGATTGAAATAAATGTATCTGTAACTTTTGTTTAAAACAACAAGTAATTTTTAGTCTAGCTATTTTGCAGTAGCTTCGCTGTCACCTTTACAAGCCGGAGCATGTACCTGTATTTACGATCGGTTAAAATCGAATTGTTTTGCATATAAGTGGTAATCACCATAATGGTTGCTATGGTATTCGCAACTGATTTAGCTGAAATTTCAGAATATATGGAGAAAATCCATGGTTTTTAGACTATATTCGTTTAGTAGATTTGGTTTCTAATTTTACTGTCCATTGAAGTTTAATATGGAAACCTCTAACTTCTAATCGATTATATTTAAATGATTAGGTTCCAATTTACTCCAGAATTTCTGGTAACTGTTATCACTATATTTTGTAGGGGCTTCCAACTGAAGACTTGTATTTTAAGTTTTCATTTAAAATGTGTTTACATTCTGACCAAGTTGGTATTGCTTTTATACAGATGATCAGGAATTTATATAGTACGGAAACATTTGCCCTCGAACGAAATATACTTTGTGCACAATTTTTTTACCGAATTTTTTTGGCGAGTAAAGTGTGGTGCAAAATAATAGACGCACAATAAATTGACTGTACATGCAAACGAATATTGCAACTACACGAAAACTGTTTTGTTAATTAAAACAACGTCGAAGAAAATTTCATTATAGAATAATGTGCGATAAACATAGTTATCTGTCAACAACTGCAAACTATTGGTTATTTTATGTTTAGTGATGTTATGTTGGTGCAAAACTATAGGCGCGCGCACAGATTTCACAGTTCTAAGAACGTTTTATTCATTTATGGGCGTAAATTAGTTATTTAAATTGTTTTACTGAAAGTGTATTAAATTATTTTGAAATGCCGAAACTAAAATTTTTAACTGAGCGCGAAAAGGTGATAATAATTCCTTTTTAAGGACAAGGAGAGTATACGTGCCATTGTCAGAGATTTAGATAGATCTGACCATGTTGTGCGTAATATTTTTAATCATCCTGATTTTTATGCCCGGAGAGAGAAAGGGGGGAGACCAAAAAAACTAGGTCTGTTCACGTACTGAGTTTTGGGTAAATGCATTATGATATTTTTTCTCAAACGTGGAAAATTTGCTGACGTAACATTTCCCCTATTTTAAAATGTTAGTCCAAATTTACTCGAAGAAATAAGTTGAGCACTTTTGTTATAAAGGCACTCATTGTCACTTTGGCAGTTATTGCTTTAGTTTTTGTCCACGACTACTCAAACTTGTTCACGTACTCTTGGCATTTGGTAATTTCTCCTATTTAACATTTTTACTCAGAATATTTCAGACCAAAAAGTATGTAAACAAACCTACTTTCAAACTGGGATGAGCTACAAATTTCAAATTTGGCATCAAACTCCGAGAAATCATATGCGAGGATTGCCGCAGAAAGTGGGGTTAATGTTTCGAGATGGACTGTTTGGCAATCAAAACCTACTCAGAGAAAAAATTAAGAGCGCCCCGAGGCTTAAACAGAACCATACGGCAAGACGTCTCCAATTTCCGCAGGAAAATATGGACCAGAACTGGCACCAGATGAATCATTTTCTTTATTTGAAACACAGTCAAATAAGAAGTACAAGAATGTTAAATATGCAATGCCTTACTTTCAGGTTATCGTCAACGATCAAAGAAGTTTAACCTTGATGGGCCTGATGGATTCCAGGATTACTGGAGGGATATAAGAAAGAAGCCCCGCTTCCTTTCAAAACGCAATTTTAGTGGAGAAAGCTTAATGGTGTGGGGGTGGGCGCTTTTTCATCTCTTGGTACTGTACGCTTGCATTTCTCTCGATAGGAGAATATATATAGGGAATATCAGCAAGTTCTTTCCAATCATTTGTTGCCATATTTGCGTAAGTTCCGCCGGATACCGCTTACTTTTCAGCAGGACAATACCAGTGTAAGTGTACGTGTCAGCCGTAGCACAACAGATTAGTTTTCTGAGAAAAATATTAAAGTATAAGAAGGACCTCGCCAGACTGTAACGCAATGGGAAAACTTGTGGGTGATATTGGTTCGGCGTATCTATGCGAACAACAGACAGTATAAGAACGCTGATGAATTAAAAGCAGCGACACTTTCTTCTTGGGAGAACCTAGATGCTACAAATATAAAAAAGATTAGTTGATAGTATGAAAAACAGGATTCTTTAAGTTATAAATAGAAATGGAGGATTAACGGATAACTAAGAAACCTATTTTCTGAAAAAAATATATGTTATTAATAAAATTGAATTGTTTTTAACAAAAATGCGTCTATAGTTATGCACCAATGAAAATAAGGCCAATATGCCAAAGCCAATTTACATTTCAAGATGTTCAACTTGGACAGATATGTTGACTCAGACGTCACTAAGAAAGCCGAATTAAAACATTCTACATTCCGATTCATGTTCTTTTCGGACTTGGATTGCTAACCCTCATTCCAGCCAAGATTAAATCTGACGAAGACTTTTTCTATAATTGCACGGTAACAGAAACGTTTCCCATGTTTGATTATTTTTTTTAAAATTTGATTGATTTGATTTCGAATCTTTTAAATAAATTATATGCGTATAGGTATTCCTAAGCCAGAAAACAGGTTTCTACGGTATAGTCTAGGTCTATTAGATAACCTAATAATCACCATTGCAGTCTACTTGATCTCTCATCCAGAACGGAGGAAATGCTTAAAATATTGATACCAATTAGAAGAAAAGAAACATTGACACCAAAATATAAGGACTCATTGCCCATTTACCACAGTGTACTTTAAGGTTTTGTTTTATAACTTATCACTTATAACTCTAATTTCTCCAAAGGATGTTTTTTAGTCTCCATTTCGACTTGTTTTTTGCTCTTCATCCTCACCTTTACCACAGTATACTTTAAGTTCTTGTTTTATACAACAAAATTAACCGTACAAAACTTACAACTCTAATTTCTCGAGCAAAACTTTCTTGGTCTGCTCTTCGGATTGTTTTTGTTCTTCTTTTTCACCTGGCACAGTCCACTCCAGCTTAATCATATCTGCTAATTTTTCTCCTATCATAGTGGAAGCAGCGTTGGTGTTCGCACTAACAATTGTGGGCATAATACTGGCATCACCAACACGTAGGCCTCGAACACCTCTCACTCTTAGGCGATTATCGACCACAGCTGTTTTGTCAGCGTCTGGACCCATTTTCGCTGTCCCCACCGGGTGATAAATAGTTGTTGACATGTGTTTGATATAGCACCTCCAGTAGTCGTCGGACTCAAATTCGAGATTCTTACAGCTCGGCAAAGCGACTTCAACAAGCTTGCCATCATTGTCCTTGAATGCTTGTGTGTTGGCAAACTGAGACTGGTATTTCACGCCTCGCAAAAGTGTTTCTAAGTCTTCTTCTTCGTCCAAATAACCAGGGGCTATCTTGGGGTTGTCTATATAATTTGCACTAGCTAGTCGAATTTTTCCTTTGGATTTTGGCTTGAGTAACACTACCGGTGCAATCAGCGTATCAGCTTCCAAGTTTGCTTCATAAATTGAACGTCCCACAGTCTCAGAATATCCTACAGTGGTGAGATAAAACTGCATTGCTGGCGATTGCTTAGCAAAGTAGAAGTGATGCGTCTCAATATCAGGGTAGGTACCTTCTGGATTAGTTGTATTGACATAACCAACTACGTTAACACTGCCGTGATGGGAGAGTGGACTCGGTCTACCCAAGAGGTAGTTATAAATGCTATCTAGAAGCTCCTCCTTTGTGGCTGCCTTTGCTCTCGATTTGTTAATGCTGAAAACAACCGGAACGATCAGATGATCTTGAAGATTACTTCCAACTGATAAACTTTTAATTGTTGGAATTCCAAGTTTTTTTAAATGCTTCTCAGGTCCAACTCCGGATAACATTAATATTTGCGGAGTTCCTACTGCTCCTGCTGACAGTATCACTTCTCTGGTTGCTTGAGCGGTAAATTCCTGGGTAGACTTGTAAACGAATGTCACCCCAGTAGCTCTTTTGTTTTCATCGAATTCGATTTTTTTTACATGGGCATGCTTGATAATGTGCAGGTTTTCTCTGTCTTTTGCTGGAATAAGATATGCTTTAGCCGAGCTAAATCTTCGCCCATCGTGAACAGTTCCCAGAACTTTGCTGTACCCGATATAACTGCCTTCTCTAAAATCACTGACAATTTTGTAACCGAGTTCTTTAGCAGCTTGCATAATCACATTTGATGTGTTGACTTTACTTGAAAATTGACCCAGAGCCAGAGGACCTCCTTTGGCGTATGATTCATCCGTTTCATCAGTGACATCAGTTTTCAAATCTTGCGACTTCTGGAAGTATTTTGCGACATCTTTCCATCCCCAAGAAGGATTTCCTTGTTCCTCCCAGTCATTGAAGTCCTTTTTATTACCCCGAACATAGATCATAGCGTTGATGCCACTACTGCCACCAAGCATTTTTCCGCGTGGCCAGAAACATTTTCCATTCCGCATCCCCATACAAGATTTACCATTTGGTTCAGTGTAATATTGCCAGTCATGAGCGGAGTGTTGTATGGTTAAAAACCAGTTTGGAACCTGTTTTCCATTTGAAATTTTTTATTATGAAATTTTGGCAAAATGATTCTATTACAAACCTCTGATTCGATTGGTGGATCACCTCCTGCTTCCAAAAGAAGAACTTTCCATTTTGGATTCTCACTTAATCGACCAGCAATGGCTGATCCAGCTGATCCCGCACCAACCACAATAAAATCGTAGGCTGAAAGTCCTTCAATTTTCACGATAGGATAAGGTATTAACAACTATATATAACACAGTCTATTGATTCTGCTCACCATCTTTTACTGCTTTTGGTCCATAACTTTCAGGCCATAAATTAGCCGGTGATATATTACAATATGCTGCAAGAAGAGTCTGAATCAAAAGCGCGATTAGTTGGTTCGCTGGCCCTACACTTTGCGACACACACTCCGAGGGTAAATATTCCATCTTTGACCAAACGTCAACTGAGACCTGTTCAACCTAAGTCATCGCGTTTCTATTATCGCACATCGTTTTCGTTCTTGGGAACGTCTAAAATCTCAAGTGTATACGTTTGATAACCTAAATTCATATCTTCCGACAGAATGAATACATGTTCCTGCTTAGCTAAAATTATGCGCTTAGATACATGGCTCTATTTACAAATTATTTAAACTGTATTGAAGTGCTTTCCGCTTGTGATTGTTGGCCTCTTTACATGTAATCTCTATAAGCAGTGTATGAGAGGTGCGATAGGGAGAAATAAGACTTATCGGCCTTTTGTAAGATTTTCTAAATTTAAATATGTCGAAAATTTATTTTTATATGCTTTGATTATAAATATAATATAATATATGTGACGTGCAGTGCTATGTACCGTGCTGTGAATAATTATTAACTCATTATTTATTTTTTCCGAAAATATTTTTAATAAACAAATTTTTATGCCTGAACATGTTTTTAAGGGAAAGTCAGAAAACCTTTAAAATTATTTACCTTTTTCTTTTAGCGATGTTAAGTGAAGGTAAAAATGCGAAAACTGCGTAATGCAGCTGTGAACAATAATTATAAACTTAGTTGTCGTTTGGAGTTTTCAAGATAATTTTTAACGTTGATCTGAGGTTTTATGCTAAATTTTAATTCTTTGAAGTCGCGGATTTTTCTTATTTCACGAACAATGCAAAAGACACTAATCTATCGACTCACTCAGATACTTATAATATTAGTACAAATGTATATATTTATACATGTGACATTATTCTGTCACCTCTCTAATGTATCTTTAATTTCAAACACTGTTTATTAGTTTTCTTGGCTCTATTATGTTTAAGGCTTTATGGTGAAATTCAGTTCAGAGAGAAGTCACTAATGACATTAGAAGATCGCAGAGTGAAATAAAAATTTCTTAAAGCTGGGAATCGAGATTTATGGAGAAAATAAGTTATCTGGATGCCTTATAATTCGCCTTATGGAAAGCGAGCAGTATTAAGAGAACTATTGAACAGCGAACAGTTGAACTTGCAATGTGAACTTAGCTGATTGGAGTGTCCAAAAATTTTTAAATACCAAAAATCTGTGTAAAGGGATGGTAGATCTCTTATGATTTGGGTTAAGTTTAGAAAAACTCTAGGAGATCTTGAAAATATTTTCTATGGTGAAATCATATATTCCTGCTGATTACGCATGGAGGTTGTAAAGCAATATCAATTTCAATTGTACGTCGACTCGATTGAAGTTTTCTCCCACCCCAAGGGATTCTGATAACAAGAGAAACAGACAAATAAATTTTAAGAAAAGCAGTATCTCTTCAGGTTTTCCAGTTGTTTAAATTGGTTTTAAATTAATTGGTGTATTGTTTTTTGGTGTATATTTTGAAACATATCAATAGTTCAAACATGTTCCTGTTGGGCATTGGTACATTATGTGAGCCGCTGTCTGATGTTCTTCTAGGCATAGTCTGCTGGTGTCATTGGTTTTAGGTGATACCCAAAGTTGACATGTTCTGTCACTAGTGCTGTTAACCATCGCAAGGTTATCCTATCCAAGTGAAGGATATCCCTTTTGGTAGCACCATCAGTCATTTTTACGGCTTTCTTGACCTGACGTCTTCCGCATTACAAAGCTTAACTGCCAGTCACTGCTGGAAGGTTTTTTCAGCTGATCCCGGTAAACCGTCTGAATTTTTACAATGGCCGTTACAATACCGCAGTTCCATCTATATCCTGCTCTCTTGCCTCCTCATCCCCCGTCGAGCATCAGATCGTCAGACTGGTTCCACCTGAGGTTTCGTCCCCATGTATCTGCATCCGCGACACTCTTCGCTTGGCTGTGCCTCTGATGCATTGATTTTGGTTTCTCAACCTCTTAAGTACGATGTCCTTAAGTGCAGGTTTCCTCTGGACGAAGAGCATTCTTCTGATGTCTTTAAGGACATCCATATGGTCCACTCTGAAGTTAGCGTCTTCCCAAAGGTTGGTCAGCTTTTTGACGGCTTCGCATCCCCAGACCTTGATTGGTGATTAACCCATCTTAGTTTTATGAGACCATCCTCCAAGGTCACCGAGTTCACCCTCATATCTCCGGAGTTTTGATAAAGGAGGTCTATAGCGTTCAATAAAAGCCCCTAGTTGTGCCGGCTCTAACCCCTTTTACTCGCGTACATGGCGCCCAGATGCAGGTAATTCGCTGGCGCCAGGGAGGTGGGCCAACCGCTAACTCCGGCTGTGAACCTTGCTTGTTGAACTTTTGATTTCTCTACTGCCGCAGACATATTACCCTTTGCTTGGACCGGTCTGGTCGCTTTTTGTCTAGGGTCATTAGTCCCCTTCTGTACAGAAGACGTACTTTTGCGGACTAGTCTGAACCATCCTACCACCTTGATCCACAAAATTAAATTGAAATTAAATTCAAATGTCAAAATTTACGATATAAATGTGGCGGTTCTATTAATTTTTCACATATTTCTTACCAGCAGCGTAAAAACGATATTCGACGCGTCGACTTACGCGAACCCAAAAGCAAACTTAAAATAGTTGATGTCGTTTTTGGAAAGTGTCGTAGTCGACTTCGAATTGCGTAAACTGGGTCCAGGACTGCTTTAGCACTTTCAGCCGACGCAAGTCCATCTTCCAAAACCGCCGTAGCACCATCGGAAGGTAATTTTGCCGGGGCTGGTTCTGGGAACCGTGGAGATACCTAACCTGTTAAGGTTTACCATTCCTTACACCTCCACTCCTACAGAAGTGCCTTTATTTACTTTGTTATTTGTTTTTTTTTAACTTGCCCCATATGTGCTCCCCCGATTTGGAGGAGAAATAACAGTACCAGTTGGACAGAGATCCCCAATACCCAAGTCTACTCAGAACACAACAGAAAATTGAGCTGCTCCTGAGAAGACACAGGAATGAGACCACGGAGGAAACTCCCTCAGCATGGCCTACCACAACCTTGGATTGGGGATTTTTCCAGAAGTTTTTAGTAACTTTACTACGTTCTAGGATGCATTGCCGGTAGCTACTACTTTAAACTAACACTTCAGAGTGTCCAGAGAAGAATCCCCGAATCATACAAGGCTTTCAACTCTTTCGTCCACCCTCCAGCAACTCTTGCATCACAAGAAGGTACGGGAAATAGAAAAATAGTATCATACCTATAGCTAGTCATTAAAGAATGTAGACGAAGTGTGCTTGTAGCGTAGGGAGAAAGTAAATAGGAAAAAAACAGACTGATTCCATTTGCAATGCAAAATCAGTGTGAGGACGCAAATTCTTACACTACAAGTAAGCCTTATTCGCCGCATTGTGATATATATGTATATTGTTCTTACGTAGTCATGTTATCCAAAACTCAGTCCAGTGTTAAGGTCAAGAAATATATGTGAGTGACTCATGTCAGAAATTTGGTGTCCATAAATGCTACTATTACCTGAAGACATTGTGTTATTCCGAGATAAAATTTTAAACAAAGTTTCGATAAACTTTAAATCCATTCAATGAAGCACCCGATAAGTAATAAATAGAAGCTGAGGTAAGCTTAAAAAGAGCACGGGAAAAATTACTGCGCTACAACGGAACGTTTAATTAGTAATCGCGTAAATCAGGTGGGATTAAAAATTTTAAAAGAAAATTTATTTCTTTATATTTTTTTAAATAATAATTTTGCGACTCACTGTGTCTCGTATATCTGGCATGAGAACCTAGCGTTAGTGTTGTTTCGTGCAATTTGATTATTCTTCCTTTATATCCATAAAAGCTAAGCTTAAAACACCTTTCAATAGTTCTCACCTCACATACGGCGAGTGAAAACCCGATTTGAGGCAACGGTTGCAAGTGGAAATACAGTTTAAAGTGTATTCCGAACCAGTGATCGCCGCCTGTGGGATTCGAACCTGAGACCTGCGGATTGGTAGGCAGACACCTTATCACTTACTCCACCGACGACTCATTAAGCCTTAGTGAAAGTATTAGTAATATAAGCTGATTTTTCCGATGTAGGTATGAATCCAGCATGAGAAAGTAAGGCTAGTAGGCAAAAGAACGAATCGAAATATAAAATCAGGCCACATTGTATTTATTCAATAAGAAAATTTAAACGTTACAATCTACAAGTTCAACGCACATCGCGTTATTTATGTGTTTGCAAATAAAGGAAGTAATGATAATTCCTCCAAATATTTAAACTTAGGAAATCTTAAGTCTTATCTATCACTATCACACCTCGCAGGCACTGCATGTAGAGATTGCATTTGAAGAGGCCACCAAACAGAAGCGGAAAATACTTCCATTCATTTTATGTTATTTTGGATTAAAACCATGTATCCAAGCGCATCATTTTAACACAGTTGCTGAATGTAATCATTATCGCGGATGACTTAGGTTATCAAACCTATTCAAATGTTCCAATGAACAAAAAACGCGCGATAATGAAGTGTCCGCTTTGCAGAGTTCGACGGTGACTTCAGTTAAGAACAGGTCTCAGTTGAAATTTAGTCGGAGATGGAGTACTTAACTTCGGAGTGTGTGTCCCAAAGTGTAGGGCCAGCAAACCAACTAATCGCGCTTTTGATTCAAACTCTTCTTGCAGCGCATTGTAATATATCACCGGCTAATTTATGGCCTGAAAATTATGGACCAAAAGCAGTAAAAGACGGTGAGTAGAATCAATAGACTGTGTTATATATAGTTGTTAATACCTTCTCCTAACGCGAAAATTGAAGGACTCCCAGCCTACGATTTTATTGTGGTTGGTGCGGGATCAGCTGGATCAGCTATTGCTGGTCGATTAAGTGAGAATCCAAAATGGAAAGTTCTTCTTTTGGAAGCAGGAGGTGATCCACCAATCGAATCAGAGGTTTGTAATAAAATCATTTTGCCGAAATTTCTTAATAGAATGTTTTGAATGGAAAACAGGTTCCAAATTGGTATTTAGCCGTACAACACTCCGCTCATGACTGGCAATATTACACTGAACCAAATGGTAAATCTTGTATGGGAATGAGAAATGGAATATGTTTCTGGCCACGCGGAAAAATGCTAGGTGGCAGTAGTGGCATGAACGCAATGGTCTATCTTCGGGGTAATAAAAAGGACTTCAATGACTGGGAGGAACAAGGAAATCCTTCTTGGGGATGGAAAGATGTCGCAAAATACTTCCAGAAGTCACAAGATTTGAAAACTGATGTCACGGAGGAAACGGATGAATCATACGCCAAAGGCGGTCCTCTGGCTCTGGGTCAATTTTCAAGTAAAGTCGATTCATCAAATGTGATTATGCAAGCTGCTGAAGAACTCGGTTACAAAATTGTCAGTGATTTTAGGGAAGGCAGTTATATCGGGTACGGCAAAGTTCTGGGAACTGTTCACGATGGGCGAAGATTTAGCTCGGCTAAAGCATATCTTATTCCAGCAAAAGACAGAAAAAACCTGCACATTATTAAGCATGCCCATGTAAAAAAAATCGAATTCGATGAAAACAAAAGAGCTACTGGGGTGAAATTCGTTTACAACTCTACCCAGGAATTTACCGCTCAAGCAACCAGAGAAGTGATACTGTCAGCAGGTGCAATAGGAACTCCGCAAATATTAATGTTATCCGGAGTTGGACCTGAGAAGCACTTAAAAAAACTTGGAATTCCAACAGTTAAAAGCTTATCAGTTGGAAGTAACCTTCAAGATCATCTGATCGTTCCGGTTATTTTCAGCATTAACAAATCGACAGCAAAGGCAGCCACAAAGGAGGAGCTTCTTGATAGCATTTATAACTACCTCTTGGGTAGACCGAGTCCACTCTCCCATCACGACAGTGCTAACGTAGTTGGTTATGTCAATACAACTCATCCCGAAGGTACCTACCCTGATATTGAGACGCATCACTTCTACTTTGCTAAGCAATCGCCAGCAATGCAGTTTTATCTCACCACTGTAGGATATTCTGAGACTGTGGGACGTTCAATTTATGAAGCAAACTTGGAAGCCGACACGCTAATTGCAGCGGTAGTGTTACTCAAGCCAAAGTCCAAAGGAAAAATTCGACTAGCTAGTGCAAATTATACAGTCAATCCCAAGATATCTCCTGACTATTTAGATAAAGAAGAAGATATAGAAACACTGTTGCGAGGCGTAAAATACCAGTCTCAGTTTGCCGCCACACAAGCGTTTAAAGACAACGATGGCAAACTTGTTGAACTCACTTTGCCGAGCTGTAAGAATCTCGAATTTGAGTCCGACGATTACTGGAAGTGCTACATTAAGTACTTGTCAACGACTATATACCACCCGGTGGGGACAGCGAAAATGGGTCCCGACACTGACAAAAAAGCTGTGGTAGATGATCACTTAAGAGTAAAAGGTGTTCGAGGCCTACGTGTTGGTGATGCCAGTATTATGCCCACAATTGTTAGTGCAAACACCAACGCTGCTTCCATTATGATAGGAGAAAAATTAGCAGATATGATTAAAGAGGATTGGACTGTGCCAGGTGAAGAAGAAGAACAAAAACAAGCTGAAAAGCAGAGTAAGAAAGTTCCGTTGAAAAAATTAGAGTTGTAAGGCTTATAAAGGGTTTTTTTTTTGTATAGAACTAAATAAAAAGTATACTTTTATGCATGTAAAAATGTTTTTTTTAATACTTTTTCCACTTATTATATTTTTTATTGGGCCAACTTACCAGGGCAGTGCAGTAAAAATTTTTCAAGACAATGGAAACCCAGTTTACTTCTTCTTAATGTAATTGCCCTCGGTTCATTGTCAATTTTTTTTTTTTATGGAAAATTTTTGAACGATGACTACGCAGGTTACTAGGTGATTCGGGGTAATATGGCAAACATTGTTATAATCGGAGATTTTACCCAACTAAGCCTTTCAAAAAGAAAAACGACTGCAAAATAAAACTTAACTTAAAAAATGAAAATGACCGCGCTTTTTTTAAATCCGACGTAGACCACTTTCACAATGAGCCATGCCTTCCTCTTGTAAGAATATACACTTATCGTAAATAAAGTTAGTGCTACATCGGATTTCGTTAAAAGATGGTCGAAGGAGTTTGATGATCCATACATAACGAAGCGACTTTACTGTACTTTTATTGAACCAATTCTCGAATACGCTAGTCCAGCATGGTCTCTTTTCTTTACGGGTGCCATCGTATCGTGGCAGTCCAGCGTAGATTCGTGAGATTTGCCCTTCGTGGCCTTCCCTGGACCAATCCTCTTTTACTGCCTATTCAGATGGATTCAAACTTATTTCAGCGGAGATTCCATAAATTATGCATTTTACTGCTTGCAAGGCGTGGTTAATTTCCGCGAATTGGTGGGGAGTTTCCTTATCACCGAACAAAATATGGTACACACGAGCCTATTACATGAAGCCACTTTGTTTGTATTGAGTTTCATTTGTCGAAATTGAAAATCAAGGATCTGCTTTACTAGACTTACGGTTTATTTTAGGTTCTGGGTTTTCTCGCTTCTTCGATTGTTTTGTTTTTTACAAATTTGTGCAAAAAAAGTGTCCACCTAAGAAAATACAGAAAGAGACAAATTTAGCTTCATATTTCCGAAATCTTGAACTACATGGAAGTATTTAAGGAAAATCGTGTTGGTTTACTAGTAACTAGTATCTCCTCAAAACTCCATTAACTTCATTCCAGAGTTCTTCTAAATTCCTAATTAGTTTTATGGATTTCTCTGTTGATATAATCCCATAAAGCTTCGATGGGATTGACTTTGAACAGGCTAATTTTCTAATACCGGTAAGCATTTCTTCTGAAAGTAGGTAGTTACCACCTTCGCTTTATGACAGGATGCATTATCTTGTTGGAAATGAAAAATTCTTGGTGTAGGCGGGCTGGGAATGCTCGGCAATGAAGAAGTTTATAAAATGTGAAGATATTCTTAGTCATTCACTTTAACCCCTCTTTCAAATCGGTGTATCATGCCTACACCTTTGGCTGTAAAATAGCCCCATACCATAATTACTTAGTTGCCTTTTGATGTTGATTGGATGCAACTTTCTGGTTGATCAGACTTTAAACGAAATCGCGATTCGTCGCATCAAATTAATTTGATCCAATCCGTTTCTTGGTGATCTTTTGCCCATTGTAGCCTAGCCTATTTGTGGCATCCCATAAGCGTTGGAAGTCTTCCGCAACGTCGACTTTGGACTTGAATTGACGGATAATCATATAGCGACTAACTTTTTCACTGCTCGAAGAGATAAATTTCTGTGAAAGACCACTGATTGTTGTCTTTCGGTTTCATAAAACTTGGTGCTCCAGGGCGGTAACGTCTGTAGTGCTTAGCTTTCGATGTCTGCCGGATCCTTGGCGTCTTGTACACTCTACCTTGCCCTAAATGCAGCGTGATTCCTTTGTAGTTAAGCCTAAATAATTTGGGAAGAAATCGGTGGGGGTTGTAGCTCAATTTTGGAGCGTCTGAAAAACGAAAAAATGCAAATGATACGAAATTCTTGTAATTGAGCATTGACTTGGTCCGATTTCAAAATATTTGATCTGTGGGCAAATGCCGCTAACTGAAAAATAAAATTTGAAAATGGCCTAAATATTGAAGTGAAAATCGTGCATTTTTTTAGGCCCGCAATTTGAATGGCCACAAGTTTTTTTATAATTTGCATTTTTTTTCACACGCTCCAAAATTGAGCTACAACCTCCACCGATTTCCTCCCAAATTTTTTACGCTCAACTTTCAGCGCCATCTATACAGAACCAGGAAGTAATGAAAAACAATTTTTATTTTGTGATTGTAAATACTTAAATAAAAAAAAATTTAATAGGATAAGATAGTTAAGATACGAAATTGTTTAAGGTGGTCACTTTTTTTGCACACGGGTATATATTTTCATTAGTTGTGGTAACCAGAACTTTGAGGAATTTTGAATGAATAAATAAATAAATAGATTCCTGATGCTTAAACTATATGGCCTGCGCTAGATCTCTGACCGCAATGGAATTCACAGGAATAAGGCGAAAGGCGCTCGGGTGTGGTTTCGTTCATCGACTAGTCGGTCGGCTGGGCTCTGGAAGCCAAATTTGGATAAATGAAAACCAGCTTTTTTCCTGAAGAAATAGACCTCTAAAAGGCTGTAGTCATGTCAATACTATAGCTACTTCTTTTGACACACACACAATATTTGCGGATTCCCATAAATAAGTTCTGGAAAAGCCTAAAAGTAGCCACAACGCTTTAGTCGAGGACTTCCTCGCAGAATTGGAAGATGTGGCCAACATTTAAACCTATCTCCAGCTCCTTAGTTTTATTAGCAGCTATGGCTAATTCTTAATAAACGCGTTCGTACGAATAAACTATTCTTGATAGAATTTTTCACAGAAACTAGGCTTGTACTGCTTCAAAAACATTTGAAAAAAGTATATCTGTATACGTTAGAAAATTTCACTAAGAAAGATTTTACTATGTTCGGCCAAATTCACCCTGAAAGATCCATTCTAATCACGTTTACATATAAATCACACTGAGATCATTAAACAAAAGTTGGTTTCTAAATATTTCTTCGAAGTGACTCTTTTATGTTATCTTCATACACAATCTCTTTGAAATCCCTTTAAAAACGTTTCGCTTTCCGTAGAAAAATGTCGGCCAATTCAATAACAATTAAAAGTAGATCTACAACTAAAGGTGGATCCCGAAACACCACATATTCCTTTGCAAGCGTAATCTGTTGTCAGTAGAAAAGCAAATTGTCAGTGACATTGAAACTACAACTTTCACTTCATATTATCTCTTACGTCACCCATATGAAACCTAATTGAAGTGTGTTTGATTTTAAGAGGTTATCAATTTTTCCAAATTCAACCATATCGCAGTAATTATTATTTATGATCAACGTTCAATGGACTATTTTTAAGTAATCAGTCCGGTAATCTTTGTAATGCGTAATGTCATTACAGGTGACTTCATAATGTAATCCTACATTTGGAAATTAAGTTTAAAACAATTTTAATTATAAATTAAGTAATTCTTAAATTTAGCATGATTTTTGGCGAAAATAAATAAAGCCATTCATAAATACTAACTCACATATAATAATGACGCAAGCAATTAAAGCACCAATTGGATAGAATACTTTGTCTACATTTCCTGCATTCGAAACATAGACAGTTTACGTAAATTGCATCAAACAAAAGAAATACAAATTTTGGCCTTCACCTGGTAAAAGTTTCGTGATCTAATCGACTTCTACACCTGCGCACAGTCAGTGTTCTTGACTTTTGCAATGTTTCAGGGCCAAAAACACTGTTCGCTGTGAAGCTTATCCCGCCATCAGGAAGCAAACATTTAACAGCTTCACATTTACGAGTCGGGTTTCTTTGTAAATTTTCGCAATTTTTTGTTCGACATACGGTAACTAAATGATTGTGTGCCGAACAGGTGAAATCTACAAAAAGTTTTTGCCTGCGAAGAACTTTTAATAGAGATTTGATTTGGTAACCGCGCCCAAAAGACTTAAGATAATTGCCCACAGCAGGTAATTTTGTTTTTGTTCTTCTGATTTGTTAAGCTTTTTTCAAAGGCAAAAATCTATATTTTTCAAAGAAACTGAAAGGTTGACTAAATTTACGAGTTTTGGTTAAAAATAAATCTTAACATAAAAAGAAATGATTAATTATATCCAAACAAGTCGAAGTTGCTAAATGAAAACGGAAACCAATCATTTGTCATTCTAAAAACTTAAATAATTTACGGGCAAATATCTTCGAACGTTGTTTTAGTAAATATGTTTACCTATGCTTACTTGCAAGCGCATATAAATAGCAAATAGAATATCATAAATGTCATTTTCCAATTTTACATTTCCCTTTCAAATGTCAAACACCATTTTTTACTTGAAGTGCAAGAGATGAATCAGTTCGGTTCACCAGCAAAATTGAATTGTAAACTGACGTACCCATAAAGGATTAGGTATACATACATATTTATGTATATATTTTAACGATTATGGTTAGATGATTTTAACAACTGCAATTATCTGAAAGCAATGAAAAAGATGCAGTAAGAGTTGCGCAAATCTTTATAGCCCGAATAAATTGCAACACGAAGATAATTTATTGACGTTTTTGATGAAAACCACAAATTGTGGCTAACTATGAGCACTTACATAAGAAATAGATTCAAATTTGTAAATCTAAACATTTTGATTTTCAAAACAATAATACTTAATTTGTCGTTGTTTATAAATTTAGAATACCTATTTTGTTTATGTTTTTTTAAGTGTATTAAATTTAAAGAAGCAAGTCCTTGCAATTATATTATTAACTTCGGCTAGAAAAAAGTACTGCATTTATAGTATTCTAAGCTTAAGATCAAATTTCGACTTCTCAACGCTGGCTGAAATACCAAGTTTTGGTTCTCTTATATTTTCGGTGTTGGGCCAAGGAGCGTTTGAATACCTATATTACAAGATTATCAGGTTTTACCCGATGTAATCACTTCACATTCGAAAAAACATAGAACTACAGCATTTTAAAACGTGTATAACGTAAGTATATTTCCAGTAACTTTCACGGCAACCGAATAGAATAGAATTGAAGAATAATTTATTGGAACTGTACAAAAGATTACAAATCCTATTAAGTATTCATAAAAGTGGCAAATCAACTGTATTAAATATGTGTAATTGTAAAAAATAAGGTAAAGAAATATTAATATAATATATTAAAAAAACTGTTGACATTTTAAAACTAAAAGTCAAAACCAAATTGAATCTGAAATTCCAAAACCAAAACTAAAACTCTTGCACAAGGTTAGAAATAAATCATAAAGATAAAATAAAACAACTAATTGCTCTCTGCGCAAATGTATGCCACTGTCATCCGGAAAGGAGCCTGCCTTCTGAACTCCAGGTGGAAGCGAGTTTTGACTACTTATTGTCTGAAGAAAGTAAGACCTTTCACCATACCTTGACACACACCTTAGAACCAGAAACCTAACTCCCGTGAGAGTATATATTTCCGTATAAGAATACGAGCATTTTTAACACAACAGTTTTTTTTTAAATGTTGCATTATGAGATGTTATGAGATGTTTGGTTGGTAGCATGAAGTTAAAGCTGGTGTGGTGGCTGAGTCGCACGATCACCATGCCACAGATGCAGGTTTAAATTTGGGATTGTCTGCGAGCATTTCTTTCATTTACAATTACTGTCTAGCTCCAGCAAAGCAATAAATTTTTCCCCATTCTTCTTACCCTAAGTTCCAGTCCAGCCATAGCCATGCAAGTAATGTATCATAGTGTTGTCCCCTGAGCTTGAGTTATAACATAAAAAAAAATTATACTACACATAAAATGACGATTTACGCTTCCCTGGAACATTTTGGGCTTATATGACGAATTAGAAACAGAACAAATTTGGTATTTAAACTATGGTTCCACATTCGTGTTGTTCTGTTTAAAAAGAGTTTCAAAAATTTTAGAACAAATTTAAATTTGACCTAGAGGCTATAGCGGTAAGAGCGAATTGCAGCTCTTGTATTGTCTTCTATAAAAGTAACCAGCCTAGCAATTTCTTTAGAACAATGTTCATGAAATTAGCAATAGATGAGTGAGAGATTACAGAAATTCCGTCGATACTCCACTCACGCGATGCTCTCAAAGATTGTGGAATCACTACTAAGCTTAATAGCCTGCTTTGAACTTTGTCTAATGCAGGCAGTGCGGTATGTCCGGCTCCCTGTACAGGCATACCATGGAACTTGTAAGAAATAGTTCGCTCCATCTGACGTACAAATTATGTTCAAGAATATAAGCTGACGATGCTCGAGATGTACATCCATGCAAGTGTTGGTCAGCGGTGTGAGGTGCGATTAATAAACATTTCGGAAAAGTTAGGAAACATACCGCACAACATCGTTAAAGACTACTGTTAGCTTTCTTTTACAAGTAGATAAAAAAATGCCAAGATGAAAGGGCAATCATACGAGTACTCAATGATAACAAGCTAAAAGTAACAGCAGAAGTAGCAGCCGCAATCATGATATTAGCAACTAAAACTCGAGATACATAGACACGTAAGTTCCTGACCCTATCAACATATTCCAAGTCACAATTCCCTAAGAGCACAGCATGTACACTACATACTAGTATTTGCCCAGACTGCGGATTGGAAATAAGTTAAAGAACTTTTGATAAATAGTATTTATATTTAAAGTATATAAAACATTAGCAAAGAAAGATTAAAAATAATTATATTATTATTTAATTTTTGACTGATCAATGTGTCCACCCTTTCTTTTAACAACAGCTCACAGAGTTTCGGCATCCTACTAAGCAATTTTATGAAAGTTTCTGATGAAATTTTATTCCATGCTTCCTGCATATATTCCACGAGTGTTCAGTCGATGTAGCGTAAACTTTTCTGACGTTTTGTCTAGCTCGTTCTACAATAGCCGACAAGAGTTCTGATCAGGGGTCTGTGGTGGCCAAACAATAACATTAAGCCTTCCCGCAGCTGATAATTTCTCCAAGTACTATATATATATATATATATATATATATATATATATATATATATATATATATATATATATATATATATATATATATATATATATATAGTTTCTATATATATATATATATATATATATATATATATATATATATATATATATATATATATATATATATATATATATATATATATATATAGAGTTTCGAATAGATTCGTGTCATTGTTGTGCTGAAATATGAATCCGTGTCAAAAAATACGCAAAGCGCAACATTTCATTTTCAAGGATATCCCGATTCCTAATTATTTCTTAAATTCTGCAAATATTGCCGGTTCTATCTCTCTGGCATAGGGCGGGAGAAGAAATTCACTCGATTCTAGATAACGATTGCAATTGGACCTACAATTTAAAGTGAATTCCGAAACACTCACATTTACTCTGCAACCCCCAAAAATTAAGTTAATGTAACGATGTAACATTACCTAAACAAATTTGCATATTTTCTAGCCAATTGTAATTTTCGGCAGATTTTTAAAGTGCGGCAAATTTTGTGACGACCCCGGTCAAACGCCTTCAAACAGACTGCCATAACTGTTGGTTTTGTCTCGTTTTATCGGGCTATTTCTGAAAATATAATACTAATGGAATTTCTTTTGTAAGATGAGGACAAAATATTTCCAACTCCTGGTCATTAAAGGAAGAGGTTATTACCTGGAATTTTATCAAGTCGTCGATAAACACTTTTTGACCAATTCTAAACTATTGTACTAGAATAACGAGTTAAACTTTAAGAAGATTATGTATAAGTAATAAATAATAAAAATACGCTTATAATTAATTGGAGAAGATTATGTTAATAATGTAAAATTTGGAAATTTTTTACCAAAATTCAAATTTTGGAAATTATATTTTGAATTTTTGAAGTTTTAATGACACTGTATAAGCATGAAAGCAGTAGGGTACCATTAACATCGTTGGAAAGAGTATTTTGTGACTTTTTGTCATCAATATAAGATTGCTATGTTGCTCTTGTAAAACACGCTTTTAACTGAAGTGTTACATGACCTTCCAATTTATAAATTTAATAATAATTACCTTGTAATTTTTAAACCACTAAGATTACCTCCCCTTCGATATGATTTTTTTGTTTTTGTACCTCAATCATTCAACATTAAAATGAATAACGTAGTAAAGTTGTGCCTCAAACAATAATAACACTTTTGGGGCCAATTAAAAATGAAACCTCATAACGTTTCCAATTCGTTATGGTTATTACTTTATAAGCAGATCTCTAACGAGCAATCTAATTTTTGAAAGTACATACGTATACCAAGTTGTTACTCTTAAAATGTGCATCATCACTTCGATGGAAAGTCAAATGATTCATCCGGATGCAATCCGCTCCATCGTGTATTAGTCGATTAAAATATGAAGGCAAGCAATTTACGCAATCGTAGCTGATATCATATTTTATATCAGAGAGATACGATCAAAACAAGCCCATTTTCACGAATGTACGGACTATCCACATCTCTCTTCGTGCACGCGCCTAAAGTAATCACCATCTGCCGAAACTTGTAAACATCAAACTTTCCTGAAAATTAACTTTGAATTTGACATAATCAGTAGGGCCTCATAAATGGGTATCGTGATTACTGTTGGTACGCAAGGAGAAAAAAGTCGACCTAATTTTTCTGAAATTAATGTAGGCAGGTACATCGTAATACACGCATGTGTGAAGTGGATTGGTATCGACGGCAGCGAAAAAAATTGTTCCCCAAAGGTAGATCCATATAGTCGACAATCAATTACGCCAGTCATGTACGAATAATCTGTCCGTCTAAAGTGAAATTCGGAACGGGGTGTTTCCGCTTCTGCCACGATTATTGAAGGCTGACATTTCTTTGGTGTTTAGACGTCAACAGATATTCTCCGTTCAGTTTGGGTTATTGATCGATATTTTATGTAACCGGATAGGGATAAGAGGATTCCGCCTTTGTTTTCCCTAATTTCATTCGGTGAAAGCATATTCACCTTCTTCTCGAGGTGGTCTTGAACTTTCTTTATTAGTATAAGCAATTAGAAGGCATGAGCTAACAAGCCCACAAATGCAAAGAAGATTATGGGAAAATTTTCAGCGAAGCATTTAGAGCTAGAAGAAGTTATAATTTGCAGTAAATTCCTGGAAAAAATCTTCTATAAGCTTCTTTGATTAATAAAAAGCCGCAACTGCGCAGATAGACTTGATTTATGCTAAGAGTTGGTGGGCGTTTGCAAATGGGCGTTGACTGTGAAATATTTACGGAAATCAAATTTAAATTAAAGAGAAATAAGTTCCTATTCAAATAGTTTGCGAATTCAAATTAACATTTGAACAAATTTAATAATTGTATTGCCAACTAATTTTAAATTAATTTTATGATCATAGCGTATTTTAATTTATATTTTTTCTATTTTCTTTTTAGGTAAGTTTACGTGAAGGATTTTGTTACCGTTCAACCATTTCTAAATCTATCTGGTAAGATATAAAATACTTTACGATAAGAGACTTTTTTGTTTATTGGAAATGAATTTTTCAGATAAAGCTTGGCAAACTAATTAATTTACGATAATGATGTGACAAATTTTAAATGCTACTTGAGGCTACGTGCGCGCTTACTTTAAATTCGTTTTTAAGACGATAGTAATCTTTTCTGACAACATTATGGGCATTAATTCGGTTTATAGTGCAAAAATCAGTAGTCCATAAAACAATTTCTAGGACGCATCAACACCCAAGAAAGAAAATAAGATATTTTGGTTTTTTTGTCGTGGTAAAACTCAACGAAACAGCTATTTTTGCGACGCACCAACATTCTCTAATAAGGAAAATTCAATTTTTCATTTGGCCCTTATTTCGTGTAAGGACCAATGAAGATATAACATAAGATCTACTAGTCAAGTTAAAGCAAGATATATGGATGGGTAGGTTGGTTAGGGTGGCTGCCTAAACAGGCACACTTAGGCCAATACTGCCCACTCTGAGACTGCGCACTCAACCCTGTAATCCGTAAGAGGATAGGAGAGCCCACCTAGATCTCTGTCATCAGTAGAACCTAGTTCTCGGGAGCCAGCAAGTATTGTTGGCTAGAGCACAAAGTTGCATACCTGTCACGTAGGCGGGAATCATGTAGAGTTCCTGATAAACCAAACTACGTCCCTGCCAACAGTTGAACCTAATTCGGTTAACTCTTTGAAAAGGGGGAGTTTAAAGGCCGGTTCCTGTGGTTGGCTAGTGCCGGGCAATTGTAGAGTAGGCGCAGTATGGTTTCTTCTTCATCCTCGTCTTGGCAACTCCTACAGAAGTCATAGGCACGTCTGCCTCGGCAACGGTTATGATACTTCGCATGAACAAGATGAGCTCTCTTGTCTGCTTTGGGGCAAGATTCGGCCATATTTGTCGAGTAATAAGGCAGGCGTGTTCCCTCTGCCATCTAACGTTCGTAATCCTGAGTGATGCTTGTGAAATTTCCAATTTGCATGTGGCTAGCGGCTTACCAAGCTGATGATCTATGTATATCCGAGGTGAGAAGAGAAGTGCTGATTCTCGTTAGCTCGTCAGCTCTGCAGTTACTCGTTACAGTCACTATGCCCCCATACCAAAGTGAGGCGTCCGTTCAGACTCTCAGCAATGTTGTTCAAAGTCGAGCGACATGATATAACCGTTTTGGTGGTCGTATACATTCCCGTGAGTGATTTAATATCAGCCTGACTATCTGAGAAGATACAGATGTTATCCGACGTCAGAGTTTTTCAGACGGTCTACGGCTACCTTTATAACCATTTTTTCAGTAATCACACAAGCAAAATAAAGTACTTAGGTCCAGGTGTTCCAAAAAGATACCACCACTCACTCTGCCTCCCAATTGGGCACTGTCAGTGTAGTGATACACTAACTCTTTCCATTGATGGATACCTTTCTCCCATTCTGGTGGGGAAACAGGAGTCAAATTTTGCATTAAATCAAGGCTTGGGTGTGGTAAGTTTAGTGTTTTTTATAACTCTACCGTCCAGGATTTTGGACTGTAAGTAGTCAGTACGCTTTCAAGTCTGAGCTGAGTTAAGCCTAATGCCAAACGAGGATGCGATTTCCTTCCCCAAAAAGATCCACCGGTATGAGGTGGAGAATTGTGTTGAGGGCTTAAGAGGGTGTGCTTCCAAGAGCACCTGTTAACAGTAGCGCAGATATGTAGATAGATGTTTCGATATATATCCGACCAGTTAAGGAGCTTATCAGTCCAATAAAGACAGGATTCCAAATCTTTATCTCCAACTTAAGGTAAGAAAAGTGTCTATTCGGCCAGTGCATGCAAAATAGGAGTAAAAAAAATAGATTTACGAATTTCTAGTTTTATTTAGTTTGTGGTAATTTTTCGAAATGTGCACTGCCTACGGTTTGGCAACATACTATTCGATTTTAAAAATCAGTTAAAGCATTACTGATGTAATTTTGGCCAATTAGTGTTACTTTGTTATGATTTGCCGCCGAAGGTTCTTTAGAATTCTTGGTTTTTTCTTCTAAACTTTTTTTTGGATTATAAATATATCGCACAGGAAGAAATCTGAATCTCTAGCTTATGAAAATATGTGTGAATGTTATTACAAACCTTTTCGTAAAATTCGGCGATGGTTGAATAGCTGTTATTTACTCTTGATATTCTTTTCTTAAAGATTTCTTTATATAATTGTCCTCTTAAGCTGTCCTCAATAGAAAAGGATTATATAAAACACACATTAGGTTTGTTTCCTAATCAGAAATTGGGATTCCGCATGGACAGGAACTTATCCATTTTGCAGAAGAAATGGCTTTAAAAAGGTTGACCTTGAATGTTTCCTCCAGTCCCAAGTTTTTTAACTAGCTGATGGTCTGCCATTTTTGCTTGTAAATGTACAAACAGCTGTTGAAGAAGTGCCCAGTGTTTTCTTTTAGAAATGTTCTTTCTCTTCTGTGAGTTATACTCACCTAATTGTCATTTTTAAGCTTCTATTTTACTGATAGAGCAAATAACTAATACAAATTTGCATTAATCATGTATAAAAACTTTAAAAATGCAATCGACTTGCAAGCTTACTCAATTAATAATTGTCAGAACTTTCTTCTTGTTGTTTTTTAAAAGTTTGAATGAAACGTGTTTCTTAGCTCTTTTGGTGAAATTTAGCTTTATCTGAAAAGAAAGTGTTGCTTACGTCATCATGACATCACAAAATTGTAAACGTCAATAAAAGTCATCGTCATTTAATTCTTGTGAACTTTGTATGGAGACTTGGCATATTTTTGTAAAATGCTGTCTTCAGACTGGTCGTTTGCAAGATCCTCTCAACAACATCCAGCACTCCCAGCCAAGTGTCGTCAAGCAAGACTAAAGCTGGACCTAATGGAGCCTAGAAACCCTATTGCTATTGCTTTATACTTACTTTTCGAGCAGTTCAACGGAGTGAATTGTTGAGTTTACAGTAGTTTCGGATAATCACGGCCTAGGCCGTAAAATCTTTAAGAGGAAAAAAACTGAATTGGGCAATTAACAGCTTGAACGGTATAATCCCTGCCCTACTTCAAGCGGCCCCCCAAGCTCTGCAATGGCTGGAAACCATTTTTAAAGTCTGCTTAAACCTCACATGCATACATTTCATATTCGCGGGCAGCCCAAAAACCACAAAAAACTGTCTCTTGTTGATGGAGAGGTTGTTTGACTACTTCTCTTAAAATTATCTAAGCCCCAGATGCAACAGTTTTGTTTATTTCCGTATCCAGAGAGATGAGAATTAGCCCTAGTCATTCAAATTAATTTTCAATAAAAAATTGCGGACATCTACTTTTATTTTCAACATCGAATCAATGCGTCAGGAGACTTTTTAAGCCTTTAGACCAAGATGTTTGGGCAGGAGCAGGATGGCTATTGATTCGCAGAAATGCTGTTATGTTTTGTGACATTTCATCAAATTTTTAAAATACTAAAATGATGAAAGGTCGAATGATTTGGCCCAAAGCGGTAGAGGCTCTGCTTACCGAATTGTGGGCAGAAAATTTTATCAAATTTAGACCATTTTGGCCATATCTATAAAAGCTTCACAAATTTGGAGCTGATTTAGAAGGCATATTCAGCTCGAAACAAGTAAGCTGAATGAGAAATTATTATGTTTTGGCATCTCGATTTCCCAGTAAGTGCTGCTTCTACACTACAAATAGGATAATAATATGGTACTTTCAAATCATGTATGTACTAGTTAAAATTAATTTACCTTAGCTCAAGCAATTCAAAATAAATGTTAACCCCCAAAGTAGCTCCTTGTCGGAGTAACTTTTTCACAGTCGCTCTTCTCCTTTTGGTCCCTTTCATTAACTAGGTTATTTTAGGTTATTTTCATTGCTAAATCTTTCACTAACATAATAAACACTCACAATTTCCTGAAAACATTTAATTAATTCAATCTTGGTCATTGCTTCAATTTTCAACAGTCACCAAAAAAATATCATTAATGACATCTGAAAAGAAATGACAGTTTGTCTTCCGGTCATTACCCTAAATTTGCTCAAATTCAATATTGAGTCAATTAAGGAGATAGTCTGTATAGGGTATTAAGCCCCTGAATGTTGCAAACACTAAGAAAAATTGTTGCAAAATTAACGCAAAGCATCAGTGAAAATCATACGAAACGCACAAGTTAATTTTCAACCTTTGGAACTGCAAATCAAATGAAAACAAAAATCTGGTTATACTATATATTCATATCATATCAAAGTCTGTCGGGAAATCAAAGGAGTCGTTATACTTTTGAATATAGAAATTAAAATAACTAAGATAAGTTTAAATCAGCTGTTCTAATTTAATTAGTACTTAGTAAGCTCTACCCATTAGCCGATAATTATTCCTTCTATCTCTAGTTCCCGTAATCCCGATTCGAGACAACCGTTGCAACCTACAATTTAAGGCCTTTGTTGTCAGCTGGTGCGGTTCGAACATGAGACCTTCTGGATTGAAGGCTGACACGTTATCACTTACTCCACTGACGGCATAAAGTGTACATATGCGCCAAAGAACTAAAACAGAGACTCCACAAGACGTTAAAAATATTGTGGGGAGCACTGGAGTCTCGCATGTCCATCAAATGCTGATTGTAGGCAAAAAATTATTTTACAAGCAATATAAAAACACGTTTTAGAATTGAATTAATAGAGAGTTTGAGGGAGGATAGACTAAATTTGTCCAAAATGTATACAATTTTTATAAATTTTTTGATATTCATATTATTGAAATTAGAATTCTTCCAAAATTCTTTTATTTTGAAAGAAAAAGGTTTTTAACTTTATGATTTTTGTACTTTATACTTCTAGTAATCCTTGCCGGATTTTTCAAATATTTATTTTTGGATTTTTACGTTAAAACTTAATAATCTTACAAAAAATGGTCAGATGATCTCGAAGTATTTACTCCAAAATAACAGTTATCAGTCAAAACCAAAAAAAATCAAATATTTGGAACACTCGGAGAGGCGTGAGATTGACACCCCTTTCCAAACACTAACGGTTATTTTTGATTTTTATATAAGAAATCAAAGGATAACTATTAAAAATAATTTTTATTTTTTCCGCCATTAATAATCGTTATTTAATGCTTTTAATTTTGTCGGTTATCAGTAACTGTTGCTTTGTATATTTTCCCCCGTCGATAACTGTTATTTTGTAATTTTTATATTTCTTTTTTTCTATATTATTAATTTTACTTGCTTGGTATGGTTGTGGGAATTTTGGTAGACAAAGTAATTTTAGGTAAACCTCATCCCCTAAATTTTTGTTTTAATGTTTATGAGAAAAAAGACTAAATAACAGTTATTTATAACGGTAAAAATAAGAATTACAGAATGTAATTTAGAAAGAAAAAAGTCGAAAAATAATTGTTACTCTCGATTTTCATTTAAAAACTCGTAACCGTTACGGTCTCTGGTAACAAATTGATACTTTTTACCTTTGCCTTTAATCTGTCATTCCTGACTTCTAGTATTCATTTTATTTCTGTTTGGATGTCGATGTTATCTTGGTTTGCAGACATTTTTCGTGCTCGAAAAACAACCTCTGTTTCCTCTTATCACCTTGCTGCATGCGCTTCACGTCCTAATAGAAAGATCAACTGCTATTCCCATATCTATCACACCAAGCAGTCCGCATATTCCATCACTAAATTTACAAACAGCTACGTACTGCACTGCAGCAGGTAAGTTTGTAGAATACCGTTAAAGATGCTAACGCTGTACATGATTATAAGAGCCATGGACCAGATGATCGAATATAAATTTTTAAAAGAGTTCTGCTTTATTGAAACTGATCTGATCTTGATCTTTTAACAGCAGATCTGATGATCTGAAGCTGAGCTTTCATCTGATTTTGATCTAACACTACACATTTCAAGCATTAGAAACCAATCTTCAGTTCAGTATCAATTGCATCAAGTATCAAGAAACAAAATTGTAACGAAGTAAATATTGGAGATAAAGTCAAAATA
The DNA here is from genome assembly GCA_964036015.1 of Leptarthrus brevirostris. Taxonomy (NCBI): domain Eukaryota; kingdom Metazoa; phylum Arthropoda; class Insecta; order Diptera; family Asilidae; genus Leptarthrus; species Leptarthrus brevirostris. The sequence goes on from OZ038373.1 coordinate 99,048,797, forward strand.
ATACGATTCCAGACACTTGAATGTTTAAGTAAAAAAAAAATTAATTTTTCTAAAAAGCTTAGTGTACCCTTCGCTTAAAGCTTAGTTGACGTGAACTTGACTACCTTACGTTATCTTTACAATACAAGTAAGATCACTAACAACTTAATTAGTAATCCCACATTTCCAGCTTGAATACAGGACAAAACGATTCAGTGTTCATCATAAGATCGGCCCCTACCTGAGATTCCGCAGTGTCTGAAAAATTATAAACATTAAGCCACATATTGGTATTCTATGCTCACTAATGATCTGTTCTTGCGATTATGAAACAGGTTTCTATAGTAAAAGAGGGAATTCTAACTAAGAAATTTAATTGCAAAATGTTCTATAAATAATCTCCAGTGAGCTGTGTAGAGAAGCAATCAAAATTTATTTTTGAAAGACTCTTTCAAATTAGATGAGACTATTACATAGAATACGTTGATGACCTTTGCCTTGACCAATAATAATTGCATGAACTACTGCGTTACGTTGCTTTTCTTAGATAGATCGAAAACGTGCGAATACGTCTGCACCACTGGTGGTACTTGCATGAAATATCTTTCAGAGGTGCGAACAGCTTCAATAAAAAATTTCTTGTTTACGATTATAAAAAAGATTGCATAAAACTCTAAGGATACATAAAGTTATAGAATGTCTTTCCTTAACCAAAGTGAAGTCTTTATAAACATCTTATTAGTTGCGTTTCTGATTGACTTTCGCTTAATATCCGCCATTTAACTTTATAACTGTTGCACTCGTTAACATAAAATATGACTATTGCTTTTGACTATTTTAATACTGTCAATCTCCAGGGGGTATTCTGGTTAAGAAGTTGATAGGTAAAAAATTAAACTAAGCAAAACTTCATTGCATGGTTAAAGGTGGTATATAGGTTTTATCATGCATTAAGGGGTTATACGCAGTTGCAAGGCCAAAAAAAGTCGTTTATTTACGAGAGGTCCTTACAAATATGCGTGTATCTCCAAGAATATTTACCGGATCGATTTGTAATTTTCAGAGAATATATATAAATATATGTACATTTCGAAAATGCAATAAAAAAAATCGATTTGTTGAAATTTCTAACTGCGTACACTGTTAACACTGTTTTATTTTTTATAGTATAATTAAATTTAAAAAAAAACTTTGATTGTAATCGAAGTGGCAATAAATACTTGCTACTAACTACACCCATTCAATGCAATGCATTTTTGCCGAAAATTTTGAGTTTATGAGATAAACTTTTTTAAACTTGATCGACATGGTTGATATTGGGCTGTTCTTCGTTCGAACACTTCGTTCAGAACCCATTTCAACCATTGGTTTTTAGCGTTCCGTAGCAACCAGGAGCCATTATAGTTTTGGTCTGCCCGTCCGTCTGTCGGTATTTCATCCTTTATATATATTTATATACATTTGTGACCAAAACATTTGGTATGCGGACGTAGATTGATGACCCGAAAACAGAAATGTCGAAATGAAAAGAGTGAAAGTGTGCTCATCATTCTTTTCATTTGTTTCATAGAGTGCGGTTTCTTTAAAAAATTTTTAGGATCTTTTGATTTTAACCCTCCAGTCACGAAATATTTGCGGTCAAAGTCAATCTATCTCTAATTTTTAAATTATCTATGATTCTCTGTGTGTCTCTCTAGTTCCCGTAAGCCCTTATGGAGCGCAAGAAGAGCTGCACCCGATTCGAGACAATAATGCAACGAGACATCGACCTGCAATTTAAAATGGATTTTTATCGTTATATGTTGTCAGCAAAAAACAATTATGGCTCGCCGCTGGTGGAATTCGAACCTGGACCTCAGGGTTGGTAGGCCGACACGTTATCACTTACTTGTACCTGAAGTAAGTACCGATGAATTGCTATGCTATGCTTAAATTCTGAAAAAAATCCTGAATATAATGAAAATTATAACGAATACTGCAGAAGAATTAGTTTATGAACTCCACAATGTTGACAGTGCAGGCAAAGAAGTAAATGGAGAAAAAAAAACTGTACGCTGATCATATTAACTTGATTTTTTAACTTGAAATAAACATAACCAATAAATTTAAATGGAGCAGTCAAGACTTTGTATTACAATGATAGAAAAAATTATAATTTCAACGCAGTTCATAAATTAAACTTAAATTGCAATTCATCGCGACAGTTTTTATACACTAGTAAAATAACATGGGGTATTTTTGAGAAACAGAATTTGTTTCAAATTAGTTTTACGATTTTATATAAAAATGAAGGAAGTAAATCTATTTTAGCTTCCCAAAATAATAAATAGCAAACGATTGCTGGCAAGCAACTAAAGCGAATGTTAACAACGACGCTTGGAAAACAACTTAAAACTTCATTAAGTCTAGTATTAAGCTTTACAAAAAAGTTTAACTATAGTTTAAAATCCTTTATTCCTTTTTAATAAAACTATGCTTCGATTACCTCATTCTATGAAGGTTTGGATATTAATTTAATATGGTTGACACCGTAACCGTAGTTGAGGTAACAAAAGCAGCGCCACTAAATATGAGTATTTTAAAGATGTTAAATAATTTCTCTTAATTTTTAAGATCCTAAAGAACAGAAGAAATTGTTATTATCTTGTGTTCTTAAGGCTAATAAAAATCAAGATAAATTATTTAACATCATTTAAAAACTAATATCTTATTCTAACAAGTGAAATAAAGTATAAGTAAAATATTTCTGATGCTAAAAACAACAAAAATCGGAAGATTTTTTTCTATCTTTCTTAGTGTTAAATTTTATCGGTCTAGCAATTAATTCTTAAAATGATATGGGTTTTAATCGCTAAAATTATATCCTTTATTATTTACTTGCGGGCTTATACAAAAAGTTTAAATATACTATTCTTACAATATTATTTTTATGTATAATATACACCCCGTGCAACAAAAAGAGCCGCACGTTTAAAGTTAAATAACAACAATTTATTATGTAATTTTTTATGTATTTTACATTATTCACATATAACCCAATTAAAAAAGTATGTTTTATGCAATATGTAATTTGTTTTCAAAAAAAAAATTTAGTTTTTCGTTCGAAATCAAAAAATGCTTCATAAAAATTAAAAATACAGTAAGCCAACAATATCTCTTTATTTTTATTAAACTTAAAAATGTATTTTCAAAACTTAAAAGTTTTAAAATTGAGTTTAAAAAAAAATTAGTACTTTGTAGTACCGCCCTTTGCCTTAATAACGTCTCGAACCCTATGCAAGTATGCAACTGTACATAGTGCATATTTTTAGCAGAAGAGTGCTGTTGCACATCAACAACCGTTAAAAGCAATTTGGACATCGTGGAGACTATTTAGCACGAATTGAGCCGGGAAGATATGAAAAAGCAAACCACGTGCGGCTCTTTTTGTTGCACGGGATGTATATGTATATTGTTTAGAAATATTACCTTTTAGATGCAATTCTCAACGCAATAAACGCTAAATACTAAGCCAACCAAAACTTCCGTAATTTCAATTTTAATTTTGTTATTCCACATTTGACCGAACATCCTTTTACCTTATTTTTTTCACCTACTTTACGGTTTATCTTATGCCACACAATTGTGTTGAGATCGGGTGATTTTGCTTCCTAATTTATTTAATCGCCAAGTTTCGAGGACAGAAAACTTCTAATGGAGCTAAAAAGGACAATGAAATATTGATTTTTTATTATATATGTATATAGTTGCTTTTAAGAAGACCTTAAGATGTCCATTTGCCACACTTTTGTTACTGATTTTGCACGATGATATGACAGATAGTCGTCATCCATATGTAAAAAGTTTTTTTCAATGGCTGGTACCGAAAACTCTTTTACGACCATCCCATACATTTTAGCGGTCATTGTTCCGTTAACAAAGTGCAAAGAACCCAGATTGTAAAAGAGAAACATGCTTATACCATCTGGTTATTAAGAAACTCACCGTTTTGAATATGCATTCGTTATTGAATCCTTCATCCGCTAAACGTCGCACTTTTGGTAATTTTTTTTTGCACAATAAATTCAATTTACGTTCATCATGAAATCTGCCTGTTCACGGCAACATTTATTTTTATTATTACGCAACATTTATTTCTGCTTTAGTCGCACTCGGCGCACTCACATACATAGTTACAATATGACCATAGGACGAATCTTGATATGCTAAAGGCAAGATTTTTTTTTATCCTCATCAATTGCTTGTATTCCTCGGAAATTTTTGGTGTCATTTGCTAGTGCTGCAGTAATAATTAAATGTTTCAGCAAAACTCAGCGAAAAGTTCTTGATTTTCCGCGAAATTGATGTTTCGCAATTATGCAAAATATCACATACGTTAATATAAAAAACACACAAACTATATTTCGTGAACACTTGTTTATTATTCCACTTTATATCATTAAACCTACGCGTTTCGTTCTATTTGAACATCATCAGGGCTAACTGGCTACTAAAACAATATTTTACAAATTTGGTTCTACACTCTTCACAATCTGCGGATTTAATAACGGACTTCTGTTTTTGGTGATGTACTACCGCGGGAGTAGACAATTTGTCATGCCGGCGGCAATGTATTGTTCTGCTCACAACATCTGACGTTAAAGAAACAAGGTTATATTGCTGGATAGAAATCCGTTTTAGCAGGCTCAGTTGTAATTTTTATTATCGAATCGGGTGAAATTATTTTCCAGCCGCATACCGGTTTAAGGGAATTAGAGAGAGATAAGAGATTGATGTGATAGACTCCCGCAATAATAGCATCAAATTGACAACTGTCAAGCAATTTTAAAACTTTACAAATTAAACGAACAATTGGAAGTTTCAATTTTTGAGCTTCTCTTCTCTATCATTAAAAATATATTAAATGACACCCATTTGTCGGCCTGAGTAAAGCTATGAGAAAATATTGAAAAAAATATTCTGGAAATCCTCTCTATATAATTTTAACAGAGATAATTACTGTCGTACAAGTTGATAGCAATTCGATATATCCTTACTTAATCAACATAGTTCAAGCACCATAGAATTCTGTTTCTAATTTATTCTTTTGCTTCCTTAGTAGATCTTTGCATCATCTGTTTACTGGTTAACCACATTCTAAAACGCTCCTTTAAGTACCGCAAATGAAAAGAGAAGTCCAAGTATCACCTTGATAGTGTAATAAAAGTTCAATTAAAGTCATGACCCAATTGACGTACAAATAATTAAGAAATTCTCTGAAATAACTCACTCTTGCGTGGCAGAAGCCCTTTGAGATATTATTAAAATTCCGAGCGGAAGCGGTATCAGAAGTTAAGTGCATTCTAAAGTGCCACTGTAAAGCGCTTACATGCACCCGAAGCATTCTTCATTTTTGTGAAAGGTAAAGATATAGGAAAGGTATAAAATTCCAAAAAGACTGAATTTCTCCACACCTCGGATTAAACAAATTTGCAAATTTATCGACAAGAGCCCATAGCATATTTTAAAGAACGGACTGGTAACAAAATGCCTCCAGGTGGAATCATGCACCAGTGATCGTCGTCGCATTTACCACCAAGGTGAGTCGTGATTTCCATCGGCGCACGTTTCACTCCAAATTATCGTGTCGAGAGGATTTGTATTACAAAATACAAATTTCAGAAAAACTGAATGAAAATTGTTGTAATTTTTGCATTCGCATTGTTCGACAATTACCCACAACCGGGTAGAATTAGCCTCCACTTGGGCATCCATAATTCGCCAGCTCATTATAATCCTCCAGCCGCGTGATTAGGTGCATTTAGATATCTCTAATTGCATACATTCAGTGCCGTCAGGTGAATGAACAAATCTCATACACAGTAAAAATGTTTGATTGAAATTCGTTTGATGTAATCGGTAGAAAACCTGGTCCTATGACTTGCCGCAACAAAGGAGATAAATGAGACGGACACATGCCATCAGATACTTGTGCAAAGAGTTTGTAGAGATTGGCCAAGCGGAAACTTGAAGCAGATTTAACCAAAATTACCAGAAAAGTCATTATTAAAAAACCATTTTCATTGGTGCGTTCTTTTCAGGTGCTCACAGACATTTCTTAGTTTGTTCACTCGTGGAGCAAGTGCAGAAAAATAACGGTGTAACAATTACCTACACTAGATGTCATGAACTCAGGGAAAATTATTTGAATAGCGCTGACGTTTCCGGTTATGAAACTGAAATAGAACAGAAAGAAAAATGGAAATTTAACAGATTTCACAATTTTTCAGTCAACCAATGAAATAATTTTAGGCATAAGTTAACATTTCATGGTACATTCAGTTCAAGTCAATTTAGCGGAATAAATTAACAGAAAGATTTTACATAATGAACACCGAGAAAGAATTTTAAGTTCATTCTGAGTTGTACACTTGAATAAAAGAAAAGGACAGGTACAAAATATAAAACCAATTACTACGAAATCTTTAAGTTAGATTGGGACCACACCGACCATACTGTCCTAGCCAAACACCATATGTCGAAAATAAAAATATGTAGATTACGCATATTCCTCCGAAGGCGTTTTTCGACCAAAAAATCAGTTTTCGACGATAAACAAAGCTTCTACGACAAGCAAAACTTCTACGACGTCTTCTTACAGGACAAGAGTAAACAATTTGTGATTAATGTTCTAGTGTGTGTCTTTTTATAAGATTTTGTTTTTTAGTGTGAATTACCACATTCTTTTTTATTAATTAAGAAAAAATGGAATGCAATTGAAAGTACGTTATAATCAACGAAATATTGTTAAATTTCGCGATGAAACAGCAATTTATTTATACGATGTACACATTACGCAGAATGCAATGTTTACAAATAATAACATGCATAACGGTTGTTCCCTTAAAATTTAATTTCCTTTTGTTAAAGTTACATAAACAAAATATGTTATTAATACGGTCTTTGCAAATTTTTGACAGATTTCGACAAAATGTCAAAGAAGAATTGTCTCAAGACGAAATGTCTTTGTCCAAGGCGAATTTGTCGGATCCGTTTTACGCGCAGACTTACTGGAAAATGCTTTATACAAACAATGGTTACATTATCAAAATATTCTTGATTCGATAGTTTTTTTTAGTTTTAAGCTTTCGTGGTTCAAAAGGGGAAAATAAAGCGTATTGGTCTGACTCGTGCAACTCGTGCAGGGCTAGTCGTAACAGGTTGAAAATTGGTACAAGGATCGATAATTACGATGCGCACATAGTTCAATTAGGTAGACATTTACCTACTAGCGGGATGGACAAAAGAATTTTTATATCAAAAGTTGAATGTTGAAAGTTGAAGTGGGAAATTGTCGTTATCAGGGTTGTTAATAATGCATTACTTCTTGTAATATATTACATTAACTGATTATTTTTTCAATAGATCCTTTCTTTTAACGCAGATTCATCATTACTTGATTCTTCCTATATTCCTGAGACTATACGTTAAGAATTTTCGAAAATAAAATTATGAACATAGGTGTTGGACAAAATAAAGTTATGTATAGTTTTTTTTATTAAAAAAAAATTTATTTATGAACATAATATCTACATTTCGCCCTGTAAAAATAAATCTTTCGCCTTTCTAAAACATATCTTGTAAGACTTACTATTTGCATTATGGCACCACTGCTTTATTTAGCCGTTCTGTTAACAGAGGAATTCACGTGCTTAGTTTATAAGTGCTAAGTTAGTTTAAGGGGGGAAGTACATGAAGAGGCCGAAAAAAAGGACTTTTTTTTGGGATTTATTTTTGGGAAAATGAAAAAGGTCCACATGAAATCGATATTATATGTATTTAGGGCAATGTTTTAAGAAGAGAAAAAACATTTTTTACATTTTGAAAAATAAAAAATTAATCAACTTTTGGTGGGTTTCGTAACTCGTGTCGCGGCTGACATCGAAATCGGCGTAAATTCTCCTGGCCGCAATTTTCATCTGAAATGAAAAAACCAAACATTTTTATACTCGATGGGGTTGTTTATTCTAGATAGACTACGATCTTTTCGAAATTCGAACATTAACTATAAAAATCGGGCATGAAAAAAAAAAGTTGGCTTTTTTTGCAAAATTTTTTATTATTTTCGCGTCAAAAATGGTCTTAAAATGATTTATTTGCTATGTTCGTAGTCTATCTAGAGTAGTTTTTTATGCCCTTTAAAATGAGTGCTGGATGAAGAAAATCGGTTCACTAGTTTTTTTGTAATCTTTTACGCCAATTTGAAAAACATGGTTTTGAGAAAACGCCGTTTAAAGTTTGTCCCGAAAAACTGACGAAAAAGATGCAGATAAGGAGAAGGTAAGAGGGGAGGGGTATTCTCAGAAAAATCGGTATTTGGACTGAAAACGTCGAGAACGCTCTTTAACAAAGTCGCATTCATCACTCTAAATTCCAGAGCAGAAAAAAATCCGGTAAGCGGAATCGCGCGCGCAGCAGAGATCCCCGATCCCAGGCGCGCTGGGCCGGATCGGCGCCGACCACTTTCAAGTGGCATATCTTTCACAATTTTCGAGATAGGCTTTTGGAATTTTGGAATTATATTCTAAGAGCATATACTTATCGATTAAGACAATAAAAAAAAATCGATTTTTGAAAACGTCTTCATGTACTTCCCCCCTTAAGTGAGTGCTATAGAGAAAGACAATGTCAGGAAATCAACGGGTATTTGCGGTTAAAGTGGGTCAAATCGTCCCCTTTCTGCGTTCTGCGTAACTAAATTTTTTCCGAAATTGAGATTATTAGTGTATAATACTGTTAAGTATTTCTTTTTTTTGTAAAAAACAACCTCAAAAAGGTCGACATTGGCAATATAACATAACATAAAGCGTGTGTAAATCCGAAAAAGTTTATAAATTTTACATGTCTCTGTAAAAATATTATGTTTTTCATGAACTCGAAAATCTGTAAAATCGCTTTTTTTGTAGTTACGTGCTGAACGCAGAAAGAGGACGTAATGCCCTTACAAAGGAATAATAAAACTAATCATTCAGTAGTGTTACTGAAGTTATAAGGATGCATACTGAAAGATTTTTTTTGTTATCGACTTCCCCCCTCTTCCGTAAGGGAAAAAAAGCTAAATTCAATTTTTTTTCTTACTCTCTACTGCATTAAAAAATAGGGGTTCTTATTTAAGATTTCAAAATTACTCCCGCCCCATAAACAGATAGGAAGGGGGACTAATTTCAGCACTACTGTATTTTCTTTGCGGAGTGATTAAATTTTTATTATGGACATTTTTTCGTTGTCCCTGACAGGAGATTATTGCTAGGGAATTGTAAGACTAATAATAGTCAGTATAAAATAAAAGTGAATATGGCTCATATTCCTCATTTTAACAATTAAAAATAAATTTTTGCATATTTTATATTATTTTTAACAATTTTTTTAAATTAGAAAATAAAGTTTAAAAATAATAAAATATCAAAAGTTAAAAAAAATTCAAAATTAAAAAAAAATTTTTGGTTGTATTGTTTAAATCTTAATGAAATGCCAATTGTTTAAAAAATCGATTTTTATAATTAGTTTTTTTAACATAACCTTGCAAAATGAATTGGAAACAAGGACATATTATACTTAAAATTTTTGTAAGTAAATGTTGTACAAGATAGAGCTAACTTTTTGAAACCTATAAATTTAATTTGTTTTGAGTTATAGGTTTTTTAAAAATAACAAAATATGTTTTTTTTTAAGATGCTTAAGGGCGTAGCAAGTAAACTAGTGAGACATATAATACCTTAAAATTTTTAGGAAAAAAAAACATTGGAATGATATCATGTAAATTTACACTAACGGCGTTAACTCTTGGATTAGTGCGTTTTTGTTTTTACTATTTACAGATTCAGCGGACAATTTTACTATAGAAATGGTGGTTTTCATTTGCCGCAGTTTGTAATGTTATTATAGAGAAATTTTTTATGTTGAAATGTAGGCCGGGGTTTGAACCAGCAGCCATGTTGTTGGGATGGTGCCTTTTAACCACAAATTAACCCGCCTCCTGCTTATCGCCATTGTGTTTGCTGAGGACTGCAAGTATTATTCGTATCTGTATCTTAACCATCCTCCTGGTTGAGTGGAGGACGCTTCAATAAGTTGAATTCTTACTTCAAAAATATTGCTAACAATGACCCCAAACCCCCAAAAGTCGTAATATGCTGCTTTTTATTACACAGTATTCGAATAAATAATTCACCTAATTCATTTTTAGTATAATATAAAATTTACTATATTAATTTATCTTGCGCTAGCTGAGAATCAACTATTTGTTAGTTAAAATCATTATAAAAATATGTGATTTGGTATTAGTGGTTAAGTAAGAGCGGTTGTGTGTGTTCAGGTTGCAGTAACACATCGCTCACAAAAATTAACACACCTTCCAAACTTGAGCATGAGATACTTTTTCGTACAAACGAAGCAGAAATGATTAGATCCACAAAATATAAGTAGTTACAGTGGGATTATTGTAGCCCTATGTCCCACTAATGATTTAAGCAGGCCAGTCAAAAAGTAGTAAATAATAAACCTACATTGTACCATTTTTTGTTGTAATTAGTACTACTTATTTCTCGAAAGAATGATCCGAATAGGAATAAGAGTACTTAACAGTAAATAAAATAAATATATTTCAATCTCTAACAAGCTTCGCAATATATTTCTTTCACTCTTAAGCCGCGAGTGGAGAAATTACTCAAAAGGTTCAGTCATCTTAAAATACTAGAACTTTTACGAGATATTTTATTATTATCGTTATTATATTTCGATTGATGTGGCTCGGCATGTTCAACCGACTTAATTTTGTCGAGCCAACAGCGGGGAAACATCATTAAAACGACTTGACAGATTAAATGACGCACGAACATTTAAATGCTCATAGAGCCAAGGATATGATAGATACATTACTTTTTTGCCATGGGCTATAAATAAATATAGTAAAATTTTATGTGAACCTATTTTGCATACGCTCTTAAATAACATTTCGCTTGATGAACATCGTTAATTTACAACTCAATGAGTTACTACACGGTGAATATTTTCTCACTTTGAGACGTTAGGTCCATTAAATCGTTAATGCTTGTAATAGTTAAAGTTGCCAAAGTAGATCACTAGTTAAGATGGAATATAAATATTGCAATAAACAAGCACATCTTTAGTTTAAGTCTCAAGTATGCTCTTGTTTATGATTTCTTCATGTAGATTAATCCTTTCTATTTGATTGCTCAACTCATGTTTCGTTTAGAAAGTAAGTATCTTCCTAACCCACCATTAGTGTAAAATGGGCAAGAAATGTCAAATTAAGTTAATGAAACATTGATTATACAGGAGATGATGAAGATTGACGTAGATGTTATAAACTGCTCTCTACATATTCTCAGCTGAGCTCAGAGTTAATAGAAGTTATTTTGTTTTAGAGATATGATAGAAATCAATTTCGAGTCGAGGCCTTGTATTTCATTTATAGATGGCTTACCGAAATCTGGAAGTTATAACATACAATACAGACCGAAGGTTAAGTCTATCGGGTAAACATATTTTGCGCACTACTTATTACGAGTATGGAGCTTACTTTTGACCCGGCACTTGAAATGCCCGTCGTTTTTACAAATATGACGTTGGCGGTATTGAAGTTTATTGTTCATCGTAATTTTGTACAACTTTGGCCCTAGAGAATATATATATATATATATATATATATATATATATATATATATATATATATATATATATTATATATATATATATATATATATATATATATATATATATATATATATATATATATATATATATATATATATATATATATATATATGTATGTATATATATGGAGCATGGGGCGCGAGACAAGGATTCACTAACACCAACATGCACCTTTTGTCATAATCTATTGTCATCAGAAAACAACCATGGATCGTTGGTGGGAATCGAACCTGGAACCTTTGGATTGGACGGCCGACACGTTATCACTCACTTCACCAACGGCTTAATAGTTTATTGCTGATTATAATACACAAGATTGATAATATTTTATAGTAAGAATAAAATGAAATTGAAACTATATAGATAGGTTCTAGTGGCGGCTTTGAAACCGTCATCTTTCCCTCTCATCTTCCTGTCCTGCACTGGGTTGTTTGATAACGGCTTGCAGTGAAAGAAGGACTTGTTCCTCTGCTTCTTAATCTTCCAATTTGGCACGTTTTTTTTTTGCTTGGTACCCAGTAAAGTTGCACTATTCTGATCGTGCTGATACTTTGTACGGGTCTTCAGCAATTAATCACCGTTTTGGATTTGAATTTGTTTTGTGCCTTTAAAGCTGCCTGGCTGTCCACGTAGATATTGATCGAAGTGCCTGTCCCCAGTAGAATGTGAGCAATTTCGGTAGCCCTATATATAGTTACGGTTCCGCCTTTAATATGCTGCAATCGGTGTGAGTCTGTAGGAAGAGTGAATTCTACCCCCGACATCGTTGTAGCGCCATCTGCAATAGTGTTCGTAGGTTGATCTGTTCTAGATTACAAGAACAGCCTGTCCAGTATTACCACTCTGAAGTTCCTATTGAAGTCCGTAATCGGTGGTATATGGTCGGTGACAGTGGCTAGGCTAGGCTAGGCTGCTGTGGCCGTACTTCCGCGCCTTGAGCAATTTTGGTTATTGAAGGACGATCATTGGGAGATTAGGGTTGGATCTAAAGCTCGGTCTTGAGTGCCCCCAATTCCGATTCGTGCCAATCTTTTTGCATCTTCCATTATGAAAGATATGTTTTCTTACCAACAGCTTGCCACCAATCCATAATGCCATAAGGAAGGATCGACCGCACTATCGCTGTGTACCTACTTTCATTACGTAATGTAGGGTCTACTACTCTACTATTCCGTTCTGGCCTCGGCAACTGAGTTTTTTTATTTTTTTTATATGATGTTGCCATAGCTAGGAAATGCCCTATGATGCTAAAGCACAGCATAGGCAGGAAAAGAATTAAGGGTAACCTTCTGTTGTTGTCCTCGGAAATGGGTTCAGCCTTGTACGGCTGCAGTGTTCAAACTCTGCTTTGTACTGAAATTACTTAGCGAAGGTTCTGGATTTGTACAGCCAGGGAAATGAGACCTCCAATATTTTCTTGCTGTCTTTGGTTCAGATTCCAACAGTGCTTCATGGCAGTGTGTGTTGGGAAAGCCTTTAAATAAATAAAGAATATAAAATATATATTAATAAGAATATATAATACATAAAGAAATATTAATTAATTTGACCAATATAAAAACTTGAGAAATGTATTTAAAACTATTGAATTAAAAAAAATTATCAATGAAGGAGCCCTACTCAGAATCCAATGTCATATTCTACACAAGGGAAAACTGTCGGAGCTCTTCCAACTGCTGAACGGAGTGAGACAAGGATGCATACTGTCACCTTTGCTTTTCCTGATTGTCATCAACGACGTATTGTGCAGCGCTCTAGATGACCACCTATTGTGAGATGGAAAATTGTTAACCACCTTACGCACCTGGAGTATGCCGACGATGTTTGCCTTCTATCCAACAAGCAAAGTCATGTAGCTCTAATGTCCGAAGCCCTGTGTAGAGAAGTTCGCAGAGCAGGGCCTTAAAATCAATATGGCTAAGACCAAACTTATAAGCTTGAACTTCAAGAAACAAAACGAAATTTATCTTGAAGAGCAGCAAATAGAAGAAGTAGATAAATTTCCCTAATTCATTGAGCGGCACGACCACCATGCCATGGGTCCCGCGTTCGAGAAGAAATTAAAATATTCCACTCCGTCTCTGGGCTGTTGTCTAGCTCGCAGCAATGCTAACAAGACATTCAAGTTTCCTCACTGGCTTTAACCTAATTTCCTTCCGGCCAAAACCATGCTTACGCATCAAAGGGTTATCCCCTAGGCTTTGGCCATATTGTATAAAATAAATCTCGGAAGTATAGTTACAATGAATAGGCCACACACTAAAAAAGGGCCAACAAAACCGCGCGGGACCCAATGAAGACGCCGAATTGGACGACCGCGCAACACAAGGAGAAGATCCGTAGAGAAGAAAGACACCGAGATCAACAAATCGTGGGAACACTTAAAGACGTTAACGCAGAATCGGACCAGGTGGAGAGTCGCTGTGGTACACGAACTATTCTCCTCAAAGGACCCAGAGAAAGATAGCTTCAGCCTGAGTATTTAAAAATCATTACAGAATTTTGGAAGATTCAATCAATTTAATCTCAATCTCAATTCGTGCAATATCTAAAAAATCATTGCAAGAAAATTAGGTGCCAAACAATTTTCGCAATTATATTCAAATTATCATGAAATTTCGGCTTAACTTTTTGAAACGAAACTTTTTACAACTTAAAAGTAATTTGATAAGCCGAACTGAGCACATCAAAAAACAAATAATTTAGGTTCAACTTAAGAACGTTAAAACGCATTTGCTATGTAAATATTTGACAAAGCTTAAGTTTGCGATTTTTTTCCATATAATATCAACTTTACCTTTTGGAAGATGGGTGAAATCGCTGATTTTCCAACTGCTATTGTACTAGTGTTATCTATCATTAGATATTACGAGATAGATATCAATATATTTTTAACCGACTTTCCAAAAACGAAAGGTTACAATTCTCACCTTTTTGTTTACGGCTCTTTTTTGTAGTAGTACTAAGGTTGGACTATGTCTATAAAAGCTTTGTAGTTATTTCTATAACATAGATCTTACTTTCCTACCTATATACAGTTTTCGGAAGTCGAGATGAACATACAAAATCCCAATAAAAGATAAAAGTATCTATGCTCACTCTAAATATCTGACGGAAATAACCTCAATCTGCAAATTAGTGCAGAAAAGTTTAATTTTAGATCGGAATACCTTCCGCTCACATACCCGTTGGCTTATTCAACAATTTTCCGGCATTGCAGTAAAAAAGGCAACAAGAAAGGAAAGATACAGTGAAAAGGTGCTGCAAAAATAATGCCGCGAGCTCCACATATTTTCGGATATTAACGTCATGAAGTGGTTATGACTAGCACTAGGTGTGGCCGCGATTAATATTATCTAGTAAAGCGCCAAAAGGGCTTAAGATGAAAGCTGTCCATACAGACAACATGACGTGAAGTGTAGCAACAAGTGATTGTATTTATTTTTCCTACCTACATGTAACTTGATGTACTTTATCCCGTATAATTTCAGTTCTCACAATAAAAAGAATTAGAATTTTTACGATTAGTAAAGGTTTTTTATATTTTGCAATAAATGGGTGTAGCACTCAATAATTTGTTACAGTTCTGGTTCATTTAGGTGGAGCTACGAAAGCCAGTCATTCTTTGTAGTTTTCGCTTTAGAGTCGGTAAAGTGCATGGGCAGTTTCTGTTTCTAGAGGTCATTTAGAAATATCGTGGAAATATTTCGAAATTGTATTTCATGCAGTATATTAAAGTTATTCTGTTGTTATCAGCAAATAAGATTTCTTGGAATTACATAAACTACTATGGGCCGAGATTGTTTACTATTCCCAATAGGCATGCAACATATTTTTCCTAACAGAGCGTATTCTAACCATAAAGTTTGCTGTTGCCTGTTTTAAAGATATGATTGTGTCATAGTTATAACATGTAACATGGGATCAGTCTCGCTGTAAAACGTGTTTTCATTTTCACTACTTTTCCTTACTGGTGCGAACGTAACGAAAACGTGCTATTTTCGCCATTGAATATGTCCTTCTGCGCAGGCTCATGTAGCGTAGCATTTCCTCGTCCATGTACTGTGAACAAAATTCTTTGTTTTGATTTTGGATACATTTTGTGGATAGGATCGGGTGACTAATGATCATTAGCAGCCTATCCACAATAGGAATTTTGTACAGATTTGATCTGGGGATCATATCCGACCAATATCTGACCTTAACGGAAGTAATCCATCATTTTTGGCACATCAGATTCGGGGTTGGGCACTTTCCTTTCTTCATGACAGATCCGATCTGAACTGGACTTTTGTGCTTGCTTTAAAGATCTGTAGACTTTTATGCCAGATTGCTCGTATAAAGTGACACCGAAAATTACTGCAGCCTCTTTTTAGTACTATGTAATGCCACAGTAAAACAGGAAAGAATTTACAAGTAGATACAAAATGGTTAAATAAAAGAACTTTCTTGGGTCACTATCCACTTTGAAAAAACACAATTTTCACATTTCCCTGTGCCGGGTTTCTTCAACTGAAGCTAAGATGTTTATTTATTTACAAAGTTTCATCATAGGCTGATTACTCAACAATAGAAGCGAAAGCAAAAATGAAAGTGGAAACGAAAAAAGATAGAAAAAAGCAATAATAAAAATAACAAGAGCAAACGAAAATAACAGTAGACTAAAAATAAGTATAAAAATAAACTTATCAAAACGCTTACAAATTAAAATGTAAAAACAAAAGAAAAGTATATAAAATATATAAAAATATAACAAAATAATACACCTTAAGCTTAAAACGACTCTTACGGAGCTGATATCTCGCATTTAACTTAGAAAGATTAAAATCAAGACGGTTCGTAAAGCGATTAAAAAGGCGAGACATTGACGACAATGACTCATTCAAACCATAGTTAGTGCGGTGAAACGGAGCCTGGAGAAAGTCACTATGTCTAAAGAAACGAATAGGAACACGGATGTTCAACTTAGACAACAGTTCAGGTGAGTCAACAAAACCCTCCAAGATATCAAATGTAAAGGAAGTTCTAGATCTGTTGCGCCTATCTTCTAGCGAGTCCAAGGAGAGTAGCGCAACTCTTTCTTTATAAGCGGGGAGAATCAAGGGGTTATTCCATAGAAGGCCACGCAATGCAAATTTGAGGAACCTGTGCTGAACAAATTCAATACGAGCGCTTTGAACCGCATAGGAAAGAGACCATACGGGACATACTCTAAAAGGGGCCGGAGGAAGGTACAAAAGAGAAGCTTGGTGATAAAGGGATTATTAAATTCCTTAGACCATCTCTGAACGAAACCCAAGGAAACGTTGGTCCTGTTAACAATGTAATTGATGTGATCGATGAAAAGCAAATGTGGATCAAAAATAACACCAAGATCCTTTACTATATCCAGCCTGTTGCTAACCACTGACCTTCTGCCTGTGAAGTGCGCCTTCTGAGTTAGAAGGGTTAATTCAATCAATAGTCGTACATTTATCAACGTTCAAAGGCATATTGTTCGCAATACACCAAGAATTAAAAGATTGAAGATCACAGTTCGGCGTAAAACAATCGTTGAAGTCAGGTCAAGATGTTATTGGGCAACGTATAAGAAACTATTCCGCAGAAGTTATTCACAAATGTTTTCCTCTTATGTGCAAATAATGGAGACCCACGGAACTAGTCCATGGCGGTGAAAATCCCGTCTGTATATGGGGCGTTCACTCAACGGATACGTCTTTCTTTTTGAAGAAATCCTGATTTTTCTTTAAATATTCTTTTGGTCATTATCATAATAAAAGATTATACTCAGATCTTGAGTTTGACAATCTTGACTATTTGTTGTTCTTCTCATTATGAGGCGCATATAGGTTAGGTTAGGGTGGCGGCTATCAGCCCTACAGCCGATCAGCCTTACATATACCTGTAAATTGTCCGTTGTGTTATGAGGGGCGTATACTCAGGCACAGTTATAGACCCTCTTGACATCACGACCAGAAAGATTTTTATGGCAGATCAGTCTCAAGCCTTGTACTTAAACTTTAGTTCTCTCATTAGGTTTATATTTGTTTATATATCCTGGGTACCCTGCCTAAATAATATATCAATCCAATCGCAGCTGTTAATAAACATAATCAGCTGCTTTTGCAGAAATCGTTGATGAGAATACGTAAGCGTTCTGCGTGCCTGCCGGAAATACAGTTGCAAAGTATGACTGCAGCAGCGTTTTCCATGTGCTTTTTTTTAAATAAGACTTTTTTTTATTTAATTCAACCAAAAGCATCACATGTCACCAAATAGATCCTTTGTACCTTCTCAGCATTTAGGTGGACTTCTCTTTCTAATTTTTTTACGCCTTTCTTGGCCAGTTAAACAACCGCGTCAATCCTCTTAATCCTAATGGGTACAGCCACTTAGTAGCAGGTTATATTTTACATTGCGGCAAGGTATGCTTTTTCTTTTGCCATGATCTGGTCTCAATCAATACGACTTGAGTACCACTAGAGTACCACTGGAGAATATGCTATTCCCCTTCCATTCCTTACTGCCTGCGATTCTTAGCGAGAAGTTTAGTAGATATTTACCAAAAGATAATCTCAATGGTAAGCCCTTCGTGTATTTCTGTGCCGATAATTCAAAGCTTTTCAACAATTGGCTCCTTACGGCGGTCAACTTGTACTCTTTGTCATCGAATAGGATAAAGTTTTTCTCTCGCCTATGAGTTTATACGCAAAACTTGAAACATTTAAATTGTAGGACTCACTTTATTTGGGAATGCTTAAATCAGCAGTATATTCGCTCTATCGGCAGAAGCTGATAGAAGCTAGGCTGCATGTATTAAATCATAATACGTAAAAAAATAGTGTGAAGTTATAAAAGTAATTGAAAGTAAGTAATAGATTGTCGTTGGTTAAACGAAAAAAAGGTTGGTGAAAGAACTGAACCTTGTGATCAGTTATATCATATGGACTCCTCTAATAATCTACGCAGATTGACCGGTGAGAGAAAAAGCTTTTCATCCATTTGAAAAAGTGAGAGTACAGATGAAATGCCTGGAGCCTGGGTAGAAAGGCAGTAAGATAGAATTTATTAAATGCTATTTAAACATCTAAACAGACTATTTACAATGCTCCGTCAGGACAGTTAGTAAGTATCCGATTTTTTTTATATGATGATGCCAAAGCTCAGAGGATACCTTATGATGCTAAAGCACAGCCTTGAGAAGAAAGGAATTAAGGGTAAGGGAAATGAGGTAAAGAGTTGAGTGAAGGAGATATTGAGATTACAACAAAAGCCGTACTAACTAACAATCGCTAAAACTGTTGTTATATTCTAGATATTTTATCAACTGGAACTGATTCGTAAGCTTTTGATAAGACTGAAGTCAGTGCAATTGGTCTAGAGTTTGCAGGATCACACGTGTCTTCTTTGTTAGGTATCGAACGGGCATTAGTAAATTAAAACACTGAGTTGAATGCTGTGTTTGCTTTAAATTTCTACAGATCAAATACCACGGTCTTCCTCTTTAAATTTTAGTTACTAAGGCATACGTCGACACGAAGAGAATATTTCAAGAAAAATTATATTTCCACTAACCGTTATCATGTTGCAAGCACGACATTTAAGAAGCCGTACTATAAAATTTACGCGTCTTCCAGTAGTTTTTTATTTGTTGATAGACAATTTTTACGGAACAGCACCGTAAAATTTACTTGACTTAAGAATTTTCTGTGATGGAAAAATTGACCCCCTAATACATTTTTCCTGCAATAACCGGCAAATTTTACTTATCTCCAGCATAAATTAGACAGTGTAATGTGACGATTAGCTTAGAGGTGAAGACGTCGGAGCGTGCCGTTGAGGACTAAGTTTTATTCTCAGACTGTGTCCACTTTTTGTTTGTTTGTTTGCTAAAGGTGAATTATTTTGATTAAGTTTAAGCTTTTGAATTTTATGTCCGAAATATTCTTTGAAATCGGAATAAATACTCGGGGCTGATGACGAAATATCGCAATGAAAATTAAGGTAGCTGACAATTGCAACACGATTACAGTCGAGAACGGTAATTTTTACAGGAATTTTCGTTTAAAGGATTTAGAACTTTTCTGTCTGTATATGATAGATTTAAGTTAACTTAATAATTAATTATTTTAATTTAAGAAGAGGAGCTGCTATTAACTGCATTATTTAAATCGTGCGATTAATAATCGTAACTCTGAATCCATTTCGTGTTGCACTAACTGCGGGAGCATTTCGAGCTATTTATACTATAAAACACATGCGTTATTGTGTAAAGAGTTACAAAAGTATAAACTATCACGATATCACATTAAAGTTAGAAAACCATAATTTTTCAATTTCTTGCATCAACGACCTTTTTGGAAGGAATGTCGACATGTTCATGATTTACTCAGAATTGTATTCTAAGCGCAGTTTTCAAGTTTCCATTAAAGAAAATGAATCATTACGAAGATGTAATATCTCAACAGCAGTCAGAATAAATCTTAAGAGCATCCGCGAAGATTTTCTCGGGTTCAGAGGACATGCACTTTGGTGTACACTGGTTAAAATAAGCGCTGATTGAGTCGTTTCGCATACATTCGGTGTCATTATGAAGGTGATGCAAGAAAATTACTTTAATTGAATTTTTCTATGCAAATTAATGCTGGCGTCAAGAACCTGCAAACTATGTTGCACATCAGCGATAACATGTTACTCATTTAAAGTCTGAGGTGTATTATGGTCAACCTTTGACTGCGCATTCGCGAGATGGTGTAAAATCCCTCAGAAGCAATAAATATTATGAAAGATTCTTAATTTACAACTTATTTCTCACGTTTAGTAATAAATTTCGTTAGCAATTAATCTTAGGTTTTCTGATGCTTATAAACATTATAAGCGAAGCAAGACACGAGCAGAATTTGCAATAAGGCGATTACGATCAGCAGGCGGCCGTCCACCACGACGCGAAAGTGAAAAGCCAAATAATATTATATTGTGTTCAGTGGAGATCTGTGAATTAATCAATTATAATAATTGTCCGTGCCGACAATAGGTGCTCGCAGATGAAGGTAGTTGAAACAGGGACTGTGTCCAGTACAGTGAGAGGCAACATAGCAGGGATTCAACCACGCCAAACGATATCACCCATTCAGTCACTTCAGCAAGGCTAACTTTTGTAAATAGAGGGAAGGTGTAGAATTTGTAGGAAATGTAATCATATCAGGCGTAATAAATATAACGCGAATAGTACAGTGCCTTTGGCCAGCTGTTTCTGCACCTTTCAGTTGCGAAGAAATAGTATCTTCTCAACTGAAACGTGTTAAAATTCCCCCGCAATCAGTGAATCGTATCAGCTACATACCGCGCCTGCACAGAATTGCACTCTGTCGCGGTACACTCCGTTCCGTAAGTAGTAAATTCGCATTATGATAGTAATAATATATTTTCTGCATGTTGTGCCGATTGATATGGCCGATAAACCCCGCTTGCTTTATATTAAAATTTTGAAGTTTTTTACACCGCATAAATGAGGAGTCAGATTTTCACGTAGGTACCTTTAACAAACTTTCGAAACGTGCTGCGGTTTCCATGTTTTCCTCGAAGTATTTTCGCCAACAACAGCGATTTGCGTTTGTTATGCTGTTAGCATCTATCTATCGCCGTAACATGGGTATTAAGTGGCTTTTTGGTTTATGTCCTATTATTTACTTGATTTACTGCTATTCGTTAGAAAACAATTTAATATCGCTTATTTGTAAGTTACTCCAGTTGTTGAAATATGGTTAAAGGTCAGTCCAGATTTATGACTACGAGGGATTGTATTGAGGAAGTGTGATTTATTCTCTACTTTCGCACCCTGGTGAAATACGGAAGAGATCATAAGTCACTGCGGTAAACGCAGAAGTAGTAGGTATGTAAATGCCATAAATTGTGTTTGACTTCTGTGGTATTAAATAACTTACAGAATTATCTTAATTTCTCCTTTTCAGACTCTGTAGATTCTTATGGTTGAGAAAGGTAGAAGAAACCGCAGCATTTATTCGAACGTACGACGCTTTTCTTCTGAATCATCAGAAGTAATGGGGAAATTAAATTCTTAGTTAAATAGATAGATAGATAGATAGATTTTAATTTTCTTAGTTCTTACATTTAACTTGAAGGGCGTAATCTGATTGTTGTCTTTGTAAATTACATGTGACCTGAAAAACAAAACAAAGATTTTAGAAGCCAAACTAGTTAACTATATGTTTTTTGCGGCACTTCTTTTTGTCGATGTTGTCTGAAAGCAAAACATTAAACGCAATTTATTCTCAGGTGAAAAATTACTCCACAAAATCAATATTTCTTAGAGTAATCTGTATCATAATTATGTATTGACGCCGCTCGTATTTGAACCTGCTAACCGCATAATAAAAATCCAGTTTGCTTTGCGCAGTGACTGAACCTTCAGGGTAAAAGGCAAAAGCTTCGACAGCTTCTTTGTCTCCGTCTCCTTTTTCTTTTGTTGACGTATAGAGATTTTGTTATATTAATTCACTACTGGTATGATTTCTTGCTAACCACGATTACCTATTTGAACACCTTAAACCAATTCCCCCCATGTTTTTTCTTACAAAGATTTTTAAAAAGCTTACATGTCATTTTAACGTTTACTCTCTATGTTGAAGAATTCTGTAATAAGACAAATGTTATGCTCGATTCAAATTCAATGAAATTAATTTCTTCTTGAACTTTCTGTATTTGAAGCTTTGAACATTTGAGGTACCTGTCTCAGTTTTCTGCTAAGAAGACATACAATGTGTCATACATCATCGGCATATATAATTAAGGTGTGACAACGGTTTCCATTTAATAACTCGCGGTTGGTAGTTTCTATGGTAATGTACATTATGTCATTAATAATAGCAAAGGTAAGAATGTACAACCTTGTCTTAATTCATTTAGCACTGAAAGGACTTCGAAAGTTTTAGCACGTTCCTTTGGGCTCGTAGAGCTGCCCATATGTATTACGACCAATTGCCATTTTAAAATCGACAAATGAACGACAGAAATCGACAAATGATAGTTACTATTATCTCACTTGGTTAAGGGAACGAGGCTATCACCTGCAGCAGTGGTGTCCACCTTCAGCTGGTATTTTGACCATCCCTAGAGCATTACGCCTATCCTTATAACCTGCACCATATCTTCAAACTTGTTCAAGGTCTGATGTTAAAAGTAGCTTTTGGTTTTTTAGCTTCTAATAAATAAGCAATAGGCTGTCCAAGAAAATAATTTATTTTCTGTCTTTGTAGGTGAAGTTGCGATAGGTTAGCATGTCTTACAGGACGTTTAATTGGAAAAATATTTTTTGCTATTTTCTTGTTTATTATTTTCCTGTAGCCGTGTTAATAACTTCGAACCACTCTTGGAGTGGAGGAGTGGGTGTGATATTTAGAAATGGGTGCATGAGCAAGAATTTCTCCCGTTTCCAGGTAACAATTGTAAGTCCCAATGGCCTTTTTATTTTAATCTTTCAACGGAAAAACAACCACGGGTCGTTAGATCGGGTTCGAACCTAGGGCCTCCAGGATGAACTCCGAGATAGTGAGGC
This sequence comes from Leptarthrus brevirostris, assembly GCA_964036015.1. Classification (NCBI taxonomy): domain Eukaryota; kingdom Metazoa; phylum Arthropoda; class Insecta; order Diptera; family Asilidae; genus Leptarthrus; species Leptarthrus brevirostris. The sequence goes on from OZ038373.1 coordinate 99,072,066, forward strand.
ATTTACCGACTATGTCTCTGACTAGAACTCGCATTGAAAGCGAAAGCACTTCAGGGTGGGAAGCTTATCTACTTGTCTCAAAAGAAACTGTTTATCTTCTTTTACTTCTATACTATATAGCATAAATACATAAATTTGTAAGAAAAAATACAGTTTTGGCCAGTTGACGTTTAGTGTGTACATACAGCGCGATCTTAAGTCGTGGGTCATACATTTATAGAATTTCAAAGATCAGCATTCGGCGTTAACCGGAACCTGCGGCATGCATCGTCTCGCTGCCAGTACCAACTCCTAAATCAATGAAAATTACAAGAGTGCTTTCACTTTCAATGTGTAATAACAAATTCTGAAGATTTCTGTTGTGCAGAAGTGTGCCCATTTGTGAAGGATTTGCACTTTTTTTAAATCATTCCGGTTTTTTTCAAACGCTATGTAAAATTCTGTTTTCAGCACAAAACATAAACAATTGAGTGGTCACTGATGGTATGTAAATCCGAACCAGTGATTTATTACGTGGATTACACCAAAAATTCAACAATTTCTACGAAATCATTAAAAAGTATCTTTAGAACAATAAAACTGGAAAAATAAACCAGCAAACAGAAAATCTGGAAATTGACTGAAAACCATCGGCGAAAATCTACTTACAACGAACATAAAACATTTTGAAATGGATCGGCCTCCCATGATGGGAGTGTTGTTAACAAGCTGCACATGTGCGTGAAAAGTATGTGTGATAAGAGCACCAGTACTATTATTTTGCGGCGCGAATGTAAATGGATTGAACTATTTCTGTACCGGATGGATCAGTTCGTTGACTCCGAGGCAATCGAAAACAATGTAGGAAACCAGAAAAACTTTTGTTATTCTTCCTAAAATTTCAAATAAATCACAGTTTCAAGGTGTAAGCTAATCATCACCATTAATTTTCACTTTTCTAGATTTAAAAGAAAACATTTTTAGGACTCGTATCATGCTTCCTACGAGAGTGGTGGCCGCCAGTTCTACTGCAGTCCAGTTATAAATATCTCCAACCAATATATTTTCTGCGAATAGATTAGAATAGACTAGCTTGAGAAATTATCACATTCCTCGAGCGTATAAAAGGGTTCCAAAAATACTTTCAGGGACAGCGGATAGTTTTAAGGAAGAGTGACGAAAAGAATGTTTGAAATCCCGGATATTCTTCAATCCAGAAAGTGATCACTTGAAAAGTTATGTAGGTCGAATACGAATTAACATAAAAAACAGAAAATTGTTTAATCAATCTTGGACGGAAATCTTATTAACGCTTTCTTTATGAAACATTAGACTCGTTTTTCTACATCGGTTGTCACGGCGTTTATTAAAGGTCGCTGTAAATTTGTGAAGTACATGTCTAGTGAAGCGATCTGTTAAAGTTAACTTGAAATGAAATGACATGAAATTTTCATCCGACTAGTTTCGCTGAAATAAAATCAATAATGGAACTTAATTTTAGTGTATCAGTGAAGGAAAGTAACATCAGTTGAATGTATCCATTAAGCAGACTGAATTTGAATAGCATAATTAATTACTCAATCAGTTGTCAGTGCTTGTAATTCGAGATGCTGCCGCTTGTAATTAGAATTGGTATGAAAAGCGGTAGATGCACATTACTTGTAAGCAACGTAACAATTTACTTTTTACTTTCGCATTTGACATGTTTTGTGCATTTAGATTTTTTAGTATCTGCGATTTGCGTCGATTTTCTATAAACAGTAATTGTTAATTGTAAGTCATTATAACGAAAGACCACAAATCCTAGAAGCGTTGCTTAGCGTTATTACCTATTCAAATTAAATATTATACTGTTCATTAGGTTTTCCAGAGTAAAGCGGAATCATTTTGCAAAAGTTGTTTTATGCAGCTAATAATTTTTCAGTTCTACTGAAACGTGTTGATTCGAGAAGAGGCTATTATGAGGTTCTATTAATTTAGATTTTCCTTCCCTTCTATATTACCTTTAAATAAACAGTTACATCGATGCATTTTTCGTCGTCAGTCTTCCCTTATCCAATCATCCATCTGTGCATCGTAACTGAAGCAGGAAGATATGTACGCAACAGTTTCAGCACTAATTCCTGCACGCAACATATCCGTCTTAACGCAATGGGTTCAATACATTTCCTTTTAAGTACTTCCTTTGTGTGTGTGTTGTGTATTATTCATCGTTTTAAAATATATCCATCTTATAGTAATAAGCATTACTACTCCGGCGGAAAAGAGTCGATCTCGTTCTGTAGTTCCGAACCTTTAAGGGTTCAGGGTTATTACAGTTCATAAAACATGCCAGAAAAATAATTCTTTAAATAGAAATTAGGTATTCAGTTCGTTAAGAACACCACTGTAAGGGTAAAGCCATTATAGCTTTTAAAAAAGCGTGGATAGCTGCCGTTGGGACTCGAACCTGGGACCTCCGAGAGAGAAGGCCAACACGTTGTCCCTTACTGTTCCGATATCCTGTTGTAGTAAGTATTACTAATAAGTTAACCTTGTCTCTAGTCATTGGGTTCCGCAGCAATTAGGAACCATTATAGTTTTCGCCTGTCTGTCTGGCCGCTTGTATGGTCGCATATAACGGCCCTCCCATCCACTCATTTATCTACATACTAACTGCATGTAACAAAGGTTGATCGGACTTTTAGTAAGTTAGCGTCGTTTTCGATCATTGCTAAGGGTGTTTTACCCTCACAGTATCTATCGGCATCGGGGGTGTCATTATTCATCTCAGCGAACCGAAAGCTAAGGATTCAACACTGATAATAAAAAAATAAACTTCCATTATTTTTACTCCTTTCGCACGCCACGACTATTTTACCTGAACAGTATTTCTGTTCAAGATTTTCAAATTTGGTGTATATTGCTCCAGGCATTTACTAACATAGTGCACGCGAAAGTTGCCTCATCGACGATTACTTTTATTCCGACCTCATCGATATTTATCGTCAGATGTCAGTTAATTCACACAGAACTTTCATCAATTATACATCTAAACCTTCCTCGTTCTTCAATCTAACTAATCGTGTGTTGTGCAACATGCTCTTAGCCATTTTTTTTTATTAAAAGTATCAACAACATTGGTCGATGCACTTCACTTGAATTAAAATTAAAATTCCAAAGATATAATTAGGCAGCCTCTTCCTTACACTTCCATATTAGACTGCATTTTAACCAAAACTGAAGTAAATAATTTCTGGTCTGCTTTTTATTGACCCACTATGAGTTTTTTCTTGTACCTGGATTGGTGTGGGTTATTACCAGTGGTGAGAGGTGGTTGTGGCCAAAATTTCCTCCAAAAAGAGAATTTCTTCGCTCTTTTCCCATAGTTTATGATACAAATTCCCCCGGACGAAAATGCATACGAAATACTCGAAAAGGTATAACTCACGTCATTTTTCAAAAAAAATTGATTTTTATTGACAACAATTTCAAATAAAGTAGGCAGAATTTTCTTTCCAACTTTTATTTTTATATGAATGTGACAACACCATAGAAAAATTTGCAATCTTTCTCAAATTTGGAAGCATCCATAAATTCTTCTTGAAATTTTTCATTTCGAAAAAATGACAGATAATTGAACGTTATTATGCAAAAACGATCCTACCCACAGAGTAATGATGTCGATTTATTGGTGTTTGAAATTAATCGTAAGAAAATAAAGTAAATGTTACGCTGAGAAGAATGAAATTTGTTCAACGAAATAATTATAACAAATCCAAATCCTAGCAATCATATGAAATAAAAAATTTTTTTTTTTATATGGAAAGTGGGAATCTTCAAAGGACAAGAGAAAAAATTGTTTGTACATATTTTGCTCGAGGAGACGAAATTATTCCCTTTTTCAAAGAGTGACAATTCCATGGGAAATTTCCACGATCTCCCAATACTGGTTATTATCAGTGCAAATGTTTTCTTTCTTATCCTTGCTGAATGACTCAGCATGGGTTCAGGCTTAGGTGTACAAAAAGCACTTTTTTATTTTCTCAGTGACAATGGTGGCGTCAAAGCCCCAAACCGTAGACCGTTCCGCGGCCGGAAAGATTAGCATTTTTTTCTTAAATATATATAAAAAGCTATAGAAATTAGAAAATCCCGTTTCAAAAAATTAGTGCAGATTTGAATGAAAACTCTCATTTTTAAACAAAAAATCACAGAAGTAATTGTTTATAAAAAAAAGATATATAAACAATTGTAAATCCCGTACGTTAGATGGGAATCGGTACATAATCGCCATTTTAAATAACATGATTTCGAGAAGATCACGTTTAATGGAGACTTCTACCTGGTGGTTATATTTTAATTTTTTTGCGGAAAACAAATAAATATAGGCGATATATTGTCAGGCAATAATAACACCAGAGGCCTTTTACCGACTGACTTACTATGAACTACGAATATACTGAGTGTTTTATATAAGGTGGGCCAAAATAAGTCGGGTGATACCTCTCACCTAGGGGAAAAAAAATTGAAGGGGGGGGGGGGGGGGGAGTTACAGGGTGATTCATAAATCTGCAATTATCATGGTATGCACATTACTATTTGAACTTTTGATCTACTCAACGCAGGAGACATCAAACAAACACCAAAAAACTACCATCCCAATACCTTTCCAAAATTGTCAACAGTGTTAATCTAACTCTTACCATTGCAGCTCCAGTCACTTCCAAAAATGAAAAAAATGCTTTACGATTACCAAAAAATTCAGCATTTTCCCAACTTGTCTCCGAAATTCATCTAATTAATACACCCGCTTCTTATTTTTATTAAATTGCCCATTTTATTACCTCTCTGTCCAGGTAGATTAAGGATGTAGAAATTTACACGTACAAAATCTTTTTGGGGAATATTATGAAAATCTGCAATTTAAACAAAAAAAACCCACATTAATCCTAAAATGCTTTTTATTGAATTCGAAACATTATAATTAATTTTAGAATGTTACAAAAGCTGTTCGAAATGTACTCCGCCATTTTCGATGAATCTCGATAACCTCCTTGTAATTCCTTCTTTAAGATGTTTTGTAGCCAGCCTCTCGTATTATCGTCGCTGCAGTCCCAATTATGCTTACAAATTCATCTCTATTGTTAACTGACCTTGAGTAAACTTTATTTTTTATTGTTCCCCATAAGAAAATGTCCGTTGGGGTAAAATCGGTACTCAACTTATTGAAACAAACGAAAAATGTTGTGCCAGGAAACGGGCAAATTTACCAATTTACGAGTAACAGGATGTTTATTTAATTTCAATATTTAAAAGGGGCGTGAACCAGTTTATTTTTAATATATTTTACTAATGCAACCGCGGAAGTGAATTCATTTTGAATTTTGAGCTATTGAATGGTACTGAATCAACATGAACCTTGGTTACCTCGTTAGCCAGTGTATTTTGCCACTTGCGCAGATAAGTTGCTTCAGAAACAAAATAGTAAAATTAAACGACTCACGCCCCTTCAAAATATAAAATTTAATAATAATTTTGTAACTCCTTAACCTTTAAAATTTGCCGTTTAATTTTTATTTATCTCAACGACTACAATTACCCCAACGCTCCTTTAATATGCTCCTCTCTGTTTCCTTTAACCACTTGTGGGGGCATCGGGCGTCTACTACACCAACTCTCCACATGGGCCGGTTCTGCGCCAACGCGTTCAACAGTGGCCACGATTTGTTGATCTGGGTACCATCCCTCACTATGGATCTTCTACACGTGTTACGCGGTCGTTCAATTTGACATCTTCCTTGGGTCCCGTGCGGGTTCCAATATAGAGCCAGTTGTGCGATGTTGTTTGGCTTTTTTCTTAGTGTTTTATGTTAACTCGTTTAACCTTTTCCGGAACATTATCAGTTAATTTTAAAATTAATTAGTCAGTCAATTATAATTACAAGTAATTGTATTTAAAAATCAATTACACTAGAAGTATTTATTGTAGAAAAAGTAGTAAAGATTACTTCTTTTAGATATATTTTTTTTTAATTATACGCCAAGGAATTCACCTCGAAGACAAAAATTGAAAGTGAACCTAAAATTTAAGGTTAGTTTTGAATCACCGACGTTACTTTGTATCCATTAATGATTGTAATATGTTCAGAATCCATTGTCGAAAAATCAAATCTTAGACAATAAATTTTCGATGTTAATATTACCTAGACCCTTACTTACTTTATAGAACAAACTTAAAAAAATTTACACTGTGTGAAAAAAGCCTGTTAAAATATATATGCGTCTATTCAAGATCAAGATTTTTGCTAGAGCTGCATGAAGAGAATAGGAGATGAACTATTCAATACGAGTATATGTCAAATTAAGTTCTGCCATATCACAGCCTAGTCTAGAAACAAGCCCTTAAGCTGACATTAACAGCTGAGTATTGGTGGTGTAAAAAAACAAAAACTTGCCACAGTGGACATAAGGAACATTTTGTAATATCTCGTAGTATTTCTCGCAATATATTTGAAGTCTTAATTTGGATTTTACTTGAGATTAACCTATAAATGTTTTGAATATGTGAACACGATAAAAAATGCCTCTCTTATACAATTTTCTTGTGTTTTTAAGGGAAAACTCTCTTGTGCTCGCTTTGTGTACGGTTTTATTTTTGTGTGCAAGAATTGGTTAATCTGTGGTACAACAAAAATCAAATAATGACGAAACGTTTGTTGGTGAAATGGCCGAACTGTTATGTTTTCCGGCCTTGTATTTAGAGCAGGCTGTGGCTTTATTAAAGGGAAGCTGCCGCAATATTTACAATACCCAAAAGCTGCTATGTTTGCCTTGATGTGTATGTGTGAACAATGAAGTGATACATAATATTAAATTTCTTTTATTATTTGCCCATCTCAACAATTTAAGCACATAATAAGAGTTTTGTTTTCCATTTCCAAAAGTACAGATGCACACACACAAAAACATTACCATAGTTGGCTTTCTTCGATAAGCCCTGAAGTGCGAGCAAGTTAAAGCAGCTATTTTGAAATCTTGGCCACAATGAAATGTCAAATTGCATGCAGAGAAAAGCTACTTTTAACTAATTTTGAACGGCCGGACTAGAAATGGTTAAAATCAATATAAGGGATGTCAAAATGAATGAAGAAAGTTAAATCTGTATTTTGAAAATTCTAATCATTTCATTACTTTCCACCCATGGGAGTCAGAAACTAAACAGGGTTTAAGGGTAACACTAGTCATCATAACTTCAATAGAAATTATTTAAAACAAAGCGTAGGTATACATAATTACTTTAAGGCAGAGTAACAAACTCCCAAAAACTGTCACCTTCACGAAGTAGTCTCTCGATGACGGTAAAAATTATTGGGTACAGAATGGTCTGAAATAAAAAGACAAACGGATTATTAATCGGTATGAAAGCTGAAATGATTAGAAAGAAACATTTTCAAAAAAAAAAATGAGAAAATCGCATACTTGAAAACATTGTGGTGCGATTTTCACGTTTTTGATAGTTTGTGGGCTTTAAAATACAAAATTTTAGAGATAAAAACAGATTATGGGCATTTCAATAGATAATGATGTAATAAACTGTAAACATTTTAAAGGGATTGGAGGAATACTTTTTCCTTTATTTTTGTGATCAGCTCCGTACCTGCCTGACCACTCTTCTTTTACAAGACTGTATCTGGTGAAATATGCCGATATTCTCGAGCAATATTTAACAGCACATTCGCTAGATATAAAACTTTCAAATGTGTAAAACGAGATTTGATTTTTTTTAATTTCTATACCGCAAGAACTGTTATAAGTTCTAAATGATGTTCTAAGTAGACGGATACCTCAGCTTTCCATGTTGTGCTGACCCCAAAAAAATATCTTATAGTTTAATTATAAGGGCAAGGGTCTCCGGATAGAACAGAGAATCTATATGCATTTGAATTAATGTAATTGTAGTTACTTAAGAAATCTGGAATGTCGTTGAATAGCAAAAACCTTAAAAGTGAGAATTACTTTTTTGCTAACTACGCGAAACTTTACAGACATTACTAGGTAACATGTCCTCCTTAACTTCATGCAAATGAAAATCTAGCAGTACCTTTTTCACACTGAAACCTGCATCTACGTAACATTAAATTTTTGCATAAAATATTGCCTAAAGCTTAGGGAAATTTACATAAATCAGCTTGTGACATGTAGCAGATAAGAGTCGTTGTTTTGCCTTTGAGAACTGTAAAGGTAACTTAAACGTGAATATCAAAATACGGAACATAACAGATCGACATTTTGATATTTTTTTGTATCCTGCGGCGATAAGATCAACCAAGACCAATTTACATTAATGCCACAATCGAATTTTCACACCTGACATGCTCTGTCTTGGAGAATTGAACCTCTAAACGAGCATTGTCATTCTGATTCACAGCTTGTTAAACGATTGACTTTCTGATTTGAAATTATGATTTAACCCAGATTTTTAAGTGATCTAGTTTTTTTGACACTTGTGAGTGCTGTGCTATGATTGATAGATACTTTTAACTAGGAAGTTATTTCGGATAAATTGAATCAGATACTTAAATACTTATCAAGCCCATCGAAAATGCCTGTGAATGACCTATCACGTTGTTTTGATGCAATCGCAGCTTTTTAAAACGACAATTGTGTTAAAAAAATCCATTATTTCCCGCGAACAATTTTACCTGGCTTAAGCTTCTATAGAGGGGTCAGAATTAATTGCTTTTTTATACCTCAATAACGGGCAAATGTGATTGATTTGGATACAGAGCCGCCAGGCTTGCTACTAGCATTGGAAAAGATATTTTAATGTGTGGCATAAGAAACGAATGTGAATGCGGCCTGAGCTTATTACCTTTATTAAAAATTGCTTATGGCCGATATTCATTATTACCCGCAGCTAATCGCATCTAATGGCATTGAACGTACTTGCTTGGCTATGCTAAAATGCTTTTCGTTAGACACTGCTCCGCTGATCGATCAAAAAATTCAGATTTAATAAATTATTTCGTCGATTTTCTCGTACGATCCCGTTAATCATTACTCATCTACTATTACAGGTAATAACAAATTGTTTCACTCTTCGGCACTTTTGATATTCCCAGTTTCCGCGTCACTTTAAACCGGATTCGAACCGTGTTGTTTTGATGGTAGATCATTCGCCCAGACACATTTGATTGAAGTGTTCTTAACTGAATGCGTCCATTTAGATTGATGCTCGCATTTACAGCGTTAACCTTACTAGACAGTTACTATCAACAGCTAATTGTCTTCAGTTATTATTTAGTCGACACTGGCAACTTCCAATACTGTATCGAACAATCATTTCTCCACTGGGAAGAATCTCGAGTCTTTCTTATGTTAGAGTATTGCGCTCTAATATGTCGATGCATCTAAGAGCATTTATCTTAAAAAGTTGTCTGTCTGGTTTACTCCTGATGTTTATTGATAGGTAGCACCGGGAGCACCGATGCTAACGTTGTCAGTCCTCATTTCAGCAACACTAACCAGCTTTCATGAGGCTAAGTCAGCCACCAGGAATTGCAAAGGGTTTCAAACATTACGCAAGATTTCCTCGCTGATACCGAACCAAAACTGTCTATAAACGCCACTAATATATCATTATTTGCGCGTACTGTATAAGTGTCATTAAAATTAGATTTGCATATGCTCAGATATGCCCCACTTTCAGAAATTATTATTATATGAGCTCATGTCGGATCTCATTGAATGTTACGAGCAGATTTATTTCTTTTGAGGTTTCTTAATGGGTTTTGTATTTTTCTTCTCTGTCCGGGAATATGTCGTAAAAGAAATGATATCAGGAAGTCATTTAATCGAATCCCTGGACACAAAAATAGATTACTGACAATGGGCTTCCTATTGATTGCGTCGTAAATGCCGTCTTAACAAAGTTTTATGATTCATTGCTAATTTTGCTTTTGAACGTAGTCGTAAAAATAGGGCCCTGCCGGAAGTTTTCACTGCTTTCCCTTAATTAATTAATTTTACAATTTTAGCAAATTTGTAAAAGGAAGTGTGCAAGAAGACAAACCTCTAAATTTACAATTATGGGTGATGACACCAGATTCCATGTAAACTCAACATTTTACAAAGGCTAAACTATAATCAATTTGGGCTTTATTATTCAATAACCAAATTGCATATGTGATGGCAAAAAATATTGCATCGGCTTACATTTATTACAACATTGATTTATAAATTTATTTATTATTTATTTAATTAAATTAAATTCACCGAATAGTACTCAAAAAAAAATTACTACATAAACATACAAAATATAAAAAGCGGAAAAGCTAGAAATAAAAAAAGATAAGTACAAAATTTATAAATAAAGTTACAAAACAGATAGATAGGTACAGGCACAAGGAAACAACTGCATCTGGGGTACACATTATTCTTCTAAGAAAAATTAAGAAGCTATAGAAAATTTTGAAATATGAAGTAACAACGTTATGATCAGAGTATTACCAGTGTTATACTGGCAAATGCTCCCGTAAGAAGTATTGATACCACTGTATTGATAAAATTGTCAGTACCAATAATAAAACTGGCACTAGCGGACATAAGTATTTTCCAGTAAATGTCAGGCATTAGCAAAACAGCCAGTAAGTTCTAGTGCCTATTGCGTTCTGTTTATTAGATTAACCAAACACTAAAACACTTTTCTTGTAGTAAAGTTACAAATTCTCTAATTATTTTTTTAAAATACTGTTGATCACTAGTGGAAACTGGTAAGCACTGAAGCTCATTTCCCACAAGGGATTACGGGTACTACAAAGACTAGGAGCTAACTGAAACTACGTAACTCGCAAATACTTGTGTCCGCCAGTACCAGTTTTGTATGGATAATGGATCGACGTCATTGTCCTCTTCCGGTTGTTCTTTTTTTGAAAAAAGATTCCCTAGGATCTGCCGTAAGTGATTTGAATACGTTTGAGCTCACTCGGTTGAACCATTCCGTCATCACACATTGCTATAAGTGATCCTTCAAACGACTTACGTTATCCTCTATGCTATTGAAAAATTTTAGTTTGAGGTGTACCTACAAATATTCTGAATACATTATACGATATAAAGTTTTTTTCTTAGAAAGCTTATTTTGCTTTAAGGTAACATTTGAACGAATTGGGTAAAAAAATCGAATTTTTAATAACGAAATTCCTGCGCTTCCCGATTCCGAATATATAACACATGTTATATGGAGAGGGTATTTAAATGTCCGGTTTCGGCCTCTTAAATATGGCGGCCCTGCTTGGTCAAGAATGTGCCAAAGCCGGTACCGCTTTTGTTCTCTTGATTGAATTGTTTTTTACGAAAAGGTGAAACAATGTTCTCCAGCTGCAACAAAAAAGGCCGAGTAGCTGCTAGAAATAGAAAAAGGCAAGAGAGAAAGAAGAAGCAGATGCAGTTGCATCTTATAGCCCAGACTAATTTTTTAAATATCTCTTCTTTAACTTTAAATCAATTTCCCCGTAACTTACATTTTTGAGGTTTTAGATGTCAATTGAAAAAAACTAAGGTTAAGATAAGATCCCAGTGAAACTTGGCACATAATTTATTATGCTAACTATTTTAGCATGACCTATTATGGCATGACATTCGAATATCCGTTTTTTTTAACATTTGTAAAAATTAATCCTCCTCCTGCCAAAAAAAATATATATTTAAAACAAATTTTTTAATATACAGTATTTTTTAATCCTTGTTGGAGGTGGAGTAAAAAATTGGAGCAGTTGTATTGATAAGAAATGGAAATCGTACTTACAAATTAACAACAAACGGTATAAATCCAATTTTTGTTTGCATTTAGCGTTAAATAATTTTGTTTATAATTAACAAATATAGTTCGTTTTTAGCGGATTTTGTTCGTCATGTTTTCGTTATTATACACTCCAAATTGCATATTTCTGCTGTAATTAGGTGCTGTAAAAGGCCAAAAGAAAAGCAGGAACTCGTTTAAGCGTCCCAATACCTGCTCATGCAGATATTACCTTAAAGAGAAGACTCTCCCTGGTGTTCGTTTTGTTAAAGTATTGAACTTGAATGCATCAATGACATCAGCGTTTCTGTTTGGTTTTTGTTAGGAGAGTATGCAGTTTTATTTATGTGCTAGGAGTGGTCAATCTATGATACAAACAGGGTACAAAAACAAATTGTGACGGAAAGCTTGGAGGTAAAATGTCCTAGACACGCTCTTGGATGTAAAATGGCCACGCCCGTCATATTTGGGTTCTATCTAGAGTAGGCTGTGTTTCGGCCTATGTACGAGTCTCTGTCGGGCATTCCTTTATTTAGGGCGTTAAGGTAGCGCCCGTAAAATTCTTCCTCAGTAGCCATTTAAAATAAAAGTTATTTAATAAAAAAAAATTCGTAATAGAAATTAATTTAAACTTGGCGTACCTTTAAGCGGCAATGTTCAGGTAAACCCTGGTTGAATAGAAGAGGGCATTCTCCTGTTAGTCCATTCGGGACCGGCGCGAGCTACCATGCTCACAAAGTAATCTTGTAAATATGGTTAGTAAGACTTTTAAGAGATAATAAATGGCGATAAAGCTGTTCCTTCAATAGTCCTCTTAAAGATAAATCGGCAACAGTAACAGCATTGGTATCCTAGTTATTACCGCAGTGGAGTATCATGCGTATGCTCCTCGGTTCAGTTTAATCTAAGATATGTTAGTTAAATCGAAGATATGTTAGCAAATGGCCTCTTTAGTTGATTTTCGAACAGTTCCCATTTGTCGGCCTTATCGAAATAACCTTAGCATTTCTCGGTGATCCATATAGGTACCCAGCAAAAATCCTGTTTCAAATTCGCATAGGGCATTTGCAGTTATACAATTTTGACAAAAAAAAAACCTCTGAGAACTTCCTATTCATGTCTTAACCGAGATTGCAAAATTTTAGCCTTTTCTGATATACCGTTTGAGAGTTGTGTTCGTCGCAAATGCACGGACTGATGGACGGGCAGACAGATAGACAGACATCAGTCGACAAATGATCGAAATGAATTCGGACATTACGGTTTTTACTTTTATTGCATTCGGAAAGCAAAAAATTAAAAAGTACAATAAATACATCGAAGTTGTAAAAGATCATCTGAGAAAAGATGTAATTTCATTTTATACCTAAAAAAGTTAAAATCAATATCAAAATAACAACATTAACGAGATTGGCTTAAAACCTGTAATTTATATGATGATCTATTGAAGTCCTCTTTAGTTCGAATCGGTGCGACATCTGGATCGACTCATTCTGGAGCGTTATGGTAATATTGAACCGATTCGGAGCTAATTGTGGTGGGAGGGGTTTATCGAAAATGTGATAAGCACCAATCACTCCGCCTACCGCCCACCCAACCTACTTCGATACATCCATGATATCCGCTCCTGGAGCAATACGATAATTTGGATCGATCCAGAACCCTGATCGTGGTTCCACAAGGCCCATGCCGAAACTGGAAGATTAAAACAAGAGAGGTGATCTGCCGGTATTCGAAATAAGATGGCAACATACGGTTAAGAACCCGCCGAACAAAGCTTAGCTGCTCAACTCGATTAACATGTCCTGCATATTATGAGGCGTGCATATTTTACAATGGTCATAACAAATGTGCAATAAAGAAGTAACATGTAATCTTAAATTTCCCTCTCTTCACGTGGTCGAGCGAATCGTTGACTTCATTAACTATCTTTAGAGTGTGATATCTGTCACGATCCTTTGTTATGTCAGGTCTGGAAGTCTGAAGTGAAATTGAGTACATGGAGGAAGATACATTTGCTTAGCTTCAGTGGAAGGCAGTTAACAGAATTTATAAGTTTAAGCCAAGTAAAACATAATCATGTAGAATAGAATTAAAAGGGGAGAGCTTGGCATTTTTTTTGAATAAATATAAATAATAAAAAGCAAAGGACCAAGATGGATAGCATGAGGCAAACAAGAAGTATTACGAATATCACATGGCGCGCGTTGGGTTCGATTTGAGAGGTAGGATCCATCTATTAAAAATATGCATAGAAAACCCAAATATGTATGTACGTCTTATTTGAAAGAGTATTTCGTTGATCCTGTCAAAGGGGTTGCTAAAAGCAACAAAATACTCTTTCAATAAGATGTACATGCAGTGAATGTGCATTGAACTGGTGTACTAGCTTCAAGAGCTGAAGTACAGAGCCTAGAAAGATTTACCATGAAGTCTTACATTTTTACACAAGTTATAGCTTCAGTTTAGTCGTCGGTGGAGTAAATCCCAGGTTCGAATCCCACCAAAGGCGACCCATGGTTGTTTTCTGCTGACAGCAGATTACGATAAAAATACCTTGGGGGTTGCTAGGAAAATGTCAGTGGTTCGAATTAGACTTTAAATTGCAGGTCCCCTTCTAATATGTCTCGAATAGGGAACTAGAGGGAGAGAAAGAGCTGCAATGACTAGCAACACAGATAAATAGTAATGGGCGAAGAACTACGCCCGATTCACTTGCAAAGCAATAACTAAGCAGAAAAAACCGCGACCGCGCTTATATGCTTTGGCCGAGATTGGATCTCATGTAATTCTACCCCGTTGATACAGCTGACTGTTGGGGAGTACAAGAACTGTCTACTTATGTCGTCTTAATATTGCCAAGTCGAAGCGGTTTGTGAAGTACTGTTCCTTCATTAGAAATTGCGATTCTGCGAGTGCACGAACTTACATTTTGCGATCCTTCACTTTTCTTGGCAAGCCAAATGGCGGAGAAAAGGATGTCGTCATACGTCCTCTGCAGCACAACTTACCTAAGAAAATTTAACTTGTGCACATTTTTGCAAGGGTTAATGCTGTTTCGGTTAGGTTAAAACGACTGCATATCCTGGAAGGAAAGGTCCAGAGTGGCCTACTGTGACACCACAATTGCACTCAACCATATTTATCTCCTAAAGAGAGAAAGAAGAGTTGACCAGGAGCTCGTGATAGCTAGAACTCTGCCACCGCGAGAAACTAGTTCGCAGGGACTCCAAAATATTGTTGGCTAGAGTACGAGGTGACAAGGTTTACAGCCCTGTCACGTAACCGGGAACCATTTAGAGCTCCTGATAAACCGAACTAGGTCCCTGACATCAGTAGAACCTAACTCGGTTAACTCTTTAAAAAATGGGGAGCCGAGAAATCGGTTCCTACAGTTGGCTAGAGCCGGGCAGTTGTAGAGAAAGTGGAGGATCGTTTTATCTTTCTCATCCTTTTGGCAACTCCTACTGAAGTCATTTGAAGGCCAAGTCTATCGGCGTGTCTACTTATGAGGCAATGCTTGTAATATTTTGCCCGAGCGTGATGAGCTTTCTTTACCGCTTTGGGTCAAGAATCAGTCAGATCAGAAGTGACGTAGTGAAGAATAGTAGGTACCTCTCGCTAGCTTGTCAGCTTTACAGTTACCCAAAATGTCACTACGCCCTGGTACCCATATGAGGCGTACGATCAGACTCTCAGCCATGTTGTCCACAGATGAGCGGCATGCTATAACCGTTTTGAGGTGGTATACACCTCAGAGAGATTTTATAGCAGCCTGACTATCTGAGAAGATACAAATATTATCTGTACATATCAAATTTTAAGTCTGTAATAGTTTATTGCATATATAGAAAACAATATATTTTATAAAATCTCAAATTTTCAAAACTTGCCTTTAATAAGTGGATAGGGTCTTTTATCCTAATTATGCTAATTTTTTGAGTTCCAAGTATTGAAGACCATTCCACATCTGAAAGTTCGACTATACGAGTATCCCCATTAAAGTTCATGTAACTACATAGAGAAGTTCAGCGTCATTTTTGATAGGAAACATATGCTAAGTATATCCAAAAATAATTACGTTCCTTTGTATAACCTATAGAAAACATATGGTAAATATGCAAATAATATTATTGTGTACTTTCTCATCTGCAGATTTTCTTATAAATTTGTTTGAGCTTGTCAGGAATTGGTAGCATTGATTTGATTTGTTATGTTGTCTTCCCTGCATTTTCGGCGGTAGCTTTGAAATTTCTCACGACCACGATGTAGAAGAATAATTTATTTCCCGCAGTCAAAGCCGACGACTAAATCGAACTTTTAAATGTAGGATGGCCTTAAGTTTTGAATGAACCAAAAGACTAAGGAAGTATTAGAAAGGATTGCGAGAACAAAAAAAAATCGAAATCTAGTGAGAACAAAAGATTATCTCCACTGCCACTTTTAGCTCGAAAACAATGGAATTTTTCGAAACGTATATACACTTGAGACGCGCCACTTCTTACATAAACAAAAACCAAAAGAAGAATGTAAGCATGAACATGAGAAGAGCACTTGTCGCATTTGGCGGGAAATTTTCACAAATACCAAATACAAAATGAAGAGCATTCAATCGGTCAAGAATTCTCCTCCTCTGAAATTTTTCTTTTGTTTTTAATATACCGGAAGCTGGTCTTTCAGTTCTTTCAGCTCGGCCTCGTGTTACACTCTTATTGTTCGATAATTAAATTTCAGTGCTCCTGATTTGGCTGAATCAACTTGTTACTTAATTTAATTCGAGATGGTGGTGTTCCACATCGAATTTAACGCTCTGCTGGTTTATCTCACCTTGGATGGTTTGCAATCCACACTGCATAAAGAACGTTTTTTTTTGTGCCGATATTTTCTCATATGATTACTTTCGTCCTGGCTGAGTGAACACGAATTTCACCGGCATTAACGGAGTCTTGTTACGGTTTTGGTTTTCATTGCGACCAATTTCATTCCAAGAGTCTCGATTCTATTGATTTCTTACCCATTCTACAACCTCTGCAAGAAGATACTCTCAATGGGAAGAAGGAATTCACCTGTCCTTTGTGAGGTTGGGCGTAATTTAACAAGACTCCGCAAGGTCGCAGATTAAGTGGAGTTCAGAACGGTTAAAGGTAAACGACCAGAGAATTTCACTTTTTCATAGTAGAGTGCTTTTGAGAAGGAGGTTTGTTTCGTCCGTTAATACAACGGTAGCAGGTATCCTGCTGCTACCAGGCTTGGCTGAGTTATTAATAGAAAATGTACTTACTACCTACCGTTGTAGTTACACAGGTAGGTGTGTAGATATAATAAACCAAGAAACAATAATGACAGGCCTAAAATTCTGTCACGCGAGGGAGTTTACAGGTGAATAAACTTAGAGGTGAAATTGACTTTTCAATCGCATTTGTTTATAAATGGGTTATTCCAAAACTGTTGTCAGGCCATTGGGTTGTGTACCTTATGAAAAATTAACGCGTAAATAACAATTAGCCAAGTAAATAAACGGGAGGTACAACTAATGAACAAAAGACAGAATTAAAGCTAACTTAGATTCGTAAGTGAAAATTATTTATTGTGTATATTTACTGCAATCAATTGACAAAATAATAAATAGGTACGCGATAGGGTGGTTTTTTGAACTGAATGAACTCCTCAGAATAAGAAAACAAATTACAATTAAAGGCTTTTCTTTAGCATTACGACTTGATATACCTTTATTTCAAGAGATCATGAAACAGATTTAATTAAAATAACACAGACTGAAAGTCACTTCACCTTTTTCTCCTTACTATAGCGTATATATCAGAATTTCAAAATACAAAAATTTTCTTAATATGAATGACTTTTTTTTATTCAGTTTTGGCAAAATGGCGGTCAATTGAAGTTGTCTAGATTGCTATGATCAACAATCTTAACGATGCATTGCCTACCATGAAGATTAAAATGTCCTTTTTAAAGTTTCTGAACCTTCTCGTCTTCTGCCTATGTTCTTTCTACCTCTTGTGCTAAGAAAGTTACGGGATCAATATGTTCATAAACTTTTTCAGTAGCTGGTAAGTTTAAACTATATTGACCATAGAACAACTTTGCTTGCAGCTCATGATAACAATAAAAATCTGAAGCAGGTGGAACAAGAGTTTAAATTGGCCGTAAATTAATATTTATGATCATCCATCCCACTCTTCAGCTTCAAGATCATTGTCCGTAGCCACTGCGCCTGGTAGATAGAAAATAGTACTGAGTGTCTTGGAATCATTAAACCAAACCCGATTCGTTCTGCAAGTATTTCTGATATTTGATATTTTTATACGGCCTCGATTAATACCAATACATAACAAAGGAGTCAAAGAAGTGCATAAAATCAAGGATAATGTAATTATTGAAAGTATGTAGAGGACTGACAATAATTAGCAAAAGGTTTTTTTAATACGATGTGGCCAAAGCCTAGGGACAACCCTTGCGTTAGTATGCCTTTGATAGAAAGGAAATTTGGGAAAGGGAAGTGAGGAAACTTTAATGTCTTGTTTTTGCATTGCTGCCAGCTAGACAGATAAAAGAACAGAACCTTATGGTACAACGGTGAATTAAAAAGCCTTCAATTAATTTTACTAGAAAGGGATCAAGACCGAATGCTTGAAGCTTAGTTAGAAAATTGAATAGTGTAATTTTTTTAATTTTCCATTTTATTGTAAATATTTTGGTCTGGTGATTTCAAAAATAGTGTTGATTTTTTCTTTCACATCACATTGGTCAATAAAAAAAATCTGTTGTGATAGAAAAAAAACCAAATCTATTTTTGAAATTAGCACACTTTATTACCTAAAAAAAACATAATTATTAAAAGAAGAAATTTAAAGTTTAAATTCACAGGCTTACGTTACCCTTTAGTTTGAGGGAACATTGATGAGAAAACTCTTGGCGAATAAGAGAGGTTAAACAATACGTAATTGTTCTGTGAACCTTGCTTTATTCGATAGAAACGTCTTTTGTTCTTGTTCTTTTGTTTCTTGTAGCTGTGCAAAATAAAACTACACTCCAAACCATAAGTTAAGGCTATTGAAGACAGTCCAAGGCTTAAGATCATTGCTGCTAAAACTAAACTTATGAGCTTTGACTCCAGTAGACAAAAGAAAATTTATCTTGAAGAGCAGCAAATAGTGCAAGTGAATAAATTTTACTATTTCGGAACCATAGTTACAGCAGACGGTGCTGAAGCTGATGTACAGGCTCGCTTCAATAAGGCTAGAGTTACATTTAATACTCTTGCAGAGATCTGGCGCAAGAACATCTCCAGACGCAAAAAACTCTGGATCTTCGAATCGAATGTAAAATCTGTTCTGTTGTATGGCTGTTCAGCATGCAAAGTGTCCTGTCAAATATCATCGAAGTCTCCGGAGTATCCTTAACATCAGTTGACCAGAGGTCATTACCAACGAAGCTGTGTAGGTCTTGTTAAGGGATCATTCTGGCTTCGGCGCTCGAAAAAAAGGCTATTTTTATGAATTTTTTATAAAAAAACTTATAGATATTGATATAAGGCTTTTCAGCTCAATAAATACTTTTTTGAAAGACATAAAAAATATCTAAAAAAAGGTTTTTTTCACTGTTTTTGGCCCAAAAAAATAAATAGTAAAAATCAAAATTTTGATTTGGTTAGAATGCGCTGAAGCTATTACTGAGTAGAATATGCGATGAAAATTTCATGAAGATCGGTTCAGTGGTTCCGGAGAAATCACGGTCGCCGACTGGAAAAACATAGGTTTGAGAAAAACACGTTTAAAGTTAAATTTTTAAGCGCGCTCAGGTAGTAGAAGTAGCAACGCCAAGTTCGCAAAATAATATAGTTAGAATGCTCCGATCACTCTAACATTTTAATGTATTGTTTCGAAAAATGTAGAAAAAAAATCCAATTTTTGAAAGTTATAAACCAGAATAATCCCTTAATGACCAAGACGGGATAGACACCAGCTTTCGCAGGCTAAAGTGGCAATGGAGTCATCCGACTCAGAGTCAGACTAAAAAAAGAGCCAAACAACATCGCACAACAGGCTCTAGATTGGAATCCAAACGGGACTCAAGGAAGACAGCATTGGATGACCGCGAAACACATGGAGAAGATGCGAAGAAAAGGAAGGTGCCCAGGTCAACAAAGTATGGCCATAGTTCCCAAGACGAAATTGATAGGAAAATTGAGTTTTTGCATCTATATTTTCAGTTTACTATATTACATAGCTATTAGTTCGATAGCCGCTGAAGAAATCAATTGAACCTATCAAACACAAAAAATTTTCGTAGTTTTGGAATTTACTTGAAGTGAACCTACAAATGTCCTGAATATGTGGTCACAATAAAAAGTTTCTGAATTATAATTTACACGCGTTTTAAACGGATGAGTCTCTCTTGTGTTCGGTTTGTTGAAGCATTGAGCTTGGAATGCTTCAATGGCTTCAGCAGTTCTATTTGGATTGCTTAGGAGAGTGCACAGTTTTATTTGTGTGCAAGGATTGGTTAATCATTGGTACAAAAAATGAAATAATGACGACATGCCTGATGGTAAAATGGCCGAACTGTCATGTTCTCCGGGTTTGTATCTTCAGTATGTTCATAAGTAAATTCTATTAAGGAGATAAATTCTAATATTTGCTGTAAGTTCGAATTTGTTCTAAAAATATAAGATTTAATTATGAAAATAAAAATTTGGACGATATTTCACGATTATTTTTTTTTGAGGATAGCTCTGATACATATTACAGATATCATTTATATGATATAACATATATCTAATAGATTGTCTTTATAAACGTGAATCAAAGAAATGCAAACATTTATTTAAGTAAAAGTATACCTAGCAAGGGAAATAAAAATGTCATGTCGAGAATTAAGCGTTTAAAGTTGGTTTTTTTAAGTTTAAAGCTTCGCGCACATAACAAGAGGAAGATAAAAAATGCGCTGTGAATAACTATTCATATGATTCTTACCTTAATAATTTAGGACTGTATTCAATATACAAGGTGTACACTTTCAAATTATTTAAAAAAAGAAAATGAATTATTGCACACGATGGGTATTTAACAAATGAAATTATATACATTTACTTGTTCCTTACATTCAACTGCAAATTCAACATAACTTTTTGATATTTCCCTCTTTGTTCAATAATTACAAACAAACGTGGAACAAATTAAATTTACTTCGTGTCTGAATAATCTTTTTTGACAAATAACACCAACATGTTGACGTGTTTTTCTACTTAAACATCTTAATTAACTTCATCCAATTTAAAAAAATGTTTAATCTCAGGTCATTAAAAAATCAGCAATCCCATTATCTGGCATGAGATATTTGAGTACTTTTTTCATATTGGTAAAACCAACCTTTTTCAAACCTATTTTGACACGGAGCTTTCATGACATCATGCCAATTTACGTGGCCCTCGTCAACGTATAATTCACTAATTAAAGTGGAATTGTAGTTTGTAGATTTACGGATATTTTTATCGCTTTTACGATCCAAGGTTGCTCGAATGAGTTTGGGAATCGTCAATTATACTCGTAGCACCAATTCAACTACAATCAGTCGTGATTTTCAATTCATTTTTGAGTTCAATTTTTTCTTCATTTATCTTTGCTCGTAATAAGATAATTACTAAGCTTTAGTGGGAAAACTTAGCGTGAGCGGGAAGCAATTTCCTTAGGGTTTGGTCTCTTCACAATACCCAGTGCTTAAATTATCAGGCCAAGCCCATTTGAAAGGCTTACCTATGTCTGGCGAACTTGTGCTGTTCAAGAACACAAGTAATTTGTAAAAAATGAGTGAAATAAGTATAAGCCTATATGTATATACAGCTGGTACCTGTTATTTTACCAGAAAAAATTTTTTACAGTTGCCTCAATCTTATGGTTGCAGCAATTGGATCCCTTGAAAAATGAGCTCAAATTAACTGGGTAGGAAACATTAATTCACTTTTATTGTTTAAAACCGAACCTATGATGGGATCTAATACCGCTCCCATTTTTTTACATAAAGCGAGCAACATAACAGATATGACCGTGCCGTTGCAGGGATTGCAAAAGTCTCGTTATCTCGGGTGGCGGACGAACGTAAAGATCTTATGACAAATTGTATCTTGATGAACTTTTGACACGAATAGAAAGTTTTATTGTGATTTCAATTTACCCAATTCGGTGTTGTTCAGAGCCACAGGGCAGAAAAACCTCTGAAAAGTGAAAACGCTCCTCAAGTGCTTGTTACAGTATACTTGAGAAAGGTTCAAAAACGCGACGCCGACTTCTTTCGTACGAGGCTAATTGTCAGTTCACCAAAGATTTTTTCCTTCACGTACTTGTTGCATTGTTTATATGAAGACATCTCGATGTCGAGTCAAATTAGGTAGCGCTGAAAATCTGAGACTGAGTAATTTTCCTAGACGGTTTTGGGGAAAGCAATGCAGTCCACATGGAATAGATACAGCAGAGAAAATTTGTTTTCATCTCAGAATATCCGAGGTGAAAGCGTGATGAGCAAAATAATTGATTAAGTTCAAGATCAGATAACCTCTCTTCCTTCACGTGATCACGTGATGGCCTTTTGCATGGCTCTAAAATTCACTGCTGAAGAAATTATTTACAGTGGCAAAGGTTTACCACCATAATGTCAATATTTATGTTGTATTAAATTGCAATAACCTTCCGTCTGCACCTTTTCATTTTAATAGAGATCTTAACGAGAATTATTCGTTTCACATATCCCATTCTGGTCTCGGTGCATTTTATTAGTGCTTCAGGAGTCTTCATTTCCTTGAGAAGCAAATAATTTCCATATGAATAATAAAGATCTTCAAGAAGTGATAAGCGCGTGCTTAATTTGAGCTCCGCACGCCAGCAATTAATCGAATCAGATGGGAACCGGTGGAAAATGAATCGCCGAGTAGGCACATTATGGGCTTTCCACATGTTTGCATTTTATTCGTGTAATATTTCTGGTTTAGGAATTTATCGTCAATATGTAGACTTTTAAGGAACTTTCATTTCGTACAAGGGAGTGGTTTTTGTAATAAATCCAATTAATTCGGTGTGTAAATGTTGTTGGACTCGTTATTGCAAATATATTTTAATTAGCTAATTCAAAACCAATTTAAATTGAAGCAAAATTTGTTATAATATTTTTATAAGAATATTAATTTCTTCACAAAAGCCTATTTTCTTCTCATTATTCCGCCATTAAATCTATATATTATAGTGACACCTTTCTCATATAGCGATGATTAGTGTATAATTTTTTGTATAGTTGTATAGTTTTTTTATAAATGTTAAATTTCTCCCATCAATTTTTTGAAGCCGAAACACACTTTGGCTCTTCAGTTAATACTTCAATTCTTTCCAGGATTTGGAACTTTTTGACAGTATCAACTGCTTTTCTTAATACGATTTTTTTTGCATTTTACGATCACGTTGAATATAAATCTCGATATATTTTTCTAGCAGATAAATCCATTTTCCGAAGTACTTTTTAGTCCTTTTTTTCAAAAAAGACACCAGGAGATCTGCCATCAGCTTTCTTCTTTTGCTTGCTAGTGCATCTCTTGTTCCTCCAGGCATTGTCTGCAGGTATCATCCTCGAGAATGTTCATATTCTTTAGATGACACCTAAAGTTGCCATGTCCTGTTAGTAGTGCAGCCAGCCATCACAGACCCTACGATCCATATCCAGGACCTTCCTCTGTTCAACACTTCTGGTCGCTTCAATCACCATCTTAGCCACGAGTCCATGACACTCCACTGTTCCCAGTGTTCCCTCGTGGCCCACGTGTCTAACAGGCCCCCCGCCGTGCCCCTGCTTATACTGTTCCAAAAAGATTTCACAAACTCGCCAAAAACCACTATACCATCCTTTCGATGTTGCTTGGTCGGTGTTTTTACATGCGAAGTTTCCGATGCAATACGCATTCGAGTGCTTGGAATGGTCGGAAAGAACATTTAGCCAGATTATATCTTTTAGCAGTAGATTTGTAGAAATGTTTGAATTTACTTATTACAAATTGTTTTGAATTATTTATTTTGAAATATGTATATATTTTTGGTTTAATGTTGCATAGCTGTTAATAAAAAAAAGCCCTAATGAATGGTTATGGATTCATCAAGAAACTTGTTAAATTTACATGCTTTTGAGATGGCAACCCGAGTCCATGAGGAAAAATCAGAAAATGCTTTGAGTTGAAATCATGGCAACAGCGTGCTGAGGAAGAGGGAAAATGATGGCAGACAGGAATAGTCCATAAGAGCGTGTAGTGTTAATATTTTTCTAAAAGATTACAGGTCAGTGAACGGCTCTGGAACTTGGAAACTCGAACAGCTACTTCTTTAAAGAAAACATCATTAATATCATTGCCGACTTTTTCTTCATTGCTTAAATATGTTATGCCATTGTTTGCTGTTTAGTTTCAAAGTTTGTTATATTTTGATTCGTCTTACATTTCCCAACTTTTAAAATGAGTAGATATCGAGTAGAACGCTCTTACTCGTCTTGTCGCTCATTACCGATAATTAACCGTCTTCATTCATTCATTCATTTCTCAAACATACGTGGCACTAATTTCCAATTGTTTTGCAAGTTCTTCCTTATTCAAGCGAGAGTTTATGCGATGACTATTTTGAAATATCACATACTACTTTAAAACAGGATCGATCTGAATTATCACTCCGCTGAAGGTATGGATCCAGTTTAGGGGTTTTGGTAAAAATTAACCGCTCCACAGCTGAAATTCCGAACCACTAAAACGAAGCTATATCTTGGGGCTCCTGAATAGGGGCATGATGTGCCCTCCACTGGTGGGATCGATATTCTTTAGCATACATTACCATTTGGCTCGGACACGGTCCGATATTACCTTAAAGCTCCAGACTGAATCGATCCAGAATTTCTACCAATCCAATTTCTTATTGCAATAACTCGACACTGGACCAAGTGAATGATCAGCGTTTTAGATGCCCTAAACCCGGTTAAAGTTAAAGTGCAATATATATGCAGAAAACGATCATTGCAATCGTTGCTACGCGACATATTGTCCTTTTCGAATCTGTGAAAGCTACCATTTTCGTACCGAAGTCTGAAATTTTTTTCAAACAATGCATGATTCCCTATTCTTCGAAAACATTATTCGAAAATCTAAAAATGTTTCTTTACAGCAAAAGACACAGTCAATCTTAATATATTTAGGTTCGCCTGAGAACGATTCTGTCATTTAATATATTTAGATACATTTTTTTTGACGTGGTGGGGTGGAAATCTTTTAAAACCAGTGAAAGGCTCGTACCTCTGAGAGTGTGGGATTTTTTAAGACCTATATAGTTTTCCTTTTTTTCCCCCTACCCAATCGAATTATCGAAGACCAACTGGCTTTCTCCAGTTCTCCATCCTCATCTAATTCCCTTCGTAATTGCAAGCATATGTTTGTAGGTCACGGTGTCAAGTTCTTCAGCTTGGAAGGTTAGGTATACTGTATGCTCCGTCGTCTCCTCGTCTTTCAACCATAGTCTACAGGTGTCATCCTCAATTAGTCTATAATTATTATTGAATATATGCCTATTAATTTTTCTATAACTGCATTATTGTTCAAGTAATCTATCGCATACAACCGGGCCAAGATCTCAACTTGATGTATTAGGTATACCGCTCCGGCTTTTCCGTAAATTCTGTAATCATCTGTGAAAATCCTGACATCTGATAGTTTTCTCTTTGGTAGTGATCCATCACATATTTCGTAATAGTGTTCTATAACCCTTCCTATGTATTTTGCTTTTTATTACACCTAGAATCTTCTCATCCGCATGATTGTCTCCTGCTTATGTTAATTGGCATCACGTTCCATGCGGAGCGATGGCATGGCTGCGATCTTCTTAATCTCTAAATCACGGCAGCAGTTCTTCTAACATCATCTCTAATGTGTGTGATGATATGTTGCCGAATGCACTTGTGATATCCACGCACGTTACTCAATTTTCCCTTCACTTTACTGTGCAAGGCTCTCCGCCAACGAGGCATATGAGATAATGGGCCTTACCATCATAGTATATATACAGTACGCGGACTTTGGTGAGATATTCCGTTTCTCCCTACATAAACTGTTCTAGTGGTCTACTTGTCTTTTGAACCTTCTCCTCAATGTGTCTTTTCGATGTTAGCCTCGAATCGGGAAAGGTGTTCGGGCAGGACGAGAATTTGGGATGTTTGCCCTTCCCAGACACCTTGATCTCGGTTGCAAAGAATTTTAAAGGTCTAAAGTCTAATCCTTTCTTTTCGTTATGAAAACTATCGGATCCGACTTATAGTAGTAGGAAATAGACTTGCTAACCCGATCCTAAGTAGTTGGGATAATTTACAATTTCTTAGGAAAAAGTGCATATCAACTGAATTATTAAGTTTAATCAAGAAGAAAAATATTTTTCAAGTACTTTATTCTATATAGGATTTGCAATTAATTTAATGTGGTTAGAAAACTGTAGTTCGATAAACTAATCGAATACTCACAGAGCCAAACAAAAACATTGTATGGCAAAGGGGAGGGAAATCTTCACAGTTTAGCCATTATAGAATGCTTATTATATTTAAGTATTTATGGATAAAAAAGCATTGAGGACAAAACAAGGTAATAAAATACAATTTCCAA
Organism: Leptarthrus brevirostris; assembly: GCA_964036015.1. Taxonomy (NCBI): domain Eukaryota; kingdom Metazoa; phylum Arthropoda; class Insecta; order Diptera; family Asilidae; genus Leptarthrus; species Leptarthrus brevirostris. The sequence goes on from OZ038373.1 coordinate 99,098,507, forward strand.
CTAGGTCACATCATATTCTCGATCTGCTTTGGTGCAGTATCATTTAAAAGTTCAAAAATTTAAAATTAACATAGAGCATATCCAATAGCACGATGTTAGGTTTTGAGCAAAATTATAATAGTATACATCCTTCATTCTTATATTTCTCCTAACTCCTAGTATGATAATTTATCTTAAAACAAAAAAGCGGAAGTTGTTAAAAGAGACGTCAATGCATTGTAAATTAACACAAATTCAATAAACACGTGCTTGAAATCCCTTTTGAATTCTAAATTTGAAAGGGGCACTCTTGAAGCAGGAAATTGTATCAGTAGACAGAATCACACCTTTTGCTTTGTTAAGTTTTTACTGTTTGCGACCTCTTTGCAAGATAGAAACTCTATTTTACATATTTATGTCTTGTTAAACCTCTCAATTTACCGCGTTACATAACTTTCTTACCCGAACAATGAACTACCTATAAGTCACTCTTTGGGCATTGAATCAAGCATTAAGTGCCTGTTACAAAAATTCAAGTGCTTTTTAAGTGCAGGATAATACTCAGAAAATTCGCAAAATTTCTCCTCTGACTTGGAAAGATGTTGACTTCATGACTCGAAGTCATCAATTTTCCCAATAAATTTCCACGTTCGGTCATTAACTACTTTCCTCATTGTTTCGCTGGAAGAAAGTCGAAATCGTTTATAACCAGGCACTTTGTTAAGGGCGTATAAATAAATATTTTAGCACATGGCTAATTTATCGCTACTTATGTGTCAATCAATGGGGTGTTAATTCACGAGAGTGCAACGTTCACTTATGCTGGCAATTTACGAAGAATTATTGATCAAAGACGCCCACAATTTCATTTCTTCTTCAAGTTCGCAGAAATTGGCGCACGCTAAGTTGCTATTGCTACATACTGAAAACAACTAGGCAACAACTGGTGTGCACACCTAAAAAATGATTTTCAAACGTTTTGCAATAAGTGAGGAAGGTTCAACAACATCACGGCACCCACGCGTCTTACGCGAGCCTCAAGTATATACCTTCAATAGATCCCAGCCCGTGCTTATTGCCGTGGGCTATTAGCCAATTACAGCATTGTTTTAGGAGCAGTAACATTATCTCAGTGAAATTATTATTCTCTATCCTAATGAGATCTAGACTTTTTCTAATGTTTGTTGTTTTTTCTTTCACTTCCAGGTGTTATACTGCCAAATCAAATCTTATTCTGGAGTGGTTGGCGCATGCATAAAAGCTTCTCAAAAGGAAAACGATCATTCCATTTCGTCAGAGGAAAAGACGCCGTCGCCAAATGGCAGCAAAAAATCCGATGGAAATCTGAAAGGTTTGGAACGCCGATACCTGCTACTCTACCTGAAGGCGATCGAAGTGCAGTGCTTGTTCGACGGACTGCTGAAGAAACATTCTTCGGTAAGTATTTTTGATGCTGAACAGATTGACCGTGTCTTTTTTTCATCTTTGTATTCAAATTATGCAAATTATCCGCCTTAATATCTTTGACTGAGAGGCACAAAATTGATATTGTTCACCGTGTGCAATGCAGCGACCGACCGCATACCCTTATTAATTTTCAACTTCTAGAATGAAAGAATTTCAACAGGTCTACCTAGTAATTAATTATCTCCCAGTATGGAAATGAACTCTTTCGAAGGTTTATGGTGGCGTCATGGCGTGCTTATCCGATTTCCCGAATAGAAAGAAGTTTAGCCTTAGAATATCGCAAAGATATGAAAATGCAGCAATCACGTAGGGGGTCATTAGCTCCACGGGAAGAAAATGTGAAGGCATCATGAGTCTGTTTTGCATGACATGACTTCGAACTCATTAAGAGGGTTATTAGGTCAAATTTTGAAAGCGTACATACTTTAGCTAATTATGTTTTAGAATATATTTATGTAGACATTCTCCGTTTTCTGAGTCTTATCTTAAAGATATCTTACATAGAAGAATGTAAAAATAAACATAAACATCACAAATATTTTCTGTAAATTGTAAAACTACATCCGATTTCTTTTAAGATATTTTACCATGACGACACTTTCGCGGATTTACTATTGCATTAACGTTTTCTCAGATGTTTTACGGTCTTACACGTACAACCTTACAAAGAATTCCACTGATTAAGAAAAGGTGCAATAACTGAAGTTTTTAAAATAATTTAGCATTTCATTTTACTCTAGCAGAAATGTGGTTAATTGAGTGAACTTTTACATCGCTTTCATTTCATCGTAATCGATCCGTTTCCAATCATTTGTAGCGAATGAATGATTGCAATTTTCTTTCATGCCACATTTTTATTTAGCGATCCTCTTTTTCTTGGCAGTACCGCTAAGAGATTTTATTACAGTTTTAATAGTCTTTGCTAATTAATAATTACAAGGAATAATGAATGATGAAAGATGACCTTTCACTTTAAGTGTAGTTTTGATTTTATGGATTGTTTCAAGTTGTTCGCATTACTATTAAAAATATGAGAACCGTTTTCGTGTAGGATTCTTCCTGTAGGTGTTGTACAATGGTATCTTTTGGAAAGTGTAAAAAATCAACGTTTAGATTGGCATAAAATAGTCGACGATTGTTTTTAACGAAGCTGAACAAAGTTCCGGAAGTACAGTTCTCTCTTCTGCAATCTTTTGATATAATGGTATAATAGGTTTGTTTAAAACATTTGCAAAACTGCATAAACTTGTTAAACACTGCATGATTAGTTAAAACTTTTATACAACAATAGTTTTCATGATTTTTTTAAATGGAAATAATTTTGTGTATTAAAAGTAATAATATTTGTGTGGAAAATATAATTTGAATTAAGATTTCTTTGCAATAAATAAGATTATAAAATTTTTTATCTTCGCCATATTTACTCCTGTCGAAACAAGCGGGGCCTTGCTACCGACGGTAGAAGAAAGAACCCCGCGTGACAAAGGCTTTAGAAATAATCATGCCAAGATTTATTCAAATTAGTTTAACAGTTTACTAATATCATTGGTTCCGATTAGAGAAAACTGCGTTTGAAAATTAAATTTAGTATAACTGTTTTATCAAGAAGCAGATACAAACAGTTAAAAAAAAAACAGATAAAAACTAACTATGATGTTGGTTCTTGTTTGCATTATTATTTATAACAGGCAAATAGAAAGACATAAAAAAATCTTTTATTTTTTCAAGTGTTTACGTAAGGAAGTGATAATAGCTTCCATTATATGTGTCAGTTAGAAAATTAATAGAAAATCAGTTAAAAAATGAATTGTACCAATACATTTTTTTTTGATATTAAAAAATACCTGAAAGATAACAAAATAAAATAATAAAAGTAAAATTGAAAAAAGAAATGCAAACTGAAGTAAGAAAACAAAATTAAAATGAAAAGTTACAAATCAGATTCCTGCAAAAGAGATAAAGTCTATTTAGTAAAATTTAGAAAAAGAAATATAAAAACAGACGACAGTTCAGCGCAGAGGATAAATGAGTTGAGGTCAAATACAATGCACCTCAACTGAGGAGACACTGACACTGAAAGTATAAACTTTATGAACTTACTTGAATCGGCGTGCAAGTCTTCCGATATGAAGTTTCAGTTACTCAGATCACAACGATCAATAATAAATAAGAAACGTTTTTTTATACCTTTCGAACTGGAAATCGAATTTGTGTGATGAGTTAGAAAGAACTGATCAGTTTTAGAATATCCACCAATATATTATCTATCTGATGGGCTTTCATCAATTTACCTAGATCGTAATGAATTTCTGAACTTGGGCTGTTCTATATATGTTTCGTCATATTAATTTGATATTCTGATAGTTTAACACAATAGTATAATATATTATTTAACACAATAATATATTATTAAAAGTATAATATTAGCATAATTTGGACAAATACATTTGTGCCTTGAAGCCACCTTGAAGCCACAGACGTGACAAGGAGAAACAAATTAGTCGGGGTCATGTTCCACCGAAAATATGTAGGACAGACGATCTGCTTTATGACAGTTGATATACTCTCAAATGTATTTATAGATTTACTGATACGAAGTAGAAAGCACTGATTTGAAAAAATGTGGCTTGTCAGTTTTCGCATGTGTTTTGGTCTGAAAAATGTCTGTCAAGTGTTTACACGAAGAGCCGAAAATTATACACAGGGAACTTTTAAACCCAATCCTATTGTTTATGACTTTGCGCAAAGATAATTCTAATTCCTTCTCCGTAACTTATGTCTATTATTAGTAAGGTCAAACCTCCTTGCTATCTTTTACTGGATGTTAAGATATCCAGGTTTTACTAATAAGGATCTTATTATTCTTTTATCAAAAGACTTTTGGCATGTCGAGCTATTTTACGAATCATTTAAGGGGCAAACACCTCTGTGAAGCGTCAAGGACTAAAACATTTTTTGTATACTCTCTTAAAATATACATTAAAAAATTTGTGAGTAAAATTTTTAAGTGAAAATATTGAAAATTGAACAAGTTGCAGTTGATTTAGTGAGAACTGGTAGCGCGGTTGGTTCTGACTCATGCTCGCCTGCTGGGAAGGTACACATATCTTTCGTAGGAGATGAAATGATAGGTCTTCTTTTGTTGTGAAAATGCTTTTGTGTTGGAAGATAATGTTCTTTAATACTAAACGGCCACGCACAACTATAGATCATTCTTCACCAAAATTTCAATGGAACAATGGGAAAGGATATTTGATCCCATATAAATCTAGTAAAAGTATATGCAACAATATATCTCTTACCCGATTCTTAAAAAGATAACTAAATCTTTGCAACAAAATCCCCAAAAATTGCCAATTTGTTGATCCGTCACAGTGGTGTTCCGCCTTAATGTGCCACAGATATTGAGTTTTCGAGCCCGAATGTCTGATGCTTTCAAATATATATATATATGGGATATCTTCTATAAATCAATACCAAAAAGTACCTTCTGCATATTACCTAACCAGTTCGAAATTCAGATAAAGGGTGTTCCGTTATAAATTGCCACCTCAAAATTTCTGAAAATATCACAAATGTAAAAAAAAGTTCTGAATAAATGAGTTAAATTCTTTGAGTTTTTCGAAAAATAAAACTTGAAAATTTAGCACGGAAAAAAATTTCGAAAAATTTTTTTAGATTACAATTCCTAAGCACTTTGCTCCCTTGCAATTTTTCTGTTCACCTCGACTAAAAAATTTTTAATGTTTCAAAAATTTAAATTTTTTTCACTCGAAAAAGTATAAAGTTTAAAACAAAAGTTATTCACTTTTACCCAAAGAATACAAATCTTTATTGCATGGGTTTCCATTTCAAAAAGATATTGCTATTATCCCGACCGTATCGACCCCTGTTACATGTTGCGTTACGACACTACTTTGCCTTTTCGATAGTGAGCTAAAACTGCATCGGGGTTTGCAGAATAATACCGGTGGTTCTGAACTCACCTTAAATTGTAGGTCCACTTGCTATCGTTGTCATCAAATCGGATGAATTTTTTCTCCTGCCTGAATTTATTTCCTTTTTATGACTATCTGATGGAAGTAAATTGTCAGTTTTGGTGAAACAGTGGATTTCGAGAAGATGTCCATGGTGCCTGGAAATTATAACAATAAAGTTATAGCCGTATCGGATTGCACGTCAGTCGACAGCATCAGCAACAGAAAAAAAAATTGGCTGTCCGCTGTATCAGATTGCATATACGCGACAGAACATCCGCGATGGCACCACAAAATTAGGATTAGAGATGACTCGGCAGCAAAAAAATTTCTACTGACGGGGCGGGTCACGGATTCGGATTAGCCAATAAGAACACTGTGCCGCTGCTGTTGCTGACGGCAGTAGTGCAAACTGATACGGCCTTTACAAATAGTGGATCGCGTACATAGCTCTACTGTTTTTAAAAGACTACGTTTGAATTTTTAATTTAAAAATTGAGTTCATTAATTTTTAAAAGACAATATAAAATTTGACCACAAATTTAATGCATTATTTTTTCTTTGTTGAGTTTCTTCCATTTTAGTCTGCCGGTAACCTCTTCCACGCTGCAGTATTGTCCACTTTATTTTAAAAGTCTGTTCATTTATTGTTTCACTGCTCTTCTGATCAAACCAATAACCCCCTCCAATTCACTTGCTACCACTTTCCTTCATCCTATTCATCATCATCTCACTCTACTCATTATCACCGCACTCTACTCGCCACGACCTTACCCCATTCACCAACATTAACACCTGAACTCACTCACCGACACTTCATCCCACTTGACAATCCTTATTAGCTCCTCATTCTGTAGTCTTCATCAATTTGTCACCAACGTTTACCAGCCCCTCAACCCCGTCAACAACTGATTTGGTATAAAACACACAGTGAAGATTATTATGAGATTGTGTTGTGATACTATCGACTTGAAATTTGGAATATTTTAAAATAATAAAAAAAAAATTTTTTATTTTTATTGCCGAAGGGGATGGGCAAAAGTCATATGAACATTACAAAATATATTTTTATTTCCTTTTATGCCGCACAGTTTTCGACTTATAATGGAAAATGTCTAAAAAATATCACTCTCTCTCATTAGAGTAAAGCGGTTCTCGTGCTATAAAATTTCGAAGTCAATTATAAAGTAAATCACCCTTCTGAACTATATTTTATTAGATTCACTGTTGCACTAAGCCTCTAAATCAAAATTTCCTAGCGATGGAAACGCCTTTCCAGAATCCTGATGCGGCTGAAGGCTTCACACCGACGGGGAATGTGCTCCAATTTTTCTTTCTCTTTTAACACAAGCGGCGTACATTGCATACTATCATTCCGATTTTTTTCTAAAATGTAATAGTACCAAAAATGACTCATAGTACCAATTCTTATTAATATTCATTATACCAGTGAACTTTAGAGCAAATAAACACTCAAAAAATCTTCACATTTCAATATTCAGTTAATATTTATTATAAAATAATTCAAGTTCACCTAAAGCCTGAATTTTCACTTTCAGGACAGGATTCATTTGTCAAATTTCTCTTAACTTCCATCGTAATTACCTGAGGCTGTTGAACCTGTGAGGTCTACATCATTAAGTTTGTAACCTACCTTGCTTTACACGGACTAATTGACACTGCAGACTGCACATTCAACTGAATATTTTGCTCATTTCTCAACCGAACCATTAATAAATGCACCGCATTTATACTATCGTCCTGCTGATTGCTTCACATTAATTACTGACGTAGCTCACCTGACCGACTCGCCCCAAGTGTACTCCTAAAGCAGACATTAACTTCAGTAACTTGTTACTATTAACATTGCATCAGTTTCTTTTCTTTAACATCTTTTATCAGTTCACGATGAACAGCGATAACCGATATGTTGCGGAAAATGTAAGGAAATTATGTTCATTTATCTTTATGAGGACTCTGACACCACTTTGTCGTTTCGTCAACGATCACCGTCCTAGGGGCAACTCCGGCATAGGAGGTACTCGTGTTTTGTCGGCGCATATAACATTTAAACACATGTTTGTTCATGTTCGTTCATAGCAGGTATTTCTCCACCTGACGACTATCGTGTCATCTTATGTCGACTGGTTCCAAAGCAAAAAAATAAATATGTATAATTCATTTGTTAACAAACACGGAAGTGTGGCCTCTTTGTTGCATGCCAAATAAATTGTTGTCCACTCATGCCGGGGACCGCAGCTCGTTCAAAATCGAATTGAGTGCAAGGCCTGCTGCCACCTGGTCAAAGAAATATCGCAGCAATTTCGGGCCCTTCACATAGGGAGGGCGAATAATAATTAACGTGCAGTATAAAAGTGAACTAATTTCTCCCCGAGAAAGTGCTTTTACTTTTGGGTAAAAAACCTCACGGGAAAATCTACCGCCTTACCGAGACGAATTGTAATTGTCTAGGGCTAAATAATTTTTTCATAAAGCAACTGAGAAATTCAAATTCGTTTTCCTTTTCGATTTAGACCGTACATGTACCGATGAAGAGTTACGTGATAAACAGGTCACGACCAGACCACAAACCGTTTCCCAATAATTCCCCTTAGTAAGCCCTTAGCCCACCTTTCAAAAGGAAGAAGAAAATATTTCAAGAATCAAAGGCGAGTGATTGATTTGATTGCTTTATGCTGGAAGCACTTCGGAATTCTTTTTCCAAATTCTCCGGTTTTATTGGTTGTATCACTTCTATTTCAAGATGCGGGTATCATCGGCAACTTCTGTTTTGTCAGAAGCTCATGCCGTGAGTTGTGATATTCTTCTATTTTCACCTACTGCGATGACAGTTTGACCTTAGGAGCAGCACGAAAAAGTGACGCCAACGTATGCCAACGATTGTTCGTCGAATTTAAATATCAAAAGATTTGCAATTTATTGACATGAGGTAATGCTATTAATGATGACTCGAGAGCTCACCGGATTTTATTGACATTATTTCTGGATTATGTCGAAATCGTTAACGTTTTAGATACCATGGTCTTTTCCTGTACCTCACCTAGAAAAGTACCCAGGAAATTATATGTCTAATGGGCTGACGTGGGTGAAGATTACTGAAAGGTCTTCTTGAGATTGGTATGAATAACAAATTTTGTACAAAATCTTCAAGAACATAGGTACTTTCAAGGGGGCGGATTACATGTAGGAGGAATTCTATCCGGACACTTTCTCATGCCACAGTGATAAGTAATTTGTATATACAAATGTAAACGACAAACATTTCCAACTGATTTACTTTTCAAATTCATGCCGAAATATTAAACTAGAATTGATGGCGTTATAACTAAGATTCAACAAAGTATCGGGAAATTCCATTTTATTTTTAGAGTGGAGCTCAAACCCATCACTCAAATTAATTACTCCGTACATAGGAGAGCAAATACCAGCTTAAGGTTGAAATAAAATTTTATCGTGGATTATGTGAATAATTTACGTTATTGCTGATGCTGGTAGGAGGCTCGATAGTTAACATTTTATAGGCAATTGATTTCATTTTTATTAGGAAAAACTGCCATTAACCTTCATTAGTAATGAATGTAAAAGATGAATGTGAAAAGGTAAAGCTATAAATTACAGCGACCGGTGAGCGGTACGTTTTGTATTATAGTATTTTACTTAAATCGAAGACTATCAAACTTATAAGTTGTAATTGTTAAGTACACTCATTTCACGTTTATTACTTTTTCCTGTGATAGTTATTTTTAGCCGACTTCCCGAAAACGGAACCGTTCCAATATCGATTTTTTTAAATTTTTATATAATTATTGAGATTACAAATTCGTTTCCTAAACTATCAATTTCTTTATGGTTTTTAATTAAGATAGTGGAGTCTTACATAAAACTTACACAGCGATACAGTATAGGGTCTTTATGAGTAATCCCATGACAGAAGTACAGAAATTGCTCCATAGTGAATTCTACTTGACTTAATATTTTGCAAATATTTTGTATTTAAAGCCAACATATTATATTGTCATTGCTGTTACATATAAGTTAGTCATTTCCAAAAGTAGCCATGCCACTTTTAAGTGTTGTTAATTCGACGAAGGGATTACATACTATGAATGTAAATCGATTAAGTTTTATTCAATAAAACTAAATTGGCCATTTTATTTCACCTATGTAATCTACATAAGAGGTATCGGGGTTACCCAAACTATTGTGAGTCGGTAGAATCTTGGACATTGAGAGTGCTAAACTAATCTAGTTATGTCATACTCCAGCTGTCTACTTTTTCCGGTTTTGTCTCCAGTTGGATTGTAAGTTTTTATCAATATATCGAAAAATGTATAACAATAAATGATCACTACAACTATCATTTAATTTTCCCGATGTCAATAATATACAAGATTTTTTTCTTTAAATATTGAATCCAGTGCTTGAAATAGAAAGGATAAACATAAAAATCAACTTTTTTAATGGAAATATCAGAAAAAACTATCGGTGAAAAAATATTTTTTTAATCTTCCATTAAGACCGATAAAATACCCTACTTATGTAGATTAAAAGAAAATTGGTATTTAAGTTTCTTATTCTGCCCCTAAACGTGGCACCCAACAATAAATTTGTGGACATCGAACCCCGTGCTGTCTGCGGGACGTAAAACCTAAATATATGCAAATTTTCCACTTTCTAGCTACCTCAAGTCAAATTTGCATTACAGGAAATTATGAAAAAATCTATTGACGTAGGAACTAAATTCTCAATTTTTGTCATATTCTGATTGCAGTATATATTCACAAGACAATCTAACTCATGTTGAAAATGAACACTCTCTCTTTAGCTTTGGAAGATTAACGGACAATGATATTATATGTATGCTCCCACTAACTATACCACTTGTTAAATGACTTCGAGGTTTCCTTAATCATGTAAATATTCCAAAATTATTCTCATACCAAAACAAAAGCAAGGTAGCGCTTTTCGTCCCATAAGTATTTCTAAAATAGCGGAGATGATTATGCCAGCGCAGATAATGCAATTCATTCAATCTCGCATTCTTTTAAATAAATACCAATATCGGGCTTTCAACTCGGTTACAGCTATTTTAGGGCTCTGTTTGAAGTGTCTGAAATTATTCTTGTCGCTATAGATGAGGATAAATGCTCTATTCGGATTTTTTTAAAGCATTCGACACTGTAAATCATCTTCTGTTATTTCTTCAACTATCTAACTGATCGGTATCAATCGGTACACTCGAAGTTAGTTTTAGATACTTTTATTCTCTATGTTCATTAACGATCTTCTTAATATTGTGGAACGGTGATAATTGCATCTGTATTCCGACGATTCGCAATTGCTCATTCCGAGCCCATTAGGATTATATGAAGATGTAATTGCTTCAGTGAATGATAACCTTTTCTCGATATATGATATATGATATATTACTGACCAAGCTTAGTTTAAATACTCCTACGTTTAAATATCTGGTAATTAGTAAAGTTTCAGTCAACACTATTGAGCTCTCGCCAGCAGAACTTAATAGCGAACATATTTCATTTGTTGAGTCCGCCAATAATTAAGAAAAATCTCAGCTGAAATAAATATATTAATTATGTTGTGTCTAAGATTTATGGTGGGCTTCGCTTAATATGATTTTCTAGTCATATTAGGACTCAACCAACTAGGCTTAAGCTTACCCAGGCTGCTCGTGTTCTCTTCTTAACTTATGGGTGCGAGATCTATGGTAATTTGGACAGCCCATCTGAAAGAAAGCTTAATGTGGCTTTTAATTATACGTTTAGATATATTTTTAAACGTCGACGAAATGATCTATCTGATCCTATGTTGAATCGGTTGAATTTCGTTGTGATATATTGTCTTCTTACTACTCTTCAAATTAATTTTTGGTATTTTCTTCATTGAGCTGATTTTCGAAACGCCACAAAAAATTAACTTGTAACTCAATTCTTAATAGCTAAATATCTCCGTAAAAATATAGGCACCCTATCACACCTATATAAACGTAATTAGTTCATTGCATTTTATTCATAAATGATTTATTTTCGAATTTACTAACTAAAATTTTTTTTATTATTTTTGATGCAAGGTAGTCACCGAATATATTTTTCGAATTTAAAACAAGCTTAGTCTTGGTAAATTTGAAACACAGAAAGCTAAAAACTCTAACTTTGAAATACACAACCTGTAAAATAAGTTGTACGCAATTTCAAATTCAGGGCCCTAATGTTTTATCAAAATTTCGCCACGGAAATCAAAATGTCATATTTTCACAGTTTTTTTTTTAGCTTCAATGGACGCAAAAAAAAAGTTTAAGTAAAAAAAATTGCCTCGATAAGGCCCCCGAAATTAAATTTCCTTTACGGTTGAAGAAATTGCAAGTCAATTGGTTAATCCTTTGAAGCTGTAGAGCGCCCCGCGCGCTGAAAAATTCTGTTTCGAGAAAAACGCATTTTCCTCGAAACATCAGTTTTAAGTTATAAAAAATCGTTTTTGTATAGGCTGGGTCAATTTTATCTAAATCACACAGTAAAATTTGTGAAAATTATCATAGGCAATTTTCACGTAACAGCACCTTAAAATTTACGTGACTCGTAAAATTTACTAGAATGATCGTAAATTTTTTTAATCCGGCTGCTTATAAAATGTGTACGGTGATTGGAACACTAATTTTTCCTGGACAGTTGAAACTCCATTCAATGATAATAATATACTTAAAATAAAAAAGAAAACTATTGTTTTTTTTTTAATAACGTACTGTCATAATAAGATAGGGTTAGTGGGGGAGAAGAAGTAGAAACGTTATTACGAATTAACATTTTTCATTGACTTATTATTTCACTTACTGCATCGTTAACAGATGAAGGAATTTTTGAGTGCGACAAAATCGGGACAACAATATTGAAGAAAATAATGAAAAGGAATCTATAAAAATACATTAGACAAAGCTCTGTTAAAATACACTGAGTGCATTTAAAAAACAGTACAAACATACAAGATCCTTTCTAACATATAAAAAAAATCTTTAATCTCGAACAAAAATAAGAACCATTAAATTACGATCTGTGTTTCTAATAAAAACTGGCGGAAACCTAAGGGTTGCTTATATGCACACAGAGAGTTGATGATTTAAACAAATTACGTAAAACTGGAACGAGAACCGAACACTTTTCACAAAGTATCCTGAAACTGGAATTGAAAGGCCAAACTAGAAATCTGCTTTATAATTGTGTTTTATTCAAACAAAAAGATCTTTATAGGGCAAGAGAAGTTGACGGAAGCGTTGTCAACATGGTAAAACTTCTAAAGCTAATATTACAATTGTCATTTAAATTATTAAGAATTATTCTTAGAATTAAGAAATCGCTTGGGACCAAAGCTTCTGCTGATGCAGCTATTGTAAGAACACACTGATTTTAAAATAAAATTACTACGCAGGATAGCTCTGTAGGCAGCATCGCTCTTAAAGTAGATGAACCTCTTCCAGGCCATGCTATTAATGTTTTTTTAGACTTAAGGAGCCATCAAGTTGATAAACCCGTGAGCCATAAGATAAAGACATTTAAACAATTATTTATTGTATTCCAATTCTTAAATCTATCCAATAGACAATGGCCATTATATAAAAAAATTAACAAAAACTGTGATACTGTAACGTAAATGAGGCCCTTTGGGTTCGACGGATTAATTAAGACAGACAAAAATGTTCACAATTTTATTCACTTTACTGATTAACTCGTTGCACAATCTTCTTGACAATATTTCTTCACAATACACTGTTTCGCTTTACTTATTAGCACTTATCACTTCACTGGTTAAAATACAACTAACTATTCGCAGTATCATATATAAACCCTTCGCTGTCTAAATCACAACTAAAAATAAACCAGGCTGCTACTCAGCCCTATTTATGCTACTTAACTTAATTATAGAAACTTCTGCCACTTAGTTCTAGATGTTTCCGTTACACATTTTCACCTCAAATATTCACCATAGCTTCGAGTCGTCCTTGACTTTAAACGTTTTACATTTTCTGGCCTAGATTTCTGGCCACCTGAGGCATGCGCACTATTTCCCTTTTCATGGGACCGAGATTAGCTTTTACGATTTGGCTTTGACAAGACCCGGACCGAAATTTGCCACAGTCTCGGTGCCGTGCAGCCCTAAGTCTGAGCTTTTGGGAAAATTTTTTTTGCAAAGGCCAATAAACGGAAGAACTCACGACTTTGTTAATATCGCATTCATTGAGGACACTACTTTAATCACAATCCGAAAGCTGGTTATTAATCATAGGAAAGCAGGCTTTTCAAAGTTATAACAAAACTCAAAAGGTCCACTAGGATCCAGAAACGTTAGGCCGCGATAAGCGGTGAGCGGTGTCGATTAGCGATGATGTGTACACATTGGTTTGATGCAATTTTTGATGTTATTTTGCTTGAAAATTCAAGGTTGAGAAGGAAGAAGAAGAGGTTAGCGACAAGTGAATTAAATAAAACTCAATTGAAACTTTTATTTTATACCTTATATGCGGACCTATGCAAAAACAATAACAAGTTTTTTTGCTTTTTTGCGTATGTCAATATCAACTTTTCATTTTGCACTTTCTAAAGGGAAGCACTGTCGACGTGATAAGTTGAACAACTAAATTGTATCGCTCATCGCTGCCGCGGATTGTTTAGGCGGTGAAAACACCGCTTGGCTGTAAAGCTCATCGTCTACCGCTCATCTCAGTTAAATGTAAACATTTGCTTTTTTTTTGCGTTTGTTGCGCGGTGTTTATGCATCGCTCATCGCTGATCGTTATTGCTTCAATGTGCACGCGGCCTTAGAGTGCATAGTGTAGAATGAAGTCTCGAGTCAAGAATAAACGGGAACAGACACTGTCTAACCAATCTGCAAGCGGGATCAGTAGAATACACAAGATCGAGGAACCTGCCATAATTGTCGAATGTTCTGCCAGACTAATGAAGGCCTAAACGCGAATTTAACTCCAACAACTTTATATCCTATATCCATAAGGTCAAAAAATATCCCATAAACCATCACTGAAACTGTAAACTTACAAACTCGAAACCTCTGAACCTCAAACCAATAAAATTAAAACTAATAATTATGTTTGAAGAAATTTTTCCTACTGTGAAGCCTCTACCCCGCCGGAAATATATGATTTCCTTAAAAGCACAGCGCCATTTATAATTTCCCTTTTTAATTTCATCATTCTAGCAGTGTTCAAGCAAAAGTACCCAGGCAACATTACGTATATAAGCAAACATGTCGTAGTGTTTGATGAAACGACCCATTACTGTGTTCATTATTGCTTTGATTTCCAATTGAGTAGTAAGAAATTTTTCCTCAACAATATCAACAACTTGCAGGCCACTTATTTCGATTACTGCATCAATTACATATAAAATAAGCATATTATTAGAAATTGATTTATATTGAATCTCTGAACAACCGTATGTGATGAAGAAAACTTTACATTACATTACATGCCTTTTTACGTAATCGAGTAAATACATTAATGCCGTAATAAATTATTGAATACAACTTTTTATGTATAACATAATTTTCTATTGAGTCGGTCTTTCTTTAAAATTTTACTTATAATGACAATGGCAATATGTAACTTTCTGGACGCACAATCTATTGATGCTTTACCTCGCTTACAATATAATGTGTTAGTTGTAATTTTAAAAGCTAATTTCTGTCCAAGGGTTTCATACAGACAACAAGTGTTTTTATTTTAAAGAGTTAATAGATATTTTTCTTTTTCATCGCCGGGTTAAATGTAATCAATGTATGTAGCAATCTAAGAATTACCAGGTATTTTTCTTCTCATTTTACGTAATATTGTCATGCATAAATTTCTGACTTAACGTAAAATTATTAACTTACTTAACTTATTCAACGTTTGCAATTAACCTAAACGTTGCTTCTAGTATGACGAATATATATACGAGAATGTAAGTCCCAAAATATGAGTGCTTCAGTGATTTTTGTCTGAAGAAATACAATAACCTTAGAAATGTTTCATTCAATACAAACTAGTGATTTTCACAATTCCAATTACGGATAGAAAAATCACTTCTAATCAGTTCTGTGATCATAATTATCTTTAAAGTGGCATGGCTTACGATAAATTCAAACATCACAAATCATCTTAATATGACCCTTTAAGAAAACGTGACACTTGTCAGGTATACCTATCGAATCTTGCGTAACACATAAATGATCTTTAGAAACTTTTTGCAGCTTAAAGAGATTATGATAAAACGGTTCGTAGTCTGTCGATCAAAACACTAATTGACATGACGGCATTCTGGGAAGGAATGACAACAATCTTTAAAAAATTTAGATATTTAATTGTGATAAATTGAGTATGGTCTCAGCAACTGTTTTCACTTGTCCAATTAACGAGGGAGATAAGCCTACAGGAAGGAATCCACCATCATTAGTTCAGCTAACTACTTTCTTTTTGTCTATGCAAATAGGGATGCGATAAAATCTCAAAAACAATCGTAACCAAATATGGTACAGAAAATATTGAACTTACTTGCAACATGATATTAATTATACTTCGAAAGAAGACATCAGAGGCGGCATATAATTGACCGAGCATGAGCAAATACACATGGCGCGGATAAATATGTTTCTGTCAGATCCTCTACAGTCTGCAGCCGTAGAAGAGAATACAAATCTTGATGTAAATGCCCTTCCTTCTTCGTCACGACTTAATGCTTTGAGATTATCTTTAATTGGAAAGACAAGTAGAGGAATTATGAGATAAATTAGTGAATATTTTGGCCTCATGTATCATAAATCGACATGTAAAACGATCTAGATAATGAAGCTTGGAATATTTTCGTACAAGTTTCTTGCTAAATATTCCTATGGTTCGCTGGAATATCAGAAGACCGGAAATATCATTTTTTTTAAACACTTAATTAAGAATTTTTGAGTGATTAAACTCATCTTTTAACCTAGAATTAACCCTTCTAACCCAGAAGGCGCACTTCACGGGCAGAAGCCCGGAAAATTAACCTATCCACCCGAATATAACAAAATATTGAGGTGAATGAGGCTCCCACACCAGCATGCAAAAACTAATATTAGTACCGAGAAGCACAAAATTAGGAGTGAAACAGGCATAGAGATCCTTGAGCCAAGCCAATGCAACACTTACACAAACCAATACAAAAAAACAAAATCAAAAAAGCCGTACAAAAACGAGTGAGTGCAACAGGATGGCTACAAGTTGTAGAGGCTACTCTTTAATGTAACCTTGTCCACATTAGTACTGAAAACATCACCAACATCATTAGCAAACCTACGCATGCGGTTAATCGGCTCAAACATACCGTAGCTAGTGCGCGAATAAGCTATCCGCAAGTTAGAACGGTTTCGAAGGGAATAGGACAGTTCTCTAGGTATAATTTTGGACGAAAGTTCCTCACTGTCAATCTTCCCCTGAAGAAGCTGGTGTAGAAAAATTATATCAGCAACCCAACGGCGCTTCTCGAGAGTAGTAAGTTGTAGCAGTTCTAATCGCTCTTCATATGGAGGTAGAATAAGAGGGTCACTCCAGGGCAAAGCACGAAGAGCCGCTCTCACAAATCTACGCTGAACGGATTCAATACGTTTAATGTGAGATCTGTAAAATGGAGACCAAACCGGACTAGCATACTCGAGCAATGGTCTAACAAGGGATGAATACAGATGGAGTCTTATGTGAGGGCCAGGAAACTCCCTGGACCAACGAAGGATAAATCCCAGCATAGAATTGGCCCTGGAAGCGATATTATTAATGTGGGGGATGAAGTTAAGTTGTCTATCAAGGTACACGCCCAAGTCCTTCACCCCTTCCACCCGTTGAATACAAGTACCATCAAACTTGTACTCAAAAGTACAGTAGTTGCGGGACCTCGAGAAGGTCATAACCTGACATTTCTCAATGTTTAATTTAAGATTATTATTGCCACACCATCTATAAAATATGTGTAGATCCGACTGCAAGATCTCGCAATCGCCAAAAGATTTAATTGGGAGAAAAATCTTTATATCGTCCGCATAAATAAGAATTTTACTTCTTTGAAGCAAATAAGTAATATCATCAATAGATAAGATGAATAGCAAAGGACCAAGATGACTACCCTGGGGAACGCCTGAAGGAGCTACAAAAGCATCGGAGAGCACGCCCCGAAAACGCACACTATAAGTCCTATTAGATAAATACGACTTAATCCATGCAATGAGTGGGGGCGGGAAACCCATCCTGGCCAATTTGAAAACGATAACAGAGTGAGACAGCTTATCAAATGCCTTACTGAAATCAGTATAAATGCAATCCGTTTGGCAGCCATCCAGAAATCCACCCACACTGCTAGAAACAAACTCCAACAAGTTGGATACCGTGGACCTTCCCTGAAGGAAGCCGTGCTGCCGGCTAGAAATTAAACTCCTACACTCCATGGATAACTGAGATTGGATTATCTGTTCGAAGAGTTTTGGAATGCAAGACAATTTAGCAATTGGTCTGTAGTTAGCAATCTCTCTCCTATTTCCACTCTTAAAAACAGGGACTAAAAATGATGTCTTCCAGAGTGCCGGGAAACGGCCCACCGAGAAAGATTGCCGGAAAAGTAAAAGTAAGGGATGAAACAACGCTGAAGAACACTTCTTTAAGACAACAGCAGGAACCCCGTCAGGACCATACGAAAAGTCACCCGGAAGATTTACAATATGTTTGGACAAGATCTCCACCGTGATAGATGGAAGAGGTATGGAGGGTGCATATCTATTCCTAATGTGCGAAAAGTTGCTATTATCTGGACAAAAATCGGATGATTCAAATGCGCCCCTAAAATATTCAGCAAATAAATTACAAATAATCTTAGAATCATTGCTGGAACGTAACCCTAATTCCATAGTCGATGGATAGTTATCAACCCTTCTCCTCATATTGACATAATCAAAAAATGCACGGGGGTCAGAGAATAAGTTACCTCTCAGGTTCTGAAGGTATTCTTCATATAGGGAACGAGAAAGACTAATGAAGTGTTCATGGCAGAGAATAAATTCACGCTTAGAGTCAGCACTGCCCATACGCAGGTACCTTTTCCAGAGTCTATTTTTCCTATTCCTAAGAGTTTTTAATTCCCTATTAAACCAGGGGGGGCGGACTCTCTACATCTAACCCGGACATAGGGAACAAACCTCACGAACGCTTCGTACAAAACTTCGTAGAAACCAGATACGTTCCTGTCGATATCGTCACTAGACAGACAAGTAAGGAAGTCAAAATTCATAAGATATTCATTCAGAGCCTCAAAATCGGCCATTCTAAAATTAAAGCTATATTCGCATTCGAGATTATCGACACGCACATCCGAGATACTATGAAAAGTGACAAGCAGAGCAGGGTGAAATATATCAAGGTTCGTCAAGGGAATGAGACTGGGTTCAACAAAAGTGAGCATAGAGCTCGTAGAGGACACTAAATCAAGCTGTCTTCCCATATTGTTACTCACATTGCTCATTTGGCACAAACCAATGCTAGCCAAGGTGTCAAGGAACAGTGATTGCCCCTCAGTCAAGTTATGAGGAAGATAGTTATCGTCATCATCATTCACTACCCACCGCACGTTGGGCAAGTTGAAATCCCCCACGAGAATAATTTCATCATTAGAACCCAACTGGTTATGGATATAGTCGATATGCTGAATTAGAATATCATACCGACTCAAACCATTATTATCAACGACATTACCCATATCTGGAGGTATATAACAACAAATTAAAAAGAGGTTGCCCGTATCAAGTGAAATTTTTACTGAGACCTGTTCCAAATCAATTTGATCAGAGAAAGAAGGAGTGTCCACAAAATTAGTATTTAGAAAATTCCTACATGCAATAAGAACTCCACCTCCTCGTGCAGATGAAACAGCATGCCTATCCCTACGAAAAACCTGAAAAGAGTCATTAAACAGCTCGGCATCCAAAATACCCTGGTGTAACCACGTCTCAGATAAAGCTATCAAATCAAAATTACAGTTAACTGATGAGAAATAAAATTCATTAGTTTTAGTCCTCAGCCCTCTCACATTTTGATAGTAGAGAGAGAGCTTATCCCGTTTTTTAAAACGGGAGACTGAGCGACTACTGGCCTGACACGGCGGTGAGGTTGGGGCACGAAGATCTTACAAAAGATATCCACAGGCCAGAAATTATCACCAAGAAGAATATCAGCCACTGGAGTAGGAGCTGACAACAGGAAAGATGTGTAAGGTTTTGAAGAACTACTAATCTTCCTACAGGACAATTCAGACGTGTCAACACCCTTAGAACTAAGGAAGCGCATCATAACCTCACAAGAGGTACCAGGTATAAGTCGAGATACGAAGATCAATTTCGGGCGAGGAACGGCAGAAAGCTCAACAATGTCACTACGGGGCTCACCACCAGCCCGACCATCCGCCATGGGGAACAAAACAGCTTCCGAAGGACTTTGAGAGAGAGATGAGACAGGAGGAACGTCCTGCCCCGAAATAGCTGGAGCAGGGGTAGTAAGAGCCTGATCACCGACCAAAGGGCCAGAAGGTGACGTGGACACACGGTTACGACGACGACGTCCTCGACCACAACGTACGGATTCGCGAAGGGTAGGCCCGGTACCACTACGAGCCCCCTGAGAAAGTGGTATGGAAGGAAGATTAGGCCCTACTACTTAAAGCTTTAGTTGATTATCTTTAAGTATGCACTTCAAGACTTTCGATTCATACAATTGCACTTTGCTGATGGACAACTGAGTTTGAAATAAATTGCCGTCAAGTGGCAAATTGATTCGTCCGAAGCCCTTTTGTGCGTCCACGACTCCGGCAATCTTGACACACACTCAAAACACTTTTAAAGTGAAAAATTTATTTTTAGATTTGTGCTATTAAATTAGGTCGCTTTTTATTCAATATCAGCCATAGCCTAACACAATAATTTATTAACTTCCAGTCATCATATTTGCTCCATTCAAGAAAGACTGAGTTGGAATCTAAAATAACTTCAAGTGTTACTCAATCTTGGTGCCCGAGACCATGATGTCAACAGCGAAAATAAAAGTAAAATGGGTCAAGAACTTTTTTTTTAGCATTTTTATGACTTTTCTTGTTTTTTTTTTGTTACAAGCATAAACTGCACAGAATAACTGTTCAAAAAATTTAATATTCTTTCGAAAACCGGGTTCCCGCTACTGTCAGATAAGAGAACACTAGTTTAATGCAAATCTGCCTCTTTTATTTTACTTGAAGTTATGAATTAAAACTTATAAACAAATAACAGTGTACCAAGCAAATTCACTTCACAGGCAGACCAGGCCGGTTTATTTTTCAAGCTTTACTTTAAATTTGTTTTTTACTTTCACATTTTCCAGCACGACTGAGTGAAATGTTTACAAATGAAATGTTCGAACATTACACTCAATTGCTCCATTGTTTGGACTGGACTTATCGACACGCTGCGTTTTTCGTAATATGCTTCAATTAGATGAAGTTGAGCCAGTCACTCGAAACGTACCAGAAACGAAATGAGAATTTAAGTAAACATTTGTCCATTTTAGCGGAAAAACTCATGTGTGTAATGTTTAACGACGATTTTCTGTTTTAGACGAACATAAAACCTTTACGTCTGGTTTTCCCTTTAAATAGATTTGAACAACATCAACCTAATACTTTGAGGAAATCACATCCTGTACCAGAGCCACCTAGCTGTGTTTTCAAATTTGATTTAAACTGTGTCGTCTCCTCTGATAGAATTAATTTGGTTTTGCAATGCATATACATATTTGATTTCATAATTTTGCGGGTATAAGGTGATTAACGTTCGCGGTATGGGGTAAAGTAACGTAGTACTGAGTTTTTAATTAAGAGCATATGCAAATATATAGACTAAAAAATCATTTCTCGAATCCCAAGATTTTCTCTGACGAAGTTAAGCTTTAAAGTTAAGTTCTAACTTGACTGATAGCTCCTCAGTTGACCCAGACGTCATTCCCGCCATTGCGTTCTATCACTTGCTTCTGTTTTAACGTCTATATTAAATTTTGTCTATACTCTGAGGTGTGTTCCCGAAAGCCTGGAATAATAATTTCAATATATTAAAGAATCAGACCAAACAGAAACAATTTTTATGGAATTTTCAAGACTTTTAAGTGCTTCATTTGAAATATCCTCTACTTTGATTGCAACGTGAAAGAAAGTCGATGACTACCACCAATTCACCAATTTCGGTATTAAGTGTGGGAAGCAAGTTAAATGTCTCTTACTGTTTTTAGCCAGGCATGTCAGAGAATAAATCATAAAATTCTTCTTCTCAAGCTCCCTCTGCTTAGGTTTCCGATTTTTATAAATTGATTGCGTTATTCCTTGTCAGATCGTGTGTTTTGTTTCGGGAAGTGCTGTAGGTACCATGTAATTTCTCGCTCTTCTGCCATAAGGTAGACATGAAGGTACATTTCTTTCATTCTTTTTATCAATTATATATTTTTATTCGGTCTCACTAAAAAATCATAACACTTCCTGTTTTATCTTAAATTCTGGCTTATAGACCTTTAATAATTGGCGTACCAATAACCACTCCTCTTCTAATACCAATAAGTGCATATTTAAATCTCTCTTTCGAAATGAATTCCACCATAGTTCAATTATATCACAGACGGCTGCTTTTTTCTACGTCGCACATATTAATCTCATTAAGAATGTTCAACGAAGATTTGTTAATTTCGCCCACGCTACGCAGGTTTAATGCATTGCCGTTCAAATTAATATTAATCTCCTCTTGGGCCAGGTTAAGGTCAACAACACATTCTCCTCGCAGCTATATCTCCTGCAAGGCGGGCCTTAAGGATCAAGTTTATAATCTGTTCCAAAAAGATTGGCAGTAGACGCTCTTAGGGAGTATTGTTGTCTGCTTTATTTTCCATCATTTTCCTATGCCTCCATCCCTCTTCCTCAGCACGCTGTTGACACGATTTCATCTCAGAACATTTTCTTATTTTTCCTCTTGGCCTACTGCTAAAAGATATAATCTAGCTACACTAAATGTGCTTTCCGACCATTCCAGTCACTCGAATTCGTATTGCATCGGAGAACCTCGCATGTAAAACCACCTACCACCCACCACTGAGTGCTGATCACTGTCGATCGACCAACAGAATCAGTGCCTCTTGGTTTCTCGACCAAGAAAGATCGAAAGGATGGTTTACACGGTTTTTGGCGGGTTTGTGTAATTTGGCATCATAACATTTACCGTGCACTGCCAATCTTTTTGGAACAGGGTTTATTTATTAATGACCCGCGACAGTTCGTCTCTATGCGGATGATGTACAATTATATTTAAGCCGCCCAATGAGACTTATTGAAGACTGTATATCACGTATTCTGATTCGGAGGAGCGGTTTGTGAAAAAATGAAATTATAGGAAGTTTTTCACAAAAGTTTTCACGACCACTTTTCACTTGAACATTTCAGCTTACAAATTCTTGTTGCTATTGAGAAAAATTTCGCTGAATGCTAATGCTGAATCATTTATTTTCGATTAAGAGCTATTATAAGTGAAAAGAATTGTCAAAAGCGTTTTGAATCTCAAAAAATTTTAAAATCATTGTCCTCAAATTTTTCACATTTTGTACGAGCAATAATGTTTATGTTAAACTTTTGGATCAACTAAGTAATATGAGAATTTTGCGAAGAAACATGCGAAATCCACAGGAGCCTTTTTGAATGGGGCGATGGTTTTATTGAAATATATCTCTTTTTAAAGCACCTCTGCAAAGAAAATTATAGCATAGCGCATTAAAACAGAAGATGTTTATTAAAGAGATCAAATTAGGCCAAAATTTTCGCCATTTCTGCCCATTCTTGTTAGCTCCACCTAAAGCATCCAATTGCTTAATCAAATCGCTTCACAGTAATTCACGATTTCTTCCTCCATCTATGCAATGCAATCTTTAAATAAAAATTTTGGTGATATTTGTGCCAAACTATTGGAAACTGTCAACTGTCCAATTTTGTCTTCCCCCAGTTTATTTAGAAATAAAACTGACTAATGGAAAATTTAGAAAATCTGACTTGGTCACCCCAACGATTTGTTTAAAAATGTATTTGCTAAATAACTGTTAATTGTTAATCCACATAAATTATCAATCAAATAACTCGTCTGCTCTTCTGCAGTTTATTTCATTTTCTCAATTTTTGTGCTTCTGTATTACCTGTAAATTCACCGGTGATAACCTTTTCTTCAAATGATAAAATTTTGACAGATGTTTGCATGTTAACAGAGAACCGATATCGGACCGCAATGAAAAATATCGAAATATCTTCAATATCGTGATTGATCAGTGTGATGTTCCGTCAGTGGTGCTTCGGGTTTCGCATGATTTATGGTGGCCTGCGTAGGTTGTGGCTTTCAGCGAGCATTTTGACCCATTGGCACGATCTTCCCGAAGCTAGATAGCACCTGTGCACGAAACATGGAAGTTGCTTTCAAAACTTCATTCGTTTTGTTTTGGGGCTACGGAGCTTTCACCGTTCTGGTTGCAATTGCTCGGTTGTACATTATCTTCTTATCTAAAGCAAACGGCTCTGGCTGTACAATTTTTTTCATTCTATTAAACAAGGATACCTCTGTTTTCTTGAATTTTACATCTTAGCGCAACAGAAATCTTTTAATACTACGTTTCTCTATAAATCGGTCATGGAAGATTCCTACCCTGTCCAAATTATTCGCCTTTGGAACAGTCTTCCTTTTAATATTCAATCATCGGACTCCAGTAATTTCAAAGGACTCGTTAAAAGTCACTTAATATAGTTAATATCACCTAATATTTGTCTGGAATGATCATTAGGTAATTGTTTTGTATTAAATTTTGTCTTTCAAATATTCAATCTAATTTTATTTTTATCTTTATTTTCATACTCTTATCAATTCATTTCATACCGTCTATATCCAGCTTTTGAGTTACTACGTAGAAATGATTGTTAATCTTGTGTTCACCGACCAGCAATAAAATTATTATTATTATTATTCTAATGAAAATTTTTCACAACTATTCGAATAAAAGGAGGATTTAGGATCACGATAATTCTTATGCCATATCTAATTCACGCAACTCCTTGTGGCGCATATGGCGGGAGAACAACTTCCCCCGATTCGATACAACGGTTGCAAGTGGATTCCGAATCACTGACATTTTCTCTGCAACCCCATGGCATTTTTATCGCAATCTGTTGTCACCAGAAAACAACCTTGGGTCGCTGTCGGAAGGATTCGAACCTGGGATCTCCGACGCTCCGACGCTGGGATCTGTACACTCTTCGCGGACTGCCCTGAATTTACCATCCCTTTCTGTCTTTGGATAGACTAACGATTTTAGGGTTCTATTAACTCTATTTTGCTATTTATATCTAGCCAAGCAAAGGAAATTTAGAAAATTATAGGAAAAAGTATCATTTTCAGTACTAACAGAGTCATGTCATTCTGTTTCAATTTATTTTCCTTTAACGAATTTTAGCTAAGGAATCATTAATTATTTACCTGTCCATATTGTCAATTATTACCAATCTTGTAGTGAACGAATATACCACGCAATGAAACCATTTGTACATCACTTTCCAGGAAGAACTGCAGTGCTATTAAGCTGTTCACGACAAGCAATTACTCTTTGGTTTTTTCCGAACTTATAAATTTGATCGTGATATTGTTTGGTCGGCTAAATGACATTTCCTCTTGCTATGATAGATCACTTAAACTGCTCTCATTGTTTGTAAGCTAAATGTGCTATGATATCACTCCAAACGATATTTCTATGAAGTCTTTTCAAGCACCCTGCGTGACAGGAAGATTTCACACCATGCCTCATAGATCGACAAATTTACGTTCAGTTTTCTTTGTTGTATACTCGTAAGTAACCAAGAGTTATCTCTGACCATGAAAACCTTTTGAAAAGCACAATACGATTGTACCATGAAAAATCTTTTATAAATATATTATTTTTGGTGAGTTTTTGAACTTTTATATTAATATCTGTTAAAATTCCACCAAAACCAAAAACTATTAAAATGTTATTTTGATCGCAACAAAAGCTCTTTTTCTTTGGTTTTGCAAGTTTAAGCTTGATATTTTACCCACAGCAACTCGTACACAAGACCTGTTCCTAATTTAAGCAAGTATTTCGAGTGCTTATGTTTTTTCTTGCAGTTGAAAACACGAAGAGAGAACCAATGATAATAGCTATGTGCGCCTCTCTCAAAGGTTTGTAAAAAAGGCGTTAATGACTCTTGCCACCAATTGAATGGCTGGTTTTAACCTCACTCTATTTACGTCTTGAAATAATTAATCACTCTGATTTTTGCGAAATCATTTCAACCTTTTCTTACCTTTCTTTTCAGAGCCGAGCTTCATCTACAGATACAGACGATGAACCGCCATCTAAGATAGCTCGCATTTCAGAGTCTGAAACTCAAACTCATACTTCAGGCAGCGGTGACCTTCCAAGCCGCGAACACACAATAAGCGACGAAAACAAATCAGAGGTAGAAATATTTTCATGCTTCAAAAAAGTACTTTTCGTCACTTTATCTAGTCGTTTTTAACAGGGAGACGAAGACGGTGAGGATTGGCCAGATCTAGCCTTTAGTTCAATTTTGACTACTGAACAATTAGAAGAAACGAATGTAGATTTTGACGCAGACTCCGAAGGTAGTGACGGTGAAGTTGTAGTGAAAAAAATAACTCAACAGGTCGGAAAGAAGGATAAATTAAATCGGTTCCACAAGTATAAAAATGATTCAATTCTGAGTGAAAATATGGACTCAAACTTATGTGAAAACGGATCTCTGGAGTATACGGTGTCCGAAAACAAATTGCAAAGTTCAAATCAAAATTTGAATCGATCCCCCGTTTCTGCAACTGCGGGTAAGAAGCGTCACAGAACCAGCGACATATCTAAGTTCAACAGGTCAAACAGAAAGTCGAAAAATTGTGCCATATTTTACTTTAAGCACTTGGATACAGACAACGAAAATTTCGGGTTGTCTTCTCAGGGAAGTGATGTTAGTATTGCAATATACCGAGAAATCGTGTAAGTAAGGATCAAATAAGTCATAATTATCTATTTTTCAGGCAATAAAATCCGGTGAACCTTCTTCTGATGATGAGGGATGGCTTTTCTCTAATAACGGTATTGATGGACAGAATGCATTGAATGACGACTCAGACAAAGAAAATATTGGTGAAATTCAAGCAACGATAGCAAACGTGAACGCCATGGAGCACAGTCCTAAAGAGAATATGAATAATTTCGATTCGGCCAATCTCAACAATGCAGCAAATGAGGTAAGCAATAATATATTTGTGGAAAGAAATTATTCTTATTGAGACTGAAATTATTTTCACTTTAGGAAAGAGAACGTCCAATAAAACCTGGTTTAATTCATTTAAAGGGAGAAACTTATAACGAAACTGTCAATACAGAAAGTTTAGCTGCCTTTACGCGAGAAAAGAACAAAAACCTATCGGAAACCAAAACGGAGATGTCGCATAAGGTAATGAGCAATTCATACATGCCTCAGGGTACCATTTTCGTTCGTTGAGTCGATTAATCTTGTCGCAGCTGCTACTATGCATTTTCATATTTACCTGTCACACTGCGACAGAAAATACCTACTCAGATCACCTTAGTCGTGATATATTTAAACATTCACTTTTTTCTCTCTATCTTATCTGCCAGACTTAACTATATTAAAACGATGAGTGAAACGAAAGCGATATAAATATTGATAAGACTGTCGGTGGGTGACATTTATTCCGAGCTTACCTATGTCAATGTTGTGGACATTTTACTCGGAAACAATTAAGAGAGTTTAGAAAATCATATTTTCAATGCACGTCCTTCTACCAAAGATAAAACAGTTAATTGCAGCTTTTAGTGACAAGCCCAAAATATACAATTTGTGAAGTGGATTTATACGTGCAAAATACATCGTATAAAATTACTCATGATCATTATTAATTCTTATCGGACTAATAATTTCGCAAAAAATATGACTCATTAGATACACCAGATATGGGGTTTATTAACATTAAGATATGGAATGAAGATAAAAAAAACTTACGTTTGTTCTTTATACAGTTGTAAATAAAGGCAAACTGCAAAAAGTGAAGCCAACCAGTCTTAATTTTTTATTACTATTACTGTAGTATCTTGCTTCTCTAGCTTATAGTGAAAAATTTAAATAAATTTTAGTCAAAACGCTTTACAAAATGGTAAAATACAGTTAAAAAACGTTTCTTCACAGAAATGAAGCAAACTGCAATAATTAATGATAATTAAAATACAAGCTTATAGATTAATTATGAAGAGGGGTAGTTATTGATTCAAGACGATGTGCTGAGTGAGAACGTGACGGCCTTCCATCCCGGAGTCTCCAGGTTCGACCCCACGGACTATGATTTGGTCTCTGCTGAGAAAAGACTACGATAAAACGGCCATTGGGGCTGCAGACTTATCTCGGTAGTTCGGAATCCACTTTAAATTGTATGTCTAGTAGATTTTCGCTTACGTTGTGTAATTTTAATCGAGTGGATTTTTAAGAATATCACGTTATAAAAATAAGCAAAACTATTATAGATTAATCGACAAAGCTCATTTCTATTTATTTTGCTCATTCCTTTATTCTGATTCTTTGCGGGCTTATTGTTTTTTAGTTCATGATATATTGTTCTTTCGGCTATTTTTCTTAATTTACTTATCGACAACACATTTTGAACTAGCGAAATTAAATAGAATTGATATCGCGAAATTTATTTTTCTTCGAATTGTTATGACGAAAATATCTGCATCCAAAGTTTATGTTTTATTGAATTCTGCGGAAGCCGCACAAACAACAAAAGTTTAAGGTTAAAAACAAACAAAAAAAGTTAAAGTGTGGATTATTAATATTAAAGCCTTCTCTAGACACTTTGATTTATAAATGAAATTTTATATTGCGATTAAAATCACCGGCGCCAAAATTACTTTTTAGAAAATAAAGAAAATTAAATCCGGCTTCTAGCCGAAAACATGATTCGATTATATTATTCGCCTTGGAATAAGATTTGAGCTTAAACAGATTAAATCTGAAATAATATATGTTGGTATTTGTCGTTATCAGTATATGGCAAAACTAAGCATGAGACCTGAACTGCACACAGAATGGCATAAAAATATAAAAAATCAGGATTGTTAAAGATCGGAATCAATTTCATCGATCTACTTGCATTAACTCTATTTTGACAAAAATTGGAGTTTTTTTTATACAGCCCAGAGACGGAGTGGATTAGTTTTTGACTATATCGGGATGACTACAAACTAGACCAAAACTGTTTCATTTTAAATTTTATTATTACCACACAAATCTCCTTGATGATTACTCTTGCGCCAACTATTTTCCCTACAGATCTGTAAAAGGAAGAAAACGACTCGTGAGTTCACAACTCAATGGGTTAACTGCCTAAACTACGCAATACCGCACTCATACTTCTCATTAGATCAGCAAAGCGGACATACCATCAGAGCTGACCTAATCCTGTGATTTGGAGGATTGATACCTGGACATACCAACTTAATCAATTCCCCCTTCATCGGACATACCAGATGATCACAGGACTTACTATGATTTTATTACAATCCCGGACATACCACAGATAAGTAATAAAACCACCCAATAAGCGGACATACCAGCTATATCGGGATAATTCACAGGAGTGCGCTTCAGCTTCACCGGACACACCATGATCCGCTGAAGCCACATCCCTCCAATGTGCGGACACACCAGCACTATTGACACAACCATACCATGTCCCCCAACTTCACCGGACATACCACATTCCATTGGGGAGCACTTGGACGGATTCATCATCACACACACAAATATTCAACGACAACCTACGATTAGAGGAACTACCACTGATAAACTCTAACTTAACTACTACCCACTACACAGTACACGCAACCCAGTACCCACTAACAGTACAAACTACACAGTATACAGTACCCACCTTTATAAATTATGAATTTAATAACTAAAATCACTAAAATCACTATATGGATAGATTAAGATCTTTAAATACATTTCACTTTGCACGTTTAATTAAAACTGAGGATCTTTCTTAAGGAGAATGAAAGCAAACCTCAGGAAACTAAAGGGTTGGTCTATACCTACGAGGTTACGCTAATTATTTTAGGAATTTTTGGGTGAAGGTCATAACTTACGAAATTTTAAAAAAAATGTACAATTTGTTTATGCAAGCAGCGATGGTGCCTTTCCCATTACATTTTCCCAGAAGAGGTAAAGGTTTAATTGAACTTGCCACTTATTGCAACCTACATTGAGTATTTTAATGTCTGAGGATGGAAAAGGGACCAAATCTTTCGGATTGTTTATCTATTTTACTATGGTTGTGTCTGTCCTAAAAATCTTGGATTTTTCTGAACTGGTTATTACCTGACAATTATATTAAAAACTCACAGGGAGACTGAGGCTCGAACCCTGAACCACTCTCCAGTTACGAGTTTTATCTCAATAGTAATGCTATTTTTTCATTGTAACTGTTGTAAGTAATAACAGTTATGATCATCATCTGTATAAAAAAAAATTGAATTAAAAATAATACATACTACTTTTTTCCAATGTTTAATTAATTGGATATGTTCGAAAACTTGACTTCTAGCAGCCTTGCCAAAAATCGAGTAATTCCCAAAGTAACAAGGATTTGTTAATTTCGGATTTGCTTTTTCATTCGGGAAAAAAGCCTAGAATCAATTGACCTATTCGCCAGAAAATAAAAATATATTGAGGCGATTGAGGTTCCCACACCAACATGAAAAAAACATTAGTAATTAAAGCACTAAAACACGCCTACACACAACAATCAGGGTGCACAGACAACAGCCTTTAGCCTTTACACACTTCGAATAATTGGGATTGAATTAATAGTGCGAAGAGCTTAGGAATACAGCACAATTTAGCAATTGGCCTATAATTGGAATTGTCTCTTCTATTGCCACTCTTGAAAATAAGAATTAAAAAGGATGTCTTCCAGAGTGCTGGGAAATGGCCCCGCGAAAGAGAATTCTTGAATAGTAATAGCAAAGGTCTTAATAACAACGAAGAACGTTTCTTCATAACTGCAGCAGGAACCCCGTCAGGACCACTAGAAAAGTCAGTTGGAAGTGCAGTAATATGCTTCAACAAGATCTCCTTCGTGATAGATGGATCTGGTATCATGGGTAAAATTCGGTTATTTATGTGCGAAAAGTTCCTACCATTCGGATAGAATTCAGATGATGCAAATGCACCCTTAAAAGATTCAGCAAATAGGTTACAAATAATATTAGAATAGTTGCTGGAAAGTCGATGGATAGTTATCAACCTTTTTCTACAAGTTGACATATTCGAAAAATGCACGGGGGTCAGAGAATAATCTGTTCTTTAAATTTTAAAGGTATTCTTCATAAAGAAAACGAAAACGGCTTATAAAATGTTCATGAGCATGAGTCACCACTGCCAACTGGAAGGTAGGTATCTTTCGTCGTTAATAATTTAAGGGATAGCGTGCTGGCTTTTAATCATGGGAGCCGTATGTTCGGATTCCCCATCCACTACAAGGCCATTGGATAGTTCATAGTAATATATAGTGGTTCGGAATACAGCCGAAGTTGTGGCTTTCTCTCTCTTTCTCTCTGTAGTTCTAGTAACTCCTTGTGAAGTATGGAGCGGAAAAACAATTTCACCGAATTCGAGACAACGATTGCAAATGGACTTGCAATTTAAAGTAGATTTCGAACCATTGACATTTTCTCTGCAAGCGCCATGGCCTTTTTATCATAATCGGTTGTCAGCAGAAAACAACCATGGGATTCAAACCTGGGACTTCCAGATTGGTAGGCCGGCACTTTATCAGTTACTTCACGGAGTTGTAGCTACACTTACAATATTTGTCATCGCACTAAGGATTAGGTTCAAGTGAACATCAAAATATGGAGATCTGTAATTTTGGGAAGAATATAAAATTATTGAGATAAATTAAAATTTTATTAACTTGAACTTACTTAAACTATGGGAAATAGCTTTCCAAATATATTTTTTTTTACTTAATTGTACTAAAAATTTGCTTACGACTTTTACGCTTATGATGGCAGACGAAATTAAAATTTTCTTTAGAGTCAAATTTCAAGTCAATCTTTCCAACCAGTCAGACAACGTTTTGTAAAGCACAAAACATTTGAAGATCTGCGCTACAATAAGAGGATTCCAGCATCGAAAAATTTACGATTGAATATTTTTATGGTTTGCTTTGCACAAAACCTTAATCATTGCGAACAGGTTCAATACATCAGTGTCTAGTGTGCACAGAATGATTAACCAAGCAATATAATTCCTGAATAATTCTTAATTTTTCAAAGCCAAATTACATACCCTTACAAGGACAAAAATATGTATTGGTAATATGTGAGGAAAATAGAAATTTCATCGATAGTTTCGTCAGGTATTACACAGCGGAATTGTTTACGAGAGAAGTAAAAATATTTCTACTCCCTTTTTCGAGTTACTTAATAAAAACGCGAAGCTTTGAACTAAGTAAGGAAGATTTTCGCATTCTATAAATAAATGTTCACTTATTTCTTGTGGTTGCTGCGATGTTTTGCTTGTTCTATGTAATTCATTTCTATTTCTAATTTCTGTATATATTCCCTATGAAAAAAGTGCCGGTGTACTACAATGATAAGTTTTCTCACCAACCTTATTTCTTTTTATTTTTTGATGAACTCATACTTTCACTTTAAATCCAAATCATAGTTTCGCCGACAAAAATAAGTAGTCTTGATTTTACGTATATTTTTGATTCGATAGATGAAGGAAATCTTCCATCTCCTTTGATTGACGTTGATCTTTAAGTCTTCTATCAAGCATAGAGTTAAGTATTACTTTCAAATATGGCGCTGAAGCTTATTGGCGATCCAACGAGTACTTCCAATATTGATTCTTTAGAGCATCGACTTAACGTCAGATGTTTATCACTTTTCTATTCCTACATCGATGATTACTGTTCTAAATAAATCTCGAGCCTTATATCTTGTCAAGTCCACCCATTGCAAAATTCCTAACCCGCAAGTCGCTCTGATCATCGAAACCTTTAAGTGGAAGCCGAAGAGTACGAATGTGGAACCGTTCTTATATTTTTCCTCTACTTTATGAGTCCCTAGCATTTGAGTGTAACGTATATATGTTACCTCCTCGGCTTCTCATTATCCCTCATAGTTATTTCGTGTTCTTAGCCTCTTTTTTCTTTCCTGCGAAGGTCATGCTACATCATCATATCATATCCCCTCATCATCATATCATAAAATAAATATATTTTGCAAGTATATAAGTTAATATGATTTTAAACAGTTCTCTATTTTAACATTATATTGACCGTAATTTATATAGAAGCTATTCAAATTGTTTTCTTATCTCTTTCTTGGCCTTATCACTGAATACTTTTCGATTGCAATCGATCGTAAATATAGGAAATAGAGAATTGAATAGAAAGTTTAAGCTAAAAGTTTTTTTTTTAATCTCATCAAATTCGAAATTTTCTATATTAACAATCGGTTGCAATCGAATCGTATTCGATAATAACCTAGTCTTATTATCGAATGCCAGTGTTAATTTTGTCGGTTCTTATTTTTGAATTGTCAACATAATTCCTGTCCGGTTTTCTAAAAAATCACTTTCTTTTTCTTATAGGAATGTTCCCATGAATCAATCAAACAACTTGTTCTAAATGCTGAACATTTAGTACGTGAAGAAATCTTGAAAACGCCAATCAAAAAGAAACATTCCCCTGTAAAAATATCTACAACAAAAAAGAGAGACGTAAATATGCCGGGACCTCATATTCAGAGAGTTCAAGTAAAATCTCTTTAAATTTATATTTTCATTCAAATATATAATATCTCGCAAATCTTAGGAATGGTTAGAGCATCATCCAGTTTCCTCCAAAGAAATCAATTCTTCTGAAACACCACTAACAGCTACCGATTGCGAGGCTTCTGGGGAGTACACAGAATCGGATTCAGCTGCTAGAGAATCTGATACTTCAGAAGGACTTACAGATTCTATAGCAACTTGTATGCAAACTGGTAGTACTTCTCAGTGTACATCAACAGAAATAATTGGAGGCTCCGCTGAACCGATTATAACTGTGGGAAGTAATCCCAATTTGAGTGGTGCAAGAGTAATTCGTAGATCTAACCGAAGAAATTCCGACAGACCATGGTCAGTTTCATGTTTGTCACAACTTACAGAAAATGACACAATCAGTCCGGATAAAGTTAGCAATAATCAAGGCCTCGCAAGCCATTCTATTAGCGAATCGGCATTACATATTTTGTCGTCACCGGGCAGGAATAAGCATTCGTCACAGACACCTGTTAAAAGTTCAGAAAGTAAAAATTCACTTAAAAGACGTAAACCTCGTCGGCGCAAATTAACAGGCAAAAGAAGTGATTCAGGATCTGAATCCATAACTGGAAAAATTAATATTATTCAGGATATAACCATGGCTTTATCTATGATTAACGTATCGAAACAGAAGCAGGAGGGAAAATCTACTTCAGAAGTTGAAAGTGAAGAAGATCAAAAACTAATGAAGCCGAATTTCAAATTAGGATCATATACAAGTGCATATATGACGAATGAATCAAAACTAGGTTCTCTAGCCGCTCTTGCAAATTATATGAATGAGGAACAAGGAGGTAAGTTAAATTAAATTATAATTATTCTCTTTAATTTAAAAAATATTTTTATACAAGCATCAACGTTGAAAGTAAAAAAAGGTAGAGAACACGAGTAAAGCAGTATTATTGATATATATTTTTATTAAGATTGCCGTGCACTTACATTTCTTTATTATAGAATATAACACCGGGACTGAGGATCACAGCAGTTTTTCGGAACAAGCATGGGATAACTATCAAGAAAAGTATCTTTCAGAAAATTATTCAGAAGGCTTCGATTCGGATGCAGCACGAAGATTACTGGAATTTGGTGATGATTATCGGTAGATCTTTAAAAAAATATTATGTCAATTTTAATTTATAGTTATTGGTCTTTTTACAGTAATTTCTTAGACTCGCAGTCGGACTGCTGCTCATCACTTTCTGCAGCTAACAATATTGATTCACTGTCACCACCTAGAATGGATTCACTAAAGCAAACAGAAACAAAAATAACCCAACAAGCGATTACTAGTTCAGTGGATCATGTCAGAAGACGTCGAGCTCTTGAATTAGAATATGAAAGACGAAGAAAGACTATAGAAATGAAAAAGAAATCTTCGCAAGGTGAGTAATTTATTTCGTTAAGATTTTAGTACAATACCTGATTTTCAAATTATTTATAAGGTAGCGCAGCATGTTTTTACGATGTATAATAAGAATAATCTTCTTCTGAGCAACTATTAAAGGATACCAATTCTTTACATACGTTTCTTCCCTACAAATAAGGCAATAATTTATCCTAATTCTACTAGCATAACATAAAGTACGCAATAAGGATTCAGGAACTAGCCTCCTGAAATGAAAAAAATTAATAGATATGTACATTTCCCTTTTGTTTGTGTTGATCTGAGCATGACCTATAGTAACATAATTCTCCAAACACTCAATTTTCAAACAATCTTGATCACATACTTCATAGTTACATTGTATCCGTATTAATAAAATAAAGGACTCTGAATTTAAACAATAATACCCTCGATTTCCTCCACAAAATTATGTGATGTGTTAAGAGCCATTTCTAAAGTAGAATTATGTCATTATTCATAGACTAACTTTGTAAGGCGTGGACCGATTTGGATAATTCTTTTTCTGTTGGGTAGAGTATGTTCCGTGGTTGATAGCAGGTGAAAAAAACTTTGGGTGGATGGGGGTGGGAGAAGGGGGTGGAACCTAACTTTGTAACGCGTGGATCGATTTTGATGGTTCTTTTGCTGTTGTATAGAGTGTGATCCCCCATTGCTAATAGGAGAATAATTTGGTCCTTTGGTGGTGGTGGGGGAGGGGGTAGTAACTTCGTAACGCGTGGACCGATTTCTATGATTCCTTTTATGTTCGGTAGAGTATGTTCCTTGATTGATACCATGAGAAAAAAGTTTAGTGGAATGGGGGTGAGGTAGGGGGTTAAAACTAACTTTTAACGCGTGGACCGATTTGGATGGTTCTTTCTTCGTTGTATAGAGTAGAAGACACTAAAAAGTGAAAAATAAAATAGTTTTTTAAAAAAAGGTTGAACCGACTTCACAAAAAGCGCTAAAAAGCATAAAATAATTTTTAATTTTTTTATAGATATAAATATAACATTTTGAAGTCGGTGCAAATTAAACAAATAAAACAACTACATAACCACAATTGAAAATAATACATACTACTACCTGAACGTTTCAGCTTACGGGATCATAAGAAAGGACGATTAAATACTTTTGTTGTAGTTGTTTGGTTTGTTTGATTTGCACCGACTTCAAAATGTCGTAATAGATATAAAATTAAAAATTATTTTATGCTTTTTAGCGCTTTTTGTGAAGTCGGTTCAACTTTTTTTTTAAAAACTATTTTATTTACATTTTCAACTTTGTGGGTATATAAAAAAGTGTATAATATTTATAAAGGAAAATTTCGTTATAGCAATAATTACTTTATTTGTTTTGTTCGAAATCCTTTTCACATTTTCAAAAAATTCAAATAAATAACAAAAAAATAACGAAAATAATGCACAATTTCAGAAAGACAATCACATTTTAAGAAGCGAGAGGTCGTTCAACCGAGTAGTTAACTATTTCACACTAATAAAATAGAACCGTTATCATATTTAAACTGAGCAAGAGCGAAAAGTATTTTATGTAGCTATTTGCATTTATTATTTACCAATGAGCTAGTGATAAAAGCAAATAAAAGAGGTGACTCAATACGTGCAATGAGTGTTAAATTTAATATACCCAAGTCGTCTGTATTTAATATCGGTAAAAGGAATTAAAATCCTAATTTGAGTATAAAAATGTCAAAAATGGGCCGACCACGCGTAACAACCGATGCAGATGCACGAATCTTGCGACGGATCGTTCATTGTAATCATCATGCAACCTCAGCCGAAATAACTTTGGATTGGACTTCCCAAATTGGAAAATGTGTTTCTGTTGAAACCTGCAGAAGGAATTTAAAAAAAATGGGTTATGGCTTTTATAAGGTAATAATTTTATATTGTTTTAAAGAAGTATATAAAGAAAAGTTATCTTAGGCCAAAGAAAAGCCCTTTTTATCGCAACTTCATAAAAAAAGTATGTTAAATTGCGCTAAACAGAAATTGAATTGGACAACAGAGCAGTGGAAAAAAATAATTTGGAGCGACGAATCAAAGATCGACGTTTGCATTGGTGATACACGTAATCGTGTTACACGGAAAAACTCCGAAGCATATCAGACAAAGTGCTTGAAGCAAATTGTCAAATTTTCTGCTTCTGTAATGGTTTGGGGCTGTATGTCTGGATATGGAGTTGGGTCTCTCCATTTTATTGAGGGTTCAATTAACTCGGAAAAATATCAGAATGTGCTACAAGAGAGCCTCTTACCTTCAATACCTCTCCTTCAGTCACCTGAAGGGGAGTTCGTTTTTCAACAGGATGGAGCACCAAGCCATACGTCAAAATCCAGTAAAGCCTAGTTGCAAGTCAATGGAGTACCAAAGATGGAGTGGCCTGCTAATAGTCCTGATATTTCCCCATAGAGAATTTATGGGGAGTTATTAAGAAAAGACTTCGGGCTCTTCGTAAAAAAATAAAGGAAATTTGGGATTCCTTTACCGCCGAAGATTGTGAAAGACTAGTTAATTCAATGCCACTGCGTATTAAACAGGTTATAAAACAAAAAGGTAATGCAACGAAGTGGTGAACATAATAAAAACTACAGTAAATTTAATTAATTTTTTCCTATTTTTCCATTGAATATGTATTATTTTCGTTATTTTTTTGTTATTAATTTAAATTTTTTGTAACTGTGAAAAGAATTTTGAACAAAATAAATAAAAGAATTATTATTATAACAGAATTTTCCTTTATAAATATTATACACTTTTTGGTATACCCACAAAGTTGAAAATGTAAAAAAAAAATGCAAGTGTCCCAATACTTTTGTGGTTGGGTAGTATACCAAGTCATTCGCAACCGCAATGATCTTACCCGTAAAAGGAAAGTTACAAAGGGAGTTCATGTAAATTAGAATAGAAATGATCCTCGTACGTACACATGATCAGTTACCAAATCACAGGTTTTGGTTAAATCTACTAACAAGCCAGTATCACAGACACCCTCGTCTAAACTGTAATAAACTTTAGTAAGAAAAGCAATCAGAGCATCCTCAATAACCACAAAATTTCGTGCCGAAATTCGGAGTCCTTCTACGCCTTTATCGGAGCACCAGAGCCTTGTGAGTAGTGCTAATTTTCACTTTAAAAACTTTAAACACGTTTTTCCGAAAGTACACTAATTTAAAATGATGGGAAATATATGGAAAAACCGAAATTTTTTCAAATTGAAAAAACTATACTTAAAATTGTTATTTTTTAATGAATCCACTGTTTTGTAAAGTTTAAGGACTGAATAAAATTATGTAAAATTGGTAGTTTAAAATGACGTTTTTCACGCGAGATACTAGAATCGCCCTTTAGGTCTATCTAGAACCAACGTAGTCTGTCTACTAGAGGCATCTCAAAAAATTTAGAAAAAAACCGACAAGATTACAACAGGCCATAATTTAGAAAAAAAACCGACAATTATTGTGTTCAAATGTGTCTTCTTTTTTGAATATGGGTACTGTTATTAGAAAGTTCGCTACAAAGTAGAATGAGCTACGTTAGATCTGACAAATTAGAGCTAAATAATGAAAATTGAAGGAAACCAAAAAAACACGTAGGTTAAAAATTAAATTCAGTGATTAATATTATTCAAAGCCTTCCTAACTTCGTTGATATAATACAAAATTTGGAAGAATTCTAATCATTCTAATTGCTTATAATGGATTTTCCCTTCATAAGGTTCACTAGGTTGAAAAGAACCCAAAGTCGATTTGCAGTGGAAATAAACAACATGAGTGAGCAATTAGACTCGTAAATTTTATTAATCAAAAATTTTAATCGTATTTGTAAATCTCTCCCAAATTGCTGCAATATATAAAATTATAAACTAGCAACTACTTATAGTTTAAAATTCATTATTAAAAGCTCATGATGTGTTCCTTTTATCTTTCATCATATTTTTCTTCATTCAGATTCATGTATTTCTGAATATATCAAATGTTTAAACTATTTAAGTGTTTTACAATTTGTCCGACCTGACAAACTGTTGTATTGTGTTTTCCCTCCCAAAACGTTTTCGTTAAATAACACAGTCATCAAAGTAGTCTTATCATTTCTGCTATCTGAGTATCTTTTATTTTTCAATTATAGTTAGTTATAATAAATAGAACTGTCAGCAATACGATTTGTGAACCACTTCTCAATGAAGCGTGCGATCATGAGTACTAACTGCAACCTTTGTTATGAAAATTGTACAGCAAAAATTAAGTTATACGCGGGCCATAACCATTATATATGTGTATAAGTAAAATAACTTAGAGTTTTCTTACAAAGATTAATGCAAATAACACTAAGCGGCAAAGTTCTCCAATGAAAAAATTCCCTTAAATGTAATAGCTCATTTCTATAGTTTTTGGGTTCTCATT
Organism: Leptarthrus brevirostris; assembly: GCA_964036015.1. Taxonomy (NCBI): domain Eukaryota; kingdom Metazoa; phylum Arthropoda; class Insecta; order Diptera; family Asilidae; genus Leptarthrus; species Leptarthrus brevirostris. The sequence continues at coordinate 99,137,795 of OZ038373.1, forward strand.
ACTGACAAATAATGAAAAAATGCGATCACTATTTTTTTTCATAGGAGTTCATATTTGAAATTAACGCCCATCGAGACTGAGTTGGACGAGTGGCACGATCACCATGCAGTAAAATGCAATAAAATAAAACATTCGCTCCGTCTCTGTGCTATTGTCTAGCTCGCAGCAATGTAAAAACAAGACATTCAAATTCCCTTATTTCCCTTATCCTAATTGGCTTCTGTCCATAGCCATGGTACCGCATCATAGAGTTGTCCCCCTAGGCTTTCGCTACATCATAACAGCTACTTAAATCAGTTGTCAACACTTCAACTGTGGTTTTGGAATTTACGCAATAACGGCTTAAATAAGGGAATCACTGATCACATATAATATCTCTAAATCATATATGTATATATTACAACATAAACCTTAACAAAAACCACATATGTTACTGAAGAATTTTAGCAGATCAAATACGTAACAACAAATCAGTACTGTCGATCAGGAAAGAGTTCAATCTTTATTTCTGTAGAAAAAAATAGGTCCTTATTTTTAGTGTCGAAAACTCAGTGTTAAAAAGTGCTAATTGGTGGGGGTAACACTGTACTAAAATATTAGAACGTATAGTGCTTTTCAGCGCGAAATATGCGAACTGTCAACTGACAACTCAAAACACATGGCAGTGAATGGTGTTGTTAATAAACCGAAGAAGCTGCTTTAGACCTTTGTTAGCAACCCCTTTGGTAGGGATACGTAAGCGTTTTGCGAGTCTTTCAAAGAGACAGTGGCCAGTAATGGCTGCCACAATATTTCGGAGTTCTGTGCGGCTTCTTTTTAACAGGAAAACCATTTTCTTAATGTCCCAAACTGACCACAGCTGCCTTGACATACCTAATGTTGTCAAATTGCTCCATCCCTGCTTAACAAGCTGAATGCCTTAAGTTCAATTTCTCTTTTCACTGACTTTAGAGGCCGGCCGTCTCTACTCCACTACGACCCGGGATCCAGCAGAAAGTTACCTTGTGCCTCGCTCCGAAGTTCTATTGTTACACTTAAGTAGCAGCTGTGGCCTTATTACGTTTGAGTCTTTAGTACTGCTTGAATGTCTATATACTTTAATATGTCTCTACCATTAGGTAGTTTTGGCGTGACAATAACATCCTTGCCGCTTTCTCTATTGCCAAAATCTCTGCTTGAAACACACTTGAAACTCCGGCAATCGATACTGACTACGTACATTTAGGCAATTTGAGTACAGCCCAGGTCCCACCCCGTTCTCCACTTTCGATTCATCAGTGAACACCGCTATATTTGCCACGGTAACACAACCACTTCGAGTGAGAACTGATCCTTACAACAGATAAGTTTCACTCGCGCAGCCAGCTCGACATGTCGTGCTGAGGGATTTGTCCTTCTGGCTTTGACGCTAGATGCTCCAGTAGGATAGCCATTAGCTTCCTTTCCACCAGGAGCATGTGACCCGCAGTTAGCCTTCATTCCTTGTTGCTAGTGTCTATCACTGTCATAGTCGCGTTGTCTCCCTACTGTCTTTAGGTTGATGGCCTTGGTGATGCCATACTTATCATCTCCGCAGGTTTGCCGCCTCTCCTGTCCTTCGACGCTACCGCATTCTTCAGCCGATTTGCAACCGTGCTCTTGGCAGCTTATGAATAGCCCGTCGAGCTCGTCGTCGACGCTCTCCACCTCATGTAGGAAACGCGGCCTCTTACACGCCTTATTCGTATCGGAGGAAGAGGACGTGGAATGGGTCTGAAGCCAGAATTTTCCGCGCGCGCTTCACTTCATCTCTATCCTTTTTTGTCATGGGCACTGGGTTCTATGTCCTCCAGCTTCCTTAGGATATGGCGTATCCTCTCGCACCGCCTTCTCTTCTTCTTTCCCTCGGAGGATTTCTTTTGTGCAGTACTAAGCCAACTTTATCTGTCTGGCCCTTGCCCAGCGAATTGAGGAGCTCCTTCTTTACTCAGGCTCTACACCCCGTCCAAGCTGCCTTCGATGTCCGAAAAATCTAGCAGCGTCTCCTCCTCCTTTTTCTTTAAATAAAAAATGTTAAAATTTTCCATTTTTGGTCCCACGAATTACATCAAAGTGTTAGATGTTAACACCCTGTGTACCTAACGGTTGATGGCTGATTTGCCGTAACGTTACCCCTCTTTCAATGTCATTTAGTGATCATAGGTTATCACTAGAGCTCGTAAGGGAACAGACCTATTATAATAAGTTGGTTATATGGGTCTGTTTTTACCACAACCCGTTTTTGAAACGCTGTCACCTAAAGAGTTATAATTCTACGTTCACCGAAAATTACAAAACAATGTTTAAATATTATACTGAAACTAAAAATTAAATGCATTAGTTTGTGAAAGGTATTTTAAACTTAATAATAATGTTTAATCAATAATTAAATTGCTTATTATATCTTTTAGACGAAATTCAAAATTTAAGGAGTCCTTCAAGTTCTACTTCATATTTAACACCGAAAAGCTCAGAAAAGACTATGACCCGTTCGCATTCTGATGCCAGCAGGAAATTAGACTTTGGGATGAATAATTCAGTTCAAAGTTTAAGAAGAACTTCAGAAAGTGATACATCTAGTAGGCTCAGAAAATCAGAAGATGCTTTAACAATTCGACGGAGATCATCTAAAGCACTGGATAAATCATTCAAGGCAATACAATCTTCATCTTCGAGCAATGATTATTCAGATGACGAAAAGGAAGTTAAAAATCTTTTAACTCAAAGCCGAAATCATCTTGATAACACTACTGCCTTGAAAATTAGGAGTCATTTACTTCGTCCAGAAGATTACGTAAGTAGATCTTGCTTCTTTATATTATATGACAATAATTTATCGCATCATCCGTTATCTTTTTTCATTTGTTCCAATCTAGACGGAAATAATTACAACCTGCCGTAATAACATTAGGTGCTTGGAATCAGTTCTTCGTGGTCCCCCTGGAACTGTGCTATCAAATGCAAGAAGCAATGAAACACGAGGTGAGTTCTCAGTTATTATTCACAGTGCTTGCAAGTGCGCAGCTATAACTCGTTTTATAGCTTATATTATTAATTTCGTTTTGGATACTTTTAATATGTTCAAGAATTGGACACTATATAAATTTTTCGTAGATACCTTGAAGAGCTTTTATTATTTAGTTAATAATGTCAGTTCAAAAGTCATAAACATTATTAAGTATTTCAACTTTTTCTTTTAAAACAAGCTAATTTCAATTCGAATTTGACTTCTTTTGTGTTAAATTTACTACTAAATTGCAGTATATTGTTTTAAATTTTATTGAAAACTGTACGATTTCATTTAATAAATAAAGTAAATGACAACATTTTTTTTTTTTAATTTGCATGTTTGTCCAAATTGTGATGTTGTGTATATGTTAAAAATGTAATGTAAAAAATAACACATTAAAAGCTCTTTAGGGTTCTTGGTTATTAACAATTTATGGAAGCGAAAATTTAAGTGGAGTTTTTAAATGCGTTAGAAGAGGGCAATTGCAGAATTTAAAATCTATTTGCATTTCGCGCGTAGGAAACATGTAGAAAATATTAATCCTAACTGAAATAGTTTATTTTTTTATTCTTGGCTAACGTGACAAGCTAAGAGTAAAAATTACCTTTCCACAAAGTCCGAGCATTAGTGGCTTGGAAAATATTCCACACAAAAACGGACCGCGTGAGATTCCAGGTTAAAAAGAAAGGGAGTAAAATTAACTAACTTAAGTAGTTAAGTCGTTTTGCCCGAAGGTTTTCTCTGATTGGTGTTTGCCCGTAATCTCATACGGTTCGCTTTTTGCGCGGAAGATTTACTAAACCGCTTTTGCTCGAACCTTGGAGATAGATAATTTTTACTCTCAGTCTGTGTCATGTACACTGTATTTTGTTTAAAACAATTATTTTTCGTATACAGCGTTTGGAAAGTTTCTTGTAGAATTTTAAATTGTTTTGCAGCTCGTTTTATCGTTGTCGAATTTGGATTTTTCCAGTGACTGATAACTATGGACTGTCAAAATTACTTGCCGCAAAGTATTTCTTATATTCATAATTTAAGATATAGGAGTTCAATCTAAAATATTTTCGATCTCGGTTTTAAAAGATTTCAAATTGCCGACAATTGCGTTCTTATGTTGGTAGATTTGTTCACAAAAGTTGTCTCAAAATGAAACAGCATACGTGTTTTTTTATTATATATATAAGGAAGGGGATTTGATTAAATTGCAAATATAAAAAAAAGTTTAAAAACCATAGTTAATAATAAGTTATTAAAAAAATTCCAGGAAGTATTACGCTCATAAGTTCACCTCAAAACACTTCTAGTTAAATCATTTTTTATCCAGAGTTATATAGCTTAAAAATGGAAAAAAATAGGGTTTAAGGCTTTTTCAGTAAAAAAAACTTTGTTTATCGTGAAATTGACAAAGGGAATTTAAGAGAGCGGATGATGGATAACCAAAACAGCTCCATTTAATATGTTAAGCGTACTATTTCAATTTCTACGTCCGTACTTAAATTGTCAAATCATTTTTTTACAAATTTGAAAGGGCCAAAAGAATGGCAATTTAAAATGTCGCCATTTGTTAATCTCTAAATGTTTTCTTCGATTTTACTACCTATAGGCTCGACACAAACTACTGCTAACTAATCATTTGATTTTGATGTTTCTGATAAGCCAAAAATTAGGTTATCGTTGATACTGTGCAGCAACTTATCAAGAATATGGATATCAATTGATAACTATAGACTAGTGATGAAGTATATATACATATTCAAAAAAGGTTTCGCAAAAAACTTAATTGGTGTTTTGTAAAAACGAATTCCCAAAAAATTATTATCAGCGATACAATAGAATAGCTCCTTAAAGATAAATAAATTTATATACAGTACTGCTGTATTAGTGATAAATAAATAAAATAAATAAATAAATAGGGCACAAATGTTGATTCGAAGGATTCACGGGTAATGAATTTAGCGACTTCCAAAGCTTCTAAGGAAAGTTCTCCCAAGTGAAAATAATGTGATTTGCTTGACTTGAGTTTTGAGGACAGCTCTCCCAAGTGAAAATAATGTGATTTGCTTGACTTGAGTTGCACCAGTGTTGTTTCAAACATTCTTAGTTCATTGAGGAGTTCAGTGCAAAAATGAACTAAGTCCAAACATTTGTTTTTGTATATATTTTCTGTGCAGTAAAAGACAAAGTCCATATTTTATATTTTAGCTACTATGCTCTTGCAATGCTTGCTATTCCAGGTCGTTAAGAGGTTTAAGGTAAGAGGACTATTATTTTTCCATTCAAAAATTAATAATAAAAACCTGGATCAGTAGCACTTAAAGTTTGCAATTAAACAGTTTGGATTTTATTGAATTGAAAGAGAATATTTGCAAACATTAATTTCTCATAATAGTATTTATTAATCGCTACTAAATTAAGCTGAATACACATTTGCTCCAAAACTTCGTATCATAACAACATACAGTAATACCTTGAAGTTACGCCATTGGTGTTCCGGCGGATAGCACTAGTAGAAAATAAGTGTAAGTCGGGAGAAGGAACTCTAATAGAACCCTATACTTTACTGCAATAGATCAACGGCTCTTTAATAGGAAATAAAATTTAATTTGATTAATCTAATTTTAATAAAAGCCAGAGCGAAAAAAGTTTGCTGATAACACAAGATTTGTCCTTTTACAGCTCTAAAGGACGATCACTTTTAATAAGGCAGAGATCTTTTATTATAAGTTACAAAAAAGAGCCATTTGATAATACTGATGAAAGAATTTTTTAACTTATTTTCCAAACAAAAAATTGTAGTATTGAACTGGATTACATCATCAACAAACTTTTCCATTATTTTTGAGCCTAAGAATTGTAGGGAACAAAAATTGGGTAACTCTTTTGCGAATGAGTTATTCCAAGAATTAGACAAGGATAAACATTATATTATTCTTTCCTATAGCATTCAATATCAAACGAAAAATCAGATTGAGCATGCGAGTTATACTTCGGATAAGTTTAAACACATCTGATGTGCAGTAAAAAGCAGCAGCAGAACAGCTTTCTTTGTTTGAAGTATAAAATGAAGAGAAAAGAGAGAACCATCTTCTTCAATTCTTACTGTCCCTTCGGCGTTATCATAACACAAAAGACGAATTTTGTCCTAAAATTTTGTTATTGCTTCAACGTTGATATCTTGTGAAGACTGCCTTGGACCTTGTAAATGTCGAATGCATTCTTTTTGTATGGATATGCCATTCCGCACTTTCTATGTTCAAGGGTACAATACATTTTACATCCTTTCAGAAAATACCTTGTGGGTGTAAGTTAAATTTCGTACACTAATAAACGGTTGGTTTGCTTGCTAAGTAGACAGCAGTTGACCTATCTCTGTGTAATTTTTCAATCATTCCTGTGCACCAAATGACGCGTATCGTCTGTTGTTCTGGCATCAAATAATGGGATATCCAACGACAACTAAACTTCTATGCTAGCTACTGAATATTCCGCTATCATCACAAATAATTGAATAAATGTAGGTGGGATGCTGGTATTAAGCAAGCTTCAATAACACTTTTGACAACTTCTATTAATTTAAACGAGCCAAGTAACGGCTATAATTAATCAATTCTCGAAAACTGGAAACCTTCGACATCGACCATTACACCTTAGAACCATCTTCTTCAATTCGAATGCCGCCTTCAAATCTTGGCCTGCTATTAAAAATGATGTATCTATCTTCTTTAAAAGAATCGCCTTGCATAAGAAAAAACACCAGTATTGCTGCAGATGCAAGTTATCATTAATTATGAAAATACGAGTATTATTAATTTTGATGCAAGTAAAAGGTTAAAAGAAAAGGGACAAAGCAAGTACCTATCATACCTATATTTTACTTCAAAGGTAAGTCATATCAAAAAGTTTGTTTATTTTTCAGTAAGGTTTTAGCTTTAGGGTCAGTTGCATATTTGCAGCTGAGATTTTCTTAAATTTCATTTCATTTTTAATTATGATGGGTGCACAGAGTTGATTAATAATTGAAAGACAAAAAAGTGCATTGACATATTGGCTTTGATTTTTTAGAAGAAGGGAAGAAATCTGTGAATCTGAGATATATAAGGATTGTATGACGAGAATACATTAACAAAAACAATTAGTTTAAAATAAATCTTTGAGAAAATTTTGCCCTCCCCCACCACCATTATCTTTCGATGTTAAATTTTTTACTTGATTCTAAAGTGAAAATTGCAAAGTTAATGTGAAAGAGCAAATTCAATTATCTAACCATTGCCGGTTATTCGAGTTTCGGATAATAGAGGTTATCTGTGTTATGGAAACAAATTTAAATTGAAAAAAACTTAACTTTATTTTTATTTAACAGAATAACATTTATGCTTTTCAAAGCTAATTTTATTTTCATCAATTATATCCGCCAAATATTTTGCCTCTCCTATAACATTATCTAACCATGGCCTGAGATTAGAGACATGAGTGAAAACATTATGGCCAAACCGCGAAGCGCTCGTAACTCCAATAAGTGTTACACGATTGCCGTTTCTTAAAACTAGTGGACCACCAGAGTCGCCTTTATAAATTGATGTTTCCGGTATTGTAGGTTCAGCACACAGGTGGCTCTCATGTTCACATCCAGGACTGTGCGCAACCTTTAATGTTGTATATGTCAAATTTTCTGAGCCTCCCCAACCGCTAGCGTAAGCAATTTCATCAGTGAAATTTTTATTATATTCTGGTAAATCAGCTACGGTTAAATTAGTTAAATTAAGTTTATCCTGTAAAATTAAAATAGCGATGTCATTTTTAACAGGGTAATCAATATAACCATGGTGTATTATATAAGAAGCAACGTCAACTATTTGGCCCTCATCTTTTAAGTTTGTTACTCCAGCTTTAATCGTCATTATTCGCGCATTTCCTCCAAAAATGCAGTGTGCAGCGGTGACAATAACTCTATCAGATATAACAGTACCTCCGCAAGCTTGTCCACATCCTTCCTGAAGGGCCACTTGATATTTGAACAAACGGGCTGCCGAAGGCTCTACAATTGGTCCTATAACCCTGAACAGATTATCTCTGTGAATATTTCGTTTTTGCTTCTCGGAATTCACAAAAGTGACGGAAAGGATTACAATGAATATAAAAATCCAACGAATCATTTTGCACTGAATGAAATTATCTGAACTGAGCTGATATTGTCGAACTGGCGAGTTTTATACATTTCGATTTCAATTAAGTAAACATTTCATATTTGTAAACCAATAAATTAAAAATGTGTTCAAACAAATTTTTTAAAGCGTGTATTAGGATTCAGATAATGGCCCATTGTTTAAGTATTCCTAATATCCAGTTGGATCAGTGGTTGCGTGGCACTATCACCACGCCATGGATGCAGTTTCAAGTCTCGACCTGCCTACGAGATTTTATTTCATAAAAAATCCACTCCGTCTCTTTGCTGTCTTCTAGATCACAGAAACGCATAAACAAGACATTCAATGTTCTCTCATTCCTCTTATTGTAATTCCCCTTCTGGCCATAGCCATCATAAAACGAATAATAGGGTTCTCCCCTAGGCTTTGGCTACATCATAAAAAACCAAAAGCCGATGAAACAAGCTGATGATCTTGTTACTGTCTGAATTAAACGTGATGTATTTGATCATATTCAGAAGACCTAGCTGTTTAAACAATCTGGTTTTCATACTTGGATTGTTTTGGTTAGTAAGACAATATGTGACTTTTAAAGACAGATGTTTGAAACTGCTTTATATAAAGTGTATAATGTGAAATTATTTAAACAAATTGCGTAGGTCCCTCCCGAAAACTGACAATGACAAAATACATTGATATCTTTTAGCTTATTGTTTGTCCATTCAGAGGGACCAACGCCACTTTTCTCGGCTGCTAGTTAGCAGTTACTGTCCCTTCGGCGTTATCATAACACAAAAGACGAATTTTGTCCTAAAATTTTGTTATTGTTGCAACGTTGATATCTTGTGAAGACTACCTTGGGCATTCTTTTATAGTATGGATATGCCATTCCGCACTAACAGTAAGTTAAATTTCGTACACTAATAACCGATTGCTGCTTGGTTTTTGGTAAAACCTAAGTAGACAGAAGTTGACCTATCTCTGTGTAATTTTTCAATCATTCCTGTGCACCAAATGACGCGTATCGTCTGTTGTTCTGGCATCAACTAATGGGATATCCAACGACACCTAAACTTCTTGACCCGTGAACACTCATGCACGGTTTGTTTCACTAATTTCATACCAACGTTAAACGCTACCATCATATATGCAAATATAATACGCCAATCATATATTAGGAGGTTCCGTGATTTTTCAATCTTTTCTTCAGTTTATACTATATAAACAAAGTCGCAAGGAACGGAGCTTCATGGCATCATCATTTTAGATAACATACATCGAAAACCGTCACTGCACACAAATGTTTTTGTTAATTACATTCTATCCCCGAACTCACAAATTTTTTTCTTTTGAATACATACATAATATCATTGACGAACACTTATGTATACAAAAATTTGGACAAAGATATGCTAGCTACTGAATATTCTGCTATCATCACAAATAATTGAATAAATGTAGGTGGGATGCTGGTATTAAGCAAGCTTCAATAACACTTTTGACTACTTCTATTAATTTAAACGAGCCAAGTAACGGCTATAATTAAGCAATTCTCGAAAACTGGAAACCTTCGACATCGACCATTACACCTTCTACGGATTATTAAACATTACTTCATGCCAAATTTCAATTTTCTAGCTGTAATAGATTAAAATTAATAAGTCTGTGACAGATCACACTGGCAGACAACGAAGTCACTCCATTATGGATCCGTAAGTTCGGAACTCTAAAATGCAATAGCATGAAAATAAAATATTTCTAACAGTCCCTACAACTAAAATGATAAATCATCGATAAATTGCTAGGAATTGCAGAATAATGTCGGGAACGTAGAATATACCTTAGGCACCATGACATATGAACGGGCGAATGGTTACAGTGAGAGTAGCCTTCATTGTTAAAACAAATTTTCTCTTTAAGATTAATTTTTTAATTATATACAAAAATAATATTTATAAAATACACACTTGTTACATAATATTTTAATTATGTAATAATTTACCCTTCTTTTTCACCAACATTTGTGTTTTGGCAAATTGTGTAGATTTCGTTCAATAATATGTCCAATGTAATTTGCTTCAGCTATAGCCTCATCAATCCATGGTCTCATATTTGCTACATTCGTAAATACATGGTTTCGACCGTTACGAAAACCACTAATAATACCCACTAGAGTAAATTTATTTCCATCACGTAAAACTAAGGGACCCCCAGAATCCCCAGAGTAAATTTTAGTATTAGGAATTTCAGGCTCAGCACATAGATGAGATTCATGATCACAGCCACGACTATGTTCAATTTTGAATCTTGTATAAGTCAGTTGGCTGGACTTACCCCATCCACTAGCATATACTGATTTACCCGTAAAGTTCTGATTATTATCTGGTAAAGTCGCAACTGTTAAAGATGTTAAATTAAGTGGTTCTTGTAAAATTAGGACGGCTATATCATTTCTGAGTTCCCAAGAATTAAAACCTTGATGAGGTTTATAGGAAAAAACATCAACTGTTTGTCCTTTGTCGCTCAGGTTTGTGACACCCACTTTGACGGTCATAACTTGAGAATTCGTTGGGTAAAAACAATGTGCTGCAGTTAATATGACTCTGTCAGAAATAATTGTTCCTCCGCAAACTTCTCCACAATATTCTTGGACAGATACTTGGTACTTGAATAAATGTGCTTCATTCGGCTTTACCTTTGGTCCTATTACTCTGAATAAATTGTCTCTGTTAATATTCCTCTTCTGCAACCTTCCAGCAGTTGTATGAATTACGAAAAGAACAAAAACAATGCTTAGAACTGTCGACGACATTTTCGACTGATTGATGTATGGAGTTTTTCTTTGGTTTTTATATTGGCGTTAGAAATCAACTAAGCAAATATCGTACACTTGTACGAAACGTTACGTTAAAGTTGCCATTCCGATGTGTAAGTAAATTTGGGAGTGCAATTTACATTATATTTTATACGACTTATTAAAAAAATATATGGAAAGTTAACGGAAATTCAATACAAAATTCTCAATTAAACTGGGGGAATTTTCGACAACACTTTGAGTTTATGGCAGTTTTGTTAAGCGTCACAATACCACATGTTTTGTTTCAATAATGAAATTTTTGTTTGTTCATCTTGTATTAAATAAACGATCATTTGGTTGCCATGTGAACTTACATATTATATTTACGTGTGTATTTGATTTATAGATAAGATTTTTTGCTTTTTGATTAAAATTTATATTTTGTCTTATATCTGCCGCACTCAATTTTTAGAGAATTTCTTCTGTCAATTAAGAAATGCTAATTGAAGTCTCTTACCGTCAAGTCGGGTTAAGCAAATTAAAGTTTTTACCTTAATAAATGTTTATTAGATTAAATTTGTGTAGAAAATTATGAAAAATGAAACACATCATCATCTAAAGTTGTTTAATATTTATATTAACAGAATTAAGTTACTAGTGACTTGACAGGAATTTCTGGAAATTTGTTTTTAAATACATATTCTGAAAACAGTTATCGAAACGAATTCAAAACACTTTTAATTTTCATTTTCTCGATAGTATTACTATTTTTTCATTTCAAGTCGCCAATTGATTCTGATCTAGAACTTAAATTACATGGCAATCCCAATTTTGAGATTTTTTGGATAAGGCATTTCTGCAGTGAATCTGTTTAAGTGTTTCAGGGGGTTTGAGCGACCTTTGAAAAATGAGCTGTGAGACTCCAATGTTGTACTAATTTTTATTTTACAGAATGCTTACTTTTAAAATGGAAACTAAAAATGGATTATTTTAAGAACCATAATACATATTATGTGGCAAAACTCAGTTGCTGACCGGTTCTTAATCCAAAAAGATCTTGGGATAACCCCATTCGTAGCAATATTTCGTATTATACATCCAGAGACAAAAGAAACCCTGGCACGTGTAATGTTTGAACAATTTCTGTTTTTTTTAGCACATACATGATTTAATATTTGAATATCTTAAAGCAACCTAGTACTAATAGTTTTACAGCTAATGTAATGGAGACGGGGTTGGATCAATTCGTTGAGCGGCACGAGTCACTATGCCATGGGTCCCGAGTTCGAGACCAGGTCTGCCCGTGACTTTTATTAAGAAATTAAAATAATCCACTCCATCTCTGGGCAGTTGTCTAGATCGCAACAATGCAAAAACAAGACCGCCTTGTGTCATCAAAGACGTTCGAGAGAGGACTGACTTGAATAATGATTTAAGTATACAGTAACAAGAGAGGAAATTTAGTACAGTTCAATTCAAAGTTATTTAGGTCTACAATGCTGACGCATCAATAAAATAATACGCATCAAAGGGTTGCCCCCAAGGCTTTGGCCACATTGTATGAAAAAATATATAACAAAGGGAGGTAGAACTGTGAAAAATCTATAAACCGCAAGAACAGATAAATACTTGAACAATGTAGCAAGCAACGTTAAAATAGTGCAATTTTTAGAAATAAATGTAATGAAGCATGAATATATACATTTTATTAAATTTTTCTTGAATGTAACAATATTTTAACTTAAAAACCTTATGCGACCTCCTTTGGCCTATTTCACATCCCTCACTCTATTTGGCGTAGACCAATATAAATTATTTAAAAATCCGAAATCTATATCGTTGTCCCACACGTCAAGTATTGTTTTTTCAAGGTCTTCGAGGCTTTGTCGTTTTTGTTTTCTTTAATTTCTTTCTCCAAAGTGGTCCAATGATTTTCTATCGGGCTGAGGTCCGAACTGTTCCCAGGCCACGAAAATGATATTATTCCTAGTTTTGAAGCTGAAAAAATCAGTGGATTGTATTATTCGGTAAACGTTTAATTAAAAAATTTGTTGTAATGCCTTTTAATGTAATAATATAATCTGTATCATGCTCTGATATTGCTCCCCAGACCGTCACATAGCCAGACTGGTTCACCGTGGGTTGGATGCAACATTGACTCTACAGTTCTCCCTTTCTTCATCGTACGTTAAATGTGCCATCCGGTCAAAGCAAATTGAGGTTCTATTCATCGGAAAAACGATATTTTCCAATCTATTTTTATGATCTTTACACCATTGAAACCTTTTATTTCGCATTGCTTTTTTGCGGATCTCATGCATGGCAGGTCCATTTCTGTTAACCTTCTCTACTGTTCTGACATTACAATATCTTCTATCGTTTTGTATTTCTCCTATTCCTTTTTGAAGCACTGTGGCTGGCATATATATTTCTCAAGTAACTCGTCTTAAAATGGTGTTTCTCCACAGTTGTATTGACCTGAGGTCTTCCTTTCATTTTCTATCCTCAAACTACAAGTTTACATTTTTTTAAATGCATTTTACAGTCCACTCACTGCACCATATACGAGGAGTGATTTCATGATTTTTATACCCCTCTTCAAATAAAGTAACAACACGCACTTTTCTTCAATACTCAACTGTTTATAAGTTTTTATTGCTTTTTCATTTCTAACGCTTCTTTTGTTGGCACTTGAAACTAATTAAATAATAAGGACTAGTTCATGTCTCTCCTTTATATGCTTAAATACCTTCAATTACATTTCAGAAATCTTTTTATTAAAAAATAACAGTTTATATTAATTTTGTAGAGGTCATTGTAACCCGCTTCGCGCCGAACATGGCCCCAGGTTGAAATCCTAAAAAAAGGGTAAAAAAGGGACCCTTATGGTGGGACCTCTTCTGTTTGTCTGTCAAAACTGCTGATTACAGCCACTACTTATGCTACCGACATTACATTTGGAATAGTTTTACAGGCCCTGCTCATATTATTGTGAACACTCCGAAATATTTACTTTTTTTTATATAACATTGTTTTAAGTTGATAGGGAAAAATTCTTTTGGTAGGATTTGGCTTTGTTTAGAAAAACCAATAATTGCAATCCTTAAAAAGTAAATATTTTAATTTCAAAAAGATTTATTTTTGCACAAAAATGGTTTTATGTAATATAACACAAATATTTTAATATTTCGTCATTCCCCCCTTAGAAAGAGTTAACGGCTGCTACCCGTCGCGGCATACTTTCTATTAATGAAGTTACACTTCCTTTTATTTCTGGATCATGATGTCATATTCTAGTCCACTCTTCGATAATTTTTTTTTATTTATAATGTCCTTTTCTGCAACTTTTCTTTTTACAAGATCCCAAAAGTTCTCGGTTGGATTGAGGTATGGTGAGTTCCCTGACCATTCCAAATCTGTAAGATTTTTGTTTTGGAGGAACTGCGTTACACTTTAGCTTTATGGCATGTATCTGAATCATTCATAAAAATATATTCCTCGTCGTCAGGAAACCATTCCCTTGTTTGTGAAAGTAATTTTCTTTCAAGGACGTCTCGGTACTGATCCTCCCGCATTGTATCTTGAACAAAATAAAGTTGTCCGGCCCCTCTCTTATAACGGACCACACTATAACGGAAGAAGGATGCTTTATTCTCTCCACAATGCTTTTCTGGTTATACCGCTCACCTTTTCTTCGACGAATGAATCATCTGAGAAACATACCTAAGAAGGCATTCGAAATCAATTCGTAATGTTTTTGTGTGTTTAACTTACCTTTGCCCAAACACCAATGGTCTAATTACGATGTGCTTTTGCCTAATCTGGACGTTTTGCCTTCAGAGATGGAGTAAGTCTGGATTTCTTTGCTGGTCTGCAACATTTGTATCCTAGCTCATATAATCTACCTCGAAGTGTAATACGCGAAATCTCTATTCCCGCCTCTGTTATGAGGTTATGTAAGGCGTTAAGCGATTTCTTGCCAAGTTCTTTACAAAAATTCCGTATTATTCGCTCACTTCTTTCAGAAATTATCCTTTTACAGCCATATTTACCAATTCCCTGCGATGTTGTGGATGCTTGGTGTTCACTTTTTTTCTTAATATTATTCACAGTTCCAACTGATACTGAGTATGTCGTATTCTTTAAAAGTGCGATAATTTCCGCAACTCACTGTCTACACTTCTTTACTGGAATAATACCACGAAATAATCTTTCTCAAAAATATCTTATCTTATTATTATCTTTAAAAAAAAAAAACAAATTTTTAATAAAATGGCAGTCTCTCAACAACAAAAAATTCTGAAACTACATGAATATTCGAAATATTTGTGGCTGCAAAAATATAGTAAATATTCATTTCAAAAAACCGCCACGTCTAACTGAAGACATTTTTACGTAGAATAAATACATATTAAATTGAAGTTGATCCGATTTAAATTGACTGAGATAAGTAGTTGCGAAAATGTCATTTTGAGAAACACGTGTTTAAGGTGCAAAGTTTAAATTTTTGGCAGAGCGCGGCGGACGAAAATGCACTGTAGCTTCGTTATTTTTATGAATTTTACTGCAATATTTTTCATAACTCAAACTTTCGAAATTTAAAAAGAAAATCGTCAAAGTATTGTTCTTTATTAAGAAGTAAATTTTATGAACTTTCTTGGAAAATATTAAGTACGCGGGGTTTTTTGTTGCTGGGTGTTTACGACGCAGCTGCAGGTTTTTTTTTGGCATAAAACCCTTCAATTATTTGTTAATCTTCTTATATTCTGCTTAATATCTTTTCAAAATACGTTATATGTATTGGGAAGTTTGGATGTCACTCGTTTTTCGGTGACGTGGTAATCAAAGTATTAACAAAACAAGGTTGCATTTCAAAAAAGGATAGAAAAATTGTTATTCTTGCTGACAAAAAAAAACTATAAAATTTCAATGTACATAATAATGTAAAAAAAACTTTTATGTATTATTCTAGTAAATAGAATATATTTGACAAATCAAATTTGCCCAGACAATTATTTGTTAAAAATTGCCGGTACCTAAAATAGTTTTTCTTTTTTTTCATTCTAATTAGTTTCTCGTCTATAGTGGGAAAAAACTGGGCAAAATTTTAGTTGGGTTCAAATTAAAAGAAATACGCCAATAATATATGTACAACCGAAGTCAAATCAATGGCGCGGTCACCATGCCGTTTTTCTTTTGCAATTGCAATAGATAAAAAATTCACTACGTCTCCGCAAACACAAAAAATTTAATTTCCACCTTCTCACTTCCATCATAGAAGAAACCTAAATCCCTCCGCTTACCTCAGTTAAACGTGCTTATTCTCATTTAAGGCTTTCTTTAACATACTTATTGAGCTTTGATGATTTTAAAAAGATTTCCTTCCTTTGATTGTCTTACATTTTCCAGTGAAAAAATTTCAAATTCAATAAGCTACTTATTTTTTTTTATCGTACAATCTACAACTTGCACCAGGTTTCATGTTGCACAGGCCTTAGATCAAACGAGTCATTTAAAAAGGAACGAATAAATATAAGTTAAAATCTTATCAATTCAATAAATTTGGATTCTTTTGAGAAAAAAGTAATTAACAGACTTCCAATATAAAAATGGAATAAATTCCGCAAATGTTTCTAGTCTTATTTACACCAATCTTTCTGATAAGCAAACTGGAGTCTCTTATCTGAATGGTGCCCCATCGCATCAATCCCCTTTTCGTATTTCGTCAAAGATAAGTCATCTACAAGTATGCAAATAATTGTTAGTTAACAAGCAGGAAAAGATTTACGATTATGATGATGTATAGTTCTCATAGAAGTAGTTAGATATTGAATTTGAACAAAAGCAAAAGTTATTGGGACTACATGCTTTTCAATTATATTTATTCATATTTTTTAATGCTAGGCTTAGTCTAAGACTTGTGCCACATAAAACTTGGCTTCAGGTCTGACTGACTGCAGAAGAAAAATCATTAATAACTACTCTTTATTGCATTTGGAATGGGTTTCACTTCTGCTTCATAGCTGGTTTACATAAAAGCAGTTTTCTATTTTAATATTTTGTGTAAGATCAAACATAAAAGTAATAATTAAACTCTTAATAGTGGTTGCCTTCTTGAGAGGAAGCATAATGTAAATGTGGTAAAGAAATCGATTTTTTTTTCATTTCTGGAAAATTCATGTGTCTAGATTATTCTAAAGTGATTTTGAGCAATTGAAATACCTACAAAAGTATATTATAAGATCTTAAAATGTGCGGCAGTCATCATAAAACAGTTTCAGCAGATTTTAAGGCAAAAACACAATAAAATATTTTTAGTGTGAGCTGTCACATTAAATTGCATATGTTCATGCATGACTGTTTGACTGAATCAGTGCAGGTGGGTAATAATTTATTTCGATTTTTTATTTGTCTTGTCTTTATGGACTAGTGAAAAATACCGCCAATTAACTTTTATACATCAGGCGAAAAAAATTATATAGTCACATCGAAATTTTCTATTAGGTTTTCATGAACGTAGGTTGGCTTTTAATGGCAAATTAAATTTTTAGTCTTTACTTTTTATCTGATCAGCCAAAACTTTTTAAAGCTGTGCCATAATAATTCATCAGCAATATCGATATAGTTCTGTGCGTACTTTCTTATTTGCATCCGAAGTTTTGCATACAATACCATTTTTTTGTCGTGTAAAAGTAGATAGGTATCCGTCCATTGAAAGGACACACTTAGACCTCGAATGTATCATTGTGATGCCACGAGAGTACGATATCCCACAACTCCTCACTGAAACCGTCTGCCGATGAAACGCCGTAGATTTCTTACGTCAGTCGTCCCAAGATCGCAGAGACTATTTCAGAAATACCTGCTGTATACATGCCAAGGCCAAGCACGAGTAAAACAGGTAAGGTATAGTTACCTCGTGGTCCATGCAGCTTCTGCAGAATTAATTTGAGAAGAGTCCCAATCTCATCATCAATGGGACAGTGACTTGTGGAGTAACAGAAGTTTTACCCAATTGGATCTCTATGTAGTGACTCATCTAGCAAGCTTATCCTCCGCACAGTTCCCTGGAATGTCACTGTGTACAGGAACCCGACACATGTCGATATGGTACTGCTCTGTCACCTCATTTAGACAGACTCTAGAGATATCTCCTTGGTTTGATTGTCCGTCAAGATACAAATATACTTTTCAGGTATCTTGTTACCTTTTTAGCACCACAGGGCCTCCCGAATTGCCATTTCCGCTTGGAACACACTGCAGTGGTCTGGCAGACGAAAGAATATATCAATGTGCAGTTTTTGACAGACACGGCCGCTCCCCCACCCCCATCCCGGCCCACTATACCAACCAGTTTGGAACCGTCTGTGTAAATCTAGACGGATTGCCCATAAGGCAGTGCATCTACAGCCTTCTCCTTCCATCTGACTAATCAACGACACAAGATTGGTTTCCACTCCAAATGAAGCGAGAGCCTTTCTAATAGCTCAGGGCTTAACGCTGCTAAAATCTCCGTGCTTCCTGGAAAATTGGTATCCAAGAGAATCTCGAGAGACTCGCAAATAGCTATGTCTAGAGACCTCAGAGGTTTCCGAAATTTTATCGCAGTACAATCTCCACGATTTCCTTTGCGCACTGTTGAGTTGCTTTTATAAGATTTTAGCATATCTTTGTTGCAGTCTCTCGAGTGTCATCTCTATTGGTATTTGCCAATGTTCGAGCCATTGCAAAAAAGACAATACATTCAATTTTCAGCATTTCCCTTACCCTAATTCCCTTCCGACCTAAGCCATGCTAACGCAACGCTTTGCCTACATCGTAAATAACAAACCAACAAAATCAACTCCAGATCCTTTTTGCTGTTAGGGGAAATTATGCCTTAACAATAGCCCTATACTTTTCCCAATCAGTCTTCCGTTAGTTCCTAAAGGCTGGTGGTTTCGAGGAACGATTGTCGTAGAAGTAATAACCAGCATTTGTAAAAAATGGTTTTTGACTAATTGAATTTCTGCAAATTATTTAAGATATTCAGAGTAATATTTCTACAAAGCTAAAAATGTTTTTAGAAAATCAAAAATAGTTAATATTTTAATAATTTATTGATTTGTGAAGTAACTAAGTACGAAAAATCGCAAAGCAAAAGCAATTCAATAAGCTTTACTCAAGAATGAAAATGAGATTAGAAATAAGTCCACAATCATAATTGAATTATTTGAAGCTCATGCATTTAATTCACTTCTATGCGAAAGAGGTACAATTATTACTATAAATGAGACTGCAACATAAAAATAGCTGAGGGGGTTATATATGTAATATTGGCATTATGATTTTTTTTATATCAATACCACTAGCCAGCAAGTAAATACAAATGTAACCTTTAATTGATAATTTCCTCTAAATGCTTTCTCTTCCAGCTTTAAATTTTAAAGCAGGTTACCTTTCCGTCTATAGCAAAACAGCAGGAAATTGGTTTTCAAATGTGAAGACCAAATCGTTTTACCTTACTGAGGAAAGAAAATTATATCTTTGCTACGTTATGTTCCTTTGCGGTAAAGAATTAACTTGATGACTACTTAAATAAGCCGAAGAGACTAAATAGGAAAAGAAACATTACACCACCTTTAGAGCCTCCGTAGCATTAGATTAACATTGAAAGCAGAAAATCCAATTATGTGAAAGTCGAGCCCTACCACATTATTTCTAGGTCGAGATATTTGAAATTAGATCTTT
Organism: Leptarthrus brevirostris; assembly: GCA_964036015.1. Taxonomy (NCBI): domain Eukaryota; kingdom Metazoa; phylum Arthropoda; class Insecta; order Diptera; family Asilidae; genus Leptarthrus; species Leptarthrus brevirostris. The sequence goes on from OZ038373.1 coordinate 99,157,494, forward strand.
ACAGAGCGATCGGATGGCGTGAAAGGTTAATCGAACATTTTTATCCCATGTATTTGCCACTATAATATGAGTAGAGCGACGATATAAAGTGTCCGTCAACATTTTCTCAGCTTGTTGCTATCCTGAGAAAAAGTTTTGTGGCGGATATCATCTACTGCGCCACACATTTGCACATTTAGAAAAGAAAACAACAAATAGCAATGACACCTGTTCAATCGTTTTTAGTCACACTATGTAGAAGTATTCTGTTTTTTAAGTATAAAAACTTTGGTCGATTATGCCGAATGGTTTAGTAAAAAAAATGTGTTGGCTTAAAGCTCTTTCTCTGTTGTTTTTCGTCGTTCTTGTTATCGGGGGCAAATTGCACAAAAGAAACATCAACATTGACACGCAATTTAGAGTCTTGGGACCTACTGTCCAGCCACATGAATCTGAAAAATTTAGTTATCAAGTCTCTCTTCAAAAAGATTGCAGAAAGTTATGTGGCGGTACAATCATTTCGAAACGAGTAGTTATTACCGCCGCTCATTGCGTATGGAAATTGGATCCCAAAGATCTCACTATAGTAGCCGGCGTGATTGATTTATATTCTAAGGGTCAAAGAGTAGACGTGTTTTCGTACATTGTCCACCCTGGATATACTGTCTTAGGAATGGTTAACGACATAGCCGTATTAATTTTGCAGCAAAAGCTTGACCTATTCACGCTTACAGTCGCCACCTTGCCAACTTATGGCCAACAATTTATTGATAAATTTGTAGAAGTTAGCGGATGGGGTGGACAACTTCAGAACTTAACGCATACTTCAATGCAGATTGTGAAGCACCAATTATGCAGCCATAATTCCCAGCTATGTGCAGATCCTGCCAAAGATACAACAGTTATTTCTGGTGATTCAGGTGGACCATTGGTACTCCGAAATGTAAATGATATTACCATTGTTGGAGTAGTAAGTGGTTTTCTTAATAGGCAGCATATCTTTGCGAATGTTGCAAATCTAAGGGACTGGATTGACGTATCTATAGCAGAAGCATATAACGTTGGGGAAATAATTGATAAAAATATAAATAAGATACCCAAAAGTAGTTGTTATTATGATAGTATACGTGTTAATATTTTTAATAAAAAGTAAAAAAATTCATCGGTTTTAAAATTTTAATATATGACTAAGTTGTGGTTGATTAAAGCCTTAGTTAAGGTTTTGATGATTCAATGCTCCTTATACCGAGTTTGGTTTATGTAACCCTTTTGCCGGGTGTTGTATATTGTGCTTTTTAAAAAATTGCAATTTCAAGAGACAGAAAGACAGACAAGGAAAAGCCACGTGAATATCAGACACACGCGGTTTCGTAGATGTTTCAAAAATAAGTAATAAAACAACAAGAACAAACTCCGGTTATTAGTGGTTTTAAAAGCTTGCATTGAAAGTGCTATTTATTATAAACTACCGCCCGCCCCATTAAAGATCCACTTGGGCAGCCGTTGTCATCAAATCCAATGAAGTGTTCTCGCTTCGTGTCCCTCAATGCGTTACGGGAACTAGAGAGAACAAGACACCCACTCTTACTGAACAATTAGCAATTTTATACCGAATCTAATGACTCGTAATTTTGAGCGTTGTACGACTTATAAAATAAGAAAAAATTATTTGATCACCAGTGAAAACTACGGTCGTTTGTCGCACGGTGCGTCGACCGATGAAGGACACTGCAAATTATTGCCAGTAGTACCGTTTTAAACTACACTCCAAAGATATTTTTCTCCGTTGTAAAATAATCTTTCACTAAGACTTAGGAGGAAGGGTGGCCATAAGAAAGCCGTGGGACTCTGTAATGGATACTGTAAGTGGATTATATGTGTCTACATTGACAAGTAAATAGCCATAAAGCTGTCAGGCTCAAACTGAATAGGAAAACCCTGGATTTGCTGCTAAAAGAAGCCGCATATATTTCCATGGAGCTCTTTGGTAGTCATAATTGGTCACGGTCCTTTTCTAAGGCACGAAGAAGGTCTGTGCATTCAGATGAAAAATTGGTAAAAACATTCAGCATCTTTTGAGTAAAGCTAATCTTTCGACAATTATAATAAGATGATTCACTCTCTTTCCTTTTACCTAACTCCTCGTGGGACATAGGTCATCTACTGCACTGTGGTAGCAGTTAAAGCTGTTACCTCAGAATCGGGCTAGGAGGAAGGCTTTTCTAAAACCTTTAGGCTTTTTTAAAACCTAACATTTTTAAAAATTCTAATCTCGCTATAATTTGAAATAAGCAATTTATAAAATATATCAATATATCAAAACACTACAGGAAATATAATCGGAGATCGAAAATGCACCTTTGATATTCACTCCTTAAGTATTCTACTTTGGGTGACACATTCGTAATGTGACCGGCTAAAGGCTGAGGCGTAAACTTTTTAAAAAAAATCAATTGCCAAATTCCAAATCCAGTAGAATGGTGCGACGCACTCTGTTGTCTAAGTCGGTAAACTTTCCAATCAAATCTTGTAGATGAGACCATTAATTACTTAAAAAAATAATGCGAGTATTTCTAACAATAGGTCCGTCTGTTTACTCGAAAGTTCTTACACAAACCCGAAAGTTTTCGTCCGCATTGCGTCTGTTTACTTTTGGACTTGAAGAAATTTGACAGTCGAGTAATTTCCCCTTTTGCCCAAATTTTACACACGCTGATGTGTGAGTGTGGACAAAATTTTGGCAGAATTCTTCTTCTTCTTTTATGGTTGACAATTACAGCTTAGAAATAAAAATGGAAATAAACACGGGTAACTATTTACTTTTTTAGTAAATTGTTATTCATTTTTATTTATTTTTACGATTTCTTGTAAACGCACTGATCTTTGCACTGAAATTTACTTTTGACAGTTTTTCAGTTGCCACCAATTTACCAAAAAAGCCTCTGTTAGCTTTCTCATTTTCATCCCCTCCACCAGAAGAACAATTTTTACTTGATCTTTATCCATGTTTTACACACAAAAGTAAACAGACAGACCTAATAAGTTGCATATTTATTGGGACGTTACCCTAAAATTAGGAAAACGAAAATTATTAAATAAAAAAAAACACTTAAGGCTTCTTTCGGAACGTGTCTAAATCTATCTAATAAGATCATGCTTCAGCGATTTAAATGTTCCGGAGATGTCAGACCTGATTCTTGACAATGGTGGCAGCTAGCTATCATGGATCGGATTATATTCAATAAGCGATGTAAAAATTTGAGTATGTTCGGGCAGCCCCTACATTGCCACTGACACTGACATATTTAGATGATATCTTCTGTACGTCATTAACCTAATTGCATTATTCTTCTATAAATATAAAAAAAATTAAAAACTACAATAAAATGAAAAGCCCCTTGTTCCTTCTTCTCTTTTTCTTTGAACTTACTTTCTTCTCTTGTCATTAAGTAATAGTTAAAAGAAACTGCAATTTTATCGTCATTATGATCGCATTGCGTGCCTACCTACTTTTAAATCTAGATCTGTAGTAAGTTGTTTTTAAGAAACTGAAATCATTCCATTCATTTTGATCTATTACATCACACCATGATTTCAAGTAGATCTAAAAAAATTCTTTCGTCATTTATTATCACTGACCTTCCTATCTAGCATCAGTAACGTACTTTAAAAATAAATCTTTACTTTATCTTCTCATAAAATGTATCCAAATAAAGATAATCACGGTAAAAGTAACGCAACAGTATCACCTTTTCTTGAAGGTGAATTATAACACCAGACAAACCTATCTAAGTATATTTCGCCCTGGGCTGGGATTCAGGCGAATTGCACGAGTTATTTAAATCATTATACGCTTTATGGAGCACTGGAAGTACGTGGAGCACGTTTTATTTTCATATTTTACGAGCCCGTTTTGTTGTGGACAACTGAATTATTTTATATGGCAACTAGCCAGGAAACAGGTTCACCGTTCTTGTGACATCATACAATTGTTGATCACAGTCCAGTAACCAGTTTAAATGCACTGGCACTGGTTGCAGTAAATCTTTTGTCGGTTATTCTTTGTAGCGGAGTATAAGCCCCAAAGCATGCGGGAGTTACGCGATAAGAGGTGCCCGTAAATACAGCAAATACCGCAAACACCAGCCACAAAGGTCGGAAAAACAAAAACCAATTAAAACTTGATATCATCGCGCTCAGATTTTTAATTTACTTGCTTCTAAGTGGGATTAAAATAATCAAATTCGCGTGGTTTGGAGTAGCTCGGCGCTTCAGTATAAGCGTTTTAAGATGCTCGCTTTCAAGTTCAGCAAAAAAAGTTCGGTTTCCTACGCTTGGATAGATTATGTAAATGTCGCTCCAGTTCACCTTTTCACTGGGATTGGGATATGCAAATTGAAATAAGATTGAATTCAACTTCGGTTTTATTCAGTGGAAGTAGAATCTTAGATGTTGACGTAGTGAACGATTGCGTCCGTGGCCTGACCGTGTGCCAACCACGCCGTAAAGATTTACTTGACAGTACGCACGCCATACGAGTGGCAAGAGAGAACTTGGGCTTTCAGCCAGTCGCCAACATAATACTGTTCAACCTACTCGCATTTTACTAAGTCGATATTTTTCAACTAACTAAAGTTTGGAAACGGTTCGGTTCTCAGTTTTCCCTGAAGTGAAACGGAAATGAGTAGCCCAGTTTATGCTTGATCGATATGAGCGCTCTAAATACGTCCGCATATTCGGAAACTACTTCCTCTTCGCCGTGTTATGAGGAGGCCGATTGTTTGCATTGTGAGGGCCCCAACCTTAATTCACTTAATTGAGACAAACTTATAAAGCTTCTGAAAGTGTTTTTGTTCTTTTTCATTAACTTGAACTTCTTTAATTGGAAATCGTTATCTATTGAGTGATTGCCATGGGCAAAGACGTCGCAGTACAAACAGATGTCTCAAATGTCTCAAGTACGACTGGTATGTATCTACACGGCTTAAAAATAACCGCGAAGTAGTGCATGATGTGAAGTGCATTTTAGTGTTGCTTAAGTGTTAAGCAGTTATAATAAGTTTGTGCTTTTCAGGTGGTGTAAATCTACCAATTATTTCTGTTTTTATGTTTTATTTTATTTTACACATAAAAACTGGATAGCGTGATGTAAACAAAAATGGAAAGCTAATTGGTTGAATGACTTCATTAATTGAATCTTGTGGAAAAGTTTCTAAAATGCATAACCCATAAGAAAGTCAGTGACTGTTTCACTGATAATGTTCCCACTAACCTTGAACTAAACTATTTTTGTTTTAAATTCTAAGATCAAAATATTATTAATAAAATATGTTGACACATTTAGAACAACATTAGTATTTAGCTTTTGATGGCTGTTGCGTTTCTACTTGAACACTGTTTGACATTGGTTTTATGGTAATTAAGTTGTGCGGGTTGTACGAAATCAGAACTGGTTTGAGAATATGTATATAGAATTTGGTTTAAAATTTGTCGGTATGAAAGGTTTTATTAAAAATGAATTATTTTATGAAAAATGAAAAATTGTGGAAGTTTCTATTTAGTGATGCGCCTTTTTTGGTTTCGATTCTATTGTATTTTTTAATTAAGCCATTAAACTGTCCCTATTGTTTCGGTTAAGACCAGCTACGAATAATTTTATGGATTTTGGACAAGAACAATGCAAATCGTTCTTTCTTCATTCGTTTCTTTATGAAGGAATGGTTTTAAAGATTTAATGATCTTAATCATTTATGATATTAAAGATTTGCTCTGTTGAGAAATACTGATTAAGGTCATCTTTACGGTGATGCTGCGGTTATATAAAAGAACGACGTTTTAAAATCACATTGCTTAATAACTAAAGCATTTTATTCTTAAATATTATTTAACACAAAATATTTTCTTGTGAGCACAGTATATATGTATCAATCAGCATCTCCTGTTCCATGGCTTTATATATCATCACAGAGATACAGAGAGCCAAAAGAAGTGACTTTCTATTAGTAGAGAGAATCTTGCCGCTCAGCATCTTGTAAGAGATGCGGACATTTCGTTGAACCCCCAAGCAACATCTTTGAATTGTAAATTGCATTTTCATTTGAGTCTAAGGCCCTAATAAATATCCGAAACGAATGGAGTTTGTGGTTGCAATAAGATCGATTGATCTAAGTTAGATTTTAGGGAAAGAATTGTTAAATTTCACCCATTGGCGAAAAGTCATGATTTTGAAGACTGCCATAAAGGCGATCTGGGGAATTTTTAACAGAATTTTCTTCATAGTACTAGTATTTTCTTCATTTACTAGTAGCTTTAAAAGTGTTGGTGTATTCATTCTTGTACGAATCATGGAAAATCAACCCTTTTTAGCGATCAGGTGAGATTCCTCTCTATGCAATTTTTTTTTATAGAATTAACCCTTCTAACGCAGAAGGCGCACTTCACAGGCAGAAGCCTGGAATCAATTGACCTATTCACCAGAATATACCATATATTCAGGTGAATGAGGCTCCCACACCAACATGAAAAAAAAAACTTTTAGTAAACAAAAAACCGAAACACGCCCAAATACTGCAATCAAGGGTGCACAGACAACAGAGAACATTTAAGCAAATCCTTAGTAAGAGCCAGGTCAAACATAGGACACATATTCACGGCTCTACACATGCGATTTATAGGCTCATGCATACCATAGTTAGACCGAGAATGGACAAAATGTAGTAAAGGCAATCTCCTTAAGCTATACGGGCAATGCCTATAAGTAACCAAACTTACTAGAGTGCGAGAATATATGTTCAAGTTCAAAAGCTGGTGAATAAAGGTGGACTAGGTCAGCAACTCTGCGTCGTTCCTCCAACGAGTGCATATTAAGCAACTGGAGGCGATCCACATAAGGAGGAAGCCTGAGTGGATCACTCCACGGGAGATCCCTTAGTGCGAACCTAACAAAGTTCCGCTGCACCGACTCAATGCGTCTAGAATGAACAGCGTAGCAGGGAGACCAAACCTGAGATGCGATGGCCACTCAGCTTTTATTTTATGGCATTCCATAAGGTGGATCGAAGCCTTGGCGGAAGAAGAATTAATAAAAAAAACCATCACTAAAAGGCTTTATTCTTCTATTTACAATTATTATGGAATACCACGAAGTGGTCAGCCATCGAAGGTATAATTTATATTAGTGAAACTATTCCTAAATATATCATTCATGTTTGGTCAAGATGCAAAAATGTTCGGCACTATCTTAACGACTGTGTTCTGATTAATTCTGACTTGAACACTTTCTACTCTTGGTGTTATGATAATTTTCTTTAACGGGTGACGAGTTGACGAGCGTGTTTTTTATATATACATATTATTTATGTTATCATTTCGATTATTTCATTATGTTTCATTTAGTCGAATTTTTATTCTAAAGTAGCTCTTAAAAAGCAATTTGCGATCATTTTCAGTTGCATTAGTTTTTTATCATATGACGGTCATTTTCAAAATGCTCTACCGTGCTCCTGTTAGACCGATCTTGGGGTAAGCCTCTCCGTGTCCGGTATTTTTACTCTGATCGTATTAATAAAATTGAAGCGATCAAGTTTAGATTTATAATGTCTGTCCACTTTCCCTGCAAATATAAGGTTTACCTACAGTTTTTTTAATATATCAGTTCCTCGTTCGTTTGAATCATGAATATTTTCTTCCCGTCTGAATTTCGCAAATTTGGCAAATTGTAATATTAATAAATAACGAAGGAAAAAAATTGCGGGTTTCTTCGGTGTGTTGAACGTAGTTAGAAAAGAAAATTTAATGTTATTATTTATATAGTTTTTTGATTGTCATCATTGATATGATGTTCTATGCGCTAGATGACCACATATCACGAGAAAATCAAGGTATTGAAAGACTGAATCCCTCCACATTACAACGAAATAAGGATTAGCATAATATGAACGTGACACCAATCACTTCACAGCTATGACCCAAGGGCTCAAGCAAGTGATCGTCATATTCGATGCAGAAGGGAAACATGAATGAATGTGTTCTGGAGCACATCGGATGCGTAGTTGCAATGCGTTGGTAATTTTACTTATTATTACCGAAGTTCAACTAAATAATTCACACGTTAAGAATAGACCGGTTGGATAACTCATTATAAAACCTCTCAAGCTGAACTGCAAAAGTGTATGGAACGATTAATGTTGACGTGCCGCGAACAAGCACGGTCGAACACGACGAGCCAAAGATTCCGAGTTTGGTAGGCGGCTGAGGCTAAAATACGAGCGAACTTTGTGATCACGGCTTTACACACCTGTGCATCTAATTTCGTGCTATGAAAAATTAAACACTAGAAATTTTTACAAGAAAGTTTTTATAACATCATTATATCAATTCATTTTACTCAGCAATGTTAAGCATTAAGCTGCGAAGCCATTGTAGCCCTTTATAATATTATTAACACCTTGGAATTGTCAATATTCTATTCAGTTCAGCATATCAAGCTTAACAATGTTGGGCTCTTTGATCGTATCGTTGTGCGTTCTTGTTTTTGTTTTATTCTGCGCAAATTAAGTGCATACAAGGCTATGCAAATGTTGATTTTTGCAATATTCGTGACTTGAAAAATAATATTTTTTGGTTTACTGGCACTTGACTTGTGAAAAGCCCGCTGTTTTTGCATTAAGGCAGTATTCTACTTTGGGCGCTCGAAAAACTTTTTATGAATTATACATACATATATGAGATCATGAATGAAGATATTGATGTAGGGTTTGGTAGGCTTAATAAATATACTCTTGAAATGCATTAAAAAAATATTTTTTATATATTTTATGCACTTCTAATGCACAAAAACACCATTTGAATACAACGCTTCGATTAGTAGGTGGGTCTGCGCTGCTGTAGACATTTTAAAAATTGTCCATCTAAAACAGAAAATTTTTAAATTTTTAGATTCAATATATCACTAGCAACCGGCTGAACTAGCATTTTTAATGTATATGCAAAAATAACAAAATGGCGGCAAAAAAGGAGGAAGATAAAAAATTGCATCTTTTTCACTGCTTTTTGTCATAAAAAAATAGTAAAAATCAACATTTTTAATTCAGTCGGTTGAAATAGGTGTGCAGAGAGTTGAACTGGCCTGATTACTTCTCCACGACCGACGGTAATAAAAGCCCCGAATATATTTTGAGCACCGTATAATTTGAAAGAAACAGTCTTCCAGGCATATAAATTGTGCCATCAGAGAAATTAAGATGTATCTATAAAGACACGCGGAATATATACAAATCAGTGATCAGTCGGACTAAGTTCAACTTCGATCAAAGCATTAGAAGGAAGTAGTTTGCTTCACAAAGACGAATGAGCTACTTGTCTCTCGTGAAACTCGTGAAGAACAATTTTACCACCATCAACAACATCAATAATGTTTGTATTGGCTCTTCGGACAAATCCAGCCTGCTTGCTGCTAATTTCTGCTTGCCACCTTCATCATAGCCCCTTCCACCTCCGCTGCAGCGCACCATCAGGCAACTACACGTCTACACTTTCCCTTCTTTGGTTAAACCTCTGCGCAAACTTTTGCACCTCTTATGCTCCACAAGAGTGTTTTCGACTTAATGGAAACATGCTCATGTTCAGGCGGTACTCAAAAAAGGAGAGGCATACGACTCTCTAAATAAAAACCAATTACACTGAATTCAGTCCTATCTAAAGTTTTTAAATCACTCGTTAACTATCAGTTGATGATATATCTAGAAAATAACCAACATATGAACAATTATCAGTGGTAGTTGAAGTCATTGTTTCCGCAATTTTGGGAGTCTGAAATCGTCGCCCTTTTAGACAAACTTCAAGCATTTGCTGTGCACTTTCAACTCTTAAAATTGATAGAACACTTTTTGTCAGGCCGTTCAATCCGTAAAATAATAGACGCAATTACATCTGATCACTACGAAATAATTGTTGGTGTATCTCAGGGTCCAGTTCTTTTATGATACTTTTTTCTTCTTAGGTCAGATTTGGAAGTACCGTTTCAGCAATTTTTTCTAAGCAGAATAACACGTTACCTTCGCAGGCAGGCTATGCTTTGGCATCTTACGGCATTCCTTGAGCTTTGGCATTATATAAATATAAAAATGTTGGAAGCATTTATTTAAGCTTTATGGAAAACTCTTGCACACTATCATTTGAATGCATTCCCAAGAACATTCGTTGCAGAACAGCTTCAAATAAAAGTAACTAAGCTGGTGTCTCATTTGGTTCCAAGGCAAGGCCGACTTAACATTATCAACGTTGACTTATTGAAATAATGTTTACTGCAATGGTAAGGTAAGGAATATTGAAAAGCTGTAGTTCCAACACATTTATTGAGCCCTGCTTAAAAGCATAAATCATCGTCAGCATATCAGAGATATGTCGAGTTAAGAAAGTGGTGCATACTGCATTTATGTAAATTATGAAAAGTAACAATCAATCCCAAATAATGATAATCTTTTTCAAAACCCATGGAAGGCTTATGATGAAAACGAAGAACATCACAGGCTAAGGCTTCAAATACAATTGTACAATGTCAGACTCACTACGCTTTTTTTTATAAAGATATATTTTCCTGAAGTGTACAAAGCTTACAAAAAAGACAACATGAAAATAAATAACATAGAATGCGATAAACTATATTAGGTGGTTCAGAAAGAAAACAGGAATACTCGCGAAAGTGCTGGTAGTTGCTTCACATTGGCAGCTTTATCTAAAATAAGGTGTGTACATTTAATAGGACCCCCCCCCCCCCCCCCTTCACCCCATTGGTAGAATATTTAAAAATAATATCACAGTTAATTGCGAAAAAAGTAGTCTTAAAGAAGTCACCAAAAATATTGGAGATAAACTGAGGATCACTAACTTCACCGTTATGAAAACCCAACATGGGTAGCCCTCACGTGTCCGCGTGCTTTTTATGTTCTTCAAGATTTATATTTACATTCTTTGTCAAACCAAAGCTCATAAGAGTGTGACTGTTAGATTTCGGAACAGAAATAAAAAATTCCTTTAGTAGTTCTTCTAGAAGATGTAAAAAGTCGATAGAAATTAGTTGTGAGGATGTTTTCATTTTATAAACTGAGACATTTTGTGGGGAAATATGGAGCACCACATATAAAGTTTAAATTAAAATCATCAGATCAGCATTCGTTAGAGGATCTCACAATCTGCATAAAGTTTCATCTGCTACTTTCCTCCATAAAGATATTCGCTAAAAATGTTTTTTTTTCAAACGTTCTTTTTCTCTACTTAATAAAAATGTACATGTGTTTTCTAATATAATTTCTTGTTTCTCTTCAAACGGTTGCCATTCAATGTCCCATTTCGACTTGTGCGGTTCTTTGGATTGAACTTGTGCTGTCATTGTTTGCAAAATAGCGATAGTATAAATAAATTAATTAATTTCAATCCATCACTTACACATACACTTAACATTTTTCTGTTTAACTGCTAATAAGGTCAAAACGACAGTTTAAGGGGGTCTTCTACCATCTTGGTTTCAAAAAATCGATATTTTTTATTTTTGCATTTTTCTAATCTAGAACGTGTCAGGAACATACAACGGAATAATACAACGGAATTCTTATTATTTCGGGATGTCAGAGACTGTCAAATACAGCTCCACGTGCTGTTTTGTAACGGACATCCGACACTGCGAAAAGGGCTCGGATTGAACAGCATGTAGCACACAACGGGAGTTTCTTCTCCAACAGAAGATGAACTCTACGGTCCTGACATTGCAGATTGATCGTAGATAACTTTTCGTCCAAGGTTTATGCATGAACATCTTTAAATGAGATTTCCCAACAGCGTTTTTACAACTGATCTCGAAAAATAATTTATCGATTAACTCAAATCTTTTTGAATATTTTTACAGCTGTTTTTAATCCTAAAAATATGAGAACACATTTTTTTAATGTTGACTATTTTGCGAAATTTTTGAAAATTCTGTTGGTCAAACGATAGCCAAAATTTTTCAAAAAATTCATTTTCAAAGTATAAGAATAAACGAGTTGAACCCAAAAAACCGCATATCAATCGCATTATTGGTGTCCTTACGACTCATCCTGGAAAAGTAGTATCAAAAACAGCGTCGTAAGACCCTTAAGAGGGTATTCCGTAGTGCGAGCCGTTCTTCTGAATATAAATTCAGGAAATTATTTCTCGGGATCAGTAAGACATATTTGAGATTTTTTTCCGTGTGTTTTATTCAGCCTTTTAATACAAGAATAAATTTAATCTATTGAATAAATTGAAAAAACAAAGGGCCCGAGCACGCTTGAAAGTTGCGATGTCCGCAGCGCAGGTCGAAACGGTGACTACGATTGCGGGCCTCTGCGAAGTCTGAAACGCAAATTTCAGAATTGTTATTAATTGTTACTCTATTGGCTATCGTCCGTAGCACCGAGAGGTTAGGATATTGAAAATTACAAAAGTTATGTCGTTACGAAAAAAAGTCTGATTTTTGGATTGTTCTTTCATTTGAACGCTTGTGAAAAAAAAAACAAAAAAAACCTATCAACACAATCGCGCTACCGACCATAGCGGTAATTCTACTGAAGGTGTTGTAAAAGTTTCAAGTAAATCGGTTCAGTAGAACTTAAGACGACGTGGTCACCGTGATTTCGAGAAAACGGGTTTGAAGTTTTGGAATATGAAGCGAAGAAAATTTCTATGCGCGTCGTACTGCTAAGTTCTGTAACTTTCTTAATTTAACGAATTTTCCGAAACCCTTTTTCAGGCATATTCTTGAGGGTTTTCGGAACGCAAAAACGGAAAAATACAAATATCTATTTCTTTCAACCGTCACTACGTTATGTTACATGCCGAGGGTTTTGAAATATTTGTTGGTTTATGGAAGGTGAAATATTACATATGCATCTTAATGACGATTATATTATGTGGTATATTCAGAATCAATCCGCATTCATGGCACCTTTAATACATATACAAATTCAGTTTGTTTCATTTTAATTGTGACCTCCAAAATAATTGCTTTTTTTTATAAATATTCGAAATTATACTTTAGTTGAGGTTATTTGAGAACTTTTAGTTTTTAAACAATTGGTTTTGTTTTGAATTAAAGCTTAACATTTTTATGAGTTTATTTGGAACTGATATTAGAAAAATTTCAAAAGAACTTATACTTTAAGAATTTTTTTAAATGTTAGTACTTCTTTTTAATTACTTATTTCCTATATGGGGTCAAAAATACATGTTTGTACGCTGATTATTATTCGAGCAAATTATAGTAAATTATATTAAATCTGGCGTAAACTTGCACCTTAACTTTTCTAAATAAAAGGAAATTTCTAGTCTCACTGAATTTTTTTATTTCTATTTCTGAATAAATAAAATTCCCGTTTTATTTCAAATATTTTCGATTTCGTTTAAGTGTTTTTGAATACCGATGAAATTGAAAAGTTGCTTCATTCCTCTTCACTTTTAATTTTCAATACCTCCGGCAATACATAAAACTAAAATTAACCTGATTTTAGTGTAACCTTCACACTGGAGTGACTATAACCTAGATGTAATGGCAATTTAGAAAACTTGTGGCTATCATATGCTTAATTAAAACTTTCTTTTCAATCTTTACGAATAAATTATGAAAAAACTCTGCAACTCTGCTAAAAAGTGTGTTTGATTGAAATTGTTCAATTATTCATCGGACTGTCACAAAACTTTCTATAATTTTTCGCTTATATGCGATGCCCAATTTATCTTGAAACTAGTTTTTCATTCAACAAACCTGTGTCGCGTGGGCACGAAAAAGCAACAAATTAAATTTTTGCACAGCCAACGTAATATATCAGGTACCAGTATTATCGTGTCTCCGAGTGCAGTAATCTGTAATTGCTGCCTTTCATAAGTTTTATTACTATCATAAAACAACTTTCAATTTCTTAAGGGATCTTCCCTGGTTAATCACGGTTGTATTTTAAGTCTTCATCTTATTTTTTTTTCCTGCATTTCTTTCCTTTAGTGATTCTTTTCGTGTTTTATGCTAAAAACAGAAAAAGTAAAAATAATGATATGTGACGCACGATGATTTCTCATGAATTAACTTATGACCAACCTGTAATTGTATTAAATTTCAGATTTACTTTCTTCTTGGGAAAATTTACTCATCTGGAGTGAAAATGCTGGCGCTGCAAGACAGATGCAAGAGGAGATGGTCGTCTTAAAGAATGCACTTAACCGTCTGGGCAAGCAAACTTGTGACTTTGAATCAGAGTCGTCAATTCAGTTTGTGATTGAGGAGTTTAAGGTAAGTGCATATCACGTTTCAGTCATAAGACGATTGGAAAATAGGAAATCGCGCATATAAATTGCTCTTATTAACAAATTGTGATTTTAATTTCTAGAATGAAAAGGCACAATTGCAAACCTATCGAACAAATATGCTGCGCTTGAATGCCTCTGTTCACAGATGGTTAACACGGCAAGAAATGAAGCTGAAAAAAGAACTTGAGGCATTAGCTAATGAGGCCGAGAACAACAATAATAGCCAAGAGAAAGGGTCGCAAATTAGTTCGATTGTGCTTTCAGAGAGTGAGTTCCACAAACACTTGAAAGACGAAGTTAGCGAGATGTACAGCTCTTGGGATGAAGCGGATGCCAGGTAAAGAATTATTATTTTTTAACGGTGCAAAATTTATTATTATTTTTATTACTTCCAGAATAAATATTAATTTGGAAGCTCTTACGGCATCTTTAATTGCGTGGAGACAGTTGGAATGTGGACTTTCTGAATTTCATCAAGTGCTCGGAAAAGATCGAGGTACTCTTAAAGGCCTGGAAGGTGCTCTAAACAAGGGGCAGGCTACCCCTGTTGAACTTGCGCAAAACGTTAAACTAGTTGCCAAGTTACTTTCTGAGAAGGTCGAAGTTAGCCAACAGCAGGTGAGTGCGTAATGTGTAATAATAAGTGACAAATTTTGTTAAGCAACGACATGCACCTTGTGGTCGGAAAAGTGGGATAAATGAATTAAAAGTATAAAATGAAGAGAGCACGGTAACCCTTAATGCTCTGTAAATATTTATTTGAAAATGAGTTTCTAAAGTAGATAGCATAAAAGAGTTTTTAACGACTCAAATTTCGGGAATATTTATTTTTAATAAAATTGTGGCTGAGAATTGTTTTTCACTCAAAAATCAGTCTTCATTTAATTATAAGAAAAGCCATCAACTTTAAAAAAGTGGGTAGTCAATAACTAGATAATCGTATGAAGAAGCTCTGGTAAATATTTGAATTAAATCGGTTCATTAGTATTCGAAATAGATTGGTTATTGGCGAGTAGTATTCCACAGAGCTCAAGCAGCTCGACAGTGATTTCGTCAATTCCTTCAATTTAGCAGTGAAATTACAAGAGTATATAGTAAAAAATTTTTTTTTATGCTGAAGCCAAAGCATCTCAGCGGACAACTCTATGATGTGTTAGCATGGCTTTGTCCGGAAGAGAATTAGGGTATGGAGAATGAGGGAACTTGAATGTCTTCTTTTTGCATTCCTGCGACATGTGATTTTTTTTTTATTTTCATTAAAAATTCACGGGGAGACCGAGGCTGGAACCCTGGAGCCATACCTTCACCGGCGGCCACACATGTTGCTTTCTCCTAACATAATATTACGATAAAAAGTTCATAGAGTGTTGTAGAGTAACGTCCGTTGTTTGGAATACACATAAAATCGTTGTTGCGAATCGCACACAAAGTGTTACGGAAACTATTGAGTGACTATGGATTTTCTTACCGTAGTAGTTTCGTGATTTTACTTAAGTAAATTTGAATTTATATTACTTTTTCAACATAAAGCATTACGTACGTTTTGAATGTTATTTATATAACATTCTTTGTAGAAATGCTTTCGATTACAGTACATTCAGATAACATGATTAGAATCATGAAGATGAGAATCATAACTCAAAGTTAGTTGGCCAACAGCGATATATTTATGATCATCGGATAGGATTTGTTAAAAATAGAAACTCCACCAAAATTTTTGACATGATACCAATTGGGGAACCTACTCTACACAACAACAAAAGAAGAATTCTCCCACTCCGGCTGTCAATAAGGGAAAAGGTGTTGTGTCTGTTTTGATACGTTATGATTCGGCGACATGCCGTAGTAAAATTTTTATTTGCCGGTAATTAGACTTTCAGAAGATATTTGTTTAGAATTGCTTTATAAAATCATGGGTATTCGCAGTGTAATTTGAAGGAGTTAGATAGAAGTTTAAATCTACAAAAATGAATAAGCAGTAAGGATATAAAGATGGTTCCGCTTAACCGTACTAATAATGATATTCTCGTGTTCTTTATTACTGTGTTTTGAGATGGGGTTATTTTGTGCTAAATATCTTGCTTTGTGCTTGTGGGGATTCTCCATCTGGTCCGGTTCTTTACCAACGACTTCAACCGTGGCCACGATTTGTTGATCTGATTACCTTCCCTCTGGATTGATCTTCTCCATGTGTTGCACGGTCGTTCAGTTCGGCGTCTGCTTTGATCCCGTGGGGATTCCAATCTAGAACCTGCTGTGCGATGTTGTTTGGCTCTTTTTTTAGTGTATGGCCTATCCATTGCCACTCGCCTGCGAATACTGGTGTCTATCCCGCCTTGGCCTGTAAGCATGTGTATGTAGGTCTTCGATGGTTATGGCCGGCCAAGGGCTATTAAGGATGCGTCGCAGACTACGTTTGACAAAGGCTTTTAGCTTAGATGATATTTAACAGGTCGCTTTCCTTGTTGAACAGCTGTACACCAGGAACAATTTTACGTTCGACTCGAAGATCCCGAGTTTTGTGCGTCTGGAGATGTTGCTATTGTACCAGATCTCAGCAAGAGTATTAAATGCAACTCGAGTCTTATTGACTGATGTACCGGAGTTTCAGCTCCGCCATCTATTAATAATTACGTTTTCGAGATAGCAAAATTTATCACTTGCTCTATTTGCTGCTCTCTCAGATAAAATTCATGTTGTCTCCTGGAGTCCAAGCTTAAAAGTTTGGTTTTAGCAGCATTGATCTTAAGCCCTGCTCTGCGACCTTCTCTGCTCAGGGCTTCAGAAATTTGTGCTACATGACTCTGTTTCTTGGATACGAGGCATACATCGTCGGCATAGTTCAGGTACGTTAGCTGATTCACTTACATCATCTAACTTAAACACTAATGTTGCTATTTGCATTACATTGATGCCGACCAATGTCTAAAATAACCTAGTTGTATTAAAAACTTCCAATTCTTCGTTAAAATTTGTACAAATATTTAGAGAAACAAATTAACAGCAAAAAATAAGCAAAAATTAGTCAGGAATATAAAAATTAGTTCCGAAATAAATTTTCTTTCTTAACAATGAGTCCAGGTTATGTTTTAAAAAGTGATTCTGCCGCTAATCATTACTTTATTGGGCTAAGAAATTTCAGTTATAATCTGGCAACGTCTAATTAATCAACGAATAATATACTTAAATTTACTTAATCTAACAAAAATTTTTTTTTGAATATATTGTAAAAGGAGAAGCAACAAAAAAGTGAAGATAACTCTGTGTTTACGGTGATCCCCTCTCCCTTTCATGAAAAATATGTCTGGTAAAAGTATTTTATTCAAAATAATGAACGAATAAATTTGTCATCAATAGCAACATTTGAACTTTTCGCTAGTTCAGTCTTATTTTTCCAAAAATCTCACCAATCTTCCAAATTTCATCTTAATAGGTTTATAAACGCGAGGACAGACCAAAGCTATAATAGTTCCTTACTATTTCTTCTCGATCAGAAAGACCTCTTGTAACAAGGTCTGTTGCTAAATTAAATCAAACTTTAGATCCTTGATTAGTGCTATAGTCTTTTTGAGACTTCCTTTGCTATATCCTTCACCGAAGAAACTGCAAAGGACCTCACAGTGACGCTGCTTTCTCCTCCCTTAAGGAGTGGCATGTGTCCTTCTCAAATATCCTCATCTTTTTTAGTTATTAAGTTAGGGGGTAATAAGATATGAACCTCTTCACTTGTCCTAATCCTGGGATATTCATCTTTTCTCCAAAGATCTGATTTGCTTTTACTAGCCGTAAAAAGGCTCAGGTTAATTCTGTTCTGCTGCAATTTTAGGCCCAAAAAGAGCTTCCATTAAATGCTGCCTGATAGGGCGTATGGGCGCCCGACTCTTAGTCATGCAGTTCTCTATGTTTTTCAAGGGTAGATTGTGACGTATTTTCCTTCGTTTTTCGTTAATATACGAGTACTGCATGAATACATAATGGTTTTGAGATCACAGGTTTCTCCAAGGGCCGCCGGAAATGTACTAAATGTAGCCGTTGACTTCTCTGTGAATTCTTTAAGCTCGGCATTCTGGGTGGGTTTTAGTACAGAAACGGGACTATATACTTGAACTCATTTCAGAATTATTTTACTGTTTCTTAAAGGGTTAAGGCTATTAGCCTTAGTAACATCACTAACGAGGTAGTCATATTATTTCGTAAAAGCTTCACGAAATGCATGTTCTTCAAAAACTTTAGATTTTAAAATCAGCTGCTAATGTCGATCTTATAGTATGTTTAAATTTGATAAATTTCGGGTTTACTTTTTCTTGTCGAAATCGTATGAATTACGAGTAATATTAAAATCTCTGGATATTGAAAAATTTTCTTTAAAGTAGAAATAAATTTAACATCATCGAATAATGTGGAATAATGATAAATGATAATTTTGTACTAAATATTTTAAACTATCGTTCTCTGAAAAGTAATGCTGAACTTTTATTTTAGGTTGCTGTTGTGTCAGATGATTCTTTGGACCCGAGCAGGATCATCCATATCGCTCAATTTACATCATCTAACGGATCTTTATCAGACAGCGGAATATCAGATGGTGGAGGTACCTCCGATGGAGGATTATCAGAACGCGAACGAAGGCTCGGAGTTTTAAGAAGGCTAGCTAAACAGTTAGAAAGTGCGTTAGCTCCAGGCAGTGATGCCCTTAAATCCATTACTGCGCGAATGGAAGCTGCCGAATCGGAATTAAAAACTTTACAAAATACATGTCGGGAACTTATTGTTAGAACTGCAGTATCACAACATAAATCTCAAGGATTAGTATCGTATAGTGGATCAGATTCTGCTAAATCTCAACAGCGTCTTAAGAAAAGTCCACCTTCAAAACGCAAAAATAAAAGAAAGTCTTCGATTGGAGCTGTGACTGGTTCTCTCATTAAAACCCACAAAAAATATACTGGTACACAATATACATATACACCGGGTCCTGGAGATCCTGGTGATCCTAAAGATGATCCTTGGGTGTCATCTGATAGTGACTCTGATCCGAAAGGTGGTTGGGCATGCAGGGTAATGAAAATTGCACTCCCTGTCCAAGTAGCTATTTTGGCCCTATTTTGTGCTGCATGTTTAATGGAGCCACACTGTTGTGACTCACTAAACAATTTTTCTATGAGCTTTACGCCACAACTGCGATACATTCGTGGTCCACCACCGATCTGAAGATGCAATCACACAAAGCCCCAAAATAGGGCGCATTTGCGCTTTGTGTATGTCGTATGAAAAAGCAAAAAATTGTCGTTTATGAAAGGAAACTTATTTCAGTTGACGATATTTTTTACTTTTTCACTCAAAAGAGTCACTGCAAATTCGGGGGACATATTATGCTTTAAGCTAAAGTGACTATTCCATTTTTGTCACATTGAATCTAGGTGATGATTCGTCCTCCTGATAAATGACTACTTGATTTAAGGAACATTTTATAAGTTCGTGTCCTGCTTAACAACATCGCGATATTAGCTTAAAAGTTGAGATGAGTGAGTTTTTGTGTTTAAGATGATTTTCCGTTTTTAATATAATTACGAAATTCAAAAATAAGTTGACAATTGAAATGAAAATTTAGGAAAACATTTATTATTTTTAATTTTATGGTTGTGTGTTTCTGGATGTTTAAAATTAAATCATTGTTAGGCACGACATTAAAGATAAAAACTACAAACCGTGGCGCAATAGCCGATTTCGTTTTAAATAGCACTTAATCGGGCTCATTGCATATTTTATACTTGCCAAATCAGAAAAGAACAGGTGGTATTGTCTTATAGGATTAGCAACGTGTTTGAAGCAGACTTAATTCTGAAATTCAAGAGTACTATTTTTCCTAAGGGGCATTTCCCTATGAACATTTTAGGAGTAATGAACAGTTTACAAGCCTTAGTTTAAGTACGTTGTGACGATTGAATTGAAAAAAATCCGTTGTGGGCCTAATTTTTATTTACAACATATCATCTAAATTAGGAGTTTAAGAAAAGCATTAAAGGATATAAGTAATGGGTGGCGGACCGTAAACAAAGTATTGGATATTCTCATGATCGTCATCCCTTTAAAAATTATTTCGAATACCTCAGAAGTGCCTCATATAAGTACTGACATGAATTCCTACTTTTCTTTATTTTTCTGATCTTAATTAGACGTTCTTTTCAACTTGTTCAGTGTACAAAGAATGTTAACACGAAAGACTTCCATGCAATAATAATTTGCTACAAACTGCCTTCAAGAGAATATTGGGACAAGGAATGTGAAATTAGTGATTGAGTTTTAAAGTTAGAAGATATCTTTTAGTTTGTATTCTATTACATTAATAGATGATACGATTTTATAATTTTCGTATTTTTTAATACATTTTGAGAAACTTTTACTTTTTATCATTTAATTATAAATGAAAAAAACAAAAAACACAAATTGCAATTACTAAAAATTATGTGCAAAATTTTTGAAAGCAATGTGAACGGGGAAAATGCATTATTTCCGAGAAGAGAATTATAATACTTAAGTATTTGTAAACGCAAGAAGATAAATTTATTGGAGCTTTATTTTGAAAAAGATGAAATAAAACATTTTACCAGAATTTGTGTTTTCTTCAAATATCTATTACTTTTGCTAACCTAACTTCTTTAACAGGAAAATAGATATAAGTTACGAAAATCTACATATCGTTTTCATTAACCTTTCATCGGGCGTAACTGACCTCTAGAAGATGCAGAAGTTTTTTTCAGTATAGTTCGCTGCCTTAAGGTACGTTTACGTTTATTCTCCGCCGTAGAACGCTTTCAGCCAGTGTTAGCTTCTATACAGATTAATCGCATTGAGAAAATTGTCCAATGTTATATATTTGCTTTTGTATTGCAACAGCAAATGTGGAGCAATGCGGAGCTTTCTTCGCTCCGAGGGACAACACTCAGTATTTATTTTTTCTATAGCATTCTACGAAACCGTCCGCTTCCGTTCATATTATTCCGGAAGAACATTGTTTGTTATCGTTTCTGCCAGGATCGATAGTTACGGAACCGGACTGATGTAACGTTTAGTACGAACGCGTTGTTTATGCATTATATGTAAATAGTGAACAATTGATTGAAGTAGTGATGGAATATGCAGGTTTCTTTGACATAAATAATCAGTAAAAATCAGAAAAAGGAAGCAGCTTGCTAATTGAGAACATAAAACAAATTAGTTGTGGTAAGTAAATATTTTTTAAATATTTTTGCTTGTATAATATATTAGATAAAATCAATTACAATCTAGCAAAAGTATTCCTGACAAAGAAAGATATCTGTTGCCTCCTTGACTCAATACGCTTCTTATGCTATTGGATGAAGTTTCACCTTGTACGATGGTTTGGAAGACTGTCATATTTAATAAAGTTATACAGTATAAAAGTTGTCAATACAACTTTGTGTTTGTTTTTATAGATGCAAGAAAGCTTACCACCGTCTTCTAATAATAATGATGTCACCACTAAATGTTCATTGGATAGCTTAATAGTAGATGTCTGGGAAAAATACAGTAAAGCAAATACGAGTTTTATGTTAACAAGAATGCGCAAATTTGGTAAATTTTTAAAGCTGACTTATTCTTATCATTTTCAAACTAAATGGTTTATATCTGACATCTCACGATATAATCAAGAAGTCTTGCTGATCTAAAGATATTAGAAGTACCGGAACAGAATGACGTTTCTACCCTTCAATATTTGTCATTGTGTACTTCAAAGTCCTGCCAAAGACATGTTAAAGTGACTTGTTTACCGTAAATAAAAATAAATTTATTTTGTAATTTTATGACAAAATACCAGAAGAGGTATATATCCGGCATTGTATGCTTTTTGAGTTTCACAGTTGATACAAGTGGAAACTTAGTTCATGTCAGACAATCGAGGAACTGTCAAACACTCTTAACCAACCTTGGTCGACCATCTAAGAACATTTGCAACAGATTGGTAAAGTATGCAGAGCAGGTGTTTGGGTCCCGCATAATCTATCCGAACAAAATAAAACTAACCGATCCACCCCATTCAACTTATTGCTTCAACGGCAGAGAATTCCCGGAATCGTTCATTTTGAAATGATGAAACCTGAACAAACTAAATGCAGATCTTTACTTTGAACAATTGGATCGAGTATTATTTAAAAAGTGCCCCCGATAACGCAAGATGAACCCTGGTAAAAATTATTGAATTGGAATGGGTGGTACTTGGATGATATCCAATCAGATATTTTGCTCAAAAACCAATTGATTTTTATGAATCCGGCATTGAAAATTTGCACATTAAATGGCAAAAGGTTGATGATAACGAGGGTGATTACATCATTGATTAAAAATAAGAACTTGTTAAAACTTTATTTGTTTAAATTTAAGGTAAAAAATACATTCTTTTCCGGTCCCCCTAATATGTTTTTGTAACACAATTCCTCAAAATATTTTTATAATAAAAATAATTAATATTTTAACAAAAATTCAATTTGATTGAATCAAATTTCCCTGTAGGGGAAAAGGCTTTCTATTTCCAACGAAATAATATAAGGTTCCTATTTTTATCTTTGTACAGAGATTAACAGCTCAAAATAAAACTTCTAATAATTAATTTTTCGTTAGTTTTTTTCTACATTTCATATTATTAACGAAACTCTTTCAATATAAAGCACGAAAAGTTAAGTTGTGACACTGCTGGCGAGAGCAGACGTGCCGCCGGTCTTGCTCCGTAAATTACTTGCTTTTTGTTACGGTGAAGTAAGTGATAACGTGTTGGTCTCCCATTCCGGAGGTCTCAGTTTCGAACCGCACCGACGGCGACCCATGGTTGTTTTCTACTAACAACAGATGACAGTAAAAAGGCCATTGGGGGTTGCAGAGTAATATCGGTGGTTCGGAATCCACCCTAAATTGTAGGCCAACTTGCAATCGTTGTCTCGAATCAGGTGAAATTCGAGAGTTACGGAAACTTAAGAGAGATTTAAATTATTTTTATTATCTATTACAAAGCATAGTGTGAGTCTGCTCGTTTTGATTTTCCATCTAGCATTCGAAGTGGATTGAAGTTGTTCTCCCGCCCCATGCCCCACATCAGATTTCAGTCTCATAACACTGCTGCTGGCTTCGATCTTATTGGCGGCTTTGCTTCGCATTTATGGATCCTGTTCATCAGTCGTCGTGCAGTTGCAACATTTGTGGCTTGAAAAGAAACAATTTTTCGTTTTTGTTTTTATTTTTTGCGCTCAAACCATGTTGCTTCTGACGCTGATATCAATCAGTATAGCATTCTTGGTTATAACTTGGCGTAGCTCCTCTCTTCCCAGGAAAGAATCGCAGTTTAATTTAGAAACGATGTGCGCTTTTCACATCTTCAATTCACTTCTACTAATCCAGAATTTAGTTCTGTCTAGATTAAATTTAATATCTAACCAAACCACTTGCTTTTTATACCGTCGCCCGATTATGTTTGACCCTGATACTGTGTGATCCTTTGATAAATTGTCTTCAGATATCGATAAGATTCTGAAAATACCTCTGTCTTCTGAAATTGTTCTTGTTGGCTACGTTCATTTATAACATTAAAAAAACTAGTTGAGTATCCGACTCATGTTCCTGATACTATAAAGGGAAGAAACGGATCCTTATAAAATCGCTCGTGCGTCCGTCCGTTTTTTTTAAATGTAAGGCCTTTGCACAGTCAAAAATTATGAAATATTTGTTTTAAATTTGTATTTGGGGGGTCATGTGGGGTATTGTTTGAAAGTATTACTTGTAAGGATTCCATGTATGTATTTTTTTCTAAATTGTTAAAAATATATAGTTAAGCATTTAGAACAGTACTCATTCTCTAATGAGCCTATTGAGTCAGGTAATATACATACTTGGGTATTATTTTAACGCCTAAACTCTCAATTAACGAGCATTTAAAACAAAGTTTACAAAGCGCGAAAGCAGGTATTAATTCTACTTGGACGCATTTTGTCAAAAACGAAAATGTAGAACGTGCAGGGAAATATTTAATGCAATGAGTAGGTCAGTTCTCTGCTACGGAGCGCAGGTGTTTGGTTTTAATCAGCATGAACACGTTGAAAGATTACAACGCTTCTTTCTTAAAAAGCTTTTTATATGCCGGATCACATACCTTATTCTGCTCTTACTTTGTCGACAGGTCTATCTGATCTGCATACTTATACTTTTAACTACCACTTCACCTATATGCACAAATTACTTTATAGTTACGATGTTAAAAGATTGCACCATAAACTAGGTTGAATGAAAAGAAATTTGACGTTAAACTTTAAAGATGAAGATTCGCGAAGTATTAAACACACATTTTTTACATTAGTTCAGGCTGAAGTTGCTTAGATCAAGCGCAAGGCTGGGGACAGACCTACATATATCTACGGTCACACACGGTCTCTATGACAGACTCAGTTATAATCCGAATGCAATTATTTTAAGAACGAATTCTCCTTAAATAAGATCAGCCTTATTATGAATTGTAGCTTAACGTTGAAGATAACGTTGCGTAGAATTCTTTTAACAAATTTATTTTGATAAATTTGTTTCTTTCTGATTAAAGTACTCTTAGTTTGAAAGTATTTACTTAGTTTGAAAATTTTAAAAATTAAAATCAATCACATCAAGTTATGTATTAAATTTACTTGTTTATCTACACAGGTAAATCTCGCGACAAGCTTTTATATCATATAAATTGTGTAATGACGTTATAAGTTGATAGTAAAAGTATTAAGGGAAAAGATTATTTTATTCTTTTTAGCGCAATTAAATAAAAGCTTGTTTTTAAAAAAGTTTTTTACTTTTAATTTATTTTTAACTTTTTAGTAATCGCGGGACAGGTTTCTCAGTCTGTTCATCTCATTCAAAGCATCATTGTTGCAAAGTCGTTTGCCGGTTAATTTCGAACAGCCTAGCTCTTAAATAAGGAGGCCTTCTAATGATTTTACCCTACTTAAGGCCACGTATGCTTGACCAGCAGCGAAGAGCTTCGAGCTTAGGTATACAACGGCATGGTCGTCAGTACTACCCTGCATTTTGTGTACTGTGCAAACCCAACATAATATAATTGGCAGCATTCTTCGTTCTGCAGTACCCTGACTATATTTTGCTGGAAATTGCACAGTCTTGGTTTGAATGAGATGAACACCGTCTTTACCGAAGTCTATACGGACGGATGGTATGTCAGCATCATACATTTGTGCTCTCCGGAAGCAGGGCCATATGATTTCTGTAATA
Source organism: Leptarthrus brevirostris (assembly GCA_964036015.1). Classification (NCBI taxonomy): domain Eukaryota; kingdom Metazoa; phylum Arthropoda; class Insecta; order Diptera; family Asilidae; genus Leptarthrus; species Leptarthrus brevirostris. The sequence continues at coordinate 99,183,060 of OZ038373.1, forward strand.
TGTCCAATGGCACAATTCACCAGAGCTCAGCAAGCCCTTTCATTTGATACCGATATTGTAGGAAAGCATTAAAAACTTTGTCCGCCATCTTTAGAAGTCCGAAATATTGGATTAAGAGTGACGTTACTTTAGTTAGAGTTATTCTTAGCAAGTCCTTTCATTTGATACCCATATTGTAAGAGTGCATTAAAAATAACTAGTCCGCCATCTTGGGTGTTGAAGATATCTGCTTCAAAATTGAGTTGCAAGATTCCACCCTACAAACATAGTCACATACATACATACATACATTGCAAGTTAAATAAAAGCTTGTAGCTTGTAATATAGAAGAAACTACGCTAGAACGTTTTCACGTACAGAGTGCAGTATGGATATCTTAAAGAGATTATTGTTGACATCAGACCCAGTCATCACAGGCATGAGATCTCCAATTATAGACAAAACGGGTCAGTTTTGTAAGGAAACTTTAGATATGTTATTATCTTATGAAACAAGTCCTACTAAAGGCGACAATGCTGAAGGTAGCACTGTTGAAATTGAAGAATAAAATAAAGACATTCAGTTGTATCATTTAAGCAGTAGTGCTTGTTTTGTTGTTATTAACGATCTTTTATTGTAGTTTAAAAAAATAATTTTTAGAAAAAAGTCGAAGACTTCACAAAAAGCGCTAAAAAGCATAAAATAATTGAGGAGGTGGCGAACAAAACCGGACTTGCCCACAATAATTAAATTTTTTTTAATTTTTTTTGTCGAACTCTCCAAGCTCACTTACCTTCAGCCTTCAAAATAATATCAGTCAAAACCGGCTTTGAACACCTCAAAATAATTGTCAAAAACTGGCCTTTCAAACAGAAACGGACTTGTCCATTGCTGGCTGGATGAAAATTACATTGCATTTTTATTTGCAGTCAATTTCGGACAAAGACCTAAGAATCTTTCTACCTAAGAAAAGTTGGGTTATATTCCTTCTGTGTTACAGCCATGGATACAAAAAAACCTACATTTCTTTATATGGCTATAAATCAGGCTAAGAAAGGGTCGTCCGAAGTAGCATAAGCTCTCCTAACTTACCTTATGTCCGCCGATTTATCTGAAGTGTAGCTTTTGCGGCTTTTTGCAGATGGCTGTGGAGGGCAAAAATAATTCCCATGTGGTACATAATAATAATAATAATGTTTATTGAATTTAAACCTATCTTAGTTAGTAACATAATTCATATTTTCTTATTCCATTTAATTCATATAATTCTAACTTAATTTATAAACTCCACTTAATTTATTAATTTATAAACTACGACTATGGTATGACTACCGTCTGTCGAGGTTGGCAACATTAATAAAGAAGTTACAAATTACATATATATATATATATATATATATATATATATATATATATATATATATATATATATATATATATATATATATATATATTCTTAATTCAGTTATTATATTCATTGATTAGAAAAGACCTATATTTCCAAGCCTTCGTCACAAAAGTGTAGAGATCTTTGTAATCATTTCTGCCATTGAGAATTTCCATAACTTCATCTTCAGAAGAACCTTTTTCCCACACATGTCAATGCGAAATTCAGCTAATATTGGGCAAACGCCCTCATTCCTAAAATAATTTTCTTCAGAGGAAAAATTTAATCTATTATACAATCCATGTCTAATAGTGCTTCTTGCCCTCTCTAAATATTTATTTTTTAACCAATTGCCCTCTGCCACTATAATTTTGTTAAGCCATTCAACTATAACGTTTTTATCATCTTGCAAAAGGTTAAACGAAAGATTATGCTTTTCAGCGAGATCACCCCAAACTTCACACCAAAAAATATTTTTTTCGATAATAATGCGCGTTAATTTATGTGGGAGTGTTTCAGAGTCGTAAAGATATAATCCGCCAGATAAACCTAAAATGACATTGCAGTGTATAAATGTAAAGATCCTGTAAACCTGTTTCCACAGTAAGAGCATAGTTAGGAGAGAACTGCGGTAAATATAATAACTTTTTCAAAAAAAAGTGTTGTAGTTTTTCGACCTCTTCATATTGCAGATACCCCCAGACTTGTGAAGCATAGCACAAAATTGACCTACTGACAGCGTTAAATAGTTTAACTTTTTCAGAATGTTTTATCATCCTCTTTCGAAGAAAGGTCTCCCAAGTACAATTAAGGCTGCCTTTAGCAGAGGTCAAACGAAGCTTCAAATGTTCGTTAAAGGATAACTTCGGAGTCAACAGTTCGCCAAGATAAACGTATTTTTTTACCACCTCAATAGCTTCACTTCGAAATGACCATTTCTCCGATGCCTTTTTAACTCCTCCTCCCCGTTGGAAGATCATTACTTTGGATTTATCCAAATTAACTACGAGGCCCCAAAGTCTACAGTATTCGTCCAGTCTGTTAATCATACTCTGCAGCTTAACTGGATCATCTGAGAGCAAAACAATTTCGTCAGCATACATTAGAACTTTCACCTCTATATCGCTGATATTAAACCTACTCCCAAATGGTCAACAAGATCATCAATATAAAGAGCAAATAGCAAAGGGCTCAGAATACAACCCTGTTTTACGCCGGAATTAGTACTGAAGCTGTTAGAGAGACTTGTTCCATTCCAGATTTGAGCTCTGGTATCCCTGTAAAGCTCCCGCAGAATGTTTATAATTTTAGAAGACAATCCATAATTCAGTAGCTTATAAAAAAGTGCATTCCTTGAGATGGTATCGAATGCTGCTTTAAAATAAAAAAAAATGCGTAGATTTTCTTCCTATTGTAATAATTTGAAATTTTAATTATATATTGTCTATATATATTGTTATATATATTGTCTACCGTAGAATAGCCGCGACGAAAACCAGCTTGGCTTTCCATGTGGTACATACATTAGTATATTGGTTGAAGAATTGTGACCCTGCAAATGTTACCAAAATAGTACTACCTTTACCTGTACGAGGGCACAGTTTTCTGCCGGCAGGTAGGGTTTTCGGGAAGGTTGAGAAAGAAGCCATTCATCTTTAACCCAAAAACTTATTATGAGGTGTATGAAAAGTATGGCAAAATACATATCTTGGACGGAGACTGGTATCCTTATGATGTTGAAAAGCTTGAAAACAGTTACAAGAAAGTTGAAAATCGTATATGCAAAACGAATCAATAGAGAGGAAGTCAACCTTAGTCCAAACAGAAAATCAAAACGTAACCCTATCGGCTACAACTCGAGGCCGTGGTCAAGCTAGTGGAAGAGGCCGTGGTCAAAGTCATGGAACAAGGCGTGGCACTGTACGTACATCCAGAAGGAGTGAACAAAGTGCATCATTAACTCACGAGTTTGTGTAATTGTTAAATTGATAAAAAGGAAAGTGAAAATAAAATTTATAAACTTCAAAGAATAATTTGTTTTCATAACCGGATATGTCCATAAGATTTTTATTCAAAAGTCGACTTGTGCACCGTTTTCATTCAAACCCGGACTTGACCAAAATAAAAATAAATAAAGGGTGGTAAGTTTTTTATTGAACTAAAGCCCAGGTCTGGGCTTCAATTTTAATAGCGACTTCTTAAACTAAAGCTTAAAATTCTAGCTTATCTCAATTTGCTTATTTTGGTTTTTTACCTCTCCCTACCTGTCTGGGTTTGTTTGCCAGCTCCTAAATTTTTAATTTCATATCTATTACAACTTTCTAAAGTCTGTGCAAATTAAACAAACAAAACAAATACCCAACCACCAGTGAAGATAAAACTACTTAAAAGTTTCAGCTCACGGGATCATAAGCAAGGACGACAAAATATTTTTTTTGTATTGTATAAAAATAAAACACTTGTTTTGTTCCAAAAACTTAATTTTATTCGCGGTTTTTTTATAAACTTTAACGACGCTGGGGCCAAAAATGACAGAGCACAATCGGGTTTATCTAAACATTTAAAAAATATGAGACATAATATAAATATTAACAATATAAAATTATTAAAGCAACAAAATGGAGGCATTATTCTAGATAAATACGAACAATTTGAGATAAAAAAAGCTATAGCATCAAATAAATACATTTTTAATGATCAGCTAGATGAGTATTCAAATAGTCCGTTACTAGAGCCGCTAACATACCAAATAAATAGTGCAAGGCCAGATCAGCTAGGTTAGTCAGTCAGTAACCTGATGATGCCTCTATAGGGCGAAACGCGTCGTTAAAGTTTATAAAAAAAAACGCGAATAAAATTAAGTTTTTTGGAACAAAACAAGTGTTTTATTTTTATACAAAATAAAATGTTCCAACAAGTGCCTTCAAAAAACTCACTTAGTTATATAAAAAGCTTAGACATAAGCAAATTAATGGTTGTGTTCCGCAGACTCAAGATCAAGTTTAAACGCATTTCTAACCACTTGTGGTTTAACACATCTTGTTTAAAATCAAATGTGATTCCTAATTACATCAGGCAAAATATTAAGTGCAATAGAGTAAATCCGACTACCAAAAAAGTGATTCACTTCGCAAGACGTATATGGCTCCAACAAGAAATACAATCACAATACAAACAAAGAGATAATATAGGTATACATCTATTTTACATACATGATGAGCTTTCTCTGAGGTTACATCCGCTGGTTTTTGATGAAGTTCTATTAGCTTGCAATGAAAAAGCACAGCAGTTAGCTCATGATCAATATTTACGCCAAATGAATAAACTACGGAAACTGATCAGCAGTAAACAATGGTATAATAACCGAAGAAGTGTCTCATCATACGACAGCTCAACACAAACATGGACACCAACATTAACCATGGATGATAAAATATTTTTCCCACGCTTTAAAAACTTAAGTAATACTACTTTTAACTCACAAGAATTGGAATTACTCAGCAAGGGATTGCAATATGCACCAAAACTACCAACAACAGCGGAACATTTTGCTGACCTGGGCATTCACATCGATGCGGCGCTAGATGAAAACAACACAATTGGTAAAGCGGAATGTGCAAAAATTTTGAAAAATCAGTTAGATAGAAATAAATATGATAGACGTAGAAATGATAGTGTATTAATAAGTTCAATTAAAAAGAAATTAATAGACAACAAATTGATTCTAACTAAGGCAGATAAAGGAAATACAATAGTAGTTCTGGAGAGGGATTTATATGTAGAGAAAGTGCAGGCCTTTTTATCTAGTGTTCAAGTAACAAAATTAAAAATAGATCCAACTAATAAATTTCAAAATGAAACTATCAAGATAATCAATAGCGCAGATTTAGTACTTAACACTCATGAAAGATTCACATCAAAGATAAGTAATCCCTCCATTCCGACTCTTTACGGTTTAGTTAAGTTACACAAAAATCTAGAACCGATAAGACCTGTGTGCTCGGCCATTAAAGCTCCAACACAAAATTTAGGTAAAAAGATTAGTGTTATTGTCCCAGAATTGCTAAACTTTAAACCTGCCTATGCAATAAAAAATTCGGTTGAATTAATTGACAAAGTAAAACATTTACAGCTACCGTATAATGCAAAATTAGTTTCTTTTGACGTATGTAGTTTATTTCCGTCTATCCCTGTACAAAAACTTAAAGATATCTTAAATAGAGATATTAATAATACGATAGTTGACCCTATGAAGTCGTCACAGCTGAAATCTCTAATAAATGTGTGCTTGAGCCAGAATTATTTTCAATTCAACAAAACTATTTACGTTCAAAAGGAGGGCTTAAGTATGGGTAGCGCCGCTTCTCCTTTCTTCGCAGAATATTTTATGAACGATTTTGAAAAGAACCTTTTTAAAAAAAATAATTATGACTTGCTAAAATGCATCTTTGTGTGGTTTCGTTATGTAGATGATGTTTTTTGTATTTGGACGGGCACAACGCGACAACTTAATAAATTCGTCAAAGATATTTTAAATAAATTAGAACCATCTATACAGTTCACAGTAGAAATCGGGAACAATAAAATTAATTTTCTTGACGTCAGCATTACAATTATAGGAAATAAACTCGATTTTGATATTTATAGAAAGGAAACCTATTCGGACGCTATTATTCCTGTGGATTCCCATCACCCGTGGAATACTAAATTAGCAGCTTTTCACGCTATGATAGACCGTCTCCTAAATGTTCCTCTTAACCAGACAAATTTTAATATTGAACTTGCAACCATTATTAAAATAGCTAGAAACAATGGTTATAATAAAAGAATAATTTATAATTTACTTCGAAATAAAGCAAAAAATCGGGCAATTAAATTAATTTTTCCACAAGAAAAAGAAGTAATACAATGGAGAAAAATGCCATATATTGCAGGAACATCAGACAAATTAAGGGGAATTCTACAGGAATACGACGTTAAACCAGCTTTTTTCAATAATAGAAATTTAAGGAATCTTTTAATAAATAATAAAATTGAACCTAAAGTAGAGACGGTGGAAAAGAGCGGAGTGTATGAGATTAGCTGTGACGACTGCTCAGGCATATATATCGGCAAAACAAAAAGAAAAATCAAAACAAGATACAGGGAGCATGTTGCTGTTGCCAAAAATGACAGAGCACAATCGGGTTTATCTAAACATTTAAAAAATATGAGACATAATATAAATATTAACAATATAAAATTATTAAAGCAACAAAATGGAGGCATTATTCTAGATAAATACGAACAATTTGAGATAAAAAAAGCTATAGCATCAAATAAATACATTTTTAATGATCAGCTAGATGAGTATTCAAATAGTCCGTTACTAGAGCCGCTAACATACCAAATAAATAGTGCAAGGCCAGATCAGCTAGGTTAGTCAGTCAGTAACCTGATGATGCCTCTATAGGGCGAAACGCGTCGTTAAAGTTTATAAAAAAACCGCGAATAAAATTAAGTTTTTTGGAACAAAACAAGTGTTTTATTTTTATACAAAATAAAATGTTCCAACAAGTGCCTTCAAAAAACTCACTTATTTTTTTTGTAGTTCTTTGGTTTGTTTGATTTGCACCGACTTCAAAATGTAATAGATATAAAACTATAAATTTTAGCGCTTTTTGTGAAGTCGCTTCAACTTTTTTTTAAACTATTTTATTTTTCACTTTTTAGTGTCTTCTACTCTGTACAACAAAAAAAAAGAACCATCCAAATCGGTCCACGCGTTCAAAAGTTAGTTCAACCCCCTACTCCCACCCACATCCCACCGAAATTTTGTTTCTCGTGGTATCAATCAGGGAACATACTCTACCCAACAGAAAAAGAATTATCCAAATCGGTCCACGCGTTACGAAGTTAGATTACAACTCCGCCCACCCTAGACCAAATTTCGTTCTCCTATTAACAATGGGGGACCACACTCTATACAACAGCAAAAGAACCATCCACGTTAGAAAGTTAGGTTTTACCTCCACCCCACCAAAATTTTTTTTACATGGTACCGATCGATGTTTATTCCCAAGGCGGGCAAAAGCACGCATGCCACTCCTAAGGACTTTAGGCCTATAAGTCTATCATCTTTTCTTCTCAAAGCTTTTGAGAGACTAGTTGATATTCATCTACTTCTTCTAGTATCCCTCGGGATCTACTATCGGCGTCCCAGCATACATACTGTAAAGGAAAGTCTGCAGAGTTTGTTCTGCATTCTTTCACTATAGAGAAATCCCTTGATTGCAAGGAGTTCACTCTTGTGGCCTTTATGGGCATTGAGGGAGCTTTTAACAATGTTAGTCCAAAAAGCAATCATGGATGCACTCGCTTCTGTGGGTGTGAATGCCAATCTTATGTCGCTGACCGGTCAGTTGCTTAATGGCAGGACTATCAGCTCAAGGCTGGAAGTGGCTCATGCTACAAGGACTGTGACAACGGGCACACCGCAAGGTGGGATCCTGTCTCCTCTTCTTTGGAATCTGGTGGTGAATAAACTGCTTGTAATCCTGGAAGGGGAGGGCTGTGGAGTATTTGTCTACGCGGAAGACATCGCTATCGCTATCTTGGGCAAATTCCTGCCTGTTTTAAGGGATCTTATGCATAATGCCCTCACTAAGCTTACCAATTGGGCGGTGGGGTGTGGGCTTTGCGTTAACCCTAACAAGACCGTCCTCATGTTGACCCTCTGTATCTGAATGGTACCCGCCTGACTTTTACCGAGGAAGCTAAATATCTGGTAATCATCCTGGATAGGAAGCTCAGCTGGAAGCCTAATATTCATCAAAGGGTCAAGAAAACGACTGTAGCTCTATACTCCTACAAGAGGGCCATCGGTGGGAAATGGGGTTTTCAGCCCAAGTTAACTCACTGGCTATATGTTGCAGTCATTAGGCCAATCCTGTTGCATGGTGTGGTGGTCTGGTGGCCATCACTGGACAAAGCCACTTACCTCAATGTTTTGAGAAAGGTACAGAGGTCGGCCTGCATCTGTATCACCGCGGAACTACGGACCACTCCTACCGATGCTCTGGAGATACTTCTTCATTTACTTCCATTAGATCTGCTCGACAAACATGGCTGCTTATGCTGCCGTTCGACTTACAGCCGCATCTCAGTGGTCCAATACTAGAGTTGGGCACTCTACAATTCTGGACTCCTTTTCACTCCAAGTGGCGCATTTTGACTACACCACTCCTAGCTACTCCTTTATCAAGCGGTTCAAATCGACGATCCTAACCAGACTTGATTGGGATGGCGACACAATTCCCTGTGGGAAATCCGTTCAGATTTACAACGACGGTTCAAGACGGGGTGGGGTTTTCTCAGAAGCACTGAACATTAGCCTGTCCCTCGCCTTCCGGATTAATGCAGTGTGTTTCAGGCAGAGGTCATGGCTATTCAGGAAGCTTTGATTTTGTTGAAGGGGAACGAAGCTCCTGTAAAGGACATCTGTATCCTTACAGATAGCCAGGCTGCTTTTTTATTCCTTGATTCTGTACTATCGACGCTTGGGGCTGTTAATAGCTATCGCTCACACCTAAATGAGTTCGCTGAGTGGTATCAAATTCACTTGTGCTGGGTCGCGGGGAACTAGGATATTACCAGAAAATGCGTGGCAGGCGAGCTTGCTAGACGTGGTACCACCCTGGAGATCCAGCCGGATAAGACTACTCGATAGGCTTCTGGCCGCGTGCAAGCTATCGCTTGGCACGAGGGCAATCAACCTAGCGAACCACAGATGGGCAAACGGCACTACGTGCCATACGTCCAGACAGATCTGGCCTAAGCTGGATCTAAGGCGCTCCAAGTGTCTGATTTTGAGGGGCAGATCTGACCTTGGTATAGTTACTGGGGTTATCACAGGTCATTGACCTATTGGCTTACACGCGAAGAGACTGGGTATCTTTTCAAACGACTGCTGTAGAAGCTGTATGGACGAGGAGGAGGAGGAAACTATTTTCCACTCCCTCTGCCGGTGCCCTGCACTGGCACGCGAGCGGAAGTCCTTCTTGGGTGACTATTTCTTCGATAGTCTTTGCGATCTAGCGGCGATTCACATTGCAGATCTCTGGCACTTCATCGACAGCTCCGGATGGTTCCAGTGAGGAGGTGGTGAGAATTCTTTGATTCCCGTGGCATCACAATGGGCCTATTGAGGCCCATGAGTGTGTCCTTCAGAACAGCCACACGAACCTAACCTAACCTACTGATCGGTGCACATACTCTACCTAACAAAATCAGAATCATCAAAATCGGTCAACGCGTTACGAAGTTATGCCCAGTCAGACATAAAAAAAAATTAAAAAAAAAACACGTCGAACTTAGAACCTCTTTGTTTTTGGGAAGTCGGTTAATAAAATAATTAAATTCTTGCGGAAAAAACATTTTTATTTGAAAATTCTTGTAACTCGAATTTAAAAATACCATTTAAATAGCTTTTGTGCTATTAAATACTTTTGGTTAGGTTTTTTAATCATACACATATGTACATACGGGTGTGCAACGGTGGGGTTTGATCCTGGGACCCCTGGAATAGAAGACCGACAAGTTATTTCTTACTCCATCGATGACTTAAATATCTTGGCAATGATAAATAAGATTTTTTTAAATGAAAATCGGTTTCGTTGAATAAGTGTGTAATATTGTTGGAAAATGGTAATGACATGTGTTAATCAAGTTCCGTGTTATACAACTGTGGTGACAGTATTAGTAAATTTTATTTTATATGTTGATATTGCTCAAGCTAAAAGTTATTATGTTTCCAGTAATGAAATTTCCTTCTGTAATCCTTCAATTTAACATAATTTGGTTAGAAAGAATTGTATTGTTGAAAATTTGCGTGCAGTTTACCCTCCTTAATTAAGTTCAACCGGTTAAAAGGGGGCGAGTAAATATTTGTCAAAATGTAAATTTTTTAAAGCTTAACTCAACAGGATTTTACGATTATGAAATGACCAGTGCCTCTTTGAGATGCAAATTGAAACATGTTTGTCTAATCCCATAATCCTTTTGTTCTATAGAATGTGTATAATTGTGACAGAACAAACGTTTGGTTTTCTAATCTTTAATTTTATGCAGGGATCATCGTGTGTCATAATAAGTGCAATATGTAGCCTGTTCAAATTACGCAGAGCAGTCTGAAATAAAGAAAAATTTGGGGTAGAAATTCAGTAATTTGAAACAAAGCGTAGAGATTTTTTCCTTAAGAAACTCTTAGCAGGTACGTATAAATGGCATTTATTTAATTTATCTTAGATACTAGACTACCTAGATACTTAGAATAACCAGGAGACCAAAGGACACATAAGTTAAAATAGTAATTTGAATCAAATCAATCGAAGTTAGGCGAATAGGCGAATTTCAGATCTATAAATTAAAAAAAATCTTTTTTTTTTGCATATTTGAAAAGTTCTAACGAACGTGTTCATAATTCAATTATTTTATAAATAGCATACATTTAACAATTTGCAAAAATATAAAATAAAAATTTAAGCTATTTAACCTGGATTTTACGACGAGTTTCACTGTCAGAATTTCGTCTAGGAATGAAAGGACAAACTTTGAGCTGATGAAATACTACGACACTGAACTGTTCACTGACGGCTGAAAAATGGGCTGTAGTATCGGTGCGGGTGTCTTTCTGATACACTACAAATTTCGGAGTCGTACAGACTGCCCGACAGGGCAAGCGTATTCCAATCGGAGGTGCTTGTAATCTTGAAGGCATGCTGTCTGTTGGGACTCAGCGAAGTACCAATGACGAACGTTGGCCATAAAGGCACTTGAGTCTGTTACCACCTCCTCAGAGCTAGTGAGGAGGGAGGTTGTAGAGAGAAACTTACCTCGCCAGGGATTGAGAGAGCGGAGGAACTCGCGAGAAAGTGAGTTCTTCTAGCACTTCTTAGCGAGGGCTAACCACAGATGGACACTAATACTATTTCCACCAAGGTATACAAGCTGTTGGAGATTGCCAGGACCTTGGAATCAAACTCCTGCGCCCTCTTCGGTGGGTTCTTCACCGATTTTTCCGGTAGTTGACGACATACGTCGTACAGTTAGAAATGTGATGGCCGATGTCGCTACTTGGTCGGCGGCGTTCTCGGCCAATGGTGACTTAATTGGGGCTATTGCGGCGGACGTTAAGGCTCGTTCTGCTTGTAGCAGAGCCTCCCCCGTGCCCGTAGCAGCCACTGATGTGTCTGATCGTGATACTGACCCGGAGGATCGGGATTGTCCATCTCTGGAGGAGAGCGGTCCCTCGTCTGTGTTGGTTCCTATTGGTGAGGGCGGCTCGCCTGGCCTTCAATATGGTGTTACACGGCGTTCTCGCGCTACCCGTAGCAGTGCCCGCCGCCTGCGTGCCATTAATCACCCTGCTTTACCGAATGTTGCTTCAGTTCGTGCTTCAGCCGTGAACATATCTCCCAGCGCCTCTCAGCATAATCCTCACTCATCGCAGGACTCATTCCCGTTGAGATCCATTTATGTATCTGAAAATGAGGGTTTTAATCTGAGGATTGCGCTACCACCGAGCTCTGTTTTGTTTCCCGATTTGATCCGTCGACTTCTGTTGACGACGTTGTCGGCTACGTGAGGGAGAGGATTGGTGCTGAAGACTCTGCACTCCTCCGTTGTCAACTTCTAGTATCTCGTTATTCTCAAAGTTGTCTTTTAAGTTGACAACGTCCCCGCATCTTTTCGAAATAATGGTTGCCCCCGATTTCTCGCCCGAGAGTATCATTGCAGACGAGTTTGCGCGCCGTCGTAGGGTCGCTGGTAGCTCTCAGAATGGAACCACTGCTAGCAACCAAAAAAACTAAATACGCTATCCCTTTACTACCAAAATGTAAGGGGATTAAGAACAAGAACAAGCCAGTTATATTAGGTTTCTATTGCCTGTTGTTACGACGTCATCGCCCTGACCGAAACCTGGCTTCATAACGGTTTTAATGATGCTGAAATTCTTGACGAGCCCTATCAGATTTTTCGTAAGGATAGATACTCTAACTCCATGGCTCGCGTGGGCGGCGTGCTGGTTGCATGCAAATCGCATTTGAATTGCGTCGTAGTTGATATACCTGCCTTTTCCGACACGCTAACACGAGCTTTTAGCTCTTAAGTTTTCTCTGATGAAGATACATATTTTCCTGCTCTGCTGTTATATCCCTCCAAACTTGGCAAATTATGCCGATGCAGATGGTCGAAGTCTTTATGATATTTAAATACTTAGCCTAGATTTTATTAATAATATGACAAGCCCGGGGGATGAAATCATCCTCTTTGGTGACTTTAACTTATCCAGCATTTAATTGGTATTCAACGCTGATGACAATGACCACCTTCCCTCTAATTGTCTTACTGCTAATGACTCCCATTTTCTTGACGCTATCTCCTCCTTTGGTTTACACTAAATGAGAGATGTAAAGAACTCTATGGGAGGATCTGGGAGATCTTAGATTTTCTTCTGATTCGAGTAACACTATAGTCGAACTGACTTCTCGTAACTTATCCGCTATCGATAGTTTACATCCACCAATATTTATCTCCTTTTGCTGCGATGGGTTTAATACTGCTGACCCCAACGTAGATCAGTACGTTTTTGATTGTAAAAAGGCCGACTTTTCTGATCTTTCAATTTGTTCGATCGATTTCACATCTCTTTTTTATGATTGCGATGATTTCCGTGTTTTATGATATGAGATCATCCTGTCATTCTCGCCCGTGCTATACTAGAGAACTACGGACACTTAAGATTATGAAGAATAGACTATGGAAAACTTACTTACGCTGTAGAAATACGTCAGCTTATTGTGATTTCGTATATTGTCATGACAGCTTTTTAGCGTTATCATCATTTTTATACAGGGAATGCCTCGATAATGTTCGCGATAACCTGCATAATGATCCTCGTACCTTTTTTTAAATTTGTAAATATGAAAAAGAAAACTGATAATTATCCATCTACAATGGGGTACAATGGATACTCTAGTTGCAGCGCGCTCGATATAGCAGACAACTTTGCATTGTTTTTTTAGGGTGCCTTTTCATAATTCTGTGCCTTCCCTGGAAGAGTTTGGTCATATCCAGGATTGTCCCGCTGCCTCCATTGCTTTGCCCATTATATCTCGTGATGGATGGGATTAAGGAACTTAAAATGGACTTTTCTTTTGGTCCTGATGGTGTTCCACCTGCATTCTTAAGATGCTGTTCTGAAGCCCTACTCACTCCATTGCAACTCATCTTCAACAAATCCCTTCAGGCCGGCAGATTTCCTACGCTTTGGAAGAGCTCCTTTATAATTCCTGGTTATAAAAAGGGGCATAAAAACTTAATAACAAATTATAGGCCAATCTCGAAGCTTCCCTGCATACCCAAGTTGTTCAAATCTGTTAAATATTCACACCTTGTTGGGCAGTTTAAGGGGCTAATCTCATCTAATCCACATGGCTTTCTGCCTGGCAGATCGGCGACAACTAACCCATATAATCTCTTCCTTCCGGCGAAGTCTCCTGACCGACTGTGTGAAGGCATTTGATAAACTTCCTCACTCTGTTATTATGCTTAAACTTGAAAAGCTGGGTTTTTCGCCTCTATTGCTCGCCTGGACCCGCTCTTATTTAAAAGATAGGTTATACTGCGTATATTTATTTATCTTTATTTATAGTTGTTAGGGCTTCTTTTGGTGTACCGCAGGGTAGCCATCTACGGCCGCTCCTGTTTATTCTTGCCATTGACGACATTGTCCCTCTGGTTAGGCATTCCAAAGTCTTAATCTACGCAGACGACATCAAGAATTTCTCATGCTTTAGAAACAGCTATGATTCTTCCTGCATTCAGGATGATTTGAATACCTTCAGGGGTTGGTGTGCCTCAAATGGACTGCAACTTAACCTGGATAAATGTGAAGTTATGTCATTTTCTAGGAACATCAATCAGCTCGACTTTGATTATACCTTTGCTAAAACTACTATCCGCCGTGTTGAGTCCGTTACTGACCTTGGTGTAAAGCTAGATAAAAAAACTCGATTTCACTCTGCACATAAACTATATCGTATCTCGGAGTAAGTCAGTTTTGGGTTTTGTTAAGCGGTGGTCAAGGGAGTTTTCTGATCGACAGACCCTAATTCACTTATTCTTTTCTTTGGTTAGACCAATTCTCGAGTACGCATCTCAGGTTTGGTCTCCCTTCTATGCTGTTCATTCTAGACGCATTGAGTCAGTGCAGCGGAACTTTGTTAGATTCGCACTAAGAGACCTTCCATGGAATGATTCAGTCAGGCTTCCTCCTTATGAGGATCGGCTCCGGTTGCTTAATATGCACTCCTTGGAACGACGTAGAGTTGCTGACCTAGTCTTTATTCACCAGCTTTTGAACTTAGACATAGATTCTTGCACTCTCGCCACTCTCGCAGGTATGGTCTCTTATAGCTCGTATAGCTTAGCTTAGCCTTAGTTTTTTTTTTTGGTCACTAATGCTTTGTTGCATGTCGGCGTGGTATTCATTCACCTGAATATTTTGTTATATTCTGGCGAATAGGTCAATTGTTTTTAGACCTCTGCCTGAGAAGTTCTGAGTTAGAAGGATTAATTCCAGTACTTGCTCAACCTTTTCCATCTTGAGAACAACCTGGCCAAGCTTTAACAAGAATAAGGTAGTGGAGCTGCTCAATAGTTCTCTTGAACTTATTGCACAAATATTCGCCGTCTGCACTGGTCACTGCCGGATAGGCATGCACGCAGCCAGGCTGGGAGTTCCCGTAGCTCCGGCAACCCCAGTGAAAAAGAAACCATACTTCATCTTCTCTGTAAGTGCCCAGCCTTAGCTAGCATCGTAAGAAAGTCACTGGAGCAATCTGAGGAGTAAAGATTAGGGAGTTAGCCCGATTTGATAACTCTTCTGCTTGGTTTTAGCACATCCTTTACCCCTACCTACCTAGTTGCGTATGCAATGCAGTGAAAAACAACCAGGTCTTACAGGTCGTTGCAACAAAACGACGCATTTAATTGAGTATTGGCCTCGGTTGCCCGGCTACCGCCGCAAACCAGCCAACAATTATGCATATGGATTAAAGCGAATAGGGTTTTTATCCGAACAACCTGTATCGCAGAAGCGATTCCACTGTTGGAGCACTATTTTCCTGCAGGTGTTTGATTTTAATTACATTTCTTTGTTAATTTCTTTCAATTAAAAATTCATAAAATACAAATTTAATGTATCCTTAATAACATACCTTATTTCGAAATTATATAATCTATTTAGCAAATATAATTTCAGAAAAGGCACCTCTTTTCACACAAATCAAAAAAGGCCGTCAATTCGTTAAAAAATGATTTAAGTTAATTTTAGATAGCGAGCTTGATATTACACTGCTGCTACACCGGAATTCGAAGACAATTCAGAAGTAGCAGGCTGCAGTTATTATTATTTAATATTTTCCCAAAAAAATTATTCTATTCTTTCATAATATTTATTTCGAAAGCCATTTTCTTTTCAAGAATTTAAGAAAAAGGATTGTGTTCTTTTATGTAGTCCGGTACGGTATCTTTTACTTCACGTAAAGGACATGAAAATCCTAAAAACGCCATCATATCATTTAAACACAAATCGAGTGGGAAAAACTTTCGCTGACACTTTTATTATCTCATACAAGTACTTTCCAAACATGAGCAAGTTAATTCGATTCCTTCTATAGGAATTATATGCGCAGCCCATCAATCTGATGATTGCCAAATGTGACAATAATTTTCCACTCTTTTTCGATATTGTCTTCCATGTTGGTGGGGTTCCTGCCAAAATTCAGCTGTTTAAAAAAATGCAAACACGTTTTGTGTATTTGAAGGCAATAATCGATCCCTGAGGCATTTTAAAAATAAATCGGATTCAGGAGCTCACGGAAAAGTTCATGCCTATGGTATAGAAGGTGAATCGCACATGAACATATGCTACTGGAAGGGGTGTGCATAAGGGAGACGTTAGGGGACTAAATCATTGGGGAAAAGTTTGCTATCTCATTGTTTAACTGATTTCGCGAGTGATAAATAGCTTCTTATGATGTGGAACCGTAGAAGGAAATTTTTTGGTTGGTAGAGCCAAGTTAGGGGTAATGTTTAGGATGTAGGTATGTTAAGCAGTTGATGAGTTTCGCAAATGGCGAAGTATGTAAGTGTGATTTTAAAGATACTTAGCAAATCTCATATGTTGTTGTATGTAATCAATATAATATTCTAAAACTCCGAAATTTCAAGTTATTACCTCTCAAATTCTAACATGTTGGCGAATATCATTTCAGTTATTTTCATGGAATGTTAACAGTGTCCTTTTCTAGAAAGGGTGAGCCATCTCTATCATTTTTGATATTATTTATATATTTTTGTGTATGTGTATGATAACTTGCTGGGGAAAGCCGATAATAATCCCTGCTATACAAAAAACTCACTTCGAATATTTAAAACATCAAGACCGTACTTATCACAGCCTACAAGCCCGGAAATATTGACAGTTGTGGTCATTAGCTTCTGTACCCAAATCGGTAAAAAGGAACTTATGAAATCACCTCGCTGTCTGTCCACTATCTGTCGCAACTGACTTTCTCCGAAACTATTTGACATATTTTGATGCCATCGAATGGGGTGTCAAATTAAAGCTTGTTGAAGCACAAACTCAAAAACGTATTCGTTCTACTTATTTTAAACAGTTTTTCGAAAGAAAAAAAAAACATTTAAAAATTGCTGCCCCCACTTTATCTCCAAAAATATCGCTAAGAAAAATCTGAAAAAACTCATGAACACTGAAAATAAGTTGTATATTGTGTTTTGTTTTATATTATAATGCCAAAGCTCAGAGGATGCCTTATGATGCTAAAGCACAACCTTGGTAGGAAAGGAATTAAGGGTGAGGAAAATGGGTTAAGAGGTTGTGTGAAGGACGTGATGGTAGTGGAAAATGGTAAACGGATGGTTGGTTGGTCGGGCTGTTTGTTGCTGCGAAGCACCAAGTTCACTCGGAGGCCATGGAGGCCCATTGTGAATGCCGTTAAAAAGAACAAGCATGGTTATAACTTAAAACCACCCAGATCTCTGTATGAATCTATTTAGGTCCACCAGTGCTTTCTCAGCGAGGTCATCCAAATTGTCAAAGAACCTTGCTCCCAAACAGGCAAGTCGTCGTTCTTTTAGAGCCGGACATTCGCAGAGCACTATGGACTCAATTTCTTCTTTATCTCTGCAGCTTCTACAGAACTCATTCGATGGTACGCCGAGTCTAATGGCCATAGATCCTATGGGCAGTACCCGGTGATGACACCAACGAGTGTTCGAATGCGCTTTCTATCGAAGGATACGAGATTTGAAGTTCTGCTATGATCAGATTCAGATACTTCGTGTTGTGAAGCAGTAATTGATATGTTTCCACCGTTCCGAAGTCATGTTGGAGTAATGTCTATCAATTTGACTTTTTACTGCGTTAAGGGGAGGGTGTACCCTTTCCACCGTCATATCTATGTCTGTACTTGAACCATTTTTGACCAATTCGTTGGCTTTTTCGTTACTCTCTATACCGACATGTCCTGGAACCCAGCAGAGCCTAACTGTATGGAGTGAAATATTTCTTAGGGCTCTGATACAGTCTTTCTGGTAAACGGTTCCACATTCGTGTTTCTCTGCTTAGAAAAGATTCCCGAAATTTGTCTAAATTTAACCTGGAGAGTTTATGAGTGGGAGCGATATGAAGCTATTGTATGCACGTTGAAGTGTATCTAAAAGGAATCCCACTAGTATTTTCGTTAGAACAATGGCCTTAGAAATAGCGATAGAAGAGTGACAGAAAACTGATATATCGTCGATGCTGCAGAGAGTCAATGCTCTCAGAAATTGAGGGATCGCTAATAAGTTTTGTAGCCTTTATTTGAACTTTGTCTAACGCCGGCAATGCGGTACCTCTGGACACTGTCTAAATATGGGAATTAAGGCACGAGCCAAGTCAGATGAAGTAAAACATTTCTTACATATCTATGATAAAACCAAGCATTTAATCGTATTCTTAGCGATTGCAAATATATATGTTCGGTCCAGCTTGCTGGATATCTTGGGGGTATGCTGGGCGTTTTTGAAGGGACGCTAAACAGCATCTTGAATGCATTAAACATAACACAATTTGCTTTGATCCAAGCGAGGATCATAGAAATGTCGTTGTTTAATAACGCAAATATGCGTTATCGGCTGTTTCTGTAGCGTTGCCACGAGAATTCATTAAATAATTAAAGAGTATGAGAAATAAAGAGTGTTGTCGTTCGCTAAACTATAAATATGATTGTGTGTGAGACATAAGGTTTGTGAAAGAACTGCACCCTGTGGTACACCGGCATTTATTTCATAGAAATCATATACTTGAAGTATGGCTAAAAGGGCAGCATGCCAGACTCTATCAAATGCCTTTGAAATATCAAGAGCTACTATTTCGATAATCCAAAATTATGGAGACAATGATTCCGACGCTTCGTCAGCAATTATTGCTTAGATGGTACTTTCTAGATATTTCATAAACTGAAAAACTTTAGATAAAAAGTAGTGGTTCGAAGTAGAAGTAAGTGGAATTAGTTTGTAGTTAAAGGGGTCACATGCCTCTCATTTTTAGGTATCGATTAAGCTTGAATTAGCTTTCATGCACTTGGAAACACTTCTGTGGAGTACGAGAGATGAAAAAGGTTGTGCAGAGGTTTAGCCAAAGTAGATCTCAATATTTCATTCGGCTTACCTGACTACTGCAGCGTATTGGAGGTGGAAATCATGGCTATAAAGGTAGCTGCAGACCGTCTGAAACATTTAACGCTGCCTGCTATTAAATCCCTCATGGAAGGAAATACAACATCCAAAACAGTAATAGCATGCCGCTCAGCTTTTTGTGCAGAGCCGACGAACTAGCGAGGATTGGCACTGCTAGTCCCGAATCGAACATTAACCACCGGCTTGGAAAGTAGTAGATCACTTGCAAACTGGAAATTTCATAGAAATCCCTCAGGATTGCAAACGCCAGATGTCAGGAGGAATGCTGCCTGATCAAACGACAGATATAGTCAAAGCTTGGCCCTAAACGGTCAAGAGAGCTCATCTCACTCGGACGTAAATTAATTAGCATCATGGTGGCCGTTATTTCTAATAGAAAGACACGCCGATAGACTCGGTGCGCCTTCAGACGACTTCTGTAGGAGTTGCCAAGACGATGAGGAAGAAGAAACCATGCTTCACCCCTCTGCAACTGCCAGGCCCTAGCCAACCGTAGAAAGCCGTTATTGGGCTCCCCCTTTTCTGAAGAATTAACGGAAATAGTCTCCACTGATGTCAGAGACCTAGTTCGGTTCAACAGGAGCTCTAAATGGTTCCCGGATACAGGATAAGGTTAAACCCTTTTCGCCTCAGCCAATATTTTATATTGGCTTCCCGAGAACTAGATTCCAAAGTAGAGGCGAAATATTTTAAAACCAGGGCGATAAACCATCAGGTCCAGTTCAAAGTGAGTTTCGAAAGTACCCTAAGAACCTTCCCGAGTGCGAAAGTGTAGGGGATTTTGCCTGCTAGTGTACTGCCATCGAGATTGAAGTGGATGCGATGAAGCTAGTAAGTACAAAGTAGCAGTCAAAATTAACGATAAACAGGTTGGCTTTGTTCAATTCTGATTATAAATGGGTAACGAACAGGTGAAATCGTTCTTTACGGTTTTCACTAGAGAACTAGAGAGTCTTTACTACCATTTAGGGTAGAAAATATCTTCCTGATTTGAAAATATCCCGCACGTCTCTATAAATACATGTCAATTCCTCTGAAGGAACTGAGGAATACCGGTATATCTCCCCCCTCCAAGCTATAAGAGTTTGAAATTTTTTTACGATGAAATTAATCATATTTTCTACAGTTTTAGTGTTACAGGTATAGTGTTCACAGGTAACAAAATGATGTTAAAGACTGAGTAATTTTTTTATTGCTAATGAACTTAAACAAATTTTCAAACTTAATTTTTAAGTCTTGGAAAAAAGTCAATTTTTTCATTTGAAACGGAAATATTTTGAAAATTTGACGTAATATTTTTTTTATTTTTGGGTTCAAAATAGTGGCCAATGTGTGGCCAAAAGCAATTTAAATCACACAAAAAACTTTTACCATTCTCAACTTATATGACCAAACGTATAGCTAATGCTTGCTCTCCCTTCTAAGAAAATATTCTACCTGCCTTCTTAATTGTTGTATCTTTTTACTCATTTTCTTTTAATTTGAGATGAGTTAATCTCTTATTGGAGCTTCTTCTCTCATGGTCTGCCATAAATAAAGATCATTTGGGGTAACTTCGGGAGAACAAGTCCGCCAAGGAAAAGAATAACACCGCAGTATCTAACTACTCCCGTAATTTCCACTCAACCACTGGAGTACGTTTCCTCCGCAAAGGGCTGGCGCACCATTATGTTGATGAGATCTGCTCCTGTGCAGGTGCCACATGGAAATGATAACGCTCTTCTCTTCGTCCTCTCTTTCCTCTCTTCATACTGTCGATGCATTTACACCTTCCCCACACGGTATGCATCTTTTATTTGCAGTAGGATCACTGCTTGTCTCAAGAGTTCTCAATTTCGCCTAAAATAGGCGCAACATTGGCCTCCGCTTGAGTCGAAAGTATATCAATGCTTCCAAAATTTTAGGGCAAATTTTCAAAATATTTCCGTTTAAATGAAAAAATTGATTTTTTTTCCAAAATTTAAGTTTGAAAATCAAGTTTTTTAAATCCATTAGCAGTAACAAAAACAAGATTACATAGTCTTTAACTCATTGTGTTACCTGTCAGCTCTCAGCTAACTGTTATCTCGCCTAGATCTATCAGCTTCTTCATTATTGCACACTACCTAAGAAACACCCTCTATACAGGGTGTTTCAGAGCGCCTGTGCAAAAATGAAGGTCTGGTAGATCTTTAATACGAAATTACAGACAGCACACAATAATGACAATATTAAGCAGCGATCATAATAGTAACAATAAATTATATATAGCCTTTATTACATTTATAAAGTGATAAAATCATCACAGAATGGTTAAAAAGTAAAAACACGTTGCGAATGAGCAGTTTTATAAAAAAAATTTTTGCTCCGAAAAATCCCCCCCCCCCCCCCCCCCCTTAATCGATAAAGCCGAAGTAGAAGTAGAAGCCGCATTAACTGCAAAACCATTTTTGCACCTGTAAGCCTCTTCCACCCCCACAGGACTTTAAAAATATAGAAAAGTGTGCATTCGGGACACTCAGGGTGCCCCCTCCCCCACTTAAACTATATACAAAAATTTAACGGAGTAGGTGATATTGTCACAATAATTTCCCCGTCGCCTGTACAACTTGTTATTGACGAGCTCCTAACTATGCTCACAAATCCCGGCTTTCAAGCCTAACAATATGCAGATGTTTTGCTTATCATAATCGAGGGAAGGTATGGTCGTATAATCTCTGAACAAATGCAAAAGGCCCTAGATATAGTCCGTTAGTCTAGATATAGTCCGTTATATTGAAAGAGTATAACTTTGAAATACCAATAAGGGTAGTTATTGAGGCCAGAGGGTATTGTTTTGATGCCAAACAATAATCACTTACGTTAAAAGGTATCCCTAATATGGTACACGGACGGTTCCAAAATAGAAGGCAAAGCTTGAACTAAATTAATAAAAGCGGCTCCTAGAACAATCATATTTTCATCAAGAACTTAAATCTTGACTTGGTGAGTTTCCTTATAAGCCTAAGAAATAATTTCTAGTTTGCGTTACATCCGTTAGAGCATTTTAAGTGTTTCTTAATATAAATTACTGCTCAATCTAGCTGTTTTTTTCCTTTTTTGAAGTACATATTGAGCAGGATATAATGTTGCAATGTCTACAAAAGATCTTTTTAAAATATGCTAAAATAAATAATTGAACTTCGTAAGATAGTTTTTGACTGTTACATTCGTTACTTTGGATATACCCTATCAAAAATAAATATTATATACATGTTATTCATCTTCACAAAAAAGGTGATAGATAGGAAACTTTTAACTACGGACCTATTGCAAACCGTTCTGTGGTAAATCAACCACCACTAATTTATTAGAATATTCCAATTTTTACGTCTCAGTTATTGAAGGTGTTTAGCAAGTCGACTGCATTGTTACTGACTTTAGCTGGTCTTTATAATTTGGATTTATTCGTACTTATCGCACTCAGCGTGTTTCTTTTTGTAGAACTATGTCTAAAGTAATTCTCAATACTTCCGGGATACCACAGGGCTCCCACATCGCTCCATTCTTATTCATTAATTACATAAACGATGTATTCTTGATTCTGCCTCACTCTAATATTCTTTGTAATGACGATTGCCTCCTTTTACACTCTGACGTAGACGTCTTTCAAAAATGTTCCAACTGTCCAGTGCACATATATGTATGTCTTTCTGTCGAAAGAGATCTCTCTTTAACTTTAATGTCAACATAGAGGGCTGCAAAGACTAAGGATACGATTGTCTGACTTACTTTCCATTTTCCTTTGAGGATTATTTTAGATGGCTCTGGGTCTTGTCAAGAGACGGTCAAAGCAATTGATGACCAACGTACATTAATCGCATTGAAATAGTACAACGGATGTTTCTGAGGTTTGCCCTTATCTGTCATCCTTGGAAAAACTTCCTTATATTACCGTCTTATGTCGATAGGTTTAGACTGTTGCACTTTGATACTCTTGAAAAGAGACGCTGCAACTCCAGGGTTCTTTTTGTTTTCAGCTGTATGCGAGAGTCTATTGCTCCTCCTGTACTTTTAGCATGTTTCGATATATTATCGGCTTGCTCTCTGAGGAATCACAGGACTTCTTATGTGTTGAATGAGCCGATCACATCGATGTTGCAACTCTTTCATTTCTGTTTCGATCGCATTATTTTCAACTATTGCGAAATTATGTGAGATATATCAACTTTGTTGAGATTGCTTCGCATGCTTTTTTTGATCTGTGGATTTGCATTTTTGTATTTTACCGTCTGCTACTCATATTGCAGTATTCAATGCCTTTATTAAATTCAAATGAAACGAAGATAAATAATAGTTGCTAGTTGCTAGTTGTGACGGAACCTTGTAAAAGGAACACTTCGATAACTTATAGTTTAAAATGAAATATGCATAACAGTATAAAATGTTATAGAATACTTACCTAAAAATTTAGTTAAAATAAAACCCATTGTCAACGCAACCTGGGATGCGTAGGCTTACTATCCGATGCAATGTTTCGTAGTATAAAAGTCGATAGAAGCTCTTCCAGATTGATCTCTGTTGTAATTTTTGTCGTTAAGGCGGCTTTTAATTAAATGTTTTTGAGATTGTGAATAGAAAAAGTTTAATAAAATATAGCAATATTACTAATAAACACAATTCTTTTTTTTATGTAAATCTGGTTCCAAAAATGAAGTATTAGCTAAGCCTTGGTATTTGTGAAATTGAAAATGTTACAACTTTGACGTTAATGATTTATATCAGTTACACGATGGGACTTAGATTTATTAATCTTAGATAATTTTTGTAGATTTGGTTAACCCTTTTAATACGGTATAACATATTTTGCAAAAATTATTGTTAGCGTCTCATACACTATTGCCGCTACAGTACTGATAGCCACGTTTATGTTTTGTTCTTGCCAATAACATAACCAGATATTCTAACGATATCGAGAGGCTTCAAATAGACTGAAACTAGGTAAGAAGGTTGACATCAATACATAGACTATCGTTTAACTTACAGCTGCCATTCATAGGACGACTTACTGTATCCGAACTTATTGGAGCTTGGTCAAGAAAACAAATCCTAACCATTCAGAGGAATGTTTCATATTCTGTTTTCGTAGTTCATTGAACGTGACAGATACAAGTTTCTTAAAAATGCGGGCTAGTGACTAGTACTGCACGCTTGATGGAGCATTTAAGATAGGCAGGCACAAGAACATCATTCGGTATTCTGTACATAGAGCTCATTCCAGGGACACGTATATGCGTCCCAATGAACAAGGCGTGGTTGTTTCAGGATATAGTAATAGGAAGGCGCATAAAGCTATGAAATCTGGTCTGCACGTAGATGTATTTTGTCCTGGCGCTGTTCGTGATGTCACGTCCCGCCTGTTTGGAGCTTTGATGGGGCTACCATATCATGCGCAAATCAGTAGAATGTATGGAGGAGAATGTGCTCCTTTTGGAGAGCATTTGATAAGAGAGTTAGTATCTTACTGAAAGTTGAAAGGATAACATGACTCCAACTTAGCAGTTTACTGGAAAATTTTCTCGAGAATAAAATAAAATAAATGAAAACACTTTTCTTGTAGTGCTCCAACCGATTTCTTCGATTTTGTGTAAATACTGAAATTCTGAAAGTGTTAAATATTTATAATATAATAACTTTTCGAGAACCTTTCTCAAGTCCTTATTTTGGGGGGAAACTAA
Source organism: Leptarthrus brevirostris (assembly GCA_964036015.1). NCBI lineage: Eukaryota > Metazoa > Arthropoda > Insecta > Diptera > Asilidae > Leptarthrus > Leptarthrus brevirostris. The sequence goes on from OZ038373.1 coordinate 99,207,933, forward strand.
AAAGGGTTGGCTTACTTTTTCTGAGGGGAGGAAGCTATAAATTTTTGTTGTGGTGGGAAAAGCCAGGTATCGATATCGATTAGGCATAAAATAACCATCAATATTAATAGAAATCTTAATCCTGATTTGAAGAAGGATAAAATCTTGAAAGTTTACAGATGGGTCGTTTTTTTAGGGGTTCGCTTTAAAAAGTCATTGGTCCAGGATAATTTAAAATGTTTCCTTTTTGTGGCAGTGGAATATAAAAATGCATATTTTTATCAAAGTGGCTCTTTCAACAAATTAGTGATAGCATATACGTTATGTATGGAACGTTTATGAAGTGATCTGATGTAATTTGAGAAATTTTACAATTTAAGGTGGATTGTGAGCCAACGACATTACTTAGCAAACCACTTTTGAGTTACTCTCTTGATAGCAGATTTAATTTAATTTATTCAGTATGACACACAAAAGTCAGAATCGTTTTGTTTCCTTGTAGAGCATATTCGCTACAAGCTATATTCTAACTTTCAATTACATTACAGCTATGTACATGAGTCGTTTATTTTGAAGCTGAGATAAGACCATTCTAAAATTTGTCAAATCTTAGACTTTAAATTTAAACAAAAAATTTGATTGAGCGATGAATTTAAAAATTAAATTGATTTATTTTGAATTTACTAATATTTTTATATGAATTTTAGCATAAAACCAAAACTACTTCTAAAATAAACTTTTACTACTTTCATTTACACATTTCATCTACTAAACTAAAAACTATCAAATGCGAGTCGGTAAAGTAAGTGTTAACATGTGGCCATCCTGGGGGACCCAGATTGCGATAACAGGTCATTGGGAGTTGCAGATTAAGTCGGTGGGTCGGAATCTACCTTAAACCATAAGTCCACTTGCAATCGTTTTTTCCATTCAACTGAAGTTCTTCTCTGGCTTCATGCCCCACAAGGACTTGCTGGAACTTGAGAGAAGTGCGAAGTTGGGCTTAGGAGCCTAGGTTCCCGTCTACTTTAGTAAATTTTGATTGTTGCACTTGACTAAATCATTATTTTATTCATACAGCCACAGACACATATAAATATAATATATATTCGATTTTGCTTTAGTTCATTATTATTGATCCTTTACGCAAAATTAATTAACTTTTATCATTGACTCAAAATTTAATAATAACCGAAAACATACCACAGTTTTTCTAAGATTTGAATATTTTCGGAAATTAAGAAAATAACACAGTAATAGTTCTAAGATTTTGATTAAAATATCAAGCATAACTATAAGGAAAATAAAAATAAATATTTTTGAAATACAAACATTAAGATCACTCAAACAATTTCGCATTCTCCCGAAATTCCCTATAGAAATAAAAATTTTTAAGTCGTCTAAAAATCGGTGACCGATTTGCGTAATTCCTTTTTTGTTATATAGAGTATGTTTCCTCTTTGCCCCTATGACAAATATTTTGGACCTAGGGTAAGGGTGAGGGAAGGCGTAGCCTAACTTCGTAATTCGTGGAGCGATTTGGATGTTTTTCTTTTCTTTTGTTAAAAATTTTGTGTTTTAGGTGGGGTTAGGGCGAGGGGGCGGAACGTAACTTCGTAAAGCGCAGACCGATTTGGATGATTTGTTTTTTGTCTAAAGCATATTTATCCACTGTTACCACAAGAAAAACTTTGTACTTTTGTGTAAGGGTTTGGGGGTTTACTTCGTAAAGCGTGACCCGATTTAGATGATTTTTTTGCCGTATGACGTACGTTGCTGAACTAGGACCATGGTAAAAATTGTACCTGGGATGACAGTATGGAAAGGAGCGGCGATTAAGGTCATAATGTGTAGACGGATTTGGATGATTTCATCTCCTTTGCATAGAGAACAGACGCATGTTTGAGTAGGATATCTAAATACACTAAAAAATAAAAAGATTTTCAAGAAAGAGATTCTTAAAAAACTAGCGAATCATTTCAGCACGCGTGATCAGGAAGGGTGGGGGAGGGTTCCCGAGTAGTGGTATTGGGATAAACATGCTAACTAAAGACGAACCTGTTGTTCACGATAGAGAAAAATCGGAAACACAAACTAGACTAGAATCCATAAGTTGAGCATCAGATGAGTAGCAGCACAACTAAGAGTCCCAACAAAGAAATTATGGAAATCTTTCAAAAATTTTCAAGGTTTCCTGTTTAAGTAGAACCGTAACGCCTTGTGGGGCATGAGGCGAGCGAAAAACTTCGCCCTATTCGATGATAACGATTGCAAGTGAACCTGCAGCTTAAGATGGATTCCGAGCAACCGACATTTCTGCAACCCCCAGGGCCTATTAGCGTAATCTGTTGTCAGCAGAAAGCAACCATGGGTCACCAATGACGGTGGAGTTTTAACCCGCAATAGAACACGCTGGATCAATAGTTGAGAGCAAGATCAACACGTTATGGTACCAGGGTTCAAGACTTGCTCTCCTGTTTTTAATAAGGAATTTATAAAAATCCACTCCGTCCCGGGGCTGTTGCCTAGCTCGCAGCAGTGCAAAAAGATGACATTCAATTTCCCTTATTACTCCTACCCTAATTCCCTCTCAACCAAGGCCATGCTAAAACGAATTATTGGGTTGACATTGATGTTAGGCTACATCATAAAGAAAACAAAAAAATAAAACTAAACCGTTACTCCTTTCTCCACCGAAGACTAGTATCACTGAATTGTACTTAAAGGAAATTAATATCATCCTAATAATGTTACCATTAGAATATCCATTGGAATCGATCAACAATTTTTTCTAGTGCTCACTAGTTTATACAATCGGGCCTACAAATGAAACTGGATAGTAAAATACCCATATTTCCCTGCAACCCACAATAGTTTTTTATTGTAACCGGGGAAGACCGTCAGAAGAAAACAACTATGCATTGCGGCCGGCGGGATTCGATTATCGTGTGGAAATTAGAAAACTATCGTACTATTCGATGATTGCAAAATGTTTATTTATTCGAAGTTCCCATTACAACTTTCATTAATATTTTCGTTTAGTAGTTGAATAAAATTTTCTTGGTTACCTGGAAATAGTAATTAACCGCGAAACCTAACTTCGTAATTCGTGGGCCGATTTGGAAAATTATTTTTTGTTGTATAGAGTATGATCCCCCATTGCTAATAATGAACAAAATTTATCCCTAGAATGGGGTGGAGAGGGGAGGGGCAGTTTAATTTTGTAACGCGTGGACTGATTTAGATAATTCGGAATGCACAATTGCACAGAGAATCTATTTCTATTTTGACAAAAATTCTGGCTTGTGGCGAGAGTTGGAGGAGGGGCAGTGCCGAAATTGGTATGGCATAGACCGATTTTAGTGATTTTGATTCTGTTGTACAAAAGTAGCGTGATTACGATGATTCTCTGTTGCTGTACAGAGTACGGTGGAGCAATTGGGCGATGGAAAGAATTTTCTAAGGTAAGAGTATAAAACCGTGACCGTGAGTAATTTCGTAATATGTTGTCGGATTAGGATAGTTCTGTTTCCTTTCTATAGAGTGCTCTGCAACTGTTCAAATTGGTTTGTTCGTACGAGCATCATTTTTCGAGGCGTATATATATGAAGACACTAAAAACTGAAAATTAAAATAGTTTTTTAAAAAAAGTCTGAACCGACTTCACAAAAAGCGCCAGAAAGCATAAAATAATTTTTAATTTTATATCTATCACGACATTTTGAAGTAGGTGCAAATTAAACAAACAAAACACCTATTCAAGCACAATCGAAGGTACAAAACTACTTGAGTTTCAGCTCACGGGATTACAAGGAAGGACGATTAAATACTTTTGTTGTAGTTGTTTTGTTTGTTTATAGATATAAAATTAAAAATTATTTTATGCTTTCTAACGCTTTTTGTGAAGTCGGTACAATGTAAAAAAAATAAAATTTTATTGTGATTACAAACAATGAATGAATCAAATGGTTCTAACTACTAACTATCGATAGTTGGAATTATTCGATAGTACCCATGACTAGTGGAAAGCCAACACAGCGTCCCTTCCATCACCGATGACTGTAATGATACCTTATACCACTTTACTTTGTTCCTTAAATTTTAAATAATAAATAAAATCATCGAGAAAGTAGTTTTTGCTAAATTATGTTTTAAGGTTTCTAAGTTTTCAGTACGTAGATGAAGTCGGCTAGAAAACCATATGTTACCTTGTTGGAAAGGGCATTTGGCCTATATCATTGGGCAGTTCAATATCATCATATTAATTATAATTTTGCATTTAGTTTTACCTATGTAGATTCGTAGCAATTCCTGCAACTAATCAGTGCCGGATTTACATTTTTGCGACCTACAGGCTGAAAATTGTGGAGGCCCCTTTAAGAAAACGAAAATTCCTCTTTATAGTTTTTTTTCCCTTCCACATCTTATTAAAAACTTAAAACCTTAAACAGGTAATCTGTAATCTAATAATCCGGGGAAAATTTATTTTAACTTATAACCGGGTCGACAATTATTTCTTTTAACTCAAGCCCTTTTCAGGTGACCTATACTTTAATAAATCAGGGTAAAATGAGTTCTATAATCCTAAACCTTAGGCAGGCAACCTAATAAATTGCAGTGACAAATTAGTTCCATAATCGAGAAAAATTTCCTTCTTTAACCTTGGAAAAATTAGTTATATGACCTTAAATAGTAAAATCATGTAAGGAATCAGTATAAGCTAATAAAATTAATTCTAACTATAGCCCTACTAGTAAACAATCTGACAAGAACTGAATAAATCGAAAAAATTAGTTTTATAAAACAATAAACTTTTTTGCAAATAAAATGTATAAATTTCTTATAAAGAAGACAAAATTGATTTTCAATACATATTGGCTAACTTACTTTATTATAATAGTATTTATAAAATAGAATATGCAAAAATTATATGTAAACTTAAATTACAACTTTTCTAGCTTCTTTGCTAGCAAAATCTTCTATTACATCAGCCATATCAATTTCTTTCATACGGGGTGTTCAAAAAGTATCGGACCCCCACCGTATCTCAAAAAATATTGATCGGAGGAAAAAATGATCAATACAAAAGTTGTAGGAATTTGCACGGAGGATCCAATGGCGACCTCAAATTTGGCCTTGACTATGACCTTCAAGGTCAAATCAAGCTCAAGTCCATTTTTTTAAATGAGACACCCCACTTTTTATTGCAAATTCAGAAAGAGTGGAAAATTTTAAGTCCAGAAATGTTCAATTTGCCATTTTGGATTTGGTAATTTTCAATTTCTAACATTAGATTCGTAACCAGCGACCCTGAAAACCCATGAGCACATGTTTTACTTAAAAATAATGAGATTTCTTTTATCCGGGAAAATGGTCCGCCAGCGACCCCTGAGTAATCGATTTAACATAAAAAATACCATAATACTGTCTAACCTGCTAATACTGTGAAACCTGCGTTTGCCGGACTTATGCTTCCATGACCTTGACTGTGCATTGACCTTGACCACGGAGTCGTTTGAAAAAGGGTCAAGGACGTCAAATTTTCCACTCTTTCTGAATTTGCAATATAAAGTGGGGTGTCTCATTTAAAAAAATGGACTTGAGCTTGATTTGACCTTGAAGGTGATAGTCAAGTTCAAATTTGAGGTCGCCATTGGACCCTCCATGCAAATTCCTACAAATTTTGTGTTGATCATTTTTTCCTCCGATAAATATTTTCTTTGATAGGGGGGGGGGGAGGGGGGCGATACTTTTTGAACACCCCTTATAATCATATTACGTTTTAAGAATAGTTCGATCATTAAAGTTTGTATCAGTTAATGTGATTTTAATGTGGTACATAATCCATATCAAATCGACCAATGATGGTCGCTGACAAAATTTATTTATTTTTCAGTTTTTTACCGAAGTTTGTACAACTCAGAGAGTTGAATGTTTAGTCTTTTTTTGAGCCGCCATTTTGGATTGGTGCGTCAGCCTATTTTGCATTTTACAGAGGTTTGGTTTAAACGCTGTAACTTCTTGGTTTTTAAAGTTATTTAGTTCAAACAAAAACCATGTTAAAGAGCATAAAATGTACAATATTTTCTGTCCGGCAAATACTTAGGCCAACCTAACTGTAAATACGAAAAATAAATCGGTGAATATTAACGTTTTCAAACTGAAAACCTTCTCTTTTAAAATTAAAAATGTTAAAGATAGAACTAAGACTCACCTTAAATTTTTTTTGCCTTTATAGTATACTACTCCACTAAAAAGTTTCAGGCTTTAGAATTATATCCCCTTTTAACTTCCCACATATAGGGAAGTTATTGTAATGGGCCCGATTTTCAAAATTTTTACTTTTAAAATTTTTTTACATTTCAAAGTCACCATAGTGTTTTACGCATGTTTTCGAACACATGTATGTGTGTGTGTGTGTGTACGTACGTACGTTCGGACCCACTTTTTTTGACAACGAAATCTCGCGAACAAAAAATGATAACGACTTTGCTATGGTGCCATTCGAAGCGTATTATTGTCAATAAGTGCTGAAAGAAATTTAATCAATTTCGGTTCAGCCGTTTTTTTGTTTAAACAAAAAAACTGAAAGAAAAGTTGATTTCAGACTTTCTTGAAAAGGATTTCTTCGATATAATTTGTTCTGATGACGATTGGGACATCAAAAAGTCGGATAATAACAATTTATTATGAACAGGAATTGTTTATAATGATGAAAAATTGTTTATAACAATAAATAATTGTTTATAACAATAATAAATTTATAATCATAAAAAATGGTTTTACCTGGTTGAAATTTGATTATGAAAATTGGAAATTGAATACAAATATAATTATAAACAATGAAAAATTCTTATAAACAATTGAAATTTTTTTAACCACGAAAAATTTCTTTTATGAAAATTTTTTTTACATCAATTCAAAATGGTCTAATCCAATTAAGAATTGTTTATAACCATTCAAAATTATTAATAACAAATGAATTCCAAACAGAGTGCTATAACGGAATAATTTTTTAAAAAATTTTTTGCATCTAATTACAACGAAATTATCATGATAAATTGAATTCATTAATTTATTTATTTATAAAAAAATAAAATATAAATTTTTGAAGTATTTTTAAATGACATAAAAGTGGGCGAAAGTTTTTTTTTGAAAAGGATTCATCTGATCTAGTTGGTTCTGATACAACTCGATACTTCAAAAAAAAAACAGATATTTTGTGTAACATTAAAAAAAAAATGGTAAAAAAAACATAAATAGTTAATATTAATGATAAATAAAGCGATAAATCGAATAGTATGAATTTTATTGAGTTTTCACTTACTCGTTTGTACTATGATTATGAAATTTATCGCCATTAACAATTAAATATTGTTAATAATAATTGAACATTTTTAATAACAATTGAAAATTGTTATTAACTGGGAAGTTGTTCGTGTGGACCTCAAGGGTCGCAAAAATAATGCGACACCCAGAATCTGGACCCACCCCACTAGTTTTAATGGGTCTTCAAATACATTAAATTAAAAAATTTTAATTATAAAAAAAATGAAAATTTGCTATATTTAAAATTTTATAATTAAAAAAAATAATAAATAATAATAAAGTCTCAGTGATGAAATTTTAAATACTAATTTCAATATAATAAATTAATGTTTCCTGAAAATTTTGAATTTTTTAATTGAATGTATTTGAAGACCCATTAAAAAAAAGGATATAATTCTAAAGCCTGAGATTTTTTAGTGAAGTAGTATACTATAAAGGCATTATCCAGAAAAAAAATTGAAGGTGAGTCTTAGTTCTATCTTTAACATTTTTAATTTTAAAAGAGAAGGTTTTTAGTTTGAAAACGTTAATATTTACCGATTTTTTTTCGTATTTACAGTTAAGTTGTCCTAAATATATACCAGACAGAAAATATTATACATTTTATGCTCTTTAACATGGTTTTTGTTTGAACTAAATAACTTTAAAAACCAAGAAGTTACAGCGTTTAACACAAACCTCTGTAAAATGCAAAATAGGCTGACACACCAATACTTAATGGCGGCTAAAAAACAACTAAACATCTAAAAAATTAATGAATACCTTTTTTAAACTCTCCGAGTATGGCACAAACTTAGGTTAAAAAATAAAAAATAAATAAATGTTGTCAGCGACCTTTACTAATTAAATTGGTGGATTTGATATGGATGTTCTATTTTTAATAGGCTTCATTTTTGAAAAGCTTTTCTCAGCAGTACGGTTGGTTGTTATAATACATAGGTAAATTCTTAGTAACACTTCAACGCCTGGAAAACGATCACCGATTTTTTCTCAATCAATATTTTTGACATACATTTTTTGATGCTTTTATTTTCTTCTTTTTCTAAAATGTAATAGTTCGACACCAAGATTTCCGTTTAAGTCATCCAAGTAAATATCTCATGAGTTTCATACATGTTGTTAAAGTTCCTCGGGAGTGCAAATAAAGATATTCTTTAAAAAACTAAATTTTTCAAATATTAGTTACGTGCGAATATCGAAGATAAAAAATGAAGTACAAAAGAATGAAGATGAACCACTGGAAATGGTACGTATAATACTTAGCATATGATATTGTGTTCAGAGACCTTTCGTCTCCATAAATCAGCTGAATAACCAAGTACATAGTTACAGCAGATGTGTTTTATTTTCTTAGTCAATGAACTCCTTTTGTTTGACTTATTTATTAAATTTTTTGTCGATATTTTAAGTACTATTTTTTTTAGTCGCAAAACACGAAAGAGTCATCGAATGAAGAATCAGACGCAAAAGTCGGTAGCAGCGAAGACAATTCTGGACTCTCAGATGAAAATACATCATCATTGCAGAGCGAACGCGTCAATTATCTCAACAAAGGATTGAGCCTGAATCTGAAAAAATTGCTGCCGCGATTAAAAAAACATTTTTTAAATTGGATGGAGATGGTCCCGACGATCCTGAGGATGACGACGATGATACTTCAATAATAACAACATTGCAAGAAAATTTTAATACTTCAGCTGACCGAACTCACAAAATTAAGATATTAACGATTTTTAGGCACTGGTCGTATCAAAAAATTAAGGAAACATTTCCAACAGCTACTGGTCACATGATAGGTGTAGCAAAAAATGTTGCTAAAGATAAAGGTATATTAAGTGACCCAAATCCTAAGCATCATCCGTCTTTAGAAGCTGATGTTGTAAACACCATTACTAGCATCTACCAGTCTGACGATTATACTCAGTTAATGCCAGGCAAAAAAGATTATGTCTCAATCAAAGTTAATGATACTAAAATACAAATGCAGAAACGACTCATTTTAAACAATTTAAAAGAGTTGTATGAGGTGTTTACAAGTAAATATCCTACAATGAAATGTAGTTTTTCAAAGTTTGCCAGCTTACGTCCAAAATACTGCGTTCTGGCAGGAGCCTCTGGGACCCATTCAGTTTGCGTTTGTCCTATCCATGAAAACGTCAATCTATTAATAAATGGTGCTAATTTAAAAATAATTACAGCTGATTGTCAGCAGCCTTTAAAAGATAATAAGGATTGTTTGGGACGTATGGTGTGCAAAGGATAATCCACCAAATGTTATTTAAATTTATGTGACAAGTGCCCAGGCGTGTTCAACAACTAGAACAAAATTTTGATGATAGATATATTGGCAGTATTACGTACAAGCAATGGGTTACGACTGAAAGAACATCATTGCAAACCCTTATATCGCCCGTGGATGAATTTTTGCAGATGTTGAGTAACGGTTTGGAAAAATTACTGGTCCATTCATTCTTAGTGAACAACCAGAGAGACTTTTTGAATGAAAAAAAAGTAAATTGATGAAAGATGAATGTATAGTGATTTGTGATATTTCCGAAAACTATGCCTTCATTATTCAAAATTCTGTTCAAGGAATACACTGGAATAACGACCAGGCCACAGTACACTCTTTTTCAATCTATTATAAAGATAAACGAGATGAATTAAAGGTACTGAGTTTAGTTTGCATTTCTGAATGTTTACACCATGACACTGTTGCTGTAGATCTGTACCAAAGACAACTTATACAATTCATCGGAACTAATTTGCCGGATATAAAAAAAATAATTTATATGTCAGATGGAGCAAGCGGACAGTATAAAAATAAGAAGAATTTTATTAATCTCACCCATCATATGGAAGACTTTAAAATGACTGCAGAGTGGCATTTTTTTCCCACCTCACATGGGAAAGGACCCTGTGATGGAATAGGTGGGACATTGAAACGGCTAGCCACCAGGGCGAGTCTTCAAAGAGTTCATGATCCCATCAGGACACCACGAGAACTATTCAATTGGGCAACAGAATCACTGCCGAATATCACCTGTCGCTATTCAACAAATGATGAGTACGAAGAAGGAAAAAAATTATTGACAGAACGATTCACAAAAGCTATAACAATTAAAGGAACCCTTAAATATCATTGTATCATTCCAGTATCTCTTCAAGAATTGGAAGCTAAATTATTTTCATTGCATGCAAAAAAAAAACTGTTGTGAAAATTTTCAAATTAAATATATTATGTAACTAAACTGTCAAGGAGACAGTCTCAGACGATTTAAACAATTAAATTGTTAATAACAATATGAATTTGTTAATATTTTTTATTTATTTTTTCTTAAAGTTCAGTCCTTTAGCTGCAAAAGTGTAATTGGTGAAAATTTTGTAGCTCTTATAGATTCGGAACTATGAATTTTTGAAAATCAGTCTCCAAGCCAAAAAACTCGCCATTCTCAAATTTTCGATCACTTGTATTATCGAAACAATGAGGGAAAAAAAATCCTCGGACACGTATCTTTTATTTTTCGATATAGAATACGTATAAAAAGTTTCAGCCAAATCGAAGAGACGCCAATGATTTTTTCTCAAAATCTGTTCGGTTTGTAAAAGAATGACCCATATGCATAAAGTCAATGATGCAAGTAATTAATCAATGACTGGTAAAAAGCAATTTACACAAAATTCTTGCGATGGAGTCATTTCACATTCTGGAGTATGTACGTTTATACTTGATCGACTATATTCCTGAGAATCTGATAGTTTCGCTCCTTCAGTTTCAAACATTGTGAATAAATCCCTTCGACTACTAACAAACGCTTTGAGACACTTAAGGTAGACAACAGAAGTATTTAAGTCAGTAGGTATCAGAAAGTAAATAAAGAAAAGTAGTAATTGCACCAGGAGAGGAAATAAAGAAATACTTACACCACATCGCCTTTAGCTCGGGTAACAAAAAAATTTTTCGTAAAAAAATGTAAATTAATTAAAATTTTTTGTTAGAGTACTTAAATAAATAAATTTCATTTTTTTACGATAAAAATTTCTTTTATTTAATGTGATGGAGGCCCTAATTGGTGGATGCCCATATTCTACAGCCTACACCAGACTATTGGTAAATCTGGCACTACACTAATTTCATATATTTCGATATTCTTTTATTTTTTCTCTGTAGAATTTTATTTTCCTATTCGATATAAGAGGCATTAAAGTTTTATTATTAAAAAATACCGTAGATAATTCTTTGCTTTTAGGAACTTGTTTAATTTTTCAGAAGTGCCTTTCACAAATGGAATTTTACTCCAAATTTGTTTTCAAAGTTATTTGAATAATTGTTTTTAGCTCCTTGTAAAAATTACTTTGATTTAAAGTGATTTTAACAGTCGGCCTAACATGGAGAAGGCTGTTAACTTAATGTTCCATGAGTGATTCGAAGTACTAGAAATAATCGCGTCAATGAAATAATCTTTCCTGTAATTTGCAATGTCAAGTTCCTTATCCTTATCTACGCGTAGAAAGATTTCTTTGAATCTTTTTTGTTGTGTAGAGAGTGCCCATCAATTTCTACTATGAGGAAAAAGTTGGCCCTATGGTTATAGTGGGGGAGAGGTAATGTAACTTTCCAAAGTGTGAACCGATTTTTCTAATCTTTTTTTTGTTGAGTATGTTATGGTATGTGATTGGTACCATGACAAAAATTTATGAAGTGGGGGTGGTGGAGGATGGAACTGCACTGCACAACGCGATTTTGATGATTTTGTAGCACGGAGTATCTCCCATTGCTACTATGAGAAAGCAATTTAACATTGGAAGTGGTGAACGAGGGTTACGCTCACTTTGTGACGCATGAAGCGATTTGGATGATTCTTTGTTATTTCTATATTGTGTACTACTTTTGCAACAATTGTAATCGCTTTGTTCATACGAACAGGATTTTAGCATATGTAGCATATCTCAAAACAGTGAAAAGTAGAAAATAAAATAGTTTTTAAAAAAGAGTTGAATCGACTTAACAAAAACCATAAAATAATATTTAATTTTATATCGATTCGATATTTTGAAGTCGGTGCAAATCAAAGAAAAAAACAACTGCCGCACCATAATAAAATATACTACATAAAACTACCTACACATTACTTCAGTTCACGAGATATTAAGGATATGTAAGGGTATATGTTCGTATAGATTGAATATTTGTTTGTTGGTCCTTTATGTGTAATAAATGTAAAATTAAATATTATTTTAGGCTTTTTAGCGCTTTTGTGAAGTCGATGTACAATTTTTTAAAAAACTATTTAATTTTTAACCGACTTCCCATAAACAAAGAGGCTTTAAGTTCGACGTGTATTTTTTTATTTTTTTTTACTTTATTTTTTTTTGTATGTCAGACCGGGCATAACTTCGTAGCGCGTCGATCGATTTTGATGATTTTTTTTTGTTGGGTAGAGTATGTTTACCGATTGGTACCATGTCACAAAAATTTTTGGTGGGAGGTTGTAGGGGGAGGGTAGTCTAACTTCGTAACGCGTGGACTGACTCGGATATTTCTTTTTATGCTGGGTAGAGTACGTTCCCTGGTTGAAACCACGAGAAAATTATGTTGGGGGTGAAACCTAACTTTGTAACGCGTGGAAAAATTTGGATGGTTCTTTTTTGTTGTACAGAGTATGACCCCCCATTGCTAATAGGAGAAAAAAATTTTGCCTAAGGTGGGGGGAGGGGTAATCTAACTTCGTAACGAGTGCACCGATTTGGATAATTCTTTTTCTGTTGGGTAGAGTATGTTGCCTGGTTGATACCACGAAAAAACAATTTTAATGGGGTGGGGGTGGAACCTAACTTTGTAACGCGTGGACCGATTTCGATGGTTCATTTGCTGTTGTATAGAGTGTGAGCCCCTATTGCTAATTGGAGAATAATTCGGTCCTAAGGCGAGGGTGGGGGAGGGGGAGGAGTAGTATAACCTTTTAACGCGTGGACCGTTTTGGATGGTTCTTTTTTCGTTATATAGAGTAGAAGACACTAAAAAGTGAAAAATAAAATAGTTTTTAAAAAAAAGTTGAACTGACTTCACAAAAAGGGCTTAAAAGCATAAAATAATTTTTCATTACGACATTTTGAAGTCGGTGCACATTAAACAAATAAAACAACTACAAAACCACAATTGAAGATAATACATTATACTACCTGAACTCAAGGGACCATAAGAAAGGACGATTAAATACTTTTGTTGTAGTTGTTTGGTTTGTTTGATTTGCACCGACTTTAAAATGTCGTTATAGATATAAAATTAAAAATTATTTTATGCTTTTTAGCGCTTTTTGTGAAGTCGGTTCAACTTTTTTTTTTTAAATATTTTATTCTGTATTACCCTCATCTTATGTATCCGAAACCACCAAGTGTTCATCGTCATCACCTGCACTCAACTTCTTAATCTATTTCACTACACTAATTACTTTCCTAGCTATTCTTTAGCATGATTGGACCCTAAGTTTGGGCATTGTTATAAAGAAAATATTGGGAGATTTCAAAACTACCTTTTGGTTTGCGTAATCCGCTCCGCCTCTTTTCCTCTGTGTTGGCTTTATATTACTTTCGATGATAATGAAAGTATCTTCCGTATCGTCATCATACGCATAAACCGTAAACAGTTTTAATAACAAAAGTTAAAAATATATTATGTAAAAATATTAGCTTAAAAGACTTAATATATTAAAATTTTCTTTATTTCAGATAAAGTAATGTATATGCTCAGGATGAACATCCCATATGTTATTGTATGCTTGTTTCTCTTCTTTATCACTTAAAATGTTCCTACATTTCATACGAAGGTGTATTCTTTCAGAAACATATTGAAGTTCTCGTAATTTCCTTTTCATTATCAAACAAAAATGCCGGTAAATACATACTTCCAGACTCAAGCAATTAAGATAATTTCGTTCATTTGAAAGGGTTCACGCTTAAATTAAGGTTAGCAATAAACTAAGGTTATCTCAAGGAAGTACACCCCAAGAAGCGAATACATGAGCTCAGTTCTAGCCAGAAGGGAGGAAAAATGAATTTTAATGGCCACTTTGTCTTTTCAGTCGTAAACAAACCTTCACAAAGCAAATTTAGATAAGATCCTAATATGAAATATTTTCCGTTATTTATTGTTTACCCTGAGCTGAGTACTCTCATAATATTTATGAATATTATTAGCCTTATGCTTTCGCAAAGGTTTCCCTGTGAACTTGGATTATATTTACTTTGGAAAGAATTCCGGGAAGAAGTACTCATTTCCATTGACAATAAAATAAGCATAAGAAGTCAATTTGCCAATGCAACAACTCTTTATCGCCGCATGTGGTCCACTTATCTCAGTAAACAGGGATAACTTATGACAGCTGGTCCAGCCCACAAATGTTCTGGAATAATGAAAAGTCAATTGAGGGTGAAACAAAAATTGCCATCTCTTGACCGCATCTTATCTTTATGGGCGTCCGAATTCAAATGACCGTCATTTAAAAGACCATAAGGGATCACAAGACTGTGCACTTATAGAAAAATTATACGACCAGTGCTCGTCTTATTAAGCCCTTAACGTGTTTTCTGTGCTGTTTAGAGATATTTCTACTTCTGGATGCTATAGCATTTGTTCCGGTCAAAATTGTCGACATTCAAACTGATCCCAACTCAAAATCATTTGATTTTATGTCTTTTTGGTATTGATACAAGGTAGCAGGATGTAAAAAGTATTTGCGGTAAAAAATAACAAGAAACCCTCTAACCCAAGCAAACAAATAAAAGTGGAACTTTACAGAATTTTTGTAGGTACGTACTTACCCAAACGGAGCGATATTGAATAGGACAATTTGTTGACTAAATTGAAAAGCTTATTAGGAGTAATTTGAATAGAAAGGGTTTCGGAACAAACTTTCTGCGTGAATTTAATATTCAAATTAACTTAAGGGGATACATGCACCTAGATAACCGGAAAAAAAATCAATTTTTTTCTCTTACATTTTCTTGTAATATGTAGATTAATGAGTATCTCCAAAAAAGCTGATATCTCTAACCTCTCGGTGCTACAAAGCTTTTTATCACGTACTGTAGCTCAGTTTGCATTGCAGTACCATTTTATCTCAGACCAGTATATTTCAGATCAGTATATTTCAATACGGTACCCCTATCTATCTCGAAAACCGAACGATAGATTTTCCTAAAATGTTGTTTAGTTACATAGGAAACCTCTGTTAATTCGTTTATTCACTTTGTTTAAACAAATTACGAGAAAAGGGCAGTTTTTCGCAAATTTACGTACATAAGGTTTGCGTGTTTGCAATTTATCTTTGTAGGAATAATTTTTATAAATTGCGAACGTCACTCAATTATATATATATATATTAGTAACTTAAAAGAAATGTAATTTTCTTTGATTTCGGACGACTGGTTTTGGCAGGAGAGAGGGCACCGCAGATGCTCTAGCGAAAAACATGCTTCACTTCCAACCGAAGTAGCTCTGTTAATATTTAAGATTTTTCAAAATGTTTGCAATACAATTTTTGGCAATATAATTACCTTTAATTAAGAAAAAGTTGTTTCATTATCTTCTAACCCGAGAAAACGTGTTCCAAAGTTCGACCATTTTTTCTTAGCGCTAGGCTCCCCTGAATTCATTGTATAAGACAATTTATAAGCACATTTAGGTGTGCTAGATTACCCAGAAACTTAAATTATAATTAGAATAAAATTTTTGTAGAAAAAATAACGAAGAAAATAGCATTACGTAGGTTGCTACTTAAGTTTTGAGATATGACAACACCAGTGTGAATATCAAATCTAACAATTTCATTGCAAAGTTTGACATTTTTAATGGTAATCGTACTTAGAACGTTTTGTCAGACGAGTGCTATTTGTGTTGTTTACAGGTACTTAAAACATTCATCTTCGTAAAAAATGACTTTTGACGTGGATTAAACCATGATAATATTGCAAGATCGTCATGTGACATATCGTGAGATTGAGGCATGCTTGGGCATTAATTCCACTCACATACATTGCATATTACATGAACATTTGGATACCGCATATTTCGACAATTGCTCAAAAGAAAAGAGGCTCGTGTCGATTGGAGCAAAGAAAGACGTCTATAAGATCGCGACAGGCGACGAATCATGAATCTATGTACCTATATGAATCCGAAATTAACCAACAATCGGCTGTTAGGTTTTTTCAAGACGAGCAAAACAACAGTTGTTCGCGAACGAAGCACTTCGAAGCAAATGGTCGCCTATTTTGTCGGAATAATTGGACATTTCGCCACCATGCCATTTCAGCAATATAGAACGGTCAATTCTGAATGGTACACCACCATTTGTTTGCCAGAAGGGTTAGGAAAAATAAGGAAAACCAACCAAGCTCTCACACATCAAACAAGTGAATTTTTGAGCATTCAAAACATCGAACTGATGGGTCTACAGTCTTAATTTGGCACCCAATGATTTCTTCTTATTACCGCAGATCAAAAATAAAAATCGAGGTCCACGACGGACGGCTGCAGAAGCGGTTGAAGCGTTCAAATTGCATGTTTTAGAGGTACTTCATTCGAAGTGGAAAATTTGCTTTGAAAAGGGTTTAAACGCATGCAAAAGTGTAATGATCTTCATGGAGAATATTTTGAAAAACAATAAAGCCATTTTCGATTACAAATATTTATTTTTACTTGTCTATCTCAAAACTTAAGTAACCCTCGTTTACAGAACGAATAACCAGCCTAACTCACCAGCATATCGAAAAAAAAGGATTTAAAAAATTGCGTAACAACTTAGTATCCTATAAAACAAATATCCTTGCAAAATTGGACTCTCATAGCATATTTTTAAAAGAACGCTCAAGCTGCAGAGAAACTAAAATGCTAAAATGGCTAAACCAAGGAATCTAAAATTTTGGGATAGCACTTCGGGTTTTACCGGAAAAAAATTGGAATTTTATATATATTGTTAAGATTTATATACACATTGAATTTTTTTATATTCTATTACTAAACTTAAAATTTGTCATAGTTGTAAACTCTAGTTAATTATTGTCTATTTCGAAGAGAACATTTAAGCTTTTTTA
The DNA here is from genome assembly GCA_964036015.1 of Leptarthrus brevirostris. Lineage (NCBI taxonomy): Eukaryota > Metazoa > Arthropoda > Insecta > Diptera > Asilidae > Leptarthrus > Leptarthrus brevirostris. Next base: position 99,225,336 of record OZ038373.1, read on the forward strand.
TTGAAGATGGTAGAGCTCATATAAATTGCAAAAAATTAAAATAAACTCTCTCTCTCTTGGATTGTTCACGCCTGCGTTTTCACTTCCGCCTCTCGACCTACAAATCAGTATTCCAAAAGGCTTGAAATTCTCAACAAAGGTCCTTCGAGCCGGATATAAGAACAGCGAAATCTGGATAATTAGTGAATAATCGAAAAAATTCAAAACAACACTTGTTAAAATCCAACAAAAAAGAAAGAAATATTAAAATTTCTTTACACGACCTGCGTTTCTGATTAATAAAAGTTAAACTCCTTTGGCTTTTCCTCAACAGCAGCACGAACGGATGTAAATCTAACTAAATTAAACACCGATCTAGATAGCTATGATAGATATGATCACAAATACTGTCACACTAACTTTTCGGTTAAATATATTATTTTAAATTTACACAGATCGGTGGATACACATATTCATATATCTGAAATTGAAAACTTAAAGGTTGCAAGTTCTATAAAAGGTAACCAGTCATCTGCTAATTCAAATATTTCTTGGGAAAATCAGCAAAATAATTTAAATTTAAATCCAACAAATTTAAATTCATCTACTTCTCTATTCGCATGTCATACCGTCGAAAAAACAGAAAACAATATTATTGGTTCTCATGTCATTTTGTCTGCAGCAATTCTACAAGTAAAGGACGTTAACAGAACGTGCGTGACTTGCCAGGCTCTACTTTACTACAACGCGGCTAAATCAGCAGCTGAGACTAAAAAGGGTCAAACCATACGTGCTTGTATGCGGCATTGCTATAACTAGCCCCCCTGTTAAATACAAAAGTGACATTGTTATTAAATCTCTGTTCAATGATTTTTCTGCCAACCTAAGTGCACTAATCCTATCTCTGGTCACGGCCAATCAACCCGATAGATTTGTAGAAGTTCTTGACTCTAATAATTAATCTCAAATAAAATAGTTTTTAAAAATGGTTGAACCGACTTCACCAAAAGCTCTAAAAAGCATAAAATAATTTTTAATTTTACATCTATTAGGACATTTTGAAGTCGGTGCAAATTAAATAAACAAAAGAACTACAACAAAAGTATTTAATCAATATATAATTTTATAAATCAGGAAACGTATTCTGTACGACAGAATCAAAATTTTAAAAATCGGGGTCTTTCAAGTAAGTGGAGTCAGGAACTTTCTGGACAGACGATTAGACTTAACCCAGACCCAATTTACTCGGCTGTCGCGGAAAGCAACCATCTCCTCTCCCCTCTTGATCGTCACCATCCTCCCCTGCTCCTTGTTTTCTCCTACGAACACCCTCATGTCCTTTCAAGCTCCGAATCTACTCTTTCTTTCGTAAAGGCGACTTTGACAAATTAAATCACTTGCCCCTCAACTCCAACATTGTCACTATCCCTCAACATCTTCCAATTGGTGTTGCTGTAGAGGCGTTTTATCCGGAAATACACCCTTCTCTTACACAATCTATCCCTCTTCTTCCTCGTAAAAACTACTCCTCATCCCCCGTATGGTACGACAAAGAATTACGCTTTCTCCGCAACAGGAGAATTAAACGTTGGCAAACTTTTCTTCTAAGACAGACCGAGTCAGACTATTCTTCCTACCTATCTGATTATACCTCTTTTTCTGAACGTTGTGATACCCTCTACTGTAAGTACCTCCAACGGATGGAAACTAGCCCCAAGGATTTTTATAACCTTTATTAATTCCAAGAAGAAATCCAATGATTACCCCTCTACCCTAAAACTTGAGAATACCTCTTCGTCTGATCCTAAGGTTATCGCCAACCTCTTTGCACACTTCTTCAGTAAATCTTTTAGCGACAATTCCCTACAACCTGACCTTAACTACTTTTCATTCTTGGACAAATGCACTCAAACGTCGTTTACCTATTTCGACCCTGATCCCGAACTAATCGCCGCCAGTATCAAAGGGCTTGAGGACGACTTCAACCCAGATCCTGACGGCATTCCGGCCATCGTTCGTTTTCCGCCTCTCGGACACTCAAGGGGTTTTCTCTCATTAATGGAAAAACTCGTATATTATTCCCGTCTGCAAAAAAGTTTGCAAGAACGGTGTGTCCAACTACAGAACCATCGCTAAATTATCATCCATACCTAAACTATTCGAAAAATTGGTCTATGATACCATGTTCTATCTTCTCCCTCTCCCAGCATGGCTTCCTCAAAGGAAGATCTACAACCACCAACCTTACTGACTATGTGCCCTGGAAAACGGTAAAGATGTTGATGTTATCGCCAACGATTTTAGTAAAGCCTTCGACAAGATCTCCCATAATTTTATCTTGTTCAAACTTGATCGCCTAGGCTTCCCCTCCCGATTCATCTCCTGGATCCAATCCTACCTCAACAACCGTCGGTACAATGTTCTTTTCACCTCATCCATTTCTAACCCTATTGTCGCTCGTTCCGGCGTCCCCCAGAGCAGCCACCTCGGTCCATTAATTTTCATCCTTACAATAAATGATGTTGAATGTGTCATCAATCACTCAGAGCTATCCATTTATGCTGATGACATGAAAATAATTAAACATATCTCCTCCACAACCGACTCTGTTCTCCTGCAAAAAGATCTCGATTCCTTCACCACATGGTGCATGAAAAACTTTCTTGAGCTCAATGTCTCCAAATGCCAGTACATCTCTTATTCCCGCAAACGTCTTACCACCACCCTGAGAGTCTACATGCTAACCAACGTACCAGTCCCTATCGTTACCTCTTTATGTGACCTAGGAATAACCTGTGATAGTGAACTCAATTTCCGTTCCCACATTGACAGCATAATTGACAGAGCTAACTCCGTGCTAGGGTTTGTAAAGCGCTGGTCCAGAGAGTTCTCCAATCCTTATGTTTCCAAATCTCTCTATATCTCCTTTATTAGACTTCTCCTTGAATATGCCAGCCAGATATGGTCACCTACACAAGCAACCCACATTAACAGGATTGAATCCGTCCAGTGTAGGTTCATTCGCTTCGCTCTACGTGATCTTCCGTGGGTAGAAAGATTCAACCTTCCACCTTATGAAAACCGTCTGAAACTGATAGATTTACAACCTTTAAGTAAACGTCGTGATGTTTCCGACATTCTCTTCATTCATCAGCTATTAAGTGGTGCCACAGACTGCCCTTCAATCCTGCAATCTTTACCCATCTATACCAATCCCCGCAACCTTAGGTCCACTCCCCTTTTCCGACTCGACCGCCATCGCACAAACTACGGTCAAAGCGAGATAATTACCAGGATGCTACGAAAAGTCAACGACCTTTCCTCCTTTGACTTCCATCTGAGTAAATCATCGCTTCACAAAGCCTTATATCTTGATCCCGCCCATCTTGATCGCCTTTCTTAATTCTTCTTCCTTCCAGTCCGTATCTACTTTAATTAGAGCTTATATTGTAGCTTTTACTATTTATTTATTATGTCATCATTTATTATAGCTTTTAGTATTAGTATTATGTTATAGTTCGTAATTGTAGTATTATTATGTAATAGCTTGTATTAAGCTTAGATAAATAAATGCCTTATGAAGCTAGGCGTTGCCCCTCCTCCAACTCTCACCACAAGCACCAATTTTTTTTCAGAATACAAATAGATAATCTAAGCATTCAGAATAACCCCCCCCCCCCCCAAGGTGCAAAATTTATCCTCATATTACCACTGGGGGATTATACTCTATGTAACATAAAAAGAATCAATTAAAGCGGTCTTCGCGTTAAGGAGTAGACATCCAATTCCTCAACTCCCACAACCCGACCATTTAACATTGTGTCGCGGTACCAGTGGTACACCACTAGGAACTTCTTACTTCGTACTTTCCGCGAGGAACGTACAATAGACGTAACTGAACGTTTGGGATTTTATAAAGAAGAAAAATTGTTTTTGAAAACAATTTTCTTAAATTTTTGTATGATGTAGCCAAGCCCAAGGGACAACCCTATAATGCGTAATGGTTTCGGTGAGAAGGGAATTAGGGTGTGGGGAGTAAGGGAGTCACGGGGAGACCGAGGTTCGAACCCTGAAATCCTTGGTGGTGGTCGTGCCACTCAACCAATCGGTAAACTCCACTGCCATTAGTTTACCATTTTTTATCTGTCCATAAACAAATTTGGGAAACAAATCAAAGCTTTTTATCCAAAAATTGGGACAGCCTCCTTAAAGCCTAGTTGACATTATGCTGATTGACCAGCGCTGATGCATCAGTAGCTAGAATCAGCGCACCATAAGCACAGTGTCAATATCAATGCTGACAGAATCAGCACCTCACCCGTGCTGATTTTACCAGCATCCAGAAAGCCAAACGAGTTTAACTGATAGGCTATCAGCACGTAATACTTAAGCAGATAAAACGGCTACAACCGCACAATCAGCACTATCAGTACTGGCTGGTGGTTTTGCAAACGTATAATATAAACAACATCAGCACGCTGTTGTAACAGATGCTGATGTATCAGCGCTTGTCAATAAGCATAATGTCAACTAGGCTTAAGTTTCGGCCGCGAACAAGGAAAGTTTTCTCAAAGGTCACGTGCGTCTTTATATGGTACCAAAAGCTCTAATATAATAAGAGTCAATATAATAAGAATCAAAATACAATTTGGAATTCTATAACAATTTTGGGCTATTTTTTAGTATTTTAATTTTAATTTTAGTCTAACAAATGTTTCGGTCTATTCATTTGTTAGACTAAAATTAAAACATAAATACTTGTGAAGCTTAAGTAAATAAAAAATTAAGCTACAAAGTGTTGTTTTAAAAAATGTTCAAGAAAAAACTAACCTAAGCTCTATTTAGTTAACCGAGAAGTTGGATTGCTGATCTTATCACGTTCACGACCGAGGCAATATTTGTGAGCGATCCTAGAAACCAAACTTTTAAATGGCTCTTAGGACATTAATTCCTTCGTAAATAATTTGCCGATATCCTGTTACCTAGGGACATGTCGCACATATACGACACAGGTCTGTAGTAATAAAATTCGCCGCACAAACCATGTGTTGCAAATAATATGATTAGAAATATGAAAAAGCACTGATTTCATTACGAGAATTTTCTCTTTCTCTCCTCTCCCTTCACCTATCCCCTCCCCTAACTTTTCTCTTTTCCCCTCTCCTCTCTCCTTCACTATTCCTCTCCACTTTCCTCTCATAGTCTCCACTTTCCTCTCATATTCTCCACTTATTTGCTTCCCTCGTCTGTCTCATCCTTTCTCATGCTCCTTCTTTCTCTCCCTGTCTCTCACTGTCTCTCTCTAGTTTGTACTACCCTGTCTGTATTGCGACGACTTCCATTTATATTAGCATAGATTGATGTCTCAAATATGAGACCTCGTTAAATGTTTACGACAAAGCAATGCTCAGTTCTTTTTCGATCCCTTCTTAGAGAAAGGTCGATTTATGTTATAATAAGGTTAAGTTTACTCTAAGAATAAAATATGGATATCCCCTGATTAACCGTCATATAATTTTTTGGCAGCAACACCAACGGGGTATATCGCAGCCGTGTCTTGAAACTAAAACAATCTCAGTAAATAACAGTTGGTGATGGGATTATAGGAAAAATTAAATCATTTTCATATATGTAACTAAACATAGTATATTTATGTTGTTCCGTTTAATGTATTTATAAGACTTTTCCGGAAAACTTACTTCAACACCTACTGCTTCCTCATCCTTTTTTGCTCAGCCAAAACCAATATACCTGGAACTCCTACCCTTAAACTGAAATAAACCGATTGTGTGTCTGTTAATCCTTTTCCTGTGGTCACTACCCCCGAGGCTTAGTATAGTATACGCCAGAAATCTGCTGAACTTTCTCCCCCAGCATTAGTGCGGTGAAGGCCTTTAATCAAGGGAATTAAACGCTTCATTTGCTGAGCCTGTTTGGTCAATAGTTATCCCAATTTTAATGTTTTATTCATGAGGTCAATAATTTTTGTAGAAAAGATGACAAGAATTCTACAAAAATCAATGTGTGGCTGTGGGCACTTTCAGATCCTCGGGAGTTTTGTAATTTTCGCACAGTCTAATAGAAATAATTTAATTCTCTAATTTTGGCTACGGAAACAGAGATGTATCACATGTTTTATTTTATCATTAAGGACAATAAATAGCATGCGGTCACAGCAGGATATGAGTAGTCGCTTCACATTTAGAAAGACTGATTCCTGTCCCTGTTAGCACAACTGTAATTTATTGCCTAGGACTGGTGGAAGTTCTCCTCTCGAATGCTGAAACTAAAGCAATGGATTTCCCATTAAGAACACCACTAAGTTACTACTTAAAGCCAAAACATTTAATTACTGATGTATGTATGGTAAAGGTCTTGTTCGCTTAATCAAGGACATCTTAAGGGGAATAAACTCCCTCCGTGCTTCCCATTTCACTTTCCTGTTTAACATTTCTTGAATTAAGTCCCAGAAAATAATTTTAAATTGCTGACACCTACAACAAAGAAATCTTTCAGTTACCGGCTTTTAGCATATTTGTAAAAGCGATACGGTGCTCAGTCACGTACCCCAGTTACCAAGTTCCTGCAACTCCAATGGAAGTCAATAAGTTTCCCTATCTTAGGGTTGATTCGATTTTTATTGCCAGAACACAATGGGAAAACTCGCAAAGGACTCGTAAAGGCATTTAAATTTCTTTGCCTTCTCCTGCCTTTTCAACCCACAGCAGTAGCTATCGTTAGAAGTCGGTTTCCTCCGTATAGGCGCTACATATGATCATGAAACCTGGAGGAAGGTGCTTTTAGGATTCTCAAGTGGCCGGTAATAATGCGCAATTAAGAACTTCTAATTAGTTTTACGTTTGATAATGCAGTCATATAGATACTAGGCCATAGTTATGTCCTTTTTAAGACTTTTCTTCTTACTTTAGGAAATAAAACGGGGATGGAATCATCTTCATAAGCTTCTTACTTCTTTAGCAATGAACGGAATGAGAGGTAAAGTAGTTTTCCTTGTAGGAAGCAAATAATGGCATTTATTATCGCTAAAGCCCTCATGGTCAAAGTCGAGGGAATGTTAGAATTCAAGACACCGGATTTATTTTAAATAAAACATCTGCGAGTGTATGAGTAATTGAAGTAGGAAAGAGAACTGTCAGTAAAGAGTACAAAAAGTTGCTAGTCAGAAAGGCAGCAAACTGGCGTGTTTAACTTTCAAGAGGATTTAATTAGAGCATTCTAATATTTGCTCTAGCTACAAAATTGTAAATAGGGGTCTAGATGGTAAGAGTTAAAGCCGGAAGAATTTGCTTGTCACTTATTCCAGAGCCTTTCTTTTATTCCCGTAACCCATTATGGGGCGTGGGGCGGGAGAAGAACTTTATCCGATGCAACAGCATCGATTGCCATAAAACCTTCAATATTTGAGGAGATTTTGAACCACTGACATTACTCTGCTACTTCCAGAGCAGTTTGTTTTCAGCAAAAAACTAGAAGTGGGGTTCAAACCTAGGATCCTCATCATCTCCATTAATACGCCAATAGGTTATCACTTACTCCTATGACGACTTGTTAATCCCCAGAGTTGTATATATAATTTTTACTGTATTGGATGAAATAGAAAAGTCATGGTCTAAAGTTTGTTCCGGATTTGGGCTACAATAAGCGTCTACCGTGAACCATGCGAAGGTAAGCTAGAACGTGCAGAAGTCATTAAACCACTTTAAAACTCTGTTGAGCTTAATGTAGATCAAATAAGCGTAAATAAATTAATTAAAATGAAAATTAAGGAAAACAATTTAATAGTTTTTAAGGCCGATAAGGGTAGGTTAGGTCAGATTAAAGTTGCAATCTGCACAGATAATACCTCATTGTTGGTAGGTTCCCACACCTATTAATAATTTGGAGACGGAGTTGGGTGAATTGGTTCGGTGACACGATCACCGCACCATGGTTCCAGGGTTCGAGCCTCGGTTTCCCCTGAATTTTTTAAATTAAATTAAAAAATCCACTCCATCTCTAACCTGTTGTCTAGCTCGTAGAAATGCAAGACTCGGACATTAAAGTTCCCTCATTCCCCATACCCTAATTGCTTTCCGGTTCAAGCCACGCTAACGCATCATAGGGTTGTCCCCTGGGCTTTGACTACATCATAAAACAAAAATGCCTAAAACATTGCTCCTGAGGAACCGAACTAGGTTTCTGACATCAGCAGATCCAATTCTGCTAACTCCTTAAAAAAGAGAGAGCCTAAATACCGGCTCCTGCGGTTGGCTAAAGCCGGGCAGTTGCAGATGAAATGAGTGATGGTTTCCTCTTCTTCCTCAACTTGGCAACTTTAGGGCACACCGAATCTGTCAACGTGTCTGCCTATAAGGCAATGAACCGAAATTACAGCTACGACAGCACTTATGATCTTTCGCTTAAGCGAAATAAGATCTCTGGACCGCTTTTGTTCAGGGATCGGTCAGATCTATCGGGTGGTTAGGCAGGTGTGTTCCCAATACCATTTGTCATGAGCAATCTTGAAGAATGTTTCTTTAATTTCCAGCTTGCATGTGGCTAGCGGCTTACCAAGCTGGTGAGTTATTTCCGAGTCTAGTAAAGTAGTGCCAATTCTCACTAGCTCATCTGCCCGGAATGTTATTATGCCGCGGTGCCCATGGGAAGCTCACCTTAAAACTGCAGGCTGACTGTCTGGGAAAATGCAGTTGACATTGGTTTGCCTTTCAGACAATCTGTTGCTTCCTATATATCCGTGATTTCTGTTTGAAAAACACTACAGTACCGAATAGACGCTTCCACCTACTTTGCCTTCACAATTAGAGCCGCTAGTGAAAATATGAACTGATTCTCCCCACTGATGCGGCCATCCTTCCATGCCTGCCTGGTGGGAGTAGAGGAGTCGGATTTGGGGTTAAAAAAGGCTCATTTTTATCTCGGAGGATATGCCAACAAGGAACAACATAGGCCGATCCTGCTACCGAAAATGGAGGTGCTGACAAGCGCTCATAAAGGAAAAGGTGAGGAACTACTGACTGACACACATTATGGGGCCGCTCTGAAAACAATGAGCCTCTTTTTGATTTTATAATTAACACTAACCTCCTGGGCCATAACAAGGATGCCTCCCTCATCTTCACGTTTCCGAGCACAGATTATTTGAATGGATGCTTCAATCTTAACCTGCAAGGCCTCAAAGTTTAAAAAATCTCAGAAGAGCTCACTAGAAGAAATTCATCGAAATCATGGATCGAAAGATTTTGTCATACCTGATTTCAGTATTGAAACAATTGCAAAGCTGGAATCTAGGGTAAGCACTTGTAAAAACAGGCCATGAGTATTGCCGACGGGGTGAAATGAATGTCTCGCCAATTTGAAGATGATTACTCCAGACATCTTCAACATCTGCTACAGATATATTTTCTATGAATCTTATAAGAATTGCTTGAAGGTGTACACAAAATCATCATCCTACCTATAACTGGGTAAAAAGTTTAGAGGTTGTATTGCTTTTCATTAGAAAATCCAAGGAAATGTTTATGACTTAGGCTGGCAAAGGAGGCAACGCACTACGAAAGGACTATCTACTTCATTACTCGACCTTCACTTTAGAAGGCATTTCAGTGGTACTTAACTTCTACGACACACTCCTGTTCAATGTCGGCTACGTAATGGACTGTAGTGTTAATGCGGGGGTTTTCTCTGAACCATTACATGTACAGGACTCCTATAGACTACCGGAATACCCAAGTGTATTCCAAGCGGAGGCGCTTAGTAATTCTACAATGTTCATCTGATTAAATATTACTACCAAAAGAGCAGAGAAGCAACGAACTGACAATAAAAAAACGAGATAAAATCTAAGAAAAAAAGAAAAAAAATTAACAAAAAAAAGAAATACAATACAAAAAATAACACTTAAATAAGATGAAAAAAAGAAAAAAAGGAAAGAAAAACAAATAAATCTACGCAAGCCGTAACTTGGATAGATGAAAGTCAATACAATCAAAGCGACTATTAAATAAGCGAGACATTTAAGTTATAGGCTCATTCTTTCCATAGTTATTCATAGATGAGGGATATGGAAAAATTAGTAATTTTTGAGGTCTTATATAAACTACACTTGCTTTTAAATTTTCCACATTTCAAGGAGTCGCTCTGATGATGCGATAGATCACGAAACGCGTTAGCGAAGTTATTATAACTAACTGAATAATTAAATAAATGTGGAAAATTTAAAAGCAAGTGTATTTTATATAAGACCTCAAAAATGATTAATAAAAACATTTTCCACCAAGTGCCGAGAAAAAGCTCGATTAACTACATATAAAGATATGGAAAAAGTTCCGAGCTCTCAAGGAACGAGACGGAACCGACAAGTTCAAAGTAGCCAACAATATAGGGGAGTTAATCAAAGATGTCAAAAGCAAAGATGATAGTTAACCAGTTACGTCTAGTCTCCAGAAGCTTCAAACAAAGAAACAGAAGACGACATATGGAGGCAGACGAAGAGAATCAGCCCAAGGAAGGCCACGAAGGGCAAATCTCAATACGATCGATATGAGCGACATAGAAAGGAGACCAAACCGGTCGGACAAAAGCGCAATAAAGCAGCTTCGTTATAATGGGTCATCCATCTTTTGACGAAGCCCAGGGACGCATTGGCCGTACTGATAATAGCGTCAAAATGATTCTCAAAAGAAAATTTAGAATTGATGACAACACCCAAATCTCTGGTTTTATCAAGTCTGTTCCAATAGTGAAATTATAAAGCAAAGGGTTTTCTCAACCGTTTGAAAGTTACAGGGTGATTCATAAATTTCAGTTTAAATGGTATGCAGATTATTCTGTTATTTTTATCTTTTGAGCTACCCAATACAGAGACATCAGACAAACGCTAGGAAACTACTATCCCAATTACCAAAATTGTCAACAATGTTGATCTAACTCCTACTATTGCAGGTACAGTCATTTCCAAAACTGGAAAAATGGTTTGCGATTAACTAAAATTCAGCATTTTCCCAAATTTTGTCCGAAATTCATGTAATTAGTACCCCCCCCCCCCTTTTTATTTTTATTGGATTTCTTATTACCTTTCCAAAAAGGTGCAACGTGTCCACGTAGAGAAAATTTGTAGAAATTTATTCGTAGAAATCCTATCGGAGAATATTATAAAAATCAACAAATTAAAGAAATTAAACTCAAATTCTATCTAAAATGCTTTTTATTGAATTTAAAAATAATTACAATTAATCTTACTTATCAAGAGCCGTTCAAAATGTCCACCGCCACTTTGGATGGATGTCAACAATCTCCTTCTAAGTCGCTGTTTAAGGCGTATTGCAGCCAGCCTCTCCCGTACTTTCGTCCCTGCATGCCCAATTTTGCTAACTAAATCCCCCTAGTATTAACTTCATCTTTTATTGTTCCCCATAAGAAAAAGTCAAATGGGGTAAGGGGCAGGCCAAGGAATCGGCACACCTCGTCCAATTCAGCTGCGGTTAGGAAATTTTTCATTTAGTATTGCCTTCACAATGTTAGCAGTATGCGCTGGTGCTCCATCGTGTTGGTAAAACATGTCCGTTAGATTATGCACAGGGATCTCCTCTATTAGATCTGGCAGTGTATTGTCCAAAAAGTCCGCATGAATTTCACTATTCAGCACTTGCGGCAAAATGAATTGTCCTACCAAATGGTTGCCGATGATAACAGCCCAAACAATGGCACCTAATCTCTGCTGGAATGAGGTCACTTTGTCCTGTGTGGGTTAATTTCTGACCAGGTATGGAGGTTATGAAAGTTCGTGATGCCATTCTTGGTGAATTGAGATTCATCCGTCCACAGAATTCGGTCCAGAAACGCCTTGTTGCCAATGTCGCGTTCCAGAAGTCAAGTACTAAATTCCAGTCTTCTCTCGGAATCTGGTTGGACTGGATTATAATGATATGGAAGTAATACCTCTCGATGAATAACCCTCCAAACCTTAAATGAAGACACTCCTAATCGTCTTGTGCTCGTCTTGCTGCTCGACGTCGGCAGAAGTTCCCGATGTTTCGGGTCGTGTCTCCCTATCATGTGAAGTTACACTTCCTGTTTCTCTTAACCTTCGGAAAATTCGTGTAAATACCCCTCTTTTATGTGCTCGGTATTATTGCTGACTGACCCTTTTTTATAGCAAAATGTCCATCAGGTACAAGAAACAGAACGCCAGGATACAAGGGCGCGAATTCTAAATACCTTGTTGATGTAAATAATGAAAAGCAGAGGTCCTAAATTACTACCCTGAGGTACCCCCGAGGATTTGTTGATCTCTTCAGAGAGTGCACCACTTCACCTTCTGTGTAAGTGCACAGCTCTGGCGGACGCCGGGAGAAAAGTCCTACTTTATTGAGAACCTTCAAGCAATCTCTGCAGTGAAGATTAGGGAATTAGCCGCATGGCTTTACGAGAGTTCTCACGCCTCAGCGCGTCTTAGTATTACTACTTCATTGTAGGATAGGCCGTGATCAACAACCGGTTCTTACAGGTCATGGCATCAAAATGGCGTTAGCCTTGTTAAGATGCACTCGACACTTAAACTTATCAACCATGCTTATGTATGTTTCCTACCGGGAGTACCGGGTCCTAAGAACATATTTGGAGTTGTTCATAATGGGAGCCCATATGACAGCGTGTAGTCCTTAATTCTACTTAAAAATGGGGAAATATTTTTTATTTCAAAGTAACTTTTTCCGCATTTATGTAGTTAAAGGTGTGCAGGTAATGATAATAAATTGCTTCAGGTGCAAATAAACTTTATTTTAATATAACATCGCAAGTTATATAGGGTGAAATGCAATAAATGTCACTTGTCGATGCAAAGTAATAATACCTCCAACACTTCCTTTCCAGAATAATAAGATTCCGACCTGGAACGTATTTGTGCAGGAGAAGATATTGCGTTTCTTCTGTTTACAGCTCGAATTACCATAAAATAACAATTTGTTCCCATTTCTGGGAATATTTGCTCCCATGCCATTCACTTTCCGTAAATACGAACTTACTCGCCCCTGGCGTTACATTGCAGTCCATAAATGTTTACCTTGGCCGTCGAAATGAATGTGTGCTTACCGGGCAAGCAGGATATATTGATGGACAGTGGGGCCAACACTGAAATTGCTGACGGTAATCGAATTTGTATCGAATACTCATTAAATACGCTCAAATTGAAGCGTATTCAGGAATTTGATTCGCTGTGGGGCTTTAACTTGGAAGTCGAAATCCTTTCCGACCGACAACCTTGCCATAAACTTTTTATCATTTTTTAAAGAGGGCTTGATCGTCAATAAATTTTGAACATATTTTCCACTAAACGCCCTAAAATTCCTGTGACTTTAAGTTTAAACCGAGCTGGGGGAATACAGGGATGTAAGCTCGCTTTGAAATGATGCGTTTCTCAATTGTAATGGTGGCGTGACAGGACCATAAAAATTTTCACATTGAGAACAAATGTCGCAGGGTTTCGAGGATATTCGCGAAATCTGCAAATTATTGCGATTTTACTTCCGTGGAGATGTGTAAACATTGTAATCTGAATAAAAAGGTGATTTCTTGCACGTTTCGCTTAAGCAAAATAATTTTACGACAGCAATTTACAACTTTCTAACGAGTCTAGAGAATTATTATGGTGAAATTTGTGCAAAGCTGTTTAGTGGATGAATTGCACCTTGCTAAAAATGTTTGCACCTTGTTTAATATGTTTGCAAAAGTATAGAGGAGGCTCTGGATATGTAATGCCTAAAATTTTTAAGGAATGCGAATTATCTATAGAGACTCCATCAACAGAAGTTGATTGAACTGTGTTAGAGGTTGGAGAGATAAAAGAAAGCATTAAAGCTACGATTCCACGATGCATTTTCCTCATGCGTTTAGCGCAAGACTCAAGGAATAAAGTTGCATGCTTTTCATGCACAAAAAGAAGCATGCGTTTTTCTGTTTCAATGGTATGCATTTTATTCCACAGATTTGCCATGCAGATATTTAATTGATGTTGAAACATTGCCTGACGAAGTAATGTGTACTGGTGTTTGCGCAGGATATTATGTTATTCAAAAAAATGAGAAAAAAGAAAAAGAAATGTCGGAGCTAAATTATTATTATAAAACAGAAAAAATAATATAATTTTTATTATATAGCAATTGACTGCCCGACTGTAAACGCGAGGAAAAAAAACAGGGCCCGCAATGTAGCAAATGGACATGATCTAAGCGTTCTGAAAAACATCATTAAAAAAAAGCGATATCAACAGCAACGAAATTACTGCCTAATAGAAGGAGTCAATACAAAAGAATCCTGCTGTTCATACAAGTAAACTTACGAAGTGTGGAGTCAATAGAACCGGCGGAGTGCAGAAAACTTGCTGACTTGTCTGTGCGGATTTAAGGATTAATAAGTAATGGTGGTAGCTACTTCACTTGTTTTGGTGATCGAAGAATCTTGTTTCATATTTGACGTAGGCGAACTATTTCGGAACATTCGTGAATTTTGCTCTTCCTAAATATTGTTATAAATTATATATTGTCCTTTCTTTATTACTATCATATAATAAATAAACTAAAAAGCAGACGCCACACGGATATGCACGCCACCGCTATAGGCACAAAAATCTAAAAATACGCCCGCCATAAATGTACGTTTCTGTTACTGCGTTCTGGATTTAACACATTCGAGACTGGTGACTCACCGCATAGCTTATGTAAAATCTAACCTTCATATACGTGTTTAGATTATGACAATAATAATGATTACAAGTTTTGTGATACTTAAAATAGTACCTAAACTGCAATTTGTCCCGATGCCAGGCATCCTTTCCTTTTTATACTTAGTGGAATCCTGAGCTACAAAACCACTGTTTTTGGTGCTAATTCTGGGACTAATAGCCTGTAGAGGCTTACGATGAAAATTTAAATTTTTGATGATAGCGCCAATCGATTTAGAATGGTCGTTTCATACCCCTAAGAAACCCGGAAGGGGCGCATAAGTCCCGAGAACGCGTAGTTTTCGAGAACAACGCGATTCAACTTCCGTCATATTTAAAATAGTAACTAAACTGCAATTTTTCTCGATGCCAGGCATCATTCCTTTTTATACTTAATGGAATGCTGAGCTACGAAACCCCTGTTTTTGGTAAAAATTCTGGGACCAGTAGCCTGTAGAGGTTAATGATGAAAATTTCGATTTTTGCTGCTAGCGCAAATGGATTTGGAATGTTCGTTTCATACCGCTTAGAAACTTGGAAGGGGCAAATAAGGCCCGAGAACGCGTAGTTTTCGAGAAAAACGCGATTCAAGTTTCCTCATACTTGAAACAGTACCTAAACTGAGTGTGAGCGTGCCGTGCTTGGTTTGGACTGTTTCGTGCGTTCTTAATTGAAAAAGTATAATTTTTACTTTACCGTACCTAATTTTATTGCCATTGAGGCATTTTGACTCTGTGCGTACCTGTTTCAGGCTAGGAATGGACGAGTTTTATTTTTACTCGGGTATTCTTTCTAATACATACTTCAGCAGAGTCGCAATTTTAAGGTGTCTCTACAATCATGAGTGGTGGGCGAACTTTTATGTAAAAAAGAAATATTTTTGTACTTCTAGAATTTTTCTGTGTTTTATCGCTTAAAATCAGAAAGAATGATTGAAAAGGCGCATAAAAAGACGCAAGTGTTCCCATCAACTGTGGGAATATGTGCGCTATTGCATGCCCTACTAATTTTCCCGAAAAAAGGCATGCATTTGTGCATACCTTTCGTGCGCTATAGTGTGCGCTGTAGCGCATGCCTTAAGCGCGAGAGAAAAAGGCATCGTGGAACCGTACCTTAAGTCTTGTAAACGTTTAATAAGATACGATTCACTTTAATCCAAATTTGTTATGTCGGAGTTTAACAAATCAAAGATACGGTCTCAGTAGATGTTTATCGTGTCAAGAGGTAGAAGGTCAATAATAAATAGAAGAAAAGGTGTGGTGGAAAGAACAGAACCGTGCGACAGCTATTCCTATAGGAATATAATGTTAGTATAATATATACTTTTTCATTAAACAAGAGACTAGGGGTCGGAGATTATTTAAAATATAATCACATATTTATTATTTAATCGATACGATGCAGAAGATGACATAATCCAATTCATCAATGGCAATGTTGGCCTTTTCGTTGACTGTAGCTCTTTCCAACGACATCGCCGCCCTCAGTCGTCGTCGTCGTCGTCCCCCCCCCCCCCCCCCAACCACCCATGAAGACCGTTTTTTTTGCAGAATCTTCGGAAAAGTTGTCATTGGTGAAAGCATTTTCAAAATAGTGAACGGATAAATTTTTTATCGATAGCAACATGAATTTTTCGTTAGTTCAGTCATATTTTTCCAAAAATTTCACCAAATCTCTTACGTCCGTATATAAAATTTAATCTTAATAGGTTTATAAACGGGAGTACAGATCGAAACTATAATAATTCCTAGAAATAAAAGTAAAAATTTCAAAACTGTTAGCCCTGATACAATTTTTAAATAGATGAAAATCAATTTTATCGAAATTTACATTGAAAAAACGAGACATTGACTTGATGAGATACTAAAAACAATAATAACTTCGATTTCTCAATCAGCGAGATGGAATGGGTTAAACCACCTAGACACATGAAAAAATAGTCGATATTCGGGATAAATTTTTTTTGGAAACTATTAATGATAATTAATTATTTACATTGTTTCTACATTGAAGAATTCATTGTTGAGAAACCGGAAGAGATATGCCTGCTGCGGTTATGGAAAAATCTATCGTAAAGTAAATTTTATGTAAAACAGATTGACGATCGCTGTTTCCGAAAATTATTTTTAAAAAAACATAGTCGCAGATGAATTTGAAGTACGCAAATTCGGTAAAAAAATTCACCTATTAAAGTAATTTGATTAAGCAGTTTTGATTACTTTTGAAAATTGTGATCGTCAATCTGTTACCAATGGCTTAAAGTGTGACTGTTCTATATTTCAAAGGCATCTCTCGATCGGTTCTCAAAATATCACGGTCAAAGTTTTGAGATGTCGCCATGCAAAATTCAGGCGTTATTCTTAGGTTTACATACTACCATAAAAGAATATGCCATGTAGGGAATCCGACTTCAAGATGTCGTAATAGATATAAAATTAAAAATTATTTTATGCTTTTTAGTGCTTTTTGTAAAGTCGGTTTAAAATTTTTTTATTTTTCACATTTTAGTATCACGGAGAATGCTGCTCGTTCGAACAAAGCAATTTCGAAAGTTCCAGAGTTGCATTCTAAAGAATGAAAACAGAATTATCCAAATCCGGCAATATATTAGGTCACCCTTTGGACAACAGAATCAAAATCATGAAAATCTCTTAAGCCTTATGAAGTTAGGCGCAGCCCTTCCTACAACTCTCACGGCAAGCCACACATTTTGTTAAAATATAAATAGATAAATCATCTAAATCAGTCCAGGTGTTACAAAGTTAGACTATCCCTCCTCCCACCCCAACCCTAGGCCAACACCAACGCAATGAGAGATTTTACTCTACATAACATGAAAAGAATTATCCAAATCGGTCTTCGAGCTGAAGTCCAACCCCTCCCCTACTATAACCCCACCGTTTAAAATTGTGTCGCTGCACCAATGAGGGAGAATACTCTATACATCAGAAAAAGAAGCATCCAACTTTATCCACGCCTTATGAAATTAGAGTACCCCCCCCTCTACGCACCTCACCATAGGACCATATTTTTTCCATTATTAGCAATGTGGGTTCATACTCTATACAACAACAAAATCAATCATCCGAATCGGACCACGCATTATAAAGTTAGGTTTCACCCCTCCCCCCACTCCTACCCCACCAAAACTTGTTTTTACATATTCTACCCAACAGAAAAAGAATCATCCAAATCGGTCCACGCGTTACGAAATTATGTCCGGTCATATACTACATAAAAAAAATACATGTCGAACTTATAACCACGGTTTTTTCTGGAAGTCGGTTACAAATGAAGACCAAAGGTAACAACTATACTCAAGCATGGGACGTAGGAACAAACAATAAATTTGTGTGAATTTCCTTAGCCGACCTTTCAACGAAACCCAAAGTCGAAATTGTTTCGGTAATAATCTCATCAATAGGTCGCCGAAGGTAAAACAAACTAATCAACCAGACTCCCAAGTAATTGGTTTTGTTAAGTCTCGTTAATACACAACCAAATATAGTGTAGTTAGTTAAAGTCAAGTTAAATACCCTTACGAAAAAAACACATAGTTGTATACTTACTAATATTAAGAGGAAGGTATTTAACCGGCTACCATTTATGAAAGCAGTCCAAATAAAAATTGTACCGAAAACACGAAATCGACTAAATATGTTTTAGGTATTATGACTGGAGACTCACCTGATGTTGTTGATTTGGATGTTACCAAATCATTCGAGCCTGAATGATCACGAGAATTTCAAAAATCCTTGTCTATCGCAGAAATATCAGGGAGCGGAGAAATGCTGACTCTAGCAGAGAAATTTTTTTTGCAGCTATACAGATAAAAGTAACTAAGCCAACGACACAACGTCACGTATAAAAATACAACATATAGGTAGCCTGAAATTTTTTGCAAACCAATAATTTTCTTAAAGACCCAAAGCGAAGACTTTGAGTAGTTAAAAATAGAAAAATGGAACTACAAATTTAAATTTTAAAACGGAAGACCAAAAGAAATCAAATTGAATCTTTAATTCATAATAATAAAGTCTAAGGTTGAACTTGAAAAAGAAGACTGGGACTGCCAGCATCTGCAGAAACTGCACATTTGTATTCAGAAAGTAATTTACACGAAATAATTACGCTTGAAAGTACATCCTGTAACATAACCAATTTATAATAGTTTTATAAATTTACACAATGTCATAAGTGAATAATTTAATTTTATAAAATTAAATAAGCAAGGCCTAAACTTGAGTACCTACTAGGGATGGGCGATCTTCGATTCGATCTCGATAGATCGATCTTTAAGCCTTCGATCTGCCGATTTTTGAATCGATTTTACGCGGTACCGATTCAGCTCGAATCGATTTATTTATTTCCGATTTCGATCTATTTAAGACGTGCTAAAAAGCAAACAAGCTCACTCGTGAATTTTTTTTGCATTTTATCTTTAATTTGTGTAATAATCCGACAAATGTAAAAAAAATTTAGAAGGATCGTAAATGTTAGATGAATGCGTTTGTGATCGCTATAATATTTTAGTGTTAACTGATGAGTTTAGTGACTATTCCATGATTTTGTCACCGGTGGATTGCTATGTTTTATTTCTGGTTTGGTGATTCCACAATCAGAAAGCAATATGTTATTTAAAGAAAAATTTGAAATAAGTGATATTCGAATGTGCGTTTTTAAGTTTTTATACAACTTGTTTTTTGCTGCGAACTCAATCTCAGTAAAAAAAAAATCACGTGGAGGACACGATTAGACGTGAAATTGCTTCGAAAGTAAGTTGAATTTTGTATACCGATTTCCTAGACGTTATGCATATCAGTTTACGCGGAATTGCCACATCAACTCCAAGTGGAGTATAACTAGTGAAATAGACAAGTATATATGCTGCCAGGTATAATCCCAGTAAAAAACTCACGTGGGATACACGTAGATTCGACGTAGATCTTAATCTCCTGAAAGAAACTTATATATTTTTTTGAGTACTCCCCATTTTTAATCTATCAAAGATTTGAGACTTATCAATAGTTTTTTTAATCTAATGTCTCAAATTTGGCGGATTTCACATTTTTAAAATAATATGAATTTAGATATTTAAGCAATGGTGAGTGGTGTAGAAAAACCTTTCTACAATAAATTAAAAAGTCGAAGAATTTATTACATATTATTACCAAAACTGCGTTCATTTTGAAATTTTCAACTGAGTCATGTTTCTCTCTCCCCTTATGTAATTGTCGAAAAGCGTACACTTTCCACCGAATATCGACGGTGACTGATTTTCTGCTGGGATTTGATAGAATTATAGCAACTATTGGGGTCACCTTTCAACAATCATTTTCAAAACAAAGGAGCAGGCTGTTCAAATCTCATCTTTCACAATTATTATTTTTATATAGTATGCCAGTGGATTTGTTGTAGTGTTTGAAACACTTGTTTGAATTTAACGTTGGCGTTGGGAGGAAGATGACGTTGAACTGTCAACTTTTACTCGCGGTGTTTTCCGTTTAAAATTAAAAAATAAAACATTCCCAGAATATTTTCGAAAAACCTACCCAAAATACAGGGTGTTTCAGATCTGACGTGCCAAAATGAGTGGGGTGATATATCTCACCTAGTCAAACGAAAAATTGTATGGCACGGAGGGGGGCAATCTCAACCTGGAGTTATAGGGTGATTTATAAATTTCAGTTTTTCATGGTATGCACATTATTTTTTTACTTTTATCTTTTGATCTACCCAACAAAGCGACATCAACCAAGCACTAAAAAACTACTATCTCAATGAACTTTCGAAAATTGTGAACAATGTTGATCTAACAACTACCATTGCAGATACAGTCAATTCCAAAAGCGAAAAAATGGTTACCTAAAATTCAGCATTTTCCCAAATTTTCTCCGAAATTCATGTAATTAGTATACCTCTTTCTTATTTTTATTGGATTGCCCATCTAATTACCTATCCAAAAAGGTGCAACTTTGCAAGGTAGATACAGGATTAGAATAACCGCATCCTGAGAAATCCCTGACTACCTAATTATTTTATTGCACTTTAGGTAGGAAATTCTTTAAATAAATAAAATTTTTGTTCTTCGTACATACTCATAAAATGTCCTGGAATCGCTTCTGAAATCAGACATAAAAATGCTTTGGGGACGGATTTTGAAAATATTCCTGGAATGTTTCTGGGACATGTTGTGCTATTAGTAATGTAAATTTTTAGTTTTAAATTGTTTTTTCGATTAAATAAGCAACATTAGTGAAATACCCACTGCTGCTTAATCAAGATTTGTAAGCTACAAAGGCTGTTTTCTATTATTTAATAAATTGGTTTACTAATGACCCTTTATTTTTATATATAAAAACAGTTCTAATTACTTGTAATTTCAAAATGCTGAAATAAATTGAAATGTCAAAATAAACTGATTCGATCTGTTCGATCTACGGATATCGATCTTTTTAAGGCGATTAATCGATCTACGAAATCGAAAAAAATTACAGATCGATCCGTACTGAATCGATTTTCTCAGTTCGATCCCCCATCCCTAGTACCTACTAGCTCTGAAGGACGATCACTCACATAGATCAGGGGATACGCTGGCTACCGGAAAACTCGCCGGTTAATATAATGAGCTGTACCGGGGAACTCGCCACTACAGGAGTAACATATTGCCTTGCACCGGGAAATTTGCCGCAACATGGGTAAGCGATACAACCGGGGAACTCGCCGGTTGGAGAAAAGTCCTATACCGGGAAACTCGCCGCTACACGAGTGAAAGAGTGCTGCTACAAGGGTAAACAAGATGACCGGGGAACTCGCCGGTTAAAAGTGCCCTATACTGGGGAACTCGCCGCTATAGGAGTGAGAGTGCATTGCACCGGGAAACTCGCCGGGTAAAAGAGACAACCGCAAACGCGCCAGAGTAACAGAGTGTCCTATAGCAGGGAACTCGCCGCTATAGGAGTGATTGAGACATAAAAACCTAATCCTTACCCGACACCGGTGGATCAAATCAGATCCAATACGCTGCTAACTTACTATACTTGCCGGTCTGACACTTCTCTAGGAGTTGCATCGTTGGCTGGTATGGAGCTCCGATCTCTGGATTACGTTTGCCCGCTGGGGCTACTTATATTACCCTGGAAGTCCAGCTCTCTAAAATATAAAACTTTACCTCACTTAGTGGCTAGATTGGTGTAGCCACTGCCCATTTCTAACTTCCTGCCCGGGTTCCTCTTGGTTCTACTGATTGATCTGCCTCGGTGAGCTGGTCGAGCACGACTGACTGATCCACGGCAGTCACTCTCCTTTGTATGATTTTCGGTTTCAAAATCTCTTATCTCGGTTAGCTGCTCCTCGGTGAACTCTTGCTGCTAGAGCTGCTGCGACGACTGCTTGAGCCGCGGTGTGAGTCCTACTTATATTGTATAGTATAGTGCCAGAGGGCTTCGGAATTCTTAATTTCCCACGGTGCTATTGGGGAAATTTGGTGTTTTACCGTTATGGGGAGTGGGAAATTGATGTGGTTTAACTATATCAGTGTTTCGGGGGTTCGGCGGTGCTTAAAAACCCTTATCTCTTCCGTTGCTGTTGACAGGTTTGGTCCCCTGCTATTAACAGGTTCTGGGACCTTTTATGACTTTGTGATGGCTGCGCGGAGCGGGAGTTGATGCAGTTTAACTATATTAGTTCCGTTACAATTTTATTTCAGCTAGGAAACGTAAAGCAGAACCAATATTTTGATTTAAAAAATGTTTCAAATTTTTTGAAAATGTGTACATTGAGAAAACTCAAAACGAGTTTTTTTGACCATTCAACGGGATCAATCAACTGAAACGAACATAATAGCCGTATTTTGCGCCTCATAGAATTAATAACTGGCGGTTTTTATGAAACAATTCAATTGCTGCTTTCGCTTCAGTTTGGGGCAAATATAATTTTAATGGCATCAAAGTAATGAATGCGATGATAGTATAAAAACAGCAACCTATTCATATCATGCATTACAATGCCACCATTTACCTTATGAAAAAGTGATTCTCCTCCGTTTAAATTGTCCATTTCAGATGCTTACTTAAGTTACATTACTTCTCCAAATTGCCGGAGCAGCTTGTCAGAATAATGCAGTAATTCGTATGACATGGCATAGGAGCAATGTCAAGTACTCATTCTGAAGACTCCATACCTCACAATACGAAAAGGAGAAGTTACAATCACTCACGTGGCATTTCGGTGCTGTAGATAAATCCACGACCTCAAGTTTATGCAAGATTAATGCAGCAGCAAACATAAAACCCGACAGTTTGTCAGTCTTACTGGGCCGTAATACAACTTTATTGCATCCAAGGACGAAATAATTCAGAGACGCATTAGGGGAATGGTTCATAAATTTGCCGCAAATACACCGAAAAGGAAAATGCTTTATTACAATGGGCACTGAATAATGCACTAGGGCGAAGTGTTTGAGTGCCGCCGAAAAGTACTCTATCTGGAAACGGTGTCCTTCTTGGCAAAGAATCTTAACTTTGTCTTTCTGCGCTTCAGGAATAAATTATCCCTCCCCGGAAGGCGGCTTTAACAAATATTCGCACGCATAGAGATCGGGTGAAATTGTGTTACTCAATCCAATTTGAGTCTTCTAGGATTCCTCAAAAGGAGAATGGCAGGTATGTGGATAGACAGGATTCGCTTCAATTCTCCTCAATTGGAGACGGTCCCAAGGGGATGCACGGTCAAGTTATTTTTGTGTAACATTTCTTCACGTACACATGTCCCTGCCATCATATTTGCAACGTAGTCCTGCTGAAATACTATGTCGGCCATTGGAGACTTTAAGTGAAGGGAATTAAGGGTCATGAAACTGCAAAATTCAATTTGAGGCGTGAATTTCTTTTAGACGCAACCTTCAAGGAGATGTGCTCTTGTAAGTGAGGAAAAAATTCAAGAGGCACAAGTTGGAATGATTACTGGAAATTAGGGTGCAATTTGCGAATAATTAATTAATTCTTCTCAACTTTCTGTCGGTTAAAAGCCCATTAAAGAAAATTGAAATCGTCGTTAATCGCTTTGTTCTAAATTGAGTAATTTGTAATAAAATTTTAAATATTTACTGCTATTTTGAGTAAAAAATCACCTGTTCTGATGTACAATTATTTAAAAGGTAAAAGCCTTACAATAAATTCATCCTGTTTTAGATACGATTGGGTATGTAAAATTAAAAAGCTTAGAATTTTATAATGTTGCTTTTACACTTTCATTTGCTTAAGTGGTATTGTTAAGATAGCATAGCATAGATTATTAAACCGTCATCGTATTGATAAATTGAAATGTTGGAATTAGAGATATTTTAATTTTGTTATGCTCTTCAATAATCTAATGAACAATTATAATAGTTTAAGAATTGCCAATTACCCTTGGAACATTTCTTTTTTATTCATGATATTTTTTCATTTTCGTTTATAGTTTAAATAAAATATAATACAGATCAGGTGGAAAGGCTATTGCTGTAGAAATAATTCAGGTAATTACAAATTGTTCAGATTTCGGACTTTTGCTCTTTCAGGTTTCCCATGCACTAAATTGAATCATAAATCAGATAAGTATGATACTGTTAATTAACCAAATTACCAAATTACATTTGAATTGTTAACCGCCTTCACCAAAACCGAGATGGTTCTAAATTCGAGGCGTATTTTTTTGTTTTTTATTTATTTATGTATTTTCAAACCGCGTGGACCGATTTTGATGATTCGGTTGGGGCATGAGGGATGAGCCAAACTTCGTACTGCGTGGATCGATTGGGATGGCCCGTTTTTTATCGTATAGAGTATGATCCGCCATTGATACTATGAAAAAAAATTGGTTTTTGGGTGAAGGTGCGGAAAGAGGTGATCTAACTTTGTAACGCGTGGACTTATTTAGATGATTCTATTTTCGATGTATAGAATATATTACCCATTGCTAGTATGACAAAAATTTATAGGGTTGGTGGAGGAGTGAAGCTTAACTCGCTCTATTTGTATCATGACAAAAATTATGGATTAGTATGCTAGTGGGCGTAATTTGTAGATCGATTTTGATGATTTTGTATTGGTTATAGAGAATAGGTTGCTCCATTGGCAAATCATAAAAAATGTTGCACTTGTAGCACTACGGGAAGAGGAGGAAGCGTAATGCTTGCTCGATTTTGATTATTCGCTTTTTGTGAAGTCAGTTCAACCTTTTATTTTAAAAACTATTTTTAAAAAATAGAAAGGAAAGCATAATTATACAAAATTTGCTGAAATAACTTTTACAACTTTTCCGCTTTCCGTTGCTTTAACTTGACCGAGTCTATGATAAAAAAAAAACATGCAGAACCAATCTTGATGAAATTATAAGGACAGCTCTGAAAAAATTAAAGTAGTTATAGCGGTATTTTGCTTATTAGTCCTGCGGCTCCCACATTTGTAAAACATTTTATTTGCCTTGAGAGGAGAAGATCATGGAGTCGCAGCACGTCCTCCCGAAGAAATTTCGCTATCATCCTTTGAGAAGAACAGGGAGGCGCAGTTCGAAACCAAAATGGTGGCCGACTTCCTGCATAATCCCGAACAAGAAAGAATGAAGACAAGCTTCGGCTATTATCCGTCGAAGAGAACGTTTATGTTGAAGAGGAGGATGCCGACGAAACTATGATTGAGGTACCCTCTTCCAGCTGTAGCATTGTTAAGGGTGGTGCTGATTAATCCTCACCACACCAAAGTAGTTTCAGTTGCTCTACTCTTCCAGCTGTCACTAAAAGGAGCTGAGTTCATTCTTGTTCAAAGACAACTATCAGGCGCTAAGTTACATTAGTTAAGGAACCTTCTTTCCTCGTCGATCTGGAATAAGCACAAAACTGCCCTCAAAAATAATCGACCTGACAAAGGTCCACTATATCGATTCTCAGCAAGGTAGGGCGGACAATAAAGCTACACAGATTTCTTGTCCTGCCCGAAAGAAAAGGAAGATCGGAAATTTTTTCATCAAATAAAAAGAACTAACAAATGGAATTCCTATAGGGATTCCTAAAAATTTTAAAGTTGGAGGAAAGCTTGTTATGATAGCTTAACAATCTTCGTGTTAGTGTAAAAAATTGAAAGCACTGCCGAAGCGGGTGATTTGCGTAAGATTCTGTCAACAAAACTAAGCACTCCCAGCCTACTAATGAAATAAAACGTAAGCTAGACCTCGTAGTTAAAACCCTGGAACTACGAGTTACTAGTTAGAATAATTAAGGCTACAGTAGGGCTGAGGTAATGCAACATACCTTCTTGAAACTATCATCAAAACAAACTATCATGGAGAGGGACTTGAATCAATTCGTTGCGCAACATGACCACCATGCCAGGGGTCCCGGGTTCGAGACCAGGTTTCCCCTTGAGCTTTTATTAAGAAATTAAAAATAATCCACTCCGTCTATGTGCTGTTTTTAGCTCGCTGCAATGCACAAACAAGACTGAAGTTTGCTCACTCCCTTATCCTAATTCCCTTTCGGCTAAAACCATGCCAACGCATCAAAGGATTGTCCCATAGGTTTTGACTACATCGTATAAAAAAACTATCGTCCTGGCGTACCAAGAGTGGTCTGGGCATAAACCCGGAAGAACAGAGTTGATATTCATCTTACGGAATCATAAATTTTTTTCTATTAACTTCAAAATACTTAAACGTAAAGGGACGGATGCGTTGTATTTGTGCAGAAAGAAAATATGCAAAAGAGGCTCTATGTCAGCGTTATTAGGCCTATACTAACATATGGTGGTAATCTCGTGGGCTGCACTGGAATAGGTGACTCACCAAAAAGCACTGGAGAGAGTTCAGAGGAAGGCAGAACTACTCATCAGAGATGTCTTCGGAAGTTCACCTAGCGGCGATGAAATACTTCGGTAAGCAGACAGCATTCCCAACTGCAATTAGGCGCAATTCACTACAGATTGGGACAAATACAGACTATGGACAATCCAACATTTTGGGTGATAGTGTAAAAAACGAAAAGCACAACCCCCCCCCCCCCCCCCCCCCAAATGGGGAAAATCAGTTCATGTTTAGACTGACCACTCTAGTTTGTAAGATAAAGTGGGTGGAGACGTGTACTCGGAATACCTGGACCTAGGCATTTTATTTTATTTTTCAGATTACTGCAATGTTTTCCAGGCAGAAATTATGGCTATAAAGGTAGCATCAGAATGTCTAGACGATGGAGTAATGTCATTAGATGACATCTGTATTTTCACAGACACTTAGGCTGCTATTAAATTTCTCACGAGAGTATATACGGCTTCTAAAGCTACCAAAATATGTAACTCAACTCTGAATGACATGGCTGAGCGCCTTAACGTGCACCTCACATAAGAACTTCTGGATAACTATAAAGCCGATGAGCTAGCGAGAATCGGCACTATTTTACCAGACTCGAATAAAACTCATCAATTTGGAAAACCGTTAGGTACATGTAAATTGAAAATCAAACAAACGTTCATCAAGATAAGCATTGTGCAAACGGAACATACTAATCACGCGGAAGATGTGGTTCTTCGCTTGTAAGCGTGCAGGCAGGGATGCTAATAGACTTGGCGCGCCCTCAAATGACTTTTGTAGGATCTACCAAAATGAAGAAAAAGAAGAGAAAACCATCTCTCTCTAGGACCTAATTAGGTACATCAGGAGTTTCCAATTAGGCCATTATGGCCTAAGTGTGCCTTTCCCTTGAGAGACTGCGACACTATAACCTAACTTCACCTATCTGTCTTGAATTTAATAATCTTAAATACATAACTTTGTTTGAAACTAAATTCTGTAAAATTTGCAATTTTATTTTATTTAGCAATATTTGGTATTAGTAAAGGTATGTAAGAAATGAAAAACGATGAAAATTTTTCAAATGTAGAATTCATAAAAAATGTGTTTTGAAACCATATTTTAGACGAACCTCTGAAGAAAATGGTCTTCCAATATATTGAGTATAATTTTATATTTCCAACGTAACTTAAATCAAAAGGAAAATTACATATTTTATTTTTTATTTTTTGAAGCTACCCATTCCTACGTAGAAAGAAAAAATCCGCATTATATTATCAATCAAGATTAATGGAAATAAGCATGTATTCTTAATCAGATTGGTATCATATCATGTTAAAGAATAGAATTGATGATAAGTATACTAAATTCCATTAGATTTGCTGAGTGATTTTAAAATCTACAATTCCAAGTAATTTAAGAAATATCTTTCAATTCTTTCAAGCACAATTGCTTAAACTTTAAGGATCATAATGTTAGATCAAATATAAATAAATATAATTTTAGATTTGTGAGTCTGAGTTTTTATTTTTTATTCTCAAATTACTAAATTCTACACTAGGTAGTAAACAGCGTCTAGGTCAAAAATATTGCATATGAGATATTCAATTAATTAAATTAAATAATAAAAAAATATTGTTTCTGTTACATTAAATTAATAAAATGCACCACAGACTTGTAGAATGGCAGAGTTTCTTTATACTGTAAAGTTGTCAGTAACCAAATGGTTGTATAAACTAGCTAGTCTAACTTTCGTTAAGCCGATTTAAATATATCCAATAACTCCAGTGCATCACCCTACGATACGCAATTTCAGATAAGCCTACAACCTTTGACACTCAACCCCATTACCACACTACGAAGACGTGTATTAATTCATTTTTTTCTCCTTCCTTGCAGCAAAAGTAAAGATTTATTGCGGTCCTTTATTTGTGATTTATCATCTCAAATCCTTCATCTTAGAAACAACAAATTTCTTATGTCATTTTTCATGCGACATATTTATGTACCCCACACATCTTATGATAAATGATGTCATTCTTGTATGCTGGGTCCTTGTGCACACTTCTCTGGATAGTGTGAACCGACTTTTAGAATAGAAGCTTTGCCGGACATAAAACTGAAATGCCAAAAAGCTAAGTCTGTGTAAATTAGAATCGGCGAATGAAAGACAATGTCGGCAACTCTCAAGATATAAATTAACCCCGTTCAGTATTCATAGTATTTCGGGCGTTTGACGCTCTTGATGGGGTCATTTGCATACTTGAAATATGTCAGCAAGGGATTACTCCCGGACATGAAAGCCAAGAGGAGCACCAAAGACGTGACAGCAAAACCCATTAAAAGATAAACAAGTGGAACAATATGCGACAATTGCAGCAGCATTTTAAATCTCCAGGCCAATAAAATTTCCGAAGCTGAGAGAATACTTAAGTGACGAGAACTTCAGAGGAGTGCTACTTTGTGAGATTTGAAAATTTTCTGTCAATAGCGAAAATAATAATTCAAATCAGCCATTTTTGTGTAAAAGCCAAAAAGTGAACATTTCTTACAAAATAAATGTGTAATCTTTAAGTATGATTAGTATTTTGCCATTTTAAGTAACTCAAATTAGTATGATTAGTAACAATCTTGCAATTATTTATTTATTCACAAAATTCAAGGCTGATTACTAAAAATGTAAATAAATAAATAAAAAAATACAGTATAGGACCAATAAAGTGAAATAAACAAAATAAAAAAGAGTTATCATGTTTACAAATCAATACAAATACATTTTAAATTTCATTAAAGAATACTAATACAACAAATGCTTTAGCCTAAAGCACAGTTTATCCCTCAGTTTGAATTTCGAAAAAATGAAATCATTGCGGCTATAAAAGCGAATAACATTGACGTCAACGGTTCTTCCAAACCATAGCTATTGCGACGAAGAGGGGCCTGGAGAAAGTCCTATATAACGGAGAGAGTAGGAACTTGGAGGAGAGAAACCCAAGCCTGACGTTATATGCAGGAAGAATCATAGGCTTATTCCATGGAAGGCCGCTACACTTAACCGCCTCAATACGTACAATGTGTACCACTTAGGATGGAGGCCAAACAGGACAGGCATAATCCAACAAAGGCTGAATGATAGTACAAAAGTGAAGTTTGCTGATAAAGAGATTGTTAAACTCCTTGCAGCATTTCTTTACGAAACCTAAGGAAACATCTTATAAGCTATAGAACCAACGTGATCAACGAAAGACAAATCTGGACCAAAAATAACACCAATATCCTTTACTCTGTCAGAATTAAAATACTGGAGGTCAGAGTTCAGTGCAGAGTAGTCATTAATGTCAGAGAAACATTTTAGCATCGCCGGCATAGCAAACAATTTTACAGTTTGCCAAGTTTGAACCGATGTCATTGATAAGAATAACAAAAAGAAGCGGACCTAAATGACTGACCTAAGGTAAATCAGAAGTGTTTGATATTTCATTAGAGAGATAACCCAACGTCAAAAAAATTGGAAAGAAACCTTAACGTGATTCGTTTGAAGACGAGCAACTTGTGATCTATGCGATCAGAAGTTGAAATCTATTAAAAACAATTTATACACAATCAATTTTTTAACAAGCCTCGATAGTTTAAGAATTCAAGAAGATTGCTAGTAGTTAACGTGCCTTTGTGAAACCATATTGGAAGGAACGCAAGAAGAGCGTAGAGTGAAAACTAAGGACTTCCAAGACACCATTGCTTCGATGACTGAAAGATTAGCAATCGGTCTTAAAGTGGAGTTATCGTCTTTTCTACAGTTTTTGTGAAGAGTAAGAGCGGTAAGGACTTCCAGAATTTATCTAAATACAGCAGCACATGAACGAAAAATGCCGAGCATTAGACAGAGTTGGATTTATTATTGGAGCGGCATGATCACAACGACATGGTTTCAGGTTTCGAACCTCGGTCTCCCCATGAGCTTTTAAATAAAAGTAAAAAATCCACTCAATCTCTGAGCTGTGGTTTAGCTCGCAGAAATGCAAAAGCAAGACAAGACATAATACTCTTCCGGTCGAAGCCATTCTAATGCACCATAGGGTTGTCCCCTAGGGTTTAGCCACTTCATAAAAATATAAGGAAGGACAGGATCAAGAGGATGCCCATAATTATATATATGTATATCCGTAAAAATAAATTAAAAGTGGGTGGAAAATCAATTGAAAGATTTTATTGTCAGTTAGACATCTGTGAAATAAAATAAGATCGTTTAATAATGTATAATTCCTTTCAGATCATTTTGATGTTAATACGCTTCGATTGGCACTTGAATGAATTCAGTATAATTTTTTGTTCGTGTTCGATTTTGTGCTAGAAAGAAATGACTGCTTACGCACGTACGTAAAGTTGTCGGTAAAGTAAGTGATAACGTGCTGGCCGATCAATCCGGAGGTCCCCGGTTCGAATCCCACCGACGGCGACCGATAGTTGTTTTTTGCCATTTGCAACTGTTTTCCCGAATCGGATGAAGTTCTTCTGCCGTCTCTTGCAGCACAAGGGCTTAGGGAACTAGAGACCTTGAGACATATGTAAAAGTATGTTGAAAATTTATGTTTCTATTTTCGGACCCATTACTTTAACTTCCTATACTAGGAAATTATTTTTCTTATATAAACGGGCCGATTACCACACATTCAACCAAATATATTAACTCTTCTACCCAAAGTTTTCACTCTGTGGTAAGCTAAGCACGCTTTGGGAACCAAAGTGGCGAGCCCTAGTTTTTGAGCCTCTTCTCTACCAAAACTTCTTCATATTCTTCCCAAAAGATTTGTCGCAATGCAATTACTTATCTGAACTCTCTACCTATGATGATGACTAACATGTTAAGATGAATTTCGAAAGACCGGTTATTACTTTGCTTTGATTATCGATTTATGACTACCGTCAGCCTACATATGTATGTTATGTTGCTCTACAAGGTAGAATAAATTTTTTTTAACATGTTTTTATTATTCACAGTTGTTTGTCATGTGGTTAATATTTGCCTTCGGTGACCAATTCTTACATCTCACTCGTTGTGTCGGCATTATAAATTCTTGTTTGATAGCCGCAAATACAGCCATCCACGACATATGTGACCAAAATATATGAAGGAAACTCTAGAACGGTGATTAATTTTCAGTTATTGCTAAATTAATTTCATTAAATCCCTTAATTAAACAATATTTACATAATACAGGGTGTTTTGCAGGGGGTCAGGGGAATTTCATGGTGTTATCAATCCTATTTTATTTGTATCTTTTGATCTGCCAATCAAACGCCAAACTTATACTATCCCAATAACACTTCCAAAATTGTTAGCAATGTTGATCTAACTTCTATCATTGCAGGTACAGTCACTACCAAACGTTTTTGTTTTGAAATAATCTAAAATTCAGCATTTCTCCAAATTTTCTCCGAAATGCATGTATAACTATATCACTACGATAAAAATATCATACGTTCATTTAAACACTTCTTTACCCTTATATTTTCCTAATGAAAGGTACTTTACATCAAACACAATATGTAAGCAAACAAATCCCGGATGGATTGCCTAATTATATCAGGTCAAGGTAACCCTTAATTAAAAATTATGTAACTAATTTTTTTAATCTCTACTCTTATTTATTTTCTCAAAGAATTCATTACCAATCGAGAATACAAAGCATTAGAAACAAAGAAAAGTTAGGTTGTCTATCTTTTACTGCTACCTAATACCGGGATTCCTGGTATAAGTAGTGATAATTTTGTTCTCCGCAGTCCCGAAATCAATAAGAATAATTGAAAAAAAATTTTTTTATATTATAAATTTTATGGAATTTTTTGCGAATAGTACGGTTTTGTGACTAATAAAAAATAAAAGTAATCAATTTTATTTTGGAAAGTATTAAGATTTATTGGCTCATAAATAATTATTTGTTTAAATGATTAAATGAATATTATAACAAATTTTTTCACTGTAAAATATTAAAGTTCTTAAGATTAGAAACTCAATGAAAAAAGTCCAATGAAAATCCATTCACTGTAGATGAGTTCCGAGATTTTAAAATTAGTACGGCTAATTGCACCGCAGTAAAGGTTGTGCTGTTGTTTTTCCTCTCAAACGTCCACATAAAATTTTCCTGAAAACTGAAAATTCTACGTAATGCTATTAGTTTTCAGCTTCCGGTAGTTTTAAAGAAAGGAAAAATCTTAATTTTCGGAATAATCTTTCATGCAATAATAGAAAAATTCTCTGTGTCTGTAACTTGGAGTATTCTCTTAGTGGCGGGTAAACTGTTCAATAACTGCAAAAGAAAAGACCAGACGATGTGAAGCATTTAGCCACATGCTCACGAGATCGCATTAGCAATCAAATCACCTTCTTATGTCCAAAGTAATGGACATAAAAGCCCCATGAACAGAAATGAAGATATCCTTGGAGGACAATAAAAGAATAAGTTAATGTGGCTCCATGTTTAATGCAGAACTGCTCTTAGAAAAGTTTATTAGGTCATAAAAGTAAGTAAACTAGCCTTCCAGTAGGAACTGCCCCGGGTAAGGTGCTACAAAATTCGAATATGTAGTTATACTAGATAAATAGATAATCTTAAAAAACTTTAAGGTTATCAAGTATGCCTACAACCATTTATTCATTTGCTCTTCACGAAATTGTAAAATAAAACAAAACCGAAAAAGACCCCTGCTGTCGTATTAAAATTTTATTATATTTGATTAACCATTTATATTCATGATGATCATAAAAGTGGTCCTATATCGGACCAATGGAATATTACTTCTGCTTTTCACAGGATACTATGCAAGTCCAATAAAACACGAAAGAATTTCTCTACATAGGATTGTATTCCACAAAGGCAGTGCAACACTGTCCTACTGAATCATCTTAGAAATTATTCATGACCTTTCTGCCGACTGAGGGCATTTCATAGGTTTTTCAGATAAAGTTCCTCCTATGAAAATTTTATAAGATTTCTGGAAATAAGGAAAGATAATAATGACTTGAAAATAGCAATGTCAACTTCTCAATTAAAACAAAGTTTTTATGTCGTAAGGACCATAGGCTAATTTTATCTGAATTGAAATTTAAATAAGTTGACTTCTACCTCATTTCACATATAGGCAACTGTAATGACACCCACCATACACACCCTCGATATGTAGAGACATCCTGCATTAGCATGTTTCACATCCGCGCTGATTCGTACCCTTTCAATTGAAGATGCCATTGCAAGGAAAGAAACCCACTCAGTCGTGCAAATGATATACTTTTGGTAGTTCCTCGAGTGAGAAATGAACTCTTTTAAGCGAATTTTCCATGCGATTTCAGTTCAATGCATAGTAATGAGGGGTCATCGAAAATCGAATAAATCATAGCCCGGCTCGGTTTAGAATTTTTTCTATTATCGCTTGAATAGTTTTCATTTTCAGATAAGACTACGCTGGAGAGACATCATTTTTCATTTTCACGAAAAAATGTCCTCTTACTGAATGGTCGAATGAGTAGGTGACGTTTTACTTTAAAGGTGAAATATAAGGACATTAAATATAATGTGGAACAGGAGTGTGCAGAACATTTTTAAGTTAAAGCAATGTATCAGTGATTTTACCTATGGTTTTGTCAGGTAGGGGCTCGCACCCCGTAAGTAGTTGTTTAGGTAATACGAGTTTTTGTTATATTAGAACATGCAATGAAAGCGCGCTATAGCACAAAACAACAATCCAAGAAGTTAACAAGTACTAGTGTTGATGCACTTGTTGCGCTAGCAATAATAAGATTTAACTTTTGATTTCAATAAAATTTTTTGCACATTGACTTGTTATTCATGTGTTTAATTATTTAATTTAAGGAAGAGACAGTAGATATATAAGTCTTTCATCTTAAGTATAGAGAAGTTTGCATCCTTCATGGCAGGGCTGTTGAGGTTAGCTGTCAGTGTAATTATCGATAATAAACTAAACGAGGCGTCATAAATTCGAATTCGACTCGAAAATAAGAAAACGATTATTCTTAATAAATTTGTGATGTGGATGACTTAAAAATATTCCAAAAGAAAAAAATCCGGAACAAAAATTTTTTAACGTTCGGCCAACCAGATTATGCCGGCAATAGGAAAAGGATTAAAAACGAGGGATTGTCCTTTCACATTTTCTTCCCAATATTCAAGTGTTATTGCAAAGAAAGCTATTAGCAACAATTCAGCTGGGCTTACACTAATCAAAGATGTCTATATCCGACTAGAATTTAAAGTAATTTGAAAACGTGTACTAATTGCTATTAAGACACTGTCTAAGCAGGCCCTTCAACTGCAGCCTTGAGAGATTAAAGTCGAAATTGGCGAAGTGTTGGTCAAAGAGGCGAGATATCGACGTGATGGGCTCGTGCATCCCATACAGAGTACGATGACTAGAGATGTGCAGGAAGTTGCGATTCCTCAAGGTGCGTTGCGGGATAGAGATGTTCACGGCAGCCAGTAAATCGGGTGAATAATTGTACCCTGCAATAAATCAAACAAAAATAATAGTTTGGAGATGTTACGCCTCTTTTCAAGGGAGTCAAGAGAAATTAGCCAGAAGCGATCAATATAAGAAGGAAGTGACCAGGGATCAATCCAGGGAAGTCCACGGAGAGCAAACCTAAGGAATCTGCGCTGCACTGCCTCGACGCGGTTGACGTGAACAGCGAAATAGGGAGCCCACACGGGGCTAGCGTATTCCAAAAGCGGCCTGACGAAGGTACAGTAAAGCAGCTTAGTTAAGTAGGGATCACCGAGCTCCTTAGACCATCTTTTAACGAAATCCAACATCGAGTTAGCCCTACCAACGATCGAGTCCACATGATCATCGAATGAAAGGCGAGAACTGAGGACCACACCCAGGTCTTTCATCTTATCAACCCTGCCCAAAGTAACGCCATCGACGGTGTAGTCAAAGAGGAAAGGACGTCTCTTACGGGAGAAGGTCATCGATAGAATGTGCCCAACTGATGCCGGGAAAATTGAGGTCGCCAAAGAGCACGATGTCATCCGAGGGAAGTAAGGAGCCGGACAAACTGTCAACAGACACAGCGAGCAATTCGTACACTTTGGATGGTGAACAAGGGGGGATATAAACAGTCAACACAAATAGGTTTCTGGTAGGAAATCTCAAGGCAACGCACAAAAGCTCGAGGTCACGGAAATCGGAAATGTCAACGACCGAGCACGAAATACCCTCCCTTCTGACCGCGCACAGTACCCCCATCGCCCAGACGAGAACAGGGGCCTGAAAGGTAGCGATCCCGCCGAAAAACCTGGAACTCGGGTCCAAAAAGCTCAGAGTCAGTGATCCCGGCACAGAGCCAAGTCTCAGTCAGGCAGACAATATCTGCGTCGGACGAACAGGAAGAGGAGAAAAGCAGCGCGGTTTTAGATCGCAACCCGGTCACGTTGGCATATTGGAACAAACAGCGGTATATGTGCGGCCAGCGTGGCCATGAGTAGGCGACCATACCGCCGGGAACACCCACCCATTAAGAGATGTTGTTAACGATATCAGTCTCAGAAGTATCTGGGTGAACCCTAGACACAAAGACACATCTGGGCCGCTGTGCCGGTCTCAGCCTGGTGGCACCAAGGCGAGGAAGACAGTCGCTCACCTCAGCCCGCACAGAAATTGCGCCTGAACCATGAGTGTCGGCATTTGATGATACAACCGGCGGAGCAGGGACAACATGGATGCGTGAACGGCGAGCACGCCTGTGGCCAGCACGGGAACGATGGCTCACGGCCCGGCCAGCAGCAAACTCTTATTTAGAAGATTTATATATGAGCCACGCAGAATACAAATCGATTAACTCCGCTTTCAATTTTTTCTAAAAAATATCGTCAATAAAAATTATTAACAAATTTATATTGTTATAAACAAACAAAATGTTAAAATCAATTTTTAGACATTGCCCCACCCTCGTAACAAGCTTTTAGTATAACCATCGTATTCTACGTCCGATTTTCCATAAAAAACGTATTTTTAATTACTGAAGAAATTATTTTTACTTCTAGACCTTTTTCTGGCTACCTCATTGACATAATCTTGGCCTTTGTATGTCAGCATATAGCTGCTGCAACGTCTCTCCATGCTTCTGTGTTCGCCTCCGTAGCTGTAGACGGTAGACCTCTTGCATGTGCTGGTTGCCGTATCGTAATTCTAAGGCGTGTCTCACAGATGAATAATCGTATCTTAGCTCTGCTGGTATAGTCTGTAACAGTTCTGCAGCTGCTCCTCTGAGTGCTTAAATTATAGCTGTAGCTTTTTCCTCGTGAGTCCAAAAGTTCATTTCCGTTGCTGTCTCGAACTGAAGTCTCTATGTTTGGCAGGGCATTTGTCTGTCAAATGTTGGAGGATGAAGTCTTTTCCTCACAGTAACATCTGTAGATAAACTCGCTGAATGCCGTTTCTGGACACTCTCTAGTTCAGTCCTAATTTCTCCGAAACTTTTCTTTATGAGAGTTCCATTTCACATTTAGCTTCTTTTATTTTGAGCTGTCCAGAAACTTCCACCTCTTCCAATCTCTTTTCAATATCTGACTTTATTTCACCCATTTTATAATCCATATAACTTTCGAGGTTGATTTTGATAAAGTTATCTATGGTCTCCAGTTTCTTCTCTACAGTTGATTCCAAACCTTCAAGCTGTTTCTGCATAGAAATTTCCATCTCGGCTTTCACTTCTTCAACTGAGGCTTTAAGGTCCGCTACTGATGACTTTAGTTACGGACGCTTCCATCGTCGCTTTCAACTCTGCCGTTGATAATTTCTGTTCAGCCATTGATGGTTTTATTGGTGATTTCTGTTCAGCAATTCCTGCCTTCAACTCGGCTGATGATGTTTTCTGATCTTCCTTGGAAGATTTGATCTCACACATCAGAGCATTGGGAAGATCTGTTGGAGTATTTGCTTCTTCTTCTTCTGGCTCGGTTTCAAAAACAAAAACCTCTAGATCCTTTCCTTCCTTTTCCATGGCTTCTTGTAGTAACGCTACCCGGGCACATTTATTTCCAATTGAGGGTAGGGTACGTTTACTTAATTCCCCCTTCAAGTCTTGAACACGTAAATCCTTCAGTTTCCGCCCCATATTTAGATTGGCTGCACTATTTCACTTTAATTTCACAGTCACACTTTTTTTTTAAGTTCAATTTTTAGTCTTTCTTAATTAATACCACTTCTGACACCAATTGTAACGTTCGACGGATTAATTAAGACGCTTATTTTCAATCACAAATGTTCACAATTTTATTCACTTCACTTAATTAGTTCGTTTAACAATTTTCTTTACACGTTGCCTTCACAATACACTGTTTGACTTTACAAATTAGCACTTATCACTTAGCTGGTTAAAATACAACTAACTATTCGCAGTATCACATATAAACCCTTCGCAGTCTAAATGACGACTAAACTAACTTCTTTCCTAGATTTCTGGTCACCTGGGGCATGCGCATTACACGGTTCACTATTTACCTCTTCAATCACGACTAAACTAACCAAATTGCTACTCAGTATTTTAGTTTATTTATATTACTTAGCTTAATTCTAAAAGCTTCAATAAATTAGTTCTATAAATTTCAGTTATACATTTTTACCTCTCTTCACCTACATTTGCTCTCCTTGATTCCTATTTTCGTTTTCATAGTCAACCTCGTGCACTTTACAGCATTTTAAATTGACAAAAATTTTCCAATTAGCTATTTACCAGGATATCTAATTTATTTTAGCTATTAATTATTAATTTATTATAGCTATTTAATTGTAATGAAATTTATCCTTCCCTGAATATAATTTATTTTCTTTTCATAAAATCAATTTCAAACACCAATGACTCGAAATCATTTCTCTGTGGGTGGAATCGTTTTTGCAAAACAACGTCCAATATTTGTAATGTTTGCCTGCTTGTGAAATAGGTCTATTTAATGACGCACAAGGTTATATCTTGTATCAATTTCCAATACAAACATGTTGCTGCACACATCTAATAAATAGTGCTTTAAACAAAGCAGAACACCTTATTTTTGGGATCTGCCAATTTTAAATCAAAGTTTTAAAAACATAAAGTTATCGGATAGGTGGAAAGTTATAAATATAAACCATTCCTGTTAGTGTCTGACATGATGTAGAACTCACGTAAAGTGTTCACCCCCAAAAAGGATCTCGGAATGATAAGACAAGGGGAGAATTCTCATCTAATTTGTAATTTTATGTAAATTCCGACTTTTTACGATTGTTCTTTTTTAATTATAAGCAGACCATTAATTTTCTTCCGGTCCTAGGGAAACGTAGAAAAGTCAGATGGAATAAATTGTGAAGCGGGTGCAAGACATTCATCGGAATTAGGTGCTAAAATGGTAAGAAAAACTTTAATTTAGTTCGTCTGAAAGAGGGGAAGTGTGCTTTTATAGTCGATTGCTGTCGATATAAAGAAATGAAAGTAGCCGTGCTAAATAGAACTGGGATTTTGGAGAAATTTTAAATATCATAAAAATTAGGTAGTTCGATATTTTCGAGCGAATAGCGTACTCTGGAGGAAAATGTCACGCACTTTTGAGAAATATTTTTGAAGAGCTTATCTCAATTTATTACGTAAAATATCTTGGATTTCTGTGCGTGAGGTTGCTCTAAAAATGATAAACCTTTTAAAAGTATTCAATATGGATGTAATGGGTCATCCCATAAATAATGCAGTTTCTTATATATATATTCGTCTTAAACCCAGTGATGGTAGCTTTTCTTCTAGTGCTCTCTTGAGCCGCTCAATCTGCTCGCAGTAGATCTTCTTGGTTATCGTATGATTTGGGTTTAAAAGTTCAAAGTGAACTACACCCTTTATATTCCACCAAACAGATAACAATACCTAACGAAGGCGATGAACTTCTCTAGATTGGGGTGTCGGTGTTTCTCCTTTATCTACCCACTGCCTTCGGCGCTGAACGTTTTTGTCACTATACGATTCAAAACAGGTTGAAAAGCTTATGTGGAAACAATTAGCCTAATTTACTG
Source organism: Leptarthrus brevirostris (assembly GCA_964036015.1). Taxonomy (NCBI): domain Eukaryota; kingdom Metazoa; phylum Arthropoda; class Insecta; order Diptera; family Asilidae; genus Leptarthrus; species Leptarthrus brevirostris. The sequence goes on from OZ038373.1 coordinate 99,264,919, forward strand.
ACGATGGCATGCAAAAGTCAATGAATGGTTGAATGATCAAATTCGAGCTTCTTGCCTAGTTTGGATGGGATTTTCTTTCACCAGAGTTTGCAGGGCGTCCTCGTCGAGCTTAAAAGATTTTTCAGGACGAGGCTCCTCGTCAACGGTGTATGCAGTACCCGGCTCGGAATTTCAGGAATCACCGTGGACACTGGATTACGCTTGCTCTCTGATCCCTACATACTGCATGAAAATTCCTCGCACTTGCTGCTTTTCTTGAACTCATCAAACAAAATAGGTCGAATATGCTTCTTTATCCTATTTAATACCTGTTTTTACACCAAGTTGATGTATCCCCACCCCGTCCGACTTTTCGTGCATGTAATTGAAAAAACAGCATCTTTTATAAGATAATGGGTCTGCCGTCTTGAATTTTGAAAATCTGACATCAGATTCATGAACAGTGACCCCCGAAAATACACAAATTTTTATCGATATTCGGTGATTTTAAGTAGATTTCATTCATACCTTCTAAAAGAATTTGGAGGTCAAGTGATTTCGGCCGCCATGTTAATTTCATCATTTTGAAAATCCATTTTAGCCACTCATTTTTCGAAAGTATATTTTGCAGACGTCACGATTTGTGGATAGGTGGGGTGTTACAGGGTGTTTCTTAAGTCGTGTGCAATAATGAAGGAACTGATAGATCTAGGTGAGAAAAGAGAAAGTTGTATTGGATTGGAAATCTTCAGCCCTCGCAAACCACGCCGTATCCACCTACCCCGATAATTTCCATTCAACAGTACAGTTCTTCCGCAATGTGCGGGCGCTACATCATGTTGATAAAGCCTGTTACTGTACGCGTGTCACATGGAAAGGATAAAGTCCTTCTTCTCGTAATAATCTTCAGTAATCTTCTCCTGCGACACTTGCTATGCGCCTTGTACTTGTAGTAGTATTAATTCTGAAGAATTTTCTCCTCCATTTTCCCGAGAAGAAAGTAACTTAGACTTTTGATTGGTCGAATATTCCACATAGTGAGGAAAACTGAATTTCTATTTAGAGAGCAGCAGTAACCGGCAAAACTTTTAAATTCCGAGTTAGAATAAGGCTGGTTTCAGCTGATTTGTTATTTGAATCATGTTCTAATTTATAGATCATAACAAAGTTATGCAATAATGGGTTGATAGTGTTACTCAAAGTTGACACAGGGTTTTTGGTGCTGCGGAATGAGGTCATTGCGCTGCTTGCTTTATTTACGGAGGGTCAGTTACATTATGTTTTCCATGTAAGCTGTATAAACAGGCTTTCTTATGTTTTAGTAAATAGATATTTCCTTTTTCTGGTAACCCAAACATATAACAAAACATACTTATTTAATTTTATACGTACTTTGTCGTTTTATTTTTAGTTTTTTTTAACAAAATCAAATAAATACAAAAACAAATCAAATCAGAAACAAAGAGGTGACGTTAAACACGCTGTCTGTTCAAATGGCATTTTATTTGAGGTTTAGATATGTTTAAGTAAAGTGCATCCCAATGATCATTCGAAAGACAAAGAATTAATAGGTTCGTTAAAAGCGTAGTTAGGCAGACAGATATAAAGCAAGTCATAATTCCCAAAAGAGCGACAAGGAACTAAAATATTCAGACAGGTTAGTAGCTGGTCGTAGTGGTATTAATTGTACTCTGCTAACATTCATAAACGAACAGAATCCCAAATACTCGCGTCTCTTCTGTAGACTGCCCACAGAAAGAAGTTTTAGTATATTCGTGTAGTGGGCAATATAACAGGATTGTTCTATAGAAGGCTACAAAGCTCAAATGTAAGAACCTACGTTATTCGCTTCGAAGAAAATAATATGAACCAAATAAAATGGTGAACAGACCGCTGAAGCGTACTCTAAAATCGATATAACTAAAAAGCAATAAAGAGTCTTGGTGACAAAACAGTCATCAAACTCACGATACCATTTCTTTGCGAAGACCAAAACCAAATATCTACGCCGATAGTTGTTCCCGATCTTGTATTCGATATTGTTCGATCATTGTTTACTTTTAATTTTAGTTAGTTGTCTTCGATGTTCACGTTAAAATCGCCGCTGGTATATTATCCCAACTTTTGATCCATAAAGCTGCATCTGTTGCAGGTTCTCTGTCCCACAACATTCTTCATGGAAATGCCTCGACCCCGCATAAATAGATAGTTGTAAACCTACCTTTATAAAAGCAATATTGGAAGTGCCCATAAATTGATTAAAGTCAAAAACAGCGAATCATAACTAAGCGCCCAAAGGAACTTACCAACTTTAGATATATTATCAACAAATCGTTATTTACATTGTACCTATTGCACTTCCTATAGTGCAAAAAAAATACAGTTTCTAAAACATGCAAGCCTTTTGTTTTCTTACGCTCTTCTGCAAATTCATTCTATTTAACATCGATATTAAGGAACATCGACTTTTGCGTTCGATTATTATCGATTATCGATGTTTAGATGTTGACATCGATGTCAATATCGAAGTTATGTCAACATCGCTCATCCCTATTCCCAACTGCTAGACATCGCGTTTGTTTACAAGTGCTTACATTTCAACTGCTCATGGAACTAGTCGGAACGTGGACGTCAGCAGTTTGTCTCGATTTTTGTGCTCGCAGTTTACTATTTGTCGAGAAAAAATGAGTGAAGAAAAAGTGAAGAGATTACAAAAACACCCAAATGAAGGAGAATGCGGTGTGCACCATTGCAAAGTGCATAGGAAAAACGGTAAGTAGTACCATATACAGGGTGGGCAAAAAGTTGTTGATCACTTGTATTTGTCATTAACAGTATGCGAAACCTTTGCTTCCTTCCTCGTGCTCTTGAATCCAGAAAACCTTCTTTTGTCATTCTGTTACAAAATGCTAGTTGGTCTTTTATGTTTTTTTCAGTAAGAAGCGGATTTATAAATAAGAATTAAGAATTAATCCTTCTAACTCAGAAGGCGCACTTCATAGGCAGAAGCCTAGAATCATTTGACCTATTCGTCCCATATAACAATATATGGAGGCGAATGAGGCTCCCACACCCATGCAAATAATATTAGTAATCAAATTAACACCCGAATAAAATACGCCATTATTCGAGGGACGTAAGCATAGCGAAGCAAAGGTCTCGCATCCTTTTTTGATTGATTGATTGATTAAATTTGGAGGTGCCAGGTTCTCAAGCGCCGCGGCCACTAGGGCCTATTGTGCTAACCCTCTCAATTCCTTATAGTAAGCCGGTCCCTCCGAAGAAGCTCAACAGCTCCCGCAGTTGGCAGTCCTTCAGCCCGCTCGGTACCAGGGTTGGTTTCCCGAATAGGCTAAATCTGCTCCTGGCTACTGCAGGGCATTCACATAGCACATGTAATGGGGTCTCATCCTCCTCCAGACAGAGTCTGCAGGTGGGGTCGATGGGTCTGCCTATCCTCACCAGGTGCTTCCTTAGCTGACAGTGGCCGGTTCGCATCCTGTTTACTGATGAATCGTTAATTGAACTCTTTTCTGCTCCTAATAGACAGAATTATAGAGTTAGAACAGCAGATCCGAATACAATTGCACCTAAAGTTTTTTTTAATGACAAATATAAGTGATAAGAAAATGTTTGTCCACCCTGTATTTTATTGAATACACTGCAAATTAAGTAATAATAGAATCAATCAGTAGAACCCTTAGAATTACTGCTTAATCTGAAACCACATTTTTTGTTGCCAATTTAAAGCTGCGTTTTCTACAAAGTACTTTGTAAAATTCTGCCTAATTTCAAACCCATCTGCTGACGCACACCCGCCTGTTCTCTTTAGAAGAGTAACGTTTGATCGAGTATCAATTTTGGAGTCATATTCGTAATACGGTCAGCCTTTTTTTTATAAATGTCCATCCCTCAACATATTATGAAGGCAGCATGCTACAGTAACTATGTTTATGGTGTTAATGGTGAAACTGATAATATAATAATATATAATAATAAGACTTAGGATTAAAACTAATTTACTGCTTGAAGATGATGGCCGGGCACGCGTAAAATTTTTTAGGAACTAAATTCACAGGAAGATACTGAAATCTACTCGAAAATCAATGAAACAATCAGAAAATCCTGTGACAAGTCCGCAGCTTCCAAACCATTCACTATAACTTTTTCTGGAACACCTAATATTACTTTAACAAGAAAAGGTCGTTACAGAGGAAATACAATAAAGATCTGAAGAACGAATGCGACTTATGTCAGAAATGATTGCAAAAAAGGAAGAAGAAGATGACGTGGATGTTGTTATGAAGAGCATTGCAATTCGCGTAGAGAGGCTTACTGCTCATTTAATTACAACTGCAAAAATGAAAATTCTGTCAATTGTGTCGGAACATCAATCACAATAGACACTACTTCGATTCGTTAGCCTCCATGCCAGGCTCAATAATCAACGTTCCGCTCTTTACGTCAGCTGCAATCTTCGTCCTTTTCTTTTTCAACTATAAATTCATCATTTCTTCCAATGCAGGAAACAGCAAATGACATTGAGGAAGCTATTTATATGTATCTTGTCGAGTTAATATGGACCATTCAAAATTGTACACACCACAATATATTGAAATAGAGTGTTACTTACCTGAAAGTTAATGCAAGTTTTCTTTTGGCGAAATAGCATTTTTCACACCTTTAACTCTTAAATCTTCTTGTACCAAACTTAAAATAAACTCGTACGGTTCTTTATTAATTCGTAAATTGTCGTAAATTTCCATTCGTTAGTATGTGATAATACTCTTCTTTATCATGAGTCTAAAATAATTTGCTTGAAGGTTGCCTGTAACTTAAAATTAAATGTAGTAATTCTTCCTCCTCTTCCTCGTCTTAGTGCAATATCATAAAATGATGTCCATATTGATAAAACACTTTTGAAAATATCACACTGTGCGTCGCAGAGTTGCGATAAAACAGCAGCGGCATCATGAGTTGCAACACAGCCTACTCTAAATACAAGCTTGGAAGCTAACATTAACAGCTGAGCATTTCTGATGTAAACAAACTAAAATTTGCCACAGTAGTCATTAGGAAAAGTTTGGGGAATTGTACTTTGTCGTAGTATTTATCGCAATATATTTAAAGTCTTAAATTGGATTTTACAGGAAATGTTTTGAACATAATATAAACACGAAAACTATCTTGTGCTCGTTTTGTTGAAGTATTGAGCTTAAAATGCGTCAATGACATCAGCGTTTCTCTTTGGTTTTGGGTTCCAGAGTGTGCAGTTTTATGTGTGTGTGCAAGGATTGGTTAATCTGTAGTACAACGAAAATGAGATAATGATGACACGCTTGTTGGTTAAATGGCTGAACTGTCATGTTTTCCGGGCTTGTATCTAGAGTAGGATGTGGTTGCAATTATATGAACGTCAGGCGTACGAGATGTACGCAGCAACGAGTTGCAATAAAGTCGCTCGGGACCATTGATTTCATTTTATACCTCAAGATCATAGGATTTCCATACCACGTACAATAACAATCATTTTTCTAAACCCAAAAATTAAAAAAAAATTAAAAGGAAAATTTTCAAAATATTTTTGTTCGAAATGAAAAAATTGCTTTTTGTCCGAAAAATTTAAGTTTTAACATCAACTTTTTTAATCCATTTGCAGTAACAAAAAAATTACAATGTCTTTAACATCATTGCGTTATCTGTCAATATATATTAATACCGTCTAGAACACTAAAACTGTAGAAAATATGCGTTAAAATGTAAGACTGGTTCATTTCATGGTAAAAAAAATGTCAAACTGTTTGTGGACAGGGGGAGATAGACCCCACAAGACCAAACAATTTTTAGCTGCCACTTAAGCTATTTCAGTATAGAATTTATAAATCGTATGAAAATCTGAATCATTTATGCGCGGTAATTTGTTCGAGTGTTAACCTACGAATATTTTCATACTACTGTTTTCATGATGTATTAATAAAATTTTTGACTGATTATATCTTACTAGTTTATTCGCTTCTATTACAAGAAGACATTCTGTTGCTATGAAGAATGCAAACCCCAATGCAATCAATTCTCAAAAGAAATCCTAACATGAATTTATTATTGACAGAGAGCCCATAAATCTTCAAAGGAAAGAATAAAAGGGGAAAATTTTACACATCTCTAACTTCACATTTTTTGGGGTTTCGCGGGTTTCCAAATTTTATAAATATGTATGTAATGGGATGGTCGCACCCCAAAGAACAACCAGTTGCAACTCGTTTAGACTTGACAGAAGTGTTCTTCGAGTAATACAATATAAATCCAAGTGGCTACAAGTCCCTTAGGAATTTTTCAAACTCTCGATATATATTTAAAAAGGATGATCATAATTCACAATTTGAGGAGAAATTTAAGAAGGTTATGTAAATATTATAAATAATCTTGATTTCCATAAAAAAGTAAGATGCTACTCTGGTGCAAAATAGTTCGGCCAACCGAAAATTTCTTTAGAAAAAGTTAGATTGATTTGAGCTAATATAGTTTAAACAATTGTTTGTTGTTGTCTATTTATTTAATATAGTAAGCAGTTCATTACTATCAATAATAGCGCTGTAAAAGAAGCGCGCAAAATATTCACATTTTAATCATTTATACAGAATTCCAAAGAGACTGGGTGCATTATAACATCATTCAGAGAACGTATTTCAAAACTTAAATATTTTTTTTAAAAATATAAATTTGATAAAGCTTTGTTTGGAAATACGGTACTAAAATAAATATTAAATAAAATATATTTAAATCTGTACTCTACATTGTCTTATGTTCTCTTATTTTAAAAAAATTTCATAACGTCATATTCGGCAACGTTCTCGAAATGACCGTTCCCGAAATGATTTTTCAACGCTTCGTATTATTTTAAATAGTCATTGGCCATCTTGGGCGCCAATATGCAACACTGGCGGAAATAGAACAGCATTATTTAATGGAATTAAGACTAATTATTTTCACTTATCGTAATGTTAATGATTTTGAGGCGTTCCCGTTATGATGTTCTATTGATGTACGGTACCAAAATACATAACTGAAATAATCTAACAAAGAAAATTAATTGAAAACCGCCATAAAACAACCGAACGCTGTATACACTAGAGAGATTTCATCGTGCGACTGCACAGTAGCGCCTCGCTTGACGTTATTGGGCACTACTTTTTGACAGAATAGAGTGCGTTCACGAAGTGCCCTACAAACTGCCGGACAAAGTTATACGTAAGACAAATGTGAAGTTACTTACATTTTCTTTTATTTATAATTGTGCTTATGCTACTATAATACAAGCTTATCAAAAATGATTGAACTTTTTATTTTGAAATTAGTATTTCATTGTTTTATGAACATTTCAAATAAGCAAATGCGTGTTGGGACGCGTTCCCAAAATGACATTTTCACTAGTTTCATGAGAAAAAAAAATGTGTTAACATCATTTTGCAAAAAACCAATCAAGGGTTTAGATAAAATTAAATAAATCTGATATTTAAAAATAATTGTGACCCAGCTATTTCAAGGCGTTATTAGGAAACCAAATTTGCCACCTTGGTGATTGACCCATATATGTATATATATTGTAACATATTGTTACGTTCCCAATTTTGTTGTTGTACCGAAATAAAAGAGATTTAATTAGAAAAGAAAATCAAATAAAACAAAAAATTTACCTATCTGTTGGTGTTCTGTCCTATCCTAAATATAGAAGTGGTGCTGCAAAAGATCTCATTTATTTACAGATATGCACAAAAATACACAAAAATACTTACTTAGGAAGAACAGCATAAACATTAAAGTTATTTTTGGGACGCTTCCAATTTCTTACGGCCGTCCTTTATATATTTACCAAGTTCACACTGAAGTTTACTGCGAATCGCAAGCATTCCATCAATAGATAACTTCTCAAGGCGACAAGTCGTTCCTGTTGCGATAACGACGAAACACGGGAACCACCCACTTGATCAATTATGCACCCTGGAGTTACAACTCGGTGATCTGTGGATCAACTGCTAACTACCCGGACTAGCAGACAAAAGGAAAGTAGGTAAAATTCTCACCTACTAGTTATAACTGTCGGAATTTTTGGATGGGGACTGGATACCGGAAAAGATAGAATAGTGTAAGGTAATCTTGGATAAAGGTTAGGGAAAGTTACAATAAATTTAAAATGTCGCTAATAATTAAAGTAACGTTGGAATATTTAATAATTTTGGGCTAAAACATATTAAGTCAGGAAAAAAAGTATAGGGAGGATAATTAGAAGTTACAAAAAAAAAAGTAGATGAATTAATTACATATTGTTGAATAGGTATAAAAATAAGGACAGGTAATTAACTGGAAGTATTTTTGTTATATAAAATTTTGGGAAAGAAAATTAGTAAAGGGGAACATGTTAGCTCTAAGGATATTTAAAAGAATTGGATTTTAGTTTATTAGGGATTTAGGAATAAGAAAATAAAAGCAATACCTGTAGAATTATTGTAAAAAAAACGGAAAATGTCGACGTCGGCGAATTTTGACAATCTACAAAAAATTGGAATTTTATTGAAAATCTTTACATTGGAATTTAGAAATAGGAAAATTAAAATCGTTAGGGAATACTTACCTGCCTCAACTCCTTCCGTTTTTAGCGAAAAACAACATTAAAAACCACCACTTAACCTCACTACGAAAACATCCGACTTTTGTGTGGAACTTTAGTTTATAAAAATAAAACCGGATATTTTTAGGCTGATCGTAAGCCAAAGAATAAGGTGGTTAATATATTAATGTGAAAAATTAAGGAAGAAAAATTTTATTTGCACGTGGAAGCAGATGTCAACTTCAGACGAAATTCGTTAATTATAATGAATTTCGACCAAGACGGATTTTTCTAAATACAGCAAATGAAATAGAAATTCTCAGCGTCAAATTTAATAGAATTATTTGTACAATAATTTTACAAAATTAAAGGAATTTCCCAGTATTAGAAAATATTCCGCAGAAAACGGCATAATAGGGGCAGATTGGTTATATAATCACTTTTGGTATGCGAAGCGATCAGTCTAGTGTCATCAACCCGAAAGTAAAAGGAAGCTAGAAGGTTAGAAGTGCAAATTACGAAGAAAACCGGCGGCAAAGCCAAACGAATAAAAGTTAATTACAAGCGGAAGTTAAAACTCAAAAGAAAGTTAAAAGTGTAAAACAAGGAAATTGCAAAAAGGAAAAGTGAAAGGACGAAACTAGAAAGGCCGAGTGGCAGGTCAAACGGAACGGAGGAAATTTTGGCAAGATAAGTAGACGCCATATTTTGTTATTGGTTTTTTTTTTTAAAAAGTAAATTAGCAGATTTGATTTTCTTTTGTTAAAAATATAAGGGTACATATAAATATTAATATATTATCAGATATACATAATTTTAAAATTTATAAACGAATTATGAATCGCGAATCGTGAATGGGAATACGACCGTCGTGTGTTGACATTTTTCGTCATCTAAGTCTTTGAGATATTTGTTGAAGTTAAGTGAGATATTTTAGTTGAGCGGAAATAAGATTTAATTCAAATCTTGTTTATCCTTAATAAAATAATTTGTTTTTTTATTTGAGTTCGTGGACTCTAAAACCACGTGGCGCCCAATCTTTCACAGTGGAAATAAATTAACTTCGTATATTTTTTTTTAACCCACCCCTCACCTGAGCGAGCCAGTTACACCATTTGGGGATGTAACAATATGTGGGGCTCTCCGGGCTCGACGGATTAATTTAGACACTTAATTTAAATCACAAATGTTCACAGTTCACTTCACTGGTTAAAACACAATTAACTGTTCACGGTATCACATGTACTCTTCGTAGTCTAAATCCGGACTAAACTAACTAGGCTGCTACTTAGCCCTTTTTATACCAGTCAGCTTAGTTCTGGAAACTTCAGTCGCTTAGTTCTAGATATTTGCGTTATACATTCTCACCAAACTTATTCACCAGAGGTTCGAGTCGTCCTTGACTTTCTACGTTTGACATTAGGTCTGTTTCCTTATCCGAATTTGGAATCCCTCGTGCGCACGAATTTGCACGTACGTATTGTGAAAGGTTTTCTTACACCACTCACCATTACTTAAATATCTAAATAAATATTATTTTAAAAGTGTAAAATCTGCCAAATTTAAGACTTTAGATTAATAAGTGTCAAAACTTTGAAAGAGTAAAAATGGTCAGAACTCAAAAAAATATACATGCTTCTTTCTTACTAGGATTATACGTAGCAGCATACATGCTTGGCTATGCCACTAGTAATACTACACTTGGAGTTGATGTGGTAATTCGGCGTAAACTAATATACATAATGTCTAGGACATCGGTATACAAAATTCAACTTACTTTAGAAGCAATTGATTGACTTCGCAGCAAAAAACAATTTGTATAAAGACTTAAAATCACACATTCGAATATCACTTAAATTATTTATTTATTTCTCGTTGTAGAATCACCGAACCAGATATAAAACATAACAAGCCACCAATTACAAATCATATAGTAGTTACTAAATTACACAGTTAACACTAAAATAATATTATAGCGATAACAAACGCGTTCATCTAACATTTACGATCCTTTTAACATTTTTTTACATTTGTCGGATTATTACGCAAATTAAAGATAAAATGCAAAACTAAAATAAATAGGTCGAAATCGGTAATAAATAAATCGATTCGAGCTAAATCGGTCCCGCGTAAAATCGATTTAAAAATCGGCAGATCGAAGGCTTAAATGTCGATCTCTCAATATCGAATCGAAGATCGCTTATCCCTACTGCCTATGAGTTTCCTTTACATTTATTCTTTTGCATAGATTATTTCCAATATTTCATATTTTTTATTTCTATTCAAGTATTCAGGTGCCCATACGCTCGTAGTGATTAACAGGTAGTTTAGTGAAAATAGATGCGACTTTTGAAGTGTTCACTATGATGAAGTTGGAAAAAGTTATTTTCCAAATTATTTGATATAATTTTTTGAGAAAGTTTTAGAAATTATGAATCCTCCGATGGAGCGCATATTTTTGTTCGCACCCTCTTATTTGCATATTTCCAAATTTCTATTTTTCAGTTCCATAGATTAACTTCAGCAGATCAACTTCAATGACGCATGTATATACCATAATAAATGTTGTTCTATTGCACAGCCCACCGCATGGTCTTCATCCAATATTTATGCGTATGAGCCCAATTGACCACAAACAGATCAGACTAAAATTATCATAAAAAAGACATCAAAGCCATCTCCGGCATATGTTGTGGTCAGTCATCAGTCGCCTCAACTTCAATACAAAGTTCAATTTGTCAAAGAAAACGATATTTGATTAGAACAAGTGTCCTATGTCCTTCGGTTCACCCCTCATTTTTTACTATCCAATTGGACTTGAAGGAATTTTTCTTTCACGATGGGCTAAATGTTTTACGCTTCCCTCTAATGCTGTGTTTAATTTGGAGAGGTGCAATTTATGCGATGTTTCGTCGTGGCACAAGGTGGCTAATGGAATTTTTTTTCTGTTTTTAAAATTCACGAGGGGACACTACCAAAAGTGCAAAAGAAAGACGGGGAAAAACGGCGAACGTCTCCTGGTTCGCTGCTAATTAAAGGAGTGAGAAGGTTCATTTGACTTTCGACCTCATTTAACAAAAAATTAACCCAATGAAAAAATGTAATTTCGAGGCTCGTAAATTTTATTCCTTATGCTAATGCAATATCAAATTTCCATAGGTACAAGTCAAGGAGTCATTCAGATCAACCCTTTCGTTTCGCACAGCTTGAGTTAGTAGCTTTTCTCCGAATGGACAATTTCTCGTAAAACATTTCCTTAGAATTGCTCCCACCGGTGTTATTTCGGCAAGACAAGATTCAGCGACTATCGCGTTTTAATGACCAAAACTTAGTTGGTTTCCGCGAACACTTTCCGCATCTATAAAGTGTAACTGGTCTCTCTAATTTGCAATTAAATTACAAAAAGCGAAGGGGTAGAAATATTTTTGTTGAATTATTATTATTGTTCAAATGCAGAATTAATGGATCAATCTGATTACCTATAAATGAAAGATTCGATAAACTGGAAGCAAGCTCCTCTGCCAATTTTAAATTGATGGTTTACAATTGATAGGATCAAAGTAGTAATCCGTTTCTCAGTGTTTTTAATATTTGTAGTATTGGGCGTGGTCCAATTCTAGTTCCTGTTTAGAAAAATAAAATACATGTCGAACATAGCTAGTTCATGGATACTTTCAGAAGACGTGAGGCAAGAGTATCATAAAAAATATAGTTATTGTCTTTTTACTATTATTTTTTTGTATATGAAGTGAAGGAAGTACATTTTCCCTGGATTAGTAAATTTGTTTTCGATTACGACATATACATCTGTAACATCCTCAAACTCATCGAACCTGGAAACCCTGGAGTTACCTTTTCGGGTTGTTTAACAGCAAGAATAATTAAGTCTACATTAGTTTCTGATAGTCATGGCCTATGCCGTAGAATCCTAAGTAGAATGAAACAGAAAGTTCGGTATTACCTCTGCTAAATGCTTCGGTATTACCTCTGCTAAACTTCAAGCAGCCTTTGAGATTTTACTGCCGTAACTGAAAGTTACTTATAAAGCCTACCTAAACCTCACATATATTCCAGATTCGTGGTTAAGGCTAGGGTGGTCTTCATTCCCGCATAATGGGAAGGACCCCCACAGCACACAGCAGGACTCTAGGCAAATAAGTATCTCCTTCTTCCTTTTTACAAGCTTGAAATCCACATCAAAGAAATAATAGAGAGACCTAAGCCCTCTCTCTCTTTCTCTGGACATGCGTATAGTAAGAGTATAATCTATACTGATCGACAACATAGAAATACACAAGAAATTAATCCTCATAGCTTTTCTCGATATTGAAGGTGCTTTTAACAACGTCAAACCAGAGGCAATAGCGGAACCCCTAAGAAAGTTGAATCTAGAAAGTTCATTTATCGAGCTTATAGATCAAGATCGTAAACTCCAGTTTGGCGGGATATCCCAAAAAATTATATGCAACTGTTGGCACTCCTCAAAAAGGGATTCTCTCGCTGCTCTTTGGAATCTGGTCCTCAACGATATACCGATATATACATTCCGGACATAAAGTTATCGTCTGTGCTGACAAAATTGCCCTGGTAACCTCGATTACACACCCAAATATTTTAGCAACATGCCCTCTGGAAAACATTATCCTTGAGTACTAAATGTGGTCTTGGTATTAACTCGGATATAACAGAGGTAGTTGATACTCTTCTTCCGGAAGCACAGAGTTCCTCACTTTAAGTCCCCAATACTAAACGTGGTCAAGCTGAAATTAAGGGACCAAATCAAATATCTGGGCCTTGTTCTGGATAGGAAACTCAGTTGAAAACCTATCATCCAAGGTAGAGTACGGAAAGCGACGGCTGTCTTGTACTCATGAGCAGTTGGCCAAATATGGGGCATGAAGCCGCGAATGTACTGTTATTAAGCCTACACTTACTTACAGGGTAGTCGTTTGGTTGCTTGCAATAGAAAATGTGATTTATTGAAAAGTATTAGAGAAAGTTCGGAATATGACAATACTACTGATCATATGGAATATTACCCTCCAAAGCTCTTAACACCATTCTCCATGGTGAAACCCTTTGGTCAGCAAACCGCATCCTCAACTGCCCGTAGGCTCAATTCGGCAGTACATCTTTATACTGACGACTAACTTGGAAGATAAAGTGCGTGGAGGTTCTACTCAGAACACCTTGACTTAAACATTGCTTTTGGTTCGCCAGACTACGGCAGTGCTTTTCAAGTAGAAAGCATGACTATAAAGATAGCACTAGGATGTCGTTCAGCGATATATGTATCTTCACAAACTTCCATATTTGTCACGTGGCGTGATTCGATTTTGTTCGACATTCACACTTAAACTCGAATGCGATTATCGACTTTATCGTATTGCGATAAAACCTCGAGCATTTTATTAAGAAAGGGAGCAACGATTTATTTTAAATTCGAATACAAAAGTGTTAATATTATTTTAATTAACTCTCATTCAGTTTTATTCATCACATCGAATTTAAATCCCATGTGTTCTCTCAGTTGTTAGGCTATAAATGAATATATGATATTTTTCGCCAATGAAATTATCTTCTTGTGGTAATGTAGTCGCAATTGTAGAACTGATTTCCAGACTTTCAGGAGATTTGAGGGTCATAAAGCCAGCCAGGGGCGTGGGTAGAGAGTGACATGTAAAAATAATCGAAAACGATGCTTACTTACCAAAAGTCCGGCCAACGCCGGGCGCACGCATCTTTTCTAATATAATATTTGACAGAGGTTAATTCGAAAGCCTTAAATTAGAAGTGTTTGTTATAAAAATGAAATAAAATCATTAGTTGTAAGTTTAAATATTAAAATGGTATATAATTTTATAGCTTAAAAACAAGTAGTTTTATGAAAAAGGTAATATACTTATATACTTTTGTCATTATAAATATTATTTGGATTTTTAAATTTTCTGTTGATGACTTAGATGACGGGGCCCCATTTGCAAGCCCGGGCCCGGAGGGTTTACCCCCTTCGCCACCCCCCCCCCCTCTCGGCGGCCCTGGAAGTTAGAGCCAATGGCATGTTATGTTATGTTTATTTGCAATAGGATTCTTGTCTGTTAGAGATGTATTTTGCAATTTCTGTGAATGATATTTGAAAAAAGTTGAATACACAGTGATTAGGTTAGGTTAGGGTGCGTAAATTAAACAAAATTTGCAATATTGCTTATTTAAATAATCAGATGTACCACTGAATTACTGTAATTACTTTACTTGCTATTGCTATTGCTATTGTTGCCCCGTAAAACGGAAAGAGATGATCTAACACACGCGCTAACAGTCATCAACTCATATCTAGTGAGTATGTTTACCCTATAGGGGACTTTTAAAGCTGCTACACAAATGTTGTTTTTCATTTCTAAAACCTATCCAACATTATATGTATAAGCCGAGCTCCAGCTTGTTGGGACTCCTTTAGCGTCTTAAACATTGTTGTTCAAATTTCGCTGGCGAAATTTTAGCTCGAATGGGGAACGTTACTATATGCTTAATTTTTCTTTGAGCTAGATGAAATCTGCTACATAAGGTACATTTGTTTTTCTACTTTTTTGTACTCAGTAATTTAAAAAGTATAAACTTAAACTGAATATTTACATTATTTTGTTCTATTTTATTTTGATTCTCGTTCTGACTGATTTTCTTATGGATTTGGATATAGATTTATTATGTCCTTGAAATTTTTTTAAAATTCCATGGCAATCTAAAAGATTCCAAGTGTTGGAAATATCATTCAAGGTCGCATAAATTTGGGTACATCTTTTGCATTGTACACGTTTACCATAAATTGTTTGAATTCCGCCCATACTTCGCCATTATTTTTCTTCCAATTTTCCCGGGAACAGAAACGAAGAATTTACGAAACAGAAACAAGTTAAAACCACAAATGAAATTGAAAGGAAAATGTACATACCAAACTTGTTAAACCTTGTTTAATCCTGAGTGGTCGTGAAATGAAAAAATCGGTTACTAATAAGCAACATTGACAACATTGAGAAACAGTTGACGCAATTTAATGATATTTTTTTTCAATTTATTGCAAAGTTGTTTCGAATTTCGCTAGCATCTAAATATCGATCCAAAAATATATATTCTAGCATTTATCGCGTGTTGAAACATCAGTACAAAATATCGATACATTGGAAGTGTTTTAGGTAATTGTTTACCGTCAGGGTCGGTTTTTTGGCTGTAAAAAATCGAAAAATCAACTTTTTTTTATAATATTCTTTTTTTAATTTGTTCGTTTTTACGGCGGATTTACGTTAAAAAGCTGAGAAATAAAAAAAAAATATTTTGTAGGCAGCGTCTATTCGCATTGCCCGTGTCCATGTAAAAGAAGTTTTACACAGAGTACACGGATCCGTGTACTCCATGTACGCAACACATTCCGTCAAATTTTTATTAGACTTTCTGTGAGGAAGAGGTGTATTAGTCAGGCTTTTAGTTGCCAAAAAACCGCCCTGAAAGTAAACGATTACCGTTGTTTTATTATTGCTTTGATATATCGTTATAATATCGCCCAACTGAACAGCGTAAATAAAACAAGTATTTGAACTGCCATAATATAGTAAAAAATAATTAACTTTATTCTTTTCTATTAGCTGAGAAAAAAATGTGAGAAGTAGCAAGTATTGGATCCATCCAATATTACAGAAAAGAAAGTCTAAAGAAAAATTTTTAGTTGAAAACTGAAAGTTAAATTGACTTTTAATTTTTTTTAAGTCAATTGATTTTTATGCGCCCAATTAGTTGTTGACTTGCAATTGAAGAATGAGATCGCATAATTTAGACCCCGGTGTTTTTCATTGGTTTTTGCGAAGAGGGACAAAAAATGAAATACTTAGTTTAAAAAAACAGTGGAACCGAGTTCACAAAAAGAGCTAAATAGTGTAATATAATATTTGATTTTATACAGGGTGTCTCAGATATAACGTGCTAAAAACGTGCGCTTATAGATCTCAACCGTTTGGTAGTTGCAGGGTTTTTCGCAAATTTAATTTTTTCATGATATATTTTATTTTTATCTTTTGATCTACCCAACGCAGTGGCAGCAAACAAACCCCAAAAAACTACTATCCCAGTGACCTTTCCAAAAAGTCTAAAATGTGCAGTGAATAAATATATGTTAAATAATTTCGCCAAGGCTGAGCAAAAAAAAGTGAATTATGTTCTCCTATACGGTAGAATTAGAGAATTAAGTGTCCATTTTAACTTCTGCTTAAAGTCTGCTAACATTTTCCGAAACAATTAATAAATTTTTCTAAAGTAATTTAAATTTATTCCTATATTTGTCTAGTACATCATCATGAACATCTTAAACTTTGCTTGAAGATTTATTACACTAATTTCATAAGATTCTGTGTAAATTTTCTCAAATTAAAATTCATTGAAGCCTTGTCGCTTACCGTAGGATATCACATGCAACAAGGATCGAAAGGTCTCAAAGCAATGGGGACAATTATTTTATGCAAATGTAACATCGAAGAAGTAAGTCTTAACCCACTGGGACTCGGAGGTAATTTGTTTTAATCAAGCCCTGAATAATTAGTTCAAGACTTTGATAAAGTGGTGTTTCTACAATTTCTTACTTATAAATGTTGGAGCAATGAGGAGTTTTGAAGATGTGAAAAGTGATGTGTTCATATGGTAAGCTAAATCATCAAAAACAATCGAAAGTGTAATTTCTTCTATAACTTCTTCTTTTTGCACAATAGCCAATTTCTCCCCCAGTTGGAGACACACCATCTCCCCCATCTCGAACGACGTGTTTGATTGTCCATTTTAAACCACCTAACGCAGAGTACAAAACCTCAAATTATTATAGGGCTTCAGAATCATATTAATAAACGCCCCCCATTTAAGTTGTACAAGAGAAATATTTTTACAGGCACATCCTACACATGTTCCCGGTTGAAGTGAGCAATCCGTTCCTCCCTTCGTAAAAGACAGCACAACCCCTAGCTGCCAACTTACTCAATTTGGTTGCCTTTGTGAAGTTACATATTTGTGAGGCTACGGCAGGCTTAATCTAATTTTCCAGTTGCGCAATAAATTGACACATTGAACCCCATCCTAATTCCAATAATTTTGTTAATTTTCAGTTGAAGGCATCAATTTTTGCTCAGAAGTTTTCTCAAAGCCCAGAGAGTTGGAGCGTTCTTAGTCCTACTTCTGAACGAGTTCCCGGTAACATGAAGATCAATAGTAAATGGTGTCAGGTTGCACATATCGTTCCTTGAGAAAACGTGAGGATTTATTGGCACAACAAGCGTGGGTCCAAGGGTTGGTTCCATGCGAGATTTATGGACGAATATCCGTTTCCAGTTTCAATAAATGTATGCGGCATGTGCTCCATTTATCACACGATGGTACACCAGTTGCATGTGACGATACCCTCTACAACTAGTCTTACAGGTGTCAAACTGACGGAATTGGCAATATTGGCATCGTTCCACCTTCGGAATAGGAAAACATTATTCTTTTAAATTACATCATGAGGGAGTTACTATTTAAGAACTTAAGGAATGCAATCCAGGAGACGGTAAATCACAAATTTACTTAGGAAAATTAGCTTTCCTTGCAACCCTTCTTAAAATCATCCCCAAAAAAGATGGATTACCGCAGAGATTATACTCTGTTTCCACAATTCCATTGCATTTGCCGTAACGAAAAGTATTCATACATTATTTACGCGTCCCCCTACTTCCACTGAGTTATAAATTTCACAATTTCCGTTTTTTATGAAACAAGATGAACTCCCGGTACTCAGTACCGCTAACTTGTAAGATGAACGACCACCTGGAGTGTCGTAAAAAGGAATCTTAAACAAGTTAACGAAATCTCCGGTAATTAATCATAAAAATTTGCACCAGAGTAAAGATAATGTCAGCAGAAATGGGTTCGGCAATTTTTTCCTAATTTGCATAGCCATTTGTAATCTGATGTTCAACTTCGTGTTTTTATTATCACCCTGTGTATTTTAATTCCCTTTGATGTTTTTGTCGCGAGTATAGCAGTTCTATAAGGGGAGCGGAAAAACCTTTGCTTATCTTTTCTTAAGATTTACATAAAATTTATTTGTTATAATAGGGTAACTTCAAAACAAATCGGACCGGACGCCCCAACAAAAACACAAGTTAGTAAACCGAAATATCTATTTATTATTGATTCACATTCACATCAGTAAATAATTTTGTATCCGCAAAACCTTCTTAAGAGACCAGACCGAAAAAAAGGAAATAAATTTAGGTTAAGCATTTGTAAGTATGCTAGCTTTCACTAAGAATGAGCAGTTGTACTAGCTGAGCGGCTGTCCACTCGTTTTACAGTGTCTTTGATACCCATTTTGCGCAGTGTGTTGATCTCCTTTTTTGGTTCCCCATGTTGGCCTCAGCCCTCAGCCCTGGCTGGATGGCCGTTTGAGACACCTCAGAAATTTGAGAGGAAAAAAAACTCAAAACGACACAGCGCCAGCGCTGGTTACTCTTCCTCCCTTACGCGGGGTGACTGTGAGAGCTACAACTCTCTTGAGGTGACCAACTTGTTCGCTGTTTTATTGATATCGGTTTTTCTGACGTCACTCACTTGACAAGGCTTCCGCCCATATCCCTCGAATCCAAAGATTTTTGTTTTCGACGACGCAGACTGGTCCCGACGTTATCCCCGCGTCGTTCTTGGAAGGTCTTCTGTTATTTTTTTAATCTGTTTTTGCACGGTGGCCATTTTCGGGGGCGCTGGAAGCATTCTGTGATAATCCTCCTTCATAAGAAGGGCAACAAGGTTGATATATCTAATCATTGAGCTATCGTGAACTTGTGCCACGTTGCGAAGGCGATGAGCGACGGGTTTCGTTTTAATTGTAGTTCCTTCATGGGCGCTTTCTAGTACGGCTTCATTAAGGGTAAATCAAGCACCACCAAATTCCTCGAATTCGTGCCTCACTGTATGTCCCTTATTGAGTCGGGGGTATGCAACTCTACTGCATATTCACTGACCTTTGATAGGATTAACTATGGCATACTCGTACATAAGCTTTAGCTGACTCTTGACTGGCTGTCATACTATCTATTTGATCGCTACCAGCGCATCTTGTTCCATGGCGCCCTATCCCGCGAATTTTGAGTCTGAGCATCCTTGGCCTGTTCCTTTTCATAATTTATATTAATGACCTCTCCCTGCTCCCACCAAGATCCGGAATCCTGTGTTAAACTGACGACGCTAAAATTTGCCGCTCTGAATGCGTGTTTTTCATGACTGGGGCTCCAACAACCGTCTTCCATTGAATGCCAACAAATGCACAGTAATGACCTTTTCACGTAGAAATCGTCCCATTTACTGCAGCTAGTCCTTGGGCGGCTAATTCCCGTCTCTCCTGCGAAGGCTTTTTTGTCTGTACCTTCGTTAAAACTATACTGTTTGGTATGCTTACTTCGCCGTTAACATTAACCGGATTCAGTCAGTCCAGCGTAGGTTCTTACGGATCTCTCTTCGAGGCCTCTCCTAGCGTCACCCCACCTACTTTCCTCCTTTTACAGTTTCGATGATGCTCAGTTGTTTTTAAGATAAAAGACAACAGCGAAGGCTCACAAGTTTATTGTAATTTTGTTGGTAATTTCATCACATCTAACCATTGTGATATTTGAATATAGTTTGCGGTGACGTTTGGTAATTGATCGAAAATGTACGCTGGGTGAAAAGCACCCAATAGTTGATTCACTGGATTTTGTTGTAGAAAAATAAAAAATTTTAATTCCATAGTGAAACAAGTGAAATTGTGAACGACCATAATTGGTGGTATAACTTTAAAGTTAATACATTTTTACTGATTCAAAATTACTCAGCTTTTCAGTTATATATTATATTCAAAATACATAGTCAAATTTAATTAATTTAAAATACATCTAGTTTATTCAGCACATTTCTAAATAATTCAATGAAAATAAGAACAATATTATTAAATATGCGAATGATTTTAAAATAACAGATATTAAAGCGAGCCAATTAAAAATAAAGGTGCAACTCTATATCTAGAAAGATAAAGTATGAAACTAAAGGGAGAAAAGAAAAACGTGAAACAAACGAAGAAAAGAAGAAAAAAATAAAAAGGAAAATACTAAAAGTGAGACAATAAAATAAAACTAAAGAATAAAAAGTAAATAAAAGAAACTAGAATTTATAAAACTGATGAAAGGAATTGGAGACATCTCTATTTGAAGCCGGACACAAACGATTAGAATTCAAATATGATAGGTTTCCTGCGTAAGGTAATTAGTGTTATCACTCAGGGAGGTGATCACTGCAGGAAAAACCCTGACGAAAGCAAACCTGTTTATCGTTAAGAGTCCATTAATGTGGAGACTATAGTTAAAATGCAGATGCTACGTCAAGAAGGGCGTTTAGTCGCCGTTAATGTTGTCGCCCTTGTCATATCTTGCACTTCTTTGGTCGCTGTGAGCAGTTGCTGTAAATTTAATTAATTAATTTGATTATATTAACTCGATAAAAATAATTTACACATTCATAATTTAATAATAATTTGTTCAGGTTGTGTATATAAAATAAATTTTAAAAACCTTTAATCAGCATTTACACTTTGATGAATTTTGAAAAATGTGAGGCGCAAACATTGTCGAAACTTAAATAAATGTTTCATCATACCTTGCATGTTGTACTATGTGGCGTCACTGTCCTATGGCCGTCTTCTGCTTTTTCAAGTGTGTTGAACAAAGTTCTCAAGGCATTCCTTCGCTCTTACGCATTTTTAACCGAGTTCCCAAAAACAAGAGGTAATAAGTTCGACGCGTATTTTGTTAATGTATGCCGGGGCATAATTTCGTAACGCGTGGACCTAATTTGATGACTCTTTTTTTTGTGGGTAGAATATGTTCTCCAATTGGTACCATGTCAAAAATTTTGGTATTAGGATTTTAACCTTAACTTCGAAATACGTGGACCGTTTGGATGATTCTTTTTTTGTTGTATAGAGTATGATTGCTTCAACTTCGTAACGCGTATACCGGTTTGGGTGATTCTTTTTTTAATGTATAGAGTATCCCCATTGGTCCCACGACTAAAGTTTATTGGTTGCAATTTAGGGGGGTGGTTGTTGGGGGGGGGGGGGTATAGTATATCCTTGTAATGCGTCCACCGTTGCTGGAGAAATGTAGCTTACCTTCGTATTGCTTGGACCAATGTGGATGAATCGATGATCGCGCCTAAGAGAGTATTTAGCTTCATTTGTGCCATGACAAAAATTGTGACTTAGAGTAATAGTGGGAGGAGAAGTGCACCTACACCCCGCGCAACAAAAAAAAATCTGCACGTGGTTTTCCTTTTCATATTTTCCCGGCTTAATTCGTACTTAATAGTCTCCAAGGTGTCCAAATTGCTTTTAACGGTTGTTGATGTGATATAGCACTCTTCTGCTACGAATATTCACTGTGTACAGTTGCATGCATGCATAGGGTTCGAGACGTTATTAAGGCAAAGGGCGGTGCTACAAAGTACTAATTGCAATTTTAAATTCCATTTTAAAACTTTTAAGTTTTGGAAATACCTACATTTTTAAGTTTATTAAAACAAAGAGATATTGTTGGCTTATTGTATTTGTAATTTTTTATGAAATAACATTGCATTAAACACTAGAACAATATAAAGCATTTTTGGATTTCGAACGTAACACTAAATTTTTATTACTGAAAACAAATTACATATTGCATAAAACATACTTTTTATGTGAATAATGTAAAAAACAGAAAAATTACTTAATAAATTGTTGTTATTTAACTTTTATATCCCTTTATCAATAAAATTCCACGTGCAGATTTTTTGTTGCGGGGGGTGTAGCTTCGTAAGGCGTTTTACCGTTTTTGTTGACTAGAATGACTACGGTAAAAGTAGGGAGCAATCCCCTTACTTTGTAAAGCGTGCCCCTATTTTGATCATTCTGTCTTGCTGTATAAAGTAGTTATGATAACAATTTTTTATCTAAGGTCAGGGCAGCATTTTTCGAGTAGCACATCTGAACACAAACCCCCATTACATGTTCCAGGCCGATATTGTTAGAATCAATCTTGGCGTTGAGATCCCCCATTACTATTTTTAAATCCCCTTTGGGAGCCTTATCAAAATTATCACCTATGAGTTGGCAGATAGCCTCTGTTGTTGTTATATGGGTGATGGGAACTTTCCACTTCTCTCGCGTGCAGTAATAATAAGGTATCTATATAAGTTGATGGGGCAAAGCAGCATGCGATCAGGATATATTCTGAATATTAACGTACTTTTGTGCCAATTTGATTTCAGTAAATTGTCATTAAGACGGCAAATTTATTACTTAGTTTGTCAGAACACCACATTTTCTAAGAGGAAAAAAGAGAAGAATTTCAGGATTTACTCTCAGCCAAGAATATTTTCTGGTTATATACTTTTCATTTGGTTTTTTAAGTCGCAAATGAGTTTGATCCGTCACGTTTAGACAGGGCCAGACAAAAAATATGGGCATAGAATCGGTGGAACGGGGCCGAATGTGGGCCGGCATGGAGTACGAATATCATGAAAATATTGGCAGGTAGCTTCGTTCGTTCGTGCTGAAAATACGAAAATGCCGGCGGAGTTGGATCAATTGGTTCACTAGCAATGATGTTTTTGTATTTGCTCTATAAATGAATTTATATATAATGTCAAAATAAACGTCCTGCTGTTAATGTGGATTTGATGCAACAACCACTGCAAAGTCGAATTCACTGCAGTCAGAAATAAGGCAGAAATAAGGGCTTATGGAAGTAAATACCTAAGTTTGATGAATTGGCTGCGAAACTACAGAAATTCGATGCAACGATTACACCTGAGGCATTACGGCTCGTCAACAACTGGGAATAGTTAAAACTTTCAACCCTTGAAACCTACAGGGTCAGGCAATTAAGGTTCACGGAAACTGTAGATAACGAGGATTCAGACAATGTTTCTGGTAATGAAGTTGATAAGTTGGATCTTACTTTGCAGTGCCTGCAAACATTTTGGTCAATGTGCGTTTAAAATTGTGTGTAGATACAATTTACTGAACAGTACCTACTCTGGGGCAGGTTTGCCCTACCAATATCTATCGTCTTTATTTTATATACAAACTGCTTGTGAACAAAGCTTTTTATTACTGAAGATTATAAAGAATGATCTCTGAAGAAGTACGACTCAGGAGAAATAAGAAGCGTATATGCTAATGGCGACGAAGCAAGGAGTCTTGAAAAATGCACATTGATTCGATTTTAAACTGAACAGTGAAAAAAAAATGTTGATAGTATTTATAATGACTTAAATAATTTTTTGTGTGATTCCCTTTCTTGGTCCTTTAAGCCCTTGTGGGGCATAGGGCGTCTACTACACCGATTCTCCACCTGGTCCGGTTCTGCGCCAACGTCTTTATTTGTGGCCACGATTTGTTATACTCGGTGCCTTCCTTCTCTTCTTATCTTCTCCATGTGTTGCGTGGCCGTTCAATTCGGCGTCTTCCTTTTGTCTCGGGCGGGTTCCAATCTAGAACAAAAATAAAACTGTTTCTGCACTCGAGCAACGTAAGAAATATTAAAATTTCTTTCCACGATCGGCGTTTCTAATAAAGAAAAGTTACGCTCCTTTGGCTCGTTATCAACATCAGCACCAAAGGGTTAACTTTTCTTCAGCTGCTGGACGCCTTCGCGATAAAACGAAAACTAGATATAACTCCAACACGAAATTTAATACCGATCTAGACAGCTGTATCAAATTATGATCACTTACACTGTCCCACTAACCTTGCGGTAAAACTATTTTCAAAAATGCACAAAATGCACAAAATATTCACATGACCAGAGCGAATTTTCAAAACAAAAATAAAAACAAACTGTTTCTAAACTCGAGCAACACTCTCGCAATCACAATAAGTATATGTAGCAAAACAAAAACAAAACTATTGTATTAGGGTATATGGAACCTGTACAGTGCTTTAAACTCTAGTTTTCAATTGTAAACTCTCTGAAGATGGGATAATCTGCCGAAATACGCGTATTAGAGTTAAAAAACTAATAAAGATTGAAACGTAGTAAAAAGATTTTGGTGAAGACGATATATTTAGTTAATAAACAGGTAGGCTATTGCGTCAAACATATTTTTTTCAGAAATTAATATTTAGAGCAAAATATTATACTCATGAAATGTATTTAAAATAAACTATTTATATATAGTTTTCGCTTCTTTTGTGAGAGTTAGCATACACTTTTTTTCAAAATCCTGTGGTGGTGGTTTTCGTCACTTTTGGAACTAGCAATTCTGCAGATTTTTGTCTCTTCAAGATACCCTAATTTATTAACTCCACTGGAAATATGAGCGCTATACGAATATAATTGAGTGGATTATTTTATTAATCCGTTTCTATACTGCACCGACATCGTATTAAGGTACTGAGGATATATCCTTCAATATATTTCAAATACATTTTCTTTTGCTTAATGGAACTTGGTGGGCTGTATCTTCCATATTCTAATGGGATATGAGGAAATGTTAATTTCATCACGATACATTATCGTTTACTTGGTTAAACAATTTTATTATTCATTTATAATGGCTAATGATGGTAAATCCTTGAAACCACGTATAAAGACCCATCGTCGGGACCCTTGAAATATTCTCTGCAAATTCAGTCATTAGACTTGCTAGACTTGAAGACGACCGGAGGGCACGCTTGGGTTCTAAGTTGTAGCTTTTCTCTATGAATTTACTATTGCTCTACATGCATAGTGATTAGGCTCATTTATTAGTAGCGTTTTATTAATTACAATTACATAAGCCTACAATCGAAATTAATATTTATTTTCTTTTATAAGTCAAGCAGAGATGTCAAGAGACCTCCTTACTGCTGTATTTAATGCAACCCTAAATGACAGAAAAGGCCTTGCTACAATTATTTCAGTAATTGCAACTTCAACTTTGTGATCACCTTCTTCACATACTGTGTTGAACTTCATGTTGCTATAATAAATGCAATTGCAGTACCAGGAAACTTAACTTCAACTTCCGCTTTGAGAAATTTTAAGGTTACTGATAACCTTATAACTTTAAATGCATTGCATGAAAAATGAGAAAACACATTCTGATACCTTGGTTCTTATCTTGCAGTGCCTGCAAAAATTCTGGCTAATGTGCATTTAAAATTTTGAGTATATACAATTTACTAACGAGTACCTACACTGGGACAGGTTTGTCCTGCAAATATCTATCGTCTTTATCTTATACACAAATACAGAATTTTTTTTGCAGCATATTTCGAATTAATTTTAAATTTTTTATATCATTGATTTAGATATTAGAGTCTTTAAATGTATTTTTAGGAATAAAAACCAACAAACCATGTTTTGCTAAAATTGGTACATTTACGAATGCATAAATGCAAGTTAAAAGAAATAAAAGGCTAAATAATAATAAATGAGAGGCGATATAAATTATAAAAAACTATATATCACTTGAATAGATCTCAAAATGACAGTAATAAATTAACGTGCAAAGACTAAGTTATAAAAGATGAATTTATTCATAAATAATATGAACGAATGCTATAATTGTGTAAAATCAATTAATAACCCGAAATATAATAAGCAAACCAAAGATAAATAAATATAGTAAAGATAAAATAAACAGTTTAAAAATAAAAACATTTGTAAAGTGCGTTTCAAAAGTAATTAACGCAGTCAAACGAAGGCGGAAATGATGATCGTCCAAAATGGTGGCAAATATAAAAAGCTATAGGAGTTGAGCAATTCCTCTCCTTTCTTGTTCTAGTGAGCAGTGATCACACAGCGTTATCATCAATGAAACAAAATTTTTGGACAAAACTTGATATTAATTGTTGAGCAGTGTGAAGTGCAAGTACATATAAAATCTGAAAACAAAAATAAAATAGTTTTTTAAAAAAAGTAAAAAAATTATTTTTAATTTTTTATCTATTACGGCATTTTGAAGTCGGCGCAAATTATGAAAACAACTACCTAAGCACAATTGAAGATACTATATAAAACTTCTTGAAGGTTTCAGCTCACGGGATCATAACGATGAACGATTAAATACTTTTGTGGTAGTTGTTTGGTTTGCTTAATTTGCACCGACTTCAAAATGTCGTAATAGATATAAAATGAAAAATTAATTTATGCTTTTTAGCGCTTTTTGTGAAGTCTGTTCAACTTTTTTTTTTTTTTAAACTATTTGATTTTTATACTTTTTAGTCTCTTCATATATACGGTTCCAAGAATGCTCCTTGTACGACCAAAGCAATTTCAAAAGTTGCAGAGGAATTATTCAAATCCGGCAACATATTACGAAATTAGTCACGGTCACCCTTTCATACCCTTACCTAAAAAAATTCTTAAATTGTTCCTATTGCCCCACCGTACTCTATACAGCAAAAGAGAATTATCGCAGTCAGAGAATCATCGCAGTCACTCTAGGTACAAAACTGTTATCATTTATCAATCAGGAAACGTATTCTGTACAATAGAATCAAAATCATTAAAATCGGTCCATGCCTTATGAAGCTAGGCGCCGTCCATCCTCCAACTCTCATCACAAGCCACAATTTTTGTTAGAATGCAAATAGATACTCTATAAATTCGGAATCATCTAAATCAAAGTTAGATTACCCCTCTCCCACCCCAACCATAGGTCAACACTTTTCCATATGATAGCAATAGGGGATAATACAGTGTACAACAAAAAAGAATCTTCCTGAATTAGGAAAGTGGGCAACGCTCCCTCCGCACACCACCCCACCCCATAAATTATTGTGGTCGTATCAGGGGGCAGCATAGTCTATGCATCAAAAGAAGAACCATCCAAATCAGTCCACACGTTACGAAGTTGGCCAAACCTTCCCCCCCACCATCACCACCCTAATGATAAATTTACACTCATATTAGCATTACACTGTATATAACATAAAAAGAATCATCCATCCTTAAGGTTTTACCCCCACCCCACTAAAAATTTTTTTGACATGATACCAATCCGGGAACATACTCTACCTGACAAAAAAAGAATCATCCAAATCGGTCCATGCGTTAAGAAGTTAGACTACCCAAACCCCCCGAAGGTGGGTTTCACCCCAGCCCCAATCCCCAGCAAAGAACGAGTTGTTGTGAGTACTAGATTCGGGGAGTGATTACTTGTTAAATTATCGTTATTATTTTGAATTATTGCAAGCTTGAAGATACATACTTTTCCATCACTTTCAGATACTTCTACTCGAATTTCGTCACCCTGTTCGCTTTCTCGTATATTTACAAAGGTACATTTAATATAAATTTAAGAAAATTTAACTTTTGCTACTCAATTCTATTTTATAATATTTAAGAACGCCGAATATATAGTAAATTTAAGAAAACTAAATTTATTTACCTTAATTCTGATTCTATTCAATTTTTAACGGTAAGCATAAAGTGCTTAATCCAGGAAACCAACCAATTTTGGGAGACCTTGCTATTCTTTAACTGTTGTATATTTCGCAGCAATGCAAAAAGAAGGCATTCAAGTATCATAATTCCCCTCACCCTAATTCCCGTCCGGGAAAAAGACATGCTAACGCATCAAAGTGTTGTCCCTTAGGTTTTGGCGATATCCTAAAATATATGTCAATCTGTTATAGAGCGGTGATTCCCGACACATAGCCTGATACGTTGTCCCATTTGAGTAAGTTCAATTTGTATATGTTTGCCGCCTTCATGAAATGTTTTCCCTCGACCAGTGGACGACAAGAACAAAAGATCAGTAGCTTTCCATCCTACAGCTAAGGGGGGGAGGGGGTCTTGTGAAACGCTAAGGGGCGTTATGGGCGTAACATTAAGAAAATTAAAAGTCCACACTTTCAACTCGTAACTCACGGCTCAGTTTATATGGTATATCTACTCCACACATATTTTTTTTACATACGAAAAGATTCGCGTCACTGAGTATGCAGAAGTATATAACTACAATAAATCTTGTATCACGAGTCCATAGTTTGGACTCTAAAAGTCCGACCATTGCAGTCAAGCAAATACACCTAAACTACACGCCATGCCTGAACTTACGAATTTCACGCATACACATTAAGGCAAAAGCGGGCTGAAATTTCGTTTAATTGACATTTCTTCTTATTCCGGTATTTTGCGCAACATAATTGAAATTTTTACTTGAATTAGTAGCCGATCCACAATTCCTTAGATTTCAACCGGTGCCTCTGATCCTCAGCATCACTCAAATTTTGGACATACGAGTATATGAGGATGATTCACGGACATATATATTCATCATACTACAAAAATTCTCATAAATTTCCACTCCTTTCCCTTATACTTTGGTTTATTTAATAACACGCCGTATTGAATTTTTTGCGGCGTCGTATGGCCTATTGCACATTTTGGTTTAATACGAATCTAACGACGTGACATTAATTGAAATCGGTGCAGAAGTACAGGTAACCAATCATTTTGCATAAGTACATATCTAGCCTGTGAGATACATTACTCTTCCTATTTTTGATTTGCCGTAGTCGAATAAAAAAAAATTTACCGATTATTACTGAAAGTACTGCTAAAATTTATAAACAAATTGGATTTTTACTTAATAATATTCTTAAAATAAAAATGTTGCTTATAAATAATAAATATGATGTTAAACAAATCTTAACACAATTCCACAAAGTACTGCCTGCTATACCTAAACTTTTATATTACTGTGTGAACGATTCCCACCCATCTCCAAAATTACACGCTTTTCTGAGCTGTTGCTTTTCTAAGATACTTCCTCGTAAAGCAAAATATAACTTTTCTATTTGCAATTGTTTTAAAGTTTGTATTCCTTTATACATACAAACCTATTTATAGATATAAACATCTATTTTTACCTTGAAGTTTATACGTTGTGCCGTTCTTTTAACATCGCCTTAGTCCCATAAAGGAAAGAAATGAATTTCAAAGTTCTCATTAGCCGAACGTATACACTGACATGAGGTTTCCTTGTCATACTATTTTATACCGCCATGAAAATAGTAAAGTTCTAAGTTACATTAGATATTTTGATTGAAATTACATCAATGCCTAACCAAAATTGAATTTTGCTAAAAACCGACTGTTCTGCATATATGAATGTAAGCATTTATGTACAAGAGGGCTTCGAGCAAGATATCCCCTTTGTAAGAAAAGTTTTCGCAACTTGCCCTTAGCGCAATTTTAATCTCGGGACCAATTTATCTAAACTTAGCTGTAATCAATAAAGTCTTGAATATCTGCAAGGAGTACCTAAATTTGAGGATTAATTCGTTATTCATGATCGAGAGATTTGCCGCAGAAAATGAGTTTGCATCCGCGATAGGAAAAGATGGTCTATCGGCATAAAATATTGGCAAATTATTCAAATCGAACTTATTGTCCCCGTACGCACGCACACATCTGCGAACATATTGCATTAGATAAATCATAATAATAATACACTCGGAGTTCCTTCTTAGATCTGGGAAGGAGCATGCAAAGGAGTGGAAAAAGTGCTGTTCGGTGAGTGTTTACATAAAACGTCGAAATTTATGCAAATTGCCTTTTAAACACTTCTGGAAGAAAATCGAATTTTTCTCGACAGTCGGTAATCAAAATTATAGCGTTGGCTTAAATTTGAGGGTGCCAACAAATTCGAGTGCACACAATAACCAAATTAGACGCACTCGAACATAATTTCGACCCCATTTTTATAGGGAGAGAGACCGAATACGATTGTCCTTTTGCCCTTTTAAATTTTTTCTCTGAATTTTTACGGAGAAGCGCATTAATGTCCTTATTTGAATTGCTTTGGACTTTTTTTTTGCAAATGATAGGTTAAGACAGTGGGAGTTACAACCTATCATCCACATTGACCAAGGAATTGAAGCTAAATTCTGTTAATTCCCCTATTCAGAAAAATCGGGAATCGAACCAAAATATCCCATACATCACTTGGAAGTCTATTTCAGATTCCTGGTGACATTCCTGATAGTGAAGTTACTTTGATTGGACTGGAGTTTGCTTGTTTCCGGTTCAACGATTGTATAAATTTGGGGAAGGGGAAACATGGTCTTTCGTCTTCCCGAACACTATAGAAAGTAAGGACCTTACATCATTGATAATTTTTGCGCTGAACTGTTAAATTTAATGGAATGTTGTAGTCAATCCTTGCTATAGTTAAGCGCTTAAAAGCATACTGTACTAGGAATAATAGTAACATTTGAAACATGATGAATGCATTGAAACATGTGGTTTATATGCGTACTCAGTTTTCCCAAAATAAATAAAATAAATAAAAGTATCGGAAGCAGAGGAACGACTAATTTTGGAAGTCTTCCCCATGTCATCCAGTATTAATGTGGACGAATACAGGATTCAAGTCACGTTTGGAACTCTACGTACGTGCATGTATTTGGAAATTTCCCTTCGTTTTTCTTCCTCTGTGTACGTTTTATGACAAATTGTGTTTATCCTTTCGCTTGTGTTGCACAGGCCGAAGGAATAAGTTTCTCTGAATACAACATTCCGAGGCAGGTTGATGTCTTAATTATCGCAAGAGATTAAGAGGATGAAAGTTCATCATACGCGCTACTGTCTGAAATAGTATTATACAGTCCGAGAGCAGGAGTGCTATAAAGTAAATTAATAAGGTAACTTCTGTTTGATAGAAAATAAATATTTTGATTTTCATTGGTGTAGATGCTACCCAATGTATCTCAGTTTCTGTTTGTGTGTTTCTAAATAACACTGAGAACTAAAGGACTCAATAGCAGACGAGCTTCTGCTATAAGAACAATATACTTTATTTGTAGAATTAAACTTTGGGTAGAAAAATTTGGAACATTAAAAGCGAGAGGTCAAATTTAATTTAATTTAAATCCAAGATTTTTTATAACTTTTTAATTTCAGATTGCATTGTTCAAAGTAACAATATTTTTACAAAGAGTTTTTAAACCCACGTTTTGGACAAGTTCTTCCTAAGACACAGAGAGAAAATTCCAGAAAAAATACGGTTCCACTTACCATAATCGTGTTGTCATTCTGTCAGAATTCAAACCGCAATATAAAATTAATGATCCTTTCAGTAATTTTTAAGAATAAATTTTTAAGCACCCGAAACTGTACGTGACTTGTAAAATTTACTGTGTGAATTAGGATAAATTTCCCAGTTAATACACAATTTTTCCCGGAATAACCGGCAAATTCTACGGTTCTCCACAATTTCAAATAAACTTGAAATAATTCTCCTTGTTGTTTTTTACATTTCTGAATTTTGATGCGAATTAATTTTCAACAATTTATTAACTATTGCATGTTTTAATATATAGCGAATTTATATAAAGACAGTTTTTTTAATCTCGTTGAAAGTGAATAGTTTAAAGTGAAGATTGGCTTAGTGGTGAAGACGTTGGAGTATGCTGCTGACGATTAGGGTTTGAATCTCGAAATGTGGTAATTTTTTATTTCGTCTTTTTTGCTAAAGGTGAATTAATTTGATTACTTTTAAGCTCTTTGAATCCTATGCTCGGAATATCCTTTAAAATCGAACAGGTACTCGGCGCTGTTCCGTAGAAATTAAGGTAGCTGAACCTTAGACCCGTAATTTCGCTTGAACTTTCGTCTACGAATTCCAGAGCTTTTCTCTTCATGTTGAGCTTTGAAATTTTGCATACATGTTTTGTTGTGATACAGTCAAACCCCAATGTGCAACCGTATGATGAATGCCTAAGGCCGAAAGTAAATTATTATAAGGGGAATGAGGGAAATTGAATGTATTGTTTTTCACTGCTGCGAGCTAGATGACAGCTCAAAGACGAAGTGGATTTTATTTATTTATTGCAATTGCAATTGAAAAACTTATAGGCAGACCAAGGCTCGATGCCGTGATTTAACCATTGAGCCACAATTTAACCATTAATCCACCCCACCTCCAATGTGTTATTCAGGTGACAATGCGACATAGGCTTTGTGAATATATACTGTGGAAAGAATGGTAGTAATGATCCTGCTTTATCAATATGTGCTCAAGGAAATCGCAGTTTCCCCTAGGAAGGTAATCTAATATGATGTCAATTTAAAAAAATGAAAAGTAAAAACGCTTGTTTTTCTTCCACAAATTGGAGTTAAAATTTTCTTTGGGATGGTGATCGCTGAAAAATATCAGCGCTCAAAAAAATGATGGATGTTTCGACCAAAAGTATCACCATCCCAAAGAAAATTTTAACTCCAATTTGTGGAAGAAAAACAAGCGTTTTTACTTTTCATTTTTTTAAATAAATGACTTCCACCAAGTGTTGCTCTTTCTGATGATGTCAATTGTTTGATAATTTTTATGTCGCAGTCCGGACTTATTAATTCATTTAAAGAGAATTGGCGTTCGAGTAAGTATCGAAAAGGATAGAATAGATGAATCCATCCCCCCTTCAGCCTCGACCGTACTTTTTTTTCATACGGGAAAGACCAGCATAGGAAAATCACTGTAAAAATTATTATACTGAACCGAAGTGATGAAGGGAGTCGAATGTAGACTTATTTTGAAGAAAAAAACCTTTTATAGGACAGTTAAAGGGTTTACTTGATTCACCAATAAAATGTCTTAGATAAAAAAGTTTTACTTTATTTTATTTTTCTTAATAATAAAATATTGTCGTAATTATGATATTAAATAATTGATCGGAATTATTTTTAGAATAGAATTCGATGTTAATTCTTAACTGAACTGATCATATATTTGCAGTCGCTTGGCTTGAGTTTTGTAAGAAATATTCCTTCTTACTTACTGCTGATCTACAAGTGTCAGGCCCTAGACTGGGATATAATTCCCACATTTCGGCAGAGGACGGGCATAACACATTGTCCGCGTTAGATAACAAACTTATTGGCGACTTCGCTATCTTTGACAACATTGACTTTTCGATGCATCGACCGAATGTCGGTTGTCTTTCACTCTTTTATCGCATTTTTCACTCTAGTTCACTAAAGTTCAAATTTGGTCGTATTGTCAAATGTCGGAAATCTTTCCTAAGCAGAACAACATGCATGTGGAATAGTCCACCATCTGCTACTTTTCGCCCATCTTATGAACCCGAAACTTTTGAAGGAGGCGGTCATCATCAATTCCTTCACTCAAAACCTATTTACCCATTCCCCTTATCCTTAATTCTTCTTTCGTTATGATTAACAAAATTGAATATTATTTTATTTATTTTACTTTTATTAATGGTAGAATTAAAAATTGGTTAAAATTAGTAGAATTATTCTAATTTTTCTTATAAACTATATTTGCTGTAGTGTTTGGTATAGTTTTCATTGAAAGGCTACATTCAGAAATTTCTGGAGATATTTTGCATTAATAGTTTAAAAATGAGAGTGGGAAGGGTCCTTAGGCACTCTTGCTTGTTAGCAGACCTATATACTTTTCACTTTATAAGAAGAAGGTCCAAAAGGAGTACTTGAGTTTTTTTTGTTGCCAAACTAATGGTTTCTATTTGCTGCGGAACCGTAAAACCTAAGGCTCCCCTACATAAGCGCACGGATGAAGTGAAACTTCTTTCCACTTTGTTAATTAGTAATTGTAAATTAAGCAGGCAAAAAAAGTAATTAAAGACATTAAATCTATTCTCAAAATTTACAACGGTTACTAGTAGTTTATGGTAACTAAAGTGTGATACAAATATTCGTGTTTGTAGATACAGTCGACTCTCGATAAGTTGAAACTCGTTAATTTGAATTTCTCGATTATTTGAATTTTTTTCCCTTTCCCTTGAAAAATACTCGATAAATTGAATAAAATCAATATTAATTGGTCCCCTCGGTAATTTGAAGTTGAAGGAATAGTATCTTGCCCACCAACATGCAATAATTTGAAGTCCGGGCTTCTTGGACCTTGAGTTTCAACTTATCGAGAGTCGACTGTATCTGTTAAAAACAGCGTCCATAGTTTGGCCGTCCAGCACCTTGCCTACTATCACTATATCTTTGGCTTTAACTTGTGCGAAATTGTGGAATACGTTTTGATGATTCATTTTATAAGGGAAACAAATAGAGCGATATTCTAATGCAAGTAGAAAATGGTTGATATTGAACTAACTTTCAACCTTAAATTATATCAATTTTATCACAAATCAAAACTTTTTATCTC
The DNA here is from genome assembly GCA_964036015.1 of Leptarthrus brevirostris. Taxonomy (NCBI): domain Eukaryota; kingdom Metazoa; phylum Arthropoda; class Insecta; order Diptera; family Asilidae; genus Leptarthrus; species Leptarthrus brevirostris. Next base: position 99,299,708 of record OZ038373.1, read on the forward strand.
AAGCTTCTTGCTTTCAAAATTTACATATATAACTAATTAGAGTTGAAAAAAAGTTTAAGCAAAAAAAAAAAACAGAATAACTAAACTGCAGAAAAGAAAATAAAAAACAGCAAAAAAAACAAAAGAATATAAAAAGCGAGCGAAAATAAAAAAACAAGCAATAATAGAAAAACAAAGTCAAAACAACTAACAAATTAAAAAACAAAGAAAAACTAAGATTCTGAATTAACATCTACTTCCATGAGGTCAGAATTGGGAACATTATATTTATACATATTTTATGTTTATTTTAAATATTTTTTTTATTTTATAACTTAATAATTTTTTAACTCAAAAATGGGCAACTTTTTTTTCTTGATAAACTTAATAATATCTCCGAAAATTCTGGAAAAATTCACACATATGTATATCTTAAATGATTCTAACTACTTTTTCCCATAAAATTTTTTATTAAAATTGACCATTTTCGACTAAAAACGTCCTAAAAGTTTACCTGTCGATCATTTCGAACGCCATATTAGCTCCGCCATGATAAAATAATTTTTTTTAGGTACATAACTTTATAGTTCTAGTTGTAGGATTTAAAAAAGTGTTACGTGAAAAGAAAAGTATTTCAAAATGAAAATCAAATACGAAAAGCAAATTTTCCAAAATTTACAATTGTTAGAGTTCCGTATCAAAATGGTAAAAAATGAACCTTGCGGTGCGATTTCGCGTGTCTGTCTCTCTGTCACAGTTGCTTAATTCCGTAACTTCTAATGCTATCGACTTGAAATTTGGAATAGTTTTAAATAATGTTTGTCCACCTTTAAAAGATATTTTGATTTGTATTGCCAAAGGGGTCGAAAGGGAGAGGGGGGGGGGGGGCAAAATTATAAATTGGGGTTATTAAGCCAATTGGGATATCATATGAAATGAAATTCCTTTTCTACCGCATAGTTTTCGACTTCTGATTACAAATGACTACAAAAATACCATCTATCTCCAAAGTTTGCAAAACAAGAAATCTGTTACCATTAGAGTTGCAGAGTTACAATTTAAAAATTAAACTCTTTAATCATGCACAGAAATAAGAGACTTTAATAGGGCGGGCGTTGCGTTGCAAAACATGTACTGCCGTATTTCTGCTCCGTTGTAGCGACCAGTTCAGTTCAGTAGCGACCACTCTCGTTCACGTTTCACGGAAAATTTGGTAGACATTATGAAGACCGAAACCTGTAAACTTTGTATACATTATCTTTGGAAGTATCCACGATTTTTGAAATAACTCTTTTAGTTTTTCAGTCACCCACGTTTAAAAAATTGAATTTTCAGGAAAAAAATTGTTTTTCTTATATGTTTTCTACTTGATTAAAGATAATGATATATTCAAATCCTTTGGTATTTCCAAAGATTTTAAGCGGGTTTCAGAAAGATTTTGTTTTCAAAATAATGTTTCAGAAAATGACGGTGCCACTTCAAGCCATTATAATGACGTCATCTTTCAATATTTTTTTGGATATTGTTAGATACAAGGTTAGTAAAACCTATTAAATGATTTCCGACTTTTTTCGAGAACAACCCTTCCAGTAAGCTTGAAAGTTGAGCCTACTTTCCGAGCATCCTAAGAGGCCTTACTCCTTAATACCAGCAGTAGAAACTGTTTCAATTCTGCTTCAAAGGGCTAATATCGGCCGATATTATAGTGTTGGCTACTTTGGTTCAGGTACTTTGCATGTGTGTGCTATAAAGTGAATGTAAACTATTTTACAATACTCTTTCTATGGACCTAAGCGAAACTTTGACATATTTTTGGCACCAACTACGGTAGAAAATAGAACTTAGGTATTAAGCCATCGGAGCTTAAACATTCAGAAAATTACCCCAAACGATTAAACTTCCAAATCCATGTGTTATATATTCTACAAAATCATGCATGCGCTTATTCCATACAAACGCATTACAATATATTTTATATAATTTCAAATTTCCGGATTGGTATATGTTGCAATGCAGTAATTTGTTATTCGGGATTTTGAGATTTGAAATCAAAGGTTCTATATTTTTAAAAATTCGGGATTCGGGCAATTCAGGTTTTTGAACATCTAAGATTTTATGCCGCTGCCATTTGTTATATAAGTTCAAATTTTAAAGTCAACATTTTGACAATCAGGCTTTTACATTATGCAATTCGAAATTTCTTTTTTCTGAACTTTAAAATTTAGCATCAAGGATTTCTGTTTTTTGTTTTTAAAATTTTGCGGGTAAGTTAAATTGGTATTTTGATCTTATTCTGCCGATCCACTTCAGAATAAGCCTGTCAAACTTCAACAGAACATTTACGAAATATAATACCAAAATTACTTAAGAGTGATTTGTCCACTTCCGTAGAAGTAAATTCTAAATTTATCGTCAACTATTTTCCTAGTGTTCGTTAATTTTCATTCATAATAGGTACTACAGATATTTTGCATCGGTAGATTAGAAATTAGAGGGGTGAGCTTTGGTAATGGCTTTGAAAGTAAATATTTTGTGACTGAAGGGTTAAAATCAAAGGTCCAAAAATTTATTTTCCAAAAATCTCCTTACTTCTGTTTTTAATCCTCAATCTGCGTTCTAATACCAAATATTATTTTTAATAGTAATATAAATGAGAAAATAAAATAGCGGTGGAGTAAGTGATTACGTGTCGGTCTACCAATCCGCTCGAATCCACCCAACGGCGACCCATGATCGTTTTCTGCTGACAACACATCACGATAAAAAAGGCCATGGGGGTCGCAGAATAATGTCAGTTGTTCGGAATGAACCTTAAATGGTAGGTCCACTTGCACATAGTTGTCTCGAATTGGGTGAAGTTCTTCTCCCGCCCCATGCCCACAAGATGTTCAGCGAACTAGAGAGAAATATATAAATAAGGAGAAATATTAGAAATTAAGTTCTACATCTGCTTCTTGGCACGTAACTGAGTTAAAATCAAAAAGGTTACTCCTGACAGATGCCCTCACTAGTGCAATATAAAGCTATAGCACTTAAAAAAATTTTCAATGGTATAAAAATTCACCTTTTTTATGAATTCGACAAATTAAAGCTTACATATAAATTACATACATATTTTGTCTATCTTGGCCGGGTAAGAAGTTTGTCAGGTCTACTGAAACCTAGAAATGCCAACCATTGGAAAGCGTCTCAATTGTAAATAAAATAAATGTTTGTTTTTAACCACGTATAGTAATATGAATATGAATAAGTTTATTGGGTTTTGAATGAAAATGTGAAAACTTAGATTTAATCTTTTTTGATGTACATTTGTTTTGTTTTTTATTTATGTGTTAATTTTTTACACTTTATCAAATAAAATGTTCAAATTAGAAAATAAAACAGTTCAATTAAAAACTGAGCATATTGGATCTTCCGCGAATCTGCCCAAAACATCATTCTTAAATTTGTGTGTGTTTTCAACAACCCTTTTTCTATGTAAACTGAGCATTATGTTTGTAGTCAGTATTTTGTTGCTTGTGGTACACGACTGTTCTGCAGATATAAGAATGGCTTTTACTTTTGTAGCCAGAGAAAATTCCTCAGTTTCCTTCAGTAATTTTACGAAAACTCAGTTCATTTAAATCTTCTTTTTCCATTTTCAATAATCATCAATCATTTTAATATTGTAATACTCCAAGGAGCATGGCAGCGGCTTATTTTTAAATTCATTAAATCTCATTTTTAACATTGCACCAGGGTGCAGCAAAAATAAAGAATAAGCCGGTAGATTCATCAGACATGTTATGGTACTTGTTACAAAAAATTTCAGATTAACTTTTTCACAAGACAGCATGGAGGTAGTAGGATTTACTTTTACTAAACAGAGTCGAGGGAATTCCAACTTATTACATTGTTTTTCCAAAGTTCTGTGAAAGATATTTTATTGTAACAAGTTAAGAAAATAAAAAGTGCAAAACCTAAGTTTTGTTGTTTCATATTTTTTTCTACCATCTTATGGAAAAGAAATTTTACTCACACGTCCACTGCGAAATGAGAAAAAAGACTACTGATTGACTCCTTCTTGTGGTTAAACTAGCAGTTCGAGGCGGTTGATTCTCATTGTATAGAGGGTGTTTCAGAACTAGTGTGCCAAAATAAGTGGATGCAACAAAACATTTATGGCTGGGGGTGCGCAATCGGAACCGTTTGAAGCTACAGGTTGAATCATAAATTTGTAATTGTCATGGTATGCACACACTCCTTTATTTTTAAATTTTAATCTATTCAACGCAGAAGTCAAACAAACGCTAAATAATACTATCCCAATGACCTTTCCAAAATTCACAATAATGTTGATCTTACTCCTACCATTGCAGGTACAGTCACTTCCAAAAATGAACAAAGTTTTGAAATTACCAACATTTGAGCATTCTTAATACACCTATTTTTTTTATTTTTATTAAATCTCCCAACCTATTACTTTTCCAAAAAGGTACATGTATATAGGTGAGATATAATATGTACCCCTTTAAGTTTGGCACACCAGATCTGAAGCACCCTTCAAATAAATTTTAATTCGGAAGTTTGATAAAATCAAAAGAAAAATTTGAAAAAAAAATAAATTTTTCACCATAAAAATCGCACTAAATGCTGGGAATAAATCGAAATATAAAATATTGAAAAACCCCTAGGCTATAATTACACAAGAGGAAGAAAGCTTAGCATCATTTGAATAGCTTTCGAGATTTTTTGGAGGTCAGATAAAGTATTTTCCGAAAAAAAGTTGTTGAGGGTAACTTCAACCATTGCAGAAGTAAAAAAAATGTTTTGCGATTACCTAAACTTCAGCATTTTCCAAAAAAAAATCTAAATTAAAAAAAAGAGTACGACATGCCAGGAAGAGAAAACATTAGAGAAACCGCAACCTTCGAAATCCCTGACTACCTAATTATTTTATTGCACTTTATGAAGGAAATTCTTTCAATAAACAGAATTTTGAATATAAAGGGACCAAAAGGTTTGTTTAGGGTACACAGGTAATTAATTTTATTTATGGATGCAGAAGAATTATAAAAATTTTAATGTAATTTTATTTTATTGGGGATATTAGCTTTTATTAGTCAGAGTTTACACTCTAGTATCCCGGCGTTCAGTTAATAATCCCTACTAGTTTACCTATAAAAGAGGGTCAGTCAGCAAGAACATCGATCATAGTTGAAAAACAACTCCATAACTGCTGGTATACCTAAGTGATAATTCTGGTTTATAACTTTCAAAAAATGGATTTTTGTTTTTTCGAAAGTATACATATTTAAAAGTGTTGTGTTAAAATTTTGCGATCTTTACTTTGCTACGTCTACTACCCAAGCGCGATCAGCGCGTTTTTCTCAAAACTATGGTTTTCGGTCGGTGACCGTGATTTCTCCGGAACCACTGAACCGATCTTTATGAATTTTAACCACATATTCTACACAGTAATAGCTTCAGCGTATTCTGCAACCTAATCAAAATTTTGATTTAAATTGTTTTTTTTTTAGCCAAAAGCAACGAAAGAAACCGAATTTTTTTATTTGCTTTTAAATGTCCGCCATTTAGAGCCACTGATATACTGAATCTAAATATTTTTGGTTTTTGTGTTTGAGAGCGGTTATCAAGTTATCGAGGTCGCCAGCGACATTCCAACTTTTGTTTATGTATATAAAATGTGTAAAAAACTATCAGATATTTTTAATGTTTTTCAAAAATGCATTTATTTAGCTGAAAAAACCTTATATCAGTATCTATAACAATTTTCATAAAAAATTCATAAAAATAGCCTTTTTTCGAGGGTCTAAACCAGAATGATGCCTTAAGACAAAATTATTACAAATTCGCAGAACCAAGCGTTGTGTGCGTTTTGAACATCAAAGTAGTAAAATGTTACTTGTATACAAAAGGGGCTTACTAATTTTGATAATAATTAATTAATAAAATATGTAATATAATATTACTTTGCCCTATTTTATTAATTTTGCTATTTAAAAACACTTCGCTTTGCCCCCAAATATCTCAGTACTACACTATGATCTCAAAACAACAACAAACAAGATGAATTGTTCAATTTGGCAAGACGAAACACCCCTCGCCACTTTGCCCAGAATAAAAATGCTAATCACACTTAGAGGGATTTTACTTGAGATAATCTTTCCTTTTATTCTAAAGGCAGAACTTACTTTTCAGGAATTTATTGTGTAGTGGACAGAAGCGGTAGATCGGCTGTTCTGGAACATCAAAGGAGATTCCGTAATCGACATATACCCCAAAGAAGGGTATTTTCGCGGACTTTTCGAATGTTACGAAAAACTGGAAGTGTAATTTCTGCGAGTTGAAAAATCGGCAGATTTTGCCGATGTTGAAGCAGCAAATAATAACCCTCAACGAGCACAAGACCCTGAAACGAGCATGAGACTAGTCGCAAGACGATTAGGATTGTCTTCAGCTAAAGTTTGGAGGGTTACTCATCCATTAGGGTGACATTCATATCATCAGATCATAGTCCAAGGACTACTGGAACGAGATTGCAAGAAAAGATTTAAATTTTACATTTGGCTTCTGGAATGCGACATTGAGAACAAGACGTCTCTGGGCCGAATTCTGCTGTGGATGGATGAATCGCAGTTCACCAGGAAGGTACCATACACTTCCACAATATCCATAACTGGTCGAATATTAACCCACGTAGGGCAAGGGTGACCTTATTTCAGCCCAAATCCTGAGCCAATGTTTGGCTTGTATCATCGACACCCATTTAATTATTTATTTCGGCGCATGCGCTTAATAGCCAAATTAACGCGTATGTATTTTGGAGAATACACTACCAGATCTACTAGAGGACATCCCTCTTGATTATCTTAGGGCAATGTTTTACGAGTACTAACACGATGGAGCCCCGGCGCATACTGCCAACATTGTGACGGCAATATTAAATGAAATGTTTCCTGAGCGTTGCAGATTCCGTTGGCTTGCCAGATCTTGTGGAGAACAATGAAAGTTGAAGTTTATAAAAGTCCTCTTAAGGATAGAAACGAATAACTTAGCAGAATTCAGGCTGCAGCGACGAAAACACGATCACGATCAAAAGGCTTAATTTCCTATCAAAGTAAGTAGCCGGATTTATTTACAACGACTTCAATGCTTTTACATATTTCTCTGATTAAAATAGATGATTTCTACTTTCATTCTCAACTCGTCTACATATTTAAAAAAATCGATCTATTAATCCACTATAATTTTTGAACTATGACGTAACAAACGCATTGCAATTGTTACTGCTACCCCTAAACCGAGAAAAAAACTTACGCACTCCGGTTGATTTTCGCAAATTTCTCAATTTCTGCTTAATGGATTTCGATGAACCAAAGTGAGCAAAATCTTGAAAGCGTCTATTTCTATTTTTTTTTATTCATCAAATTTATAAATGTTTTATAAATGTTGTAAGCCAATGATGTGTGTAATTAGTTTCCTTCATTGATCAAAGACAAAATATTAAAGTTTTCTTATGTATTCGATGAGAAAATTATAAAATGTCATAAAAAATTCGATGAGACCACACCCTGTTCTTTTGGATTTTTTGCACTTGCACGCAATTCCTTAAAAGGTACTAACTTTTATCTAGCTTAAAACTTTAATTAGTCAACTTTTATTACATCGCACTTGCATTATAGATCGTTGTAGAACTTTTATTTAGGTAAGTGAAGCACTTTTAGCGCTAAGCAGTTAAGAAAACACCGCACAAGGGTGTTACAGTTTTCCTAATTGGCGGTTAATGTTATCCTCCATTTCGTATGCAAATTAGTTTCCATGCGCGCGGATTTAAAAGAAATCAGCCTCCGTTCGCAAGAAGAATCTCCCGGGCTGATGCCTAATTAGCATTTTTAATGTAGGAATCTTGTAAGCTTGTAAACAATATTTGCAAGAAGTCAATGCGTATCATGTAAATCGTACTCGGGAGCACATTCCACTTTAATGCGATTGCTATAATTGGATTTTAAGCATACGCGCGTTACACTTTATTATTTCTATCCGAAGCCAATTTTATGTAATCCTTAGAAGGAAATTTGTAGTGAAGTAGCTCAAAGTTGAGCTTTTGGCGAATTAAATTACCATTTTAATATGAGCATGCTTACAATGCACCACTGTAATATCTAAAAATCTAGAAACCTACAATTTGCCATAATTGAATCCATCCAGATTACTATATCTGGGATGGATTATTAACAAATAAGAAATTATTGACAAATAAGACTTATTGATAAATCAAACAAAAATACTCTTAAAATTAATTAAAATTATTAAATTTACAGTGAAACTTATCGTCGGTGGAGTAAATGACAACGTGTTGCCGTTCCATCCCGAAGGTCATAGGTCCGAGCTCAACTGGCGGCGACCCGTGGTTTATTTTTGTTGAAAACAGATAACGAAAAAAGGCCATCGAGGCTGCAGAGTAAGTCGGAGTTCGAAATCCAGGTCAAATTATAGGTCCACTTGCAACCGTTGTATGAAATCGGATGAAGTTCTTGTCCCGCTCCATGTCCCATAAGGAGTTACGGGAACTGGAAAAGAAAGACAGTGAAACTAATGTACAATTTTTGGAATAACTTAAAACAAAATTTTAATAATAATGTTACAGGTATTTCCTTAAATCTTCTTTCTTCGAACCAATAGCTAAGAATTTTTACTAACCGTTTTTTAAAAGCCGTAAATACTTTTGTGTACACTAGTCAGGGAATCAAGTGGAGGTTTGTTACTCTTTCACTAATAACCCGAGTTATGTTACTTAAAAATTGTTCAATTGACGACCGTTTTTACATCTACTCACCTAAATAAAATCCAAAACTAATAAAAAATAGGTTTCACTAGCACAAAAATATATACGTGATAACACATGACCCGAGTGAATATTTCAAAATTTCAATAAAACGAAATTGCAAAACTGTTCTTTAAAAAATTAAATATTCACTCGGGTCATGTATTATTACGTACATATTTTTATGCTAGTGAAAAATATTTTACCGACAGGTTGATGCGCCAATGTAGTGATCATAATTTAATACAGCTGTCCAGGTCATTGTTTATTTATTTTTGTTGGATCAACAGCTAATTTTCGGTTTCTTTCGAAGGCGTCCAGCACGTCCAAAGGAGTTTAGATTTTCTTTATAAGAAACGCCGATCGTGTAAGAAAATAATTTAATATTTCTTTCTTTTCTGGAGTCTTTTAAAGAAAATTTTTGCTATTTCGTTTTAATGAAATTTTGAAAAAAATAGGTGTTCCCATTTATAAAAAGGTACCCCAAGTCGTTGGTGGAGTAAGTGATAACGTGTCGGCCTATCCCTCCGGAGGTTCCAGGTTCGAATCTCACCGGCGGCGACACATGATTGTTTTCTGCTGACAACAGATTACCATAAAAAGACCAAGAGGATTGTAGAGAAAATTCCAATGGTTCAGAATCCACTTTAAATTGCATGTCTACTTGCAATCGTTGTCTCAAATCGGTTGAAGTTGTTCTCCCGCCCTATGGCACACAAGTGGCGATACAAGTGGCGATACGGCCTATACTCCAAAAACTCTTTATCTGGCAAAACTTCAAATACAGGGTGTTTCACATAAGGTGTGCGGCAATAAGTGGGGTGGTAGATCTCATCTCTGCAGTCCCAATTCTGCTAACAAATTCATCTCTATTGTTATCTGGCCTTTAGTAAACTTCATCCTTTATTATTCCCTGTAATAAAAAGTGCAATGCGGTAAGATTTAGAGATCAGTAGGCCAAAGATTCGGTGTACCTTGACCAAGCAAGCGGTCAGAAAATGTTTCATTCAGTATTATCTATACAATGACACCAGAATTCACTCGTGCTCCATCGGTTAGGTAGGAGACGGAGTTGGATGAATTAGTAGAGCGGCATGACCACCATGCCATGGTTCCGAGGTTACAGACTAGGTCTCCCCGTGAATAGTCCCCTCCGTCTCAAGCCATGCTAACGCATCAAAGGGCTACTCCCTAAGCTTTGGCCACATCGTATAAAAAAATCATTGCCCAAAGATTATCCGAAGAGATATCCTCTAATAGATCTAGCAGAGTATTCTCCAAGCATAAATTTAGTTATTATGCGCTTGTGGCAGCGAAATGAATTTAAATGTTTGTCAATGACGCCAGCCCAAACATTGGCTTTGGGATTGTCTTATGTAGGTTAGTATCCGACCAGGTATGGAGGTTGTGGAAGTTTGTAGTACCATTCCCTGTGAACTGGAATTCATCTGTATGCAGAATTCGGTCCTAAAACACCTTTTTTCCATGTCGCATTCCAGAAGCCAAATGCATAATTCTAACCTTCTCTTGAAATCTCCTTCCAGTAGTCCTTGGACTGTGATATTATAATACGGACGTATTCTTCCTCGATGAATAACCCTCCAAACGTTAACTGAGGATACTCCTAATCTTTTTGCGACTTGTCTCGGGTTAGTTTCAGGGTCTTGTCAGACGAAGTTAATTATTTACCGCCCGACGTCGGCAGAATCTTTCGATGTTTCAACTTGCAATTCCATGCTATTTGAAGTTACACTTCCGGTTCCCCTTAACCTTTAGAAAGTCCGCGAATAAACACCTCTTTGGATTGGGTACACGTCAATTAGGGAATCTCCTTCTTTGCATTGCAGCCGCTTTTTCATTTTAGTCAATGTAAATTATATCCGCGTATTCGTCAAAAGTAAATTCTGTTAATTTTTAATAATTTTATCTTAAGAATACCCGTAGTTACTTATTTGTTGTTCAACTATGATCGATATTCTTGCTGACTGTCCTTCTACATATTACACTAGTTTACAAATTTCGGCCTCATCTCGAGATCTGGTTTCTCATAAGCTTTTTGTAATGTATTTTGGGGCGTAGATTCCAAAAATGGCAAAAATTTGTTTTCTTAAGAATAAGAATCGTTTCCGAGACATTATCAAAAAACCCGTTATTTGGTACTTTTCTCAGTTATTTACAATTTAGCCATCTATCCATCAATTTTATCCGATCTGCTTATGTTATATCTTTAACTTAACTTTGTCCTCTTTCAAACGCTATGCTGTTTACGTGGATCGGATTACATTTGATGAAGTTACATGCGATCAAAGTACAAAAGAAAAGAGATTTTGCGGCATTTTTAAAAAGTCACTAAATTTTAATCACTCCGTTTAATTCCAAGAAATTTTTTTTTCATATTTTTAAGATTTAAGATGAAAGATCATTCCTTTTCGAAAATTTTAAGTATAAATTTACTCAAATCGGACAAAAAATGTTAAAGTTATTCAAAAATGAATGAGAAAAGAAAATTTATCTCCCATCTGGAATGCATGAAAATTAACAGAAATTCAATAATTTTACGAAGGCATGCAAAAAAATTTATTTTCGACCAGAATATATGTTTATAATATGTAAAAATATAGAAAGTTTCCGTTTTATCACTTCTAAATTTTTTGTCCGATTTGGGCAAATTTATATTTAAAATTTTCGAAAAGGAATGATCTTTCATCTTAAATCTTACAAATATGAAAAAAAATTTCTTGGAATTAAAATTTAGTGACTATTTAAAAATGCCAGAAAAATAACTTTGTTTGGACTTTGATCTCCTGTAACTTCATCTCATCCGATCCGCGTAAACAGCATAGCCTTGGAAAGCGGACAAAATTACCTTTCAAAAGATACGCAATATATGCAGATCGGATAAAAATTGATGGATGGGTCAATAGCTGAGTAAAATACCAAATAACGGGGTTTTTGAGAATATCGCGAAAACGATTCTTAAGAAAAAAATGTTGTTGCCATTTTTGGAATCTACGCCCGAAAATACATTAAGTAAGTCTATGAGAAACCAGATCTTTTTTTATCTTATTATTATTATTATTAAAGAATGGATGAAGTACTATCCGCATCCTTTAGTCACTTCGACCAAGTTGATCTTTTGTGACCTGATCCTGGTTCAGTATTAAGCCACCCCGCCAATCTTTAGTTCCCTTATCAGACCTAAAATTTCTTTGGGGGCTGCCTGAGCTATATCTGATGGTGATGGGAAAGCCCCACCAAGATGTCTGAGCTTAGTACGGCCGGGGGTCTCACAGTGACAGAGGATGTGTTCCGCTATCTCTTCCTCTTCCAAACAGAAGCGACAGGTGTCATCATAAGCCAGTCCTAACTTTTTTAGGTGGTAACCCAGGGGGCAGTGACCAATTAGAAGTTCTGTTGTCAGCCTTAAATCTGGTCTGCTGAGTGAGAGCAGCTCTTTCGTTTTCTGTTTTGAATAGGTTATAAACCTCTTTGCTTATCTTAACCCTGGGATATTTGTTCAGTGTGAGTGCTTGCGTTTTCGAGTAGCCACAGAATGGCTCCGGTCCAATAAACTGAGAATCCGCACCTTTTTCTGCTTGGCGATCTGCCTTCTCAGTGCCTTCCATGCCCTAGTACCCTGGTACCAATGCCAGCGTAATGCTTTTGCTCTGGGCCAGTTCTTAAAAAGCAGTGAGACAGTCCCAGACGATTTTAGACTCAAAGGTGTAGGATTCCAAGGCCTTAAGTGCCGCCTGACTGTCGGATATAATATATACTTTAGCACCGCGTATACCTTTGTTGATAATTTCACGTGCGCAAATTCGATTGCATGTATCTCTGCTTGAAAGATGGTTGGTGCAGAACCGTGCGATTTGTGCAGCCTTAATCTTAGTCAACTTGAATGGTATATCAAAAATGTGCCTCTTCGGCATGGTATCTGAGATTGAGTTGATCATCGTATAATGCATGAATTCTTCAAAGATTTTCCTGTGACCAGTCCATTTGCCTGCTGAGGGGAGATTGTTGCCAATCAGCCTTATTGCGCTTGCCTCCTAGTAGGTGTGAAGGGGGGTGGTCTAATAGAGCCTCCATAGCTGCCGTGGGGCATGTGCGCATGGCACCAGTAACTCCTAGACATGCTAGGTAGCCGAATGGTCCTATGATGGTGTTGGGCAGCTGGCTCTAATAGATGGAACGGTAAACGCCGTTAAGTACCAACGGTTACTTGAGGAAAATTTGATCCCATCAATTGAAGAGCACTTCTCGCAGATTTGTTAAGTGCCCGGATTTCTATGTCCGCCACTGTATATGTGCCGACGCTTTGGTTCCTTGAGAAACTGAGTTTTTTGAAGGATCATGAAATTCAGGCAGAAGGGTTCAATTGATTTGGAGATTGATATGAATTTGAATTTGAATATTATGATATGATCTCCTTAAGCCAGATTTAGATATTAGGAATACAATGATAAAAGGTTAAATACGTACATTTCGGTTTTAGTCAGCTAAAGTAAAAAATAAACACATTCAAAATTGAAAGTAACAAACCAAGTTATAAAAGTATATATTGTTATGTGTAACCAACAAATACGTCGGTACATTTTAAAGAGCATTTTTTTAATTTTCAAATTATAGTATCAATATTATTTAATGATGGTCATAACAATTGTAATATCATAATACCTAAACATGACATTTAAATTAAACCATCACCTCGGCGACTGAGCTGCCAAGGAACTACACCAACAGTATTAAAATACGTGCAAAACTTGTTCCGCAATTCCTTGGCATTGTTAACTGATGTTACAAATTTCAAATCTTCTTTCAAAACTTTGTCCTGATGCTAGAAAACGTAATGTGGCGGAGAGTCGTTCGTTTGGCGATATTGCATCTCTCATCATCGAATCTTCTCTGTTGATGAATGGTGTTATCAGTTGTAATAATTTTTCATAATTCCAATCATTCATTCGTAAAAATTTATATAATCAGCTGCCGAAGTCTCTTGTAACTCCATCAATAAATTTGTATGCGAAAATTTCTGACGCTTCAATAACCACTCTCTTGTCCACATACTGCTTTTCTTTTCTTTCCTTTTCTTTTCTTCACTCCAAACATCAATAATCATAGAACACAAAAAAACTTAACTTCACTTCTTTCCTTCTTTTCACGTACTTGTCTGCACATTAAATGCATTCTAAAACCGTGTGTGAAGGTTTGTAGTATATCAGTTTTTGAACACGGATTGATCGTCTGTGGGCCGCTTAAGGCTCGAGTTGCATTTAATACCCTTGCTGAGATCTGGCGCAGTAACAACATCTCCAGAGGCATAAAATTCTAAGCCAAACAACATCGCATAGATAGATAAACATAACATATTGGTGTTTTAGGACAACACACTGCGCGCATAAGTAAAAATAAATTTTTTCTCTTGTCTTTCCACTTTCAGACACCATATACTTCTACATATGCATTACTTCACTTTGCAATTGGGAAATAAAATATATTTACAAAATAAATACCTTTGCATTTTTTAATTTAATTATACCTTATTACTTTCTAACAGTATAGCTGTAGCATTTTCCTTATCCTTAATTCTTTTCCTGCCATGGCTGTGCTTTAGCATCATAGGACATTCCTTGAGCTTTGGCATTGTCATAAAAAAATAAGGACTGTCTGATCAAAAGTGGCTAAAATTTAAATTTTTTTTATCTATTAATTTAAACTCTATAAATCTCTAAATTTTAAATCTTGTCCAGTTCCGCTTTCAGAATGCGTTACATTGCTTGTCACTTTTCACTGTCTCTCGGACGTACATACGTGTTGATAATATCGAATGTGAATATAGTCTTAATTTTAGAATGGCCGATTTTGAGGCTATGAATTTAATAATTTTGGTAATTTAGACTTCCATACCTGTCTGTCTAGTGACGATATCGACAGGAAGATATCTGGTTTCTACGAAGCTTTCGGGAGGTTTGTCCCCTATGTCCGGGTTAGAAGTAGAGAATCCGCACCCCCTGGTTTTATAGAGAATTAAAAACTCTCAGAAATAGGAAAAAGAGACTTTGGAAAAGGTACCTACGTGTGGGCAGTGTTGAATTTAGGCGTGAATTTATTCTCTGCCATGAACATTTCATAAGTCTTTCTCGTTCCTTACATGAAGAATACCTTCAGAACCTGAGAGGCAGCTTATTCTCTGACCCCCGTGAATTTTTTTATTTTGTCAATATGAAGAGAAGGGTGGATAATTACCCATCGAATAAGGAACCCGGGTTAAGTTCCAGTAACGATTCTAAGATGATTTGCAATTTATTTGCTGAATATATTAGTGGCGCATTTGAATCATCCGATTTTTGTCCAGATAGTAGCAACTTTTCGCACATTAATAATAGAAATACACCACACGTACTTATTCCATATATGAATCATGGAGGAGATCTTGGCCAAGCATATTGTAGGTTCCTTCAGGGTAGGTCCACGGTTTCCAACTTGTTGGAGTTTATTTTTAGCAATGTGGGTGGATTTTTGGATGGCTGCCAAACTGATTGCATTTATACCGATAAACTGTCTCACTCTATTATCATTTTCAAATTGGCCAAGTTGGGTTTCCCGCCCCCACTCATTGCATGGATTAAGTCGTATTTATCCAATAAGACTTATAGAGTGCGTTTTCGTGGCGTCCTTTCTGATGCTTTTATGGCTCCTTCTGGCGTTCCCCACGGTAGTCATCTTGGTCCTTTGTTATTCATCCTATCTATTGATGATATCACTTATTTACTTCAAGGAAGTAAAATTCTCATTTATGCGGACGATATCAAGATTTTTCTCCCAATAAAATCTTTTGTGGATTGTGAGATCTTGCAATCGGACCTACACATATTTTTTTGCTGGTGTTCGTTAGACCACTGCTGGAGTATGCTAGTCCAGTTTGGTCTCCGTTATACGGATCTCACATTAAACGTATTGAATCCGTTCAGCGTAGATTTGTGAGATCGGCCTTTCGTGCTCTGCCCCGGAGAGACCCTCTTATTCTGTCTCCATATGATGAGCGGTTGGGACTGCTACAACTTGCTACTCTCGAGAAGCGTCGCTAGTTTGCTGATATAATTTTTCTGCACCAGCTTCTGCAAGGAAAGATTGACAGTGCAGAACTTTCTTCCAAAATATTACCTAGGGAACTGCCTTATTCCCTTCGCAAACATTCAAGTTTACAGATAGCTTTCTGACGCACTAGGTATGGTATATTCGCGCCAATTAACCGCATGTGTAGGTTTGCTAATGATGTTGGTGATGTTTTCAGCACTAACGTGGACAAGGTAACATTAAGGAGGAGCCTTTACAACTTATAACCATCCTCGTACTCACTCGTTTTGTAGGGTCTTTACCTGTGCACCCCTGGTTGTTTTGTTTGGCTGTGTTTCGAATTTTGGGTTACTAACGTTTTTTTCCTTGTTGGTGTGGGAGCCTCATTCACCTCAATATTTCGTTATATTCTGGTTGATAGGTCAATTGATTCCTGGCTTCTGCCTGTGAAGTGCGCCTTCTGAGTTAGAAGGGTTAATTCTAATAAAAAAAGCATCACAAATGAGATTGTAGTAAGCTTTTAACTAAAAATAATTCCTTCAATGGATATCAACCAGGGAACATACTCTACCCAACAGAAAAAGAATTATTCAAATCGGTCCACGCGTTACGCAGTTAGACTACCCCTGCCCTCTACCAATGGGGAATCATACTCTCTACAACAAAAAAGAATCATCGAAATCGGTTAACGCGTTACGAAGTTATGCCCGGTCAGACATAAGCAAAATACACGTCGAACTTAGAACATCTTTGTTTTTGGGAAGTCGGTTAAAAATGATGTGTTACGTGTGAACATTTGTGGACCCACTACTGAACTCCGTCTTTTAGAATCTACATATGACAAACAAGGAAGTCTCATAAGGCCAGAAACCTTCGATATTTTTCTTTAAGTAAAATAAGCAATAAAAATTTGTAGTTCTGCAAAATGGTCGAAAAAATAATATAATTTTCGAGGCTTTGACTTAGAAATTTTATTTATTTAACCAATTGCCTAACTACAGTGCAATACAATAAGGTTGTCAGGGACTTCTAAGGAAGCGCTTTTTAGAATCCTTTCTCTACCTGGACACATTGTTTTTGGGAAGCTAATAAGATGGGCAGTTTAATAAAAATAAAAACCAGGTGTGTAAATTATATATTTTCGAGAAAATTCGGAAAAATGCTGAATTTTAGGTAATCGCAAAACTTTTTTTGACTTTTGGAAATGACTATACCTGCAATCGTGGAAGCTAGATCGAATAATGGTAAAAGTTATTATAGATCGACATTTATGAAAATGTTGGTGTTTGTTTGAGTATATCAAAATACAAAAATAAAAAAGTTATATGCATACCAAGAAAATTGCAAATTTGTGAATCAGCCTGTAACTCCCAAACGGTTGAGGTTTACACCCTGCCATATAATTTTTTGTTTGGCTAGGTGATATCTTTCATTCCACTTATTTTGGCACAAGTTATGTGAAACAGCATTGACGGCATTGTTCGCGTGTATTAAGGTTAGCTTAACGTAGCCGAGGCATCCCAGAAAAAATTATCACCATCATAAAGGAGTATTAAATCATCCTTCCTTATGATTCCATGAGCTGACACGTTCAGTTAGTTTTATATATTATCTTTAATTGTGGTTGGGTAGTTGTTTTGTTTGATTAATTTGCACCGGCTTCAAAATGTCGTAATAGATATAAAATGAAAACTTATTTTTTGCTTTTAAGCGTTTTTGTGCCGGTTAAATTTTTTTTAAAAACTATTTTATTTTTTACTTTTAAGTGTCTTCATATATACGACTCGAACAATGCTGCTGGTACGAAAAAAGCAATTTCAAAAGTTGCAGAGGTAGTGCACTTACAAAATTATCCAAATCCGGCAACATATTACGAAAATAGTCACGGTCACCCTTTAGTACCCTCACCTTAGGAAATTTTTAACATGACCCTAGTGCGACACTTCTCTCTATACAGCAATAGAGAAATATCGTAGTCAGAGAATCATCGTAATCACTCTATTTATAATACAAAATTGTTATCATTTATCAATCACGAAACGTACATATCGCAACTCATATCATAAGCCATAATTTTTGTCAGAATACAAATAGAGGTAAAGGTAAAGCAAAGAACCCCAGGGGGTGGGAGGGAGGGGAAGGGGTGGAAGTGGTGGGGATGGCCCCCTCTACTAACCATTCGGTTGGGCGTGGGGGACGAGTGGTGGGGGCGAGTGGTGGTGGGGGGGGGGGGGGGGGGGGGCGAGTGGTGGGGGGGGCGAGGGGTGTGGGCGAAGGGGGGGGGGCGAGGGGGGGGGGCGAGGGGGGGGGGGGCGAGGGGTGGGGGCGAGGGGGGGGCGAGGGGTGGGGGCGAGGGGGGGGGGGGGGGGGGGGCGAGGGGTGGGGGCGAGGGGGGGGGGCGAGTGGTGGGGGGGGGGGCGAGGGGTGGGGGCGAGTGGTGGGGGGCGATTGGTGGGGGCGAGTGGTGGGGGGCGAGTGGTGGGGGGCGAGTGGTGGGGGCGAGTTGTGGGGGACGAGTGGTGGGGGAAAGTGGCGGGACGCTAAAGCGGTTACCGTCTTCAAGATGCGCAATCAATGTTTTATTAGACTTTCTGGGAGGAAGAGGTGTTATAGTATATGCGGGGTATTAAAGTTAATAAAGCAACTAAAATCCTGAATAAAACACCTCTTCTTCCCAGAAAGTCGAATAAAACATTGATTGCGCTCCTGGAAGGCGGCAACGGAATGGAATTGCGCGCCTGGAAGATGGCAACGGACGGACGGAACGGACGGCACTCCTCCTCCTCCCTCCACCCCACTTACCCCCACCCTACCCCATGGTTGGTCGAGCCCCCCCCCCCTGGGTTGTTTGCTTAAGCTTTACCCAAATAGATACTCTATGCATTCAGAATAATCTAAATCAGTCCACGCGATACAAAGTTGGGTTTACCCTCCCTCCACTCCAATCCTAGGTCAACATGTTTTCATAGATTAGCAATGGGGGATCATATAGCACACGGCGAATCTTCCAATGTGTCAATTAAGAAATTGTGTAACGCCCCCTCCGCACACCACCCAACTTATAAATTTAAAAAAAAATTTAATAATTTGGAATTGCAAAAAATTCCGAACTAAACCGTTCAACTCGAGCGAAGTAAGAAAATATTAAAATATTTCTTAACGCGATCGGCGTTTCTAATAAAGAAAAGCTAAATTCTTTGGCTCTTCGTCAACAGCAGCTCCAAAGGGTAGTTATTAAAAATTTTTGAAAATTTGCTCGGGTCATGTGTTTACTCCGTACATTGTGTACTTGTTATAAATTTTTGTCGTCGTATCAGTGAGGCAACATATTTTATACATCAAAAGAAGAATCATCGAAATCGGTCCGCGCGTTACGAAGTTAGACGACCCCTCTCCCTACCTTACCACCACCGTAGGACCAAATTATTCCTCTATTGCCAATGGGGGCTCACACTCTCTACAAAAATAAAAGAACCATCCAAATCGGTTCACGCGATACAAAGTTAGGTTCCACCCCCACCCCACTAGCATTTTTTCGCGTGGTATTAAGCAAGTAACATGGTCTACGCAACAGAAACAGAATTATCCAAATCGGTCCACACGTTACGTAGTTAGCCTACCCCTCTCCCTTTCCCACCCTAGGCCAAATTTATTTCTCCTATTAGCAATGGGGCATCATACTATGTACAACAACAAAATATCCATTAAAATCGGACCAAGCGTTAAAAAGTTAGGTTCGAGCCCCCACCCCCCCTATCCCACCACAAAACATTTCTTTTCGCGTGTTAGCAATGGGGGATCATACTCTGTACAACAAAAAAAGAACCATCCAAATTGGTCCAAAGTTAGGTTTCACCCCCACACCCCACCGAAAATTTTTTTGACATGGTACCAATCGGTGAACATATTCTACCCAACAAAAAAAAGAAGCATCAAAATCGGTCAACGCGTTACGAAGTTATGCCCGGTCAGAAATAACAAAAACAAAAATATACACGTCGAACTTATAACCTTTTTGTTTTTGGGAAGACTCAACCAGCAAGCGTCCCGCAAAAACGGGAAACAGACGTCGACTTATTCCATGAGAGAAAATAGGAGCAACGGATAATTTAGATATTGCACTCCTACAAGAACCCTGGGATCATGGATCTACTGAAATAAACTTGATGAAACTCGAGGAGCAATATTGTGCAAGTCATCAGCTAACTTCCTTCCAATTGCAGAGTTCGTCACTAGAGACCTGGTAGGTGCTCTATTAGAGGTGTCTACAACTAGGAGAACACAGGAGGTGTTAATTGCTTCGGTATACTTTCCTGAATACACAGGAATACTGTTTTCGGAGGAGTTAAAGTAGCTGACAAATTTCATCACACCGTTTGGGGTAGCAGGGACAATAGTAAACGTGGAAAGTACCTTCTAGAATATTTAAAAAAATTATATATTACGTGAAGAGGTACTTGGCTTCAAATTTACCAGTTATAAACCAGGAAGAATAATCCTAAACTGGCATGTATCAATTCATAAGTTCGTAAACATATCAGATTCGATATTGAGGCAACCTGTGTGTAGCAACATCGCGAGAACATCAGAAGAGGACTTGAGGAACTTAATAACATGTCTCTAAAAACCCCGGAGAACCTAGAGTTTGCCTCTATACAGCTGCATAAACTAATTACCTACTCACATCAGAGTAGCCGTCCTATATCATACAGAGATGCAAATAGATATGTGTCTCGGTGGAACATGATGCTACACAAACTCAGAGCTCAAGCCGGAAAGCTCTTCAATGAAGCCAGGCCAGTATGTAATCGGAATAAGTATAAAAAGGCCCTGACCGAATATAACGAGGAGGAAAGGCAATCCAAAAGGAACTTGAATGCGCTTGTGTGAAGATATCGATGACTTACCTACTAACGCACTACTCCAAAAAATGCTATCTAAGGACCACTCCACCGACATTGATTTTCGTCAAAAGACTGATGATACTTTAACAGGAAGACGAGAACAAAAAATAAAATTACTCTTGGGAACTCACTTTTAAGATTCCACAGCAAGTGAAGATATAGACAAATTTTTCTTGGCGGATTGTCTTAGCTACGGGCCTTCAAAATAGATTAAACCCGCTCTGGGTGTATCTTTACAATGGGGAAAGCAAGATAAGGAATCAATTCATTTAAACGTGATTACGGTATCCTAATGTGTACAGGAATGTGAAGGTGGCATTCATTCCGAACGATAGAGGCTTTCACCTGCCCAATTCAAAGCGTACCGCCCTATTAGTCTTATCTCCTGCCTACTTAAAACAATACCACATCAGATATGGTATCTTAAAAACGACACCTTTGCATGAACATCATCATGCATACCAAGCGGGCAAGTCTACAATCACAGCCCTACACCATCTAGTCGAAAGATGGTACTTGTGGAAAAAGAAATAGCCCCTTGCGTCTTCATGGAGAAAGAGCAGTCGACGGGGAAATGTATCAAAGCGATGGTCAGTTGCCGAAAAATTACAGTTAAACTAAGAAAAAGTTCAGCTACTGTTTAGTTCAAGAAGAAGTGCCCCACGGGGGAGGGGGGGCGGGGGCTTGTCCCCACTTCTCTGGTTTTGAAGGAGCTGCACCCTAAGCTAACAAATGCCGAGTTTGAAAGCAGTCCACTTAAATAAATTGCGATCAAAGTTGTTTTAAAGCATTGGAAATAAATTAATTAATATCATTCTAAAAATAATTTAAGAAATGCATTTTTCTTCTTCAAAGGTTAGGCATGATCTCTGAATCTCTGAATGAATTCAAAAGGCCCTAAACATAGTCCAAGACTGGTGCTGGCAGGAAGGCCTTCGTACAAACTCCCGCAAAACAGTTATCATTTCAGTGACGAGAAAGAGGAAGCTGAATCTAATGACTCCGACACTGTAGGGAATAGAGTTAGAATTATTCAGAGAGGTTATGCCTCGGTAATTACCCTAGACCGACAACTCACCTGGAAACCTCTGCTAAAAGCCGTCTTGTAGAAAGGCACAACAGGCTTATGGACATGCCCACGGTTATTTGGAAAGACTTAGGAATTTAGGCCTAAGATGATCCAATGGGCCTATCAGGTTATTACCATACTCAAGTACGCAGCGTTGATATGGTGGCCGAAAACGGAAAAAGAGAGCACAGACGAAATTAGAACGTCTGCAGAAATTTGCATGTCATCCTTAGAAGCGCTTCTAAACTGCTAGTACCCAGCTGGACCTGAAAAAAATGTAAATTATCACTTTTCAAATGACACTCCTCAATTAACATAAAAAAATATTCCTTTTGCAGATAACTAATTTTAATAGTAAGTAAAACTTATAATTGTAGCTTGCGTGGTATAACCTGTTTTTTCGTTGTTATAATTTTTCTCAATGAGAACTTCTATTCCCACCAACATTTTATATAATATTAGTATGGCTTCAAAAAAAAATGGCAACAATGTTACGTTTCTATTTCTTCTCCAGAAGAAATCAACAAAAGGGATCGCTCCTTATTCAATCGAAAATTTAACTAATCAACTTAGAAAAGTATCCAAAACATAGCATCAGTTGCGTTTTAGGTATGTCTATTGATTTGACATTTCCTACTTTTTCCTACTTTTGTGTAAAACCTCACAATTAATTTTCCGAAGACTATTATGCTTACATTATGTGAAAAAACTATTCACACCCCTTGTTTCATTATTATTTGAGGACGGAAATTTGTCCTGAGCCCATGCATATCTCAACAACAATGTGCATAAGAGACTTCAATGGGCAAAGGATAAAATTATCTACTTAATTGTAGATTGGAAACAAATTATTTGGTCCGATGAAAAAACGATTCTTTTTTTGGTTCGGAAGTGAAGAAAACCTGGAGATAGATTTAAAAAAAATAAGGTCTACAGTCAAACACGGAGGAGGTAAAAAAGGAAAAATGGAATGGAAGCAATTCTGTAGTGTGTATTATATTTAAATTTAAAGGTGGCCTTATGATTTGTGGATCCGTGGCTTGGAATGGAAACGAGGAAATCATCAATTCATCGACGACATAATGACAAAAGAGGTTTGTTTACATCTCTTTAAGAAAAAACTTCGGCCATCTGCTGCAAAATTAAATTTAGGCGATGAATTTATTTTTCAACATGATTAAGACCTGAAGCACACCGCCAAAATCATAAAAATGTCGTTTCCGAGAAACAGACTAAGGTTTTGGATTGACCGCCGCAGTAACCATCCAAACATTTATGTTCAATTGAAAAAAAGGTGTAAATCGTAGAAATCGTACAGCAAAGTGTTATTTGCGTGTTCATAAAGTATATTTTGAAAAATGTAATAAGGTAATTTTTGATCTATTTTAATATCACAGTGATTTTGATAGCCTTCAGGTTAAAATTTACTAACACCAAAGTAAAAAATAATTGCAATATGTTACGGTGCGGAATAAAACATGATTGCTTGCTTACCCCTGCTGTAAAATTTTGCTCCATTAATTTAGAATAACTCAAACAAAGAAGTACACACCCACCGCTTGACACGAATCGTCTTTTGTTTTCGAGTAATCCTTCAACCCTGATTACCCCCGGTGTATATCATCATTAGGCATGGGCCGGCTCCCCTAGTCGAAGGGTGTAAATTGGCTTTTAAATGCAAATCTCGATAACGCAATTTGTAAGCAGTAGGTAGAAAGGCACTGGTCCTTAGGCATACATACCGCAGATGAACAGGTGTCGAAAGGATTAGACAAAACAATGTTTCGGATTTAGACAATTCAGTTAGAGAGCTGGAGTGGATTAAAGAAGCAAAATTTAATTACGATGATCGAGTTATTTGGTGCGATAATCGTCGGTCATTAGAATTCAGCAGACGTAGCAGTGATGGCACTTATAATTTGCGCCTCATCTAGCCAACCACTGTCTGGTCGGCGATTCATCTCCCAGCGTATGTAGGTCTAATGAAAAATTCCTCGGTGCTGTAAATCATGATTACGCCCAAGTGAACTGTCATTCCGTCTTCATAAAGGAGGGTTAATCGTCCTGTGGACTTTAGCAGCTTTCAAGGGTGTGAGACTAGATGCTTTCTGCTAAATGCTGGAAATGAAATGAATCCTATAAATCATCTTATAAATATTTTTTCGTTCTGAGAGCAACTATCCGAAATGTTTGTTAAATCAAGCGTATGTCCTGGCTACCATGGATTCCACTCTAGACTTACTTTTCGACCTGGCATTCCCTGCCTCCAGGGTGAAAATTGTGTCGTAAGATCAAAATCGAGTTTTCATTTCCTCTTAACACCCCAAATCTGAAAGTCATACAGTAGAAGTCTTGTAAGTCGGCTTCTATCTTGAAGGGTGCATAATTTTAGAGCCCCATGAATAGCTTTAAATTTTAAAAGTATCTGCGACTTATGCTTTCCCAATTTCTCTTCTACACTGGCGGGCGTTTAATCCTGTTTTATTGACAATCAATAACAATGGCAGCGTTGTGGGTGGAGAAGAAAGTCGTTTTTTGCTAGCAGGTGGAGCGTGACGTTTTACTTTGAGAAAAAAAGATTTTCCTTGATAGGTATATTACCTTCGCAGATTTAAAAGCAATCACGATTTTATTGGACATTTTATTAATGTCAAGATAACGGTAGAGTACCTGCATGAATATGAAATTTTAAAAGAACAGTCTAGACTGTAGTAAAAGTAATTATTTGGATCAAAATCACCGCGGAAATGTTTTCTGGCTTATAATTTTTACACGTAAAAGCTTCCATTGTCTTGTCATAAGTCCGCAAGAAAAGTTACGCAACTCGAAAACTGCTTTCTTTTAAAATTAATGATTACAAATTAGAGATGACAATTTAATTTTTAGAGGTTACTACTTAATCTGCGGTCATTATAATATTGGGGACTATTAACTACATCACCAACCGAATCGGTTATCTTCTGCAAAATGACAATACATTTTTTGTCACTTTTCGTCTGGGCCAATAATATATGAAGAAAAAGTGATTGCCCTCTTGATATTCTCAAATTCTTTCAGAAATTATATCAATCGTTTTGATTTATCAATTAATTTAAATTTCAAACTCCATTTGAAAGCTTCTAGTTTCGTGAATATTTACATGTAAACAATTTTCAATTGAAATGGTTTAGTGGGAGTCAGACTAGAACATATAGGTTTTTGTACCTTTCATATTCCTTATTCAGATAACGAAGTAGAACCCGAATATCAGATAAACCTATATCAAATTAAGTGCTTATCTGTTTACGATTATTAGATACAATAAAAAGCCACTAAATAAAGGGTATTAAAGAATTTTAGAATTGCCATAGTTTTACTTTAATTTTAACAAAATGTAAAACTTGCGAAAAAAAAATATAAAAATTGTCTTCATTGTTACCTAGTACTGTGAAGGTGCGCAATTTTAACCTAACTTTGAAAAAAAAATTATCGTAATCTGTTGTCAACAGAAAACAACCATGGGTCGCCGCAGGATTTGAACCTGGGACCTCCGGGTTGGTAGGCCAAAACGTTATCATTTACTCCAATGAGGACGTTGGTATAACGTTTGGCGTGATCAAAAAATGGAAAGGAAGTCTTAAGTGAACCGAATTTTGTAGAAGTACTAAAGGAAAATGGGACATTCTTTCCGGCTTCAATAAAAGCCATTCTTATATTTCTAGAATAGCTATGTACCACAAGCACCATCGCGAGATCTTTCTCTACGTTGTGGCGCGAAAAACGTGACTGTTATCTACAATGAATGAAAACATACTGAACGGTAAGGACATTTTTTTGACATTTTCTTAATTTTATATAATATAAGAAATTAAAACATAAATAAAAAAATATAAATAAATAAAAGATTAAGTCTGCGTTATTCCCCAACCCTGCCCCTGCCACCGTCCATCCCACCACCCTAAATAATATACTGGCAACGCCCTTGGTGACAGTCAGTTGTTGAGTTTGTTTTTGAGCGAGTTTTGGAATTTTACAGAGTTGGATCAATTTGTTGAGCGGCACACCATGCCATGGGTCCCGGGTTCGAGACCAGATCTCCCCGCGAGCTTTTATTAAGAAATTAAAATAATCCACTTCGTCTCTGGGCTATTTTATAGCTCGCAACAATGCAAAAACAAGACATTCAAGTTTCCTCACTTTCCTTACCCTAATTAACTTCCGGCCAAAACCATGCTACCGCATCAAGGGGTTGTCCCCTAAGCTTCGGCCACATCGTATAAAAAAATTAAAAATGTCTCTTGAGGACAGTTTAACTTGGTTAATACGAGAAAGAGAGGGCATATATAACATCAAAAACCGTCATGTCTTTTTTGGGTCCAGTGATGTTTCCAACTAAAATCTTGTTGAGCGTTGTTATTTGGATCTCTTTTCAGCATGTGGCCCATCCATTTCCGCTTGGGCCTTCGAGCACTGAATCTATCTAATCCTATCAATCTATCCAATCTTGGATTGTAAGTTTGTGTTGGTCTTCTTTGGTAATGTTAAGTGAATGTTAAGGATGCTTTAGAGATACCGGTCGACAAATGCTTTTACCTGATGTTATTTAACAAGTACCTTCCCACGTGGTACAGCGATACAATAGAACAGGTTTTACATTCGATTCGAAGTCCGGAGTTTTGTGCGTCCAAAGATGTTGCTATTGCAGCATATCTTGTTCATGGAAACTATACATGAACTTCAACTCCTCTTTCTGCTGAAACTATGCTTTCGAGATAACAAAATTGTTCTATTTGCTGCTCTTCAAATAAATTTATTTGTCTCCTGGAGTCCAAGCTTATGTTTGTTTTTAGTAGCATTGATCTTAATTTATTTATTTATTTACATATTTCATCAAGTATCTGACTACTTACAGAGCAACAAGGAAAACAACTTTACAGAAAACTATTGTAAGAAAAGTAAGTCAATTAAGATTAGATTAAATCTAGATTAGAGTTAAATAATCTATTTAAAATTGACAAAACAAGGAAAACTTACTAACTTCTTAAAGTACGCCTATATAAATTTATAGTATTAAAATATCAAATGTATAAAACCAATTGCAATCTAAAAATAATCACCAGTAACAAATTATATAACAATACAAGGAGAAGAAATAACTCTAACCAAGCTCATTCCTGATTTGAGACTTAGATAAGTGAAAGTCAGTAAAGTCAAAATGGTCAGTAAACACTAAACAGACGAGACAATAAGATAATAGGCTCATGAACATCGTAGTGTGTGCGGTAATGAGTAATATGAAAAAGGAGATTCCAAAGAAATAATCATAAGTGGGTCAGCATATGGAGGTAGACAGAGTGGATCAACCCTGAAAGGCCACGAAAGGCGAATCTATGATATGCGCTAGACAGCCTCAATAGGTCAATGTGAACTGCATAGAAAGAAGACCAAACTACTGTAAGATTGATCTGACAAAAGTGCAGTAGAGATGCTTCGTAATATACGGATCCTCAAACTCCTCATTTCATTCTTCATCCTTAACTTAACGAACCCCAGAGTCGCACTGGCCTTACTTATAATAACATCAAAATGATCCTTGAATGAAAATTTTTTGTTTAGCACGAACCCAAAGACTCTGGTTTTTCCAAGTCTAATCAATGGGTTGCAGCCAATTGTTAAATTGAAGTGCAGAGGTTTCCTTTATCGAGGATTCGACAGCTGACTGGATTTGAGCATGCAGCGTGAAATTGGTTAAATAGTCAGAATTGCTTCTCGAGGTACAAAACCTTTTCCAAGCCTTATTTTACAATTTTCTTAAGTGCTTAAGGGAAGTGGTTTCAGATCGTAGTCCAATTACGTTGGAGTAGTAGAGGAAATTTCTGAGACATGTTTTTTGATGCAGTAGTCGAGCTCAGGTCCGATCTCGGAAGAAACTCGAGGACAATAGAGTTATTCAGCAAAATATCAGGACTAATTACTGTTTGAAAAATGATGTCCGATACAATGATTTTAAAGAAAAAATTAATGCACCAAAACGCTGTACAGCTCCAGTATGCAATAAAATAAGAAACATAACCTCATCTTCCGTGGTGTCATGGTGAACTCTCGTGATAAAAACATGTCGTGGAAGAGCAACTGGCCCATAGCAGCGACTAAAAGAACTGTGCCGGTATTATTGCAGGTAACCGTACCAGATGATGATAGGTCTGATGAAACAGTAAGCGGCGGAATTGATGTGTTCCGCTCATTCCGCTTTCACGGTGATATTGCTTTCAGCATTTTAACTGCCGGTTGATGGTTGCTACAAATGACTGTGAGGTGCCGGGAGAATTTAGTCTTGTAGCCATAGATCGAACAGATACCAAGGAAGTGGAAATAGAAGACAATTCTTCAGATATAGAAATCTGTGCAGCAGCCAAGTCATCCGATGGAGCACTCATAGGTGATGCACAGCAGTTCGTATTACGCTGCCTTAAAGTCTTGGCGTCCATTGCAATGATATGAATGAGCTCGGAATTGGCAGATACAGCAGCAGACCGCGTACTCTGTTCACCCATAACCTGCCTTACATTACGCCTGATGTCCTCAATTAGAGGCAGCGCTGAAGAAAGATCGGTCCCGAGAGATTCAAAAGAATAACCACAGGAATCGATGGACGATCGAAGCTCATCAACGGAGTCAGATAGGCAGCCAAGTCTGGAGCGCAGTTCAAGATATATTTCGAGCAAGCAACTTACGAATTCTCCATTTTGCCGAAAATGCTAACATATTTCACCTACTTGCTGAGTCTCCGATTAAGTACTCTTAAACTCTATGACTTTCTCTTCTAATAGAAAATGGCATGTTTGCGGTTGGATTTTGGAATTTGAGCAGACTCGACAAGGCCAAGGATTGGGGTATGGTTCTTAACTCACACCTATTTTTCGGAGATCACATTGAGCTCGACGTTCGCGTAGATTTCTTATATTTGCACTTTGGGGTCTACTCTGACGTAATTTTTTTACTATTCCCTGCGATTTTGACAGGCATGAATTTATGCCTCTAAACTATTTTGATGCATAGCGTCTCTTCCATGCTGCCAGAATTGCTTTCCGTGTTAAGCCACGATTACAAACAAGAAAAATTTAAATGAAAAATATGTGCGCAATTTTGGGTCTTCCTACAAAGGACTCATTCGTCGAATTATTTCAAAGTTTTAGTTAAATTAAGTTTTAATGTAAAAGGTTAAAAAGAAAACTGCAGTCTATGAAATGGAGGCGATAGTTTTCGAAAAAAGTCGGCATATAATACCCAGTAGACGCTCTTCTTCAATCGGGAGATCCTAATGTTATATACAAGAAGCGATAGTTCAAATTGCGTCATCAAAGGCATGGAAACGCAAATAGTTTATCAAGACTTCAGAATACAGACTACGGAGATCCTCGAGTGGCTTGAAATTTGAGCTCGGATCAATGTATAAAAATAATCGCCTTTTTTACTTTAAATTAGGGAGCATAGTAGCCAAAAGTTGTCAATAATCGGAAAGTTTATAATTTTCAGTCATTCTCAATTCAATAATTACCACCAGTAAGATCTTTATTAACAATCATCGTAAGCGTCAAATTTAAAATTCTCTCTAATGCATTATGGCTCATTAAAATTATAGAAAGTAGGTAAAATTCGTAAATAGTTTTTATTCGAAGCTAGAGTGGAATATTTTTACAATAAAAGATTAAATTTAAGAAAAGATTCTGACTTATAAGTATTACTAGCTTATGTATTTTATGATGACAACGATTTTGATATAAAATTTGACGAACCTGCAATACATGCAGACTTTCATAAATAGTATTCTTCTGCTTCAAGGACGTCAAACTTTCATTTCGTCCTTTTGCATGTACACCTTTTAAATAATTATAAATTTTCTTTTTCTTAATACGAATTCATTTCAAATTAACCAAGCTGCGGAAATCTACATATACACGTAAATGCAACAAACCGAAAATGTCTTTGCTATTTTAAAGTAAGGTCACCCTTTTGGGCTAAAATTCGCATCCCTTAAACTAAAGTTCGAATAAATTAACGATGCCAAATTGGATTTAGTTTAACCCTCAACAAATGTTAGCAAATACAATTTAAAATCAGGGTCGGCTTAACGTGATTAGGTTTAAACTCGCCCGAAATGGAGTATTTTGAGGGCACTCATGTCTTCGTGTTCATGCTTAAGAGGGGGCTCACACGTAATTCAATTTTTTGTGCAAATTAGCGGTTTCATTACATCTCCAATTGAGAAATTAAGTAAATAAATCTAATTAGTCAATAAAGTAATGAAGTTACTCATCTTAATTACGGACCAATTGTTTACCCTGCGGAAAGATATGTTTACATTATGGGCTTGACGAATTTGTGTCTTAAAATTTCCTTAAAGATTAAGTTGAATGAAGATGTGGTTTCAATTTACAGAATTATTCCTTTAGTTCTAGTTCTCAATTAAAATGTTAAAAATGTTAAAAAATTTAGTAATTCAAAGCATATATTTCGGCCACGCGGAAGATACTTGAGTTTTGTAAACACAATAGTTGAAGACCATCCGATGAATATAATATTTTAATAGGGGTGAGATCAAGTGATGTAAAACCAAAGTAAATTATATACCTCTTCATTTTTCGATATTTAAAAATCATTGCATTAACTTCGTGGGCGGAGTGCATTCCCTACCAAAGATACTACTCTGGAACCCCCCGGATACAAAGATTTTTTTAAAGAGAGCTGGAAAAAATGTGGAATTATTTTTTATGAATTGAATACCTCGTTTATCCATACCTGTTGAAATCGTAGTGAGAAAGGTTTCGTGGAACTTCTGCCGGCGAAGGTTGTTTATGTCTCAGGGGGAAATAGATGGGCGGCTGAAAGCAGAATTTGCCGACGCCTGCAATTGTCTGTGTATACGGGCATTCCAACCAATGTGTTGTCACAAAATTAACGTTATTTCGCAATTATGACGAAGTTCCTTGAGGTCCATAGTAGAGCAATACTGCTCTCTCTCAAATCGTCCACGAAACATTTCACTTGCGATGGAATGAATTTAGGTACGGAGAATTGTCAATAATTCTAATTAGCTTGAACCCTGAATAAGCAAGCAAGATTTCGCCTTAAAATAATCAAAGCTATAATTACTCTATACAAATATTCGGATTAAAATTAATGCCGCAATCAAATTGTGTTAAATATTATGGCCTAATCATCGGCAGGCTGGATTCTATGATACAGACAAACCTGAGAGCCATTTCAATCCAAATGAAGTTAATGCCTTTTTCACTGCAGGAAATAACCCAACCCGAAATAGTCCAAGGTGGGCGCCATTTAACCGGTCGCTGTCCTACCCAATGATCGCTGAAACTCTTTCTCAATCCGCTTGGTAGATTTGGATGACTATTGCTCTATACTCTATCTCTGGTCCTGATGAGCTACCACCGAGATGTATTAAGACTATCGTCCCATAAGCCTGTTATGTTTCCTTTCTGAAGTATTCGAGAAAATAATTTCATATCAAACCCACATTTATATAGAGCAAAATTCGTTTTTAACGCGCTGACAGTCAAGCTTCCGTGCCTTCGACAGTTGTCAGACAGCAGTACCTACTTATGACTACAGACATAAGAAACTGCCCTAGATCAGACTTAGACTGTTGACTGTGTCGACCATTACTTACTCATTAGGAATTTTTACACCTCTTTTAATTTCAGCATATTTTTATATATAACCACTCTCAAAGAGTGAAAGTCGGTGAGGAGCTGTCAAGTCCTAGACCACTATTTTGCGGCGTGCCACAGGGATCTGAACGTGTGGATGATGTGCAGGTCTATCTAAGTAGACCTATTGGACAACTGTATAAGTGTATAAGTGTTCGAGAAATAATGTTTTGGTATTAAACCCTAGAAAATCCCAGTTTATTTCAATTCATAACAGTACGCTCGACGTCAACGATATTCTTCCAGATTATATCTCAACGGTTACGCTTGCATACGCCTAATAAGGTGTCTAATATTTGAACCATCTTAACCCATTAGGTTAGGTTAAAGTGGCTACCTAAGAAGGCACACTTAGGCCGAGGAGGCCCATTGTGATACCACAAGTTGAGGCTACAACAAATTTTTAAAAACCCCATAAAAATATCTAAGAAGAAGAGGGTGAACCTGTTATCCCCTGTGCATTGACCCCTACGAGTAAGAAACTAAATGGAGTGGCCCCAGCGTGTAAAATCCGTGTACATGAGTGTGCCGATTTCTACGATTTTTTTTGCTCTCATTTTCTTCTTGTGTTGTCACTTGTTTGACATTTTTCTTTAACCGAGTGTTGTGGGTGAAAAAGTGCTAATTTTATTGTCCTGTAATGTTGAATTAAGAATTAAATTGATTGCGAAGGACAAAAATATAAAACTATTGCGTATTGTGTCAAAACTATTTGAGAAAAGTTCAAGTTTTAAACGATTAGTGACAATGAAGTGTGTAGTGCAATTTTGCAAAAATTTAAGTTATTTAAAACACCCCGGGATTTCATTTCACAGATAAAGTAGAGAAAATAACTTTCTTTTGTGATAAGAATATTTCAGGCGGTGTTAAACACACTATTAACTTATAAAATACCCACTTTTTGCGTTAAGGTAGACTTTGTTTACCTTTGGCTCAGCAGCCATATTTTCTTGAGTTACCACTTGCAAAGGCGATGGTGTAATTAAATTTAGCAAGGAGTTAGTAGATGAAAACTTTATTATTGAAGTGTTTACTGATTTGAAAATTAATTAGTTAAATTTCGTGTTATGAATAGCCGTAATAAAAATTACAAATTTTAGTGAAAAAGCTGCTTTTAAATTGCAATTTTAAACAGATTTCTCCAGAAGTTTAAAAATTGCACCAAAGCATCCCCATATAAACATTTTTTCTGTAGCCTGTCCTGTAATGTTTTTCTTGTGTGCGTGTAAACTCACACATTTTAGGCACAGGCTACGGAAATCTCTGCTGTTTGTCCGCTCCATTTAGTTACTTACTCGTAGATTGAGCCAGTTCCCTGTCTCCAGTGGAACCAGTTCACGGGAAGCCAAAATAAATTTTGCTGGGATGGGAAGGGTGTTCAGCCTAAACCCGTCGTCGGGAACAAATTGGAACTCCTGATAAATCAAGCTAGGTCTCTGGCGTGAGTGGAGCCTAATTCGGTTAGCTCTTCAAAGAATGGGGAGCCCAAAAACCGGTTCCTACGATTGTCTAGAGCCGGGCAGTTGCCGAGGAGATGAAGTATGGTTTCCTCTTCCTCTTCGTCATGGCAACTCCTACAAAAGTCGTTTGAAGGTGCGCCCAGTCTATCGGCGTGTCTATGTACCTATGAGGCAGTGGCCCGTAATAACCATTTAACCCATTACATCCCAGAATTATTTTTTTCTGCCCTGGTTTTGAAATCTATAATTATTAGTTAGTTACAAAACTTTAATAGGAAAATTATAAAAAATTATTCAAAAAGTTAAAAAGGACCATTTTCTGTCCTGGCTGAGTGGGCAAAACTGAAACCGAAGCAAGGAAGTATTAAGCTATCATGACATCTGTGCAGAAAGGTAACGATTGTGAAAGACCGGAACGTTTGTTTGGGAAAAGAATGGAACAACTACCTTTCTTAAGTGACTCTAAATTTGGCTGGGAATAATGCTGTGATTCAAGGAATACATACAGATTTAAATTTATAAGAGTTGTAGTTTTTTAGTTCGCTGTAAATGTTGATTATTATTAATATATCTTAAAAATGTTAAGCTTAAAAACAGTTTAATGGCAAATCACTCAATATTATATTATATAATAAAAGCTGCAGCTTTTTTTATACACATCTATTCATTTCAATCAGTTTATTTCCTGAAATCATTGATGTGTCTGAGAACATATAGCGTTTAAGTCAGGGTTCCGAATCGATACGAAATTTCGCTCCATATTTCGCTCCATATTTCGCTCCAAATTTCACTCTAAATATCGCTCCAAATCTTTCCGGATCGGATCGGCACGATATCTGGATTGGATAGATATTAGACTTGGAAAATAACGATCCGTTCTAGAGCGGTTCGATATTTTCATAACTGTCACGTATCGATCAACGAGATCAAAAAACCTGCGTTGTTTGAAGTGATAAAGAGACCCTACACGACATATATTTTGCTACATTCTAAATCTTATTCATGACACATATCAGCCAACTTATCTGTCCGAATTTCGGCATAAAAAGAATCGTTTTTGCTGGAGTCAAAGAAATGCATAAATTGCCTAATAAGCTTTGTCCTAACATTTTCTGATTCAACAACTGTTGAGCGCCGATCGAGAACCCCACCGACGGCAATTATGTATAGATTTTCTTGACAAACTTAAACGAAACAAAAGGCAAATTTTCACTGGAAAAGATAGGCTGCAGATTTGCCGACCACCAACTTTCTCGAATTCCTTAATTACTCTCTACCGAGTCAGGGAGGTCGATTGTCTGTTTACGGATTTCAGCAAGGCTTTCGATGTGATTAACCACGGAATTCATATCTACAAATTGTCTTGTCACGGTTTTCCTTCCTTCTTCGTTGAGTGGTTTTCCTCCTTTGTTACCTCAAAGGTGCCTCAGGGTAGCATCCTTGGCCCATTGGTTTTCATCCTATATATCAATGATGTTTGGCTTTTTTATTTTGTGCTAGAATTCTGTGTTATGCGAACGACGCCAAAATATTTGGCACTGTTTCTCATGACTTCGAATTCTGATCTGGCTAGGTTTTGTGATTAGTCTTCTAATAATCGCCTTCCCTCAAATGCAGGCAAGTGTACGGTTATGACTTTTCCCCGTAAAAGACGTCCTTTCCTTTAGATTACTCCATCAATGGTGTATCCTTGGGCAGAGTTGATGTGGTTGGCGTGGTTCTCAATTCTCTTCTTTCTTTCGAGAATCATTTATCTATCCTCTATCGTCGGCAGGGCCACCTCGATGTTGGGCTTCGTGAAAAGATGATCCAGAAAACTCGATGACCCCTTTATCACCTCCTCTTTGGTTTCCCTACTTTGCTGTTTACATCGACCGCATTGAAGCAATATAGCACAGATTTTTTAGGTTAGTATTACGAGGACTTTCCTGGAATAAATCCTTTGGTGCTACCCTTTTATGCCGACCGACCGCAACTGATTTTCCTTGACTGCCTTGAAAAGAAGCGCAATATTTCCAGAATAGTACTAATCTTCGACTTATTGCAGGGAACGATAAGGACGTTTTCAGCTACTACTGTACGGCATGCACGAGCCTACTACGACGATTTGCCACCTTTTCAATGAGCACTTCGCTGGCTCTGACTTGGACTTCTCTCGGCTACGATTGAAATTCCAACTTGGCTTATGTCTCGGCTAAGTGCTTTGTTGTAGCTATTAAGTTTAAGTTTAATTTACTTTTAATTTTTAATTATTTTGTTCATCATTGTGCATTTTCCGAAATTTAATTTTTTTTTAAATATCATGAAATGGCAATTTATTATTAAGACAATTGTTCTCTTTACTTTAACAATAATATTTTTTTTATACGATGTGGCCAAGTCCTAGGGGACAACCCTTTGATGTGTTAGCATAGTTTTGGACGGAAGGAAATTAGGGTAAGGGAAGTGAGGAAACTTGAAAGTCTTGTTTTCGCGTTGCTGCGAGAGCTAGACAACAGCCCAGAGGCGGAGTGAATTATTTTAATTTATTAATAAAAGCTCACTGGAAGACCTGGTCTCGAACCCGGGACCAATGGCATGGTGGTCGTGCGGCTCAACGAATTGATCCAACTCCGTCTCCTTAATAAAATACTTTTGTTTTGGTTGAACACATGAACATCTGATAGTAACGAGATTGTTTTTTTTTGGTTTTGAAAATTCCACGCTTCGTAGAATAAAAACGTTTGGAGGGCATTGCTACTACTTTCTAGTACTACTTTTCTAAAAAAAACGTATCTCTGGCGAAAAGTTCAAGTGTATTTGTTGATGATTATACGTTCGATATTTCAAATGAAACAATATTACCAATGACATCTTTTCCGAACGCCCCTCCCCAGCCCCCGGTAGATCCGCCGGTGATTACATTTAATTGATAAAAATAAATTGTTCTAGCGCGAGTCGGACTCACACATTGAGGGTTTCGTACCTTGGGAAGTTGCTGATTTCTAAAAAGATGTGCTTGTTAGGGACATCGTTTTATTTTTCCTGTAATATTTACATGAACTATAATTATATCAGATTTTTCTCTTTGCAAACTTCGATGATTGGGCAGGGGGTATTTTTTTAAGGGGGTCCTCTACTCTCGCGGTTTCAAAAAATCGATATTTTTTTTTTAATTTCAATCTATATGTATCTGAGAATACGCCACAGAAAGGGTTTCGTGAAAGTCAGATTCCTTTGCATGTTTCTGGGAACAAAAAGGTACCTGCTTCCGGCCGTTTCCGAGAAACTAAGCGCGGCGCGCCACGACGGCCCTTGTCCAGTTAAAAATCATTGTCTAAAGAATTTACCGGTCCGTTCATGAGAAGAATGTGGACAACCAATAACATCAACGTGATGAGGAAGGAGAGCTCTACGGCCCCGGTATAGCAGATTAACTCGTAAGTTACTACAATCAAGTTATACACCGTAATTTATCATTAAACGCGTTTTCCCGAAAGTAGTGTTTTTTTAGCTGCCGAGTAAGACTTCTCATAAAAGTATTGGTCCGATTTCAATAACTTTTTTTCAATTGTTCAGAAAACATACCGCTATGTTTTCCCGTGTACGATTTTCAAAATTTTATTTTGTTCCATTTTTACAGCCTCTAATAGGTCAAAAATGACGTAAAAATTGGAAATTTTTACAAATTGTTGCATAACTTTTACAAATTGCAAAATAAAAAAAATCTGTCACGGGAAAACATAGCCAACGTAACTATGATTATAAAGAATATCAATTTTCAGATTACAGATTACCCAATTGGCCATAACTTTGCTTAAGCGGGACCTCTGCAGTTTCAATTCAATTTGTTCCCAAAAAAACCGCTCCATTTCAGGCCTCGAGAGTAGAGGACCCCCTTAAGACATTTTAATTAATTATGTGGCATAAATGGGAATGAAATGAAAATATATTTTTGAATACAGAAAAAAAATTTCATCACAAGCAAGAAGTCAAATTTAATAAATAAGAAATATATATAATATATACACATTAAAACCGTTCAAGTTCTTTAAATTTCAGAAACCGCTGGCCTTAAGTAGACCTTCCTCATAATTCTGTCTACTAGCCTTCATTATTCGGGCCCTACAGAGGAGTAAGTGGTAACGGATCGGCCTTCCGTCCCGGATGTCCCAGATTCGAACCCCACTGGTGGCGACGCATGATTGTTTTCTGCTGACAAATCAAGACTGCTTGGGGTTGCAGAGTTATTACAATGGTTCAGAATCCACCTTAAATTCTAGGTTCATTTGCAATCGTGGTCTCCAATCGGGTGAAGTTCTTCTGTACTACTACTAGAGAAAGAGGTTTATTTTAGTTTTTTTGTATTGTATGCATTCCATATACCTGCATTTTGAATGGGAACACTTTTAGGAGTGCTAGCCTCTGTTCTCTTGATACAGGCACAGGGAGAGATATAAACGATTAAAGCAGTACCAGCAAAACCGCAAGGTTGGGAAATTGCATTCTACTGACCACATTATGTATTTATGTCCTCTGTAATATGTATGTGGGATTAATGTTTTTTTCATGAAATTCGGGGTTATTGCAAGTGGTGAACGACAGTTGGTTAATTCAACAATTTAATAAAAGAATGAAAATTTGATAACAATGTAGCAATTCAACAACTATATATTTTGATATAAAGAACTGGATTTAGAAATAAGCAAGAAAGCAATGTTAAACGAAATTGAGTCTTTGCGGATTAAACTTAACACTTATCTACTTAGCGGATCGGCAAGCAATGAATGCTTGAGCTGGTTTTGCTTTTGATTTTAGTTCAGCTCGAGATAAAAAAACCGTTGCATTGTCCGTTGTTATTCTCTCTCATCGAGTGTCGATAACTCCACGTTCAAGTGGGCATTGTTCCTACATGTATGTAAAAGAATGAATCTTACTGCTTCCAGCCTGTTCTAAAAGTACGTAAAACAGTTGAAATCTTGAAAATTAGAAGAAGTTAGGTAATGCAATACTCAGGTCTTCAAGGCGAAAAGCTAAGCCTTGTACTAATGAAAATGGCGATCACATCTGTTCGAAAGGACTTCGTAGGGAGCATCTTTATTTAAATCGAATGATCTGGTAAAAAAAATTTCGAAATAATGGGTTTGACGTTAAAATTTTACCAAAACTTTTTATAACTTTAATTTGAGCATCAATATATCAATATATAGAAGTCGCCGGTGAAGTAAGTGATAACGTGTCGGCCTATTAATCCGGAGGTCCCAGGTTCGAATCCCAGCGACGTCGACCCATTGTTGTTTGCAGCTGACAACAGATTACGATAAAAAAGCTATGGAATTGCAGAGGAAATGTCAGTGGTTCGTAATCCACTTTAAATTCTAGGTCCACTTGCAATCATTGTCTCGAATCGGGTGAAGTTCTTCTTCCGCAGAATGTCCCGAGAACTACAGAGAGAAAGGAGATCAATATTGCTGACATTTATCAGCAGCTCATCGTATGTCTTTAATAAATTGCTGCAAAGTTCTAAGGGTCTAATTTCACACATTGTCCTTTACAATTTGACTTTATTCAACAGGGTTAAATCTACATATATGTATATAATAAAGAGAAAGAGGTCTTACGATAGAAAGCTATGAACAAACTTTAACTAAAAAAAATAAAAGGTGAACTAAACTTGATGATTGATCACTTTAGCTTACACAAAATAACGTCCTTAAACTAGACTGAAACTCACTGCCGCTGCCGATGCTGAGTTTGAATTTATCATATTCAAAAATTATTACTCGTAGAATTAGGGACTTAACGAAAGATATTCTAGTGCCCAAAGATGTCCATTGAGTCTATATGTGTGGTCCAGCACAAAACTTTATTAAGCTGCACGAATTCAGGCAAAAAATCGATTTTGAATATCCGTACTTTCCCGATTCCGAATATACATATATATCGTGTTATAAATTAAAGGGTATTAAAAGGCACGAATTCAGCTTTTTAAATATAGCGGGCAACAAATATGCCAAAGCACACCGGTACCTTTTTTTCAAGTTAGAAATGTGTTTTACGCAAATTTTCAGGCGCTGTACTTTAACACTTAAACGACCATTGAGTCATTTTTACCCCGACTTAAATTTTTTGGTTTTTCATTTCAAGCTTAACCGCTTTTGGACTGTTCTTTTGCTTGCAGTCCTTTATTAAGTTATTTAAAGATAAAGATCAGACCAAACGCAATTACATTCCAAACATCTAGTGTTTCAAATGAAAATCTGGTGAAAAATGCCCTGAAGATCGTTTAAGGGTTAAAGTAGTTTAGAAATAGTTGAATATCTACAAATAAAAAGCAAACAGAGGTACAAGAAGCAGATGCAGATACAGATGCAGATGCATCGTATGGACCAGGTCAATTTTAAAGTGGTAAATATTTCTTCTTTAACTTTAAATCGATTTTCCCGTAACTTAAATTTTTGAGATTTCCGGTACCAATCAAAAAAAAGTAATGATCAGTTTCAGTTAATTTTACCATATATTTAAAGTAATCTATTTACTGCACTAACTAATTTAGTAGTGATCAGTATATTGTCCTTGGCATGACCTTTACAAGGAAAGTAAGAAACATCTTTTTTTTAACGTTTGCTTAAAATTGACCCTCGTTCAGCCATAAAAAAAATTTTAGTACATAATTGTTAGTATAGAGTATTCTATTATCCTTGTTGCACTTATAGTAAAAAATTGGAGCAATTGTGTTGATTAGAAACATGAGTAAAGGTACCTAAAAATGATACCTAACGGACATTATACCCATTTTTTTACACATTAAATATTTTTGTTTATAGTAAACATATAGAGTTCATTGTTAGCGTATTTTGTTATTTATGGTTTTTGCAAAAAGCCGAAATTAAAATAGGTACTCGTTTAAGCGTGCCCAAGATCCGTTCACGCAGCCGTTACATTAAAAATGCACAAAATGCACATGACCACAGCGAATTTTCAAAACAAAAATAAGAACAATATGTTTCTGAACTCGAGCAACGTAAGAAATATTAAAATTTCTTAACACGATCGGCGTTTCTAATAAAGAAAAGTTAAGCCCCTTTGGCTCGTAATCAACAGCAGCACCAAAGGGTTAACTTTTCTTCAGCTGCTGGACGCCTTCACGATAAAAGACATTAAAGACAACACCAAGATTCCTTACTTGGTCCACATAAGTAATACACGATTTATACATCATAATGTCCAGGAAGTAAGTCGTGTTTCGTTTCCATTTAAAAATAGGGATCAATTTTTCGACATAGCCGTAAACCAATTCCAGCGACATAACGTCATTCGCATAAAGATGGAACTTACAAAGTTTCATAATAAGGGACAAATTGTTAATGAAAATAGCAAAAAGAAGAGGTTCAAGTATAGATCACTTTTTCACCTGTCATATTCAACAGGAATGTTCCCAAGTGCATGGATTATTGAAAAAGGAGCGGCGTGCGACCCCTCTAACTACAGACCAATTGCACTTACTTCGATCATATCTTAAGTTTTTGAATCGCTCATCAACTCTCAGTTAATGCTGGCCGCTGGACTTACTAAAGGCTCTAACGGAGCGTTGGAATCATTGTCTCCATAATTTTGGTGGGTCCGAAATCGTAGCTCTTGATATTTCAAAGGCTTTTGATAGAGTCTGGCTTCCTGCCCATTTAGCCAAACTTCAAACATTTGGTCTGTACCCTACCCTCGTTAAATGGATAGAGAGTTTCTTGTCAGACCGTTCAATTCTCGTGTAGTAATTGACGGAGTTACATCTGATTCCTACGAAATAAATTCCGGTGTATCTCAGGGCTCAGTTCTTTCACCAACCTTATTTATTTTTTTTATTAATGAATTTTTATTCCTTACTCTCAATCCTTTCCACCCCTTGAGGCAGAGAGTTTCGTTTAATGCATCAAAAACTCAATGCTGTTTAATGTCCATAAAAAAACCCCCAGTTCACCCCCAACCCATTTCAGTCGATGGAGTGAATATACCCAATTCCCCCCATAAACATATTGGGTATTCAGATATCCAGCAATCGCCAAAAGTGCGATGAAATGTTTGGGTTTTCTACAGAGATGTAAGAAATATTTCAACCTACTTGACTTAGCGCTGATCTACAAGTCTCACATTGGGCCTAGACTTGAATAGAATTCCCATATTTGAGCAGGGCCCAGGCACACCGCATTGTCAGCGTTAGACAAAGTCCAGCGTAAGGCTATTAAACTTATTGGCGATTCCTCAATCTCTGAGGGCCTTGACTCTCTGGAGCATCGACGGAATGTCCGTTGTCTCTCACTCTTCTATTGTTATTACCATGGCCATTGTTCTAACGAAATTGCTAGTCTGATTCATTGAAGATACATAACAACGCGCGATACAAGAGCTAAAACTCGTTCCCACCCCTATACTCTCCAGGTCAAATTTCGACGTACCGTTAAATTTCGGGAATCTTTTCTAAGCCGAACAACACGAATATGGAACAGTTTACCATCTTCTGTTTTTCCCTCGTCATATGATCCTGAAACTTTTAAACGGGGCGTACATCGAAACCTCCTTCACTCAACCTGTGCTTTAGCATCATAGGGCATCGCCTGAGCTTTGGCAACAACATATGTAAGAAAACAAAATCAAAAAAAAAAAATCGTGAAACTCCCAAGTTCGTCAAGAATACATCGTCACAGAAAGAATTTTTGTTATAATTATAAAAATGTTATGCCGATTTCTCGTTCCGAAATAAAACTCTTAAGGAATTTTGTGAGCTCAACTTTATTCAAAGATATAAAGTTTTCAATCAAATATTTACTCATCACCCCCTATAAAAACAATAAAAAACAGCCATACAAGACATAAGAACATAAAAATTAGCGAGACTCAAGTAATTAGTCTAATTGCAAAAAAGTGAAAATATGTGGACGAAGCACATTTTAAAGTACGAGTATTCGCTTAAAACGAAATTAAATAAAAGAATGTCTGGTTACTAAATTAAAGAGAAATAACAGATGTAGTAACTAAAATGTATATATAATTCAAGGATAATAAAAATGGTTTAGTGCAATTATCTAAAAAGCACTAAACCAGTCAAAATAAATTTTGGTAACGACCGCACCTTTCCTGGCATTTCAACATTCGGTGGAAAAGTAAAAATTTCTCCACAAAGTAGCTCCAGCAGGATGTGTAGTTTCCGTACGGCGAAGTGTTTATAACTCCGCCCTTGGAACTATTGATTTTCCCCGAAACGTGACTGGAATATGCAACCAACTGAAATGCTAGATGAAGTATAGCGTTTCCTCTTCTTGCTCACGTCTGAGTACCTGCCACCCAGAGAAATCAAGTGGTTAGATGTGGCACCTTTCAAAAACTTTCTTCCACTATTTTGCCACGGCCTAAATTAAATTTTCTCCTTCTTCCGGTTTGGCTGCTGATGAGTTCTTCTTATTTTAATCCTGGCCACTTATCTTCTAGGTCCGATCTAATCTCCGATTTTCATATAAATTCCTTCATTTGCGGACTACCCAGTAGTCCATAGAATGGGCAGTTGAAACATTGCATGTAAAGGGGTGGGTAATTTGGCAAATACTTTTCCGACGAGGAATTATAATTCCCCTTCGGCAGGCAGTGGACGTTGGACCAAATCAAGCGAATTAAATGCTGCAGTTCCCGGTCATAGGCCTACCCGCTCCTTGATCAACTTTTATATCCTTCATTTAATGTTTTATTCATGGTGTTGACTGCTTTCTCTGGCAGCCCTGCCTGGACGAGTAGCTGATTGCGCTTTGCTTTGACAACTTAATAAGGAACTGATTGACTGCATGTGAAAACGAATTTCCGGCTCGGCCTCTCCTCGTAAACTATGGATGCAATCAAGGGAAAAAGATTGCTATTATTTTCTTTCTCAATTGAGTGTAGTTAACGGTCTGAGAGGTCAAGCTATCAGGTCACATTGACAATAAACTCGCTATTATAAGTGGTATAGATGAAGTTCGGAATAATGTGGAGGCCCAAGAACAAAACTTAAAGTTTCTTTAGTCTTCACCAAAGAATGCCTTTGAGGTTTCAAAGATATTGAGCAAATCAACTATTTAATAAAAGTTTCGCTGGAAAACCAATAATTTTCCATATTAAGGTGTGACGTTCGCCGACTAAGATTATATTTAGTTAACACTTTTCACTGCAATTTAAAGTTATGGCTAGCACTGCAAACAAGTCATGACTGAAACACGAAAACTAGTGGCTATTGATTCTGGTCGGTACGAAATGTATACTATGTTAAAATGGTCAGCATACATAGCTCGAAAACATTTCTAAATGTTAGAATAAATAAAATAGTAAAAGGCTTGCAGTTATAACTTGTTATCAAATAAAACTGACTTTTTCCGAAATATTAACCTAAACAAAGAGAAAATTATAACTTTCCTAAAAGTTTGAAAATATTTAATTTTTTATAACCCATGCAGCACGAAACGTCAAAAACGTAAGGCGAAATTGTCAAACAGTTTAAAATATTTCGCTCAATGCCAAAATCGGGCCAGGTGGTAATTTTGCGCAGATTCGTCTTTCTCTAGTCTAATTTGACTACACTGCCAACAAATCCTCATTTAATTATAGTAGCATCATAACATCATTTGATGTGATATCTCGGGCCCTAAGAAGGAGAGGCCTTGGGACGACCCTCTGTCGATGGACAGATGTGTTGCTCAGGTCTCGAGATCCTTCCTTGAGTCGCCTCGATAGGACGATCGGGGGCTGCGTCACAAGAGAATGTCCGCAGGGTGGGGTGCTGTCACTCCTCCTATGGTGCCAAGTGATCGATGAGCTATTTGTGCGCCTTGATGAGCTGGGCTTCTTCGCGCAGGGCTATGCAGATGACATTGTATTTGTGGCATTCAACGATATGGGGAACAACATCACAAGACAACTAGACGTAGTTAAAACCTGTTGCAATGAAGTTGCCCTCAAAGTCAACCCTGACAAAACGGTCGTCGTTCCGTTCACTAGGAAGAGGAACACGAAGGGTCTGACTGAACCGACTTTCTTGGGCACTGCGCTATCCTTCAAGGATCAGGTGAAGTAACTGAGGGTGATCCTGGATTCCAAGTTATACTGGAACCTGCACCTAGATATAAGCATGGAAAAAGCTCGGAAGTCCTTTTGTGCATGCCGTAGAACTTGCGGGATTACCTGGGGACTTAAACCCAGGGCAATGCTCTGGATCTACACATCGGTAATAAGGCCCATGATAACTTATGGAGCGATTACATGGTGGCACAGAGCAAAACTAAATGTGATAAGGACTAAGCTTAGCAGACTGCAACGTATGGCCTGCCTATGCATCACTGGAGCCATGCGCATTTCG
Organism: Leptarthrus brevirostris; assembly: GCA_964036015.1. Taxonomy (NCBI): domain Eukaryota; kingdom Metazoa; phylum Arthropoda; class Insecta; order Diptera; family Asilidae; genus Leptarthrus; species Leptarthrus brevirostris. The sequence goes on from OZ038373.1 coordinate 99,344,084, forward strand.
CCGACGGCTGCACTCAAAGCTATGCTAAACATCAAACCTCTTCATATAGAGGTTGAAAGTCTGGCTCTATGTGCGGCCTACAAACTAGAGGGAATCGGTCTCCTTGGGGGAAACATAGGTAAAGGCCACACAACAATAAGGGAGATTCTTAAAGCCACACCTGAGTTGGCCATGTAAACTGATCAGATACTGGCAAGACTCTCACCATTTCAACCACCCCTAATACGGGTGGAAATTCGTGAGACCTGGACGCTTCCAGCTGTCCGTCCAAGGGAACTGGTATGGTATACGGATGGATGCAAGACTGAATCGGGTGTTGGGGCAGGGGTCTGGAGTAGCTCTCCGCGATTCAGTTTATCATTGGCCCTGGGAAAATACACCACGGTATTCCGGGCTGAGATCTTCGCTATACTGACATTTACCTATGAGAACCTAAGAAGAGCCTATAAAAACAAAAGAATCTCAATCTTCTCAGATAGTCAAGCTGCAATCAAGGCAATTGCTTCATCTACCACTAGATCTAAGCTGGTGTGGGAATGCCAAAGGAACCTAGATGAACTGTGTAGAAATAATCAAGTATACTTGATCTGGATACCGGGACATCAGGGCTACAGGGAATGAAAAGGCAGATGAACTTGCTAGGAAGGAGTCTAATACCCCTTTCATAGGGCCCGAACCGGTCTGTGGAATCCCTCTCTGCATGGCTAAAAGGCTAATAGCAAACCGCTCAAGTGAGGAGCATAGGCTGTATTAGAACAATATTTAGGGGCACGCTCACTCAAGAAGCCTTATGCCCTCATCGTCGCCAGGTAGATCCAGGGAGCTTCTCAAGCTGAGCAGATCGGATGTTAGAACTATGGCTAGCCTTCTTACAGGACACTGTCAGCTACGGAAGCAGCTGGTAAGGATAGGCAGAGCCATCGACTCCACCTGCAGACTCTGTCTGGATTATGATGAGACCCCACTACACGTACTACGTTAATGCCCTGCAGTGGCCAGGCGCAGATTTAGCCTATTTAGGAAACCAACCCTGGTACCAAGCAAGCTTAATGACTGCCGACTGCGGGATCTGTTGAACCTCTTCAGAGGGACCGGCTTACTATAAGTAGTTGAGAGGGTTAGCACAATAGGCCCCAGTGGCCGCGGCGCTTGATAACCTCACACCTCTAATTTAATCAAATCAAATAAAATCATAACCCTAACAATAATAGCTGGGAAATTACTGATTATTATCGAAAATTGTTGAAACTGTATATTTTTTTAATGAAAGTATCAAAGCTCAGGTGATGCCATATGAAGGTAAGGCATAGTCTTGAAAATGTTGGACTCAAAAGAGGAGGAAATACCACATTCGTGGTTAGGAAAGGTTTCCAAAATTTGAAGGTACGTCCAAATTTTACCTGAAGGGTATAGGGGTGGGAGCGACTTTAAGCTCTTGCATCGATCGTGTTGATGTGTCTACAAAGAATTAGAAGTAACAAAAGAAGAAACCGATATTTCGCCGACGCCCAAGAGAGTCGTTGATTTCAGAGATTGCGAAATCGTTTCAAAGCCTTTCCTTAAATTTAGTCTAACGCAGACAATGCCGTATGTCCGACTCCTTACCTATATGGTATTTCAGTCCCCGCCTTATGTGGGACTTGTAAGTCTGACTTAGCAGATGGAATGAAGTATTTCTTCTCTGTAAAAAACCCAAGTATTTCATAGTATTTTTAACGAATCGGTCCAGCTAAGATTACTCGATATTGCAATACCCTAGATGTTTAGAGAGGGAGAGAGAATACATATATTCATTTCGTCGACCAAAATGGTTGAAGGACATTAAACAGCACTAACTTTTGTATGGTTTAAACATAACACGAGTTACTCTGTCCCAAGCGAGAAATGTAAGTACGTCGTTGTTTAACGATTCAAACATTCATTTTTAGCTGATTTCTGTAGCGTTTCAATGAGAAAAACAGAAACACGTGAAATCAAGGCTTTTGCAGTCGTTGAAACTATCAATAGGATCGAAAGTGAGAGATAAAAGGTCATTAATGAAAAGAAGAAATAAAGTTAATGAAAACACTGAACCCTGCGGTAGACGGGCATTGATTTTGTAGGTACCAGAAGTAATTCCATCTATTACTACACATATTCTACGAGTCTACTATGCGAAATATTCATATTAAAGCCTTAGCAGCAATGTTTTTTTTGAATAATTTACTACACTTCTGTAAAGATCCGATCGCAAAACTAATTAGTTATAAAGAAAGGACTCAAAATGTGCAAAATATAGCGCCCCCTGATATTCTAAGTTTCTACAGCTAAATTTTCGATCCTATCAGGGTTATATAGTAGTTATTGATGTCAGAAAAATTGCAGCTCTTTTCACCAATCTCATAGACGCTGAAACTTCTAAAACCACTTTTACAACCAACTCTTATAGTTGTTATGGAACTCTGATTGCGGGTGCCCGATTCGTTCTTGACCTACTATTTTCCATATTAATAAGGCAACAAAAGTGGGGTTTTTTAATATATTTTTTTCACGTCTAGTAAAATAATTTTCATTTGAAATGAATTTGGATTTTTTAATGTAAGACTTGTCAATCCCGAATTATCATTTTTTCTTTCAGGATTTCTATCCAGCGGTAATAATTGAAAATTATATTTTTTTATTCGACGAAATTTTTCCTGAATACGATATTTGGATATTAGAAAAGAAGCGTAAGCTTCATCTTCACCCATTGCGTAAGGTAATGGCAATTACATGAATGATTCAGACATTAATATATTTAGGATTTAATTAATAACATATGCGCACACCTCTTGGGCATTAATGAAACTAATTTATCTACAACGTGCTTTTTTCAATTTTTTTTATGATGTAGCCACAATTCAGGAGATAACCCTACGATGTGTTAGTATGGTCAAAAGAGAATTAGCTAAACAGCAGCCGAGAAACCAAGGGAATTTTTTATTTATTGCAATTACAAATTGAAAATTCATAGGCAGGCCGAGGCTGGAACTTGCATAATTGGCGTGGTGATCGTGCCACTTATTGATTGATCCAAATCCTCATTCTAATCCCTTTTTCGGAATTTTTCGTTATTTTTTTTTTTACTGCTTTAGTGCTAACCCAACTCTTCAACAATGTTAAAGTATTTTCGAGTCGTTGTCATGTTGAAACATTCAAAACAAAGACATATGAATCGTTTTTTTCCAAAATTTCTTTATGCTTGGAGGAATTCATTATACCTTTAATTTATTTTCGTTTGCTATTTTGATCTGTACGAGGAATAAGCTCGGTAAACACAAATGATTTACTAACTCGGTTTATCCGTACAATGGTAACAATGGTTGTTATTTTGTCTTTAACACAAGAAGTGAAACAATTCTTTGTAAGAATTAACAAACTAAATTTAAAATAAAACTAATAAGTTCTTTCGGATTTTGGCTGTAAATCTTTTGTGCAAAACTTTTTTTTATTTTAAATTATTTCTTGAAAACTAATTTTATGAAATTAAATTATTTACACTAAAAATATTATTCGTCTTTTTCCGGCAAATTTGAGATATCAAGTAATGATGGGATGGGAACCATCGAATGAAATCTATCGCACCATTCGAAGGTTGAAAGATGTTCATTTATTCGGTGTTCCCATTAATTCCTTTTATTACTCTTTTCGTTCAATAGTTGAATAAACTATTGAACGAAAATAGTAACCGTTAAAATTTTTAAATATATCTTCTAAAGTGTTAGTACTAGAGACGTTATTAACATCTCAGTTGACGGGTAACACAATGGTGCTAAAGGCATTAATGTTTTTTTTACGGCTAATAGTTTTAAAAAAATTGGTTTTCAAACTTAAATTTTCGGAAAAAAATCAATTTGTTCATTTCAATGGGAAATATCTTGAAAAGTTACTGCTTTCACGTTACATGACTAAACGTACAGCTAATACCTGCCATTTTAAGCAAACATTTAACCTGCCTGTACCTTAATTTTTTTAAGGGTTAAAAAACAATCGAATCATTTGGGGTTTATTACAATATGATTGCATGCATTTTCAACTGTATTACAAAATTTTTTGAATAAAAAGATTGTTATTTAGACCCGTGGTAGCCTTCGCGTCAGAGATGTTCAAAAAAAATGCATTTCTAGTAATGCCAGGCGCGATCAGTCCTGAAACAAGGTAGAACGAAATCTTTTAGATTTCCTTTAACTATATAAGACTGACTATCGTGTAGCATAGGATTTTTTGACAATTAAAAATATTACAGAAAAAGTTCCATTTTTCGTGAAAAAATGCTACAAAAGTGTTTATAAAAAAGTGAAAAATTAAAATATCAAAAAAATCCTATGCTACACGATAAAGAAAACAGTTCTACACGTTGTCGAAAAAGATTGAAGCGATTTCACTAAATGGTTCCCGAGAAAAAGTGGCACTCAGTTTGAAAAATGTGGTTTCGAGAAAAACGCGTTTAAAGTTTTCGCTGCTACGGTTCATTTGTGAGCAAAAGCCCTCCACAATTCTTCTTGTATCTTTGCAATGACTTCTAATATCAATAAACCATTTTAGAAGATCATTCTAGACACTACAAGGAATAGATTTATGCAAAAAAAAGTAAATTCTTTTTACATCTTCAGGGTGGGGTTCCCCCTTAATAAGAAACTAAATATTTTCATGCAATAAGACTATCATGAAACCATGACACAAACTAATATAATTCAAAGAAGATACACATTGAATATGAATTTATTTTCCTGTCAGGTTACATACCTGGTTTTATATTTTGAGTTCTATATTAATATTGGAAAAGCAGTAGTGTTTTAAAAAAGTTTTTAATAAAAATTTATAGAGATAATAAATAATTCTATATCTTTATCATAGGTAAAATAAGTTTAGGTGAGAGCGCAGAATGTCTTTTTCCCAATGGTGGTTTAGGACTGATGAGCTACCTACCCACTATTAACCTATAGCACTACCATTAACTTTAGTATTAAATGTTTCTCTTAATGAGAGCATTTTATATGTAGATATTCTACTATTTCTAAGTCAAGAGAGGCTATAATTAATGTACAAATTCACTACGGATACATTTACCAGAAAATTTCACTAATTATATGCACTTATTTCAATTCATGGCTGAAGTGAAAGAATAAAGGCAAAACTAAAAAATGCTGAAATAAAAGATTCGATTAACAGTGTGTACTTATTTGAGATCCAAAACGTGTGTACTGATCATTGATATTATTAGTTACTGTTGAATACTACTGCAAGGAACAAAGAATATCATTAGAAAAGTATTCTCAATAGCCTTATAGTAACATTTTTGTTGTACTTATGTAGTACTCTATGTTGGTATACATATAATCCTACTCGTAACCGACAAAATAAGACATACAAAATATGTTTTGCTTTGTTTTTGACCTTGTCGTTACCAAGGACATAACGGGTATATTTCCGTAATACTTTATCTGGAGTCGTAAGGGCTTCATCAAATGTACCGCAGGGTAGCCATATGGGTCCGCTTATGTTTATTCTTGCCGTTGACGACATTGTCCTCCTAGTAAGGCACTCCAAAATCTTAATCTACGCAGACGATGTGAAGATTTTCTCATGCGTTAGAAATAGTTATAATTCTTCCTGCATTCAGGATGATTTAAACACCTTCAACATCTGGTGTGGTTGTAATGGCCTGAAGCTTAATTTGGAGAAACCTAAATCAGCTTGTCTCTGATTATAACTTTGCGGAAACTAATATCCGTCGCGTGATGTCCGTTACTGACCTTGGTCTGAAGCTTGAGAAAAAATTTGATTTAACTCTGCATATGAACTATATTGTTTCTAAGAGTAGGGGAGTTTTGTGATCGGCCGACCTTTGGTTAGAGGAATTCTCGAGAATGAATCTCAAGTTTGGTCACCTTGCTAGACACATTGAATTGGTACAACGGAGCTTTGTTAGGTTCGCACTAAGAGACCTCTCGTGGAATGATCCACTCAGGCTTCCTCCGTATGCGGGCCTAGTCTTTATTCACCTGCTTTTGAACTTGAACATAGATTTTCGCAGGTAAGGTTTCTTATAGGCATACCACGTATAGCATTAGGAGATTGCCTTTACTATATGTCGTTCAATCACGGTCTTTTTGACTTTACTAAAACTTCACTGACACGATCTCTTTTCTCTGTGCATCCCTGATTTTGTGTACGTTCCTATTCTTTTGGCTGGGGAACAAATCCACAGCTCCAATTCTGGTGAGGTTCTGTTAAACTAATGAGCAGCGTTGTTTTATTTCAGCAGTGGAGTTGATGGCTTCTCTTCAGAGGGTCTCGTCTACGTTAATCCAAGTTTGACTGCTAGGAATCAGTCTTTGTTTAGAGAAGCTCTTTTGTTCCGTAAGCGTGGTTCACTTGCCTCTGTTTTTCTACGAAATGGATACGTGTTTGTGAAATTCAAAGAGAACGAACATCCCGTGAAGATTATTGCTAATAGCCAGCTCCATTCTGTATCATCGACTGCCACTGGTGCTGTGTAATAGTGTCGTGTTGAAATGAAATTCAAAAATGTTCTGCGAATATTCAAATTTTTGTTAGTTTTACTTGATTATTATTTTGCTCTGAACTTTAAAAATTTTTACATATCTTTAATCTTTTTTAGCATTTCATTAGTTTTTGCAAATTATTTTTTAAAATATGTTGTTTTCTATGTAATATTAGGGTTGAATGATGCCGCATTGACTCTCTTTTCATGTTTGTGCTGGGTCGAAAATCTCTGGTTATTGTTTTTCTGTGACATTATGTTATTTTTGACTGAACTTTATTTTCGTGTTGCATATGGTCCTACACCTGCCGGGAGAAACTGGTTAAAATTGTTACTATGTCTTTAATAAGTCACTTTAACAGCGTGAGCGGGGTCAGGGTGCTTCTGAATATTTTTTTGCTTTCAGGCGACGGGCTTTAATATCTGTTCCCTCAATGCCAGAAGCATAAGAGGTAAAGTTGACGAGTTTCGACTGATGTTTGAGGGGTCACGGGTTCATGCAATTGTATTTAGTGTTATAAACTATTTCGAAATGATCGGAAAGAAAGTTTGGAGGTGGAGTGGCAATATACGTAAAACAGGATTTTAAAGCTAAAATAATTAACTTTTCACGTAGGTAGATACCGGCGTTGAGAGTTGTGCTATAGGAGCCGTATACTGCCCGCCGGGTGTTTTCAATCTCGATGTTATGAAGGGTTTTGAGGAGTCCTTAAGCTGTTGTACTCGGAAGTATTCCAACGTGATTCTTGGGGGAGATTTTATTGTCGACGTCCTCCGTAACGACTTACGCTCTAGAAGTTTTGTATCCCTTTTACAATCACTGCATGTAGAAATAATAAACAGTCTTCCAACGTATTTGAATTCAGCTTGCCCATCACATCTGGACTTGATCCTTGTCTCTGACTTTGATCGGGTTTTTTTTCAGAACCAAATTTCTCCTCCAAGGTTTCTCCATCACGATATGTATATTTTAGGAATTATAATAATGTAAATTTACAGAACCTTGGTGATGATTGTAATTCGCTGTGCTGGGACGACTTGTATTCTAGTGCTTCAGTGGACTCTAAAGCAGAAATTCTGACTTCTCATATTAAATATCTACATGATCAACACGTTCCCGTGATCAGGCGTAAAGTTCGACCAAATAGCTCTCCGTGGTTCTCACTGAAATGTTGTCTCTTATTGAGGAAAGAGTGTTTTACTACCGAATTCATCACAGGGTTAAAACTGAAAGTACTAGAACCTTGTACATATCGGCTCGCAATCGGGTGACTGCAGCGATTAAAAGAGCTAGAAGGCATTACTTTAAAAATTTGCTGAACCCTGAGCTGCCTTCCAAGGAGCTTTGGAAGGATCTCAGGCGATTTGGTGTTTGTGACGGGGAAGGAAATAAACCTATATGTACCTTTGATCCGAATGAGTTGAATGCCCTGTTCACATCACGGGGGTTGAATGAAGATTCAGTAGATTCATTTGAACAGACTATAGGTGTGTCTGAATCTAACTTTTCTTTCCGTTGTGTGGGGGTCGATGAGATGCATAGGGCTATACTCTCGATAAAATCTGACGCTACTGGGCCTGATGATATTCACCCTCGTTTTTTAAAAATGATTTTGCCCTTCATTCTGCGTCAACTACAGTATGTCTTCAATTATTCCTTGACCTCCTCGTCCTTCCCGTGCATTTGGAAAATGGCCACTGTTTTAGCCGTTCCGAAGAAGTCATCTCCTAATGATATAAATGACTTTCGTCCGATTAGTCTTTTGTCTTTTCTATCTAAGGTTCTAGAAAGGTTGATGTGTTCGTAGATAACAGAATATCGAGACACAAATGAGCTTTTGTGTTCATGGCTGTCTGGCTTCCGGTCCCAACATAGCTGTGAAACGGCTTTGCTCAAAGTAACACACAATCTTCGCATTGCTCTTGATATGAAGCATACAAGTTTTCTGGTATTGCTTGACTTTTCGCAGGCGTTTGATAGTGTTAATCATAGTATTTTGCTTCTTAAATTTACGTTCCTTTACAGTTTCTCCTCATCTTCTTTCAGGTGATTCTGCTGTGGATATTTGCGCTGGACAGTGAAGGGTATTCCTTTACATGGTAATTATTGACCATAATGCCAGTTAATTACAATTTTCCTCTTTAGGTATGTCGCTGGATGTTAAAAAACAGATAACTTGAAGACCTTTTTATTTTCATACTTAAGTATCAATCATCTAAGTATCGGTGCATAACTAAGTTTGATGTTATTACAAAATTATTCGAAGGTTCGGCTGAAAACAGATTATGCTCTTTAGTTAAGGATTGTCTCGAAAAAAATTACCAAATCGATGCAATTTATGTTGATATCTTTAAAGCATTAGATCGAGTTCAACATTAGTTCATTTTACTAAAGTTGGGGTATCCACAACGCATTGTTAGATTGGATCTTGTTGTCTTGAAAAACAGGAAACCTTTTCTCAAAATTGAAAATTGCAGCCCTAGGATGATTTCGGCAATGTCGAGTGTTCCGCAGAGCAGCCACCTCGGCCCACTTTTGTTCTTATATGCATTAATAACGCCCCCAAAATGTTTTAGTCTTGCTGGCTTTTTATTATGCCATGATGATTTAAAATTGTTTTCTTGCGCTAACTCTGTTAATGAGTAGGTCCGTTTGTAAGAGGATATTGATTGCTTCGAACGCTGGTGTGAGCAGCAGCAGAGTAGTAGTTTTTATTATTTTCAAATTCAAAATCGTATTGAATTAAATTATTACATTTGTTACAAGTCGTCAGCGGAGTAAGTGATAACGTGGCGGACTCCGGCACAGAGGAAAACGCTTTGAATCCCACCGCGGCGACCCACGGTATATTGGGGTTTACAGAGAAATATCGGTGATTCGAAATCCATTTTAAATTGTAGGTTCACTTACAATCGTTGTCTAGAATCGGGTGCAGTTCTTCTACCACACTATGCTCCTTTATGGGAATTCGAGCGATTGGTTGCTCTCAAATCGAATGAATTGAAATAGTAAAGGATGGCTGACAGCAAGTGATGAGAAAATGTCTTTTTTTTCGTTTGCTTTTTGGTGGAAGCTATGAAACTTATTCCGACCATTAACATATTAACGTTAACTTTGGTTATTTGCTTATACATATTTTATAAATATAATAGAATTTTCCTTCTATCTCAGAAGGCGCATTTCTCAGCAAGAGCTAAGAAATAGTTGACGTATTCACCAGAAAATAACAATATATAGAGGCAAGTGAGGCTTCCAAGCCAGCATGCAAGAAACATCAATAGTCAAAACTAGAATACACATACACAAAAATAAGGGGTGCACAGAGAACAGAGATCGTTTCAGCAAATCCTCAGTAAGAGTTAGGTTGAAAATAGTGCACGTATTCACATCCCTACACATACAATTCATAGGCTGATGCATACCATACTTAGACTGATAGTGAACGACGTATAGTAAAGGAAATTTCCTATAAAAACCTTACCTGAGAGATTACGAGAATCTATGTTCAGAAGCTGATGAATAAAGTTCAGGTCAGGAATTTTACGTCGTTCAAAAAAAAATATATTAAACAACCGAAGGCGATATTAGTTTCCACAAAAATATAAGCAAAGTCGCGCTGATTTAGATTCCTAGAGAATTATATAACTTTACATTTTACCAAGTTAAGCTGTAGGCCATTAGATCCACACCTGTCCTTATAGGTATTTAAATCATCCTGAATGCGGGTAGAATCATAACTGTTTCTAACGCAAGAAAAATCTTCATATCGTCCGTATCATATATTTAGATTTTGGAGTGTCTAATCAGTGGGACAATGTCTTCAATGGCAAGAATAACCGGTAGCGGACCAATAGGAGTACCCTAATAAAGCCCCAATGATTGTAGATATAGTGTTATGGAAATATACCTACTCGATATGTTCTATCTTTAAGTTAGAGAACATCCGTTCGAGCAATAAAGGCGTGAAACCCAATTTTCTAAGCATGCGCACAATTACAGAGTAATGAAGTTTTTTTAAATACTGAAGTCGGTGTAGGCGCAGTCGATCTGGAGGCCAAGTTGGAAGGCAGAGATTATGTGGGAGGTAAATTCAAGCAGGTTGGTTATAGCGGATCTACCAGGCAGGAAACCGTGATGATTAGACGAGATTAACTCCTTACACTGCTTCACAAGCTGTGAATATATAACAGATTCGATGAAATTGGGTATACAGGAAAGCTTCGCGATTGACCTATAATTTGTTATTAAGTCTTTATGACCTCTTTTATAAACAGGAATTATAAAAGATCTCTTCCGTAGTGTAGGAAATCTACCGGCCTGAAGAGACTTATTGAAGATGAGTACCAATGGAGTAGATATGTTACTAATGTTGTTTAAGTGAGACATAATTGCATTGGATTCGTGTAAATAATAATAAATAAAGAATACACTCCGTCTCTGGGCTGTTGTCTATCTTGCAACGATGCAAAACTAAGACATTCAATTTTCATCATTTCCCGCACCGCAATTCCTTTCCAACCATAGCCATGCTAATTCTTCATGGAGTGTCTCCTGGGTTTATGGATTATGGAGCAATTTGCGTAAATATTATGAAAATATATATTAGTCATTTGACCTCACTTGCTTTTTTTCTCACCAGCTGAAGATCAGACACTGCCTAAAAAATTAAACAAGTTCAGTGCTTGAAAATCCCGAGCAGCCATATTATATAAAAAAGGGATACCAATACAACAACACGTGTTTATCTTTTGTATCCTCGAAATGTTTTTACACATGTCGAAGGGTTGGTAAACCATAATCAGTGGCATTTAATACGCAATTGCTTTGAGATAAAAATAAAATTTATATTTTAAGAAATTGTTGTAAGTATATTATAGTTATAGCATTAAACACTAAATAGGTAACGAAATATAAATATTTTGATAAAAACACTGTAGGGTGAACTTGCTTACGGGGAACGTTTCACACCCCTGATCAAAATTGCTTTCACTTTTGTTGCATTTATGTATACACAGTTCAGTTTTTTAATTTTTACTGAGCCTGTGCGAAAACCTCTGTAATGATCACGATTGATGAAAAACCTGGGTTTGACGAAGTTCTGACGTGATATTTTATATCGCTTAATAACATTGTAAAATTATAATTCGTATCACTGTTTATATGTAGTTAGTTGATTTTGAACGTAGTCAACAGTAATATGTATAGGACAGAAAAAAACAAAGGAGGAAAGTGAGGTTGACTTGATGGTAAACAAACACTTATTTATTCATACTTAAATATAAATTTAATGTAATCATACGTCAAGTGCAACTTATATCTGCAAAACAGGAAGCAAAATTGCTGCATATTTCATGTGCATTTTAGAGTTCTTGTAGATTTCATAGACTGTGTGTATATCCACATGTGATAGCGCTTCGAGGAGAAAATGTGCACTGCTTCGTCTAAAACGAGGAACCAAATAATGTACCATTTACGAATTTTGCCAAAAGAGTAGTTTGTTGTCACTAAGGATTCCGGTCACGTTACCTATCAGCTTAAAATCAATACCTAAAGCTCATCAACACGTCCTAAAGAGAAAAACTTTTCCTTGAGTGTAGTCTTTGCTCAAACTAAGACGTTCGGCAGATATTGCCAAAAGATGAAATTTCGTGAAGGTACGAAGGCATCAAGGTTAGGGCACGCTTACAATGCCCTGGGGAGCAGAGTTGTACGAGCTAGCCAGGAATATTGAAAATTGACTTACATATGGGTCGAGATAGCAGCGAAAGGAAAAGAACTTGTTGTAATCCCGTAATTCGTGATTACATGGCACAACACGAGACCCTCAGCGTTTTTCTGCAGCGGCAGAAACGACTACTGTGGCCATGGTAGGTCATGTTATACAAAAATGACAAATGCCGAACAACGTGACTCCATATGGGAAGGTAATATTTTTCTCATTTTATCAATTCGTGCACCGTCGACTTCCTCAGTGAATGCATCGAATCCTCGATTCCCAATTTCTAAGGTTTACGACTCTATTAGGAATGGAACCTGTGATTTATGCACTGTCTCGAAATCGCAGCAAGCATTATAACCTTAAGGTCATAACTGCTGCAGATTTGAATGTCTTTCTAGACGACTACTCATTGTAAACGCCAACAGTTGAGTTTAAGTCGAGTGAATCCCACCCATCGATGCACATAAGCGTGAACACCTGAGTGTTGCACCTTTGCGAGAGCAGCCGTATTTCACTGCACTCTCCGCTATGTATAATTGGATGCGAAACATAATTAAGTAAAATAAAAACAAGAAAAATGCGGTCTAAGGAGCATAGAGGTACGAAAAACAAAAGTAGCCGGAGAACACGGTGGGACATAAAAAAAGCCGACAACACCAAGTTTGAGAGATGATTTTGTTCGGACTGCACATGATACACGAGTTGGGGCTTTACAGTTCTGGATGGATTTCGAGACGAGATGCCTGGGTTGGCTGATTGCTCGCGTCGTATATCCAGCTCCAGCAACAGTACCCACAGCATCCCACCAGATGTCGTATTTTCTCTCTGTCCTGTCCTGATATCTTGCGATTCTCTCATTTGTACCTGGTCTGGTTGTTTGTTGTTTCTGATTTGCAGTACCCCGTTCTGGAGCCCGTGCTTCCTGATAGTTTATCGCAAATATCCATGCCGTAAAGAACACGCGGAACAACGCGTGTGCAGAATCTCGCAAAAAGTTCGCCTTGTCCCGTATTACATAAATATCGAGGAAGAATATACACTCTTGCCGCTAGCAAGCTTATATGGTGATTTTATTGGTTCAAGTGATAATGGTATCTCAGGTGGTTAATGTTACCCTGATAAAAGTGTTCAAGATGTGATTCGAATATCAAGTGCCAGTGATAATGAGTTATTGTCGGGAATCGGTGGAAGGTAAGTGGTGCCGATTCGAATCTGCGTAAAGTGTACTTTCTGTGCTTGATACTTGCCAGTTGTTTTGGATGTGCAACTTTTTTGTTTACTATGGACCATCATGGGAGTGGATTCGCCACCTCACCCTGGGCCGCTGTACTCGGCCATCATGCAATGGCTTCAGGGGCTGAGCATCCAGGTTTTGCCGCCGCAGCTGCAGCGCATGCTCATAGTGCTGCTGCCCATCATACACATCATCATCATCATGGGATGCCAATGGATTTACACGTCCCACAGGGCTTTCCTTACTACAGGTGAATCTTCCATCAGATTTTCTGTCCTTATTCTTTATACTCCCTGTGGGTGGATGGCAAATTTTCAGATGAAGTGATAATTTACTTAGTAACAAAAACGATTTTGAAATTCCTAAACCTCTGTACGAAGTCACTTTTGGCGATTTTCCTAAAATATTCCTTATGTAGCGGATATTTAAGGATAAAGTTTACTTTTACATTATATAAAGAGGATGAAGGAGTTTGTTTTCAAAGTTTCGAGATAAGATGATTCAAATTCATAACGAAACTTTCTCTTTTTGATTTCTACTGAAATTAGTTCAACTAAAGAATTCGAAATTTCTTAATGTATTTTATAATTTTCTTGTATCACATATATAGGAACTTTTTTATTAAAATGCTTGCTTAAGAAGAATTGAACCTAATACGTTCTGATGGCATACTTTTTCAAATAACCTCATATATGTTAAGACCAAATCGTTTAAGTAACACCTTTGCTTCTTGGAGCTGTTCAAAGGCTGCCTACGGAATTTTTGCTGATTTAAGCGATTTTGCATTACATAGGTTAATTTGAATTAATTACGTTATTGGCAAAAGAATGCAATCGAGCCCGCGTTAATATTGGCCATTACCTAGAATTCGGGCATATCGCGAATATGAAAAACTAAAATCTTTGAAAAAAGTGCCGAGTTTATTTAATGTTAGTGAGGTGTACATTAGGAAACTAGTGAAAAAACAAAAGGGAGGTAATTTGGGAGATTTGTCCTGGTCTGGTCGTCCTAAAGAAGCTATGAAAAGGATGATTCATCAATAGTGCAAGAGTTTAAAAGACATCCTACTATGATTGGGAGACCATAAGACGAATACTGCACGACTTTGGACTGCAAGATGGAATTTGCAAAGATATTTACGAAAAAGGATATTGAACAAAAGTGATTTTTTGATTATAAGTTCAATTCTCAACTATTATGCGGAAGAAAGGTGCAAATTGTTTGACGTGAATCAGGTAGAAGCGTGACAATTCCCTGTACTTGCAATCAAATTATGATGGGGGATCTCTTTTAGAACTCCAGCTTAGCAGTCATTGAAGAGACAGAATTAAGTATTGTCAAATTTGAAGTTCAGAAGTCGTCGGCGGAGTAAGTGATAACATGTCTGCCTATCAATTCGGAGGTCGCAGGTTCGAATCCCGCCGATGACGACACGTGGTTGTTTTCTATTGACGACAGATTACGATAAAAAGGCCACGGGGGTTTCAGAGTAAATTTGAGTGGCTCGGAATCCACTTGTAATCGTTGTCTCGAATTGGGTGATGTTCTTCCGCTCCATGCCCCAGGAGAGGTTGCTGGAACTAGAGAGAGAGAGGTATATTTTAAATAAAACTCTCTTCACTTCTGTGTATGAAATATGAATACGTCACGAATTCATCTTCCAACATGATAATGATACTAATAATTCCGGGAGAGTAATTAGGAAGTATTTAACAAAATCGTCGTCTATGTCACCTGATTTAAATCTCATAGAACTGATACACCCCGATCGAGTCGAACTTATTTATTCATTCAAACCATAAAAACTTACTCCAGCTGGTGCTACCGAAAGTCATCCTAGTAAATTCGAATAATCCAAATTGGGTTGTAATTGCTGTTTTCTGAATATTATCAATAGCAATAGGAATTTTTAGAGTAAGCTTTAATCAAGTCAATATTTGAAAATATGTACAACCGTTTAAGGTCAATGAAAAAAATTGGATATGAGGTATAAGGTATCTATCAGGAATTGTAATTGCATTTAATCGACGATACGGGAGAAGATGATGATGATTTACAAAGTTCTAATTTAGTCATATGTTCAAATTCTAATTTGGCTTATTTTCGAGGTCAAAAAAAACGAAGTGGTCCTTTTATTTCAATATGATGTTTCACTGGAATAACGAGGTGGTTTGGTGAAATTCAGGAATCTTTGCAAAACTTTGCTATAATCGTTTCTGAAAGCATAATAACGAGTTGTTGGCATATTTGCATTTACCGTGATTCCGTATACAGTTAATGATGTAGTACTATGTAATCATTTCTAATTTTTAATATCTACTAATAAATTGAGTTAAAATAAAAAGTCGGCTCCAATAATTGGTTTCTTAACATTGGCGATTATAAATGGGAATGTAAAATCTCCCCTTCAGCCGAAATTAACTTTTAGTAATTTTGTATAATAGGTATTGATGGTAGACCAGTTAGCTGTCTACGTTGTATTTTTTGAAAAATGCGTTAAGTACAACGGATATGTCAGTATCAGTATCAATTAGGAATTTTTATTTATTTTATTTATCGAAAATGAAGAATCTTTTTGAATTATTATTATTGTTGTTTACTGAGGGATAATTTAGTTTTTTGGAATTATTACCCTTAAAAGAACACGGCGAAATACTCTTTATCGCCTTGGTAATTTATTATGATACTAACAAAAAGAGTTATTAGTTTTATTGTTATTCTTAGTGTAAGTCAATTGAATTGTTTCTCACAAATAATGGCCATAGACACACGACTCACTCCAATGATCATTTTTGTACCAATGATCATCGCATCGTTCATGTGTCATATTTAGTTATGTTGGGTGAAAATAGCATTCATCATTGCATCAAATTGCATTCTCCATTCAGAATTGGAATGGAATTCTCATTATCTTTAGAAGTCGCAGCGCTGGCGGCGATAGATAGCCACAATGGAAGGAAAAAGCATGGGGTAATAACAGATTATGCTCACAAACTTTCCATTCTTACGTTAGCTGATTTAGGACATTCGGATTTGGGACATTGTTTGGTGAAATATATTTCTACACATGCAAGGACGTCATCAGGGCATAGACGGACAATTAATATATGAATAAGTAAACACAAAGTTAGCAAAGTGCGGCACAGGCAAATCAAACATATTGCACTTTTATTAAATCCGGATTAAGCAAGGAACTTCTATTCGTAAAATCTATTTGTTCATTTATTATAGTAAAACCGTCATCAGTGGAACTAATTAAGGCGGATACCATTGCTGCGGCTGATATTCTTCTCCCCCTATAATACAGGAATGTTGTGGAACCAAAACCTATTCCATTGAATGGAAGACAGGCGTCATTGTGAAGATTTCCAAAAAAGGCCACCTGAGGAGTTGTAGCCATAGCCGATATCTGTCTCTTAACTGCAGTCTCCAAATTGATCACTAAACTCATCTTTAGGCAGGACTATGGACTATGCCGACGATGTATGCCTCCTATAAAACAAACGACTCTGAGCAGAGAAGGTTGCAGAGAAAGGTTTAAGATCACTGCTGCTAAAACCAATCTTATGAGCTTGGACTGCAGGAGATTTCATGAAATTTATTTGGAAGAGCAACAAATAGAGCAACTGGAAAAATTTTGCTATCTCGGAAGGTTAGTTAGAGCAGACGGCGGAGCTGAAGCTGTTGTAAGGCCCGAGTTGCATTTAATATTCTTGTTGAGATCTGGCGTAATAATAACATCTCCAGACTCACAAAACTCCGTTTCTGTTGTGCAGCGGTGACCTGTCATATAACATCTAAGCTACAAGCATTTGACAACCAGTGTCTTCGGCGCATCCTTACATCTATTAGCCAGAGGTCATTCCCAACGAAAACGTACTCAGACTTACAGGCCAAGACAGGATAGAGACCAGTATTCGCAAGCGAAAGTGGCAATTGATAGGTGACACACTCAGGAAAGAGCCAATAAACATCGCATCGCAGGCTCTAGATTGGAATTCCCACGGCATCCAAGGAAGACGCTTAATTGGACGACCGCGCAACACATGGAGAAGATTCGTCGAGAGGGAAGGTACCCAGATCAACGAATCGTGGCCACAGTTGAAGGCGTTGGTGGAGAACCAAACCAAGTGGAGAGTAATAGACACACTATGCCACACAAGGGTAACCAAAGCAAAAACAGTCATCATTATCCTTTGTGATTTAAAAAATCTTATACTTATCTAGAATTTATCCTCCTCTTAAGTTGTAGACCAATTCAAAATCTTTGATATTGCAGTTGTGTCCTGTGAATTTTATATGTTTTGAGAATCTCGAAGTCGGTTTATTTGTTTTTACCAAATTAACATGTATTCAGATATCTTTTTGTGTTTCCTATGTATATTCCCGAACAGTCTGCCTAATTTATTTTATATACCTACTCTTTTCCGAGATATCAGTCCTTTTAATAATTTTGTTATTAGAGAGCAGCATATATATTCTTTTTCTTGTTTTTTTTGTTAAGTAAAAAACGATCTTTTCTATCGATCTATATTAATTAATCTATTTATGTGGGCGTGGAAAGCTGCCAATTTTGTACTCCAGGGATGACAAGAATGGTTTGCTATGACAGCATCAGAATATTTACTTTTATTTTTTTGTTAATATCGAATTCAAGTTTTGAATTTAAATTAATCGTTATATTGTCAAGTCTAGGAAATTTAAAGAGCTATTTCTTACGTAAATTGAATGTTCTTGTCAATTTTATTTAAAAATAACATCAGTTGCTTTCCGTCCCTGCCCATATACAAAATATGTCGTCAACATATCGGTACCAAGCAATTACATATTTTGTCAGATTATTTTCAGATTTTTTTCACATTTAAACATACTATTTTCAATATGGTAAATATAAAATAACGCACAGAACGGCGAGAAGGCAGAACCTACAACTTTCTTAAAAATAAGTTCTTTGAGATCTTTTTAAAGCTATCGAAGGAGGCATAATTTCATATTTAAAATCTTTATCGCCTTCTAATTCATTTTTTTCCTATATCAGGGTTTCTCTTATTTCTATCAATTATTATATTATTTATCAATTATTATATTATTTTTTATTATATTAATCAACTGAAAAAGGGTATTCTAATGATAGATTTTACTATCACTGAAATACCCTTTTTCAGTTGATTTACATGTACTAACTGAATTCTCTGCTAAATATCTGCTAAATAAATATATTTACTTATGATCCTTATAATTTTAACCGGAATCTCAGGGCAGTAATCAGAATACTGAATCCCATAAGGGGGGGGGGGGGGAATCTGGGGTGCTAGTATGTATGAATACAGCTATATGGATATGTTTACATATATGTGTGTGTACATATGAATTTTTCTGATTGGATAATTAATTACCACATTATTTTGGATAATATTAAATTAACATAAATAATTAATTTCATCGTAATTAATTAATAAATATTGTGAAGATTTAAATTATTAATAATAAAGTTAATACGTCGTCAAACCTGGTACGAAATTTATAACTTTATAAATCGTGTTTTCGAGAAATCGCTTGCTTAAAAATTATTTTAGCATTAGTCCGTATAAAAAATTAATATTTATATTGATTATAATGAAAGTATAATTCCGTAGTTTTCGGAAACTATCCGCAGACACATTTGTTCGCGAGACTGTGCCTATAAATTATGGAAGCGATATCGAATTAGAACGTATTGGAATATTTACCGTGACTTTAGAAATACAGTTAGTTCTATTATTCGCAAGGCCAAGCAAAAGTTATTATTCGAGCAAACTGGACGTAAAACAGCCTGCTAAAATATTATGGAGAAACTTAAAATCTACTGGCATTGTGAACGGTGCAATACCTATTGATTCTCCTGATCCAGATGAGCTTAATGCTCAATTTGCTTTCAGGACAGCTTCCGGTGCTGATGATTGTCTGGATATTGTTGATCAGTCAAATGAGACAGCTGTAAACAGAATTCCACTCTTTAGATTTACTAATGTAACCCCTAATAATGTAATAGGCGCCTTTCTAAGCCTAAAATCATAAAATCAAACGCTATAGGTTGTGACGGGATTAACCCGCGATTTATCAGAATTCTTGTCAGATATGTAGTTTTACCTTTAACGCATATTATTAATACTTGCTTTACAACCTCATACTTTCCTTCTATGTGGAAATATTCCAAGATCACTCCTATACCGAAAAGTTATGGCTCTGCTGACTTTCGGCCCATAAGCATTTTACCATTTTTCTCTAAATTTACCGAAAAGATAATGTCTACTCAAATCTCTGAACATATTGGTAATTACAGTTTATTGAATGGTTGCCAGTCGGGATTTCGTGCTAAACATAGCTGCATAACAGCACTACTTAAGTTTCAGAGGACATTACGCAAGCCATTAATAAGGATCATATTTCATTTCTGATGCTATTGGACTTCTCTAAGGATTTCAATACGGTTAATCACCGCCGCTTGTGTGCAAAACTGTCTAAATATTTCAATTTCTCTACGCATGCATCTAACCTGATTGTCAGTTATTTGGGGCATAGGTGCCAAGCGGTGAACATTAGTGGAAGGTTCTCTAGCTTTCTGCCTCTTACAGAATGTATCCCACAAGGTTCAGTTCTTGGTCCTCTATTATTTTCCTTGTATATAAATGATTTATTTAAGGTTATTAAAAACTGTTAGCCTCACTTATATGCAGATGAGGCACAATTGCTGCTCTCTAGACCAATAGGTTTATCTGAGGACGGAATTTTCTCCATCAATGGTGACCTCGATTTGCTTGCCAAATAGACTAAAGATAAATGCTAGTAAATCGAAATGTATAATTGTAACTCCGCGCAAGATTGATTGTTCCAACTTTTCTCCAGTTCATATTAATGGTGAAGTAATCCCTCAAATCACCTCAGCAAAAACTAAGGTATGATATTTAATAGTAGGTTAACTTGGGGTGAGCATATAAACTCTGTGTTTAGTAAAATTTATGGCGGCCTCCGACGCCTTTTGGCATTTAACAATGTAACACCTCTTGCCCTCTTGGCGCCCATCCTGACATATGGTTGTGAGGTATACAGTAAACTCGATGGTATATCTGAGAGGAAACTATTAGTCGCTTTTAATTCTATTATCAGATATATATTTAGACTTCGGTGCTATGATCACGTTTCGCCATTTGTTAGTTCATTATTTGGCTGCTCATTTCAAGTATATCTGAAATTTAAAACTCTGTCTCTCTTAGCCAAAATTATAAAATTTCAGTGTCCTGATTATTTATTTAACTTCTTGAAGTTTAATAAATCAAGTAGAACGTTGACAATTGTTTGTCCAATCAATCAGTATTTGGAACTCTTTATCAATTAATCTGAAAAATTCTTTGAGGTCTGGCACATTTGACAGTTTCAAGCAAAAAGTTTTAAATATTTCACTTCTGTGTAAGTTTTGCTACTCCGAGCACTATTCTTTCATATTCTTTCTTATTTAATGATTTTTCTTACTTTATCTATTAATTGTTTAATAATATAGTATTTGTATTAATATAAACATGTACTTGCGCAGTTACGCAAATATAGCTAATTATTTTTCATCTTACATATTAATAATATTTCAACAATGGAATTACATATTAATATTACTTCAATATTGTGATTTTGAGCTTAAACTTTTGCATTTTGAACTTGTACTCCTAAAAGACGTAGTCTCACTGTACAATGTGTTGATGCAATAAATAAATAAATAGAAATAAGGGGAGTGATCCCAAGTAGCACAACTCGGTTGTTACTAGGTCTTATTAGGATTAAAAGGACTTAAAGTTATAACCAGTGGCTTCCATAATTACTCTTTATGTAATTCTAGTGATAACTTGGCAAACCATATTCGACTAAGTGGTGGATATATACTAAGTCACCTTGACATCATACAAGATCATAAAAAACGTTATACTACCACATTATATCTACTTAAAGTTGTAAGAATATGTAGAATTGTGGTTATAAGTAGTTGAACTAACCACGTGAAGGACATGCTTGTAAGTTATTATTACTTTAATTACGACCCTTGAGACATCATTGTATACAAGCATAAACTTTTAACACAGTTCTCTATATACGTTATCATTATACATAGTGTCGCACTTCTACGTTTTTGACAATGTAAATGAATTCAATAAAAATCTCGAAATTACCTCATAATCCTAACCTAATCTAACATTTTGCGTATAACGTATAGTCAAATGAAGCCTTAAGTACATGTTCCATGTCCGTTTATTGAAATTTGGTAAAAATAAGGTAATTTTCATGTTTCAAATTTTAAAAACTTTCTACTATTAAGTACTGAAAAAAGTTTTGAAATTGCAATGTTGTTGGCTTAACTGAATTATGACTTAAATTATAACTAGTTGTATATAAGTCTTGAATTGGCCAGTTTGACTAGAATTACATCTAGACTGTATGAAGTTGTATATTATGTTCATATAACTATGTATATAGCGACTTTAATGACGACTACATAACAACTGGCACCTGATAACCGATATCTGACAGTTATACAACTTTACTTGAAATAATAACCTAGAGGTTGTACAAAAGCGGTTGCCATGATGAGTTATGGTAAGCCTTTGTGCTACTACTAGATTTCACCTAACCAAACAAAAAATTGTATGGCAGGAGGCGGGGGGATCTCAACCGTTTGAAAGTTACAGGGTGATTCATAAATATGACATTTTCATGGTATGCACAACACAATTTTATTTTTATGTTTTGATCTACTCAACGCAACGCAGCGAAATCAAACAAACGCCAAAAAACTGTACCAATGAACTTTCTAAAATTGTTAACAATGTTGATATAACTTCTACCCTTGCGGGTACAGTCACTTCCAAAAGTGAAAAACATGTTTTGCGATTACCTAAAATTCAGAATTTTGCTGGATTTTCTCCGAAATTCATGTAATTAATAATGTAATGTTCTTAATTTTTATTAAATTACCTATCTAATTACCTTTCCAAAAAGGTACAACATGTCACGGTAGGGAAAGAATGTAGAAATTTATACGTAGAAAACCTTTTAGAGAACATAATAAAACTCTGCAATTTAGAGAAATTAAACTCAAATCAACACTGACATGCATTTTATTGAATTCGAAATTTATAACAATTAATCTGAGTATATTACAAAAGCTGTTCGACATGTACTCTGCCACTTTCGATGCATGTCAATAACCCCCTTGTAATTCCCTGTTTAAGGTGTATTGTAGCCAGCTTCTCCCATATTTTCGTCACTGAAGACGCAATTCTTATAACAAATTCGTCTCTCTAATCTTAACTGCCATTGAGTAAACTTCATTCTTCATAGTTCCGCATAATAAAAAATCCAATGGGGTAAGATCTGGAGATCTAGCAGTCCAAGGAATCGGTAAAACTCGTCCAAGCCAGGGGTCAGGACATTTTTTTTGCCTTAACAATGATACCAAAATGTGCTGGTGCTTCATCGTGTTGGCAAAACATTGACCTAAGATTATCCTTAGTGATGTCTTCTAATAGATCTGGCAGTGTACTCTTCAAAAAGTCCGCATAAATTGGGCTATTAAGCATTTGCAGTAAAGTGAATTTGGGCTCTTGGGGGCCTCCTTGGCCTATGTGGATTAGTACCCAACCAAGTATGAAGGTTGTGGATGTCTCCATTATCATCGCCGGTGAACTGCGATTCACTCGTCCACAAAATTCGCCCCGAGACGCCCCGTTCTCGATGCTACTCGACGTCGGCAGAATCTTTCGCTGTTTCAACTCGCAATTCGCGTATTCCTTAATGGTAATTCCTGCCAATTTTTAATAATCTTGGCTTAAGAACACCCGTACTTATGCTCCCTGACCCTTTTTATAGTCAAATTTCCCTCAAGTATTAGTAACAGAACGCCAGGAAAGTATAATGTGAACTCTGACTAAAACAAGCTAATATCAGCAATAAAACAAAATTTACACTAACATTTTTATAACTTTTATGCAGCAATAATTAAAATTAATTACCTGTGCACAAACAGGTTGGACGCTTTGTCTTGAAAATTTTGTTTATTTAAATAATTTCTTATGTAAGATGCAGTTTTTCTAATACTTTCTTAACCTGGACATGCTGCACCTTTTTGGTAAGGCAATAAGATGGACAATTTACTGAAAATACAAAATAGTTCTATTAATTGCATAAATTTCAGAGATAATTTTAGAAAATGCTGGTAAATTGTTGATAATCGCAAAATATTTTTTTAAATTTTGGAAGTGACTGTAACTGCAATGATAAAAGTTAGGTCAACATTGTTGACAACTTTGTAAAGTCATTGGAATAGTAGTTTTTGGCGTTTTTAATGCTTCCGCGTTGAGTACATCCAAAGGTTACAATAAAATAATAATGTGCGTACCATGAATATTGCAAATTTATGATTCACCCTGTAACTCCCAATCCGTTGAGGTTGCCACCCACCCTGCCATACAAATTTTTGTTTGCTAGGTGAGATCTATCCCCTCACTTATTTTGGCACTCCAGATCTGAAACACCCTGCAAGTTAAGGTACGCAAGGAAGGAAATTAAATTTTTTCGTTTTGCGTGGCTGCGAGCTAGACAACAGTCCAGGGACGGAGTGGAATTTTTTTATTTCTCTTTAAAAGCTCAGGGGGAGGCCGAGGCTCGAGTTGAGACGATCTTACCACTCAACCAATTTATCCAACTCCGTCTGTACTTACAGGAAATACTGCTTGACAATTCATATAATTAACTAGCCTTGTCTGGATCAACCTATCGACGTGCATTGGTGTTGGCGGCTAGGTTTTGCTGGCCTAGGTGGTGGTCCTTGGTTTTACTGTGGTATGCCATATTCCATTGATGAAACGACATTTGGTTCGGTACCTTGCGAACAATTGGCTGTTCATTTCTGATTCTTGGGATTTGATTTACTGGACTAGCTTCGAATTTGTCTCTATACGTTTCTACGTAAGTTATTTCTGGCGTATTATCTTCAGTTTTGATTTTGTTCCCAATAAGTGAAAACTGACGATTAACATTAGATACAGTCGTCGTCGAATGTATTTTAGGAGATAAAAGCATAATCTGCTTACTTACCTCTTATTAACCGACTTCCCAAAAACAAAGAGGTTCTCAATTCGACGTGTATTTTTTTTTATGTCTGACCGGGCATAACTTCGTAACGCGTCGACCGATTTTGATAATTCTTTTTTTGTTGGGTAGAGTATGTTCACCGATTGGTAGCATGTCAAAAAATTTTTTGGTAGAATGGTTTTGTGGTTGTGATGAGGGTGGTTGGGGGGGGGGGGGGGGGGGGGTGAAGCCTAACTTTGTAACGCGTGGCCCGATTTGGATGGTTCGTTTTTTGTTGTACAGAGTATGATCCCCCATTACTAATAGGAGAAAAAAATGTGGAGTAGGGTGGGGGGAGGGGTAGTCTAACTTTGTAACGCGTGGACCGATTTGGATAATTCTTTTTCTGTTGGGTAGAGTATGTTCCGTGGTTAATACCACGAGAAAAAAATGTTGGTGGCATGGAGGTGGGGGGTGGGGGTGGAACCTGACTTTGTAATGCGTGGTCCGATTTCGATGGTTTTTTTCTGTTATATAGAGTATGATCCCCCATTGCTAATAGGAGAATAATTTGGTCCTAGGGTGAAAGGTGGGGGAGGGGGGGTGTAGTAACTTCGTAACGCGTGGACCGATTTCGATGATTCCTTTTCTGTTCGGTAGAGTATGTTCCTTGATTGATACCATGAGAAAAAAGTTCAGTAGTATGGGGCTGGGGTAGGGGGTTAACACTAACTTTTATCGCGTGGACCGATTTGGATGGTTCTTTCTTCGTTGTATAGAATAGAAGACACTAAAAAGTGAAAAATAAAATAGTTTTTAAAGAAAAAGTTGAACAGACTTCTCAAAAAGCGCTAAAAAGTATAAAATAATTTTTAATTTTATATCTATTACGACATTTTGAAGTCGGTGCAAATTAAACAAATAAAACAACTACAGTACCACAATTTAAAATAATACATAATACTACCTGAACGTTTCAGCTTACGGGATCATAAGAAATGACGACTAAATATTTTTGTTGTAGTTGTTTGGTTTGTTTGATTTGCACCGACTTCAATATGTCGTCGTAGATATAAAATTAAAAGTTATTTTATACTTTTTAGCGCTTTTTGTGAAGTCGGTTCAACTTTTTTTAAAAAAAACTATTTTTTTTACATCTAATACTTTGCAAAATGGCCTTATACATGAATAATAAAAAAACACACAAACTATATTTCGTGAACACTTGTTTATTATTCCACTTTTTATCTATAAAACTATATACTAAATGCCTACCCGTTTCGTTCTATTTGAACATCATCAGGGCTAACTAGCTATTAAAACAATATTTTACAAATTTGGGTCTACACTCTTACAATCTGCGGATTAAATAACGGACTTCTGTTTTGGAAATCTAGCTGATTGTTAAGTAAAAGTGGTTCTAAAATTTCCCACCAGAAGCTTATTTGTTCTAACTGCATATGTTCCCCCTTGTTCACCCTCCACTGTATATGAGCTGCTTGCGGCGTCTGTCGACAGTTTGTCGGACGACCTTGTACTCTTTGGTGACTTTAATTTGTCCTGCATTGGCTGGGTACATTCTCCTCACGCTGATGGTCTTCACGTATGCTCCCCAATTTGCTTTATCCTTTCTGGACTCTTTAGTCGCTTCTAACCTGGCTCAATGCTGTGATATTACTAATGATTCAGGCAGATTTCTGGACCTTGTGTTCTCGTCTGACCCTGATTATACGACTGTTATGAGATGCCTGACCTCCTTGGTTCCTGAATCAAATCACCACCCCGCGCTTCTGATTGTCATGTGTTTCGACACCGCTGACACGTTTCCCTCCCTATTAGGTGACCTCCACTTTAACTTTAAACGGGCTGATTTCACGTCCATGAATAACTGGCTTCTTTCTTGTGATTGGTCGAGCGTGCTGGAGGAGTGTGACGTCGACCTAGCTGTGAGCGCTTTTTACGATGTCCTTTAAGCTTGTTTTACCCGATTTGTCCCCATCGGCACTTCTCGATCGGGTTCATCACATTTGTTTCGTCCCTGGCTTAACGGTACCTCACGACATCTGAGGAACTTAAAGAGCAAAGCTTGGAAGAGGTTTTGTGCTTCTGGATGCCACAATGACTACTTGGTTTATTCTGATCTCTGCCAGCGTTTCTCCGCTCGGATACAGGACTCCTACACCGAGTACTTGTCTTACATAAGAGCCACGCTGCGTTACAATCCTAAACAGTTCTGGAGGTTCATCTATTCCAAACGCAATTGTGATGCTTATTCTTCCTCCTTGAGGTACCATGACTGTGAGAGCGATGACTCGTTTACAATTGCTAATTTCCTCGCGGAATTTTTCTGAACTTCTTTCTGTGATTCCACCTGTGATATTTCCACCTCTGACCATTTGAAGCTGGTTCAAAGTTTTTTAATCTTTTGCGAAATTCCTTCAATGTATGGTACTTTCCTGTAATTTAAGTTAATATTATGTGGACTATCTTGTGTAGGGAAAACCGAACTAATAGCCAATTTTTGTATTTTGTTTTTCAAAAGTTTTTTAATAATTTTTTTATTATAACCGTTATTTTCTGCTATTGTGTTAATAACTTTTAATTCGTTTTCAAAATGTTCACGACTAAGTGGGACTGTCAATAACCTGTTTAACATAGAATGGAACGCGGACATTTTTACGTTCCAAGAATGACAAAAATATTTAGGAATCACGGAATCCGAGTAAGTATTTTTTCCATAAATATCTTTGATATACTAAATAGTTTTAAAGATAAAAAGTGGAATAATAAACAAGTGTTCACGAAAAATAGTTTGTGTGTTTTTTCTATTAATCATGAAAGTGTTCCAACAAGTCCCCACACAATATTCAGTTGATTTGCTTATACATGGGTTTCATACGAATAAGGTCATAATCTTTGAGGATGCTTTTAACTTTATTGCACTGGATCCCTTTCAAATACTTGTAATTCTTCACCACAGACTGGAAACTTGCTAATATCTTTTAGATCGTGTTCGGCTTTTAGTATAGGTGATATAGAAACATATACCGGATCGATTTTTTTTATTTTACACTACACTTTATTTTTCAAAACGTGTATCGGAGAAGGGTGCACAATTTAATATTAAGTTCAATAGTTTTTATATGTTTGTATGTATGTATTATGTAATTTAGTACCTGCACTTTAAAGGATCGTTCCCTTTATTCTTTGGCGCGGAGCTTTTTGAGTTTTAACAGTAATTCTTCACTAAACATTTGAGATTTTAAAGTGTCTCTCTCTATTCCATTTCGGTTAATTAAGCTCCGATAGATTTCGTTTAATTCTATTTACTTTTACAAAAATTTCATAGGACATCATTTAAATTTAATATCTTATTTTGTTTTGAAGTTTATGTCTTTTAAATTTTTTCTGAAAGATTAAAAAATTTATAAAACAAATAAATTTTATTTGGTTTTATTCACTTATTTCATGAATGTCGTAGAATAAAATTTAATTTTGTTCACGGAATTTGTTTTCAAAGTTAAGAGTTTTGATTTGTAGTAATGTGCGTGTCATTTTCTTTTCAGTAATTAAGTCGGCTTAGTTTAGTCGTATGTGCCTCAAGAATATTGCAGGTGAGCCGCATTTATCCAATTTTGTCTATAGCGTTGATTTTTGCGAGAAGCCTACTAGTAGTACGTACGTGGTGGTGTTTTGCTAAATATTTCCGGTTTTCGCTGCGTATGGCCGCATAGTTCTTATAATTCTAAAACGGAATTAAAAAAAAGTAAATAGTTATACTTTGCCACTTACCCATTTATGTTATTATGTTATTTTAGGGTTTTTAAGAAAACGGATATCTGTAATCCGTGAATGCGGATTTTCGGGTTCAATACCAGGCCTCTCCGTGAGCTTTTATTAACAAATTAAAATAATCCACTCCGTCTCTGGGCTGTTGTCTTGCTCGCAGCAATGCAAAAGCAAGACAATTAAGTTTCCTCACTTCTCTTAACCTAATTCCCTTCCCACCAAAACCACGCTAACGCATCAAAGGGTTGTCCCCTAGGCTTTGGCCAAATCGTATAAAAAAAAATTCGTAAATCCACTTAATCTGGTTTTCACGTAAATTCCATACAAACGCCAGATTTATACTGTTTTAACGTTTATTCGTGTTATATTGACGTGTCACCAATGTCTTACATTATTATGGGTACATTATTTGAGCGTGCAAGCATGTAAAAAAAATATAAGATATATGTCTGATAAATCACTGTAGGTTAAAACCTTAAATCTGGCAAAATTATCAATAAAACTGGGCCATTTTTTTCCATTTTCCAAATTTGATATTAATCGAAAGGAACAACCCTTGGCTACATTTTGGAATTATTTTTAGCTCCCGGCGAATTGCTATTATTAACAAATTTTATAATTTTCCCAACCTGTCTTCAAAATTGAACGCATTTTCTTTAAATTAATATAATTAATGCAAATAACGATCTATCGAAGCTATTCTTTGCTTGAGCGCAAAGAAAATCTTTTGGACTATATCGTAATATTTTCCAGAAGAAATGTAAGTTCAATGTAACTTAATGCATTTGAAGGATACATGTTATCATTTGATTACTTAATTTTAAGCAAACAGGGGTGGGTGTTTTTCAAAAAACTCAGCCAAATTTAAACCCATAACAGTAAATTTAAATTAATTTTAGAGAGCACAACTGTGGCTAAATAAGAGAATATCCACTTAGCCACATGATTTACAGTTGCGGCAAATAAAACGTGAAACGGCAAATAAAAATAAAAATTTCATTTTCTCATATCTAAAGAAACTGGGGTGACGAAGTTTTCAAAACTCTCATCCAAGTTAAACGCTATTATTTTGATATCATTTTAAACGTGACACCTTCAGCTAAACAACGATCTTCTATTCATAAAGTAAATGTCAAAAATATTATCAAATAAACATTTCTTCTGGCTTCAGTGTTTAAATATTAAATAACTGAATAAAAAATAAAACTGTTATTTTATATCACGCTTTTATTGCTATCCCTACAACCTATAGATAAAATGGACACCATCACGTTTTAAATGATATCAAAATGATAGCATTTAAGTTGGATGAAATTTTTTAAAAAAATCCGGACTATCTCTCAATCCACCAAATCCGTATATGTAAATCCAAAAATCCGACAAATCCGTAAATCCGGAATCCGGATTTCCTAGAATCCGAATGTAACTTCCAGCCCTTGAAAATATCCCCAGAGAAAATGGTCCAAAGGTGCGATATCACACGATCTATGAAAAGATTGAACCGTTGAATGTTGCTTAAAATAGGTAAGTCAATCGGCGCAGTTGCACAATAGCATGTAGTTCCATCCTTATGGAATCACATTTCACTGAGATGGATGTATTTCAAAAAATATATCAAATGCGTATTTTTTCGTTTCCTGATCCAACGCGTATTTTTCGAGATATTCAGACATTTCCTGGCATTTAAGACACTCTGTAGACAACAGCTCTCAAAATACAAATAAATATGGCTACCAACCTAATCAATAGTTCTAGCACTCCGTTCCTTTCCATTTGTACATAACATCTGACAGTTGGCGAACAAACCTGGATAAATCCAAGAGAGGTCAAAATGTAGCTACCCATGTACTTTTTTGTTGCGAGACACACACATTTTCAAACTTATTTTAAGCCATTGTTTCAGCAATATTTAATCCGTGCTATTTGGTCAGTCAATCCGGTGATGGTTGAAAATGTCGAGTCGAAAAAAAGTTACTTCGGTTCAAAGTGGACTTATCAAGTTTTGTTCTGCTGCTTCTCAAATGTAATGATATATTACCTCAAGGAGGAGCCATCGCGTGTTGACCATACCTGTCTTGACCTACAAATTGTTTTACCTCTACGATTTATAATAGGCGTTACTCTATTCTCCTGTAACTGCTGTAACTGTGTGACTATGTATCTGATTTTGGGTTTTTACTTAAATACTTAATTTGAAAATCCTTGTATTTACATCTTAAATAGAACCATGAAAATTATGTAATTCCTTAAAAATATGGAATTTAGTGAAATTTAACTAGTCAATCCTGACAAGTATACGTCTGTTGTAAAGGACCGCCTCTCTGTTGCCCAAATGTTGGTCATACCACCACTGGAGGATCCCCCATAGGGCATCTACAGAGGATCTCAATCAGTATCATTTCCACAAGCTCTCTGGTAAAGAATTTGGAAATTGCACGCCAATTATATTTTTAATCTCATCGGCTGAAAATTAAGTTATTCACCAAACTACATCCTTCGCTTGTCCCTTAATTCGATAGGCTCATCATAACTTAATCAAAATGCAAGGGTCCATCACAGGTGAATTAATTACCAGGTAATTAAATATTCATATGCTTCTTGCACCTTAATTGCCGCAATTTTAAAACCGAAAGAACGAAAACTGTCTCAGCGGATGCTTTATTGCTCTGCAATTGAAATGCACAGAACAGGCTGCCGAAGAGTGGCATAATTTATTATTGATGAAGGGCATTCATTTTCCTGGGAAGTAATCGAATTGAAAATTTAATAAATTTAGAAATGTACATGAGGAGCACCTTCTACTGCATACGGCACGGATCCCATAGTCCAGGTCCAGCGATGGAGCAATTCCTCTCCCTAAAGAGGATAATCTGCAACATTGCGCAGATCATAAGTTATAACCATCGAGTGTTGTGCTCAACAATAATTTCAACAATTTATTTCCAAACGTGCGCGCAAAACTACAAGTGTCGGCCTTTTCTGGGCTTTTGATCAGGGAAACAAAAAAATCAGCGGAAAAATTTTTTTGAGTAATAATTCAAATAATTATAGTCATTACGCGGTGGTAACGCTATCGATATAATTGAAATTCTGATAGGTAGTGATTATTCGATCCTCTCTCTTGCTAGTGTCTTTGGGCATCTCCTCCTGGCACTGGCTGTGGGATTCGGTTTTCTACGAAATCTCCTGTTATTTACAATTTCACGTCACAAATAAATTTAAATTGTTCGCGTTTTTTCCGACAAAATTCTATTAGGCAATTTTGATTCCGATGCGACTGCGATCGAGAAATCCAATGATATCGAATGTGTCGGTTTTTCAAATTTGTGCGTTTCAATTGATGACGGATACACTCGGATCCCTACTACGGAATTTCGCATGCACTTCCGTTCACACCTGGCGTGGAAAACCAAGCGAACCGCAGCCTATTCGCGAAATCTCATCGTGCTGAAGCTTATTTTTCAATTAGCCACTTAATTGGAATTTTTAATTTTACAAATAACTTGGCTCAATTCAATAAATTGCGAAAGCGTTGCGGCTAATCCGAAAGCACGTGTATTAGCGAGGATAAGTTTATGCCGGTTTGTTTCAAAGTAGTTCCCTCGCAGCTTCCTCGCAGATATCACAATTGAGCAGTCTCGTTCGGCTTATGAAACTCAGAATTCGTACGAACGTAAAGCAATTTAATTTGTACCGTGAGTAGTTAAGCGGCGCAGTTATATTATAGATACATTTTATCATCAGATATAGTTTGAATTAATTCTGTAAACTTTTGTAATACTTCTGTGCTGTGCATGAAATCGAAAAAATAATTAAAATTTGTTTTTTGATTGAAATCGAGAAATATCTTGTAATTCTGATATGTCTTTCAATTGAGCTAGATGTGCTGTCTACGTTTATAATATACACCTGCCTATATGATTGGCACATCGATTGGATTTATTTTATTATAATTTCCCTTTAAACCCCTATATAGTCTAGTCCCGTTACACACAATTTTACCTAAGCTCGGACAAGATAATAACGAAGTAATATTTAATTATCGTTAGTTCCTCTGACCCACCTTAAATCAGTAGACGTACAACTAGGTTCGAAACTACAACTAGATTGTCTGATAAACCTGAGACCTTGATATGTTTTTTCAGAGCCACTAGCTTATCCGTCAAAACGAGCCATTCAGATCAAACAAAATTAGTTCAATCACTGTAACTTCTTCACTTACTAATAAGGTTGGAAAGAACTCCAAAAATGCTTCTCTCTTAATCCTTTTTGGGATTTATACACCAAACCAATTCACAACGTCCAACTCGGCGTCTACCTTGGGTCTCAGGATGGTTCCAAACTTTAGCCTATTAAGTGATTTTGTTTGGTTCTTTCCTTAGTTGCTTGTATGTTTCCATTGCCATTTTTATCAAAAGCCAGCCATGTTAGTTTATATTTCTATGAAGGTCTTCCTCAGGGCCGCCGACAGGGGGGGGGCGAAGGGGGTAAACCCCCCGGGCCCGGGCTTTGAAAGGGGCCCCGTCATCTAAGTCATTAACAGAAAATTTTTTCCATTTTAATTATTTATATAAAAAAATGCTTCACGATCGAAAAAGTGTACTATACTAGACAGATTTTAAACTGAAAGTCAATCATTCGATTGTATATGGGTCCGTAAACGCTAAGTGCTGGACCAGAAATTCGTTTCGCGGGGGGCCCGTATGTGGTACCCCCCGGGCCCGAATTTTGTCTCTACGGGCCTGGTCTTCCTTGGTAATAATCTCCGACTAATGAATGTTTAGAAGGCGCCGGAGACTTGTCAAGAGCTTATAGCTTCGATATTATTTGGCAGGTCACTTTTCATATTGATCAGCAGAACAAATCTTACAAATCGAAGATCCGGAGTTTAGTGCATTTAGATATGTTGCCATCGCGCAACGACACAGCAGGAGTACTAAATGCAACTCGAGTCATGTTGATGTGGGCCTTTACATCAGGCTTAGTTTTACCATTTGCTGTTAGTATCTTTCTGAACAAACAACATGTATTTACAGGTTCTATCGGCTATAGATAGATTTTACGGAAAAACAGTGAACATTAAGTAGTGTTCAGGGATAAAAATTATTGGTACAGACAAAGAACCTCATCTGCTTGATCTCCTCTACCGCTAAAAACGATAACAATCGCAGTCTGCTTTCATATAAATTTTTAAAGCTATATTCTCAGAAGATGCCTCAACTTCTGTTAAGTTCTTATATATCAGTGTTTCTCCACGGAACTTATACAGGTCATTAATTAAATTTAAACGGAACACCAACTATTTTTAAAGATAGCCAAGCCGGAATTACTTTTCACATTATAAGGGATTGCTGTAGGAACTAGACTCCCTGCGGATGCGTAACGATGCGTAACTTTACGAGGTTACTCTTTTTTAGGTTCCAGTTCATAGAAATAGAGCAGTCAATGAGTTGGCTGTCGACCTTGCTAGGAAGGACACGAGGCTACGTGATTCGCAATCTTAGCAGTTAGATTTTCCGTTAGGCTAATTTAAAATGAAGCTAAATAGTTTAAATGTCAAACACTAAGTCAAACGTCCATATCCAAGATAATTTGACAAGCGGTTAAAAGGCCTAAGGCAAAAATAACTGAATTCTGCACTGGCCGCTGCTGATAGTTAAATATTCAACTACCCTGCAGCTGTGAAAATGTGACCGAAAACGAAACCATCCTCCACATGCTAGGACCAGAAGGAAGGCCCTGTGGGGCTTTTATTAGAACCTTAATGAAATCTCAGGAATAAAGCTAACTATTTTCTTTGTCTCTTTGACTGCTACTAATTTTAATCCGACTTCCTCGACTATAATATCAACATAAAAATTGTGGTGATGAGCTCATTGATCAGATTTTACGAGCTTTTTAGCACCGAAATGCTTATTGAAACGCCACTAAACTCATCCAATCAGAGGAGAATAAAAGTACATCAGATAGCGGGGTTGAAACTGATGTACAGACACGGAACATGGAAAGTGACTTCTGAAATAACATGTAAGCTACAAGCCTGCGATGTTTTCAGCTGATTTTCAACATTTGCCAGAAGTCAATACCAGCAAAGATCTACACAGAGTCACTACCATAGCCAGCATTGTTCAAGGACAAAATTGGCAGTGGTTTGGTCAAAAGAGCTGTGTCGTACCTAATAAAGATTGGAAACCACACAGAATTGAAAGAAGACGCCAAGTTCAGTAACCACTCAATACATGGAGTCGATCTGAGTTTACGTTCCCAGAAGGTAATGATGGACAATAATAATCATTCACAATTTTTGACTCTAAGCAGTGGTGTCCCACAAGGATCTATCCTGAGCCCATTGCGTTTCAGTCTGTAGATCAATGATTTGCCTCAGGTTGTACTTGATGTTAATATTCATATTTAGAAAAGTATATTTAGTCGTCCAGTAAGCCTTATTGAAGATCGTGTTACCGGGATGCACAGTAATTTGAATGACATATACATATAACTGGTCTTCAGAAAAAAATCTGAAACTAAAGCCAAGTAAATAAAAGTGCATCACTTTTTCTGGTGATCCCTTAACTTTGCCAGTTGAATGGGACCACACTTTCTTAAGAGAGTAAGGTTAGTAATTTGAGTATTATTCTGAACTCAACACTGACATGCTGTGATCACGTTAAGTATAATATTTCTCAAATCTACTCCAATTTCGAAGCCTTTCGCTATCAACTAGCATGGTTTCGCCCAAGATGCGTTGTCATATAACTAAATCTCGAGTACTGCAACACTTTACGCAATCCGACTCCCAGTTTTCCAAACCTTGACCTTGCAATGGAAAGCTAAATGTTGCTTTTAAAGTCTATGTTAGATTGATTGGATTGGATTGCGTAGATAAGATTCAATCATAGATATCATTCACGCTACTTGGATGTTCATTGGACATTTATTTGAAACGGAGCGCTTTGTTTTTCTTTTACAATTTACTAGCTACCTCTCAACCTCATTACTTGAGTAGTATGGTCTGCCCTCTTCACTCAACCATTGGATATAAACTTTTATTGCCGCGATTTCGAAATGCTATCTTTGAGGATTTTAACGTTCTTCAGATGAATCGACTATTGAATGAATTGCCAAATAATTCAAAAGACTTTTAATAGATTTTTTTAACTAGATTTTTCTTGCAGTTTTTTTATTTTTGTTTAAGTGGTTGGTTTAGTTATTTAGTTTTTGCGGGTTAGTTTCACATTTTCCTCTCGACAGTATTTCGTTTTTGCCAAATTTAAATGATGCTTACAAAAGATTGAAAATCTTTTAGTGTCTTAACCAATATAAATAAATAAATGTAAAAGAGCTGTCAAGCATTAGAAAGGTACTCAAATTGGTAAACAGTGGCCTGATTCAAAGGCGTTAAAGCAGAACTGGACAAGACGGAGGATTTGTGCAGCAGACGTTCTACGCCCTAAAAGGGTTAAAACAAACAGAGAGCATGTTGGTTAGGAAGCCTTATTTCAACAGTTTCTTTGTTCAGTCGTAGCAGATATAGGCAAACGCAATGTAATCGTTGTCTCAAATCGGTTGAAGTTTTTCTCCCGCACCAGTTTTAACAGGCGCAGTTTTAACCCACTTGTCAAAAAACGAGATGTTATAAGTTGGACGAGTATATTTTTTCAATATCTGACTGGGCATAATTTCGTAACACGTGGACCGATTTTGATAATGGTGGTGGAACCAATCTACTTAGCGCGTAGAAGGTTTGGATGTTCCGTCTTTTGTTATATAATTTTTTTTGTATAATAAGTTTTGCCTAGGATGGTGGGTAAAAGAGGGGCACTAAGAGAGGCAAGCTAAGTTCGTAACAGGTAGATCAATTTAGATAATTCTTTTTTTGATTTATAGAGTATGTTCCTTCATTGCTACTATTAGAACAAATTTAAAAGTAGACTTTAGATGGGTTGTGGAGGAGGGGGGTAGGTTAAATTCTTAGCGTGTGGACGGATTTGAATGATTCTGTTTTTGATGTATAGAATATGTTCCCCCTATTAGCAGCATGTCAAAAATTATATTGTGGAGTGGGGATGGTAAACGAGTAGAGCCTAACTTCGTATCATGTTGGATGATTTGTTTATTGATGAATGGAGTAGCTATTTGTATCATGAAAAAAATTGTGGCTTAGGGTGGAAGTGGGAGGTGAGATGGCACCTAGCGTCGTAAGACGTAAACCAAATGATAAAATATATTTCAGGGATTAGTCCCCTTACTGATGGTTCTCTTTCGCTGTAAAGAGTACTTTGGCGTACTAGCGTCATAGTAAGAATTTTTTATCTAAGATGAGGGTATGAAAGGGTGCCCGTGACAAATTCCGTAACATGTTGCCGGATTTGGATAATTTGTTTGCTTTCCATAGAGTACAATGCAATTGTTAAAATTGCTTTGTTCGCACGAAGACAGTAAAAAGTGAAAAATGAAATCTTGATTCAAATTCATTAAAAGCGCTAAAAGGCATAAAATAATATTTAATTTTATATATATTACGACATTTTGATGTCAGTGCAAATTAAACAAACAAAACAACTACCTAAATTTGCACCGACTTCAAGATATCGTCAAATTAAATATTATTTTATACTTTGTAGCGTTATAACGGAAACCGGTTCAACATTTTTTTTAAATTATATTATATTCTTAAAAAATGAATTAATACATAAGATAGCTTCATCCTTTAACTAACATTTGGCTGTAGAGACTAAAGTGTTTCCATGCTTAGTTTTTAAACTTCAGATTTCACCAGCTTTGGTTTTCTACCTCTAAATTTGATTTTACAAATGCCCCATAAAAAATTAAAATTAAGAATAAAAATACATGACAATAAAGAAAATTACTACAATTATTTTTTTACCTCTTCCTGTATTTCCTTGTGCATGTACTTAGCTTGTATTTAAATAAAAAAAATGCTTCAGAAATACTTAAACTATAAAAACAAACACAAAATATGAATTAAATAATGCGTAATTCCATTAAAATTCGAGTGATTCTGAAGTGACCCCCGTAGATTTTTATGAAACTTTGGTAACGGAAGCTATGTGATGATAGGATAATGTGTGTAAATTATTTACGTCCAATGTTACTTCTCTTAGAAGTTATACCGCTTTAAAAGATTGAAAAATGCTTGAAATTTTGCAATTCTTGTTGTGTTTAACAATTCGTATGTTCTACAATCTCCCCACTGGAATAATCATTGAGGTGTTATTTGAAAGGTATAAGGTATAAGGCATTATAAGCAAAATACTTGTGGAGCCCAACAAATGTGGGAAAAGAACATCAAGGATCCCGATTTCACCCTTTCTCCTTTATATTTCAAAAAACGTATCCTGGTTTATTTTTTTACTATCTCTTTACTAATATGTTTTCTAATTGTCCTCAAAATTTCAACTTGGGACGAAATTGGGACATTAATAAAATGCATTTTTATATGCGCCTGACTTCTTAAAAACACACTAGCATAGCTTCAGGTTTTCTCCCGACTTTGTTTACTATGTCAAATTGTTTGGATATTTTATTTAGAAATAGTAGTATTGAGTATAAACAAATGCTTTTACCTGCAGTTAATGAGAGTATACCCATCGCAATTTAAAAAACTTGTAAAGATGTGATGTGTAAAAACAATGATGATGATTTACCCTGAGCAGTTCAGGGAAAGATCCAAATATTATTTTATGACTCTGTATAGGTGATTAAATAAGGTAAGGAGACTAGGGAGGAAGTAGGCTAGCGAACGGACAGGGTACAGGCATTCGTTAGGAAGTCGTGAAAAAATAAAGTTGTGTCAAAAGGGTTACGGTTGTTAACACAAACCGACAATTTTTAAAAGGTCTATTCCACTAATGTTTACTTTATTAGGTTACCGCGGTTTCGCCTCACTCCCGTAGGCATCTTCAGACCGACTGAGCCATCACATCCATGGTTGAAGGAGCGGTGAGTTTAACACAGGGTGATCATTCAATGTCTCTAAACTATGGTCCCTGAATAGTCTATAATTTCCAGGGTCTCAAATGCATCCATTTTATACCCCTTGTTGATTACGTGTAAGACTTCCCAGTTTTCTTTATTTTGACTGTGATTTGTTTCCATAATATGCTTTAAGAAGCTTGAAGTGGGTCTCGTTCTTTAATACGGGTGGCAAAGGATCTTCCTGTTTGCGCTACATAGGCGGCTGGACATTTTTCATATGTTATTTTGTAAATACCATTTAATTTGTTTTTATCCTGTTGAGTGGTTGGTTTTAAAAGCTTGCTGAGATTTTGATGACAATAGTGCGCTGGACTGATGCTTAATTTCCTTAACTCTTTTCCAACTCTATCTGAAATACGGCCTATATAAGGAATTTGGCGCCAGTTATGCTTTTTCATTTCCTTTGTTAGAATTGGGTGCAAAATATTTCTAACCTGTTTCATTTCTTTCTTTTTAGCATATTATTTATCCAGTCAGACCCATAACCGTTATTAGTAGCTATATGTTTAATTGTTTTTAGCTCTTTCTGGTATTTAGATTCATCCATTGGAATCCATATAAGGCGGTGTAGCATGGAATGAAAGGCAGCTAGTTTTTGGTTCCATTTATGTCTTGAGGTAATTGGGATGACGTTATCGCTATAGGTTTCCTTCCTATAAATGCCAAATTTATGCTTTCCCTCTACATTTCAATATTTAGGTCAAGGAAGTTTAAAAAGTTGTTATGTCCTATTTCCATTGTGAGCTGTATTGAATCGCAAAAAGAGTTCAAATAGGTCAAGAATTTGTCTAGTTGTCGGCCAATGTAGGGCAAACAGGAAGAAGTGATAAAATTGGAAATTATTAACTATCAGTTAAAACTACTTATCTAGTGAACTTAAGTGTTAATATTTTAAAATGGAAAATCTTTTTGTTTCGAAAACTTTTTGCAACCCATTTGAAATACGCAGACATCGATCAGTAACCAGTCATCTAAGGTCAGTGCTTCCCTGGATGACTCAAAAATGTCCAATACTGAGCTTAAATCAAAAAGTTTGTTCGAAGTGTCGGAAAATGCTTAGAGATTTACCAGGCACGTCACATGAAAAATTAAACTCAGAACCAGAATAGCAGATTGAAAGTGTTTTTGAAGAACTTCCACCTACCGAAGATAACTCTTTTGTAGACAAAAGCTTAGTACTTAAAGGATTAAAGGAGTGTATTCTACATTTAGGTGAAACACCGTTCGATACTAAACGACTAAGTGATGCAGAATATATAGAATATATAGAAGATGAAGACTTTATTGCAAAGTGTTTGTGAGAAAGTATTCGAAATAAGTTACGAAAACGCAAACCTGTGTGGGAATGCCAGTGACGATCAGTTTGTAGCAAAATATAGGAGTATAACTGACAAAGACTTAAGGTGCATGATATTAACATTGCTCCCGGAGAACAAGAGCATCAATATAATTGTCCAATGATTTCCAATTACATCTTCATACCTTGCCAGAAAAGTAAAAAATTGCAAAGGGACCAAGGTATTTTAACATCCTACACAGAAAAGCAAAAATCAAGGATATCTCAACTGAAATGTCATACACTTTTATCAAAGTGAGGAAATAAGCAGAATAATGCCAGGAAAAAAGAACTATGTTTCCATGTGGGTGTGTTAAAATTCTACAATAAATGTTTAATTGTATAATTGCAGGAGATCATGGTTGCCACTCTGTTTGCGTGTGTACAATTCATCAGAATACAAGCTTATGCTTGAACGGGTTGGAATTAGTCGGTTAACTGCAGAAGAAAGTGTAATCGTCCGAATATACCATGTATTTTAGGTAATTGTACTGAATGTCCAGGTTATTAAAAGCTGAAGGAATTCCTTGAATATACGTTTGAAAACAATGGTGTCGAAAATGTAACTTATAGGCAGTGGACATCAACTGACCGTGCAAAACAGGAAGTAAAACTTAAACTCAGTTGATGAGTGCCTTCAAAGTCTTATTGAAATAATGCCAAAATTAAGTCTACATTCAATTATAACAGATCAACAAAACATATATCCTAAAAAGGTCAAATCTTCCCTACAATGTGAAGACATCTTAGTCATATTGCACTTTTCAGAGAATTCTTTGTTCATTATTCAGGACGAAGTTCAAGGATATCATTGGAGTACTAACCAAGCAACTATTCAACCATTCGCACTTTACTTCCGAAGAAAGATACTTTAGAATTAGAACATACAAATTTAGTAATTATAAGTGATTGTTTAAAACATGCTTATCAAACTGTTAATATATTTCAACGACAATAATTTTCGGATGGATGTACTGCATAATATAAAAATAAAAGGAACTTTTATAATTTGACATTATGGAATAGAAGCTGAGTGGAATTTCTGTACTACTTCAGATGGGAAAAATGTGTGTGATGGGCTTGGAGGTACACTAAAGCGCCTTGCAACAAAGGCAAGCCTTCAAAGGCATTATAATAATCAGATAAATAGCAATCAGTTATTATTTGAGTGGGCTAAAGGTAATATACAGAATATGAGTTCCGTATTTATCTCTAATGAAATATACAAAGCTAAATATAAAGGTAGTAAATAAAATATCTAAACAATTTGACATAGTAAACAAAGTCGGGAGAAAACCTGAAGCTATGCTAGTGTGTTTTTAAGAAGGCAGGAACATATAAAAATGCATTTTATTATAGTCCCAATTTCGTCCCAAGTTTAAATTTTGAGGACAATTAGAAAACATATTAGTAAACAGATAGTAAAAAAATAAAAAAAATCCAGGATACGTTTTTTGAAATATAAAGGATAAAGAACGAAATCGGGATCCTTTATGTCCTTTTTCCCTTTGCTGGGCTCCACAAGTATTTTGCTTATAATGCTTGAAGGTTTACCTTTTAAATAACACCTCAATGATCATTCCAGTGGGGAAATTGTAAAACATACGAATTTTTAAACACAACAAGAATTTACAAATTTCAAGCATTTAAAAATTTTTTAAAGCGCTATAACTTCTAAAAGAAGTAACATTGGACGTAAATAATTTACAAACATCATAACATAATTTCAGTTACCAAAGTTTCATAAAAATTTGAGGAGGTCACTTCAGGAATTATCCCAAAACTTTTCGAATTTCAGTGGAATTACCCTAATGCAAAAAATTAAAATATGCCGTAACACCACCAACGCCATATTTAAGAAAATTGAATGCTACAGCTAACACGTGAAATATCAATCACCAAACAAATCACATAAATTAGATTTTCTTTATCAATAAAATACTTATCAAATTAATATTTTGCATAGACCGATGGATCAATGGATGAGCGATGATCGCCATAGGTCCAGGGTTCGAGCCTTGGTCTTTCCGTGAGTTTTTAAGAATTAAAATTAAAAAATTCACTCAGTCACTTTGCTGTTATCCATCTCGCAGAAATGCAAAACAATTCGTTCATGCTCTCTTATTCCCCTTACCCTAATTCCCGTCCAGCCATGCTAACGCATCATAGGGTTGTGACCTGAGTTTGGTTACATCATAAAAGAAATTTTTGAAAAAAATTCGGAAATGAATATTTACATACATATAGCCTCCTTTCGAGCTGAAATGTCACCAACGAATGTGCCTTAATTTATGACTCCTAGAATGAGTAGCACGTATTTCGAGAAAGTTCTTAATTTTGTGTGCCATAAACCACACCCTACCCTATGTTATATTTGCAAATATTTTCCGTAAAATCTGAAACCCTTAAACTTTTGGCAAAAGCCACCCAAAATGTCGAAAAGTAATTTCATTTTTAAATGAAGTTTGAAGTAATTACTTTCCCAGAGAAACGGTACGTCTAAGGATTAAATCCGATTAATTTGGTTCATGAAGGTTAATGAAATTGCTACAGAATTCACAGGTGAACCCTTTCGAGTAACGGACCAGATGTATACAAGCAGTTCACATCGCCAGTGGTCAAACTCATATGTTCTGCTCATAATGCTTATAGCGGTGATTAAATCTGTTCACTCCTTCCCAACATGTGTTACATAACAAAACACAAAATTTACCCAAAAAATGAGCGTGCTCATCGCACGACATCAGCATCGCAATGCACTCTGCATACCAATT
This sequence comes from Leptarthrus brevirostris, assembly GCA_964036015.1. NCBI lineage: Eukaryota > Metazoa > Arthropoda > Insecta > Diptera > Asilidae > Leptarthrus > Leptarthrus brevirostris. The sequence continues at coordinate 99,386,556 of OZ038373.1, forward strand.
ACGAATTGGAAAGAAGTGACTCCTCCGGTACCCTATACACCATCGGCCATAGCATAGTCACATCACATAAAACTCTGCATCTGCAGCTCTGGCAGATTAACCGGACTGCCTTGGTTCAGGATGAGAGTACCCAACGTCATTATCAATTCTGCGCGAGATTTTATTTCTACACTTTCTGTTTGTTTCGTTGAAATTAGCCGCAGCCGCCGTCACTTTACTCAGCGCCGTTGTACCTTGATTGCTCCTTGTTACAATTAACTTACCGCTCTAGTTGGAGCTGCCATGTAATTTCATATGCCCGTGACAGTTGCTAATGCGGAAAAAAGTGTAGGAGTTAAGGCGGCAACTACAAACAGCAGCGATCTGCGAACTTTTGGCAGCCTAAAGCGACAATTTGTGTAAAAGAGTTCTCACGATACAATACCGTCTTTAGAAGACAACACTTTCTTAACTTCAAAACATTTTCATAACGAAGTTTATTGCAAGGAACCTTACCCTCCCCATCTTAAATTTTACAGGCAAGGGCAGAGAAAGAATTTTTTAATTATATATATAATACCGATTCGATCCACCAATATTAGGGAGAATATCTACCATGGCGAACGAAATTTTGTATAACTCTCGGTAAGAGGAGTACGAGGAACATACAGGGTGTATCATTTCTAGAGGTTAATAGGGTTTAAATGATAGCTCTCACCTAGGTAAACAAAAAATTGTATAATAGGAAGGGGGGGGGGATTGGGAGTTACAGGGTGATTCATAAATTTCAGTTTTTCAAGGTATGCACATTACTCTTTTATTTTCATCTTTTGATCTACCCAACACAGTGACGTCAAACAAACGCTAAAAAACTACTATCCCAATGGCCCTTTCAACATTTTTAACACAGTTGATCACACTCCTACCATTGAGAAGAGGAGGACGGAGGCAAGGAATATTCATACGACGGGAATTTTTAAAACCACTCGCATACATATGTATACGCATACATACTACACTCATATATAGGTACATGAATAAAATTGGTGCTCGCAAGTTGACACGATTCTTTTGATAATTTGAGAGTGGAAAGATATATTAACCTAAAAAAATGCATTTAAGTTTTTAAGGAGTAAACTCCAAGTGCCCGTCGGAGCTGACACGCACACAAATTTTTTTTTTTTTTTTTGCAAAGTTGTGATGATTTTAAATTATGAAGTTCATATATCATATAAACATAATAAATCTATTTATATGAAATATGAACTTTATAAGTTAAAGTAGTCGTAACTTGGAGAAATCGTAGGAAACCACTCAACAGGGTAAGAGTAGTATTAAATGATGGAACTAGAAAAAAATGACCGAAAAATTTTAACTTCAAAAATAGCCAAAAAACAACCCATTTTTGAGTACATAACCTGAAATATCTCAAAATCCTGATATTATGGCACAATTTGACCTCGGATTCGGATTCTACGCGGCATATTACTTCGGAAATGACCCCCAGCTGCCTAATAGCAGAAGCTTGTAGACCTGCGTTATCTACGGCTGTAAAGTATTTGTATAAAATGACCGAAATAGTCCAGTGGATTCAGCTAACATCAAACCAGGACCAATTGCACATTCTCATTGGTTAAACAAAGCTAGCAGATTATTACGATTATATGTGACAACTAATAAACCACAGTACAGTAAGTTTAAGAACTCTAGCAATTTATATTATTAAAGTTTACGTGCCAATATACTTCAAAATTCATACGTTGGACACGATACCTACAACCGAATCTACGTGATGCAGTAGATCGTATAACTCAGAACAATTCATATTACGCACACCAAGAAAATATTATATTAACAATGTTGTTCAATGATAGAAAAGCCATACGCCATTCATCCTTAAAAAAAATTATATACTATAGAGATAATCTGTATGATTCCATCCAACTTAAAGCTTATAAAAAATATAATATTGTTCCGTGCACGAGGTAGGCCACGAAAAGGGAAATAGTGAACCGTGTAATGTGAACCGTGGAAAGTCGAGGACGACTCAAAGCTATGGTGAATATGTGAGGTGAAAATGTATAACGGAAACATCTAGAACTAAGTGGCAGAAGTTTCTGGAATTCAGCTGCGAAGTGTTTACATGTGGTAATGCGAATAGTTAGCTGTATTTTAACCCGTGAAGTGATAACTGCTAATAAGAAAAGTGAAACGTTGCTATATTGTGCAGAAAACGTGTAAATTAAATTGTGAAGAGAACTAATTAAGGGAGGAGTAAGGTTAATTCGATACAAAAAAAGCATATTTTCGATAATTTTTTTGGCAACACAGTTAATATATATTTATTTCTATAATTACTTCATAATAAAATAATATTTGAAGAACATTTCGTGAAATTTTCATTAATTTTTATGAAGAAATGAGCCATTGACAGCGAATCTCCGCGGACGTCTCAAAAAAAAGTTTGATTGCTGTGCCCCTCATAACTCATCATTGGATCATCTGAAGTCAAAAAACCAAAATGATTTTTTTAGTTCATAAGTTTCTGCAGGTAATGACGTCGAGTTTTTTTTATTGATTTTTCAATTTCTTACAGCACTTGGAAGTCAAAATGCCGATTTTTCAGCAAAAAAATAGAAAATTGTGTGCTTTTAAAATACGTTAAAATAAAAAAAATAACTCTACGTCATTACCTCGTCATTTATGTAAAGAAAAAGTGTGCAAAATTTCAAAGGGATCGGTGCAGTAGATTTTTAGCTACAGTGGGCACCGACTCTGAAAAAGCTAAGGGTGAGAAAAACGCGTTTAAAGTTTTAACACTGATCTTTTGTATATGGGATGTATCGGATGGAGGGAGACCCGAGGCACTGTATCTCCAGAAGTTTTGCTCCAATCGACCTCAAATGTTAACTAGATACTCTTGAAGAGTTGTACCATCAAATAAAAAAATATACAAAAAAATTTTTTTAATACCTTCCCCCCCTTAAGTGAAGACTAATAAAGTTGTGAATATTTGTGGCTGTAAATAAGTGTCTTAATTTATCCTTCGAGCCCGAAGAGCCCCATTTTGTTACAATATACATTTTGATTGTACAGATTATATCGATATAATTGATTTAAATAACAACAGTATTTTATCTGAACCATCGTTTACTACGAGGGTTGCTACTTAAGTTTTGAGATAGACAACTAAAAATAAACATTTACAATCAAAGATGGCTTTATTGTTTTTCAAGATATTCTCCATGAAGATTAATACACTTTTGCATGCGTTTGAACCAATTTGCGAAGTACTTTTTCCACTCCCATTGAGGTATCTCCAAAATGTGATTTAAACGAGCTTATAGACGTCTTTTGAAGCACTAATGCCCAAGCATGCCTCCATCACTCAATCTCATTTTCTTGAACGCTGCTTGATTTTTTGTTTTAAAACTAAGCTATCTATCAAAACGACGCCTCTCACGTGTCAATTATATTAGGACAGCTTATAGAATAACTCGTTTTTCTTACATACCTAGTCACATTATGCTTTGTTATTTCTTCGCATAAAGTTTCCAAATCATATCTGTAATTAAATGGCTTGGACATGTTTTTTCCAAAGCATAAATGACGGGCTAAGAGTAAAAGTGACCTATTTATAAGGGCGGGCAAAAGTGGCTTAGAAAATGTTCCGCGCAAAAACGAATCGCGTGAGATTCCGGGCAACTTCCAAAACCAAATTTCCTCCAAATTTTCTCCGAAATTCATGTATTTAGTATACCCCTTTTTTATTTTTACTGGATTGCCCATCTTATTACCTTTCCAAAAAGGAGCAACATGGTAAGGTTGACAAAGAATTTGAAATTCCGCATCCTTAGGAATCCCTGACTACCTAATTATTTTATTGCACTTTAGTTAGCAAATTCTTTAAATAAACAAAATTTTTAAGATAAAGGGTCGAAAATGTTTGTTTTGGGTTAAGAGGTAATTAATTTTAATTATTACTGCAAAATAGTTGTAAAAATGTTAATGCAATTTTGTTTTATTGTCCATATTAGCTAGTGTTAGCCAGAATTCACTCCCTCGTATCCTGGCGTTCTGCTAGTCGTACCTGATGGAAATTTTGCTATAAAAAAGGGTCAGTCAGCAAAACAGAATCATAGTTGACAAAAATCAATAAGTAAGTATTAAAAAATTGTAGAATTTACTTTTGAGGAATACGCGAACATTATTTACATTTAAAAGAGGAGTATTGACACGGACTTTCCGAAGGTTAAGAGAAACAGGAAGTGTAACTTCACATGACAGGGAGACACGACCTGAAACTTCGGAAACTTCTGCCGACGTAGAGCAGCGAATAATCACCATCGTGAGGCAAGATCCTGAGACCCTTGGTGGTGGCGAAAAAGATTTTTTTTATTACAGGGCCAACTTTTCGCGACACCTACTACTAAAGTTAGAAGAGAAATTTGAAATTGAACCGTCATTATTGTTGGCTAGTACAAGTAGAATTAGATTTTAAAGTATTTCGTTTTATAGATATCAGTTATCTCCATGAAGACTATAGAAGTTTCTTTGCTTTTTATTGCCACGGAATATTGTTGTGTTGTTCAATCACGAGGTGTCCTTACTTTAAGATGTCCGTGATAAAATTGTACAATTATATGTAATCTAATCCGTGTACCAGTGGATATTTTCGAAAGAGAAGCAGTTTGCCCAGTCTCTCCCTCTGCCTAAATTAACCCCTTGTGTGGTTTAGGATATCTACTACAACTACCCTCCACCTGGTCAGGTTCTGCTCCAACGCCTTCAACTGTTGTCACGAATTATTGATCAGGGTTCCTTCGGGGTCGCTCAATTCGGTGTCTTCCTTGGGTCCTTGGGTTCAGGTTCCAAGATGGAGATGTTTTGATTGGGCCAAATTTCATCAAAAGTATTCAATTCAACTGAAGCCTTATTTATGGGAGCCTGTACATCCGCTTTATCTGCGCCATCTGCTGTAACTAACTGTATCTCGGAAGCATAGATAGGAAAATTTTTCCACTTATTATATTTACTGGTCTTCAAGATAAATTTCATTTTGTCTTCTAGAGTCCAAGCTCATACGTTTGATTTTAGCAGCATTGACCTAAACCCTGCTCTGCGACCTTCTCTACAGACTCTGTTTGTGGGATAGGAGACATGCATCGTCAGCATAGTCTAGGTGCTTAAGATGGTTGAAAAATTTCCATGTAATCCCGCGCGATAGGTGCTCATATAGAATGACAATCAGGAAAAACAGCCCTGGCAAACGCCTTCTCGAAATTGGCTGTCAAAGAAAAGGCTCTTTTCATTAATTTTTTTAGGAAGGAATCTTTATAAATAATTATAAATAGTTTACTTGGGTCAACCAATACACTCTTAAAGTACATAGAAAAATAAATTTTTTTTCACTCTTCTTATACTTCAAAATGGCGGCTGAAGGTAACTCCGTGAAAAAAAGGTAGTTCGCTGGCGGAGGTGATATCTCGATAATGGCTAATCTAAAATGAAAAAATCAAAATTATTTACATTCAGTATGCGTGTAGCTCTAGCCCGAACTACGGATATTAATTTTTTATCAATACATAAAAAAATGGCGGACATTTAAAAAAAAATTTCAAAAAATGCGGTTTTTTTCATTGTTTTTGGGCCAAAAAAAAATAGAAAAAAATCTAAATTTAAATTCGAGGCTAGAGCTGTTTATGTGTACAATATGTGCTTAAAATTTCATTTCGTAAAAACATATTTTTGAGAAAAACGCGTTTAAAGTTTTTTTAAGCGCACTCGGGTAGTAGAAGTGGCAACGTAAAGATCGGAAAATAATATAGTTAGATTGCTCCGATCATTTTAATTTTCCAACACAATACTTTTAGATACATATACTTTTGGAAAATGCAAAAAAAAAAATCGATTTTTTGAAAATTATAAACCAGAATGATCCCTTAAGATGATTTTTGCCATCAATTTGGAGACTACAGTTAAAAGACAGATACAGCGCCAATTGCTACAACTCCTAAAGTCGCCTTTTCTGGGAATTCTCACAATTACGCCTCTTTTAAATTCAGTTTAATAGGTCACGGTTTCCTGACGGGGAGAAGAATAGTAACCGCAGCAATGGGATACGCCTTAAGCAGTTCTACTGGTATTCCACCAATCCCTGGGTCCTGGTCCATTGACTTAATTGCGTCTGCCAGCTCCAATCCACGATCGTAGTCCGATGTTTATAGCCAAACATCGTCATCACAACATTAGTCGTATAATGATACTAGATGATTCATGTGTATGGTTGAGTTTTCAGATAAGCAGGTTACAAGCCGACCTATCCTATTTCAGAATGAAAGCTACTCCGTGAGGCATCCTGGAATTCACCGAGAGTGGCGTTGTATAGCGCATATATTCTCTCTAGCTCGAGTTGTAATGACTCGCGCGTGGATTTTTCTCCTCTCTCAACCAGGCTATGGACTGGTTACGTGAAAGAGCAGGTAGAAGATTTGATAAATATTAAAAAAATGTCAGCCTTTCCCAACGAAGCATAAGCATACTTGTCGGGATGAAATGTTAGAAAATGGTCTAATAAGTTAACGCTTTGACCTGCAATATCAGGTAGCCTAGTGCGACATAGGTTGTGAACTACCTGAAATCCAGAATGTCCGAGCTACTATATGATATAGACGTTAAAATTATCCGCCAGAACGATGTATAGAAAAGAAAAACATTTGCAGCATTTTTTCTACATCCGAAGATAATTTTTCGAAGAAGCAAACTTTGAGGAAATAAGCGGGCTGTGAATAGATCAACTGGCAGTAAACTAAAAGAGAATTAACTCCTAAGGCACAAATATTACAGAACCTAGAACAAAAGCTGAATTATCTCGTATAAGCTTTAAATGCCCAAAATAAATGGCAGAAATTCCCAAAAACCGGATATTAAGATTTTCGTTTTATATTGTTCGTTGAAGTTCCGCCCGACAAAGCTCCCAAATTAACAAAAGGAAGTTCTAAGGAAAATGTTAATGAATCCCAGTAGTCAGTGCATCAGAAAAAACATCTGCACTTACACATGTTGTAAAATTAGGTTAAGGTGTTCCGCCCTCGTAGTTTTGAATCTTTTGGTTTGAAGCTAAGAATTAAGCTTCTAAAGGAGTTAGCTAGCAGTATTTTTAAATCTAAATTGTAGCAGTACATTACTCGTGGATATCAGAGGACAGCAGGTGCAAACGAGGATATATGTATTAAGGCAGGAGGACGTTCACATTTTTAAAGTTGTTCAATACATAAGAGACTATCTTAATTGAGCTGATATGACTTGAATAGACGTACTTTTCAAATTATATTTCAAAATGAACATTCTGTAGATATCATCTCAATCCCAAATTACCTATTTAATACTCATATATCGATGCCCCATGAAGTTATCATTTATTAAGATTGAATTTAAAATATTTCTCATATACTCGTACATTCTGTTATCGGCTTTAAAATATTCTTCTACTTTCTCATGTTAAAATTTGTCAAGAAATTGCTGCAAAATTTCGGACCTATGCTATCAGAAAAACTGTGTAATATTGAGGCATGTTTTCAGTACTTTTTTTTTACTTTTCTTCCCTCATTTATTTACGTAGTGTTTTGCTCCAGTGACACAATAACAAAAACGGAAAACTTTAACCGAAAAATTCCGTCAATCGATTGATCAGTACAACCAAAACTGAGAAGCCATCCTACTGCTGAACCAACGGATCGCATCCACATAGCTACCCTGTGCCCAAGAACAGCACCGATATTGCAAAACAATTGCCTGCAGTTTTTCGTCCCAAAAATTTTCAGACATCGATTATTTCAGGCTGTGTATGTGATGATCGGTATGTTTGTGTAGATCATTATCTGCCAGAGTAGATGATTCAAAGTCCTTCCACTTACCTGTGCATCTCTATGCCATCGATATATCTATAGCAAGTGTACAGGTCAGCGAACGCTGGATCTCATCGGGTACGCATTGAGAGCTGATCGATCGATCAATTTGATGAACAAAACTGTTTTTCATGTGATCACCCGCTGATGGCTGGAGAATTGGGTTTTGGTCACATTCCCTTGGTTAGCATGATGGCAGAGGTACGAAGGGGGTTTTCTGTATTCCTTTTGTGCTAGGTCTGGTTTGCTATTATCTATAATTCACGCAATTTTAATGTGTAGAATTACTAGATTAGCTTACCGAGAACATTTCGCTTACAGGTCAGACCCCTCTCCCTTCCCCATATGATGTCTTGACAATTTATAAACTGATCGGAAAAAAATTAACGTTTGATGGAAGGCATGGGACAAAAAGATCAAAGAGTCAACCAAAACAAGGCGAAACACTTTGCAGACATAAGTGCTGCTAGCTACAGGTACTAGCAACATGAAGAACAGCAGCACCAGTCCGATCAGTACAGTAATCGGCGAGAGCCCTGGGCTGGGGGACAACATATCACGGGAAGATCGCGAACAGGTATTAGTGGTACGTGGACATAAGTACAACTTTTTGTTGTAGCTGACTCTTGTCCTATGCCGACAGTACTCGCATGTTATTTATGGATTTCTGCAACTTTTTACGCAGTCGCGATATGCGACTAATTGGGTATGAACGTTAAAATAACTAGGCATTGTTCTACATAATTGCATTCGTCGTCTAAAAAGGATTTTTACTTTTCCTCCCTAGTTGTCCCTGTCTAAGTCTGTTACTTACAAATTAATAAGTTCACTCAAGTCCTGTTGTCTATTTTGAAATTATTGTCTGCGGGAGCACCGCTTGCTAAACTTCTATGCATCATCGGTCCAACTGGTCTGATTAGTTTTTACGCGATCAGCGGAAACCATAGACTTTGCTGCATAGCAGAACTGATCGCTTCCCTTCAGGAGGTTTATGCAAAGAGACGTTGTGGTGGCAATGCGTTTCTTCTTATGTTTACTTCACTCGGCAGAAATAATGTCTTCATTTCTAGATGATATATTTCTCTTGAGTTGATAAATCATTCATAGTCAAGTTCTAGGTTCCCGTTGGCATTGGACACAGCTGGATATTTGGTGATGTCAACTTCGAAAGTAATAAATCGTTGGCAAGTCATAAGGCAATTCACTTTGTGTCTATAGTGCTTTCGTAAATGAAACAACTTAATCTTTCACGATTTTCCTCTAACAGAAGAGGTGGATAACCCAGATTGATAAGGACAAGTATTTAGACCAATTGTCGACTAGTTCTCGGGATTAACAGCAGCTTAAGAAAACGTTTATATTCCTTGTATAAATGCTGGTAAAGGAAAAAACAACTCTTTTCAAGCAAGCCAATATGTCTATAATACGACTTCTTGATTACGAGCGAAGTAAGGACTTAAAGGCGTCATAATATATCTTACAGTTGTCCAGACTTTTGCTATCCATAACAGTGTTGAGTCAAAGCAGGTATATTTCTATTCAACTGGAAACACTACCTTAACACCAGTCAAAGATCATATAAAAATATAAAAGAAATGTATGCTTTCCCTGTGTAATTTTAAATCTATAATCAAAATCAAATCGGTTGCTCATTTTAGAGCATTCAGAAAGGGAGCTCTGTATTGCCTGTGTAGGTTTGTTAATGATGTTGGTGATGTTTTTAGCACTAACGTGGACAAGGTAACATTAAGGAGGAGCGTCTACAACTTATAACCATCCTGTTGTACTCACTCGTTTTGTAGGCTCTTTGGATGTTGGTTTGTATATGTTTTGTATTAGCTTGGCTTAATTGTTATCTGTTGGCTGTGCACCTCTGATTGTTTTATTTGGGTGAGTTTTGGTTTTTGGGTTACTAACGTTTTTCCTTGCATGTTGGTGTGGGAGCCGCATTCACCTAAATATTTTGTTATATTCTGGTGGATAGATCAAATGATTCCTGACTTCTGCCTGTGAAGTGCGAAATATTGACAAAAATCATCGAGGGAACATTTATAATTACCAATTGAATTCCCTTAATGAATTCTATGGCTTGGATACTTGAATCTCACACAGGCGATCACACACATTGAACCTGTCTGAATTGATTATTCAAATATTTAAATTTTTCCGCCAAAATTAAAATGAATGACGATAATTCAGCATGGCGATTAAATTGGGGAAACAAGCAAAAATTTTTTATATCAAGAAAGCATTTTTAGTTAAATTTTTAACTTTGGATACTGACTAGAATTGTGGGCCTTGTACCAGATTGGAGTCACATCTCCACTTTATTTTTTGAGCGTTTTTTGAAAGCTGCAAAAGTAATGTACAGTAATAGCTCGCTGAAATAACAATAATTTTGTTTTCTAAATTTGTTAATAAAAATTAAATTATGATTTGAAATTTTGCTCATTTAATTTTATTTAAACGAAATTTATCGTATGATTATACTCTATTCAACAAAAAATAAATAATCTTAAACGGTCCACGCGTTACGAGGTAAAACTTTCACTGCCATCACAGGACTAAATTTGTGCTCATAATAGCAAAGGTGAACATATTCCACATAACAAAGAAAGAATCATCCAAATCAATCACACTCGTTACGAAATAAAAGACACCTTAATTTCACTCCACCCTAAGTACAGAATTGTTAACCTCTTGATAAAGTATCGTCTTTGCTATTGGGGATAAAATGCAAACACCTTAAGAATGAAATAATGTAGAAAGTAGCGAATGAGGAAGCAGTGTATACTTATATGACCAATAAACCAACCATACAATTGAAGCTTTTCAGAGCAACATAAAAGCTGAAACAGCTAAAAAAATTATCCACAATCAAATGATACCAACTAAAATTTCGCATGATATTGAAATATCTGGAGCATCGTTTCTAAAGTCACCCTACCCCATTACCAGCTAAGGTCCCAAATTTTCGGGCAACACATTTAATACAACAATTAAAATCGACCTACGTGTTACAAAGTTAAATTCCGCACCCCCTCTCCCAGTACCACCCTTCCCCACCCCAACTCACCCCAAACCCTCACCCCATTCCACCACATCACAAAACCTTTGACTTTCCGAACCAAATTGTATACAACAAATAAATAATCATCGATTAAAAAATCATTCAAGCAATTTACTTATTTATTCAGAACAAATTCGTAAATAGTGACTAAGTATGGCTGGTGGGTTCAGCATGGCTAGACCAAATAGCAACAAACTTACTCAATTAGCTGAGATGAACGGCTAGCAAAGACTTGAGTTGTTTCTTTAGTTGCAGCTAGGTGAAGTTCAGGTTAAGGTTGGCGAAGTGCTCGGTGAAGTGGCAGGACTTTGGCTCGTGAAAAGTTCGGCGACAAGAAAGGTGAGGGAAGTCGTGATTCTTCAAGGGGCGGGCCGGGCAGAGATATTCACAGACCTCGGTATTCGAGTGAATTCGTAGTTGCCTGCAACAAATCAAATATAAATACTATTTTTGATGTAAATACTGTTTTGGATATATTGCATCTCTTTTCAAGGGTGTGTACGGAGATAGGTCCAAGACGGAACGGCAGAAGAAATCTGTGCTTTACTGCCTAAATGCCACATCAATTCCAGTGAAATAGGGAACCCATAGAATGCTGGCGTATTTCAAAAAGTTCAGTACAGAAGTTTATGTAAGTTGAGGTCCTCAAGCTTGTTGGGCCATCTTTTCACGAAGACCAGCGTCGAAACCCTAACAACGATCGAACGATCGATCCCACATTATTCTTGAATGAAGGCCGACATTTGAAAACCACGTACAAAGCCCTAGTAATGCCAACTCTCTTTAAAGCATAGCATTTAAGAAAAGGCGATTGTGAGCACACCACAACAGAGTGAAATATTTTGTAATCATGCGCATAACACAACATTTTAACGTTGGAAAACGAGGCGAAACATAATAGATATACAGAATGAAAAGAAACAGGCCGAGGATGCTGCCCTGTGGCAACCCTGAGATCTCTAGAAAGGACACGCTCTCTCGACGAAATAAGGAAGGTAACTCAAGCAGGAACAGCTTGAGAATTCCATTGTCAAATTTACAAAGTAGGTGTGCGATGTGCTTGGCGGATTGAAGACTGGTTTTAGCAACGACTTGTAAACATTGTTCCAACATTAAACGTTCCATGATAAATTCTCAGACCAAACTGAACCAAAATATCGACAGGAGCTGTCAAAACGTAAGAAAACATGTCTAACAACCTTATCACAATTTCTTTCGCACCTGTTGGATAAGCCTGTGGCTGAATAACCTAAAATATTTTAATAAAATTGCACAAAATGTTAAAATAAATTCCTTGGGTTGCATTTCTTTCAAATTAATTTCATTCTACTGTTTCAGTTATAATAATAGTACAATTAAAACTAAATATGTTTAATATGTGAATGAGTTTAGTAGATGACAAAGTGAAGGATACGTTACAAAAGGAAACTAATATTGCATTTATTAACGATAATTCCATTTTGAGGAATAAAACTTTATAGCAGCCCTTCAAAACTCATTGTTGATCCTTTGAACCGAAACATGAATGACTAAAATATTTGTAAGTGAACACTGTATAACTATGGAAGTAAATTTAAAGCTACATGTGATTATGGCCGAACAAATACCCTCAGTTATAGTCAACTTTATGAAAAGGGACGGAAAGTAGATGCACTTCGGCTTATCTAAAGGCCAGAATTTGACAAATATGTCAACGAACTAGAAAACGTTTTGCAAAAATTGTTGTTGCCAAAGTCATCGGAGAACATAAAATTCAAACTTTATTTGACAAATGAACGAAAGCAATAAGTAGGATATTATTCTGCGTTGGTTGTACTAAGGCTCGCATTCAGGGGAGGGACAATGGGTTAAATTACCTCAACCCCCTCTACCCAGAGCTTAGACCGAACTTGCTGCATACAATAATCGTTATAAGCTAATTACTAATTAACCAATTAAACACGGACATACGCGCGTAGAAAAAATTACCGCGAAAATCACTGCAGACTTATTACGGGGAATAAACCCGTACTTTTACAGTACGGTTATAGCGTAAATTCTTTAAGTCAAATTTCCGTTATAAGAAATATATTTCTCTGAATAATAAAGTATTATAATTCTTATAATTTCCCTTTTTCATAATAACATTTTGTTAGGTAATAAATCAAAATGATTTCATAATTATCAAAAAAAAAAATTATAAAAAACGTGATAGTAAAATACAATACTATTTTTGAAATCAGCATACTTTATGACCAAAAAAAAATTCTTATTAAAAGGGGAAATTATAAGTTTAACTTCGTAGGCCTTTGTAATTGATCGGGATAATTTTTTAAATAGAATTCGATTTTAATTTTTAACATAACTGCGACACATCCGAAGTCCTTTCGTTTATTCCTCTCTCTCTCTCTCTAGTTCCCGTAACCTCTTGTGAGGCATGGGGCGGGAGAAGAACTTCATCCGATTCGTACAATGGTTGCAAGTTGACCTACAATTTAAAGTGTATTCCAAACCACTAATACTGTCTCTGCAATCGCAAGGCTTTGAATCGTTATGTGTTGTCAGCAGAAAACAACCACGGTCGCCGTTGGTAGGATTCGAACCTGGTATCTCCAAATCGGTAGGCCGGCACGTTATCAGTTACTCCACCGACTACTTCGTTTATTCCAGTTACTAACAATTGATGTCTGTTCTGCGGCAATGTCTATAAAATATAATGTAATTGGACTGGAATACAAATACTGCTTCCAATTACTCTCTCTCGTCTCAGACATTTATTTAACAAAATTATAGGTACATCAACATTTCCAATGTTATGGAAGATTTAAAAAATTTTGCCTACCCTTAAGCAGTCTACGAACCCTGTGGACTATCGCCCGATATCTATCCTAGTGTTCTTTCAAAGGCTTTTCAAAAAGTACTTCACTGTACAGAATCTAGAGAGCAGCAACCTTTTGTCAGATTTTCAATTAGGCTTCTGAATTAAGCACAGTTGTACCACTGCCACTCTAAGAATTTCCTGTGACAAGGTTGAATTTATACAGGAAATTCTACTTGACCTCTCGAAGACCTTTGACAAACTTAATCGCAGGATCTTGTTTTGGAAACTTGATTCGATATAAATCTTTTCTATTGTCGCATGCAATTTAATTTTAAATTTAAATATGACATTTGAGAGAACGTAAACTAAAGGTTATTTGCAATGACAATGCATCCGATTATCTTTCTATCTTAAGTGGGGTACCCCAGGGATCTATTTTCGCCCCATTTTTATTTTCAATGTTTATTAATTATCTTCCATATGTTATACAGTACTGCATCTTTATGCGGATGATATACAGCTGTATATTTCTAGACCTCCGAGCCTGATGGAGTACCCTACTTTCCGATTGTTGAAAGTTGTTTAAATCTTAACGCCTCCAAATCAAACACTATTTATCTAATCTAGACATTTCTTCATTTTCAAGTGTTATTTTTGATAACGAAGTTATTCCCTACAGTTATTGAGTTAAATTAATTGGCATTATTTTTTGTAGTCAGTAGTTCAAATGATGTCAACAGCGTCGTTGGTAAAGTATCTGTGTCCCTATGAAAGCTATCTTTAACTGCAGCTTATACACCTCAAATTACTCGTCTTCGTCGTCTTTCTTGTTAATTACGTATGGGTGTGAAATTGTTAATAAATTGTATTAGGTATCAGCTGCTAAGCTGAATTCAGTCATATACCTTCCTTCCCTAAGTTTGTTTTGTGTTGTGGAAGTCACTTAGTCTAGTAGAACTTTTTCACTTAATATTGCGAGTTATTACTCTCAAACTAGTGAGCGCCAGTTTTTCGTTTAATCCATTACACTGTGAAACCTTCTTCCAATCGAAGTGAGAAGGATCAGCAGCGGCCGTAATTTTCAATAAAATCTTATTGAATATTCAAAATCTACTTACAATTGAATATTTGGAATATTCTATTTAAATTATCTATTTATATGTGCTGGAAGTTTAGAAGTTGAAGCCTTTTGTTAAATTAAATAATTAAGAAAATTCTTATTATTTTTAAATTAACCTCTTTCTTAATCTTATTTAAAATATATAATCTTGTTAGCGCAGTGTTCCAATTAAAGTATTTGTATTTGAATTTGAAAGTAATGAAAATGATTAAATAAATTTTTAAAATTTACAATGGTGTGATGCATCGGCTTGTTGTATATATTTTATGTGTTGAAATAGCATCTATAGTTGGCTTGTCCAGGACTTTTACTATTATCACCTTGTCTTTGGTTTTATTTCGAAATTCTGAAATACTTTCAGGTGATGATTCAGTTTGTGAATATATATAATTATAATAAGTACAATATCATGGATATTCAACTAAAAATAAAAAAACAAATTGTTACTCGTACACATCAAGATTGCAGAACAAAAGCTGCATTATATAAAACCAAGCTTATCAGTAGATGCTTAAGGGCTATTAAGAAAGTCAGAAACCATTATTAAAAAAAGGATTTAGATCCATGTGTCACGTGCCACGACATTTTACTTCTATATTCTTCTCAAAAGTATCATAATAAAGTAAACTGTGGGAATTTTTAAATAATGTCTCCGTTATAGAGGATTTACTGAAATTAAGAATATCTCGACAATGTCTTATAATTATCAAAAAATGTAAAGCATCACGACGTAATTATCTAAAACGAATTTCCACAAACACATGTTTCCCTTTCGATTATCATTCATATCGTTCGGATCATTACTGCTTACATACCTGTGCAGTGCACATAAATCAAAATAAGCAAACTGCCACGGAGTCCTACAAGAACTGGAGCGAGTTGTCTTGAATGTCACCCTATGGTAAGGCGGCATTTTTGCATTATTTTAGCTTAAGACAATGGTCCACGTCCGCGATCAATAAGTCGACGGAAGATCGGCGAAGGAACTGCAAACTGCCGCAGCACCGCATCATCGATGGCAGCATCGTAGCGATCAAATTCCGCAAGGTCGATGATTGTTGATTGAATCGACTTCCAGCATTAACGCTGTTTTTCTCCCGATGTATAATTGAGATAAAAAAGGGCCACTGCCAAAGGTATAAATATGGATGGATGGCAGCGGTACAGACCAGCAGGCAGATTACGGACCGCGGACGGTTTGAGACAGTTGTGAGCCGGGCCAAGTGCACCGGCGGACACGTTGGTGTCGAACTTAACCAAAAACTGTTGATCGACACAAAACGAGAAAGTCCGCGGTAATTATCCATCTCGGGTGGACGCAATTAAACCTCTTCGACTAGTTTTTCCACCTCCGATCCTGCACATCCTCCCTCTTGCTGCTTTCTTTTTGCATCTTCGATTTCCTTTTCTCTGCGATCAGTCAATTTATTGAGAATCGTTTGGTCGAATTCAGCGCTCTCGGCCGCGGAGCTTTACTGATAAAACTTTTACTGATTAGTTTTTGGCTGGTCCCCGTCCTTCTTGCGGTATCAAATTTGTTCCCGAAACAATTTTAATAATTGCCCCAATGTCTGGCATCTGGTCATAATAACATGGTTCGGTCATCGCCAATACGTTGCTACAGATTCACTAAATCAAAGGGGATCTCTGATGAAATTATATTTGGCTGCAAGTCAATTGGCGTTTGCGGGATCTTGGGCTCTTGTTAGTCCTTTATGAACTATATCCCGATTTCCGATCCCCTGGTCGGAGGAACTGCCGGACGCTGCGTATTACCACCGCGTCCCCTGTGACGATTTGCGTTTAAGGTAATTTGCGTGAAGATTGTTTTGTCTTCTCTTACCGCAAATTTTCTTCTTTAACGGCATTTTTGAAATTATTATTTAACCACTTTGCACTAATGTTGATTTTCTCTTTTATTTTCAGGTATCGAGAGGATGCCCTCTGCTGGGGTGAGAGGTTTGTATATTTTTTTTTCTCTGTGTTTTCAAGTTACAAAGTTTAAAACTTGCAACAATTATCTAGACACTTTGATTTAGCTTTTATTTTTATGTTGTTTTTTACGAGGGAACGTTGCTTGAAATTTAAGCATAACTAAATTAAAATCACTTTGTATAAAACGCACAGTTTTTAATTCACGCTCTTCAAAAGATTTTACTGAAACATTTTCCGTCATGATCTTCTGATTCCAAAATACTGCTAACATACGTATACATAAATGCAGAAATAGCAGATCTTGCGGACAAAGTAGTAGTCGATTTTATTAATCTTTTAAGGAGAAATTTGGAACAACAAAATACTGCGGTTCCAAATCTCGGACAAATTGGCTTTTAAATTGCCCTAAGTTTCCAAAAATTTATTTAGGATTAAGTAACAACTGAGAAATTTTGGTTGATTTCTTTTTCGAAAACTTCCTTCGAAAGCTAAGTTAACCAGGTCATTTTCTGCGACTTAAATGATAAATGTTTTACTGCTTTGTTCCTCAAAGTAAAATAAAGTATTGTACAGAGTGCAATTAAAGAACAATGCAGCACAACCCGAGCACATTTTAGCATAAAATTAATTTTCTAATCGGAAAAAATTTCTGTGCCAAGTTTTCAGTGAAAATTTGTTTTGGTTCATTAAAATTGTAATTTTTAATAGTACTGGTAACAATTGCATAACGCGGTACTTATATAACGCGAATAAAAAACTAAAAGGGAATATAAACATGTAACAAAATTTCGGCTACCGGGTCCACTTCTGAATAACGGTAACCCCCGATCGGGATGAACCTTTGGGCATTTGTTGATCTTGATGGGAGATGAAAAACCCCCAGTGGATTATTGGCGCAAATGCATTATAACTTTTTTATGGGGATTCAAAAATAATGGCGATATACACTCTCAATGTATCATAATGGTTGTGACAGTGAAACATTACACCTTGATTTTAAAATTTTTTTTTTAAACTATAGTGTGTATCTGTCCTGCAAATTTACATAACAAATAAACAAGCTGACTAAACAAGTAATAAATCACACTAAATGTTAAAAAATATTTTTACGTGAAGTAACAAACGACATTATCTGAAATTATACACTTTCGCGGTCACCTGGTTTTTTGGCGATGAAAAAATCCAAAACTAGACCGATCTTCATGATTTTTTTAAGTATTTGTTTTTACGGCGAATTTACTATAACAAATACGAAAATGATCGCAATTTCAGAGCTTTAAATGTTAAAAAAAATTACTTTTTACAAAAACTTCCGTATAAATTTCTTTTATGACATCTCATTAACTTTTTCTATTTTTTTTCGTAATCTAATCGAAAAAACGACTTAATTAAGCGAAAAAAAACTGGAAAAAACGATTTTTTGTAAAAAGTAGATCTTTTAAAGCATTCACGCCTGCCGGAGGGGGTGGGGGAGGGTGGGATTTGGAGAGGGGAGGGGGTTAGTAAATCAACTAAAAGCCAGATTAATACAACTCTTCCCCCCAGAAAGTGTAATAAAAGTCTGACGAAACGTGTTGCGAACACGGATCCGTGTACTCCGTATACTTCGCGATGCGTATAGACGCTGCCTAAAAAATATAATTTTTTTTAATTTCTGAGATTTTAAACGTAAATCCGCCCTAAAAACGAACATCTAAAAAAATACATGAAGATCGGTCTAGTTTTGGATTTTTTATCGCCAAAAAGCTATTATTATTAATTATTATTAAAAAAAGTTGTCTCAAATGTTAAAATACTTTTAAAAATATCTTTGGTTTATTAACTTCCGAACGGTGTATGACATATCACGGTAACTGGTCAATTCCAAGAACTACATATATACTGCTATATATATATATATATATATATATATATATATATATATATACTTGTGCTCACATAATTAAGTCACAACCCATAAGTATTACATTGCCTCCAAAAATTTTATCCTGGTTCTCTTCAGGCGCCTTTTCTCTTACTATTCTTATGTCCCGTTATGTCTATATTATTGCCATATGGAAATCGGAAACAAAGGTCTGAAGTTTCGCAAACAGTGTGCAATTATTCGCAGTGACGGTAAGCTGCAAGTGCTCACATAATTAAGTTGTTCAGTTTATTAGGGGTAAGTTCACTACTTTCGGGGTGAAATGTTATTTAAAATTTGTTTCACTTATTATATAATTAAATATAGGTTAATTTCAATTGCAATATGCAACATTTTAAATAAATATGGGCAAAAAAAAAAAGTTCCACTCCTTGTGAAAGAAAAATTATATGGGAATACTTTCAAAAGAGTAAAAGTGTGGCAAAGGTCACCCAAGCTTTAGGTTTTTCCCGCGGTAAAGTGAATAACGCCATTCATTACTACCAAAAACATCAAACATTTCATAACTTGCCGCGAAAAAAACCCAGAAAGACAATTTAAGCTGACGACAGGCAAATAACCAGGCTAAGTAAGTCCGATCCGTTTTTAACATCTTCGGAGATAAGGGCACAAATGGAAGATTTTTATGACGTCAAAATATCAGCCCAAACTGTTAGACGACGACTGCAGGAAAAAAGTTTAAATGGACGCATCGCCAGAAGAAAGCCAAACGTGTCAAAAAAAATATATCTTCAAGATTCGTTTCCTAAAGAACATATTTTGAAGGAACAAAACTTTTGGAATCTAGTCGTTTGGAGCGATGAGTCGAAGTTCAATGTGTTCGGGAATGATGGAATACCTTACGTCAGGCGCCCCCCATTAAAAGAATTGCACCCAAGGTACACAAAAAAAACCGTGAAAAATGGTGGCCCGTCAGTAATGGTTTGGGGATCTTTTACTTCATCTGGCGTTGGTCCAATTGAAAAGATAGATGGAAAAATGACTGGCGGAATGTATAAAGGTATTTTAAACAAAAATATAAATGGGGATTTCGCAGACAATTTGCCCTTAGCTTGAGTCTTTCAACAAGATAACGACCCGAAAAACCGCTCCCGGGTCGTTAAATCTTGGTTGGAGGCCAGCCGCACAAAAGTATTGGAGTGGCCTGCACAAAGTCCTGATTTGAACCCCATCGAAAACTTATGGGGGATCATAAAAAGGACTGTTGCAGCGAAAAAACCCCGCAATAAGCATTCTCTTTGGGAAATTATTCAGCAAGAGTGGTACAATATCTCTTCAGACCAATGTGCAGCATTGGTTAATACTAGGAATAGCAGGTGTCCGGAAGTCATTAGAAACAAGGGCTTTCCAACTAAATCTTAAATGTAAGTTAGTTAAAATTAAATTATAAATAAAAAAATATAAAGAATTAAATTTTTTTTTCAGGTGACTTAATTATATGTTAACTGTGGCTCAAGCACTTTTGAACTTTTTAAAATGAATTTTTACACAAATGAGTTTATTTAAAAAAAAAATTGGAATAAATGAATTCGTTATACTTTATTTAAATTGTTTTCTATTAATTTAATTTAATATTATCAATAAAAGTTAAGATCTACACAGAGTAAAACCAACTTAACTATGTGACTTAATTATATGAGCACAAGTGTATATTGAGCTGTTTCTTTGTATGACATTTCTATTGTGGTTTAGCACATTTCTTAGTGGCGAATGACGAGGTGTAATTTGGTGGGTTTGTTTGTAGTGCGCCATTATTCAGTTCGATAGTTTTGGTTTTCTAATTTGTCATACTTGAGGTATATCTGAAGGTTCTCTTATACGACGCGGTCTCGGCAAATCACCTTTGAGTCCTCTCATGAAGATATCTAAAACTTTGTCCCTATATGTTTGGATAAGCGGGGTGAGCGATTCGTTACCGATTTTCATACATCCTATCTTGTCTAGTATAAGAGATACAGATGAGAATATTCAGAATAATAAAATTCTTGAATGGTTAGGTTTCCTTGGACGAGGGAAGTCATCTGGTATTCCAGAGTGGAAAGATCTCGTTTGTCTGCATAATGCGTAGTTAGACATGGAGCAATACATTTCCAGTCCAAAAGAGTGCTATATAAATTCTACGTTGATTTTATTTGGAATCACACTCAGGACGCCGAAATATTTAGGAGTTCCTTTAATGTTATCTCAGAGGCGTAAAATTCGATCTACGCTTTTTTTCCAGGAATTAAGTTCTCCTGGTCGAGCAGTAAAATCTTTCAAACACCGTACGGCGTCAGGAATTTTATATAGCTCACTTATATGGTCTACAAATTATGGATAAATAGGTTGATCAATGCCAACAAATTGGTCTGAATTGGCATTCATTATGGATTGCACTATTTGTCGTCCTTCATTTTTAAGAACACGTTACCTGTTGTGACTCTATCTATTGCAGTGATTCCCAAACTTACTATGCCCATGAACCCCTTTTTATGAACCACACGAAATAACTCTACATAACTGCATAATAGAAAAATAACAAATTTAACTTTGATGTCTTGAATGGTAAATGGTGACGTAAAAATAAAATATAAATAAAATATTTTTTTATATTTAAAGTAGTATTTATTGAAATTATAACTTTTGTTTTAAAATACAAAAACACATTATTTTTTTCAATGAGATGGGTGAACCTGATGGGATGATATGAGATCATTTATGTTCGGTTCTATGTTTGTGAGTAACATTCGAAAGTCTCCACGAGCACTAATTTCCAGTTGTTTTCTTTTTTTGTGATGATTCTACTTAGTAGGGAAAGCAATCAACAGCTTCTGTACAGTAACCCACAATGCAGGATTTAAAATGTGTATCTGTTTTTGTAATCAGAATTTGTGGTATTCTTGTTCAAACATTGGTTATAGCTCCTCATTTGTAGATAATTCAATAAGTTGCTCCTGTATAGGTATGGATTCATCTGAGTTTGTGGGTCTACTTCCAAAAGGGTCCAACACACAATCGGGGGTAACCAAGTGAAGAATATCTTCAAATCTTTGGCTGAGGTCAGAATGAAGAGCCGGTAAGTTTTGACAATAAGCAAGCAAATCTGCATCTCGTTTTTGCAATTTTGAAAGATTTGGAAACTGAGAACATTCTGCTTCCCCCCTCTCCCTTCCTCTTGGCACGACTATTTTATAGTTCCATAGTTCCAATCGGTCACATTATTTTACTTTATATTAAACCTTTCTCGGACCCCCCGCTGTTGTACACGTACCCCCAAATTATTTTTAATTTGCCACAGCCTCCTCGCCGGTCACAAGGACCCTTGGGGGTCCGAAGGAACCACTGAACTAGAGCTTTGTTTGCGATAACGATACTAGATGCGGAAGGTTACGGTGCTTGGCCTTGACATAGAGGCGGAATATTAGGATTTTGTTCTGTTGCGTTTAGCACAGGAGGTCTAATTACATTATTCGGATTGGCCATTTTTCGATATGTATTTATTTTCCCTTTTATTTTATTTTCGTTTAAAACTTTTCTTTAAAAACTAAAACCTAAAACAACATGTTGCACTTTTAACTTTTTTAATTTATATTTTTTAAAACTTTCCTTCTTTATTCTTTAATCACTTGAAAATCTTGTAATTTTGACGTGTACTCATTTCACTCTTAATTCTTAATTTTTTCTCCTTTTTTTATTTAATTTTTATTAATTAAATAAAAATTGGATATTGACTTACACTAATAGCTGAACAATATTCGACATATCTCTTGAAGAGTGGCTGCTAGAACTTCTAGCTTCTGTTCCTCCGTTAAACGGCTACTGAGGGGCCTTATTTCCTTTTCTCGGTTGGTTCTGGACACAGGTGTGGTGCTTCTTGAGGATTTTCATACCGTTTTTCGGGAACAACTGCTGAAAGTTGAAGACCTTGGAACCTTGAGAACCTTTAAATTTGGTACTTCCTGTTCCGTTGGTTGGTGATATTTAAGAACCTTTAAATTTTTTGTTTGACTTTGTTTGCAGATGGTTCTTCACTGTTTCACTATTTTCTCGTCGCAAGAAGCAATTTTCACATCACTGAGTCGTATGACAGTTATTTACCGATTATTTCACTACTTTTACTTTCTTTTTATTAAAATCAACTAATGACACGAAAATCGAAAAACCGAATATCTTCCCTGGGTCCCTGTTCGGTCGCCAGTTAAAATTTATTTAATTTAAAAGTACTACGAAGGCCTACTCATCCCCCCGCAAAACAAAGTCAAGGTTGATATCATTCTCTCCTCCCAGTACACGCCAGAACTCCAGCTGCGAATAGGAATGGCGAATGTGTATGGCTTGTACGGTTTTTGTAAAATAATAATTATCCCTTTGCAGCTTTATAGCGATTTCGATGGGAATCTTTCAGCGCGGTTTCCATGGCGCACTGTTTCTGAAGTTTTCTTGTCCTGGCACACTGAAAAGGGAAAATTTTTTCATACATGGCTACTCGACATAAAATCGTCCATCGAGTCAAACACGTTTACCATGAATTACGTCGGAACTGTGTATCTCGGCAACGACGGAATTCGCCAAGACGGAACACTGAAAAAGAAAGCAGAAAGTTATTTAAGCTGCGTGAAAAATGGCCGCATAAAATGTTAACAATTTGACATCTATATTCACCACTCTTGCTGTCAGATTTTTGTGCGTCGAGTAGTTTCGCTGTCAAAATTCGCATCATACATATTTTGAGAGCGACACTGTCAGAATAAATTGAAACTCGCGGCGAACTGACGTCAAATCGAAAAAGCTATTAGTGTCCATTGTAGATTTGTTGTGTCAATTAGTCGAATGATGAACTGCATTCTTATCATTGATTGATTTGATTAAATTGGAGGTGTGAGGTTCTCAAGCGCTGCGGCCACTGGGGCCTATTGTGCTAACCCTCTCAACTCATTATAGTAAGCCGGTCCAGGTCGGTACCAGGGTTGGTTTCCCGAATAGGCTATATATATATAGGCTATGGGGTCTCATCATCCTCCAGATAGAGTCTGCAGGTGGGGTCGATGGCCCTACCTATCCTTACCAGGTGCTTCCTTAACTGACAGTGGCCGGTAAGTAGGCCAGCCAGAGTTCTAACATCCGACCTGCTCAGCTTGAGGAGCTCCCTGGATCTACCCGGCGGCAGTGAGGGCATAAGGCTTCTTGAGTGAGCATGCCCCTCAATGTTGTTCCAATACAACCTATGCTCCTGACTTGCGCGTTTTGCTATTATCCTTTTAGCCGTGCAGAGAGGAATTCCACAGACCGGCTCCAGCCCTGTGAAAGGGGTGTTGGACCCCTTCCTAGCAAGTTCATCTGCCTTTTGATTTCCCGTGTAGCGCTGATGTCCTGGTATCCAGATCAAGTTTACTTCATTAATTCGACACAGTTCATCTAGACTCCTTTGGCATTCTCACACCAGCTTAGATCTGGTGGTAGATGAAGCAATTACTTTGATTGCAGCTTGACTATCCGAGAAAATTGAGATGCTTTTGTTTTTATAAGCTCTTCTGGAGAGTTACTCCAGACCCCTGCCCGAACGCCCGATTCAGTCTTGGATCCAACCGTATACCATACTAGTTCTCTTGGACGGACAGCTGGAAACGTCCAGGTCTCACGATTCTCCACTTCCTTATCATACGTGACCTTTGAATTTATACGGATATAATGGAAGAAGACTATCTGTCGTTAACTTGAACTTTGAGTGATTTCATTGAGTCGGTATTGTCCGAAACATAGGAAAGTTATGGAGCGTAATAATAATGAGTTTGATTGTGGGAGATTCACTTGTCGTGCGAAAAATAAACATAAGCTTACAGTACCGGTGGCTGAAAATACATGGTTCCAAAGAACTTACATTTCTGACGAAGTTACTATGCTTAAAACATATTGTATTGTAGTGAGTTTTTGTACGAACTGACTGTCAGAAAATCCTCTATTGTTGATAATCAGCAGATATCCGATGAGACTGTTTGCACACCGGTTTTCATATTGTCGTGAAGTATGCGCGACCGCAGTTGATGAACAGTTTGCAGAAGAGGGAATGTTGGTGTGATTGTAAAAATCGATGAATGTAAAATTGGTCGTAGTAAATATCAACGTGGACATGTTTCGGAGGGTTCGTGGATTGCTCATAGATACCGTTTTGAAATCTGTCCAGAGAATAAGCGTGATAATTGTACTTATTCTGAAGCACGTGGTGCCTGGAACAGAAATTTATATGGATTGTTGGAAAAGCTATATTAATCTGTAAGAGCACGGGTATAAACATTTTACGGTGAATCATTCTGTAGAATTTGTAGATAGTGAGACAGAAGCATATACATGGGGCGTCGCCGTTTTAAGATACTGCACTGCGATCCTTTCAAAGAGCTCTTGAGGGAAATTAAAATTTGTTATCTACGATGAACAGAGAATCGTTAGAAAGATGGTTGTCGATTTCATCTGTTTTGGGCATCATTACTACGAATAATTGACTAAAAATGGTAAAATCTTTGGTATGTTTCCAAAATGCATCGTTAAATTTTTCGGTATCTCACTTTGTTTTTGAGATATTGATACCTAAATGTGGTGAAAATGATGTTCTTTAGTAATGCGTAAAGCGATTTTTAATCGGGAAAGCTAGGATTTTATTGGTGAAAATTCTATTCTTTAGTGATGCGTTCCAGTTTTGTAATTGCCAATTAATTGGAGGAAAGTAATTTTAGGGTTAGGTCCTGTTCTTTAGTGACACATTTTTGGATTTAATAAAAAGCCTCTTCCAAGTTCATGCCTATTTTGATGTCTGCATATACTACCGCATTACTAAAGAACAGCATTTTCACCAATAGTAAAAGCCTTGCTCCCCCGAATGAAAATCGCTTTTTATGCTAAAATCCGAATTAATTTTGACCATGTTGACAAGTCACTAAATTGAACTTTTACCGATATTTCAACATCCAACATCTCGAAAATTGAGAATTTGGAATTTTCATCAATAACCGCAGTAAAAAAATTTGGCACAAATCGGGGATGACCGCTATTGTACCAAATTTGACCTGGAGAGTATAGGGGCGGGAGCGACTTGAAGCTCTGGTATCGCGCGTTGTCATATATAGGCCTTATGTGGCGATTTTTCATCAATCCTGGCGACAAAAAATATGAAATTGGCGATGGCGACTTTTTGGGCGTTTTTATGGCGATTTTTCTTGAAAGAAAAATTGACAGATTATTTGCCTTTCAAAAATTAGTCAAATATTCCACCTCAAATAAAAGTACGTAAAAAATATTTTCTAAAGTTTTACAAATGTAATATAAATCATTTTAGCAGAGTTTTCTGAAAAATTTAGCTAATTTAAGTAAAAGTTGCCGCATTTGCAAGTGACACTAGAAGTGACAGAAAATTATATTTTACGACACGTCTCATGAGTTAACTGTCGGCTTTTTCACAGTTTAATTCTATGATTTTTGATAACTGTTATTAGAAATAATGGAAAATGGTTTATCAAAAGTGAGAGCTCCTATTTTAGCAAAAATTCGTATATTTTAAGGAAACCTACCAACATGTACCAGAGAAGAACTCGAAAGTATCTGTAATAGATACGGAACAATTCTTGGCTCTTTGGAGCAAAACGTTTCGGATTTGTACAATTTGAAACAGAAGGTGTTGCTAATAAGGCAGCTCAAGCACACGTAACTGGACTTTTAAATATGTATAGATTCGTTAGTTTCTTTTTACCTTTTATAGAGAATATGCCGAATATATAGACCAGCGTCTGAAAAGGTTACATTTAAAAGTCGATTTGTTTTTCCCAAATGAAGAGGTACGAATTGGGAAAGTTCTCGTAAATATTTCAGTATCGAAGTATCACAGTAAACATATTTTAAAGACAACCAGCGGAACACCGAAATATGTCAGTAGATGATGCCATTAACTTAATAGCGAATGATTTTTAAATCAAATTGCGCGCAGAGAGGCAGCTATTATTGCCTACGGCTGTGCCAATCATTCCTCCAACTAGCTCAGTTGCAAGGCGTGAGTTACAGCTGTCGGGCTGAGACTAAAAGTGACCTATTGATAAGGTTCGGGCAAAAGTGGCTTAGAAAATGTTCCGTGCAAAAACGAATCGCGTGAGATTCCGGGCAAAAACGAATCGTAGAAAATTTCCGGACAAAAACGACTTAACTGCATTAACTTTGCATTACTTTTTGTAGTTAAATCGTTTTTGCCTGGAAATTTTCTACGATTCCTTTTTGCCTGGAATCTTACGCGATTCGTTTTTGCACGGATTATTTTCTAAGCCACTTTTGCCCGAACCTTATAAATAGGTCACTTTTACTCTCAGCCCGTCAGTTAAAGGCTGAGTTAGGAGACGCAGCTGACCTTCCAGCTCCTCAACAGATCCAGACATCGAGTTGCAGAAGAAAATTCTAAGCATCTTCAATAAGTCATCTATAACGGAGTCAAAATCCAATTTATTGTACCCAAATGTATTATACAATCCCTGCAAAACGATTCAAACACAATTGAACTTCTAAAAGATAATAAGGTGCAACCAGCAATAAAAACAGCGTTAGTATCAACAATTGAAAATCACTTTAACTTTATGTAGACAATGAAATACATTTTATTCTAAGTCTTTAATTGTTTTGCGTTTTTCCCGAAACTATTTGATATTTGGCCCGAAGATAGGAATTGGTGGCCGTGTAGTTAAATTTTGATGTTTGAATTTAATTTTCATTGGGGTAAACTGGGAATCAAATGAAATTGTTTTTAATGTCATCGAGTGGGGCGAAAGATTGTTAAAACGAGTTCAAAAATATAAATGTCCTAGCAAATGTCATTATTAGTGGCTTAAGCAACATTCTGGTAACGATTGCTTTACTAATAACCAACGGAACTTGGGGTATGTAATTAAAGAAATTACTCGTACCGTAACACAGTATATTACATACCCAATAAAAAAACAATTTATTGCAATATTATCGCGATAAGCTAAATGAAGTGACTATTTGCACTTACGTGTACTTCCGTGTCTACACGTATTCGCCACCTTGATTTCCACTTTAATATTTTGGCGATAATCATGGCTACAAAAAAGTAATAGCGATTTTGGCGACTTTTTTGTGTACATTTGGCGACACTGTCTGTGTAATGTCTGGTGACCCTGGTCATATGTGTAAAAGGAATCAGTCTTGCAATTTCGTTAGAACAATGCCCGTGCAAATAGCGATGGAAGAGTGAGAGACAACCGACATTCAGTCGATACTCCATAGTCCAGAGAGTCAATGCTCTCAGAGTTTAGGGGATCATCAATAAGTTTAATACCCTTACGCTGGACTTTATTTAACGCGGAAAATGTGGTGTGTCCGGCCCCTGCCCAAAGTTTTAGGTATTGCCAGTACGCTTTAAGTTATTTGCGTCGAAAATTCGAACACTTAAAGATAACTTGCGCGTAATTGGCGCAACTTTTAGATGCCCAGGTGCGTACGATACCTGAAGGAATACTGAAAAATACCTAGCCGATAACTAGGTTAGTTATCGCTTAGTGTTCTTTAGATGTTTCTTATAAATTTACATAAAAATGATTCTCTACCTTAACGAGTACTAAGTGATACCTAACGGATAACAAGTTTAGTTATACTTCAGTGTTCTTCAGATGTTGCACGGAGATGAAAATATTTACAAAAAAAAAGTACCCAAACAAACGTCTGAACATTTTTCAATCTTGTTCGAACTTCCGAAGTGAAACGTTTGAAGTGCGAAACTAGGCAGGGGAAAACTGCGAGCGTTAATACGGAGAGTGAAAAGTGGCTAAAGAATCATCAAACTGCGGTGATGGGCTTGCCCGCACTAAAGGAACACTAGAAGATAGTGATGTGTTGGTCGCGAACGATTCGGTCATTTTGACCGAGTCAGTAAAATGACTCAAAAGACTTGAGGCAATGTTTTCCTACTATACGGGCAATCGTTCACTAATCCCTTCACCATATCATATCTCCAAGAACAAGATAGAAGTTAAACCGAATCACATGAATCGCGATTGCTCCCGTCTTGAGCCAAACAAATTGTAGACCTGCACAGTGAACAATACATTGTGGGCTATTCGTTTGAGTCAAGAGCTGAGTGCTCGCGCGATACGCTCTCTTTCAATTTTATGTAGTTCCTGTTGTTCTTGCTCATTAGTCAATGAGTGTGACGTTGTGATGTATATGCGATCTCTATACCTCTCATATACTCACAGTCCATACAACATGTAAATGTGAGCTGTGAACAGAACAAAACAGAAAGCAAAGCTCAAAGCACCTGTTGTCTGAAAAGTTAGAAAAATTCTCCCCTGCTAGGGCTCAAATGCTTACCTTGACTCCCTGCAGACATATGTGCTCAAATGACTCAAGTGACCTAAATGACCGAATGTTTTTTGTGAGTTACTTATGCCAAATGACTCGTACGACCTGAGTTAGCAAAGTGACCGATTTTGCCCATCACTACTAGAGAGTGGTGGAAGAGCACGCGGAGAGTATAAGAAGAACACAAGGAGAGTACTGAAAGAACACAAGAAGAGTACTTAAAGAGCACGAAGAGAGTTCTAAAAGAACACTAAAAGAGTAGCTACGAGGAGCGTAACAAAGAAACACTAGAAAAAGTAAAAGTAAAAGTACATGAGGGGCGTACTGAGGGAACACTTAAAGAGTTTGCCGCAGTAATCTCCTAGGTGTCTTTCAGGTATCCAAAACTGAAGAATGAACCAATGTTTTCGATACTTTACAGTGATGTCCAAACCTATGCCCGCGGGCAATTGAGCTTTGCAGTTTTTAAATTCGTATATTCGGTTTCTGTTTTAGCGTTTTTTAATGATTAGAGCACACAAAAGTTAAAAAAAATCGTCATATTAAAGGAGATTTGTAAGCAATTGTACAATATCTTAAAATATACAACCTTTTGCCATCATTTTAAGGTTCTAAATTAAACAGACGGTACGAAATGCTTCTAAAGCTTTTAAGCATTTCTCATATTAAGTAGTGTGAGTTTGGCCATCACTGCTTTAAAGCTTTATGAGGAATGCTTAAAAGCTTTAGAAACATTTCATACTGTTCGTTTAATTTAGAACCTTAAACTGTTTGCAAAAGGTTGTATATTTTAAGATATTTTATAAATGCTTACACAACTACTTAAATATGATGATTATTTTAACTTTTGTATGCTTTAACGATTAAAAAACGCAAAAACAGGAAACCGAATTCAGCCAAACAGGTGCATATACGAATTTAAAAGCTCAAAAGGTCACTTGCCCGCGGGCATAGGTTTGGACATCAGTGCTTTAAAGAACTCCGTTTGAATAGAATTCGTTTCCTAGCGATCTCCCAGTACGCTTTAAGGTATCTCACGACAGGCGGAGATACCGAAAACTTTTAGGTCAGCGCTAAGTCAAATGCAGTGAAATGTATCTTACATCTCTGTAGAAAACCCAAGCATTTCTTCGCAGTCTTCCTAAATTTACTGAATATCTCAATACCCAAGACGTACGTGTGTATTTATTTTGTCGACTGAAATATGTTGAGGCTGGAGGCATTAAACATAACACGATTTGCTCTGCTACAAGCGGGGATCATAGAAATGTCGTTCTTTAATGATCGAAACATGTATTCTCCGTTGATTTTTGTAGCGAGAAGTTATTACAGAATCAAAAGAATACCCGAACTGAAAAGTGCTATCTTCGACAAAACTATGAATAGGATTGTAAGAGATAAGAGGTTAGTAATAAAAAGAATAAAAAAGGTTGGCGAAAGAATTGAACCCTGAGGTACACCAGCATTTATTTCGTAGGGATCAGATGTAACTCCGTCAATTACTACCCGGATTGAACGGCCTGACAAAATCTCTCTATCCATTTCAGGAGATGAGGGCACCATGTCAGACTCTATCAAAAGCTTTTGAAATATCCGGAGCGTCGCTTTCGAACCCACCAAAATTAAAGAGACAATGATTCTAACCCTCCGTTAGAGCCGTTAGTAAGTCTCTGGTTGAGTGATCAGCGCAAAACCATTCCATTCACTCGGAAGCACTCCTGTTGAGTATGACAGGCGAAAAAGTTTGCACAGAGATAAATATCTAAAGCAGAGGCAGAGCATGTTATTAAAATCAGGGAAAAGAATCCAGTAGGTCTATTACCTTTGGACGAGAGTGTCGAAAGTACCCCAAGAACCTTACCGAGTCCGAAAGTGCAGCGGATTTTTTCTGCTAGTGTACTGCGATGGAGATAAAAGTGGCTGCGATGAATGGGGAAAGTACAAATTAGCAGCAAACAGGTTGGGATGGTCCAGTGAGCCCATTACAAATGATTGGTGGAGTTGGCGAACTGGTGAAATTGTTCTTTACGGTATTTACCAGAGACCAGAAGCCCTTACTACCTTTTGAGTAGAAAATATGTTTCGTCTAACGCTCTGGTCGAAATTGAACTTTGCATGACTAATCACTGATTTGCAAATATTCCGATATAGATACGTCTCAATTCCTCTGAAGTGCACAACTTATATGCCTGGAAACCTGCTTCTTTGCTTTTAATATCTATAGAACAGTCATTATTGAACCAATTGGTGTTAGTTGGTTTGATGATTTGAAGCTATGAAGAATAAAGCGATGCATCCTAAAACATAGGATGTTCAAGATATAATCAGTGCTTTTGTTAATTTAGAGACGTTAACGTAAGACAAGCAATTAGACCAATCCAGCTCTTTGAGAGCATAATCAGTATTTTTATAATGCCACACTTATCTTTTGGTGGAATTTAGTTTAATGGTTATCAAAAATTTGGTGGAGAATTGGTCGGTAATAAGACAATGGTGCAAATTGCCCAGAGAGTAGTTACTGAACCGAGTAATTGCCTGGATGCGCTGTCAGAAAAAAACCAAACGATGCGCGTCGTGCCCTATAGTATCAGGAACGCGAGTCGTACACTCAACCAGACGTGTCTTCTAGATGGACTGTTTGTAGAAGAATGCCTGAGACACTGTGTGTTGTGACGTTGAAATCGCCAGCAAGAACGATTTCAAAAAAGGCAGATATTTCCAAAATCTTATCAACATCAGAAGATAGCTTATCAAAAGAATATACAGTGTAAGTGTCTAACATATTCAGGCTGCGGTTTAAAAAGCAGAAATAATTGATGTGCGAATAAAGTTCAAATCTTATCGAGACATTAAGTTCTGCATTAGTAGAAAGTAAACGAGGGAGATTGGAGAAGGGCACATCATTTCTAATTTAAACCGCGATTTTTGGGAGAGAAGAGCGGTACTAAGTGATATTCAGGAATGTAATACTGAATAATATCAGAATCGGAAACAATCTAAATAGTTACTTTTCAAAGCACGAATGTTGTCAAAATTATATAAAAATTTAATTTTTCCAAAACAAAACCAAAATCTACACCAATACAAGGACTGACGAACGGGATCCACAAATGCGAAGCAAAGCAGCTTCTGTGACACCAAAGCAGCAGTGTTAAGTCTGGCCTGCTTTGCTGAACTTTGATCTCAACGAAGGCAGATAAATGCTCAGCAGTGTAGACCCGTTAAACACAACAATGAAGTGTGAGTGTACTACCTTGAATGTTGGATGGAAAAATAAAAAGAAACGGATTCAACGGACTGTACTTTTTAATAGAGCAAAAAAATCCTTCCCTTTGGCGAAGATGGCACTAACAATTTTAATAATAACTTCAATTATTAATTTGCTCTCGCAACCGAGTTAAAGTTTATTTGTGGAGGAAGACCGGCGGCACGTCCGTCCCTGTCACTAATCACAACTCAAATCCTACTCAAAATAAGTACTTATAGTTTAGTTAAATTTCCAAGAATACTGTTAAATAATTTACGTACTCTAAAGAAGAATATAACCCCGCCTACGGATGATACATATATGTATATTCTCATATAGCCAAGCTGCTATTAAATTCTCGGCTGGTCCCTATGGCAACCCTACCTCAGTTCGTCTATTCTCGTTCTTCCCTGTCATTTATTGAACATATCTCTCCGTTGTGGCGTCATTTCTGCACCGTTAAAGTTCGCTGTTTTTCCTCTGCATAAAAAGCATAACAAATGTAACATCGCCAACTGAAGACCTATTGCCAACCTGTTCTACATTTCTAAGTTATTTGTAGTCTTAATTGCTGATGTCCTTAATTTTCATTGCAAACCGTTGCTAGGCTCTTTTAATCACGGTTTTGTAAAATGCAAGTCAATATTTTGTATCTATTTTATTGAGTCGGGTAGGCAGGTAGTTGTAATGTTACCGTAATTAATTACATCAATGGGGAGAATACGTGCGTCTTTACGCTGATGGTTCCAAGTTGGAAGGTAAAATGGGTCGGGGTTTCTACACCTAGATCTAAGGATTTCGTTTCGTTTGCCAGATTACTATAGTGTATTTTAGGCAGATTACCGCAGCATTGCAATGTCAGTTGGGCTGTTATTTTATATCTCACGAGAGTGTACACGACCTCTAATACTGCCAGAATATGCCACTCAACCGCCGCCTTATATGGGTACCAGGGTTAGTAGTAGTAGTAGTAGTAGTATCCCCTTTAGTTGGAATGGGGTGGGAGAAGAACTTCACCCTATCCGTGACAGCGATTGCCAATTGATCTACAATTTGAGGTGGACTCCAAACCACCCACATTACTCTGCAACCATCAATGGTATAAATATCGTAATCTGTTGTCAATAAAAAGCAAGAATGGGTCGACACCGGTGCAGTTTAGACCTAGAACCTTCGGGATAGAACCCCGATACCTTTCACTTACTCCACCGATGACCGCAATTTGTGCTTAGGCATATATAATAATATACTACTTGAATTTAATTAAAAAATTCGTTTATATCAAAGTATTTAATGCTTAATTTTTTTACATTTTTTTAGTTAGTAAAATTTAACTTTAAGGTAAATGAAAAAGGAAACTATAAATATCGTTATTTTTTACCAAACTTGGAAAATGCTCCTTCAATACCAAAAATAAGCGACTTTGCAAATTGTGCACCGCCATATCCGCCACCTCCCATGCCATATCCGCCACCTCCTCCGTTACCTCCCATGCCATATCCGCCACCTCCTCCGTTACCTCCCATGCCAGATCCGCCACCTCCTCCGTTACCTCCCATGCCATATCCGCCACCTTTTGCGAAACCAAACCCGAAAAAGGCACTGCCACTAATCGAGAGAGATCCTCCACCACCACAACCACCCAAGGCGCAAAACAATAACTTACAACCATTCACAAAAGGCAAAAGGCAGATATTTAAGACGAAAAATATTCGCCAAATATTTAGTTTAAAATTATTTCTCATTTTGAACAAAATTAACTTAGTCAACCAACTAACTTTGCCTTCCAAGAACTTTTCTCATTCTGATTTGACTTCCCGCTTATTTCTTTTTAAATTAGTTTCCGTGCTGTAATTTCACGGTAATTTTTTAGCTTTTCCGCTTAGAATTCGATTTGAAGCAATGTATTGTCTCCTGCACGTACAATTTCAAACGCCGTAATTATTATACATCACCTTAAATTATTCATAAGGCGGTCCATTATTTCATTTCGCACGCCTACATATATCTATATATACAGTATGCAACGAAAGTGATCATACGCCACATCTTGTGTGGATATTTCTTAAAATAAAACGATTATATTAATTTTTTACTCATTTATTAATTTTCAAATCTTAATGCAGAAATAGAACGAAAAATAAAATAATATTTATCCATTTATATAAAAAAAAACATAACACATATTTTTTGTTGGTTTTTATTGTTTTTTCAATATCTGGTTGGCCCTCTTTTTGAATCAATAACAGCTTAACAGTCTGGGCATAGACTCCACTAAATTTTTGGTAATGTTGTCGAAATTTGATACCATTCTTCGGAAATTGCTTTTTTTAAGGACTCTATACTCCTTATATTGTTTCTTTTTATCTGCCGTTCCAGATGGTCCCATAAATGCTCTATGAGGGTCAAGCCGGGCGACTGGGGTGGCGAATGAAGCTGTTTTGGGATGTTATGCAATAGCCACTCCTTAACAACCTTCGCTGTGGTCTTCGGATCGTTGTCTTCTTGGAAGACCCAAGGACATTTCAGCTGCAATTTCTCAACAGATGGCACCAAATTTGTTTTAAGGATATTCAGGTATTTCCAGCAATCCATCTTTCTTTCAATGAAGACAAGATTACCCGTCTCATTCCCCGACATTGAACCCCAAATCATAACGGAGCCGCCACTGTGTTTTGCCGTAGGTGTGATATGCTGCGGTTTTAGCGCTTCACTATTCCTCCGCCATACTTTTCCTCTCCCGCCTGCTCCGAAGACATTAAACTTCCTCTCATCGGTGAACAAAACAGTTTTCCAAAACTTTAAATTTTCATTTTTGTATTTCCTAGAAAACTCAATTCTTTTTTTCGATTCTGGTCACTAATGAGTGGCTTCTTCCGTGGAACACAGCCATGAAAACCCTCCTTCCAAAGAACTCTGCGTACATTCTGGGGGTGTATTACTTTTCCCAGATCCTGCGACACTTGCGCCGATAACTTGGGAGCACTTTCTTTTGAATTCTACCTTACCATAGCCACCTTCTGTCTCGTTCACTTAATATGGGTGGCCGTTCTGTTTTTTCTGGTTATCAACGGTTCCTGCGAGATTGAACATTTTTATAATTTGCGCAACGGTAGAATGATTTCTCCCAACGAGTTTTCCAATTTCCCGCACAGATTTTCTTTCTTTGCTTTACCGAACAATTATATCACGTTCTTCCTTTGCCACATACGGGCCCCCACGAAAGAAATTTTGGGAGCGGGACTTAGAGGTTACAATCGAAGGAGTGACTTTCAATTTAAAATCCGTATAGTATATTACACTTTATCGATCGTGAAACATTTATATATATATATATATATATGTATATATAATTAGATGGACAAAATTTTCTGTTGACTTAGATGACGGTGCCCCTTTTGAAAGCCCGGGCCCGGGGGGGTTACCCCCTTCGCCATCACCCCTCTCGGCGGCCCTGCTCCTTTGTCGTTTCCTTTCTAGCAGCACACATTTTTACATTTTTAACTTTTTCTACAATGACTTGTCGCAAGTTCATCAATATAAACACCACGGTTGCCGCTTAACAAAAACTACTCTGCTTAGAAATTTTTAAAATAAAATTCACAAAAATTCCGTTTTAAAGGGTTATATACAAAGCTGGGGCTCAAAAAATCGAAAAATTTTTCGCTTCGGGGGAGGGGCCATAACTCCGAAAATTTTTAATATTTTTTTATAATTCAACTTGTTTTTTTTTCTTCGATAGTACTACCAACAAATTGTCTTTCGCTTTTTCTAATAAAATTTGCATAAAAAACCATTAAAAAAAATCACCAACTTAGCTCACTTTTCCCCTCAACTTTGTATATAACCCCTTAATTGCCGTTGCCTTAGAAGTGTATGATGTGTTAACTTTCGTTGCAAATTTCCTAGGAAATTTCGCCTTTTTGTTTTTGTTTGCAAATAACTGAGTTTGACTTCATATTTTGTTTAAATTACTTAACGTCATTTAAACTTAACAAATCTGTAAAGGCAATTTTTTTGTACATTTCTTATTTCATAAACTGCATCAAAAATCGGAGGTGTATGATCACTTTCGTTGCATACTATTATATATATATATATATATATATATATATATACATATACATAATAATGTAGCAAAAGCTTAGGCATCATATATAATAATATACTACTTGAATTTTATTAAAAATTTCGTTTATATCAAAGTTTTTAATGCTTAATTTTTTTACATTTTTTTAGTTAGTAAAATTTAACTTTAAGGTAAATGAAAAAGGAAACTTTGAATATCGTTATTTTTTACCAAACGTAGAAATTACTCCTCCAAGATCAAAAAGAAGTGTCTTAACAAATCGATCACCGCCATATCCGCTACCTCCTCCGTTACCTCCACCGCCATATCCTCCGCCATATCCTCTGCCATATCCTCCGCCATATCCTCCACCATATCCTCCGCCATATCCTCCGCCGTATCCTCCGCCACCTCCATCGCCAAATCCTCCACCACCTCCTGCGTCACCAACCCTAATTAAGGCTTGGCTATTACTTGAGATCGTACGACCAAGGCCACCACCACCACCACCACCATAGCCACCGCCACCACCATAGCCACCTCCACCCCCACCACCATAGCCACCACCACCTCCACCACCATAGCCACCACCATCACCGCCACCCACGACGCAAAAAATTAACCTACAGTTACCATTCACAAAAGGCAAAGGCAGATATTAAAGACGAAAAATATTCGCCAAATATTTAATTTAAAATTATTTCTCATTTTGAACAAACTTATCAAGGTAACTTTGCCTTCCAAGAACTTTTCTCATTCTGATTTGACTTTCCGCTTACCTATTTCTTTTTAAATTGGTTTCCGTGCTGTAATTTCACGGTAATTTTTTTAGTTTTTCCGCTAAGAATTCGATTTGAAGCAATATATTGTCTCCTGCACGTAAAATTTCAAGCGCCATACATCACCTTATAGGGAGGGGGGGGGGGGTTAATTTTCAATACTATTTTTAATACACAAATTTTTAAATAAACAAACAAAAGATAATATGGTAAAGATAAATTTATTTTTAAGTTAAGAACATAATAGTACAACATTTCAAGAATCTTCTGTTAAATTTTTGGGTAAAAATATTGTGAATTGAGTGACTAACAGGAAATCTTCGAATACACAAAAAAAAAGATACTTTGCGGAGTTCATCATAAATCATTACTGGATCATAACATATGTTGACAAAAAACCAAAAAGATTTCGTTACTTTATGAGTTTCTCGAGGTAACAACAACGTCGCGATTTTGTTTCTATTATTGATTTTTCAATTTTTAAAAGTAAAAAAAACGAATTTTTTGAATTTATGAAAATTTATTGATAAAAATCGGGGAATTTGTTGTTGTAAAATTAATTATAAAAAAAAAATTCAAAATCTCGACGTATACTTTATGTATGAAAGAAGTGTGCAAAATTTGAGAAGGATCGGATGAGTAGTTTTTGAGTTACAGTGATCACCGACTTTGAAAAACTAAATCTGAGAAAAACGCATTTAAAGTTTTAACACTGCTCTTTTGTATATGGGATTTATCGAATGGAGGGAGACCCGAGGCACTGTATCTCCGGCAGTTTTGCTCCAATCGACCTCAAATTTTAGCTCTTCTGAAATCGTTCTTGCTGGCGATTTCAACGTCCACAACACACAGTGGCTCAGGCATTCTTCTACCATAAGCCCGTCTGGAAGACACGTTGAGTTATTTAGTGAGTCTTTTAATTTACAGCAACTGGTTGAGTGTCCGACTCGTGTTCCTGATACTTTAGGGCACAACGCGCATCTTTTAGATCTATTTCTAACATCGCATCCAGAAAAATACTCGGTTTCGGTGACGTCTCCCTTGGGTAATTCGGACCATTGTCTAATCTCCGCCCAATTTTCCATCTCCTCTCTGACAACCACTAACCTGAATTCCACCAAAAGATTAGTGTGGCATTATAAAAATGCTGATTGGGCGGGACTTAATAAGTATCTCAGAGAGCTGGATTCGTCCGATTGCTTTTCTGTGAGAGACGTTAACAAATGCACCGATTATATCTTAAACATCCTTTGGTTTGGAATGCATCGTTTTATTCCTCATAGCTTCAAGAACATCAAACCAACTAACACCAATTGGTTCAATAATGACTGTTTCGCAGCCATTAAAAATAAGGAAGCAGCCTTCCAGGCATATAAATTGTGCCCTTCAGAGGAATTGAGACGTATCTATAGAGATGCGCGGAATATTTGCAATTCAGCAATTAGTCGGGCAAAGTTCAATTTCGACCAGAACATCAGACGGAAGGTTTTTTCTACCCAAAAGGGTAGTAAGGGTTTCTGGTCTCTAGTAAAAACCGTAAAGAACAATTTCACCTGTTCGTCAACACCACCACTCATTTATAATGGGAATGTTTTTACTGACTCATTGGACAAGGCCAACCTGTTTGCTGCTAATTTTGCTGCTAATTCATACTTACCACCTTCATCGCAGCCACTTCCATCTCCATCACAATGTACTACTAGGCAAAAGACGCTACACTTTCGCACTCGCGAAGTTTTTAGAGTACTTTCAAAACTCGACGTGTCCAAAGCTACTGGCCCTGATGGTTTCTCGCCCCTTGTTTTAAAATGCTGCGCCTCTGCTTTGGCTAAACCTCTGCGCAAACTTTTTCACCTGTCATATTCAACAGGAATGTTTCCAAGTGTATGGAAACTTGCTCATGTCCAGCCGATACTTAAAAAAGGAGAGGCCAACTACAGACCAATTGCACTAACCTCGATCATATCTAAAGTTTTTGAATCACTCATCAACTCTCAGTTGTTGAAATATCTAGAAAACAACCATCTTATCAACGATTGCCAGTACGGTTTCCGCACTGGCCGCTCAACCGGAGACTTACTAACGGCTCTAACGGAACGTTGGAATCATTGTCTTCATAATTTTGGTGAGTCTGAAATCGTCGCTCTTGATATTTCAAAGGCTTTTGATAGAGTCTGGCATGCTGTCCTTTTAGCCAAACTTCAAACATTTGGTCTGCACCCTACCCTCGTTAAATGGATAGAGAGTTTTTTGTCAGGCCGTTCAATTCGTGTAGTAATTGACGGAATTACATCTGATTCCTACGAAATAAATGCCGGTGTACCTCAGGGTTCAGTTCTTTCACCAACCTTATTTCTTTTTTTTATTAATGATCTCTTATCCCTTACTCTCAATCCTATTCATAGTTTCGCCGCCGACAGCACCCTTGATTTCGCGTAACCATTTGATTCTGTAATGAATTCACGTGGAAATGCTACAGAAGCCAAGCGGGAACGCAGGTTTAGATCATTAAATAACGAAATTTCTATGGTCCTTGCTTGGGGCAGAGCAAATCGTGTTACGTTTAATGCATCCAAAACTCAATGCTGTTTAATATCCCTTAAAAAACGCCCGGTTCTCCCTCAACCCATTAAATTCGACGGAGTGAATATACCAAATTCGCCCTCTCTAAATATCTTGGGTATCGAGATATCCAGCAATCTTAGCTGGACTGATCATATATTTGCAATCGCTAAAAGTGCGATGAAATGTTTGGGTTTTCTACAGAGATGTAAGAAATATTTCACCCCACCTGACTTAGCGCTGATCTACAAGTCCCACATTAGGCCTAGACTTGAATATAATTCCCATATTTGGGCAGGGGCCGGACACACCGCACTGTCCGCGTTAGACAAAGTCCAGCGTAAAGCTGTTAAGCTTATTGGCGATCCCTCAACCTCTGAGGGTCTTGACTCTCTGGAGCATCGACGGAATGTCGGTTGTCTCTCACTCTTCTATCGTTATTTCCATGGCCGTTGTTCTAACGAAATTGCTAGCCTGATTCCTTGTAGACTCATGACAACGCGCGATACAAGATCAACAAGTCGCTCCCACCCCTATACTCTCCAGGTCAAATTTGGACGTACCGTCAAATTTCGGGAATCTTTTCTAAGCAGAACAACACGAATGTGGAACAGTTTACCATCTTCTGTTTTTCCCTCGTCTTATCAGCCTGAAACTTTCAAACGGGGCGTACGTCGACACCTCCTTCACCCAAACTCCTAACCCATTTCCCTCATCCATCCCTTTCCTTTCCTGCCAAGGCTGTGCTTAAGCATCATAGGGCATCCCCTGAGCTTTGGCATCATCATATATATAAAAAAAAAAATACTCTTGTTGAGTTGTACTATCAAATAAAAAAAAATGCAAAAAAAATGCCATCGTAAAGTTTGACATTTTTAATGGTAATCGTACTCAGAACGTTTTGTCATACGAGTGCTATTTGTGTTGTTTACAGGTACTTGAAACACATGTATATTTTGGTAAAAAAAAATGCAATTGATTCGTGAACATTTTCGTGCGATGATTTTCTATGATTTTCGACGTGGATTAAACCAACAAAGAGTGTACTCATCAACTCAGTTCGACTTTTGGTAATGAAACTCCATCTCGCGCCACCGCGTTTCGCTGGTTTTCCGAATTCGATCGTGGTCGCACTTCGCTACAGGATGAATTTCGTGATGGTCGTCCTAAATCGGTTTGTGTGCCAGAAAGAATCGATGCTGTGTGTGAACTGATATTGCAAGATCGTCATGTGACGTACCGTGAGATTGAGGCATGCTTGGGCATTAGTTCCACTCGCATTCATTCAATATTGCATGAACATTTGGCCGTCAAAAGGATTTGTTCGCGTTTAATACTGCATAATTTGACAATCATTTAAAAAAGGCTCGTGTCGATTGGTGCAAAGAAATGTTGAAAAAATTCAATCACGGTGCTTCAAAAGACGTCTATAAAATCGTGACAGACGACGAATCACAGATCTATGCATATCAACCCGAAACGAAGCAACAATCGACTGTATGGGTCTTTCAAGGCGAGGCCAAATCTAACAAAAGTTGTTCGCGCACGAAGCACTTCGGACATGTCGCCACCGTGCCATTAGAGCAACGTAGAACCGTCAGTTCTGAATAGTACACTACCATTTGTTTGCCAGTAGTGTTCCAAGAAATAGGGGAAACCAATCGCAGAAGACGAATCATTCTCCACCTCGACAATGCAAGCTCGTACACATCGGCTCAAACAAGTGAATTTTTGAGCATTCAAAACATCAAATTGATGGGTTATCCTGATTTGGCACCCAATGATTTCTTCTTATTCCCGCAGATCAAAAATAAAATGCGAGGTCAACATTTGATGCGTTCATATCACATGTTTTGTAGGTACCTCAATCGGAGTGGAAAAAGTGCTTCGAAAATTGGTTTAAACGCATGCAACAGATCTTCCTGGAGAATATTTTGAAAAACAATATAGCCATTTTCGATTATAAATATTTATTTTTACTTGTCTATCTCAAAACTTAAGTAGCAACCCTCATATCGTAATCTGTTGTCAATAAAAAGCAATAATGGGTCGACACCGGTGCAGTTCAGACATGGAACCTTTGGGATAGAACCCCGATACCTTTCAACCGACCGTAATGTGTGCTTAGGCATGTATAATAATATACTACTTGAATTTTATTAAAAATTTCGTTTATATCAAAGTATTTAATTCTTAATTTTTTTTTACATTTTTTTAGTTAGTAAAATTTAACTTTAAGGTTAATGAAAAGGGAAACTTTAACTATCATTATTTTTTACCAAACTTGGAAATTACTCCTCCAAGTTCGAAAAGAAGCGTCTTAGCAAATTGGGAGCTGCCATATCCGCCACCTCCTCCGTTACCTCCACCGCCATATCCTCCGCCATATCCTCCGCCATATCCTCCGCCGTATCCTCCGCCACCTCCATTACCTAATCCTCCACCACCTGCTGAGTCATGAACCCTAATTAAGGCTTGGCTATTAATTGCGATCGTACGAACACTACCGCCACCAGGGCCACCACCACCACCAAGGTCACCACCACCACCATAGCCGCCACCACCACCACCACCATAGCCGCCACCACCACCGCCACCACCATAGCCACCACCACCACCACCACCGCCACCCATGCCGCAAAAAATTAACCTACAGTAACCATTCACAAAAGGCAAAAGGCAGATATTAAAGACGAAAAATATTCGCCAAATATTTAATTTAAAATTATTTCTCATTTTGAACAAACTTATCAAGGTAACTTTGCCTTCCAAGAACTTTTCTCATTCTGATTTGACTTTCCGCTTACCTATTTCTTTTTAAATTAGTTTCCGTGCTGTAATTTCACGGTAATTTTTTAGTTTTTCCGCTTAGATTTCGATTTGAAGCAATGTATTGTCTCCTGCACGTACAATTTCAAGCGCCGTAATTACATCACCTTAAGAGAAGGGGGTTAATTTTCAATATTTTAAACAAATTTTTAAATAAACAAACAAAAGATATGGTAAATATAAATTTATTTTTAAGTTACGAACATAATAGTACAACATTTCAAGAATCTTCTGTTAAATTAAGGGGTAAAAATATTGTGAATTGAGTGACTGACAGGAAATCTTCGTATACACAAAAAAAAAAGATACTTAGCTGTGATCATCATAATTCATTACTGGATCATATGTTGACAAAAAACCAAAAAGATTTCGTTAGTTTATGAGTTTCTCGAAGTAACAACGTCGAGATTTTGTTTATTTTATTGATTTTTAAATTTTTAGAAGTAAAAAAAGATGAATTTTTTTGAATTTATGAAAATTTATTGATAAAAATCGGCGAATTTGTTGTTGTAAAATTTATTATAATAAAAAAAAATACTAAATCTCGACG
Source organism: Leptarthrus brevirostris (assembly GCA_964036015.1). Lineage (NCBI taxonomy): Eukaryota > Metazoa > Arthropoda > Insecta > Diptera > Asilidae > Leptarthrus > Leptarthrus brevirostris. The sequence goes on from OZ038373.1 coordinate 99,429,656, forward strand.
TTTTTACCTCATAATTTATGTATAAAAGCAGTGTGCAAAATTTGAGAAGGATCGGATGAGTAGTTTTTGAGTTACAGTGATCACCGGCTTTGAAAAACTAAATCTGAGAAAAACGCGTTTAAAGTTTTAACACTGCTCTTTTGTATATGGGATGTATCGAATGGAGGGAGACCCGAGGCACTGTATCTCCGGCAGTTTTGCTCCAATCGATAAAAAAAATGCAAAAAAAATTTGAGTTATGGAGGGCTATTCGATAAGCTAATATAAATTTCGTTGCCGCTCATTTACTACTTTTCTGAGATGTCCGACCACTGTTCTATTAAATCGCTAAACCATCCCGTCAGATTGTGGATGAAGTGGTGTTGTCTGCGTCTTTCTTATTCAAAGATACTCGCAAACTTTCTGGAATACTTGAGATTTAAAGTTTCGTCCTTGGCCGGAATAAAGCTCATTTGACTCTAGGAATAATCCCGCAATGTCATTCGCGATTCTTTCAAAAAGCGCTCCAACGTTGTATTGCTGCCTCGCTCCGCTTGTTTTGATGTGGGATCATTTGCTACAAGCACAAACAGTACATTTTGTCAGCTTCACATCCTCCATATGTAAACATTAGAATCGTTCTCTTAATTTCCCCGAAGTCTTATTTACGCCAAGATGTCCTCCCGAATTACTTTCGTCGCTCTTTCCACGTCAAAATTGGAGATATATTCTCGTTGAGCTGCTCGAAATTCTTCCTTGTTCCATCCTGTTAAGGGTAGGACAGTTGTTCTTTTGAAAATCATATGGTCGCATTTCCCTTCCAGTATTTACAATCCGGCTTACATGGTCGTCGTGAAAGGGCATCTGCGTTTCCATGGGATAATTTCACAATTTTCCCTTCCTGGATAATTTCCAAATTTTTATTGCATCAACATGTTTAGAGCCGCATGATCAGTTCGGAGAGTGAACCTTTGTCCATAGAGTAATTTATTGAAATGCTTCGTTAAATCAACAATTGCCAACAGTTCTTCCTTCCTAATACAGTACTTTCTTTCACCTTTGCGAACCCATTTACTTCTTGTGACAGCAACAATCCCAACATTACTTGCATCGATACCCAATATAAATGTCTCACCTGCCTTTGGATAAGTAAGTACAGGCGCATTGCAGAATGCCCGTTTCAGTTTTTTAAAGCTGTTTTCTGCCCTTTCCATCCAAAAATTCTTCACAATGCGTCTGTAATAAGTGGAAAATCCAAGTAAACTTCAAAGCTCGTGTTTATCTCGCGTAGGGGGCCAGTTCTTCACTGAAGTTATTTTCTCAGGATCGGTGCTGACTCCTTCTGTTGATACCATATACCCAAGGTATTTGACCTGGTCTGCAAAGAGCGTACAATTTAAGAACTTGATTTCAGTTTCTGGAACGCCTCTCGGAAATTTCCTAGATGTACCAGGCAGGTTTTCCAAGTTAAACCTCGTAAAACTCAATCCATTAAGCGTTCGAATGTTTCTGGAGCATTGCAAAGTCCAGAGGGTATCTTTGAAATGTCACAATCCATTTCCCAAAGAAAAGGCTGTCTTTTTCCTGTCATCATGGATCAATCTCAACTTGCCAGTAGTCGCTTTTTAAGTCCAACGTTGAAAACTGCTTGTATCCTGCTAAGGTAGCTAGGGTATCGTCTATGCGAGATAGTGGCTAGCTATCTTTCTTCGTGACATCATTTAGGCGACGATAGTCGAGACAGAATCTTGTAGTTCCATCCTTCTTCTTTTACTAGCACCACTGGGGACATTTATGAGCTCTTCGACTCGTCTATTAAACCTTGCTTATGAATTGTTTCAACCTTGTCGTCTGCTTCATCTCGCTTTGCTAGTGGTAATCTTCTTGGTGGCTGCGTGATAGTGCGGCATTTCCGATATCAATTTTATGTTGCACTGCATTAGTTTTTCCATAGTTGTCGTCCCCTATTACAAAAACATCGCCAAATTCTTCAATTAACTTCTTTGCATTATGATATTCCCTTTAGCTGAGTTTACTAGGCGAAAGTTTCTTTTTGGCCTGGTTCGTAAACCTTCCTTGCTAGTTCGGTTTCGTTTAAGTTTGTATCTTCCAGAAATATGATCTCTTCGGCTGGTTCGCCATGACCCAAGACTTAACCTTTCTTAAATTTGATGCTTTTTTCACGGGAAGTTAGTATTCATACCACAACTTTCTTTCTTTTGTCGATAGCCAGTAAACATTTTCCAACAGCAAGATTTCTTATTTGCTCTATTCGATTTGGTTCTATTAGATAGAATCGGTAGCTCCCGAGAGCACCAAAAACGTTTGCTCGCACTAAGGTTTTTGCACAATGAGGAAGCTGGACGCCTTGAGCTTCGAATAACAATTTGTTTCCAGAGTCATAGGAATCTCTCTGTTGTCGTATTTCATGACTCCTCTTCCAATATCCGGTTGAATGTTGTGTGCTCTCATGAAATCGAGGCCAAGTATGCACTTATTCGTTATATCTTCAATAAGAGCTCATGTGCACTTGAAAAAAAACCGGCCAACTGTGTGTCGGGCCACGCGCAGTGTAGGGTTCCGTAGTTTCCCGTGAGAATATGCGGACTTAAAAGATTGCTTCTGTTTGATACTATGAACATACATATTAATTCAAACGTAAACATTAGGAATTATTATTATTAAAGATGTTACGATTTTACAAGTACATTTTATAAGTTGGTCGACTATTACAGCCTACTTTGCAGTGATAGTTTTCCCTTTAACTTCTTTATATATGCTTCTGCAGTGAATTTTTTCACATATTCATAAACAACTGTTTAGCTGGCAACAAAAACAACAAAAATTAGCGACACCCCACATCATGGGATCAAGGAGACAAAAAATTCATCCCCACTTTGCACGTAGGGAAGGTACCCTAAAAAACTTGTTTTCTAGATTTGATTTTACCACTTTGTCGGCGTTATTAATATGTGTACCCATGCCAAATTACAGCTTTCTAGTACTAAAAATCTCTGAGCTAAGCCGCGGACAGATACACAGACAGACGGACGGGCATGGCGAAACTATAAGGATTCATTGTTGACTACGGAACCCTATAAATAAATTGCTGCGATCTGGAAAGTTATATTGGATCACGGTGCACGTTTAAGTGTAACGTGAATAATGGGAAATCGTAAACAAGCTCTTATGTGTGTACCCATGATTACAGCCCAAACATCGCGAACTAACGATGAAAGCTTCTACTCGTCATCAGTGATGTCACTTGGAGGTTCGTAGTGCGACGCATACTTTTTTTTTTGCTTTTTTTTATATATGACCGGCCATAATTTCGAAACGCGTTTACCGATTTGGATGCTTTTATTTTTGTTGGGTAGAGTTTGTACCCCGATTGGTACTATATCAGAAATTTGTTTAGAGGGGTGCAGGTGGAGAGTTGAGGTTAACCCTAACTTTTAACGCGTGGACCGATTTGAATGGTTCTTTTTTTTTGTATCCATTGCTAATAGGAGGAAAACTTTATATCTAGAGTGTGGGAAAGGGATAGTCTAACTTTGTAACACGTGGACTGATTTGGATGGTTCGAAGAAAAAATTTTGAGTGAGGGTTCGAAGAACGGGGGATGGCCTAATTCCTTTTGTGATATATTAATACAAGAACAGATATTTATGGCATGGGTGGGGTACAAGAAAGGACGGAACTCAAATCCTTCACGGGTAGACCGATTAGGATGATTTTTTGTTGCTGGTGGTAGCTTATCTTCGTAATACGTAGAGCGATTTGGATGATTGTGTTTGCGATGTTTAAAATATGTTCCCAAGGATAAAAATTTATCGGGTGGTGTGGGGGTTGTGGAGTAGTGGAGTCTTCGTATCGCTTGGACTTATTTTAATGATTCGTTTATTTCTGAATATACTATCTTGCTCCATTTGTATCATGAAAGAAATTGTGGCTTAGGGTGAGAGTGGGATGAAGAGCGGCACCTGGCTTCCTAAGGCGTAGACCATTTTGATGATTTACATTCGGTTGTAGAAAATACGTTTACTCCTTGGTATATGCTAAAAATTGCATCTAGATCACTATAGAAGAAGATGTAGCAGTTCTCTTAATTCGTAATGCGAGCCCCGTTTTTGACGATTCTCTTTTGCTGTATAGGGTACATTGGCTAACTAGCGCCATGGTAAGAATTTTGTATCACACCTTCCCGTGTGAAAGGGTGGTTGCGATTAACTTCCCTAACGTACTGCCAGTTTTGGATGATTCTGTTTTCTTTCTATAGAGTGCAGTACCTCTGCAAGTATTGAAATTGCTTCATTACATTTATTAGCGAAATAAATAAATCAAATAGTTTAAAAAAAAAAGTTGAACCGAATTCACAAAAAGCATAAAATACTATTTAGTGTTATAGCTATTACGACATTTTGAAGTCGGTGCAAATTAAACAAACAAAACAGGAAAGGTGAAAGTTGGTCTTGCAGGTTCCCGACTCCTACATGTATTCATAGGTAAAAGTCAATATATAAATTCCTACCCTTGCCTAATATTAGTTACTAAATTTTTTTAACAATTTTTCAGCTTGCTTTACACGTATGCGAAGTAATGCCAATAATAATTGGTAAATCGTTATTTCTTAGGTATAATATTATTCATTGTGATTTTGCAGGTTATATCATAGAAGTTGAAGTGGATATATTTTTGGTTCACTGGATACATTGTTCCAAATGTTGGTACAACAAAATTGCGCTCGCCGACAACACTGCTTGTCATAGAATGCGGGTTACCTTGTGTCCAGTGATGCTTATTTCTAGAATTTTCTTCGTCCTTTAACCGCTCTTTACGTGATTTTGCGATAAAATAACATGATTAGCAATCCCACAGCATACATATTTCGCCCTTTTCCGTACTTTTCAATTTCCACATTATGACCCGCGAAATTTTATTCTTTTGATTTTGGTTACAAAACTTATGACGGTCATAAGATATGTTTTTAAATTAAAACAAGTTAAAAGGACAACATTATTATTGTCCTCCTCTTAGACTAAACTAGATTTTACTAATCGAATAATTCAATATTCGTACCATATCACTTGAAACTTGCACACGAAAACAATCATTAATATTTGGAAAACGACGATTTTTGTTTTTAAATTAGCGGCTTTATTCAATTGTGATTTTTGCGTGCAACAGTCGAATAATATAAATAAATTTTTTAACTTTGCAGACCTCCACTGATGAATTAAGCATGTCGGTTTTTTCCCAAATTCTTGTATATGGGCCCGTAAACCCCTCTGTTCCACTTACACCGAAGCCCACGAACACGTCCATCCCAGCCGACAACCTACCACCACTGTTTTGAGTTATGTATATCCAGCGCATCCATATAACCACGCACTCCCAACTTCTTCCGTGTGCCCACCTAACCACAAGCAAACATCTTTCGACCACCCCACCACCTCTGCTTCGATTTCCGTCTGTCCCACCCCTCCTCTGTATACACCAAACCTTGCACCCGTTACTTCCTCCGCATGTCCACCTAATTGCAAGCCATCATCTTTCTTCACTATCGCCCCATCTCAAACTACTTCTATCTCAGCTAACCAAAACTTCTTCATCCGAACATAACTCATATATCGATCCCCTAATCCCACTTACAGTTAAATTGACTTTGCGCTCTGCGGATTCCAACGATGGACGATAGCTCTTGTCCCGTTTCTGCACGACAAACCGAATTCCGTCTGTATTGACGGTAAAACGAGCACCAACGTCATGTTAAGTATACATCAAGAAGGCTTGCCCACAGAGCAGGTCGCGGGGTTCTCATAGCTGCTCACACCCTGTTACCCTGCTTAAGACCTCCGACTCTACAATATCAGAATTGTATATATAATGGATATCCATATTGGACTCTATATGCCTCGTTACTAGCATAATCGCTTGGTGAACCTGCATTGTGCTATATGATTAGGGCAAGTTCCATTTGCTGGAGCACCTATTGAAGATTAGAACATGGACCCGGTAGTACGTGTCTCTCCTGTTGTCGATGCAGTGTAACTTCCGCAGGATGCTAGAACACCCATTCATCCTCTCCTTCCAGCACTTCATACCCTTTAGTTTAAGTGCGCTTGACGGTGCGTTATTTCTACTGTATAATGTCCCGTGTGGTAACTGGTCGAGCGTGACCTTCAAAGCCACTGTGGACGTAGTACCCAAACACTCAGTTATACCCACTCTCTATACCTTCGATAGCGCGTCTTTCCTACATCTCTTATCCTGCGCTATCCACCAGACTAGTGAGCCGTAGGAAATCATCTGCCTGTTTATTGAGATGTGATTTTTAGTTTAAATTTTACTGCAAGGGCATTCTTTCCAGCATAGAAGACCACATTTACTTTCGCTATGCTCTTTTATTACTCGTCCAGTTAAGTTTAATGTCTAATATTATAACTAAGTACTTGGCTTCACCAGAAAGAGTTAAGCATTTTTGCTTAAAGTATTAGGAGCCCAAATTCTGTATTTTCTTCCTTCGTGTGAGAAGTACCCAATGTTTAAGGCCAAGTTTTCCAGCTTACTGAGCGCATATACGAGTCTCTCGCTAATGGTTGCCAAGAATCTGTCGGATACTAACAGTGCAGGAACAATGAAACCTTCCTTCTCTAGTATATTGAGGATTTCGTCCATAACCACAAACCACAGGATTGGTGATGATACCTCCTCCACCCTCGCCAGCCCCCCCCCCCCCCCCCCTTGTTCTGTGAACTCCAGAGATCTTTCAGTCATCGACACAACTGCTTCCAGCGCTCTCTCTACCGACTTCCCTTTAGTATAGGCATGTTAGTTTTTTGAAATGTAATAGCCTTTCCTTACCACAATTATATATTCAGTAGCCTCTCTAGCACTTTGAGCATGGAGGATGAGAAGCTGATTGGTCTATAATCTTTTGCTGCAATGCTGGATAATCTATCCTAGAAAGAGAAAGGTTCCGTATAACGACACCAGCAATGTTTTAAGATAGCTTTATGCCTTCTTGAGCATAATGAGAATAGACTTTATAATGTCCCAACATTTTCTCATTATGGACATCGTCAACGTATTTAACAGCTCTTCATTTATGGTAGTACAGGCTATATTTTCTCCTCTAACTGAAGAAGGAATAGGCTTGTCTTCAGACAAGACCTCGCTTATCCACATTGAAAAGTCTACGCCATTGCACCCTAGCTTTACCAAATCCGTATTCCACCAAGGTGGCCTGGATTTGCTATGTGTTCTGCTAATAGGGCAGGAATCCAGGAATACTTCATTTATCACCTTGGTATCAGAACTGACCATTATGTCCACTGCCAGTTCCGTTGGCAGTCTGTGGTGGAGCTTTCAACAACCTGGTCTTCACCACCTACGAAAAACTATTCCAGTTTGTTCACTGAACATTCCTAAAAGTCCCCGCAGTAAACGGTACATTGAAAAGTATCTAGCAGACAAATAGGAATGCTATCGCGAAAACTTTTTATATCGGAAAGTCATCCGTGGGTGGTTGTGTTAAGGGTTAAATCCAAGACTTCCCTTCTATCGAAACTGGGCTCATTACCTCTATTGCATAAATATAGTTTAGTCTATTTAATTAAAGAGAGGCTCCCCTCTGGGGTTGATATCGGTGCTGTAGCCACCACAGGCCTTACAACCTCTTAGGCGAGTAACCTCCAAAGCTATCCAGTATTTTTCCACCCCGTCTCCATGCCCATGTACACACACACATTAGAAAGCATTAAGGCCTGCATGGGTTTCCTAACGAGTATGACGGTTTTTGCTTAACCCGTTGTTTGACTATAAAAGAGTCTACGTCTTTAAAGCAAATATTTTCCCTTGCTGATAGCTTTGGAATTGCCCCATTAGTTAAAAGATGTGGTTCTTCTCGTGCTCCTGTCCAGTGTGACTTATTTAATCTGTCAACGGTGCGATATCTCGAACTACAGACCTATTTCTAATCTTTGCTTTGCGACTGAATTTTTATTGACGAATTCTTGTTTTAAAACTCTCCCTGCTCGTGTTTCCGACAGATTTCGTTCGAGGTTATCCGACTTCACTTAGCGCGTTTTTTTTCGCGGAGCTCTGTTTAATGTTATTATGAATACTTATGGTACCACAAGACTCCCACATCTAGCCATTGTTATTCATTATTTACATCAACGATATATCTATGATTCCGTCTGACTCAAATATTCTTTGTTAGGCTGATGATGACAAAGTAGTCCATACTATGTCAGATAATGCCTCCTTATAAATTCTGATTTGGACGCTTTTCAAAACTAGTGTTCCATTACCCTACCGCCAACATTTTCGCTTGAAAGACATCTTCCTTTCACTTTAACTTCACCATAGATGGCTATGTTCTAACTAGGCTTACTAAAGTTAAAGATCTAGGCGTCGGGCTTAATTCCCATTTATCTTTTGAACATCATTTAAATACTGTAGCGGGCAAGGACTCTATGTTCTATGAAGAGATAGATAGTTGGATGACCCATACCTCACTTAGCGTCTCGTTGAATCTCCACTATTTAATAATTCTTAGGTTTTTGGATAAAAGAACTCCTTTGGGCTTATATTTCATTCTTAACGTTATATGCCATAGTGAACTCCATTGAAAGTTATAATATTAACAAATGTTGTATATCAACGACATACATTTCAGGTACTTTACAACCAAATCTATCAATATCTCGATTTTTTATGAAATAATGTTTTGTCAAATAATAATTCGCACGAAACACTAACACTTTCTGTATCTGTTTAGTTGGCATATCGTTAATTCAATGGCTACTATAGGAAGTTTCATGAAAATTTTTTTCCTCTACATGTTTGCTTAAAATTTTCAAAATTTTTAAAGATAAAAATTTTGTGCACTTAACCATCGATATAACCGTCTTAAGTCGATAGCTCTTGGAAAGAGACGTTGTAACTTCAATATTCTGTTTTCTTCATTAGGGTTCTATTGACTCTCCTGCCGGTGAGGAATCTTTGTTAAAGTGTTTTTGTATTCTTTTCTTATTTTTTTAATTTTTATTTACTAATTTTTATTTTTATTGTATCTAGTAGTCACTTTAATGAAATTCGAGTGAAATTAATAAAACTCATGGTCATATGCCCTTCTAAATGAGAGGCAGAAGAAGGTTTTCAGTAGCATAGAGGCGTTTATTTGCATACCCTTCATTTGCATTATTCTCCACAACCACTTCTTCCGATTCCTCAGCTCCAGATCTATTTCTCTATGACAGCCTGAGAAAACTTCTTCGACCGCGAATTGAAGCATGCCCTGCCGCCTTTTAATTATTATTATGGTAAGCATAAAATAACCAAATAGTCGTATATTTTAATTAAATTGTTCTTAGTAATACTGAAAGACGCTTACACAGAAAGAAACGCAAAGTTAAGAAGGCAAAAAAAAACATTTTCTCTGTTTCTATTTATTCATTATTTGTTTGATACGAGTATTCTATTCATAATAAAATTTAAAAAAAAGAACTTCATAGACTTTGTACTTAGTAAAACATTAAAATATTGAACTGCAATTAAGAATGGGGAAAAGTTTTCGGAAAATAACTTAAATTGGCCAAAATGTTCTTCTTCTTTTAAATCTTTGTAATTTGCACATATGAGCTACTCAGAAGACAAATCGATTAACTCCATTTTAAATATTTTCTTACCGTCAGAATATAAACACTTATATTGTCAAATTCTTTTTTAAAAACGAAATCAGGAACTCAAAAAAGAATTTCACAATAAAAGCATTTATATTCCGACGGTAAGGAAAAATTGAAAACGGAGTTAATCGATTTGGCTTCTGAGTGACTCATATGCAAATATAAATAATACACTTCTTGAATATCATTAAAAATTTCATTTATATCAAAGTACTTAACGCAAGACATTTTTTAACAAGTCAAGAAAATTAAACTGTAAGGTATGTTACATGAAAAGAAGATTTAAATAAAATTTCTTATTTTGAACAAAAATATTAACTGAGGTGACTGCGCCTTGCTAGAACTTCTCACAACCTGGTTTGACTTTTCTATAATTTCACGGTAATTTTTTGTTTTTCCGCTTGAAATTCAATTTGAAGCAATGTTTTGTCGACTGCACATGCAATTTCAAGCACCGTAATTATAAGTACAATAAACAAATGATATGCCTAAGTTGGTCCATTATTAAATTTCCCATTGTTGTTAGCCATAAGTTTAATGTTACAGTGAACACACAAAAAAAAACAACTGATGAAAGGTGTTAGGCCAATCGAATGCTTCTTATGCTTTTAGTATATCTATATATATATATATATATATATATATATATATATATATATATATATATATATATATATATATATATATATATATATATATATATATATATATATATAGAATTAACCCTTCTAACTCAGAAGGCGCACTTGACCGACAGAAGCCTGGAATCAATTAACCTATTCACCAGAATATAATATATATTGAGGTGAATAAGGCTCCCACACCAATTGGCAAAAAAAATTAGTAAACAAAAAACTAAAACACGCGCACAAAATACAATCAGGGGTGCACAAACAACAGAGATCGTTTTAACAAATCTTTAGTAAGAGCCAGGTCAAAAATAGTACACATATTCACGGCTCTACACATGCGATTTATAGGCTCATGCATACCATAGTTAGACCGAGGATGAACAACACGCCTTACCCCTTACGGGGTATGCCTACGAGAGTGCGAGAATCTATGTTCAAGTTGAAAAGCTGGTGAATAAAGAATAGGTCAGCAACTCTACGTCGTTCCTCTAACGAGTGCATATTAAGCAACTGGAGGCGATCTGCATTAGGAGGTAGGCTGAGTGGATCGCTCCACGGGAGGTCTCTTAGTGCGAACCTAACAAAGTTCCGCTGCACCTACTCAATGCGTCTAGAATGAACAGCATAGCAGGGAGACCAAACCTGAGATGCATACTCGAGAATTAATCTAACCAAAGAAAAAAATAAGTGAATTAGGGTCTGTCGATCAGAAAACTCCCATGACCACCGCTTAACAAAACCGAAAACTGAATTACTCCGAGATACGATATAGTTTATGTGCAGAGTGAAATCGAGTTTTTTTATCTAGCTTTACACCAAGGTCAGTAACAGACTCAACACGGCGGATAGTAGTTTTGCAAAGGTATAATCAAAGTCGAGCTGATTGATGTTCCTAGAAAATAAGTCGCAGTCCATTTGAGGCCACCAAATCCTGAAGGTATTCAAATCATCCTGAATGCAGGAAGAATCATAGCTGTTTTTAACGCATGAGAAAATCTTAATATCGTCTGCGTAGATTAAGACTTTGGAGTGCCTAATCAGAGGGACACTGTCGTCAATGGCAAGAATAAACAGGAGCGGCCCCAGATGGCTACCCTGCGGTACACCAAAAGAAGCCCTAACAACTCTAAATAAAAGCATTATTAGTATTTGTTTTTTGTAAGGAAGTTCTTAATTTTATACAGAAATCTATATAAAATAAGGTGAGTAGTAAATTTTATACAAGGTCTTAGATGTCTACAATATTTTGAACTAATCATGATCATGTAGGGGATACTTGGGGTATGATGGAGTATTGGTACCCCGTGGTACCCCATCTTACCCCCTCAACCATGTAATTTAAGCTTATTTATTCTTTGTTTGCAGAATGGTAAGGAATTATAAAAGAAAAACTTCAAGAGGAGAATGGGCGGAGGAAAGCATGAGGTGTACAGTTTCAGCTGTAGCTGAAAGCAAAATGAGATATAAATCAGCTGTTATACAATTTTCTGTTCCTCAAACTACTTTAGAAAGGAAAGTGAAGATTGCAAGACACAATAACAGTACCTATCGTTTTGGCTGTAAAAGTTCCTTTAGGACCAAGATATACTACTTTTACAAAAAAAGAAGAGGGCGAATAAGTCTTTTATATACATGAACGGTCTTACAATAAAGGAGTTGTAAGGCTTAGTATTTCAACTCGCTATTAAAAATAATAAGGCACATTATTTTAGTAATGAAAAGAGTATAACCGGAGAAGGATGGTTGCAAGGTTTTCTTAAGAGACATCCTACATTGCCTTTACTGCTTGGAAAACTATACAATGAGCATAATTTTGAGCCAGACAGAGTGTACAATTGCGATGAAACTGGAGTGTCTGTTGTTCCCAAATCAAAAGGAAAAATACTAGCATTCAAAGGTCTTACATCTGCTGAAAGAAGCAAAACCATAACTGTTGAGGTTTGCTTCAGCGCCACCGGAAAATACATTCCTCCAATGTTTATATTCGAGAGGAAAAGAATGGACCCAAACTTAATGATAAATGTCTTTCTGGGCTCATGGGCTGAATGCAGTGATGCAGGATGGATGATAACTGAAATATTTCTTAAATGGTTTAAGAAATTCATCGAACTTTCTGGAGCTTCTAAGGAACGACCTGTCTCCCTGCTACTGGAAGACCATTCCACATACACGAAAAACATAGAATTGATCGACGAAGCACAAACAAATGGCGTGACTCAACATCAAATAGCAAAGTGTGGAATTTGGCCATGTGATGCAAATGTGTATTCGGATTTGTATTTTGTACCTTCTATGACAGCCGTCCGATCCTGGCAGATTTTGGAAATGAAACTCCTACAAACATAACACAAGCTGATTCAGCTAATAATGTATGCGATTCCGAAGAACATACTCCATCGCAAGTACCAGATAGAAATAAAGCTACCTCCACATCATTGCCACAACTAAGTTCCTCCGCATCTGTACCTACAGTTTCACCGCAACCCTGCTCATCTTCTTTTGTCTTAACGAGGCCATCCCTCACTCATGTCCAAAGAGAAAGAGAGTTTAGAAACGTGCCCGTAAACGTGCAAGGAAGCCATCATCGGATGAAAGCGTTGAGGAACAGGACACCCACTGCCTGTATTGCTCCGGATTTTATCTTCAGTCAATTGAGGGTGGATTTCTTGTCAAGTGTATGGACAGTGGGTTCATTGTATATGTGCAGGTGTTGACGAAAATGATGAAGAAGCTGTTCATATCTGCCCATATTCTAGAGCTGGGCAATCAAAAATGAGTAAAGTCCCCATCTTACCACACTGGTGGCCCCATCTTACCCAATACAAGGGGCACGACGGCAACCTTACTCCTTTTTGATAAAATTTTATGGATCTCACAAATATACCAATTAATGTTCCTTTTATAACTGTTATTCAGTAAAGAGATATATTTTGATTCGCTTTTTGCTAATAAAGAGTTTATTTTATAAGAACCCAATGTTTTATTTTCCTTCTAAGCTTAAGGACCCCGTCATACCCCGGGTACCCCTACGTAGTTTTTAAAAACGTCACTAAATGGATTGGTGATAATAATAGAATCATTACTTTCTGAAGAATTTCTGTGACTCATTGTCGAAGGGTACCCTTTGGAGTAGTTACGCTTAGAATTAAAAAAACAGATAGAACCGCTTGAGTTCTGCGCGCAATATCAATTCCATTTTTTTCATGTAATTACTATATGAGGATTCTAGGGCTGAAACGAACAGACCAAATAAATTAAAGTAAGTTATGTAATCGACATCGGTGCTTGAAAAGCAAAACCTCCTCCAGACTTTGGAAATCGGCACACATTGAAAAAATCACACGTTCATCATCATCAAAAAATGCTCTCCAGTTGTAGTGCAAGAGCCTAGAATATACTGTATACGACATAAAAAATCCCCCAAATTAGTTCAAGCGTTACAAAGTTAGGCTTCTCCTCTTCCTCGTCCACCCTAAATGAAAAAGAATTGTTCGAGTATATAATGAATATTTATTGAAACCGCTGTTAAGATAATTCATTTCCCCATAAATAAAAATACTTTCAAATTTTTTCCTTAAAAAAAATCCAAAATGGCGGCTGTTGATCCTATAAACTGAAGCCATGCACCACACCACCCTTGTCAGTTAATCTGGAACAAGAACGGGTAAAAAATTATTAATCTACATGAAATTTGGGGGGCCTTATCGTTTTGAAATTTTCTGAAAACCCCCGGATATCAAAATGGTGGCCGTTTGAAAAAAGACGTCATATTTTCAGTGTGTTTTTTTAGCTTCAATGGACGCAAAAGAAAGTTTAAGTCGGCTAAAAATCGCTTCAATAAAGCCTCTAAAATTAAATTTTCTTTACGGTTCAACAAATTGCAAGTCAATCGGTTTATCCATTGAAGCTATAGAGCGCCCGGCGCGCTGAAAAATGCTGTTTCGAGAAAAATGCATTTTTCCGAAACAATAGTTTTAAGTTATAAAAAAACCGTTTTTAATGTTTGTTTTTGACAACTTATATCTAGTCAGCTAAATTCATCATTGGAATGTATGTCGGTATTTAAAGTAGCGGAGAAAGGTCGTCTCGCAAGGCGCGTCCTGAGGGCCTCAGCTACCTGTTTTCCAGCCGGCGCGCGGTTCCACTCAATGCGCTGTAACTTCTAAACTGCATCACATTTTGCAAAATCCTTTTATGGATGCTATGGATATACTAGACGCTTTAAGAATTCAAATTATGTAAAAAAAAAATCGATTTTCTAACGTCATGAACGGTAACCTCCCCTTAACCTTACCCCACTCAACGTACAAAATTGTTATCCTTCTAATAATGGGGTGAAATACAACAGCGAAAAATTCATCCAAATCGGTTCCTGCTTTAAAAAGTTAGGTATCGCCCCTCTCTCAACCACACTCTAGAAGGTAAACATTTTTGAAATTCGGTTCAATGAGGCAACAAACTCTATACAAACAACAAACAAAGTCGAGCTAAAGTGCAGGAGCCTAAGAATATTTTGGTAGGTCTTAGTACAACACTCTAAGATACTCTATAGAACAGAAAATAATCATCCAAATCGGTCTATGCGATACGGAGTTAAATTTTCCTTCCCCCACCCAGCCCATGGCCGACATTTTTTGTTTTAGCTGCAATAGACAATACACAACAAAAACATAACCATCCAAATCGGTGCCTTACAAAGTTAGGTTCCGCACCCTTCCCCCACTCCACAAAACTTTTAGCATGGTATGGTCAAACATATTGTATACAAAAAAAAAGATTTTCCAAATCGGTCTACGCGTTACGCTCTGAGAGCTAGTCACAGACAAACGGACAGACACCAGGGTAAGGCTTGAAGTGTCCGTTTTTTTATTTTGGTACGGAGCACTAAAAATCACTGTCGGTCAACTTTTATTTCATTCATTTTAAAAGCGCATTTAGAAACTTAACAAAGCTACTTATTGGAATAGGATAAAAATAGAAATATAGACAATATGGCGAATGCGCCAAAATGACGGATTATATTTGAAATGGGTATAAAATTAAAGAGTATCCAAGTCTTATATCGAACCGCTTCGGAGAAAATGGTTATTTCTCAGATCTGATATCCACCAACTCTGGAACGGTTCGATATTTTGATAACGCTCCAGGCTTAATCGATATAGATATCGCACCGATCCGATCCAGAGCGGTTTGGAGCAATAATTTGATGAATTGTTAAAATTGCGGTTTGCACAAATCAAAAAGAATTTTCATGCAGATTGGTCCTTCTTTATTCTACTTTGACTATTAGAGACAGAACAGAAACAGTTACAATTCTGTGTTTGCAAAAAAGATGTCGTTGGTAAATCAAGTAACATGTCGGTCTTTCATCCTGGAGTTTCCAAGTTCAAACCCCACAGATGGCGATCCATTGTTGTTTTCTGCTGACTACTGTTGCAGATTAACGTCGGTGGTTCGGAATCCACCTTAAATTTCTGGTCCATTTGCAAGCATTTTCTCAAACCGGGTGAAGTTCTTCTCCCACGACATGCCCCACAAGGGGTTACGGGAATTGGAGAGGGGGGAGTACTGCTCCCACCGATCACCACCATGTAAACTTAGATAGATTAAATTCATGTATTTCTGTTTTGGTTATATATAGTGGTTTTTTTAAAGTCATGTATCAGTAAATTTTGTACGTTTTCTGCTTACTAAGACAACATCTTAATAAAAAGCTAAGGTACTAATACAAATTTAAAAATTTATTCCATCAGACAGGATCAAAGTGAATAATAAAATCATATAAAAACTCATCTCGTCCGTCATTTATTAAGCTGCAACATAGCATAAAAGAAACCAATTAAATATAGAACGGCCGACTAGAAAGACTCAGCGCTAGTCAAAGAAAATGTCTCTATTCTTGAAGGTATTACCTGTGTCAGCTCTCCTTCTTCGCTCACTCCCCAACTATAATCAGCCGGTAAGACAATCCTACCACCGCTGGAGGTATTACTATATCATATATCGATGTTTAAAATATAATAAAATAACATTTTTTCGTCAAATTATTTTGATGAAATCCTGGTGGTGACACACTCTTTGGTCATTTCGATGGCAAACCTCCAATACATTGACGTTGAAGGGGTTCTTAGCACTCGAATCAATCACTTAAAAAACAATAATGGCACCAAAAAACAAGAGAAAATCATTTACAAAAACAGACCCAAAATGTGTAACTAATCATATATTTCATTATAATAAAATGAATAAACCTGTGATTATTTTCATTATTTTTTATCACATAATGTTTTTATATAAAGTCAGAGTGCTATTTCCTAACATTTACAATAAATTTTAAAAGATAATTTTAACTAATGTACTTATATGATAAAATTTTTCAAGTCCTTCTTTTTGGCTGAGAACACTAATTTCTCCCGTGAAATGCGGAAAAGATGGTAATTAATACTAAATAAAATAGTTTTTAAAAAAAACTTAAACCGAATCAGGGATGCACAGGCAACAAAGAATGCTTCAGCCAAGTCAATAAAAACATACACAAACCAGCATACAAACCTTACGCCTCATAAAAAAACCAGTAAGTACAACAAGATGGTTACAAGTTGTTAAGGCTCCTCTTTAATGTTAACTTGTCCACGTTAGTGCTGCCAACACCAACAACATTAGGAAACCTACATATGCAATTAACTGGCTCGAACATACCGTAACTAGTGTGCGAGAAAGCTATCTGAAAACTCGAACGGTTTCGAAGGGAATAGGACAGTTCTCTAGGTAATATTTTGGAAGAAAGTTCCGCACTGTCAATGTTTCCCTGCAGAAGCTGGTGAAGAAAATGTATATCAGCAACCCAGCGACGGTTAGCAAGTTGTAGCAGTCCCAACCGATCATCATATGCAGGCAGAATATGAGGGTCACTACATGGCAGAGCACGAAGGGCCGATCTCACAAATCTACGCTGTACAGATTCAGTAAGTTTAATGTGAGATCCATAAAACGGAGGCCAAACCGGACTAGCATACTCCAGCAGTGGTCTAACAAGGGATGTATAAAGATGGAGTCTTATGTGAGGGCTAGGAAATTCCCTGGACCAACGGAGGATAAAACCCAGCATAGAGTTGGCCCTGTGGGGGATGAAGTTAAGTTGTCTATCAAGATACACACCCAAGTCCTTCACTCCTTCCACCCGTTGAATACAAGTATCTTCAAACTTGTACTGAAAAGTACAGTAGTTGCGGTCATAACCTGACATTTACCAATGTTTAATTTAAGATTATTATTGACACACCAGCTATAAAATATGTGTAGGTCCGACTGCAAGATCTCGCAATCCACAAAAGATTAGATTGGGAGAAAAATCTTGATATCGTCCGCATAAATAAGAATTTTACTTCTTTAAAGCAAATAAGTAATGTCATCAATAGATAATATGAATAACAGAGGACCAAGATGACTACCCTGAGAACGCCGGAAGGAGCCACAAAAGCATCGGAGAGCACGCCACGAAAACGCACTGTATAGTGTATAAGTCCTATTGGATAAATACGACTTAATCCATGCAATGAGTGGGGCCGGGAAACCCAACCTGGCCAATGAAAACGATAATAGAGTGAGACAGGTTATCAAAAGCTTTACTAAAGTCGGTATAAATGCAGTCCGTCTGGCAACCATCCAAAGATCCACTCCCACTGCCAGAAACAAACTCTAACAAGTTGGAAACCGTTGACCTACCATGAAGGAACCCATGCTGCCGGCCGGATATTAAACTGGATCATCAGTTCGAAGAGTTTTGGAATGCAAGATAATTTAGCAATAGGTCTGTAGTTAGCAATCTCTCTCCCATTGCCACTCTTAAAAATTGGGATTAAAAATGAGAGAGTCTTCGAGAGTGCAGGGAAGCGGCTTACCAAGAAAGACCATCCGAAGAGTAAAAGTAAAGGACATAATAACGACGAAGAACACTTCTTTAAGACATTAGCAGGAACCCCACCAGGGAGACAAGAAAAGTCATCCGGAAGATCCAAAATATGCTTGTATAAGATCCCTTCCGTGATAGATGGAATAGGTACGGTGAGTATATTACTATTATTAATGTGCGAAAAGTTGGTACTATCTGGATAAAAATCAGATGATTCAATGACTAAAGTATTCAGCAAATAAATTACAAATAATCTTAGAATCGTTACTGGAACTTAACCCGAATTCCATAGTCGAAGGTTAGTTATCAACCATTCTCTTCATGTTGACGTAATCAAAAAATGCACGGGAGTCAGAGAATATGCTACCTCTTAGGTTCAGTAGGTATTCTTCATATAGGGAACGAGAAAGACTTATGAAATGTTCGTGGCAGAGAATAAATTCATGCCTAGAGTCAACACTGCCCACACGCAGGTTTCCAGAGTCTATTTTTCCTATTTCTGAGAGTATTTAATTCTCTATTAAACAAGGGGGACCGGATTCTCTACTTTTAACCCGGACATAAGGAACAAACCTCCCGAAAGCTTCGTATAAAACTTCATAGAAACCAGATACGCGTGCCGATATCGTCACTAGACAGACAGGTATGGACGTCTAATTCACTAAAATATGCATTCAGAGCCTCAAAATCGGCCATTCCAAGTTAAAACTAAATTCAGATTCGAGATTCGTCCGAGAGACAATGAAAAGTGACAAGCAATGCAGGGTGAAACATGTCCAGACTCGTCAATGGAAATAGGGTAGGTTCAACAAAAGTGATCGTGGAGTTTGTAGAGAACAGCAAATCAAGCTGTCTACCCATATTATTTGCTCACTTGGCAAAGTCCTATGCTAGCCAAGGTGTCAAGGAATAGTGATTGTCCCTCAGTCAAGTTATGGGAAAGAAAGCTATCGTTATCATCATTCACTACCCGTTTCACGTTGGGCAAGTTGAAGTCCCCCACTAGGACAATTTTGTCCTTAGAACTCATCTTTTCAAGTCGATATGCTGAATAAGAATGTTATACCGACTCAAACCATTATTATCAACGACATTGAACATATCTGGAGGTATGTAACAACAAATTTAAATCGAATCAAGTGAAACCTTTACTAAGACTTGTTCCAGATCAATTTAATCAGAAAAAGACGGAGAGTCCACAAAAGTAGCATTTAGAAAATTTCTACATGCAATGAGAACCCCGCCTCCCCGTACAGACGAATTTACATACCTGTCCCTGCGGAAAATCTGGAAGGAGTCATTAAACAGCTCGGCATCCGAAATAACCTGGTGTAACCACGGCTCAGATAAAGCTATCAATTCAAAAACACAGTTAACAGATGAGAAATAAAAATTATTAGTTTTAGTCCTTAACCCTATCACATTTTGATAGTAGAGAGAAGGAATTAGAGAAAACTTATAAGAGGAACGGGAAAGATAAAATATTTCGCATTGTGTCAGACAATGCCGATTGCCTACTCTCAAAACCTGACTTAGACGCGTTTCAGAATTGGTGTTCCATTAGCGACCTTCCCCTAAATTTCGGCAAGTCTATGTCTTTCTCACAAAAAATATTTCCCGTTCAATTTAACTTTACCATAGAGGGTTGTCCTTTAACAAGAGTTTAAAAGACTAAGGACCTATGTGTCTGGCCTAAGTCCAATTTTTTTTTGAGGATCATTTTGATGCCATAGTTACCAAGACAAATATGACTCTGTGTTTTGTGACGAGATGGTCAATGCAATTTGATGACCCTAAACTCCTATATTGCACTTTTGTCAGTTCTATTCTGGAATATACCTCTCCAGTCTGGTCACCGCTCTATGCGAGACATATCAATCGCATTTAAGCTGTTTAACGGAAGCTCGATAGGTTCCCAGGATCGTTTTTGCTTTCGACTGTATTCGGGGGTCCATTGCAAATAAGATCGCAAGTAGACCCACAACCTAAAGTGAATTTTGAACCATCGACATTACTACACAATCCCTAAATACAAAGCAATAAAACCCCCGATCCAATTATAGTACGATTACCATAACCCTTTATGATGTAAGTTTGCTAAACATGCATCTGATCAACTGCCTAATTTTGATGGACTTACGGAAGCAGTACAATAGTTCCAAATGCTCTAACTTTTCCATATATAAGCTCGATTTCAGTTTTTAAAGTGAGCACTATCTACTTATTAAATATAAGCCTTTCAAACTAACAATAATAATGTATTTATTAATCCGCAAGATATATAAAATTGTTTAAAGAAAAAGTTGAACCGACTTCACAAAAAGCGCTAAAAAGCATAAAATAATCTATTACTACATTTTTAAGTAGATGGAAATTAATTGATTTTAGATTTAGTGTCGTCGATTGTGGTTGTGTAGTTGTTTTATTTGTTTAATTTGCACCGACTTCAAAATGTCGTAATAGATATAAAATGAAAAATTATGTTATGCTCTTTAACGCTTTTTGTTAGGTCGGTTGCAGAGGCAATGCACTCTATAGAAAGGAATTTCGGCATCTGTAATCGAAATCACGCAACATATTACGAAATCAGTCACGGTCACCCTTTTATAGTATATCCTTACATACAAATTTGTTACCATCACGCTTATAAAGCAAGAGAGAATCATCATAGTTAGAGAATCATCATAGTCGCTCTGGATACAAAATTTTTATCATTTACCAATCAGGAAGCGTATCCTGTACAACAGAATCAAAATCATCGAGATCGGTCTACGCCTTACGAAACTAGGCGCCGCCCCTCCTTCAACTTTCACCATAAGCCACATTTTTTGTCATGACACAAATAGAGACTCTATGCATTCAGAATTATCTAAATCAGTCCACACACATTTTTTCTTATAGTAGCAATTTATACAACAAGAAATAATCACTCAAGTAGGTCTAATCGTTAAGATGTTGGGTGAATACCCCTTCCCATCCCACTTCATAAATTTTTGTCGCGGTCCAATGGGGCAACATATTCTACACCTCGGTCTACGCGTTAAGAAGTTGACATCCGCCCGCTCCCCCACCGCAACCCTCCTATTTAAAATTTTATCGTGGAACCAATGGGGTAATATACTCTATACATCAGAAAAAGATTCATCCAAATCGCTCCACGCGTTACGAAGTTGGACTATTATCTCACCCCGCCCCGCCATACCACAGAAGATTTTTTTTTATATTAACAGTAGGCGATCGTATTTTATACAACAAAAAAGGAACCATACAAATCGGTCCACGCATTAATTAGTAGGGGAACTCCACCAACAAGATTTTTTTTATATATAATGATGCCAAAGCTCAGGGGATGCCCTATGATGCCTAAGCACAGCCTTGGCAGGAAAGGAATTAAGGATGAGGGAAATGGGTTAGGAGGTTGGGTGAAGGAGGTGTCGATGTACGCCCCGTTTGAAAGTTTCAGGCTCATTAGACGAGGGAAAAACAGACTGGTAAACTGTTCCACATTCGTGTTGTTTTGCTTAGAAAAGATTCCCGAATTTTTGACGGTACGTCCAAATTTGACCTGGATAGTATAGGGGTGGGAGCGATTTGTAGATCTTGTATCACGAGTTGCCATGTGTCTACAAGGAATCAGGCTAGTAATCTCGTTAGAACAACGGCCGTGGAAATAACGATAGAAGAGTGAGAGACAATACGTTTAATAGCTTTACGCTGGACTTTGTCTAACGCGGACAGTGCGGTGCGTCCGGCCCCTGCCCAAATATGGGAATTATATTCAAGTCTAGGCCTAATGTGGGACTTGTAGATCAGCGCTAAGTCAGGTGGGGTGAAATATTTCTTACATCTCTGTAGAAAACCCAAACATTTCATCGCACTTTTAGCGATTGCAAATATATGATCAGTCCAGCTAAGATTGCTGGATATCTCGTTACCCAAGATATTTAGAGAGGGCGAATTTGGTATATTCACTCCGTCGAATTTAATGGGTTGAGGGAGAACCGGGCGTTTTTTAAGGGATATTAAACAGCATTGAGTTTTGGATGCATTAAACGTAACACGATTTGCTCTGCCCCAAGCAAGGACCATAGAAATTTCGTTATTTAATGATCTAAACCTGCGTTCCCGCTTGGCTTCTGTAGCATTTCCACGTGAATTCATTACAGAATCAAATGGTTACGCGAAATCAAGGGTGCTGTCGTCGGCGAAACCATGAATAGGATTGAGATTAAGGGATAAGAGATCATTAATAAAAATAAGAAATAAGGTTGGTGAAAGAACTGAACCCTGAGGTACACCGGCATTTATTTCGTAGGAATCAGATGTAACTCCTTCAATTACTACACGAATTGAACGGCCTGACAAAAAACTC
Organism: Leptarthrus brevirostris; assembly: GCA_964036015.1. NCBI lineage: Eukaryota > Metazoa > Arthropoda > Insecta > Diptera > Asilidae > Leptarthrus > Leptarthrus brevirostris. The sequence goes on from OZ038373.1 coordinate 99,452,243, forward strand.
TCTATCCATTTAACGAGGGTAGGGTGCAGACCAAATGTTTGAAGTTTGGCTAAAAGGGCAGCATGCCAGACTCTATCAAAAGCCTTTGAAATATCAAGAGCGACGATTTCGGACTCACCGAAATTATGGGGACAATGATTCCAAAGCTCCGTTAGAGCCGTTAGTAAGTCTCCGGTTGAGCGGCCAGTGCGGAAACCGTACTGGCAATCGTTGATAAGATGGTTGTTTTCTAGATATTTCAACAACTGAGAGTGAGTGATTCAAAAACTTTAGATATGATCGAGGTTAGTGCAATTGGTCTGTAGTTAGAGGGGTCGCATGCCTCTCCTTTTTTAAGTGTCGGCTGGACATGAGCAAGTTTCCATACACTTGGAAACATTCCTGTTGAATATGACAGGTGAAAAAGTCTGCGCAGAGGTTTAGCCAAAGCAGAGGCGCAGCATTTTAAAACAAGGGGCGAGAAACCATCAGGGCCAGTAGCTTTGGACACGTCGAGTTTTGAAAGTACTCTAAAAACTTCGCGAGTGCGAAAGTGTAGCGTCTTTTGCCTACTAGTACATTGTGATGGAGATGGAAGTGGCTGCGATGAAGGTGGTAAGTATGAATTAGCAGCAAAATTAGCAGCAAACAGGTTGGCCTTGTCCAATGAGTCAGTAAAAACATTCCCATTATAAATGAGTGGTAGTGTTGACGAACAGGTGAAATTGTTCTTTACGGTTTTTACTAGAGACCAGAAGCCCTTACTACCCTTTTGGGTAGAAAAAACAATGGATAATCGAAGAACATACTCTATCAACAAAACAAGAATCATCCAAATCAGTTCACGCATTACGAAGTTACGCTACCCCTCCCACTCCCCACCCCACCCTAGGATCACTGTTTTTTCATTACTAGCAATGGGGGATCATACTCTATACAACAGAAAAAGAATCATCCAAATTGGTTATCGCGTTACGAAGTTAGGTTTTACCCCCACCCCACTTAAATTTTTTTTACATGGTACCAATCGGTGGACATACTCTATACAATAAAAAACAGAATCAACCAAATCGATTCACTCGTTACAAAATTATACTCGGTCAAACGTAAAAAAAATATGTGTCGAACTTAGAACCTCTTTGTTTTTGGGAAGTCGGTTAAAAATACAATTAAACATCAAATGAAACTATTCGATTCCTTTAATTTCTGGTTTTTATGCGTAGCGCTTTGTCATCTAATTTAACGTCCACTTTCTTATTCTTCGAAAATATACCTTCACGTCCTTCATCTTTGGGTTTTGTGTATATATAATTGTCTCCAGGTTTCACATGCACTTTCTTACCGTCGACATATAAATTTAGGTCTTCTTGTTCTTCATTTTCTTCTTCTCCGCTTTCTTGTTCTCGGTTTTCTCGTTTTCGGTTTTTTCGTTTTCGGTTTTCTCGTTCTCGGTTTTCTGGTTTACGATATCCATTTTCATCATCATCATCAACCTCGTCATTTTTGGTTTTTATTTGTAACCTGTCGTCTATATATTTCATATCCACTTTCTTACCGTCGACATATACATTTACGTTTTTTGGTTTGCGACGTCCGCCACGATCATCTCTTTCAGAATAACTTCTACCATTCACTTTCTTACCATTGTAATATACATTTCCGCCACGATCACCTCTTTCAGGATAACCTCCACCATTCACTTCCTTGCCGTTGATATATACATTTACGGTTTCTCTTGATTGAATTCCTCCACCATACTCTCCATTTAATTGATAACGGGCAGGTGCAAAGGTGTCAAAAGGATCACACATAGGCCAAAAGTGAAAGTAATCTGTCATACACAATAAGGCAAGAGTAAAAGTGACGAATGTACGTCGAAAATTCAACTTGGAAATCCCTATCATTTCGACTACAAATGTCGACTGAGGTGTTATGGTCTTTATAACATTTCATTTAAGAAAACTTGTACATTTTAATTTTCCGGCTGTTAATTTTTAATTAACATTGATTTGCTCATTTCGCGCTTTACAATGTAGAAAACAACAGAAAATAAATAAACTTAAAACTCAATTTTTTCTACAAAGGAAACTCAGTATTATCAACAAAACTATTCTTGGATACAGTTCTATTAAAAAATTCCGATTATGGCATTAAAAAAACAGTGTAACATTATTCTCGGAAACAAGTGTTGGAAGTCAACACCAATTTTAAATATAAATCACCCAAATCTTAATAACAAAAGTGTTTCACAAATATCTTACTTCCTACGGGCTACGGTTGTAAATTATTCTAAAAGTTCTACTTGTAAATCTTAAATTCTCTAAAAGATTTCATACATCTTTCACGTATGAGGTTTGCTCATTTTTTCCGAGATAGAGTATAAACAGGCGTTTTTAGTGTTCCGTAGAAAAGATGAAATTCTTCTAGGTTAAGTCTGTCCATCCGTCTGTCTGCCTATATATCACAGTCCTCCCATTCTATCATTTATGTATATACCTATGTATTAAGATGAAATTTGGTATACAGACATACATTAATGACCCGAAAACAGAAATAATAAAATTTTTAGAAAACTAATATTTTACTCCCTATAAGAGTGAAAAGAGTAGTCAACAATTTTGTCCACTTATCACATTGGTGATACACACGCAGTACACACTCTTATGGAGTATTGCTGTCTGCTTTATTTTCCCATCATTTTCCTATGACTCCATCCCTCTTCCTCAGCACGCTGTAGCCACGATTTCATCTCAGAACATTTTCTTATTTTTCCTTGTGGCCTATTGCTAAAAGATATAATCTGGCTACACTAAATGTGCTTTACGACAATTCCAGTCAATCGAATTCGTATTGCATCGGAGAACTTCGCATGTAAAACCACCTACCACCCACCACTGAGTGCTGATCACTCTCGGTCGACCAACAGCATCTGGCTGCTGACAGAATCAGTGCCCAGAGTTGCCAAGTTGGGCGATTTCTTGCCGATTAGGCTACTTGATCAGTCAGTTGGGAGAGAAAATTTTCCTCTCTGCGACTAGGGACTTTTTGGGTGTTTTTTTAATTCTTGCTGGGCGCTTTTGGGCTATAGGCTGAATCAGAATGCACCGCAGCCTGGCTAATCGAAACCACATAACCCGACATAACAGTAGAAAAATTGTTGCTGTCGAGTCATCTCAAAGATTACTGAAATAATTACTACAATAATCACAGCAACAGAAACAAGTAATATAAATTTAAAATTGTGGTAGAGGCATCGTGAAAAACAAAAAATATCCTTAATTAAGAAGGTATTTATGGAAGTGACTATTTGCACCTCAAAAATTTATTAGACTTTCTGGGAGGAAGAGGTGTATTAATCAATCTTTTAATTGTTTTATTAAATGGGGGGTTACCGCCCTCTTCCCCGCTAGGGAATATATTTGTAAAGTAGTGCATAAAAGTACATAATGTACGTAACAGCGGAACTTTCAAAAGTACACGTATAGTACTTTTCAAAAGTGCACGTAAAGTACACGTAAGTACACGTAAGTGCAAATAGTCACTTCCATAAATACCTACTTAATTAAGGATATTTTTTGTTTTTTACGATGCCTCTACCACAATTTTAAATTTGTATTACTTGTTTCTGTTGTTGTGATTACTGTAATAAATATTACATTAAAATAGTACAAACAACAATTTGAAAGACTTGATTGATTATTAAATCAAAAGGCGATTTTTAGGCAATTTCAAATAATGGCGCGGCGACTTTGGGCGACTTCAGCACCACAGATCGGCGACCTTTGCCCCATACCGTCTGGCATCTCTGTCTGTGCCTCTTGGTTTCTCGACCAAAGAAAGATCGAAAGGAAGGCTGTACACGGTTTTTAGCGAGTTTGTGAAATTTGGCATCATAACTTCCCATTTACCGCGTAGTGCCAATCTTTATGGAACTGGGTATAAGTGGGAGTCTTCCAATAGTAAGTGTGAATTCAAATTGACTCAAGTACACAAGGTTAGTAATTTAGGTTGGGGTAACAGCCTGGTAAGGGCAGGCCCATACTGACCCATTGTGTAACCACATTAAGGCTGTTTATTTCTTTTTTTGCAAATATTCACCAATAGCTGATTACTTAGTTAAAAATTTAATATTGCAATACGACAAAATATAAAATACATTTCAAGAAATAGTTGTTTTTATACAATTTTTAGATGGGTTCGTGAAAACCGTAATTATTGCGGTGTTAAGGTATTATAAAAAGACCTCCGTCCAAGTGCGAGCCGGACCCGCGCACCGAGTGTTCCGTGCCTTCTACCTTGGAATGTTTCTGATTTCTGAAAAACTGTGCTCGTTTTATTTGTTCTTTTTTTTAAATATAAACCTCTATCAACTCTAATTATTTCAGATTTTTCGCTTCGCAAACTTCGCTGTTAGAGGGAGGGGAATGGTAGTTTTTAGACATTTTTCATAAGTTGAAAACTATGCAGCATAAAAAGAAATGAAAATATCTTTTATAATATGCAAATGAACCCCTTTCATATAATACTCCACTTGACCTTGTAACAAGATTTTAAAATTTTGACCCCTTCGGCCTCTTTTGCAATAAAAATAAAAATGTTTTTTGTAAATATTTTTATTTGCAATAAAGGTGGGCACGCATTGTTTTAAGCTATTCCAAATTTCAACTCGAACGTTCAGTTGTTTACCATTTTAGTACGGAACCCTAAAGATCACGAATTCTCGAGATGGAATAGAAGTGCTATAGGGAGCAAACAGGGACAGTAGAATCAATAAAATCATAAAGGCAATCCAAAGCAAAGGACAGTTTTGGATTTGTTTCGTCGGGTGTCGAGACAATTGATAAATAATATATAAATAATAATAAAATAAGGCCTGCAAACTTTTCTGTTCAACAAGGAGCGATACGGATTTTCACATTACATTCGTATTACACTCTGCGAGATCAATTTGTTTCTAGCCTCAAACATTGCTTATGTTAACCCTTTGAAGGATAATTTTCGTAATGTTTCGGAAATTTGTGAACTCTAAAGAGAAACCGATAGTTATCCTCCTTCACTTAGGTTGGGTGCTTACGATCAGGGTCGGACTGTCCATAGAGTCAGGGTGGCGATTGCCACCCGGGCCCTAGTCTTCGCGGGCACTCCAGGCTTACACGAAAAATATTAATGTACCATACAAATTAATAGCTTAATAAAAATAAAACTTTCGGTTGATCTCACATTCAGAAAAAGATGTAAACAAAAAGTTCACCTAAATTATGAGCTTAGTTTATTAATTAGTCTATTTCAAAGCAATTACTACATTGGTTGCGCATAATAATGTGTTAAAAATTTTATCATAGGCAAATCCAATACATTCCTAGGCAACACTGTGATTCGTGCCAGATCAAAAAATTTAAAAGAAAGAGTGAGTGTTGGGATGTCTGTAAGTCCAACTTCAAATGTGTTCATCGACTTCATACTTTCTTATGTAATGAACTTTACGGATGCGCAATAAATGTAGTTGCAATAGTAGCAAATTGAAATCCAACTTCGCCTTTGAGAAATTTCCATGATATTTTACTTGTGATTATTTATCATTTAAACAAATTTGCCTTGGTGGTTGCCTTGCTAACAGCAAAAAAGAAAGAAAATGTTGAACAACGTTTTAAGCAAAAAAATTTGCAAGAGATTTCCAATAGACGTCTCGTTCTGAAAAGAATCATTAATACAGAGTGTTTCAGGTCTTACGTGCCAAAATGAGTAGGGTGATAGACCTCAACTAGACAAACAAAAAATTGTATGGCAGGGGGGAGGAAGGCAATCTCAACCGTTTGGGAGTTACAGGGTGAATAAATTTCAGTTTTTCATGGTATGAACATTACTCTTTTCTTTTTATCTTTTTATCTACTCAACATAGCGACATAAAACAAACGCAAAAAAACTACTACCCCAATGACCTTTCCAAAAATGCCAACAATGTTGATCTCACTACTACCACTGCAGGTACAGTCACGGCAAAAATCGAAAATAATGTTTTAAAATTACCAAAATTTCAGCATTTTCCCAAATGTTCTCCGAAATTTATGTATAGTAATTAGTATACCTATTTTTTTTTATTGGATTGCCCATCTTATTACCTTTCCAAAAAGGTGCAACATGTCCACGTAGGGAAAGTATTTAAAAATTTATATGCAGAAATTCTATCGGAGAATACTATAAAAATCAACAATTCAAAGAAATTAAACTCATATTAATTCTAAAATGCTTTTTATTGAATTTAAAAATAATTACAATTAACCCTGATAAGTAAACAAAACCGTTAAAAATGTTCACCGCCACTTTCGATGAATTTCAACAATCTCCTTCTAAGTCCCTCTTTAGGGACTGCAGCCAGCCTCTCCCGTATTTTCGTCGCTGAATTCCTAATTCGGCTAACTAAATCCTCCCTAGTATTAACAGGGCTTGAATAAACTTCATCCTTAATTGTTCCCCGTAAGAAAAAGTCCAATGGGGTAAGGTCTGGAGATCTAGTAGGCCAAGGAATCGGTGCACCTCGTCCAATCCAGCGATTAGGAAATTTTTCACTTAGTGCAACCTTCATAATGTTAGCCGTATGCGTTGGTACTCCATCCTGTTGGTGAAGCATTCCCCTAAGATTATCCATAGGGTTCTCCTCTATTAGATCTGGCAGAGTATTGTCCAAAAAATCCGCATAAATTTCACTATTAAGCACTTGCAGCAAAATAATTAGTCCTACCAAATGGTTGCCCACTATACCAGCCCAAACATTGACACTGAATCTCTGCTGAAATAAGATAACCTGTGCCATCTGTGGGTTAGTGTTCGACCAGCTATGGGGGTTATGGAAGTTCCTGATATCATTCCTGGTGAATTGACATTCATCTGTCCACAGAATTCGGTCCAGAAACGCCCTATCGTCAATGTCGCGTTCCAGAAGCCAAGGGATAAATTTCAGTTTTCTCTCGGAGTCTCCCTCCAGTAGTCCTTGCGCAGGGTGATGTTGGTATGGACGTTATCCCCCTCGATGAATAACCCTCCAAACCTCAGACGATGACACTCCTAATCGCCTTGCGACTCGTTTCGTGCTCGTCTCAGTGTCCTGCCTCACGATGGTGAGGATGCTCGACGTCGGCAGAAGTTCCCGATGTTTCGGGTCGTGTCTCCATGTCGTGTGAAGTTACACTTTCTATTTCTCTTAGCCATTGGAAAGTCCGTGTAAATACCCCTTTTTTGGGTACTCGCCGGTTAGGGAATCTCCTTTGATATTTCAGTACAGCCGCTCTCTCTTTACCGTCTACTACACCATAAATGTAAGTAATATCCGCGTATTCCTCAAATGTAAATTTTACCATTTTTTAATAATTTTTACAAACAAATTTTTTAAAAACACCCGCACTTATTGATTTGTTTTTTAACTATGATAGGTATTCTTGTTTACTGACCCTTTTACAAAGCAAAATTTCCATGAGGTACGAGTAACAAAACGCCAGGATACAAGGATGTGAATCCTTGAATTAGCACATGCTAATATCGGCAATAAAACAAAATTACACTAACATTTGTAAAATTTTTTTCCAGCAATAATTAAAATTAATTATCTGTTAACCCAAAATCAACATTTTCGACCCTTTATCATAAAGATTTTGTTTACTTAAAGAATTTGCTACCTAAAGGACAATTAAATAGTTAGGTAGTCAGAGATTTCTAAAAATGCGGTTTTTCTAATTCTGATGTGGATGTGTTGGGAAGATCAAGAGATAAAAATAAAAAAGGAATGTGCATACCATGAAAAACTTAAATTTATGAATCACCCTGTAACTCCAAAGCAGTTGAGAAGTCCTCACCCCCCCCCCCCCTGCCATACAATTTTTTGTTTGTATGGGTAAGATCTATCACCCCACTCATTTTGGCACGTCAGATCTGAAACACCCCGTATAGTAATATTTATATCTAAGCAAGGCATCGATTATCGTGAAAAAAGTGAGGTCTTGTACTCCTTGAGGGATATCGATGAGGGTCAGAACCAAAATCACAGAAACTTTTTAAATTTAGTTGTCCTGTTATCGAAGAACGATACGGTTCTGAAGACCGATATATCCGAAGCCATTATTGAAAAAAGAAGAGAGTCAGGAAAAGGTAAAGGTAGAGGTAGTCTCGTAACCTTCATGTCAAAAAACATAATAAATTGATAAATATATGTGCACGTGAAGTCAAACAAGAGATAGTCAAAGAAATCCAAGAGGCCAAATCTTTTAGCCTTAATGTTGATTCTTGTCAGGATGTTGGCGTTATCGGACTCTGGACTCTACAAGTGTGTTTATTCACGAATCATTTAAGCGCACCTCTGTTTGGGTGGAAAAAATCGCGGAAATGACAGCTGGTAGAGAAAGTTGAGACGATTGCAGAACATCGGAAAAACAAGATGGTGGGCCAAAGATATAGCCTTCACCACCATCATGGAGAAAACTCGATACGTTGCATTGATAAAGACCCTATGTGCCATAGCTTCGACCGCGGAGTTCGAGCCAAAGGTTTCATTTTAAGCAAAGGTATTGATGGATTCCTTTCTGAAATTTTAAAACTATTTTCACAGCCATAACATTCACGAAAATCTTCGTCTTTGTCAACTCCGGTAAGCCAATATTTATTTTCAGTGCTGCAAATTTGTTCGCATCCCAAGTTCAGGAATTAATTCAAGCCGTAGACATTGATGTTGAAATACAGACCACGATGCCCTTACGGAGAACATCTAGGAAACCGAAACAGCAAGATGAGTTATGCCAGGACGAAGTGGGGCTACTATCTGCGGACCCAAAGAGATGCTTTTTCATAACCACGTATAAAGTCATTATCAACAATGCTTTATTAAAAATTGAGGAAAAATTCAACTGTAACGAGCATTTAATGAAGGATGCCGGTTGCTTGGATCCGAAAAACTTCAATCGTTCAATTGCCAACGTCGATCGAGAACTACTTCCAAAGGAACTCAAATCTTTTTCAAAAAGTTTTAATGAACTTTCTAAAACTATTTGGGATGAACACTTTCCACATACGTAGCAACACGCAAATGATTCAGATTCTCAGAGAGATAGAAAGAAGATGAAGAGCAGGAAGCCATCGGCGAAGATAGTTTAGATCAAACAGCAAAGACTGCTGTTTGTTTATCTCGTAAAGGTTCGGAAGCCTGCCGAAGTTGCATAGCATGTGCATGTAAACTTTTGTCCCAGTATAACATGCACATCAGTACGTACTCCAACTTATACGTCGATTATTGTGTAATTCTCACAATCTCGTTACTTGCGAAAGACGATTTTCGCGCGCTGAAGAGAGAGCATATTTATTTATTTAAGCTTAATACAAGCTATTACATAATAATAATACTACAATTACATGCTATAACATAATACTAATACTACAAGCTATAATAAATGATGAGCATAAAGACGAGGCTTCGCTCTCTACTGGGGCAGGAAACTGGAAACTGGACTCGTTGATTATCCTAAACACAGAGTCGGATATCATCAAAGAACGAGTTATAGATAATGTAGCTAAAACTTTTGTCTTTTAAAATAAAAATTTTAAAAAATCTTCCCTATTTGACTATCATTGTTATCTGGTTCGTTGGTTGATCTGATGGTCAACTTAATCTGCACTGATGTTCCTAGACGGGCGGCAGGCCCTTAAAGTCATAACGCCACCTGGGCCGCTTTGGCCCAGTCCGACCCTGCTTGCGATAGTAGCGAACCTACAGTTATCTCAAATATCTTCGACGATTTTTTTAAGACAGCTTTCATTCCCAACAATCTTAGCTTTAATAATTTTACTCACTTGACAAAGTCTTCTTCAACTTCCTTGAAGATTAACGATTTGTATTTCGTCACGTAGCATTTAAAATTAGTTTTTCATGTAGTCCGGTATTCTTGGTTCATTTCTTAAGTACTGTTCTTATTCTACATATTGTCCCTATTTTGTGTTATCTATTTAATTTATCTATGGCTTATGGTGTCTTTCCCAATTTTTGGAAATCGTATGTGATTGTCTTCCTTCACAAGGATGATAATAGGGTAAGTCAACTACCAAAAACATTTTCTGTCTTTCTGAGATTGAAGCTACGAGCACCATCTCGACCAGGGAGTCGAAATGGGACCACAACCGAAATTATAAATCGGTTACGGTCAACCGAAACCAAATTGGGTTTTTAAACCGCAATTGTAACAACCTCAACCGTAATTAATTTTCTTCAATTTCATTTTCGGTTTCGGTTTAAACCGAAATGTGAAATATAATTTTCGGTTTCGGTTAAAACTCAAACGTAAGGGTTAGAGTTAAATTGCTGTCGTTGGGATTTCTACATTATATAATGAAGTCATCCGACTCCTCACTACTCCCTACCACCCTCCCTTCATCTAGACATTTACTCCCCTTCCCCTTTACCTCCCCTCCCTCCCCCTCCCCCCCCCCCCCCCCTTCCCCTCCCTTCCCACCAGTCGCTATCCACCCTCCTCCAACCGACGGTCCCTTCATCTAGATATTTACCGAATATGTTATGTAATGAAGGTAGTGAAAAAATTTCAAAATATCGCAAGACCGGACATATAACTTCTTCCGCGGTCGGTACCAATTCAAATCGCTCTTTGAATTTCGGTTTTTGCATTTCGGTCTGGCGGTTACGGTCACATATTTTTAAGGTCTATTTATTGCGGGACCATTTAATTTCGGTCGCTCTATTTGGGTACACTTTAAATTTCGGTACCGAAATCAAGACCGGTTAAAACTAAATATGACAGGTTTCGGTCCCGTTTCGACTCCCTCACCTCGACCATCTCGGTCATTTTTTTTATTATCTACATTAATGATGTACCTATGTCCTCGACGAATTCAAAAATTGTATGTTATAATGATGACGCCAAGATTTGTCGTGCTCTTAATTGTCTGCGTGACTGAGAATTTTTAAACTCTGACTAAGATGTCTCCACCTTAATATTAATAAGTTTACGACAATATCTTTTTCCCGGAAGGGTAATCCACTTTGTTTTAATTATACTATCAATTTTGGTGTTTGTGTTTGCCAAAAGCAAATATCTAGAAGTGTGGCTAAATTGTGCAGACCATATCAATGCAATAGTAAACTAGTGGGGTAGGTCCAGATTCTGGGTGTCGTATCATTGGTGCGACCCTTGAGGTCCACACGAACAACTTCCCAGTTGTTATTAACAATATTCAATTATATTACGAGTAAGTGAAAACTCAATAAAATTCATACTATTCGATTTATCGTTTTATTTATCATTAATATCAACTATTTATGGTTTTTTAAAGCATTTTTTTAATTTTACAAAAAACTATAAAAGTTCTGGATTTTTTTTTTAAGTTTGTGTTGTATCAGAACCAATTAGATCAAATGAATCTTTTTCAAAAAAAAACTTTCGCCCACTTGTATCTCATTTAAAAATACTTAAAAAATTGATATTTTAAATTTATAAATAAATAAATTAATGAATTTATTCCGTTATAGCACTATTTTTTAATGAAAACCAAATAAATGCACTTTGTTTGGAATTCATTTGTTATTAATAATTTTGAATGGTTATAAACAATTTATAATTGATATAAACAATTCTTAATTGTTATAGACCATTTTTAATTGATATAAACAAAGTTTATTCATAAAAGAAACTTTTTGTGGTAGCAAAAATTTCAATTGTTTATAAGAATTTTCAATTGCTATGAACAATCTGCAATTTTGTATTCAATTTCCAATTTTCATAATCAATTTTCAACCAGGTAAAACCATTTTTTATAATTATAAATTTATTATTGTTATAAACAATCATTTATTGTTATAAACAATATTTTATCATTATAAACAATTTCTGTTCATAATAAATTGTTATTATCCGACTTTTTGATGTCCCGATCGTCATCAGAACAAATTACATCGAAGAAATCCTTTTCAAGAAAGTCTGAAATCAACTTTTTTTTCAGTTTTTTTGTTTAAACAAAAAAACCGCTGAACCGAAATTGATTAAATTTCTTTCAGCTCTTATTGACAATAATACGCTTCGAATGGCACCATAGCGAAGTCGTTATCATTTTTTGTTCGCGAGATTTCGTTGTCGAAAAAAGTGGGTCCGAACGTACGTACATACGTACGTACACACACACACACACATACACACATACATGTGTTCAAAAACATGCGTAAAACACTATGGTGACTTTGAAATGTAAAAAAAAAATTAAAACTAAAAATTTTGAAAATCGGGCCCATTGCAATAATTTCCTATATGTGGGAAGTTAACAAGCCCAATTCGTTATTAGGCTATCTTAAAAGGTGGGAAAAGGAATTTGATTATCCTTATATTACGCGGCCAACCTGTAAATCAAAATTGTGTGATTAATTCTGTCAAATGTTTTACTAAATTCGGCAAATATGCCGTCTAGTGTAGGCTTTGAATGCCAATATATAAAAGTTAGAAACTTCTAGAAGGTTAGTCGTTCATACAACCTTGCTGAAAAGTACAAGATTTGCAATGAAAATAAAATACGTGGCATTCTAGTAGAGGCTCTTAGCAATGAAGCATAATTTATCAATAATTTGTTACTTCGGATTTGTTGAAAAACGCCACTAGAAAGGTAAGGTAAATAATTAGGACAGAATGGAGGCTAAAGAGAACGAAAAAAATTGTATCGGAGAAAACAGGAAACTATCAGCCAAGCTATTAATGTGTTGTAGGATTGCAGCGTCATCAAAGAAAACATCTTTCAATACCAACGAATTCCGAAGTTATAATGCCAAATAAGTGATCCTTAAGACTAATATCACAGTTATTTTTAAGGAAAGCGGTGGTAAAAAGGTCACTAGAAAGATAAAACTTCAGCGAAGAAGGTTAACCGTCAGTCCTACTCTTAGAATTCACGTATTTCCAAAACTATTTGGGCTCGTTACGTAAAATTGCCTTTATTTTCTCAACGTAGTTTTTTTACGATGTGGCTAAAGCCTAGGGAACAATCCTTTGATGCGTTAGCATGGCTTTGACCGGAAGAGAATTAGGGTAAGGGGAGTGAGGATACTTGAATGTCATGTTTTTTGCATTGCTGCGAGCTAGACAATAACCCAGATACATTGTGGATTTTTTAATTCAATTTTTAAAAAACCACGGGAAGACCTGGTCTCGAAACCGGGAACTATGGCACGGTGGTCGTGCCGCTCAAGCAATTGATCCAACTCGGTCTCCCTGCCTGAGAATTCAAGACTTGAGGTGTGCTTGCTCCTTAATAAACAGAATCACTTCCAAGTTGTACTCTTTTAGATTATATGATGATTTAATGAGTAACCCAGCCATAGGAGGCCAAAATTACTTGATCTGGAAATAGGAACACATTGAGAAACACAAGCAAACCAATTATCATTATAATCGTTGACTGCCACATCAATGTGCCCGATGTAAAACACATTAGACCAGTTAAAATTTAGTAATAAGTAATTAAGAAGAATTAAGAATTCTTAAATTAAAACAATAAAAAATAATTACTACGTATCGGAGATGCTACAGTCACAGCATCAAAGAACAGGCCAATCTGAAAAGCAGCATTTGATGAGAAGTCTCAGAGAGTAAAGGAGCTGAACACCAGTTGACAGCTTTGACCATGTCAAAGCAAAACAAACAAGACTATCGATTAAACACCAAAAATACAGCGGTGTGGAAGAATAATGAGTCAGTTCATCATCATCAGAAAACAACCAGTTGACACTTACTTACGAGGTAAGCTTAAGTTTCCGAGTATGTGGAAACTCAAGTTTGTCGGACTGCGAAACCTCAATAATGGAATGCTACGCCGAACAACACACAAAACTTTAACACACCATATTCGATATATAAATTAGTAGAACTGACCTCGCTAATAAGTTTTTGAAGCAGCCTTAGAACCGGCCTAGAGGCCTTGGGATAAGTCCAATGATATCGTGGAACAAGTCCCATGATATCAGGAACTGCAATTTTAAAAGATGCGAAGTAGGATCTATCGCCATTGCGTGATTTATCTATGCAATGCTATCAACTGTAATCCCGAGTCGAGACTACGCCCGACTTCATCTGCGGTATTGTTAGGGTGAACTGTGGATAATAAAATCCGAGGGAGCATCGCCTGCCTCAGAGCAATGACATTAGACTATTAGAGGTCTCAGTTTTCAACAACAAAATTATTTGGATCCCCAAGATTTATAAACACAAGTCCATTGATATATTTAGCTCAGCAAGCCGAGGATCCGAGACGTTGAAGCCGGGTAGAGCACAAGATCAGTACTACCCAGTATTGTGCTTTGCTCACAATTTTCTTCGTCACTCGTCGCAATCTGCGTTGCCGATAAAAAAAGAGCTTAGTGGGCGTACGTTTTGCCAATTTAGGAGGCTGCCTAGCAATAAGACCATTGCGCTGTGAAAGAAAGCCCTTTATATCAGATACCTTGCTAGAGATGCAACCAGGGTATTTAGTAGCGCCCGCTAATCAGAATATCAAATCAGCTTGACAGAATGTCTAATATTATCCATAACCGGTAAAATAGGTTCCGAGCATATACAGTGCCCAGACCGTCAGATAACAGCTGAAGGTCAGCGTAATTTGCAAAGATCACGTTGACCTCGCTGGTCAATGGGGATTCCCATCCCCATGAAAAAAATCCTGAAACAACTTGGAGCTCTTAATGAACTGAACGAGTCCACTACATCTTAGTTGGGCTAAATCTTCCAAAGAGGGAAAGCCTGACAATTGCAGAGGTGATGACGTAGTTCTGTTATAAATCTTCCCCTAATCTTGGCAACTTCTACAGAACTCATTTGAGGGGATGTTAGCGTACCTGCCCATGATGACCGCAATCAGTATTGCTAAGTCGTCGCTCAAGCGTTTCACTAGATAGGGACTGAAAAAGATACCTTTTTTTTAAAAAAAAAATTCACCAAATACAAAATAATTTTTTTGTCGAGATTGCTTCTAATATAATATAGGAAACTTTTAAATAACAAAAATGTAAATACTACTACACAGTAAAAATAAATAAAAGACTATTTACCTAAATTTCAGTTTAAATTGGTGCGTATTGAAAAACCTAAGTGCACTTTGATTTGATCCACAGCTGATCTCATGTTGAAAGGAAGGATCTCAATTTGAAAAGAAGGAACACGGGAGAACTGTTAAAATTCTAATATTGTGAGCGATCCTCTTATCGAAAACGACAGAAAATGAGTATCGTTAAAAGTTTCAGGGTTCCGCTGAAAAATCATAAGCTTTCACAAAAAATTGTTCCATGCATGTAACCTAACTTTGTAATGCGTGTACTGATTTGGATGATTCTTGTTTTGTTGGGTAGAATATGTTCCCCGATTGGGACAAAGTCAAAAAAATTTAAGGTTGAGTGGGGGTGGGGTAGTTTTTAAAGAAAAGTTGAATTCATAAAAAGTACTAGAAAGCACAAAATAATATTTAATTTTATATCTATTACGAAATTTTTAAGTCGGTGCAAATTAAACAAACAAAACAACAACCCAACCACAATGAAAGATATCATATAAAACTACCTGAGGTCACGGAATCATAAGGAAGGAGCATTAAATATGTTATTTGTAGTTGTTTGGTTTGTTTAATTTCTAATTAAAAATTTTTTAAAAACTATTATATACATAATTTTTTTACAGTAGTTTCTTTTATTTTATAAAACAAATTATACAAAATTATAATTTTTTTTTTATATATGATGTTGCCAAAGCTCAGGGGATGCCCTATGATGCTAAAGCACAGCCTTGGCAGGAAAGGAATTAAGGTTGGGGGAAATGGGTTGGGAGGTTGAGTGAAGGAGGTGTCGATGTACGCCCCGTTTGAAAGTTTCAGGCTCATCAGACGAGGGAAAAACAGAAGATGGTGAACTGTTCCACATTCGTGTTGTTCTGCTAAGAAAAGATTCCCGAAATTTGACGGTACGTCCAAATTTGACCCGGAGAGTATAGAGTGTGAGCGACTTGTAGATCTTTTATCGCGCGTTGTAATGAGTCTACAAGGAATCAGGCTAGCAATTTCGTTAGAACAATGGCCATGGAAATAGCGATAAAAAAGTGAGAGACAACCGACATTCCGTCGATGCTCCAGAGAGTCAAGGCCCTCAGAGATTGAGGAATCGCCAATAAGTTTAACAGCCTTACGCTGAACTTTGTCTAACGCGGACGGGTTGGGGGTGAACTGGGCGTTTTTTAAAGGACATTAAACAGCATTGAGTTTTGGATGCATTAAACGTAACACGATTTGCTAATTTGTTTAAAGTTTGGCTAAAAGGGCAGCATGCCAGATCTATCAAAAGCCTTTGAAATATCAAGAGCGACGATTTCGGACTCACCGAAATTATGGAGACAATGATTCCAACGCTCCGTTAGAGCCGTTAGTAAGTCTGCGGTTGAGCGGCTAGCGCGGAAACCGTACTGGCAATCGTTGATAAAATGGTTATTTTCTTGATATTTCAACAACTGAGAGTTGATGAGTGATTCAAAAACTTTGGATATGATCGAGGTTAGTGCAATTGGTCTGTAGTTAGAGGGGTCGCATGCCTCTCCTTTTTTAAGTATCGGCTGGACATGAGCAAGTTTCCATACACTTGGAAATATTCCTGTTGAATATGACAGGTGAAAAAGTTTGTGCAGAGGTTTAGCCAAAGCAGAGGCGCAGCATTTTAAAACAAGGGGCGAGAAACCATCAGTCCCAGTAGCTTTAGCTTTGGACACGTCGAGTTTCGAAAGTACTCTAAAAACTTCCCGAGTGCGAAAGTGTAGCGGCTTTTGCCTACTAGTGCACTGTGATGGAGATTATATTATGTTTTAACTTTATTTGACGGAAATTATAAAATAAATATTTACTGTAAACTTTCAAGTTTCCTCATTTCGCTTACCCAAATTCCCTTGCGGCCAAAACCATGCTAACGCATCAAAGCGTTGTCTTCTAGGATTTGGCCACATCGTATTAAAAAAAGACCATATTTGTAATGCTTTTGCGGTGACCATCATAACATTTTACTAAAAAAATCCTTAGTTTAATAGTTAAACTAGTGCCTGATCGAAGGAGTTTTTTCTACTAAAACTTCTATTTTTTATAACTTATAAACTAGCATTTTTTCCTTGAAAATCATCAGAAGACGCGATTTTGCTTATTTTCAAAAGAAAAAAAGCTCCGATCAGGCACTATATTAATTATTAAACTAAAAATTTATTTTATTTGATTATTATATGAACCAGTACAATAATTTGACGGTCAGCACGACTTACCTAAGTCCACATATATGTGGTGACTGGGTATAAGTTGGTAAGTCGAAAATCGGTGATGACTCGGAAAAATGTAGTAAGTCGATTTAAGGGGGTAGTACCGGTTATAAAGGTAACAAACAGCCTAATTTTCAATATTTTTTTCTCGGCTCCTTTATTATATATTATTTTCAAATTTTTCACATACTTTCACATACTTTAATTATATTTTCAAGATAAAAAATTTCTTTTTTTTTGCCAATTTTTTTCACATTTATAGTGGACGCTGAAGTTGGTACCTCAAAAAATACCTCGTCCTATGGCGGATAGTTAATCTCAGGAAACAGAAAAACCAAACGGCATTTTAAAGAGGAATGTTTCTTACGTGGTAATTAACCACAATATTCGAATAAATGATTAAAAAAAATGGCGGCTGTTTGAAATTTTTTTTTGAAAAATCGCCTCCTTTTTCACTTTGATTCGCTCGTCAAATTTTGTTGTATTGACTTTTGACCTATATTGTGGTAGATTACCAAACAGGACACTTAAATAAACAATCACACCAAATTTGACCTAAATCAGTTTGGCCAGTCCGGAGATTAAGTGTCCGCCATTTGAAAAAACGTTATTTTAAAAAAGACGAATAAATTTTTTTTTTTTTGGAATTTCAATAAAATTTTGAGATGTGATTTCTGAAGGTATAAGGAATTGAGAAATGCAAAAAAAAATCGATTTTTTGAAAATTATAACCGGTACTACCCTCTTAATTGAGAACACTTTCCAAGAAACCTCCACCTTCACAACTCGGAAAGTATCGGGGTCATCAATTACCAGCTTCTTAACAGTGCATATAAGACATTGGAGATGACCACAGTACACTTATTTTACTTTGCCCATTTTTGATTTATCAAGTTATTCCCTGTGGCCACAGATATAATAATTTTATGTTATTTGTTTTATAAAATAAATTAAACTACTGTCAAAAAGAAATTGCCAATAGTAAGCCATACACTAACACTTTTTTCCACGCGCCAATTGCCACGTTTTTATGCCAGGTGTGTGGTCAAATTTACACGCCAATTTTTTCTACATTCCACTTGACACTCAATCTTACAGTTTTTCTTTTCCTCTAAGCACACATGGAAAAATTCACAAAGTGGCGTGCCATTTGGAGTGTGTTACGTATTTTATAGTGTAGTAAAAAAATGCCAGACAGAATTAATAATTCCAAGGAATTTATTAAAAAAGTTCATAGAAATTTATAAAAAGCACCCGGCCTTGTGGAAAATCAAATCCAATGAGTACAAGTACCAAGAGCTTGAGGTGATATTCCTGCTGAAAATGTTAAGCACTCGTAAGAACGACCTGTGGCCAAAAATCTTAATGTTGCTACAAGACGTTCTTCTGATGGGATACTATTTCTTATTTCTTTCCATTCTTAAATAATTATATAAATCTGCCGGATAATTTGCTTCAACTTCTTTAGCAAATTCATGTCACTAAATTCATTTCAGTTAATCAGCCAACTTTTTTGCCAAAGCCTTTTAGATTTTACTTTTTTTGCATTTTTTTACTTGCTAAAACTATCATTGCACAAATTACTGCAGTATTTAAATTTTCCGTCATTTTAAAACACACTTTTCTTACTCACACTTTATACTCTTTTTATTCTGCTGACGTTCCGGTATTTTGGCGTGGAACGTTGAAAAAACCGACACTCCACACGCCGAGTCAAATATATATATTTTGTTTTTGTTTTTCGAAAGCACTTTAACTGCCACGCAATTCGGCAGTTTAACTTTTATAGTGTATGGATAAATAGCTTTTTCAAACACGCAACGCAAAGTGACAGTTTTTTAACGCGCTAACCGACAGTTTTTTTGAAAGAAAAAACTCTTAGTGTATGGCTTACTATTGTCCAAAATCACTATCAGTTTAATTTATGGGGAAATAAATTATCTTAATCGCCGTTTCAATAAATATTCATTACATACCCGAACAAAAAATCAAGGTTGGTGCATTTTTCATGTCTATGGACGGTAACCCCCCCTTAATGTAGATCGCAGTAAATGGCGAGTACAATTAAACCTTTACCTCTTCTGGGAAAATGTAATGGGAAAGGCGCCATTGCCGCCTGCGTAAATAAATTGATCATTTCTTTTAAAATTGCAGAAGTTATGACCCTTACCCTAAGTTTCTAAAATAATTAGCGTTACCTCGCATGTATAGACTGACCCTTTAGTTTCCCGAGGTTTGCTTTCATTCTCCTTAAGAAAGAAACTCAGTTTTAGTTAAACTTGGACAGTGAAAAGTATTTTAAGGATTAAGAAGTTCAGTTAATCAGTGACAGGCCTGTGCGCACGAGGAGGGTTCTGTGGGGTTCACCCCCCCCCCCCCCCCCCGCCAGGAGGGTTTTTTAAAATGTTCTGTACTTCTTGATTAGGAAAAATTTGACTGAAATACTAAAAAAAATAACAACCTAAAATTAGATAAACTTCCCCCCCCCCCCCCCCCCCCCCCCCCCCCCGCCCTCCCCCCATGAGCAAATCCTGCGCACGGTCCTGACTGTGTGGTGGGTACTGTGTAGTGACTGGTAGTTAAGTTTATTACAATATGAGTGGTAGTTCCTCTTATCGTAGGTGTCGTTTCAGTATTTGTGTGTGTGATGATGAATCCGTCAAAGTACTCCCCAATGGAATAGGGAATATCCGGTGAAGTTGGGGGACATGGTGTAGTTGTGCCAATAGTGCTGATGTGTCCGCACATTGGAGAGATCTGACTTCAGCAGATCATGGTGTGTCCGGTGAAGCTGAAGCGCACTCCTGTGAATTATCCCGATATAGCTAGTATGTCCACAAATTGGGTGGTTTTATTACTTATCTGTGGTATGTCCGGGATTGTAGTAAAACCAGAGTAAGTCCTGTTGATCATCTGGTATGTCCGATGAAGGAGGAATTGATTAAGTTGGTATGTCCAGGTATCAATCCTCCAAATCACAGGATTAGGTCAGCTCTGATGGCATGTCCGCTTTGTTGACCTAATGTGAGTAAGAAGAGTTAATGCGGTATTGCGTAGTTTAGGCAGTTAACCCATGGAGTTGCAAGCTCACGAATCGTTTCCTATTACAGATCCGGGGGAAAATAGTTGGCGCTAGAGAGGAGATTTTGTGTGAATAATAAAAATTTAAAAGAATTTAAAAGAATAACTCATTTATTCACGCCGCTGACTACCTCAATCCCATTAAGAAAACCAATAATTACCGTTATTTTTCCTTTATCCTTTATATCTTTATCTACAATCTCAAAGACTCATTGTTTTAAATATACCATAAAAAACTAAATAAAACTTTTCAAAAAAAAATTCTATTGACCAGTACCTCTACAAGAAGTTTTTTAGTTTTCCAAAAACAACACGACGCTAAAGACGTTTTACTTTGGATACTCGTATAATTAATCCGCTCATGCATAATTGGCTGAACCAGCTGTGCTGTCCTTTTAAGACAATTCAGATCTATCCAGCCAGAGATAAGCAATCAAAATGCGCCTGAAATTCATCCATAGAATCACAACATTCATAAAAGTTTAAACGATTACGCGAAAGCGACGGAATCGATCATTCTGTGGCGTTGGCACAATGTACGCACTTGCAGTATGGTGCCACCAGTATGGTCATGTCGAGAAGATATCTGACAGATAAAATGCAGACTAGTCTGATTGAGCTTAGCGTTAGCCTATTCAGTTGACCGACGAAGACCAGCAAAGATCCTCGTTGTTCTTGAGACGATTGAGGGGATTGAATTGAAATACGAAAATGGTGTCTGGCCGCTGGCGAAAGTTGATGAACCGCGTACCGCTGCTGGATCGGTAATGTTTTGCTTCCGCTCGGTATGATCGATTCGTTATATCTGTATATATTACAATAATTATGTACACCAGGTATTGCGCAAAAAATTACTAGCGGTGAGTTTTGCGGAGAGCACAGTTAATAAAATATTTTTCCTGCAATTGAGATTGTGACACAAGACGTTTGTCGAACGTTTCTTCAGCGCCGTTGCTAATGCCTTTTCACGGTCTTTTGGAGGAATGGGTTCAATTAGCGGAATCGGAGCTCTTGGTTGACGACAGCCTCAAAACATAGCATTATTTGTTTTTAATAACTTTATAACTTTCTTTAAATTATTTATGACATAGCCGCGCCGCTGCGTAAACGGCACGCTTTGTGCGCACGTCGGGATTTCCATAAATAGATAAATGGCCGCCAGTCATTCGACAGAAAAAGTCTTTCAATAGCCCAAGACGGTCAGGGGACGTCAAGCCATGTCTTACCTAAGAAGAAAATGCATGTTACAGTGGCGGCGTCCGTTCCAGACTTAGTCAGATGAAATTGTCATCAAATCCCTGACTCAGCCGACGAAATCATTTATTGAACATTTGCACGTTCCATTTGATGGTGAATTATGTTCGGTGTTAGGTCATCTGACAGGCAAAAAACGCCAAGAAAAGGAAACTTCTGAACCTTATTGACAAATATTTTTTGTCAAAGGTAAAGAAAATTAAATGCGTGTATACGTAGTTTCCCTGTTTACAACTTTCATTTGATGTTGAAAATGAGCTCTTGTTTCAAATAAATGAATCATTTATTGACGAGCAAAGTTTAATATAGGGTGTTTTCGATTTTGCTTCGGTGTTAACCCTTGTCCTTTGAAGAAGCAAATCCGTGTTCGAGATTGCGGTGTCATGACTCGAGTTATGCTTCCGATTTTTCGTTTTTGGCCCATAATACCCTTGGTGCTAGGACCGGTATCCCCTAGTTCGGACCAGAAACATATGTGACACTACTAACACAAATGAAGTAGATGAGTAAAAGTGAACTGGCATTGTCCTTGCGTGCTGCGAGTTTTTATATCTAATTAATTATTTTTACTGTCCTGTGGAAAAAACCGAAAAATCTTTACTCTCCATTCTTTTTATTTTAAAGAGGAAAGTTGCACTTTCGGATTCTACACGTAACCTTTCTTCTTCTTCAAAATACTCATTTTCATTAATGTAACGCTGCAGTAAACCAATAATTGCTGAAATTGCTGCTTTTTTAGTTGTCACTAGGAGACACTAATAAACTCGAACACAGGGTTTAGCACTTGAAAGCAGAAAGGTTCAAAGTGACTGAAAACAAAATATTATCGTTAGAATATAGAACTAGAGGAAGTGCCCTTATGATCAGAAAATTAAGCATTTTATTCATGTAGTTGAAGTGTACCTTATTGCTAGTTTTCACCATAGCAGTAGTAAAAAACGGACTTTCAAGGTACGGGGCAAACATAAGTTTTGAAATTTAAATATATTTTGGCTGACCGCCACTGGACATCTAAGGCGACACAGAAATTCCAATTCCTCAGATGTAAACAAACTGAGAATGGGGACAGAAACTTTGATTTGTTTCGTTACCCTTTTTGGTCTTAAGAATTTTAATGTTTTAATCTAAAATTATACATGCCAAAAACATATTTATGCTAGTTGCTTGCCGTCGTCGATTATTTTTGCAACAATGCACTGCACATTTCATTATAAAAATCTGTCTTTTAAGGTCTATAAACTGTCTCAATGTTTTTAAAAGCAAATCACTCTACTAATATAGTCTCGATTTTTAATGTTATATTTGTAGAAATAACTTTTAAATCCAAATAAATTGAAAACAAAACTCACACAGAACTAATAAGAAACGTTTTGCAAATAGATTGAAAACAAAACTCACACAGAACTAATAAGAAATGTTTTGCATTGGGATCTGTCAAAGATTGGGGAGCTCTCATCGAGATAGGGGTACCCGTACTACACCTTTCCGACAAGAGAAAGGCTTAAAACACGAACGAGGTTTTTACAGGCAAGAGCACTTCCTCTAGTTCTGTATTCTAAGGAAGCAGATGACACTTCGGTGCAGGGTCACAGCAACTCCAGCTGTCCGCGGTGTTATGTCTCTCCACCTCCTCATTGGAACCATCTGCAACGTCAATCGCCGCCAGATCGCAAAGACTATCAAAGAAATAGTTACCCAAGAAGGACTTCCGCCTGCGTGCCAGTGCAGAACACCGGCAGAGGTAGTGGAAAATAGTTTCCTCCTTCTCCTCGTCCATGCAGCTTCTGCAGAAGTTGTTTGAGAAAATACCCAGTCTCTTCGCGTGTAAGCCAATAGGGCAATGACCTGTGATTACCCCAATAGCTATTCCAAGGTCAAATCTGCCCCTTGAAAGCAGACACTTGGAGCGCCTAAGATCCAGCTTAGGCCAGATCTTTCTGGACGTATGGCACGTAGTGCCGTTTGCCCATCTGTGGCTCGGTAGGTTAATTGTCCTTGTGCTAAGCAACATCTTACAGGTTGCCAGGGGCCTACCCAGAGTAGTCCGATACATCTAGATCTCCAGGGTGGTACCAAGTCTTGCAAGCTCGTCCGTCACGCAGTTTTCTGGACCCAAGAACCCAGCACAGGTAAATTTGATACTGCTCAGCCAACTCATTTAAGTGTGAGCGACAGCTATTCACAGCCCTAGATAGATAGGACAGAATCAAGGGATAGCAAATCAGCCTGGCTATCTGAAGGATACAGATGTCCTTTGGGGCTTCGTTTCCCTTCAACCAATTCAAAGCTTCCTGAATAGCCATGACCTCCGCCTGAAACACACTGCAGTAGTCTGGAAGACGGTAGGATAAGCTAATATTCAGTGCCTCTGAGAAAACCCTCCACCCTGCCCTGTAGTTTAGAGCCATCCGTATAAATTTGAATGCATTCCCCGCAGGGAATGGTGTCCCCATCCCAGTCAAGTCTGGTTGGAATGGTCGATCTGAATCGCTTGATAAAGGAGTAGCTAGGAGTGGTGTAATCAAGATGCCCCACTTTGAGCGAAAAGGAGTCCAGAATTGTGGAGTGCCTGACTCTAGTATTGGACCGCCGAGATGCGGCTGTAAGTCGAACAGCAGCATTAGCAGTCATCTGACCCATCAGATCTAATGGAAGTAAGTGGAGAAATATCTCCAGAGCATGAGTAGGAGTAGTCCGTAGTGCTCCGGTGATACAGATGCAGACCGACCTCTGCACCTCCCTCAAAGCCTTGAGGTAAGTCGCCTTGGCCACCAAACAACCACGACATATAACAGCATTGGCCTAATGACTGCAACATAGAGCCAATGAGTTAACTTGGGTTGAAACCCCCATTTCCCACCGATGGCCCTTTTACAGGAGTATAGAGCTACAGTTGCTTTCTTGACCCTCTCATGAATATTAAGCTTCCGGCTGAGCTTCCTGTCCAGGATGATAGCCAGATATTTAGCTTCCTCGGTGAAGGCCAGGCGGGTGCCATTCAGATACAGAAGGTCAACAGGAGGAATTTTATATTTCCTAGTAAAGATGACCACCTCGGTCTTGTTAGGATTAACGCAAAGTCCACACCCCAACCGCCCAACTGGTAAGCTTGGTGAGGGCATTCTGCATAAGATCCCTTAAAACAGGCAGGAATTTGCCCGAGATAGCTATAGCGATGTCGTCCGCATAAGCAAACACTCCACAGTCCTCCCCTTCCACAGGATTAGAAGCAGTTTATTCAGTTTATGAGCCTCTCCCAGCCTTGAGCTGATAGTCCTGCCATGAAGCATCTGACCGATCAGAGACATAAGATTGGCATTCACACTCAGAGAAGCGAGTGCATCCATGATTGCCCCCGGACTAACATTGTTCAACCTCGACTAACGTTTAGGAGCTTTATATTATTTTTTAGAAAGAACATATAGGTAATATGTTCTTGAAGGTGAATCGCGCATTAAAAGTGACGCAAACTATTTTTGGACATTTTTGAATTCAAAGGGGAATATTAGTGACATTCCTAGTACACTGACTTACCAGGGTCGAAGCTCTGTTACTTTTGAAGAAACTTGCAATTTATTTGCAGTTTTTTTTAATCCAATTATAATAAGTCTTCTGACATACCTATGATTCAAACTTAGTTTTTCTGAACATATCGATGTAATTATTTCAAATGCCAATTTGGTTTTATAAAAAGGGTCTCTAAGGACACACGCTCAAATCCTTGTTTATTTCTCTTGTAAAGCCTATTCTCAAGTATTGCTCGATTATTTGGAATCCTATATATTAAGTACGTAGAGACCGAATTGAGCGTGTCCAAAAAATTTTTTCCAGATTTGCAGTAAGAAAGTTAAACTGCAGTAATGAATTACCTCCGTACCCTACTAGGTGTTTACTAATCGGGCTACCTTTCTTGGAGCTCCGCAGATAAGTGCGTAGTGTATTGTTTCTTCGTGATCTATTGAAGTACAGAATTTTTTCTCGATAATGAGCGCTATCGTTAATAAATATTTGAGCGTAATTTAAGGTATCGCAATTTATTCTACATTGATTAGGTACCATATATATATAATTATAGCGAAAATTCTCAAATGAATACATGCTTACAGTTTCGTCATGAGATTGATATGGAATTTTGTGTTAGTGGAGATACATTTAAGAAATCATGTTTACAGCCTAGCTTTAAGTTAGTTCTATATTCTAATTTATATATTATCATCTGTAAGGTATTTGTTCCGGTAGATGAATAAATAAATAATTTTGGTATATCTTACATTACATTAAATTATGCAATATATCCCACACAATTCTCTTAAATGAACTTCCCAACGTCGGCGTTGTTTACTTTTTTTCGTGTGGAAATATTGGGGACGTAGTGCAGCAGGATGCAGCTTCTGAAAATTTCTACCAGCAAGGTGTTGCTTTGTCTTATAACTTTTGTAGCATAATGGGCAGTGTGCCATCCAGGTCAGGGGATTTGTAGGGAAATAAGTTACTTATTACCCAGGAAGTTTTCTCCTTTTTCATAACGGATTTATCGCACTCCCATGATGTACGATACACACCCCGAGAATCGGGGGATACCGGGCAGCGGTCCCAGTAGAGTGGGTATTCATCAGAAGCTCCACAGACTCGGCAGTTGACTCCGACCATAACCCAACCTGCCTCCTCACGAAGGTTGGGTTTGTATGGCCCTTTGAGAGCATTTTATGAAGTCTTGCTGAGTCTCTTATGTCTTCAATGGATACACAGTACTCCGGCCAAGCGTGCTTTTTGGCCATCCTTACCGACTTCTTATCGATTCTTAAGTCTTTGTAAGGCTGCCAAAATGTATGCTTGTGGCAAATGTTGAAGATCTTGACTTTAATGTCCACCTCCTCGGACAAGGTAATTGCAGGGTATGCTATGTTTAGTAATTTACACCTGAAAACCTTCCAGCCGATTCTCCTAGGGTTTCCGTAGGGTCTGTAAGCCTCGATTAAGAGGTTCACGTTAAAGATTATCCAGTTGTGGTCCGAGAAGGATCTTAAATCGGACACTATCCAGATTTCCACACAAAAAACTTCATTGCCTGTTAGTAGTGTAATATCAAGGACTTCCTGCCAACCACTAAAATTACCCGAGCTGTTACATACTAAGAGGTTAATGTTTGTTATGAAATCAAATAATGACTCACCTCGCTCGATGTTTTCTGAGCTGCCCCATAGCATGTGTCTGGTATTGGCATCGCAACCCACTAGCAAGCTGGCTCCCTTTGATGATGTGTTGGCTTTTAAGGTTTTGAGTTCGTGCGGAGTTGATGGTCTGTCGTGAGCCATGTAGAGAGAGAAAATGAAGAGGTCCCCTCTTCCTGCAATTTCCAATTTAACCAATGTTAAATCCACAGAGCTAAGGTTAAAACGCATAAAAATGTTAATGTTTTTCTTATCTTAGATATGCTTACTATTATGCGGGTTATTTAGGTTGTAGAAAATGTTGTAGGGCTTATCCTGGGGTCCTTTGATGTTGGAGCCTTGATCCAGAGTTCCTGTATCAGGATGATGTCTATGTCTTCCTCCCTTAGGAAGACTATCAGATTGGGACTCTTAGAGTGCTGTAAGTTAACCTGGACGACTTTCAGCATCTGATTTATTCTGGGTGTCCTCCTCAATCCGCAAATCGCCTAACAAGTCATTAGTTCCGTCCGCCGGATCTAAATTGTCGTCTGGAATGCTTGATGTCAAATCTTAGCTTCTAGTCTGCCTTCTTCAGTGCCTCCAGACACTCATTGTTGATGAGTAGAAGAATGGACATACTATTTACTTAGAGCCGCGCGGCCTTGACGACTGTCCAGTCATCCATTTGCACCGCAGATTGTGAATACGTAGACATTGCAGAAGCTTTCCGCTGTCCAGTGTCATTTTAGGCAGCCAAATGCGGGCTCTGGCTCTCCTAGGGATCACCTCAATTGGGATGAGCTTGCGTCGTTGACCTTAGCGACGCACAAACCAAGGAAATCCTTGAAGAACTGGTCTTCGCACTTCGCACCCTGCAGAAACTTTTGTTTTTGAAGACGAAATCTGAATTAAAGTCTGCAATAGAAGAACAGAAAGCTTTGATGGAATTGTCGATGGCCGAAATGAAAGCATCAATAGAAGAAAACGTCGATGAAAGGGTTCGTTAACGAGTTAAATGGAAGAACAGAAGACTTCATCACGCGAGTTGAAATCATTGATGGAAGGGTCCATTAATGAGTTAAGAGCATCCATGGAAGAACAGATATTGTCGACGAAGAAGAAGTGAAAGCTTAAATGGAAGCTTAAATTTGAAGGTCTGAAAGCAAACCTAGAGAAGAAAGCTCTATGAAGGTAAATCTCAAAACCCATATTGAAAAGAAACTTGGAGAACTTAAGTCGGATAAAGAGAAGAAACTGAAAGAACAGGTTAACGATGAAGGGGATGCAATTAGGACTGAACGAGATAGTGCCCAGAAACGGCATTCAGCGACGTTATCTACAGATGCGGCTGTGAATAAAATACCTGATGATGGTCAAATGCACTGGCAGACATACAGACTACAGTTCGAGACAGCACAGCAATGAACTTTTGAACTGACGAAGAAAACCGGACGGTCATCCCCCACAAGATTGCTGGAGGCAAAGGAGGTCAACCCTTCCGGGATATGGCACCAGGAAGACTGTTTGTGTAAAGTGAAACAAAAGGGAACGAAAAGAATTCGGATTAAAGAAAGGTACCGACGGAAACTTTGAAGCTACTATGCCCCGTTGCAAGTACTTATGCCGGTCCTGTGGTCAAGAAAATCACCTACAGAGTGATTGTAGAAGGACGATTCATTGTGCCTTGTAAGAGTAGTATGACTCAAGTGATGGTGCACGAAGCGATAAATGAAAAACGAGTCAAAAACAATTTGGTCATGTGAATAAGGGAATGCAACACTAGACGAGAAGATTGAACCTGTGGGTAGACGTACTGTCTTGCCGACATCGAGCCGAGAAAGTTGAAACTCTAGATTGTGAATCAGGAATTGCGAGATTTCATGACGGTAATGGAAACTTCATCAGAAGAAAAGCATGAATTGAAGAAGGATTTAAAAGTTCAAGAAGTCGATTAACACCCCAACCGTCTATTTTGGAGAAGATGAGATTGTTCAATTGCTAATGCAATCAAAGTCTACATTCTCAAAAGTAGTGGCTTTTTCGTGCTGACAACAAGGAATTAGACATAGACGACATTAACTATTTGTTCGATAAAGAGAAATCCGTTGGACGATTAAAGGAACAATTGATATCTGAAGAGCAGCTGCCGAAAGATCCTAAGGCAAATGTGGGATTACTGAAACAGAAGAAAAGCCGTACAGGATGAAAGTTGTTCGGGACGAACAGTTCTAAGAAGAGGGTAGTGTAAAGTGCACGAGGTAGGCCACGAAGATGGAAATATTAAATCATGTAATGCGCATGCCCCAGATGGGCAGAAATCCCTTACCTTGATTTCTGACCATCTGGGGCATGCGCATTACACGATTCAAATGTCAAACATAGAAAGTCAAGGACGACTCGAACTTATGATAAATAAGTATGGTGAAAATATATAATGGAAACATCTCGAACTAAGTGATTGAAGTTTCTCGAACTTAGCCTGAGTGGTATAAATAGGACTGAGTAGCATTCTGGTAAGTTTCGTCGTGATTTAGGATGCGAAGTGTTTATATGTGATACTATGAATAGTCAGTTGTATTTTAAGCGTTGAAGTTTGAAACAAATTACTCCGTGAAGTGAATAAAAACCGTGTGTGATTAAAAACCATGTGTGATTAAAAATAACTGTCTTAAATAATCCAACGATCCCCAAGAGCCCTATCTACGTTGCAATATCGTGACGTTTAGGAGGACGTAAATTTTTTTTTTTTAATATTCGATATGACCAAAGCCTAGTGGGCAACCCTTTGATACGTTAGCATGCTTTTGGTCGGAAGGGAATTAGGGTGAGGGAAGTGAGGAAACTTGAGTCTTGTTTTTGCATTGCTGCGAGCTAGACAACAGCCCAGAGACGAATTGGATTATTTTAATTTCTTAATAAAAGCTCACGGGGTCATCTGGTCTCGAACCCGGGACCCATGGCATGTTGGTCTTGCCGCTCAACGTATTGATCCAACTCCGTCTCCTCGTCTCGTTTGATCGGAAGACCTTAATTCACTTATTCTTTTCTTTGGTTAGACCAATTCTCGAGTATGCATCTCAGGTTTGGTCTCCCTTCTATGCTGTTCATTCTAGACACATTGAGTCTGTGCAGCGGAACTTTGTTAGACAACAGCTCAGAGACGGAGTGGATTATTTTAATTTTAATTGAATGTTTCCAAATGAACTGGCCAAAATTGTTTAAATCGCAATTGCTCTAAATCAAACGATATTATAATCTGCAATATAATTTAGACGTTTCTTCATTTTCAAATGTTATTCTTGATAATATATATAGTTAAAAATATTGGCATTATTTTTAATAAGTCTCTAAATTATTCAAATCATATTGATAAAATATATGGATCTCTACAAAAGCTGTCTTTATCTGCAGCTTAAGCGCCTCAAATTACTCGTCTTCTACTTATGAGATTCTTGTTGATATCGTTTATTAAATTGGATTCGGTGCCACCTGGTAAAATGAATATGGCTTTGAATCCATATGGTTGGTTTTGGACAACCACGATTCAATAATATATCTTCTTTTTCTAAGACTGTTTTGGATTCTTCTCTTGATTGTTACTTGAAATTTCGTGCAATAACGTTTCTACGTAATGTAATTCGAACTAAGGAACCATGTTATTTGTATAATAAACTGGAATTCACTAAATCTAGTAAGAATTTTTCACTAATTTTACTATTTCGAGTTATTCCTTTCAACCTAGTGAAGCCCAGTTTTTCGTGCAAGTTTTCTTAAATATTTAAAATCATTACATAACATTACATAGAATTGAATATTTCGAATATTCTATCTGTTTTGTTTATTCTTCATAAATAGCGCCTATTGATAAATTAGCCTCTTTCTTAATATATTCCTACACTTAGCTTTAAGTTATATTAATAATAAAACAATGACATTATTGGAATTTGAATTTTAACATAATGAAAAACATTAAATCAATTTTTAAAATTTTGCGAAATATTCTATTATTTGATTATTAAATTTTATATTTATATTACGATGCTTTTTAAATTCTGCCATTAAAAAAATTTAAATATTGACACTGATCAATGTTCTTGAACTTTATATACCATTATTTTTCTATGAGGGTAGCCAATTTGCAATTAAGTTTCACTTACATTTAAATCTAAGTCACCCTTTTAGGAATCATCCCAAAGCGTTTTTGTTTCAAACACACCGGCTTTTTAAAAACCAAACAGAATTAACTTTGAATCAAAATCACCCGAACACCCGAAAATTTTGAGTTCACTGTAAAATTCTAATATCATTTTTACAACAATAGTCAGTGTTAACGCTTATAGTTATACTAATATGGTATTTCACAGTGTATTGTAATTATTTCTGTTCGGGTGATTTTTGTCCAGGGTTTGGTTTGAAAAAGTCGGTGAGTTGGAAATAAAAACAGTTTTAGATGATTTGAAAAAGTTTGACTTAGATCATAAACGAAGAAATAGCTAATCTAATACACCAATTAAATGTGCGAAGGAAAATATTGCAATCATTGAGCCATTGACCGAATTAATTCTATCAAAATTAACTGAAGATACGTACATTGTTAGGCAATTTTAATAACTTAATATTTTATTCCAAAACCATCCATATCCTGATTTTTTTATAAATAATGCTGACATTAAGAAAATTGACTTTTCTGGGCACTACCTACCTTTTCACAAAGCGTTTCGTCGTATTTTCGAACCCTCATAGCTTCCGTCTAGATAATACTAGAGAGCCCAAATTCTTAGAATAAGATGTAGTTACCAGACTAATGAAACACACTTGTTAACATTTGTCCAGCTTTTATACTTTAGATTTTATTAATACCTGAAATACGTCGATTTCGCCACTCATGATCATCAAAACCTCTAGGGTACTTCCTGAAGTCTTAGAAAGCTGAAATTTGATATGCACACTACGATAAGCACACAAACAACGAAAAAATTAACAAATCTGTAACTTTCATCCTCCAACACCTCGGAAAGGAAGGGGAGGGGGGTGGGGTTCTGTATTATATAACAATTTCTTAAAGATAACTTCCAAACTTGCAAAAGCCCTAGAAAGCTGAAATTTGGTATGCAGACTAGGTTCTGCACACAAGCAACGAGAAAATTAAGAAATCTGTTACTTTCAGCCCCCAACAGGTGCAGTCTGTATATAAAATATAAAATTTCTTCTAGGGAGGTACTTCCAAAAGTTCTAGAAAACTGAAATTTGATATCAAAGCTAGATGTTATTGGTGCATGAATAACTAAAAAGTGTGTGTGCTATAAAGAAAGGAAACGCGGGCGTGCAAGAAATACCTTCTTCACTCGACTACGCCAGAACGAAGTGTCGCGCCTAATCTACTGCTTCTACGAAAGGATTGTTCTTTTCTCCTTTTATAAAACAAAACATTCTTTCGAATGAAGTAAAAATAATCATACCGTATTTAAGAAACTAACAAGCACAAGCACCAGACCATGGTGAGTCCATGATTTACTGCTTGCGTTTTGGATGAAAATTTGGCTTGCGACTAAAATTTCAGGTTTAATCAGAGATTTCTTGTTATTTCGGTTAACAAAGTGTAAATGTTTTTACTTTGTTGAAAAGATAATTTAGTCTGCTTTAAGTTAATATAAATAAAGCACAACAGTCACAATTGAATATAATCGGTTAATAGCTAAGTACTGATTTATCGCTTATTGCAAATAATAAGCCAACAAGGAAAAAGGCAACGATAAAGAGTGGGCTATGAAAAAAGAATAGCAGACGCACAAGAAATACAACCCGAAAAAATACAAAGGACTAGAGCATCTTACAAAAGAAATGAAATCCCACCAAAAACACTTCATGTAAAGAAGGTTACCAAGACTCATAAACACATACCGCTTTCACTATTAAAAAGTTGTCATATCTCATGTGGAGCCAATCCCCTAACTCTACAACCACTAACTCTAGAAACCCTACATCTTGGGCAAAAAGTATGGCTTGGTCGTTTCATGGATCTAATGCATGACACAACATTAAAGACCAGTGACTTAATTGCTTACCATTAGTCCATAGGAGTGACTGTGCGATGGCCGCGAAACTGCCAAGCCATACTTTTTGACCAAGATGTAGGGTTTCTAGAGTTAAGGATTGTAGAGTTAAGCCTTGCAGAGTTAGGGGATTGGCTCCACATGAGATCTGATAACTTTTTAACAGTGAAAGCCGTATGAGCTTGTGCTTCCTTACATGAACTGTTTTTGGTGGGGTTATTTTCTTCCTCGCAGATTGAACAACACCCGCAATGTGTGAACAAATAAAACACTTCTTATTGCATACCGATTAACTTATGTGCCCTATTATCAACTAGCGCGCCAGCCTCGAGTTTTGATGATAGATAGATGTACTAACTGCACAACGTCAGAATAGCTTGGACGCTTTGTATAAATTTAGTGAAGCAAAATAAAAACTTAATTTTGAATAACTTAAAATGTATTTCATTCAACGAAAATAATTTGTTTCATGTAAACAAAAGTTTCGTAAATAAATGCCATAAAAGCTCAATTTAAATTCAGGACACAACCTGAATTTTGTGTAAATTTATCGAAATCTTTCTATTCGAATTTCCTGCTTTAAATTTGATATCAAACCTTTTCATACTTCAAACGTTCAGACAACCGTGTGATATCCTTCTTCTTTCCCATTGCAGGAAACCCATGGATGATATGGGAACCCCGACCTCAGTGAATGCGCGGTAAGTAAAGAAGACCAGTTCTTGCTAGACAATTCATACCAGCACTTCAAGACTTTTCGAACCGTATCACAATAGGCATGCGTGGAAAGCAAGAGATGAGACTCATTATTAACTAATAACCTGCCGTGACTAATTAATTCGAAATTATAGAAAACAAATTTGCGCACTTTAGCTATAGATGATCGGCGGTTATTGACAAGCTGCAAACTAATTAAATCAGTACAGAAATCTGCGGAATGTAAAGTTCAGTAGAAACTGGTTCTGATCGGACAGAATCCTATAGGGAACATGCCTTTTTAATTAATGCCCCTACACACAAGAGCACTTGTCAGAGGAGCAACAAAAACGCTTTCTGGAAGCGAAGAGCAAATTGTTTTAACCCGTCGATTTCCATAATACTAGAGGAACTTGAAACATCTCCCAGATCAGCTTTTTTTCACTCCGCGATTTTAATTAGTTGAATTCAAGTAATGAAATTTTTCTTAGACAGCATTTAATGTGCCTGGAAAACTGTAACGTGATTCTGATTAACCTTATTGGCTTTTGAGAGTATAATAGGTTTGTTAATAAAATTGTTCCTTTTACCTAAAATTACTTAAATAAAATTGGTGCCGGGGTACATTTTCTTATCCTACTAAAATTTTCAGTAGAATTCAATTGTTACACGCATTAAATATAAGGAGAAAGTGGGGCCGAGTTGAATCCAAGCGTTGGAAATATGGTAGTTGATAGAAAAGAAAAATGGCGACGACTTGCGAATATTTATTTACTAGTTAAGTATTAAAAGTGGCTTACTAACCCAGTCAAATAGTTGTTTAATAAAATGTTTTGGGTAGGACGAGAAATTTTTTCAATCTGTTGCGGATAATCACATCACAAAGAAAAAAACACTATTACAAGGACAATACAAATGCGGATAGATGCACAGCTAGTGATGGAGATCGAACTGAGAAAATCGTCTTGGAATATTTTTCCGATTTTGTAGATCGATTAATCGCCTTTAAAAGATCGATATCCATAGGTCGAACAGAATGATTCAATTTATTCTGATATGTTAATTTATTTCAACATTTTGAAATTACAAATAATTGAAACTGTTTCCATATAAAAGCAATTTAATAAATAGTAGAACACAACCTTTGTAGCTTACAAATCTTGACTAAGCAAAGTCTTGCATATTTCACAAATGTTGCTTATTTATTTATCTTTTTTGAAACTATTAATACTCATTCGTCTTCATTAAGGGGGTATTTGCATTATTATTGCAAAAAAATTGTTTAAATAATTAAACTTTAAAAAAAAAAATTTGTTTTTTTTTATTTGTGTCATGGCTCCTGTACGCTCCTTTCTTTACAGAACCTAGAAAAAATTAACCAGTGCAAGTGATATCTCGTCACAGGATCGTCTTTAACAAAAAGGTGAACGGGATTTTAAAGATACATTAAAACACTAAGCACTGAACCATTATAGCGTATTTGTATTTAAATGCCCATATTTGGCGCTCAATTAAAAATAAGTGGAAAAAATCGTTAAATCGATTTAAATCTTCCGCCAAAAATCGAGGTTTTATTCAAAATGCGGTATTAGTGGTTCAATGGCTAAAAGAAAAAATTTCGAATAAAATGTTCAAAACTAGAAGCTAATTGGACTTATACCTAGAATTTTCTAAATCATTGGCACCAACCGTGGAAACGTTATTTCGAGAGAATCGGCTTGAAAGTTCATCAGCAACGACATCAGCACTTTACGGCCAGCTAGAATCCCCAATTATATCTTCATATCTAGAATCCATCCTGAGACTACTGAGGACGAGGTCATCGCCCATATTCTTTCTCGTACTTGCGCTGCACCGGGCACTGTTGCATGTTGACGGATTAGTTCCTCACGCAATCGCTCTGGCTGTTCTTTTACTTCGTCGTTCAGAGTGCTGGTTCCGGGGGATTTATTCAAAGAAGTTCTTTCCCCTGAGATTTGGCCTCGCAATTCCATTGTGCGAGAATTTGTCCCAAGAAATCGGCTTGGCTTGGCCAATGAGTTCTCAAAATCGGATTGCGGAATTGTCGATCTACTACGCAAACGTAACTGGTCTTCGTTCAAAAACGGCTAGGCTCTTTAATGGCTCCAGCGATCTTTGTTATAGCGTAATTTGTTTGACTGAAACGTGGCTGTTTCAGGGAATTCTGGATGCGGAGCTGTTTAGCTCTGAGTACGTTGTTTTTCGCCGTGATCGTTATGCTGATTTGCTTGATACGCCCGTGGGAGGCGGTGTTCTCTGCGCTGTGCGTCGCGATGTTCCATGCAGACTGGTTGACATCCCGAATTCCGAAGATTTGGAGGTTTTATTTATCGCTATTGGACTGACTGGCAAAACTGTGTTCATTTCGACCGCTTATATTCCTCCAGGTTCTCCGTCTTATGTTTATGAAAGGTTTGCCTCCTGCCTGGATGACTGAGAGTTTTTCAATTGGTCCTGACGGTATCCCTGCCTCACTCGTGAAAAGATGTGGTTCCGTTCTTGCTCCTATTTTGTGTTATTTATTTAATCTCTCAACTCGTTGCGGTGTTTTTCCGAAAGCTTGGAAAACCTCATTGATTATTCCCCTTCACAACAAAGGTGATAAATGTGAAATCTCGAACTATAGACCAATTGCTAATCTTTGTTGTCAATATCCAAGATTTTTGAGGCACTTATTTGCGATGTTCTATACTTCCACTGCAAGCCGTTTTTGCAGCCATTTCAACATGGCGTCATTAGGGGTAAGTCAACTACCACCAATTTATTGGAATTTTCAAACTTCTGTATTTCTGCAATTGAAAAAATCTGCTGAAATCAGTAAAAATACAGTCAACAGCTGTTCAACGGAGGTTCGTTAGGTTTGCCCTTCGAGGCCTTCCTTGGAATAACTCCCTTATATTACCTCCTTTTGTTGATAGACTTAAACTCCTGCACTTGGACACACTTGAAAAGAGACGCCGTAACGCCGGGATCCTTTTTGCTTTCGACTGCATTCGTGGGTCCATTGATTCTTCTGTTCTCTTGGGTCGTTTTGGCATATCGGTTCCAGCTCGCTCGCTGAGGAATCACGACTTTCTTCGGTTACCTTTTCATCGTACTAATTATGGATTAAATGAACCTATAACGTCGATGTCGCGATTTTTTAATTCCGCTTTTAATTGCATTGATTTTCATCTATCGCGTAATCATGTGAGGAGTCAGCTTTGTTGAAGTTACTTTTTGGTTTTTGTTGTGCTTTTACTTTTTGTTTGCTTTTTATTCACTTTAGCACTTTAGTTTATTGTTTAGTTCTTTTTTGTAGTAATCAGCACATTGATGAAATATTGTAAATGAATAAATAAATCATTCAGTTATTTAATGCTCAAAATAAACAGAGGTGGTATGCTTAAAAGTTTTATAAAAAATTTGTAAGTCGAATTTCGCAAAGCCCTTTTATGAATATAGACATATTAAACTACGAAAAAATATAAAAATAAAAAAGCGAATTTTTCACTTTTCATCATGTAAATAAAGGAGCGCTGAGCGCTGAGCGCTGATATTTTTCAGCGATCACCATCCCAAAGAAAATTTTAACTCCAATTTGTGGAAGAAATACAAGCGTTTTTACTTTTCATTTTTTTTAAATAAATGACTTCCACCAAGTGTTGCTCTTTCTGATTAAATAAAGGAATACATACAACTAAAAATTTACACGACAAAAGTAAAAGAGATACACACCTTTTGTGTTGCGCATTTGTAAACTAAAAAGTTTGGTAAGAAAACGCCAAACACATTCTCTTCCTGTTCAGCCTAACCTTTGTAAAAAAAAGGAGCCGTAAAATAGTATAGAAACATTCCTGGAATATTTTCAAAAACCGCCCCAAGGCATTTCTATGCCTAAGCCTAGAAACATTTCCAAATTCCAGGACATTGCACGGGTATGTACCAGAAACATTCTCCTAAATATTTTGGGAAGGTTTCTTGTATAAGTGTATCTTGAAATATTGTTGATATTGAAAATGTTTCTGGGACATTTTGTGCTATTAGGGTTTGCTCCAAAATAAGGCAGCATTTTGATCTTTAGTAGTAACAACACTTTGTGTCGCGCATTTGCTTATTGTCAAACTTAGAATATAAGGCTAACAAGTAAGTGCAGTAATCCCAGAAAACAATCATAAAAAGTTAGTTGCCAAGTTAAACCTGAAATTCTGATATTCTTTCATTATGTTCTTTATCTATTTACCTTTATTATGTTCTTTTGCTATTAGTCAAACAAAATTTATAATTCACTTCTAATTTGTACATAAACTCAAAAAATCTTTTTCACAAACGCTTTAGACGGAACTCACAGCAAGTAAAAGTTAACAGTTCAACTTCCTCCCTGTCTTCATCTTACGAAGAGCAAAATGACTGGTCTATCGTAAACGTAATGCCCTATCCTGTATATTCTATAATCTAAATTGTCAACGTTAAATTCAAACATGTTAGTTGTTGCCATTTTAAAAATTATACTAAATGGGTGAACGAAGACAGTTTTTGATTAGTATTAATTTCGAAAAGTTATTCAGACTTTATCAAGCTTCCATAGTTATATTTGCAATGCTTTCATTACATTCGGAAAAGTTGATTGTGTCATTTTACCAAAAGTCAGTTGATAGGATTCCTCGGCAGGTACAATTTTATCTTTTCCGGCATCCTCTAATTGTAAGATGAAGTACTTGAACTGCACCATCTCGTCTATAAACTCAGGCTCAATGTCCTCGGAATAATTTTGACTCTCTAATTTCTTCATTGGACTTTGCAGAGAAATCTGTTAGAAATCCAAACCGAGAATTAATTTCCTGGTGAGGTTCCAGTCGCTGCGAAAATTCTGTACACAGCATGTCTAGTACAGAAAAATGAGTTTCAATTTTTAACTTCTCTTTTCTTCTGTGCACAACGACTTCCGTAGATCCGTCATCGTGATGCTTTTTCCTTCTTCAAAACGCTGATTTTCATCACTGTATTGGGTATCAGTTTTCTAATTTACCTGCATCTCGGAATCGTCAAATAATTCTCGCTGTAAAAGTAAAAAATCTAAAAGCGATTTTAAATGATCGACTGCCGTTCGAAGTTGTAGTTGTATTTTGTAGAAATTTACTGACACTAGGGATGAGGGATGGAACTGAGAAAATTGATTCAGTACGGATCGATCTGTAATTTTTTTCCGATTTCGAAGATCGATTAATCGCTCTAAAAAGATCGATGTTCATAGATCGAACAGATCGATTCCATTTATTTTGAGAATTCAATTTGGAGAAGCACACTATTTTGTGTCGCTTAATTAAGCTCAAAAACTAAACTAGCAAAAACCGGTGGACTTCACATGACAATAAATTATATTTTCTTCACCAAGTGATTAATTTTGCAATTCTAAATAACTAAAAATGAGTGATGATAGTTCAGAAGAAGACCTTCCTCCAGAATGGATACCATATAGCGGGAGGACAAAGTTGGGCGGACGTAACAACTATTCTAGTTAGCAGCGAAAAATCTTCAAGGAACTTAGAGTTAACCAGGGATGCACTAAAATTCAATGCTGCCAACTACACTGTTTGGCAGTATAGGTACTTATGGTACTCACTAATATAGATAACACTACCATATTATAGAGATCCGAAACGCATTTATCTAACATTAAGAATTTCTTAGGTACGAAATTTTAAATTTGCAGGATTATTACACAAATTAAATGTGATACGAAAAAATTTCCACGTTTGCTCAGTTTTATTTTAGCGCGTGGCGTCTTGTCTTAAATGGATGGGAATCGGAAATAAGTAAATCGATTCGAGCTGAATCGGTCCTCCGACAAATCGGTTCAAAAATCAGCAGATCGAAGGTTAAAAGATCGATCCGCCGAGATTGAATTGAAGATCGCCCATCCCTGGCTGACACCATTGATTCGATCTACTGCAGCCGCTCGGAATACTGCCATTACGACATTCTCTTTTATTTCCAAGTCCTTTAATAGACATCTGGACTCGTGAACCACCTGTGATGTTTGAGTCTCATCGCCAACAATACATAGACTGCAAAGGTTTCTGGAAACTGTTGTAACCTTTTCACAGAGCCTTAGTTGCATTGGCTCGTGCAAACCACCTTTTGTCGGATGCTCTCTTCAGAACTAAAGACGAATTGCTCACGTTCATCACTTTTTCAAGATGTTTCACAAATCACAAAATCAGAACGAATTTCCTGGAAGAGAGGTAACTTTCTCACAATACCTTACTCACAATTTATAAATAATAAATAAAGAAAGGTCTTTGTTTACTTATGTATGTAATATTATACCGTTAGGCATTGGACGCTAAAGCTTGGCTAGAGCTTGGCTGTAAACTACAAGTCAAGCCTTGGCTATAGAGCTTAACTGTGGAATGAAAATCCAAATCTTGGATCAGCCGAAGCTTCGTCAAAAACTAATAAACCAGGATGTGATTTTTCAGTTGAGTTGTATAGTAGTAGAAGGTACTTTTCAATTCAAATCTATATAAAAAAGAATTTGATTATCACTTGGCCCAACGGTTTTATTTAAGACTGATTAAACCCCATGATTACTTCCTTATTGAACTGATGCATCGACCCAAAGTGAAACTTGGTCTCCGACATAAGAGGATGCCACTGATCTTGATCCAACCGATTTTTTACCAGTAGACATTACCTATATCTCCATAAGCCCCACATCTGTGGCCCATAATTATTTTCTTGCTTTTAGTACATGACCTAGTGTTAAGAAAAACCGTTTAACTTAAAAGTTTTTTACCTATTTTTTATTTCCTTACTTTAAGTAGATCGTCTAATGTTTAACTTAAATTCTTTTACCTATTTTTTTTTAATATCACTCCCTTTCCTCACCTACCCCTAGGCGCTAGATGTGCGTTAATCCCAGAGTATCTAACGACCTTTAGAGTATGATTGTTCATCTCAGTAATCCCGAAAACTAAAAATTCAGCATTAACATCGGTCGATTTGGATTTTTTTTTACCCTTCCTTCCCACCCCACGCCAATGGAAGTCTTACTACTGCAGAATGTAACAATATTGGTAGTGCCTCACCTCAGTCACCTCATCAACTTTAAAAACTATGGATTCGATACTAATATCGAACATTTTCGATTACATTAATACATTTCACTCTCTTCCCAGCTCCATCCCTAGGGGTGTCTTATCACCAAATTATTTAACGGCATTGGGAGTGTCATTATTCGTCTTACTGACCCAAACAATTATGGATTCGAAACCAATCGTTTCGATTATTTGTACATCTTATCACTCCCAACCCCTACCGTCAACCCACACCCCCTTCGATGATACCATAATTTTGCATTGTCACATAAATTGAACATGCCTGCAAAATTTCACATCAATACAATAAGTGGGTGAAAAGTCAGTTGCAAGATTTTAAACAAACAAGTACAGGGTGTTTCAGATCTGACATGCCAAAATGAGTGGAGTTGTAGATCTCACCTAGGCAAACGAAAAATTGTGTTGCAGGGGGGGGTCATGGTATGCATATTGCTCTTTTATTTTTATCTTTTGATCTACTAAACACAGCGACATCAAACAAACGCTAGAAAACTACTATCCACATGACCTGTGCAAACTGTCAACAATGTTGACCTAACTTCTACCATTGCAGGTACAGTCACTTCCAAAAGTGATGATTTATTTGCGAGTGTCTGAGTTGATAGACAGACAGGCGGACACGAAGTGATTCTATAAGGGTTCCTTTTTTCGTTTTGATATACGGAACCCTAGAAATAAATTTTTTTAATTTCAAAACCCATGTAAACCTTTAAAAAAATCTATTTTAACATTGTTTTAGTTTTTTCAACATAACCTTTATAAACTGAAAGCGAAATATGGACATATTATACATAAAGTTTTCGTAATTGAATTGTCCACAAGATAGGACACTCAATGCATGGACATTTGGCCGTCAAAAATATTTGTTTGCGTTGGATACCGCATAATTTGACAATCGCTTAAAAAAAGGATCGTGTCGATTGGTGCAAAGCAATGTTTAAAAAAATGCAATGGTGGTGCTTCAAAAGACCTTGAAGACCTTCATAAGATCTTGACAGGCGACGAATCATGGATCTGTGCATATGAACCCGAAACTAAGCAACAATCGACTAAAGCCGAATCATTCTGCACCACGACAAGGCAAGCACTCACACATCCGCTCAAACAAGTGAATTTTTGGCCATTCAAAACATCGAATTGATGGGTCATCCACCGTATAGACATGATTTGGAACCCAATGATTTCTTCTTATTCCCGCAGATCAAAAATAAAATGCGAGGTCAACGTTTTTCGACGTCTGAAGAAGCGGTTGATGCGTTCAAATCACATGTTTTAGAGGTACCTCAATAGGAGTGGGAAAAGTGCTTCCAAAATTGATTCAAACGCATGCAAAAATGTATTGATCTTCATGGAGAATATTTTGAAAAACAATAAAGCCATTTCGATTATAAATATTTATTTTTACTTGTCTATCTGAAAACTTATGTAGCAACCCTCGTATAATACCTTAACATTTTTGTGGTGATTTCTGCTTTTAGATTTTTTATGATATCATGTAAAATTATATTTTCACTTCTGGCCTATATGGCGTTATCTTTCGGATCAATTTAGCTTTTGGTCTTTGCCATTTATCTCGAAATTCTATCACATTTTTTATGCCTTTTTCTACAGTTCGATTAATTAGAATTAGTGACGTCAGAGAATTAAGGGTTACAGTAGTGTATTCTACGTTTGTTTATGGGGCCGTTCAAATATTACATAAGTAGCAACTTGTAACAATGGCTGCTCGTTATGGCAATGAATTGATGTGCATATTACAGGCCTTAGACGGAAATGAAGATGTTGAATGGTTTGAGGAGGAAGAAGTCGATATCTCGGGAGAAAGCAGTTGTCAGCAGACACTTAACATCGAACATCAAAAATTCAACATCATCGACTAATTACATTCATCGATTAGCGTGTCTTGGGCTGTGGACAGTTAATTACTTTGCTCCTTGTTTTGGGGATTAATAACAAATATTACCTACGTAAAAAAATCTATAGAAAATTCTATATTTAGGTCAGCGTAAAATGGGGGGGGGGTAAGAGCTGTGCTTACTTTTGCTTAAAAGTGGGCGGGAGAGGTAAAAATGGCCCTATTGGAATATATCACGAGATATATGACTGTATTTTACTTTAATTTAGTTGCTGAGTTAGAATCACTAACGACCTCTCCAACACAACTCTGAAACCAATGCAATTTCCGTCCATTCTATTCACCTCGAAGTGTCTCAACTAAATGAACTAAATGGAATTTCTTATTGGACATTCTGCAATAGAATTTGAAATGAGCAATCTCATAAGATGATAGCAACATCGACAGGCTATGTCGTATAAGATTCTTATACACTGTTTACCAAAATTAATCTATGAAAAAATTAGGAAAAGATTAATTAAGAAAAATTTACAAAAGGTTTAAATTGTAATGAAAACGTTGTTATATATTAAGAATTTATAAAAATAAAATAGTACACGAAAAACATTGTATGCGGTAAAAGTACATAAATGTAAATATTACTTATTGTAAGTGATAATGTGACAACTTACCAATCCGAAGGTACCAGGTTCGAATCCCACCGACTATGACCGATGGTTGTTTTCTGCTGAGAACAGATTACGATAAAAAAAGACATGAGGGTTGCAGAGAAAATGTCAGTAGTTCGGAATCCACTTTAAATTGTAGGTCCACTTGCAATCGTTGTCTCGAATCGGGTGAAGTTCTCCTCCACAAGAAGTTACGGGAACCAGTTTATTATTATAAATTTTTCAAAAATCAGATAGCTTTAGAATGTATATTCTTTGTTATGTGGAGTGAAATTTTTTGATCAAATAATAAAGGGTATAATTTTTTACCTTAAAAACGCTAGGCGAAAGAAATTAATGGAAATGCCCTTACGCGCGAATTTTGCCTGGCAAAATTGGAACTGCCAAAAAAATTGGAAGTCTATCATGTTCTGTTTACTTTACCTATGTGACAAACTTTGTTGAAAGATATAAAAGTTTTGATTAAATAATGTTGGTGTAACATAAATCATTAAAAATTTATTATCGGTGAAATGGAAGAACATTTATACTTTAATTGAAACTGTAAGTGAAATAAACAGGGATTTAATGAAAACTTATAATTAAGTGCATAGTGGAATTTTGACGACAATCTGGAATATCCTATCACACCTAAGGCAAGCTACCATTAGCCAGCTATCTGGAAATTGCTAAATATTCATATTTTACGTAAAAATAAAACGCTGTTTATATTTCGTTTCGAGATCACCAGTCTGCACTGGCGGAAGAGAAGGGTTTGCGAAAACTTTTATTATCTTAATAGATTTTGTGATCGTTAAATTTTATATTTATGTAACGATAAATAATGTGATTAATAAAATAAAAATATTGACACTGAATAATATTCTTGTCTTTAGATTTCCAAAATATGTAGTTTTACACCAAAAGTTACTTAAATTCTTAATTAGTTAGATTTTAGATTTCGTACTGTGTAAAAGATTAAGTTGCCACGATTTTTCAAGTTT
Organism: Leptarthrus brevirostris; assembly: GCA_964036015.1. NCBI lineage: Eukaryota > Metazoa > Arthropoda > Insecta > Diptera > Asilidae > Leptarthrus > Leptarthrus brevirostris. The sequence goes on from OZ038373.1 coordinate 99,496,386, forward strand.
AGGGCATCGCCATTAGTTTCGGCCTCGTAGTTAAAAACAGCAAGAAATAATTAACATGTCAATGAAGACGTCAAGTCAACTTAAACATTTTGGGAAACTATCTAGCCCTGCTGATAAACTAAGACAAATAACAACTCTAAATTTGCGGCGACATTGCCGGTTGCTCTTATTGTACTTTGGCCTTTTGTCGAAGAACACGAACCGTTTACTTCCCTAGTAAACTAGTTTCAAATGATATGCTTTCGATTTGATCTCTACACGTACACGTATACTATTTTTCATAGCACCTATATGAACCATAAACTTGACAACCATTGCGACCACCGAACCGAATTTGCGAACAGTTCAACACAGTTTCAAGACAGTTCAAGAACAGTTTCAAAATACGATAGAAATAAGTAAATCTGTTAATGGGGCCCATTACAAAATTCGATACGACCAGATGTAAAGTAATAAGAAGCCAGTGTCGACCATAAACAACAAATTTGGCATTACGGGAGTTTAGTTTAGTAATAGATGTCGACTCTTTCTTCAAATGGCACTTGAGTGCGTTTACCCACTCGACAGTCATTCGTATCTTTAGAATTATATTTTATAAATCTAAAATATTTCCAAGTTATTAATATTAATAAGAAACAATGCAGTATTCTTTAATTTTCTCGCTTCATGTACCAAAGAAATATTCAACAGGAATAACATATAGGCCTGGCCATAATTTCATCATCAACACAAACTGTCAAATGTCAAAGGTATAAATGAGAAATTGCTTATATCATTATTTATGTGACGGAGTTGGATCGATACCTTAACTGATACAATCATCACGCCATAGTTTTTCATTAAAATTAAAAATCCACTCCATCTCTTGGCAACCTCGGAAAAACAAGACATTCAGGTTCCCTCATTCCCCATACCCTAATTACCTTTCGGTCGCAGCCATGATAATGCATCATAGGGTTGTCCCCAGGGTTTTGGCTACAACATAGAAAAGTCCTTTTTTTATATATAGTGTAGTAATTCTTTTGTCTCTAGTTACATCGACTTCAGTAATATTGTATTCAGCATACACTGTGCAATCTAAATACTTTCGAATTTTCCACAATTTCAACTTTGTCCAAAATCAAAATGCATCAAAGACTGTATCAGGGCTTTAAGAGATTTTTCAGATATACGGTCAGATCTGCTGGGTTCCAGGACATGCCGGCATAGAGTAACGGGAAAACCGACGAGGTGGCCAAGAAAGATTCAAATACAAATATAAACATGATCGAGTTAACGTAGCGAAAAGTCAAACCGAAAGATATTATTCCATCAAGACTTCGGAACGGTGGGAAAATATTACCTACTGTCTCGCTACACGAAGACTTCGGCCGAAACTCAATTACATCCGAAGTTTTAATATCTTATCCTTCGATAGAAGGCGCGTCCGAATACTCGCGGGGTCATCACTGGACATTGCCCCATAAGAGTTATGGTCATGAGACACGATGTACCATCGAATGAGTTCTGTAAAAGTAGCAGAGACAAGGAGGAAACGGAATCCATAGTGCACCTACTCTGTGAATGTCAAGCCCTGGAGGAACGACGACTCGCCTGTTTGGGAGCAAGCTTCTTTGACAATATGGAAGACTTAGCTGCGATAGCACTGTCTTATTTTCCTTTGAGTGCTTGCACAATGGGCCTACATGGCCTCCGAGTGGACTTGGCGCTTCGGCACCAAACTTTGTCTATCTATTAGAAAACGTGTGATGCTTTTAACAAACAATAATATCAAAATAAAACCAAAAAATTAAGTTCAACGACGCAAGTAGATTGCTCTTCCAACCGCATTGACCCGCCGCGTCTATCTTCGCTCGCTCTCCACGTCCGCATAGAATTGACCGGGTATATCGAAATTGATCCACTAAAATCGTCACTGTTTATTCCCTATATTTATTTATTTATTTACGGATTCGTCAATGCTGACTACTACAAAGAAATAACAGAAAAAAGCAAACCTTAAACTAAGGAAAATAAAAAGCAAGTGTTTTGTTTTCTTTTTTCTTTTGCAATGTTGAGTGAAAAGTTTTTCCACCAAGTGCCGAGCAATAAATCGGTTAATTGTATAAAAAATGCTAAATTAAGGAAAATAAACCTTAATCTAGTAATAATAGTAAAGTTCATTACAGAAATATAAAAAGTTAAACTTCTTCTACAAAACAATGAATTACACTTTTGACTTAATAAATATGAAGGTAGTTAAAATATCTAAATTAAACTACAACAATAGCTCCAAGGCCGTATGGTCGACCTTAATCTAGTATAAAAAAGTTATTGAATCATAACTGAAGTCGCTTCTTAAGCTGCAACTTGGAGAAGTTCAGGAGAAAATAAGCGAAACTGTCATTGAAAAGGCGAGTCGTTGAAGCTTGCGCATGCATTCCATACAGTGTTCGCTGATAAGGAACGTGGAGGAAGTTGTAGTTCCTCGGGCAGGAACTGAAATGCTCACAGAGTATACCGCTTCTAAAAAAACTAAAAACTACCATAGAAATGTGACGCCTCTCTTCAAGGGTGGCCAAGGCGATTAAACAAAATCTATCATGATAAGAAGAGCAATGGGATTATTCCAGGGCAGGCCACGAAGTGCGAACCGGAGAAACGCTGCACCACCTCGATGCAATTAATGTGCACCGCGAAATTAGGAGCCCAAACAGGCCTAGCATTCTCCAGCATCTGTTTGACGAAGGTGCAATATAGAAGCCTGCTTAAGTTGGGATCGTCAAGTTCCTTGGACCATCATTTCACGAAGCCAAATGCCGAGCAAGCCCTACCAACGATAAAGATACGCGAAAATTAAAAAACATGCCTAAATCCTTAAAATTATTTAGTCTACATAAAATACTACCATCTATAGAGTAGTCAAAGGCAATATGACGTTTTTGCGGGAGAAGGTGGTCATGACAGTGCACTTGGCACCATTCATGGGATCATAGTTGCTACAACACCATTGATGAAACGAAGCCAGGTCTTTGTTTAGAAGAGCATAATCAGTATCTCGAGAAACGGTACGAAATATCTTAGCGTCATCAGCATAACATATCATTTTGAAGCTAGAAAGAAGCAGTGAGACATCGTTGATTTATAAAATAAAGAGGAGTGGGCCAAGAATGCTGCTCTGAAAACGTTGCGAGATGGAAAGTAATGAAAATCTTTTATTTCTGTAAAAAATCATCTTTTTTCTCAGTAATAAATTACGGTTAAATGTTTGAAAATACCTTTTTTAACAGTAAATTGATGTATAGTATGTAAATATATTAATAAAAAATAAAAATTTGATTTCTTAACTGTGTATATGAATTTTTACCCGACTTGCCAAAAACAAAGAGATTCTAAGTTCGACGTGTATTTTTTTTTATTACTATCATTTTTTTTATGTCTGGCCGGGCAAACTTCGTAACGCGCCGACCGATTTTGATGATTCTTTTTTTGTTGGGTCGGGGTAGAACCTAACTTTGTAACTCGTGAACCGATTTCGATGGTTTTGTTTTTGCTGTTGAATAGATTGTTATCCCCCATTGCTAATAGGAGAATAATTTGATGCTTTGGGGGGAGGAGTAGTCTAACTTCGTAACGCGTGGACGACCGATTTGGATACTTCTTTTTCTGTTGAATAGAGTATGCTCCCTGGTTAATACCACGAGAAAAAAAATTTTGGTTGGGTGGGGGGTGGAACCTAACTTTGTAACGCGTGAACCGATTTGGATGGTTCTTTTGCTGTTGTATATAGTGTGATCCCACATTGCTAATAGCGGAATAATTTGGTCCTATGGTGGGGTGGGGGAGTGGGTGGGGTAGTCGGTGATTCTTTTTCTGTTCGGTAGAGTATGTTCCTTGCTTGATACCATCACCGGGATCATAAGAAAGGACGATTAAATACTTTTGTTGTAGTTGTTTGGTTTGTTTAATCTGCACCGACTTCAAAATGTCGTAATAGGTATAAAATGAAAAATTATTTTATGCTTTTTAGCGCTTTTTGTGAAGTCGGTTCAACTTTTTTTAAAAACTATTTTTTAAATTAAATCTCTAATGGGAAATTTGACCAGTTTGTCAGTTTTGGCTGTTTTCAATGTTCGGTCTTCTTTCAAATTAAATATTTTATTGTGGTTTAAATTGTGAATTTCTCGTCATTCATTGTCTACTTCTTGCTTGTTGTCTGGTGATATAATATTTAGGAAAAGCTTACATAATATGACAATCGAGTTATTATATTTCGCAATAACTTTTTCAGGATCAATTATACTCAAGTTTTGTAAAAATTCGCTTCTAAAGTGACATATTTTTCTAGGAAACAAAAAGTTCAACTTCGACACCTAAATATAAATTTCTTAAAGAGCAGAAATTGTCGGAATTCCCAAAGTTAATATCTTGAATATTGACGCCTGTTAAATGACCGATGATCAGTATATTAATTATTATTGTGAAATTCCAGAATTGTCTTGAGTTAGCGCGCAAAGTTAACCTCATGCTGGAAAGAAATGCGTTACTTAATTAAGATAATTGTAGCTATAAGAAAAACTGATGGCAGCGCTCGAAATAGACAAGGTAATCGACGTCACTACCTGGGGCACAAAACCTCTTTCAGGCCTTGCATTTTAAGTTCCTTAGATGTCTCGAAGGGCCATCCAGCCAGGGTCGAGCAAAAAGAGAAGATTTAGAAAAGGAGACTGTAGCACACTAGGTATAACATGCGTAAAGGGTGTGGTAGAAAGCGTTGCGAGAATGATCTATGTCACGCTGCCAATCATCGATAATCCGGAAGTTGATCGCTCTAAAGTTAAAATACCAGTTTATAAGTTGGGAGGAAGAAGCAGTAGTATAGTCGAAGCACATGACTGCCAGGATCGCAAGATGATGATGGTAACCCGGAACCATGGAAGTCAAGCACCTCCTCACCCGCGTGTTGTGAGGGTCAGATAAAAAAAACGCAGTCCAGAAGCCGACCGCCGTCGTTCACAAAATCATTAAACTGTGCTAAGCCCGCTGAGGCACAGGTGTCGAGTAAGAGTGAGACATGCTGGAGAGCTACTGAGAAAGAAGGTTCCAAACTGTCGTCCACGAAGAAGCGCTGCCAATCAACAGCAGGAAGGCTGAAGCCAAAAATCGCAATATTAACATAAGCCAGCAGGTCATCAGTGGAACAGTCGATAGTCGCAAAAAATAGGTCAAATACTTCAGATGGAAAACCTCCAAGTTGCCAGACCCGGCAGCATGTACTGCTGAGCAACGGATGCCAACTTTAACGACAGGACATCGCCACCAACCGGAGCGCACAAATCAGAGTGACGTTTGCGACGAAAGACTTGAAATTTAGGTTCCGGCATTGGAAATTCCGGCATATAGCCAATTCTCGGTCAGACAGATAACATCAAAATTAGATACTCCGGATGCGGAAAAGAAGCTGTAAGGTCTTAGTAGCCTAAGGAATAACAGAAGGTGAACATCCTAACGAGTTTTTTAGTGGAGAGTAGGACTTGGACGGGTCCTCGGAACGAACTCACGAACAACGGTACCTAAAGGTCATATGTCTGGAGAGACCACCGCCGGAAAAGCATTCTCCGAAATGAGAACCTTAAATGAGGCGATGAAAACGCGACCGTCCGGACTGCCTGACGGACCAATCCTTTGCAGGCGATCATGCCAACGGAAATTGCAACCTGCGAAAAAACGTTGTCAGAGATTTTCAGGATCCATACCAAAATATATACTAAAACCTATAAACTAAAATAAAAGCATGTAATCGGTTTTATAAGGGACAACCTATGCGTTAGCATGGTTTTGGCCTGAAGGGAACTGCATATCTGTTTTTGCATTGCTACGAGCTAGACAGAATCCCAGATATGGAGTGGATTTTTAATTTATGGCAATTTAAAAACTCACAGGGAGATCGGGGCTTAAACTTGCATCCATGGCGTAGTGATTGCGACACTCAACCAATTGATCCAACTTCGTCGACCGGTTGCTTTTATGATATGAAGAGAAGAGATAATTAGGAGTTCAGGCAATGTGCCTACACAGCTAACAATATATGGAATGTATTAGAACTAGCAGAATAAATTTGCTTACGCAAAAACTTGATTTATGTACCGCAAAAGCTCATTAAAGTAAAGTAATGGCGTTGTTTTAATACGCGTTGCATTAGTATTAGTTTAAGTAAATACAATAATAATGTTACTTTCCTCAAATACAGAAGTTAAAATACTTAACCTCTTTATTTACTGGCACTCTGGTAATCGTTTACCTTTGCCACACTTTGCAGTCATCTAAAGGCGGAGTTGCTGTGATAGTGTTATGAAAAAAAGATTAAAACTACTCATAAAACCCTTGGATAATAATTAAAGTGCTGTCACTGCACGTGTGCTGACGAGTTTCATTCAGAAAAAGTTGGCGTTTCTCGGAATGAATTCATCACGCCATAAAACGTATTCTTATCGCGGCTACCGTGCTGGCCCCTCAGGAAATGGTATAGCAATATACCTGCAAGTGGTTCCATTTTCACCAGAAATCAAAAAGATTCTGAATCTCATCATATACCTGACTTTTGCTTCATTTTGTGTAATATACCGGGAGATTTTGTTTTGTTTAAAAACCAGAGGAAGCCATCCAACCCGTCATCTTAAGAATTACGATTGATGCTGGAACGGATACCACTCATACCAGAAGTAGCAACTCCAGCGAAAGTGAAGGAGCTGCAACAACAACATCGAGGCGCACCAGCTACAAATTATGTTGTCCTGCAACTTTATCACCCAAGTGTCAACTTTTATTACTTTCTCTGATTTTTTATTGTTTCCTTTCACTTCAGAGACAATTCGTGTTTTGGTTATGTCTCATCTCAGGATCTCAGTTTTTGATCTTTTTATGACTTTTCACCTTAATCCTGTTGCAGGTAAAATTAGGAGCTCTAAGATGGTTTAAACTGCTTTGCTATCCGTATCCTTAGCGATAATAAGAATGTGGTACTTCTCAATTACAATTTGATACAGTTGTCCAGACATTTCGTATTGCCTCTTATATACAATGAAAATTAAGAAATAGAGAAAGTAATCGCGAATCAAGAATAAGTTGTGGACAGAATCTTAACCATTTAACTCAAAAGCAACAAGCATTAACAATGAAAATTAAAAGGCAAAGAAGTAAGATTAGATCTCCTGTTTTCTTATTCTCCTGAGTAACGGTATACGAATGTGATAAGATCTGAAAAGAAGTTACAAAAGATTGGTCACAAGACCTTTTGAGAACTGAGAAGGGACTGCGCAAAGAGTAGACATCACCGAAACGGATACGAAACGACCGAAGAAGGAAGCAAAGGCAATGAGGTACGTGGGAGTGATTCGATTTAATACGCTGACGCTCTTGTCAATTTGTATTTGCTCAAAGGATTTGCATTTATTTTCCAATTGTGTTTCTTGCGAATTCTAGTATCGCGTTTTATTCTTTTGCAAATAAAATGAGAAATCTGTAAACTCCCCTGTTTGCCTAACCAAAGAGCACTGGTTCAATCAATTGTGCCAATAATTCTGATTTTGCAAGGAATTTATTTAGCTCTTGTGTGCACCCATGTATCAGTCGGCAAAGACGTTTCACTGCCTGACAATAAACCCACGACATTTCATTAAAGACCTGAAATAATAGTCTAAAGCCATAATAGCGTTGTTCAACACTAATCGATTCTTGGACAAAGTATATAACTCATTACTTCCTCTTTTATGGCTCGGAACCAAAATATCCCCGCCTAGACCTTTTCTCGAAGCGTATCGTCGTATTTTCGAACCCTCATAGCTTTGGTCTGGATAATAACAGAGAGCCCAAATTCGTAGAATAAGATGTAGTTACCAGACTAGTGAAACACACTAAGTTTCATTTATCCAGCTTTTAGACTTTAGATTTTGTTAATACCTGAAATAAGTCGATTTCGATACTCATGATCATCAAAGCCTCCGTCATCAAAACCTCTAGGATACTCAACAAGGATCTCCACACAAACATCGCAAAAATCTGAAACTTTTACCATCCAACCCCCCATAAAGGGGGTGCAGGTCTTTTTTCTGCTGAGCTACTTCCAAAAGTTACCTTCTTTACCCGACTACGCCAGAAGGAAGGGCCGCCCGGGGTGATTTTTCTTTAAACTCGCTCATAATCTATTGCTTCTATGGAAAGGTTGTTTTGTTCTACTTGAAGTTAACAAACAAAACAATCTTTAAAATGAAGTAAATATAGTTATACCGTATTTAAGAAACTAAAAAGCATTTTTAAGCTTAAAAGTGCGGAATTGTATGGAAGAAGAAATTTAAAAAAAATACGAGCTACAGACCAAGGCCGGACCATGATTTTCTGGCTGCGTTTTAGATGAAAATTTGATTTGCGACTAAAATGTCAGGTTTAATCAGAGATTGTTATTTCGGTTAATAAAGTGTACATGTTTTTATTTACTTTTACTTTCACAACAGTCAGCTATAGTTAAATATAGTCGGTTAACAGCTAAGTACCACCCTGATTTATCGCCTATTGGAAATAATAAGCCAACAAGGAAAAGAGGCAATGGTAGAGAGTATTCTATGAAAAAAAGAATAGCTGACGCACAAGAAATACACCCCGAGAAAAAATAAAAAAACTATAGCAGAAATGAAATCACACCAATACCATTTCATGCAAAGAATGTTGCCAAGACATGTGGAGCCAAGCCCCTAACTCTACAAGCCCTAAATTTTTGACTATACTTTTTGACCAAGATGTAGTATTTCTAGAATTAGGGGTTGTAAAGTTAGGGGCTTGGCTCCACATGAGATCTCATAACTTTTTAACGGTGAAAGCGGTATAATCTTTGAATCTTGGCAACTTTGTTTATATTTAATGTTTTTGGTGAGGTTCTTTTAACTCTTTACAATATACTTAAAACTTCAAATTTGGCTATTAATGTGTTACACCAGCTTTTCGCTCGTAAAAGTAGGTATGAAAATAAAAATTTTTTTTTACCCATCTATTAAATGAATAAAATAATTTTTATTTATAATAAAAAATAAAGTACAAAGAAATGAGCCATCAAGTAGATTCTTTTGAAAATCCTTGCAGATGGTGTATTTATTTTCTCTGTCAGTCATCGTAGGAAAAACTAAAAACAATTTTTTTCTTATTTAGAAAGGTGCTAGAATGTAGCGTAGGAAAGTAATACTCAAAAAAAACTTTTTTGTAGAAACGACAGCTGTTTAAAAAAAACTCTGATTTTTAGTGAAATTTCGAGATTAAAAAATGTATAACTTATGAACGTGGCAACCAATCCTACAGTAGACAATTTCAAAATGCGATATTTCGGCGAAACATTTGAGCTAACTCAACGGCATTTGAAAGAGGAAGACTTGTACTATAAGATCCCACACATAGTTTTTTGAAAAAAAAATCGCGGTGCTACATAATCTTAAATATGTCAAAAAACAGTGTTTTACTTCTAGGTTAGAATATCTCAAAAACCTGACGTAAGAGAGCAATTCTGAGTCCGGATTCGGTTTCAGCGGGAAAAATTACCTCGGAAACAACTATTCATTGTCCAGGGGGAAAAGTCTCGCAGGCCTGTTTTATTTATGGTTTTGTTATTATTGTTTTATTAATATTTAAAAGCATAAGATATTTTTAATAACACGTTTATGAAATAAATAAACAAATAAAATACTATGGTAACTTTGAAACGTAAAAATATTTTGTTTTTTCGGCCTTTACAATAATTTCCCTATATAGGGTATTTCGCATAAGGTGTGCCAAAATAAGTAGTTAAATAGATCTCACCTAGCAAATAAAAAATTTTATGGCAGGAGGAGCGGGGCGACCTAAACCATTTGGGAGTTACAGGGTGCTTCATAAATCTGCATTTTTCATTTTGTGCACATCACTCTTTTATTTTTATCTTTTGATCTACCTAACGCAGCGACATGAAACGAACGCTAAAAAATTAAATACCAAATGACCTTTTCAAAATTGTCAACAATGCTGATCTAGCTCTTATCATTGCAGGTACAGTCACCGCCAAAATTGAAAAAAGAATATTTTACGATTACCTCAAATTCAGCATTTTTCCAAATTTTCTCCGAATATGCACAAAATATGCACAAAATTTACAGTTGACCCGAGTGAATTTGCGAAAAATCAAAAATAAACTTTTTAGTAACTCAAGCGACGTGAGAAATATAACAAAATTTCTCAACATGATGAGCGTTTCTGATAAAGAAAAACTTAATTCCTTTGGCTCTTCCTCGGGATTAGTTTTTCTTTTGCTGCTGGACGCTTTCACACGAAACCGAAAACTAAATCTTATGCCAACAAATTTAAACACCGATCTGGACAGCTGTATCATATTTTGATCACTTAACTGTCACACCACTTTTGCGGTAAAATATTTGCAAAATACGCACAAAATTTACACTTCACCCGAGTGAATTTGGCTTAGATTTAGATTTCGCGTCCAGCAGCAAAAGAAACTCTAACCCTTTAGTGCTGCTGTTGAGGAAGAGCCAAAGGAGTTTAGTTTTTGTTTATCAGAAACGCTGATCATGTTGAGAAATTTTGTTATATTTCTCACGTCGCTCGAGTTTATAAAAAGTTAATTTTGGATTTTATTTTAGCCCATCTTATTACCTTTCCAAAAAGGTACAAAATGTCTAGGTAGAGCAAGGATTGGAAAAACCGCATCCTTAGAAATCCCTGACTGCCTAATTACTTTATTGCACTTTATGTAGGGAATTATTTAAATAAACAAAATTTTTCAAACAAGAGGTCGAAAATGTTTGTTTGGGGTGCACAGGTAATTAGTTTTAATTATTGTTGAAAAAAGTTATAAAAATGTTAGTGTGGTTTTCTTTTATTGCCGATATTATTTATAACATTATTATATATATATAACATTATTATATATGTTAGCCAGAGGTAACACCCACGTTCTGTTCTGTTACTAATACCTGATGGAAATTGTGTTATTAAATAAGGTCATTCAGCAAGGATATCGATCATAATTGAAAAACAAATCGATAAGTAGGTACGGGTGTTTTTAGGGAAAAATTATTAAAAAACGGTATAAAAAAAATTTTATAGTACACGGAAACGAAGAAGAGGCTGTAATTGACGTGCACCCCAAAGAGTGGTATCTTCATGGACTTTCCGAAGATTATGAGAAACCGAAAGTGTAACTTCAAGCAGCACGAAATTGCGATCTGAAACATGGGAAGATTCTGCCGACGTCGAGCAGCAAATAATCACCATCGTCAAGGAAAACCATGAAACGAACCACAGAGGAGTCCCAAAACGACTAGGAGTGTCTTTTGTTCAAGTTTGAAGGATTATTCATCCAGCAGGGTGACGTTCATATTATCATATCGCAGTCCAAGGACTACTGGAAGAAAATTAAAAATTGTCATTTGCGTTCTGGAATGCGACATTGAGAACGGGGCATTTCTGGGCCGATTTCTGAAAGTCACATAGGACAAGTGGACCTCCTTCCATCCCAAATTCTGTCCAATGTTTGGCCTGGTATCATCGGCACCCATTTAAAAGGACCAATAATTTTGCCGCAAGTGCTGAAAAGACAAATTTATGTGGATTTTTTGGAAAATACATAAAATCTATAAGAGGACATCCCGCTGGATAATGTTAGGGCAATGTTTTACCGACACGCTGGAGCCCCAGGACGTACTGCCAACTTTGCGAGGCAATATTAAATGAAAAATTTCCTGACCGCTGACGAGGTACACCGATTCCTTGACCTGCTAGAGCTCCAGATCTTACTCAATTGACTAGAACTCAAAATCTTACTTTTTTATGGAAAGCAATGATGGCTGAAGTTGATTCAAGGTCTGGTAACAATAAGACGAATTAGTTAGCAGAATTGAGACTACAGCGACGGAAATAAAGGAGAGGTTGGCTGCAATACACCTTAAATAGAGAATTAGAAGGAGTTTATTGATATGCAAACTTTCAAACTTTCAAAACATCAAACTTTCGTAACATCATAGCATTAATTGTAAACTTTCAAAATATCATAGCATTAATTGTAATAAGTTTCGAATTCAATAAAGAGCATTTTAGGATTAATTTGAGTTTAATTTCCTTAAATTGCAGATTTTTCAATTCATTTCAATTTGCCAAAGGTTTTCTACTTATAAATTTCTACATCCTTTCTCTGCCTGCACATGTTGCACCTTTTTGGAAAGGGTATAAGATAGGCAATCTAATAAAAATATAAAACAGGTGTATTAGATAATTACATGAATTTGAGAAAATGCTGAATTTGTGGTAAGTTAAAATATTTTCTTCACTTTGGAAGTGACTGTACCTGCAATGGTAGAGGTTAGATCAACATTGTTGACAATTTTGAAAAGGTCATTGAGGTAGTAGTTTTTTTGCGTTTGTTCGCAACGTCAGATCTGTATATGGGTCCCTACGAAAACTATTTTCATCTGCAGCTTAAACGCTCAAAGTTACTCGTGTTCTGCTTTTAAGATTCTTATTGATTCCGTTCGTTTATCAAATTGGATTCGGTATCAGCTGGTATTCTGAATGTGGCTTTCATTTCCCCTGTCCGGTATTTTTTTGGACTACCACTATTCGATCATATATCTTCCGTTTATAGGTCTGTTTCGGGTTGTCCTCTTGAATGTTACTTGAAATTTCATCCAATAATTTTTCTGTGCAATTTAATTGTAATCGTTATTCCTCTTAATATAGCGAACGCTAGTATTTCGTTTGAATATATTTAAATTCTGTGTTTATATTTAACCGAAGTTTAGAAGTTGAAGCCTTTTGTTAAATTAATTAGTATATTGTTTAAAATTAGTGCCATTAAATTAGCCTCTTTCTTCATCTACACCTACACTTAGTTTTAAGATATATAATCTTGTTAGTGTAGTGTTTCAATAAAATTATTTGAATTAGAAAATAATGAAAAACATTAAATCAAGTTTCAAAAATTACACTGGTTCTTAGTAGTCTATAGTAACTTACATTTTACAAATATTCGTGTATTTACTATTAGTAGATAACTGGTAAAAACACAGTCTATAGTGTGGTCGTCCTAGTCGTGATAGGAACCATCGAATGGAAACTATCGCACCATTCGATGATTTCAAAATGTTCATTCATTTGATTTTCCTATTAATACCTTTCATTACTATTTTCGTTCAGTAGTTGAATGAAATTTTCCCGGTTGCGTAAAAATATTTAGTAATTAACCGCAAAAAGTTGATTTGATTACTGAACGATTTCTTTCTGTTTTGTTTGATTTGTGTGCCGAACATAACTTACAGACAGTCTTCAGGTTTCATAGAGATGAGTGTGTGTGAAAGCTGAGAAATTATGATACATGCCACTGCCACCACAGGGCATGCGGTTAGGAATCGTATAGTAATATTAGTAATTAGTACCATAGAGCGGTAATTTATTTTTGTGATTACAAACAATGAATAAACGAATAAAATTATTCGATAGTTCAGTTACTAACTATCGATAGTTGGAATCATTCGATAGTTCCTATCACTAGCCAACTTGCCTTTTCCTTTCTTTTTACCATGTGCGAAATTCTCGAATAAGTTCTGGTGATGATTCATTTTATGTGGTAGACAAACAGAGCCTTATTCAAATGCAAGTAGAACTAGAAGTATGTTTAACTAAATGTTTATCCAATTTTGGTTTCACACACAAATTACAAAATCAGATTCTAAACCACACTCAATAAAAACAAAGATTCGATCCTGACACACTCAAATTACAAAATCAACAAATTGCCCCAAGTATAAGGGAATCCTTCCAAGGGATCTATCCAAACTAGTATTAAAGGAATACCTTATGGTTTGGGGCGTAAAACTTATTTCTTTAATTTTTAGTTTTGTATTTTACGGGTTTTTTATATATATGATGTTGCCAAAGCTCAGGGGATGTCCTATGATGCTAAAGTACAGGCTTTGCAGGAAAGGAATTAAGGGTGAGGGAAATGAGTTAGGAGGTTGAGTGCAGGAGGTGTCGATGTACGCCTCGTTTGAAAGTTTCGGGCTCATATGACGAGGGAAAAACAGAAGATGGTAAACTGTTCCACATTCGTGTTGTTCGGCTCAGAAAAAATTCTCGAAATTTGGAGAGTATAGAGGTGGGAGCGACTTGTAGCTGGTGTATCGCGCGTTGTCATGCATCTACAAGGGATCGGAATAGCAATTTCGTTAGAACAATTTCCATGGAAATAGCGATAGAAGAGTGAGAGACAACCGACATTCCGTCGATGCTCTAGAGAGTCAAGCCCCTTAGAGATTGAGGAGTCGCCAATAAGTTTAATAGCCTTACGCTGGACTTTGTCTAACGCGGACAATGCGGTGTGTCCGGCCGCTGCCCAAATATGGGAATTACATATATTCAGGTCTAGGCCTAATGTGGGACTTGTAGATCAGCGCTAAGTCAAGTGGGGAGAAATATTTCTTACATCTCTGTAGAAACACAAGCATTTTATCGCACTTTTAGCGATTGCAAATATATGATCAGTCCAGCTAAGATTGCTGGATATCTCAATACCCAAGATGTTTAGGGAGGGCGAATTGGGTATATTCACTCCTTTGACTGAAATGGGTTGAGGGTGAACTGGGGGTTTTTTTAGGGACATTAAACAGCATTGAGTTTTGGGTGTAACACGATTTGCTCTTCCCTAAGCGAGGACCATAGAAATGTCGTTGTTTAATTATCTAAACATGCATTCTCGATTGTACGCGAAATCAAGGGTGCTGTCGTAGGCAAAACTATGAATAGGATTGAGAGTAAGGGATAAAAGATCATTATTAAAAAGAAGAAATAAGATTGGTGAAAGAACTGAACGCTGAGGTACACCGGCATTTACTTCGTAGGAATCAGATGTAACTCCGTCAATTACTATACGGGTTGAACGGTCTGACAAAAAACTCTCTATACATAACGATTTATTATGTACATTGTAGTAGTAGTGCCTTGATAAAATTGTGTTAAATAAGTCAATAAAATATATAAACAGAGTTCCTCCCCTGCTTAGAATAGAAGGCATAATAGAAAAGGAGCAGTATTTGAAGATTTTGCGGGATGATTTTCCAACCGCTATTGATCAGTTTGGTATTAACCTCAGTCAGATTACACAGGTCTACAAAAAATGAGGTAATGATTGTTGTTGAAGTAGTTTTCTGCGAAGAATCCAAATCCGAGGTCAGAATTGGGCCACCACGTCGGGATTTTAAGATATTTGAGGTTATGCACTAAAAAAATCGGTTTTTTGCTATTTTTGAGGTTACGTACAGGATGCACAAAATTTTGTTGGTCGTTTTTTTTTCTAGTTGTATCATTTACTACTACTCTTACCCTTCAATTTAAGCTATGGAGCGGTCAGTTACCTTTTTTTCTTGCAAAGTTACGACCATTTTAAGTTATGAATTTCATACTTCATATGCATAAACATAATAGAGTGAGTCATGTGGGGCAAGAGTGCGCATTTTATAAATAATAAATTAATTAATTAAAACAAAGTAGTTTGTTTTAAGGCTTTATTAATTTAACAGTTCCAAGAAACCAAATCAAATTTACTTACTTGTAATTCTGAAAAAAAAAAACTGTCGGAATGCGTACACTTACCCCAAAATGTGCGCAGTAGTCCGGGTAAGTGTCACAGTTGTAGCAACTGTGACATTAGTTTATTTAAATATAGTTTAACTTCATATATATTATTTTTTCAGTGTTTATATATTAAATATATACCTATTCTTTCATTTATATATTATTCATTCGAAATTTTATCGAATATGCTCAAAGTGATTAACATAAATTAATACGAGATTATCTTCAACTTACGATAACAAAATCTTAATCATCAGTACATATGTATATTACATATGAAAATACCTTTTTGATAACTAGTGCACTGTTCGTTCCGCCAGGTATGACATAAGCTACATTGAATCCAATCCTCTGTAGGTGGATCGACATACATATCTTTCGCCACACAACGCGCAAAATTAATCATTTTCCTTAGATTCTAGTTTTTTTTCACTAGACTTAATCTTAGGAGTCTTATCTTTGGTAGTGTCATTCTTCTTTGTTTTATTCTTAGTATTTTTAGTAGTTTCGCCTGTACAGGCTCTTTCTTAACACAAAACCGAAAATTTGTTTAAATGTCTATTCCAGTAATATTTACCTTATTAGGTTACCGCGGTTTCGCCTCACTCCCGTAAGCATCTTCAGACCGACTGAGCCAACCACATCTCTGAGCCATCACATCCATGGTTGAAGGAGCGGTGAATTCAACACTGGGTGATCATTCAATGTCTCCAAACTATGGACCCTGGATATCTTATTAATTTCCAGGGTCTCAAGTGCATCAATTTTATACCCCTTATTGATTACATGTTTTCTTTATTTTGACTGTGATTTGTTTCAATAATATGCTTAAAGAAGCTTGAAGTGGGTCTGGTGTGGTGTTCTTTAATACGGGTGGCAAAGGATCTTCCTGTTTGCCGTACATAGTCGGCTGGACATATTTCACACGTTATTTTGTAAATACCATTTAATTTGCTTTTATCCTATTGAGTGGTTGGTTTTAAAAGCCTGCCGAGATTTTGATGACAATAGTGCGCTGAACTGATGCTTAATTTCCTTAATTCTTTTCCCACTTTATCTGAAATACGGCATATGTAATTTCGCACCAGTTATGTTTTTGCATTTCCTTTGGGTTTCATTAGCCTTGGGTTTAGCTATGGGCTCCCCACTCTCCCCTCTTCTGGCTGACATTTATATGACCGAGATTGAAAAATTAATATTTAAAGACAAGGATAAAACGTCTAACATTCTATACTGGAATTGGTATGTCGTAACATATAATGCATTTAGAAAGGGACTAACCGACAACTAGACAAGTTCTTGACCTATTTGAACTCTATTTGCAATTCAATACAGTTCACAATGGAAATAGGACACAACAAATCTTTAAACTTCTTTGACCTAAATATTGAAATAGTAGAAGGAAAGCATAAATTTGGCATTTATAGGAAGGAAACCTGTAGCGATAACGTCATCCCAATTACCTCAACACATCCATGGAACCAAAAACTAGCTGCCTTTCATTTCATGCTACACAGCCTTATACGGATCCCTATGGATGAATCTAAGTACCAGAAAAAGCTAAGAATGATTAAACAAATAGCTAGTAATAACTGTTATGGGTCTGAATTGATAAATAATATACTAAAAAAAGAAAGAAAGGAAACAGGTTAGAAATGTGGTGCGAAATTCCTTAAATCCTTACATAGGCCGTATTTCAGATAAAATGAGATAAGAATTAAGGAAATTAAGCATCAGACCAGCGCACTATTGTCATCAAAATCTCGGCAAGCTTTTAAAACCAAAAACTCAATAGGATAAAAGCAAATTAAATGGTATTTACAAAATAACGTGTGAAATATGTCCAGCCGCCTATGTACGGCAAACAGGAAGATCCTTTGCTACCCGTATTAAAGAACACCACACCAGACCCACTTCAAGCTTCTTTAAGCATATTATTGAAACAAATCACAGTCAAAATAAAGAAAACTGGAAACTCTTACACGTAATCAATAAGGGATATAAAATGGATGCACTTGAGACCCTGAAAATTAATAGACTATCCAGGGACCATAGTTTGGAGACATTGAATGATCACCCGGTGTTAAATTCACCGCTCCTTCAACCACGCTTTTTTTGGCTATCTTTTCTTCATCTTCCTTTTTTTTCTCCAATTTCAATTTAAAAGGGCTGTCAGTAGCAATAATTGATTTCTTACCTTTCCTTCGTCTATTTTGTATTGCGGAGTGAATTCATTAGACGGTATATCTACAGCCATTGGAGAAGCTAATGGCGTAGTCACTGCAGCTAAAGTCAGGTCTGTTACAGTACTCGAGTGTGTTGAAGCATACATAATCTTGAAGACGTTTTAGTAGTTAACTGTAATGCTGGAATCTAGAATGCTGGAACTCCGGATGATACAGCATAAGACATACTCGGCAGAGGATCTGATGTCGTTGAAGCATAAGAAGTACTTGGCAAAGGCTCAGGCGCTGGAAGTGCAGCTGATGTGAAAGATGTGAAGATCTGTGAGATATTTTGCACAGATGACGTAGATGGAAGATTAATATCAGTCACTGAAGCTGCCGTGAAATCTTCTTCTGAAAAAATATTCCTATCAATAAGCCATATTCCAGAAGTCTTAAAACCTGTAGTAGCATTATTAACTGTCGCAATTTTCTGAAAAGTCTCATTAACCAGATGGGCTACCTCTGTTTGTCCAATGAAACGTCATGGATTATTACTTAACCATTTGTCACACTCGTAAGCGAATTTGACTTTCAATGGTCCAAAAAATCCCCGATCTAAAGGGTGCATTTTGTGCCTACTGTGCGGTGGAAGGGTAAGTAAATGGATGCCATTATCACGACAATAATTGACAGCAGCCAAGGAATGGTGACTACTGTGGCTGTCCAATATTAACCGCACTGGATTTTCTTTAATGGGCTGCACTTTGACTTTAAAATGGTGAAAATATTCCATAAACAGATCTGTATTTATAAAACCAGAATCAAAAACTATTCCAACACTTCCTGGAGGTGCATTATTCAGTAGGTAATCTTTCATTCTTTTACGAGGGAATATAAAAGCTAGTGGAACGTAACTCCCCGTTGCACTCATGGCGCAAACAACTGTAACAGTTTGACCTCTTTCAGCTAAAGCTACCAACTTTTTACCTTGCTTTAATTGAAGTGACCTTCGGTTCCTTCTTTGGTACAGTATTGATGCCACTTTCATCCATGTTGAAAATTCGACTAGGCAGCAATTTATATTTATCTAGAGTCTTTATAAATTGTCGTAAAATAAATTAACTTGAGTTTGATTAATCCCCATTGCTCTAGCAATGCTAGTTTGCGTGGGTTGTCGTAATTTTAAATCAAGGTGTCTTTTTAAAAAACCATATACCCAATCACGCCCAGCCATCTTTGAATTTCTATGATTAATATGATTTATTTCAGCATATTCGTAGATCAGTGTCCGTAGAGTAGTCATATTGAGACCATAATGGAGATCATCACATCTTTTTTAATTATTATATATATATATATATATATATATATATATATATATATATATATATATATCATTTCCTTGTAAGTGAATGAAGCGAAAATCAGATTTTAACCGTTTCCTTAGCGTATTTTCTTTTATTCCAACTTATTCTGCATCTTTCCTTTTGCTTAAACCTTGAGGAATTAATATTGTTGCAGCATCAAATTGATCTTTAGTAACGATCTGTGTGGACCCTATTGCTTATTATTTCGAGGCATTTTGTTTTTTATTAAACGTAAGTTTTCAACCCTGAAAAAATAATATTCCAATAAATATTCAAAGAACTGTCGTAAGCGGGGTAAAAGTACTCATTGCAATATGCGCAGTCTTACCCCAGGAACTTATGCGCATACTTAACCCTAATCGCCTGTATGGAATTAACTTGAAATAACATATTATTGCGTCATTTTATAAAGTTATGTAATTTCAATCATCAAAAAAGATACAGTAATGAACATATCTGTATACAATAAGTAATAATTATCGCAACACAAACTTAAAAGTTTTTAAATTAAAAATTAGAAAATATCGTAAGATTTTTAACAACAAAATTTACTTACCAATGCTAACAAAACTAAAAGTAACTAAAAAAGTACGAAAAATGTAATGCTGAAATGCTTAAATTGTAGAATAACGAAAAATATTCTATACTTACGTATTCGTTTGTTTGTTTGTATATCCAAATTGGACCAGATGCAGCGCTTTAAAATTCCCCGCCAGGTGACGTCATTTTCACGGGTAGTACATCTATATATTGAAATCTTAAAGCTAGAATATCTCGGAGAATAACGGCTTTTGGGGCATATGGCAATGAAAAAATACACCTATAAAATATTTTTTCATTTACTTTTTGACATTTCTCGTACTTTTTTAGAGGCCGGGAGTCAATTTTTCACTGTATCCCGATTATCATAAAAAATTAAGTCAAACTTACATCGGGCACTCGTTCTGTGTCATCATCTCCGGATGAAATTGCACTTTCTTCTTCAGAAATCAGAATTTTGGGTTGACAGGAAGGGGCGGAAACAATTTATGAATTTGTGAAGTTACTTTTCTCAGACCCGTGTTTTTCGACGTATGATTCTTCTCCTTCAAAGGATTTCAACAATACTTTATATTTTTCAACTTGTCTAGCATTTTAACTAACTGTGGCGATATCTGAATCAGTGATGGGCATTATTCGAATAAATTTTCAATCAAATAACGGTTTTTTTTTAAAAATCTAATAAAAAATTATTCGAATAAATTTTTATTCGATTTTCAATTTACTTTAAGTTATTCGCAAATAATTATTTGTTATTTGGTGCTCCTTAATCCAATTTCAAATAATTATCTGTTATTCGATCGTTCGTTATTCGATAATCAAATAATTCTTCGTTATTTGATGAATAATTCTCACAAGAATACTCTTTAACGCGCCATTTGCAGTTTATTATGTTATGTTCATCTGTTCTAAGCAAAAAAGGCGTGCGCGGGCTTTCAAAAATAAAAAATTTACACTTACCATTGCTTTGCCACTATAAATTACGCATAATTTCAAAGCTAAGGGATGACATTTTCATTTGAAAAAATATGATAAATCAGGCTTCTTACAAGAATGCGTTTATCTTAATTCAAAATTATCTACGAATTCCGAAAATGGTATTACTGAATCCGAACGAATCGATAGTTTGACAGTTATTTGTACGAATTGAAAGAAATTTCTGATATTTTAAAAAAGCTTGAAAGTAGTGCAAAAACTGAAAATGTAAGTACTCATTTTGCCTTATTAGAACTATTTATATATGAATTATTTATGAAAGGTCAAAGATAACTACAAACAAGAAGCGTATGAACGGCTAGTAAATTTGCTTTCCGAAAGGCCGGATATTGCTCAAGGATTTTCAAAATCACGAAAAGAAGATGTTGCATTTTGGGAAAAAGTGCGACTTGAATTAAATAGTTTTGGACCACCAACAAAAGATACAAGTAGCTGGAGAAAAGTAAGTTAAATAGGATATACAACCCGAAAGAAATTATGAAAAATAGTCACAATAAAGCGTCTGAAGAACTTATACAGAAAAAAATTTCATTAAAACATCAAATACTACAACTTGAGCAGTCAAAGTATGAGTAGTAATAAGTACATATGTTTATAATTTCATTATAATTTTTTTTTATTTCATTCTGAAGGCATGAGGCCGTAAATATGAACTATTTATTAGTGAAGCAATAAACAAAGAACTGAAATGTATTATTGTTATAAACAGTTATGGCTGTAAATACTTCTAAGGTAGGTTTGAGAAAAATGGAAAACTGTTGTGTTCATTTTTGTAGATACTTGTGAAGTCGTTATGAAAATGTGCTTAATATTTCTTATTTGAATTGCGTTATTAGTGTACGTTGATGTAATTTCTTCACTGCCCTCCACCTCCACTATCAAAATCAACTAAGAGTTCGTTCGGAAACACAGCTATAGCTGACTATTGTCACTATTGCCGTTCGGAAATCACAATAGCTGACTATGTTTGATAGCTATTACCGTTCAGGAACTCACAATAGTTGACTAAATAGTCAACTATTCTTGACTCTGCTTAAACGACGAGCTAATAGTACACATACATATAAAACACATATAAATTCCCTTGAAAGTGAGAGATAAAATAATTCTGACGGGTTTTTTACAAATTGCGAAAATAAATAATATATTTATGGTATTAATGAAATATGGATGATGAATAAACAATTAATTTAATATTTAACAGTACGTTAATGAACCACGCTATAGAGAATACAAAAAAAAAACTCAAGAGTAATCCTCTAAAGTGGATAAATGGTTCCCTACAAATTGTTGTTGTTTGCTATCGTTATCTGACATTATATCGTAGCTGCAATTCAATACACTTGCGAGTGATAGCTCTGAGTATGTGATAACTATATATCGTTCGGAAACGAGAACGTATATAGCTGACTTTGACACAACTATTGCAATAGTTAGAGCTGACTACGGCTACGACTATAGTTGTGTTACCGAACGTGCTCTAAATCAATCAAAACTCAAACTATTTGACGGTAAACAGTTGATTTCGAAATAAAAATTTGCGTTACAATATGGCATCAGTAATTCCGGATCCGTTCGGATTGTAGAATACCATTTTATTCGTATTCGTAACGTAACTTTCTTTTCGTAGGAATACTACGACGGATCTTGGAATAGCCCTGAATATTCAGATCAAGTATTTTGTTAAAAACCAAAAAATATTTTTCAAAGTCAAAATTATTTTTTTTTAAATTCTTTTCGGAAAGTTATATTTTTATTCGGAAGGCCATGTAACGACCTTTACAAATCACTAAAGACCAACGTTCTACGGCAATGGTGACGATATTTATGAATTTTCAAAAAAGGTGTGATCACGAGAAAAAGTGCAAAAATGAAAAAGTTTACCACCCTGTAACTTCTGCACAACATTTTTTTTTAGAAAATCCTTTAGCCAATAATTACTTATACCATACCAGTAACAATAATTTGGTGAAGTTTGAACAAAACCGGAGACATCGAATTTTTTCATCTGGTACACTTGAGGAATTTTGCCCCTTATATGAAATATAATTTAATTTATAATTTAAAATGATCGTAACTTTGCAAGGTGACCGTTCAAAAGCTTATTTTAAAGGGTAAGAGTAGTACTAAATGATGCAACTAGAAAAAACTGACATCCTGCATATAACCTCAAAAGTAGCCAAAAAACCTATTTTTTTAGTACAAATATCTCAAAAAAAAATTCTACGCAGCAAATTACTTCGGAAATGACCCCAAGCTGCCCAACAGGAGAAGCTTGTAGACCTGTGTTAATTTTCCAAGAGGATGGTGACCTTTAGCACACCGCGAAAATTGTATTACAAAAATCGCCAAAGTAAATGTCCTAAATTGGCTGGCACAAGGCCTTGAAATGAATGCCATAGATTACGTCTATGCATTTCTCAAACGTCGGTTGGCCAATTATCTTAACTACTGAAAGGTGTTTTGGACTTATGGCAAAGCATTCAGAACGATGGCATTTCTGAAGAATTCATTAGAAATCCTTATCAGAGTATGCCTCGCAGGCTGGTCGAATTCAAAAAAAGCAAGGGCTTTTGGACCAACTACTACTTTGTTTGTCTTGAGTGCAAAACTGGCCAAGTGCAGTAATATAAGAAAAAACGCATATTTTTCATGTCCTAACGGTGATAATTAAAATTACAGTTTTACTGAAGAGAATTTAGGCTGAGAATATCCAAAAAAAAAACAATTTATGGAGTTGTTATTTGTTAGTCAAATGGTATTTCTAAAATCTTGAAATACTTGGCCAGTTTTGCTCGTCAGTGTAAAAAATTTAATTTCTCGTATTTGAAAACTTCTTTTCTAAAACTTTAATCCATAATCAATAGATTAGTTTTCAGGGAATAATTTAAATCCGTAATAAGCGTAATTTGTTATACTTACATACATAGTAAATAATTCTGCAAATTTACATTTAATAGCGCACATAAATGTTCTTCATTTTCATTAAAATATTCAAACTTTTCTTTCTACAATTAACTGAAATAGAAAAAACTTTCTTTTAACAATTAAAACAAATTTTTATACTTTAGGTAAAATTTTTTAATGAGAGTGAGACTGCCTGCTAAAGTCCTTGGTCTGAGGCCCCTTTCAGGGAATTGGGGCCATTTGCACATGTGAATAAAGTAGTCGAAAAATTATTTCTTTGAAAGCATTAATTTAAATTGAATTAAATAATCGAAAAAAATGAAATCATGCATCTTATTCGTCAGACTGCATAAGTTAATCACAATGAATCACCATTCCATGGAAATATCAATTCTGCGAAATATATTAAGGACACCAACAAATCGAATGCCATGTCGTTAATCCACGTCAATGTCAAAGTCACTATATTTAATTAATTACCTCCTGGAAATATTAGCTGACGTGACCTAATACTTTCGAATTTCAGGTCTAAGTTAGAAGAAAATGTGCTCAACCAAAATGCACAATGTTCATACCGAAAAGAGCATTCCGAATTCAATCCACGGAGCCCGGCTGGGGCTGTTCAAAAACTGTCGAATCTTAAAACAAATCAAGCTTAGAATGAAAATGAGCCCTGACTGCACACCTACATGAAATCGTCTGTCGTAAATTTCCGTTGTTCCTACAAATTTCGAAGCAATTTACTTTGTAACCTAGGCCTTTCGGGAGGCAGATGTCAGACAGTCCGTTAACTGCCCTTCTTACGCACTTTCCTCTGAGAAACCACTGTCTACTAACAGAACTCAACCCGAATGCCAAATTGGCTTTTGACTGCACCTAGAAAGTTTGCAATCAGATCACAGCCAACTAGGCTTCGAAAACGTTCATCAAACTCATAAATCGCCGTCCCAAGAAATTTGGAGCCGCTATGACAGAGAATTGGGTCGAAATCGATCACCCGAGTGAAAAACGAATGGGTACCTAGCTGAGACGCTTCTGGCTTTTCATTGCGAAAATTTGTCAGTGGTTGAAGGCATCGATCAAGGAAATTGCAGACCTGACGCCCGCCAGATAATGCAAGATTTACGCAATTTCGAGAGGACGTGCAGAGATGTCAGCACATTAGCTTGCCCGTTATTTTCACACGTACGTTCATTTGCAGTTTACGCTCCGTTTAACAGCTAAAGTGAGCCGTTCCCGACGTGGTGGACTGGACCAGAGTACCAGAACCAGACCCGACGTGTTCCCAACCAAAGCCCTGGCAGATGAGACGTGAACGTGGACGTGGTAGCTGCCTTTGGTTCGTGGACGTGATATTTTGATTGGGTCTCTTTCATTCATGAATTGACAGGCCGGGGGCTCCGGTGGTAAAACGTGCACTGTGCGATGTGGTTAACAAGCAGCAGGAGCAGGGCAGACAATTCAGGTCGTCCGAGCGGATGGATCTCGTCGATTTGAATTCATTTGGCATACGTCGCCTCACATTTGTTCGAGGCGAACGTGTCCCATCAAAGGGTCATTCCGGCAACAGTCTTCTTCCCGTGTTTCTTGAGGTGCCATCTCAATCCCAAGCCCTACCAGAGCTATCAAAAACGAACCAAGAGGTCTAGTACAACAGAGTTAAACGTATGTTTTCGCTTATGTACAGCTCTACTCAGCACGTTTTATGTACGCCCTACACCCACGATGCCTTCATTTTAGTCACATACCGACGCCAGTAGCAGAGGTCGGTAAAGCACGGAAGAGAGAGACAAAAAGCACGTACATGACTTGTTGATTTGTACAAGGCGTGGTCGCACCAGAATATCAAATAGCGGACGAGTATGTGCCTCCAAGAACTTGAGCAGTTTTTGAGCTTCGTTTTGCTCTCGTCCGCAGCGCTGTTATGTATTCGATGCCATTCGATAAGTTTATGCAGTCACGTCCCGCCCATTTACGAATACAGCCGAATCGCACCGATGCGTGACTCTGTTTAAAATGCCACTGGTGTGTTTAGTACATGACTTCCAGAGACGGAGTGCTCTCACCCGACCCAGCGCTGTTTTATTGTCGCGCACACATGCACGTTCCGGGGTTGCGGCGCACCATCAGCAACCAGCACAAGAAGTAAGAAGATCCAGCCCCGGCCATCGGCTCGGCAGCAGCACCATCATCCAAGTCAAGCAGTGGAGGCGCAAAAAGAGCGGCTGCCACCGTCTTTAGTTTCGTTTGTGACGTGAATTACTCTGCACGTTTCGCAGTGCTTTTGTTTTGTGTGCGCTGTGTGAGCTTTGTTGTGTTGTTGTTCCCTTTCCGGGACTCGACTCTTGAAACAGCTGACTGCATGTGTTCGTTGTGCAGGGAACACTTCAAGTGCGAACCAATTTGTATGAGGAGAATTCAGCTCCTACGTGTTCTTTTAGCGTTTCCGTCATAAATTCCTGACCGTAAGGAAAAACGAACAACTTTCGCCACCCTCATCAAATTACCTTATCGGGTGCCAGTGTTATCAAAACGTGTCGCCTTCCCTTCCGACCCAGTGATGTGTGTAGTTTGAACTATCGAATTCTATCGGTTCCTTAGTGTATGACCTTCAATTGCAATGAAGGTGTCCATTATTTTTTGATTGATATTCGCCATTGCAAACAAACATATAATTACGGAAACAAAAGCTATTGTGCTCTGTGCTGTGAATTAATTAAAAAATAGTTACTGTGGTGACAGGTGGTGTGAACGGACCCTTAAGTGATAATGCTACCCTATCAGGCGGTGGCAATGGATTATGCCGGCTACCAGCGTCAGGGATCCGGTGTGCCGGGCGGTCCGATGGCGATGGGATCGCTCGGCATGGGCGTTGGAGGTTCGCCCTTCACGCACTCCTGGTTGGTACCGACTCAGGACCTGTGTGCTGTACCGTACAAACAATTGCCAAATCAACATCAGAATACAACGATGCACTCTAACCAACAGTCACTTGAACCTGGGCACGTTTTATCATGATGTTCATTTAATTAATTTAATTAATTAACAATTTATCGGCTATGGCTTACATTAAGTTTTCAATTCTTTTTGAGTTTTTAGCTTTCTGTTTTGCATGACAATTATTTTGTTCGGTTTTTTGGTACTAATTCAAATTTGTTTCATTTTTATATTTTCTTGAACTTTTTTGTAAAATTCCAGGAATATTACAGAATACAGTTATTGCTCATCAAGTTGCTTTACATTGATTTTACTTGATTTTTCTTCCTATGTTTATTACTATTTATCTTTATACAGTTCTCTAGAAAAATTTAAGGAATCGAAGACAAGTTTCCGTTTCCTAAATTTGTGTACTGTTAAGTTCTTTGCGGTAAGGTCTTGACGGTGTCAACTTTTACATGTGATGATAAAAGCAAAGATCAAGTTTAAAAGTGCACTGTTTTTTACCAGCATTCATTTATAATATAAACTAATCTATTCAATCATTTAAATACCTTTTTTAGAACGCTTTCTTAGAAATTTAGTGTTAGTTTCTGTAAATGTAAGAGATTACCATTAAATCTAGATATTTTCCACGTACTGTGACACTAAATTATCCTGACAAATTTACTATTGCGAATACATTTATTTTATAAGAAATAATTTACGGCGTCGTAAGGATACCTTGCAGAGCTGTTTTTATTGAGTATAAAGGAATAAATACTTTTGACGAAAATATCAATTCCTTTACGTCCTTCTCGAAAAAGTATTGTGCCAATTCCTTTAAAATAAATGAAAAATACTTATTACATGCAGGCTTATTGTATTATGAATGCATTTATAACATGCCTGAGTTTTACCCTGGTAGTTTATTTTAGGGCATATCAACGCCTTATAACTGCAAATACGGTCGGTCCAATGCAATTGTAATGCTTTTTGTAAGGAGTATCATGCCTTGTAATGCATTTTTAATTTTTAATTTTATTTAATTAAAAATGAAGTTGTGGTTTGCTAGGCAAATAATTTCAGACCACTACGCTTGCAATTTTCACTCCTATATAGTACAACGTGTTAGACACACTATAAATATATACAGGGTGTCAAAATATGTGGGGTGATAGAACTCACCTAAAAAACAACAAAATTTATGGCAAGGGATGGGGGCAATCTCAACCGTTTGGGAGTTACAGCGTAACTCATAAACTTGCAAAAACCAGTGCATTGGACAAAATAGAAAATTCGATGTTTATAACGTATCAAAAATTTATTTTGAGATAGAGATCTCTCGCAATGCGAATACTAAAGCGCTACAAGGTGCGGGCCGATATGTCGGCTCTGGCACTTTTCGCCAGTGCAGCGAGGGCCGAAATATCGGCCTCCGGCAGTAAAAGGGTTAAGGTGTATTGTAGCCAGCCTCTTCCGTATTTTCGTCGGTGCAGTCTCAATTTTGCTTACAAATTCGTCTCTATTATTAACTGTCATTGACTAAACTTCATCTTTCATTGTTCTCCACAAGAAAAAGTCCAATGTGGTATGATCTAAAAATCTAGCAGACCAAGGAGTAGGGAACACTTCGTCCAAGCCTCCGGTCATGAAAATTTTCTTTGAGTATTGCTCTTACAATGATACCAGAATGTGCTGGTGCTCCATCGCGTTGGTAAAACATCGTCCATAGGTATGTCCTCTTGTAGATCTGGCAGTGTATTCTCCAAAAATTCTGCATAAGTTTGGCTATTAAGCACTTGCGGCAAAATGAATGGACTTATTAAATGAGTGCCGATGATACCATATGTATTAGCACAGTTGAACATTTTTCTGCTATGTTGTTATATCCGTCCAAACTTTTCAAACTGTGTTGATTCAGACGGTCGAAGTCTTTTCGACATTTTAATTGTTAGCTTAGATTTTATTAATAACATGACGAACCCGGAGGACGAAATCATCCTTCTAGGTGACTTTAATTTACCCAACGTTCAGTGAGTATTCAACGCTGATGACGACGACTACCTTTCCTTAAATTGTCTTGCTGTCAAAGACTCCCATTTCCTTGACGCCATCTCCTCCTCTGGTTTACACCAAATGAGTGCTGTAAAGAACTCTATGGGAGGGCAGCTAGATCTTATTTTTTCTTCTAATTCGAGTAACACTATAATCGAATCGGTTTCTCGTAACTTATCACCTGTCGACAGTTTACACCCGCCCATTTTCATTTGTTTCTGCTTCGATGGATCTTAGATCAGTTCGTTTTTGATTTTAAAAGGACGGACTTCTCTGATCTTGCAGATAGGATCCTCTTAATCGATTTCCCATCTCTATTTTATAATAAAGATATCGACGAATGGGTATCCGTGTTTTATAGTATGATTTACGATCTGTTTAACTCATATGTACCACTCAAGCTGTCGAGATCATCCTGCTGCTTTCCCCGTGGTATACTAGAGCACTTCAGGGCCTTAAGATTAAAAAAAAAATAGACTATAGAAAACCTATTTACGCTGTAAAGACACGTCAGCTTACTGTGATTTCGTCGATTGTTATGACAGCTTTTTAGCGTTGTCTTCATGGTTATACATGGACTACCTTGATAGTGTTCGCAATAACTTGCATAGTGACCCTCGTACCTTTTTCAAATTTGTAAATATGAAGAAGAAAACTGATAACTATCCATCTACAATGTGGTATTACGGGTCCTTCAGTTGCAAGGCGTCCGATACTGCCGATAACTTTGCGTTGTTCTTCGAGAGCGCCTGTTCTTCTAGCAATTTTACGCCTTCCCTGGAAGAGTTTGATCATATACAGAAGCGTCCTGCTGCCTCTATTCCTTTGCCCAATATATCTCGTGATATTATCATGGATAGTAACAAAGAACTTAAAATGGACTTTTCCTTTGGTCCTGCGTTCATGAGGTCCTGCTCTGACGCATTGCTCACTCCACTGGAACTGATCTTCAGCAAGTCTCTTCAGGCCGGTAGATTTCACACGCTATGGAAGAGTTCCTTTATAATTCCTGTTTATAGAACAGGTCATAAAAACTTCATTAAAAATTATAGGCCAATTGCGAAGCTTTCCTGCATACCCAAGTTGTTCGAGTCTGTTATATATTCACAGCTTGTGGGGCCGTGTAAGGGGTTAATATTGTCTAATCAACATGGCTTCCTGTCTGGTAGATCGACGAAAACTAACCTGCTTGCATTTATCTCACACATAATCTCTTCCTTTCAACAGGGTCTCCAGACTGACTGCGTCTACAACGGCTTCAGCATGGCATTTGATAAACTCCCTCACTCTGTGATTATGCTCAAATTTAGAAAGTTTGGTTTCCCGCCTTTGATGCTTGACTGAATCTCCTCATACTTAAAAGATAGGACATATCGAGTATCTTCTCGTAACACTTTATCTAGAGTCGTTAGGGCTTCTTCTGGTTAATTCTATAAAAAAGAATTTGGGGTAAAATAAGGTCACTCTTGTCCTACGTGGGTTGGTACCAGGCCAGGCATGGAGGTTATGAAATTTTGTGATACCATCCCCGGTGAACTGCGATTCAGCCGTACGCATAATTCAGCCTAGAAACGTCCCTTACTCCATGTCGAATTTCAGAAGCCAAATGCAAAATTCTAATCTTCCCTTGGAATCTGCTTCCAGGAGTCCTTGGGCTGGGATACGATAATACATATGAACGTAATTTTCCTCGGCAAATAAACCTGGGGCCACCTGGGAGTTTCACTTACTTACTTCACCGACGGCTTTACTATCCTTTCCGTCTACTATGCAATAAATGTAAATTATATCCACGTATTCCTCAAGAGTAAAATCTGCCAATTTTAAATAATTTTAGCTGAAGAGCTCCCGTAGTTATCGATTTGTTTTTCAACTGTGATCGAAATTCTTTTTAACTGAACCTCCAGGATACTTGGCTGTTAACACTGGTTTACATAAGCTAATAGCGCCAATAACATAAAATTACACTAACAATTTAATACATTTTTTGCTGCAGTAATTTAAATTAGTTACTTGTGTACCCTAAACAAATATTTTCGACCCTTTCCCTTAGAAATTTTTTTTATTAAAAGAATTTTCGACTTAAAACAAAATAATTAAGTAGTAAGGGATTTCTAAGGATACGGCTTTTCTAATCCTTTCTCTACCTTGCCATGTTGTACCTTCTTGGAAATGTAAGAATCTGGGCAATTTAATAAAGATCAAAAATACATCAAATGCATAAATTTCGGAGAAAACTTGGGAAAATGAACAAATTTTCACTTTTGGAAGTGACTATACCTGCATACGCAGAAGTTAGATCAACATTGTTAAGCTTTTCAGAAAGCCTATTGGGATAGTAGTTTTTTGGCGTTGTCACTGTTTGATGTCACTGCGTTGAGTAGATTAAAAGTTAAATAGTGATGTGCATCCATAAAAATATTTATTGAATCACCCTGTAACTCCCAAACGATAGAGATTGCCCCCTCCCCTCTTCCATGCAATGTTTTGTTTGGCTAAGTGAAATCTATCGCTCCACTTGTTTTGGCACACCATATCTAAAGCAACCTGCATAATGAAATAGCAATACCAATTTAAATGAAATATTATTTTGTTCCTGTTGTATACATCACAAAGTTATTTTTACTAGTTAATTTTTAAAAGTACAATTTTACCAGAGCCGGCCGGATTAAACTAAAGGTGAAAGACTCCACGT
Source organism: Leptarthrus brevirostris (assembly GCA_964036015.1). Classification (NCBI taxonomy): domain Eukaryota; kingdom Metazoa; phylum Arthropoda; class Insecta; order Diptera; family Asilidae; genus Leptarthrus; species Leptarthrus brevirostris. Next base: position 99,527,669 of record OZ038373.1, read on the forward strand.
CCGGAGAAAAATAAGTTTTTTGTGGACTCCTCAGAGAAATTAAATTTTTTAATTTGATGCTTTAGTTTTGCAAAAGTTACAAAACTCAATTTATTTCATTCAAAAAAATTCTAAATTGAATAATATGTTTTGCTTTTTGAAGGTTAATATTAAATTGAAAACAATCTAAAGCAATTTTACGTTATTTAATATGTATGTTATTAATTTTTATAAAAAAACTACTCCAATGTCAACTTAGGAGACGGAGTTAGATCAACTGGTTGAGCGGCCCGAACCATCATGCCATGGTTCCCGGGTGCTAGACCAGGTCTCACCGTGGGTTTTTAAAATTGAATTAAAATATCCACTCCGTCTCTGGGCTGTTGTCAAAAAATATTCCAAATTTCCAAATTATTACACTAAATCATTTTCATTTGGTTGGGAGTACTGATGCTCATGAAAAATAATATTGGAACTTTCCCGATTTGCTCCATACGTACGTTGGATTATAGATAATAATATCTGTGTTTTTTTTAATAAGATGTATAGATCTGTGCCATACAAACTGCTGAGCCAGTTCTGGATCTGGCACACTATCCGGCTCAAGGGAATTTAAAAAATGTCCCTTAAAAATAAAATGCCGCCAACTTCAATTTCAATGCAAATGTAATTTTGAGATGTGCAATATAGCGAAGGATATTAAACTAACAAATCACGTTATTTTACAATACGCCTAATGTACATATATCTAATGCTTTCTCTCTACCATTAGGCTTTGTCGTTGATAAAAAAATAAACTTGACAATGGCTAAAAATTGTCAAGCAAATTGGAAAGTTAGCTATAGTTTTATTTGAAAAATTCCCCTTATCGTTCTTTTAACGATCCATTAACCAATTCGTTTAAGAAAATCAATAAAACGACAAGTGTAGAAAACTCAAGTGAAGAATACTCTAGGTGAGTGTTTATTATTTAAATACATATTGCACCCGAAAAGAAAAAACGCCAAAGTCGTTCGGTAGAACGGAAAAAATAACAGCAAGAACAACTAAACAAAATTAAGGAACATCAAAAAGGACTCCAAAACTTTTTCAACTCGGGTTAAGACATGAATCAATGAAAAATTAACCTCATTATTCCTCTCCCAGTAAGTCTCCCCGTGCAACGATAGCGGTAGAGCGGGTAAAGATTCCTTGTTGTTGAGCTTCAGCTACTTCAACGATTTGCATGGACAATATTAAAATATTGGGAGATAAGCTTTTGAAAGTTATCACTAACGAAATTAGTGAAGCCAAGTGTTTTTCACGAAGTGTCGATTGGGCAGTTACATATCTCATAGGTATTGATCAGCTGACGAGATAAACAATTAAACGATCTTCAAGTAATTTTGACCAGATTTTCATTTTTTTTGTTTTCATTTCAAGCACTAGCTCTTTGGAATGTAAGTACCTTTGGACTGATCTTTCAAGAAGTAAAAGATCAGTCCAAAAGCTGTTATATTTTGAACAACTGGTGTCTGAAGTGAAAAATCGAAAAATGAAGGTCAAGTCTAAAATGGCCCGAAGGTCGTTTAAGTGTTAAAGTGAAGTGAGAGAACGTTTTCTTGTAATAATTCTTATAGAAAACCACAAAGGGGAAGGAAGTAACTACTACTTAAATTTTTTTTAAATAATAAAAAAGTTTGAGAGATCAGTCCTACCGCGGTATAGAGCAGTGATTTTCAACCACTGTCCCGCGGCACTGTAATGTACCGCGAGATTGTTGAAGTGTGCCGCCACTGCGAATATCCATATATAATTATTTATATAAAACAATTATAAACAGAGAAAGTTAAGTTACCCGCATACATAAATTTTACTACTGCATAATAACGTATCAAAAGAGAACCAAAACGTTTCTCCTTATTGACAGCCGGAATGCCGGAACTCTGTTTTTTTTGGATAGAGTGAGTCCCCCGATTGGTGCTGAGCAGGGGAGGGGCAATGAGTGAAATTGCCCCCACGAGCCTAGACCGAACTCAGTACTATTTATCGTTATAACCTGAACCTTAATTTAACCGATTATATACGGAAAGACCTGTATAGGAAAAATTACTACACTGAACCAGAGAAATCAACGTGTACTTTTTACAGTACAGGTAAAGAATTTACTTGATTTACAAATAACATTTTTGTTAGTTATTCTACAAAAAAGTAGAAATCTCTATTTTTCTGAATAATGAAGTATTGTCTAATTATGATATTAATTAATTGATCGCGATTATTTTTAGAATAGAATTAGATATTAATGTTTAACTGAACTGATCATATATTTGCAGTCAGTTTCTACAGGGATGTAAGAAATACTCCTTCTGACTTCGCGCTGATCTGCAAGCCTGACATCTCGTCTGAAATAACTCCCTTATTTGGGCAGAGGCCGTTCATACCACATTGTCCGCGTTGGACAAGTTTGAAAGAAAGGCTATTATACTTATTGGCGACTTCACTCTCTCTGAGCATCTGTGAAGCATCGACGGAATGTGAGTTGTCTTTCATTCTTCTATCGCTATTTCCAGTATAGTCTTCTGTTTTTCTCCCATCTTATGAGCCCGAAACATTCAATATACGCATACATCGTCACTTCCTTTACTCAAAACCTTTTACAGATTTTACAAATTAATTTCACCCTTTTGGAAATAAAATTCACACTTTCACAAATAGAATTCACCCTTTTGAAACTATAATTCATCGTTTTGCAAATCAAATACATTTGCAAATACATTATTTTAATAAATCATCAAATAATGTTTATAAGTTAGTAAGAAATCGAAAATTTTAGTACAAAGAGTTATTTTATATATTTATTTTAAAATAATTACATATTTATTGAAGTCAGTAGATATTAATATTTATTGCACAAAACTTTATTTTGGAAAAGAATTTTTGCGATGGGGTTCAGCATTGAGGAACATGGTGATAGAAAAGGTATAGTGTACTTTGTCTGGCCCGAAGAGCACGCACTTTCTGCGTGTTGCGAATACCTGTGTCGTCCAAAAGTAACCAAACTTCCTCCAGATTAATAGTTTCGATTTCTTAATAATAAATAAACATTATTTGATGTTTTTTAATATAATATATTTGCAGACGTACTTGATTTGCAAAAGGATGAATTCTATTTGCAAAAGGGTGAATTCTATTTGCTAAAGGGTGAATTTAACTTGCTAAAAGCTGTAAAAAATTGGTTAAGAGCATGTTGGACCCTCTTATGATAGGGTTCCGTAGAGTTATTTCTAAATTTTTCATAAACTATTTTGCTACAGTGTTCGTTATAGTTTTCATTGAAAGTACCACCTATAGGCGACATTCAGGAATTTTTGGAAATATTTTGCCTGAAAAAAATCAAAACATACTAAAATACTTTTGCATTTTAGAAGTCCTATTTAAGTAAAAAAAAATATTTGTTAAGCACACTTATCACGATATGAGAGGGAAGTCTTGCAAAAATCTCATCAAATCATTTTTGGTAACGCCCATATACCAAATTTAATTTCAATAAGCTTATAAATGAGGGGATGGAAAAGCTGCGGACATACATACGGACAGACCGAAACTAAAGTGGTCCGTAGTAGGCTGCGGAACTAAACCTAAGCCGCACCTAAATAAGCGCACGGATGAAGTGAAACTTCTTTCGTTTTTGTTAATTAATAAATTTAAATTAAGCAGGTGAAAAGTGTAATGAAAAACCTTAAATCAAGTTTCAAAATTTACAATTTATTAGGATGCCTGGAATGGAATGTGTTTTACTTTTTATCTCTGCAACAATGACGCAAATGCAAATTTTGGGATTTTTCAGCTAAGTGTCAACTAATGAAACGCTTTCATAACATTATTGTAGAGCAAAAGCGTCGTTGGGAAAATTGCGTGTTCAGAAGAAGAATTACTTAACAATCAAATGTTAAATCGCAATTTCTGAAGAATTGCAAAATCTTAACTTACGGTCATACTTCAATATTTTAAAGATTTTATGAACTTTCCGGGCAACCCAATTTTAAAACAGTCTTTTTTTGTAAGTCCATAAATGCCTTCATCAATACTACGATGGTCGTTAAACAAAATAATTACCTCGATAGTCAGCAAACTCGACGGTCACGCGGAAGTTCAGTTTATTGTGTTCAAATTCATAAAATATTTTCAGTTTAAGTAAACACTTCAGATCTGTGAATCGATGCGTTGTCTGAGTGAAATAATAACTATAATATTATAAGGCTATGGTAGGTGGAGTAAGTGTTTACTTATTGGTCTTCTTTTCTGCATTCCCAAGTTGGAGCCACATCGCCATCCCCAGTTTTAAGTCCCACCGGTTGGCATTCCATCCCAGAATTCCCAAGTTCGAGCCACATCGCCGTTCCAGGTTTGAGCCCCACCGGTGGCACCTACCGTTGTTTTCTGCTGGCAACAGATTACAATAAAATTGCCATTAGAAATTGCAAAGTAATGTCAGTGGTTCGGCATTCACCTTAAATTGTAGGTCCACTGCAATCATTGTCTCGAATCAGGTGAAGTTTTTCTTCCACCTAATGCACCACAAGGTGTTGCAGGAACCAGAGGGAAATGCCATTTGTATCACAAGGTTTAGTAGTTCTTACCTCCTTTAAATGTGAAACTTTTTTCTATAGGTACTTAACACTTTCCTTCCTTAAGCTGAGCGATTCCATTTAGTTTTAAACTCGATATTACGACTTAATATATGAGTAGAATTCTTTGCCATGGGTCCCGGGTTCGAGACCAGATCTCCCCGTGAGCTTTTTTTAAGAAATTAAAAATAATCCACTCCGTCTCTGGGCTGTTGTCGAGCTCGCAGCAATGCAAAAACAAGACTTTGAACTTTCCTCACTTCCCTTACCCTAATTCCCTTCCGGCCAAAACCATGCTAACGCATCAAAGGGTTGTCCCCTAGGATTTAACCACATGGTATTAAAAAAATATAATTTAGTAGATTAAGATCGTTGAGGTGGTTGCACTGATTCTGTACGACAGATAGTCAAGCACTCCCTCGCGCTTTTTTATTTTTGAACAATGAAGTCGTTGGTTTCCTGCATCGGCTTCTGTTTGAAGTGCAGTGTAATATTCTCTTCGTATGTTGCGGATGTTAGCTTGCTGTTAATGAATATGCTGCGATTAGGTGTTGTATTGCTTGGGTGGTATCTGGTGAGACAGAGTGTCCACACTGCACAGTATATGCTTTTGTCCTGCCTTGGCTTGAAGGAGGATCTTCAGTCGGCAATTCCCTTACAAAAAGGCACTTTATCCATATAAATGACACATTTTGTTTTTAAAGAAGTTAATAAAAAAGCATTTGCGTTTCTGTTACAAACGTCAAACCGCCAAATATTTGTTATTGGAGACCTAGTAGTTCATAGCGCTTTACGGCACCGAGACAAGACCGATATTTTAACACAACTTCGTCACGGTCTCGTCAAAATGAAGACGATCTTGCTCTCGTTGCAATCTCGGTCCCATTGCGCTCTCGGCGAGATAAAGAGAGGGTATTTCGGTTGGAAACTGGTGAACGAGGACAAGTGGTATAAGTTAGGTTAGAGTGGCTGCCTAAAACACTTAGGCCAAAGAGACCCATTGTGATACCACAGTTGAGGCTGTGTTTTCAGACCGAGCTAGTTCCCTGTCACCAGTGGAATCTAGTTCTGGGGGAGCCAATCTACAATATTGGCCGTGCTAGCAATTCGTATATAAGTGTATTATGCATCATCTGAGCTTTGGTATTATCATGTAAAAAACATCAAACTAACAAACTAACTTAACGATTCTTCCTGGCCAGAGTATATCAACAGTTTGAGATGTGATCACTCACTATTTGATTTCGCCTTCCCTTAAATGCTAATTTTGAAATAAACCATTTCCCGCTTCACTTCTTGATCGTAATCCGATGCTTAATAGCCAAAGGTCAGTTACACACACTCATCATTCCCAGATGTCTGGATGTTGGCTGCTTCTTAAGGCGTCATGGGCATCACCCCGAGTACATTTATACAGCCCATAGACTTTTTGGTTACCCAGGGGCACCGCGGATAGGTTGCATCCGATTTCGAACCCAGTTTCCAAAAGCATTTTGTAATATCGTAGAGTAATGCTTTGTTAAATGCATTAAATAACTTTAGTAAAGCTCCAACAAACCTAATTTAAAGCAATATTACTTAATTGATTAAGAAATATTCACAAATTATCTACTTGTTGATGTAACTAAAAGCGGCTATTCAAATGACAACTATATTCCATAACAAATTCCACATTAATCAATTTTCGAAACAATGTTAACAGCAAGCAGGACAAAATGCGGTCAGTGCTTGTATAGTTGTTGAAATATCTCATATTGAATGAGCTGTAAACCGCAAAGCTTTATCTATTCAATTCAACGTTGAGAACTAGTTCGTTTTCTCTATGAAGAAGTCATAGGAAGTTTGCAGATTTGCAGATTTCCTCTGCCTTCTGGCAAATTGCTTTCTGAAGTACACCTTTGGGACCTGAGAAAGGGGTTAACAAGAAGGCCCAGCATTTAGTTCCAGTCAATTGGCTAATTCATCTTTGCCAGTGCGGAAGGAAAAGTTCTTTGCGATTCCTTGGATGGGAAATTGCAGCACCAAGTCGGATCTTTTAAAATCAATTTGTCAACAAGAGCAATTTGCTAATTTGACACAACAAGGCGGCCTGAAGTCTCATTTGTCACTCATCAGTGTCTTACCCTCCCGAACAATCGTGGACCATTTTTCATGCAGTCTTGCCTATATCGAGACTCCCATATGGTTCTTCAGAATAGGTACGATGTCCCTTCGTTATATCGAGCAAGTTCTACTTTTCTTTCTCCGTGTAATTTATTTTCTTCCAATTTTTCATTAAGTCGAAGACTTTGTTATTAATTTTTTTTCGCCTTTAACTTCACAGTTGCTGAGTTTCTGTCTTTTGGTTTGTTTCTCGCTTTTTTAAGAGAGTTTGAGTGCTGGTATTGCCAATGGGTGGAAAAAATCGAAATCGATCGAGAAATTGGATTCAATGCCTCGAATCTCTTTAATTCATTCAACTAGGCGTGAAATTAAAAAAAGTACAATATGCGATGGAATAGTAGTTCTGGAGAATCGAAGTGTATTATAGACCTATCGGTGACTAGACTGCTCTTTAAAGCCGACGAACAAACAGGCTACACCTACATAACTAGAGAACAGTGGCACCGTGTCGAAAAGCACAATTGGACTTCATCATCAGGGTCCACTTTTTACCTCTTTCGAGACGCAATGAAAAAAAAACGATTTTCGCAAGTCATCTAATGTGGTTGCGGACCATCAAGTCTAGGTGATTAAATTTCAGGCAAATGTGCTGGCATCTGGGTCTACGGTAGCCGCGGCCAATTGGTGTAATAGATCCTCTGCTAGGTCAATAGCTCGCATTTATCACGGTAATGTAGGTATGACTATTCGTGCATGGTTTATACCGTAAGCTTAACTGGGAACCGATAAATGTGATTTACGCGAATTCAGATGAAGAGTTTTGGGAGCGAAACCTGAAGTTACTTTAGAAAAGTTAAGGTTCATCATAATAGATAGAGATGATAACCACTAGAAAGCTATTAGCATGACTTAATTGTGTATATGAAAAACTGCTTACAATGCTTACGATTATAGTTGAACTTCTAACAGCCATTAATGAAAACTTCTGGTCTGGTTGCAAAATCAGGCAACAGTTTATGATAAAAAGGCGATGTAGGCTGCTTAGATAATGCCAGTGGTTCGGAATCCACTTTAAATTGTAGGTCCACTTTTCATCGTTGTCTCAATCGTTCCTCTCCCGCCCCATAACCCAGAAAGAGATCGCAGGATTTGCTCGTGGGGGGCTAGCTATAGAGAGCTATACAAAGAAAATTATCAAAAAATGGATGTAGGTACATAAAATATGATAAAATATGCAATTAAAAAATATGGTCGCATACATTTTAGGTTATTTTATTTTTTTTTAGTATTTCAGTATTTCCTAATCAAGAAGTTCAGAAAATTTTAAAAGCCCTCCTAGGGGGCGGGGTTTCAACACCCCAGCCGTGCGCACGAGCCTGGTTACGGGAACTAGAGAGAGAGAGAGAGAGAAGAACGTTACGGTCTTTCTTTGGATTTTGTTCCATAACGCATGGTAGTTCGAGATATTTAAACGCAGCTTTGACATTACCCCAGTTACTAATTTACCCATTCTAGGTTTGAGGTTTCAATTAAACCAATGCATTCTCGAGACGACAAAACGCTAACTTTGTCCGACTTAACTATTTTCGTTTTCTTCTCGTTACTTAAGTCTGCCATTTACTTCTCAATCACAGACTACATATTCTGCCGTTTTTGTCTTCTCTTAGCAAAAGTGGCAATATTAGTCGTGCACCATGTTCGATTTCTTGAGGTGGTACCTCAAAGGACAATATATCCGTTTACAGTGTGAAAGTCAGTCTTTAGCGTCAGTTACTTAGCAATTGAAGGAATTTGCTGCTCAACTTGTTGAGTAGGTATGTAATAAAACTCTTCGCTTGAGTTTAATTTAGCATATATTTCTAGTGGTAGGATTTCTTTTATCCTCGATTTTATATTTTTTATGTAGTTTTTTTTAGATGTACGAGTACGTTCGAGGCCTATGAATTAAGTTGTTGCGCTTTAAGGAAGTTTCTGTCCAATGATTTAGTGTTTCAATAGAAGTAAGACAGAAAACCTGTCAAAGGTGAAACTTTCCGGCATTAGCTCCAACACTTTCACTATTACTCATTGATCCTAAAATTCGTTCATAGTTTTGGGATGGCTGCCGTACAAATCGCCCTTCCTTTTTCTTGTTAACTAAAAATAAAATAAGTAGTAGCAGCCGGTTTAGCATAGCTCCAAAAGTTATCATAGATATATCATCATAGGAGTGATTATTATCAGATATGTTTATTGAATCATACTCAAATGGTCTTCAGGTTTGGTCCTGAACTACAACAATTTCTTATTTATAGTACCTTGATGAGTAGGACTTCCATTCTGCTTTTTGCCAAACCTGAACTTGGGTTCACCCCTTGGAATGAACGTTTACGTGTTCTTGTACTTAAGGAATCGATCAAAGTAGGTATAGTAATCAATACAGGAATAAAATAACGTAACGTTCATAAAAGATTTCATTCTTATCTGAACGTTTCTCTTTGAGTATCCTTTAACTCCATGTAGGACAGAGAAACATCTATCACTCGAGAATCTGGAGAATGCAGGAAAATCTCCTAAGTTTCTATATGAATTTTAGCCAGCGAGCCGTGTTAGATGATTCATTTAATCTTGAGTATATAAATTAACGAAAAGGTATTTAAATAGTTCATTTAACTGTGTAGGTTAAGTTGACTAGTAAAAGTAGATGGATCCATATAATAAATTTTATTGGATCATCTCTATTTATTTAATGTAATCATTTAAAGTTTTACGACAGTCTTTCTGCTCTATGTGGTTGACTTGGCTAATTTTTGTAACAGATACATATATGTATACAGATTTGTAGTCAAATCATGTATTCATTTAAATGAAATTTCTGCGATATTTTAATGGTTTGGCTGATGAACTGAGTATCAAGAAGAAAATACAGACAAATCTACTTTTATTTTTGATTCATCTAAAATTTCAGGCAAAATAAGTTATCTCCCTAATTATTTTGCTAAAAATTTTAGATGAATCAAGCACAAAAATAGAGTTGTCGGTAGGTATCTTCTTCGTCAAACTCAGTTAGCTGAGTATCACGAAGAAGATACCGACAAATTTACTTTTATTCTTAGGCAACTACATGAGTTAAATTGTCAAATGCAAAGACTAAAGTTTCTTCCATGAAAATATTCAAACACCACTTGCTTTTACGCGTCAATCTCACTGAAATGTGAGAATTAACAAGCACCAAAAGTGAACTGGAGGCAATTTTATATTCTCTATTTAATAAACATGGCAAACGAAAGTTTTTACAGATCAATTAACATAACTCCATTGTGATAGGAAGGAATACCGCCAGACGAATTTAATTTTCGCAATCGAATGATTTTTTTCTGAATTCTCTCAATTTTTCTGAATTCTCTATCAGAGCATACTGTATAAAAAGGACTCTACGCAACTGAACATAATTCAAGTATTTGTCTGACGAAATATAAACTCCTAAGTTAACGGATCAGTAAATTTAGGGTAACCGAGCTTTACTTGTAATAAATTCACTATGCGAAGTAAAGGATGAGTTACTGTCAACAATAACTTCTAAATCAAAAACACTATCAGTCTGTCACATGATCTACAAGTCCCACATTAGGCCTAGAGTTGAATATTAATTCCCATATTTGGGAAGGGCCCGGACACACCGCATTGTCCGCGTTAGACAAAGTCCAGCGTAAGGCTATTAAACTTATTGGCAATTCCTTAATCTCTAAGGGCCTTGATTCTCTGGAGCATCGACGGAATGTCGGTTGTCTCTCACTCTTCTATCGCTATTTCCGTGTCCAAAGTTCTAACGAAATTGTTAGCCTGACTCCTTGTAGGCACATGGCAAAGCACGATACAAGAGCCAGAAGTCGCTGCCACCCCTATACTCTCCAGGTCAAATTTGGACGTACCGTCAAATTTCCGGAACCTTTTCTAAGCAGAACAACACGAATGTGGAACAGTTTAACATCTTCTGCTTTTCCCTGGTCATATGATGAGCCCGAAACTTTCAAACGGGGCGTACATCGACACCTTCTTGACTTAACCTCCTAACCTATTTTCGTCATCTTTAATTTCTGTCCTGCCAACACTAGCAGCAAAGGGCTTCCCCTGAGCTTTGGCAACATCATAAAAAAATTGTTATCCTAGATGCTCTGCATAACGTAAAATGTTTACATGTGAAAGAATTCAGATTTAGAAGATTAATTCTGTACCAACTTAGAAACAGTCCGATATCATCAGGTAACAGACAAGATATTTTTCCAAAAATCTACACATTATCAACATATCCTAAGCATTGAGAAATTTTGAATAAGAAAAGAACATCAATAATGAAAGGAATCAACAGAATAGGTTCAAGATTGGCTATTTCCACGCATTGGAATATTATATTTTTTTCTTTATGATGTAGTCAAATAGGTACCAGGCGACAGGCCCGTAGAGACAAAATTCGGGACCGGGGGTGCCACATACGGCCCCCACGAAAGGTATTTCATTATTGACTAGAGCGAAAAGGTTTTAATCCGTAGCCGATCAATTTTACAATAGAGAATTGTACGAAAATAAACTAAAATAAGATCATATCTTCTAAAGTTACACACGGAGACGGAGATGGATCAATTGGTTAAGCGGTACGACCACCATGCCATGGTACCGAAGTTCGAGACAAGATCTCCCCGTGGGTTTTAAAAAAAATTTCATAAAAAAACCCACTCCGTATCTAGGCTGTTGTCTAACTCGCAGCAATGCAAAAACTAGACATTCAAGTTTACTCACTCCCCTTACCCTAAATTCCATTCAGGGCAAAACCATGCTAACGCATCAAAGGGTTGTATAAAAAAAATCCTAGCTTGCACATCTGTTAAAAGCTACATCGAATTTACGCCATTTGGAACTGTCAAGAAAATTGTACATCACATCACCATAAGAAATAGCAAGAAGAATGAGACTTTTCATTTGGCTCATCTCACAAATTTAGCATAAGCATTTTTAATAATCATAGCCACACATCACACATTCATTCCAAGTTAAAAAAAAACACCACGGTTTTTAACAGCAGCCGCACACCTTATGATATTACCACGGAGAACAACAGGTGGTCATAACTGAATTTTAGTGATACGATCCGATAGAATCTATATATAGGCGGTACCATAATAGCTGATACCATAATTTAAGTATTATCCGCATACAATTGGAGTGTGCAGTATACTATATCAACACTTCGGAGAAATCATTAACAAGAGAAGAGTAATGGACCAAGAATCTAACCTTGGGGAACATCAGCATTAATCAATAGTCTGTCAGGGAAGCCATTTTTAGAAAATTTGGATAATAATATGTTTAAATTAAAGGAAAGCCTTAGTAAAATCCAATACAGTCAGCAAAATGAAGTTATTTCTCTAAATCCCGATTGAAGATTATATAAGAGAGTGTTCAGTCATACAAATATTCCTTCAATTGACAACGGTTTGACAAACTTGCAAATATGCTTGTTGTTAAAATCAGAAAAAGACGTGATTTGTGGTGCTGGACTTGGCTTTTTCACGTAGAGGAAAACACGAATGTAGTAATTGCTGTATTAATGATGAATGTAAGTGGTAAAATTAAAAAGATGGGCAAAGCTGAGGACGAATAATGTCGCTTTAGTATGGAAGAGAATGAGAGAGAGAGAGCATATCCTCTGTCACTATAAAGCCTTTGGCCGCATAAGTTTCAAACATCTAGGAATTGCGTTTCGATAGCCAAAGGACGCTGTAAAAACAGCTCCCACAATAACCATAGGATTCATCAAAGACTAAATCTTGACCAGGTTCGATAGTGCAGGGTAAGGTCACAAAAGGTCTTATTAGGCAAAGTGACAGTTGTAGGGCTTCACGGCACGAAGGCTTTGGCATATCTCGGTCCGGGATTCGTCAAGGTGAAGACGATCTTGCTCTCGTCGCAATCTCGGCGAGATAAAGGCCGGTCCGGTCTGGCTCTCGGCGAAATAAAAAGAGGGAATTTCAAGTGATACATCTGTGTATATATGCCTTTTCTTCTTATTCCCCTCGCCCTGAACAAGGTAACAAATATCCGAAGAAGGAAATAATCTAGAAAGAAGCGAATGAAATCACACAATGTACACTTTTCGGAGTAACATAAATTCTGAACCAACTAAAAGAATAGTCAACAATAAAATAATAAAAACAACAATCTCGTCCACTTTTATCACCTTAATCTCGTAATTACATTGTTACCAATGACATTGGTCTCGAGTATCGTGAAGTCCTATGCGGCTACAAAGCTTTTACGACCTAAGACCTTAGCAATATTATTAATAACAATACAGTGCTTCAATTATAGAATAATCTTCAAGAAATACAAGTCAAGACCTTGTCTTAATCGCCAATAAAACATAGTGACAGTCGCTCCTCTTCATTGTGCAGAAGACATATTTTTGAGCAACAATGCATCTATATGTCGAAAAAAAATATGTCCCTTTCGACAATGATCCAAAACACAAATTCTGAACTGAATGGCTACAAGTCTATTGAATTAGCGTTTGGATTGGCCAGGCCGATCTCGCGGTATTAATTCCATAGAAAACTAATGGACCTTAGTAAAAAAAATAAATAAGAAATACGAATCGAACCTTTTCATTTTAGGAAGTCGGATAAAAAATTGGCACCATTCAATTCACTACATTTAAGGCAGTGCAGAGAGCTTGAACATCCATTCCCTTACATACAATTATGAATTTAATAGAGTCTTTGTCTAACATATGCTACCAAGTAATAACAACAAAGATTATTATTATTATTTTGTATTTCGTACACATAAGAATTTTTACCTACCTTTTCGTCTTCGAGTTATTCGGTGAAAGTTTTAAAACTTGAAATCAAAAACTTTCTTTTGTTTTGCTCCATAATGTACATATAATAGAAAAGAAGTACAATAGTCGTCATTAGCTTTAAATCTTTGTGAAATAAATCTTCCAACAAATGAAGGAATTTTAAAAATAGTTTTACGTAAAGCGTGAGATCGTTTACCTTAGCATTTTCGAAATTGAAACATATTTGGTCAAAGCAAATCAATTTTGAATATTCCTGCCATCGTCGTCTTAATTTAAATGTCACTGAAAGGTGTAGTAACCTCAAGTTGTGTAAATCACATAAGTTCTCAAAAAATGACCCCAAGCAAAGCCGAAAAGGAGATCACAGATATGAAAATGGAAATCCAAAAGTCTGTCCACGCTTACTCATCGCCATCTCGGCTCTGTGATGCCGCGAGCACATAACTCATTTTGTGGTTTATGAGTTCTGTTCAATTGAGACAAATTTCTTAGGTTGCATCAGAGGGAAGATGGATGTCGCCATCAGTAATTGTCGTTCAGTGTGTCAACGGCTATGACAAGAGGCTCCACAGTCAAAAACGTAAAAAAACCATATTAAATCTGGTAAAAAATTGGTGTGACATTTCAGATTCATTCATGCTCCGACCGATTGTCCAGAAAAGGTCGTTGCCAAGATGCAGCAGTGTAAATAACTCCTCCAGCCCGTTTCCTTGGCCGGCACAGCCTCATTCGGCTGAATGTTATCACCGTACCTGTAGTCTCATGCGCGGGATAAAAATTTTCATTCATCACTTCTTCATCATCTTTTTGTGCCGAGCATCATAAGAAATTGTTAATCTTGATCTCGCGGCTTCTCATAGTTTCGGCGGCTCTTGCATGAATTTCAACTTGTTGTCATCAAGAGTTCTTGCAGATGCTCTATCTATCTCTGCATGACTATACCGGTGTGTACCTCGAAAGCAGATGAGCTGACATTAGCTCCCCAGTAATTCCTCATTTCACCTGAACATATGCAGGGAATGGCGTGATAAATTATCCAATTGTTGGCCTGCAGTAGTGTTGAATTTTCGTTGTATGGCGGCATAGGTTACCACCTGGTATTTTATTAGATTTATAAATTGAAGTAATTTGCAACTGAAACACGGATAAAGTTGTAGATTGCCCTAACAAAGGATATTTAATTCGAAATTGTCCGGACTGAATCTGTACAAATTGCACGTCAAGCTGACAGGTAAAAAATTTTGATGTTTCCGATTTTAGTAATATTTGATTATGTTATACCTATACTATATATGTCCTCGATCTAGATACAAAATATTTTACAGTATAAAGTCTGGTTAACGAGCTAAAGGGCTTAAAAACTTTGACTAACCGACAGGTACGCGCTAATTCGAATCCCATTACCCAGTTTTAAAAAGTTACAATAAAATAAATAAAGTAGTAAAATTTATACTTCATTTAATGAGCTTTTTAAATGCATTTTTGGATATTAAGAAAAAATTTTTTTTTGCAAAAAAAAATATATTTGCATTTTCGAAACTTGAATTTATATTATATTGTATAGATAATCCTTGTCAAGTTTCATAATGGGCGTAGAAGTCGTTTAGGAGCTAGACCAGTTAGAATTTCGAAGCGTAGCGGCCGGCGCCCCACGATGGGAATTTTTGTATGGAGTCAGAATGTTAAATCATATTTTGCGAAGCTTTAATGATGTAAATTATACGCTTCGAAACTGTAACTGGTCTAGCTCCTAAACGACTTCTACGCCCATTATGAAACTTGGCAAGGATTATCTATACACTATTAGCTATTTTTAGAAAAAAAAATTAAAAAAAACTGGGTAATGGGATTCGAAGTAGCGCATACCTGCCGGTTAGTCAATTTTTAAAGCCCACTAGCTCGTTAACCAGACTTTATAATGGAAAAACATTTTGTATCTGGATCGAAGACATACTATATATAGTATAGGTATAACATAATCAAATATTACTCAAATCGGAAACATCAAAATTGTTTACCTGTCCACCTGACATGGAATGCCCCTTATGTCATTTATATCAACGTTTTAGTCCGTTTAAAAACAAAGAGTGAACAATAGCTTATACAATACTATCAGCCCTCAATCAGGATTAATTAGTTCGAGGTGATAATTTTTTGAACTCATCTACAACGACTATTTAATGATTCAGTAGCTAGGGTCGAGATAAGCAACAAATTACAGTAGGGGTAGGGGTAGAAGACGTGGTTGCGGAATTAGGAATGGTTTTGTGATGTTGGGTCTCCTCTCGCTTATCGTCATATAATTTTGTCATTATGCATTCGACTGAAACAGTTAAAGGTACGAAATAATTGCCAACAGTAAGTACTTTGCAACAAATGCTTAACCTCCTTTCTTCGTGCTTCCTTCTTCTCTTCGTTTTAGAACCTTGATAAGCTAAATTAAAAAGCTATGCAAAATGTTTCCTTTTATTTTAAAATTTTAAAATTTTCCCGCCAAAGGTCAATAAAATTATGCGAACATACGGTACTAGTGCTAATGTCATTATTTATGAGTTTGTCCCACCGTAGTCTCATAAACACTGATTTGGCTACTTTTTGTCAATGCTGTGCTAGCAATCGCCTTTCCTTAAAGTGCAGCAAGTACACCGTTATGATTTTATTCCGTAGAAGACGTCCCTCCAGTAATTTCAATACGTTCATATGCAATTTTCATGGAACAGCACCTTAAAATTTACGTGACTCTTAACATTTACCGTGTGATTTTAGCAAAATCGGCCGCCTAATATACAACTTTTCTCGGAATAGCCGGTAACGGTTTCCCGGAATAAGCACAACGTCAAACAAAGTTGAAATAATTTCCTTCGGTATGGAGACTTGGTTTTGTTGTATTACTGAATTTAGATGCGAATGTTAATGTGAACATCTCTATCCTGCCCCGCTCCTTGAGGAATACTTCCATCACGTTCCTTGTCACCTTGGCTTGCACGATGCCTATTACGTCGATGTCTCCTTAGCTTGATTTGAACTTGAAGAATAAAAACATTTCGAAAAACAAAAACTTCCGGAGCCGAGAAATTTATTTTCAGAGATTTCCATAAAAAGTTTTTATTAGGTTTAAAATGTCATACATTCAATGTATGACAATTAACCTATTTTTATTACAAGTTTATAGTTGACTATACAACATCTGTTCATTGAAGTCACCAAGGGTAACCTTGAGAAGTCCATTTGTTGCACAAAATTAAGATCCTTCCTCCTGTTGCAGTTGCACGCGGAGATTGCAGATTAGCAGATTATTTACGCGATTGATAAAGGAATTAGGACGGATTTTGCAAGCACACTTGAATGACTTTGTGGTAAAACAGTCCCTTTAATATCATCATTAGATCGCAAGAAATCTTTATTTCAAAGGGAATATCTCCACGGATCAGAGTTTCCCAGGACCCAGTGCATCACTATCAAAAAATCAAAAGCATTCTCTGGAATGAGGAATTAAGGGTATTAACAGCAGTAGCAGGATGTTAATAGATCTCACCCTAATAACTGGAGCCAGGGTCAGGAACTCAAGACACAAAAGCTACATAATCCTGACACTGTTGGCGTTATTTCCAACTCCTAGGGGCCGTCAATTCCCATAAAAGTTCCAGGTCGCTTTGGGGATGCTTTATATTATACATCTGCGGAAAGTTTCGTGCAACACCAAGGGCTATAAGATAATTGCTACTTTACAAGACAATTATTAGCCATTTTCGCGATTATAATTACACGCGAGACCTCATTAATTTCAGCAAATTAAGTCGTAAACAGATGGTTAGCGCCGTACTGAGATTACTCAAGCCCACGATGACTGAAAAGATGGAGACTGAAGAATGCTGCAGTGTTAAAGAAGGGGGAGCTTAAATTTATCGCATGCATTAAGACTCGTGTCAAGAAGAAACTAAGAAACCATCGTCCGTTGATAACTGGTTTGGGGACAATAATAATAATTAGAGAAGCGCGTCGTTTACTTAACAATTTTGCTGATAGTCTAGCGTGACGATATTGCAGCGCGGAGATCTTCGGATTCTATGAATAATTTATTTCCTGAGAAGTGATAACAACCAATTATTAATTATTAGAACGTCCACGTCAAATCCAGCATTATACAAATTCAAAGTGAAATTCATCTTTATAAAAATTAACCTATGAATTGTTAGTTTTATTTATATGTTATGTATTTGTAAAGACAATGAGTAGTAAATTTAAGTTAGTTACTGTTTGACAAGAGAAACAAAACTGAGCACTTTTTCTTTGTAAAAATCGAAATCTCGGTACGGCGAGACTATAAAACTTGACTGTGCAGTGATATTATTTTGAAACCTTTTGTAACTATATACGAATCACACATATGTATAAAATTAGAATATCAAATTACACTAGAATTGTGATTAGGGTTTGCAGAGTAATATCGGTCCATTGAAATCCATTTTAAATTTTAAGTCCTATTGCTATTTTTTTACTGAATCGAGTGAAATTCTTCTCCTCAAGCCGTAGGAACTAGATAGATAACTTTTCCGGGAATTTTAAGGCATTGCGATGACTATGCTTTATCATGATAAGGCAACCCCAAAGGTTCGTCATTATCATAACTTAATTATACGAACGTTGCTGTGAATATCTACAGTATACAGCTCAATTCGCAAACGGCTACAATGATAAGCCGGCTACTTGGATTCCAAATTGTAATTTTCGCTTCCTCTTAGTTAGAATTATTTACTAATTTCTAGATATTCTCAAAGACTCGACTTCATTTTGATTATTGAACCCTACTCTGTGTTTGAGTAAAACGGATTCGATTTGTCCTTTTCTCTATTTCTTTCTTTTCTATCATTTAATACTTTTGTAAAATGACCGGCTCGCACACTAAGTGCTCCAAAAAAAACCCCCAAAAAGTCTACAGTTAGAAATTTTAATATCTGAAATCTCTATTCTGAACTTAGTGATCGATAATCAAATTTCAATTCGTTAGGAAAATTTTCAAATAGCCATCTTCTTGTGAGTAAAATTTTTGTGGTCGAAAATTATTATAACTTTTTATATATTGCATAAAAAACTATTTTTAGTATTTTTTTTAAGTACAGGGAATCAGTAATCCTTCTACTTATCTTCTTAGTTGAGGCCGTTTTTGTGTTAGGCCTGGTAATAAAATATGTCTAAAAACCAAAGTGTTAATTGAAGTAGAAAACAATTTTAAAAATATATTTGGGCTCCGCTATCAAAGCTTATTCCAACAATGCGCCACAAGCACAGGTAAAATTAAATCCTCCTCCCTCCTTCCCTATTTGAATATATGACACCTTCCCTTAAAATAAAGGTTTTTAGTTTTCATCTTTTTTACATGTTACTTGTGAATTTCAAGGCGATATTTCTATTCTTTTAGTAGTCGGAAGCCTCTGACAGGTAGACGGACAGACAGCTTCCCACAATAATGGTGTATAGAACCCTATAAGTCCGCGATACAATGTTAATGCTCTTTACTTCCGTCGATTCTGTTTCCTTTAATCCAAATTACATAAACATTGGTTAAAATTTAAATAAAGCGAAAATTATATAGGTCACAGATAGCTACTTTATTGATATTGATATAAGAAAAAAAAAGAAGCAGCTCCTTGCATTATTGAGTCGTGATAACGAATACACTACGGCTAATTGATCAAGAGATTTACTGAATGTTTTAATCATAAGCAATAATGTTAAAGTTAAAAAATGTCAAGGTAAGCTTTGATTTGTCAAAATCAAACATCCAAGCAATAATGTTTGAGATAACTACTCCTACTGCACACCGTCATGCCTTAACTGTAAGATGATCTTTCTCTTCGTTAACCTAGCAGGTCTTCTAACAATGGCTAAAATGAAAAGATTTGACAATTACCTCATGAATCAATGAGAGATAATGGATAATCAGATCTACCGTGTTGTTCGTCAGATATTTGATCATGATCAGCTATGTTTTGAAAAGACCCTTAAAATGTAGTAAGCAACTATCAGCAAAGCCTGTACAGTATCGATCAATAAACCTATTACTATTATGGGCTTATTGGATTTCCGCCGGGGCATTTCACGTTAAGCGGATAAGCAATAAAATTAAGTTTTTTTAAATCATTGCTATTTGGGCAAGTTACACCTCTATAACTCTCTAACCAGTATACACAATTTTTATCCTGTGCAAGGCTTCTGAACAAGTGGTTAAGAGTTCGATGGCAATTACTCAGCTTAAGAATCTTATATAAACCTAAGAGAAATATTGTTATTATGTAGGAAATTGCTTGCTCTTCTCAGTCGTGGTATCGAATTCGAAATTTGAAATTTGCAAAAAAAAAATTATATTAAAAATGAAATTTTTACAAACTTTGACATTTAAATATTTTTTTAAAAATAGCTTAAAAAATAACTTAAGCTGTATAATAAATGCTTGTCAAGTTTTATTATGGAATCTAAATTCGTTTCGGAGATAGAGAATTTAAAGTTAAAATTATTCATGTTTCTATACAGAACAATCGCACTGGCCAGACGCCGATTGCGCGCTGCGCTGTGTCCGCATGTAATCGAAGTTTGTAAAAATTTAATTTTAAATATTAATTTAGTTTTTTTTTGTACGAAAAAAATCAAATTTCGAATTCGATACCAATACTGAGAGGAGCATGGAATTTCCTGTAAAGATTTTTTTTTTAGCGGGAGAGGTGAAAATCTTCCAAAAGATACCAGCCAGCCCGTACCCTCCGGTAGTGTGAGATTCTTACTCGCTAAAAACACCTCTCTGGGGATTAGCCGAAACAGACCACATAGAATCGGGTCCCTTTTCGTCCCCTCCCAGTCTCCCTTAGTGGGGCAACTGAGTATCCAGTTATCCCACTGTCGCCACTAACCTCGGTTTCCTGGATCACTGCTAGAATGCTAGCCTATCTGCAGGAATCCATGCTGTTCCACCGTCTTCAGTGTTCTTGGTCCATGCGTTAATTACAACCTTCACCACTTCTTTGTCCACGGCATTGAAGGGATCCAGGCCATAAAGCTTAAGTCCAGATCTAGGACCAGTAACCTCCTCCGAATTAACCGCAGCTAACCCTTCGGAAGGCAGCTCTGCATCTTCTACTGGTGCGTGTACCGCGGAGATAGCCAACTCGTTAGAGTCTACTATCCCTGCACCGCCGCACCTGAGGAAGTGCTAGTTATTATTTTGCCAATGGCAGCCCCCATAGCCGCCACAGAACCTTCAAAACGTAATTTTCACAAAGCTGCTTCTGTTGTGTTGTGGGTACCGTGGGTATAGCCAACCTATTAGGGTCTTTAAGACCCTCCACCTCCACTCCTACAGAAGTGCCTGAGGATACGCCATTCGCGACCCGATTACCCCGAGGTCCTGCAGATAGGGGGACTCTACTACAAACTCTCTTGGAGTTAGGGGGATTTTTCAAGAGATTATCTCCTCCCGCATTACTTACTTGGCTCTAGTATGCATTGCCCGGTTGGTACCGTCCATCCTCCAGCAGACTCCTAAAAGAGTTACTACTTCACTTATTTTTATATAAGTTCCTTAAGCTGATTAACTTATTGCCTTCGAAATATTTTATACCCAAGTTCCCCACCCTCCTGTCATATTGACGTCTACACTAACAATTTAATTCATCTGTCTTCAACTATTAGTTGATTATCGTCATTCAGCGAATGGTATTATATCGTTATCTATTGTCAGCAGAAAACAACCATGGACCGCCACCGGAAATCTTATATTACAATATGACGGTGACTTATTCTGTAGAAAGCAGTAACAATAAAAGACTTATCTTCTCTATTGTTGCCACGATTTTCAACAAAAAAGGGCATTAGACTTTACTTTTTATGTCGTAAAACGGGTATTATTCCTTGATATTTTAGTAATTACTTCAATTAAAAAATATATATTTATTTGATATTTCAATTAAAGAGGAAAATTTAATTTAATTCAAACAATTTGCATTGAAATAATTAAAATTATTATTTCATTCAGATATCAGGAGTACTATATATTGATTGGAAAACTCCGTAAAAAAGACCCTGAAGATTTATTTTAGTTAGACCGCCGAAACCCATACAGTACACAATGGATTAGAGCTCGGTGCAAACTGATTTTATGATTTACCGAAAAGAGCGTAGGTCCTAAACCTTTGCGCAGAAGGCAAAAGAGGGAATGTGTAAGGCTCTCACTAAACATGTTTTTCTGTAAAATTTATCTCAGGGCACATGTTTAGAGGCTCAAAGCTGATTTACTAAATAACAATTATTCCTTTTAATTTTACTTACAAATTAAACAGAACCTTACTGTCTGAATCTTGTATCCCTTTAATATTTATAAATAAAAACAACCCCGTATTTTTATTTCTCAATATTTATTTATTTAGTCTTCCGACACGTGTTTCGATCTTGCGATCATTATCAAGGAGTGCTGTCTCGCTCCTGATTTAAAAAAAAAATAAAATAAAATAGTAAATCATTCAGACTCTTTATAAGTTTCCGTAGCAACTGATGTATGAAAATTATTAGATTAATTGCGAATTTTTTGAAAGCAATATGTTGTTTTTGTAAATACAACTTGTGTTCAAAAACAGTATTATATTTAGTATTTAGTATGCATGCGCTTTCTCTGTATGATAGATTCATGCATGCTACAAATTTCTCGGTTAGGTTGGTTGAAGTGGCGACCCAGGCTCCTCGGCCAGGGTCCAATTAGCACTAGGGTGTGCCGTTTTGTTACCACATGTTGGGACCAGGTAGTAAGTGTACTGGGTATAGCTGACACTAGACCCAGTCGGTAAGGTTTAGGAAATGGATGATCTCTCCAACTCTTAGCCTTGAGACCTCCTTAAGGTTATTTAAAAAGAAGCTGCCTAGTGCGCAATGTCTGACTGAAACCAGAGCCGGACATTTGCAAAGGAAGTGAACAAGGGTTTCTTTCTCGCTCCCATCCTTGCAGCTGCGGCAGTGTGAGTTAAAGGGAATAATCAGTCTAACCAATGAGTTCACGGCTTCTACGCTTGTTGAAGGACGGCCACATGGCCTAGCTATGACACACGTGGATAGGTTGCTCCACCTGAAGTTAGTCATAGATAAGTGATACGATAGAAATGCACCTCTTGCAGCTGCCAACGAAATATAAGCAGTTTCCACAAAGGAGCATTCTGCGGCTGTGCCCTGCATCGCCAGCGCACCGGCCCTCTCATTTCCCACTATGCCCCTGTGACCTGACACCCAGAGCAAGGTGACTTCAAAATACTTACAGAGAACGGAAACTTCAGTCGAGACCATTGATAGCGATCGAGCTGTCGGAGAAGATACGACCCATCTACCGAGGATTAGTGTTTGTTTTGCAATCTGACAGGCCTTTAGGATTGCAAGTACTTCAGCCTAGAAGACTGTCGCATGATCTGGAAAGCGGTAAAACTTTGATATGCAAAGTATCTCCGAGAAAATACCCGCACCAACACCGCAATTGGCCCTAGAACCGTCCGTGGATATCCTTGCGTCAAAGACCTCCATCACTCCGCCGTTCTTCCACTCCGCTCTGGTGGAAATCTTTACCGCGAACGTTTTTTCCGAAGTTCAGCTTTGGGATGATGTATTAAGTGAGAGGTGTGGCCAGTTCTCTTGGCAGCAGATCCAGGATGCTGCTGTGGCCATGAGGTTTGGCCCTCTAGCATCCTGATTCTCTCAGTCTGACTGCCCCACCTGATAAAAAGAACATCTAAAGCAGCCGTTGGACAAGCACAAGTTTCTTACATTTCGTCATCATTCTGTCAAATATTAATCGGATCTATGATAATGGCCATTGTTGTTATTCAGGTTTTCTTAGATCTCTTCTTCACAATGTACCACAGGTTCTCAAACGGGTTCATGCTGTGCTATTGCCAGGCCACGCTAGCGTTTTTATGTTGTACTTGCTCAATAATAGAATAAATACTATAAATAGTGCACTATCGTGCGTGAATCGCCAGTCGGGTATCACACTTCTAATTATGCATTATTTCTATGAAGTATTTTCCAAGTTTGTTGGTATAATTCCTACTTCAGCCTTTAGGAGTGATTTGAATAATTTATTATTAATAGCTACTTTACACTTATCCTATCCCACTGAATAGAAAACAGGCGTTATTGTGAAGATTCTAAAAAAAGACGACCTAAGGAGTTGTAACAATCGTCGGGGTATCTATCTTTTAACTGCTGTCTCTAAATTTCTGACAAAAATCATTTTAGTGCGAATCAAGTAAACTGTCGAGTGCACTCTAAATGACGACAAGGCAGGCTTTCGTGAGAGTTTTTACTGCAGCAATCATATCAAAACCCTCTGAATTATCATGGATAAACCCGCGGAATAGATTTCCCCTTAACATCTAATGTCCGTCGATTTCGAAAAAGTGTTTGATAGCGTTAACCGCGAGTGTATATGGGCAGCTTTACATAAGAGAGACATCCCAGAAAAAATTATCACCATCATATAGGCGTTCTACTCAGGAGCCCAATGTCATTTCCTACACAAGGGAAAAAAGTTTCGAAGTCCTTCCAAGTGCCGAATGGAGTGAGATAAGGATGCATACTGTCACCTTTGCTTTTCCTAATCGTCATTAATGACGTATTGTGCAGCGCCCTAAATGACCACCCATCACGAAGGATTAGATGGAAACTTTTTACCTACCTTGCGCACCTTGACTATGCCTACAACATACAACAAACACAGTTCATCCTATCCAACAAACAGAGTCACATAGCTCTAATTTCCCTGTGTAGAGAAAGTCGCAGTGCACGACTTTAGATCAGTTTTGCTAAGACCAAACTTATGAGCTTGGACTCCAGCAGACAAAACAAAATTATATCTTAAAGAACAACAGATAGGACAAGTGGATAAATTTTGCTATCTCAGAAGTATATTTACAGCAGTCGGGGGAGATGAAGCTGATGTAAAGGCTCGAGTTGCATTTAATACTCTTGCTGCAAAAGGCACAATAATAACATCATGAGGCGCACAAATGTACTGATCTTCGAATCGAACGTAAAATCTGTTCTGTTGTATGGCTGGTCAACATGGAAAGTGACCTGTCAAATAACATCTAAGTTACAAGTATT
Source organism: Leptarthrus brevirostris (assembly GCA_964036015.1). NCBI lineage: Eukaryota > Metazoa > Arthropoda > Insecta > Diptera > Asilidae > Leptarthrus > Leptarthrus brevirostris. The sequence goes on from OZ038373.1 coordinate 99,552,329, forward strand.
CCATTGTCCATAGGTCGTTACCAACGAAAACCTTACAGGCCAAGACGGTATAGACACCAGTATTCGCAGGGAAAAGTTTCAATGGATAGACGCCGAAAATGAAAATTCCACTTCTGTTAAATGTTTTCTTTTAAAAGTTGTGCGAATTAAAGAACTACAAAATCAAATTGAAGCCATTTGAAAAACTTGGAAACGTCAAATTTTTGTCTTTTCTGTTGTCTGCACTCAAAATTTTGATAACATTATCATGCCAACTAGACACCACAGGCTAATTTGCACACAAGCTTTAAGAGGGTCTACCCCTTTTTAGATCGGTTGCGAAATGAAAGATATTTATGATACGGGGTTGGTTGTGGCTCATGCGATTACTACTCTTGTTCTGAACGTCCACTCAAAATTTCATTTTCAGTGAAAAGAAATCGCAAATTAACAGAAATACCGCGTCAGCGTCTTAATATCAGATATTTCTTTATATTACCTTTAATCTGCGATTTCTAGACCATACAGAAATGCAGAAAGCATGAGTCGTCTCCCATTCGCCAGAGATAAAATATCTTGCTCGCTCCTGAGATGCACGTCTATTCCCTGCCGCGCTTACTTCAATTTGCTATAACTCCAGTAATAATTTTAAATTTTTTTAAAATCTAAGGGTGTCCTTAAGATAAGAAAACAAAATTATATCGTGGAGACGAAGGGACAATGACTACGATAGTAGAAAGCATAAATTTTCGAAATGTATATCTTGCCAATTTTACTATTGGCCTGTTGTCTCTAAATTAATTTACTTAGGGGGAAAGAAGTACTTAAATCTAATCTAGCTCACTTTAGAGCAATCTCATTGAATACACTTTCCCAGCTAGCCGCAGGCAATAATATATCGGCAACTGAAATCCATTTCCAAAATGGAAAAGTAAGTTGAAATTAAAAACGGAAAAGTAAGTTGAAATTTAATCTTTTAAGTAGATATATCGCACCTTGGCAAGACACAAATCAAAATTGCAAATTTTTAGTAGAACAAGTTTAATAAATAGCTAAATATTGTTCTGCAGGCCATTAGTAGGGCTACCATTCTATATTTTCATAAATGCGTTGCAAGATATTCGTGAAGGAAATAAAAATAACATAATGCTATTTCGCGGAAACCTAGTAAGATACATTTGCGTCGATTTTCGAGGTGAAATGCATTAATTTGCAAACAGGGAAATATAAGTATTCTTAATGCATTATATGTATCTAAACGTGAATATTTAATGCATTACAAGTAATATGTTACACCTGCGGACGTGGCCTCTACAAATTAATGCATTCAGTACCGCATTCGGAATACCTACTGTAATTGAATACATGTCTCACTTGTAATGCATACACAATGCATTTTGATTCCATTCGTGGATAGCTGGGTCAGCTCAATGCGATTTGTAACATACTATGCTTTTATCAACTAAAGTGAAACTACTAGAGAAAACGCTTCTAAGGTCGAATTCACGCTTATCGACGAAGTTCTACAACTAAATCAATGCCTTGGACGTAATTAACAAAATCCTTCCAAACTCACTATGTTCAAATGCTAATTAATAACATAATTGCGTGAGAAATAAAGATTAGTTCAATGATTGGAAGAATTTCTATTAATAGGTTAAGTTGAATTCACCCCTGAATTATTCAGTTTTAGTAGAATTTTTTTCTTGCTATCTTTCTGAATGTCTTGATGTTTTGGTCCCTCCTTTACTAATAAACTTTAATAGGTCCGATTTCCTATTCCCGGAAAATAATTAAAGTTTTGTGAATCCTTTGGGATTTGGTACTACGCTCTCTCGGTCTCCGCAACATCCAGGACTGTAATAATATTTCTCCACTTCCATCAATTTGTCCACTCAGCATCAATGCGAAGTGTTTTTCTGACCTGAAGTAATAAAATCATCCCCAGGGAATGACCGCCTTCTTACTTCAATGACGGTATGAGTGAACAGTGTCATTTAAGGGATGCGCAAGGAGTGAGCAGAAATATTCTCCTCGTCAGTATTATTTATACCCCAAACGTGTCCGAACCCATCATGTGTAGTATGTATAGTGCTGGTTTATGATCGACCGACACAAATTTGCCTTGGCCTTCGACCCCCTCACGTCAACTTGATTTTATGTTTATTTCACCTTTTTATTTGGTTTGCATTTCGTTTTGTTTTTGCTGAATATATCCTGAGCTCAATTGGTGGTTTTTCTAACTTTCCCTTTTTCTTTTATTTACAGTATTTTGGAGTTACGAAAGGAAAAATCAAGGGATGCAGCCCGGTCGAGACGAGGGAAGGAAAATTTTGAGTTCTATGAACTGGCCAAAATGCTACCATTACCTGCCGCTATAACAAGCCAACTCGATAAGGCTTCAATAATAAGACTGACCATAAGTTACCTGAAACTGAGAGACTTTTCGGGTCATGGAGATCCACCATGGACTAGGGATAATTTAACTGGCAGTAAAGTTTTAAAAAGTGAGTACATTTGGAACCGTTTAGTTTAGTTTTTTTATGTTTTACCAAATTAATTAATTTTATTTCGAGAATCCTAAATGTAGTAAAGAGAGTTTTAGAATAAATAATAAATTAACATATTAAAACATGCTCGAAACCAAAATTTTAATAGCTTGGCGACACTGCAGATTTATTTGTAAATTACACCAGAAACGAGTATTGTCCGGGATGATAAACATTGGTTATACATGAATATGAAACATCTCATGTAGTTAAATCTGTATTACTATGACTGTGTAGTATAAATATCGTATTACAAAAGTCACTGCGGTCTAAATTTGTTTAACATTGTGCCTGAGGAACCAATCTTAAACGCAATTTATGTAATTTTGCGACTGTAATTGAAACAGACAGATCGGGTGCATTATCATGACATATTTTGTTTGCTAATTGAGCATATTATTTCCTAGAATATCCTTGATTTCGGTGGTGAGTTGTACCCCGTTAGGAGGGCGCGAGAATCGTAAACTTTTTCAGGTTTTTGCTTTGATTAAATATAATTTTATCGATTTTACAAAAAAGTTGTTGTTTTTCGCTCAATAAACTCTTCCCTCTTTCTTTTGAGATGGCGTTTCTTTAGAAGGAAATGAACTTTGTCGTTGCCTTTTGCAGTAGGTTGCCGTTCAAGTTTCGGAAAACCATGATTGTGTATTTAAGCATAACTAACAAACTACAAAAACCTGAGGAAGCAGGCAGGTTTTCGTAAGGTGATCTTCTGCAGCGATCAGAACAACAACCGCCGATGGAGGTCCCCTTCACTTCGTTGATTTCTAGACGGCGTTTGACAGCGTTGATCGCAAGTCCTAATCAGAAGCCCAATGGCACGTCCTCTACAGGGGAAAACTATTGAAGCCCTTCCAAGTGCTGAACGTAGTGAGACAAGAATGCATAGTGTCACCTTTGCTTTTCTTGATCGTCATGAATGGCGTTTTATGATGCGACCTAGATGACAACCCATCGCGAGGGATTAGATGAAAACTTTTTACACAGCTTGCGCACCTGAAGCTGATGTACAGGCTCGCAACAACAAGGTTCGAGTTCCATTTAATATTTTTGCTGGTACAATAACAACACCTTCAGACACACAAAACTCCGGATTCTTGAATCGAACCGAAAATCTGTTCTGTTGAATGGCTATAAAATCTAATCAGTCGTGGCATACGGCACATCCTTAATATGTATCTATTGGCCGGATATCATTACCAATGGAGACCAATACAATCTCACAGACCAAAACGGAATAGACCTTGGTGTTCGAAGACACATATGACAATGAACAGGCCACACATAAGGAAAAAGTAAAACAACATCGCTCAACTTAATCTAGATCGGACCCAGCACGAAACCCAAGGAAGACGCCGAATAGGACGACTGCATAACATGGAGAAGTTCCGTAGAGAATAGAGAGGCGGTATAGTAGACGCCCTCTGTCCCACAGGGTGTTAAAGGAACCAGGCAGGGAACAAGCTATATTATATATTTTTACTACTTTTCTAAGCAACATTGTACACCAGTCTGTACCTTTAGTCAAGTTTAAGCAAATTTCTACATTTAGGAATCATATCATTTGTGGTATATATATCATATGTCCACATCACCACGTCAAACAATTTTTTCACCAGTGGCCATGGTTACTCTAAACCTGTATTGGCCTGACCACAACAATTCTCGGACTAATAGGTACCAGACACAAAGGCTTGGTTTGCTAATGTCAACTCAGGCTTCAGCCAATCTTTCGAGTCTTGGTTCTTCAGTGCTGAGCCAAGTGACCCTCAATCTTTGAATATATTAAAAAAGTGTTTAGAAATTTGCCTTTAATATGATTCATACTTAAAATTGGGAACGAGTTAATATTTTGTGACAAGACATCACTGGTGTCCAAGTATAATATATGAAAGGGGGATGATGCATATTATGAAATGTGAATCCAAGTGAAATATGTACTTAGCGTAAACAAGACCTTATGATATGATTTTTTAATTTAGTTCCTTATAACTATTGCATGTTTTTATAAACTTTTTCTAACCGAGACTCAGTTCCAAGCACGAAGTTATTAGCCCGATTTCCGAGCACTATTGGAATTCAAGCTTGAGCCAAACGTGAATAGCATTGGTTCAGACTCAATGATGTATGTACTATATACTGTTTTGAAAATTTCGAATATTCTTTGTTATGCTGATGACGCTAAAATATTTTGTAATATCTCTGGTAATGAGATTGCGCTCTTTTAAAGTCGGAGGTGAATGCCTTTCACAAATGGTTTTCTAACAATCTCCTTTTCTTGAATATTTACAAATAAACTGCTATGTCCCTTTCGCCAAAGAAATCGTCGTTCATTTACACGGATGCTTATTATCTAGATTTGACAAAACCAGACTTCGGTGGTATTCCTAATACTCACTTTTTATTTTCTGATCAATGCCAATGCAACTTCAGTTTTCACGAAGAGATAGTCCAAAGAATTCAACAGTCGAGCCATCACAAAACATTACTGTGTTTTTCTAAGACGCCTTGCGACTCGACTCGCATTAACTGCGTGACCTTCCTTGGACTGATGCTTTTTACCTGCCTCTAATATTACCACTGAAGGCTTTTGAAGTAAAACGTGACAACATCTATTCCGACACGCTACTTGAGGAGTCATGATTTCTTTCTTACCGTACTAACTATAGTTTTGATGGTCCTATTTCCCCAATGTATTTTTGCTTTAATAACAATTTTGACATCATCGACTTTAGCCTTTCAAGTAATCAGCTGAAGAATCAGCTTAAGATTAGGTTATCCTAATGTTTTTTAATCTTTAAACCTTGTTCTTTAGACATCTTTGCGAAAAGTCATCAATATGGGTTTGTTGGAAGATCCTTGGCAAGCACCTTTTAGATGCGTTCAATGCATTTTGAAGTAGCTCTCTTCCTTTTTTGTAAGCTTTTCCACAGCAATTATCTAAGCCGTTCCTGGCGAACTTCCAGCTCAAATTATTTTTGTTTCTCAATGTGGCCTATCGAGATTTCGTCGCCACAACTTTTAATGAAAGAAACATCTTAACATGATTTTTTTACTTTATACCTTCTCAAGGTGGTAAGACCGGTAAGTTTTGTGATACCCCACTCTGAAAATAAACTTGCAAGTGGATTTAACTCCAGTTCACCTTAGAGAAAAGTGCCCTTGACTAAGGAACAACTAACGAGAAAGCTAAGTCTTTAGATATCCCAATAATATAAAAAAATTGATCAAGTATGAACGTTGTTCATCCGCCAAGGGCTCCGTACTTATACCATTACATAATCCAATCTTTCGGGAGATTTTTTTCAAGAATATTTGGCACAATACTTTAGGAAATAAGAAGATCAGAGGCATAGTAACAAATAAGGTCGTCACGTAATAACCCCACATAGAATTACAAAAAAATAATTTTCAGATTTTGCCCTTTACTTTGTATTATAATTCTTTGTTTCTTGCTAAATTTCAAGATTCTATGTCAAAGGGAAGTACCCTATAGGTTTGCTGAATGTGTCAGTCAGTCATAATATACGCTATTTGAAAAACGGTGCCATTTAATTGCATTGGAGGGGTGAATTGGTGCTGTAGACCTTACTTTTTGGCACTAATTTCAACTTGATACCTCTAGCTGTTCCTGGTAAAATGTGATACTATAAGGGTCCGGTTTTTTTAATTTTGAGTTACGGAACCCTAAAAGATCATAACACAAATTAAGTGTTCTTAAGTGCTTTATTAAATCAATATAACTTCAAAATTGGAAGTTATACTGATTTAATGAAGCATTTGAAAATACTTAATTTTATGTTATCATTTTTTAGTTTCCGTGCCTCAGAACGCTCATCAGTGATAAGCAATAACATGTCAACTTACAAAATATAGAAGTATTTCCTTGTAGTTTATTAGCTTTAGTATGTTTCGCAAACGATGTACTCATTTTAATAACAAAAAGTAGTAGACCCTCATGACACGAAATGAACATTCAGCTCAGAATATTTGTGTTAAGTACGTGCCGGGCAAGCTACTCTTTTGCTAAGGCGTATAGGCCTATTAGTCTTACCTCGTTTCTTCTAAAAACGACGGAGAAGTTTTCAATGGAGTAGTTAGGAAGAAGTATCTTCACCACTTTCCCTTACACTCTCGTCAGCATCTGGTATGCAGATTAGAAAAAGCTGCCTTCAACAGAGAAATAACGGTAGCGACTTTCCTCGACATTGAGGGTGCAGTTGCTAACACAAACTTTGAGGACATCATAGGAGCCTTGATCGGGAGGAATCAAAATGGGACCTTCTGTCGATGGATAGATACAGTGCTCAGATCACGCAAACTCACTGTTAGTCTTCTGAGAGGATCGAGCAGGACCTCTGCCGCCAGGGGCTGCCCTCAGGATGGGGTTTTATCTATGTTACCGAACCTCCGCAGGCAGCACTAGATACGGTTAAAGAATGGTGCCAAGAGGTTGATCTCAGGGTCAATCCCGATTAAACCGTACTTATTGCTTTTACCGGGATGAGGATTTTGGAAGGGTTAATCGAACCATGTTTGCTAGGTACTACACTAATCTTGTGAATAGGTTAAATATCTAGGGATAACACTGAATTCCAAACTATGCTGAAACCAACACCGAGATTGCATCACCGAGAATGCGAAGAAATTTTGGGCTTGTCGCAGAGCCTGGGGTTTGAAGTCGAAGAGAATGCGCTGCATTTACACAACGGTGATTAAACCGATTATTACCTATGGTGCGATTACATAATGGCATAGAACTAAGCTCAATGTGGTTAAAGCCAAATTAAACAGCTTACAACGGATGGCCTGCCTAAGTATCACTGGGGCTATGCGAACCTCACCAACTGCAGCATTTGAGACCCTTCTGATCGTCTTCACATTGATTGAGGGGGAGCGTGTGGCAATCAGTACTATCTACAAGTTAGAGCGGGAAAGACTTCTTGTTGGAGCTTAGGAAAGGGTCACTCGACTATAAGGGAAACCTTAAGTAGAGTGCCTGAACTGTTTATGGTCTCCAATACCATTCCGGCCAGGCTTCAGCATTTCAACCACCCACCAAAAGGGTGGAGAAAAGCGAAGCTTTAAACTTTCCCACAATCACCCAGGGTGGATTCATCTGGTATATGAGGTTCGAAAAACAATGCGGGAGTATGGGTGGGTATCTGGGGCGAGTCCCCTAAATTTAACGTATAACTGCCGCTAGGGGAACTTGTAACATCCTGGTAATTGGGTCGCTTTGACCGTAGTTCGTGCGTCGGAAAAGGGGAGTGGACCTAAGGTTACGGGGATTGGTATAAATGGGTAAAGATTGCAGGATTGAAGATCAGTCTATGGCACCAGTTAATAATTGATAAATGAAGAAAATGTCGGAAACATCACGACGTTTGCTTAGAGGTTGTAAGTCGATCAGTTTCAGACGGTTTTCATAGGGTGGAAGGTTGAATCTGTCAACCCACGGAAGATCACGTAGAGCGAAGCGAATAAACCTACGCTGGACAGATTCAATCCTATTAATGTGAGTTGTTTGTATAGGTGACTATACCTGCTGGCATATTCAAGGAGAGGTCTAACGAAGGAGGTGTAGAGAGATTTGGAAACATAAGGATTGGAGAACTCTCTAGACCAGCGCTTCACAAACCCTAGCGCGGAGCAGTTTCTCAAGATTACAATAAAAACAATTTACTTCCATCGATAGTCCTTATTATTGAATTTTACTTCCATAGTAATTAAGTAATACAGTGCTATATCATTTGACATTGACTTCACTTGATATAAAAAAAGAAAGTTAGAATATTCCCAAGATTGGTCGCACTTCATATGTATACTGGATGTTTTGCGGAAGATAAACTATGTGTAGACTCAGTATTATATCAGAAGCATTTCTTAGTAAATACTACAAATACTCTATAATATGTACATCCATTTCTTAAAGTAAATACTACACCATTCGTTGTGAATTACCGATTACACGTCTAATCGTAGGCAATCTAGAAACTCTGACGTAAACACTTCAAATTCTGATCATTGGAAGAATTATCCTCGTGGAATTTAAAGTATCAAAGCAACGTCGACTAAAACAACTAAGCGAAGTTGGTGTCCCGACTTCTCCCTCAAAGGAGTTTACTACAGAAGAACGCGAGTACATAGGATTTCACTTGAAATTTGTAGTGCCACCAAAGACTGAAATGTTGACCTCCGCCATTAATCTTGTGTTGAATTTACTTAAATTTCCACAGAAGCAATGCAATAATTTTACGAAAATTTGTTGCGCGATTTATCAAGCCCAGGTGATGGCGTCATTCCGGTTTAATGAAAGTGGGACTTACTGATTTATTTGGACATTGCCGATTTGCGGCTTGAATTGAAGCTTACTCAGAGGTGGCTAACTCATGACTTAATGTTACGTTCACAGTTCCCAGACTACGATTTTCTTCTTCTTTTTCACTTATTGTCTTCTTAAATGTCATTTCGGTCTTCGATTTCTGATTTCGAATTCAAGTAACGCCGACGATTTCATTTCCTTTCTCATAAAACTCCATTAAAATGTATTCAAGAAAAATTTCTTTGGGCCGGCTGGTATGGTGCGTTTCGGTTCGGTTCAGTTTGGTTCTGCCATTTTGGATTGCTGCTGATGGTTGTAGTGCTGGTGGCTGATGATGGTGGGCTGATGGGCCCTTTCCTTCTGACTTTGTTAAAAACAGCCAACACAACACAGTGGAACAATTTTAGCCCGTGAAATGCGGAGCCCATTGGTAGAGCTTCGAGTAAGTGAAATCCTTTTGCTGTTTACATTAAAAATTCCTTCTGTGTGCACTACACTCGAAAGATCGACGACGTCTTGGCAGATACTCTAGCTTGGTGTAGTACGACCAGGGCTTTATGTGTGGATTTACTCCCGAAGACAATGAGCATTATGGCAGCGGCATTAGTATTTCAAAAATGTTTTGTCGAAAGAGCCGCGCATTGACAGAATTTTAAACAGATGTTCGCCATTTTGTTTAGTGTTATGCCATAATAAAAAAATTTCTGTTGTTGCCTTTCCTCACTTTATACCATTTATTTTTTCCTACTCGCCCCCGAGCCGAGTCTTACTTGCCTTTTTATTTTTAGTTTCTTTTCAACTCATTTGTTTTTCTTTGGAATCTCGTTTAAGGTGGGTACGCCTTGAATTTATATTTTTGTAGTCGTCGTTTCTGTCTTTTATTATTGCATTTGTCACCATGCGAAAGCATTGCTTAACAATTCGAGCCCATCCTCCCCTAATAACACGCACTCAATTACTCATAACGGCAGTTATTCTACTTCAGATAGAAACTCCGAATGCCTAGGTGTGGTACGCATTAACCAAACAAATCCTGAGATACAGTCATCTGAATTACTTAAAATGTGAATCAGGAAAAGATCCGCACGTGTTTCAAATATGTTTGCATTGCTAATTCCGCCTGCTACTGATTGTGCTTTCTAAGCTTTGGTTTTAAGCTGAAATCAATCAGGTCAGTGGAGTAAATCCACTTACAAATTTAACAATAATCTTTAAGAAATATGCAGTTAACCCGGAAGAACTTTAATTATTGTTAAATGATTTGAACGATTCACACTTGATCTGACCTGCTTATAAAAGTCAACTGGGAAAAATTTGTCCGAGCGAAGATTCGAACTGCCTACTTCTAATTTCAAATTCTTTGCAATACTACCAAGTTAAACTACTAACTTTTCTCAGAAGGAATGATGATGACTAAGCGAAACAATAGCGATGGAGATATTGTCAGTCGCATGTTAGTTTTTTTTTAATGGAGCTGCTACCTGCTTACCCTTAACGCCAAACTTTCTGTGTATTTAAATGGATAGCTTTTTAAAGGGATAATGATGGTTTCGGATTCGAGATTAATATCTGACGAAAAGGCAGCGCAGATTTGTCCTGAAGAGTAGTATAGGGTTAGGAGTGACTTGAAGCTCTTGTATCGCGCGTTGTAACTGGTCTACAAGAAATTAGGCTAGCAATTTTTTAGAACAATAGTCGTGCAAGGAATCAGACACAATAAGTTTTATAGCCTTTTTTTAAATCTTGCCTAACGCGTACAATGGGGTACGTCAATAACCAAGCAGTTTAAAGAGAGCGAAGATGGTATATTCACTCCGTCGACTGAAATACGTTGAGAGTAGACGAGATGTCGTGATGTAAAGATGGGCTACCGATTAATTGCTCTTGGGTTGCCAAGAGAATTTATTACAGAATCAAAAGAGTACGCGAAATCAAGGGTTGTTGGCGAAACTACGATTAGGATTGAGAGTGAGAGATAAGAAAGAAGAAATAAGGTTGGTGAAAGAACTGAACCCTGAGGTACATCGGCATTTATTTCGTAAAGACAGAATGTATGATATCAATACCGGGATTAAGTGGAATAACAACATCTTCCTAGAAGAACAGCAAGCCAGACTCTACCAAAAGCCTTTGAAAAACCTAAATCGTCGATCTTGTACTTGAAAAAAAAAGACAGGATGTATGATATTAATACCGGGACAATGGTTCTAAGTCTCCGGTTAAGTGGCCAATTTGTTTCCGCCATTTTAATTCCATCTTTTTTAAATTTGCAATTTTCAATCTTAAATTCATATTTACCAACCCTAAAAACATTTATCTCTCTCTCTCTAGTTCCAGTAACCCCTTGTTGGGCATGGGGCGGGAGAACGATTTCACCAGATTCGAGATTGGAGACGGAGTTGGATCAATTCGTTGAACCGCACGACCATCATGCTTGGTTCGAGACCAGATCTCCACGTGAGCTTTTATTAAGTAATTAAAATAATCCATTCCGTCTCTGGGCTGTTGTTTAGCTGGAAGCAATGCAAAAACAAGACTTTGAAGTTCCCTCACTTCCCTTACCCTAATTTCTTTCCGGCCAAAACCATGCATCAAAGGTTGTCCCCTAGGATTTGGCCACATCGTATAAAAAAACCATTGCAAGTGGATCTACAATTTAAAGTGGATTCCGAACCACCGACATTTTCTCTGCAACCTCTATGACTTTTTTATCGTATCTGTTGTCAATAGAAAATAAACATGAGTCGCCGTCGATGGATTTCGAATCTGGGATTGGTAGGCTTAAATTATTACAGCTACAGTTTATAAACGAGAAACGTTAAATTCTTATTAATAGATATGTTGAAATTTACACAACTTCTAAGACCTTGTTTGACGTGAAGAGCTTACATTTTAATTTTTAGTTCTATGTAAATCTACCGCACCCAAAAAATTGAATTCAATATATTAGATGTAATTTTTGGGGGAAGGGTAATAACCAAACAAATTTTTTTTCGAACAACTGTGTGTTTTATCAAATGAAAGCCAATAAAATTAAGAACTAAAAAGAGCTTTGTTAAACAATATTTCATTAAAAATTTTGTCTCACTCAGTGAAGTAAATGTACCGCACCCAACAGCCTCTTAAATCACAAAATCCAATTTACATTTTTCTACTAAATTTCTTATGAAGTTTTAAAATAGAAACTTTTTAAATTTGAAACTTATTAAAGAGGCTAAAAAATAATGAGTTTAAATTCAAACAAAGAATTCCGATTGTATTCATTCCACTAGATCCACTCATGTCCCATAAAAGCGAGTCCCCTTTCATCCCCTTCTAGTCCCACATTCTGTAGGGATCCAACTAGCGACCTCCCAGCAGAAGAAATTTTCTGCTTGCTAGCGCAGGACATTGGCTCAGTATACAAGCCGCCGTCTCCTGTTCTTCCAGGTGTAGTCTTCAGGTGTCATCTTCAGAAATGCATAGCTCCTTTAGTTAATACCCGATGTTACCATGGCATGTCACCTGTGCTGTTAGCTATCTCAGGGTTACCTTATCCAAGTGAAATGTATGCCCGGTAACACCACCAGTCACTTTAAATACCATCTGGCCTGACGTCTTCCCTGTTAATGAGTTGACTGCAAGTCACCTTTTCGGCAGGTTTTTCCAGCTGATTCTGGTTAATCGTCTGGATCTTTTCCAAAGTCTTTGCAAGACCACCACCAGTCACATTTAGCACCAGCAGTCACTATCATTGCCATCTTGGTCTGACGTGTCCCCTACGCGGGCAAAGATCATTCTTCTAACGTTCACATGGCCCACCTTCAAGTTAGCGCTTTCGCAAAGGTTGGTCAGCTTTTTGACGGTTTCGCAAGCCCAGACCTTAGATTGTTGAGTAACACATCTCAGTGTTATCAGACTGTTCTCCAAGGTCCCCGAGTTCTCCCCTATATCCTCAATGTTTTCAGAAAGGGAGTCTATAGCCTTCAGCAGGGCCTCTTTGAAGATCCTAGTTGTGTAGGCTTTAACCCACCCTTCACTCGCGTCCACCACCGCCGTCGCTATGAAGAAGGTCGGGCATCATCTGGTACAGGCTATCGTCCCTACCTGGTCAACTTCTGTCGTCTATACTGCCGCAGACATCTTACCCTTTGCCTGAACTGGTCTGTCGTCTTTTGCTTAGGGTGCGGAGTAGTCCCCTTTTGCACAGAAGCCGTACTTTTGCGGACTGATTATAGACTTTTTAATGACCGCTCTCTCGCTCTTAGCTCTTAGCTTCCACTTCTCCACGCCGTGCGAAATGGCTTCCATCTTAGTCATCCTGCCACCTTGATCCACATTTTGACCCGGTTTCATAGTCGCTAGGTCTCCGCCTCAGAACCGTTTCGCCGGATCGCAGATTAAGTTTGCATTTTCTACTAGTGCGTGTACCGCGGAGATAGCTAATTCGGTTGAGTCCACTTACAATCGTTTTCTCTTATCGGGTGAAGATCTTTTCCCAACAAGGGGTTGCGAGAACCAGAGAGAAAGAGAGAGAGAGAAATGCATAAAGCAGGTTTTGTCGACCCGGATTTTATAAATTTAAATTTTTCGAATTTTCAACTTTTTGAATTTTTGGCGGCCATTTGTAGTTCTGATTGTGATTTTGCACTCAAAAATTTACCTTTATTTATTTATTTGTGAAAACGTTAAGCTTAATAAAAAGATGGGTCGGCAGAATCGAGATTTTTGTATAAGAAAGCTATACTATTTGGGAAAATGTAGTTTTGAGAAAAACTGAAGTTTGAAGTTTCAAATAAGCGCAGCAGGAAGCGGGTTAGGTCAACTATTTTCCACTGAAACTTAGTCAATTTTACGAATTTTTCAATAGCATTTTGCGATAATATATTTCAGAGCTAATCGAACAAAATAGTTTTTGAAAAATGTATTTTTCAATACGTAGCTTTAATAAGTCATAAAATTTTTTTTCATTCTGTATTAAAATTAAAATTTCATCATTATGATCTACATCTAAGCTATGACAGTGCTATTTTGGTTGTATATATAATTGAACCCAGAACTTTTGTGTAGTTTTCTGCTTTCGCCTATTTAATTAATACCAAGTAACGGGAATTTCTTTATTATAAAACTATATTTTATTCTATTAATTTTTGATACCTTTGAAACAGTCGCTTGTCTACAACTAAAGTCTTCGAAAAAAATCACGTCAATTTGTGGCTACCAGTTGTAGGCCAATTTATATTGCCACAATACACAAGGCTAAGAGGTGCTTCACCAATATTTCTTAAGTGAATTAATTTATATTAACTTTTACCATTGTTCTTATTCTAAATGATAAAAAAAATCTGGAAATCTCTTAAACAAATCTTCATGACGAACAATTTTTCAAAGCGAAATTTTTGATTACCTTCTACAGTTATAAATATAGATTTTATAAGAATTTTTAAAGTTTTTAATAAAAAATGTACATTTATAACTTTGATGCAAAATTATTCTTATTAATAAATAATTTTGTTGAGGCATAGAAGCAATAATCCGCTTCTTGGAGGTTTTTACACGAAAAAATTTTTAGTTCTTAATATAAAGTGATCATGTTACTCATAATATGCTTTAGCAGCTTTAAAATGTAATACAAAAATACTTTTATACTACAATTCTATTCAATGGTTAAAAACTTATTTTAAGTTAAGTTAATTAACGTTCTACGAAGTTAATTAACTTGTGGTTGGTTACTTGGTTAGTCGGGCTGTTATTATTATTATATTATTTTTTTCTCTTCTTATTCTTAATTTAAACTGTTACCATATATGCACAGCAATATAAATTTTTTTTTAATTTGCTGAAAGAACTATCCGTCGATGAACTGAATTCTTCTCAAATAATTGTCTGCCTTGGCGTACAAATTATTTTTGGTAAAAATACTATGACTGACGCTGACTATTCCACTTATACTAACCTGCGGGATCTCTTCACCTCCAGGCCCGTAGAGACAAAATTCGGGCCCGGGGGTACCACATACGGGCCCCCCCGCGAAACGAATTTCTGGCCCGGCACTTAGCGTTTACGGGCCCATATACAATCGAATGATTGACTTTCAGTTTAAAATCTGTCTAGTATAGTACACTTTTTCGATCGTGAAGCACTTTTTTTATATAAATAATTAAAATAGAAAAAATTTCTGTTGATGACTTAGATGACGGGGCCCCTTTCAAAGCCCGGGCCCGGAGGTTTACCCCCTTCGCCCCCCCCCCCAGTCGGCGGCCCTGTTCACCTCAGAATAAGTCTTTCTAAATGACTATATCTTAAGACTAAAGGCTAGCCTATAAATCGATATTAAGCATTTTTAGCAATTTGTAAACTCTATCTGTAACTCTGATTATTACCTATCTTCCTAGCCTTTCGAGGATAGCGGAAGCAATGATAGTATGACAATAACCAACCTCTCTACTGATTTTTCAAAACACCATGTTTGGATGATAGCTGTAAGATTTGCATTAAAGATTTTACCAAATCTGGCGAGCCGTTCGCCGACTTCTTTTGATTCCAAAGACCTTTTATTCGACGAAGATTTCTACCTTGACTGATAGCTTCTCAGTTGGCCCTCCTGGTATTGCTGCCTCCTTTGTAAAAAGTGCGGTTCGTCGCTTGTCCCAGGTCAATGTTATTTATTTGATTTATCTGTACGCTGCGGTGTGTTCGAATGCCTGGAAACTCGTCCTTATTATTCCTCTGCATAAAAAAGAAGATGATATATCAAATTATAAACCAATTGCTAATCTTTGTTACATCTGCAAGATTATTAAGGTCATGGTTTGTTATATCCTTTCCTTTTCATTGCAAACTGTTCTTTAAATCTTTCCAACATGGCTTCATCAAGGGGAACCCGACCACCACCAAGCTATTGGAATTCTTCAATTTCTCCATCTCTGCTACTGAGGTTGACTGCATTTTTACTGATCTCAGAAATGCAGTTGATAGAGTAAATCATTGAATTCTTGTTCTGAAGCTCTCTCTTCTTGGGTTTCCATCTTAATTGGTTATGTTCACATCTGTCTGATCTCACTCAGCGGGTTTCGTTTCACGGAGCTCTATCTGAGTAAATTTTTAACACTTCTGAGGTGCCACAAAGTAGTTATATCGGAACATTGCATTTTATTACCTTCATCAATGACGAGCTATATCATTCTGTCTAATTTATGCTGAAGACGCTTGGGTTACGTCAAGAGATGGTCAAAAGAGTTTGGTGACCCTTAAATTACCAAGCTTTTTTACTTTGAAATATGTCGCTCCTGTTTGGTCACCATTCTCTGCGACACACAACGATCGCGTTGAAGAGGTTTAGAGAAAGTTCGTTAGCTTCGCTGACTACTCAGACTATGTTGAAAGAGTTCATTTATATTATCACTATTCGCTGATCGGCTTGGGTTCCTTTATCTAGGCTAGACTGTTCCATTTGCCCTTCAATTGCTTGAAGGTCAATTAACTCACATGAATTATTAGCTTCTTTTCACTTGTCAATACCTGGCCACTCTTTAAGGAATCACGACTTCTTGCACGTGACTCATCACCGCACCAATTATGGTAAATTAGAACCGATGTTGTCGATGGCAATGCTCTTTAATTTATTATCTGACTACTTTGATTTTCACCTGTCTACATAGAAGTCTCTTATGTAATCAACTTTGTTACCTTACATACTTTTGTCTCATACTTTTGCCTCATTTTTGTGTTTGCTATTTGTACTACACCATCATCAATTGCACTATTGTCAATTGAATCATGGACTGAATTAAAGAATATAAAATAATACATAATATTCTTTGATTCAATGCCTGCAATTGACGATAGTGTTATTATTACTATGCTGACTTGTAATCTTCATTTTGTAGAAGCCAATCATTGACGATATTTGAAATTGAAGCAAAAAAACGAAGTTCAATATTAGTACCGTCATAGTATCAATTTCTCAGAAATTTTTCAAAAGCGACGAATTTTTCATATCACGTTTCCCAGTTTTTCTTGCTCGAATTTTTTTGTATTGTACCGCAGGTATCGACAACCAGTGAATATAGAAGTTATAGATTAATATTTTATATCCATTTCGCTTTTTATGTTGCTTCTTACAGATACGATAGTGTACTGAAATGTTTAAAAAATAATGTCTATTATCCGAAAATTCAGCAAAAAAGTGTTTTAAATTTTCAAAATCTTAATATTAATATAATTGTGGAGGAACATTTATTAAATTACTTAATTTGATGTGAAAATCAGTATTGGGGTAAGCAGCCTCAACTGCCCCTGATATCATTCTTGTCACACTTCATTCTTATTAAACTTTTTTTTTCGTTTACTTTGAATTAGGAACCTACTAATTATTAAAATGGCACACCGTCATCGTTCCAAAAAAATATTAGCATTTCTGGCTATCTGAAAAAGTTGCAGTTTATAAATGATTAAAATTATTTTATCTCGTATAATCTTAAACGAGTTTACAACTTAACCATTGTCAAAAAATAAAATATGTAAAACATAACCTCATTTCTCAGTGGTGTCACATAAAAACACAATTTCCAATGTTTGAATGATGAAAATGCTCGAATGTTAAAATGAAAGATGTTTGGTAATATTCCTGGCAAATTTATGAGAACAACGTTGGGTCGATCCCCTACTTCATGGCTTTTGGGTACTTCTTTATTCAATTAGAGATGTTTGCGGCCGTTGGTCATCATATGTGCCACCACATACGGTGGATGTGGATTGCTGCTGTAAAGTGGTCGTTACTCACCGGCAAACCAAACCGCAAATACCCAGAGGCTCAGATGGACAAGAAAACCAATTCGAGGGGAATTTGATGGGTGGGCAAAATGGCTCCAAGACAGCACTAACATTTTTTGCCTCCCTTTTTATTTTATTATTTTCGTTTCTCTGCCGCACGTTATCTCTTTATCCGCAGTGTAAAAAAGAATTATTGCGGGCTTACGGTTAAACACTGCCCGCTGGATGACGATTATCATGGGGCTATGAGGCTGGGTTTTCATAACTTGGGGGCGTATGTGAGCATTAGCACTAAGTGATTCGCCTGTCACTGACTCCCTTTGTTTCGGACTTTCGGTTATTTCGGCTACCACGTACTTGTCATCGATTTAACCTTTTTCTTTAATTAGGCATGATTAATACCTTCCTTAACTGCTGAGCGTGTTCACAAATTGTAGGTACGACAGTTGGAGTAATAACGTCATCAGTTCCTTGACATGAATTTTTAAGCGATGCGTTTTAAACCAAATTATCATCATTGGAAATCTCTGGTCAGTCATTGAGGTTACGTGCACGGAATAATTGCTTAAATTTTTATTTGGATGCATGCTTATGCTGGGAAAATGCCAAGATGATTGCATTCAAAATACCCCGTCTCAAGGTAATAAGCATGAAATGTAAACACATTCAATTACAATCTGAAAACAAGGAGGAACATACTCGTAAACTTTTAACAGGTTGTTTTTATTCAAAGAAAGTTATTGTCAGGTGTTCGGCTGTTTGTATCAATTTTATTTACCTTTTGATTTGCAGAGAATTGCAAAAGTATTTTGAATAGGCATGTTTTATTTATTAAATACAGTTTACTCGCGGAAGCGTGAATACCAGCATTTTTTATTCAGCCTATTCAGTATTTCTGAAAACTCTGAATGCCTTTAATTTCTGTCACTATTACCCTACTTGAGTACCTTTTTTCCTATGGATCTTTTCAATGTGTCGCACGCTCATCGAACTCCGTATCTTTACTAGATCTCGTGTACATTATAATGCAAAATTAGAGAGCATTGTTTCGTAACTCTTTTTGTAATAACTGACATCACTGCTACTTTCATCTGGCTGTTCAGAATGCACCAAAACGCGGGTTGAAACACTCTTGTAGCTTAAATGTTATTTGACAAGGTTCTGTATTATATAACAATTTCTCATAAGATAATTTCCAAACTTCCAAATACGGGTTTTTTGAGAATATCTCGAAAAGGATTCTTATCAAAAACAATTCTTGCCATTTTTTTAACCTACGAAATACATAATAAAGGTCTATGAGAAACTAGATCTCGAGATGAGGCCCAAATTTTGTAAACTAGTGTAATCAGAATCAAAACTAGTAAAAGTGACAGTATATATATCCTATTCTCACTCCGCCCAGTCCTTGAAGAGGCTCCGACAGATTTTTTCAAACATATGATACAATGAAGGATTGCTCGGTATGAAGGATATTTTGGAGAGTGTTAAGGGGACATTTACATCAGTTGGGACCAAAAAATTCATTTTTTTATTGGCTTAATCGATGGATATATCGATCAAAAATAATGTGCCGAAATTCCAAATTAATATCTTGAGTAGTTTCCGAGTTACAGGCCATTAAAGAGGCGTGCCTCCCGTCGAGCGCCCAATTGCTTTCTAAGCGAAAGCGAAGTCGACTGAAATGTTTAAGGCCAAATATCTCAGCTTGTCACATTTTTTCCTCTCGGCAGCGTTTCTGAGCAAACGGCTACTGCGATTTTTCACAAAAGCGTTCTAATTACTCATTTCATATGTCATTGTGGTATAGACCTCAATTTTTTATTTTGATTGTTTTTTTCAAAAGTTAATAAAAAAATAGTACCAAAAAAATGACCAAAAAACGAGGTTTTTTTTCAAATGGCCGTTTTTTGTTTTTTATTGGAATTTTGGCTTGTCAAACGTCTATACCACGCATTATGGTATAAACTTTAAAATAATGTTAACTTTTTTGTTTTTAGGTCACGTGTGTACCCAGGAAATCTGCCGAGAACACGACGTGTCCGGCGCGGAGGGGGGTTGGACTTGGGGGGGATGAATCGGCGACGTAGCAAATGTTACTTAACAAATGTACAAAAATAATAAAAAAAAGTTCAATTGATTAGCATTGTTCATTCACGAGATATACGGTCTCAAAAAATCATGAAATTTTGGTCCAACTGATGTAAATGTCCCCTTAACGCAGTCACTGGACGAGCAACCCTTACTAAAACTAGTCGGTAAGATTGCTAAGAATGTTTCTTTAATTCACAGTAAGATGACAATATGTATGTTTTTGAGGAATCAGTTCTGAGTTCTGTCTTTTGTTTGGCGTTACTTCGCGCTGAAGCAAATTATCTCTGCATTATCCTGGAAGAGGGCAATTGTTGAGAAATGGAATTTTCACCCTAAGATGATTCACTTAGGGCAATCCTCCTGTATTCCGTGATCGAATAGTCTCCATCCCTAAATCGGACCGCGATCCTTAATATCCCAGAAAAGGTTCAAAGACCAGCCTGCAACTGTTTTAGTGGACCACCACTACTGCTTTAGAAATACTTCTTCATCTACCTTCTTTAGATTTGATAGGCAAGGAGATGGCAGCCACTTAATGGTATAATTTTCTGTTGTTGTACACTCTGCAATTTTAGTTCAGAAAAAATGTCATTGGTGAAAGTCTTTTATTCAAAATATTAAATCTTTTCATTTTTTATCAATAGCAGCATTTAAAGTTCTCGCCCAACAGATAGCTGCTTTTTAGAAAGCAGTAGGAGCATCACTATAATTTGTTCGTAGGTTCCGCCACAGGTTCGAATTGAGGGGCTATATCTCGTGATTAAAGGAGTAAAATCAGAAGATCCTAGAAATTTTTGCATTTTAGGAGACCTATCTAAAGTTATTTCTCAGCAAATTTGTTTTTGGTAACGTTCGTACACCAAACGTTATCTTAATAGGTTTATAATTAAGAGGATGGGAAGGCTGTGACATAAAGCCTAAAACCAAAACAGTGCGTGGTTGAAAGAATAATCATCATAAATATTCAACCACCCTCACCCTCCCCCACTCAGCAAACACCCAGATTCGCACCTAACACACACAATGTCTTAATAATAAGCTTCAATGTAAAAGTCCCCTCCTCCCCCCGCCATGGTGACCCACTACTGTAGTGTACCTACGATTTTCGGTGGATTCTGATCACAGTCATTTATCCGCCGGTGGGGGTTGAGCCTGGATGGAAGACTGACACGTTAGAATTTCCACCACCGACGTCTTTTTTCTCCTATCTTCTAGTAATTCTATTCATCTCGCTTCTCATCAAGAATCGCTTTATTATTGTACCTTAGGTTCTTATAGGGAATTCGAGATTTAAAACTATTTCATCACATACATCATCAAGTGCAAACTAATTTGGCGAATATATCGTCTCTGTATTAGAACGAGTTCGGCATTGTTCGCCCGCTCAGGACCGTTATAATATATATTTTTTCCGCCACATCAGGAATTCTTATTTTTAAAATTATATAAAAAACTGCATTTGTCGCAAAATATTCTCATTAAGCCTAACATTTTCAAAATTCTACGAATAATTACTATTACTTATGAAGAACGGAATAATTTCCAGGTGCAGCATCTCGACGGAGTCCTGCTGTTGAGTTATTTGAGCAACATCAAGGCACCCACATATTACAGGTAAGTTGATCCAAATCAACTTACAGAAAAAAATTAGAACTTCTTTTTATATTTAGTCGCTGGATGGATTCGCTCTAGCAGTAGCTGCCGATGGACGATTTCTTTATATTTCAGAGACTGTTTCAATTTACCTGGGCTTATCGCAAGTCGAAATGACAGGTAGTAGTATATTCGACTATGTACACCAACAAGATCATGCCGAAATAGCAGAACAGTTAGGTCTTAGTTTAGCAAGTGCACAAAGTGGCGGTCTCGCATCGCCGTCTTCAGGAGCCTCAGATGAAGGAGGAGGGACAACAGGAACCAACAACCCAGATGGTGAATATCTTTTTGAAATGATCAACTTTTCCCATGAACCTAGTCAAGTGTGTCGATCACGAGATTCACGCTTACCAACCGTAACTCATTAACTGATTAATTTACCATGAAATTTTCTTTTAGTAATGTTCATTAACTTCACTTAAAAAACTATCGCCTAATCAGGAAAGTTTCTTTTCATTTCAGTTTCTGCCCAGATGTGTTTAACCTCAACTAGCGCCTACAAGGGTTTTGAAAGATCTTTCTGTGTTCGAATGAAGTCAACGCTAACGAAGAGGGGTTGCCATTTTAAGTCATCTGGATATAGGGTAAGTACTGAAGTGATATTCCCGGTATCACACCGTCTATAGACGAATAATGTAAACGTAAAGCCATTGGCCTTCTCTGTGCGCTTTTAGCTCTTAACAGAAATTTTAGCACTGTATAGATTGGGTAATGAAGATAGAAGTAAGATGAAGGCCTGTGTGTGCCTGGATATATTTCCGGTAATAAGCCGCTTTGCTTCTTTTAACAAAAAGCAAGATTCCGCAGTAGATTGTGTCGCACGAAATATGGGAATCCATGGGTATCTGATGTTGCCATCGCTTTACCCGTCGGCGCTTTTATTTATGACGGGAGCTGCTTTGCAAAATGAGAAATGCGAAATTTTTTTTACTTCCACTTTGTCGCTGGAAGGTGTTTTCTAAAAGAAGTTTATTCCGGGTGCTTTATGACGACAGTAGCAAATTTCTTCCTTTTCGTTTTTATAATAAAAAGCACCCACATAAACACGTCAGATAAATCAAAAGGGAGATATCAGTCACCACTTGCACTTTGCATAACGTCTTGCGCTAAAAAGAAAAATCAGATTTGCTGAATAGTGGCTCAGATTAATTCGTGCCATCAAAGCACCTCTGAATCATGCTCCAATAAAGATTTTATCTAAAATTTAAACAAGAAGTCCTGCATCTACTTAAGGGATATTGAGATTTCAGTGGTGCCGATCCTTGATGCGGCGTTCTCACTTCGTCGTCAAATTGAATCTAAAAGCGGCATTATCTTAGGGTTCCCTCATGTCCCATAACCTGAAATCTTAAAACCCTTGCAGATTACACACGTGAAGCGGCTCTTTACTCCGTACGCCCATTACGGCACGCACTTACAATTTATATCAAAAATTATTTATTCTAATGTGGGCCGGAGGGAAATTTGCCGGGACTCGTATGACTTCTTGGGTAGTTACCGAGTTTAGCAGCATTTCAGTGTCAGTAATGATGCTCTGTCGGGCTGTAATGCCTGCAACTCTACATAATTATTTAACTCCAGATAAGATGCGATGTGCACAACGGATAACCCAACTCTCATATCTGTGCGCCTTCCTCGGATAATTTGTGGGAAACACCGGGACTAATTTTATTGTTGTAAATAGTCGTTATGTGAATTTATGTGCACACACATGACTGTATAAATCTCACATTGCTACTAGAATCTTAATCATACATGCGTGTATAAGATACATATAAAATGCTAAATGAAGTAATTAACCCCATCAATTAACTAATTAAGTCGTGTGTACCCCATCTACAGGTAAGCGAGGTTTCTGATAAGGGTATGTCCAACGGTGGCAAAAGTGGTAAATCATCGGCTACCAATTATTCGGTACGTATCAGTAAAATCAGTTTGATCTGAGATCATTCTTTAAGAAACGGCCTTTTTGTGCTAGTGACGATTTTTTTATTTATGACGATGACACTTGGGTAATAATCCTCTTCCGTGCCTTATAATTATTTTTATTCTACGAGCATATTATCGTATCCCATTGAGCCAATGGCATTGTAGGTGCAATTATAGCACTTGTTAACCACCTTGTATTACCAGCGATAGCAGGGAAAACCCGTAAATTGAATTTAATGTGATTATGTGACTTAAATTTCTAATCAGTTAAAAGCAAATCAAAATTTTAATACCATTCTATTGGTTGCTATCTGCAAAATTTGTAGTATAAACTGAATCTTATTTATCACCTCTTTTTAGAATGATTTATATTTGGTTGCGGTAATATTTTATGTGCGCCAGAAAATTGGTAAGTCCAAATATCTATTTATCTATTCATCAAAATTACCCAGACGACCAGATATTTGATTCTGTTAAGTCTGACTTATAAAATCTCTGCTGATATTAATTAATAGTAGGAGTAGAGTAATAAAATCAAAAAAATATCATTTATGAACGACAAAGTCGACGTTTGAAAACCATAAAAAAGTTCGGTGTCATTAGCATAATACATTAGTCAGGTTGGTAAAGATTTTGGTAAGGCAGGTGATGAAAAGTAGTGGTCCCATATATCTACCTTATGGTATACGAGAGATGTTTTGGTAACATAATGAATTACTAAAATAAGTAAATAAAATAATTTTAGTAAGCTTATTGTTGTACGCTAACCAACTTTTTACAATAAAAAGATAAAGGATTTTGCAATGGAAATGGCAATGGCTTAGAAGTAATACGCAAGTTTGCAATTGGTCTGTAATTAGGATTTCACACTTTTTGTCTTTTTTGTTTAAGACCGATTGAACTATGAGAGATGCTGCAACTAATTAATAAGGTTAATAAATTCGGGATAAAAAGGGTGAGCGACGGCTAACTGCAGTGTTTTACAACAGAACAGGAATCTCAAAAAATAGTGACATCCAATTATCGTAGACTGACCTACTACTTTGAAATATCCAACGAAAAATTTTTTTTACTGCAAACTAGTGTCGCATATAAGCGACATGAATCTATGCTAATATAATTGGGGATCGTCGGAATTGTAGTTCGTAGAATTATTCTATTTTTAATGGTCTGTCAGTAGGTTTATTGAGTGCACAAATTTTGCAATGGTTTGATGATAGCGACACGCACAGACATGTTATCCTGCTTTTTATTTCAATCGAAAAGAATGTTTAAATTTTTTATATTATTTTGCAACTGAAATATCTTTTACATTTAAATTTTTTGATGATATATACCAAGGAAATAAATTAGCTAGTTTATGTTTATACAGGGTGTTTCAAATCTGACGTGCAAAAATAAGTGGGGTGAGAGATCTGAACTAGCCAAACAAAAAATTGTATGGCAGGGAGAGGGGCAATCTCAACAGTTTGACACTTACATAAATTTCAGTTTTTCATGGTATGAACATAATTCTTTTATTTTTATCTTTTGATTTATCCAACACAGCGACTTTAAACAAACGCGAAAAAACTACTTTCCACATGACCTTTCAGATACAGTCATTTCCGAAAATACTGGCAGTCCAATAAAAATAAAAAAGAGGTATATTAATTACATGAATTTCGGAGAAAATTTGGGAAAATGCTGAATTTTAGGTAATCGCAAAACATTTTTTTCACTTTTGGAAGTGACCTGCAATAGTAGGAGTTGCATCAGCATTGTTGATAATTTTCAAAAGGTCATTTTGATAGTAGTGTTTCAGCGTTTGTTTGATATCGCTGTGTAGGGTAGATCAAAAGATAAAAATAAAAGAGTAATGTGCATACCGTGAAAAACTGACATTTATATGAATCACCCTGGAACTCCAAAACGGTTTAGATTGCCCCCCCCCTGCCATACAATTTTTTGGTTATCTAGATGAGATCTATCACCCCATTCATTTTGGCTCGAAATCTGAAACACCCTGTACAATAAACACGTAGTATCTGGCTGTACCTTCGTTTTTTCAAACTTTTCAGAGACAGGGTAGTATAATCGAGAGGCAGGGAGCGAGAAAGACGATTGCGAAACGGAGTTTGAGAAAAAGAGAGGGGTGAGGCAGAGATGGAGGAAATAAACGGATCAGAGGAGATAGGAGTAGAAAGCGGAAGGGAGGGGAGAGAGTTAGAGGGAAAGAAAGAATAATTATAATGAAATCAGTACTTCATCTTATTTCTACTCATGTCGCTTATTTGCGATACGTGGTTTGTGCGGAAAATTTTATTACCACAGACCAGTATCACATATGTGCGACACGTCCTTAGGAAACAGGATATCGGCGAAGTCACCTTTGCGAGCACCAAACGATATTGTTTACAACGGAATATATGTCCTACGAGCAATTTAAAATTTTGGTTTTTGGGATCCCTCACAAATATTGCCTTGGTCGTGAACGTGTTAAAAACACTTTTTCTAGGAATCGTTGGCGGAGCCTCCAAATCCAACTGATCAAGTAAAGAAATAAAAATATGAAATGTAAGGGTTGTGCTTTTTAACGAACGTCCTCATATCATATATTTGTGGTTGTTGTAGTAAAAAACAGAAGGAAACCAGTCGGACATCTATTCGTTACGTTAAAATAATGAACATGTGTATACTGACCCGCAAATGAATTTTAACACAACGATGTCAAAAGTAATTAGAGGATTACTTTTAAATACTCTAAGCTGTGGCGAATTTGTTGAACTGGAGGGAACCGTAAAAATACAACGCCATCTTCATCTGTTTGTTCTCTCATCATCGGACTATAAAGTTTAAGTACCTAGGCTACCATATTACGTCTATAACATGGGCAAAAACGACATGTATTGCTTTAGGAAATAAAATTACCATGTTCATGTTCGGCACTATCTATTGACACGCGAAGTGCCGTTGGAGTGTCTTTAGCGTGCCTATGCGTGCCGTTAGCGTACCTATGAGTGATACGGTGGAGTAGAGTTAAAGCGAAAAAAGAGTGGAGTTAAAATGAAGTGCCGTTAAAAAGCTTGCGAGTTGCTTCAAAACCATTAAAACGCTCATTCGGGAAAATTCATCTTTAATGTTAAAAATTTTTATAACACTTTCTGGGAGGAAGAGGTGTATTGGCTCTTAGTTGCTTTATTAACTGGGGAGGGGACAACATTATTCGGCGAGGAGGTAGCCTGGTTTAAGGCTCCATAAAACAAGTATTTGGCCTAATCTATTTAAATCCTTTTAGAGGACGATTTTACAATACTTGAAGATTACGAAAATTCAAAAAGAAAAAATCCGATTTTTTCCAACCGCACGACCACAAGACCCCCTTAACCAGGTTTTCGCCAGAAGTGTGAGGGGAACAAAGGAAATTGAATGTTTTATTTTTGCATTGCTGCGAACTAGATAACAGTCCGGAGATAGAGTGGATTTTTTTAATTTTATTGCAATGGCAAAAACTCACACGATTCCTTGGCGTGGCGTTCACGCCACTCAACCAATTGTTCCTACTCCGACAACTTGAAATAAAATATTTTAATTTATAATTTGATAATAATACTAATGCTCGTTCTGTGTATAAAAGACAACAATCAAACCTACCGCGTTGTACAATACGACTAATAAAAAAGAAACTATAACAAATTGCACAGTTGGAGTGATGATTGCTGTTGGGCAACTGGGGTTCACTTCCGAAGTAGTTTTCTGCGTAGAATTCGAAGTTAAGAAGTTCATATTTCATATAAACATAGTATATCTATTTATATGAAACATGAACTTCATAAGTTAAAATTTTCGAAACTTTGCAAGAAAAAATCATAGGGGACGGTTCAATAGCTTATTTTGAAGGGTGAGAGGAGTATTAAATAATGCAACTTGAAAAAAATTAGCAAAAAAATTGCGTCCGATCTGTACATAACCTCAAAAGTAGCCAAACAAAAATCCATTTTTTGAGTACATAACCTCAAATATTTAAAAATCCTGACGGCCAATTTTGACCTCGGATTGGGGAATTACCCCCAGCTGCACAATAGCAGAAGCTTGTAAACCTGTGTTATTAATCAGTTCTTGTCAAAGCACCTTTATAGGAAACGTGGTCTAAGGATAATGGCTGAAAGGTTTATCATGCGGTATTTCTTCGCACATTTTGGGGTATAAATCAAACCCTAATACGACCTAGAATTGAAAAAATATATTTTTGGAATCCCGAAATCAAGCCTGTTAAAATGATACCCCATACGTTATATAAGCAAATAACCTTTTCTAGTTCTGGTCGTCGGTGGAGTAAGGGATAACGTTCGTCCTTCCATTCCGGAGGGCCCAATATTGAACCACACCGGTGGCTACTCGTGGTTGTCCTTCGCTTGCAACAGGTTACGATAAAAGAACCATTGGATCAAAACTCAAAAAAAAAAAAAACTATTTGACAAGGCAAGAGTGTATGTTATTTCGGTAGCATTGTCAACGAAAATTGTTGAGCTAAAGAAGTCATCAACTCCCAAATAAATTCAATAAGAGATGCAACGTTTTTATACAGGACGTTTTTACACAGTCCCCAAATTTAAGTGTCCGTTAAATGACCTACCTTAAATCCTAAAAATTGGATCGCAGCATAAAGTAATAAATGAAGAATTACAGTACCCATCCAGCTAGACAACTTAGTTAGGAAGACAACCAAATCAAACCTTCGAATACGCTGAATCATATGCTGTAAAAATAATGCTATTAAATAAGAATGGCAGGTATACAATTTACCAACCATCATACTTGAGCTTATTCCAAAAATAATCTCCGACCTATTTCACTCTCGGTTATGCCCAGTATGCCTCCAGGTGCAGCCTTCCCCTTGATAGGTAGGTATATAATCCTGAAAAACCAAACATAAGCCCGAAACGTCCACTACGCCTCGAATACCACAGATTGATTTGTGTGGAATGTAAGAACTTTGTCTGACAAGTTTGGATTATAAAGGTGAAGCGGGATAAAGGAAGTGGTGAAATACAAAATTTAAGATTAAAGACACTCCGCATGGTAGATGTGCTTAGTGTTAACTAGGCTTGTCTATCGGTCGTTTCAACTAACTTATCAATGGGACTGGTCACCAGAACAACAAATTAATATTCTAAATTCCGAATAATAACGTACAACATCTTCATAAATCGGTGCTATATGCCGACCAATCAACCAGGTAAAAATCCTCCTACCACCTCTTTGTTAGGCTTCAAAAGAACTTCCTAAACTCGATAACGGAAACACAAATCGACAGTTGTTTGTTGAATTGTATAGCTCGTTATTGCTAAATTTCGTTAAGGCTCCGCAGCAATACGCCTACTTAATAAAACAACTATTTTGCATGGTTCAATGAATATTGGCTAAAAAGCACCTAACACACAAAAACTGATCCAATCCATTACAACACCAACACGCTGTGTACGACAAAAAGAGCATGAGGGTTGCAGAGAAAATGTCAGTTGTTCGGAATTCACTTTAAATTGTTGACCCACTGGCAATCGCGCACAGGATGGCTTTTTTGAGGATTTTGTCACAAAAAATTTAACGAATAGAACAATTATTAAAGATCTTAAATTATTATGTGCATCCATTCTATTATAGGGTTTTGTTTTCTTAGGATAAATATCATAAACTTAATCATCACCAGCATTAAGTACTCTTCTTGGGCAGCTCATGATAACTATTCGATCCCCTTGAAGTCACAGCCTACTCTAGTTACACGCTCGGAAACTACGACAGCCGTTGCCATTTTATCAGCAAACGTGTCGTCACTATTCCATCTTTTTTTACACAACTTAACCATTTCTGACCAACACTGACAA
Source organism: Leptarthrus brevirostris (assembly GCA_964036015.1). NCBI lineage: Eukaryota > Metazoa > Arthropoda > Insecta > Diptera > Asilidae > Leptarthrus > Leptarthrus brevirostris. The sequence goes on from OZ038373.1 coordinate 99,581,479, forward strand.
CTGCATATCTTCCTTACCAAAACCAATTAGGAATACTGATATTGTTGACGCAAAACAAGCTCAATACTTTAACAAAACGAAACTTTAAAACACTGCGCGTTGAATGAAAATTGTAAAGAAGAGATTTTATATCGCGACCACATGTGCAAAACATTTGTATGTTAACCTAAAAAAACAGCAATACCACATGTGCAAAACATTTGTATGTTAACCTAAAAAAACAGTAATATCTAAAAAAATATTACAAGAAAGTATAATTTCCCAACCCATTCCTATGGTTTACTATGGGAAGTGCGGTTACACCACCAATGCCCAGCTGTTCGTATTTATGGGCTCGCAGCTCGAGTAGGTTGTGTTTCAAACGCCAAATGAAGTGGGACAAGCCCCTGCCAAATCACATTGATGCCTTAAGGCTTCTTCAGAAGCGAGCTTAATGGCAAGCTTTGTGCAATGTTAGTAATATTTCTTCCCACGCCAGAAGCTGGCAATATGACAGCTTGAATAGCCTACTCTAAAAGCAAGCCGGAAAACTAATATGTACAACACTTCGTCTAGCGTTAATTTGTTTTACCTAATGCAAGGTAAGCTTCAAAGCTAGCAAAGAAACCATGTGAAGCACGCCTTGGAGCTTGCCTGGATGTGTAAGGCCTGGGCTGTGCTGATGATTTTTGTTTTTTATACAACAAACAGAGTCTTGTGGCTCAAATGTTCGAAGCCATGAGTACAGGAACCTCGTTGCTCTTTAAATTGAACGCAATAAATGGCAAATACGAAAACTTACCTTTCGAATAATAGGTAAGCTATAAGCCTCTGTTAAGCTGTGTCACCGTAGTCTATATAACTAAGGTGGGATAGATATTTGTGTTCGATGACGAAAGTGTCAATGAATAGTACACAAAATAAAAACACGGCCAAACTACATTTGAAATCACAAGGAACCTAAGAAAAATGCCCGATTGGACGACCGCGGAACACATGGAGAAGATCCGTAGAGAAGAAAGGTACTGGAATAGGTAAATCCCGGCAAAAAATGAAACTTGCGACTCTCAAGAATAACGAGCTCGCACGTTATACTCCCCATAGTGGTAGGAAGAATTCTCAAATAGAAGCACCTATTTATTATTGAGGCCTGCTCAAGTGTCTAAAACCGTAAAATACAACAATTCAACTTCTCAGTTAGCAGTTTTCTAAAGAATGATCAATACTAGTAATGTTTAATTTTTTCGCTTTTTTTTGCTCTCAGAAACGACAGGTTTGACCGGATACAGTAAAAGATTTTCTTTCCTTTTTCTTTTTATTAGTTTTTTGGTTATACCTCTGAATAAAAGCTGAGATAGAAAACGTTTAACATTTCTAAAGTGACTGGTTTATTGATCAGTATCGAATATACAATTTTTAAAAAGCGATAAGTCAAAAAGTAAACAATTGAAAAAAAATAACAATTTTTTCCTAAACTTACAGTAGTTACATGTAAAGCTTGAAACACAGCTGCAAAGGAAAATCGTCGTAAAAAACGATTCTCACTTTGCAACATACGGATGGGTTCAAAGGGCAAAACTTATAAAATGTTTTTTTATCCATTGCATTTGCAGGTTGTTTTAATGCTGTGTCGTCTGCGGCCTCAGTACACATTCTCCCACACAAGAAAGTCACAGCCACCGCTGCTGGGCATGGTGGCTCTGGCCATCGCGCTGCCTCCACCATCTGTACATGAAATACGCTTAGAATGTGACATGTTTGTGACTAGAATAAATTTCGACTTTCGGATAGCGCACTGTGAACCAAAGTATGTATTTTCTCTGTTTTCTTTCTAATTTTAATATTCCCAAGTCTATTAACATATTCCTCACTGCCATTTTACTTCTTGTACTTTTTCCATGCCGAACACCCGCTTCTTGTTGTCAAATGTTTTTCAGTCCTACCATCATGCCCACCGGCACTCCCCTTCCAACTTATCACCAGCTGAAATCTTGAATATTTACTTTTTGATCAAGAGTTTATTTAAAAAGTCCCAAAACGGAAATCTTGCCGGAGAAGCCGCAAAGTAAAATAAAAATGTTTTTGCAGGGTTACCGACTTATTGGATTATACCCCAGAGGAGTTGACAGGCAAGAATCTGTACAATCTCTGTCATGGAGAGGATGCAAACAAGCTGAGGAAGTGTCACATGGACTGTAAGTAATAGAGGCTTTGAATGCCGATTTCCCTTTACGTTTGAATCCCGTACTTAAGGATTAATCCAATTTCAGTGATCAATAAAGGTCAGGTACTGACCCATTATTATAGGATTATGAACAAGAACGGAGGCTACACATGGCTACAAACATGCGCGACTGTTGTATGTAGTTCAAAAAATGCCGACGAGCAAAATATTATATGCGTCAATTATGTGATAAGGTGCAATCCCAACACATATAGCTTTTAACTGTTATTTACATTAAATTTTCTCTTATTAATTTAGCTTGAAGGAAAATGAAAACCTCATCCTAGACTGCTGTCAACTAGAAACAACTATAGAAAATATAAAGCATGAGGACTCAGGTAATGACAATGGTGCTGGATCCCCTGGAGCAGACCCCTCTAGTGAGGGTCACTCAGGACCAGCAGGACCTTCTTCATCTGAATCCCAATCTTCACCAAAGGCAGATTCAGAACAACGAACAAGAGCAGCGCGTAGTCAAAATAGCAGTACAACGAATAGTAGTTCTAACATGGCAATGGTCAAAGATAGTATAAGTGCGAATCCTTCAGATGAAATAGCCCTAACGAGTCCTGTACCCAAAAGAGCCCAGAAAAGAAAAATGAAAGCAGACGAAGCAATTCCTGCTAGCATTGAACCTCCAAAAGTGTCACCTGCCGTTTCCGTCTCTATAAATCAGGAACATCGGGAAACTCCAAGACGGCATCCGTCTGTTATTGAGGAACATACAGAGTCATCGGTAAGTATGAGTTTGATTGGATCATATTAGTTTTCAATAGTTGTTGCTAATATTGGGTAAAAGCACTTTGTATTTTTGTAGGATTGGAAGTTGAGATCACACTAAATTTGCAGAATTGAAAACACTGAATTTATTCAACGTTTTTTAATACTTTACCCTCATCTTATGTTATGTTTAAATCAAAGAAATGAGGTGCTAAAGGAACGCGGTCTGTAAGGTCTATTGTTCTAATCCTCCCTACTCATGAAGTCATGCTGAGTGAGCTTGTTTTTAGGTGAATGGAATCCAACAATGGCTTCCCAAGGATTCTGCACCAATTGCCGGGCACTCGCATAGAATGTGAAGTGCTTTAGCGTCCTCCTTCAGACACAATCTACAAGTGAGGTCAGCTGCTCTACCGATTTTTACTAAGTGTTTTCTTAGTTAATAATGCCCGATGATCAGTCTCACATCCAGCTTGACGATCCTAAGGATCTTCTCAGGATTCGCAGAAGTATGTGTGCTTCGCGCTTGTCCAGTTCTGTACCTATATGCCCTTTTAGCAATGTAGGTTGAAATCCCGCGCGCCAGCTCAGGGTCAGAAGTTTTATCGTAGAGTCCTGCTGGCCAGTTTATCCGCCCTTTAGTTACCAGGAAAACCTGAAATTCAAACGAAGTTGACTCGATTTGTTTTTCCAACTTCATCTAGAGCGGCCTGAAATTCTTAGACCAATTTTGATTTGGTTATGGAGAAGCCGATTGCTTTGATCCACGCCTTAAGATAATTATTTTCATACTTGAATAGGCCCTCTTTAGGTTCTAGTATATACATGCCAGTGACAAGTTCCCCTAGTGGTAATGATGCGTAGAATTTACGGGACTCCCCCCAGATGCCCTCCACTTTCTCTGCATTGGTTTTCGGACGTATACCAGACGGGTTCCGTTTGGAAATTGTCAATCAGTTATCTGCACAAGTGGTCATAAAATCGTTTTATAATTTATTTGAGAAGTAACTGCAGAAAGTTAACGCCTTCCCTCTCAACGGATTTTCTCCATATGTTGTACAATCGTCCAGTTCGGCATCTTCCTTCGACCCCGTTCGGGTTTTAGTCTAGAGCCATCTACTGACACTTTTGTCTGTGATTATCGATACTTCAGCAAGAGTATTATATCAAATGAAGCCTTGTTGATGCATACCACAGCTTCAGCTCCGCCGTCTGCTGTAACTATGCTTCCAAAGTAGCAAAATTTGTTCACACATTCTATTGCTGCTCTTCGAGATAAATTGCATCATGTCTTCTGGAGTGCAAGCTTAAAAGTTTAGGCTTAGTAGCATTGATCCCAAGCCCTAATCTGCGACCTTCTCTACTCAAGGTTTGAAACATTTGCGCTGCATGACTCTGTGTGTTATATAGAAGCCATGCATAGTCGTCCAGGTACGTAGAGTTTAAAAGGTTTCCATCTAATCCCTTGCGATGGGTGATCATCTAGGGCTGTGCACAATATATCATTTATTACGATCAAGAAAAGCAAAGGTGACAATATGCATCCTTGTTTCACTCCGTTTTACACTTGGAAGGGCTTAGACAGTTTTTCCTTAGACGTGACATTCGGCTCCTGAGTGGAACTACTTTATGATGTTGATAATTTTTTCTGGAATACCTCTCCTACGAAAAGCTGCCCAAAGGTACTCTTGATTAACGCTGCCTTCTCGAAATCAACTAATTTTAGATGTAAAGGGGACCTCGATTCGGCGGATTTCTCGACGATAATGCGGAGGGTGTTTATGTAATCGCTGCAGTAAAGTCCTAACGAAAGACTGCTTTTCATCATTCAGGGTTTGGTCAATTACTTGCTTGATGTGCATTAAGATGATTTTTGCCATCAATTTGGAGAATTTACAATACAGATGCCACGACAATTGCAACAACTTCTCAGGTTGTTTGTTTTCCATTCGGTGAGATAGGTCTCGGTTCTCAACATTCCTGGATCACGGGAACAAGAATATCCGCCGCACCAATGGGATCCGTCCTAATCAGTTTCGCTGGTATTCCATTAACCCCTGGGTGTCTTATTGAGGTCTATCGATTTTGTTGCATCCGCTATACCCAATGTCGACGAAGGTCTGATATTAATATTGGCCACAGCTGGCGATTCTTCAGACTCGGTATTCGGCGGTCCAAAGATGTTTTTTTGGACTTGTTTTCACCTCTTATGTTCCCCTTTAACAAGTAGGAAGCCGTCGATATCTCTGACAGGAATCTTTCCTGCCAGTTCTTGGTAATCTAGTATAGGTCTTCACTGTAACCCGATCGTTTCTTCTGCCATTTTTGCTAACGCGTTGACGTAATTGGCCTTTTCATGTCTTGCACTTCTTTAGAGGGGTCCTCGGTTTTATAACGCAGTGGATCTGCTTTTTGTCGCAATTCGGATGGATATGCTCTTTGGATGTTCTGTGTCTGGAGCCCCTGCACTTTGAGTCTTGGCGTTTTAGAAGTTGCATTACGTGGGCGTACTATGCCGTGCATAAGCGAAACGTAGCTATTAGGTGTATTTTGCAGATATAACCTACAAAGAAACTCGTCAATTACTAACACCCACAATTTGCTAGAACCTTCAAAACATACTTTTTCATCCCCTAAGTTGAAGAATGAGGTCAAGTTCTTCTCCCGTTTAACGCCCCATAAGGCGTTGTGAAGAAACAGTGTAATGTTGGGTTTATTTTAATGATAGAAATTTTATACATACATACGTACATAATAACATTTTAGCATAAGCAGTAGCAATACAAAAACGTTTAAGAATGTTTTAAATACTAAACATTATTTCTCATAAATATTTTATCAATTCTAATAAATTGAACCAGTTTTGATTCACTCATAAGTTCTTATTTTACTTTGTTTTCAGGTTAAGGATTTAGAAAATGCAATGTCAAAACATCTCCCATCGCCTGGTGGAAACAGTACAACAACAGACTTTAGTACGGATGCCCTTCTGAAACAGCAACAAGAAAAGAGCAGTACAATACAATGGATAGGGACCCCTCACACAAATCACCCTTTTCATCAACAACCAGCGCCAATGCCGGCTACAGCTCTGCTACGACAATTGTATGCAAATAGAGAAAGTGTGATAAGAGCTACAGCAAGACAGACCCCTTCAGGTGTTTTTTACAGTGAAAACCAGGCAGGTCCCTTGCCAACACCTCCTGGCAGTGAATCATCATTCGATAATCAGTTCTTGTTACACGGACATTCTCAGAAGTCCTCGGATGCATTTACTAATCTTGTGTCGACTTATGGTGGCTATCATAGTTCTATAGATTATCACAATGCAATGACTCCTCCCAGTTCGGTGTCGCCGAGAGACACAGGCAATGTCCTCAGTAGTAAAAATTCTGCACATACATCAAACGGTTATGACTACACGGATCCCTTGCGCAGTCAATACAATACGTCAACAGGTGCAGACTCTTCCTCAACACCCGCGCTGCCACTCAAACCTCAACCATACTCAGCTGCGGCCGCTGCGATGCACCATGCAGCCAATTCTATAGATGCTTACGGTGGCCTCGAGCAGCCTCAATATTTCTCACATCATTCCAGTTTTCATCTCTATCACAAAGGAGCACCTTCAGCCGGATGGTACACAACCCCCTCATAGGATGCATATAAATTACCAAATTAAAACTATTACAGCGTGTAACGCACATCACTAGCATTGTCGTCTTTGGCCAGGATATGACAGCAGCCCGGATCCCGTCGAAATTAAAAGTCATATCGGGTAATGACATCGTGTTATGCTGGAGCTGACATTATCATAAAATTCACATAAACAGGAGGCGTAACGCGCATTATTGACATTATTGAAGACACAGATGAGGTGTCCTGGAACAGCCACATTTCGAATCTCCTTATCCTCCCACGACGCATTTATTAAACATTCGAAGTGAGACACTGAAACATTTCAAATTACCCGAGCATCCGTGTAATAATCCAATTTTCGATTATTTCACTTGCCGCTTGCCTAGAAATGACATTTATTTGATGGGTCTGCACATGGCATGTAATTGACTTCACCTACTTATTGGTTCCGTGTCTGAATACAAAATTATTTCCTGATATCATTATTACTGACAAAAATGCTCCAAAGAGGATGGCAGGTTTGTCTCAATTTTAATGACTAGTTCGATTTGAGTAACAAAAGAGTTGTTTTAAAATAATTTTATGAAACTTAGTAAAATTATGAACTCAGTTCCTTTAGTAAACGGCAGAGGTAACCTAATCAGACGTTCTAGTGTTATTTTACTATACTAAATTAAATTCAAACAAATAATACGAATTAAAAACAACAGTAAAAGTAAAGAGTGAATTCAAGCAAAGTTTAAAGATTGCCAACAAAATTTAGTTTCCCTTACTTAAACGCATTAGAGCCAAGGATAAAATTTAGGGTAAATGCAGAAACGCAACCGTATCTGCACCATCATAACAGTTCTTAATATGCACTTTTAACGGGTTTTGCAAAAACCCCCTAAGCGTGATAATCTTCTCATTTTTATATTAATAAACTTGAGGTGTCTCTTTGTGATTTCAAAATAATTGTCATTTTATATTTATGATATGAAAGACCATTGAATTATTTTGACAATTTTTGCCTGCCTGTCTGTCTGTCTGCCTGACTGTTTGTCCGGGCTACTCTCAGAAATGGTTAATTCGATTTCAATGGGATTTTCACTGCAAGGTTCAGTTTTTCATTTGGATAGTTTAAGCTCAGTCTTCAAAAGTCCAAGCAACGCCGGGCACACGCAGCTAGTTTTTAAGAAAACATAAATGGGTTGGAATATTTTATTATTTATTTTTATTTTATAATATATTACTGTCGAATACAATTATACTTGGCAAATAATATCATTTAGAAGATTCACCGTGGAATCGATGCTACTTGATTTATATTTTAATTCAAATTTTTTTGTGGTAGGTCATTTTCACGTTTCCAGTTATTTAAATTCCTTGTTTTTGTATTATTCGTTTAGTGGCTAAAATTGTATATGATGACAGCCTACAATAGATACAACCCAGGAAATTATGACAGCCGTGGTCATTTTATCTCCAAGCGTGAAGTCATTATTTAACCAAAATGTAAGAGACGCATTTCAAGCTCAACACTTCAACAATACAAATACAAGAAAGAGAATTTTCTTTAAAACACCACTTCTTGAATTAAAACTGAAAAGAAAAAAAAATATCGTTACCACGTATTGCAGGTTCATCTCAAGCCAATGTTAGGCTAAAACTTAATAATATCTAGAATTTCCCAACCCATTCGTTTGGTATATATACTTCAATGAACAGCTGTTCGCTTTCAGGTGTGTATCTAGAGTAGGCTGTGATATTACATAAGTTGATATATGTCAATGTCATCTAAATCTGAACAGACCCTAAAGGCTTATTCACATTCACATTATTCCTAAAGAAATTTAATAATACAATACTCCCTCGACAATTCTGATATTTTTGAGTAAGGTATAAAACAAGTGCAACTCCATTATCAGCAGATCCGTAGAATATGGAAGATATGGAAGAATCTTATATTCATTCAGCTTCAAAATAGTTCTTCTTGCAACAGGAATATCGTTGTAATGTAAGAGAATTGATCCATCTCGGCTGCAATCGGCAAATCCGCTCAGAAAGGAAGCCATTGGATACAAATCCTCTAGCAGTCCACCATGCCACCAACAGGATCTTCCGTTGGTGCTCTTCAGGACAACCATTTCAATCACATCCACTCACTGTCCTAATCATCTGGTGTTATATAATAAAGAGCCACTCTTTTGCCACTGACTACGCGAGGCAACAGTAGCATTGCGACCTACAAACATGACAAGGCATTCACTTGTTGAGCTTTTCCACGCTGTTGTCAACTTAATTACGGCTGCTGGTTAAGGGCGGAAGTTCAAGCGGGTATTTCGGTAATTCAGTTTTCAGTTTTTTTTTGTTTTAAATCGATTAAATATAAACTCAAGGATGTCGTACTAAAATTTTAATGTGAAATTTCTCATATAAGAAAAGATTTGAGAAATCGTACCTGTAACATCTACAGTACTACATATCTATAAATTTTCAATGTCGTCGGTCGAGTAAGTGATAACGTGTCGGCTTTTTAACCCAGACGTCCCAGGTTCAAATCCAACGTCCCATGGTTGTTTTCTGCTGACTACAGATTACGATAAAGAGGCCATGAGGTTGCAGAGAAAATGTCAGTGGTTCGGAATCAACTTTAAATTATAGGAAATTACTTTACTTTTTCTCTGTTATATGTTTTTGCTTGGTGTGGAAGAAGTTTTGCATATTTTTTGATGATTTTTTTTATTTTATTCGTAATGAAATTAACTATGAGGCCAAAATATTGAAAATATCGACTTTTGGGTGAAAGTATAAACAATTACAATTAGTATAAAAAATTACTTGCATTTATGCAGGGTATGAGCGGTAGAGGATTTTGTGATTTTTGGTATTTTTTTATCCTAGCACCCGATAAATTTCTTGTTATACATCCTATGAAGGTGACTTGCATCTCAGGTGATAGTAAATCGTCTGAGATTCCTAACAAATGCCCAACCACCTGTCCAGCCCCATTCCGTTGGCAGTTATAGGACGTCAAAGTCAAAAAATTAGAAAATGTTGCATTTTTTTTTACAAATTTGACGATTTTCCGCCAAAAGTCATAATAACGATAGCGCTTTCTCGTAAATAGTTTTCTCACAATACCTAACTCATAATAAGTAAAGAAAGATCTTTGTTTACTTATATGTAACATTAAAATGTTAGTATTGAAAGAAACTGGCTTAGAGTGAGGCAAAGGCTGTAATACCAAAGATTAGCAGTTAGAACTTGACTAGAACTTGGGCGATGACTGATAAACCAATTCTTGGTTTTTAAATCTTGGCTTAGGCTTGAACTTAGACTAGGAAACCCAGGATCGGCACTTATAACTCAACCGTACCCCGCCAAAGCGTGGCGAAGGACTAACTGATTTTTCGGCAAGGCTAGGGATGCCAAAGCTTAGCACACCAGCATTCGGCAAAGCTTGTGTTTAGACGTTCGCAGGGAGTTTACATTAAATATGAAATAAATTTAGCAAAAAAAAATACATTTCTAATCTCCAATAAATCATAAACAAAAAAAGAGTACAAACAAGTGATTATTATCTCTAATGTTCCTCAAAAATTTTCAAAAGAAAATCTCATATAAGTAGATCTGTTTTACATTGAATATAGTCGCAGCCGCGGTCACCCACACAAGTCAAAACATCGATGTTTAGATTTTCTGGAATGCTACCTAGCCATGCACGTGATCAATAAACTTTTAAAGAGAAGATTACATTATGTTTTTGATTCTTAATTTTGGCAGGGCGTCCGTCTGCAACTAGTTCGTCACATTCACATACAGAAAGCAATACCAATCAAGCTAGAATCTATTACTGCCCATTTTTATGCACCTACCCGGTTTAATCCATATTTGTTTTCTAAATTGTGGCTGGTGAGAGCATTTCTCACAAAAAAAATGTAGATACATGTTATTACATTTTAAATTTTCAACTATATTTTTGAAATATTCTGGTCTAATATAAAGTCTTTAGGAATGGCTACTTTAAGAATATAAGCTGTCTTGCCGACCCCAACAAATGCTAACCTCGGTATAACTTCCGGGGGGTTCCTTTGAAAATGTAAATACATTAGCGCTTTCAGTACTGTTAAATCTGGTGCTATCGGGCTTGATGAAACCCATCCCAAGTTTGTTTTAGTTCTTCTACCCATTAATTTTCAGTACTGTTCTATCCAATTCATCTTTCCGAAATGTTTAGAAACCTTCAAAAGTTATTCAAATATTCCTAAACCATCCTTCAACTCCATTGAATAGCTTCCAATCTCTATGCTTCCTTTTCTTTCCAAAGTTTTTGAAAAACTTCTGCATAAACAAGATTTTAATTATTCTGCTGAAAATAATTTACTGTCACCTTATTTCTTTCCTCATAAAATCTCCGGATCATATAAGGTTTGCTGTTGATAATGAAATGATAACTATTTTGGTTCTTTTGGATTTTTCAAAGGCCTTCGAAAAAATTTATATAAATTTTTGATTCATAAATTGATCAATCATTATAACTTTTCCAAGCCAGTGTGTAAATTAATTTGGTCCTGTCTCTTAGCTCTCCCTTCTGTGGTAATAATTTCTCTAAGTTTTTATAAGTCAATAGTGGCGATCCCCGCGGATCTATCCTTAGATTGTTACTTTTTTCTTTGTCATCAACGACCTTCCTCTTGCGCTAAAAAAATTATTGCTACCATATACAAGAGGATGCTACTCATTTACTCAACTGACACCTATATATATGTATGCCTTTGGGCTTGCTAGAAAATGCCGGGCATAGGATGAATGAGGTCCTTAAGCAACTATCTCTTTGGTCTAAGGTTAATGGGCTACTGCTGAACCCTTCTAAATCTAATGCCATTTATAAAATTATGAGAAATGACTATTTATAAAAATTGGCTTAGACGTATTTTACTAACTGCAGTAATGTAAGAAATCTTGTTGTAGTATGCAATGAAATGCTAAGCTGACATGATTACCTCAGCAATGTTATTTGTTGGTAGGATTTATGGAATCCGTAAGAAATTATCCATTTTCACCCACCTTACATATATTGATTGTAAGATTTTTAATTCTACCCATAATGACTTATAGTTGTGAGATCTTCTGCAGGTTAGATTCACCGCCCACGCATATGGACTTAAGTAGACACTTTTGGGATGCAATATTTCTGATTACCTCAATTTTCGAACTGTAATATACTTTCACTAATTCATCTTAACTAAGCAGCCTAATCATCATTAATTATTAATTAAATGAAATCATACCGCATTTACTCGTAGTTTGTCGCTTCTAAATTTTCATTTACGTGCTACCGAAAGACAGTTCTTGGTTCAATCCGTCATGTTCTCGATTAATCTTCCCTTCACCAATTAGGAGGGTGTGCCTCACTTTATTTTTATTATTTGATTATTTATATACCGAGTAACTTTTTAATCGAGCTTGGAGCTTAAGTTATTAAATATAGTTTGATTGAATTCCGAACGTTGTTATACAAAAGCGATGAAACCCACAAAGATTAAAAGAAGACAATAAATTATAAGGAGGGGACTGTTTTTCAATTATAGCATTATTTATCCAACCCACATTACAAACTCAACGATAAAGCATTTAATAAGAGTATATTAAATTTGCAAAAATTGTCCAATTAGTTTATTTTTCAGTAAATTTAATAAATCATAATGTACTTTAATAACATTATGATTTATTTACTTAATATGATTAGTAAAAAATACCAATAACTCGAAATCATTACTCTGTGGGTTGGATCGTTTTTTGCGTAACAACGTCCAGTTATAGACTATTCTTACTAGTGTAACGTTTATTGAAATAAAGTTAAATCTGAATCTTGCTTAACTTTTAAAGTATCTAATTGTTTTAATTCAAAACATTAAATAGGGAAAATACCTACCTTTCATAAGAAGCTTTTTTCAACGATATCCTACTATTTTAAATAAAAAAATGTAGCAACTACCCTTCGAAAATACTGTGCTAAGCTTTATATTTTTCGATCCAATTGTATGAATAAGAGAGATACGACAATCATAAAAAAACACTTAGAAGCAATAAAGTCATATTAGTTTAACTTCGCCGTTTATTTACATTTTAATTCGGGTTAAAAACCTAAATGTAATTGAAAAATAATATCTTTAATCATTTTCAATCAATAAGTTCGACTTGTCAAGGAGCTTATACTTAAATATTACAATGAAAAATTAAATATATAAAACACGACATGGTTTTCATTTGTATACGATGTTTTTAAATACTCGTATGTTTATTGCTAAAAACATTCCTTCACTTCAGCATTCCACGTAAACACTTGTGAAAGTTGTAAATAATGTATTTAAGTTAATTATAGACCGAAAATTAAATTACAGTAGATATAATCCTTTAATATGTAATGTTTAAAAAATGTGTATTAAAATACGAAAATCGTTCACATAGTGAATTGTAAATTCAAGCATTACATAATTAGTCACGAGTTGTACATAGAATTTAACTGTAAGGTCTACATTGATATTAATTTGTTTTATAATTCTTTGTTAACACGTAAATAAATGTTGTTATATATTTTCGTTTACATAGAAAAATTAAACGAGAAATACTCATGCAATGGCATAATATAAATATTACTCTTAGGCTAGGTACTCCAATACGATATTGTTCTAATAAGACTAAGTAAATATGGCGTGCCAATGTAAAATGAAAAAATTTGCAATAATTTTCCTTAGGTTCAGTAAGTGTTAATTTTTTGTAAAATTTCCTTTATATCTAAATTATTTCCTTTTAAGTTTTTGAGAAAGACGCTAGCGCTGAATATGCAAAAGTAATTGCAAAAAAACAATATATTATATTTATAAAAAAAATTAAAAAAAAAAACACTTTAAAATAAGTAAAATTAGATAATCGCTGACAGCGTTAGTGCAAACATTCCAAATGTTAATGTTTTCTTAAATTTCTTTTCTTTTTATATTCGAAAGATTTAATTGTTGTAAATTTTGTTAGTTTTAAATACAATTCTGACATTACTACTCACTAAAAAGGAAAATGTAAAATATCTACATATCAAGAAGGTCCAAGTCAGATTAATTTGTGGCACCAGAAGTTGAGCTGCCGTTCAAGGAGCTGAACTTATCAAAACTCAATTTAATAGGCTTCTAGTGCAAAACTCTCAGAAATTATAAGGAAAACAGCAAATTTAAATTAAGACTTTTCTTAATACTCTATCCAAAAATAGTAAAGTAAATTTTGCCGTTGCACCATATGTTAATAAAATTTCAATCAAAACCAAGTAAGCACCCATTGTTTAAAAGAAGTGATAACTAATCTCAAAATTTGTTTTCAAAACACTTGCACATGATCAAATCGTCTAAATATAATTTAATTCGAACAGTTTGTTGAAAGGTGCAATAAAACTTGTAAAAATTTAACGAAATTTTTAGTTACTTTGTCTCGTTTATCTTTACATTAAATTTAATTATTAAAATTAAAACATAGCACTTGTGCGCGTAAATTGCTCAGATATACGAGAAAGAAATGAAATATATTATTTAAAACTTTAACTGAAAATTACATTTTTTGTTTTTAGAAATAAAGCACCTTTTCCTTCCCATCTTGCTATATTACTCACTGCTTAAGTTCTACAGGATTTAATCAATTTATCTTCGATGCTTTTTCCAATCTCTCCTATGGGCAAATTTCACTGATTGTGCTATTTTAAAATTATAGATATAGTAACCCATCAAAAGCAATTGTAGTTCTAACAACGGTTGTAGATGTGGTCAGTAGACTGTACGCTGGAAAAGGTATGCTGGATTGCAAATGAAAAGATTTATTGGTGATAAGATCAAACTTTACATTTTATTCACTAGTCTATTTTTAAAACACTTAAACTTTTTACATTTCACTTGAAAAAATCTTAATTTAGCACATAAGTACCTTTTTTCAATACTAATATTTAAAGGCTAGAGGAATTATTCTTATTTATTTTAATAATTATCTAAAAATAATTCAAACAGCCTTGTTCTGAATTATTTCTCGATTTAATACCAGTGTTGAGTAAATTAATTGGATATAATTGCGAACAATTAGGTTCTGCAATCATATGGGCAATTAATTGGGAATAATACTTATTCGAGCAGCCAGGCTCTAATAATATTTTTATGATTTTCACAATGAAATAAAATATTCGAACAGCGAGTTTCTGAATGTTTTTTAAATATACAGGGTGTTTCAGATCTGACGTTCCAAAATGAGTGGGGTGATAGGTCTCAACTAGACAAGCAAAAAATTTTATGGTAGGGGGGGGGCAATCCCAACCGTTTGGAAGTTACAGGGTGATTCATAAATTTCATAGTATGCACATTACTCTTTTATTTTTATCTCTTGATCTGCCAAACACAGTGACATCAAACAAACGCTAAAAAACTAATATTTTAATGGCCTCTCCAGAACTGTCAACAATATTGACCTAACTATTACCACTGCAGGTATAGTCACTGCCAAAGCGAAAAAAATGGTTAGCAATTACCTAAATTTCAGCAATTTTTATTTTTACTAGATTGCCCATCTTATTACATTGACAAAAAAGTGCAACATGGCAAGATAGACGAAGGACTCGAAAAACCACATCCTTAGAAATCCCTGTTACCTAATTATTTTATTGCACTTAAGGTAGGAAATTCTTTAAAGAAACAAAATTTTTAAGATAAAAGGCCGAACATGTTTGTTTTGGGTTAACAGGTAATTAATTTTAATAATTGCTGCAAAAAAGTTGTAAAAATGTTAGTGAATTTTGTTTTATTGCCGATCTTAGCTTGTGTTAGCTAGAAGTCAGACCCTTGTATTCTGACGTTATGTTACTCGTACCTGATGGAAATTTGGCTATAACAAAGGGTCAGCAAGAATGCCTATCGTAGTTGAAAAACAAATTAATAAGTACGATTGTTTTAAAGCAAAAATTATTAAAAAATGGTAAAATTTACTTTTGAGGAATACCCGGATATTATTTACATTTTTGGTGTAGTAGACGGAAAAGAGAGAGCGGCTGTACTGAAATATCAAAGGAGATTCCCTAACCGGCGAGCACCCAAAAGAGGGGTATTTACACGGACTTTACAAAGGTTAAGAGAAATAGAAAGTGTAACTTCACACGACATGGAGACACGACGCGACACTTCGGGAACTTCTGCCGACGTCGAGCAGCAAATAATCACCATCGTGAGGCAGGACCCTGAGACGAGCACGAAACGAGTCGCGAGGCGATTAGGAGGGTCGTCATCTAAGGTTTGGATGGTTATTTATCGAGAGAGATTACGTCCATATCATCATTACCCAGCTCAAGGACTACTAGAAGGAGATTCCGAGAGGAAACTAAAATTTAGCACTTGGCTTCTGAAACGCGGCATTGACGATAGGGCGTTTCTCGCCCGAATTCTGTGGACGGATGAATCTCAATTCACCAGGGATGGTATCACGAACTTCCAACCTGGTCGAACACTAACCCACATAGGACAAAGGTGACCTCATTCCAGTAGATTTCAGTATCAATGTTTGGGCTATTATCATCGGCAACCATTTGGTAAGACCATTCATTGTGCCGCAAGTGCTTAATAGTGAAATTAATCCGGACTTTTTGGACAATACACTGCCAGATCTAACAGAGGAGAACTCTACGGATAATCTTAGGGGAATGTTTCACCAACACGATGGAGTACCAGCGCATATGGCTAACATTGTTTATTTATTTATTTATTTAAGCTTAATGCAAGCTGTTACATAATACTACAAAATAACAAAATAAATACTACAAATTAAAATAAACATAACAGATAATGTAAGCTACAATATGAGCTATGATTATGATAAATATAAACTGGGAGGAAGGAAAATTAGGAAAGGCGATCAAGATGGGCGGGATAAAGATATTAGGCTTTGTGAAGGGATGATTTACTCAGATGGAAGTCAAAGCAAGGAAGGTCGTTGACTTTTCTTAGCATCCTGGTAATTTGTTCGCGTTGGCCGTAGTTCGTGCGATGGCGGTCGAGTCGGAAAGGGGAGTGGACCTAAGGTTGCGAGGGCTGGTATAGATGGGTAAAAACTGCAGGATTGAAGGGCAGTCTATGACAGCAGCTAATAGCTGATGAATGAAGAGAACGTCGGACACATCACGACATTTACTTAGGGGTTGTAAGTCGATCAGTTTCAGACGGTGTTCATAAGGTGGAAGGTTAAATCTGTCTACCCACGGAAGATCACGTAGAGCAAAGCGAATGAACCTACGCTGGACAGATTTAATTCTGTTAATGTGGGTTGTTTGCGTAGGTGATCATACCTGGCTGGCATATTCAAGGAGAGGTCTAACGAAAGAAATATAGAGAGATTTGGAAACATAAAGATTGGAGAACTCTCTAGACTAGCGCTTAGTTCGCTATCACAAATTATTCCTAGGTCACACAAAGAGGTAACGATAGGGACTGGTACGTCGGTTAACATGTAGGTTCTCGGGGTGGTGGTAAGACGCTTGCGGCAATAAGAGATGGACTGGCATTTGGAGACATTGAGCTCAAGAAAGTTTTTCATGCACCATGTGGTGAACGAATCGAGGTCATTTTGGAGAAGAAGAGAGTCGGTTGTGGTTTGATGCAAATGTATGTAAATCATAACAAAATAGTAATTTTCTAGTTTATATACAAGATTTAATCATAAAATGCTGTTAAACACAATAAAAAAAATCGCAAACTCAAAAAATCGATTTTTTCGATGATGTCCTTATATTTCCGCACGTTTTATTTTTGTATCAACTGAGCGGTTTTTGTTGAGTGCGTGTTAACTTACTAAGTCGTCGGTGGAGGGAGTGATAACGTGTCGGCCTTCCAATCCAAAGGTCCCAGGTTCGGCAGTGACCCATGGTTGTTTTCAACATAGATATATGGGGGTTGCAGTAAAAATGTCGGTGGTTTGGAATCTACTTTAAATTGTAGGTCTAATTATAATCGTTGTTTCGATTCGGGTGAAGGATTTCTCCTAATCTATGCCCCACAAAGGGTTAGAGGAGCTAGAGACAGAGTTTTGACACGGAAATCTTTACTGCTGGGGCACTCCATTTAGTTTCTTAAACGTAGAGTTCATATACTCGGATTAATGCTGTTAAATGAAATGTCATTATGTTTAGTTCGAAATTTTTTTGCAATCCCAAGTTATTAAAATTTTTTAAATGTCATTTCTGACATCTTCTTTTTGACTTTAATGAACTTGTATGAAATTTGTCCTCTGGCTATTTCGGTTTTGAACAAATTCTTCCGTTCCACTCAAGTACGTTTTTACACAGAAAGATTTTGCATGAAAATCAGAGGAATCATTATCAGCCAACAATCAGTATCATTAACACAAGTCTTTCTCCTTTCTCTTTCCACTATATATAATACAAATTTTACTTTTTCGATTTTAACTTTTTTGATCTTTTTAAATGGTTGCGAATTTGTAAATTTTTGAATTTTAAAAATCGGGTAGGCTGCAATTTATTTATTTTGAAAAAAATGCCGGGTATATTTATTTCATTCCTAGTTTCGGAAACAAATTTAGTAAAATTACCTCTTTCGTTCCTATGGGTTGCCCCCCCCCCCCCCCCCCAAAACGGTGCCATGATTTTGATCACTTTTTGCTCTGAAATATACGTAGGACTAACCTAATCGCTTAAATATATGGTCTATCAACCACAAAATAAAAATCATCGCACAAACTAATAACTCATCGCATGATATAGCTCGTTTAAATATCGTTCGGAGCCTTATCGCAGCCTTAGGCGCGATGGCAGCAAGTTCTAACACTGTGTAATAGTATTTTCGGGGAAATTAGATTCATAAAATTGGTTACTTTCTTCTCTTGGTTTCTCTTCCCTTGCTCATCGTCATTTACCATATTATACAAATGATAAAATTTGCCAAACTTGACCCGCTTTCTTAACATTTAATTAACAATTTTTCGGGTTTGCAAATATTTGTATTTAACAAATGTATTTTATAGCAAAAATAGCTTTTTACTTGAATAGGGAACCAACGCAGAAACTTTCAGAAAGTATATTTTTGTTTGCATTTTTGGATATTTTAAGATGTCTAAAATATTGGTGTGAAACCATATTATGAAATATAAAGTCATTGCGAAGTTAACAAATTTTAATATACGTTTTTAAAACGGACTAAAAAGTATAAATAAATTTCTCCTAGCCCCATACAGTCCCATAAAGATAGTATCGAAAATGTGTGATTGGGAATTTTTAATAGCTATGAAAATACTTGTAAAATTTAAAATTAAAAAAAAATGTGATTTTTTAAATTTTTTTTCGAAATAATTTATATTTAATGTTCTACAGAGTTCTGCATTTTCCAGAGATTTACTGGTCACAAAAAAGTACGTTAGAACCGCCTAAAGAACTTTTGGAACGAAAATTAGTTAATAAAAAAAATGTTGAAAAGAGTCGACAAAAATCGATAAAAAGCATAAAATAATTTTTAATTTTATATCTATTACGACATTTTGAAGTCGGTGCTAATGAAAGAAACCAAACAACTGCAACAAAAGTATTAAATCATCCTTTCTTATGATCCCGTGAGCTGAAACGTTCAGGTAGTATTGTCTTCAATTGTGGGTTTGTAGTTGTCTTAACATCCTTCTTGCTATCTTGCCACCTGTCCTTCAGGGTTTTTAAATTGCATCAACCACTGTAGAGCTGCATGATCAGTTCGAAGAGTAAATTTTTGTTCATAGAGGAATTTATGAAAATGCTTCGTTGCATCAACAATAGCCAGCAGTTCTTTCCTCGTAACGCAGTAATTTCTTTCTTGTTTTGATAAAGCTCTGCTAAGTACGCCACCACCTTTTCGTGCCCGTTTACTTCTTGTGACAGCACAGCGCCAATCCCAACATTACTTGCGTCGGTATCCAATATAAATGTCTCACCCGCTTTTGAATAAGTAAGAACAGGTTCATTGCAAAGCGCCCACTTCAGTGCTTTAAAGCTGTTTTCTGCTTTTCCTGTCCAAATGAATGCCTTATCCTTCTCCGTTAGCTTATACAACTGCTTTGCTATATCAGCAAAATTCTTCACAAGAGCGTCTGTAATAACTGGCTAGTCCAAGAAAGCTCCGTAGCTCTTGTTTATCTTTCGGAGGGGCCAGTTCTCCACTGAAGTTATCTTCTGAGGATCGGTGCTAACTCCTTCTGTTGAGACCACATGCCCCAGGTATTTGACCTGGTCTGCAAAGAGCGTACACTTTTTGGAGCTTAGTTTTAGTTTGGCTGACTTCAGTTTCTGGAACAGTTTCTCGTATATTTCCTAGATGTAGTTCAAAACTTCGTCCAATTACAATGATGTCATCCAAATATACCAGGCAGGTTTTCCAAGTTAAACCTCGCAGGACACATTCCATCTGGATCGATCTCGACTTGCCAGTAGCCGCTTTTTAAGTTCAACGTTGAAAACCACTTGGATTCTGATAAGGTATCTAGGGTGTCATCTATGCTACGTAGTGGATAACTATCTTTCTTCGTGACATCATTTAGACCACAGTAGTCGAAACAGAATGTTGTACTGCCATCTTTCTTCTTTCCTATCACCACTGGTGACATCCATGGACCCTTCTACTCTTCTATTAGACCTTGCTTACGCATTGTTTCAACAATTTCGTCTGCTTCTTCTCGCTTTGCAAGTGGTAATCTTCTTAGTGGTTGCTTGATAGGGCGGGCATCTCCGGTGGCAATTTTATGTTGCACTATATCAGTTTTTCCATAGTCTTCGATATTCCCCTTGGCTGTGTTTATTAGACGGAAGTGTCATTTTGGTTAGCTTTGTGACATCCTTCTTTGGCTGCTTGGTTTCATCTACGTCTGAATATTCTGCTAACACAATCTCTTCGGCTGGTTCGCCATGACCCAAGACTTTGCCTGTCTTTAATTTGATGCCTTTTTTACGGGAATTTAAGACTCGTACCAAAACTTCTTTTTTTTCATCGATAGTTACTAAACATTTTCCAACGGCAACATTTCTAATTTGTTCTGTTCGATCGGGTTCTACTAGATAGAAGCGATAGCCCCGGGGATCACCAAGAACTTTTGTTCGTACTAAGGTTTCTGCACAACGAGGGAGCTGTACGTCTTCATATACCACGATATTCAGCTTCGAATAATAATTTGATCCCAGAGCCATAGAGTTTGATCTTCTTCTCTTTCTCCAATCTCTTTGGAGGTTGCCTTCTTTGATGCAGTAACTTGTAGCTTCTCCAAAAGTTTTGAACTGGAGTCTGTATGTTTGCCAGTTCGTTTGTATGTTTAATATTCGTTTGTCCAGAAATTTCGACGTCTTCCAATCTTTTCTCAATTTTAAATTTCAACAGCTGATTCTAAAGCCTCAACCTGTTTTCTCACGGAAATTGCTATTTCAGCTTTCACTTCTTCAAGCAAGGCTTTAAGTTCCGCTACCGATGACTTCTGTTCTTCCATTGCTGATTTTAACTAATTTACGGAACTTTCCATCGCTGTTTCCTGTTCTTCCAACGCTGACTTCAAGTCATTTACGGAACCTTCCATTGTTGATTTCAACTCGGCTGATGAAGTCTTCTGTTCTTCCATTGCTGACTTTAATTCGGCTGATGAAGTCTTCTGTTCTTCAATTGCTGACTTTAATTCGGCTGATAACGTTTTCTGTTCTGCCATCGATGCTTTTAGTTCTTTCTTTTAAGATTTCATCTCACACATCAGAGCATTGAGAAGATCTGTCATGCTTGGAGTATTTGCTTCTTCTTCTTCCAGTTCGTCTTCGAAAACGAAAGCCTCCGGATCCTTTCCTTCCTTTTCCATGGCTTCTTGTAGTAACGCTACCAGGACATATTTACTTCCAATTGTAGGTACGGAACGTTTACTTAACTCCTCCTCGACGGTTTAATTAAGACACTTATTTACAGTCTCAAAAATACAACTGACCCCAACTGACTAGGCCCCTACTCAGCCCTATTTATACAAGTTAGCTTAATTCTAGAAAGTTCAGCAACTTAGTTCTAGCAATTTCCGTTATTCATTTTCAACACACTAAATCACGACAGGTTCGAGTCGGCCTTGACTTCATACGGCATCTGACGTTTTCCTGGTTTCCGCAATTTGGGACATGCGCATTGCACAACTTGATTTCGTTTTCATCACGTAGCCTTTGCCAGACTACAGTGCATGTTACAGATTATTAAATTTAGGTATTGTAAATGTGTGAATATACCTCAATTGCTTCCAATGCTCTCAGTAATGTTTTATATATTTAACTAATGGATCTTGTTGGTTATTTATTTGATAGGTGAGAGTTTATAGCACTTGACTATTATATATTGTTTGTTGGTTAAATTTGTTTTTTAATATTAGTTTGTCCTGACAGAAAGTTGTCAATTTCCTTATTTAGGCTATACGCGTCATTTGCGTCCATATTTCCCGTAATGCTTTTAATCACTATTCCCAATCTATTTATAAGACCTCGTTTGCTTCTTATATAGGGTTTAAGGGTATCTAATTTACGTTTTCAGTTTAACAGCCTTACATTTGTTACATGAAAGGAGTTCATTATCATTTCTATTATCTGTTCGTAAGTCGTCAGTCTGACTATATGTAGTAGGCTACTTGCATTGTTCTCGCAGTTTCTAGTTTCATCGTCAAAATTTTGCGTTTCGTCAAGTTTTGTACTCTTATTTTTTGTCTTTGGTGAACAGGGCGTTTTTTAAGGGACATTAAACAGCATTGAATTTCGGATGCATTAAACGAAACACGATTTGCTCTACCCCAAGCGAGGACCACAGAAATGTCGTTGTTTAATGATCTAAACATGCGTTCTCGATTGACTTCTGTAGCATTTCCACGTGAATTCATTACAGAATCAAATGAGTACGCGTAATCAAGGGTGCTGTCGTCGGCGAAACTATGAATAGGATTAAAAGTAAGGGATAAAAGATCATTAATAAAAAGAAGAAATAAGGTTGGTGAAAGAACTGAACCCTGAGGTACACCGACATTTATTTCGCAGGAAGCAGATGTAACTCCGTCAATTACTACACGGATTGAATGGTCTGACAAAATACTCTATCCATTTAACGAGGGTAGGGTGCAGACCAAATGTTGGCAGACTCTATCAAAAGCCTTCGAAATATCTAGACCGGCGATTTCGGACTCACCAAAATTATGAAGACAACGCTTCGTTAGGGCCGTTAGTAAGTCATTGTATAATATGGGAAAAGACGATGAGCAAAGCAATACATTCAATTATATTTAGAATAACATTAAATCTGTAATAGAGATTTTCGGAAAAATAAAGAACTAGAAGTGTAACTTCAAACAGCATGGAATTGCGAGTTGGAACATCGGAGGACTCTGCCAATGTCGAGCAGCAAATAATCACTTTCATCGGAAAAGACCCTGAAATGAGCCAAAAACGAGATGCAAGGAGCGTCTTCAGTTAAAGTTTGGAAAGTTATTCATCCAGTAGAGTGAGTGAGTTCAAATCATCATATCCCAGTTCAAGGACTACTGAAAGGAGATTCCAAAAGAAAATTAAAATTCTGCAATTGTCTTCTGGAATGCGCCATGAAGAACGGGGAGTGCCTGAGCCGAATCCTGTGAACGGATGAATCGTAGTTCACCGGGAATGATATCACAAACTTCCACAACCTCCATACCTGGTCAGATACTATCCCACATAGGACAAGGGAACCTCCTTCCAGCCCAAATTCTGCGTCAATGTTTGGGCCGCTATCACCGACACCCATTTAATAGGACCGTTCATTTTGCCGGAAGAGCTTAATAACCAAATTTATGCGAAATTTATGGAAAATACACTGCCAGATATACTAGAGGACATCCCTATAAATAATCTTAGGACAATGTTTTACCAACACAGCACCGCATTCTGTTGTACCTTTTTGGAAGTTTAATAGGATGCGTAATTTAATAGAAATGTGTTGAGGATATCAAAGGTTAAAAATAAAATAGTGATGTACATACCGTGAAAATTGCTAATTTATGATTCACGCTGTAACTCCCCTCCCTCCTGCCAAACAACTTTTTGCCTAGGTGTGATCTATCACCCTATTTATTTTGACGCACCAGATCTTAAACACCCTGTATATTCTTCTTAACCATTTCAGAAATAAGAAATAACCAAATAAAGTAAAGAAACATAAAAGAGCTTTTCTTAAGAACGATAATAAGTTCGCCACTAATAATTTTATTATCTAACAACTCACACCTTATCACGGCAAAAGAAAGCAAAATAAGCAAATTATCTTGAAACTTTTTACACACAAAGTGATAAAGATTTACGCATAAAAATTCAAGGAAAGTCAGAAAGGTTCAATCAAACAATCAATCAGCCAGATATTATTGAAACTAATGATAATGCCAAAGCATCGATCTTGCTCCAGAATTGAGAGCTGTTTTTTTTTTTGTTAAAGCAACTGAACCTCCCTCCCTCCCAAAGCTGGATTTCTACACATGTTTGGCTTTCAAGAACGATGCTTTGGCATCCAAAAATCGCACTTTGTCCCATAAATACCACACAGAAACGCATGTAATTTAAGCGCAACTGATTTATTAATGAAACAGTATAAGTCTCGTTTATGACTAAATATCAATAGGTTGGAATTAAAATAAACTCTTGGATAATTAGACTTCTTGGTGGGCTTGATGGACTGCCTGTGTTCTCCCTGACGGGTCTTCAGGGCACCCCCAATCTTTCCTCGGAATCCACTTTTCCACTGTTTTCGCACAAACGTCTCCTGGGAATTGTTCGTCGAAAATAGTTCTGTAGTAAAAAGCCTCTTTGGTTGTGGGAGTATTAATTGGGAAAATCTCAGCTGCTTTTGCAAATTCTTTATCACAAACATGGGAAGCTGAATATTCCCGAATTATATCAATCAATGCGTAGCCGACGCCATCTGAGAATTGTTCCTTTTGCCTCCAAATTACTTCGTCTGGAAGATAGTCGTCCGCAAAAGCGCAGCGCAGAATATGCTTTTCAATCTTCGACTGCTTTATAGAGCTCTCTGATCTAAACGTGTTCAATGCACCAGGAATTTTCTCTTCCGGCCGGAGCGACATCACATGATTAACGAATTCTGTATCCAGAAAAGGTACTCGAAGTTCCACACCCCAAGCGGAGGTAGACTTATTGGCTCTGAGACAATCTGACAAGTGCAAGTTTTGCACTCTTATCACCAATTCGCGATGGAATTCCTCAGCATTTGGAGCTTTGAAAAAGTATAAGTAGCCTCCGAATATCTCATCAGCACCTTCTCCAGACAGAATCATTTTCACTCCTTCACTTTTGATGTATCTAGTCAGCAAATACATAGGAATACTACACCGAACTGTTGCCACGTCATACGACTCCAACTTGTTAATTATATCGCTGATGCAGTCAAGCGCGTCTTCTACTGTAAACACAATTTCAGTGTGATCACTTCCTATGTAGTCAGCTACCATGCGACTATACTTGAGATCTGGAGCATCCTGCAAACCTATACTGTAAGTTTTCAATCGATATTCAGGGTCTCTTTCTCGACTGATTTTAGTAGCTATGGAAGCAATAAGACTGGAATCTACACCTCCAGATAAAAGCGCACCTAATTGCACATCACAATGCAAGTGTGTTCGCACAGCAGATTCTAATTTTTGCCTGAGTACTGTTAAATCTGTTGGCTCTGTCGGAATTTCCTTTGCCCACTTAGGCTGATAGTAGCTTTTCATTTTCAGGTTGCCTAGAGGCCCCGTCAATAGCATTCCTGGAGGAAAAACTTCGACTTTAGTACAAACACCACTCAAACACTTCATTTCGCTGGCCACCCAAATGTTGCCATTATCGTCCTCTCCGTAGTACATGGGAATAATCCCAAAAGGATCTCTCGCCATTAAAACTGTTTTCGTTTTCTTGTCATACAAAGCAAAGGCAAACATTCCCGTGATGTACTCCAATAAGTGCTCCCCATGTTCTTCGTAAAGCTCTACTATCACATTACAGTCACTTTTGGGCTCGTAATGACCGAGCTTTTTGGCTATTTCTGCTGACTGCTCCAAATAATTGTAAATTTCGCCGTTGGCAACTAATAAAACGTTTCCATCGGCAGATTTAAGAGGCTGATGACCTGTCCGAACTCCAACAATCGCTAGTCTTTCATGAGCCAGGATCACTCCGTGTTCCTTTACTTCCTCTAATCCAGTGTCATCTGGCCCACGATGTCTTTGGCGTCCGCTCTGTTGATATGCTACTTCTCGCAAAGATTGTAACCGTTTGTGATATTTTCTAAACTCAATAGGTTTTCCTGATTTTGAGAAAATTCCAAATATTCCGCACATTTTAAAGCATTTCCAAAAATTTAACTTTTTTATTGATTGATAATAATTTCTTTTTTATTGATTGATAATTTCTTTTCTTTCCCAGCAAGACGAATATCGACTTAATTGTACAAAACTACGCAACAAACTCAATAATTAAGCACAGCTGTCCTACTTTTATAAAGAAAAAATTTCTGATAACACTCGGCTTCAGCTTACATTATAAATGTACAAAAGTGTGGTATGCCCCAAGAACTTTGACGCCACCTAACTATAAATATCTTACCATTTTGATAAGCGTAGATGATTTACAATGCAGTCTTAAAAATATGATCTAATAAAGGGAAGGCAAGTTCATCTTTTTGGATATATGGAAAAGATGGAATGAAATGAACAATCAACAAAGCATATTGGTATGAAATGAATGAATGATACTTTCTGCTTTCTAGTTTTTTTTAAATTACTAATTTTTTTAATAGCTATTTCCCTTAATTCCTTTGAAATTGAAATATGTTTAAAAGTTTAATCGCATCATTGAGCACAATCATTGAAGAACCTTTCGATAAAGTTTCCCGAGGCATTGAAAAACAATCTATACATAACAATTCCATAGATTATCATTATTCTAAATATTCAAATTCATTTATTAAAACACTACACTAACAATATTATACATCTTAAAGCTAAGTGTAGGAAGTAATTAAGAAATAAGCTAACTGAACAATATGTTCTAATTATAAAGATAACACAAAATTAAATAACTTAACAATAGGGTTCAACTTTAAAAACTGCGGTTAAATATAAATAGAATACTTAATAATAATCAGAACTTAAATAAAATATTCCAAATATTCAGTTCAATATGAATTTTAAATATTCAAAAAGGTCTTTTTGAAAATTACGACAGTTTGAGTTCAATAGGAAGAAGGTTCCGCAGCCTGATGGATTGAACGAAAAACTAGCGTTCGCTAGATTGAGAGGTAAAACGCGGTATATTTAGTGAAAAAGTTCTTCTAGACTGAGTGAATTCTAGTTTGCTATACAAGTAGGATGGCTCTTTAGTTATAATTAAATTACGTAGAAACATAATTGCACGAAAATGCAAGTACAAATCAAGGGGACCGCCCAATGCAGCATTCGAGAAAGAAGATACATGATCAAATCGTCGTAGTCCAAAAATGTACCGCACAGCGGAATTGAAAGCTACATTCAGCTTACGATCTGACACCGAATCCAATTTAATAAAAGCTTCACAACCATATGAAATCAACGGAATCAACAAGGATCTCACAAGCAGAAGACGAGTTCCTTGAGGAGTATAAGCTGCAGATAAGGACAGCTTACGTAGGGTCCCATATACCTTACCCACGACACTGTTGACGTGATCTGACCAACTTAGAGATTTATTGAAAATAATTTAAAGATTTTTAACTGAATCACTAGAGTTGCTACATTATCAAGAATAATACTTGGGAAAGAAGAAATATCTAAATTAGACTTGTAGATTATAATAGCGTTCGATTTTGAGGCATTAAGATTTAAGCAATTTTTACCGTCCCATATGGACACATTCCTCAGATCATCATTCAAACGACAAATAGCGTCCTCCATCAAACCCAGCAGTCTAGAAATATACAGCTGTACATCATCCGCATAAAGCTGATAGTTGGAGTATCGTATAACAGTTGGAAGATCATTAATAAACATTGAGAATAACAAAATTGAACCGACTTCACAAAAAGCACTAAAATGCGTAAAATAATTTTTAATTTTATATCTATTACGACATTTTGAAGTCAGTGCAAATTAAAGAAACAAACCAAACTACAACAAAAGCATTTAATCGTCCTTTTTTATGATCCATTGAGCTGAAACGTTTAGGTAAATTTAATAGTATCTTCGATTATGGTTGGGTAGTTGTTTTGTTTCTTTAATTTGCACCGACTTCAAAATGTCGTAATAGATATAAAATTAAAAATTATTTTACGCTTTTTAGTGCTTTTTGTAAGTCAGTTAAATTTTTTATTAAAAACTATTTTATTTTTCACTTTTTAGTGTCTTCTACTCTGTACAACAAAAAAAGAACCATCCAAATCGATCCACTCGTTAAATTCAACCCCCCCCCCCATCCTAACAAATTTTTTTTTCTCGTGGTATTAATCGGGGCACATACTCCACCCAACAGACAAAGAATCATCGAAATTGATCCAAGCGTAACGAAATTATACTACCCCACCCCTTCCCCCTCCTCCACCGTAGAACCAAATTATCCTCCTATAAGCAATGGGGTATCATACTCTATATAACAGCAAAGGAACCATTCAAATCGAACCAAGCGTTACGAAGCTAGACTTCCCCTCCGCCCTCCCTCCCACCCCACCCTAACCCTAGGCCATTAGCAATAGGGGATCATCCTCTGTACAACAAAAAAAGAACCATCCAAATTGGTCCACGCGTTACAAAGTTAGGTTTCACCCCCACCCCCAACCCATTTTATGCTTTTTAGCGCTTTTTGTGAATTCGGTTCAACATTTTTTTAATAAACTGTTTTATTTTTCCCTTTTGTGTCTTTTACTCTACACAACGAAAAAAGAACCACCCAAAATGGTCAACGCATTAAAATGTTAGGTTCAACCCTCTACCCCACCGCTATACCACAACAATTTTTTTCTCGTGGTATCAACCAAAGAACATACTCACCGAACAGAAAAAGAATCATCGAAATCGGTCCACGCGTTACGAAGTTAGACTACCCCTCCCCTGCCCCCACCCTAGACCACATTTTTTTCTCCTATTAGCAATGGGGGATCATACTCTGTACAAGAAAAAAAGAACCATTCAAATCGGTCCACGCATTACAAAGTTAGGTTCCACCCCCACCCCCAACCCCACCAAAACTTGTTTTCTCGTGGTATCAACCAGGGAACATACTCTACCCAACAGAAAAAGAATTATCCAAATCAGTCCACGCGTTACGGAGTTAGACTACCCGTCCCCCGCCCCCACCCTAGGCCAAATTTTTTTCTCCTATTAGCAATGGGGGATCATACTCTGTACAACAAAAAAAGGACCATCCAAATCGGTCCACGCTTTACAAAGTAAGGTTTCAATCTTACTTTCAACCACCCCCACCCCACCAAAAATTTTGTTGACATGGTACCAATCGGTGAACATACTCTACCCAACAAAAAAAGAATCATCAAAATCGGTCAACGCGTTACGAAGTTATGCCCGGTCAGACATAAAAACAAAATAAAAAAAACATACGCGTCGAACTTAGAACCTGGGTGGGGAAGGGGGAGGGGTAGTAACTTCGTAACGCGTAGACCGATTTCGATGATTCCTTTTCTGTTCGGTAGAGTATGTTCCTTGATTGATACCATGAGAAAAAATATTCAGTGGAATGGGGGGGGGGAGAGAGTAGAAGACACTAAAACGTGTTAAAAAAAAAGTTGAACCGACTTCAGAAAAAGCGCTAAAAAGCGTAAAATAATTTTTAATTTTATATCTATTACGACATTTTGAAATCGGTGCAAATTAAACAAATAAAACAACTACAGTACCACAATTGAAAATAATACATAATATTACCTTAACATTTTAGCTTACGGGATCATAAGAAATGACGATTAAATATTTTTGTTGTAGTTGTTTGTTTTGTTTGATTTGCACCGGCTTCAAAATGTCGTAATATTAAAATTAAAAATTATTTTATGATTTTTAGCGCTTTTTGTGAAGTCGGTTCAACTTTTATTTTAAAAACTATTTTATTCTTGTGGTATCAATCAGGGAGCATACTCAACCCAAAAGAAAAAGAATTATCCAAATTTGTCCACGCGATACGAAGTTATACTACTCCTCCTCCCCACCTCCACCCCTCACCGTAGGACCAACTTATTCTCCTATTAGCAATAGGGGATCACACTCTATACAACAGAAAAAAACCATCGAAATCGGACCACGCGTTGCAAAGTTAGGTTCCACCCTCGAAGAATTAATTTTACGCAACTTTTCTTGGACTTAATTTTTACCGAAGAGTCATCTTTTCGACATTCTACTGTATTTGCAAAGAACAATCCTATACAAAATTGTGTAGACAGTAATCTGCGTAGCATAAATTTGAACTTATAAAATTGCGAATACCCTGCTGTTACTCAGTTTGCATTTCGGCACATTTTATTCCTATGCTTTTCACCTCAGTATGAAGGCATGAAGCATAATTGGAAAATCTTATTAATATTTATGTCGAAGACTAGATAACTATTTCCTTTGCCTCCAGATGGCGCAGCGAAACAAAGCTTTATAGTTTAACAAGTATCGTTTACTTATTTACTGGATTATCTATGGAATTAATTAAGTAGAACAAATTGTTAAAACAAAATAATTATATTTATCAATTGACTTTAAACAATACGAACACTAATTCATGCAGTTTATGAAATTAAGCAAAACTTTCTTTACATGGTGCCGATGTAGCGGGATCAATGCGAATTAATGAGTTATTCGGGATGATTTTTAGCTTCTTACCAATCAAAATTAAAATCTTGAAAATATGTAGTATCTTTGCGTAATAAATTTATAGTAGTTATAACTGAAATGTTTTTAATTTCTCCATAGATAGCAAACACATTTTTGCACTCCTCTTAAAAGTGTCCTTTCAAATTCAAAGTTGTTATTAACCTTCAAAAACATTAAAAAAATGTCAAACTTTAGCAATTTCAATGCCGCCTTCTATGAAACACAAATTTTATTTCTATATATAGTACATATAAGTATTTCATTTTGGCTTTTCTGACTTTTAAAAGTCGGTGCAAATTAAGCAAAGAAAGCAATTACGTATATACTCGTATATACAATAAGAAATAGTCAATCTGGGCAAACTTATATTAACCCTCCATCCCATTTAAATTGTATTATTGATTGTATACATATAAGTGCATTTTTTTAATTAATGTGTGCTTCAGAATATGATACAAGTTATTAAAGTGTGTACTTTATATCATTATTAATCAATACATATAAATAAACTTGAAATGTATGTCTGTAATTTCGAAATAGCTTGATTTTTTAAGCTAATATTTTTATTTACACTACACCAAAACCCAAACAAAAGATTTGTCTGTTTGTTCAATGGGACTTTCACTGGAAGAGTATTTTGCGGGGCATGATTATTGCAAACCTGACTGATATTATTTATTCAAAGAGACTGAAAACCCAAATGAGCTGCATAATAGATACATCCAATTGAAAGTTATATCGAGTATAAAGCTACTGGAATAAGACTTCAGGAGGCGACGATATGGTGCCCGTCGGATGAGATGGAGGCAGTCAACAAAGCAGAGAGTAAGCTGAATTTCGAACTTGAAGTGGCGTTCGTTAAATTCCAGTTGGTGGCAAGCGGAGACATAGTTGTCTATCGGTAGGGTGAAAGGACGCCAATCTCAGTAAATGAGAGAAACTCCTGTAGGTAGGAGGGTAAATTCGTACCGGGGAAGATCAGATATGATTTGAAGCTATTTTGTGGAGAATAAGCTAGACGTAGTTCTGGTACAGGAGCCCTGCATTCTTCAAAAGAAGATATGGAGTCTTTCGGAGCGCATTGCTACTCTGTACTACGCTGTATCAGAAAGCTGGCATAGATCGTGCAATCTGGTGCGACATAGCGTTCAGGCAGAATAGACTTTGTCATAGGGAGATGCTGGATAGTTTATTTTGCCCTCGCGATACCTACATTTTGACTCAGTGAAGCTTCCTCCAAGGAGAGGAGTGAAGGCCATTGTGAAGTTGAAGTGCAGGACCTACGATACTCTCATCTACAGCCTCAGTCAAGATTTAAAGAGATATTTTGAGGAAATCTGAAAATTACATATTTAGAGTAGTCAGAGTTTAAATCCTATATATTAATAAATTTTCACCTACAAAATTATTTGAATAAAAATTTTATTTTATGGTAGTTAGCTTCTGGACATGCGCGTTAAACTTAGAATCTTATCGTCATTGTGCTTCTCTCTACTACTTTCGGTAAACAAAGTCAAACTCTGTAAGCTCCTATACAGGAGTTACTAAGAGTTATTAAGAGATTTTTAATAACAATTTTTTTGAAGCAATTGGTTTTTATTGCACAAGGCGAATTTTTAAAATAAACAATTAAAGAATTTGCAATCGAGAAAACGTTTGTTAACTAATGTCTCGAACACAACAACAATGTTTTAGCTCATATAAATCACCGGGAAGGGATGGGATATATTCCATCATGCTGCAGAGGGGAGGAAACAAACTATGGAACAAACTCGCTCTACTCTTTAGAGCGTGTCTAAAGTTCAGTTACACTCCTAAAACCTGGAAAGTGGCAAAGGTAGTATTTCTACCCAAACCAAATAAGACGGACTATAGCACATCCAATGCTTATAGACTAATTAGCCTTACATCATTCCTACTGAAAAGTCTGGAAAGACTCATAGAATGGGAGGTAAGGAAACAGATAGGCATAAACCAACTATCAAGTTGTCAACATGCATATATGAAAGGTAGATCGGCGGATTCCACTCTACATAGCCTAGTACATCAAGTGGAAAAGGCATTGATGTACAAAGAAGTAGCGTAAGGCTGCTTCACTGATATAGAAGGGGTCTTCAACAACGACAGAATCGATAAGATTCTTTACGGGTTGAAGGAGAAGGAAAAAGTTCACAGTATAATCAAGTTTCGGAAATGAAAAACTGACGGCGCGGGTAAATAGAGGAACTCCACAAGGAGGGATTATTTCACCATTCCTGTGGCTGATAATGATTGACGAACTTCTTGAAACCCTATCGGAGAAAGGTCTCTACGTAACTTGTTATGCGGACGACCTAGCGATAGTAGTCAGAGGTAAGTTTGAAGAAAATTTGGGATACTTCCCACAAGAAGCAATCGACACGGCAACCTCTTGGGCGCAGGATTGTGGACTGAAGATAAACCCAAATAAAACGGAACTCTGCTGCTTCACCAGAAGACATAAATTAAGAAAGATAGTTGACCCGTGCATCGGAAACACGAGATTAACCTTAAAGAATGAGGCCAAATTTCTGGGTGTGCTGATGGACGGGAAATTAAATTGGGCGAGGCACCTACACGAGAAGAAAAACAAAGCGGTAAGAGCTTTCTGAACGTGTAGAAGTGCAATAGGTAAAGTATGGGGACTATCACCTTATATTATTAAATGGATATACACATGATAACGCATGGAGCGATAGTCTAGTGGAAAGCGATATAGGTGGGCAGAAACCAGAAGATTATGGACCAAGCCCAACGTATGTGCTGTCTAGGTATAACGAGGGTTACCAGGTTAACACCGACAAGGGCCTTGGAGGTCATTCTAAATATTACTCCGCTAGAATTCTACGTTAACCAAGTGGAACTCAACTCGGCTATATGTTTTCGTATGAATAAACTGTGGAAGATAAGGGGAATGCAAACCCAACATGAAAGATCGCCCGAGTATGTAATGGTAATACCATCAAGAGACTGTTGAGGAAGAAGATTGTTGGGACTTCAAAACTGATAACCCAAATTTAGAGCCAATCTTCAAAACGCAGTTCCCGACTAAAAGTGAATGGATCAACAATGGGGTGATCCAAGAAAACACTTTAGCGATTTACACAGACGGCTCAAAATGCGAGCGTGGCTGTGGTTTTGGAATATCGTGCGAGGAACTTATCCTGGAGTTATGGGGAGGGGTAAACGACTCCTCCTCGGTTCTTCAATGTGAAATCGCAGCGATAGAGATAGGAGCTAAAGAGCTTATAGAACGGGGAGTAAGATCCTCTAGGATTGCAATATGCACAGATAGCCAGGCTTCCATCAAATCTTTAACTAACGCCGAGGTAAAATCCAAAACGATAGAAGGAGACGGAGCTAGGGAGAAAAAACGATGTCACCCTAATATACGTGCCGGAGCACTGTGGCAACCCAGGAAATGAAAAAGCAAATGAGCTGGCGCGGAGAGGCGCAAATGAGAACACTCCAATAATGCTCAATCTGAGCATACCGTCCATGAAATTAAAAAAAAACATGGAATGGGTAACGAAGAGGCACAAGGAAAAATGGGAGGGATCCGATATCGCCAGACACACAAAGGCGTTTTGGGGAACTCTCAATGCACATGAATCTGAAAAGATCATTAAGCTTAACAAAGCCAAACTGAAACTTCTTGTTAGCCTTGTGACAGGACATGCAAGACTAAGGGCGCATGCCATAAAAATGGGAAGGGCGAATACTAGTCTATGCAGGGGATGTGGGAAAGAAGACGAGACCGTATTACACGTTCTCGGCCAATTCCCAGCCCTTACGCATAAAAGATCTAGAATCTTAGGAACATACTACTTCGAAGACTTAGCAGAAGTTAAGAAATCAGGTTATAATAGAATTATCCAATTTGTTACGGGGATCAGTTGGCTCGGCAGTGGACTTTAGGGTACGCTGCCGAGCAGGGGGCGTACAACGGGCCACTATAGGGCACAGTGCATGGAAGATATACATCTCCCCCCCCCCCCCTTGAAAACCAACCAACCAACCAACTTAGTTATCATGATATGATGATATGATTTCATGCTATTCTAAAGTTTAAAAGGTAAATATAGAAATCTCTGCTGTATTAAATCTATCAGATTTTTGTTAAGTAATTTCTGCAAAATTGCATGGTAGAACGAATTTTGACATTCGACTTTTTTTGAGAAAATTTAAATCTGTTAATAATACATCGAGAGTAGAGGTTAAATTTGACAAACGTTTGCCTGAGCTAACATTAATAAAAATATATTTCGCGTTAATATAAACGCGCCAATTGCAAGCTATTTATTTGCACAACCCTTCTATATCAATATTTATGGGACGTTACTTTTTAACCGACTTCCCAAAAACAAAGAGGCCCTAAGTTCGACACGTACTTTTTTTCTGTATGTCCGGGCATAATTTTGTAACGCGTGGACCGATTTTGATGATTCTGTTTTTGTTGGGTAGGAAATGTTTCCCTACTCATATAGCGATAAAAATTTATGAGGTGGGATGGTGTGCGGAGGGGTAGTTACCCAATTTCTTAATTCACACACCTATTTGGAAGATTTTTGTGTGTGTAATGTATGATCCTTCATTGCTACTCTATAGAAAAGTGTTGACCTAGGGTGGGGTAGGTTGAGGGGTAACCTAACTTTGTAACGCATGAACTGATTTAGATGATTCTGAATGCATAGAGTATCTATTTGTATTCTGACAGAAATTGTGGCTTGTGGTGAGAGTTGGAGGAGCTTCATAAAGCACAGACCGATTTTAATTCGGTTGTACCGAATACGTTTCCTGATCGATAAATAATAACAATTTTGTACCTAGAGTGACTACATTGATTCTGTGAGTATGATAATTCTCTCTTGCTGTATAGAGTACGGTGGCGCATTCGAGTCATTTTAAGAATTTTCAAAGGTGAGGGTATGAAATGGTACCTTATTTCGTAATATGTTGCCTGATTTGTTTATTCTTTTCCATTCCTTAGAATGCACAACCTATCAGAATATCGCAATAGATATAAAATTAAAAATTGTTTTATGCTTTTTAGCGCTTTTTGTGAGGTCGGTTTAATTTTTTTTTTAAACTATTTTATTATATTAATATATTTAAAATCTTTGAAAGTTTTCAATTTATTATTAAGACAGCAAATAAAAATATATCTGTGAGGCAAAACCATACTAAGATCAGTGACGGATCTATGGGTGGGGGAGATTCAACCTTCGCCCCATGAATACGCAAAAAAGATGTCATTGGTGAAAATATTTTATTCAAAATATTGAACGTATCAATTTTTCATCAATAGCAACGTTTGAACTTCTCGCCAGTTCAGTCTTATTTGTCCAAAAATCTTACCAAATCTTCTTTTGGTAACGTCCGTATACCAAATTTAATCTTAATAGGTTTATAAGTGGGATCATGAGAGGGCTGTAACTTACTGACAGACGGCAGACAAAAACTATAAAGATTCTATGTTGCTACGGAACCCTAAAACTTCACCAACATAAGGATGAACTTCTTTTGTCTTTGTCAATTAATAAATTTAAATTAAGCAAGTGAAAAACAATAATGCAAAATATTAAGCTTCAAAATTTACAATGGTTATATACTGAAATCATTCCGCAAAAAAATTAATACAACAAGATTATATTAGCAAAGATTAATCACTTTTACTTACTTTTTTATAGTATATAATAATAACTTATTCATTAATCCTAGAATTAATCATAGAAAGAAAATAATCTAATAAGTCATTGACTACGGTCGTCTATCTCGATTGGCATGCTTTTGTATAAATAATTGTTTTCAATAACGGAACAATTTGTGCGTTCGTTATTGTCAAGATATATTAAAGCTTTAGTAACTGTCGCAATATGAATAATAACTTATAAAAAGCAAAAGACGGATATCAGGAAAGGGAGAGCATTCAGGGAAAAGAGAGAAAAAGAAAAGAAAGGCAGCTCAATACTAATTGATGTACCTAGGAATTTAGGCATTATATTCTTCTATTAGAATTTTGTGATATTTAAATGCATTACTGCAGTAATTGGCCATCCAATCCTTACCATTCAAAAACTCAATCACCTCGTTGTGGTTATGCACCGCACTGTGCAGAAATTAGATTTGGTATGGCTTAAAAATATAACATATATGCCAATTAAGTGTACCATGTCCTCATCTTGAACTAAATTGCAGATGAAGAATGAGGACATACCTTAGGCTCTAAACGGATTCACATTGAGCCAAAGCAGACCGCCCCTGCATAAAAAAAACTAAGTTAGGCTAGATTTTATCCCAGTGATGCTTAAATCGGAGGACAAATCACGCCTAACGCTTAGTTACCCTTACTCCACGCATTTATCCCAACCCTAATTAATCTCTCTTAACCAAATTTGCTCAAGGAATGTATTAATGGATGCAATGTTTATGACAATACCATACTTATCTACGAGCTCACATAGTTCACTGTACCAGCAGATTTTATTTTTCATCACCAGATTTGCAAGGATCTTGGGAAATCTACGGTTGGTCATAGTTAACAATACCTTAGTTAGATACTTGTAATGCGATTTTAGAGTATCCAGAGAGGCGTAATTATATTTTCCAATTGGTAATTACACAACTACACCAAAAGTAATCGTCCTTCCTTATGATCCCGTGAGCAGAAGTGTTTAGCTATTTTTATATAGTATCTTCGATTGTGGTTGGGTACTTTTTTTATGTTTTATTACTTACACCGACTTCAAAATGTCGTAATAGATATAAAATTAAAAATTATGTTATGTTCTTTAGTCGGTTCAACAATTTTTTTATAAAACTATTTTATTTTTCATTTTTTAGTGTCTTCAGATATACGACTCGAAAAATGATGCTCATACGAACAAAGCAATTTCAACAGTTGCAGAGGTAGTGCACTCTATAGAAAGGAAACAGAATTATCCAAATCCGGCAACAAATTACTCACGGTCATCTTTTCATACCCTCACCTTAGATACAAAATTCATGCCACGGCCCTAGTGCGCCAACGTACTCTATACAGCAAAAGATAATCATCATAGTCCTCTGGGTACAATTTCTTTTATAATTTACCAATGAGGAAAGTTATTCTCTACAACAGAATCAAAATCATCAAAATCGATCAACGCCTTACAAAGATAGGTGATAGGGATAAGCCACATTTTTTCAGGATACAAAAAGATACTATATTCACTCAGAATCATCTAACTCAGTCCACGTGTTATAAAGCTAGACTACCCCTCCGCCCACCCCCAACCTAGCGTAAGAAAAAAGCATCATCCAAATAGGTCTATGCTTCATAAAGTTGGGTATCAAAACCTACCCACCTCGCCCCATCCCGTAATTTTTGTCGTGCTACCAATGAGGTAACATATTCTACACATCAAAAGAAGAATCAAAAAAGAATGAAAAAGATTCAATTTTTACAAATAAACCTCCACAGCATTTTTTACGCTACGAAATCGACTTTTCATATTTTTTTTTTTCGTAATCTACACAAAAAAACGAAAAAATTAAATCAAAGTCGATTTTTCAAACTTTATAAGTAAACAGAGAATTAATGAAAACTTTTTTTTTAAGGCATTCAAACTGGAGGGTGCGGCATCCCCCTTCCCCCAGTTAATAAAGCAACTAAAAGCCCGATTAATACAGTGACCGAAATTTTTTTAGCCGCAGCAGCTTATTTTGCTGTTTTTTTGTTGTTGTAACGTTATAAAATAAAACAAATGCAATTTTAACTATTATTTTACAGTTGTAATTCATTTGATAAAATAAAAATATAATATTATTTGCTAAATGAGCTATTTACATTGAATTATAAAGAAAATGGGACGAAATTCGTTTAACCGCAGAGATAGGTATTCAAACATTTCTAAAAAATAAAAAAATCTAAATATATTTTCGAATAATGGTTAGTTGCTTAAAAGTTAGTATGCCCGCCATTATTTTTAATCGTAGCAAAAATTCTTCTTGGCATTGAATTTATTATTGTTTCCAACTCTGCTTTAGAAATTCGGATCTAGCAACGAACAATTTCCTCTTTTAAGTCCGCTACAGATTTATATTGCCTGCCATTAGTATATTTCCTTCCCGCCATGAAATCCCATAGATTTCCTATGGGGTTCAGGTCAGGGATCTGCGGAGTCCATGGCAATAAGGTAATTTCTTTGAACCGAAACCACTGCTTGCTGTGCTTTGAATTGAGGCGTTGTCTTGCTGGAAAATTGGCATTTTTAGCTCCAAAGTGTCTAAATAAGTTATTAGCGCATGTTGCAGCATATCTGTATACATTTCCGAATTCATTATCCCAGATACAAAACACGGTCGAACTTTCCCATGAGATGAAAAAGCCCCCCAAATCATGACGCTATCACCCTAGAAGTTTCTGATTAACTTTGGAGCAAATTATGCCAGTAGCAACTGAATCCGTCCGGTCCATCTAGATTAAATTTTTTTTCATCAGAAAAAATTACCGTATTCGACTTCTGTGAACTTTCGCAAAATCCATTCAGGCAACCTTATGTTGCTGCGTTAACATGGGCTTCTTAAGTGGTTTTTTGTATTTAAGGTATGGGGTCCCGTGAAGACTCTGCTACACTCGACGTGTTGTTGTTGATAAATTCATATTTTTAACAATTTCTGTGGCGTTCATATGGTTTTTGATGGCTTCCTGAACAATTTGGTTCTTTTGTCTGTTAGTGAGTTTTTGATTTCCCCCTGTTTTTTTTTTTCTTTTTTTCATAATTATCTCTAAGTTTCACGTAATTTTGCACCACCTTTTCCTTTCTGCTATTTTTCTATTCGATAAATTTGTCTCCGCCTTTAAAAGATTAATTTTAGCTTTCTCCTTACTCGTCAAGTATCTGTTTCTAGGCATCTTTCTAAAATTTGCTATAGGAAAATACATTTTAATATTTCAATTAATAAAATTCAATGCACAGACATAATTCTTTCAATATGCACGAAGACTTTAGTTTTACTGCACTTAAAACCGTTAATTTATCAAAATACTTAAAGTTCATCTATACGAATTTCGCCTTTTCTCCCAGCTGAAACCAACTAACTTCTACAAATGTTCTAAACAAAGTGTTCTTCAAAATATATTTTTTGTTAAATACTAAGAACTCTCGTTGCTCAGCAAAACAAGTACAGTAGACTCCTGTATACCACGTGTTCCTACAACGCGCCAAAATTATTGGGACTTTTTTATATAACGCGATTCTCGTACAACGCGCAATATAACAAAATGCGGGAGTTCCCCGTTTACTTTAGTAGAGCATAGCTCTCCATCACTACCGATTTCTTCTGTTTCGTAATTTATTGACATTGGAACAAATTTTAGAGAAAATTGATAGCAATCCAAGTGCAACAGTGACAGAAATGTGGAAGGATTTCACAATTTTACATCGGTTTGTCCCTCAAGGAATTAAGGCCGTCAACTATGAATGCGTGCTAGAAAAATATTAAAAATATACTGAAATAGTTAATACAGAAATCCGCCTAACTTTAACGACCGTAGACACTGACCGCAAAAAAATCTCGTATAACACGATTTCCTATAACTTGATTTCATACAACGCGTAACGTATTAACTGCGTTACACGGGAGTCTACTGTACAGTTATTTTCTCTGATTACAAAGAAATAGCAGTATAAAGTGATTTTACCGCGAAATTTCAATTGCCGCTAAACGAATTTTCGGTACATCTCTTCCTCCCAGAAGGTCTAAAAAAAAAAATACGCGTCGAACTTAGAACCTCTTTGTTTTTGGGAAGTCGGTTAAAAAATTACACGGAACGTGTTGCGTACACGGATCCGTGTAAAAGTTCTTTTACATGAACACGGGTGATGCGAATAGACGCTGCCTAAAAAATATTCATTCTTTTTAATTTCTGAGGTTTTTTAACGTAAATCCGCTGCAAAAATGAACAAATTGAAAAAAAAGAAATTATAAAAAAAGTTGATTTTTCGAATTTTTACAGCCAAAAAACCGGGTGACCCTGAAAGTAAAAAATCGAATAATCACTGTTTTTTTATTTTTTTTTTTTTTATTTTTTATATATGATGTTGCCAAAGCTCAGGGGATGCCCTATGATGCTACAGCACAGCCTTGGCAGGAAAGGAATTAAGGTTGGGGAAAATGGGTTAGGAGGTTGCGTGAAGGAGGTGTCGATGTACGCCCCGTTTGAAAGTTTCAGGCTCATAAGACGAGGGAAAAACAGAAGATGGTAAACTGTTCCACATTCGTGTTGTTCTGCTAAGAAAAGATTCCCGAAATTTGACGGTACGTCCAAATTTGACCCGGAGAGTATAGGGGTGGGAGCGACTTGTAGATCTTGTATCGCGCGTTGTAATGAGTCTACAAGGAATCAGGCTAGCAATTTCGTTAGAACAATGGCCATGGAAATAGCGGTAAAAAAGTGAGAGACAACCGACATTCCGTCGATGCTCCAGAGAGTCAAGGCCCTCAGAGATTGAGGAATCGCCAATAAGTTTAACAGCCTTACGCTGAACTTTGTCTAACGCGGACAATGCGGTGTGTCCTGCCCCTGCCCAAATATGGGAATTATATTCAAGTCTAGGCCTAATGTGGGACTTGTAGATCAACGCTAAGTCGGGTGGTGTGAAATATTTCTTACATCTCAATACCCAAGATCTTTAGGGAGGGTGAATTGGGTATATTCACTCCGTCGACTGAAATGGGTTGGGGGTGAACTGGGCGTTGTTTAAGGGACATTAAACAGCATTGAGTTTTGGATGCATTAAACGTAACACGATTTGCTCTGCCCCAAGCGAGGACCATAGAAATGTCCTTGTTTAATGATCTAAACATGCGTTCCCGATTGACTTCTGTAGCATTTCCACGTGAATTCATTACAGAATCAAATGAGTAGGCGAAATCAAGGGTGCTGT
Organism: Leptarthrus brevirostris; assembly: GCA_964036015.1. Lineage (NCBI taxonomy): Eukaryota > Metazoa > Arthropoda > Insecta > Diptera > Asilidae > Leptarthrus > Leptarthrus brevirostris. The sequence continues at coordinate 99,622,873 of OZ038373.1, forward strand.
CGTCGGCAAAACTATGAATAGGATTGAGAGTAAGGGATAAGAGATCATTAATAAAAAGAAGAAATAAGGTTGGTGAAAGAACTGAACCCTGAGGTACACCGGCATTTATTTCGTAGGAATCAGATGTAACTCCGTCAATTACTACACGGATTGAACGGCCTGACAAAAAGCTCTCTATCCATTTAACGAGGGTTGGGTGCAGACCAAATGTTTGAAGTTTGGCTAACAGGGCAGCATGCCAGACTCTATCAAAAGCCTTTGAAATATCAAGAGCGACGATTTCGGACTCACCGAAATTATGGAGACAATGATTCCAACGCTCCGTTAGAGCAGTTAGTAAGTCTCCGGTTGAGCGGCCAGTGCGGAAACCGTACTGGCAATCGTTGATAAGATGGTTATTTTCTAGATATTTCAACAACTGAGAGTTGATGAGTGATTCAAAAACTTTGGATATGATCGAGGTTAGTGCAATTTGTCTGTAGTTAGAGGGGTCGCATGCCTCTCCTTTTTTAAGTATCGGCTGGACATGAGCAAGTTTCCATACACTTGGAAATATTCCTGTTGAATATGACAGGTGAAAAAGTTTGCGCAGAGGTTTAGCCAAAGCAGAGGCGCAGCATTTTAAAACAAGGGGCGAGAAACCATCAGGACCAGTAGCTTTGGACACGTCGAGTTTCGAAAGTACTCTAAAAACATCCCGAGTGCGAAAGTGTAGCGGCTTTTGCCTACTAGTGCACTGTGATGGAGATGGAAGTGGCTGCGATGAAGGTGGCAAGTACGAGTTAGCAGCAAAATTAGCAGCAAACAGGTTAGCCTTGTCCAATGAGTCAGTAAAAACATTCCCATTATAAATGAGTGGTGGTGTTGACGAACAGGTGAAATTGTTCTTTACGGTTTTTACTAGAGACCAGAAGCCCTTACTACCCTTTTGAGTAGAAAATGCCTTCCGTCTGATGCTCTGGTCGAAATTGAACTTAGCCCGGCTAATTGCTGAATTGCAAATATTCCGCGCATCTCTATAGATACGTCTCAATTCCTCTGAAGGGCACAGTTTATATGCCTGGAAGGCTGCTTCCTTCTTTTTAATGGCTGCGAAACAGTCATTATTGAACCAATTGGTGTTAGTTGGTTTGATGTTCTTGAAGCTATGAGGAATAAAGCGATGCATTCCAAACCATAAGATGTTCAAGATATAATCGGTGCTTCTGTAAACGTCCTTCATAGAAAAGCAATCAGACCAATCCAGATCTCTGAGATATTTATTAAGTCCCGCCCAATCAGCATTTTTATAATGCCACACTAATCTTTTGTTCATAAATCCGCCGTAAAAACGTATATTTAAAAAAATCATGAAGATGGGTCTAATTTTGCATTTTTTATCGCCAAAAACCAGGTGACTGCGAAAGTGTATAATTACCGAATCATCTAAATCGGTCCAAATATTACGAATTTAGCCTACACCTCTCCCCACCGCCATAGATCAAAATTTATCTTCAAATTAGCAATGGGGGATTATACTTTATATAAAAAAAAATCAAAATCGATGTACGGGTTAAGAATTTGACATCCCCACCCCAACCCCATCGTTTAAATTTTTATCACGGTACGAATGGGAAAATATACTATATACATCAGAAAAATAATCAACCAATTTGGTCGACGCGTTACGAAGTTAGACTACTCCCTCCCCCTCCCCACCCTACACAAGGACAATTGTTTCTCCAGTATTAACAATGGGGGATCAGTTTCTATGCAACGAAAAAAGAATCATTCAAATCGGGCCGCGAATTACGAAACTAGGTTCCACTCCCCACCCCCATTTCACCCTTGGACCAAATTTGTTTCATTATTAGCAATGGGCAATTATACTCTATAATACAACAAAAAGAGAACCATCCAAATAGGTCCACGCAGTACGTAGTTAGGTATCACCCCCCCCCCCCCCCCAAACACACACGCACACACATTTGTTCATAGTATCAATGGAGAGAGCCATTCTCTAAACAAAAAAAAACAAACATCAATAAATCAGTCCACGCATTACAAAATTATGCTGTCATACATAAAAAAGAAAATTAAGACAATTTAAAAAGAATACGGGTCGAACTTACAATCTCTCGTTTTTTCAGAAGTCGATTTAAAAATGATAAATAACCAGAGAAAGCTTAACGCATACAAATTCAAGAAAATCTTAAAACCTCCACACAATTTTCTCTCTTGTAAAATATCAATTTTCAGGAGGACAAATCACGCCTAACGCTTAGTTACCCTTACTCCACGCATTTATCCCAACCCTAATTAATCTCTCTTAACCAAATTTGCTCAAGGAATGTATTAATGGATGCAATGTTTATGACAATACCATACTTATCTACGAGCTCACATAGTTCACTGTACCAGCAGATTTTATTTTTCATCACCAGATTTGCAAGGATCTTGGGAAATCTACGGTTGGTCATAGTTAACAATACCTTAGTTAGATACTTGTAATGCGATTTTAGAGTATCCAGAGAGGCGTAATTATATTTTCCAATTGGTAATTACACAACTACACCAAAAGTAATCGTCCTTCCTTATGATCCCGTGAGCAGAAGTGTTTAGCTATTTTTATATAGTATCTTCGATTGTGGTTGGGTACTTTTTTTATGTTTTATTACTTACACCGACTTCAAAATGTCGTAATAGATATAAAATTAAAAATTATGTTATGTTCTTTAGTCGGTTCAACAATTTTTTTATAAAACTATTTTATTTTTCATTTTTTAGTGTCTTCAGATATACGACTCGAAAAATGATGCTCATACGAACAAAGCAATTTCAACAGTTGCAGAGGTAGTGCACTCTATAGAAAGGAAACAGAATTATCCAAATCCGGCAACAAATTACTCACGGTCATCTTTTCATACCCTCACCTTAGATACAAAATTCATGCCACGGCCCTAGTGCGCCAACGTACTCTATACAGCAAAAGATAATCATCATAGTCCTCTGGGTACAATTTCTTTTATAATTTACCAATGAGGAAAGTTATTCTCTACAACAGAATCAAAATCATCAAAATCGATCAACGCCTTACAAAGATAGGTGATAGGGATAAGCCACATTTTTTCAGGATACAAAAAGATACTATATTCACTCAGAATCATCTAACTCAGTCCACGTGTTATAAAGCTAGACTACCCCTCCGCCCACCCCCAACCTAGCGTAAGAAAAAAGCATCATCCAAATAGGTCTATGCTTCATAAAGTTGGGTATCAAAACCTACCCACCTCGCCCCATCCCGTAATTTTTGTCGTGCTACCAATGAGGTAACATATTCTACACATCAAAAGAAGAATCAAAAAAGAATGAAAAAGATTCAATTTTTACAAATAAACCTCCACAGCATTTTTTACGCTACGAAATCGACTTTTCATATTTTTTTTTTTCGTAATCTACACAAAAAAACGAAAAAATTAAATCAAAGTCGATTTTTCAAACTTTATAAGTAAACAGAGAATTAATGAAAACTTTTTTTTTAAGGCATTCAAACTGGAGGGTGCGGCATCCCCCTTCCCCCAGTTAATAAAGCAACTAAAAGCCCGATTAATACAGTGACCGAAATTTTTTTAGCCGCAGCAGCTTATTTTGCTGTTTTTTTGTTGTTGTAACGTTATAAAATAAAACAAATGCAATTTTAACTATTATTTTACAGTTGTAATTCATTTGATAAAATAAAAATATAATATTATTTGCTAAATGAGCTATTTACATTGAATTATAAAGAAAATGGGACGAAATTCGTTTAACCGCAGAGATAGGTATTCAAACATTTCTAAAAAATAAAAAAATCTAAATATATTTTCGAATAATGGTTAGTTGCTTAAAAGTTAGTATGCCCGCCATTATTTTTAATCGTAGCAAAAATTCTTCTTGGCATTGAATTTATTATTGTTTCCAACTCTGCTTTAGAAATTCGGATCTAGCAACGAACAATTTCCTCTTTTAAGTCCGCTACAGATTTATATTGCCTGCCATTAGTATATTTCCTTCCCGCCATGAAATCCCATAGATTTCCTATGGGGTTCAGGTCAGGGATCTGCGGAGTCCATGGCAATAAGGTAATTTCTTTGAACCGAAACCACTGCTTGCTGTGCTTTGAATTGAGGCGTTGTCTTGCTGGAAAATTGGCATTTTTAGCTCCAAAGTGTCTAAATAAGTTATTAGCGCATGTTGCAGCATATCTGTATACATTTCCGAATTCATTATCCCAGATACAAAACACGGTCGAACTTTCCCATGAGATGAAAAAGCCCCCCAAATCATGACGCTATCACCCTAGAAGTTTCTGATTAACTTTGGAGCAAATTATGCCAGTAGCAACTGAATCCGTCCGGTCCATCTAGATTAAATTTTTTTTCATCAGAAAAAATTACCGTATTCGACTTCTGTGAACTTTCGCAAAATCCATTCAGGCAACCTTATGTTGCTGCGTTAACATGGGCTTCTTAAGTGGTTTTTTGTATTTAAGGTATGGGGTCCCGTGAAGACTCTGCTACACTCGACGTGTTGTTGTTGATAAATTCATATTTTTAACAATTTCTGTGGCGTTCATATGGTTTTTGATGGCTTCCTGAACAATTTGGTTCTTTTGTCTGTTAGTGAGTTTTTGATTTCCCCCTGTTTTTTTTTTTCTTTTTTTCATAATTATCTCTAAGTTTCACGTAATTTTGCACCACCTTTTCCTTTCTGCTATTTTTCTATTCGATAAATTTGTCTCCGCCTTTAAAAGATTAATTTTAGCTTTCTCCTTACTCGTCAAGTATCTGTTTCTAGGCATCTTTCTAAAATTTGCTATAGGAAAATACATTTTAATATTTCAATTAATAAAATTCAATGCACAGACATAATTCTTTCAATATGCACGAAGACTTTAGTTTTACTGCACTTAAAACCGTTAATTTATCAAAATACTTAAAGTTCATCTATACGAATTTCGCCTTTTCTCCCAGCTGAAACCAACTAACTTCTACAAATGTTCTAAACAAAGTGTTCTTCAAAATATATTTTTTGTTAAATACTAAGAACTCTCGTTGCTCAGCAAAACAAGTACAGTAGACTCCTGTATACCACGTGTTCCTACAACGCGCCAAAATTATTGGGACTTTTTTATATAACGCGATTCTCGTACAACGCGCAATATAACAAAATGCGGGAGTTCCCCGTTTACTTTAGTAGAGCATAGCTCTCCATCACTACCGATTTCTTCTGTTTCGTAATTTATTGACATTGGAACAAATTTTAGAGAAAATTGATAGCAATCCAAGTGCAACAGTGACAGAAATGTGGAAGGATTTCACAATTTTACATCGGTTTGTCCCTCAAGGAATTAAGGCCGTCAACTATGAATGCGTGCTAGAAAAATATTAAAAATATACTGAAATAGTTAATACAGAAATCCGCCTAACTTTAACGACCGTAGACACTGACCGCAAAAAAATCTCGTATAACACGATTTCCTATAACTTGATTTCATACAACGCGTAACGTATTAACTGCGTTACACGGGAGTCTACTGTACAGTTATTTTCTCTGATTACAAAGAAATAGCAGTATAAAGTGATTTTACCGCGAAATTTCAATTGCCGCTAAACGAATTTTCGGTACATCTCTTCCTCCCAGAAGGTCTAAAAAAAAAAATACGCGTCGAACTTAGAACCTCTTTGTTTTTGGGAAGTCGGTTAAAAAATTACACGGAACGTGTTGCGTACACGGATCCGTGTAAAAGTTCTTTTACATGAACACGGGTGATGCGAATAGACGCTGCCTAAAAAATATTCATTCTTTTTAATTTCTGAGGTTTTTTAACGTAAATCCGCTGCAAAAATGAACAAATTGAAAAAAAAGAAATTATAAAAAAAGTTGATTTTTCGAATTTTTACAGCCAAAAAACCGGGTGACCCTGAAAGTAAAAAATCGAATAATCACTGTTTTTTTATTTTTTTTTTTTTTATTTTTTATATATGATGTTGCCAAAGCTCAGGGGATGCCCTATGATGCTACAGCACAGCCTTGGCAGGAAAGGAATTAAGGTTGGGGAAAATGGGTTAGGAGGTTGCGTGAAGGAGGTGTCGATGTACGCCCCGTTTGAAAGTTTCAGGCTCATAAGACGAGGGAAAAACAGAAGATGGTAAACTGTTCCACATTCGTGTTGTTCTGCTAAGAAAAGATTCCCGAAATTTGACGGTACGTCCAAATTTGACCCGGAGAGTATAGGGGTGGGAGCGACTTGTAGATCTTGTATCGCGCGTTGTAATGAGTCTACAAGGAATCAGGCTAGCAATTTCGTTAGAACAATGGCCATGGAAATAGCGGTAAAAAAGTGAGAGACAACCGACATTCCGTCGATGCTCCAGAGAGTCAAGGCCCTCAGAGATTGAGGAATCGCCAATAAGTTTAACAGCCTTACGCTGAACTTTGTCTAACGCGGACAATGCGGTGTGTCCTGCCCCTGCCCAAATATGGGAATTATATTCAAGTCTAGGCCTAATGTGGGACTTGTAGATCAACGCTAAGTCGGGTGGTGTGAAATATTTCTTACATCTCAATACCCAAGATCTTTAGGGAGGGTGAATTGGGTATATTCACTCCGTCGACTGAAATGGGTTGGGGGTGAACTGGGCGTTGTTTAAGGGACATTAAACAGCATTGAGTTTTGGATGCATTAAACGTAACACGATTTGCTCTGCCCCAAGCGAGGACCATAGAAATGTCCTTGTTTAATGATCTAAACATGCGTTCCCGATTGACTTCTGTAGCATTTCCACGTGAATTCATTACAGAATCAAATGAGTAGGCGAAATCAAGGGTGCTGTCGTCGGCAAAACTATGAATAGGATTGAGAGTAAGGGATAAGAGATCATTAATAAAAAGAAGAAATAAGGTTGGTGAAAGAACTGAACCCTGAGGTACACCGGCATTTATTTCGTAGGAATCAGATGTAACTCCGTCAATTACTACACGGATTGAACGGCCTGACAAAAAGCTCTCTATCCATTTAACGAGGGTTGGGTGCAGACCAAATGTTTGAAGTTTGGCTAACAGGGCAGCATGCCAGACTCTATCAAAAGCCTTTGAAATATCAAGAGCGACGATTTCGGACTCACCGAAATTATGGAGACAATGATTCCAACGCTCCGTTAGAGCAGTTAGTAAGTCTCCGGTTGAGCGGCCAGTGCGGAAACCGTACTGGCAATCGTTGATAAGATGGTTATTTTCTAGATATTTCAACAACTGAGAGTTGATGAGTGATTCAAAAACTTTGGATATGATCGAGGTTAGTGCAATTTGTCTGTAGTTAGAGGGGTCGCATGCCTCTCCTTTTTTAAGTATCGGCTGGACATGAGCAAGTTTCCATACACTTGGAAATATTCCTGTTGAATATGACAGGTGAAAAAGTTTGCGCAGAGGTTTAGCCAAAGCAGAGGCGCAGCATTTTAAAACAAGGGGCGAGAAACCATCAGGACCAGTAGCTTTGGACACGTCGAGTTTCGAAAGTACTCTAAAAACATCCCGAGTGCGAAAGTGTAGCGGCTTTTGCCTACTAGTGCACTGTGATGGAGATGGAAGTGGCTGCGATGAAGGTGGCAAGTACGAGTTAGCAGCAAAATTAGCAGCAAACAGGTTAGCCTTGTCCAATGAGTCAGTAAAAACATTCCCATTATAAATGAGTGGTGGTGTTGACGAACAGGTGAAATTGTTCTTTACGGTTTTTACTAGAGACCAGAAGCCCTTACTACCCTTTTGAGTAGAAAATGCCTTCCGTCTGATGCTCTGGTCGAAATTGAACTTAGCCCGGCTAATTGCTGAATTGCAAATATTCCGCGCATCTCTATAGATACGTCTCAATTCCTCTGAAGGGCACAGTTTATATGCCTGGAAGGCTGCTTCCTTCTTTTTAATGGCTGCGAAACAGTCATTATTGAACCAATTGGTGTTAGTTGGTTTGATGTTCTTGAAGCTATGAGGAATAAAGCGATGCATTCCAAACCATAAGATGTTCAAGATATAATCGGTGCTTCTGTAAACGTCCTTCATAGAAAAGCAATCAGACCAATCCAGATCTCTGAGATATTTATTAAGTCCCGCCCAATCAGCATTTTTATAATGCCACACTAATCTTTTGTTCATAAATCCGCCGTAAAAACGTATATTTAAAAAAATCATGAAGATGGGTCTAATTTTGCATTTTTTATCGCCAAAAACCAGGTGACTGCGAAAGTGTATAATTACCGAATCATCTAAATCGGTCCAAATATTACGAATTTAGCCTACACCTCTCCCCACCGCCATAGATCAAAATTTATCTTCAAATTAGCAATGGGGGATTATACTTTATATAAAAAAAAATCAAAATCGATGTACGGGTTAAGAATTTGACATCCCCACCCCAACCCCATCGTTTAAATTTTTATCACGGTACGAATGGGAAAATATACTATATACATCAGAAAAATAATCAACCAATTTGGTCGACGCGTTACGAAGTTAGACTACTCCCTCCCCCTCCCCACCCTACACAAGGACAATTGTTTCTCCAGTATTAACAATGGGGGATCAGTTTCTATGCAACGAAAAAAGAATCATTCAAATCGGGCCGCGAATTACGAAACTAGGTTCCACTCCCCACCCCCATTTCACCCTTGGACCAAATTTGTTTCATTATTAGCAATGGGCAATTATACTCTATAATACAACAAAAAGAGAACCATCCAAATAGGTCCACGCAGTACGTAGTTAGGTATCACCCCCCCCCCCCCCCCCCAAACACACACGCACACACATTTGTTCATAGTATCAATGGAGAGAGCCATTCTCTAAACAAAAAAAAACAAACATCAATAAATCAGTCCACGCATTACAAAATTATGCTGTCATACATAAAAAAGAAAATTAAGACAATTTAAAAAGAATACGGGTCGAACTTACAATCTCTCGTTTTTTCAGAAGTCGATTTAAAAATGATAAATAACCAGAGAAAGCTTAACGCATACAAATTCAAGAAAATCTTAAAACCTCCACACAATTTTCTCTCTTGTAAAATATCAATTTTCAGATCTAATCGTGCAGTCACTATTGAATCAATTGATAACGCCAAAGCACTGGTCTTCAAAGCCAAACATGTGTACAAGTTAACCTGACTTTAACAGGGAGTTGAAGTTGCTTTAACAACAATAAAACTTTGCTATTTTAATTAGCGCCGAATCAATAAACGAGTAGAAAACGGACTTCGCCCAACAAACTCCGCATAAAACGCATTTCATTTAATTACTACCAATTTATTAATAAAACAGTATCAGTCTCGTTTACGACTAAATATATCAATAGGTTGGAATTAAAACAAATTTTTGGATAATTATATTTCTTGGTGGGCTTGATGGCCTGTTTGTGCTCTCCCTGACGGATCTTCAGGACACCCCCAATCTTTCCTCGGAATCCACCTTTTCACTGTTCTTGCACAATCGTCTCCTGGAAAGTGTTCCTCGAAAATAGTTCTGTAATAAAAAGCCTCTTTGGTTGTGGGAGTATTAATTGGGAAAATCTCAGCTGCTTTTGCAAATTCTTTATCACAAATATGGGAAGCTGCATATTCTCGAATGGTATCAATCCAATCGTAGCCTACTCCATCTGAAAATTGTTCCTTTTGCCTCCAAATTACTTCGTCTGGAAGATAGTCGTCCGAAAACGCAGAGCGCAGAATATGCTTTTCTATTTTTGGTTGTTTTGTTGCTTTCTCTGATCTAAACATGTTTAATTCACCAGGAATTTTCTCTTCCGGCCGGAGGGACATCACATAATTAACGAATTCCGTATCCAGAAAAGGTACTCGAAGTTCCACACCCCAAGACAAAGCAGACTTATTGGCTCTGAGACAGTCTGACAAGTGCAGCTTTTGCACTCTTGTCACCAATTCATGATGAAATTCCTCAGCATTTGGAGCTTTGAAAAAGTACAAGTAGCCTCCGAATATCTCATCAGCACCTTCTCCAGACAAAATCATTTTCACTCCTTCACTTTTGATGTATCTAGCCATCAAATACATAGGAATACTACACCGAACTGTTGTCACGTCATACGTCTCCAACTTGTAGATTATATCGCTGATGCAGTCAAGTCCGTCTTCTACTGTAAAAACAATTTCAGTGTGATCACTTCCTATGTAATCGGCTACCATCCAACTATACTTGAAATCTGGAGCACCCTGCAAACCTACACTGTAAGTTTTCAATCGGTAGCCAGGGTCTCTTTCTCGACTGATTTTAGTAGCTATGGAAGCAATAAGACTGGAATCTACACCCCCAGATAAAAGCGCACCTAATTGCACATCACAATGCAAGTGTGTTCGCACAGCAGATTCTAATTTTTGCCTTAGCACTGTTAAATCTGTCGACTCTGTCGGAACTTCTTTACACCACTTAGGCTGATAGTAGCTTTTCATTTTCAGGTTGCCTAGAGGCCCCGTCAATAGCATTCCTGGAGGAAAAACTTCGACTTTAGTACAAACACCACTCAAACACTTCATTTCGCTGGCCACCCAAATGTTGCCATTATCGTCCTCTCCGTAGTACATGGGAATAATCCCAAAAGGATCTCTCGCCATTAAAACTGTTTTCGTTTTCTTGTCATACAAAGCAAAGGCAAACATTCCCGTGATGTACTCCAATAAGTGCTCCCCATGTTCTTCGTAAAGCTCTACTATCACATTACAGTCACTTTTGGGCTCGTAATGACCGAGCTTTTTTGCTATTTCTGCTGACAGCTCCAAATAATTGTAAATTTCGCCGTTGGCAACTAATAAAACGTTTCCATCGGCAGATTTAAGAGGCTGATGACCTGTCCGAACACCAACAATACCTAATCTTTCATGAACCAGAATCACTCCGTGTTCCTTTACTTCCTCTAATCCGGTGTCATCTGGCCCGCGGTGTCTTTGGCGTCCGCTCTGTTGATATGCTACTTCTCGCAAAGATTGTAACCGTTTGTGATATTTTCTAGACTTGATAGGCTTCCCAGATTTTGAAAAAATAGCAAATATTCCACACATTTTAAAGGATTTCTAAGAATGACACTTTATTCACGGCAATTACCTAATTGATAATTTCTTATCTTCACAAGCAACACGAATATTGACTTAATTGTACGAAACTCCGCAATAGACTAAATATTTAAGCAAAGCTGTGTCTGCTTTAATAAGTAAAATTTCTGATAACACCCGGCTTCAGGTTGCATCATCAGCAAAGCATGGTAAGAACTTTGTCGTGTTCGATGTTCCTCCCCGCGAAAAAGCTTGCTTACTTTCACAACTTAGGGTGAGCATAAATTATTTATTACTAAAAGCAATACTATATCTACGCGGATACCGCAAACTTATCGATATGATGACATAATTACAGAACTAAAATTGCTTGGGTTAAAAGACTGCGGAACGAACGCTACACATTTTCTTGGCTGAAATGTGTACTTTTCACCTCAGCATTAAGGTATGAAACGTAATTCGAAAATCGTATAATATAGAAATTGGAGACAATAGACAACTGTTCCCCTTTGCTTCTAGATGGCGCCGCGAAGAAAAGCTTATAAATAGAAAATATGGGAAATTTGAGATTAGGAACGTTAACGGATCAGTGCTTTATTCTAAGGTACGAATTAACGAGTTAATTTACGATGTTTAGGTTTTTTTAATAAGCATTGGGATGAAATTTATGAAATTATTATTATATTTGTAGATATAAAATTCCCTTTTTGAGTTCATAGACTCTGGCGCTTCATCGGATTCGAGAGGCAAATTTTATCAGATAAGTAAGTCATGTTGCTGGAGGATGGACAGACAAGGTGAAGCCTTCTAGGATGCGGCGATCCTCATCTGGACATTCTCAAGTGTTAGTTACACCTCCAAGCGGTAGCAACCGGGCAATGCATCCTAGAACGCAGTCAGGTAACTAATGCGGGAGGAGATAACCCCCTAAAAATTCCCCTAACTCCAAGGTTGTAGGCCATGCCAAGAGGTGTAGGAGTGGAGGTGGGGGTATGGTAGACCATAACAAGTTGGCTATACTCACGGTACCCACAACACAACAGAAGCAGGTTTGATAAAATTACCTTTCGAAGGTTCTGCGGCGGCTATGGAGGCTGGCTTGCGCCAACTGAACGTGCTGTAGCGGTCCTGGAAGGAGGTGCCATTGGCAAAATAATAATAATAAAGATAAAAGGTGCCATTGCGGAAATAAAATACTTCCTCAGGTGCGACGGTGGCAGAGATGGTAGACTCTAACGAGTTGGCTATCTCCGCGGTACATGCACCAGTACATAGAAGATGCAGACCTGCCTTCCGAAGGGTTAACTGCGGTTAATCCGGAATAGGTTACTGGTCCTGGCTCTGGACTAAAGCTTTATGGTCTGGAACCCTTTAATGCCGTGTGCAGAGAAGGTTGTAATTAACGCATGAACCAAGAAAGAACACTGGAGACGGTGGGACAACATGGATTCCTGCAGTAAGGCTGGGATTCTAGCAGTGACCCAGGAAACCGAAGTTACTGACTATCCAGTTAGTCAGTAGCCCCCACTAAGGCAGACTGGGTGGGACAAAAAGGGACCCGATTCTATGTGGTCTGTTTAGGCTAATCCCTAGAGAGGTGTTTTTAGTGAGTAAGAGTCTTTTGGAAGATTTTCACCTTTCCCACTAAAAAAAAAAACAAAAACATCATCTATCTTTTGTATCTTAGCACAATATATGGAAGCTTCTTAAGACTTAACTTAACCCTTTCGCGTTTATAAGTACGGATCGCAGGTATTTCTTGCTATATTAAAATGTTACTGCCAGTTGCTCTTGATAGTGTGAAGAATTACACTTAAAATTAATGTTGCAAGCGATTTAATTTGTCAGAATAATTAAAACAGTGGAGTGAAATTTCATCCCAGATAGCATTTATGGGAATTAAAATAAAATATATGGTAAATTAAAATACTGCAAATATATAGGATAGGTTAGGTTAGAGGAGTGCTGCTGAACTAATATCATCCAGCTCCACTTAGATTTATGAGAATCCAACATATTTACCCTGCTCTCATACCAATCCTGTTTCGCTCAGGAGACCCAGCATGACTTTTGAGCTCTATGATCTATAGCTTCTTAAGCCCTGATAAGAAGTAATTACCTAATAGCCTCTAGTTCCTCTTTTTGTCGCCAGGGCAGAGCACTGATCTATGTATATATGTACCTACAGCTACGACAGAAATCGTTTGCATCCCGACACAGTCTTCTAGCATAGTTGCCTATGGGCCAGTGACCCTACTAGATTCCTGTCGTCAGTTCTACTACCACTACGGAGTACCCTAGTTCTCCTCTTACTGTACTCAGGCCACAGTTGTCTGGTAATACAACATATGTATGTTCTGCTTAGTCCAGCAATGATTAGTCTTACTGTAGATGTTGCCGTCAATATCTGTCTTAAAGATATCGATCAGGATCTTCACATATGTGATTGCTCCAGATCTATCCACTTCAGCACCCGCCTTCGACAATTCATCCGCTCTCACATTGCCCAGGACATTTCATACGGCCACCCTGTGACATCTAGAAATATCCCCTAGGCAGCTCTGGCCCAGTTGCGCTAACTTTGCTTGCACCACTACAGCTACCAACGGATGTCCATATTTTACTCTGTACGCCTAGATACTAGCATAGCCGCTTGATGTATCGCTGTAATTTCCGCTTCCACGACTTCGGTCCTGTCTCATTCCTCTCTATCAGATAACTTTGTACAAACGTTCCTCTTAAACAAAATGCACAAAATGTGCAGCAAATATTCACATGACCCGAGTAAATTTTCAAAATAAAAATAAAAACAAACTGCTTGTAAACTCGATCAACGTAAGAAATATAAAAATTTCTTAACACGATCGGCGTTTCTAATGAAGAAAAGTTAAGCTCCTTTGACTCGTGCTCAACAGCAGCACCAAAGGGTTAACCTTTCTTCAGCTGCTGACGCCTTCGCGAAAAATCGAAAACTAGATGAAACTCCAACACAAAATTTTTAAAAACCGATATCGACAGCTTAACCAACCCTCCTTTCGACATACATATGTATGTCATTTTGCCCTTGACCAACGTATGTCATTTAACCCGTATGGTCAAGAAAAACTTTAAAAATATCTACTGTTAAAAGAACAAATGCTACAGCTAGTAATATTAACGCAACATATTCTCCACGAAATTCTGCAAACTACAAAAATAGTACACTAAGCACTAAAATAATTACACAAACCAGAATAACTCACTTACTTTTGTCACTTTCAGCTATAATTCACTGCGCACACTGTTCACAACACAAACTATTCTTGTCGGAAGCCCAAAATCAACTGAGGTACTAGGAATTGAGGAATCGGTTTGTAGAAAATGTTCCGTTCAAGAAAAGCCTCATGTGTCATTTTACCCTAGCACGTCATTTTAGGCTACCTTCCTCTAATGCTTATGTTTTTCATTTTCAAAAATAAATTGAAATAGTATAAGCATTAAATTGTCTCTAAAAATGAATAAACTAATCGTTTTCTTTAATCCTTATCTATATACGGTTATTATTAGCATATCCTCGACTTTTCTTTATCTCCTTTATATCGATTAACACAAACACGAACATATCCTTATATTTTGTATTAATTGTGTGTCTTGTTTTAAACGGTTTCGTTTTGAACGATTTTTCCAGGTACATATATAACATGTAAATCCAGGGATGGGTGTATAGAGAATTTTTCTTATCACCGTGCCACGGACTATTTTGTATTAACAAAACTCAAATTAATGCGATTTGATTTAAATCAGGTATTTACACTTTTATTTATTCCTGGGTTCCTTACGTACTATCTATTCCTCGAATTTGGACATTTTTCTAAGAATCCGGAATAACTGCATGATTCTTAGAACTTATCATATGCCAGAAATAACCGAAATGAATGGTCCGTTGTGCTACCACATCCGTGGAACCGTGCCTGAATACCGGGTTTATCTAAAACCAGCCGCAGCTGTTAATAAACCTTAGGAGCTGCTTCAGCCTGATGCCGGCTATATCGCCCATGCCACCCAAGAAGTACACGGCCATTGCATTGTACCTTCTTTTTGCTAGGCCCGGGCATTCGCAGAGTGCTGAATGCTTTCCACCTCTTCCTCGTCCATACAGCTCCGGCAGAAGTCATTCGTGGGAACGCGCAGACGTTCTGCGTGTCTACCGAAAAGACAGTGGCCAGTAATAACTGCCACAATGTTTCGGAGGTTTATCGGAGGTTAAAAGGAATAGAAATTGAAATATACTTCGAGTGATGGATCCATTTATACCGTGCCAACATAGGATCTTCATCAGAAAATAATTTGAAATTATGGATGAAAAAACTTCCCGACTTCAGTGAAAATTCCCAAAATTCCCTGACTTTTCCCGGCTTAACATAACATGAGCTTCCCATAAATCCAAAATGCTCTCTCAGATTTTTAAACTACTAATTGTTGTCCTAAGAGTGCCTTCCTCAACTATCGGGAGTTATCCTGTCCGAATACGCCTTTCTAACTCTGCTGTCAAAAGCGTTTTTTCAGAGATGGTCTAAGATATGGATAATACCTCGAGGACAAATTGATTTTTTTAATAACTTTATGAAAACTCTGAGGCATTGTTAGTAATTCAAATTGAGTAATAAATTTGCAATAGTTTCAAAATAGGATTTGCCCTTTACATTTATTTTATTTATACAATATACAAATTTTCGTCTTGATGTGTTATTTAGAGTTAATAATATTTCAACAATAAACACCAGAAAACAATTTACTTACAATTTCTTAGTTATTTTCTAAAATATTTTGATCAGAAAAGTTCTGTCTTATTCAATAAAAAACGAAATGACAAATGTATTCAGATATTAAATATAAACATCTAAAATATTGTCAGCATCAGTTTCAGAACACATTGCTACAAATATGAAATTGTTTCTGTAAAACAAAACAAAAATCTAATTTATGTACGTTTAATGATATCTAAAGCCAACTTTATAAATACTTCATGAACATGTGCGAGTCTTGCTTTGAATTAGTACCCTAAAATTCGCATTTGGATAAGCCTTGATCAACAGGGAAGACAAAATAGTTTTCGGGTATAATTTTATAATTGTGTGCGGTTTGACTTAAAAATAAATTAAATATTAAGAATTCACTGATAACTAGAAATTACAACTAACTTTTATGCCATCGTACTTGAGTTAACAACAAAAATCTCCAATTATGTTCACAAATTAGGAATTATTTTATGCTTATACTCTATATCTTTATCAAAAATAACATCTACAAATGGAAAATACACATCCAGTGGACCAAATAATAATTATTTCAAAATTTAAACAGCAGGTAGTCCATTATTAATGTAATTTCTTACAAAAGAGTATAACTTTATAAAACATGTCTGCAGTTCAAAAATATTATCAAATAATATCATTTCATTGTATGTATATCATTAAGAAATAGAAAAGTTGGTAACGAAATAATTTCTCTCACTTTGTGCTATTTTTTTAATTATTTTTGAAGTGCTTCCGAACCATATGCAGACGCTTTGCTTATTTTTGACATACCGATTGATTTCTGCATCAGAAGATAAACTGAAAAGAAATAATTAAGTGTTAAATGTATAAATAGAAAAGAACAAGTTTATAAAAAAGTAATCCACTCATGCAGACATAAAATCTGAACGAAAAAGTTAATCAACAAGAATATAAAGTAATCCTTAATCGAGATACTTTATTGCAGCAGTGAGATGAGGTGTAGATAAAATTTAGCGCAGTTTTGATTTTACGACCACCACAAACTGAAAATCCTTTGCATTCCAATATCCCCATTTTTATATACGATTTTGTTTAGTGGATAAGATAAATTATTTTATGCAGAAAAATGTTTTTATGAAATATGTGATAAATCTTTAAATATTTATTCACTCCTTCTTTAGAAAAGATATTAGCTGCTATATTACACAACTGCAAGATCATGATGTTATACTCTAGTCAGCCGAACAGGATTCTGGAGAAAATTGGCAAAATTGTGAAAGATAAATAATAAAAAGAAAACACTTAAGCAAGATGTAGCCGAATTTGAGAAATAATTTATTTAGGCAAGTATACACAGGAATCATCATCAAATGCTGTTGAAAAATTATCCTAACCCTCCCAAAGGACTCAATGGGCTAGGTGGGAAAGGGTGTAAAAGAAATAGCTCATAGCTGTTATTAAAAATTTATATAAGGGTGTTTACACTACGTATTGAACGTCTCTTTAACATAACGGGAAATTAAGCCTATTTCAGCAGCGTATAAAATTGGTCAACTGCAGGAGCGACATACGGTGACCTGAATTTTTTTGTATGTACTTATTTCTTTAAATTTCTTTCTATTTTTTATTACTTATCAGTTATTCTTGAAAGTAGAAAGAAAATTGTAAAATACGTTGTTTTCTTTTAAAAGGAATACAAATTCCAACATACAAAACTGTTAACCATTTTAGCTTGCCAGTACATGTCGGGGTGTAGCACGCAAAATACATATCCTATCCCGCCTCTTCTATATTATAGGTACGTGTATGTGTAGGTGTTATAAACTATTTCCAAAGATTTTCTTCATAAATCTACCGTATTATTGCTCTTTTACAGCTCGGACACATCTGCCTTTGCTCTGCGATATTATGAGAGTCTTTTACTTAACTACTACGCTGCGAGTATGTGTCAATATGGTGCAAAAATAAGCTGTTAGTAAACGTAATAATTCCTGTGATGCTTTAAAGTGTCAACTGGAAGGAAAAAAATAGTGGTCAAAATAATATTAATGGAAGGTATGTCACTTGTTCGCCTGTCTATTCCTCGTGTTTCTGTGGGAGTTGAGTTATTAATGCTAAAGGGGACTGTCTCGCCGCGGGTTTCCCTAATTTTTAATTCGCTTCGCTGGAGGATTAAATAGTTTTATTTTTCCAATCTCACCAAGAGTCAGGGTTTTTATGCTATATTCCTCGAATGGCAATCTGGTAAATCAGTTGCGAAAATCGTTCTTGCTGGTGATTTCAATGTCAATAACACAGTAGCCCGCATTCTTCTGCGCAAGCCTACCTGGAAGGCATGTCGAATTATTTGGCGAAGCCTTTAAGGGGGAAAGTTAAGTAAAAGCATGCTTTTTTAAGAACTATGGGTTAAAAAAGCACATCTAAAAACATACGTTTTGAACTATCGCTACAATTTTTTTGACACAAAAATATTTCAAAATAGCGGCGCTACAGCTGCTGGAGTTGGGCCCTCGTTTTGCGCCGAGGTTTTACAGGTCCTCAAAATTTCAGAAAGATCGGTTAAGAATTCGATGAGCTACGTTTCACTACGCACGAAATTTTGCGTTTCGAGAAAAACGCATTTGGGTAGGTTCTAGTCGAGCAATTTCAAAAAATTAATTTTTATTTTTTTTGCATATTTTAAATCCTTATAGTGTCTAGAATAAGGCTCTGAAACGATTTGACGAAGTTCGGAAAAATGTAAAAGTTACAGCCGATTTAGTGAGGACGCGTGAAAGGGCTTGCTGAGAATAACTCGAAATATAAAGTGACGTCACCCTAAATCCAATATGGCGGACTTCTAAAGATGGCGGACTAAGTTTTTTATGCTTTCCTACAATATGGGTATCAAATGAAAGGGCTTGCTGAGCTCTGGTGAATGGTGCCATTGGACATATTACAGAAATCATATGACCCTGCTTCCGGAGAGCACAAATGTATGATACTGACATAACATCCGTCCGTATAGACTTCGGTAAAGACGGTGTTCATCTCATTCAACCCAAGACTGTGCAATTTCCAGCAAAATATAGTCACGGTACTGCAGAACGAAGAATGCTGCCAATTATATTATGTTGGGCTTGCGCAGTACACAAAATGCAGGGTAGTACTGTCGACCATGCCGTTGTATACTTAGGCTCGAAGCTCTTCGCTGCTGATCAAGCATACGTGGCCTTAAGTAGGGTAAAATCATTAGAAGGTCTCCTTATTGAAGAGCTAGACTGTTCGAAATTAACCGGCAAACGACCTTGCAATAATAATGCGTTGAATGAGATGAACAGACTGAGAAACCTGTCCAGCGTTAAGTAAAAAATAAATTAAAAGTAAAAAAACTTTTTTAAAAACAAGCTTTTATTTAAATACGCTGAAAAAAATAAAATAAACTTTTCCTTTAAAACTTTTACTATCAACTTATAACGTCATTACACAATTTATATGATATAAAAGCTTGTCGCGAGATTTACCTATGTAGATAAACAAGTAAATTAAATAACTTGATCTGATTGATTTTAATTTTTAAAATTTTCAAACTAAGTAAATACGAGTACTTAAATCTCGCGACAAGCTTTTATATCATATAAATTGTGTGTGTTATAAGTTGATATTAAAAGTTTTAAGAGAAAAGTTTATTTTATTCTTTTTAGCGCATTTAAATAAAAGC
The DNA here is from genome assembly GCA_964036015.1 of Leptarthrus brevirostris. NCBI lineage: Eukaryota > Metazoa > Arthropoda > Insecta > Diptera > Asilidae > Leptarthrus > Leptarthrus brevirostris. The sequence goes on from OZ038373.1 coordinate 99,642,404, forward strand.
TTGTTTTTAAAAAAGTATTTTACTTTTAATTTATTAAACTACTATGAACAACAAAAAAACGGTAAAAAATCGGCTTTTTTCTTCAAACGTTCGACATTTTATCAAAATTCACTGAATTTTTCTAAAAATTGTCCATGGCCCCGCAAATTTATTCTACTTTGCAAATAACTTTGATTTTTGTGTTTCTGCTAAAATAGGAAGGAAGAATCTTGCACGGCGCAACGCGGTGCACGCGCTACACGGCTTCAAAAGCGCGTAGATATCTCCCAAATTTTACAATTTAAAGAACAAAACCAAATTTTTTTGCGAACTTAAGTAAATGTACTAATAGCTGAAAAAGTCGAATTATACATTATTTACCTTCTTCTGTGAGAAAAAAATTCATAAATTTCAGCCATTTTTCAGGCCGCTCGACTAGAACCTTCCCTTAAAGTTAAGCACTTATGCGTATGTCATTTACCTTCTTTCGGTAACACTTTGAGCGCTTTACTTATATGTAGTATAGAGACATCAATACTTCGAATTGGGATTTAAAAATTTAGGAGCATATTCTACAGATGTTAAACTAATTTTTGAAGCAAAAAAAAATTACAAAATCGATTTACTTAAATTTCCCCCCTTAATCTGCAAAAACTAGTTGAGTGTCCGACTCTTCCAGATATTACAGGATAATCACTCATCTGTTTGGACATTTTTTACCACCTAATCCCAATATTCGATTTAGTCACTGCTTCTTTATGGCAATTCAGGTCATTGCCAAATTTCCGCCCATTTTTCACGACCTTTCAAATTCAAATTAGTATATTTGTAACAACTACACTAGTAAGAAATACATCTTTTAATTAAGTGTAGGAAAGGAACAAAGAAAATAATTACGAAATTTTGTTCTAGTAAAAAAGAAAAAATAACCTAAAACTATAAAAATAAAACTAGAAACCTAAATTAAAGGAAGTGTAATGTGTATTGGAAGTCCGCTAATCTAAATTTCCCGTAGTTGGGCTAAATTTAATTTTGACCAGCACGTTAGGCGAAAAGTATTTGCTAGCCAAAATAAAATATAATAGTAAAGAACAATATTTTCACTAGTTCCGCACAGGCCACTCAACTTATTAACTAATTGCGTTGGAATTATTGTCTACATAGCTCGGTGATTTCGAAACATTTTAAAAGCTCTTAATAATTCATTAATCCTATAATATATGTATTCAGCAGTTAGGATTTTCTTTAATCGCTCTAATTATGACATTAAATTATAAAAGCAAGTGTTTTCTTTGAAAAATGATGACGAGAATCATTTTCCACCAAGTGACCACTAATTATTATTCAATTAATTACACAAAAAAAGCTTTTGATAGAGTCTGCAAACTTCAATAATTTGTTTCGCACCCTCATTTTAGAAAATGGATTAATTTATTTTAGTCTCGATAAAAAAAGCTAACTACCACAATAAAATTATATTAAAATACAATCGATATTAAGGAAAAAAATATCCCGTCAAGTACGAGTCGTACTCGCGCACCGAGCGCTTCGTACCTTGCAAGGTTGCTAATTACTAAAATGCTATGCTAGTTAGAGACATCGCTTTATTTTTCCTGTAATATATACAGAAACTTCTATCAACTCTAATTATTTCAGATTTGTCGCTTTGGAAACTTCGGAGTTAAGGGATAATATCACCTTGTAATTTGTTTTTTTTTTACATTTTTTTTTATTGGATAAATCGCTTCTCAAACTATTCAAGAATGATATTCAAAAGCGTTATGTGCGGGAGAATTTTTTAAATGTTCGAAAAAGTCGATTTTTGAGTGAACTTATTAAAAGCCGCAATGTCCACAAAGCATCGGCACGTCGCCGAAGAACTTTAAACGCGTTTTTCTCGAAACCTTTTTTTTGGAGTCGGGCGACCAACTGGCTCCTTCAATTTTCAACCTTATATTTTGTATTAATTGTGTGTCTTGTTTTAAACGGTTTCGTTTTGAACGATTTTTCCAGGTACATATATAACATGTAAATCCAGGGATGGGTGTATAGAGAATTTTTCTTATCACCGTGCCACGGACTATTTTGTATTAACAAAACTCAAATTAATGCGATTTGATTTAAATCAGGTATTTACACTTTTATTTATTCCTGGGTTCCTTACGTACTATCTATTCCTCGAATTTGGACATTTTTCTAAGAATCCGGAATAACTGCATGATTCTTAGAACTTATCATATGCCAGAAATAACCGAAATGAATGGTCCGTTGTGCTACCACATCCGTGGAACCGTGCCTGAATACCGGGTTTATCTAAAACCAGCCGCAGCTGTTAATAAACCTTAGGAGCTGCTTCAGCCTGATGCCGGCTATATCGCCCATGCCACCCAAGAAGTACACGGCCATTGCATTGTACCTTCTTTTTGCTAGGCCCGGGCATTCGCAGAGTGCTGAATGCTTTCCACCTCTTCCTCGTCCATACAGCTCCGGCAGAAGTCATTCGTGGGAACGCGCAGACGTTCTGCGTGTCTACCGAAAAGACAGTGGCCAGTAATAACTGCCACAATGTTTCGGAGGTTTATCGGAGGTTAAAAGGAATAGAAATTGAAATATACTTCGAGTGATGGATCCATTTATACCGTGCCAACATAGGATCTTCATCAGAAAATAATTTGAAATTATGGATGAAAAAACTTCCCGACTTCAGTGAAAATTCCCAAAATTCCCTGACTTTTCCCGGCTTAACATAACATGAGCTTCCCATAAATCCAAAATGCTCTCTCAGATTTTTAAACTACTAATTGTTGTCCTAAGAGTGCCTTCCTCAACTATCGGGAGTTATCCTGTCCGAATACGCCTTTCTAACTCTGCTGTCAAAAGCGTTTTTTCAGAGATGGTCTAAGATATGGATAATACCTCGAGGACAAATTGATTTTTTTAATAACTTTATGAAAACTCTGAGGCATTGTTAGTAATTCAAATTGAGTAATAAATTTGCAATAGTTTCAAAATAGGATTTGCCCTTTACATTTATTTTATTTATACAATATACAAATTTTCGTCTTGATGTGTTATTTAGAGTTAATAATATTTCAACAATAAACACCAGAAAACAATTTACTTACAATTTCTTAGTTATTTTCTAAAATATTTTGATCAGAAAAGTTCTGTCTTATTCAATAAAAAACGAAATGACAAATGTATTCAGATATTAAATATAAACATCTAAAATATTGTCAGCATCAGTTTCAGAACACATTGCTACAAATATGAAATTGTTTCTGTAAAACAAAACAAAAATCTAATTTATGTACGTTTAATGATATCTAAAGCCAACTTTATAAATACTTCATGAACATGTGCGAGTCTTGCTTTGAATTAGTACCCTAAAATTCGCATTTGGATAAGCCTTGATCAACAGGGAAGACAAAATAGTTTTCGGGTATAATTTTATAATTGTGTGCGGTTTGACTTAAAAATAAATTAAATATTAAGAATTCACTGATAACTAGAAATTACAACTAACTTTTATGCCATCGTACTTGAGTTAACAACAAAAATCTCCAATTATGTTCACAAATTAGGAATTATTTTATGCTTATACTCTATATCTTTATCAAAAATAACATCTACAAATGGAAAATACACATCCAGTGGACCAAATAATAATTATTTCAAAATTTAAACAGCAGGTAGTCCATTATTAATGTAATTTCTTACAAAAGAGTATAACTTTATAAAACATGTCTGCAGTTCAAAAATATTATCAAATAATATCATTTCATTGTATGTATATCATTAAGAAATAGAAAAGTTGGTAACGAAATAATTTCTCTCACTTTGTGCTATTTTTTTAATTATTTTTGAAGTGCTTCCGAACCATATGCAGACGCTTTGCTTATTTTTGACATACCGATTGATTTCTGCATCAGAAGATAAACTGAAAAGAAATAATTAAGTGTTAAATGTATAAATAGAAAAGAACAAGTTTATAAAAAAGTAATCCACTCATGCAGACATAAAATCTGAACGAAAAAGTTAATCAACAAGAATATAAAGTAATCCTTAATCGAGATACTTTATTGCAGCAGTGAGATGAGGTGTAGATAAAATTTAGCGCAGTTTTGATTTTACGACCACCACAAACTGAAAATCCTTTGCATTCCAATATCCCCATTTTTATATACGATTTTGTTTAGTGGATAAGATAAATTATTTTATGCAGAAAAATGTTTTTATGAAATATGTGATAAATCTTTAAATATTTATTCACTCCTTCTTTAGAAAAGATATTAGCTGCTATATTACACAACTGCAAGATCATGATGTTATACTCTAGTCAGCCGAACAGGATTCTGGAGAAAATTGGCAAAATTGTGAAAGATAAATAATAAAAAGAAAACACTTAAGCAAGATGTAGCCGAATTTGAGAAATAATTTATTTAGGCAAGTATACACAGGAATCATCATCAAATGCTGTTGAAAAATTATCCTAACCCTCCCAAAGGACTCAATGGGCTAGGTGGGAAAGGGTGTAAAAGAAATAGCTCATAGCTGTTATTAAAAATTTATATAAGGGTGTTTACACTACGTATTGAACGTCTCTTTAACATAACGGGAAATTAAGCCTATTTCAGCAGCGTATAAAATTGGTCAACTGCAGGAGCGACATACGGTGACCTGAATTTTTTTGTATGTACTTATTTCTTTAAATTTCTTTCTATTTTTTATTACTTATCAGTTATTCTTGAAAGTAGAAAGAAAATTGTAAAATACGTTGTTTTCTTTTAAAAGGAATACAAATTCCAACATACAAAACTGTTAACCATTTTAGCTTGCCAGTACATGTCGGGGTGTAGCACGCAAAATACATATCCTATCCCGCCTCTTCTATATTATAGGTACGTGTATGTGTAGGTGTTATAAACTATTTCCAAAGATTTTCTTCATAAATCTACCGTATTATTGCTCTTTTACAGCTCGGACACATCTGCCTTTGCTCTGCGATATTATGAGAGTCTTTTACTTAACTACTACGCTGCGAGTATGTGTCAATATGGTGCAAAAAAAAGCTGTTAGTAAACGTAATAATTCCTGTGATGCTTTAAAGTGTCAACTGGAAGGAAAAAAATAGTGGTCAAAATAATATTAATGGAAGGTATGTCACTTGTTCGCCTGTCTATTCCTCGTGTTTCTGTGGGAGTTGAGTTATTAATGCTAAAGGGGACTGTCTCGCCGCGGGTTTCCCTAATTTTTAATTCGCTTCGCTGGAGGATTAAATAGTTTTATTTTTCCAATCTCACCAAGAGTCAGGGTTTTTATGCTATATTCCTCGAATGGCAATCTGGTAAATCAGTTGCGAAAATCGTTCTTGCTGGTGATTTCAATGTCAATAACACAGTAGCCCGCATTCTTCTGCGCAAGCCTACCTGGAAGGCATGTCGAATTATTTGGCGAAGCCTTTAAGGGGGAAAGTTAAGTAAAAGCATGCTTTTTTAAGAACTATGGGTTAAAAAAGCACATCTAAAAACATACGTTTTGAACTATCGCTACAATTTTTTTGACACAAAAATATTTCAAAATAGCGGCGCTACAGCTGCTGGAGTTGGGCCCTCGTTTTGCGCCGAGGTTTTACAGGTCCTCAAAATTTCAGAAAGATCGGTTAAGAATTCGATGAGCTACGTTTCACTACGCACGAAATTTTGCGTTTCGAGAAAAACGCATTTGGGTAGGTTCTAGTCGAGCAATTTCAAAAAATTAATTTTTATTTTTTTTGCATATTTTAAATCCTTATAGTGTCTAGAATAAGGCTCTGAAACGATTTGACGAAGTTCGGAAAAATGTAAAAGTTACAGCCGATTTAGTGAGGACGCGTGAAAGGGCTTGCTGAGAATAACTCGAAATATAAAGTGACGTCACCCTAAATCCAATATGGCGGACTTCTAAAGATGGCGGACTAAGTTTTTTATGCTTTCCTACAATATGGGTATCAAATGAAAGGGCTTGCTGAGCTCTGGTGAATGGTGCCATTGGACATATTACAGAAATCATATGACCCTGCTTCCGGAGAGCACAAATGTATGATACTGACATAACATCCGTCCGTATAGACTTCGGTAAAGACGGTGTTCATCTCATTCAACCCAAGACTGTGCAATTTCCAGCAAAATATAGTCACGGTACTGCAGAACGAAGAATGCTGCCAATTATATTATGTTGGGCTTGCGCAGTACACAAAATGCAGGGTAGTACTGTCGACCATGCCGTTGTATACTTAGGCTCGAAGCTCTTCGCTGCTGATCAAGCATACGTGGCCTTAAGTAGGGTAAAATCATTAGAAGGTCTCCTTATTGAAGAGCTAGACTGTTCGAAATTAACCGGCAAACGACCTTGCAATAATAATGCGTTGAATGAGATGAACAGACTGAGAAACCTGTCCAGCGTTAAGTAAAAAATAAATTAAAAGTAAAAAAACTTTTTTAAAAACAAGCTTTTATTTAAATACGCTGAAAAAAATAAAATAAACTTTTCCTTTAAAACTTTTACTATCAACTTATAACGTCATTACACAATTTATATGATATAAAAGCTTGTCGCGAGATTTACCTATGTAGATAAACAAGTAAATTAAATAACTTGATCTGATTGATTTTAATTTTTAAAATTTTCAAACTAAGTAAATACGAGTACTTAAATCTCGCGACAAGCTTTTATATCATATAAATTGTGTGTGTTATAAGTTGATATTAAAAGTTTTAAGAGAAAAGTTTATTTTATTCTTTTTAGCGCATTTAAATAAAAGCTTGTTTTTAAAAAAGTATTTTACTTTTAATTTATTAAACTACTATGAACAACAAAAAAACGGTAAAAAATCGGCTTTTTTCTTCAAACGTTCGACATTTTATCAAAATTCACTGAATTTTTCTAAAAATTGTCCATGGCCCCGCAAATTTATTCTACTTTGCAAATAACTTTGATTTTTGTGTTTCTGCTAAAATAGGAAGGAAGAATCTTGCACGGCGCAACGCGGTGCACGCGCTACACGGCTTCAAAAGCGCGTAGATATCTCCCAAATTTTACAATTTAAAGAACAAAACCAAATTTTTTTGCGAACTTAAGTAAATGTACTAATAGCTGAAAAAGTCGAATTATACATTATTTACCTTCTTCTGTGAGAAAAAAATTCATAAATTTCAGCCATTTTTCAGGCCGCTCGACTAGAACCTTCCCTTAAAGTTAAGCACTTATGCGTATGTCATTTACCTTCTTTCGGTAACACTTTGAGCGCTTTACTTATATGTAGTATAGAGACATCAATACTTCGAATTGGGATTTAAAAATTTAGGAGCATATTCTACAGATGTTAAACTAATTTTTGAAGCAAAAAAAAATTACAAAATCGATTTACTTAAATTTCCCCCCTTAATCTGCAAAAACTAGTTGAGTGTCCGACTCTTCCAGATATTACAGGATAATCACTCATCTGTTTGGACATTTTTTACCACCTAATCCCAATATTCGATTTAGTCACTGCTTCTTTATGGCAATTCAGGTCATTGCCAAATTTCCGCCCATTTTTCACGACCTTTCAAATTCAAATTAGTATATTTGTAACAACTACACTAGTAAGAAATACATCTTTTAATTAAGTGTAGGAAAGGAACAAAGAAAATAATTACGAAATTTTGTTCTAGTAAAAAAGAAAAAATAACCTAAAACTATAAAAATAAAACTAGAAACCTAAATTAAAGGAAGTGTAATGTGTATTGGAAGTCCGCTAATCTAAATTTCCCGTAGTTGGGCTAAATTTAATTTTGACCAGCACGTTAGGCGAAAAGTATTTGCTAGCCAAAATAAAATATAATAGTAAAGAACAATATTTTCACTAGTTCCGCACAGGCCACTCAACTTATTAACTAATTGCGTTGGAATTATTGTCTACATAGCTCGGTGATTTCGAAACATTTTAAAAGCTCTTAATAATTCATTAATCCTATAATATATGTATTCAGCAGTTAGGATTTTCTTTAATCGCTCTAATTATGACATTAAATTATAAAAGCAAGTGTTTTCTTTGAAAAATGATGACGAGAATCATTTTCCACCAAGTGACCACTAATTATTATTCAATTAATTACACAAAAAAAGCTTTTGATAGAGTCTGCAAACTTCAATAATTTGTTTCGCACCCTCATTTTAGAAAATGGATTAATTTATTTTAGTCTCGATAAAAAAAGCTAACTACCACAATAAAATTATATTAAAATACAATCGATATTAAGGAAAAAAATATCCCGTCAAGTACGAGTCGTACTCGCGCACCGAGCGCTTCGTACCTTGCAAGGTTGCTAATTACTAAAATGCTATGCTAGTTAGAGACATCGCTTTATTTTTCCTGTAATATATACAGAAACTTCTATCAACTCTAATTATTTCAGATTTGTCGCTTTGGAAACTTCGGAGTTAAGGGATAATATCACCTTGTAATTTGTTTTTTTTTTACATTTTTTTTTATTGGATAAATCGCTTCTCAAACTATTCAAGAATGATATTCAAAAGCGTTATGTGCGGGAGAATTTTTTAAATGTTCGAAAAAGTCGATTTTTGAGTGAACTTATTAAAAGCCGCAATGTCCACAAAGCATCGGCACGTCGCCGAAGAACTTTAAACGCGTTTTTCTCGAAACCTTTTTTTTGGAGTCGGGCGACCAACTGGCTCCTTCAATTTTCAACCGATCGAGTTCAAATTTTAACTGTAGCTTAATAATAACATTTTTTAGTGAAGTACGTAGGATTTTTTTGATAACCTAAAATTAAACGTTTTTATGCCCGATTTTCGACCGATTTTTTCATAAAAAACAATTTTTTCCCTTAAAATCGACGCTATTATTTTAAAAATCAATATATTTAAAAAATCATACATACTGTTCACTCGTTCTACTTTAAGAATATATTATATTTTTTGTTTTAGATCAAAAATTACGACCTGTAGGTGGTCGCCCGTGGAGGTCATGAAAAAATGAGGAGCTTCCTTTCATCACTGATTGCGCTGCCATTTTGTTTTTAGCTAGTTTAAACGAATTGTTTCTTGTATCTTTAGGTCTATATAATCACGAAAAAAAACAGAAGCAGAAAATATTGATCTATTTTTTTTATAAATTGTTGAAAATGACCCTTGATTTCATGCACACAAGTTGATATTACCCCTTAAGTGGGAGAATGGTATTTTTTGTAGACATAAAAGGCATAAAAGGAAATGTAATTATGTTTTATAATGTGCAAATCAAGCTCTCCCTATGATATCCCACTTGACCTAATAACCCCACTTTACAAGCGTGACCTACCTTTGAGCGCTTTTGAAATAAAAATTAAAATATTTTTTAAATTTTTTCATTTGCTGTGACAGACAGACAGATGAAATCGCACCATAAGGGTGCCTTTTTTTACCATTTTGGTACGAACCCTAAAAATAAAAGTAACTCTAACAGAGCTGATCCATTATTTGGTTGTTAGGTAGTAATTGACGGTATTGGTTCATTCATACCATATTTAGTGGGGTGGAAAAGAATTTTGGAAAGACTAGGCACCATAGGATTATTAAGGAGGATTACCTCAAGGAAGCCACGAAAGAGCGAATCTTACAAACCAGAAAATAAATGAATAAATCTCAACTTGTAGTGTAAGCTAATTAAATTGTTGAATAATCATTATCGCTTAAAACTAAAATAAAAAGACGAAATAATAGCAAAAACAATTTGTGAACAACACACACAACCAGTCATTTAGCCGAGAAT